>JASDDO010000012.1:150796372-153781744 GCA_030015575.1 Agapanthus africanus
GTTCTCAATATACAAAACACATGCAAGAGGAAGAGTTCAGATACGAACGAATCCTACTTGTGGCACTGTAGACTTGGTCATATCGGAGAGAAAAGACTAAGTAAGTTACATAATGATGGACTCTTGAATACGTTCGATTTTTCATCTTATGAAACTTGTCAGTCTTGTCTCAAAGGGAAGATGACCAAATCTCCGTTCACCGGACATGGAGAAAGAGCAGTAGAGCTCTTAGGACTCATACAAAGTGATGTATGTGGTCCAATGTCTATACATGCAAGGGGTGGGTCCTCTTACTTCATCACATTCACTGACGATCTCTCTAGATTCGGGTATGTGTATCTGATGAAACACAAATCTGAAGCTTTTGAGAAATTCAAGGAATTTAGAAACGAAGTGGAGAACCTGATTGGCAAAAGTATCAAGATCCTCCGGTCTGATAGAGGAGGGGAGTATTTAAGCACGGAATTCCTAGATTACTTAAAAGAGATTGGTATTCTCTCTCAGCTTACTCCTCCGTACACACCACAGCATAATGGTGTATCGGAGCGGAGGAACCGTACCCTGTTGGATATGGTTCGCTCCATGATGAGTAGTACTGAGTTACCTCTTTCATTTTGGGGGCATGCGCTTCAGACAGCGGCATACCTTTTGAATCAAGTTCCATCCAAATCTGTGCCTGAAACTCCGTATGAAATATGGAGCAGTAAGAAACCATGTCTTAAATTTATTAGGATATGGGGTTGTCCGGCCTATGTGAAAACACAGAAACCGGACAAGCTTCAGGCACGTTCAGTTCTATGTAAATTTATGGGATATCCTAAAGGTTCACTGGGATATCTGTTCTACCACATTGAAGAACAGAAGGTGTTTGTATCTCGCCATGCTACCTTCTTAGAAAGGGAGTTTCTTGCAAAAGAAACTAGTGGGAGTACGGTAGAACTGGGAGAAATCCATGAACCACAAAATGTAACTGAAGATTTAGTGGAACCACTAGATTCAGTAATCCCAGACGAACCTCAGCCACTCCGCAGATCTGGTAGGATTTCTCATCTGCCCGAGAGATACTACGGTTTTCTCATAGACGGGGATCGAGAGGATTGCATCTTGGAAAAAGATGACCCTACCAGTTTCAGGCAAGCCATTATCAGTAGGAACTCTGATAAGTGGCTTGATGCTATGCAATCCGAAATGGAGTCCATGTACACCAATAAAGTGTGGACCTTGGATATTGCTCCACCTGGGGTAAAACCTGTTGGATGCAAATGGATCTACAAAAGGAAACTTGGTGTAGATGGGAAGGTGGAAACCTCTTAAGCTAGACTCATTGCAAAAGGTTTTCGTCAAAGACCTGGTTTGGACTATGACGAAACATTTTCTCCAGTGGCTATGCTCAAATCCATTCGGATCCTACTTGCCACTGCTGTCTTCCATGACTATGAGATCTGGCAGATGGACGTAAAAACGGCTTTTCTGAACGGCAGTTTAGAAGTATTCGTTTACATAGATTAGCCAGAAGGTTTTATAGACAGTGGGAGCAGCGGGAAGGTGTGCAAGTTGCTTAAATCCATTTATGGATTAAAGCAGGCATCGCAGAGCTGGAACATCTGTTTTGATGAGGCAATCAAGGAATTTGATTTCATCAAGAACGAAGATGAACCTTGTATTTATAAGAAGATTGTTAGGACGAACTGTCATGTTCCTAGTCTTGTACGTGGATGACATTCTTTTGATAGGAAATGATATTCCTATGCTACAATCGGTCAAGCTATTCTTGTCACAACGGTTCTCCATGAAAGACCTGGGTGATGCCATATACATACTGGGGATCAAGATCTACAGAGATAGATCCAAGAGGTTACTGCGACTTTCGCAGTCCAGGTACATAGAGACCGTACTAAAGAGATTTAGTATGGAAGATTCCAAACGCGGTAATATACCAGCATTGCACGGAATCACCCTCTCCAAGAAGATATCTCCCAAGACTGATGAGGAGAGGGTTCGCATGAGCATTATACTCTACGCTTCGGCGGTAGGATCTATAATGTATGCGATGTTATGTACAAGACCAGATGTAGCTTACGCACTAAGCGTGGTGAGCCGGTATCTGTCAGACCCAGGTGAGAACCACTGGACGGCAGTGAAGAACATTCTTAAGTACCTGAGAAGGATTAAAGAGATGTTCCTGGTTTACGGGAATGGAGACCTCAGGGTCGAGTCCTATACCGATTCAAGCTTCCAAAGTGACAAGGACGACAGCAAGTCTGTCTCGGGTTTTGTGTTTACCTTCAACGGAGGGGCGGTATGTTGGAGGAGTTCCAAACAGGATACCGTCGCAGACTCGACGATGGAGGCTGAATACATTGCTGCAAACGATGCCGCAAAAGAGGCGGTCTGGATGAGGAAGTTCATTAGTGAACTACAGGTGGTTCCATCCATTGTTGACCCAATACCTTTGTATTGCGATAACAATGGGGCTATAGCTTTAGCGAAGGAACCCAAGTCCCATCAGAAGTCCAGACACATCTTAAGGCGGTATCACCTGATCAGGGAGATCATTGATCGCCAGGAGATCGAGGTAAGGAGAGTGGACACTAAAGACAACACGGCGGATCCATTCACAAAGGCCCTCCCTCAAACACAGTTCGTGCGACTTTTTGAGCTATTGGGTATGCGGTACGCTAGCAGCTGGCCATAGAGTAGACGTTGGGTATGCGGTACACCAATTACTAGCCTTTAGTGCAAGTGGGAGATTGTTGGTTATGTATGCCCTAGAAGCCATTATTGTATAGTACTAGTTTGTATAATACATTTTGGAAGCTTGAGATATATACACGGATTTGCGACAGTCTTGCTCAATATAGTAGTATGCTACTTGGTTTGTTTCTATCTTAATATGTGTATATGATTCTTTTTAACATATCGCTAATACATATTGATGGAGCCCTTAGGATCTTTGCTTGACTACCGGCGTTGTGATGGCGATCACACTAGTGGGGGCTGGGTAGTCTATAAGCACATCCTTATTCTGGTCCCTAGTCGTAGGATTATCGAAACAGGGCATCGATACTCCAGAGTAGACTGGTGCATACGCTTCTCGTCCCAGCAGGGTGGATGGTCTGTCCCACAGCCATCGGTACATCGTACTGGAGATAGTATGCAGGTGCTCGTTAGGTTACGAGTACACTGGACATGACTCGTCGAGAACTGTTGGTTGGTATTATACCTATCTTCAGTTAACAGTTCTCAGGTGACATGAGTACGGCTTAGTCCGTTGACTTAACACCGCCACTTCGCCTCAAGTGTGTTCCCACTATTCTTTGATTGCTGCCCTACCACGGCTCTATTGAGTCGTGCAAACAGGTAGTAGTTGGGTGCAGTCCTGAAGCACTTGGAGGCAGTGCCGGTTAGATAGGATTCGTCTCTCCCGGTATTGGGGGTTGATATCGCGCTGTGTCTAGGAGATCCATTACACATTGTCGTCCCTGGCCAGGGCAAGCGAGATTTACTGGTAGTATTTCCAATAATATCTCAGGGTGTTCTGGGCTACACTCCGACACGACTTTTACCGCTATTAGGGGTCTGACGTTTACCACCCACTAGGCCCAATATGCGATACTCTTAGACGAACAGACCGGACTGTACGGAGATTGTCACAGATAGGCTCAGTAGGAGTTTGGATGAGCTTGCTCGTCGACCTTCTTTTCGGCAGATACCTGGGTAGCCGTTACGCACAGCTAGTGCCACTGACGTGCTTGTGGTTAAACCCACTGCCGGAGTACTGTCGAGTTTTTAGAGTCCCACACAGAGAGTTTTCCAGCCTCGAGCGAAATGAGTAGAGGTCGTATGGTTTTACGACAGGGCTCGATCACATACGTGCACCTGTGCACGTATGGTGTTCGAGCGGACTATACAGGTGCACGTATGGTGTTCGAGCGGACTATACTAGTGGGCTTTGGTTTAAGCCAGATCCTAGTATATGATTATTGGATTGGCTTCGTCTCAGGGCATTCATGTTTTTCGCAACACGAATGCAGGTATGTATATACGGACGAGAGGGGGTACAGATGGAGATTTTCCCATTAGGGTTTTGACCATTGATTTGGACAAAACACAAATGAGGAAAAGAAAAGATTATGTTATTTTTTGATAAATGATAATTGTATTTGGAATGAATATTTTGTTGACCATTTGACTTTGTTGACCTTTGACTTTGGTTGACTTGTTGACCAAAGATATTATGGATGAGATATTTTTGTGCTAGATGTTTCCTTAGATATTTTATTCTCTCCAAAGCAAATAGTTAATGATATATATTCTTTTTCCAAATACTTTTATTCATTCATCACAAAAGCATTCTCTCTCTTCATGCAAGCTCTCTCCTTCTTCTTCCTCTCCCAAACCCTAACCCTAATCTATCATGAGTTGATAATCAAGGGTTAGTTAGATTAAGTCATCCAAATCACTCTCTACTCTCTCTAGTATACTTGGATTAGAAAATCAAGTGTTCTAGTTACCTCAAGAAAGAGGTTTAGTTCAAGGTTGAAGCTCTCGGGTGGATCATCATAGAAACAAGGAGGTCGGAGTTCAAGCATGATCACTACGACCATTGAGGAGCTTAAGGAGAGGATCGAAGACCCGAAGGACTTGGTTTCTTTAGGTATAACATCTTTTCATAGTAGATAGAATTCTATTATGTGCTAACTAGGTTTATGGTAAAGATCCGGTTAGGGTTTATGTTAGCGCCAAGTTCGTTATCGCTACGAAATTTTTATTCCGCATTTGGCCACGGATGTTGGCCGGGGCGCTAGTGTAAACCTTCACTTATCACGTTACTGGGGTCTAACAATTTCCACCCCTAGAAAATGATATGCGACATATCCGACGAAGAGACCAGACTGTACGGTCGTGTTACTGATAGGCTTCATGGAGACTGTAGACAGGCTTGCTTGTTGACCTTCATATCGCTCAATACCCGGGTAGCCGTTACGTCCAGCTAGTACCGCTGACGGCTTGTAGGTGACTGATATGATCATCACCTACTGCCGGCGTATTGACGGGTCTTTAGAGTCCCACACAGAAGTTCCCTGGTTCAAGCGAAACGAGGTAGGACACATATGTGATATATGTGTGGGCCTGATTAAATACGAGTATGTGATACCGTATTGTAATCTGGCAGTCATTTGTTATCAGTTCAGTTATATGTGATATAACCAAATTGTCGAATCAAGCGTTGATTCGATAATATGATATACAGATAAATGATATTAGACGGTCGTATACAATATAACCGTATTATTAGATCAAGTGTTGATTTAATAATGTAATATAAATCATATATGATATAATTATATATTAACTAATATCATTAGCTCACTAATTAATCTTCATTAAATATATATTAATATATATGATATATATATATATATATTAAAATGAAGCATGGCATATTCTTTTCTATTTTGTGAAAATAGAAATGAGGTGTAAAATGAAGCATGGGTTAAAGACTTGTTTATTCATTCTTGACTCACTATTCAAGCATGGTTGCAATTTAATATTGCATAATTCCATGCTTGAATGAGTGAGGGGTCAAGAATTATCATTCATTCTTGTTCATTCCAAAAGACTTAGCCATTTTCTTCTTGCTCATGCTTGCTCTTGCTTCTTCTTCTTCTTCTTACTCCTCTTGCTTTTCCTCAAGCTTCAACCCTCACATGTGATATGAATCATGAAGCTTGAGCACAAATAAGTGGGCTTTTAACATCCCCTTCTTCATCATCTCACACCATTCTAGCAAACTAGTGTGATGTGTTATATACACTAAAGAGTTTAGTGTAGTGGTAGCTTGAACTAGTAGGAGCTTCGTGGTGGATCATCTTTGGCGCGAAGGCAACGAAGGAAGCCCGTTCAAAGCTTCAAGAGATGCCTAGTGGAGTCACGGGACTACTACAAGGAGCAAGTGAAGTGAAGGACTTGATTCTACAAAGGTATAATCTTCCTACACTTATCTAGTTAACATATCATCTAAAGAAAACCCTAATAATCTAGTTAAAGATCTTATTTGTCTAGCTTAGCACCAAGAAAAATTTAAATTTGGCATGGTAGATGCTTCTATAACCTCATCATGGTGCTAAGGTAGTCCATCATGGTATCAAAGCCGAACTAGATCATCGGGGACGGTCGTTACGAAGTTAAAGAGTTCGATCGGTTTTCAAAACCCGTATTTTTGCATGTTTCTGTCGATTTTTCCAAACGTTGGAATTTTTGAAATTAAAAATATCCAAAAAATTGTGCAGGGTTTTCTATGGACCCACAAGAAAAATGACACCCTGACTCGACCGTACGACCGCGGAACCGTGGCCTAAACTTGGTTTTGGCGGCGGTTCCTCGGCGCAGTAGGTGAGTCAGGGAGCATACTTTCTTGTGCAGGTCCGTAGGTGATTTGTGCACTGTCTGGGTATTTTTAACTGTGATTCTCAAGTTGTTGAGTTCTCTGGATTTTGTTAAACCGATTGATATATTTGGCGTCGTATAGATCTAGATGATATGTGATGTCATGTGCTGCTGATATGTCTTATTGGATCGTTGTAAAAGAATAGCCGGGGGTTTTATGTTAGATGAGAGTTTTCTTTTTCATTCATGTAAAATTCATTGTATATAATATTCTTTTATTGGGGCACTTCCGGGTTAAGGATGATGCCACCATTGTTGTATATTATTTACTTTTCCGCATTAGGATATACCCAAGGTGCGGAGCACAAGTAACCGGGTTCTAAAGTCCAGTGGGAGACCAACTCAAGGAGTTGAGACTGGGTCTCCTATCTCTAGAATTGGCAGGGTTACTTGCCGCTCTCGTAGGGGTCTATGGGATGTGGCTATTCTTCACGACCGTGGAATCCGTGTTTTATATTACTGGCTAAATTTAAACACGGACATCCTAGTATATCCAATATTTCATATGTTTATCTTCTGCTGCTGTGTTCTGTGATGTTGATCATATAACTGCGTGAGACGAATGTAATATTATATATAAGATATATATTAAACGTTGCTTATGTTTTGCACCCGCGCTAGTCCAGCCCCCGCTCTGCCGGTAGTTAAGTAACCTAACGGTGCATGACGGGGCCCCGTGGCGAATGCGGATGGCATAAGTGTACGTTCTATTTTCGTTTCATTTCTTCTGTGATGTTTAGGGAAACATTAATTGATGGGACTTCATTAATAAGATTAATGAAAGAAAAGAAACCTAAAGATGTTGCAGAATCAAATTTTCAAAAAGGGTAGCTCTAGTTTTTTCTTTGCATAGCGGTATTCTTTGTAGAATATCCAGCACCTTATTCGATAAGGAAAGAGCCGAGATCCCTTCACCGGGAGCGACCTCTTTAGCAAAACTAGCAAATGCTATAAATCACTCGGTTTAGTTTTTGATTGCTTCTATAGTTCTTGCTTTGCATAGCGGTATTCCTTGTAGAATATCCAGCACCTTATTCGATAAGGAAAGAGCCGGGATCCCTTCACCGGGAGTGAACTCTTTAGTGAAACTAGAAAAGCCTAAAAAACACTACTTTTCAAAATCACTAGTTTCTACAACGATATCAAGTTCATTACGCTCATGGTTTTTCTGAAAAACCTGCGTAGCCCTCCGACATTTCAGATAGGTACTATTTAGTATTCGTGCTACGTTTGTTGGCTTTCATCAAGGCGTTGTGTGCGGTAGCTAATTAGTGCTTATCTGCTAAAGCATGAGATGCGATTGGATTAGGATAGTCGTACGACTTTGTTGGATTTCGTCAAGGGTTGTACGGGTGGGTTTAATTCAATCAAGAAATGTACGGGTTGAGCTTGACTAGCGTCCTTTGGTTTGTTAGCTTTCGTCAAGGTCATAGGATGCTGGAGGTAAAAGTATTATCGGGAATTTCAAGTGTTGAAATTTGCAATGAGATTTCATACCTTCTATGAGATAGTTAGATCCCGATACCCTCTGCGAGTAAGAGTTACTCCTGAGAGAATTTTACACATAACAATTAGCCAATCAAGTAGGTGTCTAGAAAGGTGTTAACGGGGTTACGCCCCTGGGAAACCGAGGTTGACTTTAATTAGGTCCGTGCGAAAGCACGGGGAACCTCCCTCAAAGTACCAACACTGGCCTGGCTAAAAGATTGGCGAACTTGTAAGGTGTAATTAATCCCGGCTAATCTTACCTTTTACGGTTTGAAGGAAGATTTGATAAAAACAGTGGGAGACGTCCTGATTAGATAAGATAATAACCAATCTAATCTTGCAAAGAGCGCACGCTAACGCGTTACCTTCCATCTTTCTCCAGGCAGCAACCAATGTCACGCCTTAATCAAGATAATAATATGGATGTATTGACCGAACCGGCTTGTTATACTGAGCAGGGGAACGTTGGTCCCGCTCCAACTTATAAGTGTTATAAGTCCGAGCAGGGGATAAGAACATATCCGGATTCCCACGCCACCCAAACAAAGAATAAGCATGTTGATGTATCTTCTTCGGGTGTGTTAGTTACAGAGAACTGCTTCTCAGTATACTCTACGTCCTGGGTATTAGATACCGGATCGGGATCCCACATATGCAATATGTTGCATGGGCTAAGGAAAGGCAGAGAACTAGGAAAATGTGATCATTCCCTAAAAGTAGGGAATGGTGCAAATGTTGCAGCCAAAGCAATTGGTGAATATCACCTTGTATTACCAACAGGGAATACATTGATCCTGAACGACTGTTACTACGTACCCTCTATGATATGCAATTTAATATCAATCTCTTTATTAGATAAAGAAGGATATAACTTTGTAGTAGAGAATAATGTTATGAATATTTACCTAAATCAAGTGTTGATTGGGTTTGGTGCGTTATGTAACGGATTGTACGTTCTAAATCAAAACACAGTTCTTAACGTACAAAACACACACAAGAGGAAGAGTTCAGAAATGAACGAATCCTTCTTGTGGTATTGTAGACTAGGTCATATCAATGTGACACGACTAGCTAAGTTGCATAAAGATGGATACTGGAATCCGTTCAAGTTTTCATCTTATGACACTTGCCAGTCATGTCTCAAAGGCAAAATGACCAAAACTCCGTTTAGTGGACACGGAGAAAGAGTTACGGAACTCTTGGGACTGATACATAGTGATGTATATGGTCCCATGTCTACACATGCCAGGAATGGTTCCTCATACTTCATTACATTCACTGACGATCTCTCAAGATACGGACATGTGTTCCTGTTGAAACACAAATCTGAAGTTTTTGAGAAATTCAAGGAATATAAATCCGAAGTCGAGAACCAAACGGGTAGAAGTATTAAAATCCTTTGATCAGATCGGGGAGGAGAATACTTGAGCACAGAATTCCTTGAATATCTAAAAGAGAATGGGATTCTCTCTCAGCTTACTCCTCCATATACACCACAGCACAACGGTGTATCGGAGCGGAGGAATCACACCCTATTAGATATGGTGCGTTCTATGATGAGCACCGCTGAGTTACCTATTTCCTTTTGGGGGTATGTGCTTGAGACAGCCATACATCTATTGAATATGGTTCCTACCAAATCAGTGCCTACCACTCCATATGAGATATGGAAGGGAAAGAGATCACATCTTAACTAAGTGAAGATATGGGGCTGTCCGGCCTATGTCAAAAGGCACAATCTGAACAAGCTCAAGGCAAGGTCTGTTCTATGCAAGTTTGTAGGATATCCCAAAAATTCACAAGGGTGTATCTTCTACCACACCGAAGAACAAAAGGTATTTGTTTCTCGGCATGCCACCTTTTTAGAAAAGGAATTTCTTGCGAAAGAAATTAGTGTCAAGGAGGTAGAACTGGAAGAAGTTCCATCTGCACAAACTGCAACAGAAGATTTGGTGGAGCCAGAGGATTCAGTAGTTCCCGACGAACCCCAGCCTCTCGGCCGTTCTAATAGGGTTCCTCATCCACCTGAGAGATACTACGGTTTTCTCGTTGATGGTGGGAGCGAGGATTGCATCATGGAAGATGATGACCCAACTAGCTTCGAGCAGGCCATCACGAGTGGGGACTCTGTGAAATGGCTGGATGCGATGAGATCTGAGATGGAATCTATGTACACCAACAAAGTATGGACTTTGGAAGTTGCTCCTGAAGGGGTAAAACCCATTGGGAGCAAATGGATCTTTAAGAAGAAACTTGGTGTAGATGGAAAAGTTGAGACTTTCAAAGCTAAATTTATTGCAAAAGGTTTTCGTCAACGACCAGGTGTAGATTATGATGAAACCTTTTCTCCAGTAGCTATGCTTAAGTCCATCCGGATCTTTCTTGCCATCGCTGCATACCATGACTACGAAATCTGGTAAATGGATGTTAAGACCGCCTTTCTAAATGGTGATTTAGAAGAGAGCGTATACATGACTCAGCCGGAGGGCTTCGTAGAAAGTGGGAGCAGTGGAAAGGTGTGCAAGCTGCTTAAATCCATCTACGGGTTAAAGCAGGCATCGCGGAGTTAGAATATCTGTTTTGATGAGGTAGTCAAAGAGTTTGACTTCATCAAAAATATAGATGAACCTTGTATATACAAGAAGGTTGCAGAGAGTAAAGTCGTCTTCCTCGTATTGTACGTGGATAAAATACTCTTGATAGGAAATGATGTTCCTATGCTGCACTCGGTCAAGCTCTTCTTATCACATAGATTCTCAATGAAAGATCTAGGTGATGCCTCCTACATCTTAGGGATTAAGATCTATAGAGATAGATCTAAACGGATACTGGGATTGTCCCAATCCAGGTACATAGACACCGTACTAAAGAGGTTTAGTATGGAAGAGTCCAAGCGTAGGAATGTACCCACGATCTCTGGACTCACTCTCTCCAAAGAGATGTCTCCCAAGACTGATTTGGAGAGAACTTGCATACAAGGGATACCCTATGCTTCCGCGGTAGGCTCTGTCATGTATGCAATGTTATGTACCAGACCCGATGTAGCGTACTCACTAAGTGTAGTAAGTAGGTATCAAGCAGATCCAGAAGAGAATCACGGGATAGCTGTTAAGAACATTCTCAAGTACTTGAGAAGGACTAAGGAGATGTTCTTATTGTACGGTAACGGTGAACTCCAAGTGGAGTCCTTTATCGACTCGAGCTTCCAAAATGATAAGGACGACAGTAAGTCGGTCTCGGGTTTTGTCTTTACCCTCAATGGAGGGGCGGTGTGCTGGAAGAGTTCCAAGCAAGACACCGTTGCAGACTCGACGATGGAGGCTGAATACATCGCTGCCAACGATGCTACCAAAGAAGCTGTCTGGATGAAGAAGTTCATTACTGAGCTTGGTGTGGTTCCATCCATTGAGCATCCAATACCTGTGTATTGTGATAAGAATGGAGTGGTGGCTTTAGCCAAGGAACCCCGGTCCCATCAGAGATCCAGACATATTCTGAGGCGGTATCACCTGATCCGGGAGATAGTAGATCGCCGGGAGATCCAGGTCAGGAGAGTTGACACGAAGGACAACGTAGCGGATCCACTCACGAAGGCCCTCCCTTAAACGCAATTTGAGAGACTTTTTGGGATGTTGGGTATGGGATACTACAACACATGGCCTTAGTGCAAGTGGGAGATTGTTAGTTATGTATATGACCTAGAGGCCATTATTGTACATATGATGTATACTATAGTGGATACTTGGATATTTATATACAGAGAAGACTTTCTTGCTCGACATGATAGTATGCTATCTGGTTACCTTTATCTCACGTATTGATAAAGCCCTTAGGATATGTACTTGACTACCAGGAATATGATGCAGATCATACTAGTGGGGCCAGGATAGTTCACAAGTACATCCTTCAATTGTTCCTAGTCGAGGGAATATCGAGACAGGGCATCGACATTCCAGAGTAGACTAGCATATACGCCTCTTGACCCATATGATATGCGATGGATGATCCCACATCCATTGGTGTTTGACATCAGAGATGGTATACGGGTGCTCAGTGGAGACTGGGTACACTGAACAGGACTCACCGAGGACTCCTATGTGGTTGTATACCTATCGTCAGATAGCAGTCCTCTGGTGACACTGGTACAGGTTAGTCTATAGACCCGAGATCGTCATAGAGTCTTATGCGACTCCCACTATGCTTTGATTTCCTCCCTACCATGCTCAAGAGGAGTCATGCAAACAGATGGATTTTGGGTACAGTTCCGAGTCGTATGGAGGCAATGAGCGATAGGAGGGGTTTCGTCTCTCCCGGTATTGGGGGGTTGATGTTGCGCTATGCTTGATTGGCAATAACTGGAAGTCCCTGTCCAAGAATGATATGGAGATCTACTGATAAGTGTTATCTGTAGTTTCTTGACCTGTTATGAGCCTCACATCGGCATGACTTATCACGTTACTAGGGTCTGAGGATTTCCACCCCTAGACATGATATGCGACATATCAGACGAAGAGACCGGACTGTACGGTGGTGTTACTGATAGGCTTCATGGAGACTATGGACAGGCTTGCTTGTTGACCTTCATATCGCTCAATACCCGGTTAGCCGTTACGTCCAGCTAGTACCGCCGACGGCTTGTAGGTGACTGATATGATCATCACCTACTGCCGGCGTATTGACGAGTCTTTAGTGTCCCACACAGAAGTTCCCTGGTTCAAGCGAAACGAAGTAGGACACATATGTGATATGTGTGTGGGCCTGATTAAATACGAGTATGTTATACCCTATTGTAATCTGGCAGTCATCTGTTATCAGTTCAGTTATATGTGATATAACCAAATTGTCGAATCAAGCGTTGATTCGATAATGTAATATACAGATAAATGATATTAGACAGTCGTATATAATATAACCGTATTATTAGATCAAGTGTTGATTTAATAATGTAATATAAATTATATGTGATATAATTATATATTAACTAATATCATTAGTTCACTAATTAATCTTCATTAAATATATATTAATATATATATATATATATATTAAAATGAAGCATGGAATTTTCTTTTCTATTTTGTGAAAAAAGAAATGAGGTGTAAAATGAAGCATGGTTGCAAGCATGGGTTAAATACTTGTTTATTCATTCTTGACTCACTATTCAAGCATGGTTGAAATTTAATATTGCATAATTCCATGCTTGAATGAGTGAGGGGTCAAGAATTATCATTCATTCTTGTTCATTCCAAAAGACTTAGCCATTTTCTTCTTGCCCATGCTTGCTCTTGCTTTTTCTTCCTCCTCTTGCTTTTCCTCAAGCTTCAACCCTCATATGTGATGTGAATCATGAAGCTTGAGCACAAATAAGTGAGCTTTTAACATCCCCTACTTCATCATCTCACACCATTCTAGCAAACTAGTATGATGTGTTTCATATACAAAAGAGTTTAGTGCAGTAGTAGCTTGAATTAGTAGGAGCTTCGTGGTGGATCATCTTTGGCGCGAAGGCAACGAAGGAAGCCCGTTCAAAGCCTCAAGAGATGCCTAGTGGAGTCGCGGGACTACTTACAAGGAGCAAGTGAAGTGAAGGACTTGATTCTACCAAGGTATAATCTTCCTACACTTATCTAGTTAAAATATCATCTAAAGAAAACCCTAATAATCTAGTTAAAGATCTTGTTTTTCTAGCTTAGCACCAAGAAAAATTTAAATTTGGCATGATAGATGCTTCTATAACCTCATCATGGTGCTAAGGTAGTCCATCAAAAAGAGAATGGGATTCTCTCTCATCTTACTCCCCCATATACACCACAGCACAATGGTATATCAGAACGGAGGAATCGCACCCTATTAGATATTGTACGCTTTATGATGAGCACCGCTGAGTTGCATATTTCCTTTTGAGGGTATGCGCTTGAGACAGCCATATACCTATTAAATAGAGTTCCAACCAAATCAGTGCCTACTACTCCATATGAGATATGGGAGGGGAAGAGACCGTGTCATAATTTTGTTAAGATATGGGGTTGCCCGGCCTATGTTAAAAAGCAAAATCCGGACAAGCTCGAGGCAAGGTCTGTTCTGTGCAAGTTTGTAGGATATTCCAAGCATTCGTGATGACATATCTTCTACCACCCTGAGGAACAAAAGGTGTTTGTTGCTCAGCATGCCACCTTTTTAGAAAAGGAATTTCTTGCAAAGGAAATTAGTGGCGACGAGGTAGAACAGGAAGAAGTTCCAGCGATACAAACTACGACAGAAGATTTGGTAGAACCAGAGGATTCGATAGTTCCCAACGAACCTCAGCCTCTCCACCGATCTAGTAGGGTTTCTCATCAACCTGAGAGATACTACGGTTTTCTCATTGATGGTGGGAGCGAGGACTGCATCATGGAAGATGATGACCCGATTAGCTTCGAGCAGACCATCACGAGTGGGGAGTCTGTGAAATGGCTAGATGCAATGCTATCTGAGATGGAATCTGTTCATATCAGATTTTTGCATTTTTATACCGCCCAATTTTTATCACATTGCTTATCGGTAGGTACTCTTGAGCCGTGTTTGCTAGTCAATTGCAGGATACAGGTTCTCGGCTCTAAACGGTGAAATTCATGGAAAAACATGACAAAATCCGGATTACTGCCAACCACAGATAAAACACGGGTCTCCACTCTCTATCCGTATGTTGCCACACACAAGTTTAAGAGACAAAATGGCAAATCAATGTCATTTTCATGCACAAGGCTCAATGGCAACACAAGATCCAAGAAATCTACGCGGAGCTCGAGGAAATCATGACAAAAAGATCCACATCCAATCACCTTTTGACTTGCTGAAATTCTGGACAACTTGTGGAGAGATTCTGAGAAACAAAGTGTACCAAACTGATCCAAACATCAACACTAAGAAGCACAAAAAATACGAGGATCCAACTCCACTAAAGTGCCGCGGTTCCATGGCATAAGCATGCTTAGGCCGCGGAACCGCGGCCGTACGTCCTCCGCAGAACATCAAACTTCAGGGGTATTTGGGTCTTTTCATGAAGGTTCTGAATGTTGCCCTAGATTTCCAGCTTCCTGCCTATAAATAGTCCAGAACTTGCCAAAGCCAAGGGTGCTTAATCTTGTATTTTAGGTTTTAGAATACTTGTTGTTCTTCTTCCTCTTCTCATCTCTTCTCCATTAAAAAACTTGTAGTGAGCTTTTGTGAGTGAAGAATGATGAATAAAGAAGTTCTTTTTGTTATTATACTTGTCTTGCTCTTGTTATGTTA
Organism: Agapanthus africanus; assembly: GCA_030015575.1. Lineage (NCBI taxonomy): Eukaryota > Viridiplantae > Streptophyta > Magnoliopsida > Asparagales > Amaryllidaceae > Agapanthus > Agapanthus africanus. The sequence goes on from JASDDO010000012.1 coordinate 150,811,583, forward strand.
ATTGCTTGCAATCTTCAATTGATAATTTATTTGTTGTTATTTATTGTTGTTTCTTTCTTATTCTCTTTTCCTTTATCCTTAAACAACCATGATGCTTACGTTTGATCCTTGCCAAGGTGAGGTCGCAAATAGCTAGTTGTTATCTTCTAATCTCCTTCTTTCTATCTTCCTCCTTTGTTTTATTTTTCGTTCTTCTTGTAATGGGTGAGTAGTTTCCATACTTGTTAGGGTAGGATAAGGGAAGTTTGAGAGAAGGAAATCTCTCTCACTCTTTCCTTGCCCAACATCTTAAATCGAACTCCCGTTAATTGAACCACAATCCGCTCCCTACGGCACCCTATCCTACATGATAGCGGTGATTCCGTAGTGAGACCGGTTGTGGTTGAATTAACCGGAGGTTAAGGCTAAGAGCCAAGAACGGATGGACAAGCACCAAAAGGAAGAACTTATGCGTTGGAAAGTCTAGCTTATACTCGCAAGTTCCTTCCTAGTCGTGCTAATCCCCGTTGTTGCCGATTACCGTAACACCGATATTAAGAGTGGCAACGAAAGAAGTGAGCGACTCCTAACTCAAATTAACCTAATCCTAACCCTAACAAGCTCTCTTTACATATCATTTTAACACTTAGTTAATCACAAACAAATCTGGACTTTTGGACTTAACTCGTTAAAGCACATAAAAAAAGATTCCCATCTCCCTGCGAACGACCCTGTTAGTTATATGTATGCCCTAAAGGCCATTGCTATACATAGGATGTATGTTGTAGTGGATGCTGGGACATATATAGGGAGGACTTTCTTGCTCGACATGATAGTATGCTATCTGGTTACACTTTACCTTGACGTGTACACTGATTGTCTCTCTGTTACATGTTGGTAAAGCCCTTAGGATGTGTACTTGACTACCTGGACTATGATGCAGATCATACTAGTGGGGACATGGTAGTCCATAAGTACATCCTTCAAGGTCCCTAGTCGTGGGTGTATCGAGACAGGGCATCGATATACCAGAGTAGACTAGCGTATACCTTCTCGTCCCATACAGATGGGTGATGGATGATCCCATATCCATTGGTGTTTGACATCGGAGATGATATACGGGTGCTCAGTATAGACTGGGTACACTGGACGGACTCGCCGAGAACTCCCAGATGGTATTATACCTTACATCAGATGGCAGTTCTCAGGTGACACTAGTACAGAGTAGTCTGTTGACCCGAGATCGTCATAGAGTCTTGTGTGGTTCCCACTGTGCTTTGATTTCCACCATACCACGTCCAAGAGGGCGTTCAAAACGGTGGTTTTTGGGTACAGTCCCGAGTCACATGGAGGCAATGAGCGATAGGAGGGGATTCGTCTCTCCCGGTATAGGGAGTTGATGTTGCGCTGTGTTCGATTGGCTATAACCGGAAATCCCTGGCCAGGGTTGCTGAGATATACCGGTAAGTGTTACCAGTAGTTTCTCGAACTGTTATAGACCTCATATCGACACGACTTATCGAGCTATTGGGGTTTGACGTTTACCACCCCTAGGCGAGATATGCGACATATCAGACGATCAGACCGGACTGTACGGTAAGTGTTACTGGTTGGATTCACAGGAGTGTGAGCGGGCTTGCTCGTCGATCTTCTGATCGCTCAATACCCGGGTGGCCGTTATGTTTAGCAGACCGCTTGCGGCTTGTGGGTGTTTGATATGATCATCATCTGCTGCCGGCGTATTGACGAGTCTTTAGAGTCCTACACAGAGGTTTCCTGGCTCAAGCGAAACGAAATAGGAGTGCATATGAGATATGTGCGGGACCGAGAATGATACCAGTATGTGATACTGTATTCGATTCTCGCGATTTGTGACATTGATCAGTTATATGCGATATAGCCGGGTTATCGGATCAAGTGTTGATTCGATAAGTTGTTACTGTAGATATTAGTCGGTTATATACGATATGACCGGATCATTAAATCAAGTGTTGATTTAATGATTTAATACATAATTATATATTTGATATATTACTTTGCGTTAACTGGTATCGGTTCACTTAAGATGGCTTTTCTCACTCACTTATGCACATTGTATATTTGATATAGTTTTGTGCATTTGATTGTATCATGTTTGATGATGCAAGATTGCTAGGGTTTGTGTAAAGAATTAAACCTAGGTTAAGTAAATGGTTAGGGTTTTATTTATTCATTTATTCATTCATTTATCTATTTATTTTTGGATGAAAAGAATGAGAAAAGAAAACAATGGTTGCTTTCTTAGAAGCTTCTTCAAGCTTCATGCAACTTTGACCAAAGCAACCATTCTTGTCTTCTTCTCTAACCCTAACCATTCAACCTAACTCAAGTTAATTCTCTACACTTTACCATGGTTAAAATTATGATAAGAATTCATTTTCTTTTCTATTTTTTATTCTTATCATAACATTATCATCATCTTCTTCTTCTTCTTCAAGAAGAAAAACTAGATTCCATCAATGGTGATTGATGAAAATGAGTGAGAAATCCAATTCTAAAGTGAACCCACTTCCTATTTCTTCATCCTCTATCTCTTGCCAAGTAGTATAGGGTGTTTCCTTCACAAGTTTTCATGGTTTGGTGAAGCTGGAGCTTGATCTAGTGATGCCTCGACGTAGATCATCTTCGGCACGAAGCCGACGACCTTGCCCGCCCATTTCTCCGATGAAGCCGATGCTAGAGTCCGGGATTCATTTTGGACAGCGGAGAGACATCATTGCGGAGCTATGGAGGTGGAGCACCGGATCTACAAAGGTTGTATTTCCGTTCACTTAGTTAAAGTAGTTAGCTAGTTTCATATGTCGCCTAATCTCTAGTCAACGATCCGTATTAGGGTTTCTCGGCACCTGTTAAATTAGAAATTGGCATGGTTGATGCCTTGTGAGACCTCTTGTGAGTGCCTAGGAACCTTTCATTGGTATCAGAGACTAGCTAGAGCCTTAGGCGATGCTTAGACGATGTTTGAAACCCGATCGAACCCGAAACCCTAACTTTTACATGCTCTTTGGACTTTTTCCAAAAACTGGGTTTTTTCCAGATTAAAAATGCTTAAAAAATTCAGCAGGGAATTCTAAAAATTACGGCGTAAAATTTATCTCATGATCCCTCTAATGCGCGGCGGAACCGCGGCATAAGCCTAGCTTATGCGGCGGTTCCGCGGCTAAAGTATGACGTCAGCCATTAAAATTTGCACAGTAATTCATTTTTTCAGATGCTGAGTTTTCTGGGAATTTTAAATATTTATTCAAGAGTTGAATTTTCTGGGGTTGTTTTGGGGATTCGATGTTTCGATCGGGAACTCTAATTTTGTCTATGGGTTTTACGGATAATTTTTTGAATATGTTAAAAAGTTCGACCGGATATAAATACCCAATTTTTCCCCTGCCGGGAAATTTCCAAGTGTTGGATTTTTCCGTAGTTTAACGACGTTCTAAGTAGTGCAAGTAACGCGATGGTCCCTCTAGAAGACAACAAACCTTAACTCGATTATGTGACCGTCTTGAACTGCCCTTTGAACCTTAGGGTTTGGGGCAGTACGGCATGCCACATGTGAGGCGTTGGCTTGACCCTTCTACGGCTGGACCGTTGGTACTGAGGCACGAACTGAATGTTTTTAGACTTGTTTCATGTGTTGATCTGTATCGGGAAAACTTGGGTGTTTGAATGTTCGATCGGAAAGTTTAACATTTTCTAATTATCTGGAATGTGATACAATAATTGGAATCAACAAATAGTTATGAGATAACTGAATGAATGTTATAAACATAGCAGTTTAGTCTCACTTGATCGGTTGCCACGGAATTTTGATGTGATCAAAAGTCCGTCGCAATCACGTAGCGTATGCGGATACTCGCCGGGTAAACTTAATAGACAGCCTCACTTCATAGCCCTGACCAAGTGACTGTAGGAGAACCCCGTCGCCGAAAGCATCCGTTCGGGTGCTCGCGGTAGCGGTGTTCCGTCTTGGTGCACTTCGTCGACGGCGTCGGGGGTGCGGCCGCCTACTGAAGTCTGCGATGAGCATTCGATCAAAATGTCGGGAATCTTGTTGAATTGCCCGACTTGATATTGAAAAGTGTTTTCGATAATGAGACTAAAATGCGGGGTTTATAATTGTTAGGCATGTGATGTCTAAGTATTTCATTTGATTAGGCATGCGATGTCTAAAGAGATTGCGGATTCCAACTGTTGTAGTTTTACACTTTCTTTTCTATGACCGTAAGTATAATATGTGATATCGCCGGTTTCGTTGCTATATGTCAACGACAATTGGGAAGCGCATATTTACTTACGTTGATGACATGTGATGTTATGTGTTGCTGGATATGTTATATTGGATCGTCGTGTTTGAATAGCCAGGGTTTTTTTTATGTGAGATGAGTGTTTTTCATTTTCATTCATGTAAAAACTTGTATGTAATATTCTTTTATTGGGGCACTTTCAGGTTGCGGAACTTGTCACCCTTTGTATATTATTTACTTTTCCGCACTAGGATAGACCCAAGGAGGAGGGCACAAGTAACCGGGTTCTGGAGTCCAGTGGGAGACCAACTCGAGGAGTCGAGGCCGGGTCTCCTAACTCTAGAATTGGTAGGGTTGCTTGCCGCTCTCGTAGGGGTCTACGGGTGTGGGTTTGGCTATTCATCACGACCGTGGAATCCGTGTTTTATACTGGCTCGTATTGAAAACACGGACGTCCTAGTATATCCAATATTTCATATGATTCTTCTGCTGCGATATCTGTGATGTGATCATGTGATGTTCTGTGATAGATACAGTATATAGTATATATGATATATTATATAGATGTTACTTATGTTTTACATCCACGCTAGCCCTGCCCTGCCCTGCCGTTAGTTACCTAACCTAACGGTGCATGAGGGGACATCGAGGCGAATGCGGATGGCATAAGTGTACGTCGTATTTATCTGTGATGTTTAGGTATATTAAATGATGGGACTTCATTAATATGATTAATGAAAGAAAAGAAACCTAAGATGTTGTGGAATCGAATTTCAAAATAAAACAGGTAGCTACAGTTCTTGCTTTGCACAGCGGTATATGTGATATATCCTGCACCTTATTCGATAAGGAAAGGACCGAGATCCCTTCACCGGGAGTGACTCCTTTAGCAATAACTGGCAGATGCTACAACCCTCGGTTTTTCTTTTGATTGATTTTAAGAGTTTTTGCTTTGCACAGTGATATATATGATATATCCCGCACCTCATTCGACGAGGAAAGGACCGACGATCCCTTCACCGGGAGTGACTCCTTTAGCAAAACTAGAAAAGCCTCAAAAGCACTCGATTTTAAAAATCATTTAATTCTACAACGATATCAAGTTCATTACGCAATAGATTTTCAGAAAAACCTGTCGTAGCCCTCCGTCATTTCAGATAAGTAGTAGTTAGTATTCGTGCTACGTTTGTTGGCCTACGTCAAGGCGTAGTGTGCGGTAGCTGGCTAGTATTTATCTGCTTATGCATATGATGCAGATTGGATTAGGGTAGTCGTGCGACTTTGTTGGCCTGCGTCAAGGGTTGTGCGGGTGGGTTTAATTCAATCAGGAAATGACGGGTTGAACTTGACTAGTGCACTATGGTTTGTTGGCCTGCGTCAAGGTCATAGGACGCTAGGGGCAAAATTATCGGGAATTTCAAGTGTTGAAATTTGCAATGAGATTGCATACCTTCTATGAGATAGTTGGATCCCGATACCCGCTGCGAGTAAGAGTTACTCCTGGGAGAGTTTTACACATTACAATTAGCCGATCAAGTAGGTGTCTAGAAAGGTGTTAACGAGGTTATGCCTCTGGGAAAACGAGGTTTACATTAATTAAGTTCGTGCGAAAGCACGGGGGACCTCCCTCAAAGTACCGACACTGGCCTGGCTGAAAGATTGGCGAACTTGTAGTGTGTAATTAATCCCGGCTGGTCTTTCCTTTTAGGGTTTGAAGGAAGATTTGATAAAAAGCAGTGGGAGCCATCCTGATTAGATAAAATAATAACTAATCTATTCTTGCAAGAGCGCACGCTGAGTGTTTTCTTCTCTCTCTCTCTCTCCTGGTAGCGACCATATCACGCCTTAATCAAGATAATAATACGGAATATTGACCGAACCCGCTTGTTATACTGAACTGGGGAACGTTGGTCCCGCTCCACCTTATAATTGTTATAAGACAGAGCAGGAAATTGGGGAATACCAGATTTCCCGTGCCGCCCAAACGAAGAGAGTGCATGCTGATGCATCATCTTCGGGAATGTTCATTATACAGAACTGTTTCTCAGTATCCTCCGCATCCTTGGTATATGATACCGGATCAGAATCCCAGATATGTAATCTGTTACATAGGGCTACAAAAGGGTAGAAAAACTGAGAACGGGTGATAAGTTTCATGAGGCAGAAAACGGGGCCAGTGTTGCAGCCAAGTCTGTTGGTCACTGTCACCCTGTATTATCAATACATTGATTCTGAACGAATGTTATTAGATACCGAACCTGATATACAAAATCATATCAGTCTCTTTATTAGTAAAGAAATGATAAAATTTTGTATTGTTGGATAATGTTTTGAACATTTCCTATATCAAAAGTTGATCGGTTCAGGCACGTTATCTAAAAGCGTTGATGTTCTAAATCAAACTACAGTTCTTAGTATATGGAACACACACAAGAGGAAGAGTTCAGAAATGAACGAATCCTTCTTGAGGTATTGTAGACTAGGTCATATCAATGCGACCCGACTAGCTGAAGTTACATTTAGATGCATATTTAAATCAGTTTGAATTTACATCTTGTGAAACTTGCCAGTCATGTCACAAAGATATAATGACACCAGCTCTGTTTATTGGAAACAGAGAAAGAGTTAATGAACTCTTGGGACTGATACATGATGATGTATGTAAGGTCCCCTGTCTACACATGCCAGGACTGGTTCTTTATACTTCATTACATTCTCTGATGATCTTTCGAGTTTCAGACCTATGTTCCTGTTGAAACAAAAGTCCGAACCTTTTGAGATATTCACAGAATATAAGTTAGAAGTAGAGAACCAAAATACGGGTATAAGTATTATGTCCTTTGATGTGATCGAGGAGGAGAATACTTGAGCACGGAAATCCTAGACTATTCTAAAGGAGAATGAGATTCTCTCTCAGAATTTCTCCTCCGTATACACCATTGCACGATGGCGAAACAGGGCGGAGCAGATACACCCTATTTGATATGGTGTGCTCTATGATGAGTACTACTGAGTTACCTGTTTCCTTTTGGGAGTTATGCACTTGAGAAGTTGCATACCTATTGAATAGGGTTCCAATCAAATCAGTTGCCTACCATTTCATATGTGATATGGAAAGGGAAGAGCCCATGTCTTAAGCTGGTTAAGATTTAGGGTTGTCCGGCCTATGTCTAAAAGCAAAATCCGGATAAGCTCGAGGCAAGGTCTATAATGTAGAACTGGAAAGGTTCCAGCTATACAAACTACAGTAGATGATTTGGTAGAACCAAAGGATTCAGTAGATTCCAACGAACCTCAGCCTCTCCGCCGATCTAGTAGGGTTCCTCATCCGCCTGAGAGATACTTCGGTTTCTCTATGACAGTGGGAGCGAGGAATGCATCATGAGATGATGACCCAACTAGTTTCGAGCTGGCCATTAGGAGTGGGACTCTGTAAGAATGGCTGGATGCTTAGTGATCTGAGATGGAATCCATCTACACCAACAAAGTATGGACTTTGGTTGCTATATCTGAAGGGTTAAATCCCCATCAGGAGCAAGTATATCTTGAGAAGATTACTTGGTGTACTTGGAAAAGTTGAGACTTACAAAGCTAGACTTGTTAAAGGTTTTCGTCATCAACCAGGCATGGATAATGATGAAACCTTTTTCCAGCAGCAATGCTTAAGTCCATCCAGATCCTAATTGCCACGGCTACATACCATGACTACGATATCTGGTGGTTGGGTGTCATGACACCTTTTTCTAAATGATGTTTTAGAAGAGTGCGTCTATAAGTACACAGCTAGAGGGCCTCGTAGATAGTGGGAGCAGCGGAAACGTGTGCAAGATGCTTTATAAGATAAAGCAGGCATCGCGGAGTTGGAACATCTGTTTTGATGGATAAGTCAAAGAGTTTGACATCATCAAAATGGTAGATGAACCTTGTATATACAAAAAGGTAGTAGAGAGTATGGTAGTGATCCTCATAGAGAACGTGGATGACATACTCTTGATAGGGAAATAGTTTCCTATGCTACGCTCGATCAATCTCCGCTTATCACAATGATTCTCCATCTAGGATCAAAGTGATACCTACTAAATCCTGGATTTTGGATCTATGAGATAGATCTAAATGGAGTTAGGATACTCACTAGTTGTAGCGAGATGGTATCAAATGATCCTGGTGTTAGTTATGTATATGCCCTAGAGGCCATTGTTGTACATATGATGTATATTATAATGGATGCTTGGTTATATATAGAGAAGACTTTCTTGCTCGTCATGATAGTATGCTATTTGGTTTCACTTTATCTTAACATGTTGACTTGTATTGGTTTACTGTTTTACTCTCACATGTTGATAAAGCCCTTAGGACTTGTACTCGACTACTGGGACTATGATGAGATCATACTAGTGGGGCCACGGTAGTCGATGAGTACATCCTATAACTGTTCCTAGTCGAGGGTATATCGAGACAGGGCATCGATACACCAGAGTAGACTAGCGTATACGCATCTTGACCCATATGATGGGCGATGGATGATCCCATATCCATCGGTGTTAGACATCAGAGATGGTGTACGGGTGCTCAGTAGAGACTGGGTACACTGGACGGACTCGCCGAGAACTCCCAGATGGTGATATACCACACGTCAGATGGCAGTTCTCCGGTGACACAGGTACAGGGTAGTCTGAAGACCCAAGATCGTCATAGAGTCTTGTGTGATTCCCACTGTGCTTTGATTTCCACCTTACCACGTCCAAGAGGGCGTGCAAAACGGTGGCTTTTGGGTACAGTCCCGAATCACATGGAGGCAATGAGCGATAGGAGGGGATTCGTCTCTCCCGGTATAGGGAGTTGATGTTGTGCTGTGTTCGATTGGCTATAACTGGAAGTCCCTGGCCAGGGCTGATATAGAGATTTACTGGTAAGTGTTACTAGTAGTTTCTCGACCCGTTATGAGCCATACATCGACACGACTTATCGGTTACTGGGGTCTGACGTATACCACCCCTAGACTTGATATGCGACATATCAGACGAACAGACCGGACTGTACGGGAGTGTTACTGATCGGATTCACAGGAGAACGCACAGGCTATCTTGTTGATCTTCTGATCGCTCAATACCTGGGTGGCTGTTACGTTTAGCTGACCGCTTGCAGCTTGTGGGTGTTTGATATGATCATCACCTGCTACCGGCGTATTGACGATTCTTTAGAGTCCTACACAGAGGTTTCTTGGCTCAGGCGAAATGGAGTAGTGGCGCATATGTGATATGTGCAGGACCGAGAATAATGCGATATGGGATACCGTATTATATTCTCGCGATATATGGATATGAACCGGGTCATCGGATCAAGTGTTGATTCGATGAATCGGTACATGATATATTAGTCGGTTATATTCGATATAGCCGGATCGTCGGATCAAGTGTTGATTCGATGATTTAATATATAATAATATATATGATATATTATTATATTAACTAATATTGGCTTACTTTATTATTTCATTTTCTCAGTGGATGATACATTGATATATATGCGATATATGTTAATTGTATTATTTTCTTTTGTTGCAAATATATAATATATATGTGATATATATTATTGTGACATGATATGATTAATTGTTAAACATGTTTAAGGATGATTAATTGAGGTTAGGGTTTGATTGGGTTTAGTTGCTTCAAGTTCTTTCTAGAAGCAATTTTCTTTTGTCATTTGTAAAGATATTTTGGATGACACATATTTTAACCTAACCAAACCCTAACCCTAGTTGTTTCTCTACTCATTCTTATCCTATCATCCTTGACCATGGTTCACAATTCAATCATATGTTTTATTCTATTCATCACAAAAGAAAATGGATTTAATCATTATTCTTTTTCCATTATCATCATCTTCTTCTTCTCTCTTGAAGAAGCTCTCTTGATTTTCTTAAGTGATGATAAAATATGAGAAAATGATATAGAAAGAAAGCAAAATCACTACTCTCTCATCCTCATCTCATCTAGCCCTTGGGATTAGGGTGTTCTTCTCTTTAGAGTGAGATAGCTTGAGTTCTTCGAAACCTCGACGTAGATCATCGGAGATTTGGATTACGACGAGCTAGAATGGATCGTTCGAGTTGTGGAGCCTCTCATGAGTCCGGGAGATCGTGGATCGCGGCAAAGGGACTTCTACTCGGAGCTTGTGAAGTGAAGGAGCGGACTACAAAGGTTGTAATCCCTCACACTTAGATAAATGTTATCTAATTACATGTTAAACCCTAATAATCTAGCAAAGATCCCGGCTTTGGGTTGTTCGGCACGTCTAAAATTTAATCTGGGCATGTTTGATGCCTTACGAACCTTCACAAGAGTGCCTTGGAACCCTACACCTGGGGAGAATCAATGGAAGTGTTCCAGGGTGATAAAGACGACTGAGTGTCAGTCACAGGCATTGTCTTTACCCTCAGTAAAGGGACGGTATGTTGGAAGAGTTTCAAGCTAGATACCGTGGCATACTAGACGATAAAGGCTGGATACATCGCTACTTAAGATGCTACCAAAGAGGATGTTTGGGTGTATATTGGTTCATGAGATGAACTATGTTCCTACCATTGTGAGAAAATGGAGTTGTGGCTTATGCCAAGGAACGCCAGTCCTATCAGTGATCCAGACATAATCTATGGCAGTATCACCTGATCATGAAGATGTTTGATCTCCAGGATGATCGAGGTAAGGAGAACAGACTCAGAGGACAACACGGCGGATCCACTCACGAAGGCCTTTTCCCAGAGAGAGACTTTTATGGGATGGTTGAGTATGAGATACTGCAACCACTGCTATCAGATGGCCCTAGTGCAAGTGGGAGATTGTTAGTTATATGTATGCTCTAGAGGCCATTGCTATACATAGGATGTATGTTGTAGTGGATGCTGGGACATATATAGGGAGGACTTTCTTGCTCGACATGATAGTATGCTATCTGGTTACACTTTACCTTGACGTGTACACTGATTGTCTCTCTGTTACATGTTGGTAAAGCCCTTAGGATGTGTACTTGACTACCTGGACTATGATGCGGATTATACTAGTGGGGACATGGTAGTCCATAAGTACATCCTTCAAGATCCCTAGTCGTGGGTGTATCGAGACAGGGCATCGATATACCAGAGTAGACTAGCGTATACCATCTCGTCCCATACAGATGGGCGATGGATGATCCCATATCCATTGGTGTTTGACATCGGAGATGATATACGGGTGCTCAGTATAGACTGGGTACACTGGACGGACTCGCCGAGAACTCCCAGATGGTATTATACCTTACGTCAGATGGCAGTTCTCAGGTGACACTGATACAGAGGAGTCTGTTGACCCGAGATAGTCATAGAGTCTTGTGTGGTTCCCACTGTTCTTTGATTTCCACCTTACCACGTCCAAGAGGGCGTGCAAAACGGTGGTTTTTGGGTACAGTCCCGAGTCACATGGAGGCAATGAGCGATAGGAGGGGATTCGTCTCTCCCGGTATAGGGAGTTGATGTTGCGCTGTGTTCGATTGGCTATAACCGGAAATCCCTGGCCAGGGTTGCTGAGATATACCGGTAAGTGTTACCAGTAGTTTCTCGAACTGTTATAGACCTCATATCGACACGACTTATCGAGCTATTGGGGTCTGACGTTTACCACCCGTAGGCGAGATATGCGACATATCAGACGATCAGACCGGACTGTACGGTAAGTGTTACTGGTTGGATTCACAGGAGTGTGAGCGGGCTTGCTCGTCGATCTTCTGATCGCTCAATACCCGGGTGGCCGTTACGTTTAGCAGACCGCTTGCGGCTTGTGGGTGTTTGATATGATCATCATCTGCTGCCGGCGTATTGACGAGTCTTTAGAGTCCTACACAGAGGTTTCCTGGCTCAAGCGAAACGAAATAGGAGTGCATATGAGATATGTGCGGGACCGAGAATGATACCAGTATGTGATACTGTATTCGATTCTCGCAATTTGTGACATTGATCAGTTATATGCGATATAGCCGGGTTATCGGATCAAGTGTTGATTCGATAAGTTGTTACTGTAGATATTAGTCGGTTATATGCGATATGACCGGATCATTAAATCAAGTGTTGATTTAATGATTTAATGCATAATTATATATTTGATATATTACTTTGCGTTAACTGGTATCGGTTCACTTAAGATGGCTTTTCTCACTCACTTATGCACATTGTATATTTGATATAGTTTTGTGCATTTGATTGTATCATGTTTGATGATGCAAGATTGCTAGGGTTTGTGTAAAGAATTAAACCTAGGTTAAGTAAATGGTTAGGGTTTTATTTATTCATTTATTCATTCATTTATCTATTTATTTTTGGATGAAAAGAATGAGAAAAGAAAACAAATGGTTGCTTTCTTAGAAGCTTCTTCAAGCTTCATGCAACTTTGACCAAAGCAACCATTCTTGTCTTCTTCTCTAACCCTAACCATTCAACCCAACTCAAGTTAATTCTCTACACTTTACCATGTTTAAAATTATGATAAGAATTCATTTTCTTTTCTATTTTTTATTCTTATCTTAACATTATCATCTTCTTCTTCTTCCTCTTCAAGAAGAAAAACTAGATTCCATCAATGGTGATTGATGAAAATGAGTGAGAAATCCAATTCTAAAGTGAACCCACTTCCTATTTCTTCATCCTCTACCTCTTGCCAAGTAGTATAGGGTGTTTCCTTCACAAGTTTTCATGGTTTGGTGAAGGTGGAGCTTGATCTAGTGATGCCTCGACGTAGATCATCTTCGGCACGAAGCCGAAGACCTTGCCCGCCCATTTCTCCGATGAAGCCGATGCTTGAGTCCGGGATTCATTTTGGACAGCGGAGAGACATCATTGCGGAGCTATGGAGGTGGAGCACCGGATCTACAAAGGTTGTACTTCCGTTCACTTAGTTAAAGTAGTTAGCTAGTTTCATATGTCGCCTAATCTCTAGTCAACGATCCGTATTAGGGTTTCTCGGCACCCGTTAAATTAGAAATTGGCATGGTTGATGCCTTGTGAAACCTCTTGTGAGTGCCTAGGAACATTTCAGACCCGTACTCAATCGGCTAGCTACAAGCGAAACCGTCTTGATTGCGGTAATTAACTAAACTTGAACACGCAAAAACGCTACCAATCAAATGGCGCCGTTGCCGGGGAGACGGTAGTTTATTTCTTTGTGTATTTCGGGTTAATTTGTGAATATAAAGCTAACCGAAAAAAAAATACATTGTAAAAAATCATCTTGTTATTTTTGATTAGTTTTTATGCAAGTGTGTAGGATAATACGAAGTTCAAGTTCAGTGCCAAAGACGTGGGAAGTTAAACCCATATCTTTGCGGCTACACCGCGGGTGAACAAGACGGAAAAGACGATCTACTGTAAAATTTTGGAGCATATTCAGTGAGCGAATCATGATTCAGGAGCTCCAGACAAGAAGAGGACAGCCACTGCAGCACACCTAAAAATTTCAGAAGCCCAACTCCACTTTACTGCCGTGGAACCGCGGCCACTTGGTTCCTTCAGGGTGCCAATTTTTCTGTGAGTCTCTCTCTCCTCTTCCCCACTCCTCTGAACTCCACTGAATTGTGTTTTCTGCAGCTTTCTTTGCGCAAACTCTCTTCCCCCTTCCAATAAATTGTTTTTGTGCAGGATTCTTTGCGCCGCGCTAAAATAAAAATTGTTTGCAATTGATTTGTTACTGCTTTGCATTTATTAATACGGAATTTAAGGGGCTTGAAACCAATTCAGATTGGGTGGGGATTTCATCACCCTTCCCAGGACCCCAAAAATCACAAAAAGCATATGCATTGACCATTGTTAATTAAAAAATACTAGACTCAGCCTTAAGGACTTCGCGCTCAATAGGACAGAGGACTAGTTACAGGCATCGGCCGTTTATCCTATCCTGACTTTTGCGGTGTCTAGGCAAGTGTGTCCAAGGCAAGTGGTTACTTAATTAGGACCACTACTTATGTAGTGGGGAGCCTCCCACTTACCTGGCCGCAATTGTTGGAGAAGAGGCGGTTTAAGATCCTATTTCTAGCCCTTTGGAACAGTTAGGAGCTGTCTAGCTGACCTAGGTGACCCTAGATCTAGGTGTGATTGTGCATATCTTGTTTGTGATTGCTTGAAGCAGTAAGTCCGTACATATTTCTGTAAATCTTTCTAAAAAAAACAGAAAACCAAAAACTTTTATAAAAAATTGCCCTTTGTCGCCAGAATCCATTTTTTTCACCCACCACCTATCGTATTTCTCCATTGACGTTTTCTTACCCTCACCTTCTCCGCTCTGACTATACTAAACTCGTTTAGTGTATTTCCGCTTGGACTCGGGACACTAGCGCCCGCCTAGTCCGCGTTACGTTAGTCGCTACCGACTACGCGATCGACTCAGACGTCGAAACTCCGTCCATGCCTCTTTCACCCTTACCTTTGTCGGCCAACTCCGACGTTGACCGGAATTCTATTCATACATCTTCACCTTCACCTTCACCAACCTCTTCTTCCGCGATGTCAGGATTTAACGCAAACATCTCATTGACTCCACCTCCTATGGATACAATTAACCCACCATCACCGCCTGTTGTAGCGCCGCAGCGAATTGCGCTCCAGGATCGTTTCTATCCCACCCTTTCTGCACTTCCCACATGTCTTTCTCTTCCACCGGCCAATGGGGATAACTTTGAAATTAAGCCCCACTTCATCAACATGCTTCCGCGATTTCATGGGCTTGAATATGAAGATGCCTATATCTTCATCAATAAGTTCCAAAATGTTTGTGCCATGATGAAAACCACCCAGCTGTCGGACGATGCTATACGGCTACGGGTCATTCCGTTCACTTTATGCGATTTTGCGTAAAAATGGCTGTATAGCACCGCTTCCCACTCCATAACCAGTTGGGACGAGTTTGTGAAAGCGTTTCTCAAGAAATTTTATCCGAATCATAAAACCGCAAGGATCCGTAACGAAATCAACAAATTCCCTCAGCTTCCTTCTGAACTCTTATGGAAGTGCTTTGACCGGTATAAAGACCTTCTTGTTCAGTGTCCTCACCATGGTATCGAGAGATGGAAACTTTGCCAAACCTTATACGAAGGTCTGAACCCAGCAACCAAGCAGTTGTTGGAAACCATTTGTCAGGGACACTTCCTATCGAAATCTGACGAGGAAGCGTGGCAATTCTTCGACGACCTTGCGGAACAAACGCTATAATGGGAGAGCACCAGACCGACTTCTTCTTCTTCTACCTCCACTTCTATCGGTCAGTCTAGGGTAGGAATTCACCAACTTGATGTCTCTATTGCGATGAAAGCTGAAATGGCTGCAATAACGATAAAACTTGAAGCGATAGAGAGCAAATTTTCTTCTCCTGCTCCTGCCCCTGTTCTTCCCCTTCGTACCATTTGCGCTTGTTGTTCCGATCCTTCTCACTTGACCGAAGAGTGTCCTTACAATCCACCATCTCAAGGACAGGATCAGGTTAATGCTGCATTTCAGCAAAGACCGAGGAATGATCCATACTCTTCCACCTACAATCAAGGTTGGAGGAACCACCCCAATTTCGCCTGGAATCAGAATCAGAATCAATTCCAAGGCAAAAATTTCCAGAGGCCTCCTCCCCCTCAACAACAAGCGCAACAACAAACTCAATAGCAGTTTCAGCAGCCCTTCCAACCCTAACCTTTTCAAAATCAGACGAACAACTTTGCACCCAACAATTCTTTTCCACCAAACAACTTTGTTCCGTCAAACAACGATAATGTTTCCTCGCTAGAACAAAGTCTGGAGGCGTTCGTTAAACAATCGACACAATCCACCGCCAACATCCAGTCGTCTATTCAGTCTTTGGTGCAACACACTGCTGCGCACGGGCAAAGCATCAAGACCATCGAAGCCCAGATTGCACAGCTGAATGCGGCGTTAAGCAAGCGAGAAAAGGGAAAGCTTCCATCTCAACCACTCCCAAATCCCGGCCACCCACATAATGTACATGTTGCTCTTGAACAACAGAACCATAATGTGAGTGCCGTGACTACGTTGAGATCAGGAAGGATGCTGCACAACAACATCGGCACAACAATGGAGGATAATGACAACCCGGCCGCTTCTTCTTCTTCTTCTCCTTCCTCGTCTTCTGAGCCTATTCTTCATTCTTCAAAAGGCTCTTCTTCTTCTTCTTCTTCTGCTCTGAACGGACCCACTTCTCACTCTACGAAAACACCAGCTCTGGGATCCGTTCCAACTCCACAATCTCCTCCACGAGCATTGGACTCAACCACTTTTAAAAACATTCCATTTCCAAACCGGTTGAGGTCCAATAAACAAAATCCACAAATGGAGAAGATTCTGGAGTTATTTAAGCAGGTTAACATTAACATTCATCTTTTAGATGTTGTCTAACAAGTCCCGTCCTACGCGAAAATCTTAAAGGACTTGGGCACAAAAAAGAGGAAGTCTTGGGTACCCAAGAAAGTTTTCTTGGCTAGTGCTGTGAGTGATGCTCTTACCCAATCTTTACCACAAAAACAGAAGGACCCTGGCTGTCCTACGATTTCTATTACCATTGGGGATAAGAACATCAACCGCGCACTATTAGATCTTGGTGTCAGTGTTAACCTGCTTCCGTACTCAGAATACGAGCAATTAGGTGTAGGAGAGCTGAAACCCACACACTGTACTCTCCAAATGGCCGACCGATCAATCACCCATCCTAGGGGTGAGCTAGAGGATGTGTTAATCAAAGTCGGGGACTTCATATTCCCCGTTGACTTCATTGTATTAGATACACAGCCAGTAGCTAACCCCCGGAATCAAATTCCGGTGATACTTGGTCGCCCATTCCTTGCAGCCTCAAATGCTGTGATCAATTGTCGCAATGGTTCGATGAACCTCTCTTTTGGAAACATGACAATTGAACTCAACATTTTTAGGTTGGGGAATCAGCCCTCCGAACCTAATGCTCATATACTGGACGTTTGCTCAATCCAGGAGATCACCCCTGAAGAGTGTGAATTCGAGGAGTTTTTGTTCGATCACGATAACCTTAACGCCACTATTGCGTTCCTCTTCGAACCTGCTGCTGTTTCTGCGCCCGACAACGACTACGAGTGTTTCACGTTCTCAAACGATCTTAGCCGCTCACAACCCGAGTTTGAATCCTTCGAATTTCCGGATGAGTTACCTGAACCATCCAACTCGATCTCTTACACTCGTTTTGAACCTTTGCTGGAATCTTTTGAGTTCGAGACCTTTTTACCAGTCTTGCCTTCAATCGTTTCACCTCCAACGCTCGAACTCAATCCTTTGCCATCTCACCTTAAGTACGCTTACTTGGGTGAGAATGAGACCCTCCCTGTCATCATCTCGGCTTCTCTAGCTCCAGAGCAAGAGAAAGCCCTTCTTGCGGTCTTACACAGCAATAGGCAAAGCTTTTGGATGGTCCATGGCGGACATCAAGGGGATTAGTCCCCTGATCGCTGAACATCACATTCATCTGATGGATGATGCCAAACCAGCCAGAGATCCACAAAGGCGACTCAATCCAGTCATGAAGGAGGCTGTGAAGAAGGAGATCGTAAAATGTCTGGATAGTGGTATCATTTACCCTATCTCTGATAGCCAGTGGGTTAGCCCCATTCACGTTGTCCCCAAGAAATCAGGTATAACGGTCATCACTAACGAGGCGAATGAGTTAATCCCTACTCGCACCCAAACTGGGTGGCGAGTATGCATCGATTACAGAAAACTCAACGCCGCAACGTGGAAGGACCACTTTCCGCAACCTTTCATTAACCAAATGCTTGAACGATTGGCCGGACACGAGTACTACTGCTTTCTTGATGGCTACTCCGGCTATAATCAAATTCCCATCGCCGAAAAAGACCAGGACAAGACCACATTCACTTGTCCTTTCGGCACGTTCGCATATCGTCGCATGCCCTTTGGGTTATGCAATGCGCCCGCTACCTTCCAGCGATGTATGATGGGAATCTTTTCAGACATGGTGGAAAAATTTCTGGAGATCTTCATGGACGATTTCTCCATCTTCGGCGATTCCTTCAACGAGTGTTTGCTGCATCTTGACGCTGTCCTTACCCGATGTAAGGACAAGAACCTCACTTTGAATTGGGAAAAATGCCACTTCATGGTGCGCGAAGGTATTGTCTTAGGACATATCATCTCGCAAAATGGCATAGAGGTTGACAAAGCGAAGATTGAGGTCATTTCTAATCTCCCTCCTCCCAGATGCGTCAGAGACATCCGAGCCTTCCTTGGCCATGCCGGTTTTTATAAACGGTTCATCAAGGACTTTAGCAAGATTGCTAGGCCCTTGACTCTTTTGCTGGCCAAGGACACGCCATTCGACTTCAACTCGAGCTGTGTGACTGCATTCGAGTCATTAAAAAGCTCACTCACTTCTGCTTCCGTTCTTTCTTCACCTGACTGGACGCACCCATTTGAGATTATGTGCGACGCATCCGACTTTGCCATTGGTGCTGTCCTTGGACAACACATCAACAAGATGCCGCACGTAATCTATTATGCTAGCCGAACCCTGAACGACGCCCAACTTAATTATACAACAACTGAGAAGGAATTCTTAGCTGTTGTATTTGCTTTAGAAAAGTTCAGACCCTACCTCATCGGCTCTCCAGTCATTGTCTACACAGACCATTCTGCTCTACGCCATCTTTTTGCGAAGAAAGATGCAAAATCTCGGCTAATACGTTGGATCCTCTTGCTTCAAGAGTTTGACCTTGTCATTAAGGACAAAAGAGGATGTGAAAACGTAGTCGCCGACCATCTCTCACGACTTCCTTCTTCGCCGTCGCCTCAACATCCGATCAACAACGTTTTCCCGGATGAATAACTCTTGACAGTATCTCGCGAACCCTGGTTCGCAGATACTGTGAACTATTTGGCCACAGAGCTACTACTGACTGAATGGTCAAGTCAGGACAGACTTCGATTCTTATCCCAAGTAAAACATTTTTACTGGGACGAACCCTATTTGTTCAAGTACTGTCCTGACCAGATTATTCGTTGGTGTGTCCCTGACGAGGAATTCAAGAGTGTGCTGTCATTTTGCCACGATCAAGCATGTGGCGGGCATTTTGGCCCCAGAAAGACAGCTGAGAAGATCTTGCAATGTGGTTTCTACTGGCCACAACTCTTCAAAGACGCTCATGACTATTGCAAGACTTGCTCCCAGTGTAAGTCCACGTTGCGACCCCCGGTTCTTACGGGGAGGCGGAAACGGTATAAAATCAAAATTTTAACGCAAGAGGCAACATGGACTATGCTAGGTCGGGATCTTTACCTAAACTAAAACTAGCATACTAAGCTAAAGAGATTTAGCTACTCGGTTGAAGATGGTTATACCTAGCTTTTCTTGAACTCCTTCTCTTCAAGCTCCGGTGGTGGTCCGATGGCTCCTTCTCGTCGTCTCCGTACGCCGAAGATAGATCCACTTGAAAGCTCCAACCTTTAGCTCCTTCTTCGTTCTTTGAAGAAACTAGTTCACTTGGTTTGCTAAACCTAGTGAACTAGAATGAGTAGAGATGATTTAGAATGGGATTTTATCTATGGTTCTTGATTCTCAACTCATGAGACAAGAGAACCATAGATCAAGAGAGGGAGCAAGAGGTTGAGGGTGAGAGCAAGAGGAGAGCTCAAGAACAAGAGAGAGAATGAGCAAGAAAGAATGAGCAACTCTTTTGTCTCTCACCCTCTCATAATCCAAAAGAAATGATAACTCATCATATCAAAAAAGTCTTATGTGATGGTAGGAAGCAACCATAACCTTATCATGTCATGCACTCATTTTACTCAAATGAATAAGCAAGAAAAAAGTCTTTGGCATGAAATGATAACCATGGTTATCATGATGGTCAACTAGTCAAGCCTAGTCAACCGGTCAACAAGTCAACTAAAGTCAACAAGTCAACAAAGTCAACAAGTCAACAAAAGTCAACAAGTCAACAACCATATCACCATAATACTTAATTAATATAATAGTTAATCACATATGATATTCTCATTAGGGTTGAGCAAAAAGTCAAAAAGTCAACGGTCAAATGTCAACAACCCTAATGAGAATCCGCTGTCTGTGCCTCCCTGTCAACTGTGCATACACACCCGCATCCGCGTTCCGAGGAACACGAATGCAAACTGGATAAATCCAATCCCATAAGGTACACTAGGATCTAGCTTAAACCAAAGCCCGCTAGTGTAAACTGTCCGGACACTGTACGTGCACAAGTGCACGGATGTGACCGAACCCTGTCGCAAAACCATGCGACCTGTCGCAATACCATGCGACCTCTACTCTTTTGCCTAAAGGCGAAAAGCTTTCTGTGTGGGACTCTAAAGACTCGACACTACGCTGGCAGTGGGTTTAACCACAGACCGCAAGCGGCACTAGCTGTGCGTAACGGTCCCCAGGTAATGCCGACAAGAAGACCGACGAGGCGAAACCCATCTGAACTCCTACTGAGCCTGAATGTGACATTCTCCGTACAGTCCGGTCTGTTCGTCTGATACATCGCATGGCGGGCCTAGGGGGCGGTAAACGTCAGTCCCCCAATAGCGGTACAAGTCGTGCCGGAGCGAAGCCCAAAACACCCTGAGATAACACTGGAAACCTACCAGTATATCTCGTTTGCCCTGGCCAGGGACTACTCGTGTAATGGCTCTCCTAGACACAGCGCGATGTCAACCCCCAATACCGGGAGAGACGAATCCTGTCTAACCGTCACTGCCTCCAAGTGCTTCGGGACTGCACCCAACCACCACCTGTTTGCACGACTCCTTTGAGCCGTGGTAGGGTAGTGATCAAAGTACAGTGGGAACACACCCGAGGCGAAGTGACAGTGTCAAGTCAGCGGACTAAGCTGTACTCATGTCACCTGGGAACTGATAACTGACGATAGGTATAATACCAACTGGTCAGTTCCCGACGAGTCCTGTCCAGTGTACCCGTAACCTAACGGGCACCCGCATACTATCTCAAGTACGACGTACTGACGGCTGTGGGACAGACCGTCTCCCACACTGGGATGAGAAGCGCATGCGCTGGTCTACTCCGGAGTATCGATGCCCTGTCTCGATAGTCCTGCGACCAGGGACCTGCATAAGGATGTGCTTCTAGATTACCCAGCCCCACTAGTGTGACGGCCATCACATCGCTGGTAATCAAGCAAAGATCCTAAGGGCTCCACTAATGTGTATAAGCAATATACAAAGATAAACACATGTACACATTGAAGTAGAAATAAACCAAGTAGCATACTACCATTTTGAGCAAGATTGTATATACAAGGTGAATATCCCAAGCTTCCATTAAGTAATATACATACTAGTATGATACAGTAATGGCCTCTAGGGCATATACACTAACAATCTCCCACTTGCACTAAGGCCATGTACTGGCGTATCGAAGACCTATCATCTCGATCAGCCGCTCGAACTGAGTCTGGGGTAGGGCCTTGGTGAATGGATCTGCAGTGTTGTCTTCCGAAGCGACTCTCCGAACCTCGATCTCCTGGCGATCCACGATCTCCCTGATCAGGTGATACCGCCTCAAGATGTGCCTGGATCTCTGATGGGACCTGGGTTCCTTCGCTAAAGCTATAGCCCCATTGTTGTCGCAATACAGAGGTATTGGATCAACAATGGACGGAACCACCTGAAGTTCTTTCAAGAACTTCCTCATCCAGACAGCTTCTTTTGCGGCATCAGACGCAGCGATGTATTCCGCTTCCATCGTCGAGTCTGCAACGGTTTCCTGTTTGGAACTCTTCCAACACACCGCCCCTCCATTGAGGGTGAAGACGAAACCCGACATGGACTTGGAATCATCCTTGTCACTCTGGAAGCTGGAGTCAGCAAAGGCCTCGATCTGGAGGTCTTTTCCGCCATACACCAAGAACATCTCCTTAGTCCTTCTCAGGTACTTGAGAATGTTCTTTACCGCTATCCAGTGTTTCTCCCCAGGGTTTGACTGATACCGGCTTACCACACTCAGTGCATAAGCTACATCCGGTCTGGTACACAACATCGCATACATTATAGAGCCTACCGCAGAAGCGTAGGGTATAATCGACATGCGATCCCTCTCCAAATCAG
The DNA here is from genome assembly GCA_030015575.1 of Agapanthus africanus. Classification (NCBI taxonomy): domain Eukaryota; kingdom Viridiplantae; phylum Streptophyta; class Magnoliopsida; order Asparagales; family Amaryllidaceae; genus Agapanthus; species Agapanthus africanus. The sequence goes on from JASDDO010000012.1 coordinate 150,833,987, forward strand.
TCTTGGGAGACATCTCTTTAGAGAGGGTGATCCCGTGACAAGCCGGTAGGTTACCGCGCTTGGAATCTTCCATACTGAATCTCTTCACTATGGTGTCGATGTACCTGGACTGAGAAAGTCCCAATATCCTCTTGGATCTATCACGATGGATCCGGATCCCCAGGATGTAAGAGGCATCACCCAGGTCTTTCATGGAGAACCTGTGTGACAAGAACCCCTTGACAGATTGTAGCATAGGAATGTCATTTCCTATTAAGAGAATGTCATCCACGTATAAAACGAGGAATACTACAGTTCTCGCTACAAATCTACTACAGATGCATGGCTCATCTGGATTTTTGATAAAGCCAAATTCTTTGACCGTCTCATCAAAGCAGATGTTCCAACTCCGCGATGCCTGCTTTAGTCCATAGATGGACTTAAGCAACTTGCACACCTTTCCGCTGCTCCCACTCTGAATGAAACCCTCTGGCTGGTCCATATAGACACACTCCTCTAAATTTCCATTTAGAAAAGCTGTCTTTACGTCCATTTGCCAAATCTCATAATCGTGGAAGGCAGCAATGGCAAGAAGGATCCGAAAGGATTTCAGCATGGCTACTGGAGAAAAGGTTTCGTCATAGTCCAAGCCAGGTCTTTGACGGAAACCCTTTGCTACCAGCCTAGCTTTATAGGTCTCAACCTGTCCATCTACACCAATCTTCCTTTTGAAGATCCACTTGCATCCTACGGGTTTTACCCCGTCTGGAGCAATGTCCAACGTCCATACCTTGTTGGTGTACATGGACTCCATTTCGGTCCGCATTGCATCCAGCCATTTCACTGAGTCAACGCTCTGAACGGCCTGCTGGAAGCTAGTAGGCTCATCATAATCTATGATGCAATCCTCTCTATCCCCGTCTATGAGAAAACCGCAGTATCTCTCGGGCGGATGAGACTGCCTACTACTCCTGCGGAGCGGCGTAGGAATGTCCTGTTCTTTCGAACCCTCTGGTTCCTCTAAGCTTTCAGTAATGTTTTGTGGTTCTGGAATTTCTTCCAGTTCTACTACGCTCCCACTTATCTGGTTTTCCAAAAACTCAGTTTCCAAGAAGTAGGCATGACGAGAAACAAGGACTTTTTGTTCCTCTTTGTAGTAGAAAAGATACCCCTTGGAGTTCTTTGGGTATCCCATAAACTTGCACTGTACTGAGCGTGCCTCGAGCTTGTCCGCATGCTGCTTTTTCACAAAAGCCGGACATCCCCATGTCTTGAAGGATTTAAGACAGGGTTTCTTCCCACTCCACATCTGATATGGTGTGGTAGGCACTGTCTTAGTAGGAACTTGGTTCAAGAGATGTGCAGCTGTTTCCAGTGCATAACCCCAGAAAGATCGTGGTAACTCAGCCTTACTCATCATGGAACGAACCATATCCAATAGGGTTCGATTCCTCCTTTCCGATACACCGTTATGTTGCGGAGTGTATGGAGGAGTACGCTGAGAGAGAATTCCATTCTCTTTTAAATAGTCCAGGAACTCGGCACTCAAGTATTCTCCACCTCGATCCGATCTTAGAATCTTAATACTTTTGCCTGTTTGTTTTTCAACTTCATTCTTGTAATCCTGAAATTTCTCAAAGGCCTCGGATTTATGTTTCATTAAGAAGACATAACCGTACCTTGAGAAGTCATCCGTAAAAGTAATGAAGTAAGAATGTCCGCTTCGGGCATGTGTAGACATTGGACCACACACGTCACTGTGTATGAGTCCCAAGAGCTCGCTCGCTCTTTCTCCGTGTCCAGTGAACGGAGTCTTTGTCATCTTTCCCATGAGACAAGATTCACAAGTGGCATAAGACTGATACTCGAATGGATCCAAGTATCCTTCTTTATGTAACTTAGTCAACCGTGTCTCATTGATGTGACCCAGTCTACAATGCCATAAGAAAGCCTGATTAATATCTGGAGACTTTCTTTTGTGTGTATTCTGGACATTAAAAATCTGTGGTTGGTTTAACACGTATATACCATTACTCAATGTACCTGACCCAATCAGAACTTGATTAAGGTGAATGTTTACAACATTACTTACAAACGCAAATTCATAACCTTCTTTAGAAACTAAAGATACAGAAATGATATTACAAGTTGCGTTGGGTACAAAAAAGCAATTACGCAAAACCAAAACATGTCCATCTGACATTCCCAGGTGATAGTCCCCCACGGCTTTAGCATCCATGCTAGCTCCGTTCGCAACTCTGAGGGTCATGTCACCTGCCTTCAAAACCCTACGGTTTCTCAACGCCTGCAAAGAATTACAGATATGAGATCCTGATCCGGTATCCAATACCCAGGAAGTAGAGTTTATTGAAAGACAGTTTTCAATAACATACACACCTGAAGCTGAAGCTGCAACCTGCTTCAATTCCTGTGTTCTGGCCTTCCAGGCCCTGCAATCATTCTTCCAGTGTCCTTTCTTATGACAATAGAAGCATTCTTCCTTATCCACAAGCTTCCCTGCTATCTTTGTTGCTTTACCCTTTCCCTTCGTATCCACTTTACTTACACCGCCCCTTGGTTTGGCGGGGGCCTTCTTCTTCTTTCCCTTGGCTTTCGCCTTGGACCTAGAAGAAGATGATCCTCCTACAAACAAAGTGGATGTATCCCTACCTTTTTGTAGGGTGCCCTCTGCGCTCCTCAGCATGTTGAGGAGCTCTGATAGTTCAACCTCTTTTTCTTGTAGGTTGAAGTTCAGTATAAACTGGGCGTAAGTGGAAGGAAGGGACTGGAGAACTATATCTGTATATAGCTCACTCTCCAATGTGATCCCTAGGTCAGCGAGCTCCTCAATGTAGCCGATCATCTTTAGCACGTGCTCGGCTACTGATGATCCGACGGCCATTCTTGTCGAAAATAACTTTCTCGACGCTTCGTATCTTGCGATACGAGATTGCTCTCCATACAGTTCTTTTGTATGGAGCAATATGGATTCCATGTCCATATTCTCATGCCTCCTCTGATGTTCGTTGTCCATCGAGGCAAGCAAGAGGCACTTGGCCTTCGCGCTATCAATCTCCCAAGTCTTGCGGATTTCCTTATCCGCGACGCTGGAAGTTGGATCAGGGACAGGGGGAGCTTTGGTGGTAAGAAGATACCCCAGCTTGTCATAAGTGATTGCTATCTTGACATTCCTGAGCCAATCTTTGTAGTTTGGCCCTGTCAGTTTGTTTTTATCTAGGAGTAACTTAAGTCCAGTCATGTTGATTGGTCGCTGCAATTTGGAGAGAAGAAGAAACACTCAGCATGATGCTCTTGCAAGTTTAGAGTGGTTTTTAGTTTGTCTAAACAGGATGGCTCCCACTGTTTCTCGAATCCCTCCTCAAACCATAAAGGAAGAATTAGTCAGGATCAATCCCACCGTACAATACTTGCTTAACCGTTCGGCCAGGCTGGTGTCGGTACTTCGAGGGAGGTTTTCCAACGCTTTCGCGAAGTTCCTTAATTAAAGAACCTCTTTTCCCTGGGGGCGTAGCCCCGCTAACACCTTTCTAGGCACCTACTAGGTTTATAGCATTGATCGTTAAGTGAGAAATTTCCCGAGGAGTAGCATATACTCACAGTAGGATCGGGATCCAAATATCATCGCGTGACGAAACTGAAGGAATCCTACCAGAATCACCACACTCCAAATGGTATGCAAAATTAGCAAGTTTCAGTTCTTATGAAACTCCCGATGTGGATTTTTGCCCCATGCTCTTATGACCTTGACGAAGGTCAACAAATCATAAGTCACATGTCAAGTTCTGCCCGTCATTATCCAGGTCAATTTGAATCCACCCGTATATACCCTTGACGAAGGTCAACAAGGTAATGCGAATGTCCCAAACCAACGCATCTATCTATGCTACATATGAATACCCAACAGCTACCAATCACTATGCCTTGACGAAGGTCAACAAACACAGCTTGAATACTATTGAATATTCATACGAAACGACGGAGGGCTACGAATGGTTTTGGCAAGACCGTGAACGTAGTGAACTTGATTTGGTCGATGGAACGAGATAGCTTTTAAATGGAGTGGCTCAAACTCCGTATTTTAAAAGTTGGTTTTGAAAAGAACCGAGTGGTTTTTCGAAAGTGTTCCAACGACTTTAACTTGGTTTATTATCTTGCATTAGTTCTTTTAATGCGTGATATTCTTGCATTAGTACTTTTAATGCGTCCCATCATTTAAATCCTACCATTGCAGAAAACAACCAAAATATGACGTACGCTTATGCCATTCGCATTCGCCACTGGGCCCCGTCATTACCCGTTAGGTTACTTAACTAACGACAGAGCGGGGGCTGGGCTAGCGCGTCTGTAAAACATAAGCAACGCCTAAATAGAAAGCAATGATAAACATTTCAGATCACAGATAAATACATTGGATATGCTAGTAATCTGTAATTTGTACGAGCCTGTAACAAAAACAGATAACACGGTCGCGGTGAATAGCCAATACCCCACCCAAGACCCCTACGGGTGCGGCAAACTACCCGCCAAGTACCCGAAGCGTAGCAACCTCCCTCATCTCCATGAGTAGGCCACTCGACACTTCGGCATACCCGGTAGTTTGTGCACCCCTCCATGGGTCTATCCTAGGAGCAAAAACAGTAAAAGAATTATACAATGACGGCTACAACCCCGACCCGGTTGTGCGGCCAAACAAATAATAATTATTACATCAATTTACATTTACAATGAATTGCAAGAAAAGAAAACTCTCGTCTCACAACCCCCGGCTATTCACCCGCGACAATCCAACATATTTATATACACATTCCAGCACATTACAGATCATGTATAACCCCGACTAATCGTCTTATAGCGATTAGTCGACGTTCAATACATGCAAACATTACAGATATAACCATCATAGTCAAAGCGCAGTGAAGTTCGGAAAAATACGGAATTATAGGCCCCCAAAAGTAAATTTTAGTTCTGGAAAATCTGGGCATATAATTTATATCCTAAAAATCCCAAAATCAACACATAAAGACACTGCACGAAAATCGATGCAGAGGGGACATCAAGTCGCGGCGGATCCGCGGCGGCCAAGAAGGCTCACGCGGCGGAAGGGCGGCGGCTTAGACGAATCTCTGTGTCGTTTTTCATGGGTGTTTTTAGAAAACCCTGAGATGAATTTACAGATATAAAGTTTTTCATTTCGAGCCAAAAAAATTTCAACAGAAACTCAGGTTTTGGAAAAAATACGGTTTTTGGGTTTTTTACGGTTCCGAACTTCGTTGCACTTCACTACCAAGCTAGTTTAAGTTTAGTTAGTCTCTGATACCACTGTAAGTCCACGTTGCGACCCCCGGTTCTTACGGGGAGGCGGAAACGGTATAAAATCAAAATTTTAACGCAAGAGGCAACATGGACTATGCTAGGTCGGGATCTTTACCTAAACTAAAACTAGCATACTAAGCTAAAGAGATTTAGCTACTCGGTTGAAGATGGTTATACCTAGCTTTTCTTGAACTCCTTCTCTTCAAGCTCCGGTGGTGGTCCGATGGCTCCTTCTCGTCGTCTCCGTACGCCGAAGATAGATCCACTTGAAAGCTCCAACCTTTAGCTCCTTCTTCGTTCTTTGAAGAAACTAGTTCACTTGGTTTGCTAAACCTAGTGAACTAGAATGAGTAGAGATGATTTAGAATGGGATTTTATCTATGGTTCTTGATTCTCAACTCATGAGACAAGAGAACCATAGATCAAGAGAGGGAGCAAGAGGTTGAGGGTGAGAGCAAGAGGAGAGCTCAAGAACAAGAGAGAGAATGAGCAAGAAAGAATGAGCAACTCTTTTGTCTCTCACCCTCTCATAATCCAAAAGAAATGATAACTCATCATATCAAAAAAGTCTTATGTGATGGTAGGAAGCAACCATAACCTTATCATGTCATGCACTCATTTTACTCAAATGAATAAGCAAGAAAAAAGTCTTTGGCATGAAATGATAACCATGGTTATCATGATGGTCAACTAGTCAAGCCTAGTCAACCGGTCAACAAGTCAACTAAAGTCAACAAGTCAACAAAGTCAACAAGTCAACAAAAGTCAACAAGTCAACAACCATATCACCATAATACTTAATTAATATAATAGTTAATCACATATGATATTCTCATTAGGGTTGAGCAAAAAGTCAAAAAGTCAACGGTCAAATGTCAACAACCCTAATGAGAATCCGCTGTCTGTGCCTCCCTGTCAACTGTGCATACACACCCGCATCCGCGTTCCGAGGAACACGAATGCAAACTGGATAAATCCAATCCCATAAGGTACACTAGGATCTAGCTTAAACCAAAGCCCGCTAGTGTAAACTGTCCGGACACTGTACGTGCACAAGTGCACGGATGTGACCGAACCCTGTCGCAAAACCATGCGACCTGTCGCAATACCATGCGACCTCTACTCTTTTGCCTAAAGGCGAAAAGCTTTCTGTGTGGGACTCTAAAGACTCGACACTACGCTGGCAGTGGGTTTAACCACAGACCGCAAGCGGCACTAGCTGTGCGTAACGGTCCCCAGGTAATGCCGACAAGAAGACCGACGAGGCGAAACCCATCTGAACTCCTACTGAGCCTGAATGTGACATTCTCCGTACAGTCCGGTCTGTTCGTCTGATACATCGTATGGCGGGCCTAGGGGGCGGTAAACGTCAGTCCCCCAATAGCGGTACAAGTCGTGCCGGAGCGAAGCCCAAAACACCCTGAGATAACACTGGAAACCTACCAGTATATCTCGTTTGCCCTGGCCAGGGACTACTCGTGTAATGGCTCTCCTAGACACAGCGCGATGTCAACCCCCAATACCGGGAGAGACGAATCCTGTCTAACCGTCACTGCCTCCAAGTGCTTCGGGACTGCACCCAACCACCACCTGTTTGCACGACTCCTTTGAGCCGTGGTAGGGTAGTGATCAAAGTACAGTGGGAACACACCCGAGGCGAAGTGACAGTGTCAAGTCAGCGGACTAAGCTGTACTCATGTCACCTGGGAACTGATAACTGACGATAGGTATAATACCAACTGGTCAGTTCCCGACGAGTCCTGTCCAGTGTACCCGTAACCTAACGGGCACCCGCATACTATCTCAAGTACGACGTACTGACGGCTGTGGGACAGACCGTCTCCCACACTGGGATGAGAAGCGCATGCGCTGGTCTACTCCGGAGTATCGATGCCCTGTCTCGATAGTCCTGCGACCAGGGACCTGCATAAGGATGTGCTTCTAGATTACCCAGCCCCACTAGTGTGACGGCCATCACATCGCTGGTAATCAAGCAAAGATCCTAAGGGCTCCACTAATGTGTATAAGCAATATACAAAGATAAACACATGTACACATTGAAGTAGAAATAAACCAAGTAGCATACTACCATTTTGAGCAAGATTGTATATACAAGGTGAATATCCCAAGCTTCCATTAAGTAATATACATACTAGTATGATACAGTAATGGCCTCTAGGGCATATACACTAACACCCAGTGCCAACACTTGGGCCGGATATCTCGGAGGAACGAGATGCCGCTCCAACCAATCTTGGTTGTGGAGATTTTCGACGTTTGGGGGATAGATTTCATGGGGCCATTTCCCGGCTCTTTCGGGAACTTGTACATCCTTCTCGCTGTTGATTACGTCTCTAAGTGGGTCGAGGCTGTGCCCAGCCGGACTAACGACAACAAGGTTGTCGTTAGGTTTCTTAAAGAAAACATTTTCTCCCGGTTTGGGCACCCCCGAGCTATCATTAGCGACAATGGAACTCATTTCTGCAATAAGACTTTCGAGGCCTTGATGCGGAAATATTCCATTAATCATAAGCTATCTACTCCCTACTACCCCCAAACCTGTGGGCAGGCCGAAGTTTCAAATCGTCAAATTAAGCAGATACTGGAAAAAACGGTTTCCAAGAACCGTAAGGATTGGTCGCTGAAACTCACTGATGCCCTTTGGGCATTTCGAACCGCTTATATGACCGATCTTGGCATGTCTCCCTATCGGCTTGTGTACGGAAAAGCTTGCCACCTACCTGTCGAAATAGAGCATCGAGCATTTTGGGTGATAAAAAAGCTGAATCTATCACTCGAAGATGCGGGCAGCCATCGGAAGCTGCAGTTGAACGAATTGAGCGAGCTTAGGGATGAGGCTTACGATAACGCGGTTGTCGTTAAAAACCAAACGAAGGTGTTTCACGATAAACACCTTTTGCGCAAGACTTTCGTACCTGGTCAACAGGTACTGCTTTACGACACCCGGCTACACTTCCATCCAGGAAAGCTCAGATCTCGCTGGAAAGGGCCGTATTTTGTGCGGAATGTGTATCCGCAGGGCGCTGTGGATTTGGAGAATCCAAAGGACGGTTCATTTTTCAAAGTGAACGGACACCGACTAAAACCATACCTTAGCGCCGAACCGAAAGAGGAGCTCCTGGTCTTACAGGAGCCGGTTTACCCTGCATAATCTTCCTCTGCCTACCACCAAACTTCGGTTATCCAGCCAAGAACAGTGGACACTGTTCCAAATAAGTTTGGGGGTATGTATATACCATTTTGTATTTATTTGTGGATATTCTTTTCCATTTTTACTCTTTAAAAACCAAAAAAATAAAATTTAAAAAATAAAATTTTTTGTGTATATCTAACCGACAATTTTGACCCTTCAAAAGATCTCTTCATGCAATGACAGTGAGGACACTGTCCAGTTTAAGTTTGGGGGTACGCTCGGTATGCATTTCTTACCTTCGCATTCATATGTATATTTTGCATCTGCATACTAAAATCCATAAAATCCATAAAAATCAGAAATTTTTCTAAAAACATAAACACTTTTCTGTCAAGTTAGCTAGTGGGAGAACTCTGATTCAACATTTCGACGGTTTTGTTTGATAAGATAAGAATAACTAAATCTTATTTTTAGATTTTGAAAACCTGAAAGATAACTCTCCTTTGAAGTTAACTATAGCTGATATACGTCTTTACATCACACTACACGTGTCGTGAGTTTTTGAAATTAGATGACAAGACTTTTATGTCTAAAAACTTTTAAATGGATAATGATTTTCTGAGGATCAAATAGGTTTGTTCTGAAATAAGTAATATCAAGAATAGTTTATGAAGTGAAGTGAATATGAAGGAATGTTATTGATGCCTTAAATTGGAACTAAGTCTGAAAAATAACCCATCTGAAACTTGATTGGAATGATTACACACCGAACCCACTAAACACGTCTTTTATCCAAAAAAATAACTGAACTGCTGGTTATATCTCCGTTCGCATTGAATCATTATGATTTTCACGCTAAGTTGTCTTTTGTTTTTGGGCCTAGGTAACTTGAGTAATTAAGTCCGTTGGGGTGTTTCTACACCTAATGCACTATAACCAACTGGTTTGGGTGCATTGCCCCAAAGCTCGCTAAGAAGCCTAGAAAGTCCAGATTAAAACAAAGTCAAGCAAGTGTTCTCTCCGAGTTAAAATTCCTAACGGTTCTTTATGTGAGAATAATCTTGACAAAAGACAGGTTTTATAAAAAATATTTCTAGCGGAGATATGAAGGTTTTATTCTATGATAAAAACTATTGCACGTTCACAGAGGTGTGTATGAAATGAAAACAAGAAAAAGGTGGAGTGAAAAATAAGACCTAGTTTCCTGTTAGGGAAGATAGAAATTCTGAAGTTGAAACCTTACTGGAAAACGAAACTTGAAAAATACTTAACTCTTGATAAAATTTATGTGATCCTTTTAAAATTGTTATCTGGGCTTTATTGTGTGACATGATAACTTTAATCGATCCTTCTGGAACTTAACGACACTATTTACACTGCACGTAAAGACATATAAAATCTTAAGTTAAATAAGAAGCGAGGTGTGAAAAATAAAGGTTCGATAGTCTAGACTTAGGATCATAGAATTGTTATTTTCTGAAACAAAAACTTTAGGGGTTTGAATCATAGTAATTTTGCAAAAACTAGCTTGACCGGATTTTGTGGGTAGTATCCGCTGAAAACCCTCAGGAGATAACACTCCTCCTACTAGGGACACCTAGAGGTTTAACGGCTTGTTGCACATGCTCAGTGCAATCGCGTTCCCTACGAAAGTGAGGTTAGGATTTTTTGTGAATAAATTGGCTTTGCTCGGGACGAGTAAATGATAAGTTTGGGGGTATTTGTTCATATCAGATTTTTGCATTTTTATACCGCCCAATTTTTATCACATTGCTTATCGGTAGGTACTCTTGAGCCGTGTTTGCTAGTCAATTGCAGGATACAGGTTCTCGGCTCTAAACGGTGAAATTCATGGAAAAACACGACAAAATCCGGATTACTGCCAACCACAGATAAAACACAGGTCTCCGCTCTCTATCCGTATGTTGCCACACACCAGTTTAAGAGACAAAATGGCAAATCAATGTCATTTTCATGCACAAGGCTCAATGGCAACACAAGATCCAAGAAATCTACGTAGAGCTCGAGAAAATCATGACAAAAAGATCCACATCCAATCACCTTTTGACTTGCTGAAATTCTGGACAACTTATGGAGAGATTCTGAGAAACAAAGTGTACCAAACTGATCCAAACATCAACACTAAGAAGCACAAAAAATACGAGGATCCAACTCCACTAAAGTGCCGCGGTTCCGCGGCATAAGCATGCTTAGGCCGCGGAACCGTGGCCGTACGTCCTCCGCAGAACATCAAACTTCAGCGGTATTTGGGTCTTTTCATGAAGGTTCTGAATGTTGCCCTAGATTTCCAGCTTCCTGCCTATAAATAGTCCAGAACTTGCCAAAGCCAAGGGTGCTTAATCTTGTATTTTAGGTTTTAGAATACTTGTTGTTCTTCTTCCTCTTCTTATCTCTTCTCCATTAAAAAACTTGTAGTGAGCTTTTGTGAGTGAAGAATGATGAATAAAGAAGTTCTTTTTGTTATTATACTTGTCTTGCTCTTGTTATGTTAATTGCTTGCAATCTTCAATTGATAATTTAGTTGTTGTTATTTATTGTTGTTTCTTTCTTATTCTCTTTTCCTTTATCCTTAAACATCCATGATGCTTACGTTTGATCCTTGCCAAGGTGAGGTCGCAAATAGCTAGTTGTTATCTTCTAATCTCTTTCTTTCTATCTTCCTCCTTTGTTTTATTTTTCGTTCTTCTTGTAATGGGTGAGTAGTTTCCATACTTGTTAGGGTAGGATAAGGGAAGTTTGAGAGAAGGAAATTTCTCTCACTCTTTCTTTGCCCAACATCTTAAATCGAACTCCCGTTAATTGAACCACAATCCGCTCCCTACGGCACCCTATCCTATATGATAGCGGTGATTCTGTAGTGAGACCGGTTGTGGTTGAATTAACCGGAGGTTAAGGCTAAGAGCCAAGAACGGACGGACAAGCACCAAAAGGAAGAACTTATGCATTGGAAAGCCTAGCTTATACTCGCAAGTTCCTTCCTAGTCGTGCTAATCCCCGTTATTGCCGATTACCGTAACACCGATATTAAGAGTGGCAACGAAAGAAGTGAGCGACTCCTAACTCAAACTAACCTAATCCTAACCCTAACAAGCTCTCTTTACATATCATTTTAACACTTAGTTAATCACAAACAAATCTGGACTTTTGGACTTAACTTGTTAAAGCACATAGAAAAAGATTCCCATCTCCATGCGGACGACCCGTACTCAACCGGCTAGCTACAAGTGAAACCGTCTTGATTGCGATAATTAACTAAACTTGAACACGCAAAAACACTACCAATCAGAATCCGTGTACACCAATAAAGTATGGACTTTGGAAGTTGCTCCTGAAGGGGTAAAACCCATTGGGAGCAAATGGATCTTTAAGAAGAAACTTGGTGTAGATGGAAAAGTTGAGACTTTCAAAGCTTGACTTGTTGCAAAAGGTTTTTGTCAACGACCAGGTGTGGATTATGACGAAACCTTTTCTCCATTGGCTATGCTTAAGTCCATCCGGATCCTACTTTCCATCGCCGGGAGATCGAGGTCATGAGAGTTGACACGAAGGACAACAATGCGGATCCACTCAGGAAGGCCATACCCCGGATACAATTTGAGAGACTCTTCGGGATGTTGGGTATGAGATACTACAACAGCTGGCCTTAGTGCAAGTGGGAGATTGTTAGTTATGTATTTGCCTTAGAGGCCATTGTTGTACATATGATGTATATTATAGTGGATGCTTGGATATATATAGAGAGGACTTTCTTGCTCGATATGATAGTATGCTATCTGGTTGCTCTTTGTCTTAACATGTTGACTTGTATTATGTTCCTGTCTTGCTTTCATATGTTGATAAAGCCCTTATGATGCGTACTTGACTACTAGGACTATGATGCAGATCATATTGGTGGGGCCAGGGTAGCCCACAAGTACATCCTATAACTATTCCTAGTTGAGGATGTATCGAGATAAGGCATAGATACTCCAGAGTAGACTAGCGTATACGCATCTTGACCCATATGATGGGCGATGGATGATCCTACATCCATTGGTGTTTGACATCAAAGATAGTATACGGGTGCTCAGTGGAGACTGGGTACACTGAACGGACTCGATGAGACCTCCTAGATGGTATTATACCTATCGTCTGATAGCAGTTCTCTGGTGACACTGGTACAGGTTAGTCTGTAGACCCGAGATCGTCATAGAGTCTTGTGTGATTCCCACTGTGCTTTGATTTTCACCTTACCACGTTCATGAGAACGTGCAAAACGGTGTCTTTTGGGTACAGTCCCGAATCACATGGAGGCAATGAGTGATAGGAAGGGTTTCGTCTCTCTCGGTATTGGGGGTTGATGTTGCGCTGTGTTCGATTGGCTATAACTGGAAGTCCCTGGCCAGGGATGATATGAAGATGTACTGGTTAGTGTTATCCGTAGTTTCTCGACCCGTTATGAGCCTCACATCGACACGACTTATCGGTTAATGGGGTCTGACGTTTACCACCCCTAGACTCGATATGCGATATATCAGACGAAGAGACCGGACTTATGGTAGTGTTACTGATTGGATTCGCAGGAGTATGTACAGGCTTTCTTGTTGATCTTCTGATCGCTCAATACCCGGATGGACGTTACGTTTAGCTGACCGCTTGTGGCTTGTAGGTGTTTGATATGATCATCACCTACTGCTGGCGTATTGACTAGTCTTTAGAGTCCTACACAGAGGTTTCCTGGCTCAGGCGAAAAGGAGTAGGTGCACATATGTGATATGTGCGGGACCGAGAATAATACGTGTATGTGATACCGTATTCTATTCTCGCGATATGTGATATCGGCCGGGTATATGTGATATAGCCGGGTTATCGGATCAAGTGTTGATTCGATAAAATGATACATATTATATTAGTCGGTTATATGTAATATAGCCGGATTATTAATCAAGTATTGATTTAATAATTTAATGTATAATTATATATGTGATATATTACATTACATTAACTTATATAAGCTCACTTAAGCATTTCATTTTCTTACTTAGGATGTATTAACATATATGTGATATATGTTTATCGTATTCTTTTCTTTTGTTACAAAATTATATATATGTGATATGTATAATTGTAACATGCTAGGTTATACATGCAAATAGGGTTTATGAGATTCACACCATGGCTAGAAATTAGGGTTGGATTTTAATTGTATTTTAGTTAATTCAAAATTGTGGATTTATGCTAAGATATTTTTCATAGTTGACTAAGTCCAGCTTGTTGATATTTGCTAAGATATTTGTTAACCTAACCTTTAACCCTAGCCCATGGTTTATTCTCTACATGAGTTAGCCATGACATATACTAACTCACCATGGTTGCATTTCTAACCTAAGCTCATTATTCTTTCATCACTTGTTCATCTTCTTCTTCTTCACAAAAGCTTGCTAGCTTTTTTCATGTGATGAAATAAAGTGAGAAAAAGAAAACTAAAGAGAGCAAAATTCCTACTTCATCATCCTCTTCTATACTAGCCATATAGTTTAGTGTGTTGGCTTCACTAATTTCATATTAGTGAAGAGATAGTTTGAGTTGGTGTTTTCTCGAAGTAGATCATCTTGGATTTCGAAGACTACAAGCAAGCATGCACCATACACCATGTGGAGATTCTCAAGAGTTCGGGAGTTCTTGGATCGCAGCGAAGGGACCACTACTTGGAGCTTATGAAGTGAAAGAACGGACTACAAATGTTGTAATCCCTAATCACTTAGTTGTAAAGTTGTTTGCATTTCGATTCCGCACGATTCTCTAGTTAAAGATCTTGTTTAGGGTTGTTTAAGCATGGCAAAATTTTAACTTGGCATGGATGATGCTACCCGAAACCTTGTTGTCGTGCTTAGGAACCCTACACCTGAGAAGGACTAAGAAGATGTTCTTAGTTTATGGTAATGGGGACCTCCAGGTCGAGGCTTTTACCGACTCCATCTTCCAAAGTGACAAGGATGACTTTAAATCCGTCTTGGGTTTTGTGTTTACCCTCAATGGAGGGGCGGTATGTTGGAAGAGTTCCATCAGGATACCGTCGCAGACTCAATGATGGAAGTTGAGTATATAGCTGCTAATAATGTCGCAAAAAAGACTGTCTGGTTGAGGAAGTTCATCTTTGAACTTCAGGTGGTTCCGTCCATTGCCAATCCAATACCTTTGTATTGTGATAATAATAGGGTTGTAGCATTAGCAAATAAACCAAGGTCCCATCAGAAATCCAGACATATCTTGAGGTGGTATCACTTGATTAGGGAGATCGTGGATTGCCAGAAAATCGAGGTGCGGAGAGTGGACACAAAAGACAACACGGTAGATCCATTCACCAAGGCCATCCCTCAAGTCCAGTTCGAGAGGCTGTTTGAGATGTTGGGCATGCGGTACGCCAGCAACTGGATCTAGTGCAGACAGTGGATACTTATTGCACCAATTATAGGCTTTAGTGGAAGTAGGAGATTGTTGGATATATATGCCCTAGAGGCTTTTATTGTATAGGATGCTAGGGATATGTATGTACAGGACAATCTCGCTTGATATGATAGTATGCTATTTGGTTTGTCTTTATCTTAACATGTGATGTGTTTTACTTTGTATTTCATATCTTGTATGCATGTTGATAAAGCCCGTAGGATATTTGCCTGACTACCAGCGTTGTGATGGCAATCATACTTGTGGGAGCTGGGTAGTCGATAGGCACATCCTTAAAATGTCCCTAGTCGACGGAGTATCGAGACTGGGCAGCGATACTCCAGAGTAGACTAATGTATACATATGTAGACCATGACGAAGGGCGATGGATTGGTCCCACAACCATTGGTGAGGTGCACCTAAATTGTATACAGATGCTTACTGGGTGTGAGTTCACCGGACAGGACTCGCCGAGGAATGACTAGATGGTATTATACCAATCGTCAGATAGCAGTTCTCTGGTGACATGTGCGCAGATAGTCTGTCGACCTGAGGTCGTCATTTGTCTCGTGTGAGTTCCCACTGTGCTTTGATTACTACCCTATCACGGCTCTACTGAGTCGTGCAAACAGATTTTAGTTGGGTACAGTCCCGAGCCATATGGAGGCAGTGAGCGACTGTTAGGGATTCGTCACTCCCGGTATGGGGAGTCGATGTCGCGCTGTGATCGGTTGGTCATCGCCATAAGTCCCTGGCCAGGGTGAATTGAGAATTACTGGTGGGCGGACCAGTAGATTCTCGGATGGTCTTGAGCCATACTGACACGACTTGTTTGGTTATTAGGGGTTTGACGTTTTCCACCCCTAGACCTTACATGAGATACTCTTAGATGAACAGAACGGACTGCACGGATATTGTCACGGACAGGCTCAGTAGGGGTTCGGATGAGTTCGCTCGTTGGCCATCCTTTCGAAAGATACCTGGGTAGCCGTTACATGTAGCTAGTACCGCTGACGTGCTTGTGGTTAAACCTACTGCCAGCATACTGTCGAGTCTTTAGAGTCCTACAGAGAGGGTTTCTCTGTTTCGACCGAAACGATGTAGAGGCCGTATGGTTTTTACAGCAGGGTTTCAGTCATATGCGTGTACTTGCGCACGGATTATGATTCGGACGGATAATACTAGTGAGCTTTGGTTTAAGCCGGATCCTAGTATTAGATTATCGGATTATTTGTCTTTTTGTATTCGTATTGTTCGGAATACCGATACGGGTATGTATATAAGGTGAGGGGTATTCTTGTAATTTTGTCAAGAGTGCTTCTAGAAGAAGTCACCTCATTAGTTTAATAAACATTTATTTTAAATGGTTAATGAAGTGGAGGGTGAGGTGTTATTTACAATTAATGAAGCATGGCTACTTGGTGACTCATCTAGTGAGTCATGAATTACTATTGAGGCAAAGGAAAATATCTAGATATTTTGTGGAAAGCATCGTTTCTTAATAGTTATCACAATGGGCCATTCTTTATTCATTTTATCATAAACACACTCTCTCCTCCAATCTTTTTTCTTCTTCCTCTAACCCTAGCTTGTCTCATGAGTTGAGAATTCTAGGGTTCAAGAGACTAAACAAATCCTAATCACTCTCTACATCACCTAAGCTACCTAGATTAGCAAACTATATTTTTTAATTATCTCATATTAGAGGTAGGAGCTCCAAGTAGACACTCTCGGGTGGATCATCTTTGACCCAAGGAGGCTAACGATCAAGCGATCCGTACACTCTCTTCTAGGAGCTTAAGAAGAGGAGGAGGACAGCAAAAGACGAAGGACTTGGTTCACGAAGGTATAAACTTCTTTCATAGTAGTTAGAACCTCAAAGTTCATATGTTAGTTAAGGTTTATATAAAGATTCTGTTGATTCAAGTCGTTGTTGCGAAGTTCTAAAATCGTTTTTTGAAAATTTCGCCTCCCCGCAGATACGTGGGGTGCGCGACATCGACTTACACATCTCAAGCTCCTAGAGACCTCCATGATCAAGCTTGATCTCCGGTTTCCCTCCATCGAAGATGATCCACTTGAGAGTCTATGAAACGAGCTCCAACCTCATAGCCGAGATAACTAGGGTACCTAATTCGCTAAACTAGATAGCCTAGAAGATGTAGAGTCTAATGATGGATTGATTTGTCTCTAAACACCCTAGGTTTCTCAACACATAAGACTTTTAAGGTGGAGGTAGAGGAAGAAGAAGCATGAGGATGAGAGTGTGAAGCAACTCAAGAAAAATGGCTAAGTGTTGTGAGCATAGAAAATGAATCATCAAGTCAAAAAATATCTCACAACCCCAAATAAATCAAGCTTGCTTGAATAGTGCACCTTGAGTCACCCCATGAGTCACCGCAAACCCATGCTTTATTTAAAGCCAAGAACACCTCATCTTCCACCTCATTTAACCATTTAACCAAATGGTTATTAAACATAATGAGGTGTCTTCATCTAGAAGCACCTTGTAATGAATTATAAGAATACCCCTCATCCGTATATACATATCCGTATCCGTATTCGGACAAAATACGAATACAATGAGACAAAAATAATCCAACAATATGATACTAGAATCCGGATTAAACCAAAGCTACTAGTATAAACCGTCTGAATCATGATACATGCATAAGTGCACGTATATGATCGAACCCTGCCATAAAACCATACAGCCTCTACATCGTTTTGCCCGAAGTAGGGAAACTCTCTGTATGGGACTCTAAGGACTCGTCAATACGCTGGTAGTGGGTTTAACTACAAGCACGTCAGCGGCACTAGCTGTACGTAACGGCTACCCAGGTATTGAGCGAAAGGAAGGACGACGTGCAAACTCATCCTGACCTCTACTAAGCCTGTCCATGACAATATCTGTCCAGTCCGGTCTGTTCGTCTAAGAGTATCGCATATCGTGTCTAAAGGGTTGATAAAGTCAGACCCCTAATAACGCGACATTTCATATCGGTATGTAGCCCTGTTTCCCCCAATTAGAACGAAACTCTATTTCTAAGACTGAAAAGTAAAGCAATGCTTCATAAAAGAGGCTAAGCACCAAAGACACTTTATCCTTGCAAGAATCACATGCACCTAATAATAGCAAATTAAATCATGCGATGCACAAGCATAACAGAGAGCTAAAATAAAAGGGAACCCTTAATAGATAATAAAATACTTGATTAAAAAACACTTGTTCATTATTATTATTATTACATTGAAAAAAGATCACCAAATATGGGATCGAAAGGACAAGGGTTCGCAAAGATGAGAAGAAGATTCTCCAGTTCCCTTTCCGTCTTCTCCACTACGTTAAAGCGACGGTCCTCCCGAGAGTTAGACGTCCAACAATCGTCGCCGCATTCATCAGAAAAGGTGGCGATGACAACCCGACGAGCCCGTATTTGGCTCAGCAAGTGGAAAGAGCAGTCCTTCAGGGCTTTGGTGATCAAGTGCGCTTCGAAGAAGCACTCGATCTTATCCTCGGCAGCATCAAGCATTGCCGAGGACATCTCTACTGGAGAAGGTGGAAGATCGGCGAGCACCGATGCAAGGATCATCCGAAGCCAAATGGAGTGCGGAGGGAGAGGAGACCCCACGCGAGTCAAAAGCTCGTACATTGCAGCATCGCATTGCTCGTCCGTAAGAGAAGAGTCCACCAAGCACGCAGCAAAATGGGGAACGATGTCCTGAATAGGCACTTCCCATGGTTGTCGGCGGGCATGAGGGCGGTTGCAAGCCATGATTGAAAAAGTTCTCTGAAGATGAGAGAAGAAAAGGCTCGGCTTTGAGTTATATAGACCAAGCACAGAAAATTTTGTGTACAGTGGAATTATTTCCAAGACCCGGGAAATGAAAATTTTGGGAAATACAAGTATGACTTGAAAAAGGAAGATGAAAAGACATCTCAGGTGAAGCAACGCTTCCGATTCCCCCCAATCAGAGCAAATCTCTACTTTGAAAATTTAAATTTTAATAAATGAAGCAACGCTTCAGATCCTCTGCACTGTGCGCAGGATGCCATGTGTCAAAATCTGGCACGCCGGCGCGAAGAGCGCAGCGCCCGAGGCAGTGCGCCCAATCAGAGCAAGGCTCTATTTAAAACAAAAATTAAAGGAAGCAACGCTTCAGTTGCGCAAGCGCTGCGCTGCGCGATACGTGTCAGCGCCGTAGCGCAAGCGCAGGTGCGCAAGCGCTGCGCTGCGCGATACGTGTCAGCGCAGTTGCGCAAGCGCTGCGCTGCGCGACACGTGTCAGCGCAGTTGCGCTGTGCTGTGCGCTGAGCGACACGTGTCAGCGCAGTTGCGCTGCATGACACGTGTCACGCGCTGAGGCGTTTGCGCCAAACAGAATTAAATTTCTAGTAAGATCTTTCTGTTCTTGTTAAAACAAGAAAATTGTCTTCTGTGAAACAGAAGCCCTTGGATCAAAGATCCAACGGTGGGGAAAATTCCCCAAATCACTCAGAGAATGATCTCTTTAACAAACTTAACAAATTTATGGGCACTATATAAAGGCCCCTAGACCCCAATTCAAATCATCATCAACGTCAAGAAACATCAAGAACTTCAACTCTGAAGAAACTTGAAGAGAAATTCAAGAAAAAGGTAAAAACCTTTAAATAGAAGAATTTCTTCTAATAGATCATTGATCTAAGAACAAGATCTATGATCTTCAGTAAAATATAAATAACAGTGTCTTGCACTTTTTTATGAACCACTAGTTATCTGAAAACAAGAAAAACAAGAAAAACTTATTTTCTTTGATCTAAATTGGATCAAGAAATCAAACAGTGCCCTGCACTTGTAAAATTTGCACTGTTGCGCTCTTGGGTTGGCGCAAGCCGCCAGAGAGCGCCACGTGTCAGCACTTGAACCATTTGCGCTATGTGCTTTTTAAGATAGAGCCTTGCTCTCTGAAATTGACGCAACTCACCAGAGCGCGCCACGTGTCAGCAGCGCAAGCGCAGCGCACCGCGCTTGCGTGACACGTGTCATCACCACAAGCGCTTGCGCTCATTTATTGGCGCAAAGCGCCTGACAAATGCAATGCATTGTTTACTAAAGGGCCAGGCCCAAATCAAAAGGGCCAGGCCCAAATCAAAAAGGCCTAGTAGGCCAAAGTAAATTGCAATGCAATAAAAGGGCAGAGCCCAAACAAGATAAAATGCAGAGCGCAGACAAAATTGACGTTTTGTCTCATTTATAAATGGGCAGAGCCCAAACAAAATAAGAAATGTAATGCATTATTTAAAAAGGGGAAAAGCCCTAGCACAGGCCTATTAGGCCAAAAACAAATAAAAGCGTTGAACATTTTTTCAACTGGACTTAGCCCAATCATGGACGTAAGTCCTCAAACTAAATTGACTGAGCAAGACTGCTCTCCTAAATCAATTTACACCCGGTTCGAGGGTACATCTCCGAACTCCTCTGACCCCTATCGTTGTAATCCTTCAACGACGTCAGAGAGGTGACGGTTCCCGACAACCACACATCAATACTGTAACGTTTCAGAAAATATAAAATATTAATTTTTGGAATTTAATATTAAAATAATATTTTTCCCGAAAACTGCCGATTTGCGAAATTGGGGTTTTCGGAAAAAGGTATAAATATATACCAATAATTATGAAATAAATGGAAATTAAAATGATATATTCATTTAAATATATAATTAAAGGATTTGGTATTTTTAAAATTTATTTTATGCAGTTTTGATAAAAACCCGATTAGTGCACTGCTAATCGCGATTAAGCCAAATCCGCATTTCTACAGTTTTTCATGGTTAGTGCACCATGACATGTTTCATTTTATTACATCTTTCATTTCTTTTGTGTTATGGTTTATTGGTGGAGAGAAAAGAAATGATTAAAGGAAAAGTTAATGGAGACATAATGATTAGGTTAGGTGAGCTTTGGAGAGAGAAAGAGAGTGTGAATTACTGAGAGAGAAGGGGGGCTGCTGCCCATTCTTTTTCCCCCATCTTTTTTTTGAAATCCTTCATCTCTACAACTCCACAACCCTCCACAAAAATCCCTAGATCTATCTCCAACCATGCCCCAAAACTCTACACTCCCTTCACAAAACTTTATCCCCTCTTCAACCTCTACACGATGGACCGAGCAAAATGGGATTTTGACGACGTTGGGAAGTTAGTGCTGCCTAGAGTGAACTAGATGAGGTATAATTTCTTCCCTTTAGATTAGTTTTGTGAGATATCATGTTTAGATGTCGTTTTTTGAAGATTAGTGGACATTGGGAAACCCTAGTGAATGTTTGAGTGTTGGTTTGAATTGGGTGATACCTAGTAGCTGTTAACTGAACTTAGGTGCTGTTTAGTGACCTGGACCAGACCCTAGAAACCCCAAAACACGGATTTAGAAACCCTATATCGGATAAATGTGTGATCTGTGAAGGTATTTTGCAATCTGGAGCAACCCGGGGACACTAGAAATTATTTTGGAATTACTGGGAGTCGTGCAGGCACCTAGGAAGCTACCACTGAGACCCGAGCCCCTAATTCAAACCTACGGCCGCAGATTTAATCATTCTGGCCACAATTTGCGGCCAGAGTAGGATGGAATGGTTCCAGATTTGGTCCATGGCTCCTTTTGCACTAAATTAGACCCCTCTTATATGTAGTTTTGGCTAATTGTCATCTGGGGAAAATCTGGGAGCATTTTGGTGTGTTTTAGGCGATGTTTTCCGTATTTTTTAAATGCACTTTCTTGATATTTGGATTTGTATTTGGTTGTCGGGTGTTCGTACATCGACAACAGGAGTTGTTTGATTGATTTGCACGGTTAGGCCATAGGTTCTAACCTGTGAGCACACTGTGCGCTGTATCGGTTTTCTGCGTCGATTTTAATACGTATTGCGATTGGTTATTATTGTAGGTACCCTCGCATGGATTCCGAGGCGAAGAAGGGTGGCGTCATCGATTTGGGCGAGCGAAGACAAGTGAGTAGATCTATATCTACCGGGGAAGTCGGGTGGATGGCGTATAGCACCCCCGCAAACTTCTGATGGAAACCGATTTATAGAGTATGGTTAGGAAACCTAGATTAGGAAACTATGGTTAGAATATAGATAGCTATGTAGTCACATTAGAAACTAGAGGTTAGTTAAGTGTGATATGCTACTGCTACCCTATGATGATGTTTAGCGATATTACCGCTTAGGGTTCTGTAGGACTAGATAGTCGATGTAGATGCGTCATCCGAACCATACCTTTTTCTAAACTAAAGAATCGTATGTATCTTTTAAATGTATAACTTGAGGGATGTTATGGATTTTCAAATGATATCTTTTCCTTAAAAGCACCGTAACCCATGTTTCCAAAACTACGATTCACTTCTTTAAAAATTTGATTATATGGTTCGGAAGTGTTTGTTAGTTTAGATACTTATACATAGTAGAAATAGCATGTTTATGTAAATTCGACATGATATGAGATATAAATGCGATGAAAGAATACAAGACGAATTTGATGATATGATGAGACGATGATATGATGTGATGGTATACGAATGCGAGTCGATCGAGATGATTTATACCCTGCCGGTCCCCTGATATGAGATTATTGCAGATGCGACCCGGGACATAGGTATATAGGGTTATATATATATATATATAGAATGTTGTGAATCATGGATGATAGGCCGTATGTGATATTAGGCCGTACCCTTATTTGTCTTATAGGATGATAGGATCCCTATTAGCTTAATGCCGCCGCACGATGATATTCCATGCGTGATGAGTTGACTTGATGATTGATCCTTACCCTTGACTAGAGTTTGTTGTACGATGGATTATACCGTACGCGATGTTTTTGGGCTAGATGCCGATTGATAGATTCACCGACTCGGACATATGATAATTATGTATACCTTATAGCTGTTAGCTGATGATTTACTTGCTGCATTCATGATATTATTATTGCATCGCATATACCTGTGATAGTACACCTGCACCATTATCGATGATGCGTATGTTACACGTACACATATTTGCCGGCTCACACACTTCATCATCGATAATTGTCATGTCACTACACAGTAGAGTTGTTGCATCATGACATATACATAGATACATTCATACTTGCGGATATACACATTCGTATATCCATATTGGTGTACATATACCTTGATACACCCATACTTGTGCACATACACATTGTATATTCATATTTTTGCACACATACATGGTACATCTATACTTGTGCATATTCATATTGTACTTATATAGATAACTGGTTTTATTGGGAAATTGGGAACCGCAAGTCATATTTTAAAAACTGGAATCATTTTAAAAGAGCGGTTTTCCCCTTAATGTGTCATATCACTATTCCATATTGCATGATACACGGATATGCTCGCATTTCATTTTACATGTCGCATACATCATGCTCTATTATTTTACGCATTGAGATATGCTGTTTTCATGAGATTTCTGGATTTGAGAACCGTGGATATTTCAAATGAGATTATGTGTTGTTTTAAAAACCCGGTTTCTCTTGATATGATATTTCAGTGCGTCCACCATGTGTTTTTCTCGGTTGTGAGAGTGGCATGTGAAACCCGATTCGAGGAGTGGTAGGCACCGTCTGCGGGTACATGGTGGACCCGGTGAGGTACCCCGAGGCAAGAAGACTCGTATATGTTAGACGGTGAGCCCGGCAGGGGGAGAACTACCTACCGGTGATAGTATGTAGACTCGGCGGTTATCCGGAGGATACCAACCGGAGTAGCGAGATGGATATGAGGGCCGAACAGGGAGTGCGGCGCCTGAGGGCCGATCTGAGGATGCGGTGCCTGAGATATATGAGGATTTACGTGCCGATGCTTGGCACGGTTTTCATGATGTTTTCGAGTGTCGATGCTAGGCACTCAGGTTCCATGATTTGATGTGTCGGGAGGGACACCGTTGATATATATATCCTCATACTTTCATGCACACTCTTTTATGATATTTACATGCATGATATTGTTGCGTCAGTGGTTGACACGTGGATTAGATCCACATACATACATACATACACTGATGTTACTATGGGAGATTATACACATGTTTATAGACATTGATTCATGGGTGGACGAGATCCACATATCTGCATACCTTGATTATGGTTGGACGATACCTATATACATGCATTGATTATTACTGTTGGATGTTATCCGCATGCACATAGGTAGTGACGACCTTGTTGGCACATATACGACCCGGTCACCCTAGATATCCTAGTATTACTGTAACACCCGAGATTAGGGTTAGTAGTAATTATGTGTTAATGTGGGGTTTTTGGTAAAAAGTTTACCAAAACGGGATTCTAGTAATTATCTGGTTTTATGGTTATTTTTGTGGAATTTTATCTCGACCACACACACTTGTGCACGTTATCTAGGGTTAAGATTAGGGTTTGCCATATATTTGAGCTTGTGGGTTAGCATGTTTGAGTTAACCATGGTGGTCCAACACTTGTTAAAATAATTAGTGTTAATTAAGGAGTTTTAGTTTTAAGCATAGATTAGGGTCTAAGGTTGACTTGTGATTTGAAGGAAAGATTGTGATGGGGATCTTGAAGCATTTAATGAGAGTGAGGGAATGATAGCTCTTGGATGTGTCACACTATCTTCTTTTCAAAACTTTTCTTACCTCTCTTCTCTTCCTCACACACACACCATATCATCACCCTTTAGCCACCAAAACTAATCCTGCAGCCCAAACTCAGCAGCCACTTCTTTAGCATGCAGAATTTCAGCCTGTAGGCATCAGCAGCTGGAGCTAGCCCCATCATCTGCATCAGCCTCACCAGCCCCCTACCACTCTACAACAGCTACTAAACCCTCACATCAGCACCACAACACCATCAGCCATCATCACCAGCACATCAGCCCAACTCCAGCTCAAATCAGCCTCCAAAACATCAGTAGTACACCATCAGCCTATTAACATCAGCTTTTCAGCCACCCCAGCCCCTATGTGATCTGCAGCTGCTGCACTACAGCCCTTCCCAATTTCAAAATAAAAACAACCACAAACACACAAACCTCAATAGCCACAAACACAACCCTGCTGCTGCTGCTGCAGCCCATACTTCACCAAATAAAAACAACACCAGCAACAGCAACAGCAACAGCAACAGCAACAGCAAACATTCTGCATCAGCATCAGCATTAGCAGTTGCACCAGCCTTGGACTGCAGCAGCTCCAGTTCAACACAGTAGCACCCACTCCCCTCTTCTTCTCCTTCTCCTTTGTTGCAAGGGTCCTAGGGGGTATAACTCCTAAACTTTTCCTTATTGTGTAGGTTACATGTTTGCTTGGTTAGTTTAGTGTTTTAATGGAGTTTTCATGCTAGAATTATGCAGTGATGTTAGATTTAGTCACTTTAGAGTACTTATAGTTTAATGAACCCTTTTTGGTGTTAATTAGTCTGTTTAAGCCTAGTTGTGTCGTTAAATTTTGATGGGTAACCCTAAATCGCTAAAATTATGGTAATCTAGCTCGATTAGTGTGTATTTCTAGCTTATGTGGTGATTTTGAGAGATTTAAGGAAATTATTGGCAAAGTGGAAGTTGTGTTAGTTAGAATAACCCTTTTAGGTGCTAGTGAGGCCAGTCAACCAGAGGAATTCCCCAGACTTCATAAAGACACCCGATTTACCCGACTTGGCGTAATTTAGCAGTTTTAGTG
Organism: Agapanthus africanus; assembly: GCA_030015575.1. NCBI lineage: Eukaryota > Viridiplantae > Streptophyta > Magnoliopsida > Asparagales > Amaryllidaceae > Agapanthus > Agapanthus africanus. The sequence goes on from JASDDO010000012.1 coordinate 150,859,628, forward strand.
ACTTTTTAGCCTCTGTTGGATCTGCTGTTGACCCGAGGCCTTCAGAATAAAATTGTGAAGACTGTAGCATGGTGAGATGAGTAGGAACACACACACAGAGCATGGGGACCCACCTCCCCATCTAGGCCGTAGATATATTATATCTGGCCCCAAATTGCGGCCAGGAAGGGGATGGGGGTGTTGGGTTTTGGTGAGTGGGTTTACTCTGGGTAGCTAGGGTTTTTGGTATCTGTAACTTTTCAAGTTTGGCCCAGAGGCAAAATCTGGAGCTAATTGTGTGTTTTCGATGTTTTAAGTCTCGTACGACACGCGCGTGATACGCGTGGTTCTGTGGCGCGCTGCGCGACACAGCGTGTCGGTTTAGGTTCTGGTGTGTTAAGCGCGTCACGTCGTGTCGTGTGCACACGCGTTTAGTTTCACGCACGCGTATTGCTTTTTATCGATATACCGCTTTTTGCAGGATTTTCCTTATATAGTGACTTTTGTAATTCTAGGTTCGCCGGCAGGAACTTCAAGTGCAGCTGAGAAAGGAAAGAAGGTGGTCGGACACACCTAGCACGGGACCACGGGTGAGTAGATTTAATATCTACGGGGGACGATCGTTTGGATGGCGCGAGTCGCCCGTTAGATTTAATAAACTCGTAATTAGTAAGCTTGACATTACTTGTGACATTATGATAAAAATACTTGCATGATAACTGCTGTAGTTAGTATCTATATGATGTTCCATATACACAGATTCAGTATCGGACACATGCACCATTACCAGGTTTTACATGTTGCACGAGCACTATTCATGTGGACACACACACCCTGGTAATTGCTATGTCACGACACTAGATAACCTTTAATCTGAAACATGTTAATTGCCTAGAAATGTGATATTGCAATAAATATTTAAAATGAAACCATAAGAATTACCCTACCCGTGCATATGTATTATTATATCATCTGCTCATGCCTAGTGTAAATTATACATTGCAAATAGATACCATAAGCATCCATAATCATCGACATATGCATTTGTGATGATTTCATGAGATTTATGATATTTCTGGATTTTGGGGGAAAGCCGCAATATTTCAAACTAATACTGTTTAAAAAGATAAAATGTTGCGGTTTTCCAGTGATGTAAAGTGTCGTCCACCATGAGTTTTGTTGTGGTTTTCGAGACCCGTTTCGAGGAGGTGGATGAACCGTCTCGGGTACATGGTGGGCCCGGTAAGGTATCCCGGGACAAGAAGATCGCAGGAGATGGCGTTGAGCCTGGCAGGGGACGGATTACCTACCGGTGACTTCATTTGGCACGGCGGATACCCAGAGGGTACCGACCGTGGCCGCTGGATTGAGATATGGATATTGATATGGATCAGTCGGATGGCTGAGGCCAGAGATACTGGACATGGATATATGAGATTGGACAGTTTTGAGGTGTCGTTGCTGGACACGGATTTTATTGATTTCTTGGATATCATGCTGTTGTTTAAAAAGAAAGTTTCAAAACAAGCAAGGAATAATTCTTACACTTACATGTTGAGATCCTGAGATGACTCATATAGCATACATTCATGATGGTATTTTCATATGGCATACATACCTGTTATTACATCCATGTGACATATATACTTGTTGATGCATATACACCTGCTAGTAAATGTAGCCATACCTGTTTTAGGGATGCCAGGACACTTGTGTGCATGCATACGATAGCCTTAGTAGATGGTATTTATTACTCACGAGTTGGCAACTCACCCCCGTTGTGCCACAGCTCTTCTGCAGGTTCGTTCCGTCAACACTGTAGTGGCGGATACCTTTGCTTCTTTTGCACTTTTTTCCTGGACTCGAGGCTTTTGCTCATAGGTAGGTTATTATCATTTTGTGCCACCTTATATATTTGTTGTATCTAGAACACTCCATCTACTGCTTCTATCATTTCAGCTGTACCTATTTTATTTGGATTACTGTATATTGACATAGATGTGAGATTGTGAGACTTGGGGATTTGTTGTATGATATATCTGGGTCGAGCTCACTTGAGTCGACATGCTATTTCTTATGCACACTGTTATTTTATATTGCGTGGGATTTGTGACCGCCCTGAGGCGAAGAGCTAGCTCCCGCTTGTGGATGCCATTTTCATATTACTCATTTATATTCTGCTTGCACCCGTTGGGGCTGATTTTATAAATGAAACTCTGCTGGGATTTTGAAATAAAAGAGAAGAGGTTTTTAGAAAGGAAACTTGATGTGGTATAATGGAGTAAAATGTTGTAAATAAATTGGGTTTCCTTCACTCTAAAATTTTAATTGGGTTTTGTGTTCTGGGCTTCGGCTCACTTATTTTACGAACGCCTTGAGACGTTTCGTAATCTAAGTGCCGGTCGCGTTCCGTACTTTACGGGTCGTGACAAAGTTGGTATCAGAGCTATAGGTTTCACCTTTCTGAGTGTAGGATGACCCTTAGTAGATGGAGTAAGTGACTTAAGCAGAGTAGCGTAGCGTACGTATGTCCGCGGCATACTTGCGATGCGGTACTCCGCCTAGGTGACTTTAGGACATACCTGCTTGAAATTCCTTCTTCAATTCCATTTATCCTGTGATTCTCTTGCACTGTTCTCATTGTCATGTTTCCTGTACCAGTCACTATGCCACAGAGGGCTACCAGAACACAGAGGGCTGCCGCCCGAGACGAGATTCGAGCTAGCTCCTCCGAGACTAGGACTGAGCAGGGTGGCATGCCTACGCCGCAGGGACAGACCGATCCACCTTCCCCAGGCCGTATGGATAGGCTTGAGACTGGTATGGAGGAGTTGCGACAGATGATGGGGAGTATGCAGGAGCTACGTCAGATGGTAGGATCCCTAGTTGCAGCCGGTCGTGCACCGAGGCCGGAGGACGTACCTACTACATCCCAGACCACTATGATACATGCTCCTACTACTACCACTGCGACCATTCCGGTTTCGCTACAGGAGTTCATGAGGCTGAGACCTCCAGTCTTTACGGGTACCGATGCAGCAGAGGACCCGCAGACGTTCCTTGACAGCTTGGCCAGGATCTGCCGTTCGCTGAGATGTTCCGATGACCGCTGGGTAGAGCTTGCGAGTTTCCGACTAGAGGGTCTCGCACAGATATGGTGGGAATCAGTTCTGAGAGGTCGAGCTGCAGGTCTACCGCCCATGACCTGGACCGAGTTCACAGCAGTTTTCCTGGCCCGTTTCCTCCCGGAGAGCGTTCGCGACACCAGAGCTCGTAGTTTCGAGGCCTTGGTCAAGACACCTGGGATGACGGTGTCTGAGTATGACGTTCAGTTTACACAGTTGTCCCGATATGCTCCGTATCTGGTGGATACCGAAGCGAAGAGGGTGAAGAGGTTCATACAGGGACTGGATGCTCAGCTATATCTTGCTATTGGCGCCCAGCATTTCGATACCTATTCGGCAGCTATGGATACAGCATTGCGGATGGAGGCACGTATTTCAGCGACTTCGGCCATTCCCGGGCCGAAGAGGATTCGTACCGGCACGCCAGATCAGAGACAGCATACCAGATTCGTCCCGAGAGAAAGGGCCGACAGAGGGTTTGGACGAGGTCAACTGTATGGATCATATACACAGGGACAGCAGTCGTCGCTAGGATGCTTTGGGTGCGGGAGTCTGCACCATCGTGTTAGAGATTGTCCAGCGAGACGACAGGGAGCGGCGACAGTTCCGCATGTGACTCTACCTCCATCACCGCCCCCTCCTCAGAGAGCTCTACTACCTGCCACAGGCGATGCTCCACGCCAGTTAGGTGCACCTAGAGGCCGTGGGCGTGGCGCACCGATCCAGAGAGGACGAGGAAGCAGAGGCCGAGGTCAGCCCGCTATCGGAGGAGGTCAGGCCCGAGTATTTGCATTGACACCCCAGGATGCGCAGGCATCCAATGTCGTCGTTACAGGTACCCTATCAGTATGCTCTATTGATGCACACGTGTTGTTCGATCCCGGATCCACGCACTCTTACGTTTCCACACACTTCGTGCCGAGTTTGGGTAGAGAGTCCAGTTTGCTTGATCAGCTGCTTGTTGTGACCACTCCGGTGGGAGAGTCTTTTGTTGCTAGGCACGTGTTCCGATCCTGTACCGTTCGTATTGGGGAGCGAGAGCTGCCTGTCGACCTGATCCTTCTGGAGATGTTGGACTTCTACGTTCTTTTGGGTATGGATTGGTTAGCCACGTGCTATGCGTCGGTGGACTGCCGCGAAAAGACAGTTAGGTTTTGTTTTCCCGGAGAGTCGGTTTTTGTTGTGCAGGGGGACCGTGGTGCCGCCCCTCACATTCTGATTTCTTCCCTTCGCGCTGGTCAGCTGATGAGGAAGGGATGTCGGGGATTTCTAGCCTGTGTATGTGATACTAGGTCTACGGATGTTCCATTGGACCGGGTTCCGATTGCATGCGAGTTCCCCGATGTTTTCCCTGACGAGCTGCCAGGACTGCCACCTGAGCGCGATGTCGAGTTCTGTATCGATTTGATTCCCGGCTCGGGGCCTATTTCTATACCGCCTTATCGGATGGCCCCGGCGGAACTTAGGGAGTTGAAGGTTCAGCTGCAAGATTTGTTGGATAAAGGACTTATTCGACCCAGTGTTTCTCCTTGGGGTGCTCCGGTCCTGTTTGTCAAGAAGAAGGACGGAAGTTTGCGCTTATATATCGACTACCGCCAGCTGAACAAGGTTACCGTGCGGAACAGATATCCGTTGCCGTGTATTGATGACTTGTTCGACCAGCTCCAGGGTGTGGGTTATTTTTCTAGGATCGACTTACGATCAGGGTACCATCAGCTGCGAGTCCGACGGGAGGATATACCGAAGACAGCCTTCCGTACACGCTATGGCCACTATGAGTTTCTGGTGATGTCGTTCGGACTCACCAACACCCCCGCAACATTTATGGATTTGATGAACCGTACATTCAGGTCATACCTTGACTTGTTCATCATCGTGTTCATCGACGATATTTTGGTGTACTCCCGGAGCCGAGAGGAGCATGAGCAGCACCTGCGGATTACGTTACAGACTCTGAGGGAGCACCAGCTGTTCGCAAAGTTCTCCAAGTGTGCATTCTGGCTGGACAGCGTCAGATTCTTAGGTCACGTGATTACGAGAGATGGCATATATGTGGACCCGAAGAAGATTGAGGCGGTTCAGCAGTGGCCCAGACCTACATCGGTTACTGAGATCCGTAGTTTTCTGGGCCTGGCAGGCTACTACATGCGTTTTGTTCAGGATTTTTCCCGTATAGCTGCACCTTTGACCGGTTTGACCCGGAAGGGAGTTCCTTTCGTTTGGACGGAGGAGTGTGAGCGCAGTTTTCAGCAGCTACGGACGTGTTTGACTACGGCGCCGGTATTATCATTGCCTTCAAGATCAGGCGGGTTTGTAGTCTACTGTGATGCTTCGCGAGTGGGGTTAGGATGCGTATTGATGCAGCATGACCGAGTGATCGCATATGCTTCTCGGCAGTTGAAGAAGCATGAGCAGAACTACCCCACTCATGATTTGGAGATGGCTGCAGTGGTCTTTGCACTGAAGATATGGCAACATTACCTATATTGCGAGTCGTGCCAAATATTCACAGATCACAAGAGCTTAAAATACATATTTCAGCAGCGAGACCTGAACCTCAGACAGCGTCGTTGGATGGAGTTGGTGAAAGACTACGACTGTGAGATCTTATACCACCCGGGCAAGGCGAATGTGGCAGCAGATGCTTTGAGCAGGAGGCCCGGGGGTAGTCTATCCTGTTTGCACACAGTGCAGAGGCCGTCGTTAGCAGATTGGCAGATTTTATGCGACAGCCGAGTTGAGTTCGAGTTCACTCCGACTGGGGGACAGCTCGTGCATGTTCGTGCACGCCCACAGTTGCTTGACCGTATATATGAGGCACAGCGCAGCGGTGACCGTTGTTCAGAGATCATGGCACGGATGGGACGGCAGATTTTCCGAGTTCGTGGTTGATGAGCAGGGGATTTTACGATTTGGATCTAGACTGTGTGTACCAGATGCTGAGGGATTGCGGCGCGATATTCTTGAGGAGGCACACCAATCGGCATATAGTGTCCACCCCGGTTCCACCAAGATGTACCATGATTTGAGAGAGACCTACTGGTGGGACAGAATGAAGAGAAATATCGCGGAGTTCGTATCGAGATGCCTGACTTGTTAGCAAGTCAAGGCCGAACACCAGAGGCCCGCAGGAGAGCTACAGCCGTTACCCATTCCGGAGTGGAAATGGGAGCAGATTTCGATGGATTTCGTTGTGGGTCTACCCAGGACCAGTCGAGGGTACGACTCCATCTGGGTGATCGTAGATCGATTGACGAAAGCGGCTCACTTCCTGCCAGTGAAGACCACTTTCAGCTTCGCTCAGTATGCCCAGCTTTATATCGACGAGATCGTGCGGCTACATGGCGTACCGACTTGTATCGTGTCAGATCGAGGCACCCAATTCACCAGCCGACTTTGGCAGAGACTTCAGGAGGCTTTAGGCACTCGTTTGAGCTTCAGCATAGCATTTCATCCGCAGACAGACGGACAGTCAGAGCGGACCATTCAGACTCTCGAGGACATGCTCAGAGCCTGCGTTTTAGACTTCGGCGGTAGCTGGAATCGTCATTTACCTCTAGTGGAGTTCTCCTACAACAACAGCTTCCAGGATACTATCCAGATGGCACCTTTCGAGGCGTTGTGTGGGAGGAGATGTAGATCGCCCGTTTGTTGGACCGAGTTGAGCGAGAGCAGTATCTTCGGGCCGCAGATTGTGCAGGAGACGACCGAGAAAGTACAGCTGATTCGAGACCGTATGAGGACAGCTCAGAGCAGGCAGAAATCGTATGCAGACATGCGCCGTTGCAGATTAGAGTTCGCTGTTGGCGACCATGTTTTTCTGAGGGTCTCTCCGATGAAGGGCGTGATGCGTTTTAGGCGAAAGGGGAAGCTTAGCCCTAGATTCGTAGGTCCTTTCGAGATCCTCGAGCGTGTCGGCGCTGTTGCATATCGTTTGGCTCTTCCACCTAGCTTTTCAGATGTTCATCCCGTCTTCCATGTATCGATGCTACGTCGTTATCTGTATGACCCTTCCCACACGATTCAGCATCCGACAGTTCAGCTCGAGCCCGACCTTTCGTTCACCGTGCAGCAAGTCGAGATATTGGATCGGCAAGTGAAGAAACTTCGATCAAAAGTCCTGCCATCCGTGAAAGTTCTTTGGCGCAGCCCGAGCAGCGAGGAGATCACTTGGGAGGCCGAGGGAGAGATGCGGAAGAAATTCCCTCATCTTTTTGAAGGTACGCGTAGTTGCATATTTTAAAATTCGGGGACGAATTTTCTTAAGGGGGGAAGACTGTAACACCCGAGATTAGGGTTAGTAGTAATTATGTGTTAATGTGGGATTTTTGGTAAAAAGTTTACCAAAACGGGATTCTAGTAATTTATCTGGTTTTATGGTTATTTTTGTGGAATTTTATCTCGACCACACACACTTATGCACGTTATCTAGGGTTAAGATTAGGGTTTACCATATATTTGAGCTTGTGGGTTAGCATGTTTGAGTTAACCATGGTGGTCCAACACTTGTTAAAATAATTGGTGTTAATTAAGGATTTTTAGTTTTAAGCATAGATTAGGGTCTAAGGTTGACTTGTGATTTGAAGGAAAGATTGTGATGGGGATCTTGAAGCATTTAATGAGAGTGAGGGAATGATGGCTCTTGGATGTGTCACACTATCTTCTTTTCAAAACTTTTCTTACCTCTCTTCTCTTCCTCACACACACACCATATCATCACCCTTTAGCCACCAAAACTAATCCTGCAGCCCAAACTCAGCAGCCACTTCTTTAGCATGCAGAATTTCAGCCTGTAGGCATCAGCATCAGCAGCTGGAGCTAGCCCCATCATCTGCATCAGCCTCACCAGCCCCCCACCAATCTACAACAAATACTAAACCCTCACATCAGCACCACAACATCATCAGCCATCATCACCAGCACATCAGCCCAACTCCAGCTCAAATCAGCCTCCAAAACATCAGCAGTACACCATCAGCCTATTAACATCAGCTTTTCAGCCACCCCAGCCCCTATGTGATCTGCAGCTGCTGCACTACAGCCCCTCCCAATTTCAAAATAAAAACAACCACAAACACACAAACCCCAACAGCCATAAACACAACCCTGTTGCTGCTACTGCAGCCCATACTTCACCAAATAAAAACAACACCAGCAACAGCAACAGCAAACATTCTGCATCAGCATCAGCATTAGCAGTTGCACCAGCCTTGGACTGCAGCAGCTCCAGTTCAACACAGCAGCACCCACTCCCCTCTTCTTCTCCTTCTCCTTTGTTGCAAGGGTCCTAGGGGGTATAACTCCTAAACTTTTCCTTATTGTGTAGGTTACATGTTTGCTTGGTTAGTTTAGTGTTTTAATGGAGTTTTCATGCTAGAATTGTGCGGTGATGTTAGATTTAGTCACTTTAGAGTACTTATAGTTTAATGAACCCTTTTTGGTGTTAATTAGTCTGTTTAAGCCTAGTTGTGTCGTTAAATTTTGATGGGTAACCCTAAATCGCTAAAATTATGGTAATCTAGCTCGATTAGTGTGTATTTCTAGCTTATGTGGTGATTTTGAGAGGTTTAAGGAAATTATTGGCATAGTGGAAGTTGTGTTAGTTAGAATAACTCTTTTAGGTGCTAGTGAGGCCACTCAACCAGAGGAATTCCCCAGACTTCATAAAGACACCCGATTTACCCGACTTGGCGTAATTTAGCAGTTTTAGTGACTTTTTAGCCTCTGTTGGATCTGCTGTTGACCCGAGGCCTTCAGAATAAAATTGTGAAGACTGTAGTATGGTGAGATGAGTAGGAACACACACACAGAGCACGGGGACCCACCTCCCCATCTTGGCCGCAGATATATTATATCTGGCCGCAAATTGCGGCCAGGAAGGGGGTGGGGGTGTTGGGTTTTGGTGTGTGGGTTTACTCTGGGTAGCTAGGGTTTTTGGTATCTGTAACTTTTCAAGTTTGGCCCAGAGGAAAAATCTGGAGCTAATTGTGTGTTTTCGATGTTTTAAGTCTCGTACGACACGCACGTGATACGCGTGGTTCTGTGGCGCGCTGCGCGACACAGCGTGTCGGTTTAGGTTCTGGTGTATTGTGCGCGTCACGTCGTGTCGTGTGTACACGCGTTTAGTTTCACGCACGCGTATTCCTTTTTATCGATATACCGCTTTTTGCAGGATTTTCCTTATATGGTGACTTTTGTAATTCTAGGTTCGCCGGCAAGAACTTCAAGCGCAGCTGAGAAAGGAAAGGAGGTGGTCGGACACACCTAGTACGGGACCACGGGTGAGTAAATTTAACATCTACGGGGGACGATCGTTTGGATGGCGCGAGTCGCCCGTTAGATTTAATAAACTCGTAATTAGTAAGCTTGACATTACTTGTGACATTATGATAAAAATACTTGCATGATAACTGCTGTAGTTAGTATCTATATGATGTTCCATATACACAGATTCAGTATAGGACACATGCACCATTACCAGGTTTTACATGTTGCACGAGCACTATTCATGTAGACACACACACCCTGGTAATTGCTATGTCACGACACTAGATAACCTTTAATCTGAATCATGTTAATTGCCTAGAAATGTGATATTGCAATAAATATTTAAAATGAAACCATAAGAATTACCCTACCCGTGCATATGTATTATCATATCATCTGCTCATGCCTAGTGTAAATTATACATTGCAAATAGATACATAAGCATCCATAATCATCGACATATGCATTTGTGATGATTTCATGAGATTTATGATATTTCTGGATTTTGGGGGAAAGCCGCAAGATTTCAAACTGATACTGTTTAAAAAGAAAAAAGTTGCGGTTTTCCAGTGATATAAAGTGTCGTCCACCATGAGTTTTGTTGTGGTTTTCGAGACCCGTTTCGAGGAGGTGGATGAACCGTCTCGGGTACATGGTGGGCCCGGTAAGGTACCCCGGGGCAAGAAGATCGCAGGAGGTGGCGTTGAGCCTGGCAGGGGACGGATTACCTACCGGTGACTTCATTTGGCACGGCGGATACCCAGAGGGTACCGACCGTGGCCGCTGGATTGAGATATGGATATTGATATGGATCAGTCGGATGGCTGAAGCCAGAGATACTGGACATGGATATATGAGATTGGACAGTTTTGAGGTGTCGTTGCTGGACACGGATTTTATTGATTTCTTGGATATCATGCTGTTGTTTAAAAAGAAAGTTTCAAAACAAGAAAGGAATAATTCTTACACTTACATGTTGAGATCCTGAGATGACTCATATAACATACATTCACGATGGTATTTTCATGTGGCATACATACCTGTTATTACATCCATGTGACATATATACTTGTTGATGCATACACACCTGCTAGTACATGTAGCCATACCTGTTTTAGGGATGCCAGGACACTTGTGTGCATGCATACGATAGCCTTAGTAGATGTTATTTATTACTCACGAGTTGGAAACTCACCCCCGTTGTGCTACAGCTCTTATGCAGGTTCGTTCCGTCGGCACTGTAGCAGCGGATACCTTTGCTTCTTTTGCACTTTTTCCTGGACTCGAGGCTTTTGCTCATAGGTGGGTTATTATCATTTTGTGCCACCTTATATATTTGTTGTATCTAGAACACTCCATCTACTGCTTCTATCATTTCAGCTGTACCTGTTTTATTTGGATTACTGTATATTGACCTAGATGTGAGATTGTGAGACTTGGGGATTTGTTGTATGATATATCTGGGTCGAGCTCACTTGAGTCGACATGCTATTTCTTATGCACACTGTTATTTTATATTGCGTGGGATTTGTGACCGCCCTAAGGCGAAGAGCTAGCTCCCGCTTGGGGTTGCCATTTTCATATTACTCATTTATATTCTGCTTGCACCCGTTGGGGCTGATTTTATAAATGAAACTCTGCTGGGATTTTGAAATAAAAGAGAAGTGGTTTTTAAAAAGGAAACTTGATGTGGTATAATGGAGTAAAATGTTGTAAATAAATTGGGTTTCCTTCGCTCTAAAATTTTAATTGGGTTTTGTGTTCTGGGCTTCGGCTCACTTATTTTACGAACGTCTTGAGACGTTTCGTAATCTAAGTGCCGGTCGCGTTCCGTACTTTACGAGTCGTGACAATTACCTGTATGATATAGTTGACCTAGGAGTCTTTGTTTATTCGATTTCTACTTGTAGATATATTTCTATTCACGAGTTGGCAACTGTTCAGACCATAATATTGCATTTTTCATTCCCCTATTCTTATCCGTTTTATAAATAAACAGGTACTCTTGACGCACGTTTGTTGCATATTACAGGATACAGGTTTCTGGAGCAAATGCAGTGAAAAAGACACAAAACAACAGAAAAAGGGACTTTTGACCAACAATTAGACGGATCCTAGTCAAGCCTAGACGAAGAACAGTGCAAGGTCCAAAATGTCAAAGTGAACGGTCAAAAGATACGAACAAGTTTTCACTGAAGATCTGGAGAAGACCCAGAAACCCATCAGAGAAAATACATATAAAAATACAGAGCCCAAGAACCACTGAACCAAGCCCAAAAAGTACAGGGCCCAACCCCTTTATTTGGCCGCGGAACCGCGGCCAAACCCAGCCTGGCGCCGCGGTTCCGCGGCCATCTAGTGCGCGTGTCGGTGGATTTTTAGTGCGTCGGTGCGTCGGTGCAGATGTTGGGATTTTACATGGGCAAATCTGTAATTTTGAATGTGCGAGAGTCTGTAACCCTAGGTTTCCTATTTTCCTATAAATGGTAATTTTAGATCTGTAAAACCCTATGCCTCTTTTCAATCAATAAATTTCAGAATTTCTGAGAGAAAAATTCAGATCTGTTCTTCTTGTTTGGAGGGAGCCGTCAACCTAGTAAGTATTTTATTTATGTTCTTTTAATTATAATGTTTTCTCATTCCCTAATGAGCGAGTAGTCTCCTCGCTTGTTAGGGTTAGCCTTAGGGAAAGGGTTGAGAGATGAGATCTCTCGCCCCTTTCAATGCCACTTTAACCTAATGAATTAGAACTCCACGCATACGAGCACAACCGCTCCCTGCGGCATCCTACCCATCGAAGTAACGATGAACCGTAGTATAAAGGGCCGGTTGCGCGCGTTTTCCGTGGGGGTTAGGATAATTATCAACAAAGGAAGGATACGAATCTAGAAGAAGAAATATCTTCCTAAAAGATTCGTATCCACTTTATTAATAATTACCTTAACATCTAATAGATCTAAAAAAAGAAGGTATTGAAAGCGGTGAGGAAAAACATTAATCTCCAAAACTTCCCTTAAGCCTAGCCCTAGCAAGACTTTTAATTAGATTAATTAGATCCAGTTTTCATAGATTTTTATAAACCAATCAAAACGACAAATTGAATCAACTCGTTAAAACACATAAAAGGAATTTACCCGTCTCTGTGGATCGACCCGTACTCACCGGCTAGCTGCAAAGCGACGCCGTTCTTGATTGCGGTAATTACACATTTGATCGTAAAATCTATATAATCAAATGGCGCCGTTGCCGGGGACGGCGTAATCTTTCTTTTTGTGAATTTTCGGGTTGATATAAATTTTAAAAAATTATAAAAATCTGAAAATATAAAAAAATATAAAAATTATCAACTTTGATCTGTTTGAAGGGTGTATCTTTTGAATCTTGCAGGAACAGCGAAGAATTGAGGATCTGGAATCTTACAGAGGGAAAAACAGAAAAGTACATATAAGAACAGAGAGGAACTGAAGGCACAGAACAGCAGAATTTTTTCCAGCGCCCGATCCCTCTACTCCACCGCGTTTCCGCCGCAGAAGGGGGCCCCACACCACGGAACCGCCGCGGGTCTGCCACATCAGCACATCAAAAGTGCAGGGTTTGCTTCCTCCTTCTTCCCTCTGTCAACTCCATATCTCTGTCTGTAAAAATTTTTCTGCAGGAATTCTTTGCGTAAAGAGTCTTTCTCCCCCCTTCTAAATAACAGATTTTCTGCAGGTTTCTTTGCGCCGCGCTAAAAATTGATTGCAAGTGAAATTGTATTGTTTTTCATAATTTAATCGGACTTTAAGGGGCTAATTGACCAAACTCAGATTGGGTAGGGATTTCATCACCCATCCCAGGACCCCAGAAAACACCTAAAGCATTTTGTATCGACCACAATTAATTAAAAAAAGATTAGACTCAGACCTAAGGACATCGAGCTCAATAGGAAAAGGACTAGTATAGGCATCGGCCGTTTATCCTAACCGACTTTGCGGTGTCTAGGCTAGTGGTTATTAATTAGGCCCACTGTAGTGGTGGTTCCTTCCCACTTACCTGGCCGTATTTGTCCGTGAAGAGGCGGTTTGAGGTCCTATTTCTAGCCCTAGTTAGGAGCTGTCTAGCAGACCTAGGCAACCCTAGATCTAGGCCTGATTGTGCATGTGTGGTTGATACATTTGTGTCACGAGTCCCATTTTTCTAAAACCTTCTCGCAAAACTCTCCAATAAAATAAAAAAATATATAAAGAAAAATCTTTTCAAAACTTGCAACTTGCCGCTAAGAAAACTTGCACCTCACTTCCACCAATTCTCCTTCATTGACGTTATCTTACCCCCACATTCTGTTTTTCTATTTTTTTTTCTGACTGCACTACCCTTTAGTATATGTCATCTTGGACTAGGGATACTAACGCCCGATTAGTCCGTGTTTCGTTGGTACCGACCAACGAACCCTTCGACGAACCCTTCGTCGACGTTCCCTCCATCTCCTTACCTCCATCTTCAAATTCTTCTTTCGAAGGTATGTCGGGACACGACCCCAACTATACCTTACTGACGGGAATGATTCCACCTCCGCCAGGTGCGAATAACCCGAATCTTCCGCCTGTTGTAGCGCCCGCACGAGTCGCGCTCCAGGATCTCTTCTACCCCGTCCGCACTTCTTTACCTACATGTCTTTCACCCCCACCGGCGAATGGGGATAATTTTGAAATAAAACCACATTTCATCAATATGCTGCCTAAGTTTCATGGTTTGGAATCCGAAGATGCATATATTTTTATTAATAAATTCCAAAACGTTTGCGGCATGATGAAGACAACCCAATTAAGTGATGACGCAATAAGGCTAAGGGTCATTCCTTTTACCTTATATGACCTAGCCGAGAAGTGGCTATACGGCACCGCATCACATTCCATTAGAAATTGGGACGAGTTTGTAAGAGCTTTTCTAAAAAAATTCTATCCTCACCACAAAACTGCTAGAATCCGTAACGAGATTGTACAATTTTCACAGCTTCCTTCCGAACCATTTTGGAAGTGCTTCGAGAGATTTAAAGACCTCCTTGTTCAATGCCCTCATCATGGGATAGAAAGTTGGCAACTTTGCCAAACATTATACGAGGGATTGAACGCAGCAACGAAGCAGTTGCTAGAAACAAAATGTCAAGGTCATTTTCTCTCCAAGTCTAGCGACGAAGCTTGGCAGTTTCTTGAGGACCTAAGTGAGCAAACAATTCAGTGGGAGAGTACCAAGACCACATCGTCTTCTTCAGTTGGTCAATCTAGGGCAGGCATACATCAAATAGATATGTCGATTGCTATGAAGGCCGAGATTGCCTCACTTATGAAAAAGCTAGAAGCCATTGAGACCAATATCTCATCGTCTTCTCCTGCCCCTACTCTACCCACATGAACTGTTTGTGCTTGTTGTTCGAACCCATCGCATTTAACCGAAGAGTGTCCTTATAATGCACCTATTCAAGGGCAGGATCAAGTCAATGTTGCATTCCAGCAAAGACAAAGAAATGATCCGTACTCTTCGACATACAATCAGGGGTGGAGGAGTCACCCAAATTTCGCTTGGAACCAAAATCAACAAGTCCAAGGAAATAACAATTTTCAAAGACCTCCTCCACAACAACAACAAGCACCTTTACAAACTCAAAACCAGCAACCTTTCCAACAACAACCTTATACAAATCAAACGAACAATTTGGTTCAACCAAATGATGATAAGGTTATCTCGCTCGAAAAAAGTCTAGATGCATTTCTTAAGCAAACTACAGAATCCGCAGCAAGATTTGAAAGTTATGTTCAATCTTTAATGAATAACAATGCCTCACACGATCAAAGTATCAAATCTATTGAGGCACAAATTGCACAATTAACTGCTGCGTTGAGCGAGAGAGAAAAGGGAAAGCTTCCATCTCAACCATTGCCCAATCCCGGTCACACACAAAACGCATATCACAATCACAATGTAAATGCGGTGACCACGTTGAGATCCGGAAGAGAGTTGCAAAATAATGTGGGAACTAGTGATGACATCCCCGCCGGTGGTTCTTCTTTCCCTTCTTCATTTTCTTCACTTCCTTCTTCACCTTCTTCTTTAGAGCCTATTCTCCACCCTTCACACGGCTCTACTTCTTCTGACTCGAACGGACCCATTTCTCACAACACGAACACATCCACACTGGGATCCGTTCCTACTCCACATTCTACTCCACAGACTTTTGACTCAACAAATTTTCAGAACGCTCCATTCCCAAACAGGTTGAGTCCTAATAAACCAAATACACAAGTGGAGAAGATTGTGGAGATATTTAAGCAGGTTAGCATAAATATACCTCTCTTGGATGCTATCCAACAAGTCCCTTCATACGCGAAAATCTTAAAGGGCTTATGCACCTCGAAGAGAAAGGCATCTCAAGTACCCAAGAAAGTGCTAGTGGCTAGTGCAGTGAGCAATGCTATTAACCACCATCAAACCTTACCCTAAAAACGAAAGGACCCAGGCTGTCCTACTATTTCAATCACAATTGGGGATAAGAAAATTAATCGAGCACTTTTAGATCTTGGGTCTAGTGTTAACCTGATTCCTTACTCCGTGTACGAACAATTAGGGGTTGGAGAGTTGAAACCCACTCGTTGCACTCTCCAAATGGCTGATCGATCAATCACCACTCCAAGGGGTCAACTAGAAGATGTGTTGATCAAAGTCGGGGAATTCATATTCCCCGTTGATTTTATCGTTATGGATACACAACCTGTTGCTAACCCAAGAAACCAAATTCCGGTGATTCTTGGTCGACCATTTTTGGCCACTTCCAATGCCGTAATAAATTGTCGCAATGGCTCCATGACTCTATCCTTCGGAAAGATGTCTAGTGAGTTCAATATTTATAAGATGGGAAGTCTGCCTCCCGTGCCTAAAACTAGTACACGAGAAGTTTGCTCTATTCACGAAATCACGCAGGAGGACTGCGAGCTTGAAAGATTTCTATTTGATGAAAACAGTTTTGACGCCACTAGTGCGTCCCTCCTTGAGCCTACCACCGTTGACACAACCGACACTGATTATGAATGTTTCACTTTTTCGGATGACGACGACTCACAGCCCGAATATGAGTCGTTTGAATTTTTGGATGAGTCAGTCGAACCATCCGAATCGGTTGTTTGCAGTGATTTCGAACCTGTGTTAGAGTCCTTTGAGTTCGAGGTAGATTCCGCAATGATTCTTTCGCCTCAGAAATTCGAACTCACGCCCTTGCCGTCTCACCTTAGATATGCCTACATAGGTGAGAATGAGACCTTTCCCATTATCATATCGGCCTCTCTAGCCCTCGAGCAAGAGAACGCCCTCTTAATGGTCTTACAAGATAGGCGGCAAGTTTTCGGTTGAACTATGGCGGACATCGAGGAGATAAGTTCCCTCATAAGTGAATATCATACACAATTGATGGATGATGCCATGTCAATAGAGGACCCACAGGAACATCTTGGGGGTATTGTGGTGAGTCAACCTCCTCCCTTAGAAGTTGAAATACCCCCATTTCTTTTAATAAAGTACGAGAATGCCAACACTCTACTGATTGCTGATCATTTACACTCTCGTGTCGATGCATCACCATCACCTGTATATTTACCTCCATACCTCCATACCACTACTTCTATCTTCCCCAATTCTTTGCGGACCACCACAACTTATTTTCCACCAACCAATATTCTTTACTGATAAATTTTCAACTGGTTGGTGTTGACTTTTGGCCGATGCAAAGTTTAGCAGTAATGTCTAACATAGTTTAAATGAAGTTTGGGGGAGGGTCTTTTTGTATATATTTTTTTGTTTTTCTTAACAATAAAAAACTATAAATAAATAAACAGGGAAGTGCCGGTATTTTGACCCTCTTGGTTTAGCATGACAGTGAGGACACTGTCAAGTTCAAGTTTGGGGGTATGCTCGGTACGTCTTCTTCCTTCGCATATTGACTTGAGTTTGACAAATAGGTTAACTGGCTAGGAACAACTAGATCTTAGACTTAGTGAATTAAAAACCCTAAAGATAACATTCCTTAAAGTTTAACGGTAGAAAGTATATGCCTTGTAGTTTATTTAGAAATAGGCAAATTTTGGGTTCACTTGTTGGGATAAGTTGAAACAAGGGAAGAGTATTGATGTTCTTATTAGAGTATAAGTTTGAAAAATAGTTCCTAGCTTAAGTCTAGATTCTGAAAACGTATACCCTACAAAATTGCACAATCACGCACCTTGAAACTTGGAATAGTAGAAGAGACCTTGAAATGCTCTTGTCTAAAGTCCTTAGTACAATGAAAATAAAAGAAAAAAGTTGAATAAAGAAAAAAAAATGGACACTGGTTTTTGTGATTACTTAAGGCTGTAAAAAATAGAAAAATATTTAGCAAGGGTGCCTTATCACCTAGTGCCTTAGACCAACTGGTTTGGGAGTCACTGCTAAAGCCTTGGGTGTTGCAAGACTAGGAATTACGCTTTAATGTGCAAACACATCTTGTAACCGGTTGTTGGTACCTCAAGAAGTATTAACGGTCGTATGAAGGATGTGTAAGCAAATTTCATTTAAATTCACCAACTAATTAGTACTTTGGACAACGGACAAGGGGTTGATTGCTTAATTTGAATTTCCAAGTGGAGGGGTGACTTATACACACACGTAGGGGTATGTGATTGGTGTTTAGATGAGAGAAAGGAGTGAAGAATAGAACTTGTATCTTTAATAGAGTTGATAAAAATTCCTAAGTGGAGATGGAACCTTAGAAGGAAAACTTAAGAAATGCCGAAAGCTAAGTAAGTCTACATAACATATATAATCTTAAGTTAAATGATGAGGAAGTGTGAAGAATATGGGTGGATAATTTACGAGTCAAAAGATAATAGAATTCCTTGTTAGAAAACCTAATTGGAGAACAAAAGTCAATGGGCCGAGTTGATAGGATTTTGTGGGTGTAATCCGCTGAAAACCCTCAGGAGACAACACTCCTCCTACTAGGGACACCTAGAGGTTTAACGGCTTGTTGCACGTGCTCAGTGCAATCGTGTTTCCCTGCGAAAGTGCGGTTAGGATTTTAGTGAATAAAAATAAGTTTGCTCGAGGACGAGCAAAAGGTAAGTTTGGGGGTATTTGTTCAGACCATAATATTGCATTTTTCATTCCCCTATTCTTATCCGTTTTATAAATAAACAGGTACTCTTGACGCACGTTTGTTGCATATTACAGGATACAGGTTTCTGGAGCAAATGCACTGAAAAAGACACAAAACAACAGAAAAAGGGACTTTTGACCAACAATTAGACGGATCCTAGTCAAGCCTAGACGAAGAACAGTGCAAGGTCCAAAATATCAAAGTGAACGGTCAAAAGATACGAACAAGTTTTCACTGAAGATCTGGAGAAGACCCAGAAGCCCATCAGAGAAAATACATATAAAAATACAGAGCCCAAGAACCACTGAACCAAGCCCAAAAAGTACAGGGCCCAACTCCTTTATTTGGCCGCGGAACTGCGGCCAAACCCAGCCTGGCGCCGCGGTTCCGCGGCCATCTAGTGCGCGTGTCGGTGGATTTTTAGTGCGTCGGTGCGTCGGTGCAGATGTTTGGATTTTACGTGGGCAAATCTGTAATTTTGCATGTGCGAGAGTCTGTAACCCTAGGTTTCCTATTTTCCTATAAATTGTAATTTTAGATCTGTAAAACCCTATGCCTCTTTTCAATCAATAAATTTCAGAATTTCTGAGAGAAAAATTCAGATCTGTTCTTCTTGTTTGGAGGGAGCCGTCAACCTAGTAAGTATTTTATTTATGTTCTTTTAATTATAATGTTTTCTCATTCCCTAATGAGCGAGTAGTCTCCTCGCTTGTTAGGGTTAGCCTTAGGGAAAGAGTTGAGAGATGAGATCTCTCGCCCCTTTCAATGCCACTTTAACCTAATGAATTAGAACTCCACGCATACGAGCACAACCGCTCCCTGCGGCATCCTACCCATCGAGGTAACGATGAACCGTAGTATAAAGGGCCGGTTGCGCGCGTTTTCCGTGGGGGTTAGGATAATTATCAACAAAGGAAGGATACGAATTTAGAGGAAGAAATATCTTCCCAAAAGATTCGTATCCACTTTATTAATAATTACCTTAACATCTAATAGATCTAAAAAAAGAAGGTATTGAAAGCGGTGAGGAAAAACATTAATCTCCAAAACTTCCCTTAAGCCTAACCCTAGCAAGACTTTTAATTAGATTAATTAGATCCAGTTTTCATAGATTTTTATAAACCAATCAAAACGACAAATTGAATCAACTCGTTAAAACACATAAAAGGAATTTACCCGTCTCTGTGGATCGACCCGTACTCACCGGCTAGCTGCAAAGCGACGCCGTTCTTGATTGCGGTAATTATATTTTTGATCGAAAAATCTATATAATCAGCAACTCACCCCCGTTGTGCCACAGTTCTTGCAGGTTGACCGCTTGGATCAGTAGCGGCTTCGCTGGCATACAGTTCCATTCGGGTGTTTTGCATTGGTAGGTGGGGCATTTGTATCGTACCCACTCTTGTATTATATTTCATATTATATCTAGTTAACTCCATCAATCAATCAAAATTAGAATTTGTATAAGTAATGAGACTTAGTGAGACTTGTAGTTGCGAGATTTGAGCGATGGG
Organism: Agapanthus africanus; assembly: GCA_030015575.1. Taxonomy (NCBI): domain Eukaryota; kingdom Viridiplantae; phylum Streptophyta; class Magnoliopsida; order Asparagales; family Amaryllidaceae; genus Agapanthus; species Agapanthus africanus. The sequence continues at coordinate 150,879,670 of JASDDO010000012.1, forward strand.
TTTTACATTCACTTTTGGGGTTATATTTGCTCATTTCTTTATCTTTTGTGGTGAACTTCGTCGTTGGGCGTCGTATACTTATTTATACTGTTTTGCATGGTTGTGATCCGCCGTTTGGCGAAGAGTTAGCTCCCGCTTGGGGTTGCCATTATTCTTGCTATGTATTTGTGGTTTTGAATCAAAATATACAAAGGAGGTGCTGCCGAATTTTTTTTCAAAAGACGAAACATGATTTCAAATCGGTAAATTTCACTTGCATCATTCATGTTCCTTTTCTATGAATTAAGAAAACTTGTTTTCATTATACCCTTATTTCAAAACCTCACCTCCTTTATTTTTCTATAAGGTTTAGATTTCTGGGTTTCAGCTTACTTGAATTCCGTTACGCCTTTAGACGTTGCGTGATTCAAGTGCTAGTCACGAGCTAATATTTTGGGTCGTGACAAATACGGACTGTGGGGTCCTTAAACTCATGGACTTATGCGTCCTTAAACCAAAACACGGACTGTGGGGTCCTTAAACCCACGGACTTAAGCGTCCTTAAACTACCTATGGACCACCATGTCCCTAAACTGGAATATGGACCACCATGTCCCTAAACTGGCAAGGGACCGCAATGTCCTTAAACTACCTATGGACCACTATGTCCCTAAACAGGAACAATAAAGCCCCCAAATGCTCTTTTGTCGGATCTAAACGATCCCGTTAAGTTGATCTTAGTCTCAAATCAGACTAGCGTATCCTTAACGAACGTTTAAGTTGATCTTAGCCTCAATGTGGCTAACGTATCCTTAAACTAAAACACTAAACCCAAATCTAAGTAAATACGGATTTGGACTAATCCACGTCCTACGGGCGACGACATCACTTAGTCTCCGTAAACAATCCACAGGCAACCACAAATAAAACAAACACACACGACACGAAGTGAACTTATGGAGCAGGAGAAAGTTGTTACCGCCGAGCGGTAGCGTAATTAACTGCAGGGGCTTGCGCCTGCAGGGAAGAGCATCCCCACAATCAAAAACCCCTCAAGCGAGGGGGAATCTGACGAAGTCTGCTACATCGGCCGCATCCGCCCAAACCTCCGATACACGGTGCCATAAATCAACTTGGCATCTTCGGAGAGGTGGATGGATAAAACCAAATAGCATCTGTCCCGAATCTCAGGCAAGACGTCTTCACGTCATCGCCGTCTTTCGGAGGGGAACAAGCCTATCACTACCTGAGAAACTACTGATCCAAATCAGTAATTCTCGACTACCTTGGCCAAGGATTTCTGGTGATGGTCATCCATGCACTACGCGATATCAAACCCCAATACCAGGAGAGACGAATCCCTGACGATCCGCTCACCGCCTCTATGTGGCTCGGGACTGTACCCAACTAAACCCTGTTTTCTCGACTCCTTTGAGCCGTGGTAGGGTAGTAATCAAAGCACAGTAGGAACTCACACGAGACAAATGACGATCTCAGGTCGACATACTAACCTGTACACATGTCACATGGGAACTGCTATCTTACAATAGGTATAATACCGACTAGCATGTTCCCAGGGAGTCCGTCCAGTGTACTCATAACCCAATGAGCACCTGTATACTATCTTAGGTGACTGACTAACACCAATGGCTTGTGAGACCGGCCACCACCCCTCATCGGGGTCTCGATAAGTATACACTAGTCTACTCTGGAGTATCAATGCCTAGTCTTGATACTCTCTCGACTACGGACATTTAAGGATGTGCTTATAGATCACCTAGCTCCCACGTATATGATCGCCATCATAATGCTGGTAGTCAAGAAAGAATCCTATAGGCTCTATCAACATGTAATAGTGATCTGTAATACCACATAATGCTTGTACATGATGATAAAGACAAACCAGATAGCATACTATCATTTTGAGTAAGACCGTTCTATCCGTATAGGTCCTCCTTCAATCATCATAATCACCTGTATGTGATTATAATAATTGCCTTAAGGGCACTATAGCCAACAATACGGGCATTGATTTTGACTTTCCGGACAAAGGGGTGTAAATTTGGACTCCAACAAAGTGCCCCTATCAATAAGTGCACGCCACATGTGTGCATCACATGCATGAAATTGATGATCTTCTTTCATGGCGAGGTTGACTTGGTTCCCTTTTTGCGATATGGAGGTCGATATCTTGATGTGAAACATGATCTGACGCGGGGGTTGGTTCCGGGGCGAAGCATAATTTCGACACGGGAGCAGATATTCCGAGACGAAGTACGATTCTGACAGGGAAGGCAGATACTCCGAGGAGAATCATGATTCTGACACGGGGCATATATTTTGAGACAAAGCATGATTCCGACGTAGAGATTGGTTCCGGAGTGAAACATAATTCCCACACGAGAGTAGATATTCCGAGATGAAGTATGATTTCAATGCGGGGCAGGTATTCCGAGACGAAGCATGATTCCGACACGGGTTGGTTCCAGGGCGAAGCATAATTCTGGCATTGGAGCAGATATTCCGAAGTGAAGCATGATTTCGACGCGGGGCATATATTTTAAGACGAAGCATGATTCCGACGCAGAGGATGATTCCAAGGAGAAGCATCATTCCTACATGGAAGGCAGATTTCGAGGCGAACCATGATTCCGATGCATAGGTCGGTTCCAGGGTGAAGCATAATTCCGACACGGGAGCAGACATTCCGAGACAAAATATGATTCCGACGTGGGGCGGGTATTCTGAGATGAAGCATGATTCCGACACGGATTGGTTCCGGGGAGAAGCATAATTCCGACACGGGAGCAGACATTCCGAGATGAAGTATAATTCCGATGCAGGGCATATATTTTGAGACGAAACATGATTCCGATGTAGAAGTTGATTCCAAGACGAAGCATAATTACGACAAGGAAGGCAGGTACTCCAGGGCGAAGCATGATTCCGACACAGGGGTTGGTTCCGGGAAAAAACATAATTCCGACACGGGTTGGTTCCCCGGCAAAGCATAATTCCGACATTGGAGCAGATATTCCGAGACGAAGCATGAATCGACGCGGGGCATATATTCTGAGACGAAATATGGTTCCGACGTAGAGATAGAAATTCTAAGATGAAGCATTGTTTCGACGCAGAGGTTGGTTCTGGGACGAAGCATGATTCTGACACGTGGATATATTTTGAGACGAAGAATAGTTCCGGCATAGAGGTTATTCCGAGGCGAAGCATAATTCTGTCACAAAAGGTAGTTGGTTGACTTGACTCCGAGGCGAAGCATGATTTCAACAGGGAAGTTGTTGGTTGACCCATTTCCGAGGCGGGGCTTGATTCTGATGGAGAGATCATTGGTTGACTTATTGATTTGATTTGTTTTTGGAGTTTCCTATCTGTCCAGTGGGACTTTCGATCTTAGAAGCACTGTCGGGTGGGATTTTAATTTAACTTGTCCGATTTTGTGTTGTTTGGCAGGACTTCTGAGCTCGGAAGTGCTTGTCGAGTTTTTTGAACGAGTTTGCATCCTTGCGGGTTTTCATAAGCTCACGGGTAGTCTCACTGTTTTTACTCACGAAGCCATTTTAGGTTTTCATTCGTGCCCCTTTCTCTTGTGGACTAACTCAGTTTTTAGCTGGACTTGGGTTGAAATTCTGGATTCCGGGGTGGCATCAGCATTGCTAACACCGAAGTATGGGTGCCAGGAGCGATTCATCATTTTCCTTGAGAGAACTTGAAATTTTGGTTTTGGTTCGGCATCAGCACGCTAACACTGAACATAATGCCAGGAGAGACTCATCATTTTTCTTTGGAGGATTTAGGGGATTTGGATTTCGGTTGGCGTCTGCATTGTTACACTGGAATAGTGCCAGGAGCGACTCATAATTCGCTTTTAGAGGATTTTATTTGTTTCCGGTTTAATGACTTAGGGGTCATCTATTCTCAGTTCAACGACTTAGGTGTCATTTTTTACTCCCAGTTTAACGACATAAGGGTCGGCGCCGCACTTATTCTTTATTTGGCCATATCGATGCCTTATCTTTGTCATGAAGCCGCTTCTGAAGATCTAGGAACATTGATTGTTTCGTATTTTTGTAGACGGAGACTGGGCTAGCATTGCCGTCTGACTCTTCGGGAATTGTGGATTCTTTTTGTCCAGATGCCCGAGTAGAGTCTTGTGAACCAATCCGGGATTAGGCAGCGGCAACCATATCTTTATCATGGTTGTGAAGAGTAGGAGGACTTGTTCTTTTGGGCCCCACCACATAGACTGTGTGGATTGTGTATCCGTCCATTGCCACATCATTGGCAGAGATATTTGCTGGGCTTTTAGACCATTGTTGTAGCCCGCTCCTTTCAGGGAAGGACAAGCGTTGAGAGCAGTCGGTCCAGCCGAGATTTTGGATATAGCTAGTGCCATCTATTTAAGTTCGTTCTTTTGATTTTGAACAGCGGGTGGAGTTTGGCATGCCCTTGATGAGACTGTGCTATGCTTTTGATTCCGGGGCTTAGACACGCCTCTTTGCAGAACTCTTTGAATCGCCGTCTTATTGATCCGCGCAGTCATAGCATACTTCGACACCGACCCTAGGGGTTCGAAAGAATTATTTATTTTTACGACAGATTTAGCTTTTTCGCGGGGTAACCACGTTCTTGGAACCCGACGAAATCTAATTTAGCGGGAACCTCAGCCCTCTTAATGGCTCTATATCTGAGTTGTTTCTACTTCAACTCTTCGGTTTTAAGTACTTGGCAGGCATTTTCTACCTTGGCGGCCATTTTAGGCTGATCGATAGACAGCCAAGAGAAGATACTTGCATTTACAGTCGTCATAGGCCTGGCCTGGGCTGGCATATGACATTTTGTTGCCCCTTGTGAGTTAACGGCTTTACCCCCAGATAAGGAGATAGAAAGCCACTCAAACGCCGTCTTGTGCTTTAGTTCGAGAACGGAGCCGTCGTTTTTATTCGTTTGCCACTTGATGTGATTCAACAAAATGTTTAACGTCATCTTAGATGGGAGAGTTTAACGTCAGCTTGGACGAAGGATTTGATTTAACGTCTATTTAGACGGAGAAACTTAGTTTAACATCTTCTTAGATGGAGGAGGTTATTTTAACTTCTTCTTAGTCCAAAGAGCTTGGTTTAACGTCTACTTAGATGGAGGGGCTTAATTTAATGTCTACTTATATGGAAGAGCTTAGTTTAACGTCTACTTAGACATAGGAGGTTTGAAGTTTGATCCTAAGAGTGACTTATCCCTTGCTTTCAAAGGATTTGAAGTTGAGGTTTTTGAATAGAATTCGGATTAGAAGGTGGAACTGGATTTTGAAGTTAGGATTGGATTTATTTGATTTGCCGAGAAGTTTCTACCAGTTGTATTGATTGTGTATGCGACGGGGGTCACGTCAGAAGCTGAGCTTATTTTCCAAAAAAATTGACATACATTAGTTTAAAGTCATTTCGGACGTAATTTGAAAACTTGAGAAATTTTAGTTTAATGTCGTTTTGGACATAACTTGAAAGTTTGAGAAATTTTAGTTTAATGTCATTTCGTACGTGGCTTGAAAACTTGAGAAATTTTAGTTTAATATCATTTCGTACGTGACTTGAAAACTTGAGAAATTTTAGTTTAATGTCATTTCGGACCTGACTTGAAAGTTTGAGAAATTTTAGTTTAATGTCATTTCGGACGTGACTTGAATGTTTGAGAAATTTTAGTTTCATGTCATTTCGGGTGACTTGAAAACTTGAGAAATTTTAATTTAATATCATATCGGACATAACTTGAATACTTGAGAAATTTTAATTTAATGTCATTTTTGATATAACTTGAAAGTTTGAGAAATTTTAGTTTATTGTCATTTCGGACGTGAACTTATGGAGCCGATATGTGAAGAGCTTCTTTGTTGGCATTCGAACATAAGGTATTAGCAAAGAAAGGCTAGCGGACCCTGGTCGTCATCTGTTACCTGCGACTAACAAGCATTCAAAATGTCGTCATCATTGATTATTGTTGAGAGTTGTTCATTGTTGAAAATTGATCTGAATGAAGGAGCATGGTTCTGTACAGACAACAACGTATTTCTTAGCTGAGTTCGCTTGACCCGAGAGATGGGAGGGGAGACAGGTCCCATCGGATGTGCCAGAATCTGTAGAGTGTTTTTCACCACCCTATTGAGATAGGAACGCGCTCGCTTTTCAGGCGTGTACAGATTCCCCTTGCCTAGGATATGCTGGGGTTTATTAATTGTGGGGATTTCAATCTTCAGCAGCCGTGGACAAAACTGCCGTTAATTACCCCTAGTTTCGAGGCGAGAGAACCTCTGATTAACGGGACATACAAATAATGCAAACTCAATTTTGAACGTTTATGCTTGAAAATAAATGTAAATGGGTTTATCTCATTTTTATTTTGTTTATTCATTCATTTTTTAGTTTTATACTTTAGGAATATGATTGTTTTATTAATCATAATATTTGATAACAAAAATTTAGTGCCCACAATCATGCATGGAATGCTATTCTCTTGGGGCCTTGTTTTTCTATATTGGCAAATGCCTTTCCGATTTTATTTTATTAATTTTTTTAAAGTAGTGATGACCTTCCACTTGGGGGAAAGTCCACAAGCCTGGGGGATCTTCCCCATTTGGGGAAGGTCTCCGAGCATTCAGGTAGGGCCCCCATGGGGCAGGTCCTCGAAGTTTCGGGGACCTCCCTTTTCGGGGAGGTGTCCCCGAAGCTTCGAGAACCTCCCTTTGGAGGTATGTCCCCGATGCTTCAGGCATTATTTTTTCTTTCTTTTTTTGTTTGTTTATTTGTTATATTTTTTGGGTCCCCGATTGCAGGAACCTTTTTTATTTGTTTTCTTTTACTTATTTTGTAAACGAGATTAAATGTACGGATTTCAATGAAATTTTGGCAGCATAACTGCTAAATTCGTCGATTTATCATACGAAAAAGTGAAACACGGAAAACTTCGCACCAACCAAAAAAGAAATACGGTACAAAATCCACATTCAAAAGAGAAATACGGACCGGAGTCCGTATTCCTGAGCCACGGAAAAGAAAATACGGATCGAAATTCACATTCCCGATGGTTTTCCCAAGGGAAAAGCTCGAAGACTTTCCCTTTGATGGGGCCACTCTCCGCCGTCTCCGATTTGGATCTCTGATAAATAGAAAAAAAAAGATATGTCTTCTCCTTTCCTTTTTTATTTCAAATCTTGCTACAACGGGGTCTTTGTATGATGCGCCCCCTCCTTCTTTTTGCCTTCAGATCTTGATGAATAGGGAAGACAAAGAAAGGAAATCTCTCTCCTTTGTTTTATGTATAGGTTTTAAGATTTAAACAAATCGACAGTGTTTTATGTATAGGTTTTAAGATTTAAATAAATTGACAGTGTAGGAGAAGGGCAAAATGTTTCTCAAAAATTTTAGAAGAAGAAGGAGAACCTGTGAGAGAGAACGAGAGGCGGCTCGAAACCCTAGAAAATTTTAAGGGAGAATTATTGTTATCCATTTCTTATCATAGGGTTGGCTTTTTATAACCTTTACACTTTTCATTTCCGTCCCTTGGTCTTTACAATTTTGGCTTTTTGCCCATCATTTTATATTTATTCATAAAAAAATACATTAAATTTATTTATTGCATAATCTTTTTTTTTCTCATGGCATAGGGGTTGACCCCATGCTTGAATTTGAACTTGACTTAGGTCTGCTTGACTTGGACTCAAGCTTGGGCCCACTTGTACGGGCGTTGATTTTGACTTTCCGGACAAAGGGGTGTAATTTTGATCCCAACACAAAACTCTTTCAATATGTATGTAGGTTTGTTCTTCTGTGTAGGGTCGTCTATTTCGGAAGATGCGATCACATAAGCTGCTATTTATGTTGTGGTTGTAGGTGTTGTTTAGTTGTAGAGAGAGAGAGATTATAGCTGGACTATTTTTTTATTTGATTTCTATAAGAAAGAAGAAGCAATGTCAGCAATGAAATTCAACCTGCTGAAGATGAAACAGTTTTAAATTCCAAAAGCAAATCAGAGCGGGCTATCACTTTCAAGATCAAAACTCCCTAAGGGTGTCTGCACTTCGGAAGCGACACTGACGAGTCTGACGATGAAGGCCCCCCTTAGCTTTAATCATAGTAAAGTCCGTCCCCACTTTGGTAATGACACCGATGAATCAGATGCAGAGGATTCATCTTGCAATAGGTGTGCGAACAAGACTTATTCCAAAAAGTCAAGGCTAAGAAATTACCTTGAAGTCACAGATGGCTCTCTGTCTATCACAAGGGTCCCGGACCAGTTATACAAAGAACTCGATGCTCTTTCAGTCTTCATTGTGGAACAATTGAAAACCTTCTATGTCCCCAGAAGAAAAGGCGAGCATAGGGGCATCTTGTTCTATGGTTCAATTCTATCAGGTGCTCAGACGACTTGTCCCTAATATGTCTTCTGTATGAAAGAGGCATAAGATATGTCCTAAATATCAGGTACTACGTGTTCGAGATGCGAGAATACTTTAAGAAATGCAGCTGGCCGTTAAAAAATCAGTATCCAACACCAAATTTTTCGAAGGGATCCGGCACCCGCCATAAGCCCGACCATTTGTTGACAGACAAGTCCCAGACAGACGGGGCGTAGGTTACGTCCAATCCGATGTCAAGTCATGCTATATGATTCAAGTTAACGAAACCAGTGGGAATCCTGGGGAGAAAAACGAGCCGATCGAGCCAGAGGAATCCCCTCAAGAGTTCGAAGATGGCGGACAAGCAACCTTTGACGAGCTAATCGAAATCAACCTGGATAACCCACAACCGACTTACATCAGTTCGCGCCTATCGGAAGAAGTAAAAGGGAAAATAATCTCCCTGCTGCAGGAGTTCATCGATAGCATTGTTAGTGATATAAGCCCTAGAGACCATTATTGTATCATACTAGTTTGTATATTACATTTTGGAAGCTTGGGATATACACAGATGTATTAACTGTCTTGCTCAATATGGTAGTATGCTACTTGGTTTGATTCTACCTCAATATATCAATGTGTTTCTTTTAGCATATCGTTTATACATATTGGTAGAGCCCTTAAGATCTTTGCTTGACTACCAGCGTTGTGATGGCAGTCACACTAGTGGGGGACGGGTAGTCTATAAGCACATCCTTATTCAGGTCCCTAGTCGTAAGATTATCGAGACGGGGCATCGATACTCCAGAGTAGACTAGTGTATACGCTTCTCATTCCATCAGGGAAGATGGTCTGTCCTACAGCTATTAGTACATCGTATTGGAGATAGTATGCAGATGCTTATTAGGTTATGAGGACACTGGACAAGACTCATGGGGAACTGCTGGTTGGTACTATATCTATCGTCAGGTAGCAGTTCCCAGAAGACATGAGTACAGCTTAGTCCGTTGACTTGACATCGCCACTTTGCCTCGAGTGTGTTCCTACTGTTCTTAGATTACTACCCTACCACGGCTCAAAAGAGTCGTGCAAACAGGTAGTAGTTGGGTGCAGTCCCGAAGAACTTGGAGGCAGTAGCGGTTAGATAGGATTTATCTCTTCCGGTATAGGGGTTGATATCATGTTGTGTTCGGAAAGCCATTACACAAAGTCCTTGGTCAGGGAAAGCGAGATTTACCGGTAGGTACTCCAGTAGTTTCTCAGGGTGTTTTGGGTGTTAGTGATATATGCCCTAGAGGACATTATTGTATCATACTGGTTTGTATATTACTTAATGGAAGCTTGGGATATACACGGACATAGTAACGGTCTTGCTCGAAATGGTAGTATGCTACCTGGTTTGTTTCTACCTCAACATGTGCATGTGTTTTTAGCATATCGCTTATACATATTGGTAGAACCCTTAGGATCTTTGATTAACTATCAGCGTTGTGATGACAGTCACACTAGTGGGGGCTGGGTGGTTATAAGCACATCCATATACAGGTCCCTAGTCGTAGGATTATCGAAACGGGGCATCGATACTCCAGAGTAGACTAGTGTATATGCTTCTTATCCTAGCAGGGGAGATGGTCTGTCCCACAGCCATTAGTACTTCGTACTGGAGATAGTATGAAGGTGCTTATTAGGTTATGAGTACACTGGACAGGACTCGTAGGGAACTGCTGGTGGGTATTATACCTATCGTCAGGTGGCAGTTCCCAGGTGACATGAGTACAGCTTAGTCCGTCGACTTTACATTGCTACTTCACCTCGAGTGTGTTTCTACTGTTCTTTGATTACTACCCTACCACGGCTCGAAGGAGTCGTGCAAACAGGTAGTAGCTGGGTTCAGTTCTGAAGCACTTGGAGGCAGTGGAGGTTATATATGATTCATCTCTCCCGATATTGGGGGTTGATATCGCTCTGTGTTCGGAAAGCCATTACACAAAGTCCTTGGCCAAGACAAGCAAGATTTACTGGTAGGTACTCCAGTACTTTCTCAGGGTGTTTTGGGCTACACTCCGACACAACTTATTGCGCTATTAGGGGTCTGACGATTACCACTCCCTAGGCCCGATATGCGATACTCTTAGACGAACAGACCGGACTGTACGGAGATTGTCACAGATAGGCTCAGTAGGAGTTCGGATGAGTTTTCTCATCGGCCTTCTTATCGACAGATACCTTGGTAGCCGTTACGTGCAACTAGTACCGCTGACGTGCTTGTGGTTAAATCCACTGCCAGCATAGTATCGAGTCTTTAGAGTCCTCCACAGAGGGTATCCCTGCATCGTGCAAAAGATGTAGAGGCCGTATGGTTTTACGGCAGGGCTTCGATCACATACGTGTACTTATACATGTATGATGTTCGGGCGGATAATACTAATGGACTTTGGTTTAAGACGGATCCTAGTATTATATTGATGGATTATTTTCGTCTCATTGTATTCGTATTCTTCGGAATACGGATACAGGTATGTATATACGGATGAGGGGCATTTTCGTAATTTACTCGAAATTGCTTCTAGAAGAAAACATCCCATTTGGGTTTTAATCTTTTGATTAAAAGATTAATGAGGTAGAGATATTTTTTAAATGAAGCATGGCTCATGGTGACTCATGGTGTTGACTCACAAGATATTTGTTGAAGCATGCTTGATATTTTGTGAGATATTTATCTTATCAATTATTGTATGCTTCATCTATTCATCACAAATGAGCCATCTTTATTTTTAGCCCACTCTTCACTCTCTTTTCCTCAAGCTCCCTTTCTTCTTCCTCTAACTCTAAATCTCTCATGTGTTGAGAATCCTAGGGTACTTAGAGATATACTAATCTATATATACTCTCTACATCATCTAAGATATCTAGTTTAGCGAACTAGATGCCGTAGTTACCTCGGATTTGAGGTTGGAGCTCGGACTATAAACTCTCGGGTGGATCGTCTTTGACTCGAGGGGGCCGATGAGGTTGCCCAATCCATTACGATCCTTAGAGCCTATGACGACGATGAGGAAGGCGACAAGAAGACCCGAAGGACATGAATCTGTGAGGTATAAACTTCTTTCCGAGTAGTTAACCTCATACAGTTTTGTTAGCTAGGGTTTATCATCGATCCCGGTGTTCAAGTCGGTGTTGCGACACCCGAAAAAATCGTTTCTACGTATTCTGCCTCCCCGCGAACCCGCGGGGCGCGACATCTACTTATATTGGGCTACACTCCGGCACGACTTATTGCGTTATTAGGGGTCTGACGGCTATCGGCCCTAGGTCTGATATGCGATACTCTTAGACGAACTGATTGTTAGAGTTTTAGCGTGCTTAGTTAATTACTGCAATCAAGACGGTTTCGCTTGGTAGCTAGCCGGTTGAGTACGGGTCGTCCGCAGGGAGATGTGAATCTTTTTCTATGTGCTTTAACGAGTTAAGTCCAAATGTCCAGGTTTGTTTGAGATTAACTATGTGCTAAAATTTATATAAAGAGAGCTTGTTAGGTTTAGGATTAGGTTAGTTTGAGATAGGAGTCGCTCACTTCTTTTGTTGTCACTCTTAATATCGGTGTTACGGTAATCGGCAACAACGGGGATTAGCATGACTAGGAAGGAAATTGCGAGTATAAGCTAGGCTTTCCAACGCTTAGTTTCTTCCTTTTAGTCCTTTTCCGTCCGTTCTTGGCTTTTAGCCTTAACCTCCGGTTAATTCAACCACAACCGGTCTCACTAAGGAATCACCGCTATCATGTAGGATAGGGTGCCATAGGGAGCGGATTGTGGTTCAATTAACGGGAGTCCGAATTAAGATGTTGGGCAAGAAAAGAGTGAGAGATTTTTCCTTCTCTAAAACTTTCCTTATCCTACCCTAACAAGTGAGAAACTACTCACCCATTACAAAAAAAAGGAAAATACAACAAAAGGAGGAAGATAGAAAGAAAGAGTTTAGAAGATTACAACTAACTATTTGAGACCTCACTTTAGCAAGGATCAAGCTTAAGCATCATTCACTACTACAAATAAGGGTTGACCCTACGGATTTATCGGTAGGGGCAACCCCCTTCCCCTACGGAGATGTGCGTAGGGGCGAAAAAAGACCCCGTAGGTGCAAAGGCCCCAGGTGCAAGTTGAAGCCCTGAACTTACCCCTACGGGCAAAATCTTGCCCCTACGGAGTTCTGTGTAGGTCCTGTTTCACCTACGGAGTAGGCCGTAGGGTAAAAAAAATTATATTATTTATGGTTTTTTTAAATATATTAACTGTACCTACGGAGATAGCCGTAGGGCCACGTACTATCCCCTACGGATACCTACGTAGGTACTTATCCGCAAGGGCAAAATATCAGGATTTCTGATATTTTGCCCCTACGGATAACTCCGTAGGGGCGAAGCAATGGCCCCTACGGACATATCCGTAGGGGTACTCCCAACCCCCTGGTACTGAGATCAGGGGGGAAATATCAGTTACTGCTGATATTTTTCCCCTACGGATATAGCCGTAGGGGCAACATGTGTACCTACGGATTAATCCATAGGTACACATTATCTGTACTTTTTTTTAAAAAAGGGCTGCCTGATTTTTTCCCGCCCTGTGCACAATAATATATATAACAATAAAATATAAAATTAATCATCACACAACATATATCACAGTATTCATAATCACATCTCATGCATATAATATACAAAAGAAACCCAAAAACTGAATATGATATAAATATAAACCAATATCAATATCATTTCAAAATGTAGTACAATATGTATGATATAAATAAATACATGTTTCAAAAAATATGAATCAAAAAGCTACCCTAGCTCGGTCCAGCTCCACCCCTGATAAACGATAGAATCAAGCGCGCCTGCTCCTCAGTCAATAAACCCTGCAATTCGGCGCGTGCGGGAGTCTGAGCGGCCTGTGGAGTTGGCGATGTGGTCTGCGCAGCCACCGTCGAGGTAGTCGCTTACGGAGCCGCGGCTGCGGGAGTCTGAGCGGGCGGTGGAGCTATAGGAGCTGTCTGCGGAACCGCAGCCGATGTAGTAGCTTGCGGAGCCGCAGCCGAAGGAGATGCATGTGGAGGCTCGGTCGATGTACCCTTTCGCGTCTGGACCTAACGTGTGTAAGAAGCGTGTAAGAACTGTGTATTATTCGAATTCGTATCATTATTAAGTTATTTCGAAACCCCATTTGGATATCTAGTTTGGAAAACCATTGTTTATTTTAATTACATATGTATGTATGATTAATCAAACTTAAGTCTAAAACCAAATAAGCTCAAGCTACGTACTAATTATGGATATGTTGATATCTATAATATGACATGATATTTTACTATAAAGTAGTATACATACCAGCATCTCCTTCAACTCCTAAACGGTGGCACTCAAGCTCTCCAGCTCCTGATGGACACGTCGGTCACTGGAGACGGAGGAAGTAACCGCCGGGGTGGAGTCCAACCTCATATGGGCCCTGCTAGGGCCCAGTCCCCGGCCTCTCTCCCAACCTCCGTGGTGCCCTCCGTGTGCGGCATCCAGAACTGGGGTCAGCAGCCTCGGATCGCTCTGTCCGGTAAAATCGATCCCCGAGGCCTCGGCCTGCTCAAGCACACGCTCCTACACCCACATTAAGCAGTAAAGTATAAGTATAAAATTTAAACTTGAACCTTCCAAAACTAAAATTTCAAATTTGGGTAGAATAAATATTAACACTTACGCAATACTCCTGGGTAGCGATGTCGGGATATCGAAGCTCGCCCGTGGCGGGATCTGTCGAGGTGCCATGGACGGCAAGATATGCGGACAGCACGCTCGGTGTACCACCTGACGCCACGGTCCGAGCTGTCTGCAATATTAGAAAATAACTCTTAATATTAGAAATATTAGAAAATAACTCTTAATATTGCAGAATATCACAAAGGTCAGTCTATTGTAATTTACCGATAACTCCATGGCTCGAGTAATATTCCTCGAGCCACCTATGTAAGTAGGGCGACCCCTTTTCGCTTACTTCCTGTTCTCTGTATTCTGAGCGGCCTGTTTCTGCACAACGCATTAACATTTAGTTTTCTAATTAAGGAACACAAAAAATAAATTATATCCTAAACAATGAATTACATTTAAAATATATACCTGTTTGCGCTGGGAGTCAAAATATTCGCACAATAGAGGCCATGTCTCTACGTCGACTCTCGCAAACGCCGGAGTAGATAGGAGGGCCGCTCTCTCTGCCTCGGGGGTCGCCATCCACAGGGAGTAGCAGTCGGCCTTCAGCTCATTCCTGTTGTATCGGACCTTGGCCTGCATGTTCTTCATCAGGCCATTGTACAGAGCATGAAGGTCGAGCACCCTCCCCGGATGATCAGGGTCGGCTATATGCTGAAAATCGTAATCCAACTGAAAATACAAAAAAAAACATTGTTATTAGATTGCAAGTGTTAATAATAAATATGATAAGCGGATAGATCAACTGAAAATATATATTAATACGTACCCGAGCCTGATCAATGAAGAGGGCGAATGAGCGCTGGTGCGGCTCGCCCCACTCAACGTGAAGTGGATAGTTCATCACGAGCCGGCTCTCGTCCCCCATATACCGGCCGAACCTCTCGGCATGAGGACCGGTATAGCGATAGTCAAGGGTAAAAAAAAGGGGGAATGCTGCCTCGCCCCTAGCTCTGTCAGGCCTCAGCCTATGGGACTGATTCGGGCCTCGAGTCCCCCTCTGGGGATGGGGAGGCCCTGCGTCTGCACGAAATATCAAGACAATCAATATTAATACAAAGTTGTATTAAGAAATCAAGGTTAAACGAAAATTCAAGTGTGATATATACCTCCGGTGACTATCGCACGAGCCTGGGCCCGGGCAGCAGCACGAGCGGGACGATAGTTCCTCCGGTGAGGAACAACCGGGGTCCCGGATGCGGACGCATCCCCTCCAACTAGAAAATAAATATTGACGCTAAATTTCCATGAAGTTCATATTTATTCTATAGAGCATATGTAAAATGAATAAATATTTTAAATTTATTCATACTAACCTGCAGACGATGCGGAGGGTATGGAAGCGGCAGGAGTGGCCCCTGCGGAAGATGTGGACGCACCACCTATAATTAGACAATTAAAAATAGATTATATAAGTAATTGCAAAAAGAATGTGTAGATCAATAATATAACGTTCTAAATCAATATGCATGCGCTATAGGATATATAAACATACCCGCAGGTGCGGTGGTGTCACCACCTACAGCTAGACAATAATAAAAATTGCTAAGTAAGAGCAAAAGGAATGTGTGTATTTATGATATAGCATTCTAAATCAATATACATACACTATATGATATATAAACATATCTGGAGGAGCGGGAGTGGCCTCTGTCCCAGATGTGGACGCATCACCAACAACTAGACAATCAAACATTGACAATATAAGTAATTTTGACATAAAAAGGCATGAATATCTTTAATATTACATTCAAAATGGATATGCTTGCAGTATACCTGGAGGTGTGGCAAAATCCACACGGAAGGAGGCATCCGAAGGGGTCTCCGATCTGGGTGCAAGACCGGCCCTCTGAAGCTCCCTACGGAGCTCTCCGGGCGGCAGAACCGCTCTGCCTCTGCCTCTGCCGTGGCTGGAGCTCCTGCCATCCCTCGCTGCTCCCGACATCGTCATCAAATCTAGATAAACGGTTCGTGGACGCATTAGACAATCATTAAAAGTATTGACTATATATGTATAGAGAGTAAAATGTGAAGTAATAATATAACATTACTGATAACCTTTTTCGTTTCGTGGGCGCATTATACATATCTACTTGGATTTCATCGTCGATGTCATTTCTAACCCACGTAACTTCATGATCGGTCGAAGACAACCCATCCATCGAAACAGACGGTCGGAGCACTTTAAGCCTTCTCTCTTCTTCGTCCTCATCGCTGTCCTCGAATTCTGGGACATCGTAGACATCTCTGGGTTTCCATCGGCATACAACACTCCATCCCGGATGCTTCAAACACTGTGAGTAGTATACTTGGAACGCTTGGTTTGGAAAGATAAACGGATCTTCCTGACCGTAAAATCGAAGTGTGTTCACACTGGTCAATCCATATTCATCTTTCCAAGTCCCAAGATTTCTTCTCCACCTGTCTGTATCGGTTCGCCGATCGTACCAAGTACACTGGAATATATAAAAGGGTTCTGATCGTCCAGGATAGTGGATGCCGAGTATACAATTAAGTACCCATAGTAAATCACACCGTCCGATCCTACCGTCGCAATCCCACTATTCTGAGTGGTTCTAGATGTTTCTATATCCTTAACTTCGAATTTGTATCCAAGGACACCAAATCCTTTGTAATATGCAACCTCCATACTAGGAAATTGAGCTAAATATCTTGAATCACTCTCAAATGATGCAGACAAGTTCGGATCGTGGATCTACTAAAATAAATTTTACGACAAATACATAACGATACAAGTTTAGATTAAAACTGATAGCAATAAAATGTTATTCGAATAACTTACATGATCTGTGACCTAATCACAAAAATTATCCTGATGGTATTTTTCCAAACGTTCTTCGTTCCAATCAGGATGCCCCTCACGTATCTCGTTAAAATGAATTCTGTTTTCGACAAATAATTGTGACATTAATATTATATCATTTCATACACATACAAACACAGATATAACAATTAATCCAAAAAAACTTACTCTCTAATTTGTTCAAGACATGCGCAATTAAGCAAGATAAACCGGTATATCTTGTTGATAAACATAGTGTCTACCCTCTTATACTCGGCTTTACCATATGGCCCGTCTTGAATTCTTCGTGGTCGGTTAAGCCTTGTCTCAATGTTCTCGTCCAGATAGCGGGAACAAAATGTGGTTGCTTCATCAAGAAGATAACCTTGCATGATAGAACCCTCTGGTCGATTTTTATTGCGTATATACTTCTTAAGAGTGTAGAGGTACCTAATGAAAATATGTTGAATAAATAATACGGGCATACAGGACAACAATAAATTTATAAATTGCGCGAAACGAAAAGTTACACGTACCTCTCGACGGGATACATCCATCGATATTGTACCGGTCCGGCTAACTTTGCCTCAGTTGCAAGATGAACCATCAAGTGTATTACGATATCGAAGAATGACGGTGGGAAAATACGCTCAAACTTGCAAAGTATCAACGCAATAGAATTTTCTAGTTTATCCAGCGTCGCAACCTCTAGTGTTTTAGCACACAACTACCTGAAAAAACAACATAGGTCGTTGATTACTAGACCAACCGAGTCGGGGAGAGAAGTCCTGAGGGCTAATGGAAGAAGGTGCTCCACGATAACATGGTGATCATGACTTTTCAGCCCATCGATCTTGCCCTTCACAATTTTTATTTTCTTGCTGAATGATCCTGAGAAACCTGTGGGGACTTTCAAATCATGCAACACCTGCAGGAATCTTTTCTTCTCCGGTTGTGACATATGATAAGCGGCATTGGGAAGTACAAACTTTCCCGGTTTACCCGCTACCGGTCTAGGGTGAAATTCACTTCTTATTCGCCACTCTTGTAGATCCATCCGAGCATTCATGTTGTCTTTCGATTTCCCGTCTTTACAAAGAAGCAAGTTAAGTATGTGCTCTGATACTCCCTTCTCTATATGCATGACGTCCAGACAATGACGCACTAAATTTGTAGACCAGTACGGAAGCTCAAAGAAAATGCTTAACTTGTTCCAATATGGTGGTTTGACCTGTTTCGTCGGATCCATCCCGAAGGTCATGTTATTGTAACCATCCCATTTAGCTGTCACGTCCTCTCCGGACAATGGGGATGGAGGTCCAAGAAGCTCCTGATGACCATCAAAGTGAACCGTGTCTAACCTATAGGGGTGGTTTGGAGGCAGGAAACGTCGATGGCCATAATAACAAACCTTCCTGCTAAAATTCAAGAATTTTGATGTTGTGTGTTCATGGCAATGAGGACATGCTTTGTGACCATGTACAGACCAACCTGATAGCATTCCATACGCAGGAAAGTCATTAATTGTCTACATTAAAGCCGCACGCAGTATGAAGGTTGTATTTGTGTTTGCATCATATGTCTCTACACCATCAATGAACAAAGATTTCAACTCCTCGATCAGAGGTCGGAGATAGACGTCGATATTGTTCCCCGGTGAGTTTGGTCCGTCGATAAGAAGAGGCATCATAAAGTATGATTGGTCCATAGCCAACCAAGGCGACAGATTATAAATTATCATTACAACGGGCCATGTGTTGTGACTTCCAGCCATATAGTTGAATGGGCAGAAGCCATCAGTAGCCAGTCCGAGCCGGACATTGCGAAGATCGCTACTGAATATTGCGTGCCTCCTATCGAAATCCTTCCATGCCGGTGAATCTCTTGGATGGCTCATTTTTCCATCTTCGCTTGGAGGAGCTCGGTGATGCCAAATCATTGCCTCGGCTGTTTTCTTGCACCTGAATAGCCTCTGTAGCCTCTGTGTTATGGGAAAGTATCGTGCTATCTTCACAGGTATATCAGGTTTCTTATCAGAATCTTTCGGCTTATACCTGGCCTCTCCGCATGTTGGACACTCTTTCAAATCTGAATTCTCTTTCCGGTACAACACGCAATTTTTAGGACATGCTTGAATCTTCTCGCACTTTAGACCCAAATCAGACATCATCTTCTGGGCTTCGTACCAGCTGTCGGGAACATTATTTCCCGGAGGCATAGAATCTTTTAAGAATGAAAGAAGCATTGTGAATGACTTGTTGCTCCATCCATTTAGGCACTTAATCTGGAAAAGTTGGACGAACCATGAGAGGGTGGAATACTTCGCATTCTCATAAATTGGTTTCCTAGCATCATTCATGAAATTTTCATATTTATCCGCACGCGGTCCTTGACCGGAAGGAATGTCATCTTCGGTACGAATAGATTCGCCTAGGGCAGCCTCTACCATATCCTCCATTTCTTCTGATGGAAATAAATTACCGTCTCCTGCCGCATTATCGTGTTCTCCTTCTTCTTCTGCCGCATTATCGTGTTCTCCTTCTTCTTCTGCCGCAGTACTGCATTCTTCTCCTTCCCCGTGATATTTCCAAGTTGTATAAAGTATAGTAAACCCATGTTTTACAATATGAAGCTCTGCCAATTCTACCTTCTGCCAGTACTTATTGTCACATCTATCGCACGGACAGAGAATCTTCTTTATTATGATCTTATTATGTGCGCGTGCAAATTCAAGGAAAGCAGCAACTCCTACGACAAACTTAGGTTGCATACGTTGTTTCCAATCCACATGCATCCAGTCCTTAACTCTGACGTACTCATGGGCCATGTTAGACTGTATAACATATAAATTGTAGGTTATGCTGACTATATTGAGAAATATAAGAACGGGATAGTTACCGACAAAGGAGAAAATCCGTGTATATGCTTTGTGTGTGCGTTTGTCGTTGAAAATAATATATTATCGCACGTATGATAACCGATAGACGGGGACTAAGTGGCGCTTTTAGTTTCATATATGAGTATCGATGAGAATATGAAGGTTTCATATTATCATATATTGGTTTTAACTTGAACATCTCGAATCGCTCTCTAATTATGCGTTTGTTGTGTATTCTTGTTGTATGTGTATGTTCCGGCTGTCGGGGGTAGGCTTCTATCCCATTAAGAATGTATAGAGCGAACACCCATCACTTGTGCTTTCAACCGTTTCGAGTAAATTTCGGCAGCACCTCCCCGCTGTTCTCCGAGTACACTGTAATAGAATAGATAATCATTTCAAAGCTGTGAAACAACGTTGAAATGAACATCTAATCTATCTTTATACACGGAGAACCAGCGGAAAGGTACCGACGAAATATCTCGAAACGGATGAAAACACAAGTGAATGAAGGCGTTTGCTTTATACATTCTTAACTTGTCCACACGGGACAAATCTATGGGTTACCATACGATTGAATTTTCTCGTCGCGTAGACTATACGACGGTTGTTAGTATCGAGCTATACTGTCCGATATTTAACAACCTTCGTATAGTTCTATGTCAGGACGAGCATCGCACGTATGTTAACCGATAGACGGGGACTAAGTGGCGTTTTTAGTTTCATATATGAGTATCGATGAGAATATGAAGATTTCATATTATCATATATTGGTTTTAACTTGAACATCTCGAATCGCTCTCTAATTATGCGTTTGTTATGTATTCTTGTTGTATGTGTGTGTTCCGGCTGTCGGGGGTAGGCTTCTATCCCATTAAGAATGTATAGAGCGAACACCCATCACTTGTGCTTTCAACCGTTTCGAGTAAATTTCGGCAGCACCTCCCCGCTGTTCTCCGAGTACACTGTAATAAAATAGATAATCATTTCAAAGCTGTGAAACAACGTTGAAATGAACATCTAATCTATCTTTGTACACGGAGAACCAGCGGAAAGGTACCGACGAAATATCTCGAAATGGATGAAAACACAAGTGAGTGAAGGCGTTTGCTTTATACATTCTTAACTTGTCCACACGGGACAAATCTATGGGTTACCATACGATTGAATTTTCTCGTCGCGTAGACTACACGACGGTTGTTAGTATCGAGCTATACTGTCCGATATTTAACAACCTTCGTATAGTTCTATGTCACGATGAGCATCGCATGTATGCTAACCGATAGACGGGGACTAAGTGGCGATTTTACTTTCATATATGAGTATCGATGAGAATATGAAGGTTTCATATTATCATATATTGGTTTTAACTTGAACATCTCGAATCGCTCTCTAATTATGCGTTTTTTGTGTATTCTTGTTGTATGTGTGTGTTCCGGCTGTCGGGGGTAGGCTTCTATCCCATTAAGAATGTATAGAGCGAACACCCATCACTTGTGCTTTCAACCGTTTCGAGTAAATTTCGACAGCACCTCCCCGCTGTTCTCCGAGTACACTGTAATAGAATAGATAATCATTTCAAAGCTGTGAAAGAACGTTGAAATGAACATCTAATCTATCTTTGTACACGGAGAACCAGCGGAAAGGTACCGACGAAATATCTCGAAACGGATGAAAACACAAGTGAATGAAGGCGTTTGCTTTATACATTCTTAACTTGTCCACACGGGACAAATCTATGGGTTACCATACGATTGAATTTTCTCGTCGCGTAGACTATACGACGGTTGTTAGTATCGAGCTATACTGTCCGATATTTAACAACCTTCGTATAGTTCTAGGTCACGACGAGCATCGCACGTATGTTAACCGATAGACGGGGACTAAGTGGCGCTTTTAGTTTCATATATGAGTATCGATGAGAATATGAAGGTTTCATATTATCATCGAGTATCATATATTGGTTTTAACTTGAACATCTTGAATCACTCTCTAATTATGCGTTTGTTGTGCATTCGTGTTGTATGTGTAACATGATTTTAAACCATTGAGATCAAGATTGATAGAACTGATCATCCTACATTGCAATGGCATTCATCAACCAAAAACTATTATTGCAATGACATTCATCTATAACAATCAACAATTAAAACTACAAATGTAGGATACTAATATCATAAAGCGTTATACGCAACATATGAATTCACATGACTAAAACATGCATCAAAAAACATGTTCATCCAAAAGAAATGCCACTGTCAACAAATATAGACAAATACGTCATAAAAACAGTAACTAATTAACAAGTTGATAAGCATCTAGATCAAGAAAATGATAGGAAAAACAATTGACTATGATCTATAATGACAAGTCTATTACCATGACTCTCGACTAACAAAGGTGGCTTTTCGTCCTCGGTAGCTTGATAATTGGGATTTCATGGCGAATAAAAATATGCATATGCCGTTTGACCGGGAACTTCAATAGGAAACTCAATGAGTTCGGGTGTACTGAAGTACGCTTTGTATTTCGCTATATCAGGTGATGAAGTCCAAGCCCTAGCTAGCCCCAGCCCTACCCCAACCGAACCCTATCGAAGGTAAAGAACGTCCTTACACTTTCATATTTCTATTAATGATGCAAGTCTCCACCAAGTCAAATTCTTGCAATATCATTCTTTTTAGAGTATGTCTAATTTAATAGATAGAATTTTCAAAGTTGGGCAACCAAGAAAAAGTAACAAGGGATTTTACATACATGCCAAAGCTTTGATTATTTATTTATTTATTTTCCATTTCATATTAGTACTTTTATATGTTTGATGATGGCAAGAAATACAAATTATATTAGAACATTGTACATACCTAATTTCCACTTGAAATCGGTTTTTTTTCTTTTATCAGTACTCGTTGACATATAGTAACAAACAATGTTTGATTAGAAGGACCCAAGATTTTCTCGATCAACAATAATTTTAGTAATCAAACTAGGCTAAAATTGCTGGAAATTCCTCTCAGTTTTGCAAAATTCAGCAAACCCCCACCCCAACCTAACCCTAACCCCAGACCCAGCCCCAGCCCAGCCCCACCCCAACCCCAACCTGACCCTAGCCCCAGCCCAAGCCCAGCCCAGCCCCAACCTAACCAAAACCCCAGCCCCAGCCCCAGCTAAACCCCAACCCCAGCCCCAGCCGAACCCCAACCCTAATCCTAACCCCAATCCCAACCCCAACCGCAACCCCTTCCGAACCACAACTCCAACAGCAACCCTAACCCTAAATAATCAAAAATTTGTTTAGTTGAATATTTACTAACCTGTGCGATGGAGAGACGATCGATCGGTGGTGACGATGAAACGGAGGCGCGACGAAGAAGAACGGTGACGCGCGAGAACGGCGGTGGCGACGACGAGAACGGCGGTGGCGACGACGAGGACGGGCGAGAATGATTTGGGGATTTTGGTTCGCGCGCGATCGAGAAAGAGAGAAAGAGATAAGGGGCGTAGGCGATCTGTGCCTTTTTAATTAAATCGCTATTTAGTTGCCCCTACGGATTTGTCCGTAGGTCCTTGGTTTGCGGCTCCGTAGGGGCAAACACGAAATTAAGATTTATACTCTTGAACGTCTTGGACCGTAGGGGCAACCTTCTAGCCCTACGGCTTAATCCGTAGGGCCAAAATAAATAGGCCCCTACGGATTTCAATATCCGTAGGGGCAACCCCCTATTGTAGTAGTGATTGTTGTTAAGGATAAAGAAAAATAGAAGAAGAAAGAAACAAACAACAAATAACAACAACTAGATTAGCAAATTAAAATTACAAGCAAATATAATTAACAAGGTAACAAGACAAGTATGATCAAGAAAAGAACTCTTTTATTCATCACTTCACTCATAAAAGCTCAGTACAAGGTTTTAATGGAGAAAAGATGAAAAGAGGAAGAAGAACTACAAAATCTATCCTAAAATCTAACACAAGAATAAGCATCCTTCACTTGGCATTGTTCTGGGCTATTTATAGGCAGGAAACTGAAACCCTAGGGCCACATTCTGGCCCTAGATGATATTACCAAACTGCCCCAAAAACAGTTTCTGTCACCGAGTTAACTCGGCCGCGGATCCGCGGCAGAGTCGCCATGTTGGCCGCGGATCCGCGGCCATTTAGGGGAGTTGGCTCATCGTATTTTTTGTGTTTCTCTATGTTGCTGTTCCCTTCAGTGTGGTATACTTGGTTTCTCAGAAGCTCTTCACTTTTCTTCCAGATTTTCAGCAGATCAAAAGGTGATTTGATGTGGATCTTTTGTCATGATTTTCTTGAGCTCCGTGTAGAAATCTTGGATCTTGTGTTGACATTGTGCTTTGTGCATGAAAATGACTATTGATTTGCCATTTTGTCCTTTAAACTGGTGTGCAGTAACATACGGATAGAGAGCGGAGATCCGTATTTTATCTGTGGTTGGCAGTAATCCAGAATTTGTCGCGCTTTTCCATGAATTTCACTGCTTAGAGCTGAGAACCTGTAACCTGCAATTATCTAGCAAACACGGATCAAGAGTACCTGCCTATAAGCAATGCGATCAAAAATGGGCGGTATAAAAATGCAAAAATCTGATATGAACACGAACAGACCGGACTGTACGAAGATTGTCACAGATAGGCTAAGTAGGAGTTCAGATGAGTTTGCTCATCGGCCTTCTTATCGACAGATACCTGGGTAGCCGTTACATGCAGTTAGT
Organism: Agapanthus africanus; assembly: GCA_030015575.1. NCBI lineage: Eukaryota > Viridiplantae > Streptophyta > Magnoliopsida > Asparagales > Amaryllidaceae > Agapanthus > Agapanthus africanus. The sequence goes on from JASDDO010000012.1 coordinate 150,904,215, forward strand.
ACCGCTGACGTGCTTGTGGTTAAATCCACTGCCAGCATAGTGTCGAGTCTTTAGAGTCCCACAGAGGGTTTCCTTGCATCGGGAAAAAGTTGTAGAGGCTGTATGGTTTTACGGCAGGCTTCGATCACATACGTGTACTTGTGCACGTACGATGTTCCGGCGGATAATACTAGTGGACTTTGGTTTAAACCGGATCCTAGTATTATATTGATGGATTATTTTCTTCTCATTGTATTCGTATTCTTCGGAATACGGATACGGGTATGTATATACGGATGTTTGACGGCTATCGCCCCTAGGTCTGATATGCGATACTCTTAGAAGAACAGACCGGACTATACGAAGATTGTCACAGATAGGCTCAGTAGGAGTTTGGATGAGTTTGCGGGTCTGACGGCTATCGCCCCCTAGGCCCGAAATGCGATACTTTTAGACGAACAGATCGGACTGTACCGAGATTGTCACATATACGCTCAGTAGGAGTTCGGATGAGTTTGCTCATCGGCTTTCTTATCGACAGATACCTGGGTAGCCGTTACGTGCAGCTAGTACCATTGGCTTGCTTGTGGTTAAACCCACTGCCAGCGTAGTGTCGAGTCTTTAGAGTCCCACACAGAGGGTTTCCCTGCATCGGGCAAAAGATGTAGAGGCCGTATGGTTTTACGGCAGGGCTTCAATCACATACGTGTACTTGTGCACGTATGATGTTCAGGCGGATAATACTAGTAGGCTTTGGTTTAAGCCGGATCCTAGTATTATATTCTTGGATTATTTTTATCTCTTTGTATTCGTATTTTTTGGAATACGGATACAGGTATGTATATACGGTGAGGGGTATTCTTTTAATTTGCTCAAGTATACTTCTAGAAGAAGACACCTCATTTTGTATTTAATCTTTTGATTAAAAGATAAATGAGGTGAAGGTATGAGGTGGAGATTTACATTAAATGAAGAATGGCTCATAGGGTGACTCATCAGGGTGACTTACTATGTGACTATTCAAGTATGCTTGATATTGTTGGATATAGTGCCCTCAAAGTCAATTATTGGATAGCAGGCACGCGATTGCAATGATTGAGGGAGGGCCTATACCGGTAGAACAATCTTACTCAAGATGATAGTATGCTATCGGGTTTGTCTTTATCATCGTATACATGCTTCAGGTGACATTACAGATCACTATTACATGTTGATAGAGCCCTTAGGATTCTTTCTTGACTGCCAGCAGTATGATGGCGATCATATACGTGGGAGCTGGGGTCTATAAGCACATCCTTAAAGTGTCCCTAGTCGTGGGAGTTTCGAGACTGGGCATCGATACTCTATTAGTAGACTGGTGTATACAGTCGAGACCCCGACGAGGGGCGGTGGCCGGTCTCACAAGCCATTGGTGTCATTTGGTTCACCTAAGATGTATACATGTGCTCATTGGGTTATGAGTACACCGGACATACTCGCCGGGAACATGCTGGTTGGTATACCTATCTTCAGAAAGAAGTTCCCTGATGACATGTATACAGGTTAGTCTATCGACCTGAGATGGTCATTTATCTCATGTGAGTTCCCACTGTGCTTTGATTACTACCCTTCCACGGCTTAAAGGAGTCGTGCAAACAGGTTTTAGTTAGGTACAGTCCCGAGCCACATGGAGGCCGTGAAAGGATCGGCAGGGGATTCGTCTCTCCAGGTTTGGGGGTGAGATCGCGCTGTGTTTAGGAGAGCCATTACACAAAGTCCCTGGCCAGGGCAAGCGATATTTACTGGTAGGTATTCCAGTAGTTTCTCATGGTGTTCTGAGCTACACTCCGACACGACTTATACCGCTATTATGGGGCTTACGTTTACCAGCCCCCTAGGCCCGATATGTGATACTCATAGACGAACGGACCAGACTGTACGGATATTTTCACTGACAGGCTCAGTAGGGTTTCAGGATGAGTTCGCTCATCGGCCTCCCTTTTGCTCAATACCTGGGCAGCCGTTACTTATAGCTAGTACCACTGACGTGCTTGTGGTTAAACCCACTGCCAGCGTATTGACGAGCCTTTAGAGTCCCCCACAGAAATTTTCCCAAGTTCGGGCGAAACGTTGTAGAGGCCGTATGGTTTTATGGCAGGGTTCGATCATATACGTGCACTTGTGCACGGATCATGATCGGACGGATCATACTAGTGGGCTTTGGTTTAAGCCAGATCCTAGTATTAGATTGTTGGATTATTTTCGTCTCGTAGTATTCATATTCAGTCGGAATACGGATGCAGGTATGTATATAGAAGTGAGGGGTATTCTTATGATCCGTCATGAGTTTACTTTAGAAGATGCCATTATATTTATTGTTCTAAACATTTCGATTAATGTTTATTAGATGGAAATTGTGAGTGCTAGTCATGATCAAGAGCATTAAATATGGCATGTGCTTTATTGATGACTCATGGTGTTATTTTTTGTGCCATATCTAATCTCTTGATTTATTATCGTGTGGAAATGATGTGTGAGGAGAGAGAGGGAAGCCACTTGAGAGTGGGGCTTGGTCTTGAGTTTTTTATGAGAACTCTCACATTTTCATCCCAACACAATAAGCAAGCTCTTCTTCTTTTTCACTAGCTTTCTTCTTGTGCTCACAACTTCCACCAAACTGCCCCCAAAACAGTTTCTGTCACCGAGTTAACTCAGACGCGGATCCGTGGCCGAGTCTCCATGTGGGCCGCGGATCCGCGGCCATTTAGGGGAGTTGGCTCATCGTAGTTTGTGTGTTTCTCTGTGTTGCTGTTCTCTTCAGTGTGGTATACTTGGTTTCTCAGAAGATTTTCACATTTCTTCCAGATTTTCAGCAGATCAAAAGGTGATTTGATATGGATCTTTTGTCATGATTTTCTTGAGCTCCGTGTAGAAATCTTGGATCTTGTGTTGACATTGTGCTTTGTGCATGAAAATGACCATTGATTTGCCATTTTGTCCTTTAAACTGGTGTGCGGCAACATACGGATAGAGAGCGGAGACCCGTATTTTATCTGTGGTTGGCAGTAATCCAGAATTTGTCGCGCTTTTCCATGAATTTTACTGCTTAGAGTTGAGAACCTGTAACCTACAATTATCTAGCAAACACGGATCAAGAGTACCTACCTATAAGCAATGTGATAAAAATGGGCGGTATAAAAATGCAAAATCTGATATGAACAAATATCCCCAAACTTATCATTTGCTCGTCCCGAGCAAAGCCAATTTATTCACAAAAATTCCTAACCTCACTTTCGCAGGGAACGCGATTGCACTGAGCATGTGCAACAAGCCGTTAAACCTCTAGGTGTCCCTAGTAGGAGGAGTGTTGTCTCCTGAGGGTTTTCAGCGGATACTACCCACAAAATCCCGTCAAGCTAGTTTTGTGAAATAACTATGATTCAAACCCTAAGGTTTTGTTTTAAAAATAACAATTCTATTATCCTAATTCTAGACTATCGAACCTTTATTTTTCACACCTCGCTTCTTATTTAACTTAAGATTCTATATGTCTTTACGTGCAGTGCAAATAGTGTCATTAAGTTTCAGAAGGATCGATTAAAGTCATCATGTCACAAAATAAAGCCCAGATAAAAATTTAAAAAGGATCACATAAGTTTTCTAAAGAGTTAAGTATTTTTCAAGTTTCGTTTTCCAGTAAGGTTTCAATTTCAGAATTTCTATCTTCTTTAACAGGAAACTAGGTCTTATTTTTCACTCCACCTTTTTCTTGTTTTCATTTCATACACACCTTTGTGAACGTGCAATAGTCTTTATCATAGAATAAAACCTTCATATCTCCGCTAGAAATACTTTTTTATAAAAACCTGTCTTTTGTCAAGATTATTCTCACACAAAGAACCGTTAGGAATTTTATCTCGGAGAGAACACTTGCTTGACTTTGTTTTAATCTGGACTTTCTAAGCTTCTTAACGAGCTTTGGGCCAATGCTCCCAAACCAGTTGGCTTTAGGACATTAGGTGTAGAGACACCCCAAAGGACTTCATTACTCAAGTTTCCTAGGCCCAAAAACAAAAGACAATTTTAGCATGAAAATCATGACGATTTAATGCGAACGGAGATATAACCGGTAGTTCAATTATTATTTTTTTGGATAAAAGACGTGTTTAGTGGGTTAGGTGTGTAATCATTCCAATCAAGTTCCAGATGGGTTATTTTTCAGAATTAGTTCCAATTAAGGCATCAATAACATCCCTTCATATCCGCTTCACCTCATAAACTATTCTTGATATTTCTTATTTCAGAACAAACCTATTTGATACTCAGAAAATAATTATCCATTTAAAAGTTTTCAGACATAATAGACTTGTCATCTAATTTTCAAAACTCACGACACGTGTAGTGTGATATAAAGACGTATATTAGCTTTAGTTAACTTCAAAGGAGAGTTATCTCTCAGGTTTTCAAAATCTAAAAATAAGATTTAGTTATTCTTATCTTATCAAACAAAACCGTCAAAATGTTGAATCTGAGTTCTCCCACTAGCTAACTTAATAAAAATGTTTTTAGAAAATTTTCTGATTTTTATGGATTTTAGTATGCAGTTGCAAAATATACACATGAATGCGAAGGTTAGAAATGCGTACCGAGCGTACCCCCAAACTTAAACTGGACAGTGTCCTCACTGTCATTGCATGAAAAATATTATTGAAGGGTCAAAATTGTCGGTTAGATATACACATTTTTTTATTTTTTATTTTATTTTTTATTTTTATTTTTTAAAAGAAAATTGTTAAAAATGGATATGCACCGGACAAGAATATCCACATATATAAACAAAATGGTATATACATACCCCCAAACTTATTTGAAACAGTGTCCACTGTTTTGGCTGGATAACCGAAGTTTGGTGGTAGGAAGAGAAAGATTATGCAGGGTAAACCGGCTCCTGTAAGACCAGGAGCTCAGTAGGGTGTTTTTCGTCACCCTATTGAGATGGGAATACGCGCACACTTGTCAGGCGTACTACTGATTCCCCCTGCCTAGTGTAGGCTGGGGTTTAATGATTGTGGGGATCCGAATCTCCGGCAGCCGCGGACTAAGCTGCCGTTAATTACCCCTCGCCTTTGGAGCGAGGGAACCTCCGATTGACGGGTTAAACTGGTCATGTGAACTCAATGTGCAGTGTACGTGTGTGTTGTTTTCTAGGGGGTGTTTGGATATATCGGGAGCCATGCAGAGTTTTTACAGGGGTCCCGCTACCCGGATAGAGGGCTGGGGGTCAAGGGGGCTAGCAGCCCCCTTGCGGGGCAGCGCCCCGGCCCAAATTTTTTTTGAGGGGGACAGTGTTGTGGAGTGTGTGTGTATCTGTACATATATATACATGTATACAGACATAAAAAAAAAGAGGAAAAAAGCGCCCAAAGGACGCGTGGGGTCAGCGCCTTGAGCGCTGTGCGCTTAGGTGTTGTGCGCTTAGGCTCTAGCGCGCCACGTGTCGGCACGTGGGCGCTTTGCGCTCGAGCGCTGGGCGCTTGAGTGCAAGCGCGCCACGTGTCGGCACGTGGGCGCTTTGCTCTTGAGCGCAAGCGCACCACGTGTCGGCATGTGGGCGCTGAAGCTCAGGCGCGCCACGTGTCGGCACGTGGGCGCTTTACGCTTTAGCGCAGGGGCACTGGAGCGCTAGCGCGCCACGTATCGGCACGTGGGCGCTTGGCTCTTGAGCGCTGGGCGGTTGAGCGCTTGGGTGCCAGCGAGAAAAAGAGGCTTTTAGCCCCAGAAATTCTCGAAAGAGAAATCAGAGTGGAGTTAAACTCCTAAGATGTTTTGGGGTTGATGAAAGGGGTTCTTCTGCTTTCTCCTCTGGTTGCTGGATCTTGAAGATCAAGAGATATGAGATTTTAAAAATCTCTACTTTTTGAGATCTAATGGAAGATCTGAGTTCCCCTTTATGGGTTTTGTGGTGAAAAACTATTTAGTTTTATAAAATGAAGAGTAAAACTCTTGATTTAATTCAAAAGAAAGAAGAAGGTTTTGTAACCTTGAAGAAGGAGAAAAGATCTCAGATCTAAAAAAAATTTTGGAGAGAGAAAAAAAGTTGTGAGATATTTTCATTATCCTTGCCTTTATAGGCTATACACTTTACAAATAGCCCCTTGGGCTTCACAAAATGGCATTTTGCCTATCCCATAGCTCATGTGCCATTTCTTTTTGCACATAAGCCATAGGCTTTACAAAAATTTGGCTTTATGCCTATTTTTCTTACATTTATCCATAAAATAAAATAAAAGAAATACGAAAAAATTATTTATTACAAAATTTTTATCTTGGCATGGGGGGAGGCCGGCCGCTTCATGTTCGGGCTCGACCCGGGCATGGGCCCACTGGATCTGGGCTTGGGCCTACTTGGCTTGGGGTTGACTTTGATTTTGACTTGGTCAACCGGGGTGTAAATTTTTACCCCAACAAATTGCTCCCCATCAATAAATGCACACCACATATGTGGGTCGTGTGCATGAAATTGATGGATCTTCTTTTACTTGGAGGCGACCTGATTTGGTTCCCGCTTTTTGGGAAGCTGGCACTGCCCTTTTTACGACATGGACGGTCGTTGCTTGACATGTCTCCGAGATGTTGTGTCCGTGATAGACGTTTCTCTGGCCCGGAGTGATCTGGTTCCCGCTTTGTAGGAATCCTGCGCTGCCCTTTTTACGACTTGGACGGTCAATGCTGCCCTTTTTGCGACTTGGACGGTCGATGCTGCCCTTTAGAGACTTGGACGGTCGATGCTGCCCTTTTTGCGACTTGGACGGTCGGTGCTGCCCTTTTAGCGACGTGGACGGTCGATGCTTCCCTTTTTGCGACTTGGACGGTCGGTGCTGCCCTTTTTGCGACGTGGACGGTCGATGCTGCCATTTTTGCGACATGGACGGTCGATGCTGCCATTTTAGTGACGTGGACGGTCGATTCTGCCCTTTTTGCGACTTGGACAGTCGTTGCTGCCCTTTTAGCGACGTGGACGGTCGATGCTGCCATTTTAACGACGTGGACGGTCGATGCTGCCATTTTAGCGACTTGGACGGTCGGTTCTGCCCTTTTTGTGACTTGGACGGTCGTTGCTGCCCTTTTAGCGACGTGGACGGTCGGTGCTGCCATTTTAGCGACGTGGACGGTCGATGCTGCCCTTTTTGCGACTTGGACGGTCGATGCTGCCATTTTAGCGATGTAGACGGTCGGTGCTGCTATTTTAGCGACGTGGACGGTCGATTCTGGATTTGACTTGCCCCGCTTCTTGCGGCGTCAGGGATGAAGTTGACTTGTTTCCGAGGTGGAATTTGATTCTGCCAGGGAGGTCATTGGTTGTTTTGCTGACTTGATGTGATTTGGGTTGACATCAGCATCGCTACGCTGGAATATGGTACCAGGAGCGAATCATCATTTGTCAGGATTTGGGGATTTTGGTTTTGGTTTGGCATCAGCATCGCTGCACTGGAATATGGTACCAGGAGCGAATCATCATCTTCCATGAGGAGATTTCCCTCGTTCCCAGTTTAACGACATAGGGGTCATCTGTTCCCAGTTTAACGATTTAGGGGTCATCTGTTCCTAGTTTAAAGACTTAGGGGTCTATTTGATTGGAGTTTGGGATTTTGGGGTTAGGGTAGTGATTGATCTCAAAAACTATCTATTACCGCAATCAAGAACGGCGTCGCTTTGTGGCTAGCCGGTGAGTACGGGTCGGTCCACAGGGATGTTGTGAATTTCCTAATCGCTCAAACGAGTTAATTCCGATGGGTGTTCGGATTGATTATTAAATATAAAAACTAAATTAAACTAGATCTAAATCTTGCTAGGGTTAGGTTTAGGAATGGTTTGGAAATGTAAATAAATCTCAACGCTTTCTATACCCAAATTAGGATCTAAAAGGTGTTATGGTAATTATTAACAAAAGGGATTAGAATCATCTGGAAGATGTTTTCTTCCTCTAGTTTCTTGTCCCTCCTTTATCAATCCTTAACCTAACCTCTATGGAAAACATCACAACCGGGCCTTTATACTATGGTATCACCGCTACCTCGAGGGATAGGGTGCCGTAGGACGCGGTATGTGCATGTATGCATGGAGTCCTATGAAAAATATATAACGGGCAAGAAAGGGATGAGAGATCTTCGTCTCTCAAACCTTCCCCAGATCTAACCCTAACAAGCAAGGAGACTACTCGCTCATTAGGGAATTAAAATACATTTATCTAGGGCAGAGAATAAAAGATTAACTAGGGCAAGGAATTAAATTTATCGAGGGCAAGAATAGAAAATTTAACCTAGGGCGGAAAATAAAGAACTTACAAATTGATGCTCTCTAAAAGAAATCTGAATTTTATTAATGAAGGGAGGCATAGCCTTTACAATGATTTAGAGTTCCTATTTATAGAGGATAGGATACCCCAAGTTACAATTGATTCGCACGTCTACATTTACCAAAATATCCTTAGGAAGACCTAGTCAAAGTAGACTTCAAGCTTTGGTAAAATCTTATGTCTGGAAATTTTGGAACTGATTCTGGGCTTCATGGGCTTTTTATTTCTTTGGATCTTTATTCAATTTGGCTTCTCTATTTCTTCCAGATCTCCAGTGAATAATTGCAGTGGACTTTTAACCGTTTGCTTTGTAATCTTGGACCTTGCGTTGCCTTGTACTGATCTTTTGTGTATGCTTGATTAAGATCCTTCTATTTGTTGGTCAAAGTCCCTTTTTTGTGTCTTCTTTTGTCTTTTTCACTGTTTTCGCTCCAAGAACCTGTAACCTGTAATATGTAGCAGACATGCGTCAAAAGCACCTGTTTATTTGTAGAAAGAATAAGAATGGGGAATATAATAATACAATATTATGGTGTGAACAAATACCCCCAAACTTATCTTTTGCTCGTCTTCGAGCAAACTTATTTTTTATTCTCTAAAGAAAACCTAACCGCACTTTCGCAGGGAAACGCGATTGCACTAAGCTCGTGCAACAAGCCGTTAAACCTTTAGGTGTCCCTAGTAGGAGGACTGTTGTCTCCTGAGGGTTTTCAGCGGATACTACCCACAAAATCCTATCAATTCGGCCCATTAACTTCAATTCTCCAATTAGGTTTTCTAACAAGGAATTCTATTATCATCAACCCGTAAATTATCCACCCATATTCTTCACACTTCCTCATCATTTAACTTAAGATTATATATGTTCTGCAGACCTACTTAGCTTTCGGCATCTCTTAAGTTTTCCTTCTAGGGTTCCATCTCCACTTAAGAATTTTTATCAACTTTACTAAAGATACAAGTTCTATTCTTCACTCCTTTCTCTCATCTAAACTCCAATCACATACCCCTACGTGTGTGTAAATATCACCCCTACACTTGAAAATTCAAATCAAGCAATCATACTCTTGTCCGTTGTCCAAAGTACTTATTAATTGGTGAATTTTTAATTGAATTTTTGCTTACACATCCTTCATGCGACCGTTAATACTTCTTGAGGTACCAACAACCGATTACAAGATATGTTTGCACTTTAAAGCGTAATTCCTAGTCTTGTAACACCCAAGGCTTTTTAGCAGTGACTCCCAAACCAGTTGGTTTAAGGCACTAGGTGATGAAGCACCCTCGCTAAATATTTTTCTATTTTTTTAGCCTTAAGTAATCATAAAAACCAGTGTTCATTTTTTTTCTTTATTCACACTTGTATTTTTTTTTTCATTTTCTTCGTACTAAAGACATTAGACAAGAGCATTTCAAGGTGTCCTCTACTATTCCAAGTTTCAAGGTGCGTGATTGTGCAAATTGTAGGGTATACATTTTCAGAATCTAAACTTAAGCTAGGAACTATTTTTCAAACTTATACTCTAATAAGAACATCAATACTTTTCCTTTGTTTCGACTTAGCCCAAGAAGTGAACTCAAAATTTGCCTATTTCTAAATAAACTACAAAGACATATACTTTCTACCGCTAAACTTTAAGGAAAGTTATCTTTAGGGTTTTTAATTTATTAAGTCTAGGATCTAGTTGTTCCTAGATAGTTAACCTTTTGTCAAACTCAAGTTAATTAGGCCAAAATTGAATACATTAATTTTTATAATTTTTGAAATTTTTCAATTTTTATGGGTTTTCAAATAAATATGCAAATGCAAAAATATAAAAATGAATGCGAAGGAAGAAGACATACCGAGCATACCCCCAAACTTAAACTTGACAGTGTCCTCACTGTCATGCTGCACCAAGAGGGTTAAAATTTTCGGCATTCCCCTGTTTATTTATTTATAAAAATTTTTTTATATTTTATTAATGTTTTGAATTTTTTTTATTTTTTATAGAAAAAGAAAAACAAAAAAAATATATGTACATATATACAACAAGGTTCCCCCCAAACTTAAGCTTGGCCTTACACAAGCCAAAGGTTAGCACCAACCATTCAAAAATCTTATCGTGGTAATGGTCGAGTTGGTGAAAGAATGGAGTGGAAAGAAAAGAAAAGAAATGAGAAGCACACAAGACCGTGTGGAGAGAAAGGGATAATATGGTCTCGGTGGAGGAGAATGGCGGAGGGGAAGAAGAAATGGTAGGGGTTCTACTTTTTCGAGTGGAGGTTGATTAATCACAAAATCCGTATCATTTAAGAATGCGAGTTCGTCGGCGAAAATATCTTCGAAACTTTCCTCGAAGGTCCAATTGAAAATTATCGAACTCAAAATGTCGGATTGTGATTCATCAACACTCGATATCATAAAAGGAAGATTAGAAGAACCAAAGAAAGTGGGAATACGAATTTGAGGGTGGGGATGGAGCGTATAAATTAGCACAATTTGTAATGACCGATGTGTAAAAAGCGATTGTGCTAATCTATCAACCCGCGAAAAAATGAGATTAAATCCCTCAAGAGTCATGAGCAAACATGGGTACATCGAACATGGTATTGGAGATGAAAGCGTAACGGTCTCTTGCACAGTCGGAACGATAGGAAGGACGGAAGGAAGTGAGTGAGGAAGGGTATCAGTTAAGGATTCAGGAGGGTGTATTGGAAAATTCGACACATCAAACGAAAATGGTTCAACCTCAATATTATCCTCAATACTATCCTCATAATTCTCCTCACTATTTTCTTCAAAAATTTGCTTATCCATGCCAATATCATCAAAATCAAGACGCATATGAAGTTCGGGAGAAACATTTAATGACTCGGGATGATGAATTGGACATAAAATTTCAATTAAATCGACGGGTTCATCATCCGAAATATTCCCGGCGTCTATATCCTCAATCAAGTGAAAATCAATTTTTTCTGACACCTCATCAAAAGCATGGATATTTATCGATTTAGGTTCTAGAGTGGAGGTGTAAAGATCGAAAGGATTAAGCATGGTTTCACTCGATAGGGGTTCCTCACAATCTGGCAAATCAAAAACTACAAATTCACACAACTCGTTTTTATTTTCAACTGGTGAACTATTTTGGACAATCGATGGAAAACCGGAGTTGTGGGCTGGAATTGGGTATGGGTAGGTTTGATTTGGAAATCCTCTCAAATTCTCACTCTGTCCAACCGCCTCCTCATACATTGGAAAATTTGGAGCTAGTTGGAAACTAGCTACCGGTTCACTAGGTTGCATAAGGGCGGCCACTAAATTGCAAAAAGGAAATAACACGCCATCCCCGGCAACGGAGCCATTTGATTGATCTCAAAATTATCTATTACCGAAATCAAGAAGGGCGTCGCTTTGCAGCTAGCCGGTGAGTACGGGTCGGTCCACAGGGATATTGTGAATTTCCTAATCGCTCAAACGAGTTAATTCCGATGGGTGTTCGGATTGATTATTAAATCTAAAATCTAAATCTATCTAAAAACTAAATTAATCTAGATCTAAATCTTGCTAGGGTTAGGTTTAGGAATGGTTTGGAAATGTAAATAAATCTCAACGCTTTCTATACCCAAATTAGGATCTAAAAGGAGTTATGGTAATTATTAACAAAAGGGATTAGAATCATCGCGAAGATGTTTTCTTCCTCTAGTTTCTTGTCCTTCCTTTATCAATCCTTACCCTAACCTCCATGGAAAACATCACAACCGGGCCTTTATACTACGGTATCACCGCTACCTCGAGGGATAGGGTGCCGTAGGACGCGGTATGTGCATGTATGCATCGAGTCCTATGAAAAATATATAACAGGCAAGAAAGGGATGAGAGATCTTTGTCTCTCAAACCTTCCCCAAATCTAACCCTAACAAGCGAGGAGACTACTCGCTCATTAGGGAATTAAAATACATTTATCTAGGGCAGAGAATAAAAGATTAACTAGGGCAAGGAATTAAATTTATCGAGGGCAAGAATAGAAAATTTAACCTAGGGCAGAAAATAAAGAACTTACAAATTGATGCTCTCTAAAAGAAATCTGAATTTTATTAATGAAGGGAGGCATAGCCTTTACAATGATTTAGAGTTCCTATTTATAGAGGATAGGAAACCCAAGGTTACAATTGATTCGCACGTCTACATTTACCAAAATATCCTTAGGAAGACCTAGTCAAAGTAGACTTCAAGCTTTGGTAAAATCTTATGTCTGGAAATTTTGGAACTGATTCTGGGCTTCTTGGGCTTTTTATTTCTTTGGATCTTTATTCAATTTGGCTTCTCTATTTCTTCTAGATCTCCAGTGAACAATTGCAGTGGACTTTTAACCGTTTGCTTTGCAATCTTGGACCTTGCGTTGCCTTGTACTGATCTTTTGTGTATGGTTGATTAAGATCCTTCTATTTGTTGGTCAAAGTCCCTTTTTTGTGTCGTCTTTTGTCTTTTTCACTGTTTTCGCTCCAAGAACCTGTAACTTGTAATAGTAGCAGACATGCGTCAAAAGCACCTGTTTATTTGTAGAAAGAATAAGAATGGGAATATAATAATACAAAATTATGGTGTGAACAGGTAGGTATCAGCGTTGCTAACACTGAAGCACGCGTGCCAGGAGCAATTCATCATTTGCCTATTCCTGTTAGGGGAGCGATGTCTTAGGAGATAGGTTTAGGTCCCTATCACCTAAGGCTTTTCAATTTTATGGGCCGTGAGGGTCCCATAAAAGCATTTTCTCCCTACGAGTCATAAGGATCCCGCAGGTGTATTTTCTCCTTACGAGTCGTGAGGACTCATAAGTGTGTTTTTCCTTTATGAGTCGTAAGGATCCCACAAAGGTTTGTTCTCCTTATGTATCGTGAGGACACATGAGTGGGTCTTCTCAATGGAGCATAATTCCAAAGGCGGAGACCAGCCGTGTAACTGGTGATTGTGGTGGGGCATGGGTATGACGAGAATTATTTGAGCCCGTGGATTGTATACGGCAGTCAATTTGGGGACTGGCCGTAGGGCTGGAGAATTTTGAGAAATTGGATTTTGGTTGGCGTCTGCATCGCTACACTGGAATATGGTACCAGGAGAGACTCATCATTCGCCGCTTGGAGACTTGAAATTTGGATCTTGTTTGGCATCAACATTGCTGCACTGGAATAATGCTAGGAGCAACTCATCATTTGCCTTGGGAGGACTTGGGATTTGGATCTTTGGTCGGCATCAGCACCGCTAACACTGAAGCGAAATGCCAGAAGCGACTCATCATTTATCGTTGCCCGTTGGGGAACGATGGCTTAGGAGACAGGTTTGGGTCCCTATCACCTAAGGCTTTTCAATTTTATGAGCCGTGAGGGTCTCATAAAAGCATTTTCTCCCTACGAGTCGAGAGGATCTCGCAAGTGTATGTTCTCTTTAGGAATCGTGAGGATTCCTAAGTGTGTTGCTCCTTTATGAGTCGTAAGGATCTCACGCAGGGGTTTTCTCCTCACAAGGTCGAGAAGACTTTGCGAGTGTATTCATCTCTTTTCACAAGTTTGCGCCCTTTCGGGTTTTCACAAACTCGCCAGTAGTTCTGCTGTTTTTACTCACGGAGCCCTTTCGGGTTTTCATCCGTGCCCGTTTTGCTTATGGACATACCTTTTTGTTTTCCTTTTTTCTTTTTCTTTTCTTTTTTCTTACCACTGGTGGGACTTTAAAAGTAGTCTCACCGGAAGGATTTGGGAGAGATAGGGGTCATTTACGCCCGTGGATTGTATACGGTTTTGCAGGATGTATGATCCAGACCGTAGGGCTGATGTGCTCGATTCGCGTGCGACTTGGAGCATTCACGCGTAGTATTTCTTGAGATATCGGCCATTGATAGGTGGCATGGGCCTTTCTCCCTCGGCACTTATTAGTTGGTAGGATCCTCCGTCGAACACTTTCTCGATGACTTATGGTCCTTCCTAGTTTGGCTCGAATTTTCCCTTGGCATGTCGATTGGGGATGATCGGTCTATTGAAGACCAACACCAATTCGCCTTTCTTGAAAGCGCAGAGACGGGTTATCTTGTCATAGGCCCATGACATTCGGGCTCGGTATAGCTCAAGATTTTGCTGCACCGCAAGCCTATTTTCTTCGAGGGCGTCGAGCTCTTCCAGCCGAAGGAGCACGTTTTCCTCCTCCGTCAACTCGTGCTGAATGGCCATTCTTAAGCTTAGAACTTCGACTTCGAGGGGGAGGACCGCCTCCACTCCGAAGAGCAATGAGTATGGAGTGGACTGAGTTGGAGTACGGTGCGTGGTACGATATGCCCACAACACCTCGTGAAGTTTGAGATTCCAGTCTCTCTTGTTGGCTGAAGTATTTTTCCCCAGGAGCTTGCATAGAGTCTTATTGAAGGCTTCGGTTAGCCCATTGGCTCTTGGATTATAGATTGAGTAATATCTCCTGTCTATCTTGTGTTGAGTAGCGAACCTTGAGACATTGAAGCTCTTGAAAGAAGGCCCGTTGTCAGAAATGATTCTTCTTGGTGTACCGAAGCGGTATAGAATATTATGCTGGAAGAATGTCAGAATATCTTTTGTCTTGACTTCTTTTAGCGGGACAGCTTCAGCCCATCTGGAGAAGTAGTCTGTCGCGGCCAGTATGAACCGGTGGCCTTTGGATGACGGAGGATCAATTGGGCCAACAATGTCGGTGCCCCAGACTTCGAAGGGCCACGACGCCACCGTAGGGTGCAACGGATTGGGATACTTGTGAATGAAATCACCATGGATTTGGAAGATCTGACATTTCTTTGCATGCTCTCCGCAATCCTGTATCATGGTGGGCCAGTAATACCCAAGCCGTTTTATTTGAAGTCGCATCTTGGGGCCAGATTGGTGAGCACCGCAAACGCCCGAGTGAACATCTTTCATGACCTTTTGGGTTTTGGCCAATGACAGACACCTGAGCCAGAGTTGGTCATATGACCTACGGTATAACGTGTCATTTACAAACACGTATCGGAGAGCTCTTTTCTTCAGCTGAATCCTTGCAGATTTTTCTTCGGGCAGCTTGTCGTATCGGAGGTACTCTATGAAGGGTTCTCTCCAATCGGGATCGTCTTGGATGATCGAAGCTTCTTCGGCAGGGCTGCTCTTCTGTTCCGCGCTTTTCTCTTTTCGTAGAGAGACTGGGGGTAGAATTTGTCGGCTCCTGACTGTGATCAGAATTTCGTCCATGTCAGGATCAGCCAGCTCCTTGGCTAAGCGAGCGAGTACGTCAGCCTTTCGATTCAACGCTCTAGGGACTCTCATTAGTTCAATGTGAGTGAACCGTTTCATGAGTTCCACCACCCGGCTTCTGTACCGAGCTAACTCGGGTTTGTATATCTTATAGTCGCCGCTTACTTGGTTGACGACAAGATGGGAGTCACCGTAGACCCGTAGCCGAAGGATTTCCATTTCTATGGCGAGCTCCAACCAGCTATCAGAGCTTCATATTCGGCATCATTGTTTGTGCGAGGCTCGGTGAGAGCAAAAGAACGCCATAGGGTTCCCATTGATTGCGTGATGAACACCAATCCTATCCTCGCTTTTATCTCTAGGACGCTTGATTTACTGGAGGTCCTTATTGATGAGGCTCCATCGAAGTAGAGCTCCCAACATGGCCAATATTCCTCAAGGTGCAGCACTTGTTCGTCGGGTAACTCACAATTTAGCGGCGACCCTTCTGGTATAGGATGAGCGGCAAGGAAGTCTGCAAGAGCTTTCCCTTTCACTGCTTTCTGAGGAGTATAAACTATGTCAAACTCAAGTAGCATGACAGCCCATCTTGCCATTCTGCCGGCTAGGCTTGCTATGGTCATTAAGTGTTTGAGCGGGTCGACCTTGGAGATCAGCATAACCCGATGAGCGAGCAGATAGTGCCTCAGCTTCTTCACAGCAAATATCAGAGCCAGGCATTGTTTTTCGATCGGGGAATAGTTGTGTTCCGCCCCGACTAGAGTTCGACTGAGGTAGTAGAGGGCATTTTCTTTTCCCTCCTTGTTATTCTAGGCAAGGAGCGCACCGAGTGACTCATGTAACACGGCAGTGTAGAGAATCAACGGTTTGTTTGGAATGGGAGCGGCCAGCACTGGAGGGTGCAACAAGTATTGTTTGATTCTTTCGAATGCTGCTTGACATTCGGCATCCTAGATAAAAGGAGCTCCTTTCTTCATGAGCTTTGAGAAGGGCCTACATCTCCCCGATAAATTTGAGATAAACCTCTGTATATAAGCAAGCTTGCCTTGAAAAGATCTTAGCTGCGTCAGACTCTTCGTAGGGGGCATCTTCATGATGGCCTTTATCGTTGATGGGTCAACTTCGATCCCTCGATGTCGGACTATGAAGCCCAGGAATTTTCCCGATGACACGCCAAAAGCCCATTTCAGAGGATTCATCTTCAGATCGTATTCCCTCAGTCTGGTGAGAACGGTCCTAAGATCTTGGATATGATCGGCCTTGGTTTTAGTCTTGACGACCAGATCATCAACATAACATTCGACAACTTTATGAATTAGGTCATCGAAGATATTGGTCATTGCCCTTTGGTACATAGCACCTGCGTTCTTCAGTCCGAACGGCATCACCTTGTAGCAGTATATTCCAATCGGGGTTCGGAATGCTGTGTGCTTCTCATCCTCGGGCGACATCTTGATCTGATTATATCCAGACGAGCCATCCATAAAGGTGAACAACTCATAATTTGAGGTGTCATCGACCATCATTTCCATGACCGGTAGTGGAAAGTCGTCTTTAGGACATGCCTTGTTGAGGTCCCTGAAATCGACACAAACTCGGATCTGCCTATTTTTCTTCTTTACTAGGACTATGCATGCGATCCAGTCCGCATATTTCTCTTCCCTGATGAAGCCGGCATCGAATGAGCTTCTTGGTTTCCTCGATGACCTTTTCTTCTAGTTCCCTTCTCATTCGTCGAGGAGCTTGTTTGACTGGCTTAGCATCCGGAGATATAGCCATCTTATGCACGGCCACTTCATGGGAAAGGCCAGGTATTTCTTTGTATGTCCACGCGAAGCAGTCGACGAACTCATGCAGCAGGGCAATTATCTGCTCTTTCAATTCCTCCGACAAGAGTGAGCTGATGTAGGTCGGCCTTGGATCATCGGGCGTTCCTAAGTCAATCTCGGTTAGCTCGTCAAAGGTTGCTTGTCCGCCATCTTCGATCTCTTGAGGAGCTTCTTCTGGCTCGGTTAGCTCGTCTTCATCATTTGACTCTTCGCTGGCTTCCCCAATATGGGTCATATAGCATGCCTTAGAATCAGGTTGGATGAAACCTATGCCCCGCCTATCTGCAATTCGTCTATCGATGAGTGCTCGGACCTGAGGTGGATGACATAGCCCTTCGTAAAACTTTGCTTCGGACTCCGTTTGATATAACCGGCATCCGCACTTTTTAAAGTATTCCCGCATCTCGGGTTCATAGTATCTAGGATTGAGGACGGCTCTTATGCCTCCCTCATATGGAAGGCACGCGACAGACAAATCTTCCGGGTGCACAACGGGGTTTGACCCATAAAACAGGATGCCTTTCTGCCCACTTTTCCTTCCGAGGACGTAGAAAGTTTTCAGCTGGTCCACGGTGGAGACTGACAACGCATCGAGCTCTTTGCACATCTGCTCTGGTACCCTTGTGATGGCTAGGGACCCTTCTGCAATTTTGAAGTTCTCTCGTAGTTTCGCTTGTTGCATGGGGGTCCAATCTGCACCGCTGTTGCACGGCAGGTCCTCTTCCTCCGACTCTTCAGTGTCGCTGCCAAGATGAGGGCGGACTTTGCTGCTAGATGGGGCTTCAGTAAAAGATTCATCTGTATCGCTACCGAAATGAGGGCGAGTTTTACGGAAGGACGGACTTCCAGCGTCGGACTCATCAGTGTCGCTACCAAAACGCGGGCGCACTTGGGCGTTTTTTCTTTTGAAAGTGACAGCCGGCTCAGATTTTCTTTTGAGTCTTGGGGCTGCTCTATCCTCAGTCAGTTGTGGCTTAGCATTTTGGTGGTTCATAAAGTACCGAGAATCTTCATATCGGACTTCATGCACACCGAACGGCTGGATGTATCCGGCAATGCGTCTTTCTTTGCCATTTTTAGTATACTTCATGCATTGATGGAGAGTTGATGGGACGATGCCGTAATCGTGGAGCCACGGCCGTCCCAAGAGAATCTTATAAGACGTGTCGGCGTCAATCACATATATCTTAGCTTCAGTTTGCAGATCCCCGAATTTGATTGGCAAAGCTATAGAGCCCAGAACTTGCTGGCAGTTTTGATTGAAGCCTTGAATGACAATCCTTTCCCTTGATAGGTGTCGGACGTCCATTGACAAACACTTCAGTGTTCGCAAGTTCATGATGTTCACTGAGGACCCCAGATCAATCAATATGCGATTAATCCGATCCCCGTCGATGTACCCGGTCACGTAAAGCGGCCGATTATGCTCAGTCGTTCCCAGTAGCAAGTCTTCATCCTTAAACGTGACTGCGGCGGCTTGCAAAGTGTACTGAGCTTCTTTCATATTAATCTTAGCAAAGCGAGCCTGATACCGCTCAGGGTTTTGTAGAGCATGAATGAGAACATCCCTAAGCTCTTGAGATAGAACCAAGGCATCGTAGATGCTAAGGAGAGACGGAAGCTTTCGGAGGTGAGCCAAGACATTATAGTCTACCGGGGAAGGACTTATGTTTTCATCAGCCGGTTCTCTGTCATCTTCTTCATTAGCGACTTGTTTTTCCTTCCCTTTTGGGGCGTTACCCTGATTTGGTGGTAGAGCCCTGCCGCTTCTGAGTTGGATTTGGTTGGCCTTTGTGGCGAGCTCCTCGTCCTCTTCGGGAAAACAGAGCTCCTCCTCAGAGTCGCTGCCAAGATGGATGGCGTAGCAGGTCACTACCGGGATCTCTTCATTGGAGTCTTCTTCTAACTCCTCCAGAATTTCAGCCGCTTGTACAGGGAAGAACACCTTCAATTGAATCAGAGTTCTTTCTTTCTGTTCATATTCTTCGAGGGAATCAATATATTTTTGAATGGTCGATCTGTAAGTCGATGTGCAACACCCCACGAGTTGCGGGGAGGCGGAAATATGAAAAACAATCTTGTTTGGTAGCATACATCGACTAACCGAAGATCTTTTCTAAATAATACTTAACGATAAACATAGAGTTCTAAGCTACTATGTGAAGAGATTATACCAAACGATTCTAGTCCTTCGTCTTTGTGATCTCTATGTCCTCCTCGGCCTTCTATCCGTGATAGATGATCCACCCGAGTACCCTAATCCAAGCTACACTTCAAGACTTGAGGTAACTTTGTTTCTCTAGTTGCTAACCAAAGTAACTAAGATGATGTAGAGTTAGGTTATGGAGTGTTTAGTCTTTACTAATCCTTGTACTCAACTCATGAGTGGTAGGATTAGGGTTTGGAGAAGGAGAGAGAGCTTGAGGAGAGAGAAGGTGGAGAGAATAATGAGAATAAAATCCTTCTCACTTGAATATATGATACATAATGAATTATCAAATAATATCAATTAAATGATTATTCACCATGCTTCATTTATTCAAAGAGAGTGATTCATTATGTGAGTCATTAGATCATTAATGAAGCATTAATGATATGATGAATCATATAAATGAGTCACACAAAGCAATTATTGAAAATGCCACCTTAACCTCTTTAGTCACCCTCCTTCTAGAAGCTTCTCGAATAATTATGAGAATGCCCTTCGCATCCATGAAAACACGGAAAAACTAAAGACTGTATAAATCCAATAACCTGATACTAGAATCTGGCTTAAACCAAAGCCGTCTAGTAAAAACTGTCCGAATGTCGTACGTGCGTTTAAACACGTATTCGTCCGAACCCTTGTCGTAAAACCGTACGACCTCTATATCATTTCGCCTGGAGTTGGGAAAACTCTGTGTGGGACTCTAAAGACTCGACTACTACGCTGGTAGTGGGTTTAACCACAGACCGCAAGCGGCACTAGCTGTACGTAACGGTCCCCAGGTAGATGTCGATAAGAAGGCCGGTGAGGATACCCATCCGAACTCCTACTGAGCCTGTGCGTGACAATATCCGTGCAGTCCGGTCTGTTCGTCTAAGAGTATCGCATGTATGGTCTAGGGAGGTGGTGAACGTCAGACCCCTAATAACCGTACAAGTCGTGTCGGTATGGCTCTATCACCATCCGAGAATCTACTGACCAATCTATCAGTAATTCTTAATCAGCCCTGGCCAGGGACTTATGGTAATGACCAACCGATCACTGTGCGATATCAACTCCCTATACCGGGAGAGACGAATCCCTAACAGTCACTCACTGCCTCCATGTGGCTCGGGACTGTGCCCAACTAAAACCTGTTTGCACAACTCCTTTGAACCGTGGTAGGGTAGTAATCAAAGCACAGTGGGAACTCACACGAGACAAATGACAACTTTAAGTCAACGGACTATCTACACACATGTCACCTGAGAACTGCTATCTGACGTTAGGTATAAATACCATCCAGTCAGTTCTCGGCGAGTCCTGTCCGGTGTACTCACACCTGGTGAGCATCTGTATACAATCTTAGGTGCACTCCACCAATGGCTGCGGGACCAATCCATCGCCCCTCCTCGGAGTCTAGATATGTATACACCAGTCTACTCCGGAGTATCGATGCCCAGTCTCGATACTCCTATGACCAGGGACATCTAAGGATGTGCCTATTGACTATCCAGCTCCCACTAGTATGACTGCCATCATAACGCCGGAAGTCAGGCAAACATCCTAAGAGCTTTATCAATATGTATATATATATGAATACTACGCAAAATATATCATACGTTAAGATAAAGACAAACCAAATAGCATACTATCATATTAAGCAAGACTGTTATGTACATACATATCCCAGTATCCTATACAATGAAGGCCTCTAGGGCATATATATCCAACAATCTCCCACTTGCACTAGGGCCTATAATTGGCGCAATGAGTACCAACTGTCTTCACTATATCCAGTTGCTGGAGTACCGCATGCCCAACATCTCAAACAGCCTCTCGAACTGAACTTGAGGAATGGCCTTTGTGAATGGATCTGCCGTGTTGTCTTTTGTATCCACTCTCCGTACCTCGATCTCCCGACGATCAACGATCTCCCTGATCAGGTGAAAACGCCTTAAGATATGTCTGGATTTCTGATGGGACCTGGGTTCCTTTGCCAGTGCTACGGCCCCATTGTTATCACAATACAAAGGTATTGGATTTGCAATGGACGAAACCACGTGAAGTTCAGAAATGAACTTCCTCATCCAGACAGCCTCTTTTGCGGCTTCACTAGCAGCTATATACTCAGCCTCCATAGTTGAGTCTGCGACGGTATCCTGTTTGGAACTCTTCCAACATACCGCCCCTCCATTGAGGGTAAACACAAAACCCGAAATGGATTTAGAATCATCTTTGTTACTTTGGAAGCCGGAGTCGGTAAAAGCTTCTACCTGGAGGTCTCCATTACCGTAAATCAAGAACATCTCCTTAGTCCTTCTCAGGTACTTGAGAATGTTCTTTACCGCTATCCAATGTTTCTCACCTGGGTCAGACTGATACCTGCTTACCACACCAAGTGCGTAAGCTACATCCGGTCTTGTACATAACATCGCATACATTATAGATCCTACCGCCGAAGCGTAGGGTAAAATGCTCATGCGATCCCTCTCTTCATCAGTCTTGGGAGACATCTCTTTGGAGAGGGTGATCCCGTGACAAGCGGGCATGTTACCGCGCTTGGAATCGTCCATACTAAATCTCATTAGTATAGTGTCAATATACCTGGACTGTGAAAGTCCCAACATTCTATTAGATCTATCACGATAGATCTTAATGCCCAAAATGTAGGTTGCATCACCCAAGTCTTTCATGAAGAATTTCTGTGACAAGAATAGTTTTACTGATTGTAGCATAGGGATATCATTCCCTATCAGTAGTATGTCGTCGACGTACAAAACGAGGAAGACTACTGCTTCTTCTACAATCTTCCTATAAATACATGGTCCATCTACATTTTTGATAAAGTCAAACTCTTTGACTGTCTCATCAAAGCAGATGTTCCAACTTCGCGATGCTTGCTTTAATCCATAAATGGATTTAAGCAACCTGCACACCCTTCCGTTGCTCCCACTGTCTAAGAAACCTTCTGGTTGATCCATGCAAACACTCTCTTCTAAATGTCCATTTAGAAAAGCTGTTTTTACGTCCATCAGCCAGATTTCATAGTCATGGAAGGCAACAATGGCAAGCAGGATCCGAATGGATTTAAGCATAGCTACAGGTGAAAAGGTTTCATCATGGTCCAGTCCTGGTCTTTGACGAAAACCTTTTGCAACGAGTCTAGCTTTGTAGGTTTCCACTTGTCCAAGTGCACCAATCTTCTTTTTGAAGATCCATTTGCATCCAACTGGTTTAACCCCAGGAGGAGCAACTTCTAAAGTCCATACTTTATTGGTGTACATGGATTCCATTTCGGATCTCATAGCATCCAGCCACTTCATCGAGTCAATACTTGTGATAGCCTGCTGAAAACTAGTAGGCTCATCATCGTCGATGATGCAATCCTCTCGATCCCCATCTAGAAGAAAACCATAGTATCTCTCTGGAGGATGAGAAAGCCTACTAGATCTGCGGAGTGGCATTGGTTCGTCATGTTCTATTGAAATCTGAGGTTCTTCTAAGTCTTCGGTAGCAGTTTGAGGTTCTGGAATTTCTTCCAGCTCTACCGCGCTCCCACTAATTTCTTTTGCAAGAAATTCGCTCTCTAAGAAGACAATGTGGCGAGCGACAAACACCTTTTGTTCTTCAGTGTGGTTGACCATGTACCCCCTTGAATGTTTGAGGTATCCTACAAACTTGCACAAAACCGATCATGACTCGAGCTTATCCGGTTTATGCTTTTTAACATATGCCGGGCACCCCCATATCTTAATATACTTGAGATATGGTCTCTTCCCGCTCCATATTTCATATGGAGTGGTAGGCACAGACTTAGTTGGAACTCTATTCAATAAGTATGCCGCTGATTCTTGAGCAAATCCCCAGAAGGAAAGTGGTAACTCAGCACTACTCATCATTGAACGCACCATATCTAATAGCGTGCGATTCCTCCTTTCTGATACACCATTATGCTGAGGTGTATAAGGTGGTGTAAGCTGAGAGAGAATTTCATTCTCTTTTAAGTATTCAAGGAAACTGGTATTTAAGTATTCTCCACCTCGATCAGATCGAAGTGTCTTGATGCTTTTACCAGTTTGTTTCTCTACTTCATTTTTATACTCCTTAAACTTCTCAAAGGTTTCTGATTTATGTTTCATTAAGAACACATGTCCATACCTAGAGAAGTCATCGGTAAAAGTGATGAAGTAGGAGTGACCGCTTCGTGCATGCGTAGACATTGGACCACATATATCACTGTGTACAAGTCCCAAGAGTTCAGCAGCTCTTGCTCCGTGTCCGGAGAACGGAGATTTGGTCATTTTTCCTTTGATACATGATTGACAAGTTGCATATGATGAATATGTAAATGGATCTAGATATCCATCTTTATGTAACTTAGTCAACCTTGTTTCATTTATATGACCAAGTCTGCAATGCCATAAGAAGGCTTGATTTGAATCTGGAGCCTTTCTTTTATGTGTGTTTTGAATATTGAAAATTCGAGGTTGATTAAGTACGTATATGCCGTTTTCCAGTGTGCCATACCCAAACAGTTCTTGATTTAGGAGAATGTTCATGACATTACTTTCAAGCGCAAAATTATATCCTTTATTAGACAACAAAGATACTGATATAATATTACACAGCATACTGGGAATACAAAAACAGCTGTACAACACCAAAACGTGTCCACTAGTCAACCCTAGGTGATACTCCCCTATTGCAACAGCATCTACATGCATTCCATTGCCCATCCGGAGAGTCATATCACCTGCCCCCAGTACTCTACTATTTCTCAGATCCTGCAATGAATTACAGATGTGAGAACCAGAACCGGTATCAAGTACCAATGAAGTAGAGTTTACTGAAAGACAATATTCGATTACGAACACACCTGAAGCAGAAGCAACCGCTTGCTTCGTGTCCTTTGCCTTGAAGGCCATACAGTCCTTCTTCCAGTGCCCTTGCTTGTGACAATAATGGCATTCGTTTATATCCGCTTTCACCCTTCCTGCCTTGTTCTTTCCCTGCACCTTCTTGACCCCACCCTTCGGTTTGGTGGCTTTCATCTTCTTCTTCCCTTTAGCTTTCGCTTTAGATTTAGAAGAGGATGATTGGCCAACATACAGAACGGGGGTCTTCTCCTTTTTCAAGGAGGTCTCTGCTACCCTCAACATGTTGAGGAGCTTTGGAAGATCAGCTTCCATTTCGTGCATGTTGAAGCTAAGCACGAACTGAGAGAAGGTGTGGGGAAGGGACTGCAAAATCAAGTCGATATACAAATCATTCTCTAGCACGCATCCCAAGTTTGCGAGTTCCTCAATGAGGTTGATCATTTTGAGGACGTGCTCTCCTACAGGAGATCCTGGAGCTAACCTCATCTGGAAGAGTTTCCTTGAGGTCTCGTACCTTGCGATACGGGAGTGTTCTCCATATAATTCCTTTACATGGAGGAAGATGGATACAATATCCATACTCTCGTGCTGTTTCTGGAGTTCATTGTTCATGGACGCCAGCACGATACACTTAGCTCGCTCACAATCCAGATCCCAAGTTTTGCGAACTTCCTTGTCCACAACTGAGGAATCTGGTCCAGGGATAAGGGGAGGAACAACGGTGGTAACATATGCTACTTTGTCATAAGTCAGCGCAATGTTGACGTTCCTTAGCTAATCTTTATAGTTCTGTCCGGTCAGTATATTTTTCTCAAGTAATAGTTTTAATCCTGTCATGTTCGCTGCTAGAGAGAGAGAAAAGAAAACACTCAGCATATGCTTCTTGCAAGTTTAGATTGGTTATTAGTTTATCTAAACATGATGGCTCCCACTGTTCCCTCAAATCCTTCTTCAAAACCTCAAAGAAGAACTAGTCAGGATTTAATCACACGTCACAATACTTGCTTAACCTTTCGGCCAGGCTAGTGTTGGTACTTCGAGGGAGGTTTTCCAACGCTTTCGCGAAGTTCCTTAATTAAATAACCTCTTTTCCCTGGAGGCGTAGCCCCTCTAACACCTTTCTGGACACCTACTTGGTTTATAGCATTGATTGTTAAGTGAGAATGTTTCCCGAGAGTAATCCTACTCATCAGTGGGATCGGGATCCAACTATCATTGCATGATGCACTAGATGGAAGCCACTCTAGTCATCACACTCCAGAAGGTATGCTTAATCTGCGAGTTTCCTTTATGTTTGAAACTCCCGATATGATTTTTACCCCAAGCTCTTATAGACCTTGACGTAGGCCAACAAGTCATAAGACGCAAGTCAAGTTCTACCCGTCGTTGTCCTGATCAATCTAAGTACATCGTACAAGCCCTTGACGTAGGCCAACAAGGTGTACGTCTGTCTTAAACTAATGCATCTATCTATGCAATAAATAGGCACACACACTGCTACCATACATTATGCCTTGACGTAGGCCAACAAGCATAGCATGAATACGATGTGCTGTGTATTTGAAACGACGGAGGGTTACGGCTGGTTTTTGGCAAAAAACCATTAACGTAGTGAACTTGATTTGATCGAAGGAACTAAGATAGCTTTTATTAAAAAGAGTGGTTTAAGCTCCGCATTTAAAGTTTTGCTTTTTCAAGAAAACCGAGTGGTTTTTAGAAATTGTTCCAACGATTCAGTTTAGGTTTTATTTTCTTTGCATTAAAAAATAATGCGTCCCATCTTTAACCTATCATTACAGATAACAACGAAAATACAACGTCCTCTTATGCCATCCGCATTCGCCACGGGGTCCCGTCATCACCCGTTAGGTTACTTAACTAACGGCAGAGCGGGGGCTGGGCTAGCGCGGGTGTAAAACATAAGTGACGTCTAAATAGCTATCATATATAGATATTGTACATTCGTCAGACGCAATAATAGGCATTCCAGTTCACAGATAAACAATATTGGATTTGCAAGCAATCCGCGTTTCTTTTGAGCCTGCAACGAAATACGGATTACACAGTTGTGATGAATAGCTATTACCCCACCCAAGACCCCTACGGGTACGGCAAACTACCCGCCAAGTACCCGAAGTGAAGCGGTCTCCCTCAATGACGTGAGTAGGCCACTAAACACTTCGAAATACCCGGTAGTTTGTGCACCCCACCTTGGGTCTATCCTAGGAGCAAAAACAGTAAAAAGAAATAATACAACGGTGGCTACAACCGCAACCTGGATGTGCCCCGCAAAATAATATTACAACTTATTACATTTACATCGAATGAATTAATACAATAACCCATCACAAAACCCGGCTAATCACCACAACAGTCCAATACAGTTTATATATACAAACAGTTATAAATAACATCACAGATATGTGCAACCCCATGCCAACCGACATACTAGCAGTTAGGGGAGGTTTACGAACACATAATACAAAACAGATATAATCAAACAAGAAAACATCGTATAATTTTGATCGATTAAACACATTTAATTTTGCTCCAATACTTCTCTGTAAATCTGAAACCTGAGTAAAAATAAATCATACCAGAAAACCCTAAATATCACAAAGAAGGCACAGAAGAAAACTGGGCTGAATCGGCCCCAACTCGGCTGCGGAACCGCGGCGGATCGGTGGGATAGGCCGCGGTTCCGCGGAGCTTTGGCCGATTCAGGAGCCCATTTTTCTTGGGTGTTCTTATATTCTCATGCTGGTCATTCTGGAGGTCCCTGAAAAATTTTTGGACCTCATTTAAAATTCGACAGAAACTACAAGATATCGGGGTTTTTCCGGTTTGTTTTTCCGTTCGAAATTCATACAACTTTGCAAGTGTGTTAATTATTGTTTAGTGAGGCTCTGATACCACTGTAGGTCGATGTGCAACACCCCACGAGTTGCGGGGAGGCGGAAATATGAAAAACAATCTTGTTTGGTAGCATACATCGACTAACCGAAGATCTTTTCTAAACAATACTTAACGATAAACATAGAGTTCTAAGCTACTATGTGAAGAGATTATACTAAATGATTCTAGTCCTTCGTCTTTGTGATCTCTATGTCCTCCTCGGCCTTCTATCCGTGATAGATGATCCACCCGAGTACCCTAATCCAAGCTACACCTCAAGACTTGAGGTAACTTTGTTTCTCTAGTTGCTAACCAAAGTAACTAAGATAATGTAGAGTTAGGTTATGGAGTGTTTAGTCTTTACTAATCCTTGTACTCAACTCATGAGTGGTAGGATTAGGGTTTGGAGAAGGAGAGAGAGCTTGAGGAGAGAGAAGGTGGAGAGAATAATGAGAATAAAATCCTTCTCACTTGAATATATGATACATAATGAATTATCAAATAATATCAATTAAATAATTATTCACCATGCTTCATTTATTCAAAGAGAGTGATTCATTATGTGAGTCATTAGATCATTAATGAAGCATTAATGATATGATGAATCATATAAATGAGTCACACAAAGCAATTAATGAAAATGCCACCTTAACCTCCTTAGTCACCCTCCTTCTAGAAGCTTCTCGAATAATTACGAGAATGCCCTTCGCATCCGTGAAAACACGGAAAAACTAAAGACTGTATAAATCCAATAACCTGATAATAGAATCTGGCTTAAACCAAAGCCGTCTAGTAAAAACTTTCCGAATGTCGTACGTGCGTTTAAACACGTATTCGTCCGAACCCTTGTCGTAAAACCATACGACCTCTATATCATTTCGCCTGGAGTTGGGAAAACTCTGTATGGGACTCTAAAGACTCGACTACTACGCTAGCAGTGGGTTTAACCACAGACCGCAAGCGGCACTAGCTATACGTAACGGTCCCCAGGTAGATGTCGATAAGAAGGCCGGTGAGGATACCCATCCGAACTCCTACTGAGCCTGTGCGTGACAATATCCGTGCAGTCCGGTCTGTTCGTCTAAGAGTATCGCATGTATGGTATAGGGAGGTGGTAAACGTCAGACCCCTAATAACCGTACAAGTCGTGTCGATATGGCTCTATCACCATCCGAGAATCTACTGATCAATCTATCAGTAATTCTCAATCAGCCCTGGCCAGGGACTTATGGTAATGACCAACCGATCACTGTGCGATATCAACTCCCTATACCGGGAGAGACGAATCCCTAACAGCCACTCACTGCCTCCACGTGGCTCGGGACTGTGCCCAACTAAAACCTGTTTGCACAACTCCTTTGAACCGTGGTAGGGTAGTAATCAAAGCACAGTGGGAACTCACACGAGAAAAATGACGACTTTAAGTCAACGGACTATCTGCACACATGTCACCTGAGAACTGCTATCTGACGTTAGGTATAAATACCATCCAGTCAGTTCTCGGCGAGTCCTGTCCGGTGTACTCACACCTGGTGAGCATCTGTATACAATCTTAGGTGCATTCCACCAATGGCTGCGGGACCAATCCATCGCCCCTCCTCGGGGTCTAGATATGTATACACCAGTCTACTCCGGAGTATCGATGCCCAGTCTCGATACTCCTGCGACCAGGGACATTTAAAGATGTGCCTATTGACTATCCAGCTCCCACTAGTTTGACTGCCATCATAACGCCGGAAGTCAGGCAAACATCCTATGGGCTTTATCAATATGTATATATATATGAATACTACGCAAAATATATCATACGTTAAGATAAAGACAAACCAAATAGCGTACTATCATATTAAGCAAGACTGTTATGTACATACATATCCTAGTATCCTATACAATGAAGGCCTCTAGGGCATATATATCCAACACGATCTCCCTACAAATTCCTTTTCGCGCCGAGCTGCACTTTTCTTCTTCTTGAGCTTTTTGGATTTTGAACCTGATGGAGCCGCATTAGTAGCTGGATTGGTAGGCTTCTTCTGCCCATCCCATTCCGTCCTGGGCTCTTTCCGAAGTAGGTTTATCATCTTCTTCGTCTTATTAGATATGTACGTACTCCACGGAGACCGCGATGAGTCAGTTTCGTTTGTCAGGGCAGCGGGTTCAGCTGTCTGCTCCTAGAAGGCTTCAACTTCTGTCTGTATAAAGTTGGCGGTTGCAACTTGATTGTTCACCAACACGCTTTTGGACTGCTCGATCTCTCCAGCCTTGTACTGCTTCTCGATCCAGTCTTTGAAGATATAGCAATCCTTGATCGCAAGGCTCACTACTCGGTGGTACGGGAAATACAGGGGATTGTCGGTCATTTTTGCTTCTTGGGGTCTTTTCTGGCAATTGTAGGCTGTTGTTCAAGGCATCTTTAAATATCTTGCGGACCTTGTCCCTTCTGAAAGAGTAAACCTTGTTCTTTTTCTCCTCTAAGGAAGGGCCATCTCCTCCTAGCAATGGCTTTCGAGACCGGTTGGTTTTGGATTCACTCGCCCTTCGTTTTTCTTCATTGTCGGATGCATTGAAGACATTGGTACTGCTGGAACTCCCGCTTCTACGGTTGTCGTCCCGCTTACTTTTCCAAGTCTTGTCTCTCTGAGAGTCCGGCGGAGACTCCTGCTTCGAGCGTTCCAGCATTTGGACTTTCTTGGTTAGCTCCTGAAATGTCTTGAGGCCTGCTGTACACAAGAATGGGACCATCCAATTGCCGAGGTTCCCAATGAGAAGGCTGACGGACCGGTCCTGCTCCAGCGGCGATTCGCACTTGATCGTGAGATTACGCCATCGGGCGATAAAGTCGGTGTTGCTTTCATTCTTTCCTGGCTTGGTCCTCACAAGGTCAGCAATGGAGATTTTATCACTGACACTCATGAACCTTTGCCAAAACAAAGACTCCATTTGGGCAAAGGTAATAACGGACCCGTCTGGTATACTCGCGTACCAGTCGAAGGCGACACCGGTCAGGCTGTTGACAAACTGACGAAGAAGGAGCGCGTCATTGCCCCCTGTATTTCCACACGATGCTTTGAAGTGGGCGACGTGCTGATTTGCATTTCCCATCCCGTCAAATCTTCCGAACTTAGGAATGATGTAGCTGCTCGGGAACTCGATCAGATCGTACTGTGCGGGATATGGCCGCCCACTACTGCCAATTTCTTTCTGCGCTTCAGCTTCAGCCACCAATGTTCTAACTTTGCTGGTGACCAAATCCATTATCCGATCTTGCGTTAGCGGGATAGTGCTATCAGGGGCCAAGGCATCCCCAGAAGCGGAATGTGGCCGGCTTTCGTGCGGCTTGACCAGTCTTGGACCCAAAGGAACAGGCATTGGCTGCTTCGGATTGTCATCACCCGGCTGATTAGTAGCGACTTGTGCTTGATTGGGAGGCGCTCGAGCAATTTGAGCCGTAAGTTGCATCACAACATTCGTTAGATCATCAATTTTCAAATAAAGCTTGGCCATCTCTTTATCCTCGCTCCTGAGCTGTTTTCGAAGCTCTTGAAGCAGCTCCTACTCCGTGGTCCTGGGGCGGAAAGTCGGCTCTTCCTCGCTGTCCGAGCTTAACTCTGAATGGACCGAGAGGTCTTTCTGCCTATCTTCCTCCTCGAGAGGGTTTTCATCATCCGGCGGAGGCGGATGTTCTTAGGAAGCGGCAACCACATTCAAGCCAGATTAGACTTGGGAAATGGTGGCCCCATCTTTGCTTTTGCTGTGAAGGTTGTCGCTGGGGCGCCTGCCTGCCATATAGACCGTATGGATAATATATCCAGCCCTCTTTTTATTGTCGGTAGCTGATTTCACAGATCGCTGTCTTGCCCCCCCTGTTTCAGTAGTAGGCAGTCGATTGAAGGCGGATGGCCTGGACGGATTCTTGAATGGTGCTGGCGCTTCTTTTCTAGATTTGCCCCGCTGCTTTCGTGCGGCATAGAGCGCTTGATAGACTCTTGAAGAGACAGTGTCATACTTTTTCTGTTGGGGCCGGGACACGTCTCTTTGTAGCGACGTTCGGACCGCTGTCTTCTTAAATCTGGCGGTCATGGCATTTTTCTGAACCCACCTCAGAGGTTCGAAGGAATTGCTGATTTTTACGGCCGACTCAGCCGTCGTCACAGAGTAACCCTGCTCTTGGAACTTCACATGATTCCACTTGGCCGAAGCCCTGGCCCTCTTGTTGGCTCGATACCTGAGCCGCTTCTACCTTAACTTTTCTGTTCTAAACACCTGGCAGACTTTGGCACTTTGGGAAGACGCCGTAGACTGGGCGATGGAGGATTTTGGAGATACGCTCGATTGTGCATTTGTTGGAGTCATCGCCTGAGCTCGTCTGCAATATTTGATGTTGCCCTTTGTACCGAAAGTCTTGCCCCCAGTTGGAGCGCCAGAAAGTCATTCAGACACCGTCTTAAGTTTCGGTTGTGGTGCCTTAGCGATCACAACGTTTGGCCTCTTGCCCCTTGAGACCGGCTTGGCCACATATTTTTCCGGGATTTCTGCCAGATGAGCACTTCCGGCTGGGTAGATGACGACAGAGCCAAACTGGCGGGGCAGTTCCTCCCACTGTTGACTGAGGCTTGCGGGGAGAACCACACGAGCATTGACCTTGACCACGTATGGGATCGGGGTTGTGTTGGAAACTGAATTCGTCTTGGGAGACATTGTCTTCGAAAGTTGATAGCTGGACGGAAAAAAAACATCATTTCAGTATAGGCAATCGAAATGTATATTGATTGAGTTCGCATGAACATTTAACCCGAAATATGGGAGGAGAGAACGGTCCCACCGGGCGTGCCAGAATCTGTAGGGTGTTTTTTGTCACCCCATTGAGATGGGAATACGCGCGCGCTTGTCAGGCGTACTACAGATTCTCCCTGCCTAGGGTAGGCCGGGGTTTAATGATTGTGGAGATCCGAATCTCCGGCAGCCGCGGACTAAGCTACCGTTAATTACCCCTCGCCTTTGGAGCGAGGGAACCTCCGATTGACGGGTTAAACTGGTCATGCGAACTCAATGTGCAGTGTACGTGTGTGTTGTTTTGGAGGGGGTGTTTGGATATATCGGGAGCCACGCAGAGTTTTTACGGGGGTCCCGCTACCCGGATAGCGGGCTGGGGGTCAAGGGGGCTAGCAGCCCCCTTGTGCGGGGCAGCGTCCTGACCCAAAATCTTTTTTGAGGGGGACAGTGTTGTGGAGTGTATGTGTATCTGTACATATATATACATGTATACATACATAAAAAAAGGAAAAAAACGCCCAAAGGACGCATGGGGTCAGCGTCTTGAGCGTTGTGCGCTTAGGTGCTGTACGCTTAGGCGCTAGCGCGCCACGTGTCGGCACGTGGGCGCTTTGCGCTTGAGCGCTGGGCGCTGGAGAGCAAGCGCGCCACGTGTCGGCACGTGGGCGCTTTGCACTTGAGCGCTGGGCGCTTGAGAGCAAGCGCGCCACGTGTCGGCACGTGGGTGCTTTGTGCTTGAGCGTGGGGCGCTGAAGCGCAGGCGCACCACGTGTCAGCACGTGGGCGCTTTGCGCTTGAGCACGGGGCGCTGGAGAGCAAGGCGCTTAAGCACGGGGCGCTGGAGAGCTAGGCGCTCGAGCGCTAGCGTGCCACGTGTCGGCACGTGGGCGCTTTGCGCTTGAGCACTGGGCGATGGAGCGCTCGAGCGCTAGCGCGCCACGTGTCGGTACGTGGGCGCTTTAGCGCTTGGGCGTCGGCGAGAAAAAGAGGATTTTAGCCCCAGAATCTCGAAAGAGAAATCGGAGTGGAGTTAAACTCCTAAGATGTTTTGGGGTTGATGAAAGTGGTTCTTCTGCTTTCTCCTCTGGTTGCTGGATCTTGAAGATCAAGAGATATGAGATTTTAAAAATCTCTTCATTTTGAGATCTAATGGAAGATCTAAGTTCCTCTTTATGGGTTTTGTGATGAAAAACTATTTAGTTTTATAAAATGAAGAGTAAAACTCTTGATTTAATTCAAAAGAAAGAAGAAGGTTTTGGAACCTTGAAGAAAGAGAAAAGATCTCAGATCGAAAAAAATTTTTGGAGAGAGAAAAAAAGTTGTGAGATATTTTCATTATCCTTGCCTTTATAGGCTATACACTTTGCACATAGCCCCTTGGGCTTCACAAAATGGCATTTTGCCTATCCCATGGCTCATGTGCCATTTCTTTTTGCACATAAGCCATGGGCTTTACAAAAATTTGGCTTTATACCTATTTTTCTTACATTTATCCATAAAATAAAATAAAAGAAATACAACAAAATTATTTATTACAAAATTTTTATCTTGGCATGGGGGGAGGCCGGCCGCTTCATGTTCGGGCTCGACCCGGGCATGGGCCCACTAGATCTGGGCTTGGGCCCACTTGGCTTGGGGTTGACTTTGATTTTGACTTGGTCAACCGGGGTGTAAATTTTTACCCCAACAAGCTCCTCTGTTGGTTCGGCGCTAAAGTACGGTTTCAGTCTGTGTCCGTTTACTTTGAAAAATGATCCGTCCTTTGGATTCTCCAAATCCACAGCGCCTTGCGGATACACATTCCGCACAAAAAATGGTCCTTTCGAGCGAGATCTGAGCTTACCTGGATGGAAATGTAGCCGGGTGTCGTAAAGCAGTACCTGTTGACCAGGTGTGAATGTTTTGCGCAAAAGGTGTTTATCGTGAAACACCTTCGTTCGGTTCTTAACGACAACCGCGTTTTCGTAAGCCTCATCCCGAAGCTCGCTCAATTCGTTCAACTGCAGCTTCCGATGGCTGCCCGCATCTTCGAGAGATAGATTCAGCTCCTTTATCGCCCAAAATACACGATGCTCTATTTCTACTGGAATGTGGCAAGCCTTTCCGTAAACAAGCCGATAAGAAGACATGCCAAGATCGGTCTTATAAGCAGTTCGAAATGCCCAAAGGGCATCAATGAGTTTTAAAGACCAATCCTTACGGTTCTTGGAAACCGTCTTCTCCAATATCTGCTTGATTTGCCGATTTGAAACTTTGGCCTGCCTACATGTTTGGGGGTGGTAGGGCGTAGATAGCTTATGATTAATGGAATATTTCCGCATGAAGGCCTCGAAAGTCTTATTACAGAAATGAGTTCCATTGTCGCTAATGATCGCTCGGGGGTGCCCAAACCGGGAGAAAATGTTTTCCTTAAGAAATCTAACGACAAACTTGTTGTCGTTAGTCCGACTGGGCATAACCTCGACCCACTTAGAGACATAATCAACAGCGAGAAGGATGTACAAGTTCCCAAAAGAGTTGGGAAACGGCCCCATAAAATCAATCCCCCAAACATCGAAAATCTCCACAACCAAGATTGGTTGGAGCGGCATCTCGTTTCTCCTGGATATCCGGCCCAAGAGTTGGCACCGGGAGCAAGCCTTGCAGTAGTCATGAGCGTCTTTGAAGAGTTGTGGCCAGTAGAAACCACACTGCAAGATCTTCTCGGCTGTCTTTCTCGGGCCAAAATGCCTGCCACATGCTTGATCGTTGCAAAATGACAGCACACTCTTGAATTCATTGTTAGGGACACACCAAAGAATAATCTGGTCGGGACAGTACTTGAACAGATAGGGTTCGTTCCAGTAAAAGTGTTTTACTTGGGATAAGAATCGAAGTATGTCCTGACTTGACCATTCAGTTGGTAGTAATCCTGTGGCCAAATAGTTCACAATATCTGCGAACCAGGGTTCGCAAGATACTGTCAAGAAATGTTCATCCGGAAAAACGTCGTTGATCGGAATTTGAAGCGACGGAGAAGAAGGAAGTCGTGAGAGATGGTCGGTGACTACGTTTTCACATCCTCTTTTGTCCTTGATGACAAGGTCAAACTCTTGAAGTAAGAGGATCCAACGTATCAGCCGAGATTTTGCAACTTTCTTCGCAAAAAGATGGCGTAGAGCAGAATGGTCCGTGTAGACGATGACTGGAGAGCCGATGAGGCAGGGCCTGAACTTTTCTAAAGCAAATACAACAGCCAAGAATTCCTTCTCGGTTGTTGTATAGTTCAGTTGGGCATCGTTCAGGGTTCGGCTAGCATAATAGATTACGTGCGACATCTTGTTAATGTGTTTTCCAAGGACAACACCGATGGCAAAGTCGGATGCATCGCACATAATCTCAAATGGGTACGTCCAGTCAGGAGAAGAAAGAACGGGAGCAGAAGTGAGTGAGCTTTTTAATGACTCGAACGCAGTCACACAGCTCGAGTTGAAGTCGAATGTCGTGTCCTTGTCCAGCAAAAGAGTCAAGGGCCTAGCAATCTTGCTAAAGTCCTTGATGAACCGTCTATAGAAACCGGCATGGCCAAGGAAGGCTCGGATGCCTATGACGCATCTGGGAGGAGGGAGATTGGAAATGACTTCAATCTTTACTTTATCTACCTCAATGCCATTTTGCGAGATGATATGTCCTAAGACAAGACCTTCGCTCACCATGAAGTTGCACTTTTCCTAATTTAAAGTGAGGTTCTTGTCCTTACACCGGGTAAGGACAGCGTCGGGATGCAGCAAACACTCATCAAAGGAATCGCCGAAAATGGAGAAATCATCCATGAAGATCTCCAAGAATTTTTCCACCATGTCTGAGAAGATTCCCATCATACACCGCTGGAAGGTAGCGGGCGCATTGCATAACCCAAAGGGCATGCGGCGATATGCAAACGTGCCGAAAGGACAGGTGAATGTGGTCTTGTCCTGGTCTTTTTCGGCGATGGGAATCTGATTATAGCCGGAGTAGCCATCAAGAAAGCATTAGTACTCGTGTCCAGCCAATCGTTCAAGCATCTGGTCAATGAAAGGTAGCGGAAAGTGGTCTTTCCACATTGCGGCGTTGAGTTTTCTATAATCGATGCATACTCGCCACCCAGTCTGGGTTCGAGTAGGGATTAACTCGTTTGCCTCATTGGTTATGACCGTTATGTCCGACTTCTTTGGGACAACATGAATGGGGCTAACCCACTGGCTATCGAAGATAGGGTAAATGATACCACTATCCAGACACTTTACGATCTCCTTTTTTACAGCCTCCTTCATGACTGGGTTGAGTCGCCTCTGTGGATCCATGGCTGGTTTGGCATCATCCATCAGATGAATGTGATGTTCAACAATCAGGGGACTAATCCCCTTGATGTCCGCCATTGACCAGCCAAAGGCTTGCCTATTGCTGTGCAAGACCGTAAGAAGGGCTTTCTCTTGCTCTAGAGCTAGAGAAGCCGAGATGATAACAGGAAGGGTCTCGTTCTCACCCAAGTAAGCGTACTTAAGGTGAGACAACAATGTCTTGAGTTCGAGCGTTGGAGGTGAAAAGATTGAAGGCAAGATTGGTGAAAAGGTCTCGAACTCAAAGGATTCCAGCAAAGGTTCAAAACGAGTGTAAGCGACCGAGTTGGATGGTTCAGCTAGCTAATCCGAAATTCAAAGGATTCAAACTCGGGTGGTGACTAGCTAAGATCGTTCGAGAAAGTGAAACACTCGTAGTCATTGTCGGGCGCAGAAGCAGCAGCAAGTTCGAAGAGGAACGCACTAGTGGCGTCAAGATTGTTGTGATCGAACAAAAACTCCTCGAATTCACATTCCTCCGGGATGATCTCCTGGATTGAACAAACGTCTAGTATATGAGCATTAGGTTCGGAGGGCTGATTCCCCAACCTAAAAATGTTGAGTTCAATTGTCATATTTCTAAAAGACATGTTCATCGAACCATTTCGATAATTGATCACAGCATTTGAGGTTGCAAGGAATGGGCGACCGAGTATCACCGGAATTTGATTCCGGGGGTTAGATACAGGCTGTGTATTAAAAAAATGAAGTTAACGGGGAATATGAAGTCCCCAACCTTGATTAACACATCCTCTAGCTCACCCCTAGGATGGGTGATCGATCGGTCGGCCATTTGGAGAGTACAGTGTGTGGGTTTCAGCTCTCCTACACCTAGTTGCTCATATACTGAGTACGGAAGCGGGTTAACACTGGCACCAAGATCCAAAAGTGCGTGGTTGTTGTTCTTATCCCCAATGGTAATAGAAATCGTAGGACAGCCAGGGTCCTTCCGTTTTTGAGGTAAAGATTGGGTAAGAGCATCACTCACAGCACTAGCTAAGAAAACTTTCTTGGGTACCTGAGATTTCCTCTTTTTCGTGCATAAGTCCTTTAAAATTTTTGCGTAGGAAGGGACTTGTTGGACAGCTTCTAAAAGAGGAATGTTGATGTTAAGCTGCTTAAACAACTCCAGAATCTTCTCCATTTGTGGATTTTGTTTATTGGACCTCAACCGGTTTGGAAATGGAACATTTTTGAAATTGGTTGAGTCCATTGTTTATAGAGGAGATTGTGGAATTGGAACGGATCCCAGAGCTGGAGTTTTCGAGGAGTGAGATGTTGGTCCGTTCATAGCAGAAGAAGAAGAGGAGCCTTTTGAAGAATGAAGAATATACTGAGAAGATGAGGAAGGAGAAGAAGAAGATGAAGCGGCCGGGGTGTCATTATCCTCAATTGTTGTGCCGATATTGTTGTTCAGCATTCTTCCTGATCTCAATGTAGTCACGACACTCACATTATGGTTCAGTTGTTCAAGAGAAACATGTACATTATGTGGGTGACCAGGATTTAGGAGTGGTTGGGATGGAAGCTTCCCCTTTTCTAGCTCGCTTAACGCCGCATTCAGCTGTGCAATCTGGGCTTCGATGGTCTTGATGCTTTGCCCGTGTGCAGCAGTGTGTTGCACCAAAGACTGAATAGAAGACTGGATGTTGGCGGTGGATTGTGTCGATTGTTTAACGAACGCCTCCAGACTTCGTTCTAGCGAGGAAACCTTATCATTGTTGGATGGAACAAAGTTGTTTTGAGGAAAGGAATTGTTGGACGCAAAATTTTTCGTCGCATTTTGAAAAGGTTGGGATTGGTAGGGCTGCTGATACTGTTGTTGTGCTTGTTGTTGAGGAGGCCCCCTTTGAAAATTGTTCTGCCCTTGGAACTGATTTTGATTCTGGTTCCATGCGAAGTTATGGTGGTTTCTCCATCCAGGGTTGTACGTGGAAGAGTATGGATCATTTCTTGGTCTTTGCTGAAATGCAGCATTAACCTGATCCTATCCTTGAGATGGTGGATTGTAAGGACACTCTTCGGTTAGGTGAGATGGATCGGAACAACAAGCACAAATGCTACGAAGGGGAAGAACAGGGGCAGGAGCAGGAGAGGAAAATTTGCTTTCTATCGCTTCAAGTTTTTTTGTTATTGCAGCCATTTCGGCTTTCATTGCAATAGAGATATCGAGTTGGTGAATGCTTACCCTAGACTGACCAGTAGAAATAGTGGAAGATGAAGAAGTACTTGGTCTAGTGCTCTCCCATTGAAGCGTTTGTTCCGCAAGGTCGTCGAAGAATTGCCATGCTTCCTCGTCAAATTTGGATAGGAAGTGGCCTTGACAAATAGTTTCCAACAACTGCTTAGTTGCTGGATTCAGGCCCTCGTATAAAGTTTGGCAAAGTTGCCATCTCTCAATACCGTGATGAGGGCATTGAACAAGAAGGTCTTTATATCGGTCAAAGCACTTCCAAAAAGGTTCAGTAGGAAGCTGGGAAAATTGGTTGATTTCGTTACAGATCCTCGCGGTTTTGTGATTTGGATAGAATTTCTTGAGAAACGCTTTCACAAACTCGTCCCAACTGGTTATGGAGTGGGAAGCGGTGCTATACAGCCACTTTTCAGCAAGATCGCACAAAGTGAACGGAATGACTCGTAGCCGTATAGCATCGTTAGACAGCTGGGTCATTTTCATCATTGCACAAACATTCTGGAACTTGTTGATGAAGATATAGGCATCTTCAGATTCAAGCCCATGAAATTTCGGAAGCATGTTAATGAAGTGGGGCTTAATTTCGAAATTATCCCCATTGGCCGGTGGAAGGGAAAGACGGGTAGGGAGTGCAGCACGAGTAGGATAGAATCGATCTTGGAGCGCAATTCGCTGTGGTGCTTCAACAAGAGGAGGTCGCGGGTTATTCGCACCTAACGAAGGTGGAATTATTCCCGGAGGAGGTAAGGTGATGTTATGAGGAAATCCCGACATCTCGTTAGAAGAGTGCGGGAAAGGTGAAGGTGAAGGTGAAGATGTATGAACAGAATCACGGTCAACGTCGGTGTTGGCCGACAAAGGTAAGGGTGAAAGGGGCGTGGAAGGAGTTTCGACGTCTGAGTCGATCGCGTAGTCGGTAGCGACTAACGTAACGCGGACTAGGCGGGCACTAGTGTCCTGAGTCCAAGCGGACATACACTAAACGAGTTTAGTGTAGTCAAAGCGGAGAAGTTGAGGGTAAGAAAACGTCAATGGAGAAATACGATGAGAGGTGGGTGAAAAAAAATGGGATTCCAGCGACAAAGGGCAAGTTTTTATAAAAGTTTTTGTTTTGTGTTTTTTTTCTGTTTTTTTTTAGAAAGAGTGTTTCAGAAATATGTATGGACTTACGGATTAACTTCAAACAATCACAAACAAAGTATGCACAATCACACCGAGATGTATGGCCACCTAGGTCAGCTAGACAGCTCCTAACTATTCCAAAGGGTTAGAAATAGGACCTCAAAGCGCCTCTTCACCGCCAATTGCGGCCAGGTAAGTGCCAGGTGAGTGGGAGGCTCTCCACTACAAGTAGTGGCCCTAATTAAGTAACCACTCACCTTATACACACTTGCCTAGACACCGCAAAGTCAGGTTAGGATCAACGGCCGATGCCTACAACTAGTCCTATGTCCTATTGAGCGCGACGTCCTTAGGGCTGAGTCTAGTATTTTTTTAATTAAATAATGGTCAATGCATATGCCTTATGTGATTTCTTGGGTCCTAAGAAGGGTGATGAAATCCCCACCCAATCTGGATTGGTCTCAAGCCCCTTAAAGTCCGATTAAAAGTATGCAAAGAAGTAACAATCACTTGCAATCAAATTTTTTATTTTTTAGCGCGGCGCAAAGAATCCTGCACAAAAGCAATTTATTGGAGAGGGGAAAAGAGTTTGTGCAAAGAATGCTGCAGAAAAAATAGTTCAGTGGAGTTCAGAGGAGTGGGGAAGAGAGTTGGAATACTCACAGGGATTTTTGGTTGCTGATGTCAGCAAATAGTCGCGGTTCCGCGTCCAAACAAGCCCTTATGCCGCGGTTCCGCGGCTAGAAAGAGGAGTTGGACCTTCAGAGTTTTTTCCTATGCTGGGTTGGGTGTCCTCTTCTTGTTCAGAGCCCCTAAATCTTGATTTTCTCACTGGGTTGCTCCAGATTTTTACAGTAGACTGTTGGTTCCGTCTTGATCCACCGCGGTGTAGCCGCGAGTTATGGGTGTAACTTCCCACATCTTTGGCACTGAACTCGACCTTCTTTCTATCCTGCACACTTGCACAAAAACTAATCAAAAAATAACAAAATGATTTTTACAATATATTTTTTTTGTTTTGTTTTTCGGTTATAGTTATATTCACAAATAAACCGAAAATTACACAAAGAAATAAACTACCGTCTCCCCGGCAACGGCGCCATATGATTGTTAGAGTTTTTGCGTGCTTAGTTAATTACCGCAATCAAGACAGTTTCACTTGGTAGCTAGCCGGTTGAGTACGGGTCGTCCGCAGGGAGATGAGAATATTTTTCTATGTGCTTTAACGAGTTAAGTCCAAATGTCCAGGTTTGTTTGAGATTAACTATGTGCTAAAATGTATATAAAGAGAGCTTGTTAGGTTTAGGATTAGGTTAGTTTGAGATAGGAGTCGTTCACTTCTTTCGTTGCCACTCTTAATATCGGTGTTACGGTAATCGGCAACAACGGGGATTAGCACGACTAGGAAGGAACTTGCGAGTATAAGCTAGGCTTTCCAACGCTTAGTTTCTTCCTTTTGGTCCTTGTCCGTCCGTTCTTGGCTCTTAGCCTTAACCTCCGGTTAATTCAACCACAACCGGTCTCACTAAGGAATCACCGCTATCATGTAGGATAGGGTGCCGTAGGGAGCGGATTGTGGTTCAATTAACGGGAGTCCGAATTAAGATGTTGGGCAAGAAAAGAGTGAGAGATTTTTCCTTCTCTCAAACTTTCCTTATCCTACCCTAACAAGTGAGAAACTATTCACCCATTAGAAAAAAAAAGGAAAATACAACAAAAAGAGGAAGATAGAAAGAAAGAGGTTAGAAGATTACAACTAGCTATTTGAGACCTCACTTTGGCAAGGATCAAGCTTAAGCATCATTGTTGTTAAGGATAAAGAAAAATAGAAGAAGAAAGAAACAAACAACAAATAACAACAACTAGATTAGCAAATGAAAATTACAAGAAAATATAATTAACAAGGTAACAAGACAAGCATGATCAAGAAAAGATCTCTTTTATTCATCACTTCACTCATAAAAGCTCACTACAAGGTTTTAATGGAGAAAAGATGAAAAGAGGAAGAAGAACTACAAAATCTATCTTAAAATCTAACACAAGAATAAGCACCCTTCACTTGGCATTGTTCTGGGCTATTTATAGGCAGGAAACTGAAACCCTAGGGCCACATTCTAGCCCTAGATGGTTTACCAAACTGACCCCAAAACAGTTTCTGTCACCGAGTTAACTCGGCCGCGGATCCACGGCCGAGTCGCCATGTTGGCCGTGGATCCGCGGCCATTTAGGGGAGTTGGCT
Source organism: Agapanthus africanus (assembly GCA_030015575.1). Taxonomy (NCBI): domain Eukaryota; kingdom Viridiplantae; phylum Streptophyta; class Magnoliopsida; order Asparagales; family Amaryllidaceae; genus Agapanthus; species Agapanthus africanus. Next base: position 150,946,225 of record JASDDO010000012.1, read on the forward strand.
CATCGTGTTTTGTGTGTTTCTCTGTGTTGATGTTCCCTTCAGTGTGGTATACTTGGTTTCTCAGAAGCTCTTCACATTTCATCTAGATTTTCAGCAGATCAAAAGGTGATTTGATGTGGATCTTTTGTCATGATTTTCTTGAGCTCCGTGTAGAAATCTTGGATCTTGTGTTAACATTGTGCTTTGTGCATGAAAATGACCATTGATTTGCCATTTTGTCCTTTAAACTGGTGTGCGGCAACATACGGATAGAGAGCGGAGACCCGTATTTTATCTGTGGTTGGCAGTAATCCAGAATTTGTCGCGCTTTTCCATGAATTTCACTGTTTAGAACTGAGAACCTTTAACCTGCAATTATCTAGCAAACACGGATCAAGAGTACCTACCTATAAGCAATGTGATCAAAAATGGGCGGTATAAAAATGCAAAAATCTGATATGAACACGAACAGACCGGACTGTACGGAGATTGTCACAGATAGGCTCAGTAGGAGTTCGGATGAGTTTGCTTATCGGCCTTCTTATCGACAGATACATGGGTAGCCGTTACATGCAGTTAGTACCGCTGACGTGCTTGTGGTTAAATCCACTGCCAGCGTAGTGTCGAGTCTTTAGAGTCCCACACAGAGGGTTTCCTTGCATCGGGCAAAAGTTGTAGAGGCTGTATGGTTTTACGGCAGGCTTCGATCACATACGTGTACTTGTGCACGTACGATGTTCGGGCGAATAATACTAGTGGGCTTTGGTTTAAACCGGATCCTAGTATTATATTGATGGATTATTTTCTTCACATTGTATTCGTATTCTTCGGAATACGGATAAGGGTATGTATATACGGATGTCTGACGGCTATCGTCCCTAGGTCTAATATGCGATACTCTTAGACGAACAGACCGGACTGTATGGAGATTGTCACAGATAGGCTCAGTAGGAATTCAGATGAGTTTGCGGGTCTGACGGCTATCGCCCCCTAGGCTCGATATGCGATACTTTTAGGCGAACAGACCGGACTGTACGGAGATTGTCACATATAGGCTCAGTAGGAGTTCGGATGAGTTTGCTCATCGGCTTTCTTATCGACAGATACCTGGGTAGCCGTTACGTGCAGCTAGTACCATTGACGTGCTTGTGGTTAAACCCACTGCCAGCGTAGTGTTGAGTCTTTAGAGTCCCACATGTAGGTCCATGTTGCCCACCCCGGTGCTTGCGGGGAGGCGGAAACGGTATAAAAATCGAATTTTTAACACACTAGGCAACATGGACTAACTAAAGGAGGATCTTTTCTAAACAAAAACTAACTACAAAGCTAAAAGGAGTTAACACTGGAAACCTACCAGTATATCTCGCTTGCCCTGGCCAGGGACTACTTGTGTAATGGCTCTCCTAGACACAGCGCGATGTCAACCCCCAAAACCGGGAGAGACGAATCCTGTCTAACCGTCACTGCCTCCAAGTGCTTCGGGACTGCACCCAACTACTACCTGTTTGCACGACTCCTTTGAGCCATGGTAGGGTAGTAATCAAAGTACAGTGGGAACACACTCGAGGCGAAGTGACAGTGTCAAGTCAGCGGACTAAGCTGTACTCATGTCACCTGGGAACTGATAACTGACGATAGGTATAATACCAACCAACAGTTCCCAACGAGTCTTGTCCAGTGTACTCGTAACCTAACGAGCACCCGCATACTATCTCAAGTACGACGTACTGACGGCTGTGGGACAGACCGTCTCCCGTGCTGGGATGAGAGGCGCATACGCTAGTCTACTCCGGAGTATCGATGCCCTGTCTCATAATCCCACGACCAGGGACGTGTAAGTAAGGATGTGCTTGTAGATTACCCAGCCCCCACGAGTGTGACTGCCATCACAACGCTGGTAATCAAACAAAGATCCTAAGGGCTCCACTAATGCGTATAGGTGATATAATAAAAGAAACACATGTACACATTAAAGCAGAGACAAACCAAGTAGCATACTACCATTTCGAGCAAGATTGTCTATACAACTGTGAATATCCCAAGCTTCCATCAAGTAATATACATACTAGTATGATACAGTAATGGCCTTTAGGGCATATACACTAACAATCTCCCACTTGCACTAAGGCCATGTACTAGCGTATCGAAGACCTATCATCTCGATCAGCCGCTCGAACTGAGTCTGAGGTAAGGCCTTCGTGAATGGATCTGCAGTGTTATCTTCTGAAGCAACCCTCCGAACCTCGATCTCCTGGCGATCCACGATCTCCCTGATCAGGTGATACCGCCTCAAGATGTGTCTGGATTTCTGATGGGACCTGGGTTCCTTCGCTAAAGCTATAGCCCCGTTGTTGTCGCAATACAGAGGTATTGGATCAACAATGGACGGAACCACCTGAAGTTCTTTCAAGAACTTCCTCATCCAGACGGCTTCTTTTGCGGCATCAGATGCAGCGATGTATTCCGCTTCCATAGTCGAGTCAGCAACGGTTTCCTGTTTGGAACTCTTCCAACACACCGCCCCTCCATTGAGGGTAAAGACAAAACCCGACATGGACTTGGAATCATCCTTGTCACTCTGGAAGCTGGAGTCAGCAAAGGCCTCAATCTAGAGGTCTTTTCCGCCATGCACTAAGAACATCTCCTTAGTCCTTCTCAGGTACTTGAGAATGTTCTTTACCGCTATCCAGTGTTTCTCCCCAGGGTTTGACTGATACCTGCTTACCACACTCAGTGCATAAGCCACATCTGGTCTGGTACACAACATCGCATACATTATAGAGCCTACCGCAGAAGCATAGGGTATAATAGACATGCGATCCCTCTCCAAATCAGTCTTGGGAGACATCTCTTTGGAGAGGGTGATCCCGTGACAAGCCGGTAGATTACCGCGCTTGGAATCTTCCATACTGAATCTTTTCAGTATGGTGTCGATGTACCTGGACTGTGAGAGTCCTAATATCCTCTTGGATCTGTCACGGTAGATCCGGATCCCCAGAATGTATGAGGCATCACCCAGGTCTTTCATGGAGAACCTGTGTGACAAGAACCCTTTGACAGATTGTAGCATAGGAATGTCATTTCCTATTAAGAGAATGTCATCCACGTATAAAACGAGGAATACTACAGTTCTCGCTACAAATCTACAATAGATGCATGGTTCATCTGGATTTTTGATAAAACCAAATTCCTTGACCGTCTCATCAAAACAGATGTTCCAACTCCGCGATGCCTGCTTTCGTCCATAAATGGACTTAAGCAACTTGCACACCTTTTCGCTGCTCCCACTCTGAATGAAACCCTTTGGCTGGTCCATATAGACACACTCCTCTAAATTTCCATTTAGAAAAGCGGTATTTACGTCCATCTGCCAAATCTCATAATCGTGGAAGGCAGCAATGGCATGAAGGATCCGAATGGATTTCAGCATAGCTACTGGAGAAAAGGTTTCGTCATAGTCCAAACCAGGTCTCTGACGAAAACCCTTTGCAACCAGTCTAGCTTTATAGGTCTCAACCTGTCCATCTACACCAATCTTCCTTTTGAAGATCCACTTGCATCCTACGGGTTTTACCCTATCTGGAGCAATGTCCAACGTCCATACTTTGTTGGTGTATATGGACTCCATTTCGGTCCGCATTGCATCCAGCCATTTTACCGAGTCAACGCTCCGAATGGCTTGCTAGAAGCTAGTAGGCTCATCACAATCTATAATGCAATCCTCTCTATCCCCGTCTATGAGAAAACCGTAGTATCTCTCGGGCGGATGAGACTGCCTACTACTCATGCGGAGTGGCGTGGGAATGTCCTGATCTTTCGAGCCCTCTGGTTCTACTAAGCTTTCAGTAATAGCTCGTGGTTCTGGAATTTCCTCCAGTTCTATTGCGCTCCCACTGATTTCCTTTTCCAAGAACTGGTGTTCTAGAAAGTGGGCATGGCGAGAAACAAAAACCTTTTGTTCCTCTTCGCAATAGAAGAAATATCCCTTGGAGTTCTTTGGATATCCCACAAACTTGCACTGTACTGAGCGTGCCTCGAGCTTGTCCGCATGCTGCTTTTTGACAAAAGCTGGACATCCCCATGTCTTAATGTGATTAAGATAGGGTCTCTTCCCACACCACATCTGATATGGTGTAGTAGGCCCAGTCTTAGTTGGAACTCGGTTCAAAAGGTATGCAGCTGATTCTAGCGCATATCCCCAGAACGATCGCGGTAACTCAGCGTTACTCATCATGGACCGTACCATATCCAATAGGGTTCGGTTCCGTCTCTTCGATACACCGTTATGTTACGGAGTGTATGGAGGAGTAAGCTGAGAGAGAATTCCATTCTCTTTTAAGTAATCCAGGAACTCGGCACTCAAGTATTCACCACCTCGATCAGATCTCAGTGCCTTGATACTTTTGCCTGTTTGTTTTTCTACTTCATTCTTATATTCCTGGAATTTTTCAAAGGCCTCGGATTTATGTTTCATTAAGAAGACATATCCGTACCTTGAAAAGTCATCTGTAAAAGTAATGAAGTAAGAATAACCGCTTTGTGCATGCGTAGACATTGGACCGCACACGTCGCTGTGTACGAGTCCCAAGAGCTCGCTCGCTCTTACTCCGTGTCCAGTGAACGGAGTCTTTGTCATCTTTCCTTTGAGACAGGATTGACAAGTTGCATATGATTGATATTCGAACGGATCCAAATATCCTTCAGTATGTAACTTAGTCAACCTTCTCTCATTGATGTGACCCAGTCTACAATGCCATAAGAAAGTTTTATTGATTTCTGGAGACTTTCTTTTGTGTGTATTCTGGACATTGAAAATCTGTGGTTGGTTTAAAACGTATATACCATTGTTTAATGTACCTGACCCAATCAAAACTTGATTAAGGTGAATGTTCATAACATTACTTACAAATGCAAATTCATAACCTTCTTTAGACAATAAAGATACAGAAATGATATTACAAGTTGCATTTGGTACAAAATAACAACTACGCAAAACCAAAAAGTGTCCATCTGACAATCCCAGATGATAGTCCCCCACGGCCTCAGCATCCATGCTAGCTCCGTTTGCAACTCTGAGGGTCATATCACCTGCCTTCAAAACCCTACGCTTTCTCAACACCTGCAAAGAATTACAGATATGAGATCCTGATCCGGTATCCAATACCCAGGAAGTAGAGTTTATAGATAGACAGTTTTCAATAACATACAAACCTGAAGCTGAAGCCGCAACTCGCTTCAAATCCTGTGTTCTGGCCTTCCAAGCCTTGCAATCCTGTTTCCAGTGACCACTTTTGTGACAGTAGAAGCATTCTTCCTTCCCCACCAGCTTTCCCGCTAGCTTTGTTGCCTTTCCCTTTCCCTTCGTATCCACTTTACTGACACCGCCTCTTGGTTTGGCGGGGGCTTTCTTCTTCTTACCCTTGGCTTTCGCCCTGGATCTAGAAGAGGAAGATCCTCCTACAAACAAAGTGGATGTCTCCCTACCCTTCTGTAGGGTGCCCTCAGCACTCCTCAACATGTTCAGAAGTTCGGAAAGTTCTACCTCCTTTCCATGCATGTTGAAGTTTAAGACAAACTTGGCGTAAGTTGAAGGAAGGGACTGGAGAATCAAATCAGTGTAGAGTTCATTCTCCAACGTGGTCCTAAGGTCCGCGAGCTCCTCTATGTAGCCAATCATCTTAAGCACGTGTTCCTCTACCGATGATCCGACGGCCAATCTTGCCGAAAATAGCTTCTTCGACACTTCGTATCTTGCGATACGGGACTGCTCTCCATACAGTTCTTTTGTATGGAGAAATATGGACTCCAGGTCCATATTCGCATACCTCCTCTGATGTTCGTTGTCCATCGAGGCAAGCACGAGGCATTTGTCCTTCGCGCAATCGATCTCCCATGTCTTACGGATTTCCTTATCCGCGGCGCTGGAGGTGGGACCTAGGACAGGGGGAGCTTTGGTGGTAAGGACATACCCCAACTTGTCGTAAGTGATTGCCATCTTGACATTCCTGAGCCAATCTTTGTAGTTTGGCCCTGTCAGTATATTTTTATCTAGTAATAACTTAAGTCCGGTCATCTTGATTGGTCGCTGCAATTAGGAGAGAGAAAAGAAACACTTTAGCATGATGCTCTTGCAAGTTTAGAGTGGTTTTTAGTTTGTCTAAACAGGATAGCTCCCACTGTCTCTCGAATCCCTCCTCAAACCATAAAGGAAGAATTAGTCGGGATCAATCTCACCGTACAATACTTGCTTAACCGTTCAGCCAGGCCAGTGTCGGTACTTCGAGGGAGGTTTTCCAACGCTTTCGCGAAGTTCCTTAATTAAGTAACCACTTTTCCCTGTGGGCGTAGCCCCGCTAACACCTTTCTAGACACCTACTAGGTTTATAGCATTGATCGTTAAGTGAGAAATTTCCCGAGGAGTAGGATATACTCACAGTAGGATCGGGATCCAAATATCATCGCGTGATAAAACTGAAGGAATCCTACCAGAATCATCACACTCCAAATGGTATGCAGCGCTAGCAAGTTTCAGTACTTATGAAACTCCCGATGTGGATTTTTGCCCCATGCTCTTATGACCTTGACTTTGGCCAAAATATCATAAGTCACATGTCAAGTTCTACCCGTCATTCTCCTGGTTAATTTGGACCTACCTGTACCTACCCTTGACTTTGGCCAAAATGGCAGCACGACTGTCCCAAACCAACGCATCTACCTATGCTGCACATGAATACCCAATAGCTACCAATCACTATGCCTTGACTTTGGCCAACATACATAGCTTGAATACTTTTGAACATTCATGTGGAATGACGGAGGGCTACGAATGGTTTTTGCGAAACCGTGAACGTAGTGAACTTGATATAATCGATGGAACGAGATAGCTTTTAAAAGGAGTGGTTCAAGCTCCGCATTTAAAAGTTTAGTTTTGAAAAGAACCGAGTTGTTTTCAAAGTGTTCCAATCGACTTTTACTTGGTTTATTTTCTTGCATTAATTTTAATGTGTCCCATCTTTTAATCCTACCATTGCAGTAAACAACCAAAATATGGTGTACGCTTATGCCATCCGTATTCGCCACGGGGCCCGTCATCACCCGTTAGGTTACTTAACTAACGACAGAGCGGGGGCTGGACTAGCGCGGATGCAAAACATAAGCAACACCTAAATACATATCATATATAGATATATAGCAATGATAGTCAATCCAGATCACAGATGAACACTTTGGATATACTAGGAATCCACGATTCATTCGAGCCTGCAATGAAAAGCGGATTACACGGTCGCGATGAATAGCCAATACCCCACCCAAGACCCCTATGGGTGCGGCAAACTACCCGCCAAGTACCCGAAGCGAAGCAACCTCCCTCAACGACGTGAGTAGGCCACTCGGCACTTCGAGATACCCGGTAGTTTGTACACCCCACCATGGGTCTATCCTAGGAGCAAAAGCAGTAAAAAGAAATTATACAATGACGGCTACAACCCCGACCCTATTGTGCGGCCAAACAAATAATATTACATCAATTTACATATTACATGAATGAAAGAAAAAAGAAACTCTCATCTCACATCCATCCCGGCTATTCATCCGCGACAATCCACCGAGTTCATATACACAAACCAACAAGCATTACAGATCACAGATATGTATGACCCCCACTAATCGACGTATAGCGATTAGCAGACGTCAAATACATATAAACATCACAGATATAACCCAATAGTCAAAGTATAGGGAAGTTCGATCAAAAATACGGATTTATGGTCACCCCAAATACAAATTTCTATTCTGGAAAATCTGGGCAGAAATAAAATACCTTTAAAATCCCAAAACCATAAAATAAGAACACTGCAAGAGAAACGAGCCGCGGCCGAGTCAACTCGGCCGCGGAACCGCGGTGAGTTGGTCGGTTCACTGGTTCGTTTTTCTTAGGTGTACTGTAAAAACCCTGAGCCGATTTTTAAGGTGTGATTTATTATTTTTAAAGCAGATTTTAAAATCGGCAGAAACTTGGATTTTTGAAATTTAGTTTTGCGATTTTTACCGATCGAACTTTTATACACTTTACTAACTAGCTAGTTTATGTTTAGTTAGGCTCTGATACCACTGTAGGTCCATGTTGCCCACCCCGGTGCTTGCGGGGGAGGCGGAAACGGTATAAAAATCGAATTTTTAACACGCTAGGCAACATGGACTAACTAAAGGAGGATCTTTTCTAAACAAAAACTAACTACAAAGCTAAAAGGAGTTTAGCTACATAGAAGAGAGGTTATACCTAGGGCTTTATGTCCTTCTCTCCTTTCTCCTTGGAGTGAACAGAAGTGATCTCCTTGTCGTCTTCTCTAGTCGAAAAAGGATCCACCCGAGAGCCTCAACCTTTGGCTTCAACTTCAAGCTAGAAGTAACTAAGATGCTAGGAGTGCTAATCCTAGAACCTTAGAAGAGAGTAGAGATTATTTTAGAGTGATTTATCTCAAGCTCAAGTGTTTCTCAACTCATGAGAGGGGAGAGCTAGAGAGAGAGGAAGAGGAGGAGAGAGAACTAATATGATAGCATGAAATAGAAATGAACCATCCTTCTCTCATATATGTGAATTATGGAAATTAAATAATTAGCTAAGATAATTGTCATGGTTAATCAAGACTTGACCATTATCATTTCACATTAAATGCAAATTGCAAGGATAAAAGAGCATCTTTCATATGGAATGATGATGGTCAACATGTCAACCTAGGTCAACAAGTCAAATGTAGTCAAATGGTCAACAACCCTAACCATGCACAATTATATTTAACTAATACCAATTAATCATAATTCACACATAAGCATTAGGGTTAAGAAAATGACAATGGTCATCAACCCTAATCAAAGTCCTCTCCCTCTGTCTCAGTCAACTGTGCATACGCACCCGTATCCGTGATCCGAGGAACACGAATACAAAGAGATAAAACCAATCCCAAATCATATACTAGGATCCGGCTTAAACCAAAGCTTGCTAGTATAAGCTGTCCGGACAGCAAACGTGCACAAGTGAGCGGATGTGAACGAACCCTGTCGCAAAACCATGCGACCTCTACTCATTTTGCCTAAAGGAGAATAACTCTCTGTGTGGGACTCTAAAGACTCGACACTACGCTGGCAGTGGGTTTAACCACAGACCGCAAGCGGCACTAGCTGTACGTAACGGTCCCCAGGTAGATGCCGATAAGAAGACTGACGAGGTGAACCCATCTGAACTCCTACTGAGCCTGAATGTGACAGTCTCCGTACAGTCCGGTCTGTTCGTCTGATACATCGCATGGCGGGCCTAGGGGGGCGGTAAACGTCAGTCCCCTAATAACGGTACAAGTCGTGTCGGAGTGTAGCCCAGAACACCCTGAGATAACACTGGAAACCTACCAGTATATCTCGCTTGCCCTAGCCAGGGACTACTTGTGTAATGGCTCTCCTAGACACAGCGCGATGTCAACCCCCAATACCGGGAGAGGCGAATCCTGTCTAACCGTCACTGCCTCCAAGTGCTTCGGGACTGCACCCAACTACTACCTGTTTGCATGACTCCTTTGAGCCGTGGTAGGGTAGTAATCAAAGTACAGTGGGAACACACTCGAGGCAAAGTGACAGTGTCAAGTCAGCGGACTAAGCTGTACTCATGTCACCTGGGAACTGATAACTGACGATAGGTATAATACCAACCAACAGTTCCCGACGAGTCATGTCCAGTGTACTCGTAACCTAACGAGCACCCGCATACTATCTCAAGTACGACGTACTGACGGCTGTGGGACAGACCGTCTCCCGTGCTGGGATGAGAGGCGCATACGCCAGTCTACTCCGGAGTATCGATGCCCTGTCTCGATAATCCCATGACCAGGGACGTGTAAGTAAGGATGTGCTTGTAGATTACCCAGCCCCCACGAGTGTGACTGCCATCACAACGCTGGTAATGAAGCAAAGATCCTAAGGGCTCCACTAATGCGTATAGGTGATATACTAAAATAAACACATGTACACATTAAAGCAGAGACAAACCAAGTAGCATACTTCCATTTCGAGCAAGATTGTCTATACAACTGTGAATATCCCAAGCTTCCATCAAGTAATATACATACTAGTATGATACAGTAATGGCATCTAGGGCATATACACTAACACCACACAGAGGGTTTCCCTACATCGGGTAAAAGATGTAGAGGCCGTATGGTTTTACGGCAGGGCTTCGACCACATACGTGTACTTGTGCATGTATGATGTTCGGGCGGATAATACTAGTGGGATTTGGTTTAAGCCGGATCCTAGTATTATATTCTTGGATTATTTTTGTCTCTTTGTATTCATATTTTTCGGAATACGGATACAGGTATGTATATACGGTGAGGGGTATTCTTGTAATTTTCTCAAGTATACTTCTAGAAGAAGACACCTCATTTTGTATTTAATCTTTTAATTAAAAGATAAATGAGGAGAAGGTATAAGGTGGAGATTTACATTAAATGAAGCATGGCTCATGGGGTGACTCATAAGGGTGACTTACTATGCGACTATTCAAGTATGCTTGATATTGTTGGATATAGTGCCCTCAAAGTCAATTATTGGATCGCAGGCACGCGATTGCAATGATTGAGGGAGGACCTATACCGGTAGAACAATCTTACTCAAGATGATAGTATGCTATCGGGTTTTTCTTTATCATCGTATACATCCTTCAGGTGACATTACAGATCACTATTACATGTTGATAGAGCCTTTAGGATTCTTGCTTGACTGCCAGCAGTATGATGGCGATCATATACGTGGGAGCTGGGATCTATAAGCACATCCTTAAAGTGTCCCTAGTCGTAGGAGTTTCGAGACTGGGCATCGATACTCTATTAGTAGACTAGTGTATACAGTCGAGACCCCGACGAGGGGCGGTGGCCGGTCTCACAAGCCATTGGTGTCAGTTGGTTCACCTAAGATGTATACAGGTACTCATTGGGTTATGAGTACACCGGACATACTCGTCGGGAACATGCTAGTTGGTAAACCTATCGTCAGATAGCAGTTCCCTGATGACATGTGTACAGGTTAGTCTATCGACCTGAGATCGTCATTTATCTCGTGTGAGTTACAATTGTGCTTTGATTACTACCCTACCACGGCTCAAAGGAGTCGTGCAAACAGGTTTTAGTTGGGTACAGTCCTGAGCCACATGGAGGCTGTGAACGGATCGGCAGAGGATTCGTCTCTCCCGGTATTGGGGGTGAGATCGCGCTGTGTTTAGGAGAGCCATTACACAAAGTCCCTGGCCAGGGCAAGCGAGATTTACTGGTAGGTATTCCAGTAGTTTCTCACGGTATTCTGGGCTACACTCCGACACGACTTATACCGTTATTGGGGGTCTGACGTTTACCAGCCCCCTAGGCCCGATATGCGATACTCATAGACGAATGGACCGGACTGTACGGATATTTTCACTGACAGGCTCAGTAGGGTTTCAGGATGAGTTCACTCATCGGCCTCCCTTTTGCTCAATACCTGGGCAGCCGTTACATATAGCTAGTACCACTGACGTGCTTGTAGTTAAACCCACTGCCAGCATATTAACGAGCCTTTAGAGTCCCCCACAGAAATTTTCCCAAGTTCGGGCGAAACGTTGTAGAGGCCGTATGGTTTTATGGCAGGGTTCGATCATATACGTGCACTTGTGCACGGATCATGATCGGACGGATCATACTAGTGGGCTTTGGTTTAAGCCGGATCATAGTATTAGATTGTTGGATTATTTTCGTCTCGTAGTATTCGTATTCAGTCGGAATACGGATGCAGGTATGTATATACAAGTGAGGGGTGTTCTTGTGATCCGTCATGAGTTTACTTTAGAAGATGCCATTATATTTATTGTTCTAAACATTTCGATTAATGTTATTAGATGGAAATTGTGAGTGCTAGTCATGATCAAGAGCATTAAATATGGCATGTGCTTTATTGATGACTCATGGTGTTATTTTTTGTGCCATATCTAATCTCTTGATTTATTATTGTGTGGAAATAATGTGTGAGGAGAGAGAGGGAAGCCACTTGAGAGTGGGGCTTGGTCTCGAGTTTTTTATGAGAGCTCTCACATTTTCATCCCAACACAATAACCAAGCTCTTCTTCTTCTTCACTAGCTTTCTTCTTGTGCTCACAACTTCCATCAATGGCTTCTTCTTCAACCTCCATCCATACCATTTCATGTGTTGAGAATCAATGGATGTCTTGAGACAAAATGATCACACACATTCTCTACTTCACTTTGGACATGTAGGTTGGCAAACTTCATGTCCGAATTGCTTCGGTTTGAAGCGGGAGCCCGTAAAAAGATTCCTTGACGTGGTGCCACTTCAACGAGGAGACCGAAGATCGGAGATGCCGCGAGGAGCTAAGGATGGTGGCTAAAGACCGAAGGACACGGATCGATCGGTATAGCCATTCTAACTTCTTTGTAGTTAGCTATTTTAGTGTTAATGGTACAATCCGGGTAAAAGCCTACGTTAGCGCCAGTTTTATAAAAAAAAATTGTTCCACGTTTGGCCTCGAATTGAAGCCCGGGGCGCTACCGTAGACTTATATGGTATTAGAGCCAATCCATTAACCCTACTAACTGGTTTGCACAAGGTTAAAATCTCGATTGATAAATTTTTCTGAATCACGAATCTATATTCATGTGCTTGCTGTCGAATTTCAAAGTTGTTATGGGTATCTTAGAATTATGTGCAAGAAAAACTATAGCTACAGAAAAAATTTGGGGACCTAACTCCAAAATTTCGCCGCGGAAAGGAAGTAAAATGTCGCATTTTGCGGCCCTTCCACGACTCTTTTTTGGCTACAGTACCCCAAAATTTTTCTGGGGCTCTATTTCATGAAAATATGATTTTTGTGATATATAGTTTTGGCCCAGATTTGTTTGAGTGCTGGATTTGCATTTGGGGCCTATTTGGAAAAGTTTAGTCGATCGAAATTTTAATTGTGTATTTTACAGTGCATTGCATTTCTATCTGCAACCGTGAATGTCATTCAAGCGGTAAATCTTGTCTGATTTCTATAGCTCTTTAAGACGGGTTTGCGAACGTGACATTCACGTTGATGTTCTGTGTTGTGCTGTATTGTTGCGGATTTGTCGTGGTGGATAGCTTGAGTGCAATGTTAGTGCAGTTTGGATTTATTTGTACATTTGATATCGTTGGGCGAGCGTCCGACATGTGGACTGCCTTCAATGCCTGTTTGTATATTATTCTTTTGGGGCACGACCGGGTTGAGGTCGTTGTACCCGTTGTACATATTTTCTTTTCTGTACTAGGATTACCCCGCGGTGGAGTGTATGGATAGCCGGGTTTTAGAGGGCAACGGGCCCGCATCTCATGGCTTTGAGACGGAGGGGGCATCACTCAAGAATTGGCGGGCTATTCGCCGCACTCGTAGGGAGTACAGGTTGACCCAAAGAGGGGTGCTCAAGTTACCGGATTCCGTGAAGTGCTGGGTGGTCCATTCACTTTGCTGAAGGGGGCTGCCTCACTTCTGGTTTTTGCGGGTAATTTGCCGCACTCGTTGGGGTCTAGGTTTTCATTGCACAGGCTATCCACACGATCAGGGGAACGCCGGGTTTCACTTGCGGCTCAAAGGAAACCCGGGGCCCCCAGATTATCTGTATTGTTCTGTGATGCTTATTACTTTTCTGTGATGTTGCATTTATCACACCTGGAGCGATTATTATATATTGATATATATATATACACTAGTAGATGTTGTATATGTTTTACACCCGCGCTAGTACAGTCCCCGTTCTGTCGTTAGTTAAGTAACTTAACGGGTGATGATGGGACCCAGTGGCGAATGCGGATGGCATATACGTACATCATATTTTCGTTCATTTATGGTGTGATTAATTGATAGGACTGCATTGATTCAGATCAATGCAAGGAAAACAAACCTGTTCGATGTTGTTGGAAAAATTTTCAAAAAGCTATTATTACAAGGACGTTCTCTATTGCTTTGCACAGAGGTATTCGATTATGAATATCCAGCACCTCATTCGACGAGGCAAGGGCCGAGATCCTTTCATCGGGAGTGACCCCTTGGACAGAGGTTTACGTCAGGGTAATAACCTCACTATAGTCGATTACTTTTTGCTTTTCATTGCGGTATTCAGTTGGAATATCTTGCACCACATTCTACGGGGAAAGAGCCGAGTTCCCTTCACTGGGAGTGACCTCTTTAGCAATGGTTTTCGTCACTATATATTTGTAAAAAGCTATCCGGTTCCTTCAACGATATCAAGTTCATTACGTTAAAGGTTTTTCGCCAAAAACTATTCATAGCCCTCCATCATTTTAGAAGGGCAGCACTTAGTATTCATGCTATGTTTGTTGGCCTTAGTCAAGATATAGTGTATGGTAGCTACTTGTTACTTTTCTGTTGCATAGATAGATGCGTTGGTTTGGGACAGTCGTACAACCTTGTTGATGGGTAGAACTTGACATGTGACTTATGATTTGTTGGCCTTAGTCAAGATTATAAGAGCATGGGGTAAAAATCATATTTGGAGTTTCTAAAGAAACTGAAACATGCCAGGCATGTGCATACCTTCTGGAGCGTGATAACGTGAGTGGATTCCATCACGTTATCATACGATGATAGTTGGATCCCGATACCCACTGATGAGTTGGTTTACTCCTCGGGTGATCCTGACTAATTCTTCTTTCAGGTTTGGAGGATAATTTGAGGATACAGTGGGAGACATCCTGATTAGATAAAGTGATTAACCATTCTGATCTAGGTTAAAGTGCACGCAAAGTGTTTCTTTTCTCTCTTTCTTTGGCAACGACCATGGCCCGACCCTAGACTATAACTCAGTGACCAAGTTAGTCGAACTTTCTTAAAACACTGGCTTTTGGATTGTCTGAGTTGCATACATCATTGCCACTCCTTCTTTTACCCTTTGCATTTCTCTAGAACACCCCGTATTACTACGAACATCCACTTCCATTGGATAAATCCATCGTATGTTTATATACGAACTTGAAGGAACTTGTTCCAGATTCGAGGATGGATTCTGGTTCTGGAGAGATTGAATATGATTATTCAGTTGTATGTTCTTTTTACCTTCTTTCAGGTTGTGAGGGCTCCTAGGATTAGGAGAGAGTACACCTATTGCGCTTATTGGATAGTCTTCTTCCAAACCATAGGCAGGCGCCGAAAGGTGTGGAATGAAGAAAACCAATTAGCCTAAGTATGGTGTACAGAAGGTAGAAGGTAAAGACAAATAAAGGGATTATAAAGAGGGAAAAGTAAATTGCAACTGCTATCATTCACGACCAAACCAAGTATTTCATCGCCACTCCTACTTCACCTTTGTATTTCTCCAGAACACCCCGTATCACTACAAAGATCCACAGTTATTTAGATAATCCATCGTATGGTTATATACGAACTCGAAGGAACTTGTTCCAAGTCGAGGATGGATCCTGGTTCAGAAGAAATAGAATAAGGTTTATTCAGTTGTCTTTTATCATCACCTTCTCTCAGGCTGCGAGTGCTCCTAGGATTAGGACAGTACACCTATTACGCTTATTGGATAGTTTTCTTCCAAACCATAGGCTGGTGCCGAACGGTAGGGAAGGAAGAAAACCATTTAGCCTAAGGGGGTGTACAGAAGGTAATTAGTAAAGACAAATAAAGAGATTTGGAGAGATGGCAAGGAAATATACGGTTACAGTCATGAATCTGGATAATGGAAGAGGCATTACTGGGAATACCCGAATACCCCTTCGAAACATTTTCATGTTTCGGTTTCACTATGCGTTGTTAATAGAAAAATAATTTCCTAATCAGATCCTTACTCCAGGGTATGTATTTACCAGGTATGATTCTCACATCTATATGGTTTTACAGATGATGAGCGGGAGTAAGTTATTGGGAATTAGGTGATCATCCTCATTATATCAGAATTCGTTGTAATTGGTGATATTTGAGGAAATCACATGTTTTTTGCTGGACGGCAAATATTTGGTTTTGAATATTCGTTGTTATGCACCAATTTCAAACTGATATATCTGTACGTTTATTTTATAAAGTGAGATATAACTTTTTGAAATTATGTCCATGACATTTACCTATATCAGTTTATGGTTAGGTAAGGAGCATTAAATAGCGGTGTAATTCTTCTTAACCATAGTACAGTTTTCAACCTACAACGCACAGGGTTTGAGTTATTCAACTCAGGGGACTTATACAAAGTATTGTATATTGTCCAGTGTCCATTAGGACAGAGGGGTTGGTACTCGTACTATATTTTGTTTACTTGTGACTTCTCAAATTTTAGATAAGTATTTCGTAGAAATACAAGGTCCAAGTTTTGAGAAGTTATAGGTACAAGAATAAAGTAGAGAACCAGGTGTTGCAAGTATCAGGATTCTTCAAGGTGATCGAACATGTAGATACTTATGTTTGGTATTCAGTTGATAGTAATGGTTTTGAGAACTTGCTTCTCTTTCAGGTTACTTATATATGGATGCACTCCTAGTTGAGTAATGATGATTGGCCTCTCTCCATTTAGTTGACATGCACTGGAGACAGCTGCATGATTTGAATCTGGTTCCAATTAAATCAGTGCCTCTGTTTCTATATTGACAAGATTTAACCGGCCCAACAGGTCGAGTTAAGGAGCCTAAACTCAGTAAAACTATATAGAATGGATCATATCTTAACGATGTTAAGGTATATGGAGTTGTCCGGCTTATGCTTAAAACCAGATTCTGGATAACTCAAGGCACGTTTCTGTAATGACAGTTTGTGGGTTAACCCGGGCTATGAAGAGGGCTAGCTTTCTACCATCTGGAAGATCAATAGTGATATTGTTCTTGACTCACCACAGCTTTAGTAAAATGGATTTTTTCAGAAAACAGTAGTGGGAGTATGGTAGAACTGGAAGTGATTCCAGAACCGCAAACGATTACTGAAAATTTAATAGGACTTAAAGATTCAATCAGGTTTGACATTCCATTAGCCACTCCGCAGATATGATGGGTAACCTCAGGCACCCGAGAGGTACTCCGGTAGCCTCAAGGACGGTGACAGAGAGGTTCTTGTTTACCCAGACTTTCCATTGCTGCTGCTCCAGACTATGAGACCCGACAGAAGGATGAGTATAGAGTCATTCTAAACTAGTTTTAGAAGTGCACGTGTATATGACTCTGCCAGAGGGTTGTTGTAGTCAGTGGGACAGCAGAAGCATAGTAGACAAGTAGCTTGAGTCTATTTATAGACTAAAGCAGATATAGCGGATAAAGATCATCTAATTTTGATGTGACAGTCATAGGTTTTGACTTCATCAGAATAGGGGATGGATCTGTTAAGAAGTTCGTAGGGTGTTATGTCCTGGTATTTGGATGACATACACTTGAAGGAAGTGATATTCCTACACTACGATCGGTTATACTGTGGTTGTCACACAGTGGTTTCTCCACATAGGATATTGATATAATATTATGCATTCTGGTCACTAGATCTATGGTTTTAGATCTAGATTTGGGAAGTGTCCCAATATGGGTACTTGGACAACATTCTAAAGGTGTTTTAGAATGGACGACTCCTGGCATGGTGGTGTACCTGCAAGTGATGGAGTCACCCTCTCTAAAGGTGTCTTAGAGACTAAAGGGAAGAGGGATGTGCATAATTGGCATATCACTTGCTTAGGCAATTGAGTCAATCATGAGATGTCAAGTAACACACCAGATGTTGTTTTTGCACTGGCTGCAATAAGTTTATATTGATCCAATCCTGGAGAACATTAGGAAGCAGTTTATGAACATAAGTGGATATTCTAGGGATATGATAACGGCAGCCTCCTTCGGGAGACGGTTATCATTCCAGACTTCCAAGGTGACCTGGATGATAGAGTAACTGTCAGATTTATAGTTTTCCCTCTAACGAGGGTCAGTATTTTGGACAGATGGTCCAAGCGGATAATGTGGAAGGCATGACGCAGGATACTGATTAAATTCAGTGTATGATACAGTCTAAGATGGTTACTGGATTTCGAGTTCATTTGTGAACTGGGTCCCATCAGATATCTAGACATATTCTAAGACAGGTATTACTCAATTTAGAAGATGGCTTTCTCCGCGAACTTGAGATATAAAGAGACACAGAAAGAAACATCAGAGCGGATCCACTCACTGAGGCTATTTCTCGAACGCAATAGTTTCACAAATGAGCTTTGTGAGACTAATCAGTAGGGAAGTTAGGTGTTCGGTATCACACGGGCTATGAGTATGCGACATCACAATAATTAGCCTTAAGTGAAAGTGGGAGATTGTTGGATATAGTGCCCTCAAAGTCAATTATTGGACCGCAGGAACATGATTGCAATGATTGAGGGAGGACCTATACCGGTAGAACAATCTTACTCAAGATGATAGTATGCTATCTGGTTTGTCTTTATCATTGTGTACATACTTTAGGTGACATTACAGATCACTATTACATGTTGATAGATCCCTTAGGATTCTTTCTTGACTGCCAGCAGTATGATGGCGATCATATACGTGGGAGCTGGGGTCTATAAGCGCATCCTTAAAGTGTCCCTAGTCGTGGGAGTTTCGAGACTGGGAATCGATACTCCATTAGTAGACTAGTGTATACAGTCGAGACCCCGACGAGGGGCGGTGGCCGGTCTCACAAGCCATTGGTGTCAGTTGGTTCACCTAAGATGTATACAGGTGCTCATTGGGTTATGAGTACACCAGACAGACTTGCCGGGAACATGCTAGTTGGTATTATACCTATCGCTTGATAGTAGTTCCCTGGTGACATGTGTACAGGTTAGTCTATCAACTTGAGATCGTCATTTGTCTCGTGTGAGTTCCCACTGTGCTTTGATTACTACCCTACCATGGCTCAAATGAGTCGTGCAAACAGGTTTTAGTTGGGTACAGTCCCGAGCCACATAGAGGCAGTGAGCGGATCGGCAGGGGATTCGTCTCTCCCGGTATTGGGGATGAGATCGCGCTGTGTTTTGGAGAGCCATTACACAAAGTCCCTGGCCAGGGCAAGCGACATTTACTTGTAGGTATTCCAGTAGTTTCTCAGGGTGTTCTGGGCGACACTCCGACACGACTTATACTGTTATTGGGGGTCTGACGTTTACCAGCCCCTAGGCCCGATATGCGATACTCATAGACGAACGGACCAGATTGTACGGATATTGTCACTGACAGGCTTAGTAGGGTTTCAGGATGAGTTCGCTCATCGGCCTCCCTTTTGCTCAATACCTAGGCAGCCGTTACGTACAGCTAATACCACTGATGTGCTTGTGGTTAAACCCACTGCCAGCGTATTGACGAGTCTTTAGAGTCCTCCATAGAAATTGCCCAAGTTCGGGTTAAATGTTGTAGAGGCCGTATGGTTTTATGGCAGGGTTCGATCATATACGTACACTTGCGCACCGATCATGATCGGACGGATCATACTAGTGGGCTTTGGTTTAAGCCGGATCCTAGTATTAGATTGTTGGATTATTTTCATCTCGTAGTATTTGTATTCGGTCGGAATATGGATGCAGGTATGTATATACAGGTGAGAAATATTCTTGTGATCCGTCACGAGTTTGCTTTAGAAGATGCCATTCTATTTATTGTTCTAAACATTTGGATTAATATTTATTAGGTGGAAATTGTGAGTGCTAGTCATGATCAAGAGCATTAAATATGGCATGTGCTTTGTTGATGACTCATGGTGTTATTTTTTGTGCCATATCTAATCTCTTGATTTATTATTGTGTGGAAATGATGTGTGAGGAGAGAGAGGGCAGCCACTTGAGAGTGGGGCTTGGTCTTGAGTTTATTATGAGAGCTCTCACATTTTCATCCCAACACAATAAGCAAGCTCTTCTTCTTCTTCACAAGCTTTCTTCTTGTGCTCACAACTTCCATCAATGGCTTCGTTTTCAACCTCCATCCATACCATCTCATAAGTTGAGAATCAATGGATGTCTTGAGACAAAATGATCACACACATTCTCTACTTCACCTTGGACATGTCGGTTGGCAAACTTCATGTCCGATTTGCTTCGGTTTGAAGCGGGAGCCCGTAAAAAGATTCCTTGACGTGGTGCCACTTCGACGAGGAGACCGGAGATCGGAGATGCCGCGAGGAGTTAAGGATGGTGGCTAAAGACCGAAGGGCACGGATTGATCGGTATAGCCATTCTAACTTCTTTGTAGTTAGCTATTTTAGTGTTAATGGTACGATTCGGGTAAAAGCCTACGTTAGTGTCATTTTTATAAAAAGTTTTTGTTCCGCGTTTGGCCTCGGATTGACGGCCGGGCGCTACCGTAGACTTAAAGATATTTTGCATTTGCATTATTGGATGCTTGGTCTTATCATAAGTCTAGAGCCATCTTCATTCTAATGTTCATTCTACACTCTCACTTCCTCAAGCTCCCCTTCTTCTTCCTCTAACCCTAAATGTCTCATGTGTTGAGAAACCTAGGGTATTTAGAAATATACTAATCCATCTTCACTCTTTACATCATACAGGATATCTAGTTTAGCGAACTAGGTGCCTTAGTTATCTCGAATTTGAGTTTGGAGCTCGGACTATAGACTCTCGGGTGGATCGTCTTTGACTTGAGGAGACCGACGAGAAGGCCCGATCCGTATACAATCTGAGGAGCTTATGACGAGGAGGAGGACAGAAAGAAGACCCTAAGGACATGATACTGTGAGGTATAACATTCTTTCCGAGTAGTTAACCTCATACAGTTTAGCTAGTTAGGGTTTAGTATTGATCCTAGAGTTCAAGTCGGTGTTGCGAAGCCCGTAAAAATCGTTTTTTACGTATTCCGCCTCCCCGTGAACCCGTGGGGTGCGCGACATCGACTTACAATAGTATTAGAGCCTATTAAACCTTTACTAGCTAGTTAGCAAGTAGATAGAACTTCGATCGTTGGGAAAACACGAAATCGGAACACCAAAAACCTAGCTTTCTGTTGATTTTTAAAACTGTCAAAAAAAATATTTCATAGGAATGAAAATTGAAAGCAGGGTATTTTAAGAACACTCAAGAAAAATGAGTCACTGATTCGCCAAGACGACCGTGGAAGCGCGGCGAAACAGTGGGTTTCGCCGCCATTCCGCGGCCGAGTCGACTCGGTTTTCTTCTGTGGTTATTTTTATTGGTGTTATGTTTTCTGGTATATTTGGTTTCTACCTAGTATTGTGTGTGTGCTGGTTTGGACTTGGGGTAGACACGGAAAACATGTTTCGATCAAAATTCTAAAGTTCTTGGCTATCGGGTTTTCTGTGTTTGGATATATGTGTTCGTAAACTTCCGCTAATTTCTTTATGTCGGTTAGTTAGGGGTTGCACATATCTGTGATGTTGATTTGTGTATATGGAATATTGGATCGTCGTGGATGAATAGCCGGGGGATGTGAGAAGAGAGTTTTCTTTCTTTCATTCGATGTAAATTTGTAAAGTGATATAATATTATTTTGCAGGGCACATCCGGGTTGAGGTTGTAGCCACCGTTGTATTATTTGTTTTACTGTTTTCTGCTCCTAGGATAGACCCAAGGTAGGGTGCACAAACTATCGGGTTCTTGAAGTGCCGAGTGACCTACTCATTTTACTGAGGGAGGCTGCTTCACTTCGGGAATTTGGCGGGTAGTTTTCCGCACCTGTAGGGATCTAGGGTGGGGTTTGGCTATTCATCATGACCGTGGAATCCGTCTTTCGTTACAAGATTAAACGAAATGCAGAATTCCTAGTATATCCAATATGTTTGTCTGTGATCTGGAATGCCTATTATTGCGTGAGACGAATGGATATTTATATATATGTTATATAATAGACGTTGCTTATGTTTTGCACTCGCGCTAGTCCAGCCCCCGCTCTGCCGTTAGTTAAGTAACCTAACGGTGTATAATGGGACCCCGTGGCGAATGCGGATGGCATAAGCGTACATTGTATTTTTGTTTCTTTCTGCAATGGTAGGTGTAAATGATGGGACTGCATTATATGTTTAATGCTAAGCAAACAAACCAAAGCTGAATCGTTGGAACAGTTTCAAAAACCACTCGGTTTTTTCAAAAAGCAACTTTTAAAAGCGGAGCTTAAACCACTCCTTTAAAAGCTATCATGGTTCCTTCGATTATATCAAGTTCACTGCATTCACGGTTTTTCCAAAACCATTCGTAGACCTCCATCATTTCAGATGGGTATTCAGTAGTATTCAAGTTATGTATTTTGACCTTCGCCAAGGCATAGTGATTGGTAGCTGCTGGGTATTCATCTGTAGCATAGATAGATGCGTTGGTTTGGGACAGTCGTACTACTATTTTGGCATTCGTCAAGGGTATGTACGGGTGGGTTCAAATTAACCTGGACAATGACGGGTAGAACTTGACTTGCGACTTATGATATGTTGGCCTTCGTTAAGGTCATAAGAGCTTGGGGCAAAAAACCACATCGGGAGTTTCTATGGAAACTGAAACTTGATAATGTTGCATACCATTTGGAGTGTGATGATTTTGGTACGATTCTTTCAAAGTTGTCACACGATGATATTTGGATCCCGATTCTACTCTGAGTATCTGCTACTTCTCGGGAGATTTTTTCACTAAATAATCAATGCTATAAACTAAGTAGGTGTCTAGAATGGTGTTAGCGGGGCTACGCCTCCAGGGAAAAGAGGTTATGTAATTAAGGAACTTCGCGAAAGCGTTGGAAAACCTCTCTCGAACTACCAACACCAGCCTGGCCGAAAGGTTAAGCAAGTATTGTAAGAGTGAGATTAATCCTGACTAATTCTTCTTTTATGGTTTGATAAAGGATTCGAGATACAGTTGGAGCCATCCTGTTTAGATAAACTAATAACCATTCTAAACTTGCAAGAGCATCATGCTGAGTGTTTCCTCCTCTCTCTCTTGATTGCAGCGACCAGATGACCGGACTTAGGTTATAGCTAGATAATAAATTGACTGGGCCAAACTATATTGATTGACAAAGGTTTGTCCAGATGTCGATTACCTATGACAAGCTGGGCCACCTCTTTACTACTAAAGCCCCCGCCGTCCCAGGTCCAGTTTCCACCTTCGTGGATGTTGATATCCGTAAGACAAGGGAAAAAGATAGTGCGAATGCCAAGTGCCTCGTGTTGGCCTCAATGGATAGTGAACACTAGAGGCAGCATGAGAAGATGGACTTAGCTTCTATCTTCTTTCATAACAAAGATTTATATGGAGAGCAATCTCGTATCGCAAGATATGAGACCTCGAAAGAATTGCTTCAAGCGAGGTTGGCTGTCGGGTCATCCGGAGGGGACCACGTCCTTACGATGATTAGCTATATTGAAGAGCTCATGGACCTGGGGACCATGTTGGAGAATGAGTTATGTAATAACTTGATTCTATAGTCCCTCCCTTCTACTTACGCCCTAAAGGAAACCAAGGAGACACCCGTTCTGCTTATTGGGGAATCTTCCTCTTCTAGTTCCATGACGAAAGCCAAGGGAAAGAAGAAGAAGGCCTTCATCAAGCCGATAGGCGGTGTCAGTAAGGTAGAAGGAAAGGGAAGGGCAAAAGTTTCGGGGCTAACAGTAGGGAAGGGGGATTGTTCCTATTGTCACATGAAAGGGCATTGGCAAAAGGACTGCAGGGCTTGGAAAGCCAGAAACCAGGATTCGAAGCACGTTGTGGCTTTGACTTCGAGTGTGTTTATGATTGAAAACTGTATGTCAATTAACTCTACTTCCTGGGTACTAGATACTGGATCAGGATCTCATATCTGTAATTCATTACAGGATTTGAGAAATCGTAGAGTTATCAAGGCAGGTGATATGACTCTCAGGGTTGCTAACGGAATGAGCGTGGACGCTGTATCCGTAGGGGAATATCTAGGACTGACAAGTGGGCAGATTTTGATTTTGCGTAACTGTTTGTATATACCCAGTTTGACATGTAATATCATTTCTGTATCTTTACTTTCTAAAGAAGGTTATGATTTTACATTTATAAGCGATGTGGTCTACATCCACCTAAATCAAGCTTTGATTGGGTCGGGTACACTAGATAACGGTATATACGTATTAAATCAAGCTCATGTTTTCAACGTCCAGAACACACTTAAAAGAAAGTCTCCAGAAGTAAATCAAGTTTTCTTATGGCATTGTAGACTGGGTTACATCAATGAAATACAGTTGACGAAGATACATAAAGAGGGATATTTGGATCTGTTCGAATATCAGTCTTATGCAACTTATTAATCATGTCTCATAGGAAAGATGACAAAGACTCCGTTCAATGGACATGGGGTAAGAGCGAGCGAGCTCTTGAGACTCATACACATCGACGTGTGTGGTTCAATGTCTACACATGCAAGAAGTGGTTATTCCTATTTCATTACTTTTACGGATGATTTCCCTAGGTATGGACATGTTTTCTTGATGAAACATAAATCCGAGGCCTTTGAGAAATTCCGAGAATATAAGAATGAAGTGGAAAACAAACTGGCAAAAGTATCAAGACACTGAGATCTGATCGAGGTGGTGAATACTTAAGTGCCGAGTTCCTGGATTACTTAAAAGAGAATGGAATTCTCTCTCAGCTTACTCCTCCATACACACCACAACACAATGGTGTATCAGAAAGGCGGAGCAGCACACTATTAGATATGGTACGTTCCATGATGAGTAAAGCTAAGTTACCGCGATCCTTCTGGGGTTATGCACTAGAATCAGCTGCATATCTTTTGAACAAGGTTCCTACCAAGACTGTGCCTACCACACCATATCAGATGTGGAATGGGAAGAAACCTTATCTTCAGTTTCTGAAGATATGGGGATGTCCAGCTTTTGTCAAAAAGCAGCATGCGGACAAGCTCGAGTTACGCTAAGTACTGTGTATGTTTGTAGGATGCCCAAAGAACTCCAGGGGGTATCTTTTCTATTACGCAGAGGAACAAAAGGTTTTTGTTTCTCGTCATGCTCACTTTTTGGAAAATCAATTTTTGGAAAAAGAAACTAGTGGGAGTGCAATAGAACTGGAAAAAATTCCAGAACCACAAGCTATTACTGAAAGTATGGTAGAACCAGAGGTTTCGAAAGAACAGGACATCCCCGCGCTACTCCGCAGGACTAGTAGATAGTCTCATCTGCCCGAGAGATACTACGGTTTTCTCATACATGGGGATAGAGAGGATTGCTTAATCGATGATGATGAGCCAACTAGGTTCCAGCAAGCCATTCAGAGCGGTGACTCGGTAAAATGGCTGGATGCAATGCGGACCGAGATGGAGTCTATGTACACCGACAAAGTATGGAATTTGGACATTGCTCCAGAAGGGGTAAAACCCATAGGCTGCAAATGGATCTTCAAAAAGAAGATTGGTGCAAATGGACATGTTGGAACCTATAAGGCTAGACTTATTGCAAAAGGTTTCCGTCAAAGACCTGGTTTGGACTATGATGAAACCTTTTCTCCAGTGTCTATGCTCAAATCCATTCGGATCCTTCTTGTCATTACTGCCTTCCACGATTATGAAATTTGGCAGATGGACGTAAAGACCACTTTTCTAAATGGAAATTTGGAAGAGTGCGTTTATATAGATCAACCAGAGGGTTTCATTCAGAGTAGGAGCAGCAGGAAAGTGTGCAAATTGCTTAAGTCCATTTATGGACTAAAGCAGGCATCACGGAGTTGGAACATCTGTTTTGATGAGACGGTCAAAGAATTCAACTTTATCAAAAATCCAGATGAACTATGCATCTGTAGGGTTACTAGACACTGTCATAAGGGTCTATAAGGCATCAACCATGCCCGATTTAAATTTTAGACGTGCCGAACAACCCAAGCAAGATCGTAGACTAGAGATTAGGCGAAACAATAAGCAAGTAAACAACTTTACTTCTAAGAGTTATGGATTACAACCTTTGTAGTCCGGTCCTTCACTTCAAAAGCTCCATGTTGAGGTCCCTTCGTTGCGATCATCAAGTACTCGGACTCTAGAGAGGCTCCATGAAGAGAAAGATGCAAGCTTGCTTTCGATCTTCGATAACAAAGATGATCTACCTTGAAGAAACTCAAGCCCAAGCTCTTGCTTTGCTAATCAAGTATTAGCAAAGCAAACACCCTAATCTAAGTGCCTAGAATAGATGAGGATGATGAAGTAGGAATTTAGCTCTCATTTTTTTTCTTTATCTCACTCAAAATCATCACTTATGAAAAAGCTAGGAAGCTTTTTCAAGCAAGAAGAAGAAGATCAAAATCCTTTTGTGATGAATAATGAAAACTCAAGTGAGGTTAGAAATGCAACCATGGGTTAAGTATGAAGACTTAACCCATGTAGAGAAACAACTATGGTTAAAGGGATGGGTTGGGTTAAGGAAATATCTATGCAAAATATCAAGGTCAAAGTCAAAGCTTCAAGAAGCTTCATGAAAGCTTAACCCTAATCCAAACCCTAACCATATTTATTCTCCACAAAACATGTTGCATTTATAATCCTAACATGTTACAATATTATATATCACATATAAAATATTTATTGTAGCAAAATAAAATAATACAATTAACATATATCACATATATATCAATGTATTACCCGAGTGAGAAAAAGAATCTTTAAGTGAGCTTATATTAGTTAATGTAATTTAATATATCAAATATATAATTATACATTAAATTATAGAATCAACACTTGATCCGGTAATCCGGCTATTTCACAAATAACCGACTAATATAATCTGTATCAGTTCATCGAATCAACACTTGATCCGATGACCCGGCTATATCACATATACCCGGCCGATATCACATATCGCGAGAATCTAATACGGTATCGCATACACGTATTATTCTCGGTCCCGCACATATCACATATGTGCTCCTACTCCGTTTTGCCTGAGCCAGGAAACCTCTGTGTAGGACTCTAAAGAATCGTCAATACGCCGGTAGTAGGTGATGATCATATCAAACACCCACAAGCTGCAAACGGTCAGCTAAACGTAACAGCCACCCAGGTATTGAGCGATCAGAAGATCAACAAGCAAGCCTGTACATTCTCCTAGGAATCCAATCAGTAACACTCCCGTACAGTCCGGTCTCTTCGTCTGATATGTCGCATATCTCGCCTAGGGGTGGTAAACGTCAGACCCCAATAGCTTGATAAGTCATGTCGATATGAGGTCTATAACAGTTCGAGAAACTACTGATAACACTTACCAGTAAATCTCAGCAACCCTGGCCAGGGATTTCCAGTTATAGCCAATCGAACATAACGCAACATCAACTCCCTATACCGGGAGAGACCAAACCCCTCCTATCGCTCATTGCCTCCATGTGATTCGGGACTGTACCCAAAAGCCACAGTTTTCCATGCCCTCTTGGACGTGGTATGATGGAAATCAAAGCACAGTGGGAATCACACAAGACTCTATGACGATCTCGGGTCAACAGACTAACCTGTACCAGTGTCACTAGAGAACTGCCATCTGACGTGAGGTATAATACCATCTGGGAGTTCTCGGCGAGTCCGTCTAGTGTACCCAGTCTCTACTGAGCACCCGTATACCTTTTCTGATATCAAACACCAATGGATATGGGATCATCCATCGCCCATCATATGGGTCAAGAAGTGCATACGCTAGTCTACTCTGGAGTATCGATGCCCTGTCTCGGTACTCCCACGACTAGGAACATTTGAAGGATGTACTTGGCGACTACACTGTCCCCACTAGTATGATCCGCATCATAGTCCTGGTAGTCAAGTACTCATCCTAAGGGCTTTATCAACATGTAACATAGAGACAATTAGAGTACATGTTAAGATAAAGAGCAACCAGATAGCGTACTATCATGTCGAGCAAGAAAGTCCTCCTTATATATGTCCAAGCATCCACTACAATATACATCGTATGTACAGTAATGTCCTCTAGGGCATACATATAACTAAAAATCTCCCACTTGCACTAGGGCCATCTGTTGTGGTATCGCATACTCAACAATCAGTTGTGGTTGAAGTATTTCATACTCAACCATCCCATAAAAGTCTCTACTAGGAAATAGGCCTCTGTGAGTGGATATGCGCTGTTGTCCTCTGTGTCTACTCTCCTAACCTCGATCTCCCTGGAGATCGACTATCTCCATGATCAAGTGATACTGCCTAAGAATTATATCTGGATTTCTGATGGGATGGGGGTTCCTAGGCCAAAGCCATAACTCCATTGTCACACAATGGTTGGAACGAAGTTCATCTCATGAACTTATATATATCCAAACTGCCTCTTTGGTAGCATCCTTGGTAACGATGTATCTTGCCTTTAATCGTCTACTAAGTCACGGTATCTAGCTTGGAACTCTTCCAACATACCGTCCCTCCACTGAGGGTAAAGACAATGCCTGCGACTGACATTCAGTCGTCCTTATCACCCTGGAACCTTTTGTTAGTGTATATGCCCTAGGGGCCATTATTGTATCATACTAGTTTGTATATTACTTAATGGAAGCTTGGGATATTCACATGTATATAACAGTCTTGCTAAACATGGTAGTATACTACTTGGTTTTTCTATCTTAATATGTGAGTATACGTATTGATAGAGCTCTTAGGATCTTGCTTGACTACCAGCGTTGTGATGGCAGTCACACGAGTGGGGGCTGGGTAGTCTACAAGCACATCCTTATTCAGGTCCCTAGTCGTAGGATTATCGAGACAGGGCATCGATACTCTGGAGTAGACTAGTGTGTATGCTTCTCATCCCAGTTGGGGAGATGGTCTGTCCCACAGCCGTCAGTACGTCGTACTGGAGATAGTATGCAGGTGCTCATTAGGTTACGGGTACACCGGACAGGACTCATAGGGAACTGTTGGTTGGTTTTATACCAGTCGTCAGTTAACAGTTCCCAGGTGACATGAGTACAGCTTAGTCCGCAGACTTGACACTGCTACTTCGCCTCGAGTATGTCCCACTGTTCTTAGATTGCTACCCTACCACGGCTCAAAGGAGTCGTGCAAACAGGTAGCAGTTGGGTGCAGTCCCGAGCACTTGGAGGCAGTGGCGGTTAGACAGGATTCATCTCTCTCGGTATTGGGAGTTGATATCGCTCTGTGTCAGAGAGCCATTACGCAAAGTCCCTGGCCAGGGCAAGCGAGATTTGCTGGTAGGTTCCAGTAGTTTCTCAGGGTGTAATGGGCTACGCTCCGACACGACTTATACCGCTATTAGGGAACTGACGCTTGCCGCCCCCCTAGGCCCGATATGCGATAGTCTTAAACGAACAGACC
Source organism: Agapanthus africanus (assembly GCA_030015575.1). Lineage (NCBI taxonomy): Eukaryota > Viridiplantae > Streptophyta > Magnoliopsida > Asparagales > Amaryllidaceae > Agapanthus > Agapanthus africanus. Next base: position 150,975,511 of record JASDDO010000012.1, read on the forward strand.
GGACTGTACGGAGATTATCACATCAGACTCAGTTGGAGTTCGGATGGGTTTCCTCATCGGCCTTCTTATCGACATCTACCTGGGGACCGTTACGTACAGCTAGTGCTGCTAGCGGTCTGTGGTTAAACCCACTGCCAGCGTAGTAGTCGAGTCTCTAGAGTCCCACACAGAGAGTTTCCCTACTCCAGGCGAAACGATATAGAGGTCGTACGGTTTTACGACAAGGGTTTGGACGCATACGTGTGTTTACGCACGTACGACATCCGGACAGTTTTTACTAGCCGGCTTTGGTTTAAGCCAGTTTCTAGTATCCGGTTATTGGATTTATACAGTCTAAAGTTTTTCCGTGTTTTCACGGATAGGAGGGGTGTTCTCGTAATTACGCGAGAAGCTTCTAGAAGATGGTGACTTGGGGGTTAAGGTGGCAAATGCATTAAATGAGATTAGTGAGTCATTTGAGTGATTCATCCATGTCATTAATGCATCATAAATGCTTAATGACTCATGGAGATGAATCACCCTCTTGTATTTATGAAGCATGATGATTAATCCTTTATTTTCTTTTATTGGATAAATGATAATGCTTGATATATATTATGATAGATCATTATCTCATCTCATTCTCTTGCTCACTTTCTCTCTTCTCAAGCTCTCTCTCTTCAAACCCTAATCCTCCCCTCTCATGTGTTGAGACCAAGGATTAGAGTAGACTACTTAATTCTTAACCATTCTCTATATCACCTAGGTTACTTAGATTACCGATTTAAGAAACCTAGTTACCTCAAGTTAGAGGTGAAGCTTGTAGTAAAGCTCTCGGGTGGTTCTTCTACTACATAGAGAAGGCCGGAGAAGACGTGGAGAACGACAAGACGAAGGACTCGGTTCTTTAGGTATAATCACTTATCATAGTAGTTAGCTCTTCTATGGTTTCTTGTTAGTTATTGTTTTAGCAAAGATTCTCGGTTAGTCGATTTTCATTATTCCGCCTCCCCGCAAGTCATGGGGTGTTGTACATCGACTTACACCTTTTCCAGTTATTCTCCCCAGGATCAATTGATACCATCTCACTACAACTAGTGAGAATCCTAACATCCAATTAGATCTATCTCATAGATCCATAACCCAGGATTTAGGAGGTATCACCTTGATCCTATATGGAGAATCCTTGTGATAAAAGAAGATTGACCGAGCGTAGCATAGGAAACTCCTTCCCTATCAACAGTATGTCATCCACGTACAATACGAGGATCATCACCATACTCCCTACTACCTTTTTGTATATACAAGGTTCATCTACCACTTTGATGAAGTCAAACTCTTTGACTACCTCATCAAAAGAGATGTTCCAACTCAGTGATTCCTGATTTATCACATAAAACATCTTGCTCACGTTTCCGCTGCTCCCACTGTCTACGAAGCCCTCTGGCTGTGTACTTATAGACGCTCTCTTCCAAATCATCATTTAGAAAAGCAGTCATGACACCCAACCACCAGATATCGTAGTCATGGTATGTAGCCGTGGCAAGTAGGATCTGGATGGACTTAAGCATAGCTTTTAAAGTCTCAACTTTTCCATGTACACCAAGTAATCTTCTCAAGATATACTTGCTCCTGATGGGGATTTAACCCTTCAGATAAAGCAACCAAAGTCAATACTTTGTTGGTGTATAAGGATTCCATCTCAGATCACTAAGCATCCAGCCATTCTCACAGAGTCCCCACTCATTATGGCCTGCTCGAAACTAGTTGGGTCATCATCTCATGATGCAATCCTTTCTCCCACTGTCATAGAGAAACCGAAGTATCTCTCAGGTGGGTGAGGAACCTTACCAGATCGGCAGAGAGGCTGAGGTTCGTTGGAAACTATTGAATCCTCCGGGTTTACCAAATCATCAGCTGCAGTTTGTATAGCTGGAACTCCTTCCAGTTCTACCCCATGACCACTAATTTCTTCACAAGAAATTCCCTTTCACAAAGGTGGCATGCTGAGAAACAAAACATCTTTTGTTCCTCGGTGTGGTAGAAGATATTCCCTTGCGAATGCTTGGGATAGCCAACAAACTTCCAGAGAACTGACCTTGTCTCGAGCTTGATCGGATTTTGCTTTTGACATAGGCCGGACAACCCCAAATCTTAACTTCCTTAAGAGATGGGCTCTTCCCATACCATATCACATATGGAGTGGTACGCATCTGATTTGGTTGGAACCCTATTCAATAGGTATGCAACTTCTCAAGTGCATAACCCCAAAAGAAAATAAGAAACTCAGTAGTACTCATCATAGGGCACACCATATCACATAGGGTGTAATTGCTCCGCCCCGATACACCGACGTGCTGTGGTGTATACGGAGGAGTAATGCTGAGAAAGAATCTCATTCTCCTTTAGAATAGTCCTGGAATTCCGTGCTCAAGTATTCTCCTCCTTGATCACATCAAAGGACATAATACTTATACCCGTTTTTGGTTCTCTACTGGGGTATCTCCTTACCACCAAAGCTCCCCCTGTCCCAGGTCCCAAAACCAGCGTCGCGGATAGGGAAATCCATAAGACCTGGGAAATCGATTGCGCGAAGGCCAAGTGCCTCGTGCTTGCCTCTATGAACAATGAACATCAGAGGAGGCATGAGAATATGGACCTCGAATCCATATTTCTCCATACAAAAGAACTGTATGGAGAGCAATCTCGTATCGCCAGATACGAAGTGTCGAAAAAGCTGTTTTCGGCAAGGTTGGTCATCGGATCATCGGTAGCGGAACACGTACTTAAGATGATTGGATTCATAGAGGAGCTCGCGGAACTTGAGACCACGTTGGAGAATGAGCTCTATACGGACTTGATTCTTCAGTCCCTTCCTTCCACTTACGCCCAGTTCATCCTGAATTTCAACTTGCAAGAAAAGGAAGTTGAACTTTCAGAGCTCCTCAACATGCTGAGGAGTGCAGAGGGCACCCTACAGAAAGGTAGGGAAACATCCACTTTGTTTGTAGGAGGATCTTCCTTTTCTAGGTCCAAGGCGAAAGCCAAGGGAAAGAAGAAGAAAGCCCCCGCCAAACCAAGGGGCGGTGTTAGTAAAATGGATACGAAGGGAAAGACAAAAGAAACAAAGATAGTGGGGAAACTTGTGGGGAAGGAAGAGTGCTTTTACTGTCATAAGAGTGGGCACTGGAAGAAAGATTGCAGGGCTTGGAAAGCCAGAATACAGGATCTGAAGCAAGTTGCGGCTTCAGCTTCAGGTGTGTATGTTATTGAAAATTGTCTATCAATAAACTCTACTTCCTGGGTATTGGATACCGGATCAGGATCTCATATCTGTAATTCCTTGCAGGCGTTGAGAAAGCGTAGGTTTTTGAAGGCAGGTGACATGACCCTCAAAGTTGCAAATGGAGCTAGCATGGATGCTAAGGCCGTGGGGGACTATCACCTGGGAATGTCAGATGGACATGTTTTGGTTTTACGTAATTGCTTTTTTATACCCAATGCAACTTGTAATATCATTTCTGTATCTTTGATTTCTAAAGAAGGTTATGAATTTGCGTTTGTAAGTAATATTGTAAACATTCACCTTAATCAAGTTCTGATTGGGTCAGGTACATTAAGCAATGGTATATACGTATTAAACCAACCACAGATTTTCAATGTCCAGAATACACACAAAAGAATGTCTCCGGAAATAAATCAGACTTTCTTATGGTATTGTAGACTGGGTCACATCAATGAGAGAAGGTTGACGAAGTTACATACAGAAGGATATTTGGATCCATTCGAATATCAATCGTATGCCACTTGTCAATCCTGTCTCAAAGGAAAGATGACAAAGACTCCGTTCACTGGACACGGAGTAAGAGCGAGCGAGCTCTTGGGACTCGTACACAGCGACGTGTGCGGTCCAATGTCTACGCATGCACGAAGCGGTTATTCTTACTTCATTACTTTTACGGATGACTTTTCAAGGTACGGTTATGTCTTCTTAATGAAACATAAATCCGAAGCCTTTGGAAAATTCCAGGAATATAAGAATGAAGTAGAAAAACAAACAGGCAAAAGTATCAAAACACTGAGATCTGATCGAGGTGGTGAATACTTAAGTGCAGAGTTCCTGGATTACTTAAAAGAGAATGGAATTCTCTCTCAGCTTACTCCTCCATACACCCCGCAACATAACGGTGTATCGGAGAGACGGAACCGCACCCTATTGGATATGGTACGGTCCATGATGAGTAACGCTGAGTTACCACGATCATTTTGGGGATATGCACTAGAATCAGCTGCATACCTTTTGAACCGAGTTCCAACTAAGACTGTGCCTACTACACCATATCAGATGTGGTGTGGGAAGAGACCCTATCTTAATCACATTAAGACATGGGGAAGTCCAGCTTTTGTCAAAAAGCAGCATGCGGACAAGCTCGAGGCACACTCAGTACAGTGCAAGTTTGTGGGATATCCAAAGAACTCCAAGGGATATTTCTTCTATTGCGAAGAGGAACAAAAGGTTTTTGTTTCTCGGCATGCCCACTTCTTGAAAACTCAGTTTTTGGAGAATCAGATAAGTGGGAGCGCAATAGAACTCGAAGAAATTCCAGAACCACGAGCTATTACTGAAAGCTTAGTAGAACCACAGGGTTCAAAAGATCATGACATTCCTGCACCGCTCTGCAGGAGTAGTAGGCAGTCTCATCCGCCCGAGAGATACTACGGTTTTCTCATAGACGGGGATAGAGAGGATTGCATCATTGATAGTGATGAGCCGACTAGCTTCCAGCAGGCCATTCAGAGCATTGACTCGGTAAAATGGCTGGATACGATGCGGACCGAAATGGAGTCCATGTACACCAACAAAGTATGGACGTTGGACGTTGCTCCAGATGGGGTAAAACCCGTAGGATGCAAGTGGATCTTCAAAAGGAAGATTAGTGTAGATGGACAGGTTGAGACCTATAAAGCTAGACTGGTTGCAAAGGGTTTTCGTCAAAGACCTGGTTTGGACTATGACGAAACCTTTTCTCCAGTGGCTATGCTGAAATCCATTCGGATCCTTCTTGCCATTGCTGCCTGTAAGTGCACGGCGGCGCCCCGGCCGTCAATCCGACGCCGGAATGCGGAAGCGATGCTTTACTTTAAACTTTTAAACCGGCACCACCGCGCACTATAAACCCGGATCGTGCCATTAATCTTGCCATTGCTGCCCTACGCTTGAACTTTCAGAGCTCCTCAACATGCTGACGAGACCTGGTTTGAACTTTCAGAGCTCCTCAACATGCTGACGAGACCTTTTCTCCAATAGCTGTGCTGAAATCCATTCGGATCCTTCTTTCCATTGCTGCCTTCCACGATTATGAGATTTGGCAGATAGACGTAAAGATCGCTTTTCTAAATGGAAATTTAGAGGAGTGTGTTTATATGGACCAGCCAGAGGGTTTCATTCAGAGTGGGAGCAGCGGAAAGGTGTGCAAGTTGCTTAAGTCCATCTACGGACTAAAGCAGGCATCGCGGAGTTGGAACATCTGTTTTGATGAGACGGTCAAAGAATTTGGCTTTATCAAAAATCCAGATGAACCAAGCATCTATAGTAGATTTGTAGCGAGAGCTGTAATATTACTCGTTTTATACGTGGATGACATTCTCTTAATAGGAAATGACATTCCTATGCTACAATCTGTCAAAGGGTTCTTGTCACACAGGTTCTCCATGAAAGACCTGGGTGATGCCTCAAACATTCCGGGGATCCGGATCTATCGTGACAGATCCAAGAGGATACTGGGACTCTCACAGTCCAGGTACATCGACACCATACTGAAAAGATTCAGTATGGAAGATTCCAAGCGCGGTAATCTACCGGCTTGTCACGGGATAACCCTTTCCAAAGAGATGTCTCCCAAGACTGATTTGCAAAGGGATCGCATGTCTATTATACCCTACGCTTCTGCGGTAGGCTCTATAATGTATGCGATGTTATGTACCAGACCAGAGGTAGCTTATGCACTGAGTGTGGTAAGCCGGTATCAGTCAAACCCTGGGGAGAAACACTGGATAGCGGTAAAGAACATTCTCAAGTACCTGAGAAGGACTAAGGAGATGTTCTTGGTGTATGGAGGAAAAGACCTCCAGATCAAGGCTTTTGCTGACTCCAGCTTCCAGAGTGACAAGGATGATTCCAAGTCCATGTCGGGTTATGTCTTTACCCTCAATGGAGGGGCGGTGTGTTGGAAGAGTTCCAAACAGGAAACCGTTGCTAACTCGACGATGGAAGCGGAATATATCGCTGCTGCAGATGCCGCAAAAGAAGCCGTCTGGATAAGGAAGTTCTTAACTGAACTTCAGGTGGTTCCGTCCATTGTTGATCCAATACCTCTGTATTGCCACAACAACGGGGCTATAGCTTTAGCGAAAGAACCCATGTCCCATCAGAAGTCCAGACACATCTTGAGGCGGTATCACCTGATCAGGGAGATCGTGGGTCGCCAGGAGATCGATGTTCGGAGAGTTTCTACGGAAGATAACACTGCTGATCCACTCACAAAGTCCTTACCCCAGACTCAGTTCGAGCGGCTGATCGAGATGATAGGTCTTCGATACGCCAGTACATGGCCTTAGTGCAAGTGGGAGATTGTTAAGGTATATGCCCTCGAGGCCATTACTGTATCATACTAGTTTGTATATTACTTAATGGAAGCTTGGGATATTCACTTTGTATAGACAATCTTGCTCAATATAGTAGTATGCTACTTGGTTTGTTTCTACTTTAATGTGTACATGTGTTTATTTTAGTATATCACCTATACACATTAGTGGAGCCCTTAGGATCTTTGCTTGATTACCAGCGTTGTGATGGCAGTCACACTAGTGGGGGCTGGGTAATCCACAAACACATCCTTATGCAGGTCCCTAGTCATAGGACTATCGAGACAGGGCATCGATACTCCGGAGTAGACTAGCGTATGCGCTTCTCATCCCAGTGTGGGAGACGGTCTGTCCCACAGCCGTCAGGACGTCGTACTTGAGATAATATGCGGGTGCTCGTTAGGTTACGAGTACACTGGACAGGACTCGTTGGGAACTGTTGGTTGGTACTATACCTATCGTCAGTTATCAGTTCCCAGGTGACATGAGTACAGCTTAGTCCGCTGACTTGACACTGTCACTTCGCCTCGAGTGTGTTCCCACTGTACTTTGATTACTACCCTACCACGGCTCAAAGGAGTCGTGCAAATAGGTAGTAGTTGGGTGCAGTCCCGAAGCACTTGGAGGCAGTGACGGTTAGACAGGATTCGTCTCTCCCGGTATTGGGGGTTGACATCGCGCTGTGTCTAGGAGAGCCATTATACAAGTAGTCCCTGGCCAGGGCAAGCGAGATATACTGGTAGGTTTCCAGTGTTATCTCAGGGTGTTCTGGTCTACACTCCGACATGACTTCTACCGCTATTAGGGGACTAACGTTTACCGCCCCCTAGGCCCGCCATGCGATGTTATCAGACGAACAGACCGGACTGTATGGAGATTGTCACATTCAGGCTCAGTAGGAATTCGGATGGATTTCATCTCGTCCGTCTTCTTGTCGGCATCTACCTGGGGACCATTACGCACAGCTAGTGCCGCTTGCGGTCTGTGGTTAAACCCACTGCCAGCGTACTGTCGAGTCTTTAGAGTCCCACACAGAAAGCTATTCGCCTTTAGGCAAAAGAGTAGAGGTCGCATGGTTTTGCGACAGGGTTCGGTCACATCCATGCACTTGTGCACGTTTAGTGTCCGGACAGTTGACACTAGCGGGCTTTGGTTTAAGCCAGATCCTAGTGTACGTTTTGGGATTGGTTTTATCTCGTTTGTATTCGTGTTCCTCGGAACGCGGATGCGGGTGTGTATGTACAGTTGACAGAGAGACAGAGGCAGAGGATTCTCATTGGGGTTGTTGACTGTTGACTGTTGACTGTTGACTTTTTGCTAAACCCTAATGAGAATAAGAAATATGATTAACAATAATATTAATTAAGTATTATAGTGATATGGTTGTTGAGGGGTTGACTTTGTTGACTTGTTGACTTTGTTGACCAGTTGACTAGGTTGGACTAGTTGACCATCATCATGACAATGGCTATCATTTCATGGCAAAGACTTTTGCTTGCTTGTTTCTTTTTGCAAAATGAGTGCATGAAATGATATAGCCATTTTGACTTGAACCATCACATAATACTTGATTACTATTATTTGTTATGATGGTTTTTGGATTATGAGAGCTTGGATGGCAAAAGACTTACTCATTCTCTCATTTGCTTTCTCTCTCTTGCTTGAGCTCTCCCTCTTGCTCTTCCTCTTGCTCTCTCTCTAGCTCAAGGCAACTCCCTCTCATGAGTTGAGAAACATTGCCTTAGAGATAAATGAAAACCCATATCACTTCTCTACTCATCCTAGTTCACAAGGTTTAGCAAACCAAGTGTTCTAGTTTCTTCAAGTTCGAAGAAGAAGCCAAAGGTAGAAGCTTTCAGGTGGATCCATCTTCGGCGCAAGGAGACGACGAGGTGAGGCCGATCCGCACACCGTAAAGAGTTGAAGACGAAGGAGTTCAAGAAAGGTATAGCCCCCTAACCGAGTAGGTAAAACTCCAGTTAGGTTGTTAGGTAGTTGTTTAACAAAGATCCGTATTTTGAGTCCATGTTACCACCTCTTGAAAAATCTTTTTTCATCATTTCCGCAAGCCCGTAAGTACCGGGAGAGGTAACGTGGACTTACAGGATTCGCAGGAGAATGTACAGGCTTGCTTGTTGATCTTCTGATCGCTCAATACCTGGGTGGCTGTTACGTTTAGCTGACCGCTTGCAGCTTGTGGGTGTTTGATATGATCATCACCTACTGCCGGTGTATTGACGATTCTTTAGAATCCTACACAGAGGTTTCCTGGCTCAGGAAAAATGGAGTATGAGCACATATATGATATGTGCGAGACCGAGAACAATACGTGTATATGATACCGTATTAGATTCTCGCGATATGAGATATCGGCCGGGTATATGTGATATAGCCGGGTCATCGGATCAAGTGTTGATTCGATGAACTGATACAGATTATATTAGTCGGTTATTTGTGAAATAGCCGGATTATCGGATCAAGTGTTGATACGATAATTTAATGTATAATTATATATATTTGATATATTAAATTACATTAACTAATATAAGCTCACTTAAAGATTTTTTTTCGCACTCGGGTAATACATTGATATATATGTGATATATGTTAATTGTATTATTTTATTTTGTTACAAAATATATTATATATGTGATATATAATATTGTAACAAGTTAAGGTTACAAATGCAACATGTTTTGTGGAGTTTAAACATGGTTAGGGTTTGGATTAGGGTTAAGCCTTCTTGAAGCTTCTTGAAGCTTTGTTTTTGTTTTTAAGCAAAGATATTTTGTAAAGATATTTTGTTGATATTTCTTAACCAAACCCAAACCCTTTACCATAGTAAATTCTCTACATGGGTTAAGTCTTCATTCTTAACCCATGGTTGCATTTCTAATCTCACACAAGATTTCATTATTCATCAAAAATTGATTTGCTTCTTCTTCTTCTTCCTTTTTGATGAAAAGCTTTCTAGATTTTTCAAATGTGATGAAAATGAGTGAGATAAAGAAAACAAATGAGAGCTAAATTCCTACTTCATCATCCTCATCTATTCTAGCCACTTAGATTAGGGTGTTTGCTTTGCTAATACTTGATTAGTGAAGCAAAAGCTTGGGCTTGAGTTTCTTCAAGGTAGATCATCTTTGTTATTGAAGATCGGAAGCAAGATTGCATTTTTTTCTTCATGGAGCCTCTCTAGAGTCCGGGTACATGATGATCACGGCGAAAGGACCTCAACACGGAGCTTATGAAGCGAAGGAACGGACTAAAAGGTTGTAATCCCAAACTCTTAGAAGTAAAGTTGTTTACTTGCATGTTTAACCCTAATAATCTAGCAAAGATCCGCTCTTTAGGTTGTTCGGCACGTCTAAATTTTAAATCGGGCATGGTTGATGCCTTATAGACCCTTGTGACAGTGCCTAGTAACCCTACAGTGGTATCAGAGCCAAGCTAGAACTTTAGGCGAAGTCTAGACGAAGTTTAAAGTCCGATCGAACCCCGAAACGTCGAAATACACCCCCTCTCTGGAAATTTTTTAAATTGTTGATTTTTTCTGTATTAAAAATACTCAGAAAATTAAGCAGGGAATTATAAGAATTACTGTAAAGTACGGATCCATGACTCCTTCAAGAGAACGCGGAACCGCGGCCAAACCATGCATTTGGCGGTGGTTCCGCGGCCAACTTAGGGTGTCAGGGGATAATACTTCAGGTTATGATTCTTGGGTACTTTTGCATGTTTCTGGGAATTTTTAATTCTACTCAAGTGTTGAGTTTTCTGGAGATCTTTTGTATTCGTTGATTCGATCGGATAATTTAACTTCGTTTAAGTTTTCCGGGTAATTTAGAACGTGTTAAAAAGTTCGAACGGATATCTATAACTCACTTTTTCCCCTGCCGGAAAATTTCCAAGTGTTGGATTTTTTCCTTAGTTAAAGAACATTCACAGTTGTGCAAGTAACGCGGTGGACCCTCTAGAAGAACACAAACCTTAACTCGATTTTGTGACCGTCTGAACCGCCTCTAAACCTTAGGGTTTGGGGCAGTACGGCGTTGCCACATGTGAGGCGTTGGTTTGACCCTTCTGCGGCTGGACCATTGGTACTGTGGCATGTGATGGATGCTTTTAAACTAATTTCAAGTGTTGAGCAAAAAAAGGGAATTTTTGGGTGTTTGTTTATTCGATCGGAAAGTTTAACATTGTCTATTTATCTGGAATGTGATACAATATTTGGAATCCATAAGTAGTTATGAGATAACTAATTTGAATGTTGTAAATCTAGCAGTTTTTGTCTCATATGATCGGTTGCCACGGAATTTTGATGTGATCAAGTCCGTCGCAATCACGTAGCGTACGCGAATACTCGCCGAGTAAACTTAACAGATAGCCACGCCCCATAGCCCCAACCAAGTGACTGTAGGAGAACCCCGTCGCCAAAAGCATCCGTTCGGGTGCTCACGGCAGCGGTGTTCCGCCTTAGTGCACTTCGTCGACGGCATCGGGGGTGCGGCCGTCTACTAAAGTTTTCGACGAGCATTCGATCAGGTTGTCGGGAATCTTGTTGAATTGCCCGACTAGATATTGAAAAGTGTTTTCGATATTGAGACTAAAATGCGGGGTTTATAATTGTTAGGCATGCGATGTCTAAGGAATTCATTTGGTTAGGCATGAGATGTCTAAGAAGGTTGCGGATTCCAACTGTTGTAGTTTTACATTTTCTTTTCTGCGACCGTAAGTGTAATATGTGGTGTATCGCCGGTTTCGTTGCTATACATCAACGACAATTGGGATACGCATATTTACCTACGTTGATAATATGTGATGTTATGTGTTGCTGTGATATGTTATATTGGATCGTCGCGTTTTGATTAGCCGGGGGTTTTATATGAGATGAGAGTTTTTCTTTTTCATTCATGTAAAATTCATTGTATGTAATATTCTTTTATTGGGGCACTTCCGGGATGAGGATGATGTCACCATTGTATATTATTTACTTTTCCGCATTATGATAGACCCAAGGCGGGGAGCACAAGTAACCGGGTTCTAGGGTCCAGTGGGAGACCATCTCGAGGAGTCGAGACCGGGTCTCCTAACTCTAGAATTGATAGGGTTGCTTGCAGCTCTCGTAAGGGTCTAGGGTTGTGGGATTGGCTATTCATCGCGACCGTGGAATCCGTATTTATATACAGGCTCGCATTAAAACACTGACCTCCTAGTATATCCAATATTTCATATATGTTCTTCTGCTGCAATGTTCTGTGATGAGATCATATTACTGCCTGAGACGAATGTTTATATTATATATATGAGATATTCATTGTATATTGTTGATTTCGTTTCAAATGTGATACTTGTGAAGCATAATAAAATGGGACTTCATTAATGAAATTAATGAAACTAAAAGAAACCTAAAGATATTGTAGAAACTTGTCTTAAAAACAGGTAGCTCTAGTTCTTGCTTTGCATAGCGGTATTCCTTGTAGAATATCCAGCACCTTATTCGATAAGGAAAGAGTCGAGATCCCTTCACCGGGAGTGACCTCTTTAGCGAAACTAGCAAATACTACAAATTCGGTTTGTCTTTTGATTGTTTTTATAGTTTTTGCTTTGCATAGTGATATTTGTGAAATATCCTGCACCTTATTCGATGAGGAAAAAGCCGAGATCCCTTCACCGGGAGTGACCTCTTTGGCAAAACTAGAAAAGTCCTCAAAAACATTCCATTTAAAATCACTCGATTCTACAACGATATCAAGTTCATTACGCAAAGGGTTTTCTTAAAAACCTGTCGTAGCTCTCTGTCATTTTAGGAAGTAGAGTACTTAGTATTCGTGCTGCGTATGTCGACTATAGTTGAGGCATAGTGTACGGTAGCTAAGTGATGTCTTCCTACACAGCATATAATGCGATTAATTAGGACAGTCATGTGATTATGTCGACCATAGTTGAGGGTCATGTGGGTGGGTCTAATTAATCATGAAATGACGGGAAGAACTTGACTAGTGCTTACGATATGTTGACCATAGTTAAGGTCATAAGTACTAGGGGCAAAATATTATCGGGAATTTCAAGTGTTGAAATTTGCAATGAGATTGCATACCTTCTATGAGATAGTTGGATCCCGATACCCACTGCGAGTAAGAGTTACTCCCGGGAGAGTTTTACACATTACAACTAGTCGATCGAGTGGGTGTCTAGAAAGGTGTTGACGGGGTTATGCCTCTGGGAAAACGAGATTTATTTTAATTAGGTCCATGAGAAAGCACGGGGAACCTCCCTCAAAGTACCGGCACTGGCATGGCTGAAAGATTGGCGAACTTGTAGGGTGTAATTAATCCCGGCTAGTCTTTCCTTTTAGGGTTTGAAGGAAGATTTGACTAAAACAGAGGGAGCCATCCTGATTAGATAAATTGACAACCAATCTAATCTTGCAAAAAGCGCACGCAGAGTGTTTTCTTCTCTCTCTCTCTCCTGGTTGCGACTATGTCACGCCTTAATCAAGATAATAATACGGATGTATTGACCGAACCCGCTTGTTATACTGCGCTAGGGAACATTGGTCCCGCTCCAACTTATAAATGTTATATGACCGAGCAGGAAATTGGGGATTACCAGAATTCCCGTGCCACCCAAACGAAGAAAGTTCATGCTGATGCATCTTCTTCGGGTGTGTTTCATTACAAAGAACTGTTTCTCAGTATCCTCTACGTCCTGGGTATTTGATACCGGATCAGGATCCCGGATATGTAATCTGTTACATGGGCTACAGAAAGGTAAAGAACTGAGAACGGGTGATAAGTTTCAAGAGTTGGAAATGATGCAAGTGTTGCAGCCAAGTCTATTAGCAGTTATCACCCTATATTGCCAGAATACATTGATTCTGAACGAATGTTATTAGATACCGAACCTGATATACAACATCATATCATTATCTTTATTAGTAAAGAAGGATATAATTTTGTATTGTTGGATAATGTTTTGAACATTTCCTATATCAAGAGTTGATCGGTTCAGGCACGTTATCTAAAAGCATAGACGTTCTAAATCAAACCACGGTTCTTAACGTAAAGATCACACACAAGAGGAAGAGTTCAGAAATGAACGAATCCTTCTTGAGGCATTGTAGACTAGGTCATATCAATGCGACCCGACTAGCTAAGTTATATTTAGATGCATATTTAAATTAGTTTGAATTTACATCTTGTGAAACTTGCCGGTCATGTCACAAAGAAAAGATGAACAAAGCTCTGTTTATTGGAAAAAGAGAAAGAGTTATTGAACTCTTGGGATTGATGCATGATGATGTAGGTAAGTCCCCTGTCTACACATGCCAGGACTGGTTCTTTGTACTTCATTACATTCACTGATTATCTCGCAAGATTCGCACATGTGTTCCTGTTGAAACACAAGTCTGAAACTTTTGAGAAATTCAATGAATAAAAGTTAGAAGTAGAGAACCAAAAACGGGTATAAGTATTATGTCCTTTGAAGTGATCAAGGAGGAGAATACTTGAGCACGGAATTCCTGGACTATTCTAAAGGAGAATGAGATTCTCTCTCAGCATTATTCCTCCGCATGCACCATAGCATGTCGGTGTATCGGGGCGGAGCAATCGCACCCTATGTGATATGGTGTGCTCTATGATGAGTACTACTGAGTTGCCTATTTTCTTTTGGGGTTATGCACTTGAGAAGTTGCATACCTATTGCAACCAAATCAGATGCCTACCACTCCATATGTGATATGGTATGGGAAGAGCCTTTCTCTTAAAGATATTAAGATTTGGGGTTGTCCGGCCTATGTTTAAAAGAAAAATACGGACAAGCTCGAGGCAAAGGTCAGTTCTGTGGAAGTTTGTTGGATATACAAATTGCAGCTGATGATTTTGTAGAACCGGAGGATTCAATAGATCCCAACGAACCTCAGCCTCTCCGCCGATCTGGTAGGGTTCCTCATCCACCTGAGAGATACTTCAGTTTCTCTATGACAGTGGAAGAGAGGACTGCATCATGAGATGATGACCCAACTAGTTTCGAGCAGGCCATCAGGAGTGGTGACTCTGTGAGAATGGCTAGATGCTTAGCGATCTGAGATGGGATCCTTATACACCAACGAAGTATGGACTTTGGTTGCTTTATCTGAAGGGTTAAATCCTCATCAGGAGCAAGTATATCTTGAGAAGATTACTTGGTGTACATAGAAAAGTTGAGACTTTCAAAGCTATGCTTAAGTCCATCCAGATCCTACTTGCCACTGCTACATACCATGATTACGATATCTGGTGGTTGGGTGTCATGACTGCTTTTCTAAATGATGATTTGGAAGAGAGCGTCTATAAGTACACAGCCAGAGGGCTTCGTAAACCGTGGGAGCAGCGGAAACGTGTGCAAGATGTTTTATGGGATAAATCAGGCATCGCGGAGTTGGAACGTCTGTTTTGATGTAGTAGTCAAAGAGTTTGACTTCATCAAAATGGTAGATGAACCTTGTATATACAAAAAGGGTAGTAGAGAGTATGGTGGTGTTCCTCGTAGAGTACATGGATGACATACTCTTGATAGGGAAGGAGTTTCCTATGCTACGCTCAGTCAATCTCCTCTTATCACAAGGATTCTCCATATAAGGATCAAAGTGATACCTCCTAAATCCTAGGTTTTATATCTATGAGATATATCTAATTGGATGTTATGATTCTCACTAGTTGTAGTGAGATGGTATCAATCGATCCTAGGGAGAATCACTGGAAAGGTTCCAGGGTGATAAGGAAGACTGAATGTCAGTCACAGGCTTTGTCTTTACCCTCAGTGGAGGGACGATATGTTGGAAGAGTTCCAAGCTAGATACCGTGACTTACAAGACGTTTAAAGGCAAGATACATCATTACCAAGGATGCTACCAAAGAGACAGTCTGGATATCTATAAGTTCATGAGATGAACTTCGTTCCTGCCATTGTGTGACAATGGAGTTGTGGCTTATGCCAAGGAACCCCGTCCCATTAGAGATCCAGACATATTCTTAGGCAGTATCGCCTGATCATGGAGATGGTTGATCTCCAGGGAGATCGAGGTTAGGATAGTAGACACAGAGGACAACAGCGCGGATCCACTGACAAAGGCCTATTTCCCAGTAGAGACTTTTATGGGATGGTTGAGTATGAGATACTTCAACCACGGCTTATTGTTGGGTATGAGATACTACAACAGATAGCCCTAGTGCAAGTGGGAGATTGTTAGTTATATGTATGCCCTAGAGGCCATTACTATACATACGTTGTATATTGTAGTGGATGCTTGGACATATATTGGGAGGACTTTCTTGCTCGACATGATAGTATGCTATCTGTTTACTCTTTATCTTAACATATACTCTGATTGTCTTTATGTCACATGTTGATAAAGCCCTTAGGATGAGTACTTGACTGCCAGGACTATGATGCAGATCATACTGGTGGGGACAGTATAGTCGCCAAGTACATCCTTCAAATTTTCCTAGTCGTGAGAGTACCGAGACAGGGCATCGATACTCCAGAGTAGACTAGCGTATACGCTTCTTGACCCATATGATGGGCGTGTTGGGGTCCTAGGCACCGTAGTGAGGTCTCACAAGGCATCGATCATGCCAATTTCAAAAATTCTAGTGCCGAGAAACCCTAATGTACGGATCGTTTGCTAGATTTCTAGGCGAAACAAAAACTAGTTAACACTTAACTAAGGGAATACGGAAATACAACCTTTGTAGATCCGTTTGCTCCACCTCCATAGCTCCGCAACGACGTCCTCTCGCTGTCCATAAGAAGTCCCGGGCTCTAGCGTCGGCTTCGTCGGAGAATGGGCAAGCTAGGTCGTCGATGTCCATGCCGAAGATGATCTACGTCGAGGCATCGCTAAATCAAGCTCCGACTTCACCAAGTCAAAAAACTTGTGAAGTAAACACACTCTACTACTTGGCAAGAGGTAGAGGATGAAGAAATAGGAAGTGGGTAGACTTTAGTTTTGGATTTCTCACACTCTTCATCAATCCACCATTGATGAGGTTTTGTTTTCTTCACTTGAAGAAAGGAAGAAGAAGAAGAAAATTATGATAAGAATTATTATTTATTGGAAAAGAAAAACCATCCTTATCATAATAGTAACCATAGTTTAATGTAGAGAATTGATCATGGTTAGTGAATGGTTAGGTTTCTACAAGATGACAAAATGGTTGCAATGGTCAAAGTATTCATGAAGCTTCATGAATGAAACAAAAATGCCACCATTTTATCATGCAATTTTTTCTTTTCCAAAAAGAAATAAACAAATGAATAAAATGAATAATCAAATAGAAAACCCTAACCATTCCATTAACCAAGGTTTAATTCTATACACTAAACAAAAAGGGCATGCACCATCAAACATGATACAAGCAAGTGCACAAATCATATCGCATATGAAATGTGTACACCCGAGTGAGAAAATCCATTTAAAGTGAACCAATATTAGTTAATGCAAAGTAATATATCAAATATATATAATTATACATTAAATCATTAAATCAACACTTGATTTAACGATCCGGTCATATCTCATATAACCGACTAATATCCAATGTATCGATTTATCGAATCAATCCTTGATTCGATAACTAGGTTATATCGCATACAACCATTCGACACATTCATCGCGAGAATGGAATACGATATCACATACACGCATTATTCTCGGTCCCGCACATATCTCATATGCGCTCCTATTTCGTTTTGCTTGAGCCAGGAAACCTCTGTGTAGGACTCTGAAGACTCGTCAATACGCCGGCAGCAGATGATGATCATATCAAACACCCACAAGCCGCAAGCGGTCTGCTAAACGTAACGGCCACCCGGGTATTGAGCGATCTGAAGATCGACGAGCAAGCCCGCTCACACTCCAGTGAATCCGACCAGTAACACTACCGTACAGTCCGGTCTGATCGTCTGATATGCCGCATATCTCGCCTAGGGGTGGTAAACGTCAGACCCCAATAGCTCAATAAGTCGTGTCGATATGAGGTCTATAACACTTCGAGAAACTACTGGTAACGCTTACCAGTAAATCTCAGCAACCCTGGCCAGGGATTTCCTGTTATAGCCAATCGAACACAGCGCAACATCAACTCCCTATACCGGGAGAGACGAATCCCCTCCTATCGCTCATTGCCTCCATGTGACTCGGGACTGTACCCAAAAACCACCGTTTTGCACGCCCTCTTGGACGTGGTAAGATGGAAATCAAAGCACAGTGGGAACCACACAAGACTCTATGACGATCTCGGGTCAACAGACTACTCTGTACTAGTGTCACCAGAGAACTGCCATCTGACGTGAGGTATAATACCATCTGGGAGTTCTCGGCGAGTCCGTCCAGTGTACCCAGTCTCTACTGAGCACCCGTATATCTCCTCTGATGTCAAACACCAATGGATATGGGATCATCCATCGCCCATCTGTATGGGTCGAGAAGGTACACGCTAGTCTACTCTGGTATATCGATGCCCCGTCTCGATACACCCACGACTAGGGACTTTGAAGGATGTACTTATGGACTACCATGTCCCCACTAGTATGATCCGCATCATAGTCTAGGTAGTCAAGTACACATCCTAAGGGCTTTACCAACATGTAACAGAGAGACAATCAGTGCACACGTTAAGGTAAAGAGTAACCAGATAGCATACTATCATGTCGAGCAAGAAAGTCTTCCCTATATATGTCCCAGCATCCACTACAATATACATCCTATGTACAGTAATGGCCTCTAGGGCATACATATAACTAACAATCTCCCACTTGCACTAGGGCCATCTGTAGCAGTGGTTGTAGTATCTCATACTCAACCATCCCATAAAAGTCTCTCTCTGGGAATAGGCCTTCGTGAGTGGATCCGCTGCGTTATCCTCTAAGTCTGCTCTCCTTGCCTCGATCACTCTGGAGATCAACCATCTCCATGATCAGGTGATACTGCCTTAGAATAAGTCTGGATCACTGATGGGACCGGCGTTCCTTGGCATAAGCCACAACTCCATTGTCTCACAATGGTAGGAACATAGTTCATCTCATGAACCATTATACATCCAAACAGCCTCTTTGGTAGCATCTTAAGTAGCGATGTATCCTGCCTTTATCGTCTAGTATGTCACGGTATCTAGCTTGGAACTCTTCCAACATACCGTCCCTTTACTGAGGGTAAAGACAATGCCTGCGACTGACATTCAGTCGTCTTTATCACCCTGGAACACTTCCAGTGATTCTCCCCAGGATCACTTGATACCATCTCACTACAACTAGTGAGAATCCTAACATCCAATTAAATCTATCTCATAGATCCAAAACTCAGGATTAAGGAGGTATCACTTTGATCCTATATGGAGAATTATTGTGATAAACGGAGATTGATCGAACGTAGCATAAGAAACTCCTTTTTTATCAAGAGTATGTCATCCACGTACTCTACGAGGATCACCACCATACTCCCTACTACCTTTTTGTATATACAAGGTTCATCTACCATTTTGATGATGTCAACTTCCTTGACTTATCCATCAAAACAGATTTTCCAACTCCGCGATGCCTGCTTTATCCTATAAAGCATCTTGCACATGTTTCCGCTGCTCCCACTGTCTATGAAGCCCTCTGGCAGTGTACTTATAGACGCACTCTTCTAAAACATCATTTAGAAAAGTAGTCATGACACCCAATCACCAGATATCGTAGTCATGGTATGTAGCCGTGGCAAGTAGGATCTGGATGGACTTAAGCATAGATACTTGAAAAGGTTTCATCATTATCCACACCTGGTCAATGATGAAAACTTTTAACAAGTCTAGCTTTGAAAGTCTCAACTTTTCCATGTACACCAAGTAATCTTCTCAAGATATACTTGCTCCTGATGGGGATTTAACCCTTCAGATATAGCAACCAAAGTCCATACTTCGTTGGTGTATAAGGATTCCATCTCAGATCACTGAGCATCCAGCCATTCTTACAGAGTCTTACTCCTGATGGCCAGCTCGAAGCTAGTTGGGTCATCATCTCATGATGCAATCCTCGCTCCCACTGTCATAGAGAAACAGAAGTATCTCTCAGGTGGGTGAGGAACCCTACTAGATCGGCGGAGAGGCTGAGGTTCGTTGGTATCTACCGAATCCTTTGGTTCTATCAAATCATCAGCTGCTGTTTGTATAGCTGGAACACTTCCAGTTCTACATAACTAACTTTGCCTCGAGCTTGTCCGGATTGTGCTTTTAGACATAGGCCGGTCAACCCCAAATCTTAACTAACTTAAGAGATGGGCTCTTCCCATTCCATATCACATATGAAGCGGTAGGCAACTGATTTGATTCAAACCCTATTCAATAGGTATGCAACTTCACAAGTGCATAACACCCAATAGGAAAAAGGTAACTCAGTAGTACTCATCATAGAGCACACCATATCAAATAGGGTGTATCTGCTCCGCCCCGATATACCATCGTGCTATGGTGTATATGGAGGAGTAATGCTGAGAGAGAATCTCATTCTCCTTTAGAATAGTCCAGGAATTCCATGCACAAGTATTCTCCTCCTTGATCACATCAAAGGACATAATACTTATACCCGTATTTTGGTTCTCTACTTCTAAATTATATTCTGTGAATATCTCAAAAGGTTCGGACTTGTGTTTCAACAGGAACATAGGTCTGAATCTAAAGAGATCATCAGAGAACGTAATGAAGTATAAAGAACCGGTCTTGGTATATGTAGACAGGGGACCTACATACATCAACATGTATCATCCCAAGAGTTCACTAACTCTTTCTCTGTTTCCAATAAACAGAGCTATGGTCATCTTATCTTTGTGACATGACTGGCGAGTTTCACAAGATGTAAATTCAAACAG
Source organism: Agapanthus africanus (assembly GCA_030015575.1). Classification (NCBI taxonomy): domain Eukaryota; kingdom Viridiplantae; phylum Streptophyta; class Magnoliopsida; order Asparagales; family Amaryllidaceae; genus Agapanthus; species Agapanthus africanus. The sequence goes on from JASDDO010000012.1 coordinate 150,996,026, forward strand.
ATTTAAATATGCATCTAAATGTAACTCCAGCTAGTCAGGTCGCATTGATATGACCTAGTCTACTATACCTCAAGAAGGATCCGTCCATTTCTGAACTCTTCTTCTTGTGTGTGTTCCGTATACTAAGAACTGTAGTTTGATTTAGAACATTAATGTTTTTAGATAACGTGCCTGAACCGATCAACTTTTGATATAGGAAATGTTCAAAACATTATCCAACAATACGAAATTTTATCGTTTCTTTACTAATAAAGAGACAGATATGATTTTGTATATCAGGTTCGGTATCTAATAACATTCGTTCAGAATCAATGTATTACAATACAGGGTGACAGTGACCAACAGACTTGGCTGCAACACTTGCCCCGTTTTCTGCCTCATGAAACTTATCACCCGTTCTCAGTTTTTCTACCCTTTTGTAGCCCTATGTAACATCTTACATATCTGGGATCCTGATCGGGTATCATATACCCAGGATTCGGAGGATACTGAGAAACAGTTCTGTATAATGAACACACCCGAAGATGATGCATCAGCATGCACTCTCTTCGTTTGGGCGGCACGGGAAATCTGGTATTCCCCAATTTCCTGCTCTGTCTTATAACAATTATAAGTTGGAGCGGGACCAACGTTCCCCAGCTCAGTATAACAAGCGGGTTCGGTCAATAATCCATATTATTATCTTGATTAAGGCGTGACATGGTCGCTACCAGGAGAGAGAGAAGAAAACACTCAGCGTGCGCTCTGCAAGAATAGATTGGTTATTATTTTTATCTAATCAGGATGGCTCCCACTGCTTTTTATCAAATCTTCCTTCAAACCCTAAAAGGAAAGACTAGCCGGGATTAATTACACACTACAAGTTTGCCAATCTTTCAGCCAGGCCAGTGTCGGTACTTTGAGGGAGGTCCCCCGTGCTTTCGCACGAACCTAATTAATGTAAACCTCGTTTTCCCAGAGGCGTAACCCCATTGACACCTTTCTAGACACCTACTTGATCGGCTAATTGTAATGTATAAAACTCTCCCAGGAGTAACTCTTACTCGCAGCGGGTATCGGGATCCAACTATCTCATAGAAGGTATGCAATCTCATTGCAAATTTCAACACTTGAAATTCCCGATAATATTTTGCCCCTAACGTGCTATGACCTTGACGAAAGCCAACAAACCATAGCCCGCTAGTCAAGTTCAACCCGTACATTTCTTGATTGAATTAAACCCACCCGCACGACCCTTGACGAAAGCCAACAAAGCCGCACGACTACCCTAATCCAATCGCATCGTATGCTAGCAGATAAGCAGCATATAGCTACCGCACACTGCACCTTGACGAAAGCCAACAAATGCAGCACGAATACTATATACAACTTATCTGAAATGACGGAGGGCTACGACAGGTTTTTCTGAAAACCTATTGCGTAATGAACTTGATATCGTTGTAGAATCAAATGAAGTTTAAAATGGAGTGCTTTTGAGGCTTTTCTAGTTTTGCTAAAGGAGTCACTCCCGGTGAAGGGATCGTCGGTCCTTTCCTCGTCGAATGAGGTGCGGGATATATCACATATATCACTGTGCAAAGCAAAAACACTTAAAAGCAATCAAAAGACAAACCGAGGGTGTAGCATCTGCCAGTTATTGTTAAAGGAATCACTCCCGGTGAAGGGATCTCGGTCCTTTCCTTATCGAATAAGGTGCAGGATATATCATATATACCGCTGTGCAAAGCAAAAACTGTAGCTACCTGTTTTATTTTGAAATTCGATTCTACAACATCTTAGGTTTCTTTTATTTCATTAATCATATTAATGAAGTCCCATCATTTAAGTACCTAAACATCACAGATAAATACGACGTACACTTATGCCATCCGCATTCGCCTCGATGTCCCCTCGTGCACCGTTAGGTTAGGTAACTAACGGCAGAGCGGGGCAGGGCTAGCACGAGTGTAAAACATAAGTAACGTCTATATAATATATCATATATACTATATACTGTATCTATCACAGAACATCACATGATCACATCACAGATATCGCAGCAGAAGAATCATATGAAATATTGGATATACTAGGACGTCCGTGTTTTCAATACGAGCCAGTACAAAACACGGATTCCACGGTCGTGATGAATAGCCAAACCCACACCCCTAGACCCCTACGAGAGCGTCAAGCAACCCTACCAATTCTGGAGTTAGGAGACCCGGACTCGACTCCTCGAGTTGGTCTCCCACTGGACTCCAGAACCCGGTTACTTGTGCTCCCCTCCTTGGGTCTATCCTAGTGCGGAAAAGTAAATAAAATAAAACGGGTGACAACTTCCGCAACCTGGAAGCGCCCCAATTAAAAGAATATTACATACAAGTTTTTACATGAATGAAAATGAAAAACACTCATCTCACATAAAAACCCCCGGCTATTCAAACACGACGATCCAATATAACATATCCAGCAACACATAACATCACATGTCATCAACGTAAGTAAACATGCGTATCCCAATTGTCGTTGACATGTAGCAACGAAACCGGCGATATCACATATTACACTTACGGTCACAGAAAAGAAAGTGTAAAACTACAACAGTTGGAATCCGCAACCACCTCAGACATCGCATGCCTGACCAAATGAATTCCTTAGACATCGCATGCCTAACAATTATAAACCCCGCATTTTAGTCTCATTATCGAAAACTCTGTTCAATATGAAGTCGGGGAATTCAACAAGATTCCCGAAATCTTGATCGAATGCTCGTCGCAAACTTCAGTAGGCGGCCGCACCCCCGATACCGTCGACGAAGTGCACCAAGGCGGAACACCGCTACCGCGAGCACCCGAACGGATGCTTTCGGCGACGGGGTTCTCCTACAGTCACTTGGTCGAGGTTATGGAGCGAGGCTGTCTATTAAGTTTACCCGGCGAGTATCCGCGTACGCTACGTGATTGCGACGGACTTTTGATCACATCAAAATTCCGTGGCAACCGATCAAGTGAGACTAAACTGCTATGTTTATAATATTCATTCCGTTATCACATAACTTCTTGTGAATTCCAATTATTGTATCCCATTCCAGATAAACAGAAAATGTTAAACTTTTCGATCGAACAATCGAACACCCAAGTTTTCCCGATACAGATCAACACATGAAATAAGTCTAACAACATTCAGTTCATGCCTCAGTACCAACGGTCCAGCCGTAGAAGGGTCAAGCCAACGCCTCACATGTGGCACGCCGTACTGCCCCAAACCCGAAGGTTCAAAGGGCAGTTCAAGACGGTCACATAATCGAGTTAAGGTTTGTTGTCTTCTAGAGGGTCCATCGAGTTACTTGCACTACTTAGAACGTCGTTAAACTACGGAAAAATCCAACACTTGGAAATTTCCCGACAGGGGAAAAATTGGGTATTTATATCCGGTCGAACTTTTTAACATATTCTAAAATTTATCCGGAAAGCCCCACAGACAAAATTTGATAATCCGATCGAACGTACGAATCCCCAAAACAACTGCAGAAAACTCATCTGTATAATAAATATAAAAATATCCCAGGAAAATCAGTACAGAAATCTGAGAATTACTGTGAAAACAAAATGCACAAAACGACAAAATCGGCCGCGCTTCCGCCGCACGAGCCAAGCTCGTGCCGCGGAAACGCGGTGGGAAAGTTGATTTAGGCCCACGAAATTTACAGTAATTCTTAGAAAACCCTGCTTGATTTTCTGGATATTTTTAATCTTGAAAAATCCACAATTTTAAAATCTGGACAGAGAGCAAGTTCGATTCGGGGTTTCGGGTTCGTTCGGACTTCAAATTCCGTCTGGACTTCGCCTAAGGCTCTAGCTAGGCTCTGATACCACTGTTGAGGTCCTAGGCACCCTAGTGAGGTCTCACAAGGTATCGATCATGCCAATTTCAAAAATTCTAGTGCCGAGAAACCCTAATGTACGGATCGTTTGCTAGATTTCTAGGCGAAACAAAAACTAGTTAACACTTAACTAAGGGAATACGGAAATACAACCTTTGTAGATCCGTTTGCTCTACCTCCATAGCTCCGCAACGACGTCCTCTCGCTGTCCATAAGAAGTCCCGGGCTCTAGCGTCGGCTTCGTCGGAGAATGGGCAAGCTAGGTCGTCGATGTCCATGCCGAAGATGATCTACGTCGAGGCATCGCTAAATCAAGCTCCGACTTCACCAAGTCAAAAAACTTGTGAAGTAAACACACTCTACTACTTGGCAAGAGGTAGAGGATGAAGAAATAGGAAGTGGGTAGACTTTAGTTTTGGATTTCTCACACTCTTCATCAATCCACCATTGATGAGGTTTTGTTTTCTTCACTTGAAGAAAGGAAGAAGAAGAAGAAAATTATAATAAGAATTATTATTTATTGGAAAAGAAAAACCATCCTTATCATAATAGTAACCATAGTTTAATGTAGAGAATTGATCATGGTTAGTGAATGGTTAGGTTTCTACAAGATGACAAAATGGTTGCAATGGTCAAAGTATTCATGAAGCTTCATGAATGAAACAAAAATGCCACCATTTTATCATGCAATTTTTTCTTTTCCAAAAAGAAATAAACAAATGAATAAAATGAATAATCAAATAGAAAACCCTAACCATTCCATTAACCAAGGTTTAATTCTATACACTAAACAAAAAGGGCATGCACCATCAAACATGATACAAGCAAGTGCACAAATCATATCGCATATGAAATGTGCACACCCGAGTGAGAAAATCCATTTAAAGTGAACCAATATTAGTTAATGCAAAGTAATATATCAAATATATATAATTATACATTAAATCATTAAATCAACACTTGATTTAACGATCCGGTCATATCTCATATAACCGACTAATATCCAATGTATCGATTTAGCGAATCAATCCTTGATTCGATAACTAGGTTATATCGCATACAACCATTCGACACATTCATCGCGAGAATGGAATACGGTATCACATACACGCATTATTCTCGGTCCCGCACATATCTCATATGCGCTCCTATTTCGTTTTGCTTGAGCCAGGAAACCTCTGTATAGGACTCTAAAGACTCGTCAATACGCCGGCAACAGATGATGATCATATCAAACACCCACAAGCCGCAAGCGGTCTGCTAAACGTAACGGCCACCTGGGTATTGAGCGATCTGAAGATCGACGAGCAAGCCCGCTCACACTCCAGTGAATCCGACCAGTAACACTACCGTACAGTCCGGTCTGATCGTCTGATATGCCGCATATCTCGCCTAGGGGTGGTAAACGTCAGACCCCAATAGCTCAATAAGTCGTGTCGATATGAGGTCTATAACACTTCAAGAAACTACTGGTAATGCTTACCAGTAAATCTCAGCAACCCTGGCCAGGGATTTCCTGTTATAGCCAATCGAACACAGCGCAACATCAACTCCCTATACCGGGAGAGACGAATCCCCTCCTATCGCTCATTGCCTCCATGTGACTCGGGACTGTACCCAAAAACCACCGTTTTGCATGCCCTCTTGGACGTGGTAAGATGGAAATCAAAGCACAGTGGGAACCACACAAGACTCTATGACGATCTCGGGTCAACAGACTACTCTGTACCAGTGTCACCAGAGAACTGCCATCTGACGTGAGGTATAATACCATCTGGGAGTTCTCGGCGAGTCCGTCCAGTGTACCCAGTCTCTACTGAGCACCCGTATATCTCCTCTGATGTCAAACACCAATGGATATGGGATCATCCATCGCCCATCTGTATGGGTCGAGAAGGTACACGCTAGTCTACTCTGGTATATCGATGCCCCGTCTCGATACACCCACGACTAGGGACTTTGAAGGATGTACTTATGGACTACCATGTCCCCACTAGTATGATCCGCATCATAGTCTAGATAGTCAAGTACACATCCTAAGGGCTTTACCAACATGTAACAGAGAGACAATCAGTGCACACGTTAAGGTAAAGAGTAACCAGATAGCATACTATCATGTCGAGCAAGAAAGTCTTCCCTATATATGTCCCAGCATCCACTACAATATACATCCTATGTACAGTAATGGCCTCTAGGGCATACCTATAACTAACAGGGCGATGGATGATCATATATCCATTGGTGTTTGACATCAGAGAAGGTATACGGGTGCTCAGTGGAGACTGGGTACACCGGACGGACTCGCCGAGAACTCCCAGATGGTATTATACCTCACGTCAGATGGCAGTTCTCTGGTGACACTGGTACAGGTTAGTCTGTTGACCCGAGATCGTCATAGAGTCTTGTGTGATTCCCACTGTGCTTTGATTTCCATCATACCACGTCTAAGAGGGCGTGCAAAATGGTGGCTTTTGGGTACAGTCCCGAATCATATGGAGGCAATGAGCGATAGGAGGGGATTCGTCTCTCCCGATATAGGGAGTTGATGTTGCGCTGTGTTCGATTGGCTATAACTAGAAATCCCTGGCCAGGGTTGCTGAGATTTACTGGTAAGTATTATCAGTAGTTTCTCGAACTGTTATAGACCTCATATCGACACGACTGATCAAGCTACTGGGGTCTGACGTTTACCACCCCTAGGCGAGATATGCGACATATCAGACGAAGAGACCGGACTGTACGGGAGTGTTACTGGTTGGATTCGCAGGAGAATGTACAGGCTTGCTTGTTGATGTTCTGATCGCTCAATACCTTGGTGGCTATTACGTTTAGCTGACGCTTGCAGCTTATGGGTGTTTGATATGATCATCACCTACTGCCGGCGTATTGACGATTCTTTAGAGTCCTACACAGAGGTTTCCTGGCTCAGGAAAAACAGAGTAGGAGCACATATATGATATGTGCGGGACCGAGAACAATACGTGTATGTGATACTGTATTAGATTCTCGCGATATGAGATATCGGCCGGGTATATGTGATATAGCCGGGTCATCGGATCAAGTGTTGATTCGATGAACTGATACAGATTATATTAGTCGGTTATTTGTGAAATAGCCGGATTATCGGATCAAGTGTTGATTCGATAATTTAATGTATAATTATATATATTTGATATATTAAATTACATTAACTAATATAAGCTCACTTAAAGATTCTTTTTCTCACTCGGGTAATACATTGATATATATGTGATATATGTTAATTGTATTATTTTATTTTGTTACAAAATATATTATATATGTGATATATAATATTGTAACAAGTTAAGGTTACAAATGCAACATGTTTTGTGGAGTTTAAACATGGTTAGGGTTTGGATTAGGGTTAAGCCTTCTTGAAGCTTCTTGAAGCTTTGTTTTTGTTTTTAAGCAAAGATATTTTGTTGATATTTCTTAACCAAACCCAAACCCTTTACCATAGTAAATTCTCTACATGGGTTAAGTCTTCATTCTTAACCCATGGTTGCATTTATAATCTCACACAAGATTTCATTATTCATCACAAATTGATTTGCTTCTTCTTCTTCTTCCTTTTTGATGAAAAGCTTTCTAGATTTTTCAAATGTGATGAAAATGAGTGAGATAAAGAAAACAAATGAGAGCTAAATTCCTACTTCATCATCCTCATCTATTCTAGCCACTTAGATTAGGGTGTTTGCTTTGCTAATACTTGATTAGTGAAGCAAAAGCTTGGGCTTGAGTTTCTTCAAGGTAGATCATCTTTGTTATTGAAGATCGGAAGCAAGATTGCATCTTTCTCTTCATGGAGCCTCTCTAGAGTCCGGGTACATGATGATCGTGGCGAAAAGACCTCAACACGGAGCTTATGAAGCGAAGGAATGGACTACAAAGGTTGTAATCCCAAACTCTTAGAAGTAAAGTTGTTTACTTGCATGTTTAACCCTAATAATCTAGCAAAGATCCGCGCTTTAGGTTGTTCGGCACGTCTAAATTTTAAATCGGGCATGGTTGATGCCTTATAGACCCTTGTGACAGTGCCTAGTAACCCTACACAAGTTACCAACATCTTGTAAATCACTTTCAAGTTTTAATAATATTTGTGTTTCTTTGTTTACTTGCTTTCTTTTCTTTACTTTCTTTGTTTTTCTTTTGTTTATGATGCTTAACTAATCTTCTTTGGTTGTGGTTGTGGTAAGAAAGTGAAATGAAAGGCTTTGCCTCTTCCTCCTCTTGTCAATGTTTAATGTGCTTAATTTTGATTATAAACTTAGTATTGTAACTTGGATGGATTGATATAATATGTTGATTCCATGGTTATTTTGTAATCTCATCACATACCATATTCTCCCCACAAACCCCATCTTGCAAGCCTAAGGTTAGAATCAATTCGGTGTTAAGTTTGCTAAGCTTGGATTTGGTATTTTTTGATTAAAAGACTTGACAAATCTCGTGGTTTCATATACCATATACCATCACAAACCTTTAGTAAAGTTAACACTAAAACTATTTGCTCTCACTCACTAATTGTGTTTTTGATGTTATGGTAAGCTTGCTATCCCTTGTGCTTAGTGTTGTTACCCCAAGCTCGGACATACAATGGTAAGTGAACAAAACGGACTAAGTTCGTGTTTTGCGGAGAATGTCGGAATTTTACGACTTGTGCCTCGCAACCGCTTTGACAAGTCGTGCTTCATGCCAGGATCAACGTGAGGACGAACAACTCATGAACAAAGGAGCGTCAAGGGAATCGTCGCGATTCGATCGTCCGAGCCAAATCCACGACCATTCTTTCTTAACCTGTTTTCCTTGTTTCTTGTTTTCGTATTTTCTATTTCTTGTGACAACCAACCCAATTCGTTAATTTGTTGAACCTTAAACAACAAGACCCAATACACAATTCCCTGCGGATCGATCCGTGCTTTCCAGCTTGCTACAACGCGTCGTGCACTTGCGATTTATAAATATTTAAAACGAGAACGATCTTGCATGCGCATTATGTTTCCTTAAAAGTCATATCCGTTTCAAAAGCGTTTGCGCGCGTGGGTGAATTCCCAACAAGGTCACTCCCGGTGAAGGGATCTCGGCTCTTTCCTCATCGAATGAGGTGCTGGATATTCCATAAATACCACTATGCAAAGCAAGAACTAAAAAGCAATCAAAAACAAAACCAAGTGGGTTGTAGCATCTACCAGTTTCGCTAAAGATGTCACTCCCGGTGAAGGGATCTCGGCTCTTTCTTTATCGAATAATTTACTGGATATTCTACAAGGAATACGGCTATGCAAAGCAAGAACTAGAGCTACCAGTTTTTAAAATAAGATTCTACAACATCTTTTGGTTTCTTTTATTTCATTAATCTCATTAATGAAGTCCCATCATTTATGCTTTCTAAGCATCACAGAAGAAATGAAAGCAGCAATATTTATTGTATATCATATATATAATATAAGCATTCGTCTCATCATATAAAGTGATCATATCACAGAATATCAGCGGCAGAAGATAACATATGAAATATTGGATATACTAGGAATTCTGTGTTTTAAATTAAGCCAGTATAAAACACGGATTCCACGGTCGCGATGAATAGCCAAACCCACATCCCTAGACCCCTACGAGAGCGGCAAGCAACCCTACCAATTCTTGAGTTAGGAGACTCGGTCTCGACTCCTCGAGATGGTCTCCCACTGGACTCTAGAACCCGGTTACTTATGCTCCCCTTCTTGGGTCTAACCTAATGCGGAAAAATAAATAATATACATCAATGGTGACATCATCCTCAACCCGGAAATGCCCCAATAAAAGAATATTACATACAAGTTTTTACATGAATGAAAATGAAAAACTCTCATCTCACATAAAAAAACCCGGCTATTCAAAACACGACGATCCAATATAACATATCACAGCAACACATAACATCACATGTTATCAACGTAAGTAAATATGCGTATCCCAATTATCGTTGACATATAGCAACGAAACCGGCGATACACTACATAATACACTTACGGTCGCAGAAATGAAAGTGAAAAACTACAACAATTGGAATACGCAACCATTTTAGACATCATAAACCCAATGTAACACATACTTTGGATTTCATGCCTAACCAAATGAATTCCTTAGACATCACATGCCTAACAATTATAAACCCCGCATTTTTGTCTCAATAATGAAAACACTTTTCAATAACCAGTCGGGTAATTCAACAAGATTCCCGACAACCTGATCGAATGCTTGTCGGAAACTTTAATAGATGGCCGCACCCTCGATGCCGTCGACGAAGTGCACTTAGGCGAAACACCACGGCCGCGAGCACTCGAACAGATGCTTTTGGCGACGGGGTTCTCCTACAGTCACTTGGTCAGGGCTATGGGGCGTGGCTATCTAGTAAGGTTACCCGGCGAGTATCCGCGTACGCTATGTGATTGCGACGGACTTTTGATCCATATCAAAATTCAGTGGCAACCGATCAAATGAGACTAAATTGCTAGATTTATAAAATTCAAATTAGTTTTCATGAAACAAAATATTGTGGATTTCAAGTATTGTATCACAATCACAGATAGCTAGACGATGTTAAACTTTTCGATCGAATCAACAAACACCCAAAATTTCCCAAAGAGCTCAACACTTGAGGGGAGTTTAAAAAATAGCCAGAACATGCCATAGCACCTATGGACCAACCGTAGAAGGGTCAACCCCTGCCTCACCTATAGCGCCGCGGAACTACCATAAACCCTAGGGTTTGGTGGCGGTTCCGACGGTCACAGAATCAAGTTAGGGTTTCGTTCTTCTAGAGGGTCCATAGAAACACCTGCACGATTTTCTGATGATTTTAAACACGGAAAAATCCAAGGCTTGGAAAAATTCCAGCGAGGGAGAAAATGGGTTATTGATATCCGTTCAAACTTTTTAACATCGTCTAAAAAACCCGAAATGATGTTAGAATTACGACTACGAAGCACTCTGAATTGCCTTTACAGAAATATAACACCACATGCAATATCAGTAAAAACAAGCAACACCTGAAATACCAAAACCCAGAGACTGGAACACCATAAAAAATTCAACCCAGAACCTGGCAGAAAAACCGAGCATGTCAGTTTTTATCTTCATGTGGCCGGCCAAAATCCGGCGAGGGGGGCAAAATTTTCTGTGGTGTTCATGTTACATCTCATATAACATTCTGCATTTGCTTAAAAAAATTTAGACACTTTGAAAATTTGAACAGAAACTTTGGTTTTAGTTTCGATGTTTCGGAGTTGTTTCGGTTCGTAATTCTACAAACATCGTCTAATTCTCTAGCATGGCTCTAATACTACTGCTAGGTTCCCTAGGTCGCCGCTAGGTTTCGGGAGGCATCGACCATGCCATTTTATAAAAAAATTGGCGCGCTAATGAACCCTAACCTAGAATCATAACTAGAGATTTAGACGATAATAGCATGCAAACACCTTTACATCTAAGTGAACAAGAAATAAAAGCTTTGTAGACCAGTCCATCACTTCAATAGCTCCGTGTAGTAGTCCCTTCGCTCCAAGTAGTGAACTCCCGGACTCTAGAAAGGCTCCACAAGATGAACGGAACAAGCTTGCTTGAAGTCTTCGAGGCCGAAGATGATCTACGTCGAGAAGACAACAACTCAAGATACCCCTTCACTAATATGATGAACTAGTGAAGAAACAATCCAATCTAAATGGCTAGTAGAGAAGAGGTTGATGAAGTAGGAATTTTGTTCACTTTAGAAATATTTTTCTCACCCATTTTCTTCACCTCCCAAAAAGCTGGTGAGCTTGAAGAAGGAGATGAAGAAGAAGCAACCATGGAAAAAGATCAAGTGTAGAATGGGAACCATGGGTGAGTTAATATCATATACTAACCCTTGTAGAGACTAAATCATGGCTAATCAAAATGGTTGGGTTAATAAACATCTTAAGTAAAATAAAATTGGTGGACTTAGTCAATGATTCTACAAGCTTCCATTAAGCTTCAACCATGACCAAATTCCACTCAATTTTGAATTACTTTAAATAATAAAAACTCTAGATTATGTTAAGCATGGTGTGAGTCTCATACAGCCATGTATCATGTATCATCTAGCATTACACACAAAAATGTACATTAATATATATCACATATATACTATATGCACACAAGTGAGAAAAAGAAATCTTAAGTGAGCTAGTTTTAGTTAATGTAAATTAATATATCAAATATATAATTATACATTAAATTATTAAATCAACACTTTATTTAATAATCCGGCTATATCACATACAACCGACTAATATCAATCGTATCAACTTATCGAATCAACACTTGATCCGATAACCCGGCTATATCACATATAACCGTCCGATATCACATATCGAGAGAATAGAATATGGTATCACATACTCGTATTAATCTCAGTCCCGCACATATCACATATGTGCTCCTACTTCATTTCGCTTGATCCAGGAAACCTCTGTGTAGGACTCTAAAGACTCGTCAATACGCCGGCAGTAGGTGGTGATCATATCAGTCACCCACAAGCCGCAAGCGGTCTGCAAAACGTAACGGCCACCCGAGTATTGAGCGATCAGAAGATCAACAAGTAAGCCTGCTCATACTCCTGCGAATCCAATAAGTAACACTACCGTACAGTCCGATCTCTTCGTCAGATATGACGCATATCTCATGGGGGTGGTAATCGTCAGACCCCAATAACATGAAAAGTCATGCCGATGTGAGGCTTATAACAGTTCCAGAAACTACCGATAACACTTACCAATAGATCTCAGAAACCCTGGCCAGGGATTTCCTGTTATGGCCAATCAAGCATAGCGCAACATCAACCCCCAATACCGGGAGAGACGAAATCCACTCCTATCGCTCATTGCCTCCATGTTACTCGGGACTGTACCCAAAAACCATTGTTTTGCACGATCTCTTGAATGTGGTAAGGTGGAAATCAAAGCACAGTGGGAATCACAGAAGACTCTATGACGATCTCGGGTCGACAAACTAACTTGTACCAGTGTCACCAGAGAACTGCTATCTGACGATAGGTATAATACCATCTAGGAGTTCTCGGCGAGTCTGTTCAGTCTACCTAGTCTCCACAAAGCACCCGTATACCACCTCTGATGTCAAACACAATGGATATGCGCCCATCATATGGGTCGAGAAGCCTATACGCTAGTCTACTCTGGAATATCGATGCCCCATCTCGATACTCCTACGACTAGGAATATTTGAAGGATGTACTTACCGACTACCTCTGCCCTACTAGTATGATCTGCATCATAATCCTGGTAGTCAAGTACTCATCCTAAGGGCTTTATCAACATGTAATAGAGAGACAATAAGTGTGCATGTTAAGATAAAGAGCAACTAGATAGCATACTATCATGTCGAGCAAGTAAGTCCTCCCTATATATGTCCAAGCATCCACTATAATATACATCACATGTATAGTAATGGCCTCTAGGGCATACATATAACAAACAATCTCCCACTTGCACTAAGACTATTTGTTGTAGTATCTCATACTCAACGCCCCATAAAAGTCTCTCAAGGGAAAAGCCTCTGTGAGTGGATCCGTCGTGTTAACCTTCGTTTCAACTCTCCTTACTGTAAGTCCATGCTACCTCTCCCGATACTTTCGGGCATGCGGAATTTGGTAAAAAACGATTTTTATAGAGGTGGTAACATGGACTTATAACCCGGATCTTGGTTAAACATCTAACTAACAACTTGCTAACTACTCGGTTAGGGGGTTATACCTTGCTTGTCTCGAACTCCTTCGTCTTCAAACTCCAATGGAGGTCCGGATCGGCTTCTTCCCGTCGTCTCATTACGCCGAAGATAGATCCACCTGAAAGCTCCAACCTTTGGCTCCTTCTTCGTTCTTTGAAGAAACTAGTTCACTCGGTTTGCTAAACCTTGTGAATTAGAGTGAGTAGAGAAGAGTTTGTATGGGATTTTATCTATGGTTCTTGATTCTCAACTCATGAGACAAGAGAACCATAGAGTCAAGAGAGGGAGCAAGAGCAAGAGGGTGAGAGCAAAACAAGAGAGCTCAAGAACAAGAGAGAGAATGGTCAAGTGAGAATGAGCAACTCTTTTCCTTTCACCCTCTCATAATCCAAAGTAATGATAACTCATCATACCAATCAAGTGTTATGTGATGGTTGAAGCAACCATAACCATATCATTTCATGCACTCATTTTGCACAAATGAGCAAGCAAGCAAAAGTCTTTGCCATGAAATGATGGTTATGGTTATCATGATGGTCAACTAGTCAAGCCTAGTCAACCGGTCAACAAAGTCAACAAGTCAACAAAAGTCAACAAGTCAACAAAGTCAACAAGTCAACAACCATGTCACCATAATACTTAATTAATATAATTGTTAATCATATATCATATTCTCATTAGGGTTGAGCAAAAAGTCAAATAGTCAACGGTCAACTGTCAACAACCCTAATGAGAATCCGCTGCCTCTGTCTCCCCGTCAACTGTGCATACACACCCGCATCCGCGTTCCGAGGAACACGAATGCATACTGGATAAATCCAATCCCAAAAGGTAAACTAGGATCTGGCTTAAACCAAAGCCCGCTAGTGTAAACTGTCCGGACACTGTACGTGCACAAGTGCACGGATGTGACCGAACCCTGTCGCAAAACCATGCGACCAGTCGCAATACCATGCGACCTCTACTCTTTTGCCTAAAGGCGAAAAGCTTTCTGTGTGGGACTCTAAAGACTCAACACTACGCTGGCAGTGGGTTTAACCACAGACCGCAAGCGGCACTAGCTGTGCGTAACGGTCCCCAGGTAATGCCGACAAGAAGACCGACGAGGTGAAACCCATCTGAACTCCTACCGAGCCTGAATGTGACATTCTCCGTACAGTCCGGTCTGTTCGTCTGATACATCGCATGGCGGGCCTAGGGGCGGTAAACGTCAGTCCCCCAATAGTGGTACAAGTCGTGCCGGAGCGAAGCCCAAAACACCCTGAGATAACACTGGAAGCCTACCGGTATATCTCGTTTGCCCTGGCCAGGGACTACTCGTGTAATGGCTCTCCTAGACACAGCGCGATGTCAACCCCCAATACCGGGAGAGACGAATCCTGTCTAACCGTCACTGCCTCCAAGTGCTTCGGGACTGCACCCAACTACTACCTGTTTGCACGACTCCTTTGAGCCGTGGTAGGGTAGTAATCAAAGTACAGTGGGAACACACTCGTGGCGAAGTGACAGTATCAAGTCAGCGGACTAAGCTGTACTCATGTCACCTGGGAACTGATAACTGACGATAGGCATAATAACAACTAGTCAGTTCCCGACGAGTCCTGTCCAGTGTACCCGTAACCTAACGAGCACCCGCATACTATCTCAAGTACGACGTACTGACGGCTGTGGAACAGACCGTCTCCCACACTGGGATGAGAAGCGCATGCGCTGGTCTACTCCGGAGTATCGATGCCCTGTCTCGATAGTCCTGCGACCAGGGACCTGCATAAGGATGTGCTTATAGATTACCCAGCCCCACTAGTGTGACGGCCATCACATCGCTGGTAATCAAGCAAAGATCCTAAGGGCTCCACTAATGTGTTTAGGCGATATACTAAAATAAACACATGTACACATTGAAGTAGAAACAAACCAAGTAGCATACTACTATTCTGAGCAAGATTGTATATACAAGGTGAATATCCCAAGCTTCCATTAAGTAATATACAAACTAGTATGATACAGTAATGGCCTCTAGGGCATATACACTAACAATCTCCCACTTGCACTAAGGCCATGTACTGGCGTATCGAAGACCTATCATCTCGATCAGCCGCTCGAACTGAGTCTGGGGCAGGGCCTTGGTGAATGGATCTGCAGTGTTATCTTCTGAAGCGACTCTCCGAACCTTGATCTCCTGGCGATCTACAATCTCCCTGATCAGGTGATACCGCCTCAAGATGTGTCTGGATCTCTGATGGGACCTGGTTTCCTTCGCTAAAGTTTTAGCCCCATTGTTGTCACAATACAGAGGTATTGGATCAATAATGGACGGATCCACCTGAAGTTCTTTCAAGAACTTCCTCATCCAGACGGCTTCTTTTGCGGCATCAGATGCAGCGATGTATTCCGCTTCCATCATCGAGTCCGCAACGGTTTCTTGTTTGGAACTCTTCCAACACACCGCCCCTCCATTGAGGGTAAAGACAAAACCCGACATGGACTTGGAATCATCCTTGTCACTCTGGAAGCTGGAATCAGCAAAGGCCTCGATCTGGAGGTCTTTTCCGCCATACACCAAGAACATCTCCTTAGTCCTTCTCAGGTACTTGAGAATGTTCTTTACCGCTATCCAGTGTTTCTCCCCAGGGTTTGACTGATACCGGCTTACCACACTCAGTGCATAAGCTCATCCGGTCTGGTACACAACATTGCATACATTATAGAGCCTACCGCAGAAGCGTGGGGTATAATAGACATGCGATCCCTCTCCAAATCAGTCTTGGGAGACATCTCTTTAGAGAGGGTGATCCCGTGACAAGCCGGTAGGTTACCGTGCTTGGAATCTTCCATACTGAATCTTTTCAATATGGTGTCGATGTACCTGGACTGTGAAAGTCCTAATATCCTCTTGGATCTATCACGATGGATCCGGATCCCCAGGATGTATGAGGCATCACCCAGGTCTTTCATGGAGAACCTGTGTGACAAGAACCCCTTGACAGATTGTAGCATAGGAATGTCATTTCCTATTAAGAGAATGCCATCCACGTATAAAACGAGGAATACTACAGTTCTCGCTACAAATCTACTATAGATGCATGGTTCATCTGGATTTTTGATAAAGCCAAATTCCTTGACCGTCTCATCAAAGCAGATGTTCCAACTCCGCGATGCCTGCTTTAGTCCATAGATGGACTTAAGCAACTTGCACACCTTTCCGCTGCTCCCACTCTGAATGAAACCCTCTGGTTGGTCCATATAGACACACTCCTCTAAATTTCCATTTAGAAAAGCGGTCTTTACGTCCATTTGCCAGATCTCATAATCGTGGAAGGCAGCAATGGCAAGAAGGATCCGAATGGATTTCAGCATGGCTACTGGAGAAAAGGTTTCGTCATAGTCAAGCCAGGTGTTTGAAGAAAACCCTTTGCTACCAGCCTAGCTTTATAGGTCTCAACCTGTCCATCTACACCAATCTTCCTTTTGAAGATCCACTTGCATCCTACGGGTTTTACCCCGTCTGGAGCAATGTCCAACGTCCATACCTTGTTGGTGTACATGGACTCCATTTCAGTCCGTATTGCATCCAGCCATTTCACTGAGTCAACGCTCTGAACGGCCTGCTGGAAGCTAGTAGGCTCATCATAATCTATGATGCAATCCTCTCTATCCCCGTCTATGAGAAAACCGTAGTATCTCTCAGGCGGATGAGTCTGCCTACTACTCCTGCGGAGTGGCGTAGGAATGTCCTGTTCTTTCGAACCCTCTGGTTCCACTAAGCTTTCAGTAATAGTCCGTGGTTCTGGAACTTCTTCCAGTTCTATTGTGCTCCCACTTATCTGGGTTTCCAAAAACTCAGTTTCCAAGAAGCGGGCATGCTGAGAAACAAAAACCTTTTGTTCCTCAGCAGAATAGAAAAGATACCCCCTGGAGTTCCTTGGGTATCCCACAAACTTACACTGTACTGAACGTGCCTCAAGCTTGTCCACATGCTGCTTTTTTACAAAAGCTGGACATCCCCATACCTTAAGATACTTAAGACAGGGTTTCTTCCCAGTCCACATCTGATATGGGGTGGTAGGCACAGTCTTGGTGGGAGCCTTGTTCAAGAGATACGCAGCTGCTTCTAGTGCATATCCCCAGAATGATCGCGGTAACTCAGCGTTACTCATCATGGACCGAACCATATCCAATAGGGTTCGGTTCCGTCCCTCCGATACACCGTTATGTTGCGGAGTTTATGGAGGAGTAAGCTGAGAGAGAATACCATTCTCTTTTAAGTAATTCAGGAATTCGGCACTTAAGTATTCTCTACCTCGATCCGATCTTAAAATCTTGATACTTTTGCCGGTTTGTTTCTCTACTTCATTCTTATACTCCTGGAATTTTCCAAAGGCTTCGGACTTATGTTTCATTAAGAAGACATAACCGTACCTTGAGAAGTCATCCGTAAAAGTAATGAAGTAAGAATAACCGCTTCGAGCATGTGTAGACATTGGACCACACACGTCACTGTGTACGAGTCCCAAGAGCTCGCTCGCTCTTACTCCACGTCCAGTAAACGGAGTCTTTGTCATCTTTCCTTTGAGACAGGATTGACAAGTGGCATATGATTGATATTCGAACGGATTCAAATATCCTTCTGTATGTAACTTAGTCAACCTTCTCTCATTGATGTGACCCAGTCTACAATGCCACAAGAAAGTCTGATTTATTTCCGGAGACTTTCTTTTGTGTGTATTCTAGACATTGAAAATCTGTGGTTGGTTCAATACGTATATACCATTACTCAATGTACCTGACCCAATCAGAACTTGATTAAGGTGAATGTTTACAACATTACTTACAAACGCAAATTCATAACCTTCTTAAGAAACTAAAGATACAGAGATGATATTACAAGTTGCGTTGGGTACAAAAAAGCAATTACGCAAAACCAAAACATGTCCATATGACATTCCCAGGTGATAGTCCCCCACGGCTTTAGCATCCATGCTAGCTCCGTTCGCAACTCTGAGGGTCATGTCACCTGCCTTCAAAACCCTACGGTTTCTCAACGCCTGCAAAGAATTACAGATATGAGATCCTGATCCGGTATCCAATACCCAGGAAGTAGAGTTTATTGAAAGACGGTTTTCAATAACATACACACCTGAAGCTGAAGCTGCAACCTGCTTCAATTCCTGTGTTCTGGCCTTCCAGGCCCTGCAATCATTCTTCCAGTGTCCTTTCTTATGACAATAGAAGCATTCTTCCTTATCCACAAGCTTCCCCGCTTTCTTTGTTGCTTTAGCTTTTCCCTTCGTATCCACCTTACTAACACCGCCCCTTGGTTTGGCGGGGGCTTTCTTCTTCTTTCCCTTGGCTTTCGCCTTGGACCTAGAAGATAATGATCCTCCTACAAACAAAGTAGATGTTTCCCTACTTTTCTGTAGGGTGCCCTCTGTGCTCCTCAGCATGTTGAGGAGCTCTGAAAGTTCAACTTCTTTTTCTTGCAAGTTGAAGTTCAGTATAAACTGGGCGTAAGTGGAAGGAAGGGACTGGAGAACTATGTCCGTATAGAGCTCACTCTCCAATGTGGTCCCTAGGTCCGCGAGCTCCTCAATGTAGCCGATCATCTTTAGCACGTGCTCGGTTACTGATGATCCGACGGCCATCTTTGCCGAAAATAGCTTTTTCGACGCTTCGTATCTTGCGATACGAGATTGCTCTCCATACAGTTCTTTTGTATGGAGAAATATGGATTCAAGGTCCATATTCTCGTGCCTCCTCTGATGTTCGTTGTCCATCGAGGCAAGTACGAGGCACTTGGCCTTCGCGCTATCAATCTCCCAAGTCTTGCGGATTTCCTTATCCGCGACGCTGGAAGTGGGACCAGGGACAGGGGAGCTTTGGTGGTAAGAAGATACCCCAGCTTGTCGTAAGTGATTGCCATCTTGACATTCCTGAGCCAATCTTTGTAGTTTGGCCCTGTCAGTATATTTTTATCTAGAAGTAACTTAAGTCCAGTCATGTCGATTGGTCGCTGCAATTAGGAAAGAGAAGAAGAAACACTCAGCATGATGCTCTTGCAAGTTTAGAGTGGTTTTTAGTTTGTCAAAACAGGATGGCTCCCACTGTTTCTCGAATCCCTCCTCAAACCATAAAGGAAGAATTAGTCGGGATCAATCCCACCGCACAATACTTGCTTAACCGTTCAGCCAGGCCAGTGTCGGTACTTCGAGGAAGGTTTTCCAACGCTTTCGCGAAGTTCCTTAATTAAAGAACCTCTTTTCCCTGGGGGCGTAGCCCCGCTAACACCTTTCTAGGCACCTACTAGGTTTATAGCATTGATCGTTTAGTGAGAAATTTCCCGAGGAGTAGCATATACTCACAGTAGGATCGGGATCCAAATATCATTGCGTGACGAAACTGAAGGAATCCTACCAGAATCATCACACTCCAAATGGTATGCAAATCTAGCAAGTTTCAGTACTTATGAAACTCCCGATGTGGATTTTTGCCCCATGCTCTTATGACCTTGACGAAGGTCAACAAATCATAAGTCACATGTCAAGTTCTTCCTGTCATTATCCAGGTTAATTTGAATCCACCCGTATATACCCTTGACGAAGGTCAACAAGGTAATGCGAATGTCCCAAAGCAACGCATCTATCTATGCTACATATGAATACCCAACAGCTACCAATCACTATGCCTTGACGAAGGTCAACAAACACAGCTTGAATACTATTGAATATTCATACGAAACGACGAAGGGCTACGAATGGTTTTGGCAAAACCGTGAACGTAGTGAACTTGATATAGTCGATGGAACGAGATAGCTTTTAAAAGGAGTGGCTCAAGCTCCGCATTTAAAAGTTGTTTTTGAAAAGAACCGAGTGGTTTTTCGAAAGTGTTCCAACGACTTTAACTTGGTTTATTATCTTGCATTAGTTCTTTTAATGCGTGATATTCTTGCATTAGTTCTTTTAATGCGTCCCATCATTTAATCCTACCATTGCAGAAAACAACCAAAATATGACGTACGCTTATGCCATTCGCATTCGCCACTGGGCCCCGTCATTACCCGTTAGGTTACTTAACTAACGACAGAGCGGGGGCTGGGCTAGCGCGTCTGTAAAACATAAGCAACGCCTAAATAATATCATATATAGATATACTGCAATGATAAACATTTCAGATCACAGATGAATACATTGGATATACTAGGAATCTGTAATTCGTACGAGCCTGTAACGAAAGACAGATTACACAGTCGCGGTGAATAGCCAATACCCCACCCAAGACCCCTACGGGTGCGGCAAACTACCCGCCAAGTACCCGAAGTGTAGCAACCTCCCTCATCTCCATGAGTAGGCCACTCGACACTTCGGCATACCCGGTAGTTTGTGCACCCCCTCCATGGGTCTATCCTAAGAGCAAAAACAGTGAAAAGAAATTATACAATGACGGCTACAACCCCGATCCGGTTGTGCGGCCATACAAATAATTATTACATCAATTTACAAATTTACATGAATTGAAAGAAAAGAAAACTCTCGTCTCACAACCCCCGGCTATTCACCCGCGACAATCCAACATATTCATATACACATTCCAGCAACATTACAGATCACAGATTTGTATAACCCCCACTAATCGACATATAGCGATTAGTAGACATTTAATACAAATATCACATTACAGAAAAACCCGTTAGCTTAAGTCTTTTAGAAGTTCAATCAAAAATACGGATTTTCGGGACCCCAAAAATAAAATTTTCGTTCTGGAAAATCTGGGCAGAAAACACATATACCAAAAATCCAAAAATACCCTCAGAATAACACTGCACCAAAGATGGACCTCGGCCGAGTCAACTAGGCCGCGGATCCGCGGCGGGAGCTCCCGCCGCGTTTCCGCGGCGCTTTGACTCGGTCGTTGGACCATTTTTGGTGGGTGATCACACAAAAGCCTGAGCCGATTTTAGAGATGAAAATAATCAACTTTTGAACAGTATAAAAATCGACAGAAACTTCGAATTTTGGGGTTCATTTCGGGACTTTTTCTTTGATCGATCTTCTAGTTACTTGCTAACATGTTAGATAGAGTTTAACTAGGCTCTGATACCACTGTAAGTCCATGCTACCTCTCCCGGTACTTTCGGGCATGCGGAATTTGGTAAAAAAAATGATTTTTATAGAGGTGGTAACATGGACTTATAACCCCGGATCTTGGTTAAACATCTAACTAACAACCTAACTACGAGTTGCTAACTACTCGGTTAGGGGGTTATACCTTGCTTGTCTCGAACTCCTTCGTCTTCAAACTCCAATGGAGGTCCGGATCGGCTTCTTCCCGTCGTCTCCTTACGCCGAAGATAGATCCACCTGAAAGCTCCAACCTTTGGCTCCTTCTTCGTTCTTTGAAGAAACTAGTTCACTCGGTTTGCTAAACCTTGTGAATTAGAGTGAGTAGAGAAGAGTTTGTATGGGATTTTATCTATGGTTCTTGATTCTCAACTCATGAGACAAGAGAACCATAGAGTCAAGAGAGGGAGCAAGAGCAAGAGGGTGAGAGCAAAACAAGAGAGCAAAACAAGAGAGAGAATGGTCAAGTGAGAATGAGCAACTCTTTTCCTTTCACCCTCTCATAATCCAAAGTAATGATAACTCATCATACCAATCAAGTGTTATGTGATGGTTGAAGCAACCATAACCATATCATTTCATGCACTCATTTTGCACAAATGAGCAAGCAAGCAAAAGTCTTTGCCATGAAATGATGGCTATGGTTATCATGATGGTCAACTAGTCAAGCCTAGTCAACCGGTCAACAAAGCCAACAAGTCAACAAAAGTCAACAAGTCAACAACCATGTCACCATAATACTTGATTAATATAATTGTTAATCATATATCATATTCTCATTAGGGTTGAGCAAAAAGTCAAATAGTCAACGGTCAACTGTCAACAACCCTAATGAGAATCCGCTGCCTCTGTCTCCCCGTCAACTGTGCATACACACCCGCATCCGCGTTCCGAGGAACACGAATGCATACTGGATAAATCCAATCCCAAAAGGTACACTAGGATCTGGCTTAAACCAAAACCCGCTAGTGTAAACTGTCCGGACACTGTACGTGCACAAGTGCACGGATGTGACCGAACCCTGTCGCAAAACCATGCGACCTGTCGCAATACCATGCGACCTCTACTCTTTTGCCTAAAGGCGAAAAGCTTTCTGTGTGGGACTCTAAAGACTCGACACTACGCTGGCAGTGGGTTTAACCACAGACCGCAAGCGGCACTAGCTGTGCGTAACGGTCCCCAGGTAATGCTGACAAGAAGACCGACGAGGCGAAACCCATCTGAACTCCTACTGAGCCTGAATGTGACATTCTCCGTACAGTCCGGTCTGTTCGTCTGATACATCGCATGGCGGGCCTAGGGGGCGGTAAACGTCAGTCCCCCAATAGCTGTACAAGTCATGCCGGAGCGAAGCCCAAAACACCCTGAGATAACACTGGAAGCCTACCGGTATATCTCGTTTGCCCTGGCTAGGGACTACTCGTGTAATGGCTCTCCTAGACACAGCGCGATGTCAACACCCAATACCGGGAGAGACGAATCCTGTCTAACCGTCACTGCCTCCAAGTGCTTCGGGACTGCACCCAACTACTACCTGTTTGCACGACTCCTTTGAGCCGTGGTAGGGTAGTAATCAAAGTACAGTGGGAACACACTCGAGGCGAAGTGACAGTGTCAAGTCAGCGGACTAAGCTGTACTCATGTCACCTGGGAACTGATAACTGACGATAGGCATAATACCAACTAGTCAGTTCCCGACGAGTCATGTCCAGTGTACCCGTAACCTAACGAGCACCCGCATACTATCTCAAGTACGACGTACTGACGGCTGTGGAACAGACCGTCTCCCACACTGGGATGAGAAGCGCATGCGCTGGTCTACTCCGGAGTATCGATGCCCTGTCTCGATAGTCCTGCGACCAGGGACCTGCATAAGGATGTGCTTATAGATTACCCAGCCCCACTAGTGTGACGGCCATCACATCGCTGGTAATCAAGCAAAGATCCTAAGGGCTCCACTAATGTGTATAGGCGATATACTAAAATAAACACATGTACACATTGAAGTAGAAACAAACCAAGTAGCATACTACTATTCTGAGCAAGATTGTATATACAAGGTGAATATCCCAAGCTTCCATTAAGAAATATACAAACTAGTATGATACAGTAATGGCCTCTAGGGCATATACACTAACACTTACCTCGATCCCTTGAAGATCAACCATCTCCCTGATCAGGTGATACTTGCCTCAGAATATGTCTGGATCGCTGATGGGACCAGGGTTCCTAGGCCAAAGCCACAACTCCATTGTTATCACAATAATAGTTATTGGACGCTCAATGGTAAGAACTATGTTCATCTCATGAACAAGAAATATCCAGACATCCACTTTCGTAGCATCGTTGGTAGCGATGTATTCAGCCTTTATCGTCTAGTTTGCCACGGTATATAGCTTGGAACTCTTCCAACATACCGTCCCTCCACTGAGGGTAAAGACAAAGCCCGTGACTGACTTTCAGTCGTCCTTATCACTCTGGGAGCTAGAATTGGTAAAGGACTCCCACTGGAGTTCACCATTACCAAACTCCAAGAACATTTCATTAGTGCTTCTCAAGTACTTAAGAATGTCCTACACAGCTATCTAGTGATTTTCCCAAGATCCGATTGATTCCTAATCACTACACCTAGTGAGTCAGCTACATCTGGTCTGGTACATAACATGACATATATGATAGAGCCTACTGCCGAAGCATAGGGTATCCTTTGCACGCGAACTCTCTCCAAATCAGTCTTGGAAGTCATCTTTTTGGAGAGAGTGATTCCTGAGTAAGTGGAAGAACCACCACGCTTAGAATCTTCCATACTAAACCCCTTTAGTATGGTGTTAATATACCTGGATTTGGGACACTCCCAACATCCACTTAGATCTATCACCATAGATTATAGACCATAAGATGTAGTAGGTATCATCCAGATCTTCTATGGAGAATCCTCGTGATAAGAGGAGCTTGACCGAGTGTAGCATAGGAAACCATTTCCTATCAAGAGTATGTCATCTACGTACAATACTGCAGGGTTTCCTAGGATGGCAGTGAGGTTTCGGAAGGCATCGTCCATGCCAATTTCAAAAAATTTCCGTTCTAAAGAACCCTAACCAAGAATCTTAACTAGAAAATCCGAAGAAACGATATGTAAACAACTTTACAAATAATTGAATGAGGAATACAACCTTTATATACTGGTCCTTCACTTCTAATGCTCCGTGTAGTAGTCCCTTCGCTACAAGTCATGAACACCCGAACTCTAGAAAGGGTTCTCCCGTAGAAATGAACAAGCTTGCTCGAAGTCTTCGAGGCCGAAGATGATCTACGTCGAGGAGACTCAAGCTCATGCTACCTATTCACTAATGGTGAAATTAGTGAAGCAAACACCCTAAACTAAATAGATAATAGTAGAGGATGATGAAGTAGGAAATGGGCTCACTTTAGTTTTCTTTTTCTCACAATATTTTCTCACCTTAGAAAAGCTAGTGAGCTTTTCTCATGAGGAAGAAGAAGCTCAAGTGAAGAATGAGAGAATGAACTCATGGGGTGAGAATAACAACCATGGGTGAGTTAGTGTCATACAATAATGGTTGGGTTAATAAATATCTACAAGTAAAACAAAAAGAGTGGACTTGATCAATGGTTCCACTAGCTTCTCCAAGCTTCAACCATATGACTTAATTCCACTAATTTTGATTTACTTTAGATAAATAAAACCTTATCATTATTATTAGTATGGTGTAAGTCTCATACACCCATGTCTCATATGGCATCTAGCATGACACACAATATTGTACACTAATATATATCACATATATACTATATGCATACAAATGAGAAAAGAAATCTTAAGTGAGCTAATATTAGTTAATGTATGTTAATATATCAAATATATAATTATACATTAAATTATTAAATCAACACTTGTTTTAATAATCCGGCTATATCACATATAACCGACTAATATCAAATGTAACAATCTATCGAATCAACACTTGATCAGATAACCCGGCTATATCACATATAACCGACCGATGTCACATATCGTGAGAATAAAATGCGGTATCACATACGCGCATTAATCTTGGTCCCGCGCATATCACATATGCGCTCCTACTTCATTTCGCATGAACCAGGAAATCTCTGTGTAGGACTCTAAAGACTCGTCAATACGCCGGCAGTAGGTGATGATCATATCAAACACCCACAAGCCGCAAGCGGTCTGCTAAACGTAACGGCCATCCGGGTATTGAGCGATCAGAAGATCAATAAGCAAGCCTGCTCATACTCCTGCAAATCCAATTAGTAACACTACCATACAGTCCGATCTCTTCGTCAGATATGTCGCATATCTCGCCTGGGGGTGGTAAACGTCAGACCCCAATAACTTGATAAGTCATGCCTATGTGAGGCTCATAACGGATCGAGAAACTACAGATAACACTTACCAGTAAATCTCAGAAATAGCCATGGCCAAGGACTTCCTGTTAGAGCCAATCGAGCACAGCGCAACATCAACCCCCAATACAGGGAAAGACGAAATCCCCTCCTATCGCTCATTGCCTCCACGTGACTCGGGACTGTACCCAAAAACCACCATTTTGCATGTTCTCTTGAACGTGGTAAAGTGGAAATCAAAGCACAGTGGGAATCACACAAGACTCTATGACGATCTCGAGTCAACAGACTAACCTGTACCAGTGTCACCAGAGAACTGCTATCTGACGTGAGATATAATACCATCTAGGAGTTCTCGGCTAGTCCGTCCAGTGTACCCAGTTTCTACTGAGTACCCGTATATCATCTCTGATGTCAAACACCAATGGATATGGGATCATCCATTGCCCATCTATATGGGTCAAGAAGGTATACGCTAGTCTACTCTGGTATATCGATGCCCCGTCTCGATACACCCACGACTAGGGACATTAAAGGATGTCCTTACCGACTACCTTTTGTCCCACTAGTATGATCTGCATCATAATCCAGGTAGTCAAGTACACATCCTAAGGGCTTTACCAACATGTAACAGAGAGACAATCGGTGTATATGTTAAGATAAAGAGTAACCAGATAGCATACTATCATGTCGAGCAAGAAAGTCCTCCCTATGTATGTCCAAGCATCCGCTATAATATACATCTCATGTACAATAATGGCCTCTAGGGCATACATATAACTAACAAATACGTGGAAGACAACCTTCTTGTATATACAAGGTTCATCTACCTTTTTGATGAAGTCAAACTCTCTGACTGCCGCATCAAAACAGATATTCCAACTCCGCGATGCGTGCTCTAATCCTGATGGACTTAGGCATAGCCACTGGAGAAAAGTTTTCATCATAAACCACACCTGGTTATTAACGATAGCCTTTTACTACAAGTCTGGCTTTGAAAGTCTCAACTTTTCCATTTACACCAATAATCTTCTCAAGATCCATTTGCTCCCAATGGGTTTTACACCTTTAGGTGCAATATTCAAAGTCATACTTTGTTGATATTCAAAGTCATACTTTTTTGGTGTATATGGATTCCATCTCTGATTGCAAGCATCCATTCATTTCACAGAGTCCCCACTCGTGATGGCTGCCTGAACCTGGTTGGGTCATCATCTACCATGATGCAATCCTCGCTCCCACAGTCACCAAGGAAACCGTGGTATCTCTTAGGTGGATGAGGAACTCTACCAGATTCGCGGAGAGGCTGAGGTTCGTCGGAGACTATTGAATTCTTTGGTTTCACTAAATCATCAACTGTTAGTTTGTCCAACTAGAACTCCTTCCAGTTCTACCTTATGACCACTAATTTCTTCACAAGAAATTCCTTTTCTAAAAAGGTGGCACGCTGAGAAACAAAACACCTTTTGCTTCTCAGTTTAGTAGAAGATATCCCCTCGCAAATATATAATGATACATTAAATTATTAAATATGTAGGGTTACTAGGCACTCTCACAAGGTTCTACAAGGCATCAACCATGCCCGATTTAAAATTTAGACGTGCCGAACAACCCTAACCAAGATCTTTAAACTAGATATTAGGCGAAACAAAGCTTGTTAAACACTTTAACATCTAAGAGTTTGGGATTACAACCTTTGTAGTCCAGTCCTTCGCTTCATAAGCTCCGTGTTGAGGTCCCTTCGCTGCTATCATCATGTTCCCGGACTCTAGAGAGGCTCCACAAATAGAAAGATGCATGCTTGCTTCCGATCTTCGATAACAAAGATGATCTACCTTGAAGTTTCATTAACACAAGCTCTCACTCACAAATGAAGTGAACACCCTAATCTAAATGGAAAGAATAGATTATGATGATAAAGTAGGAATTTATCTCTCATTTATTTTCTTTAACTCACTCATTTTCATCACTTCATAAAAATCTAGAAAGCTTTTTCATGCAAAGAAGAAGAAGGAAGAAGATGATCTATTTCTTTTGTGATGAATAATGAAAACTCATGTGAGGTTAGAATTGCAACCATGGGTTAAGTATGAAGACTTAACCCATGTAGAAAGTTAACTATGGTGAAGGGTTGGGTTGGGTTAAGCAAATATCTACACAAAATATCCAAAGTCAAAGTCAAAGCTTCAAGAAGCTTCATGCAAGCTTAACCCTAATCCAAACCTTAACCACATTTAAACTCCACAAAACATGTTGCATTTATAACCACAATGTGTTACAATATTATATATCACATATACAATATTTATTGTAACAAAATAAAATAATACATTTAACATATATCACATATATATCAATGTATTACCCGAGTGAGAAAAAGAATATTTTAGTGAGCTTATATTAGTTAATGTAATTTAATATATCAAATATATAATTATACATTAAATTATCGAATCAACACTTGATCCGATAATCCGGCTATTTCATAAATAACCGACTAATATAATCTGTATCAGTTTATCAAATCAACACTTGATCCGATGACCCGACTATATACCCGGCCGATATCTCATATCGCGAGAATCTAATACGGTATCACATACACGTATTGTTCTCAGTCCCGCACATATCATATATGTTCTCCTACTCCGTTTTGCCTGAGCCAGGAAACCTCTGTGTAGGACTCTAAAGAATCGTCAATACGCCGGCAGTAGGTGATGATCATATCAAACACCCACAAGCTGCAAGCGGTCAGCTAAACGTAACAGCCACCCAGGTATTGAGCAATCAGAAGATCAACAAGCAAGCCTGTACTTTCTCCCTTGAATCCAATCAGTAACACTCCCGTACAGTCCGGTCTCTTCGTCTGATATGTCGCATATCTCGCCTAGGGGTGGAAAATGTCAGACCCCAGTAACTTGATAAGTCGTGTCGATATGAGGTCTATAACAGTTCGAGAAACTACTGATAACACTTACCGGTAAATCTCAGCAACCCTGGCCAGGGATTTCTGGTTATAGCCAATCGAACACAGCGCAACATCAACTCCCTATACCGGGAGAGATGAATCCCCTCCTATCACTCATTGCCTCCATGTGATTCGGGAATGTACCCAAAAGTCACCTTTTTGCATGCCCTCTTGGACGTAATATGATGGAAATCAAAGCACAGTAGGAATCACACAAGACTCTATGAGGATCTCGGGTCAACAGACTAACCTGTACCAGTGTCCCCAGAGAATTGCCATCTGACGTGAGGTATAATACCATCTGGGAGTTCTCGGCCAGTCCGTCCAGTGTACCCAGTCTCCACTGAGCACCCGTATACCTTCTCTGATGTCAAACACCAATGGATATGAGATCATCCATCGCCCATCATATGGGTCAAGAAGTGCATGCGCTAGTCTACTCTGGAGTATCGATGCCCTGTCTCGGTACTCCCACAACTAGGAACATTTGAAGGATATACTTGGCGACTACTCTGTCCCCACTAGTATGATCTGCATCATAGTCCTGGTAGTCAAGTACTCATCCTAAGGGCTTTATCAACATGTGACATAGAGACAATCAGAGTACATGTTAAGATAAAGAGTAACCAGATAGCATACTATCATGTCGAGCAAGAAAGTCCTCTCTATATATGTCCAAGTATCCACTACAATATACAACGCATGTATAGTAATGGCCTCTAGGACATATATATAACTAACAAAATCAATACTTGATTTAATAATCCGGCTATATCACATATAACCGACTAATATCATTTGTATCAACTTATCGAATCAACACTTGATTCGATAACCCGGCTATATCACATATAACCGATCGATATCACATACGTGCATTATCTCGGTCCCGCACATATCACATATGTGCTCATACTTCATTCCGCTTGAGCCGGGAAAGCTCTGTGTAGGACTCTAAAGACTCGTCAATATGCCGGCAGTAGGTGATGATCATATCAAACACCCACAAGCCTTCAGCGGTACTAGCTGGACGTAACGGCTATCCGGGTATTGAGCGATCAGAAGATCAACAAGCAAGCCTGCTCACACTCCTGCGAATCCAATAAGTAACACTACCGTACAGTCCGGTCTCTTCGTCAGATATGACGCATATCTCAACCTGCGGGTGGTAAACGTCATACCCCAATATCCTGATAAGTCATGCCGATGGGAGGCCCATAACGGTTTGAGAAACTACTTATAACACTTACCAGTAAATCTCAGCAAGCCTGGCCAGGGATTTCCTGTTATGGCCAATCGAGCATAGCGCAACATCAACCCCCAATACCAAGAGAGACGAAATCCCCTCCTATCGCTCATTGCCTCCATGTGACTCGGGACTGTACCCAAAAACCACCATTTTGCACGTTCTCTTGAACGTGGTAAGGTGGAAATCAAAGCACAGTGGGAATCATACAAGACTCTATGACGATCTCAGGTCGACAGACTAACCTGTACCAGTGTCACCAGAGAACTGCTATTTGACGTGAGGTATAATACCATCTAGGAGTTCTCGGTGATTCTGTTCAGTATACCCAGTCTCTACTGAGCACCCGTATACCTTCTCTGATGTCAAACACCAATGGATGTGGGACCATCCATCGCCCATCATATAGGTCAAGAAGCGTATACGCTAGTCTACTCTGGAATATCGATGTCCCGTCTCGATACTCCCACGACTAGGAACATTTGAAGGATGTACTTACCGACTACCCTTGCCCCACTAGTATGATCTGCATCATAATCCTGGTAGTCAAGTACTCATCCTAAGGGTTTTATCAACATGTAATAAAGAGACAATAAGTGTACATGTTAAGATAAAGAGCAACCAGATAGCATACTATCATGTTGAGTAAGAAAGCCCTCCTATATATGTCCAAGCATCCACTATAATATACATCACATGTATAATAATGGCCTCTAGGGCATACATATAACTAACAATCTCCCACTTGCACTAAGACTATTTGTTGTAGTATCTCATACTCAACGCCCCATAAAAGTCTCTCTAGGGAAATGCATCTGTGAGTGGATCCGTCGTGTTATCCTTCGCTTCAACTCTCTTTACCTCGATTCCTTGGAGATCAACCATCTCCCAGATCAGGTGATATTGTCCTCAGAATATGTCTGGATTTCTAATGGGACCGGTGTTCCTACGCCAAAGCCGCAACTCCATTGTTGTCACAATAACAGTTATTGGACGCTCAATGGTAGGAACCATGTTCATCTCAAGAACAAGAAATATCCAGACATCCACTTTGGTGGCATCGTTGGTAGCGATGTATTCAGCCTTTATTGTCTAGTTTTCCACGGTATATAGTTTGGAACTCTTCCAACATACCATCCCACCACTGAGGGTAAAGACAAAGCCTGTGACTGACTTTCAGTCGTCCTTATCACTCTGGAAGCTAGAATTAGTAAAGGACACCCACTGGAGTTCACCGTTATCAAACACCAAGAACATTTCTTTAGTGCTTCTCAAGTACTTAAGAATGTCCTACACAACTTTCCAGTGATTCTCCCAAGATCCAATTGATTCGTGATCACTACACCTAGTGAGTTAGCTACATCAGGTGTGGTAGATAACATCGCATATATGATAGAGCCTAGTGCCGAAGCATAGGGTATCCCTTGTACGCAAGCTCTCTCTAAATTAGTCCTGGGAGACATCTTTTTGGAGAGAGTGGTTCATAAGTAAGTGGGCGAACCACCACACTTAGAATCTTCCATACTAAACCTCTTTGTATGGTGTTAATGTACCTGTATTTGGAACACTCCCAACATCCACTTATATCTATCACCATAGATCATAATCGACAAGATGTAGTAGGTATCATCCAGATCTTCCATGGAGAATCCTCGTGATGAGAGGAGATTGACCGAGTGTAGCATAGGAAACCATTTCCTATCAAGAGTATATCATCTGCATACAATACGTGGAGGACAACCTTACTCTCTACAACCTTCTTGTATATACAAGGTTCATCTACCTTTTTGATGAAATCAAACTCTTTGACTACCACATCAAAACAGATGTTCCGACTCCACGATGCCTGCTTTAATCCTGATGGCCTTAAGCATAGCCACTGGAGAAAAGGTTTCATCATAATCCACACTTGGTTGCATGACGAGAATCTTTTACTACAAGTCTAGCTTTGAAAGTCTGAACTTTTCCATTTACACCAAGAATCTTCTCAAGATCCACTTGCTCTCCTGATGGGTTTTACCCCTTCAGGTGAAACATTCAAAGTCATACTTTGTTGGTGTACATGGATTCCATATCTGATTGTATAGCATCCAGCCATTTTACAAAGTCACCAATCATGATGGCCTGCCTGAACCTGGTTGGGTCATCATCTACCATGATGCAATCCTCGCTCCCACAGTCACCGAGGAAATCATAGTATCTCTCAGGTGGATGAGGAACCCTACCAGATTTGCAGAGAGGCTGAGGTTCGTTGGAGACTATTGAATCCTTTAGTTCCACTAAATCATCAGTTTTTAGTTTGTCTAGTTGGAACTCCTTCCAGTTCTACCTCATGACCACTAATTTCTTCATAAGAAATTCATTTTCTAAAAAGGTGGCATGCTGAGAAACAAAACACCTTTTGCTCCTCGGTGTGGTAGAAGATATACCCTCGCGAATGCTCGGGATATCCAACAAACTTACAGAACTGACCTTGCCTCGAGCTTGTCCGGATTTTGCATTTCAACATAGGCCGGACAACCCCATATCTTAACTCGTTTAAGACATGATCTCTTCCCATACCATATCTCATATGGAGTGGTAGGCACTGATTTGGATGGAACCCCATTCAATAGGTATGCAACTTCTCAAGTGCATAAGCCCCAAAAGGAAACAGGTAACTCAGCGGTACTCATCATAGAGAGCACCATATCTCATAAGGCGCGATAGCTCCGCCCCGATACACCGTTATGCTGTGGTGTATACGAAGGAGTAAGCAGAGAGAGAATCCCATTCTCCCTTTAGAAAATCCAGAAACTCCATGCCCAAGTATTCTCCTCCTCGATCACATCGTTGGACTTAATGCTTCTACTCGTCTGGTTCTTAACTTCAGTCTTATATTCCTTGAATTCCTCAAAAGTTTCAGACTTGTATTTCAACAGGAACATATGTCCGAATCTTGAGAGATGATCAGTGAATATAATGAAGTACGAAGAACCAAGCCTGGCATTTGTAGACTTAGGACCGTATACATCACCATGTATTAGTCCCAAGAGTTCAGCAACTCTTTCTCCGTTTCCAGTAAACGGAGTTTTGGTCATTATATCTTTGAGACAAGACAGGCAAGTATCATAAGATAAGAATTCGAACGGATTCAAATATTCATCCTTATGTAACTTAGCTAGTCGTGTCGTATTGATATGACCTAGTCTACAATGCCACAAGAAGGATTCGTTCATTTCTGAACTACTCCTCTTGCGTGTGTTCTATATATTTTGAACTGTGGTTTGATTTAGAACGTATATGCCATTACATAACGTGCCTGATCCAATCAACTCTTGATTAAGGAAAAATGTTCATAACATTATCCTGCAATACAAAATTATATCCTTCTTTAACTTAATAAAGAAATTGATGTAATGTTGTATATCAGGTTCGGTATGTAATAACATTTGTTCAGAATCAATGTATTTACCATTTGGTAATACAATGTGATATTTACCAACTGTTTTGGCTGCAACAATTGCACCATTCTCTAACACTTAGATACATATCACCCAATCCCAGTTCTCTACCTTTCTGTAGCCCATGTAACAGATTACATATATGGGATCCTGTTCCGGTATCTCATACCTAGGACGTAGAGTGTACTGAGAAACAGTTCTCGGTAATAAACATACCCGAAGAATATGCATCAACATGCTTTTTCCTCAATTGGGTGGCATGGGAATCCGGATATTCCCCTATTTCCTTCTCAGACTTATAACAATTATAAGTTTGAGCGGAACCAACATTCCCTAGCTCGGTATAATAAGAAGGTTCGGTCAATACATCCATATTATTATCTTGATTAAGGCATGTTACGGTCGCTACCAGGATAGAGAGAAGAAAACACTCTGCGTATGCCCTTACAAGATCAGATTGGTTATTATTTTATCTAATCAGGATGGCTCCCACTGGTTTTATCAAATCTTCCTTCAAACCCTAAAAGGTAAGACTAGCCGGGATTAATTACACCCTACAAGTTCGCCAATTTTTCGGCCAGGCCAGTGTCGGTACTTTGAGGGAGGTTCCCCGTGCTTTCGCATGGACCTAATTAAAATAAACCTCGTTTTCCCAGGGGCGTAACCCCGTTAACACCTTTCTAGACACCTACTTTGATCGGTTAATTGTAATGTGCAAAACTCTCCCAGAAGCAACTCTTACTCGTAGTGTGTATCGGGATCCAACTATCTCATAGAAGGTATGCAATCTCATTGCAAATTTCAACACTTGAAATTCCCGATAATATTTTGCCCCTAGGAACTTATGACCTTGGCTATGGTCAACAAATCATAAGCGCTAACCAAGTTCAACCCGTCATTTCATGATTGAATTAAACCCACTCGTATGACCCTTGGCTAAGGTCAACAAAGCCGTACGACTACCCTAACTCAATTGCATCATATGCTGCAGATAAGCACTAATTAGCTACCGCACACTACGCCTTGGCTAAGGTCAACAATCATAGCACGAATACTAAATAGTACTTATCTGAAATGACGGAGGGCTACGACAGGTTTTTAAGAAAAACTTTTGCTTAATGAACTTAATATCATTGTAGAATCAAGTGATTTTGAAAAGGAGTGTTTTTTAGGCTTTTACTAGTTTGGCTAAAGAGATCACTTCCGGTGAAGAGATCTCGGCTCTTTCCTCATCGAATGAGGTGCTGGATATTGCACAAATACCACTATGCAAAGCATGAAATAAAAAGCAATCAAAAACAAAACCGAGTGGGTTGTAGCATCTGCCAGTTTCGCTAAAGATGTCACTCCCGGTGAAGAGATCTCGGCTCTTTCCTTATCGAATAAGGTGCTGCATATTCTTCAAGGAATACCGCTATGCAAAACAAGAACTAGAGCTACCAGTTTTTAAAACAGGATTCTACAACATCTTTAGGTTTCTTTTATTTTTTTAATCTCATTAATGAAGTCCCATCAATTATGCTTTCTAAGCATCACAGAAGAAACGAAAATATAACGTACGTATGCTTATGCCATCCGCATTCGCCACAGTGTCCCGTTATGCACCGTTAGGTTACTTAACTAACGGCATAGCGGGGCGGGACTAGCGTTGGTGCAAAACATAAGCAACGTTTATTATATATCATATATATAATAACAACATTCGTCTCATCATATAAAGTGATCACATCACAGAATATTAGCAGCAGAAGAACACGTATGAAATATTGGATATACTAGGAATTATGTCTTTTAATTAAGCCAGAACGCGGATTCCACGGTCGTGATGAATAGCCAAACCCACATTCCTAGACCCCTGCGAGAGCGGCAAGCAACCCTCCCAATTCAAGAGTTATGAGACCCGGTCTCAACTCTTCGAGATGGTCTCCCACTGGACTCTAGAACCCGGTTACTTGTGCTCCCCACCTT
Organism: Agapanthus africanus; assembly: GCA_030015575.1. NCBI lineage: Eukaryota > Viridiplantae > Streptophyta > Magnoliopsida > Asparagales > Amaryllidaceae > Agapanthus > Agapanthus africanus. The sequence continues at coordinate 151,031,781 of JASDDO010000012.1, forward strand.
GGGTGTATCCTAATGCGGAAAAGTAAATAATATACATCAATGGTGACATCATTCTCAACCCGGAAGTGCCCCAATAAATGAATATTATATACAAGTTTTTACATGATTGAAAATGAAAACTCTAATCTCACAAAAAAAAACCCGGCTATTCAAACACGACGATCCAATATAACATATCAATGCAACACATAATATCACATGTCATCAACGTAAGTAAATATGCGTATCCTAATTGTCGTTGGCATATAGCAACGAAACCGGCGATACACCACATATTACACTTACGGTAGCAGAAAAGAAAGTGAAAACTACAACAGTTGGAATCCACAACCACCTTAGACATCATAAACCCGAAATATCATATATTTCGGATTTCATGCCTAACCGCATGAATTCCTTAGACATCATAAACCCGGAATATCTCATATTCCGAATTTCATGCCTAACAATTATAAACCTCACATTTTAGTCTCGTTATTGAAAATACCTTCCAATAACAAGTCCTGAAATTCAACAAAATTCCCGACAACCTGATCGAATGCTCGTCGGAAACTTTAGTAGACGGCCGCACCCCCGATGCCGTCGACGAAGTGCATTTAGGAGGAACACCGCGGCCGCGAGCACCCGAACGGATGCTTTTGGTGATGGGTTTCTCCTGCAGTCACTTGGTCAGGGCTATGGGACATGGCTATCTAGTAAGGTTACCCGGCGAGTATCCACATACGCTACGTGATTGCGACAGAGTTTTGATCCACATCAAAATCCCGTGGCAACCGATCAAATGAGACTGAATTGCTAGATTTATAAAATTCAAATTAGTTTTCATAAAACTAAATATTGTGGATTCCAAGTATTGTATCACAATCACAAATAGTTAGAAGATATTAAACTTTTCGATCGAATCAACAAACACCCAAAATTTCCCAGAGAGCTCAACACTTTAGCACAGTTTAAAAAGTACCCAGAATATGCCACAGCACCTATGGACCAACTGTAGAAGGGCCAACCCTTGCATCACCTATGGCGCCGCGGAACTACCATAAATCCTAGGGTTTGGTGGCGGTTCCGGCGGTCACAGAATCGAGTTAGGGTTTCGTTCTTCTAGAGGGTCCATAGAATCACCTGCATGATTTTCTGAAGATTTTAAATTTGGAAAATTCCAACTTTTGGAAAATTTCCAGCGAGGGAGAAAATGGGTTATTAATAACCGTTCGAACTTTTTAATGTCGTCAAGTTTACCCAAAACGATGTTAGAATTACGACTACGAAGCACTCCGAATTACTTTTACAGAAACATAACATCACATGCAATCTCAGTAAAAACAAGCAACACCTGAAACACCAAAACCCAAAGACTGGAACACTAGAAAAATACGAAGCCCAAACTCTTGAACTGGACCGGTCAGGCCAGATTTTTAGCTCTTTTCGCCGGGTCAAATCCGGCAAAAAGGGTTCATATTTGTGTGGTGTTCATGTTACATCTCATGTAACATTTTGCAATTGCTTAAAAAAAATTTATAGGCTTTAAAAATTTTGACAGAAACTAGGTTTTTGTTTCGAGTGTTTCGAAGTTGTTTCGGTTTCATAATTCTACAAATATCGTCTAATTCTCTAGCCTGGCTCTGATACCACTGCTGGGTTCCGCAGCACCGCCACTGGGTTTCGGGAGGCATCGACCATGCCGTTTTCAAAAATTTGGCATGCTAAAGAACCCTAACCTAAAATCTTAACTAGAGAATTAAACGAAACTAGCATGTAAACATCTTTACATCTAAGTGAACAAGGAATACAACCTTTATTAACCGGTCATTCACTTCAAAAGCTCCGCTAAAGAACCCTTCGCTCCAAGTAGTGAACTCCTGAACTCTAGAAAGGCTCCACAAGATGAAAGGATTGCTTGCTTGAAGTTTTCGAGGCCGAAGATAATCTACGTCGAAGAGACACTAACTCAAGCTACCTCTTCACTAATTGTGAAGCAAACAACCTAAACTAAATGGCTAATCTAGTGTAGATTGATGAAGTAGGAATTTTGCTCACTTTAGAAATATTTTTCTCACTCATTTTCTTCACCCCCCCCAAAAGCTAGAGAGCATGAGGAAGGAGATGAAGAAAAACAACTATGGAGAGAACCACGTGTAGAATGGCAACCATGGATGAGTTAATATCATATACTAACTCATGTAGAGACTAAACCATGGCCAATCCTAATGGTTGGGTTAATAAATATCTTAAGTAAAACAAAATTAGTGGACTAAGTCAATGGTTCCACAAGCTTCCACTAAGCTTCAAACCATGACTAATTTCCATCCAATTTTAATTTACTTTAAATAAATAAAACCCCTCATTATGTTAAGCATGGTGTGGCTCTCATACACCCATGTGGCATGTGGCAAAAAGGATGACACAATAATATATATCACATATATATTAAGTGTACACAAATGAGAAAAAGAAATGCTTAAGTGAGCTAATATTAGTTAATGTAAATATATCAAATATATAATGATACATTAAATTATTAAATCAACACTTGATTTAATAATCCGACTATATCACATATAACCGACTGATATTATTTGTATCAACTTATCGAATCAACACTTGATTCGATAACCCGGCTATATCACATATAACCGATCGATATCACATATCGTGAGAATAGAATGCGGTATCACATACACGCATTAATCTCGGTCCCTCACATATCATATATGTGCTCCTACTTCGTTTCGCTTGAGCTGGGAAACCTCTGTGTAGGACTCTAAAGACTCGTCAATACGCCGGCAGTAGGTAATGATCATATCAAACACCCACAAGCCGTCAGCGGTACTAGCTGGACGTAACGGCTATCCGAGTATTGAGCGATCAGAAGATCAACAAGCAAGCCTGCTCACACTCCTCCGAATCCAATAAGTAACACTACCGTACAGTCCAATCTCTTCGTCAGATATGTCGCATATCTCAGCCTGGGAAGGTAAACGTCAGACCCCAATAGCCTGATAAGTCATGCCGATGTGAGGCCCATAACGGTTTGAGAAACTACTGATAACACTTACCAGTAAATCTTAGCAACCCTGGACAGGGATTTCCTGTTATGGCCAATCGAGGATAGCGCAACATCAACCCCCAATACCGGGAGAGACGAAATCCCCTCCTATCGCTCATTGCCTCCATGTGACTCAGGACTGTAACCAAAAACCACCGTTTTGCACGTTCTCTTGAACGTGGTAAGGTGGAAATTAAAGCACAGTGGGAATCACACAAGACTCTATGACTATCTCGGGTCGACAAGAAAACTCATCCGAACCCCTACTGAGCATGCCCGTGAAAATCTCCATACAGTCCGGTATGTTCGTCTAAGAGTATCGCATATCGGGTCTAGGGGTGGATAAAGTCAGACCCCTAATAATACGATATTTCGTGTCGGTATGAAAGCCATCACCAACTGAGAAACTACTGATCCAAATCAGTAATTCTCTTATACCTTAGCTAAGGATTTCTGGTGATGGCCATCCGTGCACAATGCGACATCAACCCCCAATACCGGGAGAGATGAATCCCCGACGATCCGCTCACTGCCTTCATGTAGCTCGGGACTGTACCTAACTAAAATCTTTTTGCATAACTCCTTTGAACTGTGGTAGGGTAGTAATCAAAGCATAGTGGGAACTCACATGAGACAAATGACGATCTCAGGTTGACAAACTAACATGTACTCATGTCACCTGAGAACTGCTATCTGACAATAGGTATAATACCATCTAGCATGTTCTCGACGAGTCCGTCCAGTGTACTTATAACCCAATGAGCACCTGTATACTATCTTAGGTGACTAACTGACACCAATGGCTTGTGAGACCGGCCACCGCCTCTCGTCAGGGTCTCGATAAGTATAGACTAGTCTACTCCAGAGTATCGATGCCCAATCTCGATACTCCCTTGACTAGTGACATTTAAGGATGTGCTTATAGACCACCCAGCTCTCACATATATGATCGCCATCATAATGCTGGTAGTCAAGTAAGAATCATATGGGCTCTATCAACATGTAATAATGATCTGTAATACCACATAAAGCATGTACATGATGATAGAGACAAACCAGATAGCATACTATCAACTCGACTAAGATTGTTCTACCCGTATAGGTCCTTCCTCAATCATCACAATCGCGTGCCTGCGATTACAATAATTGACTTGAGGGCACTATAGCCAACAATACGTACATTGTATTTTCATTCCTTTTTATGGTGTGATATGGATTAATTGATGGGACTGCGTTAACTTTGATTAACGCAAGGAAAAAACAAACCTAAATGATGTTGTTGGAACCAATTTTGAAAACTGTTATTACAAACGTTTATTTTTGCTTTGCACAGCGATATTCGGTTCTGAATATCTGGCACCTCATTCGACGAGGCAAGAGCCGAGATCCCTTCATAGGGAGTGACCTCTTGGGCAAAAGTTTGCGTCAGTGTAATAACTTCATGTTAGTTATATGTATGCCCTAGAGGCCATTGCTATACATAGGATGTATATTGTAGTGGATGCTGGGACATATATAGGGAGGACTTTCTTGCTCGACATGATAGTATGCTATCTGCTTGCTCTTTACCTTAACGTGTACACAGATTGTCTCTCTATTACATGTTAGTAAAGCCCTTAGGATGTGTACTTGACTACATGGACTATGATGCGGATCATACTAGTGGGGACATGGTAGTCCATAAGTACATCCTTCAAGGTCCCTAGTCGTGGGTGTATCGAGACGGGGCATCGATATACCAGAGTAGACTAGCGTGTACCTTCTCGACCCATACAGATGGGCGATGGATGATCCCATATCCATTGGTGTTTGACATCAGAGATGATGTACGGGTGCTCAGTGGAGACTGGGTACACAGGACGGACTCGCCGAGAACTCCCAGATGGTATTATACCTTACGTCAGATGGCAGTTCTCTGGTGACACTGGTACAGAGTAGTCTGTTGACCCGAGATCGTCATAGAGTCTTGTGTGATTCCCACTGTGCTTTGATTTCCATCCTACCACGTCCAAGAGGGCGTGCAAAACGGTGGTTTTTGGGTACAGTCCCGAATCACATGGAGGCGATGAGCGATAGGAGGGGATTCGTCTCTCCCGGTATAGGGAGTTGATGTTGCACTGTGTTCGATTGGCTATAACCGGAAATCCCTGGCCAGGGTTGCTGAGATTTACTGGTAAGTGTTACCAGTAGTTTCTCGAATTGTTATAGACCTCATATCGACACGACTTATCGAGCTATTGGGGTCTGACGTTTACCACCCCTAGGCAAGATATGCGACATATCAGACGACGAGACCGGACTGTACGGTAGTGTTACTGGTTGGATTCACTGGAGTGTGAGCGGGCTTGCTCGTCGATCTTCTGATCGCTCAATACCCGGGTGGCCGTTACGTTTAGCAGACCGCTTGCGGCTTGTGGGTGTTTGATATGATCATCACCTGCTGCCGGCGTATTGACGAGTCTTTAGAGTCCTACACAGAGGTTTCCTGGCTCAAGCGAAACGAAATAGGAGCGCATATGAGATATGTGCGGGACCGAGAATAATGCGTGTATGTGATACCGTATTCTATTCTCGGGATGAATGTATCGAATGGTTGTATGCGATATAACCTAGTTATCGATTCAAGCGTTGATTCGATAAGTCGATACATTGAATACTAGTCGGTTATGTTCGACATGACCGGATCATTGAATCAAGTGTTGATTTAATGATTTAATGTATAATTATATATTTGATATATTACTTTACATTAACTAGTATTGGTTCACTTTAAATGGATTTTCTCACTTGGTTTGTGCACATTGTATATGTGATATATTTTTGTGCACATGTTTGTATCATGTTTGATGATGCTTGCTATCTTGGGTTTGTGTAAAGACTAAACCATGGTTATATATTGGTTAGGGTTTTCATTTTCTTATTTATTTATTTATTTATTCTTTTTGGAAAATGAAAAGCATAAAGAGAAAATGGTGGCTAACTTTGTTTGATTTTGAAGCTTCATGAAGCTTTGACTAAGTCACCATTTTGTCTCATGCTTAACCCTAACCATTCCACTTAACCATGATTCATTCTCTACACTTAACCATGGTTTGAATATGATAAGTATTCATTTTTCTTTTGGATTTAATTAACTTATCATATTCATTTTCTTTCTTCTTCTTCATGAAGAGCAAGAAAGAAAAGCTTTCTACTTCAATGGCATCTTGAGCATAAGTGTGAGAAATCCAATTCTAAAGTGAACCCACTTCCTATTTCTTCATCCTCTACCTCTTACCAAGTAGTAGAGTGTGTTTTCTTCACAAGTTTCATGACTTGGTGAAGTGGAAGCTTGATCTTGTGATGCCTCGACGTAGATCATCTTCGGCACGAAGCCGACGACCTTGCCCGCCCATTTCTCCGATGAAGCCGACGCTAGAGCCCGGGATTCTATTTGGACAGCGAGGAGACTTCATTGCGGAGCTATGGAGGTGGAGCACCGGATCTACAAAGGTTGTATTTCCGTACACTTAGTTAATTTGTTAACTAGTTTCATTTGTCGCCTAAACTTCTAGCCAACGATCCGTATTAGGGTTTCTCGGCACCCGTAAATTTTGAAATTGGCATGGTTGATGCCTTGCGAGACCTCTTGAGAGTACCTAGGAACCCTACAGTGGTATCAGAGCCTAGCTAGAGCCTTAGGCGATGCGTAGACGGAATTGGAAGTCCGATCGAACCGAAACCCAAACCCTAATTTGCTCTCTGGACTTTTTCCAAAAATTGGGTTTTTTCCAGATTAAAAATATGCAGAAAATTCAGCAGGAAATTCTAAGAATTACGATGCAAAAATTACCTAATGATCTTTCTAAAGTGCGGCGGAACCGCGGCATTAGCGTGCTAATGCGGCTGTTCCGCGGCCCGTTTGTCTTATCTCCCATTGAATTTTGCACAGTAACTCCTATTTTTCAATGCTGGTTTTCCTGGGAATTTTTAATCTGAAATCTAGAGTTGAGTATTTTGGGTTGTATTGGGAGTTCCTACATTCGATCGGATTGTCAAACTTTGTCTATGTGTCTTTCCGGATAATTTTTTGAATATGTTAAAAAGTTCGACCGGATATAAATACCCAATTTTTCCCCTGTCGGGAAATTGCCAAGTGTTGGATATTTCTGTAGTTTAATCACGTTCTAAGTAGTGCAAGTAACACGATGGTCCCTCTAGAAGACAACAAACCTTAACTCGATTATGTGACCGTCGAGAACTACCCTTTGAACCTTAGGGTTTGGGGCAGTACGGCGTGCCACATGTGAGGCGTTGGCTTGACCCTTCTACGGCTAGACCGTTGGTACTGAGGCACGAAGTGGATGTTTTTAAACTTGTTTCATGTGTTGATCTGTTTTGGAAAACTTGGGTGTTCGACTGTTCAATCGGAAAGTTTAACATTTTCTGTTTATCTGGAATGGGATACAATACTTGGAATTCACAAACAGTTATGAGATAACTGAATGAATGTTATAAATCTAGCGGTTTAGTCTCACTTGATCGGTTGCCACGAAATTTTGATGTGATCAAAAGTCCGTCGCAATCACGTAGCGTACGCGGATACTCGCCGGATAAACTTAATAAACAGCCTCACTCCATAGCCCCGACCAAGTGACTGTAGGAGAACCCCGTCGCCGAAAGCATCCGTACGGCTGCTCGCGGCAGCGGTGTTCCTCCTTGGTGCACTTCGTCGACGGCGTCGGGGGTGCGGCCGCCTACTAAAGTTTGCGACGAGTATTCGATCAAAATGTCGGGAATCCTGTTGAATTGCCCGACTTGGTATTGAAAAGTGTTTTCGATAATGAGACTAAAATGCGGGGTTTATAATTGTTAGGCATGTGATGTCTAAGTAATTCATTTGATTAGGCATGCGATGTCTAAAGAGGTTGTGGATTCCAACTGTTGTAGTTTTACACTTTCTTTTCTGTGACCGTAAGTGTAATATGTGATATCGCCGGTTTCGTTGCTACATGTCAATGACAATTGGGATGCGCATATTTACTTACGTTGATGACATGTGATGTTATGTGTTGCTGGATATGTTATATTGGATCGTCGTGTTTGAATAGCCGGGGGGTTTTTATGTGAGATGAGTGTTTTTCATTTTCATTCATGTAAAAACTTGTATGTAATATTCTTTTATTGGGGCACTTCCAGGTAGCGGAAGATGTCACCATTTGTATATTATTTACTTTTCCGCACTAGGATAGACCCAAGGAGGAGAGCACAAGTAACCGGGTTCTGGAGTCCAGTGGGAGACCAACTCGAGGAGTCGAGTCCGGGTCTCCTAACTTTAGAATTGGTAGGGTTGCTTGCCGCTCTCGTAGGGGTCTAGGGGTGTGGGTTTGGCTATTCATCACGACCGTGGAATCCGTGTTTTATACTGGCTCGTATTGAAAACACGGACGTCCTAGTATATCCAATATTTCATATGATTCTTCTGATGCGATATCTGTGATGTGATCATGTGATGTTCTATGATAGATACAGTATATAGTATATATGATATATTATATAGACGTTACTTATGTTTTGCACCCGTGCTAGCCCTGCCCCGCTCTGTCGTTAGTTACATAACCTAACGATGCACGAGGGGACATCGAGGTGAATGCGGATGGCATAAGTGTACGTCGTATTTATCTGTGATGTTTAGGTACATTAAATGATGGGACTTCATTAATGTGATTAATGAAATAAAAGAAACCTAAGATGTTGTAGAATCGAATTCCAAAATAAAACAGGTAGCTACAGTTCTTGCTTTGCACAGTGGTATATGTGATATATCCTGCACCTTATTCGATGAGGAAAGGACCGAGATCCCTTCACCGGGAGTGACTCCTTTAGCAATAACTGGCAGATGCTACACATTCGGTTTGTCTTTTGATTGCTTTTAAGATTTTTTGCTTTGCACAGTGATATATGTGATATATCCCGCACCTCATTCGACGAGGAAAGGACCGACGATCCCTTCACCGGGAGTGACTCCTTTAGCAAAACTAGAAAAGCCTCAAAAACATTCCATTTCAAAATTCATTCGATTCTACAACGATATCAAGTTCATTATGCAATAGGTTTTCAGAAAAACCTGTCGTAGCCCTCCGTCATTTCAGATAAGTCCTGTTTAGTATTCGTGCTGCGTTTGTTGGCCTCCGTCAAGGCGCAGTGTGCGGTAGCTAACCAGTATTTATCTGCTTATGCATATGATGCAGATTGAGTTAGGGTAGTCGTGCGACCTTGTTGGCCTCCGTCAAGGGTCGTGCGGGTGGGTTTGATTCAATCAAGAAATCACGGGTTGAACTTGACTAGTAGCCTATGGTTTGTTGGCCTCCGTCAAGGTCATAGGGTGCTAGGGGCAAAATATTATCGGGAATTTCAAGTGTTGAAATTTGCAATGAGATTGCATACCTTCTATGAGATAGTTGGATCCCGATACCCGCTGCGAGTAATTGTTACTCCTGGGAGAGTTTTACACATTACAATTAGCCGATCAAGTAGGTGTCTAGAAAGGTGTCAACGAGGTTACGCCTCTGGGAAAATGAGGTTTACAGTAATTAGGTTCGTGCGAAAGCACGGGGGACCTCCCTCAAAGTACCGACACTGGCATGGCTGAAAGATTGGCGAACTTGTAGTGTGTAATTAATCCCGGCTAGTCTTTCCTTTTAGGGTTTGAAGGAAGATTTGATAAAAAGCAGTGGGAGCCATCCTGATTAGATAAAATAAAAACCAATCTATTCTTGCAAGAGTGCACGCTGAGTGTTTTCTTCTCTCTCTCTCCAGGTAGCGACCATATCACGCCTTAATCAAGATAATAATACGGATCATTGACCGAACCCGCTTGTTATACTGAGCTGGGGAACGTTGGTCCCGCTCCAACTTATAAATGTTATAAGACAGAGCAGGAAATAGGGGAATACCAGATTTCCCGTGCCGCCCAAACGAAGAGAGTGCATGTTGATGCATAATCTTCGGGTGTGTTCATCACAAAGAACTGTTTCTCAGTATCCTCCGAATCCTGGGTATATGATACCGGATCAGGATCCCAGATATGTAATCTGTTACATAGGGCTACAAAAGGGTAGAAAAACTGAGAACGGGTGATAAGTTTCATGAGACAGAAAACGGGGCAAGTGTTGCAGCCAAGTCTGTTGGTCACTGTCACCCTGTATTACCAATACATTGATTCTGAACAAATGCTATTAGATACCGAACCTGATATACAAAATCATATCAGTCTCTTTATCAGTAAAGAAATGATAAAATTTTGTATTGTTGGATAATGTTTTGAACATTTCCTATATCAAAATTTGATCGGTTCAGGCACGTTATCTAAAAGTATTGATGTTCTAAATCAAACTACAGTTCTTAGTATACAGAACACACACAAGAGGAAGAGTTCAGAAATGAATGGATCCTTCTTGAGGTATTGTAGACAAGGTCATATCAATGCGACCCGACTAGCTGAAGTTACATATAGATGCATATTTAAATCAGTTTGAATTTACATCTTGTGAAACTTGCCAGTCATGTCACAAAGATATAATGACACCAGCTCTGTTTATTGGAAACAGAGAAAGAGTTAGTGAACTCTTGGGATGATACATATTGATGTATGATAGGTCCCCTGTCTATACATGCCAAGACCGGTTCTTTTTACTTCATTACATTCTCTGATGATCTCTCAAGATTCAGACATATGTTCTTGTTGAAATACAAGTCCGAATCTTTTGAGATATTCACAGAATATAAGTTAGAAGTAAAGAACCAAAATATGGGTATAAGTATTATGTCCTTTGATGAGATCAAGGAGGAGAATACTTGAGCACGGAAATCCTGGACTATTCTTAAGGAGAATGAGATTCTCTCTCAGCATTACTCCTCTGTATACACCATAGCACGATGGTATATCGGGGCGGAGCAATCACACCCTATATGATAAGGTGTGCTCTATGATGAGTACTACTGAGTTACCTTTTTTTCCTTTTGGGAGTTATGCACTTGTGAAGTTTCATACCTATTGAATAGGGTTCCAATCAAATCAGTAGCCTACCGCTTCATATATGATATGGAAAGGGAAGAGCCCATCTCTTAAATTGGTTAAGATTTGGGGTTGTCCGGCCTATGTCTAAAAGCAAAATCCGGACAAGCTCGAGGCAAGGTCTGTTATGTAGAACTGGAAATGTTCCAGCTATACAAACTACAGCAGATGATTTGGTAGAACTAAAGGATTCGATAGTAACCAACGAACCTCAGCCTCTCCGCCGATCTAGCAGGGTTCCTCACCCACCTGAGAGATACTTCGGTTTCTCTATGACAGTGGGAGCGAGGATTGCGTCATGAGATGATAACCCAACTAGTTTCGAGCTGGCCATCAAGAGTGGGACTCTGTAAGAATGGCTGGATGCTTAGCGATCTGAGATGGAATCCTTGTACACCAACAAAGTATGGACTTTGGTTGCTATATCTGAAGGGTTAAATCCCCATCAGGAGCAAGTATATCTTGAGAAGATTACTTGGTGTACATGGAAAAGTTGAGACTTTCAAAGCTAGACCTGTTAAACGTTTTCGTCATCGACCAGGCGTGGATAATGATGAAACCTTTTCCAGTGCCTATGCTTAAGTCCATCCGGATCCTACTTGCCACGGCTACATACCATGACTACGATATCTGGCGGTTGGGTGTCTTGACTGCTTTTCTAAAATGATGTTTTAGAAGAGAACGTCTGTAAGTACACAGCCAGAAGGCTTCGTAGACAGTGGGAGCAGCAGAAACGTGTACAAGATGCTTTATAAGATAAAGCAGGCATCGCGAAGTTGGAACATCTATTTTGATGAAGTAGTCAAAGAGTTTGACATCATCAAAATGGTAGATGAACTTTGTATATACAAAAAGGTAGTAGTGAGTATGGTAATGATCCTCGTAGAGTATGTGGATGACATACTCTTGATAGGGAAGGAGTTTCCTATGCTACGCTCGATCAATCTCCGCTTATCACATAGATTCTCCGTATAGGATCAAAATGATACCCCCTAAATCCTGAGTTTTGGATCTATGAGATAGATTTAATTGGATGTTAGGATTCTCACTAGTTGTAGTGAGATGGTATCAATCGATCCAGGGGAGAATCACTGGAAGTGTTCCACGGTGATAAAGACGACTGAATGTCAGTCGCAGGCATTGTCTTTGCCCTCAGTAAAGGGACGGTATGTTGGAAGAGTTCCAAGCTAGATACCGTGACATACTAGACGATAAAGGCACGATACATCGCTACTAAAGATACTACCAAAGAGGCTGTTTGGATGTATATTTGTTCATGAGATGAACTTAGTTCCTCCCATTGTGTGACAATGGAGTTGTGGCTTATGCCAAGGAACACCGGTCCCATCAGTGATCCAGACATATTCTAAGACAGTATCACCGGATCATGAAGATGGTTGATCTCTAAGGGATCGAGGTTAGGAGTACAGACTCAGAGGATAACACGGCGGATCCACTCACGAAGGCCTATTCCCAGAGAGAGACTTTTATGGGATGGTTGAGTATGAGATACTACAACCACTGCTACAGATGGCCCTAGTGCAAGTGGGAGATTGTTAGTTATATGTATGCCCTAGAGGCCATTGCTATACATAGGATGTATATTGTAGTGGATGCTGGGACATATATAGGGAGGACTTTCTTGCTCGACATGATAGTATGCTATCTGGTTGCTCTTTACCTTAACGTGTACACAGATTGTCTCTCTATTACATGTTGGTAAAGCCCTTAGGATGTGTACTTGACTACATGGACTATGATGCGGATCATACTAGTGGGGACATGGTAGTCCATAAGTACATCCTTCAAGGTCCCTAGTCGTGGGTGTATCGAGACGGGGCATCGATATACCAGAGTAGACTAGCGTATACCTTCTCGACCCATACAGATGGGCGATGGATGAACCCATATCCATTGATGTTTGACATCAGAGATGATGTACGGGTGCTCAGTGGAGACTGGGTACACAGGACGGACTCGCCGAGAACTCCCAGATGGTATTATACCTTACGTCAGATGGCAGTTCTCTGGTGACACTAGTACAGAGTAGTCTGTTGACCCGAGATCGTCATAGAGTCTTGTGTGATTCCCACTGTGCTTTGATTTCCATCCTACCACGTCCAAGAGGGCGTGCAAAACGGTGGTTTTTGGGTACAGTCCCGAATCACATGGAGGCAATGAGCGATAGGAGGGGATTCGTCTCTCCCGGTATAGGGAGTTGATGTTGCACTGTGTTCGATTGGCTATAACCGGAAATCCCTGGCCAGGGTTGCTGAGATTTACTGGTAAGTGTTACTAGTAGTTTCTCGAATTGTTATAGACCTCATATCGACACGACTTATCGAGCTATTGGGGTCTGACGTTTACCACCCCTAGGCAAGATATGCGACATATCAGACGACGAGACCGGACTGTACGGTAGTGTTACTGGTTGGATTCACTGGAGTGTGAGCGGGCTTGCTCGTCGATCTTCTGATCGCTCAATACCCGGGTGGCCGTTACGTTTAGCAGACCGCTTGCGGCTTGTGGGTGTTTGATATGATCATCACCTGCTGCCGGCGTATTGACGAGTCTTTAGAGTCCTACACAGAGGTTTCCTGGCTCAAGCGAAACGAAATAGGAGCGCATATGAGATATGTGCGGGACCGAGAATAATGCGTGTATGTGATACCGTATTCTATTCTCGGGATGAATGTATCGAATGGTTGTATGCGATATAACCTAGTTATCGATTCAAGCGTTGATTCGATAAGTCGATACATTGAATACTAGTCGGTTATGTTCGACATGACCGGATCATTGAATCAAGTGTTGATTTAATGATTTAATGTATAATTATATATTTGATATATTACTTTACATTAACTAGTATTGGTTCACTTTAAATGGATTTTCTCACTTGGTTTGTGCACATTGTATATGTGATATATTTTTGTGCACATGTTTGTATCATGTTTGATGATGCTTGCTATCTTGGGTTTGTGTAAAGACTAAACCATGATTATATATTGGTTAGGGTTTTCATTTTCTTATTTATTTATTTATTTATTCTTTTTGGAAAATGAAAAGCATAAAGAGAAAATGGTGGCTAACTTTGTTTGATTTTGAAGCTTCATGAAGCTTTGACTAAGTCACCATTTTGTCTCATGCTTAACCCTAACCATTCCACTTAACCATGATTCATTCTCTACACTTAACCATGGTTTGAATATGATAAGTATTCATTTTTCTTTTGGATTTAATTAACTTATCATATTCATTTTCTTTCTTCTTCTTCATGAAGAGCAAGAAAGAAAAGCTTTCTACTTCAATGGCATCTTGAGCATAAGTGTGAGAAATCCAATTCTAAAGTGAACCCACTTCCTATTTCTTCATCCTCTACCTCTTGCCAAGTAGTAGAGTGTGTTTTCTTCACAAGTTTCATGACTTGGTGAAGTGGGAGCTTGATCTTGTGATGCCTCGACGTAGATCATCTTCGGCACGAAGCCGACGACCTTGCCCGCCCATTTCTCCGATGAAGCCGACGCTAGAGCCCGGGATTCTATTTGGACAGCGAGGAGACTTCATTGCGGAGCTATGGAGGTGGAGCACCGGATCTACAAAGGTTGTATTTCCGTACACTTAGTTAATTTGTTAACTAGTTTCATTTGTCGCCTAAACTTCTAGCCAACGATCCGTATTAGGGTTTCTCGGCACCCGTAAATTTTGAAATTGGCATGGTTGATGCCTTGCGAGACCTCTTGAGAGTACCTAGGAACCCTACACTTCACTATTGTCGATTCTTTTGTTTTGCATCGTGGTATTCAGTTAGGAATATCCTGTACCTCATTCGATGGGGAAAGAGCCGAGATCCCTTCACAGGGAGTGACCTCTTTAGCAAAAGTTTACGTCACTATATATTTGCAAAAACTGCTCGGGTTCCTTCAATGATATCAAGTTCATTACATTAAAGGTTTTTCGCCAAAAACCAGCCGTAGCCCTTCATCATATCCTACGAGTAGTACTTAGTATTCGTGCTACGTTTGTACGAGTGGTGCTTGTTTGTAGCATGCAATGCGATTGGTTAGGACAGTCGTGCGGCCTTGTTGACTGTGTCAAAGGCTCATATGGGTGGGTTTAATGCAATCAAGATAATGACGGGTTGAACTTGACTAGGACTCTTTGATTTGTTGACTGTGTCAATGTCATTTGGGTCCTAGGGGTAAAAACCACATCGTGAGTTTCAAATATACAAGAAACTTTCCAGGCATGCGCATATCTTCTGGAGTGTGGTGAATTGAGTGACTTCCATCAAGTTATCATGCGATGATAGTTGGATCCCGATTCCCACTGATGAGTAGGTGTTACTCCTCGGGTGATTTTTAAATGACCCAGACCAATTCTCCTTTTAGGGTTTGAAGGAGAATTCGAGGAAACGGTGGGAGCCATTCTGATTAGATAAAGTGATTAACCAATCTAATTTAGGTTAGAGTGCACGCTGAGTATTTCTTTTCTCTCTCTCTCTTTGGCAGCGACTATGGCTTTGCTTTAAAAACTCATGAACCAAGTTAACCGAACCTTCTTAAAACACTTTGGCTTTTGGATTGTCATTAAGTCGCATATATCCCTCCCGCTTCTATTTTCCCTTTGCATTTTTCCAGAACACTCTGTATCACTACGAAGATCCATATTGATTGGATATTCCATCGTATAGTTACATACGAACTCGAAGAAACTTGTTTCAGTTCGAAGTTGGATTCCGGTTCTGGAGAAATTGAATAGTATTATATGGTTGTCTTTTCTCTTTACCTTCTCTCAGGTTGCGAGGGCTCCTAGTATTAGGAGAGTACACCTATTACGCTTATTGGATAGTTTTCTTCCAAACCATAGGCAGGTGCCGAAGGGTAGAGAAGGAAGAAAACCAATTAGCCTAAGTGTGGTGTACAGAAGGTAATAAGTAAAGACATATAAAGGGATTAGAGTGAGGGCAAAGGAAATTGCGACTACTATTATTCACGACGAAGATGCGTATACCCCTGCCACTCTTATTTCCCCTTTGCATTTCTCCAGAACACTCCATCTCACTACGAAGATCCATATTGCTTGGATATGCCATCGTATATTTATATATGAACTCGAAGGAACTTGTTTCAGTTTGAGGATGGTTTCCAGTTAGGGAGAAATTGAATAGGATTATTCGGTTGTCTTTTATCTTTACCTTCTCTCAGGTTGTGAGGGATCCTAGTATTAGGAGAGTACACCTATTGCGCTTATTGGATAGTTTTCTTCCAAACCATAGGCAGGTGTCGATAGGTAGGGAAGGAAAAAAACCAATTAGCCTAAGTGTGGTGTATAGAAGGTAATAAGTAAAAACATATAAAGGGATTGGAGTGAGGGCAAGGAAATATACGGTTATTATCATAAATCTGGATAGTGGAAGAGGCATTACTAGGAATACCTGGCTACCCCTTCGAAACATTTTCATGTTTCAGTTTCACTGTGCGGTGTTAATTGAAAACTGTTTTCCCAATTAGATTCTCACTCCAGGGTATGTATTTACCAGATTTGATTCTCACATCTGTATGGCATTACAGATGCTGAGTGGGAGTAAGATATTGGAAATTGGATAATTAGATCCTCAATGTATATCAGAATTCTTTGTAATTAGTGATATTTGAGGAAATTACCTGGGTTTTGCCTGACAGCAAATATTTGGTTTTGAATATCTGTCGTTATGCACCAATTTCAAACTAATATATCTGTACGTTTATTTTATAAAGTGAGATATAACTTTTTGAAATTATGTTTATGACATTTACCTATATCAGTTGATGATTAGGTAAGGAGCATTCAACAGCGATGTAATTCTTCTTAACCATAGCACAGTTTTCAACCTACGACGCACAGGGTTTAAGTTATTAAACTCAGTCGACTTATACAAAGTATTGTATATTGTCCGATATCCGTTAGGACAAAGGGGTTGGTACTCGTACTATATTCTTTTTACTCATGACTTCTCTAGTTTTTGACAAGTATTTCGTTGAAATACAAGGTCCAGATTTTGAGAAGATATAGGTATAAGAATAAAGTAGAGAACCATGTGTTGCATCAGGATTCTTCAAGGTGATCAAATATGTAGATACTTGTGTTAGGTATTCCATTATAAGTAACAGTTTTGAGAACTTGCTTCTCTATCAAATTACTCATCCGTGAGTATGCTCCTTGATGAGTAATGCTGCTTGACCTTCTTCCATTTAGTTGATATGCACTAGGAACGACTGCATGTATTTTGAATCTGGTTCCAATTAAATTAGTGTATTTGTTTCTAGATTGGACATAAAATGGATTCACATCTTAACGGTGTTAAGGTGTATGGAGTTGGCCGGCTTATACTTAAAACCATAATCTGGATAAACTCAAGGCACATTAAAGTAATGGCAGTTTGTGGGTTATCCCGGGCTTTGATGAGGGTTAACATTCTACCATTTGGAAGATCAATAGTTATATTGTTCTTGATCCACCACAGTTTTAGTAAAATGAATTCTTTTCAGAAAATATTAGTGGGAGTATGGTAAATCTGGAAGTGATTCCAGAACCACAAACGATTACTGAAAATTTAGCAGAACCCGAGGATTCAATTGGATTCGACAATCCATTAGCCACTCCACAGATTTGGTGGGTAATCTCAAGCACTCGAGAGGTATTTCGATCTCCTCAAAGACGGTGACAGTGAGGTTTTTGATTACCCAAACTTGCCAATGCTGCTGTTCTAGACTATGAGATCTGGCAGGAGGATGAGCATAACGTCTTTCTAAATTAGCTTTAAAAGTGCACGTGTATATGACTCTGCTAGAGGGTTGTTGTAGTCAGTGGGAGTAGTGGAAGCATAGTGGGCAAGTAGCTTATGTCTATTTATAGATTAAAGCAGGTATAACGGAGATAGATCGTCTAGTTTTGATGTGACGGTCATATAGTTTGACTTCATCAGAACAATAGATGGACCTGATAAGAAGGTAGTAGGGAGTGATGTCCTGGTATTTGAATAATATGCACTTTATAGGAAGTGATATTGCTATACTATGATTGGTTATACCGTTGTTGTCACAAGGTGTTTTCTCCATATAAGATCTGGATAAAATATCAGGGATTCTGGTCACTAGATCTATGGTTTTAGATCTAGATTTGGGAAGTGTCCCAATTTGGGTACTTTGACACTATTCTAAAGTGTTTTAGAATGGACGACTCCTGGCGTGGTGGTGTAACGCAAGTGATGGAGTCACCCTTTCTGAAGAGATGTCTTCTAGACCGATAAGAGGAGGGATTTGCATGATTGGCATATCACTTTCTTAGGCAGCTGAGTTAATCATGAAATGTCAAGTACCACAGCAGATATTGCTTTTGATAAGCATATATATTAATCAAATCCCGGAGAAACGTTGGGAAGCAGTTATGAATATAAGTGGATGTTCTTGGTATATGGTAACGGCAGCCTCCTTCTGGAGGCGGTTATCATTTTAGGCTTCCAAGGTGACCTGGATGACAGAGTGGCTGTCAGAGTTATAGTTTTCCATTTTTTGAGGGGTAGTATATTGGACAGGTGGTCCAAGAGGATACTGAGGAAGGCATGGCGCAGGATACTGATTAAATTCAGTGGATGATACGGTCTAAGAAGTTTGTTGGATTTGGAGTTCATTTGTGAACTGGGTCCCATCAGATATCCTGACAAATTCTAAGACAGGTATCTCTCATTTCGGGAGATATTCTTTCTCCGTGAAGTTGAGATATAGAGAGATAAAGATAGAAACATTGGAGCGGATCCACTCACTAAGGCTATTTCTCGAACGCAATAGTTTCGCAAACGGGCTTTGCGAGACAGATTAGTAGAGAAGTTGGGTGTTAGGTATCACACGGGCTATGAATATGCGAGACCGCAATAATTAGCCTTAAGTGCAAGTGGGAGATTGTTGGCTATAATGCCCTCAAGTCAATTATTGTAATCGCAGGCACGCGATTGTGATGATTGAGAGAAGACCTATACGAGTAGAACAATTTTACTCAAGATGATAGTATACTATCTGGTTTGTCTCTATCATCATGTACATACTTTATGTGGTATTACAGATCACTATTACATGTTGATAGAGCCCATAGGATTCTTGCTTGACTACCAGCATTACGATGGCGATCATATACGTGGGAGCTGGGTGGTCTATAAGCACATCCTTAAATATCCCTAGTCGAGTGAGTATCGAGACTGGGCATCGATACTCCGGAGTGGACTAGTGTGTACTTATCGAGACCCCGACGAGGGGTGGTGGCCGGTCTCACACGTCTTTGGTGTAAGTTAGTCGCCTAAGATAGTATACATGTGCTCATTGGGTTATGAGTACACTGGATGGACTCGCCGGGAACATGCTAGATGGTATTATACCTATTGTCACATAGCAGTTCTCAAGTGACATGAGTACAGGTTATCCTGTCGACCTGAGATCGTCATTTATCTCGTTTGAGTTCCCACCGTGCTTTGATTACTACCCTACCATGGCTCAAAGGAGTCGTGCAAACAGGTTTTAGTTGGGTACAGTCCCGAGCCACATGGAGGTAATGAGCGGATCGTCGGGGATTCGTCTCTCCCGGTATTTGGGGTTGATGTCATGCGGTGCACGGGTGGCCATCACCAAAAATTCTTGGCCAAGGTAGACGAGAATTACTTATTTGGATCAGTAGTTTCTTAGTGGGTGATGGGATTCATACCAACACGAAATATCACGTTATTAGGGGTCTGACTTTATCCACCCCCTAGACTCGATATGCGATACTCTTAGATAAACAAACCAGACTGTACGAAGACTGTAACGGACAGGCTCAGCAGGGGTTCAAATGAGTTTGCTCGTCGGCCTTCCCTTCGCTCAATACCTAGGTAGCCGTTACGTACAGCTAGTGCCGCTGACGTGCTTGTGGTTAAACCCACTGCCAGCGTATCGATGAGTCTTTAGAGTCCTACACGGAGTGTTTTCCTAGTTCTGGCGAAACGATGTAGTAGCCGTATTAGATACGTCCAGGGTTCTGATCGATTGATTGTACTATGTACCCGGACTTTCGATCGGACGGTTAATAATACTAGCCGGCTCGGGTTTGAGCCAGATTATTAAATCAGGTATTGATTCAATAATTTACGTGTATATATTTCGATATATATATTCTATTATTATATTCTTTGTGTTATTCTATCTTTTTGGGTATTCGTATTTCGGTACGAATACAGGTATGTATATACAGTAGAGTGTAATCATTATTTGTACAGATAACATTCTAGAAGGTGGACACCTCATTTTAGATTTCTCCATTTATTTTTAATGGGAAATGAGGTGGAAAAGGAGAGAGGGGAGTATGGTGAGGACCATGCTTGCATAGTGTTGCACAAATGAATTGTTAATTCATTTGTGCAACCTATTCAAGCATGGGTCGCATTTTATATTGGAAAAATGGGTTTGATAAAATAAGGCTTCATGTTATTTTTCCTCACTTGATGAGTTTTTCTCACTCTCACCATTAGCTTCACTCTCCTCTTGGGTTTTCATGAGTTCCTCCACCATCATTTTCAACCTCCTCTCTACAATCTCATGTGTTGAGAATCAAGAGAGGATGTGAGGTAGATAAACACTTTGAACACTTCACTATATCCTAGGCACTTTAGATTAGCAACCTAGAGTCCCTAGTTGCTTCACTTGATCTTTGGTATGGAGCTAGAGCCATGAGCTACATCCCTCGGGTGGATCATCTTCGACGGAGGAAGACCAGCGGCCAAATTCAGTCGAGGACGACTTAAGGATCTAGGGAAGATGGTAGAAGACCGAAGGACACGGTTTATTCGGTATAACCTTCTATCTCAGTAGCTAGTGCATCTTGCAGTTAGCTAGTGTAGATTTATGGTTCGATCTTGACGGGTTCTTTAGCGCCAAAGTTTTTTAAACGTCATTTTTGTTCCGCATCAGCTACAGTTGATGGCCAGGGCACTATCGTAACCCAACAGTTGTCTCTTCATGACCACTAGGAAACTCATGACAACCTTTAGCACTTCATCTTGACCTATGAACTTGTATCCTGCAACATCCAATGCTCCTAGAGAAATCAGATTCTTCTTTAATTCCGGAACGCGTCTTACGTTCATAAGTGTTCGCACCACACTATCAAACATGCGAAATTTGATGTTCCCTATACCAATTGTCTTGCACGCTACATTATTCCCCATGAGAACACTGCTACCATTGTAATCCTTATAAGTGTTGAACGCCTCCTTTTGGGGACACATATCATATGAACATCCGAAGTCAAGTATCCAAGCATCAGAATTTTCCTCCTTCCCGGTATGTATTGTGAGTACATCACATGGTGCTTCTTCTTCTGCTTCTGTCACAACGTTGGCTTGATCTGAACTACTTGTACTGGCTCCTTTACCCCTCTTCTTCATCCACTATTTATACTTTTGGCATTGCTTCTTCCTTTGCCCTGGAAGTTTGCAAAAAAAAATAGCTCGCCATCTTGCCCTGATGATTTGGATTTCCCATATTGTTCATGCCTTCGTCTTTTGTTTTCGACCTCCCCCTTTCACTGGAAAACAACTCTAATGACTCCTTTGATGGATTTGATTTCTTCATGATCTCATTGTTGAGAAGCCTAGCTGCAACCTCCTCCATCTCGAGAATATCCTTCCCATAGAGAATTGTTGTCACAATGTGTTCATAAGATATTGGAAGCGAAGAAAGGAGCAAAAACGTTTGGTCTTTCTCCTTTAACTTTATCTCAAGACAGAGAAGATCATTGACCATCTTATTGAAGCTATTTAACTGGTCGTGAATTGGATTACTTTCCTTCATGGGTAGGCGGTAGAGTTGCTTCTTTAAATACAGCTTGTTAGACAAAAACTTTGTAATATACAAGCTCTCTAGCTTTAACTATAAACTTGCAGCGGAAGTTTTTGACATGACGTTGTATATCACGTTGTCCGCCAGACAAACCTTTATCGTGCACTATACCCTCTAATCCATGTCTTCACGTGTATCATCTACCATGTCGGTAGGTTTCTTACCGCCAAGAGCTTTAAACAATCCTTCTTTTACAAAAAGTGCCCTAACCTTTCTCTGTCACATCGAGAAGTTCCCCCTGTCATTAAATTTCTCCACCTCGAACTTGGTGGTATTGACCTTGTTATTCATCATATTTAATTCCGAAGTAGAAAACCTTCTCTTGGATCTTTATTGTAACGTTTTGAAAATCGTTTCGGTGAAATTTCGAAAAAAACGGTAAAATAAGGGGGTTTTCTGTAAAAAGTCAAAATACAAATATCTTTATTATAAAATTAAATATACATATTCTAGCTATGTAATTGCTAGTATTTGGTGTTTATTGAGCCACTGGTGAAATTTCAAATTTTCTGAAAAATTTTCCGAAATTAATTATTTTAAGCCGTCACTAATACATTTAATTAGGGAAAATTACAAATTGGAATGAGTTGAAACAAATTTTGTGCATCATAAAACTTTAAATAAAATTTTATCATGTGGTTTTTGAAATGAAATCGTTTGCCAAAACGGTTTAGAAAATATCGAAGAAAATTGCTTTTTTCGGTGAAATTTAGTGTTAACGGGAGTTGGGGTAATACATTTATCTTTTTTCCTAATCCATACACCCACACCTCACCCTCTCTCCCTCTCCCCATGTGGCCGGCCCCACCATGACAGCCCTCCCCCTCTCCCTCTCTCCAATCACTTCTTTTGTCAAAAGAAAAGAAAAGAGTAGAAAATGATAGAATTAGAGTGGACTTTGACTAGAGTGGACTTTCCCCACCTCACTCTCTCTCCTCCCTCATCCAATCCCCACCAATTCTGGCCGAAACCTGAACCCACAACAGCCCCCAAATTCTTCATCTCATTTTCCATCAAAATCCCCAAAATTTCTATCAAAAATCCACCCTTTTTCTCAAAAATTCAAAACTAATTCAAAATCCAAGCTTTACCCATTATTCTTTAGCTATTCAAGCATGGATCTTGGAGCATGAAATCATTGTTGGAGGCTAAGATTTTTTGCAAGTTTGATCTCAAGCTTGTGAGGTATAATCATAACCTTATGCTTAATTTGTTGTTAAATTACTTCAATCTAACTATTAGGTGTTAAATTAGGGTTTAAATTTCAAGTTTGAAATTTAAAGAAAGGGTTTTGAATACTAAGTTAGGGTTTAGGTCAATTGATCATGATCTAATTGTGTGGTTATTATCTAGTGGGCATGCTAAAACAAAGCTAATTACTAGGTTACTAATTGTTGTTTTTTTTAAATTGTTCAAATTATGCTAATTTGCTAACTAGGTTTTTGGAATTTATTAAATGGTTTAGATTAAAATATGATTAAGGTTTCATGACATTATTAACATTATAAATTTTGGTTTAATACTATAGTATATGCAAAACTAAGCTTAATTGATGAATTGTGAATTTTACTTTAAAAAGTGTTAAAATTGATATGTTTGCAAACTAGGATTTTGGAGTTAATGAAATTTAATGAGATTGAATTATAGGAATGGTTTATATGACTTTGTTATGATATTTAGTGGATATTATGGCCGCTAGATTCGTTTATATATCGAGTTTTGTACTAAAACGGCTAATTTTTGCTTGCTTGATTTTCGGAAAAATGGCTTTTAAAGCAAGTTTGAGGTTTTTGTGAATTGCAACCTAATTCATATTATAATTAGTGTTTGGGAATGCGTAAATGGGTGTGTTTGGGTTTTTCTCGATGGTTTGACGTTTGTAGATCGATATCGAGGGTTGCTTTAGCTATTCTTGCATGCGTAACCGATAGGTTTTGACCTCTGCGTGATACGCGTGCCGAATTGGTTTTCATATACCGTATCGATTTCGGATTTGGTTTTTATGCGATACGAGACATTGTGATATGTAGGTACCCCCATGTGGACTTCGAGACGACAAGCAAGCGCGTGGCGATGTCGGCACCGGCGAGCGAGGACCAGGTGAGTAGATTTATATCTACGGGGAGAAGTCGGGTGGAGGGCGTATAGCACCCCCGCAGTCCGTAGTGTAGCTCATATATATATGTTTATATAGGTGTTTCATGATACGAGAATGTTTATTCATGTTATGTTTATGTGTTCATAGGTTACCTTTAGGTTAGTTGCGAAAACCTAGAGTAGTTGTTATACCCACATACACACACAGAGACTTGCATACTTTACTTTCTTGTGCGCAGTTTGGGATGTGTATATATGTATATATGCGTGGGTATGGGACTATGCATATGTACATTCATATACGCATGCATGGATAATGAGGATAGTACTTGGGATTTAAGATGAGTCGATGAGATTTGATTTGAGGCCGTGAGATCGGTGATATAGCAGGGTTCGTATTTGAGATACGACATGACGTTGTAGCGGGTCCTTGATGTAGTGTTTCACACATGTGCATGCATACTTAGGCGGTATCAGTATTGTACTAGACGTAGATCAGTACCCCGATCATGATATTTGATAAAGAGGATACCAGGTGAATAGTATGATGAATGTGATATTGACCCGTACCCAGATTTGGGATGCCGTACGACGGATTTACGTACGAGTTATATTGATGATTGATCCGCACTCTTAACTTGGGATGTCTGATTATAGATATGGTATCGGATATGATATTATTGAGGCGGGATCACCGACTAATATATATACAGGTATGTATATGTATCGACTCAGATGTTAGGCGGTTTCCTTACCTGTAGTTGAGCTTGTTAGTTCAGCCGTATAATTTAGTGTAGTTGTTAGACTAGATTAGACTCCTACCTATTTCAAAACTAACGAATCGTGGGTATTTTAAAAGACAGGTCATGGGATTTTACGGATATTTCAAAAGACGTATCTTTTCTTAAAAACACCGTGGCCCTTATTTCCAAAACACCGCGATTCGTGTTATTTCAAAAGGCATTATTGTAGGACTTATATTAGGTTAATGCAGTTTAGTTATCGTTGTGTCTAGTATTCAGCTCCCGCATATTATTGCTGTTGCTCCGCATCGCATACTTATTGTAATTCATATTTCATTATTGATATCATGCTGTTAGGACACTAGCACCATTACCGATGACGCGTATGTACCACGTACACTTACTTGCCGGCTCACACACATCTTCATCGGTAATTGCCATGTCACGAACACTTTAGAAAATACTATTTCATTTGACATAGGTTGTTAGCTAATAGTTTAGACATGATATTAGTGTACTTGCCGTATATGCTAGTTAGACATTGTAGTTATTGCCTACTACTTCATGCATGTTATTATTCACTGTTGTGTCGCATTCATGGATTCTCATGCCTATATTCACTGTTTACATGCTATTGATGACTTGGATTCGGATTTCATGAGATTTCTTGGATTTGAAGGAAAACCGCAAAAACATAAATAAACCTTTTCTCTCTTTTAAAATAAAAAGTGCGGTTTTCCCATGATGTATAAGTCGTCCACCATGAGTTTGCTGATGGATTTCGAGACCCGATTCGAGGAGTGGAGGAACCGTTTCAGGTACATGGTGGGCCCGGTGCGGTACCCCGGGGCAAGAGGATCGTGTTGTTGACGTTGAGCCTGGCAGGGGAGCACTACCGACCGGTGATTTTTCCCGACGCGTCGGATATCGGAGGATACCGTCGTGGTCTTGAGATGGATGGTAGGGGCCGGTCTGAACTGACGGCGCCCTAGATATTGTGATTGAGACATTGAGATTTTGAGATATTGAGGTACAGAGATTGTGACACAGAGATATCGAGATATTTGGATACTTGTTTTGTGTCGATGCTGGGCACTGTTTTATGCTGATTTCATTTATGGTACCTCCTATTTAAAATACAGAAATCTCACTGATTTATGAAAGTAGCTTTATTCAGTACATGCATTCTGTTTCATGCATTCATACATCATCCATATGATATATCGCTACCTGAGGCACTGACACGGGCACATGGGATTACACCCGGGTTAGATATTTACCCTAATCATTGTTAGGCTGCATGTTATATATATTTGAGGATATATTATGATCGTTGACCTAGGATTGCGTTGTTCATGTGGTTTCTGTTCGTAGATGTTTTTCTACTCACGAGTTGGCAACTCACCCCCGTCGTGCCCCAGTTTCTTGCAGGTTTGCCGTACAGGGTTCTTTATGGCTTTGCGGGCATAGTTTCGTTCGGGTGATTTGCTAGTAGGTGGGTTTACTTGTATCGTACCCCCATTATATATCTTGTATATCATTATTCTGTTGTATCTAGAAGTTCCATCAACCAAACATGTATTTATTGAGATAGAGATCCAAGATGTTATTCTTTCGACCTTAGAGTCGCGTGTTATATTTCTGTGGAATTCTTATTGTTTGAGTTTCCTTTTGAGTTTTGATCCTCGCCCTTGGCGTTGTATATTATATTACTTATGTGGTTGTGACCGTCGATTGACGAAGAGCTAGCTCCCGCTTGGGGATGCCTTTTTATTGATTTCGTATACTATTCATGTTGTATCCCGTTTGGGGGCCAGTATTTACAAAGGAGACTCTGCCGAAATTTTCAGGAAATATTTGATGTTTTTAAAATGCATAATTCGGCTTATGCTAATAAAATTACTTGATTTAAATTGGTTTTTCCTTCACTCTACTACTTTTCTTGGTTTGGATTTCTGGGTTTTCGGCTTACTTAGATTACGTACGCCTCGAGACGTTTCGTAGTTTAAGTGCCGGTCATGTTCCGTACTTTTAGGACGTGACAAAGTTGGTATCAAAGCGTTAGGTTTTACCCTCGGAGCGTAGGATGGCCCTTGGTTGATGGAATAAGTGACTAAAGTAAAGTGAGGTACCGTAGGTATGTTCCGCGGCATATTTACGATACGCTACTCCACTTAAGAAGCCTTAGGATGTACATTTCTTTGCTCAGTATTATATTCATTCCGATCTAGCCTCATCAGTACCAGTTATGGTTTTGCTGCCACGATTACGGGCAGGGAGAGCTATGGCTAGAGTTGCAGTCAGCACGAGCTCGTCACGAACGAGGACTGACCATGGCGAAATTCCGGCGACACACGATTGCGGAGATGTGTCTTTTTACTGTGTTTCCGCGCCATGAGCGTTTGGCGGATCGCCTTTATGAGGTTACTCGGATGTGCTGATTGACACTAGAGGATTGAGCTAATGATAGAGGCCAGCCAGATTTTGATGACCGTTGGTGTATTGCTTACTCATGATGATTGAGGCACTGTTCAGCGTGCAGACGAGTGAGCCAGTTGTTGCTGCGAGCGACAAGATATCGCCCCATATGTTGGAGCTATTGCAGTACAGGTTGTACTAAGAGATGATGTAAGGTCGCTAGTCACCCGAGGATGAATGACTAGGACATGTGGTTCGTTCGCCTACCCGATGAGAGGTCATCAGATAGATTGATTCCAGCTAGAGACGACTTCACGCGGAGACGTTGGGAGTCAACAGAGACGATCGAATGTCAGAAGCCTATTATTCCAAGTTTAAAGTATTCGGAAGGGCATGCAGGAAATTCTATGGACCCTCTAGAAGAATGAAACCCTAACTCGACTTAATGACCGTGTGAAAGCCTTTGAACCTTCGAGTTTGCGGCAGTTCTACGGCGCCATTAGTGAGGCTTGGGTTTGCCCTTCTACGGCTGGACCACCGATGCTGTGGTATGTATTCGATACTATTAAACTGTGCCCAAGATGTTGAGCTCTTGGGGGATTATGAGGTTTTGACAATCGATCGGATGGTTCGACTTCATTCGGATGCTAGGTGGTGAGATGCATTCTTGGGAGACTCCAGATACGAGGATAGCCGTTGGAGCTCAGTCCATGTAGCCACGATGAGATGAGTCCGAAGCAGTCGACATTAGAGAAAGTGGAGTAAAGAGGTCCGTACAAGATCTGGATAAGACGACGTTCCACTCCGCCGACATCAGAGATGCGATACGCATGTGCTTGGATATACCTTCCAGAGGAGTCGCGATGAGAATGCAGTCGTTCCAGAGCAAGACGCGGATATAGTAAAGGACGATGACTTCCGGACAGTTGGAAGAGACGAGACATGGAAGAGACCGTGAGCAGGATTCCTTCCAGGACACTGCTGCAATGATACTTGCACCCAGGATCAGATGTGTCACGTACATTCAGAGAGCCAGAGGCCAACGCCAGTGATGTGCTGTCTTACGAGTGGTCGTGATGATTGACCGAGAGATGACCAGAGAAGTGCCAGAACGGAATCGTCCCCGTTAGCACACCTGACAGGGCCGATGAGCCGATGGACCGAGAGATTGGTAATTCACAGTGAAGACCTTGACCCAGGAGTGGTCATTGTTACGCACACCAGCAGGCCAGAGTTCATGATCATCGACGAGATGTCCCACTAGTGACCGCGACAGTTGGCCGGGATTCTTAGAGGATGCGCTTGAGCGGTACTATTCCGCCATTATTGATTTTGATGTTTTGGGTGATTTATTTGCATGATTTGATTTTGATGATTGAGGATTTACGATCTTTGCACAGTGTTGCACTTGATATCGTTTTCGTGCTTTGGTTTCACATGTTTATGATTTTACGGTTTTAGACATTTGAGTTGATTTTGTGCGTATGCACGCACACGATTTGGTTCCTGCACTCTGTATAGTTTATATATGCTTGCAGTGAAGTGATACGCCTTTTGTGCACTTAGATGCACTGGACTTCGATTTCGATTGTGATACTCGATATTTGTTTTGTGCACCTTGTGCACCTGATTTGATTTTGCGCATGTTCGGCGCTTGATATTGGATTTCATGATTTCGTGCATGATGGATGCCCCTGGTTTTGGGTTTTCGCGCAGGTTGAGCGCATGTCTTGAGATGCGATGTTGGTGCACACCAGATGCACTAAATAGAGATTTTTTTCGTGCATGTCAGATACACCTGATTTTGCTGTCAGGCACACACGTTGCCTACGACAGATGCTTTGTGCACACCCGATGCACTTAGATCTTGTTTCTGTGCACTTGTATGGCACGTATATGGATTTTGATTGTCGTGCGCACCAGACGCACGTAGTATTCATACGCGTATTTTGGGATTGATTTCTTATAGAGCGGTACGTTTTTTTATGATAATTGCGATGTGTTTTCGTACTAAGCAGGACTAGTCAGAGGACGGTACCTGAATTTATTTTGCATGCATTGATAGCTATTGAAGGGAATTCCAAAAAGAGAGCTATAGTCTCAGTATTTAACTACGTGTCTGATATGACGCGAAACGTTTAAAACAAGGAAAACCCTTCTAAATTGTTTCCCGAAACGGCGGAACATACATTTCAAACAAAGGTACATATGTATATAGTTATTTTCTTATGATAGACGTCCGCCACTGTGCAGTGTTATGTGCATTGCACAGCAACTTAAAGGATTTTGCATGCATTTCCTCCTGATATTTGCATGTATAGTTCCGATTTATAGCATATCGGTCTTGCTTGGATCTTGACATTGATGTCTTCCCCATGACTCCGATGATTGCGGAATGCTTGACGGAGTTTTGATTTTGAGTTTTATGCTCATTTTTCATGCGCATGCGTTGCGCTACGATTTGTTTTATGTATTTACGATTTCGGAGCCCCGACGACTTGATGGTTTTGCTTAGATGTTTTAGTATTTGGGGGGAGTTTTAATTTAAATTCGGGGACCTAATTTCTCTAAGGGGGGAGATTGTAACGTTTTGAAAATCGTTTCGGTGAAATTTCGAAAAAACGGTAAAATAAGGGGGGTTTCTGTAAAAAGTCAAAATGCAAATATCTCTATTATAAAATTAAATATACATATTCTAGTTATGTAATTGCTAGTATTTGGTGTTTATTGAGCCACTGGTGAAATTTCAAATTTTCTGAAAAATTTTCCGAAATTAATTATTTTAATATTATTTTAAGCCGTCACTAATACATTTAATTAGGGAAAATTACAAATTGGAATGAGTTGAAACAAATTTTGTACATCATAAAACTTTAAATAAAATTTTATCATGTGGTTTTTGAAATGAAATCGTTTGCCAAAACGGTTTAGAAAATATCGAAGAAAAATACTTTTTTTTGGTGAAATTTAGTGTTAACGGGAGTTGGGGTAATACATTTATCTTTTTTCCTAACCCACACTGTAGGGTTCCTAGGCACTCTTGTGAAGGTTCATAAGGCATCAAACATGTCCGGATAAAAATTTAGACGTGCCGAACAACCCAAAGACAGGATCTTTGCTAGATTATTAGGGTTTAGCATGCAAGATAACAACTTTTTATCTAAGTGTGAGGGATTACAACCTTTGTAGTCCGCTCCTTCGCTTCACAAGCTCCGAGTAGAAGTCCCTTCGCCGCGATCCTCGATCTCCCGGACTCAAGAGAGGCTCCACGACTCGAACGATCCATGCTAGCTTGAAGTGTTCCAAATCTCCGATGATCTACGTCGAAGTTTCAATAACTCAAGCTTTCTCACTCAAAAGAGATGAACACACTAATCTCATGGGCTAGATGAGATGAGGATGAAGGAGTAGTATTTATGCTTTCTTTTTAATTCACTTTCTCACAATTTATCATCACAAATGGAATTTCTAGTGAGCTCAAAATCAAGAGAGAAGAAGAAGATAATGGAAAAGATAATGATAATTCCTTTTGTGATGAATAGGAAAGAAAAGTATATGATTGATATATCAACCATGGTCAAGGATGAGTGGCTAAGAGTTTGTAGAGAATAAACTAGAGTTAGGGTTTGGTTAGGTTAGAAATGAGTCATGGAAAAATATCAACCATAATATCTTAACCAAGACAAAAAGGAAAAGCTTCTAGAATGTGCAAGAAGAAGCTAACCCTAATCAAACCCTAATCCCATTTAATCATCCTTAAACATGTTTAATAATAAATCATATCATGTCACAATAATATATATCACATATATATTATATATTTGCAACAAAAGAAAATAATACAATTAACATATATCGCATATATATCAATGTATCATCCAGTGAGAAAATGAAATAATAAAGCGAGCCAATATTAGATAATGTAATACAATATATCATATATATTATTATACATTAAATTATCGAATCAACACTTGATCCGACGATCCGGCTATATCGAATATTACCGACTAATATATCATGTACCGATTCATCGAATCAACACTTGATCCGATGACCCGGTTCATATCTAAATATCGCGAGAATATAATACGGTATCTCATATCGCATTATTCTCGGTCCTGCACATATCACATATGTGCCTCTACTCCGTTTCGCCTGAGCCAAGAAACCTCTGTGTAGGACTCTAAAGAATCGTCAATACGCCGGTAGCAGGTGATAATCATATCAAACACCCACAAGCTGCAAGCGGTCAGCTAAACGTAACAGCCACCCAGGTATTGAGCGATCAGAAGATCAACAAGCTAGCCTGTGCGTTCTCCTGTGAATCCAATCAGTAACACTCCCGTACAGTCCGGTCTGTTCGTCTGATATGTTGCATATCAAGTCTAGGGGTGGTATACGTCAGACCCCAGTAACTGATAAGTCGTGTCGATGTGTGGCTCATAACGGGTCGAGAAACTACTAGTAACACTTACCAGTAAATCTCTATATCATCCCTGGCCAGGGACTTCCAGTTATAGCCAATCGAACACAGCACAACATCAACTTCCTATACCGGGAGAGACGAATCCCCTCCTATCGCTCATTGCCTCCATGTGATTCGGGACTGTACCCAAAAGCCACCGTTTTGCACGCCCTCTTGGATGTGGTAAGGTGGAAATCAAAGCACAGTGGGAACCACACAAGACTCTATAACGATCTCGGGTCTACAGACTACCCTGTACCAGTGTCACCAGAGAACTGCCATCTGACGTGTGGTATATCACCATCTGGGAGTTCTCGGCGAGTCCGTCCAGTGTACCCAGTCTCCACTGAGCACCCGTACACCATCTCTGATGTCAAACACCGATGGATATGGGATCATCCATCACCCATCATATGGGTCAAGATGCGTATACGCTAGTCTACTCTGGTGTATCGATGCCCTGTCTCGATATACCCTCGACTAGGAACAGTTATAGGATGTAGTCATCGACTACTATGGCCCCACTAGTATGATCTCATCATAATCCCAGTAGTCAAGTACAGATCCTAAGGGCTTTATCAACATGTGAGAGAAAAATAGTAAACCAATACAAGTCAACATGTTAAGATAAAGTGAAACCAAATAGCATACTATCATGACGAGCAAGAAAGTCCTCTCTGTATATATCTAAGCATCCATCATAATATACATCATATGTACAACAATGGCCTCTAGGGCATATACATAACTAACAATCTCCCACTTGCACTAAGGCCGGCTGCTGTAGTATCTCATACCTAGCATCCCGAATAATCTCTCAAACTGTATCTGGGGAATAGCCTTCGTGAATGGATCCGCAGTGTTGTCCTTCGTATCTACTCTCCTGACCTCGATCTCCCGGCGATCAACTATCTCCCTGATCAGGTGATCCCGCCTCAGAATATGTCTGGACTTTTGATGGGATCTGGGTTCCTTGGCCAAAGCCACAGCTCCATTGTTATCGCAATACAGAGGTATTGGATACTCAATGGATGGAACCACACCAAGTTCACTAATGAACTTCTTTATCCAGACAGCCTCCTTGGCAGCATCGTTGGCAGCGATGTATTCAGCCTCCATCGTCGAGTCTGCAACGGTATCCTGTTTGGAACTCTTCCAACATACCGCCCCTCCATTGAGGGTAAAGACAAATCCCGAGTGCGACTTAGAGTCGTCCTTATCACTTTGGAAGCTGGAATCGGTAAAGGACTCCACCTGGAGTTCTCCGTTACCATACACCAAGAACATCTCCTTAGTCCTTCGTAAGTACTTGAGAATGTTCTTCACAGCCGTCCAGTGACTCTCTCCAGGATCTGCTTGATACCGACTCACTACACTTAGTGAGTATGCTAGATCGGGTCTGGTACATAGCATCGCATACATGATAGAGCCTACTGCCGAAGCATAGGGTATCCCTTGCATGCGAGCTCTCTCCAAATCAGTCTTGGGAGACATCTCTTTGGAGAGAGTGAGTCCAGAGATCGTGGGTTGGTTCCCACGCTTGGATTCTTCCATGCTAAACCTCTTTAGTATGGTGTCAATGTACCTGGATTGGGACAATCCCAATATCCGTTTAGATCTATCTCTATAGATCATGATTCCCAATATGCAGGAGGCATCAC
The DNA here is from genome assembly GCA_030015575.1 of Agapanthus africanus. Taxonomy (NCBI): domain Eukaryota; kingdom Viridiplantae; phylum Streptophyta; class Magnoliopsida; order Asparagales; family Amaryllidaceae; genus Agapanthus; species Agapanthus africanus. The sequence continues at coordinate 151,065,174 of JASDDO010000012.1, forward strand.
CTAGATCTTTCATTGAGAATCTCTGTGATAAGAAGAGCTTGACTGATTGCAGCATAGGAATATCATTTCCTATCAAGAGTATGTCATCCACGTACAATACGAGGAAGACAACCTTACCCTCTGCTACCTTTTTATAGATACAAGGTTCATCTATATTTTTGATGAAGTCAAACTCTTTGACTACAACATCAAAACAGATGTTCCAACTCCGCGATGCTTGCTTTAACCCATAAATGAATTTAAGCAGCTTGCACACCTTTCCGCTGCTCCCACTATCTACGAAGCCCTCTGGCTGAGTCATGTACACGCTCTCTTCTAAATCACCGTTTAGAAAGGCGGTCTTAACATCCATTTGCCAGATTTCGTAGTCATGGTATGCAGCAATGGCAAGTAAGATCCGGATGGACTTAAGCATAGCCACTGGAGAAAAGGTTTCGTCATAATCCACACCTAGTCGTTGACGAAAACCCTTTGCTACAAGTCTAGCTTTGAAAGTCTCAACTTTTCCATCTACACCAAATTTCTTTTTAAAAATCCACTTGCTCCCAATGGGTTTTACCCCTTCAGGAGCATTTTCTAAAATCCATACTTTATTGGTGTACATGGATTCCATCTCAGATCGCATTGCATCCAGCCATTTCATAGAGTCACCACTCGTGATGGCTTGCTCGAAACTAGTCGGGTCATCATCATCCATGATGCAATCCTCGCTACCACCATCAATGAGAAAACCGTAGTATCTCTCAGGTGGATGAGAAACCCTACTAGATCGGCGGAGAGGCTGGGGTTCGTTGGGTACTACTGAATCCTCTGGTTCCACTAAATCATCTGTTGTAGTTTGTGTCGCTGGAACCTCTTCCAGTTCTACCTCATTGCCATCAATTTCTTTTGCAAGAAATTCCTTTTCCAAAAAGGTGGCATGTTTAGAAACAAACACCTTTTGTTCCTCAGTGTGGTAGAAGATATACCCTTGTGAGTTCTTGGGATATCCTACAAACTTACATAAGACAGATCTTGCCTCGAGTTTGTCCGGATTTTGTCTTTTGACATAGGCTGGACAACCCCATATCTTAACATACTTAAGAGATGGTCTCTTCCCTTTCCATATCTCATATGGAGTAGTAGGCACTGATTTGGTAGGAACCATATTCAATAGGTGTATGGTTGTCTCAAGCGCATACCCCCAGAAGGAAATAGGTAACTCAGCTGTACTCATCATTGAACGCACCATATCTAATAGGGTGCGATTCCTTCGTTCCGATACACCGTTGTGCTGTGGTGTATAAGGTGGAGTAAGCTGAGAGAGAATCCCATTCTCTTTTAGATAATCTTGGAACTCATTGCTCAAGTATTCACCTCCTCGATCAGATCGAAGAATCTTAATACTTTTGCCCGTTTGGTTCTCTACTTCGTGCTTATATTCTCTGAATTTCTCAAAAGCTTCAGACTTGTGTTTCATCAGAAACACATGTCCGTATCTAGAGAGATCGTCAGTGAATGTAATGAAGTAGGAAGAACCGTTCCTGGCATGCGTAGACATGGGACCACATACATCACTATGTATTAGTCCTAAGAGTTCAGTAACTCTTTCTCCGTGTCCACTAAACGGAGCTTTGGTTATTTTTCCTTTGAGACATGAATGGCAAGTATCATAAGATGATAATTCGAACGGATTCAAATAACCATCTTTATGTAACTTAGCCAGTCGTGTCGCATTGATATGACCAAGTCTACAATGCCATAAGTAGGATTCGTTCATATCTGAACTTTTCCTCTTGTGTGTGTTTTGTATATTCAGGACTGTATTCTGATTTAGAATGAATATGCCATTATGTAACGAGCCTGATGCAATCAACTTTTGATCTAGGAATATGTTCATAAGATTATCCTTTACTACAAAATTATATCCTTCTTTACTTAATAAAGAAACTGATATAATGTTGCACATCATGTTCGGTATATAATAGCACTCATTTAGAATCAGTGTATTACGATTTGGTAATACAAGGTGATATTCGCCAACTGCTTTGGCTACAATACTTGCACCGTTCCCTACTTGAACGGAATGATCACCTTTTCCCAGTTCTCTACCTTTTCGTAGCCCATGTAACAATTTACATATATGGGATCCTGATCCGGTATCCAATACCCAGGACGTAGGGTGAACTGAGAAACAGTTCTCAATAACTAACACACCCGAAGAAGATGCATCAACATGCATGTTCTTTTGGGCGGCGTGAGAATCCAGATATTCTCCTGTTTTCTGTTCTGTCTTATAACTCTTATAAGAAAGAATGGGTCCAACGTTCCCTTGCTCAGTACAATAATCGGGTTCAGTCAATACATCCATATTATTATCTTGATTATGGCCTGACATGGTCGCTACCTGGAGAGAGAGAGAAGAAAACACTTTAGCGTATGCTCTTGCAAGATTAGATTGGTTATTATCTTATCTAATCAGGATGTCTCCCACTGTTTTTATCAAATCTACCTTCAAACCCTAAAAGGTAAGATTAGCCAGGATTAATTACACCCTACAATTTCGTCAATCTTTCAGCCAGATCAGTGTCGGTACTTTGAGGGAGGTTCCCCGTGCTTTCGCACGGACCTAATTAAAGTAAACCTCATTTTCCCAGAGGCGCGTAACCCCATTAACACTTTTCTAGACACCTACTTGATCGGCTAATTGTCCTGTGTAAAACTCTCCCAGAAGTAACTCTTACTCGCAGTGGGTATCGGGATCCAACTATCTCATAGGAGGTATGCAATCTCATTGCAAATTTCAACACTTGAAATTCCCGATAATATTTTGCCCCTAACGTTCTATGACCTTGACGAAAGCCAACAAACCATAATCCGCTAGTCAAGTTCAACCCGAACATTTCTTGATTGAATTAAACCCAGCCGTACGTCCCTTGACGAAAGCCAACAAAGCCGCACGACTACCCTAACCCATCTCATCATATGTAACAGATAAGTAATAATTAGCTACCGCACACTACGCCTTGACGAAAGCCAACAAACGTAGCACGAATACTAAGTATTACCTATCTGAAATGTCGGAGGGCTACGCAGGTTTTTCAGAAAACCCTAAGCGTAATGAACTTGATATCGTCGTAGAATCGAGTAATTTGAAAAGGAGTGTTTTTTAGGCTTTTCTCGTTTTGCTAAAGAGGTCACTCCCGGTGAAGGGATCGTCGGCCCTTTCCTCATCGAATAAGGTGCAGGATATATCATATATACCGCTGTGCAAAGCAAAACTCTAAAAGCAATCAAAATACAAACCGAGTTTTGTAGCATCTGCCAGTTTCGCTAAAGAGGTCACTCCCGGTGAAGGGATCTCGGCTCTTTCCTCATCGAATAAGGTGCAGGATATATCATATATATCACAGTGCAAAGCAAAACTGTAGCTACCCTTTTTATAAAGTTTTGATTCTACAATATCTTTAGGTTTCTTTTCTTTTTATTAATCTTATTAATAAAAATCCCATCAGCTTATGCTTCCTAAGCATCACAGAAGAAACGAAAGCAGTAATATTTATATATCAGCATATATATATATAGTATAAGCATTCGTCTCAGGCAGTAATATGATCTCATCACAGAACATTGCAGTAGAAGAACATATATGAAATATTGGATATACTAGGACGTCCATGTTTTCAATACGAGCCTGTATAAAACACGGATTCCACGGTCACGACGAATAGCCAAACCCACATCCCAAGACCCCTACAAGAGCGGCAAGTAACACTGCCAATTCTAGGGTTAGGAGACCCGGTCTCGACTCCTCGAGATGGCCTCCCACTGGACCCTAGAACCCGGTTACTTGTGCTCCCCTCCTTGGGTCTACCTAATGCGGAAAAGTAAATAATATACAAGGGTGACATCAACCTCAATCTGGAAGTGCCCCAAATAAAAGAATATTACATTACAAATGAATTTTACATGAATGAAAATAAAAACCCTCATCTCACATAAAACCCCCGGCTATTCAGAACGCGACGATCCAATATAACATATCACAGCAACACATAATATCACATATCATCAACGTAAGTAAATATGCGCATCCCAATTGTCGTTGACATATAGCAACAAAACCGACGATATCACATATTACACTTACGGTCACAGAAAAGAAAGTGTAAAACTACAACATTTGGAATCCATAATCACTTTAGACATCGTAAATCCGAAATATCACATACTTCGTATTTCATGCCTAACTCTATGAATTCCACATATTGTATTACATTCCAGATAAATAGACAGTATTAAACTTTTCGAACAGATAATCAAATACCCAAAATTTCCTAAAGTGCTCAACACTTGAGCGGGGTTCAAATAATCCCAGAATATGTCACAGTACCAGTGATCCAGACGTAGAAGGGTCAAGCCAACGCCTCACATGTGGCACGCCGTACTGCCCCAAACCCGAAGGTTCAAAAGGCAGTTCAAGACGGTCACATAATCGAGTTAAGGTTTGTTGTCTTCTAGAGGGTCCACCGCTTAACTTGTACAAGTTTTCCGAAAGATTTAAACCCGATAAAAATTCAACACTTGAAAGTTTTACGTGTCGGGAAAAAGTGAGTTAATGATATCCGTTCGAACCTTTTAACAATTTCTAAATATCTGGAAAAAATAACGAATTTAAATTTTCCGATCGAATCTACGATTACAAAAGAAACCCCAGAATACTCAACACTTGAGTCAGAATAAAAATACCCATAAAATAAATACCAGAAACATATGAATTACTGTGCAAAAATAACGCCCTAATCACTTTAAACTGCCGCGGATCCACGGCCCAAGTGAGGTACGGCCGCGGTTCAGCGGCGGTTTGTACGGATCAGTGGCTCGAAATTCACAGTAATTCTTATTTTTATCTGCTGTATTTTTCAGGTATTTTTAATTCAGAAAAAACCCAGATTTTAAAAAATTTCCAGAGAGGGGGTTATTTTCGTCGGTTCGGGTTCGATCGGAGTTTTAACTTCGTAAACACGACGCCTAATGCTCTAGCTAGGCTCTGATACCACTGTAGGGTTCCTAGGCACTCTTGTGAAGGTTCATAAGGCATCAAACATGTCCGGATAAAAATTTAGACATGCCGAACAACCCAAACACAGGATCTTTGCTAGATTATTAGGGTTTAGCATGCAAGATAACAACTTTTTATCTAAGTATGAGGGATTACAACCTTTGTAGTCCGCTCCTTCGCTTCACAAGCTCCGAGTAGAAGTCCCTTCGCCGTGATCCTCGATCTCCCGGACTCAAGAGAGGCTCCACGACTCGAACGATCCATGCTAGCTTGAAGTGTTCCAAATCTCCGATGATCTACGTCGAAGTTTCAATAACTCAAGCTTTCTCACTCTAAAGAGATGAACACACTAATCACATGGGCTAGATGAGATAAGGATGAAGGAGTAGTATTTATGCTTTCTTTTTAATTCACTTTCTCACAATTTATCATCACAAATGGAATTTCTAGTGAGCTCAAAATCAAGAGAGAAGAAGAAGATAATGGAAAAGATAATGATAATTCCTTTTGTGATGAATAGGAAAGAAAAGTATATGATTGATATATCAACCATGGTCAAGGATGAGTGGCTAAGAGTTTGTAGAGAATAAACTAGAGTTAGGGTTTGGTTAGGTTAGAAATGAGTCATGGAAAAATATCAACCATAATATCTTAACCAAGACAAAAAGGAAAAGCTTCTAGAATGTGCAAGAAGAAGCTAACCCTAATCAAACCATAATCCCATTTAATCATCCTTAAACATGTTTAATAATAAATCATATCATGTCACAATAATATATATCACATATATATTATATATTTGTAACAAAAGAAAATAATACAATTAACATATATCGCATATATATCAATGTATCATCCAGTGAGAAAATGAAATAATAAAGCGAGCCAATATTAGATAATGTAATACAATATATCATATATATTATTATACATTAAATCATCGAATCAACACTTAATCTGACGATCCGGCTATATCGAATATTACCGACTAATATATCATATACCGATTCATCGAATCAACACTTGATCCGATGACCCGGTTCATATCTAAATATCGCGAGAATATAATACGGTATCTCATATCGTATTATTCTCGGTCCTGCACATATCACATATGTGCCTCTACTCCGTTTCGCCTGAGCCAAGAAACCTCTGTGTAGGACTCTAAAGAATCGTCAATACGCCGGTAGCAGGTGATGATCATATCAAACACCCACAAGCTGCAAGCGGTCAGCTAAACGTAACAGCCACCCAGGTATTGAGCGATCAGAAGATCAACAAGCTAGCCTGTGCGTTCTCCTGTGAATCCAATCAGTAACACTCCCGTACAGTCCGGTCTGTTCGTCTGATATGTTGCATATCAAGTCTAGGGATGGTATACGTCAGACCCCAGTAACCGATAAGTCGTGTCGATGTGTGGCTCATAACGGGTCGAGAAACTACTAGTAACACTTACCAGTAAATCTCTATATCAGCCCTGGCCAGGGACTTCCAGTTATAGCCAACCGAACACAGCACAACATCAACTCCCTATACCGGGAGAGACGAATCCCCTCCTATCGCTCATTGCCTCCATGTGATTCGGGACTGTACCCAAAAGCCACCATTTTGCACGCCCTCTTGGACGTGGTAAGGTAGAAATCAAAGCACAGTGGGAATCACACAAGACTCTATGACGATCTCGGGTCTACAGACTACCCTGTACCAGTGTCACCAGAGAACTGCCATCTGACGTGTGGTATATCACCATCTGGGAGTTCTCGGCGAGTCCGTCCAGTGTACCCAGTCTCCACTGAGCACCCGTACACCATCTCTGATGTCAAACACCGATGGATATGGGATCATCCATCACCCATCATATGGGTCAAGATGCGTATACTTTAAAAAGTGTTAAAATTGATATGTTTGCAAACTAGGATTTTGGAGTTAATGAAATTTAATGAGATTGAATTATAGGAATGGTTTATATGACTTTGTTATGATATTTAGTGGATATTATGGCCGCTAGATTCGTTTATATATCGAGTTTTTTACTAAAACGGCTAATTTTTGCTTGCTTGATTTTCGGAAAAATGGCTTTTAAAGCAAGTTTGAGGTTTTTGTGAATTGCAACCTAATTCATATTATAATTAGTGTTTGGGAATGCGTAAATGGGTGTGTTTGGGTTTTTCTCGATGGTTTGACGTTTGTAGATCGACATCGAGGGTTGCTTTAGCTATTCTTGCATGCGTAGCCGATAGATTTTGACCTCTGCGTGATACGCGTGCCGAATTGGTTTTCATATACCGTATCGATTTCGGATTTGGTTTTTATGCGATACGATACATTGTGATATGTAGGTACCCCCATGTGGACTTTGAGACGACAAGCAAGCGCGTGGCGACGTCGGCACCGGCGAGCGAGGACCAGGTGAGTAGATTTATATCTACGGGGAGAAGTCGGGTGGATGGCGTATAGTACCCCCGCAGTCCGTAGTGTAGCTCATATATATATGTTTATATAGGTGTTTCATGATACGAGAATGTTTATTCATGTTATGTTTATGTGTTCATGGGTTACCTTTGGGTTAGTTGCGAAAACCTAGAGTAGTTGTTATACCCACATACGCACACACAGACTTGCATACTTTACTTTCTTGTACGCAGTTTGGGATGTGTATATATGTATATATGCGTGGGTATGGGACTATGCATATGTACATTCATATACGCATGCATGGATAATGAGGATAGTACTTAGGATTTAAGATGAGTCGATGAGATTTGATTTGAGGCCGTGAGATCGGTGATATAGCAGGGTTCGTATTTGAGATACGACATGACGTTGTAGCGGGTCCTTGATGTAGTGTTTCACACATGTGCATGCATACTTAGGCGGTATCAGTATTGTACTAGACGTAGATCAGTACCCCGATCATGATATTTGATAAAAAGGATACCAGGTGAATAGTATGATGAATGTGATATTGACCCGTACCCAGATTTGGGATGCCGTACGACGGATTTACGTACGAGCTATATTGATGATTGATCCGCACTCTTGACTTGGGATGTCTGATTATAGATATGGTATCGGATATGATATTATTGAGTCGGGATCACCGACTAATATATATACAGGTATGTATATGTATCGACTCAGATGTTAGGCAGTTTCCTTACCTGTAGTTCAGCTTGTTAGTTCAGCCGTATAATTTAGTGTAGTTGTTAGACTAGATTAGACTCCTACCTATTTCAAAACTAACGAATCGTGGGTATTTTAAAAGACAGGTCAAGGGATTTCATGGATATTTCAAAAGACGTATCTTTTCTTAAAAACACCGTGGCCCTTATTTCCAAAACACCGCGATTCGTGTTATTTCAAAAGGCATTATTGTAGGACTTATATTAGGTTAATGCAGTTTAGTTATCGTTGTGTCTAGTATTCAGCTCCCGCATATTATTGCTGTTGCTCCGCATCGCATACTTATTGTAATTCATATTTCATTATTGATATCATGCTGTTAGGACACCAGCACCATTACCGATGACGCGTATGTACCACGTACACTTACTTGCCGGCTCACACACATCTTCATCGGTAATTGCCATGTCACGAACACTTTAGAAAATACTATTTCATTTGACATAGGTTGTTAGCTAATAGTTTAGACATGATATTAGTGTACTTGCCGTATATGCTAGTTAGACATTGTAGTTATTGCCTACTACTTCATGCATGTTATTATTCACTGTTGTGTCGCATTCATGGATTCTCATGCCTATATTCACTGTTTACATGCTATTGATGACTTGAATTCGGATTTCATGAGATTTCTTGGATTTGGAGGAAAACCGCAAAAACATAAATAAACATTTTCTCTCTTTTAAAATAAAAAGTGCGGTTTTCCCATGATGTATGAGTCGTCCACCATGAGTTTGCTGATGGATTTCGAGACCCGATTCGAGGAGTGGTGTTCAGACCATAATATTGCATTTTTCATTCCCCTATTCTTATCCGTTTTATAAATAAACAGGTACTCTTGACGCACGTTTGTTGCATATTACAGGATACAGGCTCTTGGAGCGAATACAGTGAAAAAGACGAAAGTTGATACAGAAAAGGGACTTTTGACCAACAAGTAGACGGATCCTAGTCAAGCCTAGACGAAGAACAAGTGCAAGTTCCAAAATGTCAAGGCAAACGGTTAAAAGATCGCTACAAGTTTTCACTGAAACATCTGGAGAAGAATAAGAAGCCAAACAGAGAAAAGTGGTGAAGAAACAAGAAGCCCAAATACCCAGAATACAGCTCAAGAATTTTGGTGAGATGACCTCACCAAAGGGCCGCGGAACCGCAGCCCAAGCCAACCAATGCCGCGGTTCCGCGGCCATTAAGTGCCCGTGTCGGTGGAAACTCCTGGTTTCGGTGCGTCGGTGCGGGTGTTGGGATTTTTCGTGGGCAAATCTGTAACTGCACATGTGCGAATCCCGGAACCCTAAATTCTCCTGTTTACTTATAAATTGTAATCGAAAATTGTAAAAACCCTATGCCTCTTTTCAATCAATAAAATTCAGAATTGTTGGGAGTTTATTCAGATCTGTTCTATATTGTTTGGAGGGAGCCATCAAACTAGTAAGTAAATTTTATCTCTTTGTTTTAATTCTTTTAATTAGTATGTCTTTTCATCCCCTAATGAGCGAGTAATCTCCTCGCTTGTTAGGGTTAGCCTTAGGGAAAGGTTTGAGAGATGAGATCTCTCACCCCTTTCATGCCATCCACACCTAAGTGTTAGAACTCCATGCATGCACGCACAACCGCTCCCTACGGCATCCTACCCCTCGAGGTAACGATGAACCGTAGTATAAAGGCCCGGTTGCGCGTGTTTTCCATAGAGGTTAGGGTAATTATCGATAAAGGAAGGACACGAATCTAGAGGAAGAAACATCTTCCCAAAAGATTCCAATCCACTTTACTACCGTAACATCTAATAGATTAAAAATAGGGCAATGAAAGCGGTGAGGAAACCTTTAATCTCCAAACTTTTCCTAAACCTAACCCTAGCAAGACTTTAATTTAGATTAATTTAGCTTATTGATAGATCTAGGTTTTTATAGATTTAATAAACCAACCAAAACAACATTTGGAATCAACTCGTAAAGACACATTAAGGAAACTACCCATCTCTGTGGATCGACCCGTACTCACCGGCTAGCTGCAAAGTGACGCCGTTTCTGATTACGGTTAACTTATATTTTTGGACAAATCAAATGGCGTCGTTGCCGGGGATGGCGTAAAATTTCTTTCTTTGTAATTTCGGGTTGATATAAAAAAAATTACAAAAATCTGAAAATATAAAAAAAAAAATACAAAAACATTTTATCAACTTTTATCTGTTTGAAGGGTTTTATTGTTTAAATCTTGCAGGAACAGCGAAGAATCGAGGATCTGAAAATTTACAGAGGGCAAACAAGGAAAAATCACATCGGAACAGAGTGGAAGTATCCCAACAGAGGAGTAGAATTTTTTTCAGGAAGTGATCTCTCCACAAAACCGCGAAACCGCGGCATTGAAGGCCCCACACAGCGGAACCGCGGCGGCCACGTGGCCTTGTTGGGCAAAATCGGCTCTGTTTGTTTTCTAATCCCTTCCTCTGCCAACCTCCATATATCTTTTGCGAAATTTTCTGCAGGATTTCTTTGCGCTAAAAATCTTCTCTCCCCTTCTAAATAACTGATTTTCTGCAGGTTTCTTTGCGCCGCGCTAAAAATTGATTGCAAGTGAATTTAATGTTTTGCATAATTTAATCGGACTTTAAGGGGCTAATTGACCAAACTCAGATTGGGTGGGGATTTCATCACCTTTCCCAGGACCCCAGAAAACACCTAAAGCATGTGCATCGACCACAATTAATTAAAAAAATACTAGACTCAGACCTAAGGACATCGAGCTCAATAGGAAAAGGACTAGTATAGGCATCGACCGTTTATCCTAACTGACTTTGCGGTGTCTAGGATAGTGGTTATTAATTAGGCCCACTATTGTGGTTCCTTCCCACTTACCTAGCCGTACTTGTCGGTGAAGAGGCGGTTTGAGGTCCTATTTCTATCCCTAGTTAGGAGCTGTCTAGCAGATCTAGGCGACCCTAGATCTAGGCCTGATTGTGCATGTGTGGTTGATACATTTGTGTCACGAGTCTCTTTTCAAAACTTCTTTGCAAAACTCTCATATAAATAAATAAATAAAAAAAAGAAAAATCTTTTCAAAACTTGCAACTTGCCGCTAAAAAAACTTGCAACTCACTTCCACTCACTTCCCTTCATTGACGTTATCTTACCCCCACATTCTGTTTTTCTATTTTTCTGACTACACTACTCCTTTAGTATATGTCACTTTGGACTAGGGATACTAACGCCCGATTAGTCCGTGTTTCGTTGGTACCGACCGACGAAACCTTCGACACCGAAGTCGAAATTCCCTCCATTTCCTTACCTCCGCCTTCAAATTCTTCTTTCGTAGGTATGTCGGGATTCAACCCCAACGATACCTTACCGACGGGAATGATTCCACCTTCGTTAGGTGCGAATAACCCGAATCTTCCGCCTGTTGTAGCGCCCGCACGAGTTGCGCTCCAGGATCTCTTCTACCCCGTCCGCACTTCTTTACCTACATGTCTTTCACCCCCACCGGCAAATGGGGACAATTTTGAGATCAAACCACATTTCATCAATATGCTGCCTAAGTTTCATGGTTTGGAATCCGAAGATGCATATATCTTTATAAATAAATTCCAAAACGTTTGCGCTATGATGAAAACGACCCAATTAAGTGATGACGCTATAAGGCTAAGGGTCATTCCTTTTACCTTATGTGACCTAGCCGAGAAGTGACTATACAGCACCGCATCACATTCCATTAGAAATTGGGACGAGTTTGTGAGAGCTTTTCTGAAAAAGTTCTACCCTCATCACAAAACTGCTAGAATCCGTAACGAGATTATACAATTTTCACAGCTTCCTTCCGAACCATTTTGGAAGTGCTTCGAGAGATTTAAAGACCTACTTGTTCAATGCCCTCATCACGGGATCGAAAGTTGGCAGCTTTGCCAAACATTATACGAGGGATTGAACTCCGTAACGAAGCAGTTGCTAGAAACCATATGTCAAGGTCATTTTCTCTCCAAGTCTAGCGACGAAGCTTGGCAGTTTCTTGAGGATCTTAGTGAGCAAACAATTCAGTGGGAGAGTACCAAGACCACATCATCTTCTTCTGTTGGTCAATCTAGGACAGGCATACATCAAGTAGATATGTCGATTGCTATGAAGGCCGAGATGGCCGCACTTATGAAAAAGCTAGAAGCCATTGAGACCAAAATCTCATCGTCTTCTCCTGCCCCTACTTTACCCGTGCGAACTGTTTGTGCTTGTTGTTCGAATCCATCACATCTAACCGAAGAGTGTCCTTATAATGCATCTACTCAAGGACAGGATCAAGTCAATGCTGCATTTCAGCAACGACAAAGAAACGATCCGTACTCTTCGACATACAATCCGGGGTGGAGGAGTCACCCAAATCAATAGTTCCAAGGGAATAACAATTTTCAAAGACCTCCTCCACAACAACAACAAGCACCTTCACAAACTCAAAACCAGCAACCTTTCCAACAACAACCTTATACAAATCAAACGAACAATTTGGTTCAACCAAATGATGATAAGGTTATCTCGCTCGAAAAAAGTCTAGATGCATTTCTCAAGCAATCTACAGAATCCGTAGCAAGATTTGAAAATTATGTTCAGTCTTTGATGCATAACAATGCCTCACACGATCAAAGTATCAAATCTATTGAGGAATAAATTGCACAATTAACTGCTGCGTTGCGCGAGAGAGAAAAGGGGAAGCTTCCATCTCAACCATTGCCAAATCCCGGTCACACACAAAACGCATATCCCAATCACAATGTAAATGCGGTGACCACGTTGAGATCCGGAAGAGTGTTGCAAAATAATGTGGGAACTAGTGATGACATCCCCGCCGGTGGTTCTTCTTCATCTTCCCCTTCTTCACTTTCTTCTTCACCTTTTTCTTTAGAGCCTATTCTCCACCCTTTACATGGCTCTACTTCTTCTAGCTCGAACGGACCCATTTCTCACAACATGAACACATCTACACCGGGATCCGTTCCTACTCCACATTCTACTCCACAGACATTTGACTCAACGAATTTTCAAAATGCTCCATTCCCAAACAGGTTGAGTCCTAATAAACCAAATGCACAAGTGGAGAAGATTGTGGAGATATTTAAGCAGGTTAGCATAAATATACCTCTCTTGGATACAATCCAACAAGTCCCTTCAAACGCGAAAATCTTAAAGGGCTTATGCACCTCGAAGAGAAAGGCATCTCAAGTACCCAAGAAAGTGCTAGTGGCTAGTGCAGTGAGCAATACTATTAACCACCATCAAACCTTACCCCAAAAACGAAAGGACCCCGGCTGTCCTACGATTTCAATCACAATTGGGGATAAGAAAATTAATCGAGCACTTTTAGATCTTGGGTCTAGTGTTAACCTGATTCCCTACTCCGTGTACGAACAATTAGGGGTTGGAGAGTTGAAACCCACTCGTTGTACTCTCCAAATGGCTGATCGATCAATCACCCATCCAAGGGGTCAGCTAGAGGATGTGTTGATCAAAGTTGGGGAGTTCATATTCCCCATTGATTTTATTGTTATGGATACACAACATGTTGCTAACCCAAGAAACCAAATCCCGGTGATCCTCGGTCGACCATTTTTGGCCACTTCCAATGCTATAATAAACTGTTGCAATGGCTCCATGACTCTATCCTTTGGGAAGATGTCTAGTGAGTTCAATATTTATAAGATGGAAAGTCTGCCCCCCGTGCCTAAAAGTAGTACACAAGAAGTTTGCTCTATTTACGAAATCACGCAGGAGGACTGCGAGCTTGAAAGATTCTTGTTTGATGAAAACAGTTTTGACACCACTAGTGCGTCCCTCCTTGAGCCTACCACCGTTGACACAACCGATATGGATTATGAATGTTTCACTTTTTCGGATGATGATGACTCACAGCCCAAATATGAGTCTTTTGAATTTTTGGATGAGTTAGTTGAACCATCCGAATCGGTTGTTTGCAGTGATTTCGAACCTGTGTTGGAGTCCTTTGAGTTCGAGGTAGATTCCGCAATGATTCTTTCACCTCCGAAACTCGAACTCATGTCATTACCGCCTCACCTTAAATATGCTTACATAGGTGAGAATGAGACTTTTCCCATTATAATATCAGCCTCTCTAGCCTTCGAGCAAGAGAACGCTGTTTTAAAAGTCTTACAAGATAGGCGGCAAGTTTTCAGTTGGACTATGGCGGACATCGAGGAGATCAGTTCCCTTATAATTGAATATCATATGCAATTGATAGATGATTCCAAGTCAATTGAGGACCCACAGAAACATCTTGGGGATATTGTGGATAGTCAACCTCCTCCTTTAGAAGTTGAACCACCCCCATTTCTTTTGAGAAGCTACGAGAATGCCGACATTCCACTGATTGCTGATCATTCGCATTCTCGTTTTGATTCATCATCACCTCCTGTCTATTCACCTCCATACCTTCCATACCATCACTTCTATCTTCCCCAATTCTTTATGGATCGCTACGACTTATTCTTCCACCAACTGATACTCTTTACTGATAAATTTTTCAACTGGTTGGTGTTAACGTTTGGTCTATGCAAGGTTTGGCAGTAATGTCTAACATAGTTTAAATGAAGTTTGGGGGAGGGCCTTCTGTAAATATTTTTGTTTTCCTTAACAATAAAAAAAAGTATAAATAAATAAACAGGGAAGTGCCGGTATTTTGACCCTCTTGGTTTAGCATGACAGTGAGGACACTGTCAAGTTCAAGTTTGGGGGTATGCTCGGTACGTCTTCTTCCTTCGCATTCATTTGTACATATTTTTGCATTTGCATATTTATTTGAAAAACCATAAAAATTTGAAAAATTTCAAAAATTATAAAAATTGTCGTATTCAATTTTGGCTTATTTGACTAGAGTTTGACAGATAGGTCAACTGGCTAGGAACAACTAGATCTTAGACTTAGTGAATTAAAAACCCTAAAAATAACATTCCTTAAAGTTTAACGGTAGAAAGTATATGCTTTGTAGTTTATTTAGAAATAGGCAAATTTTGGGTTCACTTCTTGGGCTAGGTCGAAACGAAGGAAAAATATTGATGTTCTTATTAGAGTATAAGTTTGAAAAATAGTTCCTAACTTAAGTCTAAATTCTGAAAATGTATACCCTACAACTTGCACAATCACGCACCTTGAAACTTGGAATAGTAGAAGAGACCTTGAAATGCTCGTCTAAAGTCCTTAGTACAATGAAAATAAAGAAAAAAAAAGTGAATAAAGAAAAAAATGGACACTGGTTTTTGTGATTACTTAAGGCTGTAAAAATAGAAAAATATTTAGCGAGGGTGCTTCATCACCTAGTGCCTTAGACCAACTGGTTTGGGAGTCACTGCTAAAGCCTTGGGTGTTGCAAAACTAGGAAGTACGCTTGAAAGTGCTAGCGTATCTTGTAATCGGTTGTTGGTACCTCAAGAAGTATTAACGGTCGTATGAAGGATGTGTAAGCAAATTTCATTTAAAAATTCACTAATTAATAAGTGCTTTGGACAATGGACGAGAGTACGATTGCTTGATTTGAATTTCCAAGTGTAGGGGTGATATTTACATACACGTGGGGATATGTGATTGGAGTTTAGATAAGAGAAAGGAATGAAGGATAGAACTTGTATCTTTAATAGAGTTGATAGAAATTCCTAAGTGGAGATGGAACCCTAGAAGGAAAACTTAAGAGATGCCGAAAGCTAAGTAGGTCTACATAACATATAAGTTAAATAATGAGGAAGTGTGAAGAATGTGGGTGGATAATTTGTGAGTCAAAAGATAATAGAATTCCTTGTTAGAAGACCTAATTGGAGAACAAAAGTCAATGGACCGAGTTGATAGGATTTTGTGGGTGTAATCCGCTGAAAACCCTCAGGAGACAACACTCCTCCTACTAGGGACACCTAGAGGTTTAACGGCTTGTTGCACGTGCTCAGTGCAATCGCGTTTCCCTGCGAAAGTGCGGTTAGGATTTTAGTGAATAAAAAATAAGTTTGCTCGAGGACGAGCAAAAGATAAGTTTGGGGGTATTTGTTCAGACAATAATATTGCATTTTTCATTCCCCTATTCTTATCTGTTTTATAAATAAACAGGTACTCTTGACGCACGTTTGTTGCATATTACAGGATACAGGCTCTTGGAGCGAATACAGTGAAAAAGACGAAAGTTGATACAGAAAAGGGACTTTTGACCAACAAGTAGACGGATCCTAGTCAAGCCTAGACGAAGAACAAGTGCAAGGTCCAAAATGTCAAGGCAAACGGTTAAAAGATCGCTACAAGTTTTCACTGAAACATCTGGAGAAGAATAAGAAGCCAAACAGAGAAAAGTGGTGTAGAAACAAGAAGCCCAAATACCCAGAATACAGCTCAAGAATTTTGGTGAGCTGACCTCACCAAAGGGCCGCGGAACTGCGGCCCAATCCAACCAATGCCGCGGTTCCGCGGCCATTAAGTGCCCGTGTCGGTGGAAACTCCTGGTGTCGTTGCGTCGGTGCGGGTGTTGGGATTTTTCGTGGGCAAATCTGTAATTGCACATGTGCGAATCCCGGAACCCTAAATTCTCCTGTTTACTTATAAATTGTAATCGAAAATTGTAAAAACCCTATACCTCTTTTCAATCAATAAAATTCAGAATTGTTGGGAGTTTATTCAGATCTGTTCTATATTGTTTGGAGGGAGCCATCAAACTAGTAAGTAAATTTTATCTCTTTGTTTTAATTCTTTTAATTAGTATGTCTTTTCATCCCCTAATGAGCGAGTAATCTCCTCGCTTGTTAGGGTTAGCCTTAGGGAAAGGTTTGAGAGATGAGATCTCTCACCCCTTTCATGCCATCCACACCTAAGAGTTAGAACTCCATGCACGCACGCACAACCGCTCCCTACGGCATCCTACCCCTCGAGGTAACGATGAACCGTAGTATAAAGGCCCGGTTGCGTGTGTTTTCCATGGAGGTTAGGGTAATTATCGATAAAGGAAGGACACGAATCTAGAGGAAGAAACATCTTCCCAAAAGATTCCAATCCACTTTATTGATAATTACCGTAACATCTAATAGATCAAAAATAGGGCAATGAAAGCGGTGAGGAAACCTTTAATCTCCAAACTTTCCCTAAACCTAACCCTAGCAAGACTTTAATTTAGATTAATTTAGCTTATTGATAGATCTAGGTTTTTATATATTTAATAAACCAACCAAAACAACATTTGGAATCAACTCGTAAAGACACATTAAGGAAACTACCCATCTCTGTGGATCGACCCGTACTCACCGGCTAGCTGCAAAGCGACGCCGTTTCTGATTACGGTTAACTTATATTTTTGGACAAATCAAATGGCATTTGATTAGTCCAAAAATATAAGTTAACCGTAATCAGAAACGGCGCCGCTTTGCAGCTAGCCGGTGAGTACGGGTCGATCCACAAAGATAGGTAGTTTTCTTAATGTGTTTTTACAAGTTGATTCCAAATTTTGTTTGGATTGATTAAATCTAAAACCTAGATCTATCAATAAACTAAATTAATCTAAATTAAAGTCTCGCTAGGGTTAGGATTAGGGGAAGTTTGGAGATTAAAGGTTTCCTCACCGCTTTCATTGCCCTATTTTTGATCTATTAGATGTTGCGGTAATTATCCATAAAGTGGATAAGAATCTTTTGGGAAGATGTTTCTTCCTCTAGATTCGTGTCCTTCCTTTATCGATAATTACCCTAACCTCCATGGAAAACACGTGCAACGGGGCCTTTATACTACGGTTCATCGTTACCTCGAGGGGTAGGATGCCGTAGGGAGCGGTTGTGCGTGCATGCATGGAGTTCTAACTCTTAGGTGTGGATGGCATGAAAGGGGTGAGAGATCTCATCTCTCAAACCTTTCCCTAAGGCTAACCCTAACAAGCGAGGAGATTACTCGCTCATTAGGGGATGAAAAGACATACTAATTAAAAGAATTAAAACAAAGAAATAAAATTTACTTACTAGTTTGATGGCTCCCTCCAAACAATATAGAACAGATCTGAATAAACTCCCAACAATTCTGAATTTTATTGATTGAAAAGAGGCATAGGGTTTTATAATTTTCGATTACAATTTATAAGTAAACAGGAGAATTTAGGGTTACAGATTCTCGCGCTTGCGATATTACATATTTGCCCACGGAAAATCCCAACACCCGCACCGACGCACCAACAGAAGAAATCTGCGCCGACACGGGCATTAGACGGCCGCGGAACCGCGGCAATAGGGCGCTTGGGCCTCGGTTCCGCGGCCCTTTGGTGAGATTAGCTCACCCAACTTCTGGGCTTGGTTCAGGACTTCTTGGGCTTCCTATTTTTATACTTTTTTTCTCTGTTGGGCTTCTTAGTCTTCTCCAGATCTTCAGTGAAAAACTTGTAAGGATCTTTTGACCGTTTCACTTTCGTCTTTTTGGACCTTGCACTGTTCTTCGTCTCGGCTTGAGTAAGATCCGTCTGCTTTTTGGTCAAAAGTCCCTTTTTCTGTATCAAATTTCGTCTTTTTCACTATATTTGCTCCAAGAGCCTGTATCCTGTAATATGCAACAAACGTGCGTCAAGAGTACCTATTTATCTATAAAACGGATAAGAATAGGGGAATGAAAAATGCATTATTATGGTCTGAACAAATACCCCCAAACTTATCTTTTGCTCGTCCTCGAGCAAACTTATTATTTTATTCACTAAAATCCTAACCACACTTTCGCAGGGAAACGCGATTGCACTGAGCACGTGCAACAAGCCGTTAAACCTCTAGGTGTCCCTAGTAGGAGGAGTGTTGTCTCCTGAGGGTTTTCAGCGGATACTACCCACAAAATCCTATCAATTCGGCCCATTGACTTTTGTTTTCCAATTAGGTCTTCTAACAAGGAGTTCTATTATCTTCTCCTTGTAAATTATCCACCCATATTCTTCACACTTCCTCATTATTTAACTTAAGATTATATATGTTTTATAGACTCACTTAGCTTTCGGCATTTCCTAAGTTTTCCTTCTCGGGTTCCATTTCCACTTAGGAATTTCTATCAACTCTATTAAAGATATAAGTTCTATCCTTCATTCCTTTCTCTTATCTAAACTCTAATCACATACCCCTACGTGTGTGTATAGATCATCCCTACACTTGGAAATTCAAATCAAGCAATCGTACTCTCGTCCTTTGTCCAAAGCACTTATTAATTAGTGAATTTTTAAATGAAATTTCCTTACACATCCTTCATGCGATCGTTAATACTTCTTGAGGTACCAACAACCGATTACAAGATGCGTTAGCACTTTAAAGCGTACTTCCTAGTTTTGCAACACCCAAGGCTTTAGCAATGACTCCCAAACCAGTTGGTCTATGGCACTAGGTGATGAAGCACCCTCGCTAAATATTTTTCTATTTTTTTGCAGCCTTAAGTAATCACAAAAACCAGTGTCCATTTTTTTCTTTATTCACACTTATATATTTTTTTTTTCATTTTCATTGTACTAGGACTTTAGACAAGAGCATTTCAAGGTCTCTTCTACTATTCCAAGTTTCAAGGTGCGTGATTGTGCAAATTGTAGGGTATACGTTTTCAGAATCTGGACTTAAGCTAGGAACTATTTTTCAAACTTATACTCTAATAAAAATATCAATACTCTTCCCTTATTTTGACTTAGCCCAAGAAGTGAACCCAAAATTTGCCTATTTCTAAATAAACTACAAGGCATATACTTTCTACCGTTAAACTTTGAGAAATGTTATTTTTAGGGTTTTTAATTCACTAAGTCTAAGATCTAGTTTTTCCTAGATAGTTAACCTATCTCTCAAACTCTAGTCAATTAGCCAAAATTGAATACAATAATTTTTATAATTTTTGAAATTTTTCAATTTTTTATGGGTTTTCAAATAAGTATGCAAATGCAAAAATATGTACAAATGAACGCGAAGGAAGAAGACGTACCGAGCAAGTGGAGGAACCGTTTCGGGTACATGGTGGGCCCGGTGCGGTACCCCGGGGCAAGAGTATCGTGTTGTTGACGTTGAGCCTGGCAGGGGAGCACTACCGACCGGTGATTTTTCCCGACGCGTCGGATATCCGGAGGATACCGTCGTGGTCTTGAGATGGATGGTAGGGGCCGGTCTGGACTGACGGCGCCTTAGATATTATGATTGAGACATTGAGATTTTGAGATATTGAGGTACAGAGATTGTGACACAGAGATATCGAGATATTTGGATACTTGTTTTGTGTCGATGCTGGGCACTATTTTATGCTGATTTCATTTATGGTACCTCCTATTTAAAATACAGAAATCTCAATGATTTATGAAAGTAGCTTTATTCAGTACATGCATTCTGTTTCATGCATTCATACATCATCCATATGATATATCGCTACCTGAGGCACGGGCACATGGGATTACACTCGGGTTAGATATTTACCCTAATCATTGTTAGGCTGCATGTTATATATATTTGAGGATATATTATGATCGTTGACCTAGGATTGCGTTGTTCATGTGGTTTCTGTTCGTAGATGTTTTTCTACTCACGAGTTGGCAACTCACCCCCGTCGTGCCCCAGTTTCTTGCAGGTTTGCCGTACAGGGTTCTTTACGGCTTTGCGGGCATAGTTTCGTTCGGGTGATTTGCTAGTAGGTGGGTTTACTTGTATCGTACCCCTATTATATATCTTGTATATCATTATTCTGTTGTATCTAGAAGTTCCATCAACCAAACATGTATTTATTGAGATAGAGACTCGAGATGTTATTCTTTCGACCTTAGAGTCGCGTGTTATATTTCTGTGGAATTCTTATTGTTTGAGTTTCCTTTTGAGTTTTGATCCTCGCCCTTGGCGTTGTATATTATATTGCTTATGTGGTTGTGACCGTCGATTGACGAAGAGCTAGCTCCCGCTTGGGGATGCCTTTTTATTGATTTCGTATACTATTCATGTTGTATCCCGTTTGGGGGCCAGTATTTACAAAGGAGACTGCCGAAATTTTCAGGAAATATTTGATGTTTTTAAAATGCATAATTCGGCTTATGCTAATAAAACTACTTGATTTAAATTGGTTTTTCCTTCACTCTGCTACTTTTCTTGGTTTGGATTTCTGGGTTTTCGGCTTACTTAGATTACGTACGCCTCGAGACGTTTCGTAGTTGTGCCGGTCATGTTCCGTACTTTTGGGACGTGACATTTATGAACAAATATCTTCAGAATCACAATCTAAAAAGATGAAGAGCAGACACAAGCATCATCACATACCGTAGACTTAGATCATAAAACTAAAGAACAAAAGCTCTCATACCAATTGTCGGCAACGCAGCGGAAAACCTTATGGATCTTAAGATCTCTTTTAACGAATAACAACTAGAACAAAACAAAATCAAATAGCAATATAAGAGATTTAACGTGAAAAACCCAAACGGGAAAAACTGCAAGGAAATGGTAGAAAATTTTATTAGAATTTTAGAGAAAACTTATAGAAAATTACAAGCTCTCTCCTTCAAGATCTCCAACGAGATCTACCTTCTTCTCTCTTGAAGTTATCTTTAATGGCCTACTTGATCCCTAATGGAGCCGTCTTTACGCCACTCTTAAACTTTATGATCAAGCACGATTTAAAACTTAACCCTACCATTCTATTTATACCCAAAACAAATCTGAGTTATAATTGGATTTCCTTATTTAACAAAACTGCTCTGTTTGACCCGAAAATTCTTTGAGCCGGCTCAACATAAGTATAAGCCCTCTCATATGAACAGAGAAGATTCGCTAATTCCAGACATACGTGAGACGTTTCAAACTTAACTTGAGCCGTCTCAGAATAGGGTTAAGCCAGCTCAAGGTTATCATGAGCCGTCTCCACATCTATACATGTAACGTTTTAGAAATCGTTTTGCGAATTTTTCCGTTTTAGGGTAAAATTGTCGGTATTTTCCGTTTTAACCCGACTGTGATCAAACTTCCGTATAGACTTGCCAGCACCTAGTTTAGCCAAAATAAAGCTAGTGCGCGAGATTTTGGGGTATATGGGAAGTTTTGGTTCAGATAGAATTTTTTCCTATTTTTAATATTATTTTTATGTGGTGTTTACATATTGGAAATTGGGAAATCTCCTTCTATGAGAATTATTGCAAATAATCAAAATTGAGTAAAACAAGACCTTCACATAATATCTAGATATTTGTTTGTGTATTAGAATTAAAGTTTAAAGAAAAGAAATGAATGGGAGAGGTGGCATGTGCATTTATATGCATTTATCACAAGATTTAGCTAGAAAACTCTACCCAATTTCCTCACCTCCTCCCTTGGCCGAGCTCCTTCTTCCTCCTTCTGCCCTTGATCATTTCTTTTCCATTTGCAACAATTCCAAGCTAAATAAATCTCCAAAATTCCATAAACAAATTGTTAGTTATATGTATGCCCTAGAGGCCATTACTGTACATATGATGTATATTGTAGTGGATGCTGGGACATATATAGGGAGGACTTTCTTGCTCGACATGATAGTATGCTATCCGGTTACTCTTTACCTTAACGTGTACTATGATTGTCTCTCTGTTACATGTTGGTAAAGCCCTTAGGATGTGTACTTGACTACCTGGACTATGATGCGGATCATACTAGTGGAGATATGGTAGTCCATAAGTACATCCTTGAAAGTCCCTAGTCGTGGGTGTATCGAGACAGGGCATCGATATACCAGAGTAGACTAGCGTATACCTTCTCGACCCATACAGATGGGCGATGGATGATCCCATATCCATTGGTGTTTGACATCAGAGATGGTGTACGGGTGCTCAGTGGAGACTGGGTACACTGGACGGACTCGCCGAGAACTCCCAGATGGTATTATACCTTACGTCAGATGGCAGTTCTCTGGTGACACTGGTACAGAGTAGTCTGTTGACCCGAGATCGTCATAGAGTCTTGTGTGGTTCCTACTGTGCTTTGATTTCCACCTTACCACGTCCAAGAGGGCGTGCAAAACGGTGGTTTTTGGGTACAGTCCCGAGTCACATGGAGGCAATGAGCGATAGGAGGGGATTCGTCTCTCCCGGTATAGGGAGTTGATGTTGCGCTGTGTTCGATTGGCTATAACCGGAAATCCCTGGCCAGGGTTGCTGAGATTTACTGGTAAGTGTTACCAGTAGTTTCTCGAACTGTTATAGACCTCATATCGACACGACTTATCGAGCTATTGGGGTCTGACGTTTACCACCCCTAGGCGAGATATGCGACATATCAGACGATCAGACCGGACTGTACGGAAGTGTTACTGGTTAGATTCACAGGAGTGTGAGCGGGCTTGCTCGTCGATCTTCTGATCGCTCAATACCCGGGTGGCCGTTACGTTTAGCAGACCGCTTGCGGTTTGTGGGTGTTTGATATGATCATCACCTGCTGCCGGCGTATTGACGAGTCTTTAGAGTCCTACACAGAGGTTTCCTGGCTCAAGCGAAACGAAATAGGAATGCATATGAGATATGTGCGGGACCGAGAATGATACCAGTATGTGATACTGTATTCGATTCTCGCGATTTGTGACACTGATCGGTTATATGCGATATAGCCGGGTTATCGGATCAAGTGTTGATTCGATAAGTTGTTACTGTTGATATTAGTCGGTTATATGCGATATGACCGGATCATTAAATCAAGTGTTGATTTAATGATTTAATGCATAATTATATATTTGATATATTACTTTGCATTAACTAGTATCGGTTCATTTAAGATGGATTTTCTCACTCGAATGTGCACGTTGTATATGTGATATATTTTGTGCACTTGATTGTATCATGTTTGATGATATATGATGCTAGGGTTTGTGTAAATAATTAATCCTTGGTTAAATAAATGGTTAGGGTTTTTATTTGATTATTCATTCATTTATCTATTTATCATTTGGATTAAAAGAAATGAAAAGATAATGGTTGCTTTCATTCATGATGCTTCTTGAAGCTTCATGCAACTTTGACCAAAGTGACCATTTTGTCTTCATTTCCAAAACCCTAACCATTCTTCTAACCTTAGTTAATTCTCTACATCTAACCATGGTTCAAATTATGATAAGAATGATTTTTATTATTCTTTTAAAAAAACTTATCATAATATTATCTTCTTCTTCTTCTTCTTCAAGAAGAAAACCAGTTTCCATCAATGGTGATTGATGAAAAAGAGTGAGAAATCCAAATCTAAAGTGAACCCACCTCCTATTTCTTCATCCTCTACCTCTTGCCAAGTAGTATAGGGTGTTTCCTTCACAAGTTTTCTTGACTTGGTGAAGTTGGAGCTTGATCTAGCGATGCCTCGACGTAGATCATCTTCGGCATCGTCGTCGATGACCTAGCCCGCTTTTTCTCCGATGAAGCCGACGCTAGAGCCCAAGATCCGATTTGTACAGCGAGGAGACTTCATCGCGGAGCCATGGAGGTGGAGAACCGGATCTACAAAGGTTGTATTTCCGTTTACCATTTAGTTAAGTTGTTAACTAGCTCGTAGTTTCGCCTAAAATCTAGTTAACGATCCGTATTAGGGTTTCTCGGCACCCGTAAAATTTGAAATTGGCATGGTTGATGCCTTGTGAGACCTCATTAGAGTGCCTAGGAACCCTACACAAATCACAAAAACACATCAAGTCTTGCTTTTGCCTCTTTGATCACTTGGAGCTAGGAAAGCTTGGATCTTGGGAGCAAGTATTGGTAGGTATAATCCCTGAACTGTTAAATAGGAGTTTTTATGATGTATAGCTCGTTGGTTATGGTGTAGAACACTTAAAGTATCGATTAGTGCAATATCATTTTATTTAGTGTCTTTTTAGAATCTCTGGGATCTGCTCTGACCTAGAAATTTTACTGAGTGACCAAACATGATAGTAGTGTTTTACTAGTGACCCTAGGATTCCACCTGAGACACGAGACCCACCCCACCGGTTTCGACCAGCGATGAGATGATGAAATCCGGCGACGTCGGTTTTGGAAGGGAGTGGGGTGTTGGTTTTTTTGTGGGTAGCTGTCTGCTGTAGTTTAAGGGTGTTTGGTACTGTTTAAATTTTTAGTATTTACAGTATGCAAAATCTGGGATCGTTTTTCTATAATTTAGTGTTTTGTGTCCGCGCGTTACATTATCCAACACGGATCGTGATCTTGTGCAGCTGCTGCACTTGGGTAGGTTTCGTAGTATTATCACGCACGTTAGCCACTAGACGGACACTTGTGTGTTAGTTTGGAGTTGGTGCATCGTTTAAAACGTAGTTTTACGTTATATTGGTTGATTTCTGAGATTTTGCTCTGTTTATGTGTTTGTGAAATTATAGCGTCGCAAGCGGGGACTTCGGACGCTGTGAACAAGGGGAAGCAGGTGGTCGGATTTTCATAGCTCGAGACTATCGGTGAGTAGATTTAACATCTACGGGGAAATCGCCCGTATGGCGTTATGCATCGGGGCTGATATGATATGATAGCTGCATGTTATTGCATATTCGTTGATTTTATATGAACGTCATTACATAGTATTATCTGTTGTACCTTGACTTGTACCTTTAGATATAACACATTACTGATGGTTCATGTTGCACGAGCACTAATTTGTATGCTACACCCACACCGTCAGTAATTGCCATGACACGCACAACCTACATACATACGTGTTATTGTAGTGGATAGGGATAATTGAGGTAGTGACTTTTATCCCATTGTGCATATGAAATATTGTTGACACCTACATATGTGATATTGTATTGGACATGGATAGTTAAGATAGTAACTCTTATTTCATTTCACGTATACCTTACCATGGCTACTTGTACATCATGCACGCATATTGATATGTACACCCACATACTCGATTATAGCTACATGTACATCATGCACACATACTGACATGTACACCCACATATTTTGCTATAGTTGTATATACCTTAAGTTGTATTGTTTTGACATGTGATATTGAGACGTTGACTATTGTGCTTATGAAATACATCATACATATTTGCTTACATGTAGATACTTAAACCTTGCTACAATTATATGTACACTTCATATGATGCTGCACTTGTTTTCGGAGGATTTGGGAACCGCAAGATATATTTTTAAAGCTTGATTCATTTAAAAGAGAGGTTTTCCCTTTATATGCTCATATTGATGTTTTATGTTGCATATATCAGTTTTATATGGATTTTACGCATTGAGATATGGATTGCGTGTGATTTATGGATTTGAGAACCGTGGGGGTATTTTCAAGAAACTATGTATTGTTTGAAAACCCGGTTTCTCTTGATATGATATTTTGATGCGTCCACCATGAGATTTCTCGGTTCTGAGATTTGTGATATATACCCAATGCGAGGAGTGAGTGGGTCGTATGCGGGTATATGGTGGAGCCCGGTACGGTTCCTCTCGGCAAGATGTTCGTGGTACAGACGATGAGCCTGGAAGGTGGGCAAGTACCTACCGGTGATTTTATTTGGACTCGGCGGTTATCGTGGGGATACCGACCGGAGTAATGTATGATATATCGTCAGGGCCAGTCGTGGTGACAGCGCCTGAGTTATGAGGATTTACGTGCCGATGCTAGACACGGGTTTCATGATGTTTCGAGTGCCGGTGTTAGACACTTAGGTTTTCCATGATTTCTGTGTATCATCGGTGGACATACGGGGTTGATATCCTCATACTTATATATATATATATATATATGGATACATACAGGTATATGTTTTCATGATGTTTTGGGTGTCGATGTTAGACACTCAGATTCCATGAGACTTACAGGATGTGAGGGTCGATCTGTGGATGCGGTGCTTGAGGATTTGGGATTTGATGTGTCAGTGAGGGACACTGGTGTTTTTCCATGCTGATGATTTTGCATGAGATTTTATTATATCATCCCATACACTCAGGATTATTTTTGATATGCATTGCTTCATATAGTTGTAGTACCCTGATGATGTACCTTTACATGATTGTTGTATATTCTTATTGTCATACTTATGTTATCAGATTACCTGTGATAGATTAATCGCTATTCGTGCATACTTGCGATTACAGTATGATGTTATTTACTATTCACGAGTTGGTAACTCACCCCGTTGTGCCACGGTGTTTTGCAGGACTTACCCTCTGAGTAGTCGCGGCAGGGCGTCTTATCATCTCTACTTTTGCGAATACCGCTACGTTTGGCTGTGAGGCCTTTGCTTTTAGGTGGGTTTGCGGTTATCTATTTGTACATTGTATATCTTTTTGTTGGATCTAGTATTCTCCATCTACCACTTCTTGTATTTGACTTAGAGACGAGTTGTGAGGATTCGGTGTTGTATTATTATTTTGGTGACTTTGGGTGCCGTGCTCGTGGGAGCTGGTTTTGTTGAAAAGTTTACTTCTTTATGCAGTTTTCTTTTATATTTCTTCGCTTCGGCATCGTATATATGTTTGTGGTGGTTTTCTGCGCCGTTGGGCGTGATTTGCTCCCGTTTGGAATACTTTATATATTATCTATGTTGTACCCGTTTTCGGGGCTAGTTTTTACAAAGGAGGTGCTGCCGAAATTTTCAACAAAGAAAACTAGAGTTAGAGTTAGAGATTTTACTTGTGATTTTTCGAATGTTTTAAACTATGTTTTTCTCTGCTTATCCAGTTTTGGGTGGTTTAGATTTCTAGGTTTCGGCTTACTTAAGTTGCGTACGCCTGTAGACGTTACGTAGTTTAAGTGCCGGTTATGGGCCAAATTTTGGATCGTGACAAAGTCGGTATCAGAGCGCTAGGTTTTACCTTTCGGAGTGTAGGATGACCTTGGTATGATGGAGTAGGTAGCTTAAGCAGAGTGACGTAGCGTGTGTATGTTCCGCGGCATACTTACGACACGGTACTCCGCCTAAGTGACCTTAGGATTTATTGATTTATTTTCCTCCGTGATGATTTACATCTTTGTGATTCGATTCCTGTTTCCTTATCGAATCTTGTTTCAATTTCCAGCCTATATGTCGCCGAAGATTACGAGGGCATAGAGAGCGGCCGCGAGGGCCGACGTCAGAGTTGACTCGTCTGAGGCGAGGACTGACCAGGGCGGTACGCCTGTTGTACCGGAGCACATTGCTATGATTGGGGCTGGTATGCAGGACCTGCGCTAGATGATGAGGACTTTAGTAGAGGCCATTCGAGCACAGGGGCAGGCAGTTGTTCCACCCGTTTCATAGACCACGATGGTACCTACAGTTCCGGCAGTCGCAGTTACAGCTCCGGAGGTTATTACCATGTCACTGACAGAGTTTATGAGGCTGAAGCCTCTGGTGTTCACTGGCACAGATACTACTGAGGATCCGCAGTCGTTTATCGACCGGATAGCCAGGATTTTTCGTTTGCTCCGATGAGAGATGGGTGGAGTTCGCGAGTTTCCGTCTGGAAGGTCTGGCCCAGAAGTGGTGTAAGTCCTTGGAGAGGGGCAGAGCCGCAGGTCTTGCTCCTATGACCTGGGCTGAGTTTGTGACGGTGTTCCTCGCCCGTTTTCTTCCACCGAGCATCAGAGATGTGCGAGCGCGCCGATTTGAGTCGTTACGCCAGACTCCGGGGATGACGGTGTCTGAGTATGATGTACTGTTTACCGAGCTGTCTGTGTATGCTCCGTACTTGGTGGCAACTGAGGAGATGAGGGTGAAGAGGTTTGTTCAAGGCCTGCTTACCCAGTTGTTCCTAGCCATCAGCATTCAGCATTGCGACACGTATGCGGCAGCTGTGGATGCAGCCCTATTGGTGGAGGAGCGTCTATCTAAGTCATCAGTTGTTCCGGAACCGAAGAGGGCTCGTACTGGTATCGCAGTCAAGAGGCAGAGGTTTAGATCCCGAGACAGAGGTCGTTCGGACATTGGGAGTAGCAGAGACGTGGGATGTGGCCAGTTGTTCAGTACTTTTTCCCAGGAGGGTCAGCCGTCGACACATGGGTGTTTTGGATGTGGCAGTTTACATCACCTCGTGAGGGATTGTACCGTGATACGTCAGAGAGGGCCAGCAGTACCCCATGTTACCTTACCACCTTCTCCGCCTCAGAGAGCGTTGCCTCTTATTCTTGTGGTTGCATCGCGTCAGACTCCTGCTCAGAGAGGTCGTGGTCACGGTGGTTTTGTACTGAGAGGACGAGGTGGCGGAGGCAGAGGACAGCCGGTAGCCGATAGAGGGTAGGCTCGGGTTTTTGCCTTGACTCACCAGGACGCGTAGGCGTCCAATGCTGTAGTTGCAGGTACCCTTTCTGTATGTTCTTATGATGCACATGTTCTTTTCGATCCGGGACATTCATATGTTTCTACGCACTTCATGCCGAGGTTAGGCCGAGAGTCGTATTTGCTTGATCAACCGCTTGTCGTGACTACTCCTGTGGGAGAGTCGTTTGTTACGCGACACGTATTCCGGTCGTATGCTGTCCGTTTAGGAGACAGAGATCTGTCCGTCGATTTGATCCTTCTTGAGATGTTGGACTTCGACGTTCTGCTGGGAATGGACTGGTTATCTACTTGCTACGCGTCCGTGGACTGCCGCGAGAAGACAGTTAGGTTTTGTTTTCCCGGCGAGTCAGTGTTCGTTGTGCAGGGGGACCGTGGTGTCGCCCCTTACAGTATGATTTCTGTCCTTTACGCTAGTCGGCTTTTGAGGAGGGGATGTCGGGGATTCTTGGCTTTCATTCATGATACAGGAGCCACAGTGGAGTCGTTGGACCTAGTTCCTACCGTGCGAGAGTTTCCCGACGTCTTTCCCGATAAGTTACCTGGGATGCCGCCAGAGCGCGATATTGAGTTCTGCATTGATCTGATTCCTGGCATGGAGCCTATTTCTATACCGCCTTATCGGATGGCTCCGGCAGAGCTTAAAGATCAATTGCAAGAGTTGCTTGATATGGGACTTGTGTGTCCGAGTGTTTCGCCGTGGGGAGCTCCTGTTTTGTTCGTCAAGAAGAAGGACGGCAGTTTGAGGCTGTGTGTGGATTATCGTCAATTGAACCGAGTTACGGTGCGGAATAGGTATCTTTTACCTCGCATTGATGATTTATTTGATAAGCTCCAGGGTGCGAAACATTTTTCTAAGATTGATTTGCGTTCGGGTTATCATCAGTTGCGGGTTCGGAATGATGACATTCCGAAGACTGCTTTTCGTACGTGCTATGGGCATTATGAGTTTTTGGTGATATCGTTCGGACTCACCAATGCGCCAGCAGCGTTCATGGATCTGATGAACCAGATTTTCAGGCCGTTCCTCGACCAGTTTATTATTGTGTTTATTGATGACATACTGGTCTACTCTATGAGTCGTAAGGAGCATGAGCAGCACTTGAGGATTGCTTTGCAGATATTGAGAGAGCGCCAGCTCTATGCTAAATTCTCAAAGTGCGCATTTTGGCTTGATAGAGTTGACTTCCTGGGTCATGTGGTGACTGGTGATGGTATTCTTGTGGACCCAAGGAAGATTGAGGCTGTGCAGCTTTGGCCCAGACCTGTATCGGTGACTGAGGTCCGCAGCTTTTTGGGCTTAGCTGGTTATTATCGCCGTTTTGTGCAGAATTTCTCGAGTATCGCTGCACCGCTGACTGGACTGACCCGAAAGGGGGTTCCTTTTCTTTGGACCGATGCGTGCAAGCAGAGTTTTCAGCAGTTGAAGACTCGGTTGACGACAGCACCAATTCTATCTTTGCCTTCTGGATTGGGCGGATATGTTGTTTACTGTGATCCTTCTCGAGTGGGGCTCGGTTGTGTATTGATGCAGCACGATAGAGTGATTGCTTACC
Organism: Agapanthus africanus; assembly: GCA_030015575.1. NCBI lineage: Eukaryota > Viridiplantae > Streptophyta > Magnoliopsida > Asparagales > Amaryllidaceae > Agapanthus > Agapanthus africanus. The sequence goes on from JASDDO010000012.1 coordinate 151,096,151, forward strand.
CTTCTAGGCAGCTAAAGAAGCACGAGCAGAACTACCCCACTCACGATCTTGAGATGGTCGCGGTGGTCTTTGCGTTGAAGATTTGGAGACACTACTTGTACGGAGAGTCGTGTTAGATCTTCACGGATCACAAGAGCTTGAAGTACATCTTCCAGCAGCGAGATCTGAATCTGAGACAGCGTCGTTGGATGGAGCTAGTGAAGGATTATGATTGTGAGATCCTTTACCACCTGGGCAAGGCGAATGTGGTAGATGATGCTTTGAGTCGTAGGCCCGGGGGTAGCTTGTCCCAGTTGAGCGCAGTTCAGCGTCAGTCTTCTGCAGATTGGCAGCTCTTGTGTGATGGTAGAGTGCAGTTCGAGTTCACTTCCGCTGGGGGACAGTTTGCTCATGTCCGCGCCCGTCCACTATTACTTGATCGTATCCGTGAGGCGCAACCCAGTGATGCCCGTTTTTCTGAGATTCTTGAGCTTGTTCGACAGGGTATAGTTTCAGAGTTCATGATTGATGACCAGGGTGTGCTACAATGCGGGACTCTCTTGTGTGTACCAGATGCTGATGGGTTGAGACGCGAGATCCTAGAGCAGGCACATCAGTCAGCCTTTAGCGTTCATCCAGGTTCCACCAAGATGTACCGTGACTTGAGAGACTTTTACTGGTGGGAAGGGATGAAGCGTGATATTTCGGACTTCGTTTCGATGTGCCTGACTTGTCAGCAAGTCAAGGCTGAGCATCAGAGACCGGCTGGAGAGTTGCAGCCTTTACCCGTTCCGGAGTGGAAATGGGAGCAGATTTCCATGGACTTCATTGTAGGTCTACCCAGGACCAGTAGAGGATATGACTCCATTTTGGTGATTGTTGACCGGTTGACAAAAGCGGCTCACTTCCTTCCAGTGAAGACCACTTTCGGTTATACTCAGTATGCTCAGTTGTATATAGATGAGATTGTGCGTTTGCACGGTGTTCCCACATGCATAGTATCCGACAGAGGCACCCAGTTTACTAGCCGTCTTTGGCAGAAGCTCAAGGAAGTTTTGGGTACCCGGTTGAGTTTTAGCACCGCTTTTCATCCACAGACCGATGGTCAGTCGGAGCGGACTATAAAAACTCTGGAGGATATGCTCCATGTACGTGTGCTTGATTTTGGTAGCAGTTGGGATCGTCACTTGCCGTTGATTGAGTTCTCTTACAACAACAGCTTTCAGGAGACTATTCAGATGGCACCTTTTGAGGCTTTATATGGTAGGAAGTGTCGATCGCCAGTCTGTTGGACCGAACTCAGGGAGAGTAGAGTTTTGGGACCCCAGCTAGTTCAGGAGACTACGGAGAAGATCCGGCTGATTCAGGACAGGATGAGAGCATCCCAGTGCAGACAGAAGTCTTATGTCGACCGTTGTCGTCGCAGACTTGAGTTCGCGGTGGGGGGTCATGTATTCCTGAGGATTTCTCCGATGAAGGGCGTTATGCGATTTGGGAAGAGGGGGAAGCTCAGTCCCAGATTTGTAGGTCCTTTCGAGATCCTTGAGCGAGTGGGTTCTGTTGCTTATCGTTTAGCGCTCCCGCCTAGTTTTCCGGATGTTCACCCTGTTTTCCATGTGTTGATACTTCGTAGATACCTTCATGACCCTTCTCACATGATTCAGCACGAGACCGTACAGCTTGAGCGCGATCTTTCGTTCACCGAGCAGCCGGTAGTTATTTTGGATCGGCAGGTGAAGAAACTTCGTGTCACGACCCGAAGGTACGGAACGTGACCGGCACTTAAATTACGGAGCGTCTAGAGGCGCAACGTAATCTAAGTAAGCCGAACCTCAGAAATCTAAACCATATAAAAGAAGATGTAAAGGAAAACATGTAGAAAACAAGTTTTAAAAAACAGATCAAATTTTCTCAAAAATTTCAGCAGAGTCCCCTTTGTAAAAACTGGCCCCAAACGGGTACAAAAAAGTATAATATATACAAACAATAAAATGGCATCCCCAAGCGGGAGCTAGCTCTACGCCAACAGGAGGAAACAACCACACCAATGCACAATAATATACAACGCCAAAGGGCGAGGCTCAAAACTCAAAAGAAAACAAATCCACCAGATACCATAATAATACATGCGCGACTCTAAGGTCGAAATAAATAATTGGTCCTTTAAACTTATCAAGTAATACAAGTTTGGTTGATGGAGTTTACTAGATACCAAGGAAATAAATAAAATACAACGGCGGTCCTGATACAAGTGAACCAACCTACCGTGCAAATCACCCTGAATGAAATGTTGTGCCAGCAAGCTGCCAAGGAAACCTGTACATCGAACCTGTAATAAAATTTGGCACAACGGGGGTGAGTTTCCAACTCGTGAGTAGAAGACATCTGCCAAAATAAATCGAATGCACGACACTGTCCTAGGTCATAATAATATACTAATATATTACTAGTCATCTAGTAATGACAGGGTAATAAACTACGCGTAAGTGCAAATGCTCCGTGCTCGTGTCAGTACCTCAAATCTTAATATATCATGTGAATGAGTATGCATGCACCATAAATGTAAAACAATCAATCCTGAATCTTATATATCTGTATAAGAAATTTTTAACTTTTATCATGGTAAATTTGTATAGAAATCTGAAATATCATCGATGAAATCCATGAAAATCCGTGTCAAGCATCGACAAAAAACATGTAAATCTCAAATCTCAATACCTCATAGTCTCAATATCTCGGGCTCCGTCAGTCCGGATCGGCCCATATCATCAAATCTCACGACAACCGTCGGTATCCTCCGGATATCCGCCGCGCCAAACATCACCGGAAGGTAGTCTTCCCCTGCCAGGCTCATCGTCTACAACTCGATCTTCTTGCCCCGGGGTACCATACCGGGCCCACCATGTACCCGAGACGGTTCATCCACTCCTCGAATCGGGTCTCGAAATCCAACAGAAAACATGAAACCTCATGGTGGACGACACATACATCATGAGAAAACCGCGACTTATATTTTAAAAAGAGAGGAGAAGAGAGAGAAGTTTTTATATATATTCTTGCGGTTTTCCTCAAAATCCAGAAATCTCATAGAAATCCAAAATCCCAAAATCATGAGTAAGTAAATGATAAGTGTTGGCATAAGACCCACAATACTGCATGATAACATGAAAATGTGAATGCATGAAATGTCTAAGTAATAAATTCCATATCTAGACTAACACCTGAGAGTAATCACAATATTATATCGATCTAGCTTTTAGCCGATTCTATCAATAAAAGATATTATGTTCTAAAGTGTACGTGACATAGCAATTACCGACGATGATGTGTGTGAGCCGGCAAATAAGTGTGCGTGGAATATGCGCATCATCGGTAATGGTACTGGTGTCCTAACAGGAAGAGTTTTATACCGACTAAGGAAACATATGTATGAACATGCAACGTGATGATTACAATCTGAAAATAAAGGTCAAATGTGTACTAACCACTCATTTGGAATATACATGTCTAACTACATCTATATGACTCGAGCCTGAACTGGTATCTATTTAACCCCCTAAGAACTAAACTAAAGAAACTAGTCGATAAGAAATAAGAATCTCCCTAAGGTCTGAGTCCATATCTCTAATAGTCGGCGATCCAGCCTCAATAGCATCACGTACATAGTACCACTTCCTCGAATCAAGAGTGCGGATCAATCATCACATCTATGCCTCGTATGGTAAAATCCATCGTACGGCATCCTAATATCGGGGTATGGATCAAGTATCACCTACGTACATCATCATTCGTTTAATATCATCGTCAAATAATGTCATGATCAAAGGTACTGTACTGTAATCGCATACATCCCAATATCATCAATCATATATCATGTCTGTGTAAATATACATGGTCAATTGGTCCTCAGAAATATCATGTCACATATATCATATCTTGATCAAGTCACATATATCAAGTCATGATTAAGTCACATATATATATCATATCGTAATCAAGTTACACATATCTCATATCGTAATCAAATCACAGGTTACAGTCCGGGTTCTATTTTTTTGAGTCTCATGTACCTCAATATCATCACCACCTATTATTATTTATGTATACATATCCATTATCTCATTTCTAATGATCCGCTAACATCATAACACGACTGTATAGCCAAGAAATCACGGCATCAAGCCCAGTTATATTGTTTCATCTCCATGTATCATATCACATCCTTGTATCACATATACATGTTGTGTATATATATACCTACGCATAGTCCTATACATATATACACATACACATATACACCAAGTCAAGTCTCTGTATATGCGTGTGTGTGTCTACCTGAAACCTACGAATCTCCTCCAAGATATTCATCCTCTGGTAAGGTCTTTCTAAATCAGTCTAGTCCAACCTAGGGTCATTACTAGGGTCCTACTCACCAAGAATCTAAGGTCATGTCTGGCTTCCTAATGACAATAAGTGATATTCCTATTCTACGTTTGCGGGGGTGCTAAACGCCATCCACCCGACTTCCCCTGTAGATATACATCTACTTACCTAGTCCTTGTCTGCCGAAGACGGTGTCGCCATCCTCTTCTTCATCGTCCGAAGTCCACGTGAGGGGTACCTATACGCAAATATATATATAATATCATAAACTGAATCACGGACAAAATCGAAACGACGCACGAAACGCGCATAGGTTAAAACCTATGTCCCGCTTATGCAAAAGAACCAAATATCGCTCGATATCGGCGTACAAACGCCGATTGATCGAGATAAACACCAATAAAAAACTCGTAGTTTCAAAACCCATTATTTATAATATAAAACTTGGTTTAAATCATCGAAACCCTAAAATCGATCAAATCATCCAATTCCGAAAAATCTTGAAAATGTCAATTTACCGTTTTACTTCAAAACTTGACGTTTAACTGGAACTAATAGTCATAATACTCATTAAATAGCATAACTAAATTATATAAACCATTACTATATTTTTAACACCCTAATTTGTATTAAATTGAAATTCTAGTTTGCAAACTTGCCCGATTTCGATACTTTCAAGCAAAATTTCACAATTTCACTTCTAAACTTGATTTTGCATATCTTAAATCGTTAAACCACTCCTTGAAACCTTAAGGATGTTCTAAAACCCTAACTTTATTTTTAATCCCTCATTTTAAATAAATTTCAAAATCTAGTTTAATAAAATAGCAATATTGTGACAATTTTTTAAAGTGAAAGCTAGCGATTGCAACTAGATTATGTTTCACGCTCAATTAACATGTTAATCTACACACTAATACCACAATCAAATAATAAAAACTCTAATTATAATTTTATCTAACATATTTATATGTTTAGTAGAAATCTAGTTTACAAAAAGAACCTAATTAAAACAATTTAAATGCAACACTAGCAAATTGGCTACTAGATTAGGTATAACATTTCCTAATAGGTTAAACTACAATTTTAGATCAATACCCAAGAATGAAAACCCTTATAATAATTTAATAACCATATTCTAGAAATTTAAATCTTAAACTTAAAACTATATTAAACAACACAATAATCAATTTTGGATTAAATAAACAACACTTGACAAAAGGATTAAGATTTTACCTCAACAACTTGAGATCCAAACATGCAACTTGACCTTAAAATATGGCTCTCTTGCTTCCAAATCCAAGTTAAATAGGAGAAATGGAAATTGGATAGGGTTTAGTGATGAATTTGTGCTAATATATGTTGATTTTTGATGGATTTTGGAGGGTTTTTTGAAGAAAAAATGAAATGGAAAATGTGGAGAGGGGGCAGACCTGTGCTCGGCCAGGGGTTTGGAGGGAGGAAAGTGTTGGATATAGTGCCCTCAAAGTCAATTATTAGATCGCAGGTACGTGATTGCAATGATTGAGGCAGGACCTATACCGATATGACAGTCTTGCTCGAGATGATAGTATGCTATCTGGTTTGTCTTTATCATCATGTATATGTTGATAGAGCCCATAGGATTCGTGCTTGACTACCAGCAGTATGATGGCGATCATGTACGTGGAAGCTGGGGTCTATAAGCATATCCTTAAAGTGTCCCTAGTCATGGGAGTTTCGAGACAGGGCATCGATACTCCATAGTAGACTAGTGTATACAGTCGAGACCCCGACGAGGGGCGGTGGCCAGTCTCACAAGACATTGGTGTCAGTTGGTTCACCTAAGATGTATACAGGTGCTCATTGGGTTATGAGTACACCGGAAAGGACTCGCCGGGAACCTGCTAGTTGGTATTATACCTAGCGTCAGATAGCAGTTCCCTGGTGACATGTGTACAGGTTAGTTCATCGACCTGAGGTCGTCATTTGTCTCGTGTGAGTTCCCACTATGCTTTGACTTCTACCCTACCACGGCTCAAAGGAGTCGTGCAAACAGGTCTTTTTTGGGTACAGTCCCGAGCCACATGGAGGCAAGTGAGCGGATCGACAAGGGATTCGTCTCTCCCGGTATTGGGGGTGAGATCGCGCTGTGTCTAGGAGAGCCATTACACAAAGCCCTCGGCCGAGGCAGGAGATTTACAGGTAGGTACTCCAGTAGTATCTCAGGGTGTTCTAGGCCACTCTCTGACATGACATATACCGCTATTGGGGGTCTGACGTTACCAGCCCCTAGGCCGATATGCGATACTCATAGACGAACAGACCAGACTGTATGTATATTGTCACTGTTAGGCTCAGTAGGGTTTCTGGATGAGTTCGCTCGTCAGCTTCCCTTCCAATCAATACATATGAAACCGTTACGTATAGCTCGTACCTCTAACGTGCTAGTGGTTATACCCAGTGCCAGTGTGTTGATGAGTCATTAGAGTCCCCCACAGACCGTTTCCCATGTTCAGGCAAAACTTTGTAGAGGCCGTATGGTTTTATGGCAAGGTTCGGAAAATGCACGTGCGTTTACGCACGTGTCATATTCTGGGAAGATAATACTGGTGGGCTTTGGTTTAAGCCGGATCCATGTATTATACTTTGTAGATATAATATCTTTATCTCAGTTGCATTTGTATTCGGTCGTAATACAAATGCGGGTATATTTATACAGTTACGGGGTTATCCTGAAATTCGTTTCGGGGTCGCTTTTGGAAGTTGCCAGTTTCCAGTTTTCTATCACCCGTATTTAACATTCGGTTAAATGCGGATTTATCTTTTCGTCACTAGAGTGAGTCATGAGGGTGAGTCATGAGAAGATTCTAGATTTGGTGACTAGGTTAGTGATGTAAGTGCACGGCGGCGCCCCGGCCGTCAATCCGACGGCCAAAAGCGGAAGCGGTGATAAACTTTAAATTTTCACATGAACTGGCAAACCGCCGCGCACTAATACCCGGATCGAACCACTAACTAGTCCTAGCTATCTACAAGAAAGGGAAGAGAGGTATACCGACAGATCCGAGTCCTCCGGTCTTCTCGTCGTCGTCCCAATCTCCTGCGGAATGTCCCGTGTCCTCCTCGTCGCCGGAAGTGCACCACATCGCCTACTTCTTTTACGGGCTCCCACCTCAATGCCGAGGCAACTAGGGCACGAAGCTGGCTAGTCGACGTGCCCAAGATTTGCTGTAGAATGTGTAGTGAAGAAGTCTCATTTTGGGGTTTGGAGCTTTGCCATTTTGGTGGAGGGATTGAACTTGGAGCTTTGGAGATGGAACTTGTGGATATTTGGGAACATGAAATGAACCAAATACACACCCTCATAATTTTGGACAGCCCCCATTGCTTTGGCCGGCCATGACAAAAATGAGAGGAGGGTGAGAATGAGAGAGCGTTCCAAAAAAGAGAGAGTGGAAGGCTATCATACAAAAGGAAATCATGAAAGAATAAGGTCACAATCACACCAACTCTCAACTACTCACCAACAACCATGATAGCACCAAAACCAACACTCCATCAAGCTAATGATCACTTCCAAAAGTCATGCCATCATGAAGATAGAAGTCAAGGTCAAAAGAATGGTGCACCATCATGATACAAGGAAATATGCAAAGACCACCTCCACAAAATGCTTATTTGCAACAATGCAAATAAGCCCTCCTCCACCAATCTTCGGCCAATGAACGATACAATGGAAAATGGCCGAAACAGAAAACAAACTGGCAACTCCAGAAAACTGGTCACGTAATAAATTACAGGAAAACCCCTATACTGTGCATACACACCCGCATCTGTATTTCGACCGAAATACAAATGCAATGAGACAAAATCTCCATTGTACTATACTAGAATCCGGCTTATACCAAAATCGGCTAGTAATATCTGTTCGATCCTGATCCGTGCAATACCGCACGTATCTGATCGAACCCTGCCATATAACCATACGGCCTATAGTACAAACTGTCCAATCCTGATCCGTGCAATACCGCACGTATCTGATCGGACCTTACCATATCTCCATACGGCCTCTACAACCTTTCGCCCGAAAGCTGAGTAACTGAATGTGGGGGACTCTAAAGACTCGTCAACACCTTGGTTATGGATTTAACCACTAGCACGTCAGAGGTATAAGCCAATACGTAACGGGCTACCAGGTACTGACTAAAAGGGATGTCTGTGAGTGAACTCAGCCTGACAACCCTACTGAGCCTGTCAGTGACAATATCCATACAGTCCGGTCCGTTCGTCTATGAGCATCGCATGGCGGGCCTAGGGGGTTGGTAAAAGTCAGACCCCCAAAAGCGGTACAAGTCGTGTCGGAGTGTAGCCCAGAACACCCTGAGATACTACTGGAATACCTACCAGTAAATCTCCTTGCCTTGGCCAAGGACTTCGTGTAATGGCTCTCCTAGACACAGCACGACCTCACCCCCAATACCGGGAGAGACGAACCCCTGAAGATACGCTCACTGCCTCCATGTGGCTCGGGACTGTACCCAACTAAAACCTGTTTGCACGACTCCTTTGAGCCATGGTAGGGTAGTAATCAAAGTACAGTGGGAACTCACACGAGACAAATGACGATCCCCAGGTCGATGAACTAACCTGCACACATGTCACCAGGGAACTGCCATCTGACGTCTGGTATATGACCAACTAGCATGTTCCCGGCGAGTCCTGTCCGGTGTACTCATAACCCAATAAGCACCTGTATACATCTTAGGTGATCCAACTGACACCAGTGGCTTGTGAGACCGGCCGCCGCCCCTCGTCGGGGTCTCGACTGTATACACTAGTCTACTCTGGAGTATCGATGCCCTGTCTCGAAACTCACACGACTAGGGACCATTTAAGGATATGCTTATAGACCCCAGCTCCCACTTATATGATCGCCCTCATACTGCTGGTGGTCAAGCAAGAATCCTAGGGGCTCTATCAACGTGTAATAGCGACTTGTCAGGTCACCTAAAGCAGTACACGATGATAAAGGTAAACCAAATAGCAAACTATCATCTCGAGCAAGACTGTCCTACCGGGATAGGTCCTCCCTCAATCATTACAATCACATGTCTGTGATCCAATAATTGACTCTGAGGGCACTATCTCCAACAAGTGAGTCACCATTTTGCATTAAATGATTAAGTGAGTCATTCTTTGCTTTAATGACTTTTGTTCTTGCTAAGATATTTGAGTGAGATCTTTTGAGTTATGATAAGCTTTGCTTAAGGTCACCCCCCTTGCTCCTACACTCACCCCCCTCCTCTATATAGTGGCCGGCCCCTTGAGGGAAAATGTGGATTGATTTGCAAAAGAAAAAGATTATGGTTTTGGGTTCATGGAAATTAGATTGCTAATTTCTCATTTCATTCGATTCCAAAAGGCAACTTCATTAACCGTTCATCCATAACTTTGGATATAACGAGACAAAGTATTCTACTCATTCTCTACATCAATCTTGGTCATCTCTTTTAGCAAACTTGATGATCGAGTTGCCTCGGTTCAGAGGCGGGAGCCCGTTTAAAGATCCGTCGACGTGGTGCCACCTGGACGAGAAGACTGGAGATTCAGGAGATCGGAGCAGCCGCAACAAAGCGTGGGACGATGGTTGAAGACCGAAGGACTCAGATCGTTCGGTATAACATTTCTACCCACTTTGTAGTTTGTTAGTTTAGCTTTAATGGCAGATCCGGGTGATAGTACACGATAGCGCAAGTTGTAAAAGTTTTTTTTCGCATTTGGCGTCTGTTAGACGGCCGGGGCGCTACCGTGGACTTACATTGGTATCAGAGCCTCACCATTAAGCTTTACTAACTTGTGCTAACACGTTTAAAATATCGATCGAACGGATTTTCGAAAACTACAATTTTTCTGTACAAAGTTTCTGTCGATTTTAAATCTGGTCTAAAAATTATTTTGAGCATCACAGAAAATTATGCAGGCTTTTCTAAGAAAACTGGTGAAATTTGGTCAAGAATGGCCGCGGATCCGCGGCCCAAACCAGGGTTTGGCCGCTGATCCGCCGCGCTTTTGTGGGAACAGTAAGCCAAATTTCTACAGTATGTTCTACATGGCAAATTGTGGCTTTTGGAATATTTCCTTTGGGCCCATATTTTGTTACTATACAGCAGATGTACGTGGGGCCCACTTCGAGAAGTTTTGTCGATCGAAATTTTAAACTTGTTAGTATGCAGTATTTACATTATATCTCCGACCGGGAATGTCATTTGAGCGGTAAATTGCGTCTAATTGCTATAGTCCTTTTAGACGGATTTGCGAACGTGACATTCGCGTTGATGTTCTGTGTTGTGTTGTGATGTTGCGGATATGTCGTGGTGGATAGCAGTGTGCAATGGTAGTGCTGTTTGAATTTATTTGTACATTTGATATTGCGGGACGAGCGTCCAACATGTGGACTGCCGTCACTGCCTGTTTGTATAATATTCTTTTGGGGCACGACCGGGTTGAGGTCAATGTACCCGTTGTACATATTTTTCATTTCTGTACTAGGTTTACCCCAACGACGGAGTGCACGGATAGCCGGGTTCTGGAGGGCAACGGGTCCGTATCTCATGAGTTTGAGAGGAAGAGGGGCCTCACTCTAGAATTGGCAGACTATTCGCCGCACTCGTAGGGGGTATAGGTTGACCCAAGGAGGGGTGCTCAAGTTACCGGATTCCGTGAAGTGCCGGGTGGTCCATTCATTTTGCTGTAGGGGGCTGCCTCGCTTCAGGTTTTGGCGGGTAACTTGCCGCACCTGTAGGGGTCTAGGTTTCATTGCACAGGCTATCCACACGACCAGGGGAACGTCGGGTTTCAGTAGCGGCTCTATGAAACCCGGGGATCCCAGATTATCTGTATTGTTCTGTGATGCTTATTACTTTACTGTGATGTTGCATATTATCACGCCTGGAGCGATTATTGTATATTGGTATATATACTATTAGATGTTGTATATGTTTTACACCCGCGCTAGCCCAGTCCCCGCTCTGTCGTTAGTTAAGTAACCTAACGGGTGATGACGGGACCCAGTGGCGAATGCGGATGGCATATACGTACATTATATTTTCGTTCTTTTCTGGTGTGATTGATTGATGGGACTGCGTTGATTCTTATCAATGCAAGAAAAACAAACCTATATTTGATGTTGTTGGAACCAATTTTAAAAGGTGTTATTACAAAGATGTTTCTTTTTGTTTTGCATAGTGATATTCAGTTTAGAATATCCTGCACCTCATTCGACGAGGCAAGGGCCGAGATCTCTTCACCGGGAGTGACCCCTTGGGCAGAAGTTTGTGTCAGGGTAATAACTTCACTATAGTCGATTACAAGTTGCTTTGCATCGTGGTATTCAGTTAGAATATCCTGCACCTCATTCCACGAGGAAAGAGCCGAGATCCCTTCACCGGGAGTGACCTCTTTAGCAAAAGGTTTTCGCCACTATATTTTTATAAAAAGCTACCAGGTTCCTTCAACGAGATCAAGTTCATTACGTTAAAGGTTTTTCGCAAAAAAACCAGCCGTAGCCCTCCGTCATTTTCTTATGGATGGTCAGTAGTATTCAAGCTATGTTTGTTGACCTTCGTCAAGGCATAGTGCTTGGTAGCTGCTGGGTATTCATTTGTTGCATAGATAGATGTGTTGGTTTGGGACAGTCGTATAGCCTTGTTGACCCTTCGTCAAGGGCTTGTACGGGTGGGTTCAAATTAACCTGGACAATGACGGGTAGAACTTGACATGTGACTTATGATTTGTTGACCTTCGTCAAGGTCATAAGAGCATGGGAACAAAAATCACATCGGGAGTTTCTAAAGAAATTGAAACTTGCCAAGCATGCACATACCTTCTGGAGTGTGATAACTTGAGTAGCTTCCATCAAGTTATCATGCGATGATAGTTGGATCCCGATTCTCACTGATGAGTTGGTTTACTCTTCGGGTGATCCCGACTTAATTCTTCTTTCAGGTTTGGAGGAGGAATTTGAGATTACAGTGGGGAGGTTTCCTGATTAGATAAAGTGATAACCATCTGATCTAGGTTAGAGTGCACGCAGGAGTGTTTCTTTTCTCTCTCTCTTTGGCAGCGGACCTTTGACCGACCCTAGATTATGACTCAGTGACCAAGTTGACCGAACCTTCTTACAATACTGACTTTTGGATTGTCTAAAGTTGCATAAGTCATTGCCACTCCTTCTTTTACCCTTTGTATTTCTCAGAACACCTCGTATCACTACGGACATCCACTTCCATTGGATAGATTCATCGTATGGTTATATACGAACTCGGAGGGACTTCTTCGAGCATGGATCCAGGTTCAGGAGAAATTGAATTGGTTTATTCAGTTGTCTTTTATTATCACCTTCTCTCAGGTTGCGAGGGCTCCTTAGTTTAGGAGAGTACACCTATTACGCTTATTGGATAGTCTTATTCCAAACCATAGGCAGGTGCCAAAAGGTAGGGAATGAAGAAAACAAATTAGCCTAAGTAGGTGTACAGAAGGTAATAACTAAAGACAAAATAAAGGGATTAGAAAGAGGGCAAAGTAAATTGCGACTGTTATCGTTCACGACCAAACCGCGTACTTCATCGCCACTCCTATTTCACCTTTAATAGAATAAGGTATTATTCAGTTGTCTTTTATCATCACCTTCTCTCAAGTTGTGAGTACTCCTAGGTTGAGGAGGGTACACCTATTATGCTTACTGGATAGTCTTCTTCCAAACCATAGGCTGGTGCCGAACGGTAGGGAAGGAAGAAAACCACTTAGCCTAAAGGGGTGTACAGAAGGAAATGAATAAAGACAAATAAAGGGATTTGGAGAGGTGGCAAAGAAATATACGGTTACAGTCATGAATTGGATTATGGAAGAGGCATTACTAGGAATACCAGGAAACCCCTACGAAACATTTTCATGTTTCAGTGCATTGTTAAAAGAAAACTGATTTCCCGATTAGATATTTACTCCAGGGTATGTATTTACCAGGTTTCATTCTCATATCTGTATGGTTTTACAGATGATGAGTGGGAGTAAGTTATTGGGAATTAAGAGATCATCCTCATTATATCGGAATTCGTTGTAATTGGTGATATTTGAGGAAATCGCCTGGGTACAGTTTTCAACCTACGATGCACAGGTTTTGAGTTATTCAACTCAGCGGACTTATACAAAGTATTGTATGTTGTCCATTGTCCGTCAGGACAAAGGGGAAGATCCTCGTACTCTGTTCTGTTTACTTGTAACTTCTCTAGTTTTTAGACAGGTGTTTCGTAGAAATACAAATGTCTAAGTTTTGAGAAGTTGTGGGTATAGGAATAAAGTAGAGAACCAGGTATCGCAAGTATCGGGATTCTTCAAAAAAATCGAAAGATGTAGATTCTTATGATTGGTATTCAGTTGGAAGTAATGGTTTTGAGAAACTTGTTTCTCTTTCAGGTTACTCATAATTGGATGGATTCCTAAGTTGAGTAATGCTGATTATCCTCTCTCCATTAAATTGACATGCACTGGAGACAGCTGCATGGTTTGAATCTGGTTCCAGTTAAATTAGTGCCTCTATTTCTATATTGTATATAGAATGGTTCATATCTTAACGATGTTAAGATACGGGGGAGTTGTCCGGCTTATGCTTAAAACCAGACTCTGGATAACTCAAGGCACGTTTCTGTAATGGCAGTTTGTGGGTTGACCCGGGCTATGTCGAGGGTTGATATCTACCATCTGGAAGATCAATAGTGATATTGTTCTTGACTCACCACAGTGTTAGTAAAATTGATTTTTTTTCAGAAAACAGTAGTGGGAGTATGGTAGAACTGGAAGAGATTCCAGAACCGCAAACAATTACGGAAAATTTAATAGGACCTATATATTCAATCAGGTTTGACATTCCAATAGCCACTCCGCAGATATGGTGGGGTAACCTCAGACACTCGAGAGGTACTCCGGTACGCTCAAGGACGGTGACAGGGAGGTTCTTGTTTACCCAGACTTGACACTACTGTTGTTCCAGACTATGAGACCCGGCAGGAGGATAAGTATAGCGTCGTTCTAAACTAGCTTTAGAAGTGTACGTATATATTATTCTGCCAGAGGGTTGTCATAGTCAGTGGAGCAGCGGAAGCATAGTGGGCAAGTAGCTTATGTCTATTTATAGGCTTGAGTAAATATAGCGGAGATAGATCATCTAATTTTGATGTGAGAGTCATAGGTTTGACTTCATCAGAATAGGGGATGGATCTGTTGAGAAGGTAGTAGGGTGTGATGTCCTGGTATTTGGATGACATACACAGAGTATGAAGTAAAATTTCTATACTATGATCGGTTATACTGTGGTCGTCATACAGTTGTTTCTCCACAAAGGATATGGATATAATATTGACATTCTGGTTACTAGATCTATGGTTATTAGATCTAGATTTGGGTAGTTTCCCAATATGGGTACTTTGACAATATTCTAATAGTATTTTAGAATAGATGACTCTTGGCATGGTGGTGCACCTGCAGGTGATGGAGTCACCCTCTCTAAAGGTGTCTTACAGACTAATGGAGAGAAGGATGTGCATGATTGGCAGATCACTTGCTTAGGCAATTGATTCAATCATGAGATGTCAAGTACCACACCAGATGTTGTTTTTTGCACTTGATGCGATAAGTTTATATTAATCTAATCCTGGAGAAACATAAGGAAGCAGTTTTAGAACATAAGTGTATGTTCTACGGATTTGATGACGGCAGCCTCCTTTGGGAGACGGTTATCATTCCAGGCTTTAAAGGTGACATGGATGACAGGGTGATTGTCAAAATTATAGTTTTCCCTCTGACGAGGGACAGTATTATGGACATGTGGTCCCAAAAGGATACTGTGGGAGGCATGGTGCTGGATACTGATTAGGTTCAGTTATCAAAATAGTCTAAGAAGTTTGGATTTGGAGTTCATTTATGAACTAGGTCCCATTAGATATCCAGGACATATTCTAAGACAGGTATTACTCGATTCAGGAGATGGCTTTCTCCGCGAACTTGAGATTAAGAGAGACATAGAAAGAAACATCAGGACGGATCCACTCACTAAGGCTATTTCTCGAACACAATAGTTTTACAAACGGGGTTTGTGAGACTGATTAGTAGAGGAGTTGGATGTTCGGTATCACATGGGCTGTGAGTATGCGACATTGCAATAATTAGCCTTATGTGCAAGTGGGAGATTGTTGGATATAGTGCCCTCAAAGTCAATTATTGGATCGCAGGTACGTGATTACAATGATTAAGGCAGGACCTATACCGATATGACAGTCTTGCTCGAGATGATAGTATGCTATCTGGTTTGTCTTTATCATCATGTATATGTTGATAGAGCTCATAGGATTCTTGCTTGACTACCAGCAGTATGATGGCGATCATGTACGTGGGAGCTGGGGTCTATAAGCATATCCTTAAAGTGTCCCTAGTCGTGGGAGTTTCGAGACAGGGCATCGATACTCCAGAGTAGACTAGTGTATACAGTCAAGACCCCGACGAGGGGCGGTGGCCGGTCCCACAAGCCATTGGTGTCAGCTGGTTCACCTAAGATGTATACAGGTGCTCATTGGGTTATGAGTACACCAGAAAGGACTCGCCGGGAACCTTCTAGTTGGTATTATACCTAGCGTCAGATAGCAGTTCCCTGGTGACATGTGTACAGGTTAGTTCATCAACCTGAGGTCGTCATTTGTCTCATGTGAGTTCCCACTGTGCTTTGATTTCTACCCTACCACGGCTCAAAAGAGTCGTGCAAACAGGTCTTTTTTGGGTACAGTCCCGAGCCACATGGAGGCAAGTGAGCGGATCGACAGGGGATTCGTCTCTCCCGGTATTGGGGGTGAGATCGCGCTGTGTCTAGGAGAGCCATTACACAAAGCCCTCGTCCGAGGCAGGAGATTTACAGGTAGGTACTCCAGTAGTATCTCAGGGTGTTCTGGGGCCACTATCTGACACGACTTATACCGCTATTGGGGGTCTGACGTTACATCCCCTAGGCCAATATGTGATACTCATAGACGAACGGACCGGACTGTATGTATATTGTCACTGTTAGGCTCAGTAGGGTTTCTGGATGAGTTCGCTCGTCATCTTCCCTTCCAATCAATACATAGGCAACCGTTACGTACAGCTCGTACCTATGACATGCTAGTGGTTATACCCAGTGCCAGTGTGTTGATGAGTCATTAGAGTCCCCCACAGACGTTTCCCAAGTTCGGGCAAAACGTTGTAGAGGCCGTATGGTTTTATGGCAAGGTTCGGAAAATGCACGTGCGTTTACGCACGTGTCATATTCCGGGCAGATAATACTGGTAGGCTTTGGTTTAAACCGGATCCATGTATTATACTTTGTAGATATAATATCTTTGTCTCAATTGCATTTGTATTCGGTCGTAATACAAATGCGGGTATATTTATACAGTTATGGGATTATCCTGAAATTCGTTTCGGAATCGCTTTTAGAAGTTGCCAGTTTCCAGTTTTCTATCACCCGTATTTAACATTTGGTTAAATGCGGATTTATCTTTTCGTCACTAGAGTGAGTCATGAGGGTGAGACATGAGAAGATTCTAGATTTGGTGACTAGGTTAGTGAGTCACCATTTTGCATTAAATGATTAAGTTAGTCATTCTTTGCTTTAATGACTTTTGTTCTTGCTAAGATATTTGAGTGAGATCTTTTGAGTTATGATAAGGTTTGCTTAAGGTCACCCCCTTGTTCCTACACTCACCCCTTCCTCTATATAGTGGCCGGCCCCTTGAGGGAAAATGTGGATTGATTTGCAAAAGAAAAAGATTATGGTTTTAGGTTCATGGAAATTAGATTGCTAATTTCTCATTTCATTCGATTCCAAAAGGCAACTTCATTAACCATTCATCCATACCTTTGGATTGTAAAGAGACCAAAGTGTTCTACTCATTCTTCTACATCAATCTTAGTAATCTCTTTTAGCAAACTTGATGATCGAGTTGCCTCGGTTCAGAGGCGGGAGCCTGTTTAAAGATCCGTTGACGTTGTGCCACCTGGACGAGAAGACTGGAGATTCAGGAGATCGGAGCAGCCGCAACAAAGCGTGGGACGATGGTTGAAGACCGAAGGACTCGGATCGTTCGGTATAACATTTCTACCCACTTTGTAGTTTGTTAGTTTAGCTTTAATGGCAGATCCGGGTGATAGTACACGATAGCGCAAGTTGTAAAAGTTTTTGTTCCGCATTTAGCATCTGTTAGACGGCCGGGGCGCTACCATGGACTTACAGAAAGTGAGGGAGTGAGATGTGTGGAGAAGTGTAGAATGTTCCCTCTTTATTTCTTTCTTTATGTCTTTTCTTATTTAACTTGCTTTCTTTTCAATTTTAATTTAAACCTAGGCTCTAGAAGCAACTAGTGTTGAACCAAATGAGAGGGGGGGGCTGCCAAGGCCGGCCACACATGGGAGAAGGGATAAAAAGAGAGTGTGGGGTTGTGGGTGAATGTGGAGACTCAAAAAGAAACACTTATTTTAATTAATTAGCTTATTTTTCCCTTTTTCCAATAATCCATCTATAATTATCTAGAAACCTCATGACAACTCCAACTCAAATCAAAGCAACATAAAACATTTTGTTTTAGTGTGTCAATGGTGCACAAATTTTAAATTAACCCATTTTCAATTTGTAATATACACTAATTTAATGTATAAATAAAGCTTATGTTAATATTTAAAATAATTAATTTAGGAAAAATATTTAATTAAACTATAAATTTATAAGTCACTAAATAAACACTTATTTACTAGTAATTACATAATTAAAATAGGTCTTTTTAATTCTATAACGAAAAATAATTACGGTTAAGTTTTACGAAAAATACGTTTTATTTTACCGAAAATCAGAAAATTTACTTAAAGGATTTTATTTATTTAATTATTTATTTAATTATTTTTAAAACGTTACAATCTTCCCCACCCCGCTTTAAGAAATTCGGTCCCCGAATTTAAATTAAAACTCTCCCCAATTACTAGAACATTCAGCCAAAACACTCAAATCGTCGGGGCTCCGAAATCATCAATATATAACTAAAATCAACTCCGTCAAGCATAACGCAATCATCGGAGTTATGGTGAAAATAAAATATCAAAACCCAATACGAAAACCAACATAATATACATGAAACCATAACTTATATAGTGCGAGTCGTAGTAAAATCGGCTAAACATCTTAATAAAGAAACACGCAAAAACCTCTTTTTAAAATCGCCGTGCGATACACGTGTCACGGCATAAAGTAGCGGACGTTTATTTAAAAATAAAAGCTATACATACACATATATATATATATATATATATATATATATATATATATATTTTTTTTTTTTTATTTAAGATACACGTCATGCCTGGTTACTAAATCAAATAGTAATGATTATAAAAACATACTGCTCCAACTAAAATCAATCCCAATCACATCATAAAAATATCATGTGCGTCCGGTGCGCACTGAAATCGAAACCAAATACAGATGCCATGAATACGCACAGAAACAAAACTGAGTGCAATGGGTGTGCACCAAAAACATCTGTCAAGTGCAACGGGCGTGCACGACACTAATATCAGGTGCATCTAATCCGCACAAAACCCCGATTTAGTGCATCTGGTGTGCACAAATCGCATCAGGTGCACCAAAGGTGCGCAAGAATCTCAATCAGGTGCACATGGTGCACGAAAATATACACCGAATATCAAAATCAAAATCACAGTACGAAAATGCATGAAAACTAGGTCGAAGCATATGTCAAAATCATGTGTAACCCATATGCACGAAATCAAATCAATATCTCAAAATGTGTAAAACCAAATCGAGTGCACTGGGTATGTACAAAACAACATCAATACAACTGATATATGAAACACGAATAAAGTGTAATAAAAGTACACATAGGAAATACCAATCGTAGCACAAAATCCTCAAAATACCAAAATCCAAACAACAGAAATATGAAATTCAAATCACCAAATCACAATTGTAAACACTATCATCAATGTGCGCCTTTTCTAACGTCGACTGATTGGACTCGTCTCCTCATCGCTGCACTGACTGTGCTGCAACCGGCTATGCTCATATCGAGAGCCTCCCGTGTAATCTATCCTTTCACCTGATATCCGGACTACGTTAAACTTTTCGATCGATTCATCAAAATCCATAATTCCCCGAGAGCTCAACACTCAAGTACAGTTTAAAAATATTCGGTACATACCCCAGCATCTGCGGACCAGCCGTAGAAGGGCAAACCCAAGCCTCACTAATGGCACCGCGGAACTGCCGTAAACCCTAAGGTTCAAAGGCGTTCTCGTGGTCATTATGTCGAGATAGGGTTTCATTCTTCTAGAGGGTCCATAGAAATACCTGCATGTTCTTCCGAATACTTTAAACTTGGGAAAATAGGTTTCTGACAATCGTTCGAATCCTTTAACTTCGCCTGGACGGCATGTGAACACCCTTCTTCCGCATGCTAAACAATGCTTCCATCCTCAAGAATAAACGACACCCTAAGGGTTATCGCATTCGAGCCGCAGCACCCTCTGCCCGTGCGACCATGGTAACAGAAACCACCATCCGATATCGACGAAGATAGATCAAAGGAATGAATAGAATACGGTGCAAAGAAATGTACATCCTAAGGCTTCTTAAGCAGAGTAGGTAGCGTATCATAAGTATGTCGCGGATCATACCCACGGTACGTCACTCTACCTAAGTCACCTACTCCATCAACCAAGGGTCACCCTAGACTTATACAAAGGTTAAATCTAGCGCTTTGATACCAACTTTGTCACAACCCGAAGGTACGGAACGTGACCGGCACTTAAATTACGGAGCGCCTAGAGGCGCAACATAATCTAAGTAAGCCAAAGCCCAGAAATCTAAACCATATAAAAGAAGATGTAAAGGAAAACATGTAGAAAACAAGTTTTAAAAAAACAGATCAAATTTTCTCAAAAATTTCGGCAGAGTCTCCTTTGTAAAAACTGGCCCCAAACGGGTACAAACAAGTATAATATATACAAACGATAAAATGGCATCCCCAAGCGGGAGCTAGCTCTACGCCAACAGGAGGAAACAACCACACCAATGCATAATAATATACAACGCCAAAGGGCGAGGCTCAAAACTCAAAAGAAAACAAATCCACCAGATACCATAATAATACATGCGCGACTCTAAGGTCGAAATAAATAACTGGTCCTTTAAACTTATCAAGTAATACAAGTTTGGTTGATGGAGTTTACTAGATACCAAGGAAATAAATAAAGTACAACGGCGGTCCTGATACAAGTGAACCAACCTACCGTGCAAATCACCCTGAATGAAATGATGTGCTAGCAAGCTGCCAAGGAAACCTGTACATCGAACCTGTAATAAAATTTGGCACAACGGGGGTGAGTTGCCAACTCGTGAGTAGAAGACATCTGCGAAAAGAAATCGAATGCACGACGCTGTCCTAGGTCATAATAATATACTAATATATTGCTAGTCATCTAGTAATGACAGGGTAATAAACTACGCGTAAGTGCAAATGCTCCGTGCTCGTGTCAGTGCCTCAAATAGTAATATGTCATGTGAATGAGTATGCATGCACCATAAATGTAAAACAATCAATCCTGAATTTGGATATATCTGTATAAGAAATCTTTAACTTTTATCATGGTAAATTTGTATAGAAATCTGAAATATCATCGATGAAATCCATGGAAATCTGTGTCAAGCATCGACAAAAAACATGTAAATCTCAAATCTCAATACCTCATAGTCTCAATATCTCATAGTCTCAATATCTCGGGCTCCGTCAGTTCGGATCGGCCCATATCATCAAATCTCACAACAACGGTCGGTATCCTCCGGATATCCGCCGCGCCAGACATCACCGGTAGGTAGTCTTCCCCTACCAGGCTCATCGTCTACAACTCGATCTTCTTGCTCCGGGGTACCATACTGGGCCCACCATATACCCGAGACGGTTCATCCACTCCTCGAATCGGGTCTCGAAATCCAACAGAAAACATGAAATCTCATGGTGGACGACACATACATCACGAGAAAACCGCAACTTATATTTTAAAAAGAGAGGAGGAGAGAGAGAAGTTTTTATATATATTCTTGCGGTTTTCCCCAAAATCCAGAAATCTCATAGAAATCCAAAATCCCAAAATCATGAGTAAGTAAATGATAAGTGTTGGCATAAGACCCACAATACTGCATGATAACATGAAAATGTGAATGCATGAAATGTCTAAATAATAAATGCCATGTCTAGACTAACACCTGAGAGTAATCACAATATTATATCGATCTAGCTTTTAGCCGATTCTATCAATAAAAGATATTATGTTCTAAAGTGTACGTGGCATAGCAATTACCGATGATGATGTGTGTGAGCCGGCAAATAAGTGCGCGTGGAATATGCGCATCATCGGTAATGGTGCTGGTGTCCTAACAGGCAGAGTTTTATACCGACTAAGGAAACATATGTATGAACATGCAACATGATGATTACAATCTGAAAATAAAGGTCAAATGTGTACTAACCACTCATTTGGAATATACATATCTAACTACATCTATATGACTCGAGCCTGAACTGGTATCTATTTAACCCCCTAAGAACTAAACTAAAGAAACTAGTCGATAAGAAATAAGAATCTACCTAAGGTCTGAGTCCATATCTCTAATAGTCGGCGATCCAGCCTCAATAGCATCACGTACATAGTACCACTTCCTCGAATCAAGAGTGCGGATCAATCATCACATCTATGCCTCGTATGGTAAAATCCATCGTACGGCATCCTAATATCGGGGTACGGATCAAGTATCACCTACGTACATCATCATTCGTTTAATATCATCGTCAAATAATGTCATGATCAAAGGTATTGTACTGTAATCGCATACATCCCAATATCATCAATCATATATCATGTTTGTGTAAATATACATGGTCAATTGGTCTTCAGAAATATCATGTCACATATATCATATCTTGATCAAGTCACATATATCAAATCGTGATTAAGTCACATATATATATCATATCGTAATCAAGTTACACATATCTCATATCGTAATCAAGTCATAGGTTACAGTCCGGGTTCTATTTTGTTGAGTCTCATGTACCTCAATATCATCACCACATATTATTGTTTATGTATACATATCTATTATCTCATTTCTAATAATCCGCTAACATCATAACACGACTGTATAGCCAAGAAATCACGGCATCAAGCCCAGTTATATTGTTTCATCTCCATGTATCATATCACATCCTTGTATCACATATACATGTTGTGTATATATATACCTACGCATAGTCCTATACATATATACACATAAAGATATACACCAAGTCAAGTATCTGTGTGTGCGTGTGTGTGTCTACCTGAAACCTACGAATCTCCTCCAAGATATTCATCCTCTGGTAAGGTCTTTCTAAATCAGTCTAGTCCAACCTAGGGTCATTACTAGGGTCCTACTCACCAAGAATCTATGGTCACGTCTGGCTTCTTAATGACAATAAGTGATATTCCTATTCTACGTTTGCGGGGGTGCTAAACGCCATCCACCCGACTTCCCCCGTAGATATGCATCTACTCACCTGGTCCTTGTCTGCCGAAGACGGTGTCGCCATCCTCTTCTTCATCGTCCGAAGTCCACGTGAGGGGTACCTATACGGAAATATATATAATATCGTAAATTGAATCATAGACAAAATCAAAATGACGCACGGAACGCGCATAGGTTAAAACCTATGTCCCGCTTATGCAAAAGAACCAAATATCGCTCGATATCGGCGTAAAAACGCCGATTGATCGAGATAAACACCAATAAACAACTCGTAGTTTCAAAACCCATTATTTATAATATAAAATTTGGTTTAAATCATCGAAACCCTAAAATCGATCAAATCATCCAATTCCGAAAAATCTTGAAAATGTCAATTTACCGTTTTACTTTAAAACTTGACGTTTAACTGGAACTAATGGTCATAATACTCATTAAATAGCATAAATAAATTATATAAACCATTACTATATTTTTAACACCCTAATTTGTATTAAATTGAAATTCTAGTTTGCAAAGTTGCCCGATTTCGATACTTTAAAGCAAAATTTCACAATTTCGCTTCTAAACTTGATTTTGCATATCTTAAATCGTTAAACCACTCCTTGAAACCTTAAGAATGTTCTGAAACCCTAACTTTATTTTTAATCCCTCATTTTAAATAAATTTTCAAAACCTAGTTTAATAAAATAGCAATATTGTGACAATTTTTTAAAGTGAAAGCTAGCGATTGCAACTAGATTATGTTTCACGCTCAATTAACATGTTAATATACACACTAATACCACAATCAAATAATAAAAACCCTAATTATAATTTTATCTAACATATTTATATGTTTAGTGGAAATCTAGTTTACAAAAAGAACCTAATTAAAATAATTTAAATGCAACACTAGCAAATTGGCTACTAGATTAGGTATAACATTTCCTAATAGGTTAAACTACAATTTTAGATCAATACCCAAGAATGAAAACCCTAATAATAATTTAATAACCATATTCTAGAAATTTAAATCTTAAACTTAAAACTATATTAAACAACACAATAATCAATTTTGGATTAAATAAACAACACTTGACAAAAGGATTAAGATTTTACCTCAACAACTTGAGATCCAAACATGCAACTTGACCTTAAAATATGGCTCTCTTGCTTCCAAATCCAAGTTAAATAGGAGCAAAGGAAATTGGATAGGGTTTAGTGATGAATTTGTGCTAATATATGTTGATTTTTGATGGATTTTGGAGGGTTTTTGGAAGAAAAAATGAAATGGAAAATGTGGAGAGGGGGGAGACCTGTGCTCAGCCAGGGGTTTGGAAGGAGGAAAGTGAGGGAGTGAGATGTGTCGAGAAGTGTATAATGTTCCCTCTTTATTTCTTTCTTTATGTCTTTTCTTATTTAACTTGCTTTCTTTTCAATTTTAATTTAAACCTAAGCTCTAGAAGCAACTAGTGTTGAACCAAATGAGGGGGGGCTGCCAAGGCCGGCCACACATGGGAGAAGGGATAAAAAGAGAGTGTGGGGTTGTGGGTGAATGTGGAGACTCAAAAAGAAACACTTCTTTTAATTAATTAGCTTATTTTCCCTTTTTCCAATAACCCATTCTATAATTATCTAGAAACCTCATGACAACTCCAACTCAAATCAAAGCAACATAAAACATTTTATTTTAGTGTGTAATGGTGCACAAATTTTAAATTAACCCATTTTCAATTTGAAATATACACTAATTTAATGTATAAATAAAGCTTATGTTAATATTTAAAATAATTAATTTAGGAAAAATATTTAATTAAACTATAAATTTATAAGCCACTAAATAAACACTATTTACTAGTAATTACATAATTAAAATAGGTCTTTTTAATTCTATAACGAAAAATAATTACAGTTAAGTTTTACGAAAAATACGTTTTATTTTACCGAAAATCAGAAAATTTACTTAAAGGATTTTATTTATTTAATTATTTTTAAAAAGTTACACTTCGGTCAAAGGTCTTGCCATATGTGAAGGTTCTTTGGCGTGGCCCTACTAGTGAGGAGATCACTTGGGAGGCCGAGAGCGAGATGCGGAAGAAATTCCCTCATCCTTTTGAAGGTACGCTTAGTATGAAATTTTAATTCGGGGACCAAATTTTTATAAGGAAGGAATATTGTAACGTTTTAGAAATTGTTTTGCGAATTTTTCCGTTTTAGGGTAAAATTGTCGGTATTTTCCATTTTAACCCGACTGTGATCAAACTTCCGTATAGACTTGCCAGCACCTAGTTTAGCCAAAATAAATCTAGTGCGCGAGCTTTGGGGGTATATGGGAAGTTTTGGTTCAGATGGAATTTTTCCCTATTTTTAATATTATTTTAATGTGGTATTTACATATTGGAAATTGGGAAATCTCTTTCTATGAGAATTATTGCAAATAATCAAACTTGAGTAAAACATGACCTTCACATAATATCTAGATATTTGTTTGTGTATTAGAATTAAATTTTAAAGAAAAGAAATGAATGGGAGAGGTGGCATGTGCATGAATGTGCATTTATGTGCATTTATCACAAGATTTAGCTAGAAAACTCTACCCAATTTACTCACCTCCTCCCTTGGCCGAGCTCCTTCTTCCTCCTTCTGCCCTTTATCATTTCTTTTCCATTTGCAACAATTCCAAGCTAAATAAATCTCCAAAATTCCATAAATAAATCACAAAAACACATCAAGTCTTGCTTTTGCCTCTTTGATCACTTGGAGCTAGGAAAGCTTGAATCTTGGGAGCAAGTATTGATAGGTATAATCCCTAAACTATTAAATAGGAGTTTTTATGATGTATAGCTCGTTGGTTGTGGTGTAGAACACTTAAAGTATCGATTAGTGCAATATCGTTTTATTTAGTGTCTTTTTAGAATCTCTGGGATCTGCTCTGACCTGAAAATTTTACTGAGTGACCAAACATGATAGTAGTATTGTACTAGTGACCCTAGGATTCCACCCGAGACACGAGACCCACCCCACCGGTTTCGGCCGGCGACGAGATGATGAAATCCGGCGACGTCGGTTTTGGAAGGGAGTGGGGTGTTGGTTTTTTTGTGGGTAGCTGTCTGCTGTGGTTTAAGGGTGTTTGGTACTGTTTAAATTTTTAGTATTTACAGTATGCAAAATCTGGGATCGTTTTCCTATAATCTAGTGTTTTGTGTCCGCGTGTTGCGTTATCCGACACGGATCGTGATCTTGTGCAGGTGCTGCACTTGAGTAGGGTTCGTAGTATCGTCACGCACGTTAGCCACTAGACGGACACTTGTGTGTTAGTTTGGAGTTGGTGCGTCGTTTAAAACGTAGTTTTACGTTATATTGGTTGATTTATAAGATCTTGCTCTGTTTATGTGTTTATGAAGTTATAGCGTCGCAAGTGGGGACTTCGGATGCTGCGAACAAGGGGAAGCAGGTGGTCGGATTTTCATAGCTCGGGACCATCGATGAGTAGATTTAATATCTACGGGGAAATAGCCCGTATGGCGTTATGCGTCGGGGCTGATATGATATGATAGCTGCATATTATTGCATATTAGTTGATTTAATATGACGTCATTACATAGTATTATCTGTTGTACCTTGACTTGTACCTTTAGATATAACACATTACTGACGGTTCATGTTGCACGAGCACTAATTTGTATGTTACACCCACACCGTCAGTAATTGCCATGACACGCACAACCCACATACATACGTGTTATTGTAGTGGATAGGGATAATTGAGGTAGTGACTCTTATCCCATTGTGCATATGAAATATTGTTGACACCTACATACGTGATATTGTATTGGACATGGATAGTTAAGATAGTAACTCTTATTCTATTTCACGTATACCTTACTATAGCTATTTGTACATCATGCACACATATTGACATGTACACCCACATACTCGATTACAGCTACATGTACATCATGCACACATACTGACATGTACACCCACATATTTTGCTATAGTTGTATATACCTTAAGTGGTATTGTTTTGACATGTGATATTGAGACGTTGACTATCGTGCTTATGAAATACATCATACATATTTGCTTACATGTAGATACTTAAACCTTGCTACAATGACATGTACACTTCATATGATGCTGCACTTGTTTTCGGAGGATTTGGGAACCGCAAGATATATTTTTAAAGCTGGATTCATTTAAAAGAGCGGTTTTCCCTTTTTATGCTCATATTGATGTTTTATATTGCATATATCAGTTTTATATGGATTTTACGCATTGAAATACATCATACATATTGATGTTTTATGGATTTGAGAACCGTTGGGGTATTTTCAAAAAATTATGTATTGTTTGAAAACCCGGTTTCTCTTGATATGATATTTTGATGCGTCCACCATGAGATTTCTCGGTTCTGAGATTTGTGATATATACCCGATGCGAGGAGTGAGTGGGCCGTGTGCGGGTACATGGTGTTACTTATATGTATGCCCTAGAGGCCATTACTGTACATTGGATGTATATTGTAGTGGATGCTGGGACATATATAGGGAGAACTTTCTTGCTCGACATGATAGTATGCTATCTGGTTGCTCTTTACCTTAACGTGTACACAGATTATCTCTCTATTACATGTTGGTAAAGCCCTTAGGATGTGTACTTGACTACCTGGACTATGATGCAGATCATACTAGTGGGGTCATGGTAGTCCATAAGTACATCCTTGAAAGTCCCTAGTCGTGGGTGTATCGAGATGGGGCATCGATATACCAGAGTAGACTAGCGTGTACCTTCTCGACCCATACAGATGGGCGATGGATGATTCCATATCCATCGGTGTTTGACATCAGAGATGATATACGGGTGCTCAGTAGAGACTGGGTACACTGGACGGACTTGCCGAGAACTCCCAGATGGTATTATATCTTACGTCAGATGGCGGTTCTCTGGTGACACTGGTACAGAGTAGTCTGTTGACCCGAGATCGTCATAGAGTCTTGTGTGGTTCCCACTGTGCTTTGATTTCCACCTTACCACGTCCAAGAGGGCGTGCAAAACGGTGGTTTTTGGGTACAGTCCCGAATCACATGGAGGCAATGAGCGATAGGAGGGGATTCGTCTCTCCCGGTATAGGGGGTTGATGTTGCGCTGTGTTCGATTGGCTATAACAGGAAATCCCTGGCCAGGGTTGCTGAGATTTACTGGTAAGTGTTACCAGTAGTTTCTCGAATTGTTATAGACCTCATATCGACACGACTTATCGAGCTATTGGGGTCTGACGTTTACCACCCCTAGGCAAGATATGCGACATATCAGACGACGAGACCGGACTGTACGGTAGTGTTACTGGTTGGATTCAAAGGAGTGTGAGCGGGCTTGCTCGTCGATCTTCTGATCGCTCAATACCCGGGTGGCCGTTACGTTTAGCAGACCGCTTGCGGCTTGTGGGTGCTTGATATGATCATCATCTGCTGCAGGCGTATTGACGAGTCTTTAGAGTCCTACACAGAGGTTTCCTGGCTCAAGCGAAACGAAATAGGAGCGCATATGAGATATGTGCGGGACCGAGAATGATACCAGTATGTGATACTGTATTTGATTCTCGCGATATGTGACATTGCTCGGTTATATGCGATATAGCCGGGTTATCGGATCAAGTGTTGTTTCGATAAGTTGTTACTAATGATACTAGTCGGTTATATGCTATATGACCGGATCATTAAATCAAGTGTTGATTTAATGATTTAATGTATAATTATATATATGATATATTACTTTGCATTAACTAGTATCGGTTCACTTTAAATGGATTTTCTCACTTGGTTTGTGCACATTGTATATGTGATATACTTTTGTACACTAGTTTGTATCATGTTTGATGATACATGCTCATTAGGGTTTGTGTAAAGATTAAACCATGGTTGTGTAATGGTTAGGGTTTTCTTTTAATTATCTATTTATTTATTCTTTATTCTTTTTGGAAAATAATCTGCATAAAGAGAAAAATGGTGGCTTTCTTTGTTTGATATTGAAGCTTCATGAAGCTTTGACTTTGTGACCATTTTGTCTCATGCTTAACCCTAACCATTCACACTAACCCTAGTTTAGTCTCTACACATAACCATGGTATGAATATGATAAGTATTGATTTTCTTTTCTATTTTTGATTAACACTTATCATATTCTTTTCTTTCTTCTTCTTCTTCTTCACTTGAAGAAAGCTTGCTTCAACAATGGCAACTTGAGCAAATGAGTGAGAAATCCAATTCTAAAGTGAACCCACTTCCTATTTCTTCATCCTCTACCTCTTGCCAAGTAGTAGAGTGTGTTTTCTTCACAAGTTTCATAACTTGGTGAAGTTGGAGCTTGATCTAGTGATGCCTCGACGTAGATCATCTTCGGCATCGTAGTCGACGACCTAGCCCGGTCTTTTCTCCGATGAAACCACCGTGAGAGTCATGGTTCGATTTGGACAGCGGAGAGGACTTCATCACGGAGCTATGGAGGTGGAGAACCGGATCTACAAAGTTTGTATTTCCGTTCTTGTAGTTAATTTGTTAACTAGTTGTTTTATCGCCTAAACTTCTAGCCAACGATCCGTATTAGGGTTTCTCGGCACCATTTTTTTGAAATTGGCATGGTTGATGCCTTGTGAGAACTCTAGTGTGTGCCTAGGAACCTTTCACATGGTGGAGCCCGGTACGGTTCCCCTCGGCAAGATGTTCGTGGTACAGACGATTAGCCTGGAAGGTGGGCAAATACCTACCGGTGATTTTATTTGAACTCGGCGGTTATCGTGAGGATACCGACCGGAATGATGTATGACATATCGTCAGGGCCAGTCGTGGTGACAACGCCTGAGTTATGAGGATTTACGTGTCGATGCTAGACACGGGTTTCATGATATTTCGAGTGTCGGTGTTAGACACTCAGGTTTTCCATGATTTCTGTGTATCATCGGTGGATATACGGGGTTGATATCCTCATACTTATATATATATATATACATACATACATACATACATACAGATATATATATATATATATATATATATATATATATATATACATACATACAGGTATATGTTTTCATGATGTTTTGGGTGTCGATGTCAGACACTCAGGTTCCATGAGTCTTACAGGATGTGAGAATCGATCTGTGGATGCGGTGCCTGAGGATTTGGGATTTGATGTGTCAGTGAGGGACACTGGTGTTTTTCCATGCTGATGATTTTGCATGAGATTTTATTATATCATCCCATACACTCAGGATTATTTTTTATATGCATTGCTTCATCTAGTTGTAGTACCCTAATGATCTACCTTTACATGATTGTTGCATATTTTTATTGTCATACTTATGCTATCAGATTACCTGTGATAGATTAATCGCTATTCGTGCATAATTGCGATTACAGTATGATATTTTTTACTATTCACGAGTTGGCAACTCATCCCGTTGTGCCACAGTGTTTTACAGGACTTACCCTCTGAGTAGTCGCGACATGGCGTCTTATCATCTCTATTTTTGCGGATACCGCTACGTTTGGCTGTGAGGGCTTTACTTTTAGGTGGGTTTACGGTTATCTGTTTGTACATTGTATATATTTTTGTTGGATCTAGTATTCTCCATCTACCACTTCTTGTATTTGACTTAGAGACGAGTTGTGAGGATTCGTTGTTGTATTGTTATTTTGGTGACTTTGGGTGCCGTGCTCGTGGGAGCTGGTTTTGTTGAAAAGTTTACTTCTTTATGCAGTTTTCTTTTATATTTCTGTGCTTCGGCGTCGTATATATGTTTGTGGTGGTTGTCTGCGCCGTTGGGCGTGATTTGCTCCCGTTTGGGATGCTTTATATATTATCTATGTTGTACCCGTTTTCGGGGTTAGATTTTACAAAGGAGATGCTGCCGAAATTTTCAAGAAAGAAAACAAGAGTTAGAGTTAGAGATTTTACTTGTGATTTTTCGAATGTTTTAAACTATATTTTTCTCCGTTTATCCAGTTTTGGGTAGTTCAGATTTCTTGGTTTCGGCTTACTTAAATTGCGTACGCCTGTACACGTTACGTAGCTTAAGTTCCGGTTACGGGCCAAATTTTGGGTCGTGACAATACAAGACATCTTCACATCAGAAACCTCATCCCAACAATACTAATTCCAGACAGATTGTGAGACGTTTCAAAGTTACCTTGACCCGTCTCAGAATAGAGTTGAGCCGGCTTAAGATTGTCATGAGCCATCTCAACATCTATACAAGACACCTTCACAACAGAATCGTCATCTCAACAGTACATGCTCAACATAGGCAATTTAGTTATCCTTGAAAAAATACCCTCTTAAAGAAACCAAGGTATCAGAAACCCAAAAATCAAAAGCCGAGGATATCAGTCTCTAACTATGAGAGATATAAGTAAGTTTGAGAGAAAGGGCAAACGAAAATATTATATCAACAAATCCAGAACAAGCAACAAAGATAGCTACCCAAAAAAAAAGAATTAGACAAATAGTAACATCACCAGCCAAAGACTGTCAGAAAAGAGATCACGGTTAAGGGAATAGTAAAAAATGGGTCAAATTTTGTTACTCAATAGAGAGGCAGAGTCCCCTTTAAAGAGGCCTTTGATGGTAAGGAACTCAATAGGATTCTTTCCGGTGATCGATACTCACCCAAGATAGGAAATAGTAAATAACAGAGTTCACAGTCCGAGAGAAGTTGCTAATGACATTTTCAAAAACCCTGCTATTTCTAGCTCTCCACAATGCCCAACAAGTGGAGAAGAGCAGCAATCTCCAAACATCATTACAATGTCCACTAAAATTACTATCCTTTCAAGGACTTGAAAGCTCCTTTAGTTATCCGGAAGTAACGGAAGTGCCGGAAGAAATCTTGAAGCAACTTCCAAAAAATATGTCATAGAAGTAAACTTAAATCTCATATTATTGTTTGTTTGTATATATTTTGAAGATAGAAATAAAAAAATGAAACAACTTTCTATATTTCTTTCATAAGCAAAACAAACAAAAAAATTACTCTTTTAATAGTAATAAATTATTATCTATTGAAAGTAATAAGGAGAAGTATTAAATAATTATTTCTTTTTCTTGTTCCTTGTGCTCCATGATTACTTCCCATCCAAAATAAGGGAAAGAAAATTTTGGAAGTAACTATACCACATAGGATCAACATCATCATTTTGAAGTAACTTCCAAACTCTATCTCCGTGCAAAGAAACAACGAAGTGCTTGAAATAGGTTTACTTCTGTGCAAATAAACATGCCGAAGTTAGGAATAGTATAAATTGTCACGCTAATCCAGGGAAAAAAGAACTCGGGGGGTTTCTTGCAATGCGACCTTAAACAAACCCGGCCAAGCTTAGAACTTGACGGCATATACAGAGCCGAACCGTTTTCGCCTCCACAGCTGAAATCGAGCATAGGCGACAATGCAGCAGGTATCTATCTCAAAACCCTAGCCCTAAATTCTCAAAATCCCCCAATTTTTCTTTCACAATTTCGTCGATTTCTCAGATTAACAGTAGAAATTCGCTTAATGTTTGTGTTTTTATGGCGATGGAATATAGGGGGAGGGATCGGAGACGCAGGTGACATGGGAAGATCAGCAGAACATCAACAAATTTGGAAGGCTCAACAATCGATTCCATGAGCTCGAGGAAGAGATCAAGGCCGCAAAGGTATCGCGATCCTTCTCCATTTTTCTCTAATTTCTTTGTAATTGTGAAGAAATCGCTAGTTCTCGGAATCAGTAGCATTTTCATAGTTGTCAGAATTAGTACAGTATTTGTCAGAATCCAAAATTGCACGGTTCTTGTTTCTAAAACTAGACTAGCCTTATTCCAAAATTGCTCGAGGAAGAGATCAAGGCATTAATAAAGAAATGGGTTTTATGATTGAAAAGAAGCAACATGAAATAGACTAGCCTTATTCTGATTTTGTGATTCAAGACTTTTGTGATTTTGTTTGGCCAAGATGGATCATTGGTTTTTCTTCTCGTCTAATTTTGAGCATCGGTGAGCAGGGATTTGAGCAAAAAGATCAATATCAGTTGGAGAATGCATTATAAAAACAAAAAACTTTACCTGATTTATATCGTGAACTCATCATTTGTTTATTTAGTTAATTTTATCATTTTGGCGCCATTTTGTTTACCTGAAAATTCTCAGGCTCTAGTTATATTTATTATTCAATTTCATTTTTGATTCCATTTTTTATTATTTACTATTTCTAGTTGGCAAATTTAGCCCCTTCTAACTTCACTCCTGCAGTGTATACCAAATAACATTTAACATCTAGGCATGCTTCGCAACAAGTATTACATAATCCCAGTTTCATCTTTTGAGAATCCTATCTCTATGAAAATAGAGCTTTGGAGAACATTCTATCATTTCAACTGGAGCATGGGTACTCTTCTATATCCTTTTTGACACATTAAGTGTTCTATCTTAGGTCGGTTCATTAACCTTTTTGGGTTTCATTCTTTTCCTTGAATTTTGTTTATTTGTCCAGTTCTTTTTCCTCCAAGACATTATTCACTAGTTTGCAATAAATTTTAATGAGAAGATGGGAATTTCATGAATTAGGAGCATGAATGGTGTTTTGTGGATAAGTATATGTAAATAACACTTTGGCATGTAGGGCTATTAATTACAAAAGGGAGAATGTGGACTCTTTAGAAGACTGTAGGGTTTGAGAGGGATTTTGCTTGCTGTCTAGAAAAACAATAGGGAAAGAACATAAAGACACAAGAGGAGGGTGGTTAGGGAAGGAGATGTTGAATTGGAAGAGTTTTGAGCCCACTTTACGGTGTAAGATGCATAACAAATCAAAGATGTATATGAAGTTAACTTGATAAAAAAACATTATATTGACAAGCCCCCCAACCCCCTCCCCCCCCCCCCACACACACACAAAAGAAAAAAGAAAACCTCCTTGGAAAGAGTATATAAAAAATAGAAATTTGATGACATTTCCTCTAAGAATTACATTCATGTCCAAGGCATATTACACAAACATAATATGTAGAATATAATTGTTTTTCACAACTTTGTGAGCTTCACTTTATATTTTAAGGTGTTTATTTTAGGGTGGTTTAAATTGGTATTGATTTATCAACTTTTATCTTATTTGTAAGATTTGTGGTAGACCCTTTTATTTATTTAGGTGAACTTAGAGGATGCTAAATGGTTATATAGGATTATGGAAAGCTCCTCTCTTGTCCATAGTGTCCTCTATAGAGAATGAGTATCGACATTAGGTCATATGTGTTAGTGTATATGTCCTAGAGGCCATTACTGTATCATACTAGTTTGTATATTACTTAATGGAAGCTTGGGATATTCACAGTTCTATAGACAATCTTGCTCAAAATAGTAGTATGCTACTTGGTTTGTTTCTACTTTAATGTGTACATGTGTTTCTTTTAGTATATCACCTATACACATTAGTGGAGCCCTTATGATCTTTGCTTGATTACTAGCGTTGTGATGGCAGTCATACTCGTGGGGCTGGGTAATCCACAAGCACATCCTTATACAGGTCCCTAGTCGTAGGACTATCGAGATAGAGCATCGATATTCCGGAGTAGACTAGCGTATGCGCTTCTCATCCCAGCATGGGAGACGGTCTGTCCCACAGCCGTCAGTATGTCGTACTTAAGATAGTATGCGGGTGCTCGTTAGGTTACGAGTACACTGGATAAGACTCGTCGGGAACTGTTGGTTGGTACTATACCTATCGTCAGTTCCCAGGTGACATGCGTACAGCTTAGTCCGCTGACTTGACACTGTCACTTCGCCTCGAGTGTGTTCCCACTGTATTTTGATTACTACCTTACCACGACTCAAAGGAGTCGTGTAAACAGGTAGTAGTTGGGTGCAGTCCCGAAGCACTTGGAGGCAGTGACGGTTAGACATGATTCGTCTCTTCCGGTATTGGGGGTTGATATCGCGCTGTGTCTAGGAGAGCCATTACACAAAATCCCTGGCCAGGGCAAGCGGGATATACTGGTAGGTTTCCAGTGTTATCTCAGGGTGTTCTGGGCTACACTCCGACACGACTTGTACCGCTATTAAGGGACTGACGTTTACCGCCCCCTAGGCCCGCCATGCGATATTCTCAGACGAACAGACCGGACTGTACGCAGATTGTCACATTCAGGCTCAGTAGGAGTTCAGATGGGTTTCACCTCGTCCGTCTTCTTATCGGCATCTACCTGGGGGCCGTTACGCACAGCTAGTGCCGCTTGCGGTCTGTGGTTAAACCCACTGCCAGCGTAGTGTCGAGTCTTTAGAGTCCCACACAGAAAGCTATTCGCCTTTAGGCAAAAGAGTAGAGGTCGCATGGTTTTGCGACAGGGTTCGGTCACATCCGTGCACTTATGCACGTTTAGTGTCCGGGCAGTTATCACTAGCGGGTCTTGGTTTAAGCCAGATCCTAGTGTACGTTTTGGGATTGGTTTTATCTCGTTTGTATTCGTGTTTCTCGGAACGCGGATACGGTTGTGTATGCACGGTTGACAGAGACAGAGGCAGAGGATTCTCATTAAGGTTGTTGACTGTTGACTTTTGCTAAACCCTAATGAGAATAAGAAATATGATTAATGATAATATTAATTAAGTATTATTGTGCCATGGTTGGGTTGAAAGGTTGACTTTATTGACTTGTTGACTTAGTTGACCGGTTGACTAGGTTGGACTTGTTGACCATCATCATGACAATTGTTATCATTCCTTGGCATTGACCTTTGCTTGCTTGTTTGTTCACAAATTGCATTTAATGCATGAAATGATATTGCCATTTGATATGATAACAACCATCACATAATACTCAATTATTATTATTTGTTATGATTATTTTGGATTATGAGAGTAAGGGTGGGAAAAGTCTTGTTCATTCTATCATTCTCATTCTCTCTCATCCTCAAGCTCTCCCTCTTCCTTTTGCTCTCTCTCTAGCTCAAGGAAACTCCCTCTCATGAGTTGAGAACCATTTCCTTAGAGATAAAACCCAAAACACTTCTCTACTCATTCTAGTATACAAGGTCTAGCAAACCAAGTGTTCTAGTTTTCTCAAGATTGAGGTTGGAGCCAAAGGTAGAAATTTTCAGGTGGATCCATCTTCGGCACAAGAAGACGACGAGCAGAGAACTATTCGACCACCACAAGGAGTCGAAGAGAAGGAGTTCAAGTTAAGGTATAACCCCCTAACCGAGTAGGTAAAACTCCTAGTTAGGTTGTTAGATAGTTTAACAAAGATCCGTATTTTGAGTCCATGTTATCCCACCGTAGAAAATCGTTTTCACCATTTCCGCAACCCCAAAGAACCGGGGACGGGTAACGTGGACTTACAGTGGTATCAGAGCCAGGTTAAACACTATCTAACATGTTAGCAAAGTAACTAGAAATTCGATCGGAGAAAAAAACGCAAAACATGCCCGAAATATCAACTTTCTGCCGATTTTGTTTTCTGTTCAAAAATTAATAAATCATGTACTAAAAATCGGCTCAGGGTTTTTCAAGAACAAGCAAGAAAAATGGTCCACTAACTCAGTCAAAGCGCCGCGGAACCGCGGCAGGAGCGTGCTCCCGCCGCGGATCCACGGCCGAGTTGACTCGGTCGTGGGAAATTTTTCCTGCAGTGTGTTCAGTGGGGTGTTTTGGGATTTTTACAATATGTTTTTTCTGTCCAGATTTTACAGAAAGCAAAACTTGTTTTTGGGGTGGTTAAAAATCTGTATTTTGATCGAACTTCTAAAGACTTTAGCTAACTGGTTATATCTGTGATGTGATATATGTATTGAACGTCTGCTAATCGCTATACGTCGATTAGTGGGGGTTATACATATCTGTGATCTGTAATGTTGATGGTATGTGTATATGAATTCATTCGATTGTCGCGGATGAATAGCCGGGGGTTGTGAGATGAGAGTTTTCTTTTTCTTTCAATTCATGTAATTTGTAATTGATGTAATATTATTTATATGGCCGCACAACCGGGATGGGGTTGTAGCCGTCATTGTATAATTTCTTTTACTGTTTTTGCTCCTAGGATAGACCCAAGGTGGGGTGCACAAACTACCGGGTACCTCGAAGTGCCGAGTGGCCTACTCACGGTGTTGAGGGAGGTTGCTTCGCTTCGGGTACTTGGCGGGTAGTTTGCCGCATCCGTATAGGTCTAGGGTGGGGTCTTGGCTATTCATCGCGACCGTGTAATCCGCTCTTCGTTACAGGCTCGTACGGAATGCGGATTCCTAGTATATCCAATGTGTTCATCTGTGATCTGGAATGGCTATCATTGCATGTGACGAATGTATATATCTATATATGATATCTATTTAGGCGTTGCTTATGTTTTGCATCCGTGCTAGTCCAGCCCCCGCTCTGTCGTTAGTTAAGTAACCTAACAGGTAATGACGGGCCCCGTGGCGAATGCGGATGGCATAAGCGTACGTCATATTTTCGTTGTTTTCTGCAATGGTAGGATTAAATGATGGGACGCATTAAATTAATGCAAGAAAATAAACCAAAGTAGAGTCTTTGGAACACTTTCAAAACCACTCGGTTTCTTTTCAAAAACAACTTTTAAACGCGGAGCTTAAGCCACTCCTTTTAAAAGCTATCTCGTTCCATCGATTATATCAAGTTCACTACGTTCACGGTTTCGCCAAAACCATTCGTAGCCCTCCGTCGTTTCACATGGATAGTCAATAGTATTCAAGCTATGTTTGTTGGCCAAAGTCAAGACATAGTGATTGGTAGCTATTGGGTATTCATATGCAGCATAAATAGATGTGTTGGTTTGGGACAGTTGTACTGCCTTGTTGGCCAAAGTCAAGGGTAGGTACGGGTGGGTTCAAATTAACCTGGAGAATGACGGGTAGAACTTGACATGTGACTTATGATTTGTTGGCCAAAGTCAAGGTCATAAGAGCATGGGGCAAAAATCCACATCGGGATTTTCTAAAGAAACTGAAACTTGCTAGCGCTGCATACCATTTGGAGTGATGATTCTGGTAGGATTCCTTCAGTTTTGTCACACGATGATATTTGGATCCCGATCCTACTGTGAGTATATGCTACTCCTCCGGAACTTTCTCACTTAACGATCAATACTATAAACCAAGTAGGTGTCTAGAAAGGTGTTAGCGGGGCTACGCCCACAGGGAAAAGAGCTTATTTAATTAAGGAACTTCGCGAAAGCGTTAGAAAACCTCCCTTGAAGTACCAACACTGGCCTGGCTGAACGGTTAAGCAAGTATTGTACGGTGAGATTGATCCCGACTAATTCTTCCTTTTTGGTTTGAGGAGGGATTCGAGAGACAGTGGGAGCCATCCTGTTTAGACAAACTAAAAACCACTCTAAACTTGCAAGAGCATCATGCTAAAGTGTTTCTTCTCTCTCTCCTAATTGCAGCGACCAAACATCATGACTGGACTTAAGTTACTACTAGATAAAAACATACTGATAGGGCCAAACTACAAAGATTGGCTCAGGAATGTCAAAATGGCAATCACTTATGACAAGTTGGGGTATCTCCTTACCACCAAAGCTCCCCCTGTCCCAGGTCCCCAAACCAGCGTCGCGGATAAGGAAATCCGTAAGACCTGGGAAATCGACTGCGCGAAGGCCAAGTGCCTCGTGCTAGCCTCTATGGACAATGAACATCAGAGGAGGCACGAGAATATGGACCTTGAATCCATATTTCTCCATACAAAAGAACTGTATGGAGAGCAATCCCGTATCGCCAGATACGAAGTCTCGAAAAAGCTGTTTTCGGCGAGATTGGCCGTCAGATCATCGGTAGCGGAACACGTGCTTAAGATGATTGGCTTCATTGAGGAGCTCGCGGACCTTGGGACCACGTTAGAGAACGAGCTCTACACGGACTTTATTCTCCAGTCCCTTCCTTCCACTTATGCCCAGTTTATCCTGAACTTCAACTTGCAAGAAAAAGAAGCTGAACTTTCAGAACTCCTCAACATGCTGAGGAGTGCAGAGGGCACCCTACAGAAAGGTAGGGAAACATCCACTTTGTTTGTAGGAGGATCTTCCTCTTCTAGGTCCAAGGCGAAAACCAAGGGAAAGAAGAAGAAAACCCCCACCAAACCAAGAGGCGGTGTTAGTAAAGTGGATACGAAGGGAAAGGCAAAGGCAACAAAGGTAGCGGGAAAGCTTGTGGGGAAGGAAGAGTGCTTTTACTATCACAAGAGTGGACACTGGAAAAAGGATTACAGGGCTTGGAAAGCCAGAAACCAGGACCCGAAGCAAGTTGCGGCTTCGGCTTCAGGTGTGTATGTTATTGAAAACTGTCTATCAATAAACTCTACTTCCTAGGTATTGGATACCGGATCAGGATCTCATATCTGTAATTCGTTGCAGGCACTGAGAAAGCGTAAGGTTTTGAAGGCAGGTGATATGACCCTCAGAGTTGCAAACGGAGCTGGCATGGATGCTGAGTCCGTGGGGGACTATCACCTGGGATTGTCATATGGACACGTTTTGGTTTTGCGTGATTGTTATTTTGTACCCAATGCAACTTGTAATATCATATCTGTATCTTTATTATCTAAAGAAGGTTATGAATTTGCATTTGTAAGCAATGTTGTAAACATTCACCTTAATCAAGTTTTGATTGGGTCAGGTACATTAAGCAATGGCATATACGTATTAAACCAACCACAGATTTTCAATGTCCAGAATACACACAAAAGAAAGTCTCCGGAAACAAATCAGGCTTTCTTATGGTATTGTAGACTGGGTAACATCAATGAGAGAAGGTTGACGAAGTTACATACAGAAGGATATTTGGATCCGTTCGAATATCAATCATATGCAACTTGTCAATCCTGTCTCAAAGGAAAGATAACAAAGACCCCGTTCACTGGACACGAAGTAAGAGCGAGCGAGCTCTTGGGACTCGTACACAGCGACGTGTGCGGTCCAATGTTTACACATGCGCGAAGCGGTTATTCTTACTTCATTACTTTTACGGATGACTTTTCAAGGTACGTATATGTCTTCTTAATGAAACATAAATCCGAAGCCTTTGGAAAATTCCAGGAATATAAGAATGAAGTAGAAAAACAAACCGGCAAAAGTATCAAGACATCGAGATCTGATCGAGGTGGTGAATACTTGAGTGCCGAGTTCCTGGATTACCTAAAAGAGAATGGAATTCTCTCTCAGCTTACTCCTCCATACATTCTGCAACATAACGGTGTATCGGAGAGACGGAACTGGACCCTATTGGATATGGTATGTTCCATGATGAGTAACGCTGAGTTACCGCGATCATTCTGGGGATATGCACTAGAATCAACTGCATACCTTTTGAACCGAGTTCCAACTAAGACTGTGCCTACCACACCATATCAGATGTGGTGTGGGAAGAAACCCTATCTTAAGCACATTAAGACATGGGGATGTCCAGCTTTTGTCAAAAAGCAGCATGCGGACAAACTCGAGGCACGTTCAGTACGGTGCAAGTTTGTGGGATATCCAAAGAACTCCAAGGGATATTTCTTCTATTGCGAAGAGGAACAAAAGGTTTTTGTTTCTCGTCATGCCCACTTCTTGGAAACTGAGTTTTTGGAAAATCAGATAAGTGGGAGCGCAATAGAACTGGAAGAAATTCCAGAACCACAAGCTATTACTGAAAGCTTAGTAGAACCAGAGGGTTCGAAAGATCAGGACATTCCTGCGCCGCTCCGCAGGAGTAGTAGGCAGTCTCATCCGCCCGAGAGATACTACGGTTTTCTCATAGACGGGGATAGAGAGGATTGCATCATTGATAGTGATGAACCGACTAGCTTCCAACAGGCCATTCAGAGCGTTGACTCGGTAAAATGGCTGGATGCAATGCGGACCAAAATGGAGTCCATGTACACCAACAAAGTATGGACGTTGGACGTTGCTCCAGATGGGGTAAAACCCGTAGGATGCAAGTGGATCTTCAAAAGGAAGATTGGTGTAGATGGACAGGTTGAGACCTATAAGGCTAGACTTGTTGCAAAGGGTTTTCGTCAAAGACCTGGTTTGGACTATGACGAAACCTTTTCTCCAGTGGCTATGCTGAAATCCATTCGGATCCTTCTTGCCATTGCTGCCTGTAAGTGCACGGCGGCGCCCCGGCCGTCAATCCGACGCCGGAATGCGGAAGCGATGCTTTACTTTAAACTTTTAAACCGGCACCACCGCGCACTATAAACCCGGATCGTGCCATTAATCTAGTCCTAGCTATCAAGAGAAAGGGTAGAGAGATATACCGAGCGATCCGTGTCCTTCGGTCTTCTCGTCGTCGTCCCGATCTCCCCGCGGAATCTCCGGTCTCCACCAAGTCGCCGGAAGGGCACCACGTCCCCGGCTTTTTTTACGGGCTCTCACCTCTGGACCGAGGCAACTCGGGCACGAAGCTGGCGAGTCGACGTGCCCAAGATTTGCTGTAGAATATAGTGTAGAAAGCTATGTCTCATTTGGGGTATTGGAAGTTGCCTTTGGTGGAGGAAATGAACTAAGACTTTTTGGAGATGAAACTTTGGGATTTTTGTGAAGCCAAAAGACCAAAAATCCCACCACAAAAATATGGGCAGCCCCCCTTTCTTCCTTGGCCGGCCATGCTCATGGTGAAGAGAAGAGAGTGGGAGAATGAGGGGGAGTCTCACAAGAATAATGCAAGAGAGAGAGATCAAAAAAGTTATCATGAAAGGAAATGATCACACACTCAAACCCACACTCAACCAACCATCATCAGTACTCCAAAGTCAAGCAATGATCAACAACCAAAACCAATACTCCATCAACTAATCATCAACAACCATGATGAAAAGAAGAAGTCAAATGGTGGAGGAATTATCATGATACAAAGATATGCAAAGACAACCCTCCAAAATACTTATTTGCACAAATGCAAATAAGCCCTTCTCCACCAATCTTCAGCCAATGAAAGATACAAAGAAATATGGCTGAAACGGAAAACAAACTGGCAACTCCAAAAAACTGATCCCGTAATAAATTACAGAAAAACCCCGCTACTGTATATAC
This sequence comes from Agapanthus africanus, assembly GCA_030015575.1. Classification (NCBI taxonomy): domain Eukaryota; kingdom Viridiplantae; phylum Streptophyta; class Magnoliopsida; order Asparagales; family Amaryllidaceae; genus Agapanthus; species Agapanthus africanus. The sequence continues at coordinate 151,138,179 of JASDDO010000012.1, forward strand.
ATACCCGTATTTGTATTCCGACCGAAATACAAATGCAAGGAGACAAAATCTACACATTACAATACTAGCATCCGGCTTAAACCAAAGCCTGCTAGTATTATCCGTCCGATCCTGATCCGTGCAATACCGCACGTATCTGATCGAATCCTGCCATATATCCATACGGCCTCTAGTACTAACCGTCCGATCCTGATCCGTGCAATACCGCACGTATCTGATCGAACCCTGCCATATCTCCATACGGCCTCTACAGCGTTTCGCCCGAAACTTGAGTAACTGTGTGTGAGGGACTCTAAAGACTCGTCAGTACTATGCCTGTGGATTTAACCACTAGCACGTCAGAGGTATTAGCCATACGTGACGGGCTACCAGCTATTGACTAAAAGGGACGTCGATGAGCGAACTCATCCTGACACCCTACTGAGCCTGTCAGTGACAATATACGTACAGTCCGGTCCGTTCGTCTATGAGCATCGCATGGCGGGCCTAGGAGGTTGGTAAAAGTCAGACCCCCAAAAGCGGTACAAGTCGTGTCGGAGTGTAGCCCAGAACACCCTGAGATACTACTGGAATACCTATCAGTAAATCTCCTGCTTTGGCCAATGACTTCGTGTAATGGCTCTCCTAGACACAGCGCGACCTCACCCCCAATACCGGGAGAGACGAACCCCTGAAGATCCGCTCACTGCCTCCATGTGGCTCGGGACTGTACCCAACTAAAACCTGTTTGCACGTCTCCTTTGAGCGTGGTAGGGTAGTAATCAAAGTACAGTGGGAACTCACACGAGACAAATGACGATCCTCAGGTCGATGAATTAAGCTGTACACATGTCACCAGGGAACTGCTATCTGACGTCAGGTATAAGACCAACTAGCATGTTCCCGGCGAGTCCTGTCCGGTGTACTCATAACCCAATGAGCACCTGTATACATCTTAGGTGAACCAACTGACACCAGTGGTTTGTGAGACCGGCCACCGTCCCTCGTCGGGGTCTCGACTGTATACACTAGTCTACTCTGGGGTATCGATGCCCTGTCTCGAAACTCCCATGACTAGGGACCTTTTAAGGATGTGCTTATAGACTACCAGCTCCCACGTATATGATCGCCCTCATACTGCTGGCAGTCAAGCAAGAATCCTAGGGGCTCTATCAACGTGCAATAGTGTCCTGTAAGGTCACCTAAAGCAGTACACGATGATAAAGGTAAACCATATAGCATACTATCATTATGAGTAAGACTGTCCTACCGGAATAGGTCCTCCCTCAATCATTGCAATCACGTGCCTGTGATCCAATAATTGACTCTGAGGGCACTATCTCCAACAATCTCCCACTTGCACTCAAGGCTAATTATTGCGATGTCGCATACTCACAGCCCGTGTGATACCGAACACCCAACTCCTCTACTAGTCAGTCTCACAAAGCTCGTTTGCGAAACTATTGCGTTCGAGGAATAGCCTCAGTGAGTGGATCCGCTTTGATGTTTCTTTCTATGTCTCTCTTAATCTCAAGTTCGCGGAGAAACCAATCTCCCGAAATGAGCAATCTGTCTTAGAATGTGTCTGGATGTCTGATGGGACCTAGCTCATAAATGAACTCCAAATCCAAACTTCTTAGACTGTATCGTCAACTGAACTTAATCAGTATCCTGCGCCATGCCTCCCTCAGTATTGCCTTGGACCACCTGTCCAAAATACTGCCCCTCGTCAGAAGGAAAAACTATAACTCTGACAAGCTCCTTGTCGTCCAGGTCACCTTGGAAGCCTGGAATGATAACTGTCTCCCGAATGAGGCTGTCGTTATCATATCCCTAGAACATCCACTTATGTTCTAAAACTGCTTCCGACTGTTTCTCTAGGATATGATCAATGTCAACTTATTGCATCTAGTGCAAGAACATCTGGTGTGGTACTTGACATTTCATGATTGACTCAATTGCCTGAGCAAGTGATCTGCCAATCATGCACATCCCTCTCCCCTTTAGTCTGTAAGACACCTTTAGAGAGGGTGACTCCATCACCTGCAGGTACACTACCGTGTCAGGAGTCGTCCATTTTAAATACTCTTAGAATGCTGTCTAAGTACCATTAATTGGGAAACCACCCAAATCTAGATCTAAAACCATAGATCTAGTAACCAGTATGTCTGATATAATGTCCAAGTCCCATGTGGAGAAACCACTGTGTGACGTCCAAAGTATAACCGATCGTAGTATAGGAATATCACTTCCTACTCTGTGTATGTCATCCAAATACCATGACATCACACCCTACTACTTTCTTAACAGATCCATCCCCTATTCTGACGAAGTAAAACCTATGACTGTCACGTTAGAAATAGATGATCTATCTCCGCTACATCTGCTTTAGTCTATAAATAGACATAAGCCACTTATCCACCATGCTTCCGCTGCTCCCACTCACTACGACAACCCTCTGGCAGAGTCATATAGACGTACACTTCTAAAGACAGTTTAGAACGACGCTATACTCATCCTCCCGCCGGGTCTCGCAGCCTGGAACAACAGCAATGGCAAATGTGGGTAAACAAGAACCTCCCTGTCACCGTCCTTGAGGCTACCGGAGTACCTCTCGGGTGCCTGAGATTACCCACCTTATCTGCGTTGTGGCCAATGGAATGTCAAACCAGATTGAATCTTTAGGTTCCTATCAAATCTTCAGTAATCGTTTGTGGTTCTGGAATCACTTCCAGTTCTACCATACTCCCACTGTTGTTTTATGAAAAAATCCATTTTTATTAAAACTGTGGCGAGTCTAGAATAATATCTCTATTGATCTTCCAGATGGTAGAATGTCAACCCTCGTCATAGCCTGGGTCAACTCACAAACGGCCATTACAGAAACGTGCCTTGAGTTATCCAGAGTCTGGTTTTAAGCATAAGCCGGACAACTCCCCGTACCTTAACATCGTTAAGATATGAACTGTTCTATATCCAATATAGAACCAGAGGCACTGATTTAATTGAACCAGATTCAAATCATGCAGCTGTCTCCAGTGCATGTCAACTAAATGGAAAGAGGCCGATCAGCGTTACTCAACTTAGGAATGCTTCCAATTATGAGTAACCTGAAAGAGAAGCAAGTTCTCTTAATCATTACTATCAACTGAATACCATTCACAAGTATCTACATCTTCGATCACTTTGAAGAATCCCGATACTTGCAATATCTGGTTCTCTACTTTATTCATATACCTATAACTTCTCAAAACTTGGACCCTGTGTTTCTACGAAACACCTGTCTAAAAATTAGAGAAGTCATAAGTAAACCGAATATAGTACGAGGACCAACCCCTCTGTCCTGATGGACCCTGGACAACATACAATACTCTGTATAAGTCCCTTGAGTCTGATAACTCATTCACTGTGTGTCGTAGGTTGAAAACTGTACTTATGGTTAAGAAGAATTACACCGCTGTTTAATGCTCCTTACCTAACCATCCACTGATATAGGTAATGTCACAGACATAATTTCAGAAAGGTATATCTCACTCTATGAAAATAGACGTACAGATATATCAATTTGAAATTGGTGCATAACAGCGGATATTCAAAACCAAAAATTTTGCCGTCTGGCAAACAACCCAGGCGATTTCCTCAAATATCACCGATTACAACGAATCCCGATATAATGAGAATGATCACCCAATTCCCAATAACTTACTCCCACTCATCATCTGTAAAACCATACAGATGTGAGAATCTTACCTGGTAAATACATACCCTGGAGTAAGTATCTAATCGGGAAATCAGTTTTCCTTTAACAGTACACAGTGAAACTGAAATATTGAAATGTTTCGATGGGGTATCCCGGTTTTCCTAGTAATGCCTCTTCCATTATCCATATTCACAATTGTAACCGTGTAATTTTTTGCCATTTTTCCAAATCCCTTTATATGTCTTTAGTCATTACCTTCTGCACACCCTCTTAGGCTAAATGGTTTTCTTCCTTCCCTACCGTTCGACACCAGCCTATGGTTTGGAAGAAGACTATCCAATAAGTATAATGGGTGTACTGTCCTAATCCTAGGAGCATTCGCAATGCGAGAGAAGGTGAAGATAAAAGACAACCGAATAAACCTTATTCCTATTTCTCCTGAACCAGAATCCATCCCCGAACTGGAACAAGTCCCTTTCGAGTTCGTATATAACCATACGATAGAGTATCCAATAAACTGTGGATTTTCGTAGTGATACGGAGTGTCCTGGAGAAATACAAAGGTGATTTAGGATTGGCGAAGAAATACTTGGTTTGGTTGTGAATAGCAGTCGCAATTTACTTTGCCCTCTTACTAATCCCTTGATATGTCTTTACTTAATACCTTCTGAAGACCATCGTTAGGCTAACTTGTTTTCTTCATTCCCTACCGTTCGGCACCTGCCTATGGTTTGGAAGAAGACTATCCAATTTGCGTAATAGGTGTACTATCTCCTAAACCAAGGAGTACTCTCAACCTGAGAGAAGGTAAAAGGAAAAGACAACTGAATAGTCCTATTCGTTTTCTCCAGAACCGGAAACCATCCTCGAATAAATTTCTTCGAGTTCGTATATAACCATACGATGGTTTTGTCCAATGGAAGTAGACGTTCGTAGTAATACGGGGTGCCTTGGAGAAAGGGTAAAAGTAGGAGTGGCAATGAGGTTTGCAACTCTGACAATCTAAAAGCCAGTGTTTAAGAAGGTTCGGTCAACTTGGTCACTGAGTCATAGTCTAAGGGTCGGGTCAATGGTCGCTGCCAAAGAGAGAGAAAAGAAACACTCAGCGTGCACTCTAACCTAGATCAGAATGGTTACCAATTTATCTAATCTGTAAACCTCCCACTGTAACCTCAAATTCTCCTCCAAACCTGAAAGAAGAATTAGTCGGGGTCACCCGAGGAGTAAACTAACTCATCAGTGGGAATCGGGATCCAACTATCATCGCATGATAACGTGACGGAATCCGCTCACGTCATCACACTCCAGAAGGTATGCGCATATCTGGCAAGTTTCAGTTTCTTTAGAAACTCCCGATGTGATTTCTGCCCCATGCTCTTATGACCTTGGCGTGAGGTCAAAATATCATAAGTCACATGTCAAGTTCTGCCCATCATTATCCAGGTTAATTTGAACCCACCCGTACATACCCTTGACGTAGGCCAAAATAGTAGTACAACTGTCCCAAACCAACGCATCTATCTATGCAACAGATAAATATCCGGCAGCTACCAATCACTATACCTTGGCGTGAGGTCAAAATACATAGCTTGAATACTACCGAATATTTAACCGAAATGATGGAGGGCTACGAATGGTTTCTGGCCAAAACCTTTAACGTAATAAACTTGATATAGTTAAAGGAACTGGATAGCTTTATAAAAATATAGTGGCGAAAATCTTTGCTAAAGAGGTCACACCCGGTGAAGGGATCTCGGCTCTTTCCCCGTAGAATGAGGTGCAGGATATTCCAACTGAATACCACGATGCAAAGCAAAAGTAAACGACTATAGTGAAGTTATTGCCCTGACGCAAACTTCTGTCCAAGGGGTCACTCCCGGTGAAGGGATCTCGGCCCTTGCCTCGTCGACTGAGGAGCAGGATATTCCAACTGAATACCACGATGCAAAACAAAAGAGAACGTCCTTGCAATAACAGCTTTTTGAAAAGTGTTCCAACAACATCAGAATAGGTTTGTTTTTAACTTGCATTGATCCGAATCAACGCAGTCCCATCAATTGATCACACCAATAAAGAACGAAAATAATGATGTACGTATATGCCATCCGCATTCGCCACTGGGTCCCGTCATTACCCGTTAGGTTACTTAACTAACGACAGAGCGGGGACTGGACTAGCGCGGATGCAAAACATATACAACATCTACTAGTATATATATCAATATATAATATTTCGCTCAAGGCGTGATAAAATGCAACATCACAGAAATGTACCGCATCATAGAACAATACAGATATCTGGGATCCCCGGGTTTCACAGAGCCGCTACTGAAACCCGACGTTCCTCTGGTCGTGTGGATAGCCTGTGCAATGAAATCCTAGACCCCTACGGGCACGGCAAGTTACCCGCCAAAACCTGAAGCGAGGCAGCTCCCTTCAACAACGTGAATGGACCACCCGGCACTTCACGGAATTCGGTAACTTGGGCACCCCTCCTGGGTCAACCTGTACCCCCTACGAGTGCGGCGAGTAGCCCGCCAATTCTAGAGTAAAGCCCCTTCCGTCTCAATGCCATGAGATGCGGGCTTGTTGCCCTCTAGAACCCGGCTATCCATGCACCCTTCCTTGGGGTAATCCTAGTACAGAAAGTAAAATATACATACAACAGGTACATCGACCTCGACCCGGTCGTGCCCCAAAAGAATAATATACAATCAGGCAGTGACGGCAGTCCACATATCGGACGCTCGCCCCGCAATATCAAATGTACATAATACAACCAAATCTGTACTATCATTGCATCAGGCTATCCCGCACGACCAATCCGCAACATCACAGCACAATACAGAACATCAACGTGAATGTCACGTTCGCAAATCCGTCTAACCGGGCTATAGCAGTTAGACGGGATTTAGCAGATATAATATAAATACTGTGAACTAATGTGTTTAAAATATTCGATCGATCAAAATTACCCAAGTGGGCCCCAAGCACTACTGTAGCACTCACAGAAAATCTGGGCCCAAAAAGAATGTTCCAAAACCCCTATTTTCAACACAGAGACTCTCTGTAGAAATTTGACACACTGAACAGTAAGGACTGCGACGGAACCGCGGCCCAAGCATGGGTTTGGCCGCGGTTCCTCGGTCGTATAGTGTGCTCACGTGATCAAATTTCTACAGAAGTCTTAGAATTCCCTTCACATCATTCTGCAACAACCTGAAAAAATTTTGGAGCCAAAAAAAATTCGACAGAAACTGATGCACATGAAAACGCGGTTTTTGGAATTTTGTTCGATCGGAAATGTAAACACATTAGACAAAGCTAGACTAGGTTAATGGCGAGGCTCTGATACCACTGTAAGTGCACGGCGGCGCCCCGGCCGTCAATCCGACGCCGGAATGCGGAAGCGATGCTTTACTTTAAACTTTTAAATCGGCACCACCGCGCACTATAAACCCGGATCGTGCCATTAATCTAGTCCTAGCTATCAAGAGAAAGGGTAGAGAGATATACCGAGCGATCCGTGTCCTTCGGTCTTCTCGTCGTCGTCCCGATCTCCCCGCGGAATCTCCGGTCTCCACCAAGTCGCCGGAAGGGCACCACGTCGCCGGCTTCTTTTACGGGCTCCCACCTCTGGACCGAGGCAACTCGGGCACGAAGCTGGCGAGTCGACGTGCCCAAGATTTGCTGTAGAATATAGTGTAGAAAGCTATGTCTCATTTGGAGTATTGGAAGTTGCCTTTGGTGGAGGAAATGAACTAAGACTTTTTGGAGATGAAACTTTGGGATTTTTGTGAAGCCAAAAGACCAAAAATCCCACCACAAAAATATGGGCAGCCCCCCTTTCTTCCTTGGCCGGCCATGCTCATGGTGAAGAGAAGAGAGCGGGAGAATGAGGGACAGACTCACAAGAATAATGCAAGAGAGAGATCAAAAAAGTTATCATGAAAGGAAATGATCACACACTCAAACCCACACTCAACCAACCATCATCATTACTCCAAAGTCAAGCAATGATCAACAACCAAAACCAGTACTCTATCAACCAATCATCAACAACCATAATGAAAAGAAGAAGAAGTCAAATGGTGGAGAAATTATCATGATACAAAGATATGCAAAGACAACCCTCCAAAATACTTATTTGCACAAATGCAAATAAGCCCTCCTCCACCAATCTTCAGCCAATGAAAGATACAAAGAAATATGGCTGAAACGGAAAACAAACTGGCAACTCCAAAAAACTGATCCCTTAATAAATTACAGGAAAACCCCGCTACTGTATATACATACCCTTATTTGTATTCCGACCGAAATACAAATGCAATGAGACAAAATCTACACAGTACAATACCAGCATCCGGCTTAAACCAAAGCCTGCTAGTATTATCCGTCCGATCCCGATCCGTGCAATACCGCACGTATCTGATCGAACCCTGCCATATATCCATACGGCTTCTAGTACTAACCGTCCGATCCTGATCCGTGCAATACCGCACGTATCTGATCGAACCCTGCCATATCTCCATACGGCCTCTACAGCGTTTCGCCCGAAACTTGAGTAACTGTGTGTGGGGGACTCTAAAGACTCGTCAATACTATGCCTGTGGATTTAACCACTAGCACGTCAGAGGTATTAGCCATACGTGACGGGCTACCAGCTATTGACTAAAAGGGACGTCGATGAGCGAACTCATCCTGACACCCTACTGAGCCTGTCAGTGACAATATCCGTACAGTCCGGTCCGTTCGTCTATGAGCATCGCATGGCGGGCCTAGGGGGTTGGTAAAAGTCAGACCCCCAAAAGCGGTACAAGTCGTGTCGGAGTGTAGCCCAGAACACCCTGAGATACTACTGGAATACCTACCAGTAAATCTCCTGCCTTGGCCAAGGACTTCGTGTAATGGCTCTCCTAGACACAGCGCGACCTCACCCCCAATACCGGGAGAGAAGAACCCCTGAAGATCCGCTCACTGCCTCCATGTGGCTCGGGACTATACCCAACTAAAACCTGTTTGCACGTCTTCTTTGAGCGTGGTAGGGTAGTAATCAAAGTACAGTGGGAACTCACACGAGACAAATGACGATCCTCAGGTCGATGAACTAAGCTGTACACATGTCACCAGGGAACTGCTATCTGACGTCAGATATAAGACCAACTAGCATGTTCCCGGCGAGTCCTGTCCGGTGTACTCATAACCCAATGAGCACCTGTATACATCTTAGGTGAACCAACTGACACCAGTGGCTTGTGAGACCGGCCACCGCCCCTCGTCGGGGTCTCGACTGTATACACTAGTCTACTCTGGGGTATCGATGCCCTGTCTCGAAACTCCCACGACTAGGGACCTTTTAAGGATGTGCTTATAGACTACCAGCTCCCATGTATATGATCGTCCTCATACTGCTGGCAGTCAAGCAAGAATCCTAGGGGCTCTATCAACGTGCAATAGTGACCTGTAAGGTCACTTAAAGCAGTACACGATGATAAAGGTAAACCAGATAGCATACTATCATCATGAGTAAGACTGTCCTACCGGAATAGGTCCTCCCTCAATCATTGCAATCACGTGCCTGTGATCCAATAATTGACTCTGAGGGCACTATCTCCAACACTGCCTTCCACGATTATGAGATTTGGCAGATGGACATAAAGACTGCTTTTCTAAATGGAAATTTAGAGGAGTGTGTCTATATAGACCAGCCAGAGGGTTTCATTCAGAGTGGGAGCAGCGGAAATGTGTGCAAGTTGCTTAAGTCCATCTATGGACTAAAGCAAGCATCGCGGAGTTGGAACATCTGTTTTGATGAGACGGTCAAAGAATTTGGCTTTATCAAAAATCCAGATGAACCATGCATCTATAGTAGATTTGTAGCAAGAATTATCGTATTCCTCGTTTTATACGTGGATGACATTCTCTTAATAGGAAATGACATTCCTATGATACAATCTGTCAAAGGGTTCTTGTCACACAGGTTCTCCATGAAAGACCTGAGTGATGCCTCTTACATTCTGGGGATCCGGATCTATCGTGACAGATCCAAGAGGATATTAGGACTTTCACAGTCCAGGTACATCGATACCATACTGAGAAGATTCAGTATGGAAGATTCCAAGCGCGGTAATCTACCGGCTTATCACGGGACCACCCTCTCCAAAGAGATGTCTCCCAAGACTGATTTGGAAAGGGATCGCATGTCTATTATATCCTACGCTTCTGCGGTAGGCTCTATAATGTATGCGATGTTGTGTACCAGACCAGATGTAGCTTATGCACTGAGTGTGGTAAGCCGGTATCAGTCAAATCTTGGGGAGAAGCACTGGAAAGCGGTAAAGAACATTCTCAAGTACCTGAGAAGGACTAAGGAGATGTTCTTGGTGTATGGCGGAAAAGACCTCCAGATCGAGGCCTTTGCTGACTCCAGCTTCCAAAGTGACAAGGATGATTCCAAGTCCATGTCGGGTTATGTCTTTACCCTCAATAGAGGGGCGGTGTGTTGGAAGAGTTTCAAACAGGAAACCGTTGCTGACTCGACAATGGAAGCGGAATATATCGCTGATGCTGATGCCGCAAAAGAAGCCATCTGGATGAGGAAGTTCTTAACGGAACTTCAGGTGGTTCCGTCCATTGTTGATCCAATACCACTGTATTGCGACAACAACGGCGCTATAACTTTAGTGAAGGAACCCAGGTCCCATTAGAGGTCCAGGCACATCTTGAGGCGGTATCACCTGATCAGGGAGATCGTGGGTCGCCAGGAGATCGAGGTTCAGAGAGTTACTACGGAAGATAACACTGCTGATCAACTCACGAAGGCCTTACCCCAGACTCAGTTCGAGCGGCTGATCGAGATGATAGGTCTTCGATACGCCAGTACATGGCCTTAGTGCATGTGGGAGATTGTTAGTGTATATGCACTAGAGGCCATTACTGTATCATACTAGTTTGTATATTACTTAATGGAAGCTTGGGGTATTCATAGTTGTATAGACAATCTTGCTCAAAATAGTAGTATGCTACTTGGTTTGTTTCTATTTTAATGTGTACATGTGTTTCTTTTAGTATATCACCTATACACATTAGTGGAGCCCTTAGGATCTTTGCTTGATTTCCAGCGTTGTGATGGCAGTCACACTCGTGGGGACTGGGTAATCCACAAGCACATCCTTATACAGGTCCCTAGTCGTAGGACTATCGAGACAGGGAATCGATACTCCGGAGTAGACTAGCGTATGCGCTTCTCATCCCAGCATGGGAGATGGTCTGTCCCACAGCCGTCAGTACGTCGTACTTGAGATAGTATGCGGGTGCTCGTTAGGTTACGAGTACACTGGACAGGACTCGTCGGGAACTGTTGGTTGGTACTATACCTATCGTCAGTTATCAGTTCCCAGGTGACATGAGTACAGCTTAGTCCGTTGACTTGACACTGTCACTTCGCCTCGAGTGTGTTCCCACTGTATTTTGATTACTACCCTACCACGGCTCAAAGGAGTCGTGCAAACAGGTAGTAGTTGGGTGCAGTCCCGAAGCACTTGGAGGCAGTGACGGTTAGACAGGATTTGTCTCTCCCGGTATTGGGGGTTGATATCGCGCTGTGTCTAGGAGAGCCATTACACAAAGTCCCTGACCAGGGCAAGCGAGATATACTGGTAGGTTTCCAGTGTTATCTCAGGGTGTTCTGGGCTACACTCCGACACGACTTGTACCGCTATTAGGAGACTGACGTTTACCGCCTCTCTAGGCCCACCATGCGATATTCTCAGACGAACAGACCGGACTGTACGCAGATTGTCACATTCAGGCTCAGTAGGAGTTCAGATGAGTTTCACCTCGTCCGTCTTCTTATCGGCATCTACCTGGGGGGCCGTTACGCACAGCTAGTGCCGCTTGCGGTCTGTGGTTAAACCCACTGCCAGCATAGTGTCGAGTCTTTAGAGTCCCACACAGAAAGCTATTCGTCTTTAGGCAAAAGAGTAGAGGTCGCATGGTTTTGCGACAGGGTTCGGTCACATCCGTGCACTTGTGCACGTTTAGTGTCCGGGCAGTTATCACTAGCGGGCTTTGGTTTAAGCCAGATCCTAGTGTACGTTTTGGGATTGGTTTTATCTCGTTTGTATTCGTGTTCCTCGGAACGCGGATGCGGGTGTGTATGCACGGTTGACAGAGACAGAGGCAGATGATTCTCATTAGGGTTGTTGACTGTTGACTTTTACTAAACCATAATGAGAATAAGAAATATGATTAATGATAATGTTAATTAAGTATTATTGTGCCATGGTTGGGTTGAAAGGTTGACTTTGTTGACTTAGTTGACCGGTTGACTAGGTTGGACTTGTTGACCATCATCATGACAATGGCTATCATTCCTTGGCATTGACCTTTACTTGCTTGTTTGTTCACAAATTGCATTTAATGCATGAAATGATATTGCCATTTGATATGATAATAACCATCACATAATACTCAATTATTATTATTTGTTATGATTATTTTGGATTATGAAAGCAAGGGTGGGAAAAGTCTTGCTCATTCTATCATTCTTATTCTCTCTCATCCTCAAGCTCTCCCTCTTCCTCTTGCTCTTTCTAGCTCAAGGAAACTCCCTCTCATGAGTTGAGAACCATTTCCTTAGAGATAAAACCCAAAACACTTCTCTACTCATCCTAGTATACAAGGTCTAGCAAACCAAGTGTTCTAGTTTCCTCAAGATTGAGGTTGGAGCCAAAGGTAGAAATTTTCAGGTGGATCCATTTTCGGCACAAGGAGACGACGAGGAGAGAACCATCCGACCACCACAAGGAGTCGAAGAGAAGGAGGTCAAGTTAAGGTATAACCCCTTAACCGAGTAGGTAAAACTTCTAGTTAGGTTGTTAGATAGTTGTTTAACAAAGATCCGTATTTTGAGTCCATGTTACCCCACCGTAGAAAATCGTTTTTCACCATTTCCGCAACCCCAAAGAACCGGGGACGGGTAACGTGGACTTACAATATGTTTGTCATAAAGCTTTGTAAAAAAAAAAACTTCTATGTAGACGGGTTGCAGAATGCATAGCTGACTATATCTTGAAGGGAAAGTTCCTAGTTGATGATATAAATGTATACTCCTTAGGTAATTGAACTTGGTATTGCATTTCCTTGGTAGTTGTAATCATGATACCTTTAACTTTGGTAAACCATGTTCGTGACTGAGTCTCTTGGTCACAAATATTTCAAACTTTGGGAGTTATTTAGGACATTGTTCTTAACTCAGCATAAGTAATTTAACTAGTTTAATGATATACCGAATTATATAAGTATATAATTTTTCTATGTGTGCATGTGTAGCTATTTAATAGAAGGAAAAATTTCAACTTGTATAAATATGACATGTAAGCTTTTCATTTATAAAGAAATATAACAAATTACTCATAACATATTACTTTGGATAAAGAAAGGGTTTCGATGCATAGAGAGAAGTATTTTTCTTTTTATCATTTAGTGAAAGAAGATGTCATGGTCGACTTTTGTACTTGATCCACATCTTTCCAAAGGGAACAACAATTTTAGAAGATATCATTTTTAAAAATAAAAAATGTAATTAATACTGGTCATTTAATGTTTGTTACAAAAACAGTAATAAATATTTTCCAACAAGATAATAAACTTATTCATCTGCATTCTAATATCAAGTATTTATCGTTCCCACTTTATAACATAACTAAAGATGGTAGACATTGATCAGTTCCCATCCTAGATATTGATCAGTTCTCATTATGAAATATGATATTTATCGTTCGTCTTTGATTATGTGTTATCACGAGACACGATCCTAATATTTTTCTTTAATCATGTTCATCCGTTAGACACGGTCCTTTTCTCTACTGTTAGCCCCTGCGCTGTCGTAAGACATGATCATCATCTCTACCTAGTCCCACGGAAGTGTTGCTTGATAATCTTAAAGGTTGTGAATTGGAAGACAAAAATAAAGGTTAACAGTTGTATTAGAAGATACTAAGAAACTAATGGTATTACTTTTTGAAAGATAATTAGGAGAAATTGTAGATTGGTTTTAAAATGATAAATATAATTTAAAGTTCTTATCTGGGCCGTTGACTCCATCTCTTCTATGTGGAATAAAATTCATCATCCCAGCCTCTCAAAAATCACCATCTAGCTTTTCCAGAGGGCCAGAGAAGACGATATCGTATACTCGAATATCTGGTAGAATCCTTTTACGGATTCTCATGGAAGAGGAAATGAGGCACTCATGGTTGGGTAGGAAATGGAAAAGTTGCTTTTTGCTAATAGACCATATGGTTGCCATCATGTTAAGAAATTGTTCTTGCCGACATTCTTTTATAGACCCCAATAATGCATCTAGGGCCAGTGTATATGAACCAAATTATTAAGCAAATCTTCTCATTAAATATTATAAAAAATTTGCACATTCAAGTATATTTTGCTTTTATGGTGATGAGATTATTCAATGAATACAGGTTGTATTCATGAATGTTCTGTATTGCTTATGGTTCTATGTATTTAACACGTATACATGATTCGATCCATCTAACTTCGATCTTAGATATATAGAAATTTGGTTCATTTTTTTATGAGGGGTAAATGAAGTTATACATTGTCTCTCTCTTTTTCTCTTTTCATATCTTCTTCCCTTCTTCCCTTTTGAATCCAAGGAGTGATTGATCAAGGGCATTTTATATTAATGCCCCATTTTATATCAGGTCCATCTGGCCATTGGAGACAACAAAGCAGGGCAATATTTATATTGTTGGGTGCTGGCCCATTCTCTATTCAGTATCAAATTTTATTGACTCGTTTTTTGTCCTCCATAAATTGATCATAGTTAATAAGCTATGAGATTTGAAACGTCACAATTTGTATAATAACATATCAGAGCTTGGCGCTTTACCACTGAAAGACATGCTGGTCAATATTTTGCTTCAAAGCACCACCAATATTCCTTAGAATTTCCAGTATTTTGGAGTCTAATGTGATTCTACAATTTAGATGAGAATATGTATCTACACAGTAGAGCATGGGATTGATGTATCGTCTCCACTTAAAACTTCCATCCTTGTTGTCACCATTTCAACTTCTTCTAAAGCCCAAGATGGGTCCTAATAACCTGCCCATTTGGGATTTAGATATGGCTTGTGTATCTACGCCTTCTTTTTCTTGGTTTCGACGTGAGGATTATATTCTTCATTTCAATAATCTTCTTGTGCACTAACCATCCTCAGCCAACAGCTGTTTATTCTGCATCATGGTGTGTTTTAGGATATTCTGTTCAAGGAGGCATAGTTACTTGCGTCATTTGAAATAAAAATAATCAACACCTGATCTTGAATCTGACGGCAGTATTGATGGCAGTATTCAGTTGTTGAAACTTTGGAAAATAATACAGAACAAGTGAATTGTAATCGCTTATCATTTATAGCTCATAATTAAGTCTTTTTGAACAAATTTTGGCTACTTGACAGTCACATGCACTTTCCATGTATTGAATTTATTCATTAAAATAGATGATGATAAAAAGCTCTATAATCCTCACTTCATAGAAAAGTAACATGTTGTCCAAATTAAATGTGCTGTATTAAAGTCAGTACCGACTATCAAGTATCTATATAATGTGATAAAATGAAGTTTGCCTGCAAGATTACTCCCTTGAGAGCAACAAAAACTGATGCATGAACCTCGATACTTATGCTGCTGCAGGAAATGAATGAGAGCTTGGAAGACGCGAGCAACGAGCTGATCCTATCGGACGAGGACGTGGTGAGGTTCCAAATAGGGGAGGTTTTCGCTCACATGGAAAGGGAAGAAGTCGAGGAGCGATTGGAGAAGATGAAGGAGGAGTCGAGCAAGGAGCTCGAGAAGCTGGAGGAAGAGAAGGAATCAGTGTTCGCACAGATGGCCGAGCTCAAGAAGATCTTGTATGGGAAGTTTAAGAACTCCATCAATTTAGAGGAGGATTGAGCCGAGAGCATCGTGTTGTTTCCCCTTCGTTCTCATCATTGTTGTTTGGCATGTGCTTTGCTCGAGTATAATTTGTTATTTGAGGCTTTGCAGCGTTTTGAAAATCGTTTCGGTGAAATTTCGGAAAATCGGTAAAATGAGTGGGTTTTCTGTAAAAAGTCAAAATACAAATATCTTATTATAAAAATTAAATATACATATTCTAGCTAAGTAATTGCTATTATTTGGTGTTTATTGAGCCGCTGATGAAATTTCAAATTTTCTGAAAAAAAAATATTATTTTATTATTATTTTAAACCGTCACTAATACATTTAATTAGGGAAAATTACAAATTGGAATGAGTTGAAACAAATTTTGTGCATCATAAAACATTAAATAAAAATTTATCATGTGGTTTTTGGAACGAAATCATTTGCCAAAATGGTTTAGAAATTATTGAAGAAAAAAGGCTTTTTTTTAGCGTAAATAGATGTTTGGGGTATTGTATTTATCATTTTTCATCACCTCACACCTGTGCCCACACCCACACACCCCCACTTACTCCTTCCCATGGCTGAATTCAGCTCCCACCATATTTTTCCCCATTTGATTTTCAAGGAAAAAGAAATGAAAGAAAAGAAAAGAAAATGAGTGAAGTAGTTAGACTTTTGACTTTGTTTGACCTTGACCTTGGCCCTCCCCCATTTTCCTCACCTCTCTCTCTTGCCCCCACCGACTTTTCTGGCCGAAAATTCCTTCTCCCCACAGCAGCCCCCCTCCATTTTCCCCTCTCTTTTCCCTTCAAAACTTCATGAAAAATTGCATCAAAAATCCACCAAAAATCCCACAAAATCAAAGTCCTACCCATTTTAGCTTAGCCCGTTTAGCATGGATCCTTGTGAAAAGAGAGCATTTTGGGAGACCATGGAGTCTTGTGGACCTTCATATATTTTTGGGTATAATTCTAAAACTTTTTGTTGCTTAAATTATTACTGATTTCTTAAGCTAATTTAATTAAGTGTTATTTGGATATGTGAGTTTAATTGCAAGTTTTGGAATTCAAATTGTGAAATTGAATGCAAGTTAGGGTTTATAAAATTGGTGTGTGGTTGTGTGTTATAATTAGGCTTTGTTGTCATGTTAATACGAGTTTAGTAGCTAGTGCTAATGGCTAGCTTTAAAATTTTTGTTATTTTGCTAATTTGCTTACTAGGTTTTTGAAATTTGTTAAATGCTTGGGATTAAAAATGTGATTAGGTTTTTCTTAGCTTCATTAACTTTATTAAGTGTGGTTTAATGCTTTGGATCATGTAATTCTAAGCTAGATTGTAGTTTGTGCATTTTGCTTTGAAATTGTTAAAAAGGGTATTTTTGGTAAACTAGAATATTAGGATTTTTGGAATTTAATTAGATTAAATTCCGGAAATTGTTTATACGACTTATTTAAGATATTTAATAAATATATTGGCCGCTACATTCATTTAAACATCCTGTTTTGTATAAAAACGGCGAATTGTGCTTGCTAGATTTTCGGAAAAATGACTTTTTAAGCAAAATTGAGGTTTTTGTGAGTTTTAACCTAGTTTATATTAAAATTAGTGTTCGTGAATGTGCAAATGAGTGTGATTGGATTTTTCTCGATGGTTTGACGTTTGTACATCGACATCGAGGGTTGGTTTGACTATTCTTGCATGCGTAGGCGATAGGTTTGGACCTATGCGTGATACGCGTGCCAATTTGATTTTCGTATGCCGTTTCGATTTCGAATTTAGTTTTAATGCGATATGGTGCGTTATGATATGTAGGTACCCCCATGTGGACTTCGAGACGACAAGTAAGCGCGTGGCGACGTCGGTACCGGCTAGCGAGGACCAGGTGAGTAGATTTATATCTACGGGAAGAAGTCGGGTGGATGGCGTATAGCACCCCCGCAGTCCGTGGTGATGTATACGGATGCGTATACACACCAACAATTTATGATATGTTGTTAGGATTTATTATTGATGATTTTAGATGGATATTGGTGTTGGATTGGTGCATGGTTACGAAACCTTAGGTAGTGGATGCACTACACTTACACATACACACATATACATACTTGCATACATTCCTTATTTCATATGTGCGTGTATGGGAATATATTTATATGTTCACATGGGTATGAGACTATGTGTTCACATACGGATTTGAGGAGGATACTTGGGATTGAGCTGAGTCGATGAGATTTGTTTGTGGTTGTGATCTCGGTGATATGGCAGGATTCGTACTTAAGGTACGTCTTGGTGTTATAGCGGATCTTGCGGCGGCGATACGGGTGAGTAGTGTTATAAATAATTGGTCGACATATGATCGTGATCTGAGGCATAATATGCTAGGATATTGATATTAGGCCGTATCGGGCGATATATACCCCTTGATGATGATATGTGCTGACGATATCGGTTTGTATGAGATTGTCGATCAGTAGTCAGATCATGAGTATATTGAGGATATTAGTATTGTACTAGACATAGGTCAGTACCCTAGACTATGATCTTGGATAAAGAGGATACCAGAGGAATAGTGTGAGTAATATGATATTGACCCGTACCCAGATTTGGGGATGCCGTACGACGGATTTACGTACGAGCTATATCTTGATGATTGATCCGCACTCTTGACTTGGGATATCTGATTATAGATATGGTATCGGATATGATATTATTGAGGCGGGATCACCGACTAATATATATACAGGTATGTATATGTATCGACTCAGATGTTAGGCGGTTTCCTTACCTGTAGTCTAGCTTATAGCGTAGCCCTTTAGTTTAGTTAGTTGTTAGATTAGATTCGGTTCCTACCTATTTCAAAGCTTACGAGTCGTGCGTATTTTTAAAAGACAGCCTAAGGGATCCTACGGATATTTCAAAAAACGTATCTTTTCTTAAAAACACCGTAGCCCCTATTTTCAAAACCCCACGATTCGTGTTATTTCAAAAGGCACCATTGTAGGACTTATATTAGGTTAAAACAGATTAATTATCGTTGCGTCTAGTATTCAGCTCCCGCTCATTATTGTTGTTTGCTCCGCATCACATGCTTATATTATGCTTCATATTCTACTGTTGATATCTTGTGGTTAGGACACCAGCACCATTACCGATGATGCGTATGTACCACGTACACTTACTTGCCGGCTCACACACATCTTCATCGGTAATTGCCATGTCACGTACACCTTAGAAAATATTATTGCTTGACATAGCCTGTTAGCTAATAGTTTAGACATGATATTAGTGTACTTGCCTTATATGTTAGTTTAGACATTATAGTTATTACCTGCTACCTCATGCATACTGTTATTCATTGTTATGCCGCATTCATGGATTCTCATGCATATATTCACTTTTTACGTGCTATTGAGGTTTTGGATTTGGATTTCCATGAGATTTTCTGGATTTGGGGAAAACCGCAAAACATATACAAACTTCTTCTTTCTCTTTTTAAATAAAAAGCGCGGTTTTTCCCATGATGTATGAGTCGTCCACCATGAGTTTGCTGATAGATTTGGAGACCCGATTCGAGGAGTCGGATGAACCGTTTCGGGTACATGGTGGACCCGGTAAGGTACCCGGGGCAAGAAGCTCGTGGTGATGACGATGAGCCTGGCAGGGGGAGACTACCTACCGGTGATTTTACCCGACGCGTCGGATATCCGGAGGATACCGTCGTGGTCTTGAGATGGATGGTAGGGGCCGGTCTGGACTGACGGCGCCCTAGATATTGAGATTGAGACATTGAGATTTCGAGATATTGAGGTACTGAGATTTGATGATACAGGCCAGTCCGGATGGCCGGAGCCTGAGGTTTTGAGACATTGAGATTTATGTTTTGTGTCGATGCTAGACACTGTTGATGCTGATTTCATTTATGATACCTCATTTTAAAAATACAAAGGAAATCTCACTAATTTATGAAAACAGTTTCTTCATTTACATGTATTCTGTTTTCATGCATTCATACCTCATTCATATGATATATTGCTACCTGAGGCACTGACACGGGCACATGAGATCACACTCGGGTTAGATATTACCCTAGCCATTGTTATAGGCTGCATGTTATTCATATATTTGAGGATATATTATGATCATTGACCTAAGTTGCGTTATTCATGCGATTTTCTGTTCGTAGATCTTTTTCTACTCACGAGTTGGCAACTCACCCCCGTTGTGCCCCAGTTTCTTGCAGGTGTTGCCGTACGGATTTCATTACGGCTTTGCGGGCACGGTTTCTTTTCGGGTGACTTGCTAGTAGGTGGGTTTATTGTATCTTACCCATCATTATACCTTGTATATTATATTTCAGTTGTATCTAGAAGTTCCATCAATCAAACTTGTATTTTTTGAGATAGAGACCAGTAATGTTATTCTTTCGACCATAGAGTAGCATGTTATATTTCTTGAGTTTCTTGCTGGTTGAGTTCCATTTCTATTGTGATCCTCGCCTTTAGGCGTTGTATATTATGTTGCATACATGTTGATTTGATATGGTTCTTCCTATTCTCTACTACTTCTCTTGGTTTGGATTTCTGTGTTTCGGCTTACTTAGCATACGTACTCCTTGAGACGTTCGTAGTCTAAGTGCCGGTCATGTTCCGTACTTTCGGGTCGTGACAAAGTTGGTATCAGAGCGTTAGGTTTTACCTTCGGAGCGTAGGATGACCCTTGGTTGATGGAATAGGTGACTAAAGTAGAGTGACGTACCGTTGGTATGTTCCGCGACATATTTACGACACGCCACTCCACTTAAGAAGCCTTAGGATGTACATTTCCTTGTTCAGTATTATATTCCTTCCTGATCTAGCCTCATCGGTACCAGTTTGGTTTTGCTGCCACGATTACGGGCAGGGAGAGCTACGGCTAGAGTTGCGGTCAGCACGAGCTCGGCACGAACGAGGACTGACCAGGGCATGATTCCGGCGACACCCGATTATAGAGAGGTGTCTTTTGACTGTGTTTCCGCGCCACGAGCGTTTGGCGGATCGCCTTATGAGGTTACCCGGATGTGCTGATCGACATTAGAGGATTGAGCTAATGATAGAGGCCAGCCAGATCTTGATGACCATTGGTGTGTTGCTTATTCATGATGATCGAGGCACTGTTCGGCGTGCAGACGAGCGAGCCAGTTATTGCTGCGAACGACGAGGTATTGCCCCAGATGCTGGAGTTAGTGCAGAACGAGTTGTACTAAGAGATGATAGAAGGTCGCTAGTCATCGTGGATGAATGACTAGGACATGTGGATCGTTCGCCTAACCCGATGCGAGGTCATCAGATAGATGGATTCCAGCTAGAGACGACTTCACGTGGAGACGTTGGGAGTCGACAGAGACGATCGAATGTCAGAAACCTATTATTCCAAGTTTAAAGTAGTCGGAAAGACATGCAGGCAATTCTATGGTCCCTCTAGAAGAATGAAACCCTAACTCGACTTAATGACCGTGTGAAAGCCTTTGAACCTTCGGGTTTGCGGCAGTTCTACGGCTCCATTAGTGAGGCTTGGGTTTGCCTTTCTACGGCTGGACCACCGATGCTGTGGTATGTACTCGATACTATTAAACTGTGCCCAAGAGGTTGAGCTCTTGGGGGATTGTGAGGTTTTGACGACTCGATCGGATGGCTCGACTTAATTCGGATGCTAGGTGGTGAGATGCATTCTTGGGAGACTCCAGATACGAGGATAGCCGTTGGAGCTCAGTCCATGCAGCCGCGACGAGACGAGTCCAAAGCAGACGACATTAGAGAAAAGTGGAATAAGAGGTTCGCACCAGATCTAGATGAGATGACGTTCCACTCCGCCGACATCAGAGAGGCGATGCGCATGCCGAGGCATGGTACTTGGACTTACCTTCCAGAAGGAGTCGCGATGAGTATGCAGTCGTTCCAGAGCAAGATGCAGATATAGGAAAGGACAATGACTTCCGGACAGTTGGCAGAGACGAGACATAGAAGAGACCGTGAGCAGGATTCCTTCCAGGATACTGCTGCGATGATACTTGCACCCAGGATCAGATGTGTCACGTGCATTCAGAGAGCCAGAGGCCGACGCCAGTGATATGCTGCCTTGACAGGGCCGATGAGCCGATGGATTGTGAGATTGGTAATCCACGGAGAAGACTTGGACCCAGGAGTGGTCATGTTACGCACACCAGCAGGCCAGAGTTCATGATCATCGACGAGACGTCCCACTAGTGACCGCGACAGTTGGCCCGAGATTCTTAGAGGATGCACTTGAGCGGTACTGTTCTGCCATTATTGATTTCGATGTTTTGGGTGATTTATTCGTATGATTTGATTTTGATGATTGAGGATTTACGATTTTTGCACAGTGTTGCACTTGATATCGTTTTCGTGCTTTAGTTTCACATGTTTGTGATTTTACGGTTTTAAACAGTTGTCACGCCCCGCTTCCCAGAGTACGCAAGATTGGGCACGTGACATAGCCAACCATGCTACCTGTGGGTAGGAAGTATCCATCCACAGTCACATTACGGTTGTAAGGGATATCAAGAACAAATAATAAACTAATCTAATACATGTCCAAATCCATAATAACGAGAATCAATAAACAATAAGTGCGGAAGTAAATGATCCAATACAATAAATAAACAGTATGTCCCATAATGCGGGCTCACATCTGGAAATGAAATGACATAAATAAACTAATCACTAAGGGACTCACAGATCAGCCTATTGACTGAAGTGCTCCTGCTCGATCGTCGACAGTGGTACGGAATCTGGGCCATGCAAAACCCAGACGTCAGCGCGTCATGACATCAAGTATATAGTATAAATATGGTAATAAGCAGTGCAGGTATGAACATGAATAAAGCAGTACAATAACAGAGCAGGGTAAAGTGCACGGGTGACTAAACTGTCCTATCAGGTTTCTACTCTATAGTCTTTGAAATCAATTGATGAATCGTCGATGTAACTCAATAGTATCCCGTGCGTGCCCGGGACCACGGTCAAAGCCCTCGGGGCTGAATCCGAGACGTGCCGCTAAGCAGTAATAGGTAGTAGGATGGGCGAGTGATGTCAGCATCAACACTCCGGGGCTGGCCAAGCCCGTAAGACTGATCAGAACATGTATTGAACTGTTGAGTTACAAGTCGGTTTCACCTTTGATTTCCCCATACCCCCAAGCTATGTATGTCAGGTCAGGTATTCAGTAGTCAAGGACTAATGCCAACAGAAAATCAGGTAAAAGTAGGTCTGTCTGGATAGACAGCAGGGATGGTCAGGTTTGTCGGCATAAGCATGAAATCACGAAACAAGTCATGTCACGGTATAACAGGATGAGTCGGTATGTATGTATGTCATGTGTAGCAGGGTCAGGCCAATATGTAGTGCAATCGAGTATGTGCTCACAACAGGTATACAATCAAATAATGAACAGCAGCAGGAAACAGTAAGTAACAATATTATTCCATGTAAACACAGTGGTGTTTGTATTCTCTTATTAACAGGTTCAAGCACCCTTGGGTGCAACAATCACAGGGTAAAACAATATTAATAACACGAAGCAATAAAGCCAATAAAACTACAGCATAATAATAGTTACAAGGATGATCTAGCAAGGACGTTCTAATTGGTTTAATTAGTTAAAGGGTGGATTGATAGCATACCGATTAATTACACGAAACTACCATACTGATTTAATGTTAAGGCTTATTGTGACCGTCGGTTTTAAGTTATAAACTAATATGATAATCAAGAGTGAAGCAAGACTTGATATTGTGTACTAGCATGTTAAAGCAAGTATTCAGATACTTGCCTCGACGGTTTCGCAAACCGGAAAGCACGGATGCACTGTCGGCAGAAAACACGAGACGGGTGCACGGGCCACGGATCGAGTCCCAACAGAGAACAACGGGATCACACGGACCAGGGTACCTTGCTGGAGCGTCGGGTTCCAAAGACGGCACGGTCGGATTCCGGCAAAAGTCATCGACAACGAGTTAGCAACATGATACAAGGAATAAGATCAGCGGGGGGGGGGGGGGGGGAGATTTGCACAAAAGGAAAGATGAGGAAGGCTTACCAGGAGACACCAGGGGTAACCCCGGCGGGCTCGACGGCGCTGGAACGCCAGCGAGGCAGCGACGACGGCTGCGAAGGCTTGAACAGCCTCGGGTTCGCTGGAGATAGGGTGCGACGAGTAGAGGAGGGTGGTGGTCGACTCTGGTGATCGAGGGGGAAAGGAGGTGGCGCGGGTGACGTCGATGAGGGTCGACGGCGCGTTCTCCGACGAACTGCAGAGGGTAGGTGATGGGGTTATGGGCTCGGGTTGGAGGTGGTCCAGCGAGGGGAGGAGGAAGGCGACGACGAGGTCGCGACGAGGAGGAGGAGAGGGAGTCGCAGGAGTCGTCGGCGACGGGAGGCGGCGTCGACGGCGAGAGTTGTGGCCGGGTGAAGTCGTCGGGGTTGGGTGCAGGCGCGGGAAGGGAGCGAAGGAAGGAGGAAAAGGGTGCGGCTGGGCTCGCGGTGGCGAGGGCGGCGACGGCGAGGTCGCGGGGAGGTCGGCGGCTCGAGTACGAGGGCTAGGGTTTGGGTCCTCGTGGGTTTTCTCGTGATCGAGAGGGGGAGCGAAGGCGGCTGCAAGGATGATATAAATAGGAGGAGAGAGAGAGTTGTTAGAGGGAGAGAGAGAATGAGGGAAGAGAGAGATAGAGTGAAACGGGGAGAGAAAGATTATTGGATGAGAGAGAGAGAGATAGGGAAAGAGGAGGTGGGGCCCACGAGTTAAATTGGGAGCTCGTGATTGGCTGATCACGAGGCAGAATTGATTTGGTAAGGATTTGTGAAAGATTTAACTGTGAACGAATATATATTCGTATACTTATAGTTTTAAGATATTAAATTAAATGGGCCTTTTTGGCGCGAAATGAAACATTTCCAAATTGAGCCCGGGTTGCGCCCAAATGTTCCAAATTCAAATTATAGGATTTTAAGCGGGTTCCAAATTTTGAAAAGAGGTGTTTAATGATTAAAATGCATGCCCCCAAGTCGGACACTTGCACGCGCGCGTAGTCGTCCAAACTTGCCCGTTTAGCCGAACGGGACGGAATCTCGACACGCGGACGCTACCACGCGACTAGTGGCGACGAGTAGGCCAATATGGATACTTTTAATTTCATTTTAGGAGTTAAAATTTGTTATGTGCCAAAATGACTTAACCGTTTAAAATTTAGCAATAAACACCAGAAAATCAGGATAATTGGAAATGAGCAATATATGACATTCAACTAGAAATATAAATAGTATTATCGGGCTCGGGTGTTACATCATACCCAACTACAAAAGAATTTCGTCCTCGAAATTACAAGAATACAAGATGGCTAACTACTGGAAAAGGTGAGGGAATTTCTGCCGAATCTCGTCTTCTCGCTCCCAAGTGGATTCTCCATGCAATCGATTACCCCAAGAAACTAGCACAAGAGGGATAAACTTGTTCTTAAGAACCTTTTCTCTCCGATCCTTGATTTCAACTGGTCGCTCCTCAAAAGTCAGGTCCTCCCGTACGGTCAACTCCGAATGATCCAAGACATGAGTCTCATCACGAACATACCTCCGTAGTTGAGACACATGAAACACATCGTGAACTCCTGCTAATGATTGAAGAATGAGTTGTATATCTATGAATGGGATTGCTAATCTCATGAATTTTATTGCCTGCGTTTCTTGCGGATCTTTTTCAATGAAATTTTAAGCTTATGGATTCATCTGTATGCGCTTCGAAAAATTCATGCTTCTCTTATATTGTAGCAAAACCCCATCATTATCATTATACTAATAAAAAGTGGTTATCAAAAGTGGAAATTTTAAAATTGCCCCTCTTCTGTCTGTCTCCCACCCACTCTCTTTTTGGTTTGGGTTTATGGGAAAGATTAGCAAGTTAGCAGTATTGTTGTTTTTGTGAAAATATAGGGATATATTTGGAAATCCCCAAAAGTTTGCCTTGTCTTTTTGTGGAGGCCCCGTCAAATGAAAACCCACTTGGGTTTCCACTAAAATACGATGAAATTTCACCATTTCTCAAATAAAGTTCTTTATAAATGCCATGTGGCTTTTTATTACAAATAAATGCCAAGAACTTCAAATAGATACCATGGATTTTTCTCAAATAAATACCATGAACTTCCCAAGGTTCTTTAAATAGATAACATGGATTTTTTTAATTTCGAATAATTATCATGAATTTCCAATGTGTTTCACATAAATACCATGGGATTTTCTTGATAAAAAAAATAGAAAGAATTTTTAATGTTTTTTATATAAGTACCATGGTTTTTTAACAAATTAAAAACCACAGACTTTTAATGTTTTCCAGATAAATGTTATGCGCTTATTACAAATAAATATCACGAACTTTGTATATTATAGAAAATACGACTAGTTTCAGATAAATGCCATGGATTTAATTTTTTTGGCAAATAATACAGCGATTTAACTAATTTTCAAATAAATATCACGGCATTTGTTTTCTCTACTAAACACCATGGACTTTGCTTCTTACTAATAAAAATACCATGGACTTTTATGTCGATAAATCTTGAACAATATATAAACATCACTTTATATAATCAATTTTCCATTGTACAATTTTTTTTATTGATATTTGTACACTAGGCGCAGGGTTTAACCCCAGTAACCTATGAAATTAATTCATTCTTTGCCCTTTTACATTCAATCTTAAAACAACCACTTCAATTTATCACACCATCTTTTTTAAATTTATATTACTTTCAGAAAGGCTATTCTTATCAAAGTATTCTCTTATTAGTTTCGATTTGTTAGGTCTAAATCAATAAACAATATCATCTCCTTTTCTTTATCTTATAAGAAATCCAAAATGCTAACAACCATCAAAATCATTGAATTAATGCTTAATTTTGCCCCAAAGTTTCAAACCATAAAACTACGATGTTTTTTCGCCATGCCTTAATTAATACCGCCATGTTGGTGGAAGCTCTTGGGAAAAAAAAAGAATCATATTTAACTTCTGTAAAATATCTCATAAGAGGCCCTACTATTGGCTATAGTGCTCTTAAAATAATTATTGTATGCAGACAGATAATTATGATGATTGAGGGAGAACTTATACGGGTAGAACAGTCTTTCTCGAGATGATAGTATACTATTTGGTTTGTCTTTATCATTCATGTGTATGTGTTTTACTTACTATTACGTGTCGCTAATATATAATGATGAAGTCCGTAGGATCTTTACTTGATTACCAGTATTATGATGGCGATTATACTTATGGGAACTGAGTAGTCCATAAGCTCATCCTTAAAAGTCCCTAGTCGTGGGAATATCGAGACTGGACATCGATATTCCAGAGTAGACTCGTGTATACGTTTCTTGACCCCGACAAGGGGCGATGTCCGGTCTCACAGCCATTGGTGTCTGACACCAAAGATTGTATACATGTGTTCATTTGGTTATGAATTACACCGGACGGACTCGCCGATGACTCCTAGATGGTATCATACCTATCGTCAGATAACAGTTCTCTGGTGACATGAGTATTGGGCAGTCTGTCGACCTGAGATCGTCATTTGTCTTGTGTGAGTTCCCACTGTACTTTGATTACTATCCTACCACGGCTCTACTGAGTTGTGCAAACATGTTCTAATTAGGTATAGTCCAGAGCCATATGAAGGCAGTGAGCGGATTGAGGGGATTCATCTCTCCAGAGTCGATATTGCGATGTACGCGATTAGCTATAACCATAAGATCTGGGCCAAGACGGATGAGATTTACTGATTGGAGATCAGTAGTTTCTCGGTTAGTTATCAATTTCAGATCGGCACAACTTATCGTGTTATTGGAAGTCTGACGGTTTTCACCTCCGAGACCCGGTATGAAACATTCTTAGATGAACAGACCGGACTGTACGGTGACTGTCACTTATAGGTTCAGTAGACATTCAGATGAGCTTATTTGTCGATATTCCTTTCGTTCAATACCTGGGTAGCCATTACGTACAGCTAGTGCCACTGACATACTTATGGTTATGAATTGGATCCAATAATTCACTGCCAGCATATTGTCGAGTCTTTAGAGTCCCACACATAGATTTTTCCGGCTCTAGCGATATGATGTAAATGCGTATATTGGATGCGTACCGGAGTTTGATTAAAACATGTGTATTAGATGCACTAACGGTAATCAGACGTTTGATAATATTAGCCGGTCTTTTGGAAATACGGATATTAAATCAAATATTGATTTAATATATTAATACATATATTGAATATATATATATTAACTAGCATTATGTCGTCTTTTATATTTATCTCACTTTTGCATTTAGTGCTAATGGAAATTATAAAGTATATGTTTACATATTTATATATTTTCCATATTGATTTTCCTTCTCATTTATTTTGGACTTGACTTGACAAGATGGGAGAGGGCGCACACTCACCCTAATTTGGCTTAACAAGTGGACAAGGGGGAAGTGGGTGGAGATTTGGAAGAGAAAGAGTGAGGAGAGTGTATATGAGAGTATACTCTCATTCGTAAAAGGATCAGGGTTTTATTTTTCCACACTCATCTCTCTTCATCTTCAAGTTCTCTACTTTTTCCTCTCTTCTAAAATGAGTGAAGGAATATTAAACCAAGTGAGAAAAATTATGAGTGACACTAATCTACACCTCTTGGTTAATTAGCCTAGTAAACTAGTTAACCAAGTTTCTTCCCCATTGGAGCTACTTTAAAGTGGAGATGAAGTTAGAGTTGGGCTTCCTCAAATGGATCCATCTTTGACAAAAGAAGGACTTCACCAAACTTGTTCCCTACAACCTAAGATCCTAACTAGAGTTCAAGTTTATCCAAGGAGTATATGAAGATACTACAAAAGTTGTATTTTCTAACCTTGAATGGAATGCTCTTTTGGTTTTCAAGTTGCAGTTGTTTGGAAATGATTCTTAGTTGTGAATGCTAGTGTTTGCCTTGAAATTTTTGTTTCATGTCATGCTCCCGCTTCCGTTGCACTCTTGCTAGCATCCCTACATTGGTATCAGAGCCAGCGCAAACACCGGAACTAGGTGTAGACGATGCATTAGTTTCAAGCCAAAATTTTAACTGGATCGAGTTTTGAATGTCAAGTTTCTGTTGGCTTTTTTAAAAAATCACCTGAATTTTTTTTAATGTATGCCAGTGGGCTATTCTTCCTATAAGGGTGTTAATTTGAGAAGACGAGGCCAAATGGATTTGTTACGGCCGCCGAAATATTCAGTTTAGCCGAAACCGGCGACCAGAACATGGCTATTTTGGTCCATCTTCTCACACTGACTTAACATTGGTAAAACTTGAATTTTAGCACCATTCTTTTTGCCCCAGATTTCCTGTAAGCATAATCTTTGTTTTGGGGCAATTCAGAAAGCTTATCGATCGAAACTTTTGTATCGTTTATGATCTTTATTTGTGTATGTGTGTTTTTAAACGTCATCTATTTGCTATAGGTGTCACGGTCCGAAAAAGGGGCACATGACCGACACACGAATTACATGAAGTTAAGTGGACCCCGTCGTAACCTAAGTAAACCAAAACCAGGAATCTAAACTATATAAATAAGAAAAATAGATAATAATAGGTAGAGATGAAGTTTTAGAAAGGTTTTTATAAAAAAAATAAAGCTTGTTTTGAAAGATTGTCTGAAAAACGGATAGCACCTTTTTTGTAAATTTTAACTAAAACGAGTACAATGATAAGTATATAATAAGTATCCCCACATACATGAGCTAAATCAATGCCCAAACGGCGGAAACACAACCACGCAGTAATATACGACGCCAAATGACGAAAGATCAATAAAGTGGAAAGTAAACAACATAAATATATATCAAGTCGACTCCACACGAGTCCGACAACAACAAAATATACAACTCTAAGGTCCCGACAATACTAGATTTTGTCTTTGATGGAGTACTTCTAGATACAAATAGGTACAAGGCAAAATATGATACAAAAAGAAGCCTACCAATTCAAATATGCGCAACCACTTCCAAAAGATAGCAAATGTACCAAATTAACCGCTACGGATCCAAGCGGTCAAACCTGCAAAGAACTATGGCACAACAAGGGTGAGTTGCTAACTCGTGAGTAGAATTATATAACAAGTTAGAAGTCGTATGGATAAGCGGTGAAACAATTAAAACATGAATACTGTGTACATCAAGGAGGGTAAATAAGCACGCGTCGAAACTAGAGTTCGAGCGATGGAATATAAGGTAGTAAATCGTCATATACAACTCGTGTACCGCTTTCCTAGCATATAAAATATGAATCTGTGTGTGGTTATCCTTTCAACATCAAGTAATCGGTATATGGTCCGGTACGGGTGCAACGTAACCACCAGCATCTGAAATCATGTGAGTTCAGGAAGTAAATACAATACTGCGAAATAAAACGCTAACAATCATCCATCGTCGATAACTCATTGCATATATACATACAACGGTGTCAAATTACGATCACTGTAGCCGTAATGCAATATCTATAGCACACGACCAACGTAAGCACAATCAAACTAACATATATATATATATATATACATATATATATATATATATACATATACATATATATATATATACATATACATATACATATATATATATATACATATACATATATATATATATATATACATATATATATATATATATATATAGCGGATGCTGTTTTATGAAAAAAGGTATGCATCTCATTTAAAATATACATCTCGCCTTTTGAAAATGATTTATTTAAAAAGGGGTTTTCTTTTGTAAAAGTCTGTGTCGATCCTAGACACATGGAAAATAGTGAGACTATTGCTCCTTTGAAAACCTCTTTAGAATACATCGATGTATGAAAATAATATTCAGGTACTGTATCGTGGACCAATCATGTTCGGCTACTATATATAGCATAATATATCTCATCAGTACATGGCATCTATATCGATCCCTCACATAAATAATATCCATCTCAGTGTAGGGTATCTATATCGATCGCTTACATATATAATATCCATCTCACCTCCTCCGATAGCCATCAAATATTCCATTATCCCATATCATAATAATAATCGGTACAGATATCTAACTACGTACCAAGATACATAGTATAACTGGTATAGACATCAAGTGTATGTACACACATAGCAATGGAATATCAATAATACGGACATCTAGTCACGTACAAACATAGCACCGATCCGGACATTTCGTTCACGCACCCGCTCAACGATCGGTACGGACACCTCATGTAGCGTACATGCACGGCGACTAGTACAGACCTCCAGTCGCGTACTCACCCAACAACCAGTATGGACTCCATGTCTCGTACGCGAATCCAATATGAATCATATGTAACATTATCCTACTATAACGTCGATCTTACTACGACGTAAGTACGGCAAGTTCTACGTGGCATGGCAGTACGAATGATGTGTAGTGTACATGTGAGTCTGTGATCGTGCAACATAACAATCATAAGTATTTGTGCTAGTGTTCTACCAAGTGTATCTACAATAAGCCTACTGAGCGATATTAACATAATTTACTGATTAATGAACAAATCTAAGTATACGTGGTATGAATCCTAAACACTTTCAACGATATAATAAAAGATATGTTTCACGGGGGTGCTATATGCCATCCACCCGATTCCCCACCCGTAGATATAATCTACTCACAGTTTGCGATCACGCTAGTCGTATCCTACGACCTTCTCGCGCTTCGTCGCCACCTTGGAGGTCTCCGCAATCAAACCTAGCATTCACATAACCACACACACATATAAGAATTCAATTCGACATCGATATAACGAACAACACCCATAGGTTAGAACTTGTGACCAATCGTGAGCCATCTGTGTGCTAACTACCACGAATTAACCCCCGACTCTCTGTTCTAACACAAAAGTCCCCATCAAGACTTCAAAATACGGATTATCAAGTTTAAAAACCTTAAAATATCGTCCAAAAGCTAAGTAAATCAACTCCAGATTTTGACTCGAGAAATCTAGGACAATTTAGCATATAAAAAGGGCTTATATATCACGTATAAGATCTAATGGCCACACCCCAACACTTAACTCCATAGTTAGGTCGTCAAATAATTCGTTTGGAAGGCAAATTGTGTCCAGGTCATGGTCGTTGGGGCTCGTGCTCCTGGTGGAGTCTCCTGGTGGTCTAAATAGGTCGAATCTATACTCCAAATATTTTGCAGAGATCCCAAACCACTCCAGAATTTGTTTGAACACTAAAACATCACCAAAACTCCTAGTTTTTGAAAACTTAGCTAATATTTAAAACTTTAAACACATGCAAACTTGATAAAAGAAGGATTTTTACCTATATGAAGAGATGAAGAAGAAGATCAAGTTTGCAAGATGTCACTTGAAGATTTGATGAGGCTTCACTTGAAAGAGTTATGCTTGGCATCAAGGTGAGGAATTTTGGAGTTGATTTGTGTTGAGGTTGAGTTTTTGGTGAGTGGGAGAGTGTTTGAGGGGGGAGGGTAGCCATGGAGTAGAGAGAGAGAGCGCTTGAAGAAATGAGAGGGGAAAAATATGAGGAGGAGAGTAAAGAGAATGGGTGAGGGATGGAGAGAAAAGGAGTAGGCATGGGTGAGCCCCCGTCTCTCATGTAGTCTGCCTCTCTCTACTATTCTAATATGAAAGAATATATATATATATATATATATATATATAGCCATGCCATATTTGAAACCCAAATAAAACCCTAATCACATTTTTAAACCCTTGTTAACTTGTCATGGCACCTTAAGTGCAAAATTTGAAAAACAAATACTAGTTTTATCATAACAAGATTTATAATTATCTTTATATACCCAATTCAATAATTGGTACTATTTTAATAAAACTTATTATATTATTATTTAAATTCCAAAATAATATTTACCATTTTCTGAAATGTTACAATATTCTCCCTTAAATAAATTCGGTCCCTGAATTTAAATTTAAACCCCAAATCTTAAAATATTTTATTAAATCAAAATAGCGGGGCTTCGAAGTCTTACACAAGCTAGGAATACTACACAATGTGTGATAATGGGTATACATATAGTATAGATAAAAACAAGCGCATCATAATGGATCACACACAATATGAATCTTCATCGATAAAACATCATCAAATCCTGAGCCAATCATCGACACTCAAAATCCCAAAATATCATGATGCAATGTGTATGCATGTGGAATGAAAATGTGAAACCCAGATAACTGAAATTCCAACACTCGCTACGCTAACCACACCGGCTACGATAGAATGTGCAATGCATGAATCACAAAATCAAATGCAACGTGTGTGCATGAAAACAAAACCAAGTGCAACGGGTGTGCATGAGACAACATCAAGGGCCTCGATTGTGCACGAAACAGAAATCAAGTGCAGCTATTGTGTACGAAAACATCAATCCAGTCATCAAAACACATGATTCAAAATAGCCGACATCAAAATATTCCCTCATCAACGTCGAAAGTGTGATACTCGAATCATCAAAACATCAAGGCCAAGACAAAGGTGATGTCTAGACCACCAAAATACCAAAACCAAAACAAAGAGTTATACTCCGATCACTCAAAACATAATTAAACAACAGCATTGAAGCGTACCTGCTTCAACGTTGACAGATGCCTGAGCACCCGGAGCTGACAGAGCAAGAACTATCGCTTTCCCACCGCTCATGGCCTAACGTTCTCTAACGCTGGATCCATGTCCTCTCTGCACAGGACCATCACATCCACAATCTGTCCGATCCCCGAATGATACTCGAGTAATCACTGGTGGAGGGGAAAAAGTAAACAAAGTAGCTCGTCGGGATGCTATTCTGCTCTAACGCATGGCATGACAGTTTCTGGATTTATGACCAGGCCCCAAACAATTAAAACACAACCGGGCTGGTCTTTGCATCCTATCGGTGTTGAATGGATACTCTCGGGGCCATCCACTCACGTCACCACTCTTCTTCTCAACAGATGGAGTCTCAACTCAACCTCTCTTCGGCTCTAGAGTCGCTCCAATCTCTATATAACGTTCCTCTATCAAAGTGGCCGCATCCACTGCCTCAACGCTGGGCACCAACGGATAAAAACAGCTGCACATCTAGTCCGTGTACAAACCTCTTAATCCGGATCTCTTCTATAGGAACCAAATAAGGAGTATATCGTGACAACTGGTGAACTGAAGGTCATACTCGGCAACTGTCATGTCCGGAGTCTTACGCAAAGAGTCGAAACTACGCACTCGGGCATCTCTGACACAATAAGGTAGAAATCGGGTTAGGATGATCTTCGAAAACTCATACCAAGTCATAGCAGGAAGACTCACTACTCGGCCTCTCTCGATCGAATCGCACCAGGTCTGAGCAAGACCCTCTAACCAAAAACTGGCCAACTTTACTGATCTCGCATCGGAGCATCTCATCAAACAAAATATTCTCGCCATCCTGTCGAGGAACGATTGCGGATGCTCTGATGCATCCATACCGGTAAACACCAGAGGCTTCAGCTTCAAGAACTCAGGGTGAAACACATTTAATGTCCTAATCACCAGAGGCATAACTAATCTCTGAGTACCATGCTGTACCAAAATCTCTAAAGCTGGGTGTGCAACGATATGCCTTGGGTCCGAATAGTCTCAGCTAATGACCTAAATGAATAATATAGATCAAGAATGCTCTCCACCAAACGAGAAATCCTATCTCAAATAAGAGGATCACCATGTTCCAGTGTCACCGGAGTACCGTCCTGGTCAGTCCTCGTCTCGGATGAGCTTTCCCTAACCTCATCACTAACTGCAGCCCTCTCGGCTTACAGTTTCTGACGGCATAGTGACTGGAACAAGAACCAACAACAATTGGTTTCCGAATCTCAACGAAATAGTAATGCAATGCTAACAGCTCAGGAAGGAAGGAAAGAGAATCTCGGAAGAATATGAAATATAAATCCTAAGGTCACTTAAGCGGGGTGCCATGTCATAAATATGTTGCGGAACATACATACGGTACGTAACTCTAGTTAAGATACCTACTCCGTCATACCAAGGGTAGCCTATAAGTGTCACGACCCGAAATGACACGTGACTGGTACTTGAATCATATGAAGTCTATAAGACCCCATCTAATTCAAGTAAGCCAAGAAAACCCAGAAATCTAAACTATGTTAAAAGAAGAAGGCGAAGAAAACTTATTTTAAAGCAAGTGGTTTTAATAACATAAGCCGAATATGCATTTTAAATCTCAAGTCTTTTCTAAAAATTTCGGCAGAGTGTCCTTTGTAAATACTAGGCCCAAAAGGGGTACAACATGCATACTATGAATAAAGGCATCCCCAAGTGGGAGCTAGCTCTTCGTCAATTGACGGTCACAACCACGCAAGCAATATAATATACAACGCCGAAGGGCGAGGATCAAAACTCAAAAAGGAAACTCAAATCATCATGAAACCATAATTATACAACGCGCGACTCTAAGGTCGAAATAATATACAACTGGTCTCTAAGTCAAATAAATAATACAGTCTGGTTGATGGAGCTTACTAGATACAACTGAAAATAATATAGTACAATGGTGGCCACGATGCGAGTGAACCCACCTACCAAAGCAATCACCCGAAAGGAGCAGTGTGCCAGCAAAACCGCAATGAACCTGTACGGCAAAACCTGCAAGAAATTGTGTCACAATGGGGGTGAGTTGCCAACTCGTGAGTAGAAAACATCACTGAGCAGAAATCGTATGTATGACTCATCCTAGGTCAATACGATCTGTAATATATAAATCCTCAATGATAATATGGCCTGAAGCATAAATATAACGGCAATGGTAAACATCTATGCATAAGTGTAATCCCATGTGCTCGTGTCGGTGCCTCAGGTAGCAATATATTATAAATATGAGGTATGGATGCGATATAATAAAAACAGAATACATCATGAATGAGAAAACTGTTTTCATAATATAGTGATATTTCTGTATAAACATTTACATATCATCAATGAAATCATCAGAAAATCAGCGTCAAGTATCGACACAAAATATATATCTCAGTATCCCAATATCTTAATATCTCAGGCTTTGGCTATCCGGACTGGCATGTATCCTCAAATCTCAATATCTTAGGCTCCGGCTATCCGGACTGGCCTGTATCATAAATCTCAATAAAATCACCGGTCAGCAATGCTCCCCTGTCACAAGCTCAAACGCCATTCTCTGCGATCTTCTCGTCCCGGGGTACCCACCGAGTCCACCATGCACCCACAGACGGTTCATCTCCTCCTCGAATTGGGTGTATGATATCGCTCAAGAGCCGAGAAAACTCATGGTGGACATATCACAATCATAACATGAGAAAACTGCACTTTTATCTTTTAAAATAATAAACGAGTTTATTAAATCTTGCGGTTTCTCCAAATCCAGAAATCTCATGGAAAATCCAAAATCCAAAATGAAAAGTCAATAATAATGAATACCGGGCTCCGGCGATCCGGATTGACCCTTATAATATTGCATGACTAATGAATATAAAAATATGCATGAAATATCAAGTAATGAATGCAATAATGAACTAACATACGAAACAATAACATATAGGAACTATCAGCTAGCAAGCTATGTCAATGAAATAATATTCTCTAAGTGTACGTGACATAGCAATTACCGATGAAGATGTGTGTGAGCCGACAAGTGAGTGTACGTGGAGCATACGCATCATCGGTAATGGTGCTGGTGTCCTAACAACAGGTTTCATCATTTCTAACGAAAATACATATAAGCATGCAATGCAATGCGAGCAGCAGAATAAATGATAAATGAATAGTAATGCAGCAATAAAGAAATATACATTCCTATATATGAGTCATACAGTTTTTGGTATCTAAAATCGCACGAATTGTGGTGTTTTGAAAATAGGGCTACGGTGTTTTATGAAAAAAGTACATCCTTTGAAATATCCGTAGTATCACTTGTCCTGTCTTTAAAATACTCACAATTCGTTAGTTTTGAAATAGGTATGACTCGAGTCTAGTCTAACATCTATAAGTAAGCTACATGACTAAACTAACAGGCTAATCGAAAAGGTAAGGAAACCACCTAAATCTGAGTCGATATATATATATATATATATATATATATATATATATATATATATATATATATATATATATAATAGTCGGTGATCCCGCCTCAATAGTATCACATATGATACAATATATAACATGACATTCTCGAGTCAAGAGTACGGATCTATCATCAATATATAGCTCGTACGGTAAATCCATCGTACGGCATCCCAAATCTGGGTACGGGTCAAATATCACATCATCTCATTATTCATCTGATATCCTTATCATTATATCCTGAATATGGGTACTGATCTAAGTCTAGTACATACTGATACCATCTATATATATATGCGTGTGTGTGAAAACACATCGCCTAAGGACCCGCTATACTCATCATGTCGTATCTCATAATACGAACCGTATCATATCACCGATCTCGTGGAATCATGCCTAATCACATCGACTCATCTCCAAATACCATGTACTATCCTCATCATCCAAGTATATGTATACGTATATATATATACACACATAGTCCCATACCTATACGTATATATATACATATCCCCACATACGCATAAGTAAATAAAATGTATGCAAGTGTGCGTGCGTGCGTGTATGTAAACCTTATTCTAGGGTTCGCGACTAAGAAGGTAACTAACGACACTATCATCCAAATACACTAAACTAACCCAAAGTCATCTAAAACATGTCTAGCTACATATGCACATCTCATAATATATAAGTATATATATATATATCATAACGCATACGGGTTTTATACTATGAAACTGCGGGGGTGCTATACGCCATCCACCCGACTTTCCCCGTAGATATATATCTACTCACTTGATCTTCGCTTGCCGATGCCGCTGCCAATGTCGCCACGTTCATCCTTGTTGCTCCAAGTCCACATGGGGATACCTACATATCACACGTAGTATCGTAAACAGAAATCACGCACGAAAACCAAAACGGTACACGAATCTGTAGGGTGTTTTTCGTCACCCCATTGAGATAGAATATGCGCGTGCTTGTCAGGCGTACTACAGATTCCCTCTGTCTTTAATGATTGTGGGGATCCGAATCTCCGGCAGCCGCGGACTAAGCTGCCGTTAATTACCCCTCGTCTTTGGAGCGAGGGAACCTCCGATTGACGGGTTAAACTGGTCATGCGAACTCAATGTGTAGTGTACGTGTGTTGTGTTTTGAAAGGGGGTTTTGGATATATCGGAAGCCACGCAGAGTTTTTACGGGGGTCCCGCTACCCGGATAGCGGGCTGGGGGTCGAGGGGGATAGCAGCCCCCTTGCGAGGTGCGGGGCAGCGCCCCGTTCAAAATTTTTTTTCCAACAGGAGCAGTGTCGTGGAGTGTGTGTGTGTACATATGTATGTATATATGTATATATATATAAAAGGGGGAAAAGGCATCCAAAGGATGTGTGGGGCCAGCGCCAGCGCTTTGAGCGCAAGAACGCTAGCGCACCACGTGTCAGCACGTGGGCGCTCGGGCGCTAGCGCTTTGGGCGCTAGCGCTCTGAGCGCAAGAGCGCTAGCATGCCACGTGTCAGCATGTGGGCGCTCGGGCGCTAGCGCTTTGGGCGCGCAAGAGCGCTAGCGCACTGAGCGCTAGCGCGCCACGTGTCAGCATGTGGGCGCTCGGGCGCTAGCGCTCTGAGCGCAAGAGCGCTAGCGCACCACGTGTCAGCACGTGGGCGCTCGGGCGCTAGCGCTCTTAGCGCAAGCGCGCTAGCGCGCCACTTGGGCGCTCGGGCGCTAGCGCTCTTAGCGCAAGCGCGCCACGTGGGCGCTCGGGCGCTAGCGCGCCACGTGTCAGCACGTGGGCACTCGGGCGCTAGCGCTCTGGGCGCAAGAGCGCTGGCGCGCCACGTGTCAGCACGTGGGCACTCGGGCGCTAGCGCTCTGGGCGCAAGAGAACTGGCGCACCACGTGTCAGCACGTGGGCGCTCGAGCAGCAAAAGGGACTTGGTCCCTGCAATGGGAGTTGTACTCCCAGAAAGGAGCACTTATTATTCTGTATATATATATATATATATATATATATATATATATATATATATATATGAGGAGTTAAACTCCTAAGATGTTTTGAAGCTGATGAAAGGCTTCTCCCTTTGAGCCTTAGTTCTTCCCTAAAGTGGGGTTTCTGGAGATGGGTCTCTTTCTTCTTCCTTTGTTGGCCGGATCTTGAAAATCAAGAGATGTGGGATTTTAAAAATCTCTTCTTTTTGAGATCTAATCACAGATCCAAGTTCCCCTTTGTGGGTTTTGTGGTGAAAAACTATTTAGTTTTGGAAAAGGAAGAGTAAAACTCTTGATTTAATTCGAATGAAATGAGAAGGTTTAGAACCTTGGAGAAGGAGCAGGAGGCACAAAGAACCCTAGTTTTTTTTTTGGGGAAAATGAAAAGTATTGCTTTATTCATCATCATGTTGCCTTTTATAGGCTTACATATTTACATATAACCCCTTGGGCTTTACAAAATGGCATTTTGCCTATCCCATGGCTCATGTGCCATTTCATTTTTGCACATAAGCCATGGGCTTACAAAATATTGGCTTTATGCCCATTTTGCATACATTCATGTATATAAAAAATTACATAAAAATTATTTATTACATGATTTTGTTGTTGGCATTGGGAGGCTGGCCGCGGGCTCGACTTGGGCATGGGCCCGCTTGACCTGGGCTTGGGCCCACCTAGCTTGGGGGTTGACCTCGACTTTGACTCGATCAACCGGGGTGCAAATTTTTACCCCAACAAATTGCCCCCATCAATAAATGCTCACAGCATATGTGGGTCGTGTGCATGAAATTGATGGATCTTCTTTTGCGTTGAGGTGACTTGCTTTGGTTCCCACTTTTTGGGATGCACTGTCCTTTTTACGATATGGACGGTCGACGCTTGGCGCGTCTCCGAGACGGAGTGTCCGAGGTAGACGTTTCCCTGGCCCGGAGCAATTTGGTTCCCGATTTGTTGGAAGCCTGCACTGCCCTTTTTACGACATGGACGGTCGACGCTCTGACCCGGAGCGATTTGGGTTCCCGATTTGTGGGAAGCCTGCACTGCCGTTTTTGCGACATGGACGGTCGACGCTCTGATCCGGAGCAATTTGGGTTCCCGATTTGTGGGGAACCTGCACTGCCGTTTTTGCGACATGGATGGTGGACACTCTGATCCGGAGCGATTTGGGTTCCTGATTTGTGTGGAGCCTGCACTGCCCTTTTTACGACCTGGACGGTCGACGCTCTGATCCGGAGCGATTTGGGTTCCCAATCTGTGGGGAGCCTGCATTGCCGTTTTTGCGACATGGACGGTCAACGCTCTGACCCGGAGCGATTTGGGTTCCCGATTTGTGGGGAGCCCGCACTGCCCTTTTTACGACCTGGACTGTCGACGCTCTGATCCGGAGCGATTTGGGTTCCCGATTTGTGGGGAGCCTGCACTGCCGTTTTTGCGACATGGACGGTCGACGCTCTGACCCGGAGCGATTTGGGTTCCCGATCTGTGGGGAGCCTGCACTGCCGTTTTTGCGACATGGACGGTCGACGCTCTGACCTGGAGCGATTTGGGTTCCCGATTTGTGGGGAGCCTGCACTGCCCTTTTTACGACCTGGACGGTCGACGCTCTGATCCGGAGCGATTTGGGTTCCCGATTTGTGGGGAGCCTGCACTGCCGTTTTTGCGACATGGACGGTCGATGCTCTGACCCGGAGCAATTTGGGTTCCCGATTTGTGGGAAGCCTGCACTGCCGTTTTTACGACATGGACGGTCGACGCTCTGATCCGGAGTGATTTGGGTTCCTGATCTGTGGGGAGCCTGCACTGCCGTTTTTGCGACATGGATGGTCGATGCTCTGACCTGGTGCGATTTGAGTTCCCGATTTGTGGGGAGCCTGCACTTCCCTTTTTACGACCTGGACGGTCGACGCTCTGATCCGGAGCGATTTGGGTTCCCGATTTGTGGGGAGCCTGCACTGCCGTTTTTGCGACATGGACGATCGACGCTCTGATCCGGAGCGATTTGGGTTCCCGATTTGTGGGGAGCCTGCACTGCCGTTTTTGCGACATGGACGGTCGACGCTCTGACCCGGAGCGATTTGGGTTCCCGATTTGTGGGGAAGCTGCACTGCCATTTTTGCGACATGGACGGTCGACGCTCTGATCCGGAGCGATTTGGGTTCCCGATTTGTGGGGAGCCTGCACTGCCGTTTTTGCGAGATGGACGGTCGACGCTCTATTTGACTTGCTCTGCTTCCTGCAGTGTCAGGGGTAAACTTGACTTGCTCCACTTCTTGCGGTGTCGAGACTGGATTCTGACTTGCTCCGCTTTCTGCGGTGTCGGAGTTGAAGTTGACTTGTTGATTGTGATTTGGGTTGGTGATTGGTCTCAAAAACTATCTAGTAACCGCAATCAAGAACGGCGTCGCTTGGTAGCTAGCCGGTGAGTACGGGTCAGTCCACAGGGATGTTGTGAATTTCCTAATCGCTCAAACGAGTTAATTCCGATGGGAGTCGGATTGATTTATTAAATCTAAAAACTAAATCTATCTATACTAAGATTATCTAGATCTAAATCTTGCTAGGGTTAGGTTTAGGAATGGTTTGGAAATGTAAATAAATCTCAACGCTTTCTATACCCAAATTAGGATCTAAAAGGAGTTATGGTAATTATCAATAAAGGGGATTAGATCCGTTCGGGAAGGTGTTCCTTCCTCAGGTTCTTGTCCTTCCTTTAGAGATCCTTACCCTAACCTCCATGGAAAATACGCGCAACCGGGCCTTTATACTACGGTATCACCGCTACCTCGAGGGATAGGGTGCCGTAGGACGCGGTGTGTGCATGTATGCATGGAGTCCTATTGAAAAGTATGATGGGCAAGAAAGGGATGAGAGATCTCATCTCTCAAAAGCCTTTCCCAAAGATAACCCTAACAAGCGAGGAGACTACTCGCTCATTAGCGAATTTGAAAACATTTATCTAGGGCAAAGAATGAAAAATTATCTAGGGCAAGAATTGAAATTACCTACTTACTTTACAGATGACT
This sequence comes from Agapanthus africanus, assembly GCA_030015575.1. Taxonomy (NCBI): domain Eukaryota; kingdom Viridiplantae; phylum Streptophyta; class Magnoliopsida; order Asparagales; family Amaryllidaceae; genus Agapanthus; species Agapanthus africanus. The sequence goes on from JASDDO010000012.1 coordinate 151,180,012, forward strand.
CTCTCCAAACATTTACGCAGGATTGTCAGATCTGAATAGATGATATGAAAAGAGGCATCGATGCTCTCCAAAAGAATTCTAAATTTTATTCATAAAAAGAGGCATGAGGGAGGCATACCTCAAAAGAGGTATTAGGGTCTCTATTTATAAGACATAGAAACCCTAGGGTCACAATTGACTCGTACATCTGCTATTACAAAAATACCCCCTAAGAAAAAGACCTAGTCAACGCTCGCAGCCTTCAGTAGAATTTTGCACCGCCACGGGCCCCGCACGGCCGCGGATCCGCGGCCAAAGCCCACGTTTGGCCGCGGTTCCGCGGCCATTTATGTGCTTTGTGGGCTCATTTTTCCTGGGCTGATTCTGGCTGCCGTTGTCTTTTGTTTTCTTTACTTTTTTTCTCAGGTTGGCTTCTAGGTTTCTTCCAGATCTCCACAGTGAATAATTTTAGTGGACTTTTACCGTTGCTTCATGACGAAGTCTTGAACCTTGCACTGCCTTGTACTTTGTGAACTGATCTTCGTGTAGGCTTGATCAGGATTCCATCATTTATTGGTCGTAGTCTCACTTTTGTATCGTCTTTTGTCTTTTTCACTGTTTTTGTCCCGACAATCTGTAACCTGCAACTATGTAGCAGACATGGGTCAAAAGCACCTGTTTATATGTAAAATAACTAGGACTGGGGAATATAATAATGCAATATTATGATATGAACAAATACCCCAAAACTTATCTTTTGCTCTTCCTCGAGCAAAGCTAGTTTTATTCTCGACAAAATCCTAACCTCACTTTCGCAGGGAAACGCGATTGCACTGAGCTCGTGCAACAAGCCGTTAAACCTCTATGTGTCCCTAGTAGGAGGAGTGTTGTCTCCTGAGGGTTTTCAGCGGATACTACCCACAAAATCCTATCAATTAGGCCCATTGACTTATATTCTCCAATTAGGTTTTCCAACAAGGAATTCTATTATCTTCGACTCATAAATTATCCACCCGTATTCTTCACGCTTCCTTATCATTTAACTTAAGATTATATATATTCTTATGAATTTACTTAGCTTTCGGCATCTCTTAAGTTTTCCTTCTAGGGTTCCATCTCAACTTAGAAATTTTTATCATCTCTATTAAAGATACAAGTCCTATTCTTCATTCCTATCTCTTATCTAAACTCCAATCACATATCCCTACGCGTGTGTATATATCACCCCTACACTCGGAAATTCAAATCAAGCAATCATACTCTTGTCCGTTGTCCAAAGCACTTCTTAATTGGTGAATTTTTATGAATTTTGCTTACACACCCTTCATGCGACCGTTAATACTTCTTGAGGTACCAACGACCGATTACAAAATGTGTTTGCACTTTAAAGGGTAATTCCTAGTCTTGCAACACCTAAGGCTTTTTAGCAGTGACTCCCAAACCAGTTGGTCTAAGGCACTAGGTGATGAAGCACCCTCGCTAAATATTTTTTTAATTAATGCAGCCTTAAGTAATCACAAAAACCAGTCTTCATTTTTTCTTCTCTTTATTAACTTTTTTTTCTTTTATTTTCATTGTACTAAGGATTTTAGACAAGAGCATTTCAAGGTCTCCTCTACTATTCCAAGTTTCAAGGTGCGTGTTTGGGCAATTTGTAGGGTATACATTTTCAGAATCTAGACTTAAGCTAGGAATTATTTTTCAAACTTATACTCTAATAAAAATATCAATATTTTTCCTTTTCTTTGACTTAGCCCAAGAAGTGAACTCAAAATTTACCTATTTCTAAATAAACTACAAAGACATACACTTTCTACCGTTAAACTCTAAAGAAGGTTATTTTTAGGGTTTTTAATTTACTAAGTCTAAGATCTAGTTGTTCCTAGCTAGTTAACCTATCTGTCAAACTCGAGTCAAATAAGCCAAAATTGAATACAATAATTTTTATAATTTTTGAAAATTTTCAATTTTTATGGGTTTTAAAATAAGTATGCAAATGCAAAAATATACACATGAATGCGAAGGAAGAAGACTTACCGAGCATACCCCCAAACTTAAACTTGACAGTGTCCTCACTGTCATGCTACACCAAGAGGGTCAAAATGTCGGCACTCCCATGTTTATTTATTTATAATTTATAATTTTTATTTTTTTTAAATTTTTTATAGAAAAAGAAAACAAAAAAAAATATATGTACATATATACAACAAGGTTCCTCCCAAACTTAAGTTTGGCCTTACACAAGCCAAAAGTTAGCACCAACCATTCAAAAATCTTATCGTGGTAATGGTCGAGTTGGTGAAAGAATGGAGTGGAAAAAAAAGAGATGAGAAGCACACGAGACCGTGTGGAGGTAGAAACGGGATACGGTCTCGGTGGGGGAGAAGAATGGCGGAAAAGAGAAAGAAGTGGAGTACGATCTTGAGGGTGTAAATCGAGTGAATAAATTAGCGCAATTTATGATGACCGATGTGTTAAAAGCGATTGTGCGAATCTATCAACCCATCGAGAAATGGGGTCAAATCCCTCAAGATTCACAAGAAAGCATGGGTACGTCGAACTTGGTATTAGAGATGAAAGCGTAACGGTCTCTTACACGATCGGAACGATAGGACGGACGAAAGGGAGTGAATTAGGGATAGTCTCATTCTCACCACAGTAAACTGTCTCGAACTGGAAAGATTCCATCAATGGTTCGAAACGACTGTATGCAACCGAGTCTGATGGTTCAACTAACTCTTCTGAAAATTCAAAGGACTCAAACTCGGGCGGTGAGTCATCAACATCATCCGAAAAACTGAAACACTCGTAAGTGTTATCGGCTGTGAGTACTGTGTCAGATTCAAAGGAAAAAATTTCAAGCTCGCAGTCTTCAAGCGTGATATTAGGCGTGGACGGAACGATGGAAAGGAGGGAGGGTGATTTAGTTAAAGGTTCAAGAGGATGAATTGGAAAATCCGACACATCAAACAAAAATGGTTCAACCTCAATATTATCCTCAATACTCTCCTCAATACTATCTTCATAATTCTCCTCAATATTTAACTCATCCATGCCATTATCATCAAAATCAAGACGCATATGAAGTTCGGGAGAAACATTTAATGACCCGGGATGATGAATTGGACATAAAATTTCAATCAAATCGACAGGTTCATCATCCGAAATATTCCCGGCGTCTATATCCTCAATCAAGTGAAAATCAATTTTTTCTGACACCTCATCAAAAGCATGGATATTTATCAATTCAGGTTCTAGATTGGAGGTGTAAAGATCGAAAGGATTAAGTGTGGTTTCACTCGAAAGGGGTTCTTCACAATTTGGCAAATCAAGCACTACAAAATCACAGAACTCGTTATTTTGGACACATGTTTGAAAATTGAAGTTGTTGGATTCTATTGGGTATGGGTAGGTCTGATTTGGAAATTCTCTCACATTCTCACTTTGTCCAACCGCCTCCTTATACATTGAAAAATTTGGAGCTAGTGGGAAACTAGCTACCGGTTCACTAGGTTGCATAAGGGCGGCCACGGACGCATCCACATTCCTAATCATTTTGTTTGTTGCTGCAATGTATGCCTCCAACGACTGTTCCAAACTAGACATGGGTTGTGAAAGGGTTTCGGTAAAATATTCGAAATTGTTTGGATATGTGAAACTCCCAAATGGCTGTGTAAAAGCAATGTCTAGTGAAGATGGGAAAGTCGGGTAGGACTGGTAGGAATTGGATGGTTGGACATGAGTAGGGTCAACATGTGGATAAAAAGGTGAATGGACTTGTTGATCCCTGGAACTAGATGTGTGGAGAGGGGTGAAAGATCGGCTACGAGATTGAGCAATATGCTCAGCAATTGACATCGGTTTAGGAGTGACAGCAGGACTTGAAAAAATGGTATCAACATATGAAGGTGGTAAAGGTTGACTTGGTTGACACAAAGTGGGTTGCAAAGTCGAACTGTTTCTCCTAGATGCTTCTATTTGATCTTTCAAAGATATTTTTGGCATGGAGGGATTTTCTTTAAATCGACCGAAACAATTGATGTACGAGGCAAAGTTAGGTTCGGGATACCAAAGTTCGGCAAGAGATTTATGATGTGGGGTACCCATGATAGAAGAAATAGAAGAGGAAGAAGGTAGGTGGTGCAAGGATTTCTTAGCGGCAAAAATTTGCAAGTTGTTAAAAAAAATTTCCTTTTTCCTTTTTCTCTTTATTTGGAAATTTTGCAAAAAGATTTTTTTTGAAAAAAGACTTTGACACAAATGCGATCAACCACAAATGCACAATCAGGCCTAGATCTAGGGTCACCTAGGTCAGCTAAACAGCTCCTAACTGTTCCAAAGGGCTAGAAATAGGACCTCAAACCGCCTCTTCACCGCCAATTGCGGCCAGGTAAGTACCAGGTGAGTGGGAGGCTCCCCGCTACAAGTAGCGATCCTAATTAAGTAACCACTTGCCTTAGACACACTTGCCTAGACACCGCAATGTCAGGTTAGGATTAACGGCCGATACCTATTACCAGTCCTCTGTCCTATTGAGCTCGAAGTCCTTAGGGCCGAGTCTAGTATTTTTTAATTAAAGATTGGTCAATGCAAATGCCTTATGTGATTTTTGGGGTCCTGGGAAGGGTGATGAAATACCCACCCAATCTGAATTGGTCAAAAGCCCCTTAAAATCCGATTAAAGATATGCAAAACAGTAAATCACTTGCAATCAAATCTTTTTTATTTTATGCGCGGCGCAAAGAATCCTGCATAAGATTTGTTACTTAGAAGGGAAAAGATTTTTTTAAGCGCAAAGAATCCTGCAGGAGATTTTTCAGAAGATATATCGGAGATTTGCAGAGGAGGAGAGAGAAAACTCACAGAGATTTGCAGTGTCGGAACTGTTTTTTTTTCTGGTGATGTCACCAGGGCGCGGCGGTTCCGCGGCCGGAATGGGGGTCGCGCGGCGGTTCCGCCGCGTGTTGGTCGCTTCGGCAGTTTTTTTTATGGGACCAGATCACCGCGATTCTTCTTGTTGACTCGGTCCTCCAAATTTCTTCTGTTGTCTATTGTGATATTCCTCTGTTTGTTCGGATTTGATATTTGCTGTTTTGATCTCTGTAGATTTCCAGATCCGAATTTGTTCGTAGATCCTGCAAAATTCACACAAAAATACCCTTCCCAAAAATAACAGATGATATATTTTTATATTTTTTTGATTTTTCAGATTTTTCAGATTTTTTTAATTTTGATTAACCCGAAATTGCAAAAAGGAAATAACACGCTATTCCCGGCAACGACGCCATTTGATTGGTCTAAAAAACTATCTAGTAACCGCAATCAAGAACGGCGTCGCTTGGTAGCTAGCCGGTGAGTACGGGTCGGTCCATAGGGATGTTGTGAATTTCCTAATCGCTCAAACGAGTTAATTCCGATGGGAGTCGGATTGATTTATTAAATCTAAAAACTAAATCTATCTATACTAAGATTATCTAGATCTAAATCTTGCTAGGGTTAGGTTTAGGAATGGTTTGGAAATGTAAATAAATCTCAACGCTTTCTATACCCAAATTAGGATCTAAAAGGAGTTATGGTAATTATCAATAAAGGGGATTAGATCCATTCGGGAAGGTGTTCCTTCCTTAGGTTCTTGTCCTTCCTTTAGAGACCCTTACCCTAACCTCCATGGAAAACACGCGCAACCGGGCCTTTATACTACGGTATCACCGCTACCTCGAGGGATAGGGTGCCGTAGGGCGCGGTGTGTGCATGTATGCATGGAGTCCTATTGAAAAGTATGATGGGCAAGAAAGGGATGAGAGATCTCATCTCTCAAAAGCCTTTCCCAAAGCTAACCCTAACAAGCGAGGAGACTACTCGCTCATTAGGGAATTTGAAAACATTTATCTAGGGCAAAGAATGAAAAATTACTTAGGGCAAGAATTGAAATTACCTACTTACTTTACTGATGGCTTTCTCCAAACATTTACGCAGGGTTGTCAGATCTGAATAGATGATATGAAAAGAGGCATCGATGCTCTCCAAAAGAATTCTAAATTTTATTCATAAAAAGAGGCATGAGGGAGGCATACCTCAAAAGAGGTATTAGGGTCTCTATTTATAAGACATAGAAACCCTAGGGTTACAGTTGACTCGTACATCTTCTATTACAAAAATACCCCCTAAGAAAAAGACCTAGTCAACGCTCGCAGCCTCCAGTAGAATTTTGCACCGCCACGGGCCCCGCACGGCCGCGGATCCGCGGCCAAAGCCCACGTTTGGCCGCGGTTCCGCGGCCATTTATGGGCTCATTTTTCCTGGGCTGATTCTGGCTGCCGTTGTCTTCTGTTTTCTTCACTTTTTTTCTCAGGTTGGCTTCTAGGTTTCTTCCAGATCTCCACAGTGAATAATTGTAGTGAACTTTTACCGTTGCTTCATGATGAAGTCTTGAACCTTGCACTGCCTTGTACTTTGTGAACTGATCTTCGTGTAGGCTTGATCAGGATTCCATCATTTATTGGTCGTAGTCTCACTTTTGTATCGTCTTTTGTCCTTTTCACTTTTTTTGTCCCGAGAATCTGTAACCTGCAACTATGTAGCAGACATGGGTCAAAAGCACCAGTTTATTTGTAAAATAACTAGGACTGGGGAATATAATAATGCAATATTATGATATGAACAGTTGGCATCAGCATCACTATACTGGAATATGGTACCAGGAGTGAATCATCATCTGCCATGAGAGGATTTGGGAATTGGTTTTGGTTTAGCATCTGCATTGCTGCACTGGAATAATGCCAGGAGCAACTCATCATTTGCCCCGGAAGGATTTGGGAATTGGTTTTTGTTTGGCATCTGCATTGCTGCACTGGAATAATGCCAGGAGCAACTCATCATTTGCCCCGGGAGGATTTGGGAATTGGTTCTTGTTTGGCATCTGCATTGCTGCACTGGAATAATACCAGGAGCAACTCATCATTTGCCCCGCAAGGATTTACGAATTGGTGGCTTAGGAGACAGGTTTAGATCCCTATCACCTAAGGCTTTTCAATTTTATGGGCCGTAGGGGTCCCATAAAAGCATTTTCTCCCTGCGAGTCGTAAGGATCCCGCAGGTCTATTTTCTCCTTAGGAGTCGTGGGGACTCCTAAGTGTGTTGCTCCTTTGTGAGTCGTAAGGATCTCACGCGAGCATTTTCTCCTCACAAAGTCGAGAGGACTTTGCGAGTGCATTTCATTTCTTTTTTACGAGTTTGCGCCCTTTCGGGTTTTCACAAATTCGCCGGCAGTCCTGTTGTTTTTACTCACGGAGCCCTTTCGGGTTTTCATCCGTGCCCCTTTCGCTTGTGGACATACCATTTTTTTTATTTTTATTATTTTTTTTTGGACTTTGAATATGGTCTCACCGGTAGGACTCGGGAGAGATTGGGATTGTTTTACGCCCGTGGATTGTATACGGTTTTGCAGGATGTATGATCCAGACCGTAGGGCCGAAAAAATTTTGGGACTTTGTTATCGTCTGCATCGCTGCACTGGAATATGGTACTAGGAGCGACTCATCATTCGCCGTTGGGGTATGGGATTTGGAATTTGGTTGGCTTCTGCATCGCTGCACTAGAATATGGTAGCAGGAGCGACTCATCATTCGCCATTGGGGTATGGGGAGTGATGGCTTAGGGGACAGGTTTAGATCCCTATCACCTAAGGCTTTTCAATTTTATGGGCCGTAAGGGTCCCATAAAAGCATTTTCTCCCTACGAGTCGTAAGGATCCCGTAGGTGTATTTTCTCCTTAGGAGTCGTGGGGACTCCTAAGTGTGTTGCTCCTTTGTGAGTCGTGAGGATCCCACAGAGACTTGTTCTCCTCATGTATCGTGAGGACACATGAGTGGGTCTCCCTTGTTCCCAATTTAATGACTTAGAGGTCGACTGTTTCCAGTTTAACGACTTAGAGGTCATCTGTTTCCAGTTTAAAGACTTAGGGGTCTATTGTGCCCAGTTTAACGACTTAGCGGTCATCTATTTCCAGTTTAACGACGTGGTGGTCATCTGTTTCTAGTTTAACGACTTAGAGGTCTACTGTCTCCAGTTTAACGACTTAGAGGTCATCTTTTTCCAGTTTAACGACTTAGTGGTCATCTATTTCCAGTTTAAAGACTTAGAGGTCTACTGTTTCCAGTTTAACGACTTAGAGGTCATCTGTTTCCAGTTTAAAGACTTAGAGGTCTACAGATGGCGAGCTTGGAATTTTGGGGTAGGGGCCGGCATCAGCGTTGCTAACACTGAAGCAGGGGTGCCAGGAGCAATTCATCATTTGCCTTTTCCTGTTAGGGAGCGATGGCTTAGGAGACAGGTTTAGGTCCCTATCACCTAAGGCTTTTCAATTTTATGAGCCATGAGGGTCCCATAAAAGCATTTTCTCCCTGCGAGTCGTAAGGATCCTGCAGGTGTATTTTCTCCTTAGGAGTCGTGAGGACTCCTAAGTGTGTTTTTCCTTTATGAGTCGTAAGGATTCCACAAAGGTTTGTTCTCCTCATGTATCGTGAGGACACATGAGTGGGTCTTCTTAATGGAGTATAACTCCAAAGGCGGAGACCAGCCGCATAACTGGTGATTGTGGTGGGGCACGGGTATGAAGAGAATTATTTGAGCTCGTGGATTGTATACGGTAGTCAATTTGGGGACTAACCGTAGGGCCGGAAGAATTTTGGAAAACTGGATTTTGGTTGGCGTCTGCATCGCTGCACTGGAATATGGTGCCAGGAGCGACTCATCATTCGCCGTTTTTTTTGTTTTTTTTTGTTTTATTTACCGCGATTGCTCTATTATTTCAGCTTTTCTTATCGCGAAGGTCGCGATTGCCCTATCATTTCGGCTGTTTATTCGCGGTTGTCCTATCATTTCGGCTTTATTTTATTTTTCTTTTATTTACACATTTTTTTTGTTTATTTACATATATATTTTTTTACATTCCCAGTTTAACGACTTACAGGTCGATTATTCCCAGTTTAAAGACTTGGTGGTCTGTCATTCCAAGTTTAACGACTTAGAGGTCAGCGGTTCCCAATTTAAAGACTTAGAGGTCTATCATTCCCAGTTTAACGACGTGGTGGTCCTCTTTGCTTATCCCAGCTCCTTGAACTTTGATCTTGGTGGAGCTGTGTTGATGACCGTAGCTCTGTGGCTTGCCGATACATCCGAGGACTGTGGGGCTTTTCCAAGCTTGTACTGGTTCTCCACCCAATCTTTAAAAACATAGCAGTCTTCAATGTTATGACTCACCATTCTATGATATGGGCAGTATATAGGATTGCCGGTCATGTTCATTTCATGTGGCCTCTTTGGAACAGGAAGTTGCAGACCGTTGTTCAAGGCGTCCACGAATATTTTGTGGACTTCATCCCTCCCGAAGGTGTATACCTTCTTCTTTCTCTCCATTGGAGTAGGTGCCTTTACTGATGCTGGTCCTCGAGGCCACTCGGTCTTTGGTTCGCCCTTTTCAGATAATGGCACATGTCTGGGAGGATTAGGTTCCCGAGAGGCTTCGGTCTCCATTTGTATGGAATCGGCGGTCGTAGCTTGACTGTTTGCTAGCATGCCTTTAGACAGTTCTATCTCTCCCGTCTTGTATTGTCTTTCGACCTAATCTTTGAAGACGAAGCAGTCCTTAATGACATGACCTATCACTCTATGATAGGGGAAATATTTTGGGTCGTCGGTCATATTCGCTTCTTGCGGTCTCTTTGATTCTGGCAGTTGTAGACCGTTTCTTAGGGCGTCCTTGAATATCTTGTGGACTTTGTCCCTTTTGAAGGAATAGACCTTATCCAGCTTCTCTTTCAGAGGCAATTCCCCTTCGGTGTATGTATCGGAGGGACTGGATGCTGATCGCGGCCGTTTTTCGCGAAGGCGCTCCGCTATTAGGTTGAAGGGGATATCAGTTGGCTGCCGCCGGGTATCAATCCCTGGCTCATGAAACAAAATTTGATTCTGCTGTAATTGCAATCGGGCGACTTGGGTCGCGAGATCTGCCGCGACGTTTGCTAATTCGTCGACCTTGGACTGTACCCTGGCTAACTTCTCATCCCTGTCCTGAAGCTGCCTCTGAAGCCATCGGAATAATGCTTGTTCTGTAGTTCCGGTTATCACAACCGGTCATCTTTATTGCCTGAGCTCAATTCCGCAGGAACCACGGGCTCCTCTGGCTTATCGGCCTGAGCGAGCTCTTCATCATTCAGACCGAGTTGACGTTGGGTAGCGTCCACCGCATCATCACCCTGGCTATGAAGCATAGGAGGGTTAGTTTCTTCATGTCCGACCATGTAGACAGTGTGGGCCGCGTATCCAGCCGTCTCTTTATCTTTGGAAGGGTGACCATGTTCCTCGAACCTCATGAAGTTCAGCCTAGCAGGAGCCCTAGCCCTTTTGTTGGTTCCATACCTGAGCCTTTTCTGCCTCAGCTTCTCGATTTTGAAGGCTTGGCGGGCATCCGTTATCCGGGAAGCCACTGTGAGTTGATTAGCGGGGAGCTTAGAGAAGACACCCGATCGAGCAGTTGTCGGGGGTACCGCTGGAGCTTGCCCGAGATGCCCCGTTGCTTCGTTGACGTTGATGGCCTTGCCCCCAGCTGGAGCGATGGAGGGTCGTTTGGAAACGGATTTGTGCTTGGACAGAGGTGCCCTTGCAACCATGACATTCGGCCTTTTCCCTTTTGAGACCGGTTTGTCTGCTACTGGAGCTTAAGGAGCTGGGAAGGCGTTAGCAGACACGAACATAATAGAGCCAAATGGTAGCGGCGGTTCCTCCCATTGTCGCCCGAGACTATCCGGGAGGACCGTCCGGGAGTCCATCTTCATCGTATAGGAGATGGGAGCCGTGCTGAGAGATGAGATCATCCTTGGAGACATTGTTGAAATGTGATTGAATACCTGCAAGAAAGAGCATTATTTTAGTATAAATATAGATATGTATATTGATTGAGTTCGCATGAACGTTTAACCCGAAATATGGGAGGAGAGATTGGTCCCACCGGGCGTGCCAGAATCTGTAGGGTGTTTTTCGTCACCCCATTGAGATGGGAATACGTGCGAGCTTGTCAGGCATACTACAGATTCCCCCTGCCTAGGGTAGGCCGGGGTTTAATGATTGTGGGGATCCGAATCTCCGGCAGCCACAGACTAAGCTGCCGTTAATTACCCCTTGCCTTTGGAGCGAGGGAACCTCCGATTGACGGGTTAAACTGGTCATGCGTACTCAATATGCAGTGTACGTGTGTTGTGTTTTGAAAGAGGGTTTTGGATATATCGGGAGCCACGCAGAGTTTTTACGGGGGTCCCGCTACCCGGATAGTGGGCTGGGGGTCAAGGGGGCTAGCATCCCCCTTGCGGGGTGCTGGGTAGCGCCCCGTTAGAAATTTTTTTTCCAACTGGAGCAGTGTCGTGGAGTATGTGTGTGTGTACATATGTATGTATATATGTATATATATATATAAAAGGGGGAAAAGGCATCCAATGGATACGTGGGGCCAGAGCGCTAGCGCTTTGAGCGCTAGCGCACCACGTGGGCGCTCGAGCGCTAGCGCTCTGAGCGCAAGAGCGCTAGCGCTCTGAGCGCAAGAGCGCTAGCGCACTGAGCGCTAGCGCACCACGTGTCAGCATGTGGGCGCTAGCGCTCTGGGCACTAGCGTTCTGAGCGCAAGAGCGCTAGCGCGCCACATGTCAGCACGTGGATGCTCGGGCGCTAGCGCACTGAGTGCTAGCGCGCCACGTGTCAGCACGTGGGCGCTCGGGCGCTAGCGCTTTGGGCGCTAGCACTCTGAGCACAAGCGCGCTAGCGCGCCACGTGTCAGTACGTGGGCGCTCGAGCGCTAGCGCTCTGGGCGCTCGAGCGCTAGCGCACTACGTGTCAGCACGTGGGCGCTCGATCAGCAAAAGAGACTTGGTCCCTGCAATGGGAGTTGTACTCCCATAAAGGAGCACTTATTATTCTGTATATATATATATATATATATATATATATATATATATATATATATATATATACATACGAGGAGTTAAACTCCTAAAATGTTTTGAAGCTGATGAAGGGCTTCTCCCTTTGAACCCTAGTTCTTCCCCAAAGTGGGGTTTCTGGAGATGGGTCTCTTTCTTCTTCCTTTGTTGGCCGGATCTTGAAAATCAAGAGATGTGGGATTTTAAAAATCTCTTCTTTTTGAGATCTAATCACAGATCCAAGTTACCCTTTATGGGTTTTGTGGTGAAAAACTATTTAGTTTTGGAAAAGGAAGAGTAAAACTCTTGATTTAATTCGAAAGAAATGAGAAGGTTTAGAACCTTGGAGAAGGAGCAGGAGGCACAAAGAACCCTAGTTTTTTTTTGGGGAAAATGAAAAGTATTGCTTTATTCATCATCATGTTACCTTTTATAGGCTTACATATTTACATATAGCCCCTTGGGCTTTACAAAATGGCATTTTGCCTATCCCATGGCTCATGTGCCATTTCATTTTTGCACATAAGCCACGGGCTTACAAAATATTGGCTTTATGCCCATTTTGCATACATTCATGTATATAAAAAATTACATAAAAATTATTTATTACATGATTTTGTTGTTGGTATGGGGAGACTGGCTGCGGGCTCGACTTGGGCATGGGCCCGCTTGACCTGGGCATGGGGGCTGACCTCGACTTTGACTCGGTCAACCGGGGTGCAAATTTTTACCCTAACAGAATCGTACATAGGTTAAAACCTATGATCTAATGCACGAATAACCAAACAACTCTCGACGATCGATGTATAAACGTGAATCGACCGAGACAAAACACAAATACCAAATTCCATTTCATTAAAAGCCGCAAAACAATTTTAGAAACTATGTAAAACACTTTCAGATTTCCCTCAGGTGACAATTAGCCAATTTTGCATATAGGAGGGGTCTAGTTTACCGGAGATAAGGCTATGGAACAAATACGGATCCCAACATCACTGCTCTGGCCGCAAATTTCGGCCAGAATGAATATATTTGCGGCCAGGGTAGAGGGTTAGGGGCTAGGGTTTCAGTGGTAGCTTCCTAGGTGCCTGCATGACTCCCTGTGTTTGCTAAATAAATCCTAGTGTCCCCGGGTGAAAGCAGATATCAATACAACCTCACAATTCTCACAATTCTCCGATATCGGGGTTTCGAAGTTTGCGAATTAGGGTTCTAGTCTATGGTTTAGCCCACTATGCAATCCCTACAGGGGTCTAAGGTCACTACTAAGCCACAATTTCTACTTTAGATTCAAATCAAACCCTAATTCTCAACTTGGAATTTTCTAAGTTCACAAAACCACTCAATAACGATACTAAACATGTATGGATGTTTAAGGAATTGAAATACTACACTAATGGTGCAAAAATTACCTCATTTGGCAACTCAAGAAATTTCTTGAGTTGCCCCAAGTCTTCAAAATCCGATTTTTCTTGGTCCAAAGTGTTGATAGTGAGCTTGTGCATCTTTTTTGTGAAAGGGAGATGGAGTTTTGGTGTTGTTTGTGAGGGTTGAAGGGGAGGTGAAGGAGAGGGCAGCCATGAGAGAGGAGGGAGTAAGAATGATTAAGGAAGAATGAAAGAAGAATGCCCATGGTCCAAGGTTGACCCCTCACCCTCTCTCTCTTGCCCATACCCATTTCTTTACTATTTTCCCTTTTCTTTTCTTTTCTTTTCTTTTTTCTTCCCTCTTCTCATTTTAAAAACCAAACCATGCAATAAAAATAAGAAAAGATCATGGTAGGAAAATGTAAAAAGTGAAATATGACATGGTGCATGTCATGTGCACAAATCAAGCTTAATGCACGATTAGCGATGTTTAATCGCGATTAGCATAAAAATGGGATATAACTAATTATATAACAATCTATGAATGCTCAAATCTTGTAATCTATTTCAAATTCAATAATTTACATAATTTCTAAATATTTCCCAATTTATCGGTATTTAATTATACCGCATTATCGAAATATTCGTAATATTTATTATTTAATTATAAAAATTCCTAAAAATAATATTTTATTTTTCTGAAATGTTACAATAAGTTGAAAGATTGGATTTAAGACCCCCAATGTTAAGTTTAAGTTCCGCAAAGTTAAGCTCAGGTCTCGTAAGATCCTACCCTAGACTCCGCATAGTTAAACCTAAACCTAACAGAGGAAAACCAAGTTTGGGTCTAATACCCCAAAGTCAAGTCTAAGTTCCACAAGATTAGACCTAAGTTTCAAAACATAATATTCTAGACCCCACATGGTTAAATCTATACTATACAATGGTAAAGCCTAGTGCTCTGATACCAATTTTGTCACGACCCGAAAAGGAGCACATGAACGGCACAAAGATTACATGAAGTCAAGTAGACCCCATCGTAAGCTAAGTAAGCCAAAACCAGGAATCTAAACCATATAAATAAGAAAAATAGATAATAATAGGTAGAAGTGAAGTTTTAGAAAGTTTTTTATAAAAAATAAAGCTTGTTTCGAAAGTTTGTTTGAAAAACGGATAGCACATCCTTTGTAAATTTTGACCAAAACGAGTATAATAATAAGTATATAACAAGTATCCCCACATCCGGGAGCTAAATCAATGCTCAAGCTGAAAGTGTATCCTAGCACCACCACAAGATTTTAACCGGCATCAAACATGCAATTTTAAAAATTTCTTCGTGCTAAGCTACACTAACCTAGAATATAACTAGAATATTAGGGTTAACATGATCATAGAGTAAAATCTACACTAAGAGAAAGAGACTACAACCTTTGTAGACCAAGTCCTTCTCTTCTAAAGCTCCGGGTAGTAGTTCCTATGACTCCTATAGGCTCCACTTGAAGAATGGATCGAGCTTGCTTCGCGACCTTCGTGTCGAAGATGATCCACCCAAAATTCCTCTAGGTCAAGCTACCTCTTCACTAATCTAATATTAGTGAAGTAAACAACCTAATCTAAAGTGCTAATCTAGACTAGGATGATGAAGTAGGGTGTTTTAGCTCACTAGGATTTTTTAAAGCCCTACGGTTCACAACACATGTGATGGTTAGGGCTAAAAGCAAGAGGAAAAAGAAGAAGGAAATGGGAGAGAGCAAAAATGAGCTAAGGAAATGAACTCTTGAAAAAAATATCAAGTGAAGAATGGCACTGTTCAAATGAGTTCACTTATTGAAGCATGGAATAAATTGCAACCTTGCTTGTATAGTGAACACAAATGAATAAACAAATG
Organism: Agapanthus africanus; assembly: GCA_030015575.1. Taxonomy (NCBI): domain Eukaryota; kingdom Viridiplantae; phylum Streptophyta; class Magnoliopsida; order Asparagales; family Amaryllidaceae; genus Agapanthus; species Agapanthus africanus. Next base: position 151,195,215 of record JASDDO010000012.1, read on the forward strand.
ATAAATTCCATGCTTCATCCCATACTCAAAATATCTCCCATTTTCCAACTCATTATTCTATTTTCTCAAAATAGAAAATCCAACCATGCTTCATAAATAATACACACACACACATACATATATCATATATATATATATATATTAAGAGAAGAAAATAATCAGTGAGCAATTGTATTAGTTAATATATAATTATATAAAATATAAATATATATCATATTATTAAATCAACACTTGATTCAATAATCCGGTTATATCGCATATAACCGACTAATATCATTTATCGCCAGATTAGAATACGGTATCACATACTCGTATTTAATCAGGCCCCTGCACATATCAGCATATGTGCCCTACTTTGTTTTGCTTGAACTTGAAAACCTCTGTGTGGGACTATAAAGACTCGTCAATACGCCAGCAGTAGGTAATGATCACATCAGTTACCCACAAACCGTCAGCGGTACTAGCTGGACGTAACGGCTACCCAGGTATTGAGCGATTAGAAGATCAACAAGAAAGATTTTCCAAACTCCCATGAAGCCTATAAGTAACACTTACCGTACAGTCCGGTCTTTTCGTCTGATATGTCGCATATCGAGTCTAGGGGTAGAATCGTCAGACCCCAATAACTTGATAAGTCATGCCGATGTGTGGCTCATAACGATTCGAGAAACTACTGATAACACTTACCAGTAAATCTCATCAGCCATGGCCAGGGACTTATTGTTATAGCCAATCGAGCATAGCGCAACATCAATTCTCAATACTGGGAGAGATGAAACCCCTCCTATCGCTCACTGCCTCCATGTGACTCGGGACTGTACCCAAAATCCACCTATTTGCATGACTCTTTTGAGCCATGGTAGGGAGGAAATCAAAGCACAGTGGGAACCATACAAGACACTATGACGATCTTGAGTCTACAAACTAACCTGTACCAGTATCACCAGAGAACTGCTATCTGACGATAAGTATAGTACCATCTAGGATTTCTCGGCGAGTCCTGTTCGGTGTACCCATTCTCTAATGAGCACATGTGTACAAACATTGATGTTAAACACCAATGGTTATGAGATCAACCATCTGTTGGATATATGTATGCCCTAGTGGCCATTATATGATAGTGTATGTACCGGTGGGTGTGTGTGTGTGTGTGTGTGTGTGTGTGTGTGTGTGTGTGTGTGTGTGTATTCAGGGGACATTCTTGCTCGACATGATAGTATGCTATCTGGTTGCACCTTTTATCTTGACATGTTCATTTGATCATACTTTCATTCATTTGGTACATGTTGATATTGCCCTTAGGATGATGCTGGACTACTGAGATTATGATGCGGATCATACTAGTGGGACATGTGTAGTCTATGAGCATATCCTTGAAATGTTCCTAGTCGTGGGTGTATCGAGACGGGGCATCGATATCACCAGAGTAGACTAGCGTATACGTTACTTGTCCCATATGATAGGCGATGAATGATCCCATATCCATTGGAGTGGTGACACCAAAGATCGTATACGGGTGCTCAGTGGAGACTGGGTACACTGAACGGACTCGCCGAGAACTCCTATGTGGTATTATATCTATCGTCGAATAGCAGTTCTCAGGTGACACTGGTACAGGTTAGTCTGTAGACCCGAGATCATCATAGAGTCTTGTGTGTATCCCACTGTACTTTGATCTCCACCCTACCACGACTCTACTGAGTCGTGCAAACAGGTGGATTTTGGGTACAGTCCCGAGGCATATGGAGGTAATGAGCGATAGGAGGGGTTTCGTCTCTCCTGGTATTGGGGGTTGATGTTGCACCATGTACGATTGGCTATAATAGGAAATCCCTGGCCAGGGCTGCTGAGATTTACTAATAAGTGTTATCAGTAGTTTCTCGATCTGTTATGAGCCATATACCGGCATGACTTATTGGGTTATTGGGGTCGACGATACCATCCCTAGACTCACATATGCAGCATATTTGACGAAGAGACCGGACTGTACGGTAAGTGTTGCCAGTTGGCTCGACAGGAGTTTTAGCAGGTTTGCTTGTGTTTCTTCTGATTGCTCAATATCTAGGAGCCGTTACGTACTGCTGGTGCCACTGACGGTTTGTGGGCAAGTGATATGATCACTTCCTACTGCTAGCGTATTGACGAGTCTTAGAGTCCCATAAATGAGTCTCCTAGCTCGGGCGAAATGATTTGGGGTGCATATGTGATATGCGCGGGAGCTCGATTAAATGCGTATATTGGATACTGTATTTTAGTCGGGCGTTTACTATTGGACGGGTGGTATGTGATATGACCGGATTATTAAATCAGGTTTTGATTTAATATTAAGTCCATTATCTCATTTATTAAAACCTATTTCTTTTGATGCATGCATGAGTGTATGTATATGTTGATGTGCATGCACACATGCAAGCGTACATGTGTCATGGTTGATGATACATTGGTGGTGGCAATGCAAGACTCACATGGTTACATATTTATACATATATTTTGTTAATTTGAGATTAAGCAAAATGACAAATGAAAGCATGGTTGACTATTCAACTCTCATTTTCTTGTGTTGACAAGTCAAAACCATGGTTTCATTTGCCCATGGTTTAAGCCCATGGTTTTGCTTAAACTCAAGTTACAAAATATCTAGATATTTTGTAACCATAGTTTGGCATGATAACTCTCACTTACTCTCTTGAGTTTAGCAAGGGTTATTTCTCATTATTCTCTTGAGTTTAGCTTGAGCCATCTCCTTCTTCCTCTCTCTCCTAAAAGCTCACTAGGGTTTCAAAAGAAAGAGAAATGATTAAAAAGAAAAGGTTTTTAATTGAGATCCAAACCCAAATCACCATTCCACTTTAGTTTAGCCCACTAGATTGGAGTGTTTGCTTCTTATTCTTCCTTGATCAAGAGAAGCTTGGAGCTTGGTGCAAAGAGACTTCGTGGTGGATCATCGTGGACGCGGAAGGATACAAGCCAACCGGTTCAAACCTCAATCGATCCAAGGAGTCTAGGAGAAGGTCTACAAAGGTTGTATTCTCTCCCACTTAGTATTAGACACTTATAGTATATGATACTAGCATGTTTACTCTATCTTTCTAGTTCGATTCATGGATGGAATTATTTAGCACCCTCTAAAATTTTTGTTATAGCATGTGTGATGCAACCCTAAACCTAGTGTGGTGCTATAGAGCCCTACACCATCTCCCCCTACAGGGTCAAGGAACGTATACATTAGTATACTCTGGAATATCGATGCCCTTTCTTGATACTCCATCGACAAGGAACAGTTAAAGGATGTGCTTGTGGACTACACAAGTGTTAGTGTATATGCCCTAGAGGCCATTACTGTATCATACTAGTTTGTATATTACTTGATGGAAGCTTGGGATATTCACAGTTGTATATACAATCTTGCTCGAAATGGTAATATGCTACTTGGTTTGTCTCTGCTTTAAAATGTGCATGTGTTTCTTTTAGCATATTGCTGATATACATATTAGTAGAGCCCTTAGGATCTTTGCTTGATTACCAGCGTTGTGATGGCGCTCGCACTCGTGGGAGCTGGGTGATCTATAAGCACATCCTTATACAGGTCCCTAGTCGTTGGACTATCGAGACAGGGCATCGATACTCCGGAGTAGACTAGCGTATGCTCTTCTCATCCTAGTGTGGGAGACGGTCTGTCCCACAGCCGTCAGTACGTCGTACTTGAGATAGTATACGGGTGCTCGTTGGGTTACGAGTACACTGGACAGGACTCGTCGGGAACTGTTGGTTGGTATTATACCTATCGTCAGTTATCAGTTCCCAGGTGACATGAGTATAGCTTAGTCCGCTGACTTGACACTGTCACTTCGCCTCGAGTGTGTTCCCACTGCACTTTGATTACTACCCTACCACGGCTCAAAGGAGTCGTGCAAACAGGTAGTTTTTGGGTGCAGTCCCGAAACACTTGGAGGCAGTGCCGGTTAGACAGGATTCGTCTCTCCCGGTATTGGGGGTTGACATCGCGCTGTATCCAGGAGAGCCATTACACGAGTAGTCCCTGGCCAGGGCAAGCGAGATATACTGGTAGGTTTCCAGTGTTATCTCAGGGTGTTCTGGGCTACACTCCGACATGACTTGTACCGCTATTAGGGGACTGACGTTCACCGCCCCCTAGGCCCGCCATGTGATGTATCAGACGAACAGACCGGACTGTACGGAGATTGTCACATACAGGCTCAGTAGGAGTTCGGATGGGGTTTACCTCGTTAGTCTTCTTATCGACATCTACCTGGGGACCGTTACGTACAGCTAGTGCCGCTTGCGGTCTGTGGTTAAACCCACTGCCAGCGTAGTGTCGAGTCTTTAGAGTCCCACACAGAGAGCTATTCGCCTTTAGGCAAAATGAGTAGAGGTCGCATGGTTTTGCGACAGGGTTCGTTCACATTCGCGCACTTGTGCACGTTTGCTGTCCGGACAGTTTATACTAGCGGGCTTTGGTTTAAGCCGGATCCTAGTATATGATTTGAGATTGGTTTTTCTTAGTGTATTCGTGTTCCTCGGATCACGAATGCGGGTGCGTATGCACAGTTGCTTGAGATTAAGGGAGAGGACCTTGATTAGGGTTAATGGCTATTGTCATTTTATTAACCCTAATGTTTGTGTGTGTATTATTGTTAATTAATAATTAGTTTAAAAATTGTCCATGGTTATGGTTGTTGACCATTTGACTTCTTTGACTTGTTGACCTAGGTTGACACTTTGACCATCATCATTTCTTTTGGAAGATGCTTTTTGATCTTTGCAAATTGAAATGATAATGGTCATGTCATGATTAACCATGACAATTATCTAGCTAATTATTCAATTAAAATAATTCACACATATTAGTGAGAATGGCTCAATTATTTCTCATTCTATCATATCCTTTCTCTCTCTTGTTCTTCCTCTCCCTCAAGCTCTCTCCCTCTCATGTGTTGAGAAACACTTGAGCTTGAGAAAAACCCTCTCTTGATCTTCTCTACTCTCATCTAGGGTTGAAGGACTAGCACTTCTTGAACCCTAGTTACTTCTAGCTTGGAGTTGAAGCCAAAGGTCGAGGCTTTCGGGTGGATCTTTCTTCGGCGTGAGAAGACGAGCAAGGTGACCTCCTTCCACTACTCCAAGGAGCAAGGAGAGAAGGACTAAGAGACCAAAGGTTTTCTACCACTTAGCTACTTTCAAGTTAGCTTTAGCAAGTTTTTGTTTAGTAAAGATCCTTAAAGCATAGTCCATGTTGCCTATAGTTGATAAAAATCCGATTTTTATTATGTTTTCCTCCTCCCCGTAAGCACCGGGGTGGGCAACGTGGACTTACAGTGGTATCAGAGCCTAACTAAACATAAACTAGCTAGGTAGTGAAGTGTAACGAAGTTCGAAACCGAAAAATCCAAAAACCGAGTTTTCAAAAACCCTAGTTTCTGTTAAAATTTTTTCTGGTCAAAACAAAATTTGTCATACACCTAAAATCATCTCAGGGTTTTTTAAAGATAACCACCAAAGACGAGCCAGAGATCTGACCAAAGAACCGCGGTTCCGCGGCAATAGCAAGCTATTGCCGCGCAACCGCGGCCGTCTTGTCTCCTCTCTGCCTCGATTTTGGTGCAGTGTATCTCTGGCTTGGTTTTAGGATTTTTAAGATATATTATATGTGCCCAGATTTTCCAGAATAGAAATTTATTTTTGGGGGCCTATAATTCCGTATTTTTTTCCGAACTTCACTACACTTTGACTATGAAGGTTATATCTGTGATGTTTGTATGTGTTGAACGTCGGCTAATCGCTATATGTCGATTAGTCGGGGTTATACATCTCTGTGATCTGTAATTGATACTGGTTTGTGTATATGAATGGGTTGGATTGTCACGGGTGAATAGCCGGGATGGATGTGAAATGAGTGTTGCTTTTCTTTCATTCATTTGTAATATGTAAATTGATGTAATATTATTATTTGTTTGGCCGCACAACCGGGTCGGGGTTGTAGTCGTCATTGTATAATTCTTTTTACTGTTTATGCTCCTAGGATAGACCCATGGAGGGGGTGCACAAACTACCGGGTAGCTCGAAGTGCCGAGTGGCCTACTCACGGTGGTGAGGGAGGTTGCTTCGCTTCGGGTACTTGGCGGGTAGTTTGCCGCACCCGTAGGGGTCTTGGGTGGGGTATTTGGCTATTCACCGTGACCGTGTAATCCGCTTTTCGTTGCAGGCTCGAACGGATTGCGGATTCCTAGTATATCCAATGTATTCATCTGTGATCTGTAATGTCTATCATTGCTATATATTTATATATGATAACTATTTAGGAGTTGCTTATGTTTTACAGCCGCGCTAGCCCAGCCCCCGCTCTGTCGTTAGTTAAGTAACCTAACGGGTGATGACGGGGCCCCGTGGCGAATGCGAATGGCATAAGCGTACGTCATATTTTGGTTGTTTTCTGCAATGGTAGGATTAAATGATGGGACGCATTAAAAGAACTAATGCAAGAAAATAAACCAAGTAAAAGTCGATTGGAACACTTTGAAAACCACTCGGTTCTTTTCAAAACTAAACTTTTAAACGCGGAGCTTGAACCACTCCTTTTTTAAAAGCTATCTCGTTCCATCGACTATATCAAGTTCACTACGTTCACGGTTTCGCCAAAACCATCCGTAGCCCTCCGTCGTTTCGTATGGATATTCAATATTATTCAAGCTTTGTTTGTTGACCTTCGTCAAGGCATAGTGATTGGTAGCTGTTGGGTGTTCATATGTAGCATAGATAGATGCGTTGGTTTGGGACAGTCGTACTACCTTGTTGACCTTCGTCAAGCGTTGTATGTGAGAAAGATCCCGACTAATTCTTCATTTGTGGTTTGAGGAGGGATTCGAGAGACAGTGGGAGCTATCCTGTTTAGATAAATTAAAAACCAATCTAAACTTGCAAGAGCATCATGCTAAGTGTTTTCTTCTCTCTTTCTAAATTGCAGCGACCAGATGACCGCCCCTAGGTTACATCTAGATAATAAGATGACTGAATCTGACTGTTTTGACTGGCAAAGGTCTGTCCAGATGTCCATTGCCCAGGACAAGCTGGGACACCTCTTGACTGATCCAACCCCTGCCGTCTCAGGTCCAGTTTCCCCTGTCACGGATATTGATATTCGTAGGACATCGGAAGAAGACTATGCGAAAGCCAAGTGCCCCGTGTTAGCCTCAGTTGATGGTATATACCAGAGGCAGCACGAGAAGATGGACTCAACTTCTATCTTCCTCCATAACAAAGTTTTATATGGAGAGCAATCTCGTATCGCAAGATATGAGACCTCGAACGAATTGCTTCCAGCGAGGTTGGCTACCTGGTCATCTGTAGGGGGCAACGTCCTTACAGAGACCAGCTCTTTTGAGCTCTCGGACCTGAAGACCACGTTGAAGAACGGGTCAGATGCTGACTCAGTTCAACAGTCTCTACCTACTACCCTAAAGGAAACTAGGGAAGTAGAAAGAAAGAGAAGGGCAGAAGTTTCAGGAACAGATGTAGTAAAAGATGGATGTTCCTATTGTTACGGGAATGAATATGGGCAGAAGGATTGCAGGGCATGTAAAGCCAGTAGCCAGAATTCGAAGAATGTTGTGGCTTCGGCTTCGGGTGTGTTTGTGATAGAGAACTGTATGTCAGTTAACCCTACGTCCTGGGTATTGGATACCGGATCAGGATCTCATATCTGTAACTCGTTACAGGCTCTAAGAAACCGTAGGGTTATCAGGAAAGGTGATATGACTCTCAGGGTTGCTAACGGAATGAGCATGTATGCTGTATCCGTAGGGGAATATCATCTAGGACTGACAACTGGGTAGATATTGATTCTGCGTAATTGTTTTTATGTACCAGGTGCGACTTGTAATATCATATCTGTATCCTTGATTTCTAAGGAAGGATATGATTTTACTTTTGTAAGCGATGTAGTTAACATCCACCTAAATCAAGTTCTGATTGGGTCAGGTACATTACAAAACGGTATATACGTATTGAATCAAGCTCAGATCTTCAGTGTCCAGAACACACTTAAAAGAATGTCTCCGGAAACAAATCAGGCTTTCTTATGGCATTGTAGACTGGGTCACATTAATGAGACACGGTTGACAAAGTTACATAAAGAGGGATACTTGAATCCGTTTGAGTATTAGTCTTATGCCACTTGTGAATCCTGTCTCATAGGAAAGATGACAAAGACTCCGTTCACTGGACACGGAGAAAGAGCAAGTGAGCTCTTGGGACTCATACACAGTGATGTGTGTGGTCTAATGTCTATACATGCGCGAAGTGGTTATTCATACTTCATTACTTTCACAGATGATTTCTCTAGGTATGGGCATGTCTTCTTGCTGAAGCACAAATCCGAGGCCTTTGAGAAATTTCAAGAATACAGGAATGAAGTTGAAAAACAAACAGGCAAAAGTATCAAGACACTAAGATCTGATCGAGGTGGTGAATACTTGAGTGCCGAGTTTCTGGGCTACTTAAAAGAGAATGGAATTCTCTCTCAGCTTACTCCTCCATACACACCACAACACAACGGTGTATCGGAAAGGCGGAATCGAACCCTATTGGATATGGTTCGTTCCATGATGAGTAAGGCTGAGTTACCGCGATCCTTCTGGGGTTATGCGCTAGAAACGACAGCATATCTCTTGAACAAGGCTCCAACCAAGACTGTGCCTACCACCCCATATCTGATGTGGAGTGGGAAGAAACCCTGTCTCAAGTACCTTAAGACATGGGGATGTCCAGTTTTTGTAAAAAAGCAGCATGCAGACAAGATCGAGGCACGCTCAGTACTGTGTAAGTTTGTGGGATACCCAAAGAACTCCAGGGGGTATCTTTTCTATTCCGCAGAGGAACAAAAGGTTTTTGTTTCTCAGCATGCCCACTTCTTGGAAACTGAATTTTTAGAAAATCAGATAAGTGGGAGCGCAATAGAACTGGAAGAAATTCCAGAACCACAAGCTGTTACTGAAAGCTTAGAAGAACCAGAAGTTTCAAGAGAACCGGACATCCCAGCGCCACTCCCCAGGAGTAGTAGGCAGTCTCATCCGCCCGAGAGATACTACGGTTTTCTCATTGACGGGGATAGAGAGGATTGCACCATTGATTATGGTGAGCCTACTAGCTTCCAGCAAGCCATCCAGAGCGGCGACTCGGTAAAATGGCTGGATGCTGTAGGGTTCCTAGGCACCCTAATGAGGTCTCACAAGGCATCAACCATGCCAATTTCAAAAAATCTAGGTGCCGAGAAACCTGACTACGGATCGTTGGCTAGAAATCTAGGCGAAAATGAAATCTAGTTAACAACTAAACAAAAAGGAAACGGAAATACAACCTTTGTAGATCCGGTGCTCCACCTCCATAGCTCTGAAACGAAGTCCCCTCGCTGTCCTAGTGAATTCCCGGGCTCTAGCGTCGGCTTCATCGGAGAATAGGCGAGCTAGGTCGTCGATGTCCATGCCGAAGATGATCTACGTCGAGGCATCGCTAGATCAAGCTCCACCTTCACCAAGCCATGAAAACTTATGAAGGAAACACCCTATACTACTTGGCAAGAGGTAGAGGATGAAGAAATAGGAGTTGGGTTCACTTTAGAATTGGATTTCTCACTCAAATATATCAATCACCATTGATGAAGAAAGCTTTCTTCTTGTGAGGAAGAAGAAGAAGAAGATGAAAAGTGTTATGATAAGTTATTTTGTAAAAAGAAAATAATAAGAATACTTATCATCTCTCAACCATGGTCAAGTGTAGAGAACAAATTGTTAGTTATATGTATGCCCTAGAGGCCATTACTGTACATTGGATGTATATTGTAGTGGATGCTGGGACATATATAGGTAAGACTTTCTTGCTCGACATGATAGTGCGCTATCTGGTTGCTCTTTATCTTAACGTGTATACTTTCTGTCTCTCTGTTACATGTTGATAAAGCCCTTAGGATGTGTACTCGACTTCCAGGACTGTGATGTAGATCATACTAGTGGGGCCTGGATAGTCCATGAGTACATCCTTGAAATGTTCCTAGTCGAGGGAATATCGAGACGGGGCATCGATATTCCAGAGTAGACTAGCGTATATCTTCTCGACCCATGCGATGGGCGATGGATGATCCCATATCCATTGGTGTTTGACATCGAAGATGGTATGCGAGTGCTCAGTGGAGACTGGGTACACTGAACGGACTCGCCGAGAACTCCCAGATGGTATTATACCTCACGTCAGATGGCAGTTCTCTGGTGACACTGGTACAGCTTAGTCTGTTGACCCGAGATCGTCATAGAGTCTTGTGTGTCTCCCACTGTGCTTTGATTTCCACCCTACCACGGCTCTACCGAGTCGTGCAAACAGGTGGTTTTTGGGTACAGTCCCGATTCACATGGAGGCAATGAGCGATAGGAGGGGATTCGTCTCTCCCGGTATTGGGGTTGATGTTGTGCTATGCTCGACTGGCCATAACAGGAAATCCCTGGCCAGGGTTGCAGTGATATACTGGTAAGAGTTATCAGTAGTTTCACGAATGTTATGGACCTTACGTCAACATGACTTATCGAGCTATTGGGGTCTGACGTTTACCACCCCTAGGCGAGATATGCGACATATCAGACGAACAGACCGGACTATACGGTAAGTGTTACTGGTTGGATTCACAGGAGTGTGAGCGGGCTTGCTCGTCGATCTTCTGATCGCTCAATACCCGGGTGGCCGTTACGTTTAGCAGACCGCTTGCGGCTTGTGGGTGTTTGATATGATCATCATCTGCTGCCGGCGTATTGACGAGTCTTTAGAGTCCTACACAGAGGTTTCCTGGCTCAAGCGAAACGAAATAGGAGCGCATATGAGATATGGGCGGGACCGAGAATAATGCGTGTATGTGATACCGTATTCTATTCTCGCGATGAATGTATCGAATGGTTATATGCGATATAACCTAGTTATTGAATCAAGGATTGATTCGATAAGCCGATACATATGATACTAGTCGGTTATATCCGATATGACCGGATCGTTAAATCAAGTGTTGATTTAATGATTTAGTGCATATTTATATATTTGATATATTACTTTGCGTTAACTAGTATTGGTTCACTTTAAAAGGATTTTCTCACTTGAATTGTGCAAGTTGTATATGTGATATACTTTTGTGCACAAGATTGTATCATGTTTGATGATACTTGCTCTTTTGGGTTTGTGTAAAGATTAAACCATGTTTAATGAATGGTTAGGGTTTCTTTTCTCTTATTTATTTATCCATTTATTATTGTTTTGGAAAAGATAAAGAGAAAAAGAAATGGTGGCTTAGTTTGTTTTTTCTTTAAAGCTTCTTGAAGCTTTGAACAAGTCAACCATTCTTGTCTCTTCTTTAACCCTGACCACTCATCTAAACCTTGGTTAAATCGCTACACTAAACCATGGTTGAAGTTATGATAAGTATTCTTTTTATTTTCCTTTTTAAAATATAAGACTTATCATATCTTCTTCTTCTTCTTCTTCATCTTCTTCAACAAAAGAGAAAGCTTGCTACTCCAATGGCAAGTGATGAAAACTAGTGAGAAATCCAAAACTAAAGTCTACCCACTTCCTATTTCTTCATCCTCTACCTCTTGCCAAGTTGTATAGGGTGTTTACTTCACAAGTTTTCAAAGCTTGGTGAAGTTGGAGCTTGTTCTTGTGATGCTTCGACGTAGATCATCTTCGGCATCGAACCGACGATCAAGCCTGCCTATTCTTCGATGATGCCAATGCTAGAGTCAAGGGTTTGATTTGGACAGCGGAGGGAGTTCATCACGGAGCCTAGGAGGTGGTGGACCGGATCTACAAAGGTTGTAGTCACTTTCCCTTAGCATTTAATTCGATTACTTGCTTACTTCGCCTATTTATCTAGTTAACGATCCGTTCTAGGTTTTCTCGGCACCGTAATTTTTAGAAATTTGCATGTTTGATCACTTGTGAGACCTCACTAGGGTGCCTAGGAACCCTACAGTGGTATCATAGCCTAGCTAGAGCCTTAGGCGAAGTCCCGACGGAGTTAGAAGTCCGATCGACCCAAAACCCGACTTTGAAAATGCTCGCTGGACTTTTCTGTAAAATGTGGATTTTTTGGAATTAAAAATATGCAGAAATATCAGCAGGTAATACTAAGAATCACTGTGAAATTCGGCAGCACGATTCCTCTAAACCGCGGCGGAACCGCGGCACGAGCATGGCTCGTGCGGCGGTTCCGCGGCCGACTAGTCACATCAGCATTATTCGTTTTCACAGTAACACCTAGTTTTTAGTGCTGGTTTTCCCGGGGATATTTTAATATTTATTCCAGAGTTTTATTTTCTGGGTTGTATTGGGAACTCTGTGTATCGATCGGATTGTCTAATTTTGTCAGTGTGTTTTTCCGGGTATTTTGGAATATGTTAAAAAGTTCGACCGGATATAAATACCCACTTTTTCCCCTGCCGGGAAATTTCCAATTGTTGGATTTTTCCGTAGTTTAACGACGTTCTAAGTAGTGCAAGTAACGCGATGGACCCTCTAGAAGACAACAAACCTTAACTCGATTATGTGATCGTCTTGAACTGCCCTTTGAACCTTCGGGTTTAGGGCAGTACGGCGTGCCACATGTGAGGCGTTGGCTTGACCTTTCTACGGCTGGACCGTTGGTACTGAGGTACGAACTGAATGTTGTTAGACTTATTTCATGTGTTGAGCTGTATCGGGAAAACTTGGGTGTTCGATTGTTCGATCGGAAAGTTTAACATTTTCTGTTTATCCGGAATGTGATACAACAATTGGAATTCACAAAAGTTATGTGATAACTGAATGAATGTTATAAACATAGCACTTTAGTCTCACTTGATCGGTTGCCACGGAATTTTGATGTGATCAAAAGTCCGTCGCAATCACGTAGCGTACGCGGATACTCGCCGGGTAAACTTAATAGACAGCCTTACTCCATAGCCCCGACCAAGTGACTGTAGGAGAACCCCGTCGCCGAAAGCATCCGTTCGGGTGCTCGCGGTAGCGGTGTTCCGCCTTGGTGCACTTCGTCGACGGTATCAGGGGTGCGGCCGCCTACTAAAGTTTGCGACGAGCATTCGATCAGTTTTTCGGGAATCTTGTTGAATTGCCCGACTTGATATTGAAAAGTGTTTTCGATAATGAGACTAAAATGCGGGGTTTATAATTGTTAGGCATGCGATGTGTAAAGAATTCATTTGGTCAGGCATGCGATGTCTGAGGTGGTTGCGGATTCCAACTGTTGTAGTTTTACACTTTCTTTTCTGTGACCGTAAGTGTAATATGTGATGTCGCCGGTTTCGTTGCTATATGTCAACGACAATTGGGATGCGCATATTTACTTACGTTGATGACATGTGATGTTATGTGTTGCTGGATATGTTATATTGGATCGTCGTGTTTGAATAGCCGGGGGGTTTTTTATGTGAGATGAGTGTTTTTCATTTTCATTCATGTAAAAACTTGTATGTAATATTCTTTTATTGGGGCACTTCCAGGTTGCGGAAGATGTCACCGTTGATGTATATTATTTACTTTTCTGCACTAGGATAGACCCAAGGAGGGGAGCACAAGTAACCGGGTTCTGGGGTCCAGAGGGAGACCAACTCGAGGAGTCGAGTCCGGGTCTCCTAACCCTAGAATTGGTAGGGTTGCTTGCCGCTCTCGTAGGGGTCTAGGGGTGTGGGATTGGCTATTCATCACGACCGTGGAATCCGTGTTTTATACTGGCTCGTATTGAAAACACGGACGTCCTAGTATATCCAATATTTCATATGTTTCTTCTGCTGTGCTTTATGTGATCATGCGATGTTCTGTGCTCTGTTCAGATAGATGTTGTATATAGTATATATGATATATTATATAGACGTTACTTATGTTTTACACCCGCGCTAGCCCTGCCCCGCTCTGCCGTTAGTTACCTAACCTAACGGTGCACGAGGGGACATCGAGGCGAATGCGGATGGCATAAGTGTACGTCATATTTATCTGTGATGTTTAGGTAATTTAAATGATGGGATATTCATTAATGAGATTAATGAAAGAAAATAAACCTAATAGATGTTGTGGAATCGAATTTCAAAATAAAACAGGTAGCTACAGTTCTTGCTTTGCATCGTGGTGTTCCTTGTAGAACATCCTGCACCTTATTCGATAGGGAAAGGACCGAGATCCCTTCACCGAGAGTGACTCCTTTAGCAATAACTGGCAGATGCTACGTCACTCGGTTTGTCTTTTGATAGCTTCTATAGTTTCTGCTTTGCACAGCGATATATATGATATATCCCGCACCTCATTCGACGAGGAAAGGGCCGACGATCCCTTTATCAGGAGTGACCCCTTTAGCAGAACTAAAAAAGCTCCGAAAAACATTCCATTTAAAAACCGTTTGATTCCGCAACGAGATCAAGTTCAAAGCGTTAAAGGTTTTCACAAAAACCATTCGCAACCCTCCGTCATTTTAGGAAGTAGAGTACTTAGTATTCGTGCTGTGTTTGTTGACCATAGTCAAGGCACAGTGTACGGTAGCTAAGTGATGTCTTCCTACACCGCATATGATGCGATTAGTCAACACAGTCGCGTGACTTTGTTGACCTTAGTTAAGGGTCATGTGGGTGGGTCTAATTAATCACGAAATGACGGGTAGAACTTGACTAGTACTTATGATTTGTTGACCATAGTTAAGGTCATAGGTGCTAGGGGTAAAAACCTTTATCGGGAGTTTCAAGTGTTGAAACTTGCAATGAGATTGCATACCTTCTATATGATAGTTGGATCCCGATACCCACTGCGAGTAATTGTTACTCCTGGGAGAGTTTTGCACTTTACAATTAGCCGATCAAGTAGGTGTCTAGAAAGGTGTCAACGGGGTTACGCCTCTGGGAAAATGAGGTTTACTGTAATTAGGTCCGTGCGAAAGCACGGGGAACCTCCCTCAAAGTACCGACACTGGCCTGGCTGAAAGATTGGCGAACTTGTAGAGTGTAATTAATCCCGGCTAGTCTTTCCTTTTAGGGTTTGAAGGAAGATTTGATAAAAACAGTGGGAGCCATCCTGATTAGATAAAATATATAACCAATCTGATCTTGCAAGAGCGCACGCAGAGTGTTTTCTTCTCTCTCTCTCCAGGTAGCGACCATATCACGCCTTAATCAAGATAATAATACGGAATATTGACCGAACCCGCTTGTTATACTGAGCTGGGGAAAGTTGGTCCCGCTCCAACTTATAATTGTTATAAGACAGAGCAGGAAATAGGGGAATGCCAGAATTCCTATGCCGCCCAAACGAAGAAAGTGCATATGATGCATCTCCTTCGGGTGTGTTCATTATAAAGAACTGTTTCTCAGTATCCTCTGCATCCTGGGTATATGATACCGGATCAGGATCCCAGATATGTAATCTGTTACATAGGGCTACAAAAAGGTAGAAAAACTGAGAACGGGTGATAAGTTTCATGAGTCAGAAAACGGGGCAAGTGTTGCAGCCAAGTCTGTTGGTCACTGTCACCCTGTATTACCAGTACATTGATTCTGAACAAATGCTATTAGATACCGAACCAGATATACAAAATCATATCAGTCTCTTTATTAGTAAAGAAATGATATAATTTTGTATTGTTGGATAATGTTTTGAACATTTCCTATATCAAAAGTTGATCGGTTCAGGCACGTTATCTAAAAGCATTGACGTTCTAAATCAAAATACAGTTCCTCGTATACAGAACACACACAAGAGGAAGAGTTCAGAAATGAACGAATCATTCTTGAGGCATTGTAGACTAGGTCACATCAATGCGACCCGACTGGCTGAAGTTACATTTTAGATGCATATTTAAATCAGTTTGAATTTACATCTTGTGAAACTTGCCAGTCATGTCACAAAGATTAGATGACCATAGATCTGTTTATTAGAAACAGAGAAAGAGTTAGTAAACTCTTGGGACTGATACGTGATGATGTATGTAAAGTCTCCTGTCTGCACATGCCAGGACTGGTTCTTTATACTTCATTGTATTCTCTGATAATCGCTCAAGATTCAGTCATATGTTCCTGTTAAAACATAAGTCCGAACCTTTTGAGATATTCACAGAATATAAGTTAGAAGTAGAGAACCAAAATACGGGTATAAGTATTATGTCCTATGATAAAGATCAGGGAGGAGAATACTTGTGCATAGAATTCCTGGACTATTCTAAAGGAGAATGAGATTTTCTCTCAGTGTTACTCCTCTGAATACACCACAGCACAACGGTGTATCAGGGCGGAGCAATTGCACAATATTAGATATGGTGTGCTCTATGATGAGTATTACTGAGTTACCTATTTCCTTTTGGAGTTATGCACTTGAGAAGCTGCATACCTATTGAATTAGGTTTGAATCAAATCAATGCCTACCACTCCATATGAGATATGGTATGGGAAGAACCCATCTCTTAAGCTAGTTAAGATTTGGGGTTGTCCGGCCTATGTTTAAAGCAAAATCCGGACAAGATCGAGGCAGGATCAGTTCTGTAGAACTGGAAAGGTTCCAGCTATACAAAACTGCAGTTGATGATTTGACAGAACCAAAGGATTCTATAGTTCCCGACGAACCTCAGCCTCTCCGCCGATCTAGTAGGGTTCCTCATCCGCCTGAGAGATACCTCGGTTTCTCGATGACAGTGGGAGCGAGGAATGCATCATAAGATGATGACCCAACTAGTTTCGAGCAGGCCATCGAGAGTAGGGACTCTGTAAGAATGGCTGGATGCTTAGCGATCTGAGATGGAATCCATATACACCAGCAAAGTATGGACTTTGGTTGCTATATCTGAAGGGTTAAATCCCCATCAGGAGCAAGTATATCTTAAGAAGATTACTTGGTGTAGATGGAAAAGTTGAGACTTTCAAATCTAGGCTTATTAAAGGTTTTAGTCATCAACCAGGCATGGATAATGATGAAATCTTTTCCAAGTGACTATGCTTAAGTCCATCCAGATCCTACTTGCCACGGCTACATACCATGACTGCGATATCTGGTGGTTGGGTGCCCTGACTGCTTTTCCAAATACTGATTTAGAAGAGAACGTCTATAAGAACACAGCCAGAGGTCTTCGTAAACAGTGGGAGCAGCGGAAACATGTGCAAGTTGCTTTACATAATGAAGCAGGCATCGCGGAGTTGGAACGTCTGTTTTGATATGATAGTCAAAGTGTTTGACTTCATCAAAATGGTAGACGAACCTTGTATATACAAAAGGGTAGTAGAGAGTAAGGTGGTCATCTTCGTATTGTACGTAGACAACATACTCTTGATAGGAAAAGAGTTTCCTATACTACGATCGGCCAATCTCCTATTATCACTAGGATTCTCCAAATAGGATCAAAGTGATACCTCCTAAATCCTGAGTTTTCATCTATGAGATAGATGTAATTGGATGCTAGGATTCTCACTAGATGTAGTGAGATGGTATCAATCGATCCTAGGGAGAATCACTGGAAACGTTCCAGGGTGATAAAGACGACTGAATGTCAGTCACGGGCATTGTCTTTACCCTCAGTAAAGGGACGGTATGTTGGAAGAGTTCCAAGCTAGATACCGTGGCAAACTAGACGATAAAGGCTGGTAACATCGCTATTGAAGATACTACCAAAGAGGCAGTTTGGGTGTATATTGGTTCATAAGATGAACTAGGTTCCTGCCATTGTATGACAATGGAAGTGTGGCTTAGGCCCTGGAACCCTGGTCCCATCAGTGACCCAGACATATTCTGAGGAAGCATCACCTGATCATGGAGATAGTTGATCTCCAGGTTGATCGAGGTTAGGAGAGTAGACTCAGAAGACAACACGGCGGATCCACTCACGAAGGCCTTATCCCAGAGAGAGACTCATATGGGATGGTTGAGTATTAGATACTGCAACCACTGCTACAGATGGCCCTAGTGCAAGTGGGAGATTGTTAGTTATATGTATGCCCTAGAGGCCATTACTGTACATTGGATGTATATTGTAGTGGATGCTGGGACATATATAGTGTTAGTGTTTATGCCCTAGAAGGCCATTACTGTATCATACTAGCTTGTATATTACTTAATGGAAGCTTGGGATATTCACATGTATATAACAGTCTTGCTAAACATGGTAGTATGCTACTTGGTTTTTCTATCTTAATATGTGAGTGTACGTATTGATAGAGCTCATAGGATCTTGCTTGGCTACCAGCGTTGTGATGGCAGTCACACTAGTGGGGGCTGGGTAGTCTACAAGCACATCCTTATTCAGGTCCCTAGTCGTTGGATTATCGAGACAGAGCATCGATACTCCGGAGTAGACTAGTGTGTACGCTTCTCATCCCAGTTGGGGAGATGGTCTGTCCCACAGCCATCAGTACGTCGTACTGGAGATAGTATACAGGTGCTCGTTAGGTTACGGGTACACCGGACAGGACTCACAGGGAACTGTTGGTTGGTTTGATACCAGTCGTCAGTGAACAGTTCCCAGGTGACATGAGTACAGCGTAGTCCGCAGACTTGACACTGCTACTTCGCCTCGAGTGTGTCCCACTGTTCTTAGATTGCTACCCTACCACGGCTCAAAGGAGTCGTGCAAACAGGTAGCAGTTGGGTGCAGTCCCGAGCACTTGGAGGCAGTGGCGGTTAGACAGGATTCGTCCCTCCCGGTATTGGGAGTAGATATCGTGCTGTGTCAGAGAGCCATTACGCAAAGTCCCTGGCCAGGGCAAGCGAGATTTGCTGGTAGGTTCCAGCAGTTTCTCAGGGTGTAATGGGCTTCACTCCGACACGACTTATACCGCTATTAGGGGACTGACGCTTGCCGCCCCCCTAGGCCCGATATGCGATAGTCATGGACGAACGGACCGGACTGTATGGAGATTGTCACATCAGACTCAGTAGGAGTTCGGATGGGTTTACTCATCGGCCTTCTTATCGACAACTACCTGGGGACCGTTACGTACAGCTAGTGCCGCTTGCGGTCTGTGGTTAAACCCACTGCCAGCGTAGTAGTCGAGTCTCTAGAGTCCCACACAGAGAGTTTCCTACTCCAGGCGAAACGATATAGAGGTTGCATGGTTTTGCGACAAAGGGTTCGGACGCATACGTGCGTTTACGCGCGTACGACTTTCGGACAGTTTTTACCAGTCGGCTTTGGTTTAAGCCAGTTACTGGTATCCGGTTATTGGATTTTTACAGTCTAAAGTTTTTCCGTATTTTTTACGGATCGGAGGGGCGTTCTCGTAATTACTCGAGAAGCTTCTAGAAGATGTGACTAAGGAGGTTTGTTTTGGAAAGAGAGTGAGTCATAGTGGTGATTCATTCACTTCATTAATGCACATTTATTGCTTAATGACTCATGTTAATGAATCATCACAAGATATTTTGTGAAGCATGCTTATTCATTTCTTTTATTCATTTGTTGAAAATAAGAATGCTTCATATTATTATGATACACTCTCTCTCTTCTCTCATTATTATATCACACATTCTCTCTCCTCAAGCTCTCATCTTCTAACCCTAATCCTTAATCCTCATGTGTTGAGATCAAAGGATTAGTTAGACTAAACAATCCATAACCTTCACTCTTTATCATTCTATCATCTTTGATTGGCAATCAAAGTTGATTAGTTACCTCAAGTTAGAGGTTTAGCTTGGAGTTTCGCTCTCGGGTGGATCGTCTACTACCTAGAGAAGGCCGAGGAGAACCAAGGAGGACATAAAGAAGAAGGACCGGTTCATTAGGTATAATCCCTAATCACTTATGTAAAGAAACTCATAGAATACGGTTTTTAGGGTTTAGCTTCGATTCAAGCGGTTAGTCGATGTTCGTTGTTTAAACTTGATAAGTTTTTGTAATTTCCGCCTCCCCATAAGTACTGGGGTGTACTACATCGACTTACAGTGGTATCAGAGCCTCGCTAAACACTAAATAACTTAATCGCAAATTTGTACGAATTTCGAACGAAAAAACGAACCCGGAAAACCCTAGTTCTGTTAAGTTTCTGTCGAAGTGAAAATGAAGTCCTAAAATTTTTCTGGAGTGTTCAGAGAGCTAGAAAGGGGTCCAGGAGAACACCCAAGAAATTCGAGCCCATGAATCGGCAACTCGGCCGCGGAAGCGCGGCGGATCGGTGGGATCTGCCGCGCATCCGCGGCGCTTTGGCCGAGTCATGGACTCGTCTTTCTTGTGTGGGTCCCCTGTGACATTTGGGGTTTTCTGGAATATTTAATTATTGCTCAGGTTACTGTTTAACAGAGCAGATTTTGGAGCAATTTTGAAGTTGTTTATTCGATCGAAAAATACAGTATTTGCGTAATGGATTATATCTGTGATTGTTTGATGTGTTCGTAAACCTCCCCCAACTGCTAGTATGTCGGTTGGCAGGGGGTTGCACATTTCTGAAATGGTTATATCTGTTTGTGCATATAAACTGTATTGGACTGTTGTGGTGTATAGCCGGGGTTAACAATGGTTTATTGATTTATTCATTTGTTGTAAATGTAATTTGTTGTAATATTATTTTCGCGGGGCACTTCCAGGTTGCGGTTGTAGCCACCGTTGTATTATTTCATTTTACTGTTTTTGCTCCTAGGACTGACCCAAGGTGGGGTACACAGACTGCCGGGTGGGTAGTTTGCCGTACCCGTAGGGGTCGAGGGTGGGGTAAACGGCTATTCATCACAACTGTGTAATCTGTCTTTTCTTGCAGGCTCAAAAGAAATACAGATTGCTTGCAAATCCAATATTGTTTATCTGTGTTCTGGAATGAATATCATTGCGTCAGACGAATGTAAAATATCTATATTTATTATAGCTATTTAGACGTCACTTATGTTTTACACCCGCGCTAGCCCAGCCCCCGCTCTGTCGTTAGTTAAGTAACCTAACGGGTGATGACGGGACCCCGTGGCGAATGCGGATGGCATAAGAGGACGTTATATTTTCGTTGTTTTCTGCAATGATAGGTTAATGATGGGACGCATTATCTATAATGCAAAGTAAAACAAACCAAAGTTTAAATCGTTGGAACAATTTAAATGAAACCACTCGGTTATTTTTAAAAACAGATAATTTTAAATGCGGAGATTTAACCACTCCTTTTAAAAGCTATCAGGTTCCTTCGGTTATATCAAGTTCACTACGTTCACGGTTTCGCCAAAACCAGTCGTAGCCCTCCGTCATTTCTTATGAATGGTCAGTAGTATTCAAGCTATGTTTGTTTGGCCCTTAGTCAAGACATAGTGATTGGTAGCTGCTGGGGTATTCATTTGTTGCATAGATAGATGAGTTGGTTTGGGACAGTCGTATTACTTTGTTGGCCCTTAGTCAAGAGTATACGGATGGGTTCAAATCAACAGGATAATGATGGGCAGAACTTGACATGTGACTTATGATTTGTTGGCCCTTAGCCAAGATCATAAGAGCATGGGGCAAAAATCAATATCGGGAATTTCTAAAGAAACTGAAATTTGCAAAGAGATGCATACCATTTGGAGTTTGATGAATGTTGGTAGGATTCCTTCAACATTATCATACGATGATATTTGGATCCCGATCCTACTGTGAGTATATGCTACTTATCAGGATATTCGTCGCTTAACGATCAATGCTATAAACCTAGTAGGTGTCCAGAAAAGTGTCAGCGGGGTTACGCCCCCAGAGAAAAGAGGTTACTTAATTAAGGAACTTCGCGAAAGCGTTGGAAAACCTCCCTCGAAGTATCGACACCGGCCTGGCTGAACGGTTAAGCAAGTATTGTACGGTGAGAATAGTCTTGGCTAATTCTTCTTTTATGGTTTGAGGAAGGATTCGAGAAACAGTGGGAGCCATCCAGTTTAGATAAACTAAAAACCACTCTAAACTTGCAAGAGCATCATGCTAAAGAGTTTTCTTCTCTCTCTCCTAATTGCAGCGACCCTGAAAATGACTGGACTTAAGTTACTTTTAGAGAAAAATATACTGACGGGGCCAAACTATAAAGATTGGCTGCGGAATGTCAAGATGGCTTTGACCTATGACAAACTGGGGTACGTCCTCACCGCTACGGCACCTGCTGTCCCTGGTCCCAAATCCAGCAATGCGGATAAGGAAATCCGCAAAACCTGGGATTTAGATTGCGCGAGAGCCAAGTGCATCGTGCTTGCCTCGATGAATAATGAACATCAGAGGAGGCACGAGGATATGTCCTTAGATGGCATATTTCTCCATACAAAGGAACTTTATGGAGAGCAATCTCGTATAGCAAGATACGAGACCTCAAAGAAATTGTTTCGAGCGAGGTTGGCTGTCGGGTCATCGGTAGGTGAACATGTCCTACAGATGATTGGCTATATAGAAGAGCTCGCAGACCTTGGGACGACTTTGGATAATGAGCTCTATACAGACCTTGTTCTCCAGTCCCTTCCTCCCACCTACGCCCAGTTTATCCTCAACTTCAATCTTCAAGGAAAAGAAGTTGAACTTGCGGAACTCCTGAACATGTTAAGGAGTGCGGAGGGCACCTTGCAGAAGGCAAGGGAAACACCCGCTATGTTTGTTGGCGGTTCATCTTCTTCCGGGTCCAAGGCTAGGGCCAAAGGAAGGAAGAAGAAGGCCGCACCCAGACCTAGAGGAGGTGTTAGTAAGGTGGGAGGGAAGGGAAAGAAAAAGAAAGCAGTACCGATAGTTGGTCAGGATGAGTGCTTCCATTGTCACAGGAAAGGGCACTGGAAGAAGGATTGCAAGGCGTGGAACGCCAAGAACCAGGAACCGAAGCAGGCTGTGGCTTCGACTTCAGGTGTGTTTGTAATTGAGAATTGTCTGTCGATCAACTCTACTTCCTGGGTATTGGATACCGGGTCAGGATCTCATATTTGCAATTCATTGCAGGCACTGAGAAACCGTAGAGTGCTGGAGGAAGGTGATATGATCCTCAGGGTTGCTAACGGAGCTAGCGTGGGAGCTGCGTCCGTCGGGGATTATCACCTAGGATTGACGAGTGGACACATTTTTGGTTTTACATAACTGTTATTTTGTACCCAGCTTAACGTGTAATATCATATCAGTTTCCTTGTTATCAAATAAAGGTTATGATTTCACGTTTGTAAGAGATGTTGTCAACATCCACCTTAATCATGGTTTGATTGGGTCCGGTACTTTAAATAACGGCATATATGTGTTAAACCAACTCCAAATTTTCAATGTCCAGAACACACTAAAAAGAAAGTCTCCAGATTTAAATAAAGCTTTCTTATGGCATTGTAGACTGGGTCACATCAATGAGAGAAGGTTGACTAAGTTGCATAGAGAAGGATATTTGGACACGTTCGAATATCAAACTTATGACACTTGTCAATCTTGTCTCAAAGGAAAGATGACAAAGACTCCATTCACTGGACAAGGAGTAAGAGCAAGCGAGCTCTTAGGACTCATATACAGTGATGTATGTGGTCCAATGTCTACACATGCGAGAGGTGGTTATTCCTACTTCATTACTTTTACAGATGATTTCTCTAGGTATGGATATGTTTTCTTAATGAAGCATAAATCAGAAGCCTTTGAGAAATTCCTGGAATTCAAGAGTGAAGCGGAAAACCAAACAGGCAAAAGTATTAAGACACTGAGATCTGATCGAGGTGGAGAATACTTAAGTGCCGAGTTCCTAGGTTACCTAAAAGAGAAAGGAATTCTCTCTCAGCTTACTCCTCCATACACTCCACAGCACAACGGTGTATCGGAGAGAAGGAATCGAACCCTATTGGATATGGTACGATCCATGATGAGTAATGCTGAGTTACCGCGATCTTTCTGGGGTTATGCGCTAGAATCAGCAGCATATCTTTTGAACCAGGTTCCAACCAAGACTGTGCCTACCACACCATATCAGATGTGGAGTGGGAAGAAACCCTGTCTAAAACATTTTAGGACATGGGGGTGTCCAGCTTTTGTAAAAAAGCAGCATGTGGACAAGCTCGAGGCACGATCAGTACTGTGTAAGCTTGTGGGATATCCAAAGAACTCCAAGGGATATTATTTCTATTACGCAGAGGAACAAAAGGTCTTTGTTTCTCGTCATGCCACCTTCTTAGAAACTGAATTTTTAGAAAATCAGAAGAGTGGGAGCGAAATAGAACTGGAAGAAATTCCAGAACCACAAACTGCTACTGAAAGTTTGGTAGAACCAGAGGTTCAAGAAGAACAGAACATTCCCGCACCCCTCCGCAGGAGTAGTAGGCCGTCTCGTCCGCCTGAGAGATACTACGGTTTTCTCATAGATGGGGATAGAGAGGATTGCATCATAGATGATGATGAACCTACTGACTTCAGGCAGGCCATCCAGAGCGGCGACTCGGTACGATGGCTAGATGCAATGCGGACCGAGATGGAGTCCATGTACACCAACAAAGTATGGACTTTGGACTTTGCTCCAGATGGGGTAAAACCCATAGGATGCAAATGGATCTTCAAGA
This sequence comes from Agapanthus africanus, assembly GCA_030015575.1. Lineage (NCBI taxonomy): Eukaryota > Viridiplantae > Streptophyta > Magnoliopsida > Asparagales > Amaryllidaceae > Agapanthus > Agapanthus africanus. Next base: position 151,219,710 of record JASDDO010000012.1, read on the forward strand.
AAAAGATTGGTGTAGATGGACAGGTAGAAACCTATAAGGCTAGACTTGTTGCAAAGGGTTTTCGTCAAAGACCTGGTTTGGACTATGACGAAACTTTTTCTCCAGTGGCTATGCTCAAATCCATTCGGGTCCTTCTTGCTATTGCTGCCTTCCATGATTATGAAATCTGGCAGATGGACGTAAAGACGGCTTTTCTGAATGGAAATTTAGAAGAGAGCGTCTATATGGATCAGCCAGAGGGCTTCAATCAGAGTGGGAGCAGCGGGAAAGTATGCAAGCTGCTTAAGTCCATTTATGGACTAAAGCAGGCATCGCGGAGTTGGAACATCTGTTTTGATGAGACAGTCAAAGAATATGACTTTATCAAAAATCCAGATGAACCGTGCATATATAGTAAAGTTGTGGCCAGAAGTGTCGTATTCCTCGTCTTGTACGTGGATGACATTCTATTGATAGGAAATGACATTCCTATGCTACAATCTGTCAAAGGATTCTTGTCACACAGGTTCTCCATGAAAGACCTGGGTGATGCCTCTTACATTCTGGGGATCCGGATCTATCGTGATAGATCCAAGAGGATGTTGGGACTTTCGCAGTCCAGGTATATCGACACTGTACTGAAAAGATTCAGTATGGAAGATTCTAAGCGCGGTAATCTACCGGCTTGTCACGGAATCACCCTCTCCAAAGAGATGTCTCCCAAGACTGATTTGGAAAGGGAACGCATGTCTATTATACCCTACGCTTCTGCGGTAGGCTCTATAATGTATGCGATGTTGTGTACCAGACCAGATGTAGCTTACGCACTGAGCGTGGTAAGCCGGTATCAGTCAGACCCAGGGGAGAAACACTGGATAGCAGTAAAGAACATTCTCAAGTACCTGAGGAGGACTAAGGAGATGTTCTTGGTTTACGGCGGAAAAGACCTCAGGTTGGAGGCCTTTGCTGATTCCGGCTTCCAGAGTGATAAGGACGATTCCAAGTCCATGTCGGGTTATGTCTTTACCCTCAATGGAGGGGCGGTGTGCTGGAAGAGCTCCAAGCAGGACACCGTTGCTGACTCGACGATGGAAGCGGAGTATATAGCTGCTTGCGATGCCGCAAAAGAAGCAGTCTGGATGAAGAAGTTCCTAACAGAACTTCAGGTGGTTCCTACCATAGTTGATCCAATACCTCTGTATTGCGACAACAACGGAGCTATAGCTTTAGCGAAGGAACCAAGGTCCCATCAGAAGTCCAGACACATCTTGAGGCGGTATCACCTGATCAGGGAGATCATTGATCGTCAGGAGATCGAGGTTCGGAGAGTTGCTTCAGAAGAGAACATTGCTGATCCATTCACGAAGGCCCTTCCTCAGATTCAGTTCGAGAGGCTGCTCGAGATCATTGGTCTGCGATATGCCAGTACATGGCCCTAGTGCAAGTGGGAGATTGTTAGTGTTTATGCCCTAGAAGGCCATTACTGTATCATACTAGCTTGTATATTACTTAATGGAAGCTTGGGATATTCACATGTATATAACAGTCTTGCTAAACATGGTAGTATGCTACTTGGTTTTTCTATCTTAATATGTGAGTGTACGTATTGATAGAGCTCATAGGATCTTGCTTGGCTACCAGCGTTGTGATGGCAGTCACACTAGTGGGGACTGGGTAGTCTACAAGCACATCCTTATTCAGGTCCCTGGTCGTTGGATTATCGAGACAGAGCATCGATACTCCGGAGTAGACTAGTGTGTACGCTTCTCATCCCAGTTGGGGAGATGGTCTGTCCCACAGCCATCAGTACGTCGTACTGGAGATAGTATACAGGTGCTCGTTAGGTTACGGGTACACCGGACAGGACTCACAGGGAACTGTTGGTTGGTTTGATACCAGTCGTCAGTGAACAGTTCCCAGGTGACATGAGTACAGCGTAGTCCGCAGACTTGACACTGCTACTTCGCCTCGAGTGTGTCCCACTGTTCTTAGATTGCTACCCTACCACGGCTCAAAGGAGTCGTGCAAACAGGTAGCAGTTGGGTGCAGTCCCGAGCACTTGGAGGCAGTGGCGGTTAGACAGGATTCGTCCCTCCCGGTATTGGGAGTAGATATCGTGCTGTGTCAGAGAGCCATTACGCAAAGTCCCTGGCCAGGGCAAGCGAGATTTGCTGGTAGGTTCCAGCAGTTTCTCAGGGTGTAATGGGCTTCACTCCGACACGACTTATACCGCTATTAGGGGACTGACGCTTGCCGCCCCCTAGGCCCGATATGCGATAGTCATGGACGAACGGACCGGACTGTATGGAGATTGTCACATCAGACTCAGTAGGAGTTCGGATGGGTTTACTCATCGGCCTTCTTATCGACAACTACCTGGGGACCGTTACGTACAGCTAGTGCCGCTTGCGGTCTGTGGTTAAACCCACTGCCAGCGTAGTAGTCGAGTCTCTAGAGTCCCACACAGAGAGTTTCCTACTCCAGGCGAAACGATATAGAGGTTGCATGGTTTTGCGACAAAGGGTTCGGACGCATACGTGCGTTTACGCGCGTACGACTTTCGGACAGTTTTTACCAGTCGGCTTTGGTTTAAGCCAGTTACTGGTATCCGGTTATTGGATTTTTACAGTCTAAAGTTTTTCCGTATTTTTTACGGATCGGAGGGGCGTTCTCGTAATTACTCGAGAAGCTTCTAGAAGATGTGACTAAGGAGGTTTGTTTTGGAAAGAGAGTGAGTCATAGTGGTGATTCATTCACTTCATTAATGCACATTTATTGCTTAATGACTCATGTTAATGAATCATCACAAGATATTTTGTGAAGCATGCTTATTCATTTCTTTTATTCATTTGTTGAAAATAAGAATGCTTCATATTATTATGATACACTCTCTCTCTTCTCTCATTATTATATCACACATTCTCTCTCCTCAAGCTCTCATCTTCTAACCCTAATCCTTAATCCTCATGTGTTGAGATCAAAGGATTAGTTAGACTAAACAATCCATAACCTTCACTCTTTATCATTCTATCATCTTTGATTGGCAATCAAAGTTGATTAGTTACCTCAAGTTAGAGGTTTAGCTTGGAGTTTCGCTCTCGGGTGGATCGTCTACTACCTAGAGAAGGCCGAGGAGAACCAAGGAGGACATAAAGAAGAAGGACCGGTTCATTAGGTATAATCCCTAATCACTTATGTAAAGAAACTCATAGAATACGGTTTTTAGGGTTTAGCTTCGATTCAAGCGGTTAGTCGATGTTCGTTGTTTAAACTTGATAAGTTTTTGTAATTTCCGCCTCCCCATAAGTACTGGGGTGTACTACATCGACTTACATATAGGTAGGACTTTCTTGCTCGACATGATAGTGCGCTATCTGGTTGCTCTTTATCTTAACGTGTATACTTTCTGTCTCTCTGCTACATGTTGATAAAGCCCTTAGGATGTGTACTCGACTTCCAGGACTGTGATGCAGATTATACTAGTGGGGCCTGGATAGTCCATGAGTACATCCTTGAAATTTTCCTAGTCGAGGGAATATCGAGACGGGGCATCGATATTCCAGAGTAGACTAGCGCATATCTTCTCGACCCATGCGATGGGCGATGGATGATCCCATATCCATTGGTGTTTGACATCGAAGATGGTATGCGGGTGCTCAGTAGAGACTGGGTACACTGAACGGACTCGCCGAGAACTCCTAGATGGTATTATACCTCACGTCAGATGGCAGTTCTCTGGTGATACTGGTACAGCTTAGTCTGTTGACCCGAGATCGTCATAGAGTCTTGTGTGTCTCCCACTGTGCTTTGATTTCCACCCTACCACGGCTCTACCGAGTCGTGCAGACAGGTGGTTTTTGGGTACAGTCCCGATTCACATGGAGGCAATGAGCGATAGGAGGGGATTCGTCTCTCCCGGTATTAGGGGTTGATGTTGTGCTATGCTCGACTGGCCATAACAGGAAATTCCTGGCCAGGGTTGCAGTGATATACTGGTAAAAGTTATCAGTAGTTTCACGAATGTTATGGAACTTACGTCGACATGACTTATCGAGCTATTGGGGTCTGACGTTTACCACCCCTAGGCGAGATATGCGACATATCAGACGAACAGACCGGACTATACGGTAAGTGTTACTGGTCGGATTCACAGGAGTGTGAGCGGGCTTGCTCGTCGATCTTCTGATCGCTCAATACCCGGGTGGCCGTTACGTTTAGCAGACCGCTTGCGGCTTGTGGGTGTTTGATATGATCATCATCTGCTGCCGGCGTATTGACGAGTCTTTAGAGTCCTACACAGAGGTTTCCTGGCTCAAGCGAAACGAAATAGGAGCGCATATGAGATATGGGCGGGACCGAGAATAATGCGTGTATGTGATACCGTATTCTATTCTCGCGATGAATGTATCGAATGGTTATATGCGATATAACCTAGTTATCGAATCAAGGATTTGTCACGACCCGAAAGAGCACGTGACTGGCCCTTGAACCATATGAAGTCTATAGGACTCCATCTGATCCAAGTAAGCCAAAAGCCCAGAAATCTAAAACCATTTTTAAGAATAAGTAAAGAAACTAGTTTAAAGAAGTGAAGAAAAACATGTTTGAAATCAAGGTTTTTAAATAACTAAGCCGAATATGCATTTTTAAAAACAGTACAGTCTTTTCTAAAAATTTCGGCAGAGTTTCTTTTGTAAAACTGGCTCCGAATGGGGTATAACAAGGATAACAATATATGCAATGATAAAGGCATCCCCAAGCGGGAGCTAGCTCTTCGTCAATCGACGGTCACCACCACACATGCAACAATAATATACAACGCCAAGTGGCGAGGATCAAATCCAAAAGAAAGCTCAAAAGCAACAAGAAAACCGCAACACTACTAAGCGCGACTCTATGGTCGAATAACACATCACTAGTCTAGGTCTGAAACAATATACGAGTTTTGGTTGATGGATATTCTAGATACAATGAATAATATAAATACAACGGCGGTTCTGATACAAAAGAACCCACCTATCCAAGCAAATCACCCAAAAGGAAGCAGTGTGCCAGAAATGCCGCTATAGAACTGTACGGCAAACCTGCAAGAACTGGGGCACAACGGGGGTGAGTTGCCAACTCGTGAATAGAAAGATATCTACAAGCAGAGATCGAATGCATGACCCAACCTAGGTCAATACGATCAGATATAAAGAAACCTCAATATGAATAAAGCTGAAGCATGCTAAACTGGCAATGTAATCTCTATACGTGAATGTAGTGCCAAGTGCTCGTGCTAGTGCCTCAGGTAATAGTATGTCATGAATATGAGGTATGAATGCATGAAAGCAGAATACATGTAAATGAAGAAACTGTTTTCATAATTTAGTGAGATTTCCCTTGTATTTTTAGTTGAGGTATCATAATGAAATCAGCATAAAACAGTGCCTAGCATCGGCACAAAACGTAATCCCAATATCTCGATATCTCTGTATCACAGTCTCTGTACCTCGAAATCTCGAAATCCCAATGTCTCAATCATAATATCTAGGGCGCCGTCAGTCCAGACCGGCCCCTACCATCCATCTCAAGACCACGACGGTATCCTCCGGATATCCGACGCGTCGGGTAAAATCACCGGTAGGTAGTGCTCCCCTGCCAGGCTCACATCGTCATCACCACGCGCTTCTTGCCCCGGGGTACCTTACCGGGTCCACCATGTACCCGAAACGGTTCATCCGTCTCCTCGAATCGGGTTTCCAAATCCATCAGCAAACTCATGGTGGACGACTCATACATCATGGGAAAACCGCACTTTTTATTTTAAAGAGAGAAAAGAAGTTTATATAAGTTTTGCGGTTTTCCCCCAAATCCAGAAAATCTCATGGAAATCCGAATCCAATCCTCAATAGCATGTAAACAGTGCATACAGGCATAAAAATCCATGAATAATAACATGCATGATGTAACAACTAATAATTACAATGTCTAATCTAGCATATAAGGCAAGTACACTAATATCATGTCTAAATTATTAGCTAACAACCTATGTCGATGCAATAATATTTTCTAAGGTGTACGTGACATGGCAATTACCGATGAAGATGTGTGTGAGCCGGCAAGTAAGTGTACGTGGTACATACGCATCATCGGTAATGGTGCTGGTGTCCTAACAGCATAACATCAATAATGGAGTATGAAACATAATATAAGCATGCGATGCGATGCGAACCACAATAATGAGCGGAAGCTGAATACTAGACGCAACTATAACTAATCTGCATTAATCTAAAATAACCTCTACAATTGGTGCCTTTTGAAATAACACGAATCATGGGGTTTTGAAAATAGGGGCTACGGTGTTTTTATGAAAAGATACGTCTTTTGAAATATCCGTAGGATCCCTTGGGCTGTCTTTTAAAATACCCACGATTCGTTAGTTTTTGAAATAGATAGGAGTCTAATCTAATCTAACAACCATCCTAAACTATACGGCTGAACTAACAAGTAGAGCTACGGGTGAGGAAACCGCCTAACATCTGAGTCGATACATATACATACATGTATATATATTAGTCGGTGATCCCGCCTCAATAATATCATATCCGATACCCTATCTATAATCAGACATCCCAAGTCACGAGTGCGGATCAATCATCAAAATATAGCTTGTACGTAAATCCGTCGTACGGCATCCCAAATCTGGGTACGGTCAATATCACATTCATCATACTATTTATCCGGTATCATCTTTATCAAATGCCATGATCGGGGTACTGATCTACGTCTAGTACAATATTGATACCCTCTATGTATGCATGCAGGTGTAAGAATCACTACGTCAAAAGACCCGTTAAAATATCGTGTCGTATCTCAATACGAACCAAATCACATCACCGATCTCCTGGCCTCAAGCCCAATCTCATCGACTCATCTCAAATCCCAAATATTATCCTCAAATCCAGTATATAAACACATAGTCCCACACCCATGTGTAGATATACGCACCATCATATGCACTCTAATAAATGAAAGAATGAATGCAAGTATGTGTGTAAATGTATGTGTGAGTGCAACCACTACTCTAGGGTTCGCACTAAACTAAACCAATATATTCTTATCATCAAAATATCATTATTACCATCAATAACCCTAAACAACACATAATAAATATTCGTGTGTATACGTATTCGTATACATCACCACGGACTGCGGGGGTGCTATACGCCATCCACCCGACTTCTCCCCACAGATATAAATCTACTCACATTGCTTCTCGTGTGCCAAAGCCGATGTCGCTATCTTCACCTCCTTTGCCTCAACATCACGCGGGGTACCTACAAGTATATCACAATGCTAAAGCACATGAAAATCACATCGGAAACCAAAATAGCACACGCTACCCGCATAGGTAAAAACCTATCGACTCGCATGTAAACACAATCAAAATCCACTTGTCGTTGACGTCCAAACGCCACCCGACAGGAATGAATCACCAAATACCAAAATCCATGCTAAAACAAGTCCCAAATTATACACCAACATAGGAAAATCAACCCAGATTTCACCCTAGATGGAATCAGTCAAAACTAGACATACTCAGGGTCAAAACTAGAGGAAATGGGGGCATGCACAGAAAACGAAGCAATTCCTTAAAATACCTTATTTTAGAATTTTCCATAATTTTTCCCCATTTATCTGTATTTAATTATACCAGAATATTAAAATATTCATTAAAATAATATTAAATTATAAAATTTCCCAAAAATCATATTTTATTATTTTGAAGACGTTACAATCTACCCCCCTTAAAGAAATTCGGTCTCCGAATTTAAATTTAAACCCCCAAATACTAAAATATTTCAATACAAATTCCAAGTCATCGGGGCTCCGAAATCATCTATACATAAAACATCATAGCGCAATGCATGCGCATGAGTACTGAGCAGATAACTCAAAAGCAACACTCCATCAAGCATCCGCAATCATCGGAGTCATGGTAACGACACAATGTCAAATCCAATACAAAATCAATATGATATGGACCAAGACTATACATGTAGACATCCAATCTATACATGTAAATAGCTGATGCAAATGTATGCCAAATCTTTTTAAGTCGCTGTGCGATGCGCGTAACACTGCACAGTGGCGGACGTTTCTCATAAGAAAATAACTATATATGTGTATATATATCCTTTGTTTAATAGGTACGTTCCGCCGTTTTGAAAACAGTTTAGAAGGGTTTCCTTGTTTTTAAAACGTTTCGTGTCATATCGGACACGTAGGTATATACTGAGACTATAGCTCGCTTTTCGGAAATCCCTTCGATAACTATCGATGCATGCAAAATATATCCAGGTACTGCCCACTGACTAGTCCTGCTCAGTATGAAAGCAAATATCCAACATCATAAAAATGTACTGCTCCAAAAGGAATAAATCACAAAAATCACATAACACCACCCTGTGCATCTGGTGCGCACGGAAATCAAAATCCATATATGTGCTAAACATGTGCACAAAACAACATCTAGGTGCAACGGGTGTGCACGAAGCATCTGTCATAGGCAACGTGTGCCTGGCAGCCAAAACAGGTGCATCTGACATGCACGAAGAATCTCGATTTAGTGCATCTGGTGTGCCCCAAAATCGTATCTCAAAACATGCGCCCAACATGCGCGAAAATCCAAATCGGTGCATCCATCATGCACGAATGAAAATCTAGACCCTGCGCACTCAATATGCACGGAATCACAAAATCCAATAGCAACGTCGAATATGCGTAAGTCCAGTCAAAAGCACGGAGTGCAAGAATCCACATCAATATCACAATCAAAATCGACATACCGAAAGGCATCAAATCGAAGTCAGGTGCAATCGTAATGCACAAAATATAAATCCGGTGCAACAAAGGCACGAAATATAAATCTGATGCGATAAACGCAAGAAACATAAAACTGGTGCGACAAATGCACGAAGTATAGAACTGGTGCATCCCATGCACAAATACCAAGCAATAACTCAAATACGTAAGCAGCAACACCAAGTGTATCCAGATATGAAGAAAATCATAAACGTGTGCAGCTGCGGGCACAAAACACATATCGATACACTACAAGCACATATAAGCTATACCGAGTGCAAAATCAAAACACTAAAATTACATGAAACTCTGCTGGAAGCGTAAATCAAATCACCAGCATAAAATAGGCATGAAATCGCAATCAACAGCTCAAGAGTAATAACTATGTACAAGGTATAAATACCCAGTAGATGCAACCATGGTGCACAAAATCAAATATCATGAGACTCAGTCATCAAGACTAAATCATGTGAATAGATCGCCCAAAATACCGAAATCCAAAGCAACGGATACGTGATAATCAAATCACAAAATCACAAATCATAATTACCGTCGTCGGTATACCATCCTTCAGGGTCGAGAAGGTACCGGAACATCCGATGCTAGCTGCGCAAGATATCTACTTGCCTCTTGCTCGCGGCTGGCGTCCTCTGCCTCTGGTTCCTGATCTTTCCTGTAGATTACCAATCTCGCAATCCATCGGCTCATCGGCCCGGTCAGGAGTACTGACAGGAACGATTCCGTTCTGGCACTTTCCTGGTCACCTTTCGGTCAATCCTCACGACCGCTCGTAAGGCAGCGTATCACTGGCGTCGGCCTCTGGCTCTCTGAAAGCACGTCACACATCTGATCCTGGGTGCAAACATCATTGCAGCAATGTCCTGGAAGGAATCCTGCTCAAGGTCTCTTCCGATCATGCCTATGCCGATCTGTACAGAGGCTGGCTTCCTGCACAACCTCTTCTCGCTCAAAAACACCTGTGTCCTCAGCACAATATTTTCTCGGAAACTGGTCACATTCCAACGTCTCTGTAAGCATATCAGGTCTCTAGTCTCGACGGGAAGCAATGACAGCTCATCAGTGTCTCACACGAACCTCTTGTTCCAACTGTCTCTATCGTCGTCCACTATGACGTCACGCCAAGCTACTACGCACTGCACTGTTCTCGGCCACGGTCAATCTGAAGTCTCTCGCACGGACTCGAAATCGCATATTCTGTAGCTTCATCATTCTGTAGAGGATGTCAGGCCGAACAGGTCCTCGGGAACACGTCCCAACCATCGGAGGAATACTCATCACTCGTCTGTCCCTGATCAATCTGCAACGCATCTGGGTAAGTTCCTTTATCCGAACATGGTCAACTACCTCGTCGACAATGCCGAACTCTGTCCTGCTGGGTGTGCGCAATACGACCACTCCTGGTCTAGGTCTTCTCGTAACGTACTCCAGAAAGGTCCTGTCGAGGTTCCTTTCTCAAATCTCAATCCTGCCGAAATGCCCGGAAGTCATCATCCAATGCTGAAGCTAAAGCTTATTCCGGAACGGCTGCATACCTATCGCGCTTCTCTCTGGAAGATACATCCATATACCACGCCTCGGGGTGCATATCGCATCTCTAATGTCAGCGGAGTGGGACGTCATCTCGTCGAAATCTCGTACGAACTCTTTACTCCACCTTGCTCAATGTCGACTGATTCGGACTTAACTCATCGTGGCTACACGAACTGCGCTCCGACGGCTACGCTCGCATCTGGAGTCTCCCAAGCAGTGTCCCATCACGATATCCGAAAGATGTCGAACCATCCGATCGACTCGTCAGATCCTCATAATCCCCCAAGAGATCACATCATGGGTACAGTTTAATAGTATCGAGTACATGCCACAGCGTCGGTGGTCCAGCCGTAGAAGGGCAAACCCAAGCCTCACTAATGGCGCCGAGGAACCGCCGCAAACCCGAAGGTTCAAAGGCTTTCACACGGTCATTAAGTCGAGTTAGGGTTTCATTCTTCTAGAGAGTCCATAGAATCACCTGCATGTCTTTCCGTATACTTTAAACTTGGAAAATGGGCTCCTGACATTCGATCGTCTCTATCGACTCTCAACGAACCTGCGTGAAGTCGTCTCTAGCTGGAAACAATCTATCTGATGACCTCGCATCGGTAAACAAACGAACCACCTGTCCTAGTCAATCATCCTTAGGTGACTAGCGACTCGCTATCATCTCTCTAAGTATATGCTCACGCTGCAGTAGCTCTATCATCTCTCTAAGTATATGCTCACGCTGCAGTAGCTCCAACCATCTGGGCGACATCTCGTCATTTGCAGCAGCAACTGGCTTATTCGCCTGTACGCCGAACAGCGCCTCAATCCTCCAGGAAAGGCAATACATAGGCGGTCATCTCTGAGTCGGTCTGCTCTAGATCCGAGTAAGACTCTCCACACTGGAAATCTTAAACTCATCAGGGCCCGCTCCGGCGCAAAATCGGACGAATCACCTTCGTCTCTCAAATCGGGTAGACTAGCTATCATCTGTCTCATATCTGCCTGAAAGCTACGGCAATCTCAGCTCGTAAGCTTCGGAAGCGACATCCTGTCAATCTCAGCAACAGCTGGTCCATCTGTCTGCACGGTAGGCGACATCACAATCTCTGAGGTATGCTGTACATCAACAGTCCTCTCTCAACTGGCAGCTCTAACAATGGCCCGATCATCCGGTGCAAGACCAAGCACTCGCCTCCACTAGAGGTCACAATCACCAACACTAACTCGAGACGTTCCCATGTCACCAGAAAACACAATGGTCGGCCCTCGTACCAAACGAGCTCACACCGGCCGTAACCCTAGCAGCAGCCCAAACTGCCCTCAAACATGGTGACAGGAACCTCAATCGAGTATCAAGGGGAGCACATCAATGGCAAGAAAGGAAACAACAGATCCAAAGTGGATACATGATCATGGGAAGGAACAGCATCAATAAAGGTATGATCATGAAACTAATAGAATCGGGGATCTCAAATGGATGTATAATCCTGGATATAAAGAGGATCACTGATCTCGAAAATATGTACATCCTAAGGTTCCTTAAGCGGAGTGGCGTGTCGTAAGTATGCCGCGGAACATACCAACGGTACGTCACTCTACTTTAGTTACCTATTCCATCAACCAAGGGTCATCCTACACGACGAAAGTTCGGGTCTAATACCCCCTCGACCAAGTCTAAGTTCCGTAAGGTCAAGCCTAAGTTCCGTATATATATAAACGCCCTAGGCTCCACATAGTCAAACTTAGACTCGAACCAAGGTCAACCTAGCGCTCTGATACCAACTTTGTCACGACCCGAAAGAGCACGTGACTGGCCCTTGAACCATATGAAGTCTATAGGACTCCATCTGATCCAAGTAAGCCAAAAGCCCAGAAATCTAAAACCATTTTTAAGAATAAGTAAAGAAACTAGTTTAAAGAAGTGAAGAAAAACATGTTTGAAATCAAGGTTTTTAAATAACTAAGCCGAATATGCATTTTTAAAAACAGTACAGTCTTTTCTAAAAATTTCGGCAGAGTTTCTTTTGTAAAACTGGCTCCGAATGGGGTATAACAAGGATAACAATATATGCAATGATAAAGGCATCCCCAAGCGGGAGCTAGCTCTTCGTCAATCGACGGTCACCACCACACATGCAACAATAATATACAACGCCAAGTGGCGAGGATCAAATCCAAAAGAAAGCTCAAAAGCAACAAGAAAACCGCAACACTACTAAGCGCGACTCTATGGTCGAATAACACATCACTAGTCTAGGTCTGAAACAATATACGAGTTTTGGTTGATGGATATTCTAGATACAATGAATAATATAAATACAACGGCGGTTCTGATACAAAAGAACCCACCTATCCAAGCAAATCACCCAAAAGGAAGCAGTGTGCCAGAAATGCCGCTATAGAACTGTACGGCAAACCTGCAAGAACTGGGGCACAACGGGGGTGAGTTGCCAACTCGTGAATAGAAAGATATCTACAAGCAGAGATCGAATGCATGACCCAACCTAGGTCAATACGATCAGATATAAAGAAACCTCAATATGAATAAAGCTGAAGCATGCTAAACTGGCAATGTAATCTCTATACGTGAATGTAGTGCCAAGTGCTCGTGCTAGTGCCTCAGGTAATAGTATGTCATGAATATGAGGTATGAATGCATGAAAGCAGAATACATGTAAATGAAGAAACTGTTTTCATAATTTAGTGAGATTTCCCTTGTATTTTTAGTTGAGGTATCATAATGAAATCAGCATAAAACAGTGCCTAGCATCGGCACAAAACGTAATCCCAATATCTCGATATCTCTGTATCACAGTCTCTGTACCTCGAAATCTCGAAATCCCAATGTCTCAATCATAATATCTAGGGCGCCGTCAGTCCAGACCGGCCCCTACCATCCATCTCAAGACCACGACGGTATCCTCCGGATATCCGACGCGTCGGGTAAAATCACCGGTAGGTAGTGCTCCCCTGCCAGGCTCACATCGTCATCACCACGCGCTTCTTGCCCCGGGGTACCTTACCGGGTCCACCATGTACCCGAAACGGTTCATCCGTCTCCTCGAATCGGGTTTCCAAATCCATCAGCAAACTCATGGTGGACGACTCATACATCATGGGAAAACCGCACTTTTTATTTTAAAGAGAGAAAAGAAGTTTATATAAGTTTTGCGGTTTTCCCCCAAATCCAGAAAATCTCATGGAAATCCGAATCCAATCCTCAATAGCATGTAAACAGTGCATACAGGCATAAAAATCCATGAATAATAACATGCATGATGTAACAACTAATAATTACAATGTCTAATCTAGCATATAAGGCAAGTACACTAATATCATGTCTAAATTATTAGCTAACAACCTATGTCGATGCAATAATATTTTCTAAGGTGTACGTGACATGGCAATTACCGATGAAGATGTGTGTGAGCCGGCAAGTAAGTGTACGTGGTACATACGCATCATCGGTAATGGTGCTGGTGTCCTAACAGCATAACATCAATAATGGAGTATGAAACATAATATAAGCATGCGATGCGATGCGAACCACAATAATGAGCGGAAGCTGAATACTAGACGCAACTATAACTAATCTGCATTAATCTAAAATAACCTCTACAATTGGTGCCTTTTGAAATAACACGAATCATGGGGTTTTGAAAATAGGGGCTACGGTGTTTTTATGAAAAGATACGTCTTTTGAAATATCCGTAGGATCCCTTGGGCTGTCTTTTAAAATACCCACGATTCGTTAGTTTTTGAAATAGATAGGAGTCTAATCTAATCTAACAACCATCCTAAACTATACGGCTGAACTAACAAGTAGAGCTACGGGTGAGGAAACCGCCTAACATCTGAGTCGATACATATACATACATGTATATATATTAGTCGGTGATCCCGCCTCAATAATATCATATCCGATACCCTATCTATAATCAGACATCCCAAGTCACGAGTGCGGATCAATCATCAAAATATAGCTTGTACGTAAATCCGTCGTACGGCATCCCAAATCTGGGTACGGTCAATATCACATTCATCATACTATTTATCCGGTATCATCTTTATCAAATGCCATGATCGGGGTACTGATCTACGTCTAGTACAATATTGATACCCTCTATGTATGCATGCAGGTGTAAGAATCACTACGTCAAAAGACCCGTTAAAACATCGTGTCGTATCTCAATACGAACCAAATCACATCACCGATCTCCTGGCCTCAAGCCCAATCTCATCGACTCATCTCAAATCCCAAATATTATCCTCAAATCCAGTATATAAACAAATAGTCCCACACCCATGTGTAGATATACGCACCATCATATGCACTCTAATAAATGAAAGAATGAATGCAAGTATGTGTGTAAATGTATGTGTGAGTGCAACCACTACTCTAGGGTTCGCACTAAACTAAACCAATATATTCTTATCATCAAAATATCATTATTACCATCAATAACCCTAAACAACACATAATAAATATTCGTGTGTATACGTATTCGTATACATCACCACGGACTGCGGGGGTGCTATACGCCATCCACCCGACTTCTCCCCACAGATATAAATCTACTCACATTGCTTCTCGTGTGCCAAAGCCGATGTCGCTATCTTCACCTCCTTTGCCTCAACATCACGCGGGGTACCTACAAGTATATCACAATGCTAAAGCACATGAAAATCACATCGGAAACCAAAATAGCACACGCTACCCGCATAGGTAAAAACCTATCGACTCGCATGTAAACACAATCAAAATCCACTTGTCGTTGACGTCCAAACGCCACCCGACAGGAATGAATCACCAAATACCAAAATCCATGCTAAAACAAGTCCCAAATTATACACCAACATAGGAAAATCAACCCAGATTTCACCCTAGATGGAATCAGTCAAAACTAGACATACTCAGGGTCAAAACTAGAGGAAATGGGGGCATGCACAGAAAACGAAGCAATTCCTTAAAATACCTTATTTTAGAATTTTCCATAATTTTTCCCCATTTATCTGTATTTAATTATACCAGAATATTAAAATATTCATTAAAATAATATTAAATTATAAAATTTCCCAAAAATCATATTTTATTATTTTGAAGACGTTACAATCTACCCCCCTTAAAGAAATTCGGTCTCCGAATTTAAATTTAAACCCCCAAATACTAAAATATTTCAATACAAATTCCAAGTCATCGGGGCTCCGAAATCATCTATACATAAAACATCATAGCGCAATGCATGCGCATGAGTACTGAGCAGATAACTCAAAAGCAACACTCCATCAAGCATCCGCAATCATCGGAGTCATGGTAACGACACAATGTCAAATCCAATACAAAATCAATATGATATGGACCAAGACTATACATGTAGACATCCAATCTATACATGTAAATAGCTGATGCAAATGTATGCCAAATCTTTTTAAGTCGCTGTGCGATGCGCGTAACACTGCACAGTGGCGGACGTTTCTCATAAGAAAATAACTATATATGTGTATATATATCCTTTGTTTAATAGGTACGTTCCGCCGTTTTGAAAACAGTTTAGAAGGGTTTCCTTGTTTTTAAAACGTTTCGTGTCATATCGGACACGTAGGTATATACTGAGACTATAGCTCGCTTTTCGGAAATCCCTTCGATAACTATCGATGCATGCAAAATATATCCAGGTACTGCCCACTGACTAGTCCTGCTCAGTATGAAAGCAAATATCCAACATCATAAAAATGTACTGCTCCAAAAGGAATAAATCACAAAAATCACATAACACCACCCTGTGCATCTGGTGCGCACGGAAATCAAAATCCATATATGTGCTAAACATGTGCACAAAACAACATCTAGGTGCAACGGGTGTGCACGAAGCATCTGTCATAGGCAACGTGTGCCTGGCAGCCAAAACAGGTGCATCTGACATGCACGAAGAATCTCGATTTAGTGCATCTGGTGTGCCCCAAAATCGTATCTCAAAACATGCGCCCAACATGCGCGAAAATCCAAATCGGTGCATCCATCATGCACGAATGAAAATCTAGACCCTGCGCACTCAATATGCACGGAATCACAAAATCCAATAGCAACGTCGAATATGCGTAAGTCCAGTCAAAAGCACGGAGTGCAAGAATCCACATCAATATCACAATCAAAATCGACATACCGAAAGGCATCAAATCGAAGTCAGGTGCAATCGTAATGCACAAAATATAAATCCGGTGCAACAAAGGCACGAAATATAAATCTGATGCGATAAACGCAAGAAACATAAAACTGGTGCGACAAATGCACGAAGTATAGAACTGGTGCATCCCATGCACAAATACCAAGCAATAACTCAAATACGTAAGCAGCAACACCAAGTGTATCCAGATATGAAGAAAATCATAAACGTGTGCAGCTGCGGGCACAAAACACATATCGATACACTACAAGCACATATAAGCTATACCGAGTGCAAAATCAAAACACTAAAATTACATGAAACTCTGCTGGAAGCGTAAATCAAATCACCAGCATAAAATAGGCATGAAATCGCAATCAACAGCTCAAGAGTAATAACTATGTACAAGGTATAAATACCCAGTAGATGCAACCATGGTGCACAAAATCAAATATCATGAGACTCAGTCATCAAGACTAAATCATGTGAATAGATCGCCCAAAATACCGAAATCCAAAGCAACGGATACGTGATAATCAAATCACAAAATCACAAATCATAATTACCGTCGTCGGTATACCATCCTTCAGGGTCGAGAAGGTACCGGAACATCCGATGCTAGCTGCGCAAGATATCTACTTGCCTCTTGCTCGCGGCTGGCGTCCTCTGCCTCTGGTTCCTGATCTTTCCTGTAGATTACCAATCTCGCAATCCATCGGCTCATCGGCCCGGTCAGGAGTACTGACAGGAACGATTCCGTTCTGGCACTTTCCTGGTCACCTTTCGGTCAATCCTCACGACCGCTCGTAAGGCAGCGTATCACTGGCGTCGGCCTCTGGCTCTCTGAAAGCACGTCACACATCTGATCCTGGGTGCAAACATCATTGCAGCAATGTCCTGGAAGGAATCCTGCTCAAGGTCTCTTCCGATCATGCCTATGCCGATCTGTACAGAGGCTGGCTTCCTGCACAACCTCTTCTCGCTCAAAAACACCTGTGTCCTCAGCACAATATTTTCTCGGAAACTGGTCACATTCCAACGTCTCTGTAAGCATATCAGGTCTCTAGTCTCGACGGGAAGCAATGACAGCTCATCAGTGTCTCACACGAACCTCTTGTTCCAACTGTCTCTATCGTCGTCCACTATGACGTCACGCCAAGCTACTACGCACTGCACTGTTCTCGGCCACGGTCAATCTGAAGTCTCTCGCACGGACTCGAAATCGCATATTCTGTAGCTTCATCATTCTGTAGAGGATGTCAGGCCGAACAGGTCCTCGGGAACACGTCCCAACCATCGGAGGAATACTCATCACTCGTCTGTCCCTGATCAATCTGCAACGCATCTGGGTAAGTTCCTTTATCCGAACATGGTCAACTACCTCGTCGACAATGCCGAACTCTGTCCTGCTGGGTGTGCGCAATACGACCACTCTTGGTCTAGGTCTTCTCGTAACGTACTCCAGAAAGGTCCTGTCGAGGTTCCTTTCTCAAATCTCAATCCTGCCGAAATGCCCGGAAGTCATCATCCAATGCTGAAGCTAAAGCTTATTCCGGAACGGCTGCATACCTATCGCGCTTCTCTCTGGAAGATACATCCATATACCACGCCTCGGGGTGCATATCGCATCTCTAATGTCAGCGGAGTGGGACGTCATCTCGTCGAAATCTCGTACGAACTCTTTACTCCACCTTGCTCAATGTCGACTGATTCGGACTTAACTCATCGTGGCTACACGAACTGCGCTCCGACGGCTACGCTCGCATCTGGAGTCTCCCAAGCAGTGTCCCATCACGATATCCGAAAGATGTCGAACCATCCGATCGACTCGTCAGATCCTCATAATCCCCCAAGAGATCACATCATGGGTACAGTTTAATAGTATCGAGTACATGCCACAGCGTCGGTGGTCCAGCCGTAGAAGGGCAAACCCAAGCCTCACTAATGGCGCCGAGGAACCGCCGCAAACCCGAAGGTTCAAAGGCTTTCACACGGTCATTAAGTCGAGTTAGGGTTTCATTCTTCTAGAGAGTCCATAGAATCACCTGCATGTCTTTCCGTATACTTTAAACTTGGAAAATGGGCTCCTGACATTCGATCGTCTCTATCGATTCTCAACGAACCTGCGTGAAGTCGTCTCTAGCTGGAAACAATCTATCTGATGACCTCGCATCGGTAAACAAACGAACCACCTGTCCTAGTCATTCATCCTTAGGTGACTAGCGACTCGCTATCATCTCTCTAAGTATATGCTCACGCTGCAGTAGCTCTATCATCTCTCTAAGTATATGCTCACGCTGCAGTAGCTCCAACCATCTGGGCGACATCTCGTCATTTGCAGCAGCAACTGGCTTATTCTCCTGTACGCCGAACAGCGCCTCAATCCTCCAGGAAAGGCAATACATAGGCGGTCATCTCTGAGTCGGTCTGCTCTAGATCTGAGTAAGACTCTCCACACTGGAAATCTTAAACTCATCAGGGCCCGCTCCGGCGCAAAATCGGACGAATCACCTTCGTCTCTCAAATCGGGTAGACTAGCTATCATCTGTCTCATATCTGCCTGAAAGCTACGGCAATCTCAGCTCGTAAGCTTCGGAAGCGACATCCTGTCAATCTCAGCAACAGCTGGTCCATCTGTCTGCACGGTAGGCGACATCACAATCTCTGAGGTATGCTGTACATCAACAGTCCTCTCTCAACTGGCAGCTCTAACAATGGCCCGATCATCCGGTGCAAGACCAAGCACTCGCCTCCACTAGAGGTCA
Source organism: Agapanthus africanus (assembly GCA_030015575.1). Taxonomy (NCBI): domain Eukaryota; kingdom Viridiplantae; phylum Streptophyta; class Magnoliopsida; order Asparagales; family Amaryllidaceae; genus Agapanthus; species Agapanthus africanus. The sequence goes on from JASDDO010000012.1 coordinate 151,239,007, forward strand.
CAATCACCAACACTAACTCGAGACGTTCCCATGTCACCAGAAAACACAATGGTCGGCCCTCGTACCAAACGAGCTCACACCGGCCGTAACCCTAGCAGCAGCCCAAACTGCCCTCAAACATGGTGACAGGAACCTCAATCGAGTATCAAGGGGAGCACATCAATGGCAAGAAAGGAAACAACAGATCCAAAGTGGATACATGATCATGGGAAGGAACAGCATCAATAAAGGTATGATCATGAAACTAATAGAATCGGGGATCTCAAATGGATGTATAATCCTGGATATAAAGAGGATCACTGATCTCGAAAATATGTACATCCTAAGGTTCCTTAAGCGGAGTGGCGTGTCGTAAGTATGCCGCGGAACATACCAACGGTACGTCACTCTACTTTAGTTACCTATTCCATCAACCAAGGGTCATCCTACACGACGAAAGTTCGGGTCTAATACCCCCTCGACCAAGTCTAAGTTCCGTAAGGTCAAGCCTAAGTTCCGTATATATATAAACGCCCTAGGCTCCACATAGTCAAACTTAGACTCGAACCAAGGTCAACCTAGCGCTCTGATACCAACTTTGTCACGACCCGAAAGAGCACGTGACTGGCCCTTGAACCATATGAAGTCTATAGGACTCCATCTGATCCAAGTAAGCCAAAAGCCCAGAAATCTAAAACCATTTTTAAGAATAAGTAAAGAAACTAGTTTAAAGAAGTGAAGAAAAACATGTTTGAAATCAAGGTTTTTAAATAACTAAGCCGAATATGCATTTTTAAAAACAGTACAGTCTTTTCTAAAAATTTCGGCAGAGTTTCTTTTGTAAAACTGGCTCCGAATGGGGTATAACAAGGATAACAATATATGCAATGATAAAGGCATCCCCAAGCGGGAGCTAGCTCTTCGTCAATCGACGGTCACCACCACACATGCAACAATAATATACAACGCCAAGTGGCGAGGATCAAATCCAAAAGAAAGCTCAAAAGCAACAAGAAAACCGCAACACTACTAAGCGCGACTCTATGGTCGAATAACACATCACTAGTCTAGGTCTGAAACAATATACGAGTTTTGGTTGATGGATATTCTAGATACAATGAATAATATAAATACAACGGCGGTTCTGATACAAAAGAACCCACCTATCCAAGCAAATCACCCAAAAGGAAGCAGTGTGCCAGAAATGCCGCTATAGAACTGTACGGCAAACCTGCAAGAACTGGGGCACAACGGGGGTGAGTTGCCAACTCGTGAATAGAAAGATATCTACAAGCAGAGATCGAATGCATGACCCAACCTAGGTCAATACGATCAGATATAAAGAAACCTCAATATGAATAAAGCTGAAGCATGCTAAACTGGCAATGTAATCTCTATACGTGAATGTAGTGCCAAGTGCTCGTGCTAGTGCCTCAGGTAATAGTATGTCATGAATATGAGGTATGAATGCATGAAAGCAGAATACATGTAAATGAAGAAACTGTTTTCATAATTTAGTGAGATTTCCCTTGTATTTTTAGTTGAGGTATCATAATGAAATCAGCATAAAACAGTGCCTAGCATCGGCACAAAACGTAATCCCAATATCTCGATATCTCTGTATCACAGTCTCTGTACCTCGAAATCTCGAAATCCCAATGTCTCAATCATAATATCTAGGGCGCCGTCAGTCCAGACCGGCCCCTACCATCCATCTCAAGACCACGACGGTATCCTCCGGATATCCGACGCGTCGGGTAAAATCACCGGTAGGTAGTGCTCCCCTGCCAGGCTCACATCGTCATCACCACGCGCTTCTTGCCCCGGGGTACCTTACCGGGTCCACCATGTACCCGAAACGGTTCATCCGTCTCCTCGAATCGGGTTTCCAAATCCATCAGCAAACTCATGGTGGACGACTCATACATCATGGGAAAACCGCACTTTTTATTTTAAAGAGAGAAAAGAAGTTTATATAAGTTTTGCGGTTTTCCCCCAAATCCAGAAAATCTTATGGAAATCCGAATCCAATCCTCAATAGCATGTAAACAGTGCATACAGGCATAAAAATCCATGAATAATAACATGCATGATGTAACAACTAATAATTACAATGTCTAATCTAGCATATAAGGCAAGTACACTAATATCATGTCTAAATTATTAGCTAACAACCTATGTCGATGCAATAATATTTTCTAAGGTGTACGTGACATGGCAATTACCGATGAAGATGTGTGTGAGCCGGCAAGTAAGTGTACGTGGTACATACGCATCATCGGTAATGGTGCTGGTGTCCTAACAGCATAACATCAATAATGGAGTATGAAACATAATATAAGCATGCGATGCGATGCGAACCACAATAATGAGCGGAAGCTGAATACTAGACGCAACTATAACTAATCTGCATTAATCTAAAATAACCTCTACAATTGGTGCCTTTTGAAATAACACGAATCATGGGGTTTTGAAAATAGGGGCTACGGTGTTTTTATGAAAAGATACGTCTTTTGAAATATCCGTAGGATCCCTTGGGCTGTCTTTTAAAATACCCACGATTCGTTAGTTTTTGAAATAGATAGGAGTCTAATCTAATCTAACAACCATCCTAAACTATACGGCTGAACTAACAAGTAGAGCTACGGGTGAGGAAACCGCCTAACATCTGAGTCGATACATATACATACATGTATATATATTAGTCGGTGATCCCGCCTCAATAATATCATATCCGATACCCTATCTATAATCAGACATCCCAAGTCACGAGTGCGGATCAATCATCAAAATATAGCTTGTACGTAAATCCGTCGTACGGCATCCCAAATCTGGGTACGGTCAATATCACATTCATCATACTATTTATCCGGTATCATCTTTATCAAATGCCATGATCGGGGTACTGATCTACGTCTAGTACAATATTGATACCCTCTATGTATGCATGCAGGTGTAAGAATCACTACGTCAAAAGACCCGTTAAAACATCGTGTCGTATCTCAATACGAACCAAATCACATCACCGATCTCCTGGCCTCAAGCCCAATCTCATCGACTCATCTCAAATCCCAAATATTATCCTCAAATCCAGTATATAAACAAATAGTCCCACACCCATGTGTAGATATACGCACCATCATATGCACTCTAATAAATGAAAGAATGAATGCAAGTATGTGTGTAAATGTATGTGTGAGTGCAACCACTACTCTAGGGTTCGCACTAAACTAAACCAATATATTCTTATCATCAAAATATCATTATTACCATCAATAACCCTAAACAACACATAATAAATATTCGTGTGTATACGTATTCGTATACATCACCACGGACTGCGGGGGTGCTATACGCCATCCACCCGACTTCTCCCCACAGATATAAATCTACTCACATTGCTTCTCGTGTGCCAAAGCCGATGTCGCTATCTTCACCTCCTTTGCCTCAACATCACGCGGGGTACCTACAAGTATATCACAATGCTAAAGCACATGAAAATCACATCGGAAACCAAAATAGCACACGCTACCCGCATAGGTAAAAACCTATCGACTCGCATGTAAACACAATCAAAATCCACTTGTCGTTGACGTCCAAACGCCACCCGACAGGAATGAATCACCAAATACCAAAATCCATGCTAAAACAAGTCCCAAATTATACACCAACATAGGAAAATCAACCCAGATTTCACCCTAGATGGAATCAGTCAAAACTAGACATACTCAGGGTCAAAACTAGAGGAAATGGGGGCATGCACAGAAAACGAAGCAATTCCTTAAAATACCTTATTTTAGAATTTTCCATAATTTTTCCCCATTTATCTGTATTTAATTATACCAGAATATTAAAATATTCATTAAAATAATATTAAATTATAAAATTTCCCAAAAATCATATTTTATTATTTTGAAGACGTTACAATCTACCCCCCTTAAAGAAATTCGGTCTCCGAATTTAAATTTAAACCCCCAAATACTAAAATATTTCAATACAAATTCCAAGTCATCGGGGCTCCGAAATCATCTATACATAAAACATCATAGCGCAATGCATGCGCATGAGTACTGAGCAGATAACTCAAAAGCAACACTCCATCAAGCATCCGCAATCATCGGAGTCATGGTAACGACACAATGTCAAATCCAATACAAAATCAATATGATATGGACCAAGACTATACATGTAGACATCCAATCTATACATGTAAATAGCTGATGCAAATGTATGCCAAATCTTTTTAAGTCGCTGTGCGATGCGCGTAACACTGCACAGTGGCGGACGTTTCTCATAAGAAAATAACTATATATGTGTATATATATCCTTTGTTTAATAGGTACGTTCCGCCGTTTTGAAAACAGTTTAGAAGGGTTTCCTTGTTTTTAAAACGTTTCGTGTCATATCGGACACGTAGGTATATACTGAGACTATAGCTCGCTTTTCGGAAATCCCTTCGATAACTATCGATGCATGCAAAATATATCCAGGTACTGCCCACTGACTAGTCCTGCTCAGTATGAAAGCAAATATCCAACATCATAAAAATGTACTGCTCCAAAAGGAATAAATCACAAAAATCACATAACACCACCCTGTGCATCTGGTGCGCACGGAAATCAAAATCCATATATGTGCTAAACATGTGCACAAAACAACATCTAGGTGCAACGGGTGTGCACGAAGCATCTGTCATAGGCAACGTGTGCCTGGCAGCCAAAACAGGTGCATCTGACATGCACGAAGAATCTCGATTTAGTGCATCTGGTGTGCCCCAAAATCGTATCTCAAAACATGCGCCCAACATGCGCGAAAATCCAAATCGGTGCATCCATCATGCACGAATGAAAATCTAGACCCTGCGCACTCAATATGCACGGAATCACAAAATCCAATAGCAACGTCGAATATGCGTAAGTCCAGTCAAAAGCACGGAGTGCAAGAATCCACATCAATATCACAATCAAAATCGACATACCGAAAGGCATCAAATCGAAGTCAGGTGCAATCGTAATGCACAAAATATAAATCCGGTGCAACAAAGGCACGAAATATAAATCTGATGCGATAAACGCAAGAAACATAAAACTGGTGCGACAAATGCACGAAGTATAGAACTGGTGCATCCCATGCACAAATACCAAGCAATAACTCAAATACGTAAGCAGCAACACCAAGTGTATCCAGATATGAAGAAAATCATAAACGTGTGCAGCTGCGGGCACAAAACACATATCGATACACTACAAGCACATATAAGCTATACCGAGTGCAAAATCAAAACACTAAAATTACATGAAACTCTGCTGGAAGCGTAAATCAAATCACCAGCATAAAATAGGCATGAAATCGCAATCAACAGCTCAAGAGTAATAACTATGTACAAGGTATAAATACCCAGTAGATGCAACCATGGTGCACAAAATCAAATATCATGAGACTCAGTCATCAAGACTAAATCATGTGAATAGATCGCCCAAAATACCGAAATCCAAAGCAACGGATACGTGATAATCAAATCACAAAATCACAAATCATAATTACCGTCGTCGGTATACCATCCTTCAGGGTCGAGAAGGTACCGGAACATCCGATGCTAGCTGCGCAAGATATCTACTTGCCTCTTGCTCGCGGCTGGCGTCCTCTGCCTCTGGTTCCTGATCTTTCCTGTAGATTACCAATCTCGCAATCCATCGGCTCATCGGCCCGGTCAGGAGTACTGACAGGAACGATTCCGTTCTGGCACTTTCCTGGTCACCTTTCGGTCAATCCTCACGACCGCTCGTAAGGCAGCGTATCACTGGCGTCGGCCTCTGGCTCTCTGAAAGCACGTCACACATCTGATCCTGGGTGCAAACATCATTGCAGCAATGTCCTGGAAGGAATCCTGCTCAAGGTCTCTTCCGATCATGCCTATGCCGATCTGTACAGAGGCTGGCTTCCTGCACAACCTCTTCTCGCTCAAAAACACCTGTGTCCTCAGCACAATATTTTCTCGGAAACTGGTCACATTCCAACGTCTCTGGATCGCAGGTACGTGATTGCAATGATTGCGGAGGACCTATCCCGGTAGGACAGTCTTACTCGAGATGATAGTATGCTATCTGGTTTGCCTTTATCAGTCGTGTACATGTTCAGGTGACTGATTGCATGTTACACTTTGATAGAGCCCTTAGGATCTTGCTTTACTACCAACAGTATGATGGCGATCATATACGTGAGAGTTGGGTAGTTTATATGCATATCCTTAATTGTGGTCCCTAGTCGTGGGAGTTTCGAGACAGGGCATCGATACTCCGGAGTAGACTAGTGTTTACAGTCGAGACCCCGACGAGGGGCGGTGGCCGGTCTCACAAGCCACTGGTGTCAGTTGGATCACCTAAGATGTATACAGGTGCTCATTGGGTTATGAGTACACCGGACAGGACTCGCCGGGAATCTGCTAGTTAGTACTATATCTACCGTCAGATAGCAGTTCCCTGGTGACATGTGTACAGGTTAGTTCATCGACCTGAGGTCGTCATTTGTCTCGTGTGAGTTCCTACTGTGCTTTGATTTCTACCCTACCACGGCTCAAAGGAGTCGTGCAAACAGGTAGCTTTTGGGTACAGTCCCGAGCCATATGGAGGCACGTGAGCGGATCGGCAGGGGATTCGTCTCTCCCGGTATTGGGGGCGAGATCGTGCTGTGTCTAGGAGAGCCATTACACAAAGTCCATGGCCATGGCAGGAGATTTACTGGTAGGTACTCCAGTAGTATCTCAGGGTGTATTGAGGCTTCACTCCGACACGACTTATACTGCTATTGGGGGTCTGACGTTACTAGCCCTCTAGGCGGATATGCGATACTCATTGACGAACGGACCAGACTGTATATACATTGTCACTGTTAGGCTCAGTAGGGTTTCTGGATGAGTTCACTCATCGGCCTCCCTTGAGTTCGCTCATCAGCTTCCCTTGAGGTCAGTCCGTGGGCAGCCGTTACGCATTGCTAGTGCCGCTGACGGTTTGTGGTTAAACCCACTGCCAGGGTACTGACGAGTCATTAGAGTCCCCCACAGACAGTTTCCCAAGTTCTGGTGAAACGTTGTAGAGGCCGTATGGTTTTATGGCAGGGTTCGGAAAATGCACGTGCGTTTACGCACGTGTCAGTTTTCGGGCAGATGATACTGGTCGGCTTTGGTTTAAGCCGGATCCGAGTATTATATTGAGTAGGTATAATATCTTTGTCTCAGTTGCATTTGTATTCGGTCGTAATACAAATGCGGGTATATTTATACAGTTTCGGGGTTGTCCTGAAATTCGTTTCAGGATCACTTTTGGAAGTTGCCAGTTTCCAGTTTTCTATCAGCCGTCTTTTAACATTCTGTTAAAGACGGATTTATCTTTTCTTCAGATAGAGTGAGTCATGCTTCTAGAAGCTTCTAGATGATGACTAGGCTTCATGACTCATTAGTGCATTAATGGTTTCATTAATGGCTAGATGAGGTGTTTATTTGAATCACCATTTGCATTAATGTGTTTTGGATTGGTTAAGATATTTGTTCATGATAAGCTTCTTGTTGTGGTCACCTCCCTCCTCCTACCATCACCTCCCTCCTCTTTATAAGAGGCCGGCCCCCTCCTCTCTCTCTCATGGTTGTTGATTTCATTTCATTGGGAAAAAGATTATGATAGATTTGGGGTGTATGGAATCCACAGCTCATTTCATTCCATCACCCAATTCCCTCGGCAACTTCATTAACCGATCGTCCACGGTTTTGGAAGAAGTGAGACAAAGTCATCTACTCATTCTCTACATTAATCTTGGTCGTCTTTTTTAGCAAACTTGACGATCGAGTTGCCTCGAGTCAGAGGCGGGAGCCCGTTTAAAGAACCGATCATGTGGTGCCACCTCGACGAGGATATCGGAGATCGACGAGATCGGAGCAACCGCAACGGAGCGTGGGATGATGGTTGAAGAACGAAGGACTCGGATCGTTCGGTATAACTTTCCTACACTCTTTACAGTTTGTTAGTTTAGCAATAATGGCAGATCCGGGTTAAAGTATACGATAGCGCCAGTTTAAAAGTTTTTGTTCCGCATTTGGCGTCTGTAGACTGCCGGGGCGCTAACGTAGACTTACAAGATGATGATCATATCAAACACCCACAAGCCGCAAGCGGTCTACTAAACGTAACGACCACCCGGGTATTGAGCGATCAGAAGATCGACGAGCAAGCCCGCTCACACTCCAGTGAATCCAACCAGTAACACTTACCGTACAGTCCGGTCTGATCGTCTGATATGTCGCATATCTTGCCTAGGGGTGGTAAACGTCAGACCCCAATAGCTCGATAAGTCGTGTCGATATGAGGTCTATAACAATTCGAGAAACTACTGGTAACACTTACCAGTAAATCTCAGCAACCCTGGCCAGGGATTTCTTGTTATAGCCAATCGAACACAGCGCAACATCAACTCCCTATACCGGGAGAGACGAATCCCCTCCTATCGCTCATTGCCTCCATGTGACTCGGGACTGTACCCAAAAACCACCGTTTTGCACGCCCTCTTGGACGTGGTAAGATAGAAATCAAAGCACAGTGGGAACCACACAAGACTCTATGACGATCTCGGGTCAACAGACTACTCTGTACCAGTGTCACCAGAGAACTGCCATCTGACGTGAGGTATAATACCATCTGGGAGTTCTCGGCGAGTCCGTCCAGTGTACCCAGTCTTTACTGAGCACCCGTATAACATCTCCGATGTCAAACACCAATGGATATGGGATCATCCATCGCCCATCTGTATGGGTCGAGAAGGTATACGCTAGTCTACTCTGGTATATCGATGCCCCGTATCGATACACCCACGACTAGGGACTTTCATGGATGTACTTATGGACTACCATGTCCCCACTAGTATGATCCGCATCATAGTCCAGGTAGTCAAGTACACATCCTAAGGGCTTTACCAACATGTAATTGAGAGACAATAAGTATACACGTTGAGGTAAAGAGCAACCAGATAGCATACTATCATGTCGAGCAAGAAAGTCCTCCCTATATATGTCCTAGCATCCACTACAATATACATTTAATGTACAGTAATGGCCTCTAGGGCATACATATAACTAACAATCTCCCACTTGCACTAGGGCCATCTGTAGCAGTGGTTGTAGTATCTCATACTCAACCATCCCATAAAAGTCTCTCTGTGGGAATAGGCCTTCGTGAGTGGATCCGCTGTGTTATCCTCTGAGTCTACTCTCCTTCCCAAGATCCTCTGGAGATCAACCATCTCCACGATCAGGTGACACTGCCTTAGAATATGTCTGGATCACTGATGGGACCGGGGTTCCCGGGCCAGAGCCACACTTCCATTGTCACACAATGGTAGGAACCTAGTTCATCTCATGAACCAATATACACCCAAACAGCCTCTTTGGTAGCATCTTAAGTAGCGATGTATCGTGCCTTTATCGTCTAGTATGTCACGGCATCTAGCTTGGAACTCTTCCAACATACCGTCCCTTTACTGAGGGTAAAGACAATGCCTGCGACTGACATTCAGTCGTCTTAATCACCCTGGAACACTTCCAGTGATTCTTCCCAGGATCGATTGATACCATCTCACTACAACTAGTGAGAATCCTAACATCCAATTAAATCTATCTCATAGATCCAAAACTCAGGATTTAGGAGGTATCATTTTGATCCTATATGGAGAATCCTTGTAATAAGCGGAGATTGATCGAGCGTAGCATAGGAAACTCCTTCCCTATCAAGAGTATGTCATCCACGTACTCTACGAGGATCACCACCATACTCCCTACTACCTTTTTGTTTATACAAGGTTCATCTACCATTTTGATGATGTCAAACTCTTTGACTACTACATCAAAACAGACGTTCCAACTCCGCGATGCCTGTTTTATCACATAAAACATCTTGCACGCGTTTCCGCTGCTCCCACTGTTTACGAAGCCCTCTGGCTGTGTACTTATAGACGCCCTCTTCCAAAACATCATTTTAGAAGAGCTGTCATGACACTCAACCACCAGATATCGTAGTCATGGTATGTAGCCGTGGCAAGTAGGATCTGGATGGACTTAAGCATAGCTACTTGAAAAAGGTTTCATCATAATCCACGCCTGGTAAATGATGCAAACTTTTAACAAGTCTAGCTTTGAAAGTCTCAACTTTTCCATGTACACCAAGTAATCTTCTCAAGATATACTTGCTCCTGATGGGGATTTAACCCTTCAGATATAGCAACTAAAGTCCATACTTTGTTGGTGTATAAGGATTCCATCTCAGATCGCTAAACATCCAGCCATTCTTACAGAGTCTCACTCCTGATGGCCAGCTCGAAGCTAGTTGGGTCATCATCTCATGATGTAATCCTCGCTCCCACTGTCATAGAGAAACAGAAGTATCTCTCAGGTGGGTGAGGAACCCTACTAGATCGGCGGAGAGGCTGAGGTTCATTGGAATCTACTGAATCCTTTGGTTCTGTCAAATCATCAGCTGCAGTTTGTATAGCTGGAACATTTCCAGTTGTACATAACAGACCTTGCCTCGAGCTTGTCCGGATTTTGCTTTTAGATATAGGCCGGACAACCCCAAATCTTAACTAGCTTAAGACATGGGCTCTTCCCTTTCCATATCACATATGAAGTGGTAGGCAACTGATTTGATTTTATAAGTCTACGTTAGCGCCCCGGCAGTTTACAGACGCCAAAATGCGGAACAAAACTTTTGGATTGGCGCTATCGTATACTTTAACCCGGATCTTCCATTATTACTAAACTAACAAAATGTAAAGAGTATAGAAAAGGTTATACCGAACGATCCGAGTCATTCGTTCTTTAACCTTCATCCCACGTTCCGTTGCGGCTGCTCCGATCTCGTCGATCTCCGATTCCTTCGTCGAGGTGGCACCACGTCGACGATTCTTTAAACGGGCTCTCGCCTCTTACTTGAGGCAACTCGATCGTCAAGTTTGCTAAAAGAGACGACCAAGAATGATGTAGAGAATGAGTAGATGACTTTGTCTCACTTCGTCCAAGTCCGTGGACGATCGGTAAATGAAGCTGCCGAGGGAATTGGGTGAATGGAAATTGAAAGAAGCAATGAAATTTCCATGCACACAAAACCATAGTCTTTGGCCAAAAATGAATGAATCAATTCACATCTTCTCACAAGGGTGGCCGGCCATATTTATTGATGAAGGGAGGTGACCATATGAGGAGGGAGGTGACCATAGCACAAATATCATATGGAAATATCCTAAGGAAAACAAAATAGCATAATGAAAATGATGACTCAAAAGATTGAACCAATCACATTAAACCTAGTCACCTTATCAAGAATGACTCACCAAGCCTCGTCATCACTTCTAGAAGCTTCTAGAATGATGACTCACCTCATCTGCGAAAAGATAAATCCGTCTTTAACAGAATGTAAAAAGACGGCTGATAGAAAACTGGAAACTGGCAACTTCCAAAAGTGATCCTGAAATGACTTTCAGGATAACCCCGAAACTGTATAAATATACCCGCATTTGTATTACGACCGAATACAAATGCAACTGAGACAAAGATATTATACCTACTCAATATAATACTCGGATCCGGCTTAAACCAAAGCCGACCAGTATTATCTGCCCGAAAAATAACACGTGCGTAAACGCACGTGCATTTTCCGAACCCTGCCATAAAACCATACGGCCTCTACAACGTTTCGCCCGAACTTGGGAAACTGTCTGTGGGGGACTCTAATGACTCGTCAGTACCCTGGCAGTGGGTTTAACCACAAACCGTCAGCGGCACTAGCAATGCGTAACGGCTGCCCATGGACTGACCTCAAGGGATGCCGATGAGCGCACTCATCCGGAAAACCCTACTGAGCCTAACAGTGACAATGTATATACAGTCCGGTCCGTTCGTCAATGAGTATCGCATATCCGCCTAGGGGGCTAGCAACGTTAGACCCCCAAATAGCAGTATAAGTCGTGTCGGAGTGAAGCCCAATAACACCCTGAGATACTACTGGAGTACCTACCAGTAAATCTCCTGCCACGGCCGTGGGCTTTGTGTAATGGCTCTCCTAGACACAGCACGATCTCGCCCCCAATACCGGGAGAGACGAATCCCCTGCCGATCCACTCACGTGCCTCCATATGGCTCGGGACTGTACCCAAAAGCTACCTGTTTGCACGACTCCTTTGAGCCGTGGTAGGGTAGAAATCAAAGCACAGTGGGAACTCACACGAGACAAATGACGACCTCAGGTCGATGAACTAACCTGTACACATGTCACCAGGGAACTGCTATCTGACGATAGGTATAGTACTAACTAGCAGATTCCCGGCGAGTCCTGTCCGGTGTACTCATAACCCAATGAGCACCTGTATACATCTTAGGTGATCCAACTGACACCAGTGGCTTGTGAGACCGGCCACCGCCCCTCGTCGGGGTCTCGACTGTACACACTAGTCTACTCCGGAGTATCGATGCCCTGTCTCGAAACTCCCACGACTAGGGACCACAATTAAGGATATGCATATAAACTACCCAACTCTCACGTATATGATCGCCATCATACTGTTGGTAGTAAAGCAAGATCCTAAGGGCTCTATCAAAGTGTAACATGTAATCAGTCACCTGAACATGTACACGACTGATAAAGGCTAACCAAATAGCATACTATCATCTCGAGTAAGATTGTCATACCGGTATAGGTCCTCCGCAATCATTACAATCACGTACCTGCGATCCAATAATTGACTATGAGGGCACTATCTCCAACAGATTTGAACCCTATTCAATAGGTATGCAGCTTCTCAAGTGCATAACTCCCAAAAGGAAACAGGTAACTCAGTAGTACTCATCATAGAGCGCACCTTATCATATAGGGTGTGATTGCTCCGCCCCGACATACCATCGTGCTATGGTGTATACGGAGGAGTAATGCTGAGAGAGAATCTCATTCTCCTTTAGAATAGTCCAGGATTTCCGTGCCCAAGTATTCTCCTCCTTGATCTCATCATAGGACATAATACTTATACCCGTATTTTGGTTCTCTACTTCTAACTTATATTCTGTGAATATCTCAAAAGGTTCGGACTTGTGTTTCAACAGGAACATATGTCTGAATCTTGAGAGATTATCAGAGAATGTAATGAAGTACAAAGAACCGGTCTTGGTATGTGTAGACAGGGGACCTACATACATCAACATGTATTATCCCAAAAGTTTACCAACTCTTTCTCTGTTTCCAATAAACAGAGCTATGGTCATCTTATCTTTGTGACATGACTGGCGAGTTTCACAAGATGTAAATTCAAACTGATTTAAATATACATCTAAATGCAACTTCAGCCAGTCAGGTCGCATTGATCTGACCTAGTCTACAATACCTTAAGAAGGATTCGTTCATTTCTGAACTCTTCCTCTTGTGTGTGTTCCATATACTAAGAACTGTAGTTTGATTTAGAACATTAATGCTTTTAGATAACGTGCCTGAACCGATCAACTTTTGATATAGGAAATGTTCAAAACATTATCCAACAATACAAAATTTTATCATTTCTTTACTAATAAAGAGACTGATATGATTTTGTATATCAGGTTCGGCATCTAATAACATTCATTCAGAATCAATGTATTACTATACAGGGTGACAGTGACCAACAGACTTGGCTGCAACACTTGCCCCGTTTTCTGCCTCATGAAACTTATCACCCGTTCTCAGTTTTTCTACCCTTTTGTAGCCCTATGTAACATCTTACATATCTGGGATCCTGATCCGGTATCAAATACCCAGGATACAGAGGATACTGAGAAACAGTTCTGTGTAACGAACACACCCGAAGATGATGCATCATCATGCACTCTCTTCGTTTGGGCGGCACGGGAAATCTGGTATTCTCCAATTTCTTGCTCTGTCTTATAACAATTATAAGTTGGAGCGGGACCCAGCTCAGTATAACAAGCGGGTTCGGTCAATATTCCGTATTATTATCTTGATTAAGGCGTGACATGGTCGCTACCATGAGAGAGAGAGAAGAAAACACTCAGCGTGCGCTCTTGCAAGAATAGATTGGTTTTATTTTATCTAATCAGGATGGCTCCCACTGCTTTTTAAAATCTTCCTTCAAACCCTAAAAGGAAAGACTAGCCGGGATTAATTACACACTACAAGTTCGCCAATCTTTCAGCCAGGCCAGTGTCGGTACTTTGAGGGAGGTCCCCCGTGCTTTCGCACGAACCTAATTAATGTAAACCTCGTTTTCCCAGAGGCGTAACCCCGTTGACACCTTTCTAGACACCTACTTGATCGGCTAATTATAATGTATAAAACTCTCCCAGGAGTAACTCTTACTCACAGCGGGTATCGGAATCCAACTATCTCATAGAAGGTATGCAATCTCATTGCAAATTTCAACACTTGAAATTCCCGATAATTTTTCCCCTAGCACCCTATGACCTTGACGGAGGTCAACAAACCATAGTGTCACGACCCGAAAGAGCACGTGACTGGCCCTTGAACCATATGAAGTCTATAGGACTCCATCCGATGCAAGTAAGCCAAAAGCCCAGAAATCTAAAACCATTTTTAAGAATAAATAAGGAAACTGGTTTAAAGAAGTGAAGAAAAACATGTTTGAAATCAAGGTTTTTAAATAACTAAGCCGAATGTGCATTTTAAAAACAGTACAGTCCTTTCTAAAAATTTCGGCAGAGTTTCTTTTGTAAAACTAGCCCCGAATGGGGTAAAACAAGAATAACAATATATATATATGCAATGATAAAGGCATCCCCAAGCGGGAGCTAGCTCTTCGTCAATCGACGGTCACAACCACACAAGATATAATATACAACGCCAAGTGGCGAGGATCAAATCCAAAAGAAAGCTCAAAGCAATAAGAAAACCGCAATACTACTAAGCGCGACTCTAAGGTCGAAATACACAACACTAAAGTCTAGGTCTGAAACAATATACAAGTTTTGGTTGATGGACAATTTCTAGATACAATGAAATAAATAAATACAATGGTGGTTCTTGATACGAAAGAATCCACCTACCAAAAGCAAATCACCCGCAAGAAGGAAGTGTGCCAGAAATACCGCAATGGAACCTGTACGGCAAAACCTGCAAGAACTGTGGCACAACGGGGGTGAGTTGCCAACTCGTGAATAGAAACATCTACAAGCAGAAACCGAAAGCAAGACATAATCCTAAGTCAATGATCAGTATATAAAATCCTCAATATAAAACATGCAGCCTATAGCAAGGCTAGGGTAAATATCTAACCCGAGTGCAATCTCATGTGTCTGTGTCAGTGCCTCAGATAACAATATAGCATATGAATGAGATATGAATGCGGGAAAACAGAATACATTTATATGAAGCAACTGTTTTCATACTTTAGTGAGATTTCCCTTGTATTTTTAAAATGAGGTACCATAATGAAATCAGCATAAAACTGTGCCTAGCATCGGCACAAACGAAATCCCAATATCTCGATATCTCAAAGTCTCAACCACAATATCTAGGGCGCCGTCAGTCCAGACCGGCCCCTACCATAAATCTCAAGACCACGACGGTATCCTCCGGATATCCGACGCGTCGGGTAAAATCACTGGTAGGTAGTACTCCCCTGCCAGGCTCAACGTCATCACCATATTCCTCTTGCCCCGGGGTACCGTACCGGGTCCACCATGTACCCGAAATGGTTCATCCGTCTCCTCGAATCGGGTTTCCAAATCCATCAGCAAACTCATGGTGGACGACTCATACATCATGGGAAAACCGCACTTTTTATTTTAAAAGAGAGAGAGAGAAAATGTTTATTTGTGTTTTTGCGGTTTTCCTCCAAATCCAGAAAATCTCATAGAAATCCAAATCCAAACTTCAATAGCATGCAAAATAGTGAATATATGCATGAGAATCCATGAATGCGGCATAACAATGAATAATAGTATGCAGGTAATAACTACAATGTCTAAACTACTAGCAAAAAGGCTATGTCAGGCAATAATATATTTTCTAAGGTGTACGTGACATGGCAATTACCGATGAAGATGTGTGTGAGCCGGCAAGTAAGTGTACGTGGTACATACGCATCATCGGTAATGGTGCTGGTGTCCTATCAGTATGATATTAATACTGGAGTATGAAACATAGAATAAGAATGCGATGCAAAGCGAACCACAAAAAGGGAGGGGGAGCTGAAACTCGACGTAACCAAAACTTATCTGCATTAATCTAATATAAGTCCTACAATTGGTGCCTTTTGAAATAACACGAATCATGGAGTTTTGGAAATAGGGCTATGGTGTTTTTATGAAAAGATACGTCGTTTTTGAAATATCCGTAGATTCCCTTGAGCTGTCTTTTAAAGATGCCCACGATTCGTTAGTTTTTGAAATAGGTAAGAAGTCTAATCTACCCTAACAACTACACTAACTATACGGCTGAACTAACAAGCTGAACTACAGGTAAGGAAACTGCCTAACATCTGAGTCGATATATATATAAGTCGGTGATCCCGCCTCAATAGTATCGCGTACGATACAGCATATCATCTGACATCCTTAAGTCATGAGCGCGGATCTATCATCAATGTAAAGCTCATACGGTAAATCGTCGTACGGCATCCCAATAGCTGGGTACAGGTCAACGTCTCACTATCTCGTCACATCACAGGTAGCACTATCATCAGATCATAGTCTGGGGGGGTACTACTCTATGTCTAGTACAACTCGATACCATCAATGAAGTATGCATGCGGGGGTAACACATATCCCAAGCCCGCAAGAATAACAAGTCATATCCCACATATGAATCATATCAAATCACCGATCTCAGGGCACCAAGCCCACATCATCGACTCATCTCCAAAGTCATCACATATCATCGAACACCGTGTAAGTACAAGTAAAGTGCAAGGGTGTGTGTGTAGGTGTAATTCTACCCTAGGGTTCGCGACTATGAACTACACTAGTCACTTCTACCCTACACTATCCATAATACACCTATCACAAAGCTACAACACACTATAACTGTCACACATCTACTATAATATATAGTATACTAACTACGGACTGCGGGGGTGCTATACGCCATCCACCCGACTTCCCCCTGTAGATATGATCTACTCACACTGCATCATCAATTGCGGACATCACCGTGCATTTGCTTGTCGTTCCGAAGTCCTCATGGGTACCTACACATCAACATATCGTATATGCGCATTAAAACCAAATCCAAGCTAAAACGGCGCATGAAATCCAAAACGATACGATAAGGGGGCCTATAGGTGAGAACCTATGGCACGCGTTCAAAACCATCAATAAATCCTCTATATCGTCGTATAAACGACAAATAGTCGAGGTAAAACGAAATACACCAATGCAGAAATGAAAATACGGAATACGGAAACTAAGATCCAAAACAGCAACTCATGAATATGTCCCAGATTTTACCCCAGATCACTTTATACAAATCTATATATACCAGGGGCCTAAACTAACAATGTAGGAGCTACAAAACCAACACGACCCAAAATGGTGGGACCCAGGCCGCAATTGGCGGCCAAAAGGGGAAAATTGGCGGCCAGGAAGAAGAGTTAGGGGTTGGGGTCTTGGGTGTTGCCTCTATGGTGTCTGCACATCTCAATTTCCACTCAATATTATTTTAGGGTTCTCGGGGTGATAGCAGATTCAAATTAACCTTCCCAGATTTCACATTTTCCCCCGATATCGGTTTCTAAAATCTGTATTATGGGTTTAAACTTCAAGTTAGGGTCTCAATTCATACACTAGGGTGTTGGTGTATCCTCAATTGAACTCAATTTCACAATACAACCCAAGTTCCTCTCAAACTCTAACTAGTTTTTCACCAAGTCCACAATTCACCCGATATCGATTCAAAACTTGCATAGGGGTATAGGAAATGCTAAAACTAAGACAATGGTTCAGAAATTACCTCAATTGGCAACTCAAGAATTTTCTTGAGTTGCCCCTAGTGGCCAAAATCCATGCTTTCTTGGTCCATCTTGTAGGTCTCGAGCTCGTGCACATTTTTTTGTGAAACCGATATATGGTTTTGGGGTTGTTTTTGAGGTGATTTTTGGGCTTTTGAAGAGGGGAGGGAATGGGGTGCAGGTTCAGCAGTAGGAGGAGGAGGAAGAGGGAAGAAAAATGATGGGAGGAATGGCTAAGGGTGGTAGTCAACAATGCCCATCCTCTCTCTCACCTACCCCCACTCTAATTTCTTTTCTTTTCTTTTTCCCTTTTCTTTTCTCTCAAATACCTTCTCACAAGAATAGTGGTTCCCCAAATACCATGAAAGAAAATGCATAAGTGTGAGAAAAAGTGGTATGTGCAAGTTTTGCACAAAATTGCCAAAAA
This sequence comes from Agapanthus africanus, assembly GCA_030015575.1. NCBI lineage: Eukaryota > Viridiplantae > Streptophyta > Magnoliopsida > Asparagales > Amaryllidaceae > Agapanthus > Agapanthus africanus. The sequence goes on from JASDDO010000012.1 coordinate 151,257,392, forward strand.
AACCCGATTAGCGATTTAAATCGCGATTAGCACTAAATTAGTGTCAAACTAATCACATAAACTTAAAAATGTCAAAATTCACTAATTTACCCTATTTTAGAATTTTCCATAATTTTTCATAATTTTTCTAACATTTTTCCTATTTATTTGCATTTAATATTAAAATAATCAATAAAATAATATTAAATTATAAAAATTCCCAAAATTAATATTTTATATTTTTGAAAATGTTACAATCTACCCCCCTTAAAGAAATTCGGTCCCCGAATTTAAATTTAAACCCCCAATACTAAAAACAATTTCAGTAATAATCCATTTGTCGGGGCTCCGAAAATATCAACACATAAAACATCACAGCGCAATGCATGCGCATGAAAAATGAGCAGATAACTCAAAAGCAAAACTCCGTCAAGCATCTCGCAATCATCGGAGTCGAGGTAAAAACACAGTGTCAAATCCAATACAAAACCGATATGATATGGATCAATACTACACATGTAGACATCCAATCTATACATGTAAAAAGCTGATGCAGAAGCATGCTAAATCTATATCCAGGTACCGTCCACTGACCCGTCCTGCTCAGCATGAAAGCAAAAAAAAAAAATGCAACATCATAAAAGGTACTGCTCCAAAAGGAATAAATCCCAAAATGCACATAACACAATCCTGTGCGTCTGGTGCGCACGGAAATCAAGATCCATAATGTGTCAAACAGGTATACAAAACAACATCTAGGTGCAACTGGTGTGCACGGAACATCTGTCGTAGGCAACGTGTGTGCCTGACAGAAAAAAAAAATCAGGTGCCTGTGACATGCACGAAGAATCCCGATTTAGTGCATCTGGCGTGCACCAAAATCGTATATCAAAACACTAAAGGTGCGTGAAAACCACGCTAGAGGTGCAAATCAAATCACTGCATACTGTAGGCATGAAATCTCAATCAAAATCTCAAATGTAATAACTCAGCGCAAAATATATAAATATCCAGTGGGTGCATGAAACCAATATCATGAAACTCAGTCATCAAAACTAAATCATGCAACAGAACGCCCAAAATACCGAAATCCAAAATGACGGATACGTGATAATCGAATCACAAAATCACAAATCATAAATACCGTCTTCGGTAGTTCCTCCTTCGAGGTCGAGAAGGAGTCGGTGCAATCCACTGCTAGCAGCGCAGGATAACTACGTGTCTCTTGCTCACAGTCTGGCGTTCTCTAACTCTCTGGGTCCTTATCTTCTCTGCGGATCACCTATCACGCGGTCAATCGGCTCATCGGCCCTGTCAGATGTGCTAACGGGGACGATTCCGTTCTGGCACTTCTCTGGTCACCTCTCGGTCAAATCTCACCACCACTCGTAAGGCAGCAAATCACTGGCGTCGGCCTCTGGCTCTCCGAAAGCACGTCTCACATCTGATCCTGGGTGCAAACATCGTTGCAGCAATGTCCTGGAAGGAATCCTGCTCAAGGTCTCTTCCGATTTCGCCTATGCCGAACCAAACGGAGGCTGGCTCTCCTGCACAACCTCTTCTCGCTCAAAAGACACCTGTGTTCTCAGAACAATATCTTCTCAGAAACTGGTCACATCCCAACGTCTCTGTAAGCATATCAGGTCTCTAGTCTCGACGGGAAGCAACAACAGCTCGTCAGTGTCTCACACGAACCTCTTGTTCCAACTGTCTCTATCGTTGTCCACTATGACGTCACGCCAAGCTACTATGCACTGCACTATTCTCGGCCACGGTCAATCTGAAGTCTCTCACACGGACTCGAAATCGCGTATTCTGTAGCTTCGTCATTCTGTAGAAGATATCAGGCCGAACAGGTCCTCGGGAACACGTCCCAACCATCAGAGGAATACTCATCCCTCGTCCGTCCTTAATCAATTTGCAACGCATCTTGGTAAGTTCCTTTATCCGAACCTGGTCAACTACCTTGTCGACAAGGCTGAACTCTGTCCTGCCGGGTGCGCGCAAAACAACCACTCCTGGTCCAGGTCTTCTCGTATCGTACTCCAGAAAAATCCTGTCGAGGTTTCTTTCTCAAATCTCATTCCTGCCGAAATGCCCGGAAGTCGTCATCCAATGCTGAAGCTAAAGCTTATTCCGGAACGACTGCATACTTATCGCGCTTCTTTCTGGAAGATATATCCATATACCACGCCTCGGGGTGCATATCACATCTCTAATATCAGCGGAGTGGGACGTCATCTCATCGAAATACCTCGCGAACTCTTTTCTTCGCTCTGCGTCAATGTCGACTGATTCGGGCTTGTCTCATCATGGCTGCATGTACTGTGCTCCAACGGCTATGCTCGCATCTGGAGTCTCCCAAGCAGTGTCCCATCACGATATCCGAAAGATGTCGAATCATCCGATCGACTCGTCAGATCCTCATAATCCCCCAAGAGCTCACATCTCGGGTACAGTTTAATAGTATCGAGTACATGCCACAGCGTCGGTGGTCCAGCCGTAGAAGGGCAAACCCAAGCCTCACTAATGGCGCCGAGGAACCGTCGTAAACCCTAAGGTTCAAAGGCTGTCACACGGTCATTAAGTCGAGTTAGGGTTTCATTCTTCTAGAGGGTCCATAGAATCACCTGCATGTCTTTCCGTATACTTTAAACTTGGAAAATAGGCTCCTGACATTCGATCGTCTCAATCGACTTTCAACGAACCTGCGTGAAGTCGTCTCTATCTGGAATCAATCCACCTGATGACTCGCATCGGGGTAAGCAAACTCACCACACGTCCTAGTCATTCATCCTCGGTGACTAGCGACTCGCTATCATATCTCCAAGAACATGCTCATGCTGCAGTAGCTCCAACCATCTGGGCGATAACTCATCATTTGCAGCAACAACTGGCTCATACGCCTCTACGCCGAACAACGCCTCAATTCTCCAGGAAAGGCAACACATAAGTAGTCATCTCTGCGTCGATCTGCTCTAGATCTGAGTAAGACTCTCCACACTGGAAATCTTCAACTCAACTGGGCCCGCTCTGGCGCTAAATCGGACGAATCACCTTCGTCTCTCAAATCGGGTAGACTAGCTATCATCTGTCGCATATCTGCCTGAAAGCTCCGGCAATCTCAGCTCGTAAGCTCCGAAAGCAACATCCTGTCAATCTCAGCAACAGCTGGTCCATCTGTCTGCACGGTAGGCGACATCACAATCTCTAAGGTATGCTGTACATCAACAGTCCTCTCTCAACTGGCAGCTCTAACAATGATCCAATCATCCGGTGCAAAACCAAGCACTCGCCTCTACTAGAGGTCACAATCACCAATACTAACTCGAGACGTCCCCATGTCACCAGAAAACACAATGGTCGGCCCTCATACCAGACGAGCTCACACCGGCCGTAACCCTAGCAGCAGCCCGAACTGCGCTCAGACATGGCGACAGGAACCTCAATCGAGTATCAAGAGAGCACATCAATGGCAAGAAAGGAAACAACAGATCCAAAGTGGATACATGATCATAGGAAGGAACAGCATCAATAAGGATATGATCATGAAACTAGTAGAATCGGGAATCTCAAATGAATGTATGATCCTGGATATAAGGAGAATCACTGATCTCAAGAATATGTACATCCTAAGGTTCCTTAAGCGGAGTGGCGTGTCGTAAGTATGCCGCGGAACATACCAACGGTACGTCACTCTACTTTAGTCACCTAATCCATCAACCAAGGGTCATCCTACACGACGAAAGTTCGGGTCTAATACCCCCTCGACCAAGTCTAAGTTCCGTAAGGTCAAGCCTAAGTTCCGTATATATATAAACGTCCTAGGCTCCACATAGTCAAACTCAGACTCAAACCAAGGTCAACCTAGCGCTCTGATACCAACTTTGTCACGACCCGAAAGAGCACGTGACTGGCCCTTGAACCATATGAAGTCTATAGGACTCCATCCGATGCAAGTAAGCCAAAAGCCCAGAAATCTAAAACCATTTTTAAGAATAAATAAGGAAACTGGTTTAAAGAAGTGAAGAAAAACATGTTTGAAATCAAGGTTTTTAAATAACTAAGCCGAATGTGCATTTTAAAAACAGTACAGTCCTTTCTAAAAATTTCGGCAGAGTTTCTTTTGTAAAACTAGCCCCGAATGGGGTAAAACAAGAATAACAATATATATATATGCAATGATAAAGGCATCCCCAAGCGGGAGCTAGCTCTTCGTCAATCGACGGTCACAACCACACAAGATATAATATACAACGCCAAGTGGCGAGGATCAAATCCAAAAGAAAGCTCAAAGCAATAAGAAAACCGCAATACTACTAAGCGCGACTCTAAGGTCGAAATGCACAACACTAAAGTCTAGGTCTGAAACAATATACAAGTTTTGGTTGATGGACAATTTCTAGATACAATGAAATAAATAAATACAATGGTGGTTCTTGATACGAAAGAATCCACCTACCAAAAGCAAATCACCCGCAAGAAGGAAGTGTGCCAGAAATACCGCAATGGAACCTGTACGGCAAAACCTGCAAGAACTGTGGCACAACGGGGGTGAGTTGCCAACTCGTGAATAGAAACATCTACAAGCAGAAACCGAAAGCAAGACATAATCCTAAGTCAATGATCAGTATATAAAATCCTCAATATAAAACATGCAGCCTATAGCAAGGCTAGGGTAAATATCTAACCCGAGTGCAATCTCATGTGTCTGTGTCAGTGCCTCAGATAACAATATAGCATATGAATGAGATATGAATGCGGGAAAACAGAATACATTTATATGAAGCAACTGTTTTCATACTTTAGTGAGATTTCCCTTGTATTTTTAAAATGAGGTACCATAATGAAATCAGCATAAAACTGTGCCTAGCATCGGCACAAACGAAATCCCAATATCTCGATATCTCAAAGTCTCAACCACAATATCTAAGGCGCCGTCAGTCCAGACCGGCCCCTACCATAAATCTCAAGACCACGACGGTATCCTCCGGATATCCGACGCGTCGGGTAAAATCACTGGTAGGTAGTACTCCCCTGCCAGGCTCAACGTCATCACCACATTCCTCTTGCCCCGGGGTACCGTACCGGGTCCACCATGTACCCGAAACGGTTCATCCGTCTTCTCGAATCGGGTTTCCAAATCCATCAGCAAACTCATGGTGGACGACTCATACATCATGGGAAAACCGCACTTTTTATTTTAAAAGAGAGAGAGAGAAAATGTTTATTTGTGTTTTTGCGGTTTTCCTCCAAATCCAGAAAATCTCATAGAAATCCAAATCCAAACTTCAATAGCATGCAAAATAGTGAATATATGCATGAGAATCCATGAATGCGGCATAACAATGAATAATAGTATGCAGGTAATAACTACAATGTCTAAACTACTAGCAAAAAGGCTATGTCAGGCAATAATATATTTTCTAAGGTGTACGTGACATGGCAATTACCGATGAAGATGTGTGTGAGCCGGCAAGTAAGTATACGTGGTACATACGCATCATCGGTAATGGTGCTGGTGTCCTATCAGTATGATATTAATACTGGAGTATGAAACATAGAATAAGAATGCGATGCAAAGCGAACCACAAAAAGGGAGGGGGAGCTGAAACTCGACGTAACCAAAACTTATCTGCATTAATCTAATATAAGTCCTACAATTGGTGCCTTTTGAAATAACACGAATCATGGAGTTTTGGAAATAGGGCTACGGTGTTTTTATGAAAAGATACGTCGTTTTTGAAATATCCGTAGATTCCCTTGAGCTGTCTTTTAAAGATGCCCACGATTCGTTAGTTTTTGAAATAGGTAAGAAGTCTAATCTACCCTAACAACTACACTAACTATACGGCTGAACTAACAAGCTGAACTACAGGTAAGGAAACTGCCTAACATCTGAGTCGATATATATATAAGTCGGTGATCCCGCCTCAATAGTATCGCGTACGATACAGCATATCATCTGACATCCTTAAGTCATGAGCGCGGATCTATCATCAATGTAAAGCTCATACGGTAAATCGTCGTACGACATCCCAATAGCTGGGTACAGGTCAACGTCTCACTATCTCGTCACATCACAGGTAGCACTATCATCAGATCATAGTCTGGGGGGGTACTACTCTATGTCTAGTACAACTCGATACCATCAATGAAGTATGCATGCGGGGGTAACACATATCCCAAGCCCGCAAGAATAACAAGTCATATCCCACATATGAATCATATCAAATCACCGATCTCAGGGCACCAAGCCCACATCATCGACTCATCTCCAAAGTCATCACATATCATCGAACACCGTGTAAGTACAAGTAAAGTGCAAGGGTGTGTGTGTAGGTGTAATTCTACCCTAGGGTTCGCGACTATGAACTACACTAGTCACTTCTACCCTACACTATCCATAATACACCTATCACAAAGCTACAACACACTATAACTGTCACACATCTACTATAATATATAGTATACTAACTACGGACTGCGGGGGTGCTATACGCCATCCACCCGACTTCCCCCTGTAGATATGATCTACTCACACTGCATCATCAATTGCGGACATCACCGTGCATTTGCTTGTCGTTCCGAAGTCCTCATGGGTACCTACACATCAACATATCGTATATGCGCATTAAAACCAAATCCAAGCTAAAACGGCGCATGAAATCCAAAACGATACGATAAGGGGGCCTATAGGTGAGAACCTATGGCACGCGTTCAAAACCATCAATAAATCCTCTATATCGTCGTATAAACGACAAATAGTCGAGGTAAAACGAAATACACCAATGCAGAAATGAAAATACGGAATACGGAAACTAAGATCCAAAACAACAACTCATGAAATATGTCCCAGATTTTACCCCAGATCACTTTATACAAATCTATATATACCAGGGGCCTAAACTAACAATGTAGGAGCTACAAAACCAACACGACCCAAAATGGTGGGACCCAGGCCGCAATTGGCGGCCAAAAGGGGAAAATTGGCGGCCAGGAAGAAGAGTTAGGGGTTGGGGTCTTGGGTGTTGCCTCTATGGTGTCTGCACATCTCAATTTCCACTCAATATTATTTTAGGGTTCTCGGGGTGATAGCAGATTCAAATTAACCTTCCCAGATTTCACATTTTCCCCCGATATCGGTTTCTAAAATCTGTATTATGGGTTTAAACTTCAAGTTAGGGTCTCAATTCATACACTAGGGTGTTGGTGTATCCTCAATTGAACTCAATTTCACAATACAACCCAAGTTCCTCTCAAACTCTAACTAGTTTTTCACCAAGTCCACAATTCACCCGATATCGATTCAAAACTTGCATAGGGGTATAGGAAATGCTAAAACTAAGACAATGGTTCAGAAATTACCTCAATTGGCAACTCAAGAATTTTCTTGAGTTGCCCCTAGTGGCCAAAATCCATGCTTTCTTGGTCCATCTTGTAGGTCTCGAGCTCGTGCACATTTTTTTGTGAAACCGATATATGGTTTTGGGGTTGTTTTTGAGGTGATTTTTGGGCTTTTGAAGAGGGGAGGGAATGGGGTGCAGGTTCAGCAGTAGGAGGAGGAGGAAGAGGGAAGAAAAATGATGGGAGGAATGGCTAAGGGTGGTAGTCAACAATGCCCATCCTCTCTCTCACCTACCCCCACTCTAATTTCTTTTCTTTTCTTTTTCCCTTTTCTTTTCTCTCAAATACCTTCTCACAAGAATAGTGGTTCCCCAAATACCATGAAAGAAAATGCATAAGTGTGAGAAAAAGTGGTATGTGCAAGTTTTGCACAAAATTGCCAAAAAAACCCGATTAGCGATTTAAATCGCGATTAGCACTAAATTAGTGTCAAACTAATCACATAAACTTAAAAATGTCAAAATTCACTAATTTACCCTATTTTAGAATTTTCCATAATTTTTCATAATTTTTCTAACATTTTTCCTATTTATTTGCATTTAATATTAAAATAATCAATAAAATAATATTAAATTATAAAAATTCCCAAAATTAATATTTTATATTTTTGAAAATGTTACACATAGGCTACTAGTCAAGTTCAACCCGTCATTTCTTGATCGAATTAAACCCACCCGCACGACCCTTGACGGAGGTCAACAAGGCCGCATGACTACCCTAATCCAATCTGCATCATATGCATAAGCAGATAAATACTAGTTAGCTACCGCACACTACGCCTTGACGGAGGTCAACAAACGTAGCACGAATACTAAATAGGACTTATCTGAAATGACGGAGGGCTACGACAGGTTTTTCTGAAAACCTATTGCGTAATGAACTTGATATCGTTGTAGGATCGAATGAATTTTGAAATGGAGTGTCTTTGAGGCTTTTCTAGTTTTGCTAAAAGAGTCACTCCCGGTGAAGGGATCGTCGGTCCTTTCCTCGTCGAATGAGGTGCGGGATATATCATATATATCACTGTGCAAAGCAAAAACTCTTAAAAGCAATCAAAAGACAAACCGAGGGGTGTAGCATCTGCCAGTTATTGCTAAAGGAGTCACTCCCGGTGAAGGGATCTCGGTCCTTTCCTCATCGAATAAGGTGCAGGATATATCACATATACCGCTGTGCAAAGCAAGAACTGTAGCTACCTGTTTTTTTTGAAATTCGATTCTACAACATCTTTAGGTTTCTTTTACTTTCATTAATCATATTAATGAAGTCCCATCATTTAAGTACCTAAACATCACAGATAAATACGACGTACACTTATGCCATCCGCATTTGCCTCGATGTCCCCTCGTGCACCGTTAGGTTAGGTAACTAACGGCAGAGCGGGGCAGGGCTAGCGCGGGTGTAAAACATAAGTAACGTCTATATAATATATCGTATATACTATATACTGTATCTATCACAGAACATCACATGATCACATCACAGATATCACAGCAGAAGAATCATATGAAATATTGGATATACTAGGACGTCCGTGTTTTCAATACGAGCCAGTATAAAACACGGATTCCACGGTCGTGATGAATAGCCAAACCCACACCCCTAGACCCCTACGAGAGCGGCAAGCAACCCTACCAATTCTAGAGTTAGGAGACCCGGACTCGACTCCTCGAGTTGGTCTCCCACTGGACTCCAGAACCCGGTTACTTGTGCCCTCCTCCTTGGGTCTATCCTAGTGCGGAAAAGTAAATAATATACAAACGGTGACATCTTCCGCAACCTGGAAGTGCCCCAAATAAAAGAATATTACATACAAGTTTTTACATGAATGAAAATGAAAAACACTCATCTCACATAAAAACCCCCGGCTATTCATACACGACGATCCAATATAACATATCCAGCAACACATAACATCACATGTCATCAACGTAAGTAAATATGTCCATCCCAATTGTCGTTGACATATAGCAACGAAACCGGCGATATCACATATTACACTTACGGTCACAGAAAAGAAAGTGTAAAACTACAACAGTTGGAATCCGCAACCACCTCAGACATCACATGCCTGACCAAATGAATTCTTTAGACATCACATGCCTAATAATTATAAACCCCGCATTTTAGTCTCATTATCGAAAACACTTTTCAATATCAAGTCGGGCAATTCAACAAGATTCCCGACATCCTGATCGAATGCTCGTCGCAAACTTTAGTAGACGGCCGCACCCCCGACGCCGTCGATGAAGTGCACCAAGGCGGAACACCGCTACCGCGAGCACCCGAACGGATGCTTTCGGCGACGGGGTTCTCCTACAGTCACTTGGTCGGGGCTATGGGGTGTAGCTGTCTATTAAGTTTACCCGGCGAGTACCCGCGTACGCTACGTGATTGCGACGGACTTTTGATCATATCAAAATTCCGTGGCAACCGATCAAGTGAGACTAAACTGCTATGTTTATAACATTCATTCAGTTATCTCATAACTTATTGTGAATTCCAATTATTGTATCACATTCCAGATAAATAGAAAATGTTAAACTTTCCGATCACCCAAGTTTTCCCGATACAGATCAACACATGAAACAAGTCTAAAGACATTCAGTTCGTGCCTCAGTACCAACGGTCCAGCCGTAGAAGGGTCAAGCCAACGCCTCACATGTGGCACGCCGTACTGCCCCAAACCCGAAGGTTCAAAGGGCAGTTCAAGACGGTCACATAATCGAGTTAAGGTTTGTTGTCTTCTAGAGGGTCCATCGAGTTACTTGCACTACTTAGAACGTCTTTAAACCACGGAAAAATCCAACACTTGGAAATTTCCCGACAGGGGAAAAATTGGGTTTTTATATCCGATCGAACTTTTTAACATATTCTAAAAATATCCGGAATCCACATAGACAAAATCTGATAATCCGATCGAATCATCGAATCCCCAAAACAACCCCAGAACACTCAACTGTAGAGTCACATTAAAAATAACCAGAAAATATAGGATTCAATTATATGAATTACTGTGCAGAAAAGATTGGTCAAAGGGACAGTACGACCGCGGAACCGCCGCACCATGCATAGCTGGGGCCGCGGTTCCGCGGTGGAAAAGTCGATTTAGCCCCTCGTATTTCACAGTAATTCAAATAACACCCTGCTTATTTTTCTGCATATTTTTAATTGACAAAAATCCAAAATTTTAGAAAAAATTCCAGAGAGCATTTTGGGTTGGGGTTTCGGGTTCGTTCGGAATTCAAACGTCGTCTAGACTTCGCCTAAGGCTCTAGCTAGGCTCTGATACCACTGTAGGGTTCCTAGGCACCCTAATGAGGTCTCACAAGGCATCAACCATGCCAATTTCAAAAAATCTAGGTGCCGAGAAACCCGACTACGGATCGTTGGCTAGAAATCTAGGCGAAAATGAAATCTAGTTAACAACTAAACAAAAAGGAAACGGAAATACAACCTTTGTAGATCTGGTGCTCCACCTCCATAGCTCCGCAACGAAGTCCCCTCGCTGTCCTAGTGAATTCCCGGGCTCTAGCGTCGGCTTCATCGGAGAATAGGCGAGCTAGGTCGTCGATGTCAATGCCGAAGATGATCTACGTTGAGGCATCGCTAGATCAAGCTCCACCTTCACCAAGCCATGAAAACTTGTGAAGGAAACACCCTATACTACTTGGAAAGAGGTAGAGGATGAAGAAATAGGAGTTGGGTTCACTTTAGAATTGGATTTCTCACTCAAATATATCAATCACCATTGATGAAGAAAGCTTTCTTCTTGTGAGGAAGAAGAAGAAGAAGATGAAAAGTGTTATGATAAGTTATTTTGTAAAAAGAAAATAATAAGAATACTTATCATCTCTCAACCATGGTCAAGTGTAGAGAACAAATCATGGTTAGTGGGAATGGTTAGGGTCAAGCAAGAGACAAAAAAGTCACAAAGTCAAAAGCTTCATGAAGCTTCATAATCCATCCAAAGAAAGCCACCATTTATTCTTTATGCTAATAATTTTCCAAAAAGAATAAAGAATAAATAAATAGATATGAAAAACAAAACGCTAACCATTTAAATAATCATGGTTTAATCTTTACACTTAACCAAAGAAGCATGCATCATCAATCATGATACAAACTTGTGTACAAAAGTATATCACATATACAATGTGCACAATCCGAGTGAGAAAATCCATTTAAAGTGAACCAATACTAGTTAATGCAAAGTAATATATCAAATATATAATTATACATTAAATCATTAAATCAACACTTGATTTAACGATCCGGTCATATCGCATATAACCGACTAGTATCCAATGTATCGGCTTATCGAATCAATCCTTGATTCGATAACTAGATTATATCGCATACAACCATTCGATACATTCATCGCGAGAATAGAATACGGTATCACATACTCTCATTATTCTCGGTCCCGCACATATCTCATATGCGCTCCTATTTCGTTTCGCTTGAGCCAGGAAACCTCTGTGTAGGACTCTAAAGACTTGTCAATACGCCGGCAGCAGATGATGATCATATCAAACACCACAAGCCGTAAGCGGTCTGCTAAACGTAACGGCCACCCAGGTATTGAGCGATCAGAAGATCGACGAGCAAGCCCGCTCACACTCCAGTGAATCCAACCAGTAACACTTACCGTACAGTCTGGTCTGATCGTCTGATATGTCGCATATCTTGCCTAGGGGTGGTAAACGTCAGGCCCCAATAGCTCGATAAGTCGTGTCGATATGAGGTCTATAACAATTCGAGAAACTACTAGTAACACTTACCAGTAAATCTCAGCAACCCTGGCCAGGGATTTCCTGTTATAGCCAATCGAACACAGCGCAACATCAACTCCCTATACCGGGAGAGACGAATCCCCTCCTATCGCTCATTGCCTCCATGTGACTCGGGACTGTACCCAAAAACCACCATTTTGCACGCCCTCTTGGACGTGGTAAGATGGAAATCAAAGCACAGTGGGAACCACACAAGACTCTATGAAGATTTCGGGTCAACAGACTACTCTGTACCAGTGTCACCAGAGAACTGCCATCTGACGTGAGGTATAATACCATCTGGGAGTTCTCGGCGAGTCCGTCCAGTGTACCCAGTCTCTACTGAGCACCCGTATAACATCTCCGATGTCAAACACCAATGGATATGGGATCATCCATCGCCCATCTGTATGGGTCGAGAAGGTATACGCTAGTCTACTCTGGTATATCGATGCCCCGTCTCGATACACCCATGACTAGGGACTTTCAGGGATGTACTTATGGACTACCATGTCCCCACTAGTATGATCCGCATCATAGTCCAGGTAGTCAAGTACACATCCTAAGGGCTTTACCAACATGTAATAGAGAGACAATCAGTATACACGTTGAGGTAAAGAGCAACCAGATAGCATACTATCATGTCGAGCAAGAAAGTCCTCCCTATATATGTCCTAGCATCCACTATAATATACATCCAATGTACAGTAATGGCCTCTAGGGTATACATATAACTAACAGATGCAATGCGAGCCGAGATGGACTCTATGTACACCAACAAAGTTTGGACTTTGGACTTTGCTCCAGAAGGGGTAAAACCCGTAGGATGCAAATGGATCTTCAGAAAGAAGATTGGTGTAGATGGGCAGGTTGAGACCTATAAAGCTAGACTTGTAGCGAAGGGTTTTCGTCAAAGACCTGGTTTGGACTATGACGAGACCTTTTCTCCAGTGGCTATGCTGAAATCCATTCGGATCCTTCTTGCCATTGCTGCCTTCCACGATTATGAAATCTGGCAGATGGACGTAAAGACGGCTTTCCTAAATGGAAATTTGGAAGAGTGCGTCTATATGGATCAGCCGGAGGGATTCATTCAGAGTGGGAGCAGCGGTAGAGTGTGCAAGTTGCTAAAATCCATCTATGGACTTAAGCAGGCATCGCGGAGTTGGAACATCTGCTTTGATGATACTGTCAAAGAATTCGACTTTATCAAAAACCCAGATGAACCATGCATTTACAGTAAGATTGTAGGGAGAACTGTAGTATTCCTCGTCTTGTACGTGGATGACATTCTCCTAATAGGAAATGATATTCCTATGCTACAGTCAGTCAAAGGATTCTTGTCGCAGAGGTTCTCCATGAAGGACCTGGGCGATGCCAACTACATTCTGGGGATCCAGATCTATCGTGATAGATCTAAGAGGATGTTGGGACTTTCACAGTCAAGGTACATCGACACCATACTGAAAAGGTTCAGTATGGAAGATTCCAAGCGCGGTAATCTACCGGCTTGTCACGGGATCACCCTCTCCAAAGAGATGTCTCCCAAGACTGATTTAGAAAGGGATCGCATGTCTATTATACCCTACGCTTCTGCGGTAGGCTCTATAATGTATGCGATGTTGTGTACCAGACCAGATGTAGCATACGCATTGAGCGTTGTAAGCCGGTATCAGTCGAACCCAGGGGAGAAACACTGGATAGCGGTAAAGAACATTCTCAAGTACCTGAGAAGGACTAAGGAGATGTTCTTGGTGTATGGCGGAAAAGACCTCCAGCTTGAGGCCTTTGCTGACTCCAGCTTCCAGAGTGACAAGGATGACTCCAAGTCCATGTCGGGTCATGTCTTTACCCTCAATGGAGGGGCGGTTTGCTGGAAGAGTTCCAAGCAGGAGACCGTTGCTGACTCAACGATGGAAGCGGAGTACATAGCTGCTTGCGATGCCGCAAAGGAAGCTGTCTGGATGAAGAAGTTCCTCACGGAGCTTCAGGTGGTTCCTACCATTGTTGATCCAATACCGCTGTATTGCGACAACAACGGAGCTATAGCTTTAGCGAAGGAACCCAGGTCCCATCAGAAGTCCAGGCACATTTTGAGGCGGTATCACCTGATCAGGGAGATCATAGATCGCCAGGAGATCGAGGTAAAGAGAGTAAATACGGAGAACAACACTGCAGATCCACTCACGAAGGCCCTACCCCAGACTCAGTTCGAGCGGCTGATCGAGATGATAGGTCTTCGATACGCCAGTACATGGCCTTAGTGCAAGTGGGAGATTGTTAGTGTATATGCCCTAGAGGCCATTACTGTATCATACTAGTTTGTATATTACTTGATGGAAGCTTGGGATATTCACAGTTGTATATACAATCTTGCTCGAAATGGTAGTATGCTACTTGGTTTGTCTCTGCTTTAATATGTGCATGTGTTTCTTTTAGCATATTGCTGATATACATATTAGTAGAGCCCTTAGGATCTTTGCTTGATTACCAGCGTTGTGATGGCGCTCGCACTCGTGGGAGCTGGGTGATCTATAAGCACATCCTTATACAGGTCCCTAGTCGTTGGACTATCGAGACAGGGCATCGATACTCCGGAGTAGACTAGCGTATGCGCTTCTCATCCCAGTGTGGGAGACGGTCTGTCCCACAGCCGTCAGTACGTCGTACTTGAGATAGTATACGGGTGCTCGTTGGGTTACGAGTACACTGGACAGGACTCGTCGGGAACTGTTGGTTGGTATTATACCTATCGTCAGTTATCAGTTCCCAGGTGACATGAGTACAGCTTAGTCCGCTGACTTGACACTGTCACTTCGCCTCGAGTGTGTTCCCACTGCACTTTGATTACTACCCTACCACGGCTCAAAGGAGTCGTGCAAACAGGTAGTTTTTGGGTGCAGTCCTGAAACACTTGGAGGCAGTGACGGTTAAACAGGATTCGTCTCTCCCGGTATTGGGGGTTGACATCGCGCTGTGTCCAGGAGAGCCATTACACGAGTAGTCCCTGGCCAGGGCAAGCGAGATATACTGGTAGGTTTCCAGTGTTATCTCAGGGTGTTCTGGGCTACACTCCGACACGACTTGTACCGCTATTAGGGGACTGACGTTCACCGCCCCCCTAGGCCCGCCATGCGATGTATCAGACGAACAGACCGGACTGTACGGAGATTGTCACATACAGGCTCAGTAGGAGTTCAGATGGGGTTCACCTCATCAGTCTTCTTATCGACATCTACCTGGGGACCGTTACGTACAGCTAGTGCCGCTTGCGGTCTGTGGTTAAACCCACTGCCAACGTAGTGTCGAGTCTTTAGAGTCCCACACAGAGAGCTATTCGCCTTTAGGCAAAATGAGTAGAGGTCGCATGGTTTTGCGACAGGGTTCGTTCACATTCGCGCACTTGTGCACGTTTGCTATCCGGACAGTTTATACTAGCGGGCTTTGGTTTAAGCCGGATCCTAGTATATGATTTGAGATTGGTTTTTCTCAGTATATTCGTGTTCCTTAGATCACGAATGCGGGTGCGTATGCACAGTTGCTTGAGATTGAGGGAGAGGACCTTGATTAGGGTTAATGGCTATTGTCATTTTATTAACCCTAATGTTTGTGTGTGTATTATTGTTAATTAATAATTAGTTTAATAATTGTCCATGGTTATGGTTGTTGACCATTTGACTTCTTTGACTTGTTGACCTAGGTTGACACTATGACCATCATCATTTCTTTTGGAAGATGCTTTTTGATCTTTGCAAATTGAAATGATAATGGTCATGTCATGATTAACCATGACAATTATCTAGATAATTATTCAATTAAAATAATTCACATATATTAGTGAGAATGGCTCAATTATTTCTCATTCTATCATATCCTTTCTCTCTCTTGTTCTTCATCTCCCTCAAGCTTTCTCCCTCTCATGTGTTGAGAAACACTTGAGCTTGAGAAACCCTCTCTTGATCTTCTCTACTCTCATCTAGGGTTGAAGGACTAGCACTTCTTGAACCCTAGTTACTTCTAGCTTGGAATTGAAGCCAAAGGTCGAGGCTTTCGGGTGGATCTTTTTTCGGCGTGAGAAGACGAGCAAGGTGACCTCCTTCCACTACTCCAAGGAGCAAGGAGAGAAGGACTAAGAGACCAAAGGTATAACCTTTCTACCACTTAGCTACTTTCAAGTTAGCTTTAGCAAGTTTTTGTTTAGTAAAGATCCTTAAAGCATAGTCCATGTTGCCTATAGTTGATAAAAATCCGATTTTTATTATGTTTTCCTCCTCCCCGTAAGCACCGGGGTGGGCAACGTGGACTTACAACAAGTCCCAGTAGTATGATCCGCATCATAGTCTTGGTAGTCAAGAAAACATCCTAAGGGCTTTATCAACATATATCAGAGAGACAATATAATAATACAAGTGTACATGTTAAGATAAAGAGCAACCAGATAGCATACTATCATGTCGAGCAAGAAAGTCCTCTATATATATGTCCAAGCATCCACTATATCATACAATAATGGCCTCTAGGGCATACATATTCCTAACAATCTCCAACTTGCACTAAGGCCAGTTGTTGTAGTATCTCATACCCAACATCCCAAAAAGTCTCTCAAACTGTGTTTGGGGGAGGGCCTTCGTGAGTGGATCCGCTGCGTTGTCCTTTGTGTCAACTCTCCTGACCTCGATCTCCCATCTATCTACTATCTCCCATATTAGGTGATACCGTCTAATAATATTTCTGGATCGCTGATGGGACCGGGGTTTCTTGGCCAAAACCACAGCTCCATTGTTATCACAATACACAGGTAGTGGATGCTCAATAGATGGAACCACACCAAGTTCAGCTATGAACTTCTTCATCCAGACAGCCTCTTTGGCAGCATCATTGGCAGCGATGTATTCAGCCTCCATCGTCGAGTCTGCTACGGTATCTTGCTTGAAACTCTTCCAACTTACCGCCCCTCCATTGAGCGTGAAGAAAAAACCCGAAACTGACTCACTGTCGTCCTTATCACTCTAGAAGCTCGAATCGGTAAAGGACTCCACCTGGAGTTCTCCGTTACCATACACTAAGAATATTTCTTTAGTCTTTCTCAAGTACTTAAGAAAGTTCTTCACAGCTGTCCATTGTTTCTCCCAGGATCTGATTGATACCTACTCACTACATCTAGTGAGTAAGCTACATCCGGTCTGGTACATAACATCGCATACATGATAGACCCGACTGCTGAAGCATAGGGTATCCCTTGCATGCGAGCCCTCTCCAAATCAGTCTTGGGAGACATCTCTTTGGAGAGAGTGATTCCAGAACAAGAGGGTAAATTACCATGCTTAGAATCTTCCATACTAAACCTTTTTAGTATGGTGTCAATGTACCTGGATTGGGACAATCCCAACATCCTTTTAGATCTATCTTTATATATCTTTATCTCTAGGATGTAGGAGCCATCATCTAGATCTTTCATGGAGAACTTTTTTGATAAGAAGAGCTTGACCGAGTGTAGCATAGGAATATCGTTTCTTATCAAGAGTATGTCATCCACGTACAATACGTGAAAGACAACCTTACTTTCTACAACCTTCTTGTATATACATGGTTCATCTACATTTTTGATGAAGTCAAACTCTTTGATAGTTTCATCAAAACAGATGTTCTAGCTCCGCGATACCTGCTTTAATGCGTAGATGGATTTAAGCAGCTTGCACACCTTTCTGCTGCTCCCACTATCTACGAAGCTCTCTAGCTGTGTCATATACACGCTCTCTTCTAAATCACCATTTAGAAAAGAGGTCTTGATGTCCATCTGCCAGATTTCGTAGTCATGGTATGCAGAAATGGCAAGTAGGATCCTGATGGACTTAAGCATAGCGATAAGAGAAAAGGCTTCATCATAGTCGACACCTGGTCGTTGACGAAAACCTTTAGTAACAAGTCTAGCTTTGAAGGTATCAACCTTTCCATCTGCACCAATTTTCTTCTTAAAGATCCACTTGCTCCCGATGGGTTTTACCCCTTCAGGAGCATGTTCCAAAGTCCATACTTTGTTGGTGTACATGGATTCCATCTTAGATCGCATAGCATTAAGCCATTTCACAGAGTTCCCACTTGTGATGGCATGCTCAAAACTATTTGGGTCATCATTTTCCATGATGCAATCCTTGCTCCCACCGTCTATGAGAAAACCGTAGTATCTCTCAGGTGGATGAGGAACCATACTAGATCTGCGGAGTGGCCGGGGTTCGTCGGGGACTATTGAATCCTCCGGTTCTACAAAACCGTCAGTTATAGTTTGTATTGCTGGAACTTCTTCCAGTTCTATCTCATTACCACTAATTTCTTTCACAAGAAATTTCTTTTCTAAATAGGTGGCATATTGAGAAACAAATACCTTTTGTTCCTCAGTGTGGTAGAAGATATATCCATATGAATCTTTTCGATATCCCACAAACTTGCACATAACAGACCTTGCCTCGAGCTTGTCCGGATTTTGCTTTTTAACATAGGCCGGACAACCCCATATCTTAACTCGTTTAAGAGACGGTCTCTTCCTATTCCATATCTCATATGGAGTGGTAGGCATGGATTTGGTCGAAACCCTATTCAATAGATATGCAGCTGTCTCAAGTGCATAATCCCAAAAGGAAATAGGTAACTCAGCAACACTCATCATAGAGCGCACCATATCTAATAGGGTGCGATTTCTCCGCTCCAATACTCCATTGTTCTGTGGTGTATACGGAGGAGTAAGATGAGAGAGAATCCCATTCTTTTTTAAATAGTCTCAGAATTTCGTGCTCAAGTATTTTCCTCCCCGATCAGATCGTAGGATTTTAATACTTTTACCCGTCTGGTTCTCAACTTCGTACTTATATTCCTTGAATTTCTCAAAAGCTTCAGATTTGTGTTTCAAAAAGAACACATGTCCGAATATTGAAAGATCATCGGTGAATGTAATAAAGTACGAGGAACCATTCATGGCATGTGTAGGCATAGGACCGTATATATCACTATGTATCAGTCCCAAGAGTTCAGTAGCTCTTTCTCCATGTCCAGTAAATGCAGTTTTGGTCACCTTGCCTTTGAGACATGACTCACACGTTTCATAAAATGTAAATTTGAACGGATTCAAATATCCATCTGTATGCAACTTAGCTAGTCTGGTCGCATTGATATGACCTAGTCTACAATGTCACAAGAAGGCTTTGTTCATTTCTGAACTTTTCCTCTTGTGTGTGTTCTGTATGCTTAGAACTGTTGTTTGATTTAGAACGCATATACCTGTAACGTTTTAGAAATCGTTTTGCGAATTTTCCATTTTTAGGTAAAATAAATTGCGTTTTTCCGTAAAAACCTAGAAGCGATCTTTTTGCAGTATAGAATGTACTGCACCTAGTTTAGCTAGGAAATTGCTAGTTTGCGGGTTTTTGTAAGCCACTGGTAATTTTTGTGCATTTTAATAATTTTTCTTAATTAAAATATTATTTTAAGTTGTTATATATGCACTTAATTAGTGGTAATTACATTTTTGCTTGGGTTAATTAATGCTAATGTGAATCTATGCTAACTTAATCACTAAATTAGCACTAATCCATCTTTGAAAATATCCAACCAAAATATCTATATATTTATGTAATTAGAATTAATTTTTGAAAGAAAGAATAAAGATGACATAAAGGATTTTTGTTTTATTAAGCAATTATTGTTATTTTCTTCTAGAATTTTCTACAAAATTCCACAAAACCCTAGCTTCCTTAGCCTTGGCCGGCCACTTCATTGCTTGCTGTCCTTTCTTCTCATTTGCCTCATTTCTTCACTTCAAAGCTTCATAAATTCATCAAAAATCACAAATTTATCACACAAACTCATAATTAAATCAATACCCAATATTCTTCATCACTAATCTAGCTTGGATCTTCAATCAAGTGGTTTTTTTTTGGAGGCTAAACTTTGGATTTTCTAGTTGCTAGTGGTATTTCTTATGAGGTATAAATCCTAACCCTAATGCTTAATTCTTGTTTTAATACCTTAATCTCAATATTAGATGTTAATTTAAAGCTTCTAATTTCATGTTTTGAAATTCAAAAAATGGTTTTTGGATAATCAATTAGAGTTTTGATTAGTGAAAAGGTTAATTGATAAGTTAATGCTAGTTTGTTAAATGATATTTCCTAATTGTATAATTAAGCTAATTAGCAAACTAAGGTTTTACTAAATCCTAATTAAGTGAGATTAAAATTATCGTATTGGTATGAATGGTTTAATCTTGCTAATTGGTGATGGTTGTAATTTCTAGTTTTGGTAAAAACTTGTAGTTTTGTGCTAAAATGATATAAGTTGTTTACTAGATTTTAGGATAATTTAGGCGTGAGTTTTTTTCGACGTTGCGACGTTATTTATATTGATTCCACGCTATATCTTGTGTTGTGAATGCGCGATCGGTACGATCAGGGTCTAGGCTTGGTAGTTGTGTCGCTTTGCGTTCCTAGCTAGGGTCGTGCCGATATTGTTCGTGTGTTTGTGTAGCTTTTGCTCTTGAGTTGGTTTTGTAGTGTCGCTACGCGCGTTAGCCACTGGACGAACACTTGATAGTATGTTTGGAGTTGGTGCGTCGGTCAAACGTAGTTGGTACGTGTTATTGGTCGATTGCTAATATATACTTGTTATATTGTTATATGCTTTCAGGATCGCAGGCGGGGACTTCGGGCGCTGCGAAGAAGGAAAAGCGAGTGGTTGGCTTTACTTAGCCAGGATTGTTGAGAGTAGATTTAACATCTACAGGGGAATCGTCCGCATGGCGTTATGCGTCTGGGCTAGATTAAATGATATGAATATTAGTTAGATATATACGGATATTGATTGTGCTTGTGTACCTTTGTTGAATATCTCATTTCCTATTGTGCATGGACTTAGTATTAATGAGACACAACACATTATTGACGGTTCATGTTTCATGAGCACTAATTGTATGCTATACACACACCGTCGATAATTGCCATAACACGCACAACTTATATACATACGAGATGTAGTTGACACCTATACATACGTGATACTGTATGGTTAGGGATATTGAGACATTGATTCATTTTTCATTGTGCATATGACATATAACAAACCTGTATACCTACATGCTTACACATATGCCTTGACATGCTCACATGGTAGTTACCTATATACCTATATGGTATTGTACCATTAGTGATAGGTATATTCACACATGAGTCATAGCTACATGTACCTCTTGCATACATACTTATACATATACCTGGAGGGTATTACATCATTATTGATAGGTTGATACACATATCTTGCTATACCAATATGGTTACGCATACCTGGTTATAACTACATGTTCACCTTTATTTGATATTGTATGGACTTGGAGAAATTAGGAACCGCATGATATATATATTAACTTGTTGCAGTTAAATAGCGGTTTTTCCTTTATATGCTCATATTACTGTTTCATTTCATGTTGCATATATTACATTCATGGATTTCATATGATGTTCTCTGATATTTTTACTCCTAAGTATATATAACAGAGGAATGAGACGCTGTTATATCTGCATATATATATTAGTAGAATGGGACGCTAATATATATGCATTGATTCATACACTTATACTTATTCATTACATGATGTTTTCTGGATTTGAGGTCTGTGGTTGTTTCATGAAATTATGCATTATTTGAAAAACCCGGTTTCTCTTGATATGATATTTCAGCTTCCACCATGAGATTTCTTGGTTCTGAGCTTATATATACCCTATGCGAGGAGGTGTCGTGGGCCGTCTGCGGGTACATGGTGGAACCCGGTTGGTTCCCCGGGGCAAGAAGATCGACGGTACATGCCGATGAGCGTGGCCGGGGGCGTGTGCCAACCGGTGATAGTATTTGGAACTCGACGGATATCTGGGGGATACCGATCGAGGTTATGTATGCACATGCCCTTGTCGATTGTGGGTGGTGGACACTTAGGTTCCATAGGATGTACGTACATGACATAGGAGGGCCAGTCCTAGGTGACGGTGCCTCAGAGATGAGTATTTTTGTGTCGATGCTAGACACTTATTTTCATGATGTTTTTGGGTGTAGATATTGGACACTCAGGTTTCATGAGACTTACTCGATATTGGATACTGGTTATATGAGATTTACTTGATATTGGACACTCAGGATATATGAGATTTACTTGATGTTGGACACTCAGGATATATGATACTTACAGGATATGAGGGCCAATTTGGGGGCTGATTTGAGGAAATTTGGGATTTAGATTGTTTTGATGGACTTTGGTCCTGCCACGAGGTCAGGATTCCGTGAGGATGACATGTTTTATCCCATACTCCGCATTTATTTTACATGCATTGCTTCATGTATTAGTAGTACCTGATAGAGTACCTTTCATGACTGTTGCATATACATATTGCTATATTATTGCTTCATATATTAGTAGTACCTGATAGAGTACCTTTCATGACTGTTACACACATATGGCCATTTATTGCTTTTAGCTTGCATGTGATAGATTCGCGCAGTACGTGCATACTTGCAATTTCCTGCATATGTTATATTACTATTCACGAGTTGGCAACTCACCCCGTTGTGCCACAGTGTTTTGCAGGTAGTCCCTCAGGGCAGTCGCGACAGGCTTTTCATCTTTCGTATCATCTTTTGCAGCAGATACCGCTTCGGATGACTGTGTGCAGTTTTGCTATAGGGGTTTTGCGGCTATCCGATGTTGTTTATTGTTATCTTTGTACCTTGTACTCTCCATCTACCACTTTCATGTATGACTTAGAGACTTGATGTGAGGACGATATTGTATATTATTTTGTGACTTGGAGGTCTTTTATACAGTTTTTATTTATATCATCTTTTATTTCTTCGCTACGGCGTTGTATATCTGTTGTGGTGGTTGTTTTCCGCCTTTGGGCATGGATTTGCTCCCGTTTGGGGATGCTTTACTTATATTTATGTTGTACCCATTTTGGGGTTAGTTTTTACAAAGGAGGTGCTGCCAAAATTTTTAAGAAACTAAATTGGACTTTAAAAAATTTGTACTTGAGATTTTCAAAATTTATAACAATGTTCTTATCACTTACTACTTTTGATGGTTTAGATTACTGGGTTTTCGGCTTACTTAAATTGCATTACGCCTGTAGATGTTGCGTAGTTTAAGGGCTGCCACATGCCAAATTTCGGGTCGTGACAAAGTTGGTATCGTAGCACTAGATTTTACCTTTTGGAGTATAGGATGACCTTGGTATGATGGAGTAGGTAGCTTAAGCAGAGTAACGTAGTGTGTGTATGTCCGCGGCATACTCACGATCACGGTACTCCTCCTACAGTGACCTAAGTACTAATTGCTTGAAATTCATTCCTTGATGATACATATCCTTATGATTCGATTTCTGTGTTCATATCGAATTCTATTTCCATTTATAGCTTTTTCCGCCGATGACCATGAGGACTCAGAGTGATGCAGCGAGAGCCGAGATCAGAGTTGACTCGTATAGGACGAGGACTGACCAGGATGGCACGCTCATTGCACAGGAGGAGATGGATCCGTCTTCGATAGATCGTATCACTAGGCTTGAGGCAGAGATGCAGGACTTACGCCAGATGATGAGGTCTTTGGTTGAAGCCAGTCGAGCGCAGCGACAGGAGGTTGCCACTCCAGTTATCCAGTTTTTCCTTGCGATCAGCACACAGCTTAGTGTTACGTATACATCACCAGTGGATGAAACCCTAGTTGACGAGGCGCGTCTTTCCAAGACTTTGGAAGTTCGAGGACAGATGAGGGCTCGTGCAGGTGTGTCAGCCCCGAGACAGAGGTTCAGTCGCCGTGACAGGTTTCGTGCACGTTGCAGGAGTAGCAGAGGCTTAGGACGAGGAGAGTCATGTTAGATAGATCAGCCGTTTGTTATGTTAACTTCTGTCAGCGATTCTTTTGTTGCGCGACATGTATTTCGGTCATGTACCAATCGGTTAGGAGATAGAGATTCGTCTGTCGATTGGTTCCTTCTAGAGATGTTGAACTTTGACGTTCTCCTGGGCACGGACTGGTTAGCTACGTGCTATGCGTCTGTGAACTGCCGTGAGAAAATAGTCAGATTTTATTTTCCCAACAAGTCAGTTCTTGTTGTGCGGGGGGATAGTGGTGCCGCCCCTCACAGCTTGAATTCAGCCCCTTTCACTGGTCGGCTTTTGAGGAAAGGATGTCGAGGATTCTTGGCTTTCATTCGTGATACCGGAGCCACAGTAGGTTTGTTGGACCGGATTCCTATCGTGCGAGAGTTTTCCGACGTTGTTCCAGATGAGCCGGCGGAGCTTAGGGAGCTTAAGGATCAGCTGCAGAGTTGCAAGATAAGGGGGGACTTGTACGCCCTTGTGTTTCGCTTTGGGGAGCTCCTATTCTGTTCGTCAAGAGAAGGACGACAGTTGAGGTTGTGTATTGATTGATCGTCAATTGAACCGAGTTACGGTGTGTATGGGTATCCTGTACCTTGCATTGACGATTTATTCGACTTGCTTCAGAGTGCGAGACATTTTCTAAGTTTGTTTGGGATCAGGTCATCATTGGTTGCGGGTTCGGAGTGATGGCATTCCGAAGACTGCTTTGTGTGCGCTACGGGCAACATGAGTTTTTGGTGGTGTCGTTAGACTCACCAATGCCCTAGCAGCATTCCTGGATGTGATGAACCAGATTTCTTCAGGCCGTTCCTCGACCAGTTGATTGTTGTGTTATTGATAACATTCTGGTCCTTTCCAAGAGTCGTGAGGAACATGTGCAGCACTTGAGGATTTGCTTTGCAGACATTGGGAGAGCCCCAGCGGTTTGCTAAATTCTCGGAGTGTTCCATCAGGCTTGATTGTGTTGACTTCCTAAGGTCTTGTGGTTACGGGCGACCTTGTTGTTCACTGTAATGTTTTGCGAGTGAGACTCAATTGTGTACTGATGTGGAACTATTGAGTTATCGCTCATGCTTCCCGACAGTTAGAGGAAGTACGGGCAGGATATCCCACTCATGATCTGGAGATGACCGTGGTGGTTTTGCGTTAAAGATTTGGGGACACTACTTGTACGGAGAGTCGTGTCATATTTTTATGGACCACCAGAGCTTAGTGTACATCTTCCTGCAGCGGGTTTTGATTGTTGAGACAGTCTTCTGCAGATTTACAGTTTTTGTACGACTGTTGAGTATAGCTTAATTTCGCCTCTACCGAGGGGACAACTTGCTCATGTCCGCACCCGTCCATTTTTCCTTAATTGTTTCGTGAGGCACAGCACGCCGATGCTCGTTTGTCTGAGATTCTGAGCATGTTCGGCTGGGTAAAGATTCAGAGTTCTTGATTTATGACCATGGTGTGCTACGTTCCGGACTCGTTGGTGTGTACCTGATACTGATAGGTAGATACGCGAGGTCCCAGAGCAGGCATAGCCGTCAGCTTTCAGTGTTCATCCAAGTGCCACCAAGATGTAACATGACTTGAGAGTTAGTTACGGGAGGGCATGGATGAAGAGTGAAGTTTCGGATTTCGTTTCAAGGTGTCTGACTTGTTGCAAGCTAAGGTTGAGCATCTGAGACCGGCTGGAGAGTTGCAATCTTTAACCGTTCCGGAGTGGAAATGGGAGCAGATCTCCATGAATTTCGTTGTGGTGTCTACCCAGGGTTAGACAGGGTGTGACTCCATTTGGGTGTTTGTTGTCCGGTTATGCTCAGTTTGCTCAGTTGTTCTTTGTTAAGTTTATGCATTTGCACGGAGTTCCTTCATGCGTTGTATCTAATAGAGGCACCCCATTCCTTTGCCATCTTTGGCAGAAGCTTCAGGAAGCCTTGGGTACTGGTTGAGCTTTAGCTCCGCTTTTCCATCTGTAGGCCGATGGTTTGTGAGAGCGGACTATATGGACTCTGGAGGATAGGCTTGTGCGTACGTACTAAGTGTTTGTGGGCAGTTAGGATCGTCGTTTGCCATTGATAGGGTTCTCCTTCGATGACAGTTATCAGGAGACATTTCAATTGGCAACTTTTAGGCCTTGTGTGTAGGTTGTGTCGATCGCCAGTCTGTTTTTCTGACTCTGCGAGAGTAGGATTTTTGGACCCCAGCTAGCCATGAGACTACGGAGAAGATCCAGTTGATTCAGGTCAAGATGAGAGCAGCCTAGTGCAGACAGAAGTCTTATGCCGACCATGGTGGTCGCAGACTTAAGTTCGCAGTGGGAGATCATGTATTCCTACGGATTTTTCCGATAAAATGGCGTGTTGAGTTTTGGGAAGCTTAGTCCCAGAATTGTAGGTCATTTTGAGATCCTTGAAGCGAGTTAGTACCGTTGCCTATAATATGGCACTTCCATCCAGATTTTTGAGTATTCACCCCGTATTCCGTGTGTCGATACTTCGCAATTTCCTTCATGACCTTTATCACATGATTCAGCATCAGACCATTTAGTTTGGACGCGATCTTTCGTTCGCCAACAGCTGATAGTTATAGTGGATCGGCAGGTGGAGGAACCTCGGTCAATGGTCTTGCCATCTGTGAGGGTTTTTTGGCGTAGCCGTCTAGTGAGGTGATAACTTGAGTGGCTGCGAGCGAGATGCAGAAGACTTTCCCTCATCTCTTTGAAGGTACGCGTAGATAAATTTTAAATTCGGTGACCGAATTTTTTTAAGGGGGGAAGATTGTAACGTTTTAGAAATCGTTTTGAGAATTTTCCGTTTTTAGGTAAAATAAATTCCGTTTTTCCGTAAAAACCTAGAAGCGATATTTTTGCAGTATAGAATGCACTGCACTTAGTTTAGCTAGGAAATTGCTAGTTTGCGGGTTTTTGTAAGCCACTGGTAATTTTTGTGGATTTTAATAATTTTCCTTGATTAAAATATTATTTTAAGTTGTTATATATGCATTTAATTAGTGGTAATTACATTTTTGCATGGGTTAATTAATGCTAATGTGAATCTATGCTAAGTTAATCACTAGATTAGCACTAATCCATTTTGAAAATATCCAACCAAAATATCTAGATATTTATGTAATTAGAATGAATTTTTAAAAGAAAGAATAAAGATGACATAAAGGATTTTTGTTTTATTAAGCAATTATTGTTATTTTCTTCTAGATTTTTTTACAAAATTCCACAAAACCCTAGCTTCCTTAGCCTTGGCCGGCCACTTCATTGCTTGCTGCCCTTTCTTCTCATTTGCCTCATTTTTTCACTTCAAAGCTTCACAAATTCATCAAAAATCACAAATTTATCATACAAACTCATAATTAAATCAATACCCAATATTCTTCATCACTAATCTAGCTTGGATCTTCAATCAAGTGGGGATTTTTTTGGAGGCTAAACTTTGGATTTTATAGTTGCTAGTGGTGTTTCTTGTGAGGTACAAATCCTAACCCTAATGCTTAATTCTTGTTTTAATACCTTAATCTCAATATTAGATGTTAATTTAAAGCTTCTATTTTCATGTTTTGAAATTCAAGAAATAGTTTTTGGATAATCAATTAGGGTTTTGATTAGTGAAAAGGTTAATTGATAAGTTAAGCTTGAAGAAAACTTAACCTAGTTGCTAATTTGTTAAATGATATTTCCTAATTGTATAATTAAGCTAATTAGCAAACTAAGATTTTACTAATCCTAATTAAGTGAGATTAAAATTATAGTATTGGTATGAATGGTTTAATCTTGCTAATTGGTGATGGTTGTAATTTCTAGTTTTGGTAAAAACTTGTGGTTTTGTGCTAAAATGATATAAGTTGCTTACTGGATTTTAGGATAATTTAGGCGTGAGTTTGTTTCGACGTTGCGACATTATTTATATTGATTCCACGCTATATCTTGTGTTGTGAATGCACGATCGGTACGATCAGACTCTAGGCTTGGTAGTTGTGTCCCTTTGCGTTCCTAGCTAGGTTCGTGCCGATGTCGTTCGTGTCTTTGTGTAGCTTTTGCTCTTGAGTTGGTTTCGTAGTGTCGCTACGTGCGTTAGCCACTGGACGAACACTTGAGAGTATGTTTGGAGTTGGTGCGTCGGTCAAACATAGTTGGTACGTGTTATTGGTCGATTGCTAATATATACTTGTTATGTTGTTATATATGCTTTCAGGATCGCAGACGGGGACTTCGGGAGCTGCGAAGAAGGAAAAGCGAGTGGTTGGTTTTACTTAGCCAGGATTGTTGTGAGTAGATTTAACATCTACAGGGGAATCTCCCTCATGACGTTATGCATCTGGGCTAGATTAAATGATATGACTATTAGTTAGATGTATACGGATATTGATTGTGCATGTGTACCTTTGTTGCATATCTCATTTCCTATTGTGCATGGACTTAGTATTAATGAGACACAACACATTATTGACGGTTCATGTTTCACGAGCACCAATTGTATGCTACACACACACCGTCGATAATTGCCATGACACACACAACTTATATACATACGAGATGTAGTTGACACCTATACATACGTGATACTGTATGGTTAGGGACATTGAGACATTGATTCATATTTTATTGTGTATATAACATATAGCATACCTGTATACCTACATGCTTACACATATGCCTTGACATGATCACATGGTAGTTACCTATATACCTATATGGTATTGTACCATTAGTGATAGGTATATTCACACATGAGTCATAGCTACATGTACCTCTTGCATACATACTTATACATATACCTGAAGGGTATTACATCATTATTGATAGGTTGATGCACATATTTTACTATACCAACATGGTTACGCATACCTGGCTATAGCTACATGTTCACTTTTATTTGATTTTTTATGGACTTGGAGAAATTAGGAACCACATGTTATAAATATTAACTTGTTGCACTTAAATAGAGGTTTTTCCTTTATATACTCATATTACTGTTTCATGTTGCATATTTTACATTCATGGATTTCATATGATGTTTTCTGATATTTTTACTCCTAAGTATATATAACAGCGGAATGGGACGCTGTTATATATATATATGTGTATATATATATATATTAGTGGAATGGGACGCTAATATATATGTATTGATTCATGCAGTTATACTTATTCATTACTTGATGTTTTCTGGATTTGAGGACCGTGGTTATTTCATGAAATTATGCATTATTTGAAAAACCCGGTTTTTCTTGATATGATATTTCAGCTTCCATCATGAGATTTCTCGGTTCTGAGCTTATATATACCCCATGCGAGGAGGTGTCGTGGGCCGTCTGCAGGTACATGGTGGAACCCGGTTGGTTTCCTGGGGCAAGAAGATCGACGGTACATGCCGATGAGCCTGCCTCGGGCCGTGTGCCAACCGGTGATAGTATTTAGAACTCGACGGATATCTGGGGGATGCCGATCGAGGTTATGCACGCACATGCCCTTGTCGATTGCGGGTGGTGGACACTCAGGTTCTATATGATGTACGTACATGACATAGAAGGGCCAATCCCAGGTGACGGTGTCTCAGAGATAAGTATTTTTGTGTCGATGCTAGACACTTGTTTTCATGATGTTTTTGGGTGTAGATATTGGACACTCAGGTTTCATGAGACTTACTCGATATTGGATACTGGTTATATGAGATTTACTTGATATTGGACACTCAGGATATATGAAATTTACTTGATATTGGACACTCAGGATATATGAGATTTACTTGATGTTGGACACTCAGGATATATGATACTTACAGGATATGAGGGCCAATTTGGGGGCCAATTTGAGGAAATTTGGGATTTAGATTGTCTTGATGGACTTTGGTCCTGTCACGACGTCAGGATTCCGCGAGGATGCCATGTTTTATCCCATACTCCGTATTTATTTTATATGCATTGCTTCATGTATCAGTAGTACATGATAGAGTACCTTTCATGACTGTTGCATATACATATTTTCATATTATTGCTTCGTGTATTAGTAGTACCTGATAGAGTACCTTTCTTGACTGTTGCACATATATGGCCATTTATGCTTTTAGCTTGCATGTGATAGATTCACGCAGTACATACATACTTATGATTACCTGCATATGTTATATTACTATTCACGAGTTGGCAACTCACCCCCGTTGTGCCGCAGTGTTTTGCAGGTAGTCCCTCAGGGCAGTTGCGGCAGGCTTTCCATTTTTCGTATCATCTTTTGCAGCGGATACCGCTTCGGCTGACTGTGCGTAGTTTTGCTATAGGTGGGTTTTGCGGCTATCCGATATTGTTTGTTGTTATCTTTGTACCATGTACTCTCCATCTACCACTTTCATGTATGACTTAGAGACTTGATGTGAGGACGATATTGTATGTTATTTTGTGACTTGGAGGTCTTTTATGCAGTTTTTATTTATATCGTATTTTATTTCTTCGCTACGGCGTCGTATATATGTTGCGGTGGTTGTTTTCCGCCTTTGGGCGTGGATTTGCTCCCGTTTGGGGATGCTTTACTTATATTTATGTTGTACCCATTTTTGGGGTTAGTTTTTACAAAGGAGGTGCTGCCAAAATTTTTAAGAAACTAAATTGGACTTTAAAGAATTTGTACTTGAGATTTTCAAAAGTTTTAACTATGTTTTTATCACTTACTACTTTTGATGGTTTAGATTACTGGGCTTTTGGCTTACTTAAATTGTGTTATGCCTATAGACGTTGCGTAGTTTAAGGGCCGTCACGTGCCAAATTTCGGGTCGTGACAATACCATTACATAACGTACCAAACCCAATCAACACTTGATTTAGAAAAATGTTCATAACATTATCCTCCAATACAAAGTTATATCCTTCTTTATGCAACAAAGAAACTGATATAATATTGCACATCATGTTTGGTACGTAATAACAGTCGTTCAGAATCATTGTATTACCATTTGGTAATACCAGGTGAAATTCGCCAACTGCTTTGGCTGCAACAATTGCTCCATTCCCTATTCTTAGAAACATATCACATTTTCCCAGTTCTCTACCTCTCTTTAGCCCATGTAATAAATTACAGACGTGGGATCCTGATTCGGTATCCAATAACCAGGACGTAGAGCAAACTGAGAAACTGTTCTCGGTAACGAACATACCCGAATAAGATGCATCATCATTCTTTTTCTTTGTTCGGGTTGCGTGGGAATCCTGATATTCCCATATTTCTTGCTCATACTTATGACAATCATAAGAAAAGGTGGAACCAACGTTCCCCAGATCAGTATAATAAGCGGGTTCGGTCAATACATCCATATTATTATCTTGATTAAGGCGTGTCATGGTTGCTACCTGGAGAGAGAGAGAAGGAAACGATTTAGCGTGCGCTCGTTGCAAGATTAGATTGGTTATGATCTTATCTAATCAGGATGGCTCTCACTGTTATTATCAAATCTTCCTTCAAACCGTAAAAGGTAAGATTAGCCAGGATTAATTACACCCTACAAGTTCGCCAATCGATCAGCCAGGCAGGTATTGGTACTCCAAGGGAGTCTCCCCATGCTTTCGCATGGAACTAATTAAATAACCCCGTTTCTGCAGGGGTATAAACCCGTTAACACCTTTCTTAGACACCTACTGGATCAACTAATTGTAAAGTGGAAAACTCTCCCAGGAGTAACTCTTACTCGCAGTGGGTATCGGGATCCAACTATCTCATATAGGTATGCAATCTCATTGCAAATTTCAACACTTGAAATTCCCAATATTCGTTTTTACCCCTAGCAACTTATGACCTTAACTATGGTCAACAAATCATAAGCACTAGCCAAGTTCAACCCGTCATTTCGTGATTGAATTAAACCCACCCGCACGACCCATAACTATGGTCAACAAGGCTGTACGACCACCCTTATCCAATCGCATCATATGCGGTAGATAAGCACTAATCAGCTACCGCACACTACGTCTTGACGGAGGCCAACAAACGTAGCACGAATACAAAATAACACTTATATGAAATGACGGAGGGCTACGACTGGTTTTGAAGAAAACCTTTGTTAGTGATATATGCCCTAGAGGCCATTATTGTATCATACTGGTTTGTATATTACTTAATGGAAGCTTGGGATGTACACGGATATAGTAACAGTCTTGCTCGAAATGGTAGTATGCTACCTGGTTTGTTTCTACCTCAATATGTGCATGTATTTTTAGCATATCGCTTATACATATTGGTAGAGCCCTTAGGATCTTTGCTTGACTACCAGCGTTGTGATGGCAGTCACACTAGTGGGAGCTGGGTAGTCTATAAGCGCATCCTTATACAGGTCCCTAGTCGTAGGATTATCAAGACGGGGCATCTATACTCTAGAGTAGATTAGTGTATATGCTTCTCATCCCAGCAGGGGAGATGGTCTGTCCCACAGCCATTAATACGTCGTACTGGAGATAGTATGCAGGTGCTCATTGGGTTATGAGTACACTGGACAGAACTCGTAGGGGACTGCTGGTGGGTATTATACCTATCGTCGGGTAGCAGTTCCCAGGTGATATGAGTACAACATAATCTATTGACTTGACACTGCTGCTTCGCCTCGAGTGTTTTCCCACTGTTCTTAGATTCTACCCTACCACAGCTCAAAGGAGTCGTGCAAACAGGTAGTAGTTGGGTGCGGTCCCAAAGCACTTGGAGGCAGTGGTGGTTAGATATGATTCGTCTCTCCTGGTATTGGGGGTTGATATCGCGCTGTGTTCGGAAAGCCATTACACAAATTCCTAGGCCAAGGCAAGCGAGATTTATTGGTAGGTACTCCAGTAGTTTCTCAGGGTGTTTTGGGCTACACTCCGACACGACTTATTGCGCTATTAGGGGTCTGACGATTACCGCCCCCTAAACCCGATATGCGATACTCTTAGATGAACAAACCATACTGTTAGGAATATGTATGCCCTAGAGGCCATTATTGTTGATATAGTAGATGCTTGGACATTTATAGAGAGGACTTTCTTTCTCGACATGATAGTATGCTATCAGGTTACCTTTATCCTAACATGTAAACTGGTATTTATACTGTCTGTCTCTTACATGTTGATAAAGCCCTTAGGATATGTACTTGACTACCAGGATTATGATGAGATCATACTAGTGGGGCCAGGGTGGTCCAAAAGTACATCATTTAATCAGTTCCTAGTCGAGGGAATATCGAGACTAGGGCATCGATATTCCAGAGTAGACTAGTGTTTGCGTTTCTTGTCCCTTAGAGGGCGATGGTTGATCCTACAACCATTGGTGTGTGACATCAAAGATTGTACACAGGTGCTCATTGGAGAATGGGTACACCGAACAGGACTCGCCGAGGACTCCTAGTTGGTAGTATACCTATCGTCAGATAGCAGTCCTCTGGTGACACTGGTACATGTTAGTCTGTAGACCCGAGATCGTCATAGAGTCTTGTGTGGCTCCTACTGTGCTTTGATTTCCTCCCTACCACGCTCAAGAGGAGTCGTGCAAACAGGTGGATTTTGGGTATAGTCCCGAGTCACATGGAGGCAATGAGCGATATGAGGGGTTTCGTCTCTCCCGGTATTGGGGGTTGATGTTGCGCTATACTCGATTGGCTATAACTGGAAGTCCCTGGCCAGGGCTGCTTATGATATTTACTGATAAGTGTTATCAGTAGTTTCTCAAACCGTTATAGGCCAGACATCGGCATGACTTATCACGTTACCGAGGTCTGACGTCTACTACCCCTAGATATGATATGCGACATATCAGACGAAGAGACTAGACTGTATGGTAGTGTTACTGATAGACTTCATAGAGATTATGGACAAGCTTGCTTGTTGATTTTCATATCGCTCAATACCCGAGTAGCCGTTACGTCCAGCTAGTACCGCTGATGGTTTGTAGGTGACTGATGTGATCATCACCTACTGCTGGCGTATTGACGTGTCTTTAGAGTCCCACACAGAAGTTCCCTGGTTCAAGCGAAACGATGTAGGACACATATGTGATATGTGTGTGGGCCTGATTAAATACGTGTATGTGACACCGTATTGTAATCTGGCAGTTATCTGTTATCAGTTCGGTTATATATGATATAACCCGATTGTCGAATCAAGTGTTGATTTGATAATGTGATATATAGACAAATGATATTAGTCTGTCATATGTGATATAACCGGATTATTAAATCAAGTGTTGATTTAATAATGTGATATATATTATATTTGATATAATTTTATCTTAACTAATACTATTAGCTCACTAAATATTTTATTATATGTATTAAAATATATATGATATATATAATTATATATATGATATATATATGTAGCATGACATAAATTTCTATTTTATGAAAATAGAAATGAAGCGGACAATGGGAAGACTTTGGGAGCATGGTTGCAAGCATGGGCTTTTGTCACGACCCGAAAGTACGGAACATGACCGACACTTAGACTACGAACGTCTCAAGGAGTACGTATGCTAAGTAAGCCGAAACCCAGAAATCCAAACCAAGAGAAGTAGTAGAGAATAGGAAGAACCATATCAAATCAACATGTATGCAACATAATATACAACGCCTAAAGGCGAGGATCACAACAGAAATGGAACTCAACCAGCAAGAAACTCAAGAAATATAACATGCTACTCTATGGTCGAAAGAATAACATTACTGGTCTCTATCTCAAAAAAATACAAGTTTGGTTGATGGAACTTCTAGATACAACTGAAATATAATATACAAGGTATAATGATGGGTAAGATACAATAAACCCACCTACTAACAAGTCACCCGAAAAGAAACCGTGCCCGCAAAGCCGTAATGAAATCCGTACGGCAACACCTGCAAGAAACTGGGGCACAACGGGGGTGAGTTGCCAACTCGTGAGTAGAAAAAGATCTACGAACAGAAAATCGCATGAATAACGCAACCTAGGTCAATGATCATAATATATCCTCAAATATATGAATAACATGCAGCCTATAACAATGGCTAGGGTAATATCTAACCCGAGTGTGATCTCATGTGCCCGTGTCAGTGCCTCAGGTAGCAATATATCATATGAATGAGGTATGAATGCATGAAAACAGAATACATGTAAATGAAGAAACTGTTTTCATAAATTAGTGAGATTTCCTTTGTATTTTTAAAATGAGGTATCATAAATGAAATCGGCATCAACAGTGTCTAGTAT
This sequence comes from Agapanthus africanus, assembly GCA_030015575.1. Classification (NCBI taxonomy): domain Eukaryota; kingdom Viridiplantae; phylum Streptophyta; class Magnoliopsida; order Asparagales; family Amaryllidaceae; genus Agapanthus; species Agapanthus africanus. The sequence goes on from JASDDO010000012.1 coordinate 151,292,659, forward strand.
CGACACAAAACATAAATCTCAATGTCTCAAAACCTCAGGCTCCGGCCATCCGGACTGGCCTGTATCATCAAATCTCAGTACCTCAATATCTCGAAATCTCAATATCTCAATCTCAATATCTAGGGCGCCGTCAGTCCAGACCGGCCCCTACCATCCATCTCAAGACCACGACGGTATCCTCCGGATATCCGACGCGTTGGGTAAAATCACCGGTAGGTAGTCTCCCCCTGCCAGGCTCATCGTCATCACCACGAGCTTCTTGCCCCGGGGTACCTTACCGGGTCCACCATGTACCCGAAACGGTTCATCCAACTCCTCGAATCGGGTCTCCAAATCTATCAGCAAACTCATGGTGGACGACTCATACATCATGGGAAAAACCGCGCTTTTTATTTAAAAAGAGAAAGAAGAAGTTTGTATATGTTTTGCGGTTTTCCCCAAATCCAGAAAATCTCATGGAAATCCAAATCCAAAACCTCAATAGCACGTAAAAAGTGAATATATGCATGAGAATCCATGAATGCGGCATAACAATGAATAACAGTATGCATGAGGTAGCAGGTAATAACTATAATGTCTAAACTAACATATAAGGCAAGTACACTAATATCATGTCTAAACTATTAGCTAACAGGCTATGTCAAGCAATAATATTCTCTAAAGTGTACGTGACATGGCAATTACCGATGAATATGTGTGTGAGCCGGCAAGTAGGTGTACGTGGTACATAAGCATCATCGGTAATGGTGCTGGTGTCCTAACAGCATGATATCAATAATGGAATATGCAGCACAATAAGTATGCGAGGCAGAGCGAACATCAATAATGTGCGGGAGCTGAATACTAGACACAACGATAACTAATCTACAATAATCTAATATAAGTCCTACGAATGGTGCCTTTTGAAATAACACGAATCATGGGGTTTTGAAAATAGGGGCTACGGTGTTTTTATGAAAAGATACGTCGTTTTTGAAATATCCGTAGATTCCCTTGAGCTGTCTTTAAAAATGCCCACGATTCGTTAGTTTTTGAAATAGGTAAGAAGTCTAATCTAATCTAACAACTAACTAAACTAAAGGGCTACGCTATAAGCTAGACTACAGGTAAAGAAACCGCCTAACATCTGAGTCGATACATATACATACCTGTATATATATCAGTCGGTGATCCCGCCTCAATAATATCATATCCGATACCATATCTATAATCAGCCATCCCAAGTCAAGAGTGCGGATCAATCATCAAGATATAGCTCGTACGTAAATCCGTCGTACGGCCTCCCCAAATCTGGGTATGGGTCAATATCATATTGCTCACACTATTCCTCTGGTATACTCTTTATCCAAGATCATAGTCTAGGGTACTGACCTATGTCTAGTACAATACTAATATCCTCAATATACTCATGATCTGACTACTGATCGACAATCTCGTACAAACCGATATCGTCAGCACATATCATCATCAAGGGGTATACATCGCCCGATACGGCCTAATATCAATATCCTAGCATATTATGCCTCATATCACGATCACATGTCGACCATTTATTTATAACACTATTCACCCTATCGCCGCCGCAAGATCCGCTAAAACACCAGGACGTACCTTAAGTACGAATCCTGCCATATCACCGAGATCACAACCACAAACAAATCTCATCGACTCAGCTCAATCCCAAGTATCCTCCTCAAATCCGTATGTGAACACATAGTCCCATACCCATGTGAACATATAAATATATTCCCATACACGCACATATGAAATAAGGAATGTATGCAAGTATGTATATGTGTGTATGTGTAAGTGTAGTGCACCCACTACCTAAGGTTTCGTAACCATGCACCAATCCATCACCAATATCCATCTAAAATCATCAATAATAAGTCCTAACAACATATCATAAATTGTTGGTGTGTATACGTATCCGTATATATCACCACGGACTGCGGGGGTGCTATACGCCATCCACCCGACTTCTCCCCGTAGATATAAATCTACTCACCTGGTCCTCGCTAGCCGGTACCGACGTCGCCACGCGCTTGCTTGTCGTCTCGAAGTCCACATGGGGATACCTACATATCATAACGCACCATATCGCATTAAAACTAAATTCGAAATCGAAACGGCATACGAAAATCAAATCGGCACGCGTATCACGCATAGGTCCAAACCTATCGCCTACGCAAGCAAGAATAGTCAAACCAACCCTCGATGTCGATGTACAAACGTCAAATCATCGAGAAAAATCCAATCATACTCATTTGCACAATTACAAGCACTAATTATAATATAAAATAGCTTAAAATTCACAAAAACTCCAATTTCACTTAAAAAGTCATTTTTCCGAAAATCTAGCAAGCACAAATCACCGTTTTAGTACATAACTCGATGTATAAACGAATCTAGCGGCCACAATATTCACTAAATATCTTAAATAAGTCATAAAAATAATCCCCATAATTTAATCTCATTAAATTTCATAAACTCCAAAATTCTAGTTTGCAAACATATCAATTTTTACACTTTTTAAAGTAAATTTCACAATTCATCCATTAAGCTTAGTTTTGCATATACAATAGTATTAAACCAAAATTTATAATGCTAATAATGTCATGAAACCTTAATCATATTTTAATTTAAACCATTTAATAAATTTCCAAAAACCTAGTTAGCAATTATATAATTATCACTTTTAAATTAACAAATATGCAAACTAGCAACTTAAATTGGATTTAGCATAACATTAATATGTCAATTATATCACATAAACTAAATCTCACAACACAAAATACCAATTTAAAATCAAACCCCTCTCTTGAATTTTAAATCATGCACCTAAAACTAATTAAAAACCTAATTAAACAATTAATTAAGCTAACCTAAGCAATTAACAACACATTAAGCAAAAAGGTTAGAATTTATACCCAAATAATTTGAAGAACCCACAAGCACACTTAGCCTCCCAAATTGAAATCTAAATCCCTAGATCCATGCTATGGTAGCCAAGGGAAAATGGGTAGGAGGTGGATTTTGATTTGGATTTTTGCTTGATTTTTTGTGGATTTTTCAAGCATTTTTGAAGAACTTTTTTAAAGAGAAGGAGATGAAGAATGAAGGGCTGTTAGGGTTCAGATTTTGGCCAGAAAATGAGTGGGGGAGGAGAGAGAGGGAGGTGGAGAAAAATGGGGAGAAAGTCAAAGTCAATTCAAGGTCAAAAGTCTAACTAATTTATCTATTTTCTTTTCTTTTCTTTCATTTCTTTTCCTTTGAAATTCAAGTGGGGAAAAAATGGGGGCTGCTGAATTTAGCTAAGGGGAGAAGTGAATGGGGGTGTGTGGGTGTGGGTACGGGTGTGGGGTGATGAAAAATGATAAATACAATACCCCAAACATCTATTTACGCTAAAAAAAAGTCTTTTTTCTTCAATAATTTCTAAACTGTTTTGGCAAATGATTTCGTTCCAAAAACCACATGATAAATTTTTATTTAATGTTTTATGATGCACAAAATTTGTTTCAACTCATTCCAATTTGTAATTTTCCCTAATTAAATGTATTAGTGACGGCTTAAAATAATAATAAAATAATATTTTTTTCAGAAAATTTGAAATTTCACCAGCGGCTCAATAAACAACAAATAATAGCAATTACATAGCTAGAATATGTATATTTAATTTTTATAATAAGATATTTGTATTTTGACTTTTTACAGAAAACCCCCTCATTTTACCGATTTTCCGAAATTTCACCGAAACGATTTTCAAAACGCTACAATCTTCCCCCCTTAAAGAAATTCGGTCCCCGAATTTAAATTCAAACTCCCCCAATTACTAAAACATCTAAGAAAAACCATCAAGTCGTCGGGGCTCCGAAATTGTAAATACATAAAACAAATCGTAGCGCAGCGCATGCGCTTGAAAAATGAGTATATAACTCAAATCAAAACTCCGTCAAGCATCCCGCGATCATCGGAGTCGTGGAGAAGACATCAATGCCAAATCCAAATCAAAACCAATATGATATAACTCGAAACTATAAATGTAAATATCGAATCTATATCTGTAAGTATCTGAAGGAAATGCATGCCAAATCTCTTTAAGTCGCTGTGCAACGCGTATAACACTGCACAGTGGCGGACGTCTGCCACAAGAAAATAACTATATACATATATACCTTCGTTTGAAATGTACGTTCCGCCGTTTTGGAAACAATTTAGAAGGGTCTCCTTGTTTTAAACATTTCGTGTCATATCAGACACGTAGGTAAATACTGAGGCTATAGCTCGCTTTTTGGAAATCCCTTCAATAACTATCAATGCATGCAAAATGTATTCAGGTACTGTCCTCTGACTAGTCCTGCTCGGTACGGAAACACATAGCAATATCATAAAAACGTACTGCTCTATAAGAAATCAATCCCAAAATATGCACATGAATACTACGTGCGTCTGGTGCGCACGGAAATCAAAATCCATGAATGTGCCATACATGCGCACAGAAACAACATCTAAGTGCATCAGGTGTGCACGAAACATCTGTCGTAGGCAACATGTGTGCCTGACAGCAAAATCAGGTGCATCTGACATGCACGAAAAATCTCGAATTAGTGCATCTGGTGTGCACCAAATCGCATCTCGTAACAGGCGCCCAACAGGCGCTAAAAATCCAATCCGGTGCATAAAATGCACAAAACAAATGTCGAGCATCACCCTCGAAATCGAAATCCAGTGTATCCAAGTGCACAAAATACATGTCACTGCACTGCCAGCATATATAAATTATACAGAGTGCAGGAACCAAATCGCGTGCGTGCATACGCACAAAATCAACTCAACTGTTTTAAAACCGTAAAATCACAAACATGTGAAACTAAAGCACGAAAACGATATCAAGTGCAACACTGTGCAAAGATCGTAAATCCTCAATCATCAAAATCAAATCATACGAATAAATCACCCAAAACATCGAAATCAATAATGGCGGAATAGTACTGCTCAAGCGCATCCTCTAAGAATCTCGGCCAACTGTCACGGTCACTAGTGGGACGTCTCGTCGATGATCATGAACTCTGGCCTGCTGGTGTGCGTAACCATGACCACTCCTGGGTCAAGGTCTTCACTGTGAATTACCAATCTTTCGGTCCATCGGCTCATCGGCTCTGTCGGGTGTGCTAACGGGGATGATCCAGTTCTGGCACGTCTCTTGTCATCTCCCGGTCAATCATCACGACCACTCGTAAGACAGCATATCACTGGCGTCGGCCTCTGCCTCTCTGAATGTACGTGACACATCTGATCCTGGGTGCAAGTAACATTGCAGCAGTGTCCTGGAAGGAATCCTGCTCACGGTCTCTTCCATGTCTCGTCTCTGCCAATTGTCTGGAAGTCGTTATCCTTTCCTATATCTGCATCTTGCTCTGGAACGACTGCATACTCATCGCGACTCCTTCTGGAAGATAAGTCCAAGTACCATGCCTCGGCATGCGCATCGCCTCTCTGTTGTCGGCGGAGTGGAACATCATCTCCTCTAGATCTGGTGCGAACCTTTTACTCCACTTTTCTCTAATGTCGACCGCTTCGGACTCATCTCATCATGGCTGCATGGACTGAGCTCCAACGGCTATCCTCGTATCTGGAGTCTCCTAAGAATGCATCTCACCACCTAGCATCCGAATTAAGTCGAGCCATCCGATCGAGTCGTCAAAACCTCATAATCCCCCAAGAGCTCAACATCTTGGGTACAGTTTAATAGTATCGAGTACCTACCACAGCATCGGTGGTCCAGCAGTAGAAGGGCAAACCCAAGCCTCACTAATGGCGCCGTAGAACTGCCGCAAACCCGAAGGTTCAAAGGCTTTCACACGGTCATTAAGTCGAGTTAGGGTTTCATTCTTCTAGAGGGACCATAGAATTGCCTGCATGTCTTTCCGACTACTTTAAACTTGGATAAATAGGTTTCTGAAATTCGATCGTCTCTGTCGACTCCCAACGTCTCCGCGTGAAGTCGTCTCTAGCTGGAATCAATCTATCTGATGACCTCGCATCGGGGTAGCGAACGAACCACCTGTCCTAGTCATTCATCATCGGGTGACTAGCGACCTTCTATCATCTATTCGTACAACTCACCCCGCAATAGCTCCAACATATGGGGCGATATCTCGTCGCTCGCAGCAACCACTGGCTTGCTCGTCTGCATGCTGAACAGTGCCTCAATCATCAGGAGTAAGCAACATACCAACGGTCATCAAAATCTGGCTGGCCTCTATCATTGGCTCAATTCTCTAGTGTCGATCAGCGCCTCCGAGTAACCTCATAAAGGTGATCCGCCAATCGCTCGTGGCGCGGAAACACAGTAAAAAGACACATCTCTGCAATCGTGTGTCGCCGGAATTTCGCCCTAAGCAGTCCTCGTTCGTGACGAGCTTGTGCTGACCGCAACTCTAGCCGTAGCTCTCCCTGCCCGTAATCGTGGCAGCAAAACCAAACTGGTACCGATGAGGCTAGATCAGGAAGGAATATAATACTGAATAAGGAAATGTACATCCTAAGGCTTCTTCAGTGGAGTGGCGTGTCGTAAATATGCCGCGGAACATACCAACGGTACGTCACTCTACTTTAGTCACCTATTCCATCAACCAAGGGTCATCCTACGCTCCGAAGGTAAAACCTAACGCTCTGATACCAACTTTGTCACGACCCGAAAGTACGGAACATGACCGGCACTTAGACTACGAACGTCTCAAGGAGTACGTATGCTAAGTAAGCCGAAACCCAGAAATCCAAACCAAGAGAAGTAGTAGAGAATAGGAAGAACCATATCAAATCAACCTGTATGCAACATAATATACAACGCCTAAAGGCGAGGATCACAACAGAAATGGAACTCAACCAGCAAGAAACTCAAGAAATATAACATTCTACTCTATGGTCGAATGAATAACATTACTGGTCTCTATCTCAAAAAAATACAAGTTTGGTTGATGGAACTTCTAGATACAACTGAAATATAATATATAAGGTATAATGATGGGTAAGATACAATAAACCCACCTACTAACAAGTCACCCGAAAAGAAACCGTGCCCGCAAAGCCGTAATGAAATCCGTACGGCAACACCTGCAAGAAACTGGGGCACAACGGGGGTGAGTTGCCAACTCGTGAGTAGAAAAAGATCTACGAACAGAAAATCGCATGAATAACGTAACCTAGGTCAATGATCATAATATATCCTCAAATATATGAATAACATGCAGCCTATAACAATGGCTAGGGTAATATCTAACCCGAGTGCGATCTCATGTGCCCGTGTCAGTGCCTCAGGTAGCAATATATCATATGAATGAGGTATGAATGCATGAAAACAGAATACATGTAAATGAAGAAACTGTTTTCATAAATTAGTGAGATTTCCTATGTATTTTTAAAATGAGGTATCATAAATGAAATCGGCATCAACAGTGTCTAGTATCGACACAAAACATAAATCTCAATGTCTCAAAACCTCAGGCTCCGGCCATCCGGACTGGCCTGTATCATCAAATCTCAGTACCTCAATATCTCGAAATCTCAATGTCTCAATCTCAATATCTAGGGCGCCGTCAGTCCATACCGGCCCCTACCATCCATCTCAAGACCACGACGGTATCCTCCGGATATCCGACGCGTCGGGTAAAATCACCGGTAGGTAGTCTCCCCCTGCCAGGCTCATCGTCATCACCACGAGCTTCTTGTCCCGGGGTACCTTACCGGGTCCACCATGTACCCGAAACGGTTCATCCAACTCCTCGAATCGGGTCTCCAAATCTATCAGCAAACTCATGGTGGACGACTCATACATCATGGGAAAAACCGCGCTTTTTATTTAAAAAGAGAAAGAAGAAGTTTGTATATGTTTTGCGGTTTTCCCCAAATCCAGAAAATCTCATGGAAATCCAAATCCAAAACCTCAATAGCACGTAAAAAGTGAATATATGCATGAGAATCCATGAATGCGGCATAACAATGAATAACAGTATGCATGAGGTAGCAGGTAATAACTATAATGTCTAAACTAACATATAAGGCAAGTACACTAATATCATGTCTAAACTATTAGCTAACAGGCTATGTCAAGCAATAATATTCTCTAAAGTGTACGTGACATGGCAATTACCGATGAAGATGTGTGTGAGCCGGCAAGTAGGTGTACGTGGTACATACGCATCATCGGTAATGGTGCTGGTGTCCTAACAGCATGATATCAATAATGGAATATGCAGCACAATAAGTATGCGAGGCAGAGCGAACAACAATAATGTGCGGGAGCTGAATACTAGACACAACGATAACTAATCTACAATAATCTAATATAAGTCCTACGAATGGTGCCTTTTGAAATAACACGAATCATGGGGTTTTGAAAATAGGGGCTACGATGTTTTTATGAAAAGATACGTCGTTTTTGAAATATCCGTAGATTCCCTTGAGCTGTCTTTAAAAATGCCCACGATTCGTTAGTTTTTGAAATAGGTAAGAAGTTTAATCTAATCTAACAACTAACTAAACTAAAGGGCTACGCTATAAGCTAGACTACAGGTAAAGAAACCGCCTAACATCTGAGTTGATACATATACATACCTGTATATATATCAGTCGGTGATCCCGCCTCAATAATATCATATCCGATACCATATCTATAATCAGCCATCCCAAGTCAAGAGTGCGGATCAATCATCAAGATATAGCTCGTACGTAAATCCGTCGTACGGCTTCCCCAAATCTGTGTACGGGTCAATATCATATTCCTCACACTATTCCTCTGGTATCCTCTTTATCCAAGATCATAGTCTAGGGTACTGACCTATGTCTAGTACAATACTAATATCCTCAATATACTCATGATCTGACTACTGATCGACAATCTCGTACAAACCGATATCGTCAGCACATATCATCATCAAGGGGTATACATCGCCCGATACGGCCTAATATCAATATCCTAGCATATTATGCCTCATATCACGATCACATGTCGACCATTTATTTATAACACTATTCACCCTATCGCCGCCGCAAGATCCGCTAAAACACCAGGACGTACCTTAAGTACGAATCCTGCCATATCACCGAGATCACAACCACAAACAAATCTCATCGACTCAGCTCAATCCCAAGTATCCTCCTCAAATCCGTATGTGAACACATAGTCCCATACCCATGTGAACATATAAATATATTCCCATACACGCACATATGAAATAAGGAATGTATGCAAGTATGTATATGTGTGTATGTGTAAGTGTAGTGCACCCACTACCTAAGGTTTCGTAACCATGCACCAATCCGTCACCAATATCCATCCAAAATCATCAATAATAAGTCCTAACAACATATCATAAATTGTTGGTGTGTATACTCATCCGTATACATCACCACGGACTGCGGGGGTGCTATACGCCATCCACCCGACTTCTCCCCGTAGATATAAATCTACTCACCTGGTCCTCGCTAGCCGGTACCGACGTCGCCACGCGCTTGCTTGTCGTCTCGAAGTCCACATGGGGGTACCTACATATCATAACGCACCATATCGCATTAAAACTAAATTCGAAATCGAAACGGCATACGAAAATCAAATCGGCACGCGTATCACGCATAGGTCCAAACCTATCGCCTACGCATGCAAGAATAGTCAAACCAACCCTCGATGTCGATGTACAAACGTCAAACCATCGAGAAAAATCCAATCACACTCATTTGCACAATTACAAGCACTAATTATAATATAAAATAGCTTAAAATTCACAAAAACTCCAATTTCACTTAAAAAGTCATTTTTCCGAAAATCTAGCAAGCACAAATCACCGTTTTAGTACAGAACTCGATGTATAAACGAATCTAGCGGCCACAATATTCACTAAATATCTTAAATAAGTCATAAAAATAATCCCCATAATTTAATCTCATTAAATTTCATAAACTCCAAAATTCTAGTTTGCAAACATATCAATTTTTACACTTTTTAAAGTAAATTTCACAATTCATCCATTAAGCTTAGTTTTGCATATACAATAGTATTAAACCAAAATTTATAATGCTAATAATGTCATGAAACCTTAATCATATTTTAATTTAAACCATTTAATAAATTTCCAAAAACCTAGTTAGCAATTATATAATTATCACTTTTAAATTAACAAATATGCAAACTAGCAACTTAAATTGGATTTAGCATAACATTAATATGTCAATTATATCACATAAACTAAATCTCACAACATAAAATACCAATTTAAAATCAAACCCCTCTCTTGAATTTTAAATCATGCACCTAAAACTAATTAAAAACCTAATTAAACAATTAATTAAGCTAACCTAAGCAATTAACAACACATTAAGCAAAAAGGTTAGAATTTATACCCAAATAATTTGAAGAACCCACAAGCACACTTAGCCTCCCAAATTGAAATCTAAATCCCTAGATCCATGCTATGGTAGCCAAGGGAAAATGGGTAGGAGGTGAATTTTGATTTGGATTTTTGCTTGATTTTTTATGGATTTTTCAAGCATTTTTGAAGAACTTTTTTAAAGAGAAGGAGATGAAGAATGAAGGGCTGTTGGGGTTCAAATTTTGGCCAGAAAATGAGTGGGGGAGGAGAGAGAGGGAGGTGGAGAAAAATGGGGAGAAAGTCAAAGTCAATTCAAGGTCAAAAGTCTAACTAATTTATCCATTTTCTTTTCTTTTCTTTCATTTCTTTTCCTTTGAAATTCAAGTGTGGAAAAAATGGGGGCTGCTGAATTTAGCTAAGGAGAGAAGTGAATGGGGGTGTGTGGGTGTGGGTACGGGTGTGGGGTGATGAAAAATGATAAATACAATACCCCAAACATCTATTTACGCTAAAAAAAGCCTTTTTTCTTCAATAATTTCTAAACCGTTTTGGCAAATGATTTCGTTCCAAAACCACATGATAAATTTTTATTTAATGTTTTATGATGCACAAAATTTGTTTCAACTCATTCCAATTTGTAATTTTCCCTAATTAAATGTATTAGTGACGGCTTAAAATAGTAATAAAATAATATTTTTTTCAGAAAATTTGAAATTTCACCAGCGGCTCAATAAACACCAAATAATAGCAATTACATAGCTAGAATATGTATATTTAATTTTTATAATAAGATATTTGTATTTTGACTTTTTACAGAAAACCCCCTCATTTTACCGATTTTCCGAAATTTCACCGAAACGATTTTCAAAACGCTACAGCTTTTATCATTGTTTATTCATCTTGACTCACAATTCAAGTATGGGTGCAATTTTATATTGCAATAATTCCATGCTTGAATGAGTGAGGTCAAGGTGTTAGCCATTCACTTGCTCATTCTAACACTTAGCCTTTTTTCTTTAGTTGCTCCCATATGCTCTCTAGCTTCTTCTTCTTCCTCATTGTCATGGTTCAAGCTTCAACCCTCACATGTGATGTGAGCTATGAAGCTTGAACACAATCTTGTGAGAAAAATCATATCCCCTACTTCACCATCCTACACTTGACTAGCGATCGAGTGTAGCGTGTTTACTACGCAAAAGAGTTTAGTGTAGAGGTAGCTTGAGTTAGAGGGACTTCGCGTGGATCATCTTCGGGACGAAGGTCATCGGAGGAAGCTCGTCCAAAGCCTCAAGTGGAGCCTAGTGGTGTCGCGGGACTACTACACGGAGCATGTGAAGTGAAGGACTCGATTTACGAGGGTATAACCATCTTTCACTTCTTATTGTTTAGTAGATATTTGTTGGATATATGTATGCCCTAGAGGCCATTACTGTACATTGGATGTATATTGTAGTGGATGCTGGGACATATATAGGTAGGACTTTCTTGCTCGACATGATAGTACGCTATCTGGTTGTTCTTTATCTTAACATGTATACTTTCTGTCTCTCTGATTACATGTTGATAAAGCCCTTAGGATGTGTACTCGACTTCCAGGACTATGATGCAGATCATACTAGTGGGGCCTGGGTAGTCAATGAGTACATCCTTCATTGTTCCTAGTCGTGGGAATATCGAGACGGGGCATCGATATTCCAGAGTAGACTAGCGTATATCTTCTCGACCCATGCGATGGGCGATGGATGATCCCATATCCATTGGTGTTTGACATCAGAGATGGTATACGGGTGTTCAGTGGAGACTGGGTACACTGAACGGACTCGCCGAGAACTCCCAGATGGTATTATACCTCACGTCAGATGGCAGTTCTCTGGTGACACTGGTACAGCTTAGTCTGTTGACCCGAGATCGTCATAGAGTCTTGTGTGTCTCCCACTGTGCTTTGATTTCCACCCTACCACGGCTCTACTGAGTTGTGCAAACAGGTGGTTTTTGGGTACAGTCCCGATTCACATGGAGGCAATGAGCGATAGGAGGGGATTCGTCTCTCCCGGTATTGGGGGTTGATGTTGCACTATGCTCGACTGGCCATAACAGGAAATCCCTGGCCAGGGTTGCAGTGATATACTGGTAAGATTTATCAGTAGTTTCACAAATGTTATGGACCTTACGTCGGCATGACTTATCGAGCTATTGGGGTCTGACGTTTACCACCCCTAGGAGAGATATGCGACATATCAGACGAACAGACCGGACTATACGGTAAGTGTTACTGGTTGGATTCGCAGGAGTGTGAGCGGGCTTGCTCGTCGATCTTCTGATCGCTCAATACCCGGATGGCCGTTACGTTTAGCAGACCGCTTGCGGCTTGTGGGTGTTTGATATGATCATCATCCGCTGTCGGCGTATTGACGAGTCTTTAGAGTCATACACAGAGGTTTCCTGGCTCAAGTGAAACGAAATAGGAGCGCATATGAGATATGTGCGGGACCGAGAATAATGCGTGTATGTGATACCGTATTTCATTCTCGCGATGAATGTGTCGAATGGTTGTATGCGATATAACCTAGTTATCGAATCAAGGATTGATTCGATAAGCCGATACATTGGATACTAGCCGGTTATATGCGATATGACCGGATCATTGGATCAAGTGTTGATTTAATGATTGAATGTATAATTATATATATTTGATATATTATTTTGCATTAACTTGTATTGGTTCACTTTAAATGGATTTACTCACTTGGTTTGTGCACATTGTATATGTGATATATTTTGTGCACATGATTGTATCATGTTTGATGATACATGCAAGCTAGGGTTAGTGTAAAGAATTAGACCATGGTTAGGTTTATGATTAGGGTTTTCTTTTTATTTACTTATTCATTTACTTATTCTTTTGTTTATTTTGGAAAAAGGAAATGATAAAGAGAAAGATAAATGGTGGACTTGTTTTGTTTTTAGTTGAAGCTTCTTGAAACTTTGACCAAGTCACCATTCTTGTCTCATCCTTAACTCTAACCATTCAAGTTAACCATGGTCCATTCTCTACAACTAACCAAGGGTTAGTAACTGATAAGTATTGATTTATTTATCATTTACATAATACTTATCATAATTCTTTTATCATCTTCTTCTTCATCTTCAAGTTGAAGAAAGCTTGCACCATCAATGGCAACTAGCCAAAATGAGTGAGAAATCCAAATCTAAAGTCTACCCACTTCCTATTTCTTCATCCTCTACCTCTTGCCAAGTTGTATTGGGTGTTTCCTTCACAAGTTTTCAAGGCTTGGTGAAGTTGGAGCTTGTTCTTGTGATGCCTCAACGTAGATCATCTTCGGCATCGAACCGACGATCAAGCCCGCCCATTCTTTGATGATACCGATGCTAGAGTCATGGGTTCGTTTTGGACAGTGGAGGGACTTCATCATGGAGCCTAGGAGGTGGTGGACCAGATCTACAAAGGTTGTAGTCACTTTCCCTTAGCATTTAATTCGATTACTTGCTTGCATCGCCGATATATCTAGTTAACGATCCGTATTAGGGTTTGTAGGCACTTGAAAAATTTGATTTGTGCATGTTTGATCACTTGTGAGACCCCACTAGAGTGCCTAGGAACCCTACAGTGGTATCAGAGCCTAGCTAGAGCCTTAGGCGAAGTCCAGACGGAATTAGAAGTCCGATCGACCCGAAACCCCGATTTTAACATGATCTCTGGACGTTTTTGAAATTCGTGGTTTTTTCGATATTAAAAATATGTAGAAAAATCAACAGGAATATTTAAGAGTTACTGTAAAATTCTATCCCCTAACTCCATCATGCTGCCGCGGATCCGCGGCACGAGCATGGCTCGTGCGGCGGTTCCGCGGCCGTACGGCCTCCTTATTCAAAATAGTTTACACAGTAACTCCTAATTTCTAGTGGTGGTTTTCTTGGGAATTTTTAATATTTATTCCAGAGTTTTATTTTCTGGGTTGTATTGGGGACTCGGTGTATTCGATCGGACTGTCTAATTTTTGTCGGTGTGCTTTTCCGGGTATTTTAGAATATGTTAGAAAGTTCGACCGGATATAAATACCCACTTTTTCCCCTGCCGGGAAATTTCCAATTGTTGGATTTTTCCGTAGTTTAACGACGTTCTAAGTAGTGCAAGTAACGCGATGGACCCTCTAGAAGACAACAAACCTTAACTCGATTATGTGACCGTCTTGAACTGCCCTTTGAACCTTCGGGTTTGGGACAGTACAGCATGCCACATGTGAGGCGTTGGCTTGACCCTTCTACGGCTGGACCGTTGGTACTGAGGCACGAACTGAATGTTGTTAGACTTATTTCATGTGTTGAGCTGTATCGGGAAAACTTGGGTGTTCGATTATTCGATCGAAAAGTTTAGCATTTTCTATTTATCCGGAATTTGATACAATAATTGGAATTCACAAATTGTTATGAGATAACGGAATGAATATTATAAACATAGCAGTTTAGTCTCACTTGATCGGTTGCTATGGAGTTTTGATGTGATCAAAAGTCCGTCGCAATCACGTAGCGTACACGGATACTCGCCGGGTAAACTTAATAGACAGCCTCACCCCATAGCCCCGACCAAGTGACTGTAGGAGAACCCCGTCGCCGAAAGCATCCGTTCGGGTGCTCGCGGTAGCGGTGTTCCGCCTTGGTGCACTTTGTCGACGGCGTCGGGGGCGCGGCCGTCTACTGAAGTTTGCGACGAGCATTCGATCAGAATGTCGGGAATCTTGTTGAATTGCCCGACTTGATATTGAAAAGTGTTTTCGATAATGAGACTAAAATGCGGGGTTTATAAATGTTAGGCATGCGATGTCTAAGTAATTCATTTGGTCAGGCATATGATGTCTGAGGTGGTTGCGGATTCCAACTGTTGTAGTTTTACACTTTCTTTTCTGTGACCGTAAGTGTAATATGTGATATCGCCGGTTTCGTTGCTATATGTCAACGACAATTGGGATGCGCATATTTACTTACGTTGATGACATGTGATGTTATGTGTTGCTGGATATGTTATATTAGATCGTCGTGTTTGAATAGCCGGTTTTTTTTTTATGTGAGATGAGTGTTTTTCATTTTCATTCATGTAAAAACTTGTATGTAATATTCTTTTATTGGGGCACTTCCAGGTTGCGGAAGTTGTCACCGTTGATGTATACTATTTACTTTTCTGCACTAGGATAGACCCAAGGAGGGGAGCACAAGTAACCGGGTTCTGGGGTCCAGTGGGAGACCAACTCGAGGAGTCGAGTCCGGGTCTCCTAACTCTAGAATTGGTAGGGTTACTTGCCGCTCTCGTAGGGGTCTAGGGGTGTGGGTTTGGCTATTCATCACGACCGTGGAATCCGTGTTTTATACTGGCTCGTATTGAAAACACGGACGTCCTAGTATATCCAATATTTCATATGTTTCTTCTGCTGCGATATCTGTGATGCGATCATGTGATGTTCTGTGATAGATATAATATATAGTATATATGATATATTATATAGACGTTGCTTATGTTTTACACCCGCGCTAGCCCTGCCTCGCTCTGCCGTTAGTTACCTAACCTAACGGTGCAGACGGGACATCGAGGCGAATGCGGATGGCATAAGTGTACGTCATATTTATCTGTGATGTTTAGGTAATTTAAATGATGGGACTTCATTAATGAGATTAATGAAATAAAAGAAACCTAAGATGTTGTAGAATCTAATTTCAAAATAAAACAGGTAGCTATAGTTCTTGCTTTGCACAGCGGTATATATGATATATCCTGCACCTTATTCGATGAGGAAAGGACCGAGATCCCTTCACCGGGAGTGACTCCTTTAGCAATAACTGGCAGATGCTACAACCTCGGTTTGTCTTTTGATTGCTTTTAAGAGTTCTGCTTTGCACAGTGATATATATGATATATCCCGCACCTCATTCGACGAGGAAAGGACCGACGATCCCTTCACCGGGAGTGACCCCTTTAGAAAAACTAGAAAAGCCTAAAAACATTCCATTTAAAAACCATTTGATTCCGCAACGAGATCAAGTTCAAAGCGTTAAAGGTTTTCACAAAAACCATTCGCAACCCTCCGTCATTTTAGGAAGTAGAGTACTTAGTATTCGTGCTGTGTTTGTTGACTTTAGTTAAGGCACACTGTACGGTAGCTAAGTGATGTCTTCCTACACCGCATATGATGCGATTAGTTAGGACAGTCGCATGACTTTGTTGACCTTAGTTAAGGGTCATGTGGGTGGGTCTGATTAATCACGAAATGACGGGTAGAACTTGACGAGTACTTATGATTTGTTGACCATAGTTAAGGTCATAGGTGCTAGGGGTAAAAACCTTTATCGGGAGTTTCAAGTGTTGAAATTTGCAATGAGATTGCATACCTTCTATATGATAGTTGGATCCCGATACCCACTGCGAGTAATTGTTACTCCTGGGAGAGTTTTGCACTTTGCAATTAGCCGATCAAGTAGGTGTCTAGAAAGGTGTCAACGGGGTTACGCCTCTGGGAAAACGAGGTTTACTGTAATTAGGTCCGTGCGAAAGCACGGGGAACCTCCCTCAAAGTACCGACACTGGCCTGGCTGAAAGATTGGCGAACTTGTAGAGTGTAATTAATCCCGGCTAGTCTTTCCTTTTAGGGTTTGAAGGAAGATTTGATAAAAACAGTGGGAGCCATCCTGATTAGATAAAATATATAACCAATCTGATCTTGCAAGAGCGCACGCAGAGTGTTTTCTTCTCTCTCTCTCCAGGTAGCGACCATATCACGCCTTAATCAATATAATAATATGGATGTATTGACCGAACCCGCTTGTTATACTGAGCTGGGGAACGTTGGTCCCGCTCCGACTTATAATTGTTATAAGACCGAGCAGGAAATAGGGGAATACCAGATTTCCTATGCCGCCCAAACGAAGAAAGTGCATATGATGCATCTCCTTCGGGTGTGTTCATTATAGAGAACTGTTTCTCAGTATCCTCTGAATCCTGGGTATTTGATACCAGATCAGGATCCCAGATATGTAATCTGTTACATAGGGCTACAAAAAGGTAGAAAAACTGAGAACGGGTGATAAGTTTCATGAGGCAGAAAACGGGGCAAGTGTTGCAGCCAAGTCTGTTGGTCACTGTCACCCTGTATTACCAGTACATTGATTCTGAACAAATGCTATTAGATACCGAACCTGATATACAAAATCATATCAGTCTCTTTATTAGTAAAGAAGGATATAATTTTGTATTGTTGGATAATGTTTTGAACATTTTCTATATCAAAAGTTGATCGGTTCAGGCACGTTATCTAAAAGCATTGACGTTCTAAATCAAACTGCAGTTCCTAGTATACAGAACACACACAAGAGGAAGAGTTCGGAAATGAACGAATCCTTCTTGAGGCATTGTAGACTAGGTCACATCGATGCGACCCGACTGGCTGAAGTTACATTTTAGATGCATATTTAAATCAGTTTGAATTTACATCTTGTGAAACTTGCCAGTCATGTCACAAAGATTAGATGACCATAGCTCTGTTTATTGGAAACAGAGAAAGAGTTAGTAAACTCTTGGGACTGATACATTATGGTGTGTGTAAGGTCTCCTGTCTACACATGCCAGGACTGGTTCTTTATACTTCATTATATTCTCTGATAATCTCTCAAGATTCAGTCATATGTTCCTGTTGAAACATAAGTCTGAACCTTTTGAGATATTCACAGAATGTAAGTTAGAAGTAGAGAACCAAAATATGGGTATAAGTATTATGTCCTATGATAAGATCAGGGAGGAGAATACTTGTGCATAGAATTCCTGGACCATTCTAAAGGAGAATGAGATTCTCTCTCAGTGTTACTCCTCTGAATACACCACAGCACAACGGTGTATCAGGGCGGAGCAATTGCACAGTATTAGATATGGTGTGCTCTATGATGAGTATTACTGAGTTACCTATTTCCTTTTGGGGTTATGCACTTGAGAAGCTGCATACCTATTGAATTAGGTTTGAATCAAATCACTGTCTACCACTCCATATAAGATATGGTGTGGGAAGATCCTATCTCTTAAGCGAGTTAAGATTTGGGGTTGTCCAGCCTATGTTTAAAGCAAAATCCGGACAAGATCGAGGCAGGATCAGTTCTGTAGAACTGGAAAGGTTCCAGCTATACAAAACTGCAGTTGATGATTTGACAGAACCAAATGATTCTATAGTTCCCGACGAACCTCAGCCTCTCCGCCGATCTAGTAGGGTTCCTCATCCGCCTGAGAGATACCTCGGTTTCTCGATGACAGTGGGAGCGAAGAATGCATCATAAGATGATGACCCAACTAGTTTCGAGCAGGCCATCGAGAGTAGGGACTCTGTAAGAATGGCTGGATGCTTAGCGATCTGAGATGGAATCCATGTACACCAGCAAAGTATGGACTTTAGCTGCTATATCTGAAGGGTTAAATCCCCATCAGGAGCAAGTATATCTTGAGAAGATTACTTGGTGTAGATGGATAAGTTGAGACTTTCAAAGCTAGACTTGTTAAAGGTTTTCGTCATCGACCAGGCGTGGATAATGATGAAACCTTTTTCTAGTAGCTATGCTTAAGTCTATCCAGATCCTACTTACCACGGCTACATACCATGACTGCGATATCTGGCGGTTGGGTGCCATGACTGCTTTTCTAAATACTGATTTAGAAGAGAACGTCTGTAAGTACACAGCCAGAGGGCCTCGTAGACAGTGGGAGCAGCGGAAACGTGTGCAAGTTGCTTTACATAATGAAGCAGGCATCGCGGAGTTGGAACGTCTGTTTTGATGTGATAGTCAAAGTGTTTGACTTCATCAAAATGGTAGACGAACCTTGTATATACAAAAGGGTAGTAGAGAGTAAGGTGGTCATCTTCGTATTGTACGTAGACAACATACTCTTGATAGGAAAAGAGTTTCCTATACTACGATCGGCCAATCTCCTATTATCACTAGGATTCTCCAAATAGGATCAAAGTGATACCTCCTAAATCCTGAGTTTTCATCTATGAGATAGATGTAATTGGATGCTAGGATTCTCACTAGATATAGTGAGATGGTATCAATCGATCCTGGGGAGAATCACTGGAAGAGTTCCAGGATGATAAAAACGACTGAATGTCAGTCACAGGCACTGTCTTTACCCTCAGTAAAGGGACGGTATGTTGGAAGAGTTCCAAGCTCGATACCGTGGCAAACTAGACGATAAAGGCTGGTAACATCGCTATTGAAGATACTACCAAAGAGGCAGTTTGGGTGTTGTCACGACCCGAAAGTACGGAACGTGACTGGCACTTAGATTATGAGACGTCTAAAGGCGTACCGTAACCTAAGTCAGCCAAAACCCAGAAAATCTAAACCAAAATCAAAAGAGAGTGAAGGAAAACCTTAAATGAAAACGGTTTTTAAATCAATTAAGTTGCATAGAATCCAAAAAAAAAACATCAAAAATTTCTGAAAATTTCGGCAGAGTCTCCCCTGTATTTTCTATCCCCCAAAATGGGTACAACAAGATAATAAACCTGTAAACATAAAAATGGCATCCCCAAGTGGGAGCTAGCTCTTCGCCCAAGGCGGATCACAACCACATGCAATATAATAGTAATATCAAGAAAAAGAGCATAAAAGAAACCCAAAATATCAGAAAACACAACGCCGGCTCAAGTGAGCTCGGCCCAAAAGAAACCACAAATATACAAATCTCTCAGTCTCATCACTAGGTCGCATATACAATACAAGTGGTAGATGGAGAATACTAGATACAATGATAAAGCAAAAAGAAATAAAGTATACTCGCAACCCACCTACGGGCGATGTCGCGAGTCTGAGCAAAAGGAACTGATGACAAGATAGCCCGCCGCTACAAGACTGACGGGTCCGACCTGCAAGACACTGTGGCACAACGGGGGTGAGTTGCCAGCTCGTGAGTAGAATATAACATCTAGTAAGGCAATCGTAAGAATGCACGCAATACGGAACAACATGTATGTCCATATGTGATATAATAACTCTAGTATGCATGCACATGTATGCAATATCTTTTCTAACTCTTTAAGTGTTTTAAATGTTAAAGTTACTGCATTCTTAACTTTTAGAAAATGAATGTCTGCATAATAGCTAAATATCATCAAGAAATCCTCTGAAAACCCGTGTCAAGCATCGACACCAAATAGGAATCATATCTGTCTCAATATCGGGCTCCGTCAGTCCGGATCGGCCCATATCATAAATCTCACGACAACGGTCGGTATCCTCTGGATATCCGCCGCGCCAGACATCACCGGTAGGTAGTCTTCCCCTGCCAGGCTCATCGTCTACAACTCGATCTTCTTACCCCGGGGTACCATACCGGGCCCACCATGTACCCGAGACGGTTCATCCACTCCTCGAATCGGGTCTCGAAATCCAACAGAAAACATGAAAACTCATGGTGGACGACACATACATCACGAGAAAACCGCAACTTTGTTTTAAAAATGATAAATATAAGCTTTTGTTAAATTCTTGCGGTTTTCCTAAAAAATCCAGAAATCGCAGCAAAACTGAAATCCTCAAGAAAATCATAATGCCCACATATTATATATATGATAAATGTATATGATATTAATGTGTATGATGTGAATTTTGGCTAGATTTCTATGTAAATATGATGATGATGCGAGATATGTGCATGCGATGCAGCTTCATATATCAAGTATGAATGCAGGTGACGATATTAAGATAAACATGTTCTATCGTGCACGTGGCATGGCAATTACCAAAGGCGTGTGTGTCACATGAATAGTGCGTGTGCAACAGATGCCAATGGTAATGGTGTTCGTGTCCTACAAAGTGATATCGCATCAGTATGGATGAATGTCCATGCAATCTAATATACTGTTCGCTATAAGGGTATGCAATGTACATGAATGGATAAGCTAACTAACAATATGAATCTTGCAAGGGATAAGGAAATCCTAACTGGGGGGGGGGGCGCATTGCGGCATTCGGACGATTCCCCCATAGATGAATACATCTACTCACCTGAAATCTCCGCTAATCCGATCCGGCCACCGCCTTGCCTTTTCGCGCCGTGTCCGATGTTTCCCCGACCGATCCTATATTTGCACAATACCAAGCATAAGATTACAAAACCTAACACAATACAAGTCACAACATACAATTATCCACGCTCTCGTATTAATCATAGCATGCACTCGGTGCGCGGAAAGACGCACGAAAATCGCTAATCGTTAAACTAGAATTGTCATTTCGGGAAAATCGACTAAACTACGACCCGACTAGACGAAACCCCGCGTTCATGCATTCTAATAATCCTATACGAAGCTAATAATATTGCTAACCTAACGCAAATTGAACGCATTCTATTTTTCGTAAAAATCTAGCAAGCAAATTCAACGCCGATTCAATGCAAACATCGCTATTTTGTCGATTTAGCGAGCATATAAATACACCATTAACCACTACAACCAATTAGAAACCCAAAGCCCTAATTTAACTCTAACCCCATGCTTCAAACCCTAATCCACAATCAAATCCCTTACTTGAATTTTCAAAACTAACCATTTCAATGAAATTAATCATTTTAAAATACTAAACTAGCTTTATTAAACTACAAATTAACAACTAGTTTAGGATTATACCTCCCAAGTGAACCCCAACTTGCACTTGCCTTGAAAGAAACCTCTTTTCACCTTGTTTTGAAACAATTTAGGATGGGAAAGAGGTGGCTTAGGGTTTTGATTTGAATTAGAGATGGAAAATGTGCATTTTTGTGGATTTTGTGCACTTTTTCATGGATTTTTGAAGAAAGAAAATGGAAAAAAAAATGAGGGCTGAAGGAGGGGAGGGCTCGGCCTGAGCTTAGGAGGAGGAAAAATGAGAGGGTGTGTAGAAATTTCCATGAGGAAAATATCATATAAGGTCACTTTAGGCTTTCACATCAAAACTTTTTCAAAAAACCCCTTTTTAATTCATTTTTCATTAAATTTTCCACCTTTAAACCAAAAGTTTGCAAGACATGATACAATTTTATTAACACCATATTTTAGCTTATTAAGACTCCTAATTAAGAAATTTACCTAATTAAATTTGTATTTATCCCTAATTTAATATATTTAAAAAGGCTTAAAATAATAAAAAAAAAATTAATTACGAATTTTTTTTTATTTAACTAGAAAATTATAAATGACATTTTAGTGAAAAAATTATAGTAATATCTTATTTAAATTTTGTATAATTAAGTCTACAATGAAAAATATCAATTTTGGTTTTTTACGGAAAAAGCCGAAAAATTAGCCGATTACCGAAAAACTGCCTAAACGATTTTCGAAGGGTTACAATCTTCCCCCCTTAAAGAAATTCGGTCCTCGAATTTAGAATTTAACTACGCGTACCTTCAAAAAGATGGGGATATCTCTTCCTTATCTCGATCTCGGTCTCCCAGGTGACCTCCTCGCTGTTCGGGCCACGCCAAAGGACCTTGACAGACGGTATAACCTTCGACCTCAATTTCTTCACCTGCCGATCCAAAATGACCACCGGCTGCTCGGTGAAAGAAAGATCACGGTCTAACTGGATCGTCTGGTGCTGAATCGCCTGGGAAGGATAATGAAGGTACTTGCGGAGCATCGAGACATGGAATACGGGGTGAACATCGGGGAAGCTGGGCGGAAGAGCTAACCGATAAGCGACTGGACCAAGACGCTCTAGGATCTCGAAAGGACCAACATACCTAGGACTCAGTTTCCCTTTCCGCCCAAATCTCATCACACCTTTCATCGGAGAGACCTTCAGGAAAACATGATCGCCAACAGCGAACTCGAGTCGGCGACGGCGCCTGTCAGCATAAGATTTCTGCCTGCTCTGTGCCGCTTTCATCCTGTCCCGAATCAGCTGTATCTTCTCGGTCGTCTCCTATACGATCTGAGGCCCCAAAATGCTGCTCTCCCTGAGCTCTGTCCAACATATAGGCGATCGACATCTCCTCCCATATAAAGCCTCAAAAGGTGCCATCTGAATCGTCTCCTGGAAGCTATTATTGTAGGAAAACTCGATCAAAGGCAAATGACGATCCCAGCTACCACCGAAATCTAAGACACAAGCTCTGAGCATGTCCTCAAGAGTCTGAATCGTACGCTCCGACTGACCGTCAGTCTGAGGATGAAAGGCTGTGCTAAAACTCAATCGGGTGCCCAAAGCTTCCTGAAGTTTCTGCCACAATCGGCTGGTAAACTGGGTGCCACGGTCGGACACGATGCAAGTCGGAACGCCATGCAGTCGCACTATCTCATCAATATAAACCTGGGCGTACTGAGAAAATCCAAAAGTGGTCTTCACCGGCAGGAAGTGTGCCGCTTTCGTCAGTCGATCCACAATCACCCAAATAGAGTCATACCCTCGACTGGTCCTGGGTAGACCCACAATAAAGTCCATGGAGACCTGCTCCCACTTCCACTCAGGGATGGGCAAAGGCTGTAACTCGCCGGCTAGCCTCTGGTGCTCGGCCTTGACTTGCTGACAAGTCAGGCATCTCGACACAAAGTCTATAATATCCTTCTTCATCCCGTCCCACCAGTAAGCCTCTCTCAAATCACGGTACATCTTGGTGGAACCTGGGTGAACACTGTATACTGATCTATGTGCCTCCTCAAGAATATCACGCCTCAGTCCCTCTGAATCTGGCACGCATAGTCGAGTCCCAAATCGAAGTATCCCCTGATCGTCAATCACGAACTCAGAAACTCTGCCCTGCCGAATCTGCTCAATAATCTCTAATGTACGGGCATCGCCGGACTGTGCCTCATAGATACGGTCAAGTAACTGTGGGCGTGCTTTGAAATGGGCTAGCTGTCCCCCCGTAGGAGTAAACTCGAATTGCACTCTGCTGTCACATAAAACCTGCCAATCCGCCGTCGACTGCATCTGCACTGCGCTCAAACAAGATAGGCTACCTCCGGGCCTCCTACTCAAAGCATCTGCCACCACATTCGCCTTGCCCGGATGGTATAGAATCTCGCAGTCATAATCCTTCACCAACTCCATCCAACGGCGCTGTCTCAGGTTCAGATCTCGCTGCTGGAAGATATACTTCAAACTCTTGTGGTCAGTGAATATCTGGCACGACTCACCGTATAGGTAATGTCTCCAGATCTTGAGTGCAAATACCACTGCAGCCATCTCTAAATCATGGGTGGGGTAGTTCTGCTCGTGTTTCCTCAGCTGCCGAGAAGCATACGCGATAACTCTGTCGTGCTGCATCAATACACATCCCAGCCCCACTCTAGAAGCATCACAATATACCACGAACCCGCCTGATCCTGAAGGCAATGCTAACACTGGTGCAGTAGTCAGACGAGTCTTCAACTGCTGGAAGCTATCCTCACATGCCTGGGTCCAATCAAAAGGAACCCCCTTCCGGGTCAACCCGGTCAACGGTGCAGCAATGCGGGAGAAATCCTGGACGAAACGTCGATAATAGCCGGCCAGACCTAGAAAGCTGCGAACCTCTGTAACTGATACTGGTCTAGGCCAACGCTGAACTGCCTCGATCTTCTTCGGGTCTACGCAAATACCGTCTCTCGTCACCACATGACCCAAGAAGTCGACACTGTCTAACCAGAATGCGCACTTGGAAAATTTGGCGAACAGCTGATGCTCCCTCAAAGTCTACAGTGTGGTACGTAAGTGCTGCTCATGCTCCTCCCGGCTCCGAGAATAAACCAAAATGTCGTCAATGAACACAATGATGAACCGATCGAGATACGGCCTGAATACGTGGTTCATCAAATCCATAAAAGCTGCCGGGGCATTGGTGAGCCCGAACGACATCACCAAGAACTCATAATGACCATAACGAGTACGGAAGGCGGTCTTCGGAACATCCTCCTTCCGAACCCGCAACTGGTGATAACCTGATCGTAAATCAACCTTCGAGAAGAACCCTGCACCCTGGAGCTGATCAAATAAGTCATCAATGCGGGGTAGGGGATATCTGTTCCGCACAGTAACCCGGTTCAGCTGACGGTAATCAATGCATAAATGCATACTTCCGTCCTTCTTCTTAACAAACAAGACGGGAGCACCCCAAGGTGACACACTCGGTCGGATAAACCCTTTATCCAGCAAGTCCTGTAACTGATCCTTTAGCTCTCTCAGCTCCGCCGGGGCCATCCGATAAGGCGGTATAGAGATAGGCCCCGTGCCAGGGATCAAGTCAATACAGAACTCAATCTCGCGCTCTGGTGGTAGACCAGGCAGCTCATCGGGAAATACATCAGGAAACTCTCTCACAACAGGGACCTGGTCCAACAGAACCTCTGTGGAGCTAGTATCACAAATATATGCTAAGAATCCCTGACACCCTTTCCTTAAGAGCTGACCAGCGCGAAGAGAAGAAATCAAGCTGGGAAGGGTAGCACTACGATCTCCCTGAATAATAAGTACCGGCTCACCAGGAAAACTGAATCTGACTGCCTTTTCACGGCAATCCACGGATGCATAACTGGTGGCTAGCCAGTCCATACCAAGAAGAACGTCAAAGTCTAGCATATCGAGGAGAATCAAATCAACTGAAGAATCTCTCTCCCCGATACGAACGGAACACGATCGGTACACAAAACGGGCAACAAAAGACTCGCCTACCGGGGTAATAACGACAAGCAGCTGATCTAACGGAGAAGACTCTCGGCCCAACCTCGGTGCAAAATACGTGGAAACATAGGAATGTATGGAGCCTGGATCAAATAATACCTGTGCATCAAAAGAGCATACTGGCAAAGTACCTGTCATGACGGCATTGGATGCCTGTGCATCCTGAGGAGTCAACGCGAACACTCGGGCCTGTCCACCACTAATAGCTGGCTGTCCTCTGCCTCTACCTCGGCCTCTGCCTCTGCCTCTGTCGCCTCGTCCTCTCTGGACTGGACCGCCACGCCTACGGCCTCTAGAAGCATCTGGCTGGCGTGAAGCATCATCAGGAGTAGGAAGTAAAGCTCTTTGAGAAGGTGGTGAGGGTGGTAAAGTCACATGCGGGACTGTCGCCGCGCCCCGATGTCCCATGGTACAGTCTCTGATACGGTGGTACTGACTCCCACACCGAAAACATCCTGGAGACGACTGCTGGGTCTGTGGATATGAGCCAAATAACTGACCTCGTCTCAATCCTCTGCCTCCGCCATCTCCCGGAAATAATCTATCACGATGTCTGCCCATCTGCCGCTGAGCTGGCGTATCAGTACGGATCCTCTTCGGCCCAGAAACGACCGGAGTCTCGGAAATACGCTCCTCCAAAAGTATGGCTGCATCCATCGCGGCTGCGTATGTATCAAAGTGCTGGGTGCCGATGGCAAGGAATAGCTGTGTATCAAGCCCTCGCACAAACCTCTTTATTCTCTTCTCTTCTGTGTCGACTAGGTACGGAGCATATCGAGACAACTGGGTAAACTGTATATCATACTCCGACACTGTCATCCCTGGAGTCTTGCGCAAAGACTCAAAACCATGGGATCGAGCATCTCGGACACTCTCCGGAAGAAAACGGGCAAGAAATGCAGCTGTAAACTCATCCCAGGTCATAGAAGGCAGACCTGCAGCTCGGCCTCTCTCTACTGAGTCGTACCATGTCTGGGCAAGACCCTCCAGACGAAAACTCGCAAACTCCACCAATCTATCATCAGAACACCTCAACGAACGGCAAATCCGAGCCATCCTATCAAGAAATGCCTGTGGGTCCTCTGTCGCATCTGTACCGGTGAAAGCTGGAGGTCTCAATCTTATGAACTCCTGTAGTGAAACAGGGATAGTCTCCGTAGTAGCAGTAGGAGTGACCATCTGTGCAGCAGGTACGATCGTGGTCTGTGCGGTGGAAGGAACGTCCTCGGATCTCTGTGCCCGGCTGGACTCAACTAAAGATCCCATCATCTGCCGCAACTCTTGCATGCCGGCCTCTAATCTGGCAATACGGTCTGGATAAGGCGGATCAGTATGACCCTGAGGGGTAGGCGTATCCTCCCGCTCGATCCTCGCCTCAGACGAGCCCGCTCGAATCTCATCCCTAGCGGTAGCCCGCTGAGCTCTCGTAGTCTTTGGCGGCATCGAAGCTAGAATAAGAAAAAGGACTGATAAGATCATTGCAATTGAATCAAGGAATGCAAGGAATCAAGAAAGGAAATACAAGCAATTATGTCCTAAGGTCACTTAGGCGGAGTACCGTATCGTAAGTATGCCGCGGACCATACCCACGCTACGCCACTCTGCTTAAGTTACCTACTCCATCTACCAAGGCCGTCCTACACTCAGAAAGGTAAAACCTGGCTCTGATACCAACTTTGTCACGACCCGAAAGTACGAAACGTGACTGGCACTTAGATTACGAGACGTCTAAAGGCGTACCGTAACCTAAGTCAGCCAAAACCCAGAAAATCTAAACCAAAATCAAAAGAGAGTGAAGGAAAACCTTAAATGAAAACGGTTTTTAAATCAATTAAGTTGCATAGAATCCAAAAAAAAAACATCAAAAATTTCTGAAAATTTCGGCAAAGTCTCCCCTGTATTTTCTATCCCCCAAAATGGGTACAACAAGATAATAAACCTGTAAACATAAAAATGGCATCCCCAAGCGGGAGCTAGCTCTTCGCCCAAGGCAGATCACAACCACATGCAATATAATAGTAATATCAAGAAAAAGAGCATAAAAGAAACCCAAAATATCAGAAAACACAACGCCGGCTCAAGTGAGCTCGGCCCAAAAGAAACCACAAATATACAAATCTCTCAGTCTCATCACTAGGTCGCATATACAATACAAGTGGTAGATGGAGAATACTAGATACAATGATAAAGCAAAAAGAAATAAAGTATACTCGCAACCCACCTACGGGCGATGTCGCGAGTCTGAGCAAAAGGAACTGATGACAAGATAGCCCGCCGCTACAAGACTGACGGGTCCGACCTGCAAGACACTGTGGCACAACGGGGGTGAGTTGCCAGCTCGTGAGTAGAATATAACATCTAGTAAGGCAATCGTAAGAATGCACGCAATACGGAACAACATGTATGTCCATATGTGATATAATAACTCTAGTATGCATGCACATGTATGCAATATCTTTTCTAACTCTTTAAGTGTTTTAAATGTTAAAGTTACTGCATTCTTAACTTTTAGAAAATGAATGTCTGCATAATAGCTAAATATCATCAAGAAATCCTCTGAAAACCCTTGTCAAGCATCGACACCAAATAGGAATCATATCTGTCTCAATATCGGGCTCCGTCAGTCCGGATCGGCCCATATCATAAATCTCACGACAACGGTCGGTATCCTCCGGATATCCGCCGCGCCAGACATCACCGGTAGGTAGTCTTCCCCTGCCAGGCTCATCGTCTACAACTCGATCTTCTTGCCCCGGGATACCATACCGGGCCCACCATGTACCCGAGACGGTTCATCCACTCCTCGAATCGGGTCTCGAAATCCAACAGAAAACATGAAAACTCATGGTGGACGACACATACATCACGAGAAAACCGCAACTTTGTTTTAAAAATGATAAATATAAGCTTTTGTTAAATTCTTGCGGTTTTCCCCAAAAATCCAGAAATCGCAGCAAAACTGAAATCCTGAAGAAAATCATAATGCCCACATATTATATATATGATAAATGTCTATGATATCAATGTGTATGATGTGAATTTTGTCTAGAGTTCTATGTAAATATGATGATGATGCGAGATATGTGCATGCGATGCAGCTTCATATATCAAGTATGAATGTAGGTGACGATATTAAGATAAACAGGTTCTATCGTGCACGTGGCATGGCAATTACCAAAGGCGTGTGTGTCACATGAATAGTGCGTGTGCAACAGATGCCAATGGTAATGGTGTTCGTGTCCTACAAAGTGATATCGCATCAGTATGGATGAATGTCCATGCAATCTAATATACTGTTCGCTATAAGGGTATGCAATGTACATGAATGGATAAGCTAACTAACAATATGAATCTTGCAAGGGATAAGGAAATCCTAACTAGGGGGGCGCATCGCGCCATTCGGATGATTCCCCCATAGATGAATACATCTACTCACCTGAAATCTCCGCTAATCCGATCCGGCCACCGCCTTGCTTTTTCGCGCCGTGTCCGATGTTTCCCCGACCGATCCTATATTTGCACAATACCAAGCATAAGATTACAAAACCTAACACAATGTAAGTCACAACATACAATTATCCACGCTCTCGTATTAATCATAGCATGCACTCGGTGCGCGGAAAAACGCACGAAAATCGCTAATCGTTAAACTAGAATTGTCATTTCGGGAAAATCGACTAAACTACAACCCGACTAGACGAAACCCAGCGTTCGCGCATTCTAATAATCCTATACGAAGCTAATAATATTGCTAACCTAACGCAAATTGAACGCATTCTATTTTTCGTAAAAATCTAGCAAGCAAATTCAACGCCGATTCAATGCAAACATCGATATTTTGTCGATTTAGCGAGCATATAAATACACCATTAACCACCACAACCAATTAGAAACTTAAAGCCCTAATTTAACTCTAACCCCATGCTTCAAACCCTAATCCACAATCAAATCCCTTACTTGAATTTTCAAAACTAACCATTTCAATGAAATTAATCATTTTAAAATAATAAACTAGCTTTATTAAACTACAAATTAACAACTAGTTTAGGATTATACCTTCCAAGTGAACCCCAACTTGCACTTGCCCTTGAAAGAAACCTCTTTTCACCTTGTTTTGAAACAATTTAGGATGGGAAAGAGGTGGCTTAGGGTTTTGATTTGAATTAGAGAAGAAAAATGTGCATTTTTGTGGATTTTGTGCACTTTTTCATGGATTTTTGAAGAAAGAAAATGGAAAAAAAATGAGGGCTGAAGGAGGGGAGGGCTCGGCCTGAGCTTAGGAGGAGGAAAAATGAGAGGGTGTGTAGAAATTTCCATGAGGAAAATATCATATAAGGTCACTTTAGGCTTTCACATCAAAACTTTTTTAAAAAACCCCTTTTTAATTCATTTTTCATTAAATTTCCCACCTTTAAACCAAAAGTTTCCAAGACATGATACAATTTTATTAACACCATATTTTAGCTTATAAAGACTCCTAATTAATAAATTTACCTAATTAAATTTGTATTTATCCCTAATTTAATATATTTAAAAAGGCTTAAAATAATAAAAAAAATAATTAATTACGATTTTTTTTTATTTAACTAGAAAATTATAAATGACATTTCAGTGACAAAATTATAGTAATATCTTATTTAAATTTTGTATAATTAGGTCTACAATGAAAAATATCAATTTTGACTTTTTACGGAAAAAGCCGAAAAATTAGCCGATTACCGAAAAACTGCCTAAACGATTTTCGAAGGGTTACAGGTGTATATTGGTTCATAAGATGAACTAGGTTCCTGCCATTGTATGACAATGGAAGTGTGGCTTCGGCCCTGGAACCCTGGTCCCATCAGTGACCCAGACATATTCTGTGGCAGCATCACCTGATCATGGAGATAGTTGATCTCCGGGGTGATCGAGGTTAGGAGAGTAGACTCAGAGGACAATACGGAGGATCCACTCACGAAGGCCTTTTCCCAGAGAGAGACTCATATGGGATGGTTGAGTATTAGATACTGCGACCACTGCTACAGATGGCCCTAGTGCAAGTGGGAGATTGTTAGTTATATGTATGCCCTAGAGGCCATTACTGTACATTGGATGTATATTGTAGTGGATGCTGGGACATATATAGGTAGGACTTTCTTGCTCGACATGATAGTACGCTATCTGGTTGTTCTTTATCTTAACATGTATACTTTCTGTCTCTCTGATTACATGTTGATAAAGCCCTTAGGATGTGTACTCGACTTCCAGGACTATGATGCAAATCATACTAGTGGGGCCTGGGTAGTCAATGAGTACATCCTTCATTGTTCCTAGTCGTGGGAATATCGAGACGGGGCATCGATATTCCAGAGTAGATCAGCGTATATCTTCTCGACCCATGTGATGGGCGATGGATGATCCCATATCCATTGGTGTTTGACATCAGAGATGGTATACGGGTGTTCAGTGGAGACTGGGTACACTGAACGGACTCGCCGAGAACTCCCAGATGGTATTATACCTCACGTCAGATGACAGTTCTCTGGTGACACTGGTACAACTTAGTCTGTTGACCCGAGATCGTCATAGAGTCTTGTGTGTCTCCCACTGTGCTTTGATTTCCACCCTACCACGGCTCTACTGAGTTGTGCAAACAGGTGGTTTTTGGGTACAGTCCCGATTCACATGGAGGCAATGAGCGATAGGAGGGGATTCGTCTCTCCCGGTATTGGGGGTTGATGTTGCGCTATGCTCGATGGCCATAACAGGAAATCCCTGGCCAGGGTTGCAGTGATATACTGGTAAGAGTTATCAGTAGTTTCACGAATGTTATGGACCTTACGTCGGCATGACTTATCGAGCTATTGGGGTCTGACGTTTACCACCCCTAGGCGAGATATGCGACATATCAGACGAACAGACCGGACTATACGGTAAGTGTTACTGGTTGGATTCGCAGGAGTGTGAGCGGGCTTGCTCGTCGATCTTCTAATCTCTCAATACCCGGGTGGCCGTTACGTTTAGCAGACCGCTTGCGGCTTATGGGTGTTTGATATGATCATCATCAGCTGCCGGCGTATTGACGAGTCTTTAGAGTCCTACACAGAGGTTTCCTGGCTCAAGCGAAACGAAATAGGAGCGCATATGAGATATGTGTGGGACCGAGAATAATGCGTGTATGTGATACCGTATTTCATTCTCGCGATGAATGTGTCGAATGGTTGTATGCGATATAACCTAGTTATCGAATCAAGGATTGATTCGATAAGCCGATACATTGGATACTAGCCGGTTATATGCGATATGACCAGATCATTGGATCAAGTGTTGATTTAATGATTGAATGTATAATTATATATATTTGATATATTATTTTGCATTAACCAGTATTGGTTCACTTTAAATGGATTTACTCACTTGGTTTGTGCACATTGTATATGTGATATATTTTGTGCACAAGATTGTATCATGTTTGATGATACATGCAAGCTAGGGTTAGTGTAAAGAATTAGACCATGGTTAGGTTTATGATTAGGGTTTTCTTTTTATTTACTTATTCATTTACTTATTCTTTTGTTTATTTTGGAAAAAGGAAATGATAAAGAGAAAGAT
Organism: Agapanthus africanus; assembly: GCA_030015575.1. Lineage (NCBI taxonomy): Eukaryota > Viridiplantae > Streptophyta > Magnoliopsida > Asparagales > Amaryllidaceae > Agapanthus > Agapanthus africanus. The sequence continues at coordinate 151,325,304 of JASDDO010000012.1, forward strand.
AAATGGTGGACTTGTTTTGTTTTTAGTTGAAGCTTCTTGAAACTTTGACCAAGTCACCATTCTTGTCTCATCCTTAACTCTAACCATTCAAGTTAACCATGGTCCATTCTCTACAACTAACCAAGGGTTAGTAAATGATAAGTATTGATTTATTTAACATTTACATAATACTTATCATAATTCTTTTATCATCTTCTTCTTCATCTTCAAGTTGAAGAAAGCTTGCACCATCAATGGCAACTAGCCAAAATGAGTGAGAAATCCAAATCTAAAGTCTACCCACTTCCTATTTCTTCATCCTCTACCTCTTGCCAAGTTGTATTGGATGTTTCCTTCACAAGTTTTCAAGGCTTGGTGAAGTTGGAGCTTGTTCTTGTGATGCCTCGACGTAGATCATCTTCGGCATCGAACCGACGATCAAGCCCGCCCATTCTTCGATGATACCGATGCTAGAGTCATGGGTTCGTTTTGGACAGCGGAGGGACTTCATCACGGAGCCTAGGAGGTGGTGGACCGGATCTACAAAGGTTGTAGTCACTTTCCCTTAGCATTTAATTCGATTACTTGCTTGCATCGCGGATATATCTAGTTAACGATCCGTATTAGGGTTTGTAGGCACTTGAAAAATTTGATTTGTGCATGTTTGATCACTTGTGAGACCCCACTAGAGTGCCTAGGAACCCTACTGTCACGACCCGCAGGGTACGGAACGTGACTGGCACTTAAGTTACGAAACGTCTCAAGACATCCGTAAAATAAGTAAGCCAAAGCCCAGAAACCAAAACCAAATAAGCAAAAGAGTGAAGAAAACCCAATCAATTGAAAGCGAGTTTATCAAATAAGTCATATAAAACCCTTTTTAAAAACAATACCAATTTTTCCGAAAATTTCGGCAGAGTCTCCTTTGTAAATACTGGCCCCCAAAATGGGTACAACAAGAATATATATGAATCCAACAAATAAGGCATCCCCAAGCGGGAGCTAGCTCTTCGCCACAAGGCGGTCACAAATCCCACGCAATATAAAGCAACAACATGCGAAATAATCATAATGAAGCATAAGAAAAACAGCATGTCGACTCAAGTGAGCTCAACCCCAAAATACAGCATAAAAAGTCCACAAATCTCACAGTCTCATCTCTAGGTCAAAATACAACAATATTGGTAGATACAGTAGATGGAGTATTCTAGATACAAAGAATATACAAGGTGGTGCAAAAATAATAATATAACCCACCTAAGAGCAAAACCTCGAGTCCAGGCAAAAGAAGCAAGTGCGCCCGCCGCTACTGTACTGACGGAGCGGACCTGAAAAAGGCTGTGGCACAACGGGGGTGAGTTGCCAACTCGTGAGTAATAAATAACATCTACACAGGCTATCGAAAGCATGCACACAAGTATCCTAGCATCTAAAATACAGGTAAGGCAGGACATAATAGCAGGTAGGTATGCAATATGAATATGCTAGCAGGTATGAATGCAATGCGAATCAACTCGTGATCTGAATGTGTAAGTATAAGAAATCATGTTTTTTCCCTTTAAGAATCTCTTTTGAATACCAGCACAATACCAATAGAATCAACCAGAACCTGTGCCCAGCAACGACACCTCAAAACTATCACAAATCTCATATATCCATGTCATAGTATCTCTTGCCTCAGTCATCCGGCTGACCCAGCTCAATATCAAAATCTCATCATCTCGCGGCCACGGTCGGTATCCTCTGGATATCCGCCGTGCCAAACAGTCACCGGTAGGTAATCCGTCCCCTGCCAGGCTCAACGTCAACACCACATTCATCTTGCCCCGGGGTACCATACCGGGCCCACCATGTACCCGTGACGGTTCCTCCACTCCTCGACACGGATCTCCAAAACCACAGCAAACTCATGGTGGACGACACTTACATCACTAGAAAACCGCAATTTACATATTTTAAAAATATAATAAGTTTAGAAATTTTGCGGCTTTCCCTCGAAATCCAAAAATATCATAAAATCTCAAGAAATCCTCATAAGTGCATATGTCAATGATAATGAATGCATATGGTATCAATAATCGAGTTGCGATGTGTGATAAATAAATTAGGCATGAACAATTAATATGATGAAGCACATGCACATGAATAGCAATCCTACGATTTCATTTTAAGGAATTAAAGCAATAGCGCGAGTTTAAGTATCAATTAGTAAAAGGTTTCAAATTAAAGGTTATCTAGTGTGGTGGCATGGCAATTACCAGGGTGTGTGTGTAAGCATGAATAGTGCCCGTGCTGCATATAAAAACCCTGGCAATGGTGCATGTGTCCTATAGAATGGGTTCGTATATGTATGTCAATATAAGGCATGAATGTAGCAAATAATTATACAAGTATTAAACCCCTAATTACTAATATTACTAAGAATCTTTTTAAGCTACTAAAACTATCGGGCGACTTGCGCCATCCAACGATAGTCCCCCGTATATGTTACATCTACTCACAGAAATCCTCAGCTAGCTACGTCCGATCACCGCTTCCCCTTTTCGTGCCGCATCCGAAGCCTCCGCGACCGAACCTGGAATTTACATCAATACAAGACATAAGGTTAAAAATCAAGAACGACGCAATTCCCTAACGAAAATACTAACGTTCACAAGCTAGGTACAACGTGCACAAGGTGCGCGGAACACACGCGAAAATCGCAAAAACTGCAAAAATCGCCGATTTGGTCGCCCGGCAAAACTAAAACCCGAACACCCAAAAATCCGCACTCACACATCCTAAATGTCATAGGATATGCCAAAAATATAATCTAGATACCGCAATTAATTCGCCACAATAATATAATAAAAACCTAGTAAGCTAGAAGTTCGCAAATTTGGTGCAAACATCGACAATTTGCGACAAAGTGCACATATTATCACACAAATATCCAAATTAAACCATTAGAAAGCCACTACAATTAAATTAACCCCTTTACCATGCATCAAAACCCATATTCCATACACAAACCTTTTCTTGATTTTGGTAATTAGCAAAGCAAAGAAAATTTCACACAAGTTAACTTAGATCAGCAATACATCAAGTCACTTAAGCAAAGTAACCATATAGGTTGGTTAAGTAAACCACTAGATTAATTAACTAGATTTAATTAACTAAAACATGGTTTCAAGAAACCCTAGTTAACTCAACCATTAACTTTAAACAAAACTAGAATGAAAATAGCACTAAATTAACACTAAAACAATTTAATTAAAGGATTTTAACCATAAGAAATTAAAAGAGTAGAAATTATACCTCAAACCTATGGATCTAGTAAGAAGAAATTTTCCTCAATGATGGCCTCCTAGCACCATGATTCCAAGCAAGAGAGGTTAAAGAGAAAGGGGATGAAGAATGGGGTTATTTTGTGAGGTTTAAATTTGGAATTTTTGAAGCAACTTAATGAATTTTTTGAAGAAAATGAAAAGAACAAGGAGATGAAGGGGGGGCTGCTGGAAATTCGGCCAGAAATGAGGGAGAGGGGATGGTGTGGGTGTGGGAAAAAGTCTTGGTCAACTCCCCTCAAAGTCAATGCACCATACCTTCAACATACAATATTTTAAACATACACATTCAACTCAAATCATCCCTAACAAAAGAATTTTAAAACAAAAGAGAGAGGGGGAATTTTCTGCAGTTTGGGACAGCCAAGGAGATGTGAGGATGTGTGTGTGAGAGTGCACGAAATTTTTTTTGCAAAAAGACCCGCTACAAGTCCAAAATTGCAAGTTTAAGCTTAAATTCAATAAATTTCGTTTTCCATAATAAAAATTAGTTAAAACTTAAAATAAATTACTAAAAATTTATGTTACAACTAGATTTTAATTAACATGATTTTAAATCTTAATTTTAGCCCATTTAAATTTGTATTTATCGCTAATTTAATGTATTTTCTTACCGGCTTAAAATAATATTAAAAAATTGAAAAATTAGGGAAAATTTTTAAACGACCAGAATTTCATAAGTAACTCATTTGCTACTAAAAACAAGCAATTACCTATCCATTTTAGGTATAATTAGTCCTAAACTGCAAAATAACAAAAAAGACGGTTTTCGGAAAAATACCGAATTTTCACCGATTTTCAGGAAAACACCAAAACGACTTTTCAAGACGCTACACCTACAATATCAAACTAAAACCCTAATCAACCAGCTAAAGATCTTGGATTGTCAAGCTTAGCACCTATAAAAATTTGAATTTGGCATGCTTGATACCACTTGGACCCCATGGTGGTACTAGGGTAGAATTTCATGGTATCAGAGCCAAAGCTAGAAGATTAGACGATATTAGATAAGTTACGAAACCGAAACAACTCCGAAACAGTCGCCATGAAACCCTGTTCTCTGTTCAATTTTTCAGAGCCTCTGAATTTTTTCTAAACAACTGCAGAGTGCTATTTATCATGAATCTAGAACACCACAAAAATTTCAAGCATTTTAGCCAAAAATGGCCCGGCCACTTTGGTGAAATCCCCGATCTCACCCGTTTTACTGTAGCGTCATGCCTTGAAATTTTTGTGGTGTTCTGATCTCTGGGTTTGGGGTTTTATGTTATTGTTTGATTTTGCCCAAAATTACATGTGATGGTAATTTGGTTAAGGGGAAATTAGGAGTGTTTCGTAGTCGTAATTTTAACATTGTTTCGGGTTTAAGTTTGATATGGATGCAGTAGTTATGATCCACATTTAAATTAGTTTTGTGAAAACTAGTTTGTTTGTAAATCTAGTGTTTTAGTCTCGGATAATCGGTTGCCACGAAGTCTTGATTCGGATCAAAACTCCGTCGCAATCGCGTATTGTACGCGAATACTCGCCAAATAACTTTGCTAGGTAGCCACACCCCATTGCCCCGACCAAGTGACTGTAGGAGAGCCCCTGTGCCAAAAGCATCCACTCGGATGCTTGCGGCCACGTTGTTCCTCCTTAGCGCACTTCGTCGACGACATCGGGGGTGCGGCAATCTACTAAAGTTTCTGATGAGTATTCGATAATGTAGTCGGGAATCTTGTTGAATCCCCGATTAAGTAATTGAAAAGTGTTTTCAATTTGAGACTAAAATACAAGATTTATCTGGTTAGGCATGAAATTAAGAATATAAGATATTCCGGATTTATGATGTCTAAGGATATGCAGATTCTAATTATTGCGGTTTTATATTTCTTTTTTGCGCCGTAAGTGTAATATGTAGGGTATCCCAAATCTCGTTGCTATATGTCAATGGAATTTAGGATACACGTATTTACTTACGTTGATGATATGTGATATTATGTGTCGCTGATATATTTTATTGGATCGTCGTGATTGAATAGCCGGGTTTTTTTTATGTGAGATGAGAGTTTTTATTTTCATTCATGTAAAATTTGTATGTAATATTCTTTTATTGAGGCACTTCCGGGTTGAGGATGATGTCACCATTGATGTATATTATTTACTTTTCCGCATTAGGATAGACCCAAGGCGTGGAGCACAAGTAACCGGGTTCTAAGGTCCAGTGGGAGACCATCTCAAGGAGTTGAGACCGGGTCTCCTAACTCTAGAATTGGTAGGGTTACTTGCCGCTCTTGTAGGGGTCTATGGGATGTGGGTTTGGCTATTTATCACGACCGTGGAATCTGTGTTTTACATTACTGGCTAAATTTAAAACACGGAAATCCTAGTATATTCAATATTTCATATGTTGCTTCTGCTGCTTAGTTCTGTGATGTGATCATATAACTGCGTGAGACGATTGCTGTATTATATATATGATATATAATAAACGTTGCTTATGTTTTGCACCCGCGCTAGTCCAGCCCCCGCTCTGCTGGCAGTTAAGTAACCTAACGGTACATGACGGGGCCTAGTGGCGAATGCGGATGGCATAAGCGTACGTTCTATTTTCGTTTCACTTTTCTGTAATGTTTAGGAAACATTAAATGATGGGACTTCATTAATGAGATTAATGAAAAGAAAGAAACCTAAAGATATTGCAGAATCAAATTTTCAAAAATGGTACCTCTAGTTTTTGCTTTGCATAGTGGTATTCCTTGATGAATATCCAGCACCTCATTCGATGAGGAAAGAGCCGGGATCCCTTCACCGGGAGTGACCTCTTTAGCGAAACTAGCAAATGCTACATCTCACTCGGTTTTGTTTTTGATAGCTTCTCTAGTTCTTGCTTCGCATAGTGGTATTCCTTGATGAATATCCAGCACCTTATTCGATGAGGAAAGAGCCGAGATCTCTTCACCGGGAGTGACCTCTTTAGCGAAACTAGCAAAAGCCTAAAAAACACTCCTTTTCAAAATCACTAGATTCTACAACGATATCAAGTTCATTACGCTCATGGTTTTCTTAAAAACCTATGTAGCCCTCCGTCATTTCAGATAAGTGCTATTTTAGTATTCGTGCTACGTTTGTTGACTATGTTAAGGCGTAGTGTGCGGTAGCTAATTAGTGCTTATCTGTAACCATATGATGCGGTTGGATTAGGGTAGTCGTACGGCTTTGTTGACTATGTTAAGGGTCGTGCGGGTGGGTTTAATCCAATCATGAAATGACGGGTTGAACTTGACTAGTGCTTATGATTTGTTGACTATGTTAAGGTCATAAGTGGCTAGGGGTAAAATCCATTATCGGGAATTTCAAGTGTTGAAAATTGCAATGAGATTGCATACCTTCTATATGATAGTTGGATTTCGATACCCACTGCAAGTAAGAGTTACTCTTGAGAGAGTTTTGCATTTTACAATTAGCTAATCCAGTAGGTGTCTAGAAAGTTGTCAACGGGGTTATGCTTCTAGGGAAACGAGGTTTATTTTAATTTGGTCCGTGCGAAAGCACGGTGAACCTCCCTCGGAGTACCGATACCTGCCTGGCCGAATGATTGGTGAACTTGTAGGGTGTATTAATCCTGACTAATCTTACTTTTTAGGGTTCGAAGGAAGATTTGATAAAAAACAGTAGGAGCCATCCTGATTAGATAAAATAACCAATCTAATCTTACAAAGAGCGCACGCAAAGTGATTATCCTTCTCTCTCACCTGGCAACGACCAATGACATTCCTTAATCAAGATAATAATATGGATGTTTTGACCGAACCTACTTATTATACTAGGCTAGGTTCCGCTCTATCTTATGATTGTAATAAGTCTGAGCAAGGAATAGGGGAATATCCGGATTCCCACACCACCCAAACAAAGAATAAGCATATTGATGGATTGTCTTCGGGTGTGTTCGTAACCAAGAACTGTTTCTTTGCTACCTTTACGTCCTGGGTATTGGATACCGAATCAGGATCCTATACTTGTAATTTGTTACATGGGCTATAGAAAGGTGGAGAATTGGGAAAGGGTGATATGTCTCTAGTAGTAGAGATGGTGCAATTGTTGTAGCCAAAGCAGTTGGCAAATATCACCCAGTGTTATCAACTGATAATACAATGATTCTGAGCGACTGTTATTTCGTACCAATAATATTGTGAATATTTTCCTAAATCAAGTATTGATTGGGTAATGTATGTTGTATAACAGTGTACACGTTCTGAATCAAACCACAGTTCAAGCGTACAGAACACACACATGAAGAACAGTTCAAAAATGAACGAAGTCTTCTTGTGGCATTATAGACTAGGTCATATCGATGCGACAAGACTAGCTTAAGTTGCATAACGATGCATATTTGAATCCGTTCAAATTTACATCTTATGTAACTTGCCTGTCATGTCTCAAAGGCTTGGTGACCAAATCTCTGTTTACTTGAAACGGAGAAAGAGCTACTGAACTCTTGGAGAGATACATAGTGATGTATGCGGTCCTATGCTACACATGCCAGGGATGGTTCCGCATACTTTATTACATTCACCGATGTTCTCTTAAGATACGGACATGTGTTCTTGTTGAAACACAACTCTGAATTGTAACATTATGAAAAAAAATGTTTAGATGAATTTTCCGATAATCGGTAAAATAAATTGTGTTTTCCGTAAAAACCAAGATATAATCTTTTTTCCACATAGGCTTAAATACATCTATTTTAACTGTGTAATTTCTAGTGTTGGTATATAATTGTCACTTGTTAATTTCTAGTTTACTTAAATATTTTTCTTAATTAACTATTTTAAATATGAATTTAGGCTTTCAATAATACTTTTAATTAGTAATAATTACAAATTAGAATGGGTTAATCTTACATTATTGAACCATGACAACTTAGAATCAAGTTTGTAACATACTCATTTTGTTTTAATGTGTCTCTATAATTCTTGAGAATTCTAAGGGAAATTTTAATTAGAAAATAAAATAGTTAAAGAGAAAAGATGACAAGATGTTTATGTGTATGTGGGGGTAAGGTTACCTCTCTTTCTCTCACTCACCCACACACACCCTCTCCCTAGCCTTGGCCGAGCCAAGTAGTGGCAGCCCCCTTCTCTCCCTTCACAAATTCTCATCTCATTCTTACTTCAAAAACTTAATAGAAAAAGGAATTATTAAATAAGTTAAAAAATGTATTTATTAGTGAAGTTTCTACACACACCCACACACTTTTCTCTCTCTCTCTCTCCCCCCTAACTTGGTGCTGGCCGAAACTATGCTGCCCCCATTCTCCATTTTCCCCACTTCATTTCCAACTCAAAAATATCCAAAATTCCATCAAAAATTAATAAAAAATCTCACAAACTCTAAATCAAATCCTTACCTATTATTCCTTGGTCTAATCTACCATGAATTTTGGAGAAAGAGAGCAAATTGGGAGGCCAAGTTTGCATGTTTGATCTCATGTTGTGGAGGTATAATCTTAACCCTATAGTTAAATTGTTGGTTATTGCTTTAAATCTAGCTTAATTAGGTATTTAATTATGGGTTTTATTTTAAGATTTAATTTTCAAGAAAAGGGTTTGAATTTAAGATAGGGTTTTTAATTATTTGATTATGATTACAATGGGTAATTTAACATCTTAGGGAATGCAAAATCTAACCTAGTTGTTAAGTTTATAAATTGTTGCTCCTAAATTGTCCAAATTATATAAATTGCAAACTAGATTTTAGGATTAATGAAAATATGTAAGATTAAAATCTAGTTAATATTTGTGTGGCTTAATTAAGCTACTATGTGATTATTGTGGCCACTAGTTTTGTTAAAATATTTAGTTTTGGACTAAAATGGTAAATCGATGCTTACTAGTTTTTGGAATAAATTGATTTTGATTAGGTTTTAGGTTTTGATGATATACAACCTATTTCATATAATATTTAGTGTGTTGTGAATGCGCGATTGGTGCGTTTGGGTTTTATGTTTGGTGGTTGCCACGTATAGTGACCCTAGTTGTGGTTTGTGGTATTGTCGCGAGCGTGTTTTGTACACCAGGTGCATGCGCATCTAGTTAGTGCGCGTGGTTGATATGTATCGTTGTGTCCGCGACCATTGATATATACATCCTCTTATTTACTTATGTGTGATTCTAGGATGAGGTGTCGGACGTGGTGTGGAAATGGAAGAGCTGAAATCGGATCAGATTAGCCGAGGCGTCCTAATGAGTAGATTTAACATCTACGGGAAAATCGCCCGTATGACGTTAAGCGTTAGGGCTAGATATGATATTATAGTCGCATGTTATAAGTATATGAGTTGATTGTGCATGAGCATCATTGCATACTATTACTTGTTGTGCCTTGACTTAGTACCTATTGGACACTGCACCATTACTGCCGGTTCATGTTGCACGAGCACTAAATTGTATGCTACACACACACACCGTTGGTAATTGCAATGACACGCATAACATATACACCTATGTGGCATTGTATTCGTTATTGACCTTGAGACATTGATTCGTGTTCTATTGCGCATAAGAAATGTATCATGCATACATACCTACATGTGTACACACATACCTTGCTATAGCTACATATACACCTTTATATGATGTTGCATTGATTTTGGAGATGGTGGGAACCACATGATATTATTTAAAAATGGGATTCATTTAAAAGAGCGGTTTTTCTTTTGATATGCTCATATTATTGTTCTATGTTGCATACATCATATTTCATGGATTTACGCATTGAGATACGGATTTCATGTGATTTATGGATTTGAGAATCGTGGGGACATTTCAAGAAATTATTCATTGTTTTGAAAACCCGGTTTCTCTTGATATGATATTTCGATGCGTCCACCATGAGTTTTCTCGGTTCTGAGACTTGTGTTAGATACCCGATTCGAGGAGCGGTAGGCACCGTCTGCGGGTACATGGTGGACCCGGTGAGATACCTCGGGGAAAGAAGGCTCGTATAGAAAGGTGGTGAGCCTGGCAGAGGGAATACTACCTACCGGTGATAGTATAGAACCCGACGGATATCCGGAGGATACCGTTTGGGAGTTATGACATGAGATATATTGAGGGCCGATCTAGGTATGCGGCGTCTGAGAGATGAGTATTTACGTGTCGTTGATGGACACGGGTTTTCATGATGTTTTGAGTGTTGATGTTGGGCACTCAGGTTCCATGAGATTTACAGATATGAGGGCCGATCAGGGTGACAGCACCTGAGGTATTGGGATTTGGGGTGTCGTTGATGGACACCGGGATTTTCCACGTTAATGATGTTATGTTTTATCTCATACTCAGTATTTATTTGATATGCATTGTTTCATGTGTTTGTAGTACCTGATGGAGTACCTTGATCATTATTGTTGCATATCCATATTGCCATACTTATGCTATTAGATTATATGTTGTAGATTATCGTTGTTCGTGCATACCTGCGATTATCGGTATGATGTTAATTACTATTCACGAGTTGGAAACTCACCCTGTTGTGCCATAGTGTTTTGCAGGCTTGACCTTCAGAGTAGTCACGACAGGGCTTCTTATTGCATCTTTTTCAGCGGATACCGCTACGGTTGGCTGTGAGCCTTTTTGCTGTAGGTGGGTTGCGGTTATCCGATTACATCCATTGTGTCTCTTATTGTATCTAGTACTCTCCATCTACCACTTTCATGTATTGACTTAGAGACGAGTTGTGAGGACCGATATTGTATATTTTGTAACTCTGGTGTCATGCCCGTGGGAGCCGGCCTTTTATTATGTAGTTTTACCTCTTTATGCTGTTTTTCATTTATCTTGTCTATTTCTTCGCTAAGGCGTTGTATATATGCTTGTGTGCTTGTTTCCTCCTTTGGGCGTGATTTTCTCCCGTTTGGGGATACTTTATTTATATTTTATGTTTGTACCCGTTTCGGGGCTAGTTTTTACAAAAGAGGTGCTGCCGAAATTTTTAAGAAAATAAACTTAAGTTTAAAGATTTTTACTTAAGATTTCCAAATGTTTCTAACAATGTTTTTATCACTTACTTCTTTTGATGGTTTAGATTTCTGGGTTTTCGGCTTACTTAAATTGCGTTACACCTGTTGACGTCACGTGGTTTAAGTGCCGGTCACGTGCCTAAATTTGGGTCGTGACATGAATCTTTTAAGAATTTCAAGTAATATAAGTACGAAGTTGAGAACCAGATGGGTAAAGGTATTCAAGTCCTTCGATATGATCGGGGAAGAGAATACTTGAGCACGAAATTCCGGGATTATTTAAAAGAGAATGAGATTCTCTCTCAGTTTACTCCTCTGTATACACCACAACAAAACGGTATATCGGGGTGGAGGAATCGCACCCTATTAGATATGGTGCGCTCTATGATGAGTTCTGCCGAGTTACCTATTTCCTTTTAGGGACATGCACTTGAGATAGCTGCGTACCTATTGAATAGAGTTCTGACCAAATCTGTTGACTACCACTCTATATGAGATATGGAATGGAAGAGACCATCTCTTAAACGAGTTAAGATATGGGGTTGTCCAGCCTATGGTGAAAAGCATAATCCAGACAAACTTGAGGCAAGTTCAGTTTTGTGCAAGTTTGTAGGATATCCCAAATATTCGCGAGGGTATATCTTCTACCATACTGAGGAACAAAAGATGTTTTGTTTCTCAACATTCCACCTTTTTAGAAAAGGAATTTCTTGTGGAAGAAATTAGTGGCGATGAGGTAGAACTGGAAGAAGTTCCAGCAAAGAAAACTATAACTGACGATTTGGTGGAACCAGAGGATTCAATAGTCCTCAACGAACCGCAACCACTCTGCAGATCTAGTTGTGTTTCTCATCCACCTGAGGGATACTACGGTTTTCTCGTAGACGGTGGGAGCGAGGATTGCATCATGGAGATGATGACTCAACTAGTTTCGAGCAGGCCATCACGAGTGGGGACTCTGTGAAATGGCTGGATACTATACGATTTAAGATAGAATCCATGTACACCAACAAAGTGTTGACTTTGGAAGTTGCTCCTGAAGGGGTAAAAACCATCGGGAGCAAGATGATCTTTAAGAAAGATAATTTGGTGTAGATGGAAGAGGTGAGACTTTCAAAGCTAGACTTGTAGCAAAAGGTTTTCGTCAACGACCTGGTGTCGACTATGATGAAACCTTTTCTCCTGTCGCTATGCTTAAGTCCATCAGGATCCTATTTGCCATTGCTGCATACCATGACTACGAAATATGGAAGACTGCACGTCAAAACCGCTTTTCTAAATGGTGATTTTGAAGAGAGCATGTATATGACACTGCTAGAGGGCTTCCTAGACAGTGGGTGCAGCGGAAGCATGTGCAAGCTGCTTAAATCCATCTACGGGTTAAAGCAGGCATCGCGGAGATGGAACATCTGTTTTGATGAAGCTGTCAAAGAGTTTCATCAGAAAGGTAGATGAACCATGTATAAATAAGAAAGTTGTAGAGAGTTTAGCTGTCTTCCTCGTATTGTATGCGGATGATATACTCTTGATAGGAAATGGTGTTCCTATGCTACACTCGGTCAAGCTCCTCTTATCACACAAGTTCTCCATGAAAGATCTAATTGATGCCTCCTACATCCTGGGGATATAGATATATAGAGATAGATTTAAATAGATTTAGGATTGTCCCAATCCAGATACATAGACACCATACTAAAGGGGTTTAGCATGGAAGATTCTAAGCATGGTAATGCACCCGCTTGTTCAGGAATCACTCTCTCCAAAGAGATATCTCCCAAGACTGATTTGGAGAGGGCTCGCATACAAGGGATACCCTATGCTTCGGCAGTCGGGTCAATCATGCATGCGATGTTATGTACCAGACCAGATGTAGCTTACTCACTAGGTGTAGTGAGTAAGTATCGAAAAGATCTTTGGGAAAACTACTGGACAGCTGTGAAGAACATTCTTAAGTGCTTGAGAACGACTAAAGAGATGTTCTTGGTGTATGGTAACGGTGAACTCCAGATGGAGTCCTTTACCGATTCGAGCTTCCAAAGTGATAAGGACGACTGAAAGTCAGTCTCAGGTTTTGTCTTCACTCTCAGTGGAGGGACAATATGTTGGAAGAGTTCCAAGCTATATACCGTAGCGGACTCGTTGATAGAGGCTAATTACATCGCTACCAACGATGCTGCCAAAGAGGTTGTCTGGATGAAAAAGTTCATAGGATGAACTTGGTTCCTACCATTGGGAATCCAATACCTCAGTATTGTGATGATAATGGAGCTGTGGCTTTGGCCTAGGAACCCCAGTCCCGTCAGCGATCCTGATATATTCTTAGACAATATCACCTGATCAGGGAGATAGTTGATCTCCGGAAGATCAAAGTCAGGAGAGTTGACACAGAGGATAACACATTGGATCCATTCACCGAGTCCATGCCCTAGATGCTATTCGAGAGACTTTTGGGATGTTGGGTATGAGATACTGCAACAACTGGCCTTAGTGCAAGTGGGAGATTGTTAGGAATATGTATGCCCTAGAGGCCATTATTGTTGATATAGTGGATGCTTGGATATATATATAGAGGAATTTCTTGCTCAACATGATAGTATGATATCAGGTTACCTTTATCTTAATATGTAGATTGGTATTTATACTGTCTGTCTCTTACATGCTGATAAAGCCCTTAGGATATGTACTTGACTACCAGGTTTATGATGAGGTCATACTAGTGGGGCCGGGTGGTCCAAAAGTACATCCTTTAATCAGTTCCTAGTCAAGGGAATATCGAGACTAGGCCATCGATATTCCAGAGTAGACTAGTGTGTACGTTTCTTGTCCCCTAGAGGGGGATGGTTGATCCCACAACCATTGGTGTGTGACATCAAAGATTGTACACAGGTACTCATTGGAGAATGGGTACACCGAACATGACTCACCGAGGACTCCTAGTTGGTAGTATACCTATCGTCAGATAGCGGTCCTTTGGTGACACTGGTACAGGTTAGTCTGTAGACCCGAGATTGTCATAGAGTCTTGTGTGGCTCCCACTGTGCTTTGATTTTCTCCCTACCACGCTGAAGGGGAGTTGTGCAAATAGGTGGATTTTGGGTACACATGGAGGCAATGAGCGATAGGAGGAGTTTCGTCTCTTCCGGTATTAGGGGTTGATGTTGTGCTATACTCGATTGGCTATAATTGAATGTCCCTGGCCAGGGCTGCTTATGAGATTTACTGATAAGTGTTATCAGTAGTTTCTCAAACCGTTATAGGCCAGACATCGGCATGATTTATCACGTTACCGGGGTCTGACGTTTACCACCCCTAGACATGATATGCGACATATCAGACGAAGAGACCGGACTGACGGTAGTGTTACTGATAGGCTTCATGGAGACTATGGACAAGCTTGCTTGTTGATCTTTATATCGCTCAATACCCGTGTAGCCGTTACGTCCATCTAGTAACGCTGACGGCTTGTAGGTGACTGATGTGATCATCACCTACTACTGGCGTATTGACGAGTCTTTAGAGTTCCACACAGAAGTTCCCTGATTCAAGCGAAATGGAGTAGGACACATATGTGATATGTGTGTGGACCCGATTAAATACGTGTATGTGATACCGTATTGTAATCTGGCAGTTATCTGTTATCAGTTCGGTTATATGTGATAGAACCAGATTGTCGAATCAAGTATTGATTTGATAATGTGATATATAGATAAATGATAATAGTCGGTCATATGTGATATAACCGGATTATTAAATCAAGTGTTGATTTAATAATGTGATATATATTATATTTAATATAATTATATCTTAACTAATATCATTAGCTCACTAAATATTTTATTATATGTATTAATATATATATATATATATATATATATGATATAAATATAAATATAAATATATATGTAGCATGTCATAAATTTCTATTTTATGAAAATATAAATGAGGTGGAAAGTGGGAAGACTTTGGGAGTATGGTTGCAAGCATGGGATTTTATCATTGTTTATTCATCTTGACTCACTATTCAAGCATGGGTAAAATTTTATATTGCAATAATTCCATGCTTGAATGAGTGAGTTCCAGGGGTTAGCCATTCACTTGCTCATTCTAACACTTAGCCTTTTTTCTTTAGTTGCTCTCATATGCTCTCTAGCTTCTTCTTCTTCCTCATTGTCATGGTTCAAGCTTCAACCCTCACATGTGATGTGAATCATGAAGCTTGAACACAATATTGTGAGCAAAATCATTTCCCCTACTTCACCATCCTACACTTGACTAGCGATTGAGTGTAGCGTGTTTACTACCCTAAAGAGTTTTGTGTAGAGCTAGCTTGAGTTGGAGGGACTTCACATGGATCATTTTCGGCATGAAGGTCATCGGAGGAAGCTCGTCCAAAGCCTCAAGTGGAGCCTAGTGGAGTCGCGGGACTACTACACGGAGCATGTGAAGTGAAGGACTCGATCTACGAGAGTATAGCCACCTTTCACTTCTTATTTTTTTAGTAGATATCAAACTAAAACCCTAATCAACTAGCTAAAGATCTTGGATAGTCTAGCTTAGCACCTATAAAAATTTGAATTTTGTATGCTTGATGCCACTTGGACCCCATGGTGGTGCTAGGGTCGACTTTCACGGACTGTACGGAGATTGTCACAGATAGGCTCCATAGGGGTTCAGATGAGTTTGCTCATCGGCCTTCTTATCGACAGATACCTCGGTAGCCGTTACGTGCAGCTTGTACCGTTGACGTGCTTGTGGTTAAACCCACTGCTAGTGTAGTGTTGAGTCTTTAGTGTCCCACACAGAGGGTTTCCCTGCATCGGGCAAAAGATGTAGAGGCCGTAATGTTTTACGGCAGGGCTTTGGTCACATACGTGTACTTGTGCACGCATGATGTTCGGGCGAATAATACTAGTGGGCTTTGGTTTATGCCGGATCATAGTATTATATTGATGGATTATTTTCGTCTCATTGTATTCGTATTTTTCGGAATACGGATACGGGTATGTATATACGGATGAGGGGCATTCTTGTAATTTGCTAGAGATTGCTTCTAGAAGAAGACACCTCATTAGGGCTTTATTCTTTTGATTGAAAGATTAATGAGGTGGAGGAAATGAGGTAGATGTTTACATTGAATGAGGCATGGCTACTTGGTGGATCATGGGGTGACTCATGGTATGACTCACTAGGTGACTCATGAAGCATGCTAGATATTTTTGGTGAGATATTTTCTTGCTTGAATTATTAGATGCTTCATAAGTCACAACTCTTAGCCATCTCGTTCTAATGTTTTATTCTACACTAGCTTTTCTTCAAGCTCCTTCTTCTTCCTCTAACCCTAAATCTCTCATGTGTTGAGAATCCTAGGGTACTTAGAGACATACTAATCCATCTACACTCTCTACATCATCTAGGATATCTACTTTATGTTAGTTATATGTATGCCCTAGAGGCCATTATTGTACATATGATGTATATTATAGTGGATGCTTGGATATATAGAGAGGACTTTCTTGCTCGACATGATAGTATGCTATCTGGTTACTCTTTGTCTTAACATGTAGAATTGTATTGTGATACTGTCTTACTCTCACATGTTGATAAAGCCCTTAGAATGTGTACTTGACTACCAGGACTATAATGGAGATCATACTAGTGGGGCCAGGGTAGTCCACAAGTACATCCTATAATTGTTCTTAGTTGAGGGTGTATCGAGACAGGGCATCGATATTCCAGAGTAGACTAGCGTATACGTTTCTTGACTCATATGATGGGCGATGGATGATCCCACTTCCATTGGTGTTTGACATCAAAGATGGTATACGGGTGCTCAGTGGAGACTGGGTATATTGAACGGACTCGCCGAGAACTCCTAGTTGGTATTATACTTATCGTCAGATAGCAGTTCTCTGGTGACACTGGTACATGTTAGTCTGTAGACCCGAGATCGTCATAGAGTCTTGTGTGATTCCCACTGTGCTTTGATTTCCACCTTACCACGTTCAAGAGAACGTGCAAAACAGTGGCTTTTGGGTACAGTCCCGAATCACATGGAGGCAATGAGCGATAGGAGGGGTTTCGTCTCTCCCGGTATTGGGGGTTGATGTTGCGCTGTGCTCGATTGGCTATAACAGGAAGTCCCTGGCCAGGGATGATATGGAGATCTACTGGTAAGTGTTATCAGTAGTTTCTCGACCCATAATGAGCCTCACATCGGCACGACTTATCGGTTACTGGGGTCTGACTTTTACCACCCCTAGACTGGATATGCGATATATCAGACGAAGAGACCAGACTGTACAACAGTGTTACCGACAGGCTTTACAGGAGTATGAGCAGGCTTGCTTGTTGATCTTCTGATCGCTCAATACCCGGATAGCCGTTACGTCCAGCTAGTACCGCGGCTTGTGGATGCTTGATATGATCATCACCTACCGCCGGCGTATTGACGAGTCTTTAGAGTCCTACACAGAGGTTTCCTGATTCAGGCAAAACGAAGTAGGAGCACATATGTGGTATGTGCGGGATCGAGAATAATACGAGTATGTGATACCGTATTCTATTCTCGTGATATGTGATATCGGTCGGTTATATATGATATAGCCGGGTTATCGAATCAAGTGTTGATTCGATAAGATGATACATATTATATTAGTCGGTTATATATGATATAGCCGGATTATTAAATCAAATGTTGATTTGATAATTTAATGTATAGTTGTATATTTGATATGCTAATTTACATTAACTAATATTTGCTCACTTATACTTTTCTTTTCTCATATGTGCATACTTAATATATATGTGATATATATTATTTGTGTTTTCTTTTTTGTGTTATGCTTGATGATACACACTACATGGGTGTATGAGACTTATACCATTCCATTAGATTATTAGGGTTTTATTTATTTAATGCAAATTTAAATTGGTGGGAATTAAGCATGGTTGCAAGCTTTGGAAGCTTGTGGAAATCCTTGACTTAGTCCACTAAATTTGTCTTGCATTAGATATTTATTAACCTAACCTTAATCTTTAGCCATGGTTATGTCTCTACAATTGTTATATGAGATATTTCTCACCCATGATTGCCATTCACTCTCTCATCCATTATTCTCTTCATCTTCATATTCAACAAGAGAAAGCTTTCAAGGTTTTGGTGAGGTAAAGAAATAGAGTGAGAAAAAGAATTCTAAAGTGAGCAAAATTCCTTCTTCATCATCCTCTACTAGATTAGCCATTTAGTTTAGGGTGTTTGCTTCACTAATCTCTAATTAGTGAAGAGGTTGCTTGAGTTGGTGTCTCCTTAAAGTAGATCATCTCGGCCTCGAAGATAATTGTGCAAGCTCGTTCATTTCGACTAGTGGAGCCTACGGAGAGTCCGGATCACCACTACTTGGAGAGAAGGGTCTACACGGAGCATTTGAAGTGAAGGACCGGTTTATAAAGGTTGTATTCCATATTCACTTAGATGTAAAGTTGTTTACATATCGTATTGTCTAATTCTCAAGTTAAGATTCTAGGGTTAGGGTTAAGTGCCATGGAAATTTTTTGAAAATGGCATGGACGATGCCTCCCGAAACCTTGCTATCGTGCTAGGTAACCCTACAGTGGTATTAGAGCCAAGCTAGAGAATTAGACGATGTTTGTTAGATTACGAAACCGAAACTACTCCGAAACTTGAAACAATAAAACCTAGTTTCTGTCTAATCTTTTAAGTCGTTTAATTTTTTTAAGCAACTGCAGAATGTTATATGAGATGCAACATGAAAACTGGACAAATACGAACCCAATTGGACGGTTTTGACCCGGTCACATTCATCAAAGTTCCGAGCTTGCCGACTCCCTGTGCTCAGTTTTGGTTCGTATTCGTTTGGTGTTCTGGTCTTTGAGTTTTGGTGTTTCAGGTGTTGCTTGTTTTTTCTAAAATTGCATGAGATGTTAATTTTCTATAAATGCAATTCAGAGTGTTTCGTAGTCATAATTCTAACATTATTTCGGGTTATTTAGACGGCGTTAAAATGTTTGAACGGATATCAATAACCCAATTTTTCCCTCGACGGAAAATTTTCAAGAGTTGGATTTTTTCCAAGTTAACATTCAAAAATCATGCAAGTAATGCGATGGGCCCTCCAGAAGAACGAAACCCTAACTCGATTCTGTGACCGTAAGAACCGCCACCAAACCCTAGGGTTTGCGGTAGTTCCTCGGCGCCATAGGTGAGTCAAGGGTTGATCTTTCTACGGTTGGTCCATAGGTACTGTGGCATGTACTGAGTATTTTTCAACTACGCTCAAGTGTTGAGCTCTTTGGGAAATTTTGGGTATTTGTTGATTCGATCGGAATGTTTAACATCGTCTAGCTTTTTGTAGAATGTGATACAATATTTGGAATTCATTTGGTTAAGCATGAAAACCAAAGTATGTGATATTTCGGGTTTATGATGTCTAAGGTGATTGTGGATTCCAAATTTTGTAGTTTGACATTTTCTTTTCTGCGACCGTAAGTGGAATATGTGGTGTATCGCCAGTTTCGTTGCTATATGTCAACGACAATTGGGATATGCATATTTACTTGCGTTGATGACATGTGATGTTATGTGTTACTGTGATATGTTATATTGGATCGTCGTGTTTTGAATAGCCGGGGTTTTTATGTGAGATAAGAGTTTTTATTTTCATTCATGTAAAATTCATTGTATGTAATATTCTTTTATTGGGGCACTTCCGGGATGAGGATGATGTCACTATTGTTGTATATTATTTACTTTTCCGCATTATGATAGACCTAAGGTGGGGAGCATAAGTAACCGGGTTCTAGAGTCCAGTGGGAGACCATCTCGAGGAGTCGAGACCGGGTCTCCTAACTCTAGAATTGGTAGGGTTGCTTGCCGCTCTCGTAGAGGTCTAGGTGTAAGTCTACGGTAGCTCCCTGGCCGTCAATCCGAGGCCAAATGCGGAACAAAAACTTTTTACAAAAACGGCGCTATTGTAGTCTTTCACCCGGATCGAACCATTAACACAAACTAGCTAACTAGAAAGATGATAGAAAGGCATACCGATCGATCCGTGTCCTCCGGTCTTTAGCCACCATCCCTAGCTCCTCACGGCATCTCCGATCTTCGGTCATCTCGTCGGAAGGGCACCGCGTCAAGAAGTCTTTTTACGGGCTCCCGCTTCAAACCGAAATAACTCAGACATGAAGTTTGCTAGCCGACATGTCCAAGGTGATATAGAGAATGTGTGTGATAACTTTGTCTTAAGCATCCATTGATTCTCAACACATGAGAGTGTATGGATGGAGGTGGAAGATGAAGCCATGGTGGAACTTGTGAGATAGAGGAAGAAGAAGAAGAGCTTTTCTTTTCTATTGTGTTGAGATAAAAAATGAGAGCACCCATATCAATCCCAAGAGCTAGCCCAAGACTAAGTGGCTGTCACTCTCTCTCTACCTCTCATTTCAACACAATAAACAATCACTAATGTGACATTTGCACAAGAAATAAGACCATGAGTTACCAATGAAGCACATGCCTCATTGAATGCACAAAATCATCACTTCCACTCATAATTTCCACCATCTAAACATTAATCCAAATGTTTAGTCCAAAAAGAGAATGGCAACATCTAAAGTAAACTCGTGACAGATCAAAAGGATACCTCTCACCTGTATATACATACCTGCATCCGGATTCCGACTGAATGCGAATGCAATGAGATGAAAGTAATCCAACAAATCTAATATTAGGATCCGGCTTAAACCAAAGCCCACTAGTATGATCCGTCCGATCATGATCCGTGCATGAATGCACGTATATGATCGAACCCTGCCATAATACCATACGACCTCTACAACATTTCCCCCGAAACTTAGGAAACTATCTGTGGGGGACTCTAAAGACTCGTCGATACGCTGGCGATGAGTTTAACCACAAGCACGTCAGTGGTACTAGCTGTACGTAACGGCCGCCCAGGTATTGACCAAAACGGAAGCCGATGAGCGAACTCATCCTGGAACTCTACTGAGCCTGTCAGTGACAATATCCGTACAGTCCGGCCCGTTCGTCTATGAGTATCGCATGTCGGGCCTAGGGGGATAGTAAACGTCAGACCCCCAAAAGCGGTACAAGTCGTGTCGGAGTATAGCCCAGAACAACCTGAGATACTACTGGAATACCTACCAGTAAATCTCACTTGCCTTGGCCATGGACTTCGTGTAATGGCTCTCCTAGACACAGCGCGATCTTACCCCCAATACCGGGAGAGACGAATCCCCCGCCGATCTGCTCACTGCCTCCATGTGGCACGGGACTGTACCCAACTAAAACCTGTTTACATGACTCCTTTGAGCCGTGGTAGGGTAGTAATCAAAGCACAGTGGGAACTCACACGAGACAAATGACGATCTCAGGTCGATAGACTAACCTTTACACATGTCACCAGGGAACTGCTATCTGACGTTAGGTATAATACCAACTAGCATGTTCCCGGCGAGTCCGTCCGGTGTACTCATAACCCAATGAGCACCTGTATACATCTTAGGTGAACCAACTGACACCAATGGGTTGTGAGACTAGCCACCGCCTCTCGTCGGGGTCTCGACTGTATACACTAGTCTACTAATGGAGTATCGATGCCCAATCTCAAAACTCCCATGACTAGGGACCACTTTAAGGATGTGCATATAGACTACCCAACTCTCACGTATATGATTGCCATCATACTGCTGGTAGTCAAGCAAGAATCCTAAGGGCTCTACCAACGTGTAATAATGATCTGTAATATCAGCTAAAGCATGTACACGATGATAAAGATAAACCAGATAGCATACTATCATCTTGAGTAAGACTGTCCTACCGGTATAGGTCCTCCCTCAATCATTGAAATCACGTGCCTGCGATCCAATAATTGAATTTGAGGGCACTATATCCAACAATCTCCCACTTGCACTCAAGGCTAATTATTGCGATGTCTCATACTCACAGCCTGTGTGATACCGAACACCCAACTCCTCTACTGATCAGTCTCATAAAGCCCGTTTGTGAAACTATTGCATTCGAGGAATAGCCACAGTGAGTGGATCCGCCCTAATCTTCCTTTCAATATCTCTCTTTATCTCAAGTTCGAGGAGAAAGCCATCTCCCGAAATGAGCAATACCTGTCTTAGAATATGTCTGGATATCTGATGGGACCCGGTTCACAAACGAACTCCAAATCCAGAAAACTTCTTAGACTGTATCGTCAACTGAATTTAATCAGTATCCTGCGTCATGCCTCCCTCAGTATCCGCTTGGACCACCTGTCCAATCTACTACCCCTCGTCAGAGTGAAAACTATAACTCTGACAGTCACTCTGTCATCCAGGTCACCTTGGAAGCCTGGAATGATAACCGTCTCCCGAAGGAGGCTGTCGTTATCATATCCCTAGAACATCAACGTATGTTATATAACTGCTTCCGAATATTTCTCCAGGATTGGATTAATATCAACTTATTGCATCTAGTGCAAAAACAACATCTGGTGTGGTACTTGACATCTCATGATTGACTCAATTTCTTAAGAAAGTGATATGTCAATCATGCACATCCCTCTCCCTTTTAGTCTGTAAGACACCTTTGGAGAGGGTGACGCCATCACCTGCAGGTACACCACCATGCCAGGAGTCATCCATTCTAAAGCACCTTTAGAATGCTGTCTAAGTACCCAGATCGGGACACTACCAAAATCTAGATCTAAAACTATAGATCTAGTAACCAGAATGCCTGATATAATATCCAAATCCTATATGGAGAAGCCACTGTGTGACAACCAAAGTATAACCGATCGTAGTATAGGAATATCACTTCCTACTCTGTGTATGTCATCCAAATATCAGGATATCACACCCTACTACCTTCTTAACAGATCCATCTCCTATTCTGATGAAGTCAAAGCCTATAACTGTCACATCAAAAATAGATGATTTATCTCTGCTATATCTGCTTTAGTCTATAAATAGACATAAGCTACTTGTCCACTATGCTTCCGCTGCTCCCACTGACTACGTCAACTCTCTGGCAGAGTCATATACATGTGCACTTCTAAAGCTAGTTTAGAACGACGCTATACTCATCCTCCTTCCGGGTCTCATAGTCTAGAACAACAGTAGTGTCAAGTCTGGGTAAACAAGAACCTCCCTGTCACCGTCTTTGAGCATATCGAAGTACCTTTCGGGCGCCTGAGGTTACCCATCATATCTGCGGAGTGGCTAATGGAATTTCAAACATGATCGAATCTTTAGGTCCTATTAAACTTCCAGTAATCGTTTGCGGTTCTGGAATCACTTCCATTCCTACCATACTCCCACTATTGTTTTCTGAAAAAGTCCATTTTATTAAAACTGTGTCGAGTCAAGAACAATATCACTATTGATCTTACAGATGGTAGAAAGTTAACCCTCGTCATAGCCCGGGTTAACCCACAAACAACCATTACAGAAACGTGCCTTGAGTTATCCAGAGTCTAGTTTTAAGTATAAGCCAGAAAACTCCATATACCTTAACACCGTTAAGATATGAGCCATTCTATATACAATATAGAAACATAGGCACTGATTTAATTTGAATCAGATTCAAATCATGCAGCTGTTTTCAGTGCATGTCAACTAAATGGAAAGTGGACGATCAACATTACTCAACTTAGGAGTGCATCCAAATATGAGTAACCTGAAAAAGAAACAAGTTTCTCAAAAACCATTACTATCAACTGAAAACCAAACAAAAGTATCTACATCTTCGATCACCTTGAAGAAATCCTGATACTTGCGACACATGGTTCTCTACTTTATTCTTGTACCTATAACTTCTCAAAACCTAGACCTTGTATTTCTACGAAA
Organism: Agapanthus africanus; assembly: GCA_030015575.1. NCBI lineage: Eukaryota > Viridiplantae > Streptophyta > Magnoliopsida > Asparagales > Amaryllidaceae > Agapanthus > Agapanthus africanus. The sequence goes on from JASDDO010000012.1 coordinate 151,349,484, forward strand.
CACTTGTCTAAAAACTTGAGAAGTCACAAGTAAACAGAATACAGTACGGGGACCAACCCCTTTGTCTTAGTGGACACTGGACAACATACAATACTCTGTATAAGTTCCCTGAGTTTAATAACTCAAAACCTTATGCGTTGTAGATTGAAAACTGTACTATGGTTATGAAGAATTACACCGTTGTTGAATGCTCCTTACCTAACCATCAACTGATATAGGTAAATGTCATAGACATAATTTCAAAAAGTTATATCTTACTTTATAAAAAATAAACGTACAGATATATCAGTTTGAAATTGGTGCATAACAACGGATATTCAAAACCAAATATTTGCCGTCTGGCAAATACCCAGACGATTTCATCAAATATCACCAATTACAACGAATCTCGATATAGTGAGGATTATCACCTAATTCCCAATAACTTACTCCCACTCATCATCTGTAAAACCATACAGTTGTGAGAATCATACCTGGTAAATACATACCCTGGAGTAAGGATCTAATTGGGAAATCAGTTTTCATTAACAATACACAGTGAAACTGAAACATGAATATGTTTCGAAAGGGTATCCGGATATTCCTAGTAATGCCTCTTCCATTATCAGATTCACGACTGTAACCGTATATTTCTTTGCCATCTCTCCAAATCCCTTTATTTGTCTTTAGTCGTTACCTTCTGTACACCATCGTTAGGCTAAATGGTTTTCTTCCTTCCCTACCGTTCGGCACCAGCCTATGGTTTGGAAGAAGACCATCCAATAAGCGTAATAGGTGTACTGTCCAAATTCTAGGAGCACTCGCAACGCGAGAGAAGGTAAAGGTAAAAGACAACTGAATAAACCTTATTCTTATTTCTCCTGAACCAGAATCCATCCCCGAACTGGAACAAGTCCCTTCGAGTTCGTATATAACTATACGATGGAGCATCCGATAAACTGTGGATCTTCGTAGTGACACGGGGTGTTCTTGAGAAATACAAAGGTGAAGTAGGAGTGGCGATGAAAATACGTGGTTTGGTCGTGAATGATAGCAGTCGCAATTTACTTTGCCCTCTTTCAAATCCCTTTATTTGTCTTTACTTAATACCTTATGTACACCACACTTAGACTAATTGGTTTTCTTCATTCCCTACCTTTCGACACCTGCCTATGGTTTGGAAGAAGACTATCCAATAAGCGTAATAGGTATACCTTTCTCCTAATCCTAGGAGCCCTCACAACCTAAGAGAAGGTAAAAGGAAAAAACAACTGAACAGTCCTATTCAATCTCTCCAGAACCAGAATCCATCCTCAAATCTGGAACAAGTTCCTTCGAGTTCGTATATAACCATACGATGGATATATCCAATGGAAGTGGATGTTCGTAGTGATACGGGGTGTTCTGGAGAAATGCAAAGGGTAAAAGAAGGAGTGGCAATGTTGTATGCAACTCAGACAATCCAAAAGCCAGTGTTTTAAGAAAGTTCGGTTAACTTGGTCACTGAGTTATAGTCTAGGGTCGGGTCATGGTCGCTGCCAGAGAGAGAGAGAGAGAAAAGAAACACTCTGCGTGCACTCTAACCTAGATCAGAATGGTTATCACTTTATCTAATCAGGAAACCTCCCACTGTATCCTCAAATTCTCCTCCAAACCTGAAAGAAGAATTAGTCGGGATCACCCGAGGAGTAAACCAACTCATCAGTGGGAATCGGGATCCAACTATCTTCTTATGATAACGTGATGGAATCCACTCACGTTATCACACTCTAGAAGGTATGCGCATGCCTGGCAAGTTTCAGTTTCTTTAGAAACTCCCGATGTGATTTTTACCCCATGCTCTTATGACCTTGACTAAGGCCAACAAATAATAAGTCACATGTCAAGTTCTACCCGTCATTGTCCAGGTTAATTTGAACCCACCCGTATAAGCCCTTGACTAGGGCCAACAAGGCTGTATGCCTGTCCCAAACCAACACATTTATCTATGCAACAGAAAAGTAACAAATAGCTACCATACATTATGCTTGACTAAGGCCAACAAACATAGCATGAATACTAAGTGCTACCCGTCTGAAATGACGGAGGGCTACGAATGGTTTTTGGCGAAAAACCTTTAATGTAATGAACTTGATATCGTTAAAGGAACCGGATAGCTTTTTACAAATATATAGTGGCGAAAACCTTTGCTAAAGAGGCCACTCCCGGTGAAGGGATCTCGGCTCTTTCCCCGTAGAATGAGGTGCAGGATATTCCAACTGAATACCGCAATGCAAAGCAACAAGTAATTGACTATAGTGAAGTTATTACCCTGACGCAAACTTCTGTCCAAGGGGTCACTCCCGATGAAGGGATCTCGGCCCTTGCATCATCGAATGAGGTGCTGGATATTCATAACCAAATACCTCTGTGCAAAACAAAAAAAACGTCCTTGCAATAACAGCTTTTTGAAAAATGTTCCAACAACATTGAACAGGTTTGTTTCCTTGCATTGATCTGATTCAACGCAGTCCCATCAATTAATCACACCACAAAAGAAAGAAAATATGATGTACGTATATGCCATCCGCATTCGCCACTGGGACCCGTCATCACTCGTTAGGTTACTTAACTAACGACAGAGCGGGGACTGGGCTAGCGCGGGTGTAAAACATATACAACATCTACAAGTATATATATAACAATATATAATATCTCTCCAGGCGTGATAAATGCAACATCATAGAAAGTAATAAGCATAACAGAACAATACAGATAATCTGGGAGCCCCGGGTTTCATCGAGCCGCAAGTGAAACCCGACGTTCCCCTGGTCGTGTGGATAGCCTGTGCAATGAAAACCTATACCCCTATGAGTGCGGCAAGTTACCCGCCAAAACATGAAGCGAGGCAGCCCCTTTCAGCAAAGTGAATGTACCACCCAGCACTTTACTGAATCCGGTAACTTGAGCACCCTTCCTTGGGTCAACCTATACCCCCTACAAGTGCGGCGAACAGCCCGCCAATTCTAAAGTGAAGCCCCCTCCGTCTCAAAGCCATAAGATGTGGGCCCGTTGCCCTCTAGATACCGGCTATCCGTGCACTCCACCGCGGGGTAATCCTAGTACAGAAAAGAAAAATATGTACAACGGGTACATCGACCTCAACCCGGTCGTGCCCCAAAAGAATAATATACAAACAGGCAGTGATGGCAGTCCACATGTCGGACGCTCGCCCCGCAATATCAAATGTACAAATAAAACTAAACTGCACTACCATTGAATGCAAGCTATCCACCACGACAAATCCGCAACATCACAGCACAACACAAAACATCAACGTGAATGTCACGTTCGCAAACTCGTCTAAAAGAGCTATAGCAACCAGACAAGATTTACCGCTCGAATAATATTCATGGTCGCAGATATAATGTAAGCACTGTAAACTAACATATTTAAAATCTCGATTGACAAAACTTCCTGAAGTGGACCCCAAGTACAAATCCAGTACTCAAAAAAAATCTGGGCCTAAACAAAATATTCCAGAAACCACAATTCCATATGAAAGACACCCAGAAGAAATATGGTGCACTGAATCGACTATTGCGCCACGCAACCGCGGCAAACATGGTGGTTCCGCCGCGGTTCTGCGGTGTGATGGTACGATCGTGCTCCCAAATTTCTTCCAGAGTCTTAAAAAAGCCTGCACGATTTTCTGACATACCCAAAATAATTTTTCGACCACTTTTAAATTTCGACAGAAACTTCATGAAATGGAATCATGGTTTTGGAAATTTCGTTCAATCGATGTTTTAAACAAGTTAGAACAAGCTAGTAATGGTTAATGGTATGGCTCTGATACCATGTAAGTCTACGGTAGCGCCCCGGCCGTCAATCCGAGGTCAAACGCGGAGCAAAAACTTTTTACGAAACTGGCGCTATCGTAGTCTTTCACCCGGATCGAACCATTAACACAAACTAGCTAACTAGAAAGATGATAAAAAGGCTATACCGATCGATCTGTGTCCTTCGGTCTTTAGCCACCATCCCTAGCTCCTCGAGGCATCTTTGATCTCCGGTCTCCTCGTCGGAAGGGCACCACGTCAAGAAGTCTTTTTACGGGCTCCCGCTTCAAAACGAAGCAACTCGAACATGAAGTTTGCTAGCTGATTGATTCGTTTTCTTTGTGTATCGTGTTTTGAAAATGTATAGAAATCAAAACCAAAAATATTTTGACCGCAATCAATAACGGTGTCGGATGTAGCGCTTTAGCGAGTGCGGATCGTCCACAGGGAAAGTGAGATCCGCTCGTATCTCGAATTAGATGAATTGAAAATTTAAAGAAAAGAAAGAAAAGACAATTCAATCCAAGATTTGTAAAATGAATTCAAGAATCATCTAGATCTAAATCTAATTAACAAGAAAACATTTAAAAATCAAGAATCAAGAAGTGATGATATCCAATCCAATAATCAAGAATCGAAGTGAGGCTCGTAGGAATCGATCGAATCTATAGACGTGATGAAATCTATTGATTACGTATTCTTATCCATTAATGATTTGACACTAGATCGATGACGATTAATCGAGCTTTAAGGATCTTTTAAAGAAACTAGGGTTTCTTTATCTCATCCTTTGTCCTTTCGATGAATCTCATTCAACCAAACTAGCCTCTAGTAAATTCAAGAATCGATCGTGGATCCCTAATTAAGAGCGAACACAATCAAGAAAGCATCGCTCGAAACTAGGTTGCCGATTCTTCAATTTACAAGAGTTTACAAAACTTATAGGAATTAAGAATCCTTTCAAGATTTGTAACATCATCGTCTATTGATCGTCTCGATTCCTCCAAGAGCGGATTTTTACTCAAACATCACAACACGAAACACAATCACAAATTGAGATCTAGTCATGATGCAAGAATGTAAAGAAAGCAAGATATAGAAATTTCACCTTTATTTATCAACAATTTGTTACAATTCACTCGAGATCTACAAGAGGAAAGAACTTGATCGTTGATTTCGGCTTCGCTCGTCTCCTTGAGTCGCGGATCTCCTTGGATCACTTGCTCCGTTGCAGTCCGGCGTCGCTTTCTAAAGGATCGAAGGCTTCATGCTTGATTTGGTACTCGGAGTTCTTGATTTTTGGCTTTGGAATTTGAATTGGTGATTAGGGTTTACAAGTTGTGTCACTCAACTTGTGTTGGGGAAATTGGAGAACAACCCTAGAAGTGAAGCCTTAGGGTTCCTTTTATAGCCTTCACTAGCTTTGGCTTCCTTTAGAAGCTAGGTTTAGTTTAGCTTCCCTTGTAAGCTAGGTAGTTAGGTAGAAGCTTCTAGAGGTAGTTAGTTAGGCTTAGCTTCTTTCATAAGCTTGGAGGTTAGGGAGAAGCTTCTAGGCTTAGGTTGTTAAGTAGCTTGCTTTGGAAGCTTGAGGGTGATTAGCTTGGAATGTAAGCCTTGCTGTTCTGGCAGAAACTTCTGGAATTTTCTGGAATTTGCGGTGGCTTGAAGAGGTGTAGGACTTGAGAGAAGAATACTGCAGAAGATTTCAGCTGACGATACGCCTTTATGGCCGCGGATCCGCGGCGCCAAGGTGGTTCTGGCCGCGGAAGCGCGGCCCATTGGTTGCCTCCGCGGCCCATTGGTTGCCTCTCTGTGTGTACATTCTGGTATATATTGGTTCTGGCTTTAGGTATATTTCCTGATGTGTTGAATCTCAAAATTCTTTCTTGATTACTGCCAGATCTCAAAGTCCTGTAGTTGGCGTAGTTTTATCAGCATTTTTCCCTTTTTTGCTCCTCCTGCAATTTCCTGCACAGGTTCTCGAAACAAGTGTTGCGCTATACAAAGATTATGCGATGCCATGATAAACACTCAATTTCCCTCTAAATATCGGTATTAAAGTATAACACATGTAATTTGGTATTTTACGGCTGTTTTTCTAATATGTGCTATATTAATACCGAACACTTCTAGATGAGTGCAAATGGTAGGGAAATTGTCGTGTTAAAATGCAATATTTTCGACTGATCAAATTCCCCCAAACTTATTTTCGGTCATCTCAAGCGAATTATTTTATTAAAAAGAGAAGGAGAAAATAAAGAAAGAGAGAAACTAACTAGCACACTTTCGTAGGCAACACGATTGCACTGAGCACATGCAATAAGCCTTTAAACCTCTAGGTGTCCCTAGTAGGAGGAGTGTTGTCTCCTGAGGGTTTTCAGCGGATTGCACCCACAAAATCCAATAATAAAAGGAAGACCGTGAATATTACATATAAAGATAAGAATTGTAAAAGAAAAGCTTTGAAATTTAGAGTTTCCAACTATGCTAGCTTTTCAGTTGTCATGAGCCCTATCTTAATAGTCATGAAAAGATGTTAGAAATCACATCCTCCCTCAATAAAACATCGTCTTTATTTTTCATTCCTATCTTTCTTCCAAACATCGATCATATAACCCTACGTGTGTGTAAAGAACATCCCTACACCCGGAGAATTCAATTCAAGCTATCATACTCTTGTCCATCTGCCTCAGTACTTTTTCATTAATGAATATTTAGATGGATTTGCTCACACATTTTCAAGCGACCGTTAATACTTCTTGAGGTACTAACCGACCGATTACTCATGTGCTTGCTTATTAGGTGTATTTTCCTCGTCTTGCACCACCTAAGGCTTAGCAGTGACTCCCAGACCAGTTGGTCTAAGGCACTAGGTGATGAAGCACCCTCGCTATATTTTTTTATTGCTGCCTTGGCGATAACAAAACCAGTGTTCATTTTTTTTCTTCACCATTTTATATTTTATTCATTTATTTTTATTTCCTTCATACTTTGGCTTTTAGACAAGAGCATTTCAAGGTATCTTCTACTATCCCGAGTTTCAAGACGTGTGTAAGTGCATATATTAGGGTATCAACGTTCAAAATGTTTGGCTTCCAGAATATGAACTATTTTTCAGACTTATTTTTATCCACAGATTAGTGACTTCCTTCATCTTACTAACCCTTGGGACAACGGCTCATAACTACTTATTACTAGTTCGTTTAAGAAAACTTCTAATTTTCTTGGTTTTCTTAAATTTTTCTAATCTTTTGGATGTAATTTTTCACTATCTAATCTTTTATTATCTTATTTATGTACAAAATTAAATATTAAATATTTTTATCTTTTGAAATTTTTTAAATTTTTATGGGTTTTGAAAAAATGTTTTGTGCTTATGCAAAATGATATGCAAATGATGCGAAAAATAAGCACAAATCTCTCCCAAACTTGTTTTCAACAGTGTCATCACTGTTGCCGTCTGCTATCTTACAAAAACCTGTAAGCCTGGGAGGAAATTTATTAATGGGGGCAAAATATTTAAGTGAAGATCCTCCCCTAAACTTATTCTTTTCACTCATCTCCATTCAAAAGATAATAAAGTAATATACAGGACATGGAGGTGAGACGGAGGAATTTTAATCACAATAACATGGCTCCTGTAAGAACAGGAGCTCCTCCGTGGGGTCAGTGGAAAAATACAGCTTTAGTCTATGTCCATTCACTTTGAAAAATGTGTCGTTTTTAACATTTTCTACCTCAACTGCCCCGTGCGGGTATACAGACCGCACAACAAAAGGTCCCTTCCACCGAGATCATAGCTTACCCGCGTGAAGCTGTAGTCGTGAATCATAAAGAAGGACTTGTTGACCAGGTGTAAACGTTTTCCTCAAAATGTTTTTATCGTGAAATACCTTAGTCCGATTCTTTATGATTACAGCGTTATCATAAGCTTCATCGCGGAGTTCACTTAGCTCATTTAATTGCAGCTTCCGAAAGTTGCAGGCTTGATTCAAGTCAAAGTTGATTTCTTTAATAGCCCACATTGCTTTGTGCTCAATCTCGACTGGTAAGTGACAAGCCTTCCCAAACACTAACCTATAAGGAGACATCCCTAGATCGGTCTTATATGCAGTTCGGAATGCCCAAAGAGCATCCGTCAATTTGGTCGACCAATCTTTTCTATTCTTCACAACAGTCTTCTCCAGGATTTGTTTGATCTGTCTATTCAAAATCTTAGCCTGCCCGCTCGTTTGGGGATGATAGGGTGTGGAAAGTTTGTGGTTGATTGCATATTTCCGCATCAAAGTCTCGAAAGACCTGTTGCAGAAATGTGTCCCGTTATCGCTAATGATAGCGCGTGGGTGTCCAAATCGCGAAAAGATGTTTTCTTTTAAGAACTTAATGACAACCTTTTTTTCATTAGTGCGACATGAAATAGCTTCAATCCACTTTGAGACGTAATCAACCGCAAGCAGTATGTACAGATTCCCAAAGGAGTTGGAAAAGGGACCCATAAAGTCAATGCCCCAAACATCGAAAATTTCAACCACTAAGATGGGTTGTTGTGGCATCTCATTTCTCCGGGAAATCCTACCCGTGTGTTGACACTGTGTACCTGTTTTGCAATGATCAATGCGTCTTTGAAAAAGGTCGGTCAATAAAAACCGCATTGCAAAACCTTATCCGCCGTCTTTTTAGGACCGAAGTGACCCCCACATGCCTGATCATGACTAAAAGATAGAACACTCTTGAATTCCTCATTTGGGACACACCGGCGAATGATCTGATCAGGACAATACTTAAACAGATAGGGTTCATCCCAGTAAAAGTGTTTTACTTGGGATAGAAAACGATGTTTGTCCTGTTTTGACCAATCGCTGGGTATAAGTCCCGTGACAAGATAGTTCACAATATCCCTGAACAAAGGTTCATCGGATACGTTTAAGAGTTGTTCGTCCGGAAAAGAATCATTGATCGGCAGGGTCACAGGTGAAGAAGAGATGCGTGAAAGATGGTCGGCTACAACGTTTTCACATCCTTTCTTATCTTTGATAACAAGATCAAATTCTTGTAATAGAAGGATCCAACGTATTAGCCTACCCTTAGCATCCTTCTTCGCCAAAAGATGTTTTAAGGCGGAGTGGTCAGTGTACACAACAATTGGTGAGCCAATCAAGTAAGGCCTGAATTTTTCTAATGCAAATACAACTGCCAAAAGTTCTTTTTCGGTAGTTGTATAGTTAATTTGAGCATCGTTCAGGGTCTTACTTGCATAATAGATCACGTGTGGCATCTTTTCAATGTGATGTCCTAAGACTGCACCAACTTCAAAATCTGATGCATCACACATAAGCTCAAAAGAGTGGTCCCAATCTGGAGATGATAGAACGGGGGCTGTAGTGAGAGAGTGTTTGAGTGAGTCGAATGCTGTCTCACAATCCGAGTCAAAGTGGAAGGTCGTATCCTTGGCCAAGAGAAGAGTTAAGGGTCTAGCAATTTTGCTAAAATCCTTAATGAATCTCCTATAAAAGCCTGCATGGCCAAGAAATGATCGGATATCCTTGACGCTTTTGGGATGGGGATGGTTTTGAATGACATCTATCTTAGCTCTGTCAACCTCAATGCCTTTCCGTGAAATAACATGTCCAAGCACAATTCCCTCTTGGACCATGAAATGGCATTTTTCCCAATTCAAGGTTAAGTTCTTCTCTTTGCAACGAGTAAGAACTGTGTCAAGATTCGATAGGCAGTTAGAAAAAGAGTATCCGAAAATCGAGAAATCGTCCATGAAAATCTCCAAAGAATTCTCGACCATGTCCGAGAATATCCCCATCATACACCGCTGAAATGTAGCGGGAGCGTTGCATAACCCAAAGGGCATGCGACTATAAGCAAAGGTACCAAAAGGACAAGTAATTGTGGTTTTATCTTGATCCTTTTTGGCAATGGGGACCTGATTATAGCCAGAGTATCCGTCCATAAAGCAATAATACTCATGTCCAGCTAAGCGTTCCAGCATCTGATCAATGAAAGGTAGAGGAAAGTGGTCTTTCCTTATAGCGGCATTGAGTTTTCTATAATCAATACATACACGCCACCCAGTTTGGGCGCGTGTCTGAATTAACTCATTTTCCTCATTGGTAATAACAGTGATGCCAGATTTCTTAGGAACGACATGAATTGGACTCACCCATTGGCTATCGTAGATTGGGTAAATAATACCATTGTCAAGGCATTTGGCGATCTCTTTCTTCACCGCATCCTTCATGACGGGGTTCAACCGTCTCTGTGGTTCTCGGGTTGGTTTGGCATCATCCATCAAGTGTATATGATGTTCTACAATCAAGGAACTAATCCCTTTGATGTCCGCCATGGTCCAACCAAACGCCTGCCTATTAGATCTCAATACCGTCAAAAGTGCATTCTCTTGCTCTGATGCTAGAGAAGCGGATATGATAACCGGTAAAGACTCATTCTCACATAAATATGCATATTTAAGATGAGAAGGTAAAAGTTTGAGATCTAATGCTGGCGGAGAAATAATAGAAGGTGGGATCATCGAATGATTTTCGGAGTCACAAAGAAGCTCAAAGCCTGCATAAGATACAGACTCGGATGGTGATGAGTCAGGAGTGTCAGACTCAAGCGTGGAAAATGTGTCCTCACTAAGATGTACAAGATCAAACATTGATGTGGTAGTGTCGTCGAGATCTTCAAAGTAAAGTTCATCAACTCCGCAACTTTCGGGAGCAATCTCGTGGACAGAGCACACATCAAGGATATGAGCAGAGGGTTCAGATGGCTGACTTCCAATTTTGTAGATGTTCAGTTCAATTGTCATATTTCCAAATGATAAGTTCATTGAACCGTTTCTACAGTTAATGACAGCATTGGAAGTGGCAAGGAATGGTCGACCCAAAATCACCGGAATTTGACTCCGTGGGTTTGCTACAGGTTGTGTATCGAGAACAATGAAGTCCAAAGGGAATACAAATTCCCCGACTTTTATCAACACATCCTCTCGTTCACCCCTAGGTTTGGTGATTGAACGGTCTGCCATTTGGAGAGTGCAGTGAGCTGGTTGCAACTCTCCAATCCCTAGCTGCTCATAAACAGAATATGGAAGCAGGTTAACACTAGCGCCCAGGTCAAGAAGAGCACGGTTGATGTTTTTACCTCCAATAGAAATCGATATCGTAGGACATCCTGGGTCCTTACGTTTCTTTGGTAGCTGTGGGATAAAAGCAGTGCTAATATTATTCGACATGAATACCTTCTTTGGCACTTGAGTCTTTCTCTTCCTAGTGCACAAGTCTTTAAGAATTTTCGCATAAGCGGGGACTTGTTGAATAGCATCTAGGAGAGGGATGTTGATGTTAACCTGTTTGAACATTTCCATAATCTTCTCCATATGTGGACTCGATTTGTTACCCCTTAACCGATTCGGATAAGGAGCTTTAGCAATAAGCGCTGGGTCCATCATAGGAGAAGGTGGTGTGTGTAGACATGATCCCAGATTAGGAGTGGGGATCGTCTGTGGTGGACTAGAAGAGGGTTGCTGAGGTAAAGAGCCTTATGGGAAACGGAGAATAGGCTCGTGAGAAGGCGGTGGGGTAGAAGAACAAGGATCAGAAGTAGAAGTGGGTGTGTGAGGAAAGGTCTCAGCCGGGGTGTTATTGATAGATCTTTCAGTATCATCAATCTCTTCCCCAACATGATTATTCAGCACTCTCCCTGATCTCAACGTTGTGATGGCATTTACATTGTAATGCCCAGGATTCAGTAGGGGTTGAGACGGAAGTTTCCCTTTTTCTCTCGCACTAATTTTGGCTTTTAATTGTGCAATTTGTTCTTCCATCGATTTAATATTCTCATTTTGAGAGACAACGATCTTCATCACATTATCGAAGGAAGATTGCATTTTTGCCGTCCCTTGGATGGATTGTTTCATGAAAGTATCCAAGGTTTGTGCTAGTGCAGAGGTATTATCTGTACCGGTCAATTGCAAAGAGTTTTCATGTGGTGTAAAAGTGTTGGCCGGATTTTGGAAGTTTTGTGATTGGTAGGGGTGCTGAGTGAGTTGAAGTGGTTGCTGTTGTGGTGGAAAAGCCCTTTGGAAACTGTTTTGGTTTGGAACCGTGTGTTGATTTTATTGTTGGTTCCAAGCAAAATTAGGGTGATTCCTCCAACCCGGATTGTATGTGGAAGAATATGGATCGTTTTTAGGTCTTTGAAATGCGGCATTGGTATGCTCTTGACCTTGAAACGGAGAATTCAATGGACATTCTTCCATCAAATGAGAAGGATCAGAACAGCATCCACATACAGTTTTGGAGAGTGACATTTGATTTAGGGCGGCAGCTGAAAATTTGTTTTCCATAGTGTCGAATTTCTTGTGTAAAGCTGAAATTTCAGCTTTAACTCCTATGGAAACATCCGATTGGTTATTGCCACCCCTAAACGATTGACTCTCCCACTGTAAAGATTTTTCAGCGAAATCTTCTAAGTATTTCCAAGCTTCCCCATCGTCTTTGGTCATAAAATTGCCTTGACACATGTTTTCAAAGCTCTGTTTAGTGGCAGGGTTAATGCCCTCATATATGATTCGGCACAGATCCCATCTAGGGATTCCGTGATGTGGACATTAAACCAACAGATCCTTGAAGCGGTCAAGACATTTTGAAAATGGTTCATTTGGAAGCTGGGTGAATTGATTTATTTCGCTACGGACTCGAGCTGTCTTGTGATTAGGGTAGAATTTCTTAAGGAATGCTGCAACGAATTCTTCCCAATTCGTAATGGAATGTGCGGTAGTGTTATACAGCCACTTCTCGGCTATATCGTACAAGGTAAATGGAAGAAGACGTAGACGCATAGCATCCACAGAAATCTGTGAGGTACCCATCATTGCGCATACATTTTCAAATTTGGTAATAAAGACATATGCGTCTTCAGTCTCGAGACCGTGATATTTGGGTAGAAGGTTGATGTATTGGGGGTTTAATCTCAAAATTATCCCCGTTGGCTGGTGGAATGGATAAGCAGGTCGAAAGAGGACCTCGCATAGGATAACACCTCTCTTGGAGAGAGATGCGGGGTGGATTCTGCGCACCAACGGATGGCGGCGGATTAGTGGTAAAGAAGTTCGATGGAGAAGGATCCATTGATGTGGGTGTGGTGGTGGCTAAAGAAGAGGTAAATGTAGAAATACTGACTTCCGAGTCGATCGGGGAAACACAGACTAAACGGGCACTAGAATCCCATGTCCAGCTTATCTTGCACTAAAAGGGTTTAGTACAAGTGGCAGCGTGAATATAATTAGAGAAAATGAATGAAGTGGTTGGTGTTTGTTTTAAAAAATATACGGACTTTTTTTGAAAAGATGATGCAAATCACAACAAATGCAACAAGCAACCCTAAGTCTAGTGGTCACCTAGGTCAAGTCTCTAGACCGCTCCTAACTGCCAAAAGACAAGTCGCAGGATCAATCCTCCACTGCCTCTTTGTCTCTCCTATGGCCAGGTAAGTGCCAGGTAAGTGGGAGGTTCTTTACTACGTAAGTAGTGGGCCTAATTAAGTAACCACTTGCCTTAGACACAATTGCCTTAGACACCACAAAAGAAACGCGGATAAGCAATGAATTACCCACGGTCTTCTTCCGTCCTAAGTGAGTACGACGGTCCTTAGAGTCATGTCTAGATTTCTTTTAGTTAATGAGGGTAATGCGGATGCAAGTTTGTGATTTTCGGGGCTTAGGAAGGGTAATGAACTCCCCACCTAATCTGGATTTGGCCGTGCCCCTTAAATTCCGTATTAATATGCAAACAACCAAAAATCAAAAACACGCACAATTTTTATTGCTTTTTGCGGCGCTGCGAATTATTTGCAAAGAAACCTGCAGCAAATTTGTTATTGGAGCAGATTGAGAAGGAGATAAGAAAGTCAAGAAGTCACCTGAGAATTTTCGTACATTGTCGCCGCGGTTCCACCGCGATTACCTCCTTAAACCGCGGATCCGCCGCAGTTATACAAGATCAATGCACAAAAATTTCACAGAATGCCTTTGTTCACTCCTTCAGCCCTCTGGAATATTCCAAATATTTTTCCAATTGCACAGCAGACTCCAGATTTCCTTGCAATAAATCACAACGAATCGTTTAGTGTTTGCGCGAATTTTGATCTCAAAATTATGATGGAATAAACTTCTCAATTCAAATTTCAAAAACGAACGAATTAGCGCACTATCCCCGGTAACGGCGCCATTTGATTGATTCGTTTTCTTTGTGTGTCGTGTTTTGAAAATGTATAGAAATCACAACCAAAAATATTTTGACCGCAATCAATAACGGTGTCGGATGTAGCGCGTTAGCGAGTGCGGATCGTCCACAGGGAAAGTGAGATCCGTTAGTATTTCGAATTAGATGAATTGAAAATTTAAAGAAAAGAAAGAAAAGACAATTCAATCCAAGATTTGTAAAATGAATTCAAGAATCATCTAGATCTAAATCTAATTAACAAGAAAACATTTAAAAATCAAGAATCAAGAAGTGATGATATCCAATCCAATAATCAAGAATCGAAGTGAGGCTCGTAGGAATCGATTGAATCTATAGACGTGATGAAATCTATTGATTACGTATTCTTATCCATTAATGATTTGACACTAGATCGATGACGATTAATCGATCTTTAAGGATCATTTAAAGAAACTAGGGGTTTCTTTATCTCATCCTTTGTCCTTTCGATGAATCTCATTCAACCAAACTAGCCTCTAGTAAATTCAAGAATCGATCGTGGATCCCTAATTAAGAGCGAACACAATCAAGAAAGCATCGCTCGAAACTAGGTTGCCGATTCTTCAATTTACAAGAGTTTACAAAACTTATAGGAATTAAGAATCCTTTCAAGATTTGTAACATCATCGTCTATTGATCGTCTCGATTCCTCCAAGAGCGAAGTTTTACTCAAACATCACAACACGAAACACAATCACAAATTGAGATCTAGTCATGATGCAAGAATGTAAAGAAAGCAAGATATAGAAATTTCACCTTTATTTATCAACAATTTGTTACAATTCACTCGAGATCTACAAGAGGAAAGAACTTGATCGTTGATTTCGGCTTCGCTCGTCTCCTTGAGTCGCGGATCTATTTGGATCACTTGCTCCGTTGAAGTCCGGCGTCGCTTTCTAAAGGATCGAAGGCTTCATGCTTGATTTGGTACCCGGAATTCTTGATTTTTGGCTTTGGAATTTGAATTGGTGATTAGGGTTTACAAGTTGTGTCACTCAACTTGTGTTGGGGAAATTGGAGAACAACCCTAGAAGTGAAGCCTTAGGGTTTCTTTTATAGCCTTCACTAGCTTTGGCTTCCTTTAGAAGCTAGGTTTAGTTTAGCTTCCCTTGTAAGCTAGGTAGTTAGGTAGAAGCTTCTAGAGGTAGTTAGTTAGGCTTAGCTTCCTTCATAAGCTTGGAGGTTAGGGAGAAGCTTCTAGGCTTAGGTTGTTAAGTAGCTTGCTTTGGATGCTTGAGGGTGATTAGCTTGGAATGTAAGCCTTGCTGTTCTGGCAGAAACTTCTGGAATTTTCTGGAATTTGCAGTGGCTTGAAGAGGTGTAGGACTTAAGAGAAGAATACTGCAGAAGATTTCAGCTGACGATACGCCTTTATGGCCGTGGATCTGCGGCGCCAAAGTGGTTCTGGCCACGGAACCGCGGCCCATTGGTTGCCTCTCTGTGTGTACATTCTGGTATATATTGGTTCTGGCTTTAGGTATATTTCCTGATGTGTTGAATCTCAAAATTCTTTCTGGATTACTGCCTGATCTCAAGTCCTGGAGTTGGCGTATTTTTATCAGCATTTTTTCCTGTTTTTGCTCTTCTCCTGCAATTTCCTGCACAGGTTCTCGAAATAAGTGTTGCGCTATACAAAGATTATGCGATGCCATGATAAACACTCAATTTCCCTCTAAATGCGGTATTAAAGTATAACACATGTAATTTGGTATTTTACGGCTGTTTTGCTAATATGTGCTATATTAATACCGAACACTTCTAGATGAGTGCAAATGGTAGGGAAATTGTCGTGTTAAAAATGCAATATTTTCGACTGATCACTAGCCGACATATCCAAGGTGATGTAGAGACTGTGTGTGAAAACTTTGTCTCAAACATCCATTGATTCTCAACACATGAGAGTGTATAGATGGAGGTGGAAGATGAAGCCATGGTGGAACTTGTGTGCTAGAGGAAGAAAAAGAAGAAGAGCTTTTCTTTTCTATTGTGTTGAGAGAAAAAATGAGAGCACCCATATCAATCCCAAGAGCTAGCCCAAGGCTAAGTGGCTGTCCACTCTCTCTCCACCTCTCATTTCAACACAATAAACAATCACTAATGTGACATTTGCATAAGAAATAAGACCATGAGTCACCAATGAAGCACATGTCTCATTTAATGCAAAAAATAATCACTTCCACTCACAATTTCCACCATCTAAACATTTAGTCCAAAAAGAGAATGGCAACATCTAAAGTAAACTCGTGACGGATCACAAGGATACCCTTTATCTGAATATACATACCTGCATCCGCATTCCGACTGAATGCGAATGCAATGAGACGAAAGTAATCCAACAAATCTTATACTAGGATCCAGCTTAAACCAAAGCCCACTAGTATGATCCGTCCGATCATGATCTATGCACGACTGCATGTATATGATCGAACCCTGCCATAATACCATACGGCCTCTACAACGTTTCGCCCGAAACTTGGGAAACTATCTGTGGGGGCCTCTAAAGAATCGTCGATACGCTGGCGGTGGGTTTAACCACAAGCACGTCAGTGGTACTAGCTGTACGTAACGGCCGCCCAGGTATTGACCAAAAGGGAAGCCGATGAGCGAACTCATCCTGGAACCGTACTGAGCCTGTCGGTGACAATATCTGTACAGTCCGGTCCATTCGTCTATGAGTATCACATGTCGGGCCTAGGGGGCTGGTAAACGTCAGACCCCCAAAAGCGGTACAAGTCGTGTCGGAGTGTAGCCCAGAACACCTTGAGATACTACTGGAATACCTACCAGTATATCTCACTTGCCTTAGCCAAGGACATCATGTAATGGCTCTCCTAGACACAGCGCGATCTCACCCCCAATACCGGGAGAGACGAATCCCCTGCCGATCTGCTCACTGCCTCCATGTGGCTCGGGACTGTACCCAACTAAAACCCGTTTGCACGACTCCTTTGAGCCGTGGTAGGGTAGTAATCAAAGCACAGTGGGAACTTATATGAGACAAATGACGATCTCAGGTCGATATACTAACCTGTACATATGTCATCAGGGAACTGCTATCTGACGTTAGGTATAATACCAACTACCATGTTCCCGGCGAGTCCGTCCGGTGTACTCATAACCCAATGAGCACCTGTATACATCTTAGGTGAACCAACTGACACCAATGGCTTGTGAGACTGGCCACCGCCCCTCGTCGGGGTCTCGACTGTATACACCAGTCTACTAATGGAGTAACGATGCCCAGTATCGAAACTCCCACGACTAGGGACCACTTTAAGGATATGCATATAGACTACCCAACTCTCACGTATATGATCACCATCATACTGCTGGTAGTCAAGCAAGAATCCTAAGGGCTCTACCAATGTGTAATAGTGATCTGTAATATCACCTAAAGCATGTACACGATAATAAAGATAAACCAGATAGCATACTATTATCTTGAGTAAGACTGTCCTACCGGTATAGGTCCTCCCTCATGTTGGATATACATGCCCTAGAGGCCTACATTGTATAGGATGCTTGGGATATGTATGTACATGACAGTCTTGCTTGATATGATAGTACGCTATTTGGTTTGACTTTGTCTTAACGTATGATATATTTTACTTGGTATTTATATATATATGTTGATAAAGTCCATAGGGTGTTTGTCTGACTACCGGCGTTATGACGGCAGTCATACTAGTGGGAGCTGGATAGTAAATAGGCACACCCTTAGATGTCCCTGGTCGCAGGAGTATCGAGATTGGGCATCGATACTTCGGAGTAGACTAGTGTATACATATCTAGACCCTGAGGAGGGGCGATGGACTGGTCCCGCAGCCATTGGTGGAGTGCACCTAAGATTGTATACAGATGCTCACTGGGTGTGAGTACACCGGACAGGACTCGCCGAGAACTGACTGGATGATATTATACCTAACGTCAGATAGCAGTTCTCAGGTGACATGTGTGCAAATAGTCCGTTGACTTAAGGTCGTCATTTGTCTCGTGTGAGTTCCCACTATGCTTTGATTACTACCCTACCACGATTCAAAGGAGTTGTGCAAATAGGTTTTAGTTGGGTACAGTCCCGAGCCACGTGGAGGCAGTGAGCGACTGTTAGGGATTCATCTCTCCCGATATAGGGAGTTGATATCGCACGGTGATCGGTTGGTCATTACCATAAGTCCCTGGCCAGGGCTGATTGAGAATTACTGATAGATTGATCAGTAGATTCTCGGATGGTGATAGAGCCGTACCGACACGACTTGTACGGTTATTAGGGCTCTAACGTTCACCACCTCCCTAGACCATACATGCGATACTCTTAGACGAACAGACCGGACTGCGCGGATATTGTCACGGACAGGCTCAGTAGGATTTCGGATGGGTTACCTCATCGGCTTTCTTATCGACAACTACCTGGGGACCGTTACGTACAGCTAGTGCCGCTTGCGGTCTGTGGTTAAACCCACTGCCAGCGTAGTAGTTGAGTCTTTAGAGTCCCACACAGAGATTTCCCAAACCCAGGCGAAAAGATATAGAGGTCGTATGGTTTTACGATAAAGGTTCGGACGCATACGTGTTTGAACGCACGTACGACATTCAGACAGTTTTTACTAGCAGGCTTTGGTTTAAGCCAGATTCTAGTATCAAGTTATTGGATTTATACAGTCTAAAGTTTTTCCGTATTTTCATGGATGAGAGGGGCGTTCTCGTAATTTTCCGAGAAGCTTCTAGAAGGATGTGACTTGGAGGGAGAGGTGGCATTTTCATTTAATAATTTAGTGACTCATTGTGAGTGATTCATCATGTCATTAATGCATTATTAAATGCTTAATGACTCACATAATGAATCACCCACTTGCATTTATGAAACATGATGAATAATCTCATATTATTCATTTCTTTTTAATTCATTATGTTTCATATATCAAGTGAGAAACTATTTCATTATTATTATTATTATCATTATCATCTTCTCATTCTCTCTCTTCAAGCTCTCTCCTTCACCAAACCCTAATCCTACCACTCATGAGTTGAGAACAAGGATTAGGAAAGACTAATTACTCCATAACCTATCTCTACATCACCTTAGCTACTCTATTTAGCAACTAGAGAAACTAAGTAACCTCAAGTTTAGAGGTTATAGCTTGGATTAGGGTTCTCGGGTGGATCGTCTATCACGGAAGGAAGCCGAGGAGGACGTGGAGATCCAAAGAGGCCATAGATAAAGTAAAGACGAAGGACTAGAACCGTTTGGTATAATCTCTTAACATAGTAGTTTAGAACTCTATAGGTTTTGTTAAGTATTGTTTAGCAAACGATTCATGCGGTTAGTCGATGTTTAACCATAGAACAAGATCGTTTTTCATATTTCCGCCTCCCCACAAGTATTGGGGTGTTGTACATCGACTTACAGTGGTATCAGAGCCTCACTAAACAATAATTAACACACTTGCAAAATTGTATGAATTTCGAACGGAAAAACAAACCGGAAAAACCCCGATATCTTGTAGTTTCTGTCGATTTTTAAATGAGGTCCAAAAATTTTTCAGGGACCTCCAGAATGACCAACATGATAATATAAGAACATCCAAGAAAAATGGTCTCCTGAATCGGCCAAAGCGCCGCGGAACCGCGGCCGATCCCACCGATCCGCCGCGGTTCCGCCGCCGAGTTGGGGCCGATTCCGCCCATTTTTCTTCTGTGCCTTCTTTGTGATATTTGGGATTTTCTGGTATTTTTTAATTTTTGCTCAGGTTTCAGATTTACAGAGAAGTATTGGAGCAAAATTAAAAGTGTTTAATCGATCGAAATTATACGGTGTTTGCATGTTTGATTATATTTGTGAAATGTTTTATGTGTTCATAAACCTCCCCTAACTGCTACTGTGTCGGTTGGCAGGGGGTTGCACATATCTGAGATGTTATATATAACTGTTTGTGTATATAAACTGTATTGGACTGTTGTGGTGATTAGCCGGGTTTTGTGATGGGTTATTGTATTAATTCATTCGATATAATTGTAATAAGTTGTAATATTATTTTGCGGGGCACATCCAGGTTGCGGTTGTAGCCACCGTTGTATTATTCTTTTTACTGTTTTTTGCTCCTAGGATTGACCCAAGGTGGGGTACACAAACTACCGGGTATTTTGAAGTGTTGAGGTAGACCGCTTCACTTCTGGTACTTGGCGGGTAGTTTGCCGTACCCGTAGGGGTCTGGGGTGGGGTAAAATGGCTATTCATCACAACTGTGTAATCCGTCTTTCATTGCAGGCTCAAAAGAAATGCGGATAGCTTGCAAATCCAATATTGTTTATCTGTGATATGGAATGCCTATTATTGCGTCTGACGAATGTACAATATCTATATATGATAGCTATTTAGACGTCACTTATGTTTTACACCCGCACTAGCCCAGCCCCCGCTCTGTCGTTAGTTAAGTAACCTAACGGGTGATGACGGGACCCCGTGGCGAATGCGGATGGCATAAAAGGACGTATTTTCGTTGTTATCTGTAATGATAGGTTAATGATGGGACGCATTATTATTAATGCAAAGAAAATAAAACCTAAACTGAATCGTTGGAACAATTTCTAAAAACCACTCGGTGTTCTTGAAAAAGCAAATTTTTAAATGTGGAGCTTAAACCACTCATTTTAATAAAAGCTATCTTAGTTCCTTCGATCAAATCAAGTTCACTACGTTAACGGTTTTTTTCCAAAAACCAGCCGTAACCCTCCGTCGTTTCAGATAGACAGCACATCGTATTCATGCTATGCTTGTTGGCCTACGTCAAGGCATAGTGAATGGTAGCAGTGTGTGTGCCTATTTGTTGCATAGATAGATGCATTAGTTTAATACAGACGTACACCTCGTTGGCCTACGTCAAGGGCTTATACGATGTACTTAAATTGATCAGGACAACGACGGGTAGAACTTGACTTGTGTCTTATGACTTGTTGGCCTACGTCAAGGTCTATAAGAGCTTGGGGTAAAAATCACATTGGGAGTTTCAAACATAAAGGAAACTTGCAGATTTAGCATACCTTCTGGAGTGTGGTGACTAGAGTGGCTTCCATCTAGGGCATCATGCAATGATAGTTGGATCCCGATCCCACTGATGAGTAGGATTACTCTCGGGAATTTCTCTCACTTAACAATCAATGCTATAAACCAAGTAGGTGCCTAGAAAGGTGTTAGAGGGGCTACGCCTCCAGGGAAAAGAGGTTCTTTAATTAAGGAACTTCGCGAAAGCATTGGAAAACCTCCCTGAAAGTACCAACACCAGCCTGGCTGAAAGGTTAAGCAAGAATTGTGACGTGTGATTAAATCCTGACTAGTTCTTCTTTTAGGGTTTGAAGAAGGATTTGAGGAAACAGTGGGAGCCATCCTGTTTAGATAAATTAATAAACCAATCTAAACTTGCAAGAGCATATGCTGAGTGTTTCTTTTCTCTCTCTCTGGCAGCTACCATGACAGGACTTAAACTATTACTTGAAAAGAATATACTGACCGGGCAGAACTATAAAGATTGGCTAAGGAACGTCAATATTGCGCTGACTTATGACAAAGTAGCATATGTTACCACCGCTGTTCCTCCCCTTATCCCTGGACCAGATTCCTCAGTTGTGGACAGGGAAGTCCGCAAAACCTGGGATCTAGATTGTGAGTGAGCTAAGTGTATCGTGCCGGCGTCCATGAACAATGAACTCCAGAAACAGCACGAGAGTATGGATATTGTATCCATCTTTCTCCATGTCAAAGAGTTGTATGGAGAGCACTCACGTATCGCGAGGTACGAAACCTCAAGGAAACTCTTCCAGATGAGGTTAGCTCCAGGATCGCCTGTAGGAGAGCACGTCCTCAAAATGATCATCCTAATTGAGGAACTCGCAAACCTGGGATGCGTGCTAGAGAACGATTTGTATATCGACTTGATTTTGCAGTCCCTTCCCCACACCTTCTCTCAGTTCGTGCTGAACTTCAACATGCATGAAATGGAAGCGGATCTTCCAAAGCTCCTCAATATGTTGAGGGTAGCAGAGACCTCCTTGAAAAAGGAGAAGACCCCCGTTCTGTATGTTGGCCAATCATCTTCTTCTAAATCTAAAGCGAAAGCTAAAGGGAAGAAGAAGATGAAAGCCACCAAACCGAAAGGTGGGGTCAAGAAGGTGCAGGGAACGAACAAGGCAGGAAGGGTGAAGACAGAAAAGAACGAGTGCTTCTATTGTCACAAGCAAGGGCACTGGAAGAAGGATTGTCAGGCCTTCAAAGCCAAGGACATGAAGCAAGTAGTTGCTTCAACTTCAGGTGTGTTTGTAATCGAAAATTATCTTTCAGTTAACTCTACATCATGGGTACTTGATACCGGTTCTGGTTCTCACATCTGTAATTCATTGCAGCATCTGAGAAATAGTAGAGTGCTGGGGACAGGTGATATGACTCTCCGGATGGGCAATGGAATGCATGTAGATGCAATTGCAATAGGGGAATATCACCTAGGGTTGACTAGTGGACACATTTTGGTGTTATACAGCTGTTTTTGTATTCCCAGTATGTTGTGTAATATTATATCAGTATCTTTGTTATCGAATGAAGGATATAGTTTTGTGCTTGAAAGAAATGTTATGAACATTCACCTGAATCAAGAACTGATTGGGTTTGGCACACTGGAAAACGGCATATACATACTTAATCAACCTCAAATTTTCTATATTCAAAACACGCGTAAAAGAAAGGCTCCAGATTCTAATCAAGCCTTTCTATGGCATTGTAGACTTGGTCATATAAATGAAACAAGGTTGAATAAGTTACATAAAGATGGATATTTAGATCCGTTTGAATATTCATCATATGCAATTTGTCAATCATGTATCAAAGGAAAAATGACCAAATCTCCGTTCACCGGACATGGAGAAAGACCCACTGAACTCTTGGGACTAGTACACAGTGATGTATGTGGTCCGATGTTTATACATGCACGAAGTGGTCACTCCTACTTCATCACTTTTACTGATGACTTCTCTAGGTATGGACATGTGTTCTTAATGAAGCATAAATCCGAGGCTTTTGAGAAGTTTAAGGAGTATAAAAATGAAGTAGAGAAACAAACTGGTTAAAGCATCAAGACACTTCGATCTGATCGAGGTGGAGAATACTTAAGTACCAGTTTCCTTGAATACTTAAAAGAGAATGGAATTCTCTCTCAGCTTACTCCACCTTATACACCTCAACATAATGGTGTATCAGAAAGGAGGAATCGCACGTTATTAGATATGGTGCATTCAATGATGAGTAGTGCTGAGTTGCCACTTTCCTTCTGGGGATTTGCTCTAGAATCAGCCGCATACCTATTGAATAGAGTTCCAACTAAGTCTGTACCTACCACTCCATTTGAATGTGGTATGGGAAGAGACCATATCTCAAGTATATCAAGATATGGGGTTGTCCGGTATATGTTAAAAAGCATAATCCGGACAAGCTCGAGGCACGATCGGTTTTATGCAAGTTTGTAGGATACCCCAAGCATTCAAGGGGGTACATGGTCTACCACACTGAAGAACAAAAGGTGTTTGTCGCTCGTCACATTGTCTTCTTAGAAAGCGAATTTCTTGCAAAAGAAATTAGTGGGAGCGCGGTAGAACTGGAAGAAATTCCAGAACCTCAAACTGCCACCGAGGACTTAGAAGAATCTCTGATTTCAATAGAACTTGACGAACCAACGCCACTCCGCAGATCTAGTAGGCTTTCTCATCCTCCTGAAAGATACTATGGTTTTCTTCTTGATGGGGATCGAGAGGATTGCATCATCGATGATGATGAGCCTACTAGTTTTTAGCAGGCTATCACGAGTAGAGACTCAATAAAGTGGCTGGATGCTATGAGATCCGAAATGGAATCCATGTACACCAATAAAGTATGGACTTTAGAAGTTGCTCCTCCTGGGGTAAAACCAGTTGGGTGCAAATGGATCTTCAAAAAGAAGATTGGTGCATTTGGACAAGTGGAAACCTACAAAGCTAGACTAGTTGCAAAAGGTTTTCGTCAAAGACCAGGATTGGACTATGATGAAACTTTTTCACCAGTAGCTATGCTTAAATCCATTCGGATCATGCTTGCCATTCTGCCTTCCATGGCTATGAAATCTGGCAAATGGATGTAAAAACAACTTTTCTAAATGGACATTTAGAAGAGTGTGTTTACATGGATCAACCAGAAGGTTTCTTAGACAGTGGGAGCAGCAGAAGAGTGTGCAAATTGCTTAAATCCATTTATGGATTAAAGAAAGCATCGCGGAGTTGGAACATCTGCTTTGATGAGACAGTCAAAGAATTTGACTTTATCAAAAATGTAGATGAACCATGTATTTATAGGAAGATTGTAGAAAGAGCAGTAGTCTTCCTCGTTTTATACGTCGACGACATACTACTGATAGGGAATGATATCCCTATGCTACAATCAGTAAAGCTCTTTTTGTCACAGAAATTCTCTATGAAAGACTTGAGAGATGCATCATACATTCTGGGCATTAAGATCCATCGTGATAGATCTAATAGAATGTTGGGACTTTCACAGTCCAGGTATATTGACACCATACTAAAGAGATTTAGTATGGAAGATTCCAAGCGCGGCAATATGCCCGCTTGTCACGGAATCACCCTCTCCAAAGAGATGTCTCCTAAGACTGATGAAGAGATGGCTCGCATGGGCATTATACCCTACGCTTCGGCGGTAGGATCAATAATGTATGCGATGTTATGTACCAGACCGGATGTAGCTTACGCACTTAGTGTGGTAAGCAGGTATCAGTCTGACCCAGGTGAAAAACATTGGATAGCGGTGAAGAACATTCTCAAGTACCTGAGAAGGACTAAGGAGATATTCTTGATTTACGGTAATGGGGACCTCCAGGTAGAGGCTTTTACCGACTCCGACTTCCAAAGTGACAAAGATGATTCTAAATCCATTTCGGGTTTTGTGTTTACGCTCAATGGAGGGACGGTATGTTGGAGGAGTTCCAAACAGGATACCGTCGCAGACTCAACTATGGAGGCTGAGTATATAGCTTCTAGTGAAGCCGCAAAAGAGGCTGTCTGGATGAGGAAGTTCATTTCTGAACTTCAGGTGGTTCCGTCCATTGCCAATCTAATACCTTTGTATTGCGATAACAATGGCGCTGTAGCTTTAGCGAAGGAACCAAGGTCCCATCAGAAATCCAGGCATATCTTAAGGCGTTTTCACCTGATCAGGGAGATCGTGGATCGTCGGGAGATCGAGATACGGAGAGTGGACACAAAAGACAACACGGCAGATCCATTCACCAAGGCCATTCTTCAAGTACAGTTCGAGAGGCTATTTGAGATATTGGGCATGCGGTACGCCAGCAACTGGATCTGGTAGAGACAGTGGGTACTCATTGCACCAATTATAGGCCTTAGTGCAAGTGGGAGATTGTTGGATATATATGCCCTAGAGGCCTACATTGTATAGGATGCTTGGGATATGTATGTACATGACAGTCTTGCTTGATATGATAGTACGCTATTTGGTTTGACTTTGTCTTAACGTATGATATATTTTACTTGGTATTTATATATATATGTTGATAAAGCCCATAGGGTGTTTGTCTGACTACCGGCGTTATGATGGCAGTCATACTAGTGGGAGCTGGATAGTCAATAGGCACACCCTTAGATGTCCCTGGTCGCAGGAGTATCGAGATTGGGCATCGATACTCCGGAGTAGACTAGTGTATACATATCTAGACCCTGAGGAGGGGCGATGGACTGGTCCCGCAGCCATTGGTGGAGTGCACCTAAGATTGTATACAGATGCTCACTGGGTGTGAGTACACCGGACAGGACTCGCCGAGGACTGACTGGATGGTATTATACCAACGTCAGATAGCAGTTCTCAGGTGACATGTGTGAAAATAGTCCGTTGACTTAAGGTCGTCATTTGTCTCGTGTGAGTTCCCACTGTGCTTTGATTACTACCCTACCACGATTCAAAGGAGTCGTGCAAACAGGTTTTAGTTGGGTACAGTCCCGAGCCACGTGGAGGCAGTGAGCGACTGTTAGGGATTCGTCTCTCCCGGTATAGGGAGTTGATATCGCACGGTGATCGGTTGGTCATTACCATAAGTCCCAGGCCAGGGCTGATTGAGAATTACTGATAGATTGATCAGTAGATTCTTGGATGGTGATAGAGCCGTACCGACACGACTTGTACGGTTATTAGGGGTCTGACGTCCACCACCTCCCTAGACCATACATGCGATACTCTTAGACGAACAGACCGGACTGCGCGGATATTGTCACGGACAGGCTCAGTAGGATTTCGGATGGGTTACCTCATCGTCTTTCTTATCGACAACTACCTGGGGACCGTTACGTACAGCTAGTGCCGGTTGCGGTCTGTGGTTAAACCCACTGCCAGCGTAGTAGTTGAGTCTTTAGAGTCCCACACAGAGATTTCCCAAACCCAGGAGAAAAGATATAGAGGTCGTATGGTTTTACGATAAAGGTTCGGACGCATACGTGTTTGAACGCACGTACGACATTCGGACAGTTTTTACTAGCAGGCTTTGGTTTAAGCCAGATCCTAGTATCGGGTTATTGGATTTATACAGTCTAAAGTTTTTCCGTATTTTCACGGATGAGAGGGGCGTTCTCGTAATTTTCCGAGAAGCTTCTAGAAGGATGTGATTTGGAGGGAGAGGTGGCATTTTCATTTAATAATTTAGTGACTCATTGTGAGTGATTCATCATGTCATTAATGCATTATTAAATGCTTAATGACTCACATAATGAATCACCCACTTGCATTTATGAAACATGATGAATAATCTCATATTATTCATTTCTTTTTAATTCATTATGTTTCATATATTAAGTGAGAAGCTATTTCATTATTATTATTATTATTATCATTATCATCTTCTCATTCTCTTTCTTCAAGCTCTCTCCTTCACCAAACCCTAATCCTACCACTCATGAGTTGAGAACAAGGATTAGGAAAGACTAATTACTCCATAACCTATCTCTACATCACCTTAGCTACTCTATTTAGCAACTAGAGAAACTAAGTAACCTCAAGTTTAGAGGTTATAGCTTGGATTAGGGTTCTCGGGTGGATCGTCTATCACGGAAGGAAGCCGAGGAGGACGTGGAGATCCAAAGAGGCCGTAGATAACGTAAAGACGAAGGACTAGAACCGTTTGGTATAATCTCTTAACATAGTAGTTTAGAACTCTATAGGTTTTGTTAAGTATTGTTTAGCAAACGATTCATGCGGTTAGTCGATGTTTAACCATAGAACAATATCGTTTTTCATATTTCCGCCTCCCCACAAGTATTGGGGTGTTGTACATCGACTTACACCTCAATCATTGAAATCACGTGCCTGCGATCCAATAATTGAATTTGAGGGCACTATATCCAACACTAGGGATGTGGGTTTGGCTATTCATCACGACCGTGTAATCCGTGTTTTATAATGGCTTAATTTAAAACACGGAATTCCTAGTATATCCAATATTTCATATGTTATGTTCTGCTGCTAATATTCTGTGATGTGATCACTTTATATGTTTGAGACGATTGCTTTATTATTATATATATGATATATAATAAACGTTGCTTATGTTTTGCACCCGCGCTAGTCCCGCCCCGCTATGCCGTTAGTTAAGTAACCTAACGGTGCATAACGGGACACTGTGGTGAATGCGGTTGGCATAAGCATACATTGTATTGTCGTTTCTTCTGTGATACTTAGGAAGCATAAATGATGGGACTTCATTAATGAGATTAATGAAAGAAAAGAAACCTAAAAGATGTTGTAGAATTAAATTTTCAAAAAGGGCAGCTCTAGTTTTTGCTTTGCATAGCGGTGTTCCTTGTAGAATATCTAGCACCTTATTCGATAAGGAAAGTGCCGAGATCCGGAGTGACCACTTTAGCAAAAGCTAGCAGATGCTACAACTCTCTCGGTTTTGTTTTTGATTGCTTATATAGTTCTTTCTTTGCATAGTGGTATTTGTGAAATATCCCGCACCTTATTCGATAAGGAAAGAGCCGAGATCCATTCACCGGGAGTGACCACTTTGGCGAAACTAGTAAAAGCCTAAAAAACACTCCTTTAAAAAATCACTCGATTCTACAATGATATCAAGTTCATTACGCAAAAGGTTTTTTAAAAACCTGTCGTAGCCCTCCGTCATTTCAGATAAGTACTACTTAGTATTCATGCTACGTTTGTTGGCCTGCGTCAAGACGTAGTGTGCGGTAGCTAACTAGTGCTTATCTGTAACATAAGATGAGATTGGATTAAGGTAGTCATGCGACTTTGTTGGCCTGCGTCAAGGGTCGTGCGGGTGGGTTTAATTCAATCAGGAAATATACGGGTTGAACTTGACTAGCGGACTATGGTTTGTTGGCCTGCGTCAAGGTCATAGGACGCTAGGGGCAAAAGTATTATCAGGAATTTCAAGTGTTGAAATTTGCAATGAGATTGCATACCTTATATGAGATAGTTGGATCCCGATACCCACTGCTAGTAAGAGTTACTCCTGGGAGAGTTTTACACATCACAATTAGCCAATCAAGCAGGTGTCAAGAAAGGTGTTAACGGGGTTACGCCCCTGGTAAAATGAGGTTTATTTTAATTAGGTCCGTACGAAAGCACGGGGAACCTCCCTCAAAGTGTCAAAACTGGCCTGGCTGAAAAATTGGCAAACTTGTAAGGTGTAATTAATCCCGGCTAGTCTTACCTTTTAGGGTTTGAAGGAAGATTTGATAAAAACAGTGGGAGTTATCCTGATTAGATAAGATAATAACCAATCTAATCTTGCAAGAGCATACGCTAAAGTGTTTTCTTCTCTCTCTCTCCAGGTAGCGATCATGTCAGGCCTTAATCGAGATAATAATATGGATGTATTGACCGAACCCACTTGTTATACTGAGTAGGGGAACGTTGGTTCCGTTCTTTCTTATAATTTTTATAAGACTGAGCAGGAAATAGGGGAACATCCGGATTCCCACGCCACCCAAAAGAAGAATAAGTATGTTGATGTATCTTCTTCGGGTGTGTTAGTTACCGAGAACTGTTTCTCAATTCACTCTACGTCCTGGGTATTAGATACCGGATCGGGATCCCACATATGTAATATGTTGCATGGGAGAAAGGTAGAGAACTGGGAATGGGTGATCATTCCGTAAGAGTAGGGAATGGTGCAAATGTTGCAGCCAAAGCAGTTGGCGAATATCACCTTGTATTACCAAATGGTAATACATTGATTCTGAACGAATGCTATTACATACCGACCCCGATATGCAATCTTATATCAGTTTCTTTATTAAGTAAAGAATGATATAATTTTGTAGTACAAGATAATGTTATGAACATCTTCCTGAATCAAAAGTTGATTGGATCAGGCTCTTTAAATAATGGCATATACGTTCTAAATCAAACCACAGTTCTTAATGTACAAAACACACACAAGAGGAAGAGTTCAGAAATGAACGAATCCTTCTTGTGGCATTGTAGACTAGGTCATATCAATGCGACACGACTGGCTAAGTTACATAAGGATGGATATTTGAATCCGTTCGAATTATCATCTTATGAAACTTGCCATGTCTCAAAGGCAAAATGACCAAAACTCCGTTTACTGCGGATAAAGAGTTACGGAACTCTTGGGACTGATACATAGTGATGTATGTGGTCCAATGTCTACACATGCCAGGAATGGTTCCTCGTACTTCATTACATTCACTGACGATCTCTCAAGATACACACATGTGATCTTGTTGAAACACAAGTCTGAAGTTTTTGAGAAATTCAAAGAGTATAAGCACGAAGTAGAGAAGCAAACAGGTAAAAGTATTAAAATCCTTTGATCTAATCGAGGATGAGAATACTTAAGCAATGAGTTCCGGGACTATCTAAAAGAGAATGAGATTCTCTCTCAGCTTACTCCTCCGTATATAGCACAGGACAACGGTGTATCGGAACGGAGGAATCGCACCCTATTAGATATGGTGCGCTCAATGATGAGCACCGCTGAGTTACCTATTTCCTTTTGGGGATATGCACTGGAGACAGCTGCAGACCTATTGAATATGGTTTCCACCAAATCTTTGCCAACCACTCTATACGAGATATGGAAAGGAAAGAGACCATATCTTAATTATGTTAAGATATGGGGTTGTTCGGCATATATGAAAACACAAAATCCGGACAAGCTCGAGGCAAGGTCTTTTCTGTATAAGTTTATTGGATATCCCAAACATCCGCGAGGGTATATCTTCTACCACACCGAGGAACAAAAGGTGTTTGTTTCTCGACATGCCACCTTTTTAGAAAAGGAATTTCTTGAAAAAAAATTAGTGGCAAGGTGATAGAATTGGAAGAGGTTCCGGCTATACAAACTACGACAGAAGATTTGGTAGAACCAGAGGATTCGATAGTTCCCAACGAACCTCAGCCTCTCCGCCGATCTAGTAGGGTTCCTCATCCACTTGAGAGATACTACTGTTTTCTCATTGATGGTGCAAGCGAGGATTGCATCATGGAAGATGATGACCCAACTAGCTTCGAGCAGGCCATCACGAGTGGGGACTCTATGAAATGGCTGGATGCAATGCGATCTGAGATGGAATCCATGTATAAAAACAAACTATGGACTTTGGAAGATGCTCCTGAAGGGGTAAAACCCATCGGGAGCAAGTGGATCTTCAAGAAAAAATTTGGTGTAGATGGAAAAGTTGAGACTTTTAAAGCTAGACTTGTTGCAAAAGGTTTTCGTCAACGACCAGGTGTGAATTATGATGAAACCTTTTTTCCAGTGGCTATGCTTAAGTCCATCCGGATCCTACTTGCCATTGCTGCATAACATCACTACGAAATATGGAAAATGGATGTTAAGATCGCCTTTCTAAATGGTGATTTTGAAGAGAGCTTGTACATGACTTAGCTAGAGGGCTTCGTAGACAGTGAGAGCAGCGGAAAAGTGTGCAAGTTGCTTAAATCCATCTACGGGTTAAAGCAGACATCGTAGAGTTGGAACATCTGTTTTGATGTGGTAGTCAAAAAGTTTGACTTCTTCAAAAACGTAGATGAACCTTGTATATACAAGAAGGTGGCAGTGAGTAAGGTTGTCTTCCTCGTATTGTATGTGGATGACATACTCTTGATAGAAAATGATGTTCCTATTCTGCACTCGGTCAAACTCTTCTTATCACAAAGATTCTCAATGAAAGATCTAGGTTATGCCTCCTACATCTTGGGGATTAAGGTCTATAGAGATAGATCTAAACGGATACTAGGATTGTCCCAATCCAGGTACATTGACACCATACTAAAGAGATTTAGTATGGAAGAATCCAAGCGTGGGAATTTACCCATGATTACAGGACTCACTCTCTCCAAAGATATGTCTTCCAAAACTGATTTGGAGAGAGCTCGCATGCAAGGGATACCCTATACTTCGGCAGTAGGCACTATCATGTACGCGATGCTATGTACCAGACCCGATATAGTATACTCACTAAGTGTAGTGAGTATGTATCAAGCAGATCCAGGAGAGAGTCACTGGACAGCTGTGAAGAACATTCTCAAGTACTTGAGAAGGACTAAAGAGATGTTCTTGGTGTATGGCAACGGTGAACTCCAAGTGGAGTCATTTACCGATTCGAGTTTCTAGAGTGATAAGGACGACTCTAAGTCAGTCTCGGGATTTGTCTTTACCCTCGATGAAGGGACAGTTTGTTAGAAGAGTTCCAAACAGGAAACCGTGGCAGACTCGACGATGGAGGCTGAATACATCGCTGCCAACGATACCGCCAAAGAGGCTGTCTGGATGAAGAAGTTCATAAACGAACTTGGAGTGGTTCCGTCCATCGAGCATCCAAAACATTTGTATTGTAATAACAATGGAGCAGTGGCTTTGGCCAAGGAACCCAGGTCCCATCAGCAATCCAGGCATATTCTGAGGCGGTATCACCTGATCCGGGAGATAGTTAATCGCCGGAAGATCGAGGTCAGGAGAGTTGACACGAAAGACAACACAACGGATCCAATCACAAAGGCCATACCCTAAATACAATTTAAGAGACTCTTCGGGATATTGGGTATGAGATACTACAACAACCTGCCTTAGTGCAAGTGGGAGATTGTTAGTTATATGTATGTGTAACACCTTAGATTTACGATTAGTGTTAATTAAGTGATAATGCGGATTTTTAGTAAAATGTTTACCAAAATAGTTTTCAAATGTTTTATAAAAATTAATTAATGTTTTATTAATATTTATTTCGGGCTTGCACACACATGTGCATGCTAACCTAGGGTTAATGTGGGGTTAACCATGCTTAAGTAGCCATGACATCTAACCCCATTCCATTAAGTTGTAATATGTAATTAATTAAATTGTTGGTTTTAAAATAAATAAGGTTTGAATTGTTGACTTGAGAGAGGAAGAGAGAGAGAGAGAGAGGGTTGACCATGGCATGCATCATGAGGCATAGGGCAAGCATGCCATGCATTAAATGAGGAGAGAGAAGAGGGAAGCATGGCTCTCTCTAAACTCACCCCTCATTCCCTCATCCCTCACTCACACAAAAACACCCTCACACTCACCTCATTCTCTCACTCTCACAACACTTTTCTTCACCTCATCACTAACCTCATCCCTCAACTGAAACCCCAACCCCAACCCCAACCTTCATAAATCCTCACAAACCAACACAAAATCTTCAAAAAACTCATTAAACCCTTCACTAAACTTGATCTAAAGCCTATGGAGATCACTTGGAGCATGGAAAGCTAGGGTTTTGAGCAAGTGTGGTTAGGTAACAATCTCTAAATTGTAATTAGGTTGTTATATTATTGTGTTGTTTTGTAGTTTCAGTTTCGAACCCTAAAGATAAGGTTTTGGTGTAATATCATATTTTTAGTGTTGTTTTTGAGTCTCTGTAACCTGCTGTTACCCCGAGTTGTTACTGTAAATTCTAGCAACTTAGTAGTGTTTCGTTAGAGACCTTGAGTGTTCACATGAAGAACGAACCCCACCTGAGCGGTTTTGGCCGGCGACATAGGGGGTAAATCCGGCGAGCTCGGCCGAGGAGGGGACTGGGGTACTATGTTTTTTAGGGTAGCTGTCTACAGTTGTTCTGGGGTATTTGGCACTGCTAGATTTTTAGGTTGTGTCAGTATGTAAAATATATGATCAATTAGCTAGTTTTTAGTGTTTCGACGACGCGTTACGATTGGTCCGATAAAGTTTTAGTGTTTCGGGTAGCTTTCTGTCGTGGGTTTGTTTTGGTGATGTCAACACACATGTTAGCCGCTAAGCGAACTTTTTGTAGCCTAAGGGAACCAATTCGTTAAATTGGCGTTGTGTTCGTTGTTATTGCGTAGTTTGCTAAATCCATGCGTTCTTGTGTTTTGTGTTAATAGGATCGCAGGCGGGGACTTCGGACGCTGCGAAGAAAGGGAAGTAGGTGGTCGGATTTACCTAGCCCGAGATCACCGGTGAGTAGATTTAATATCTACGGGGAAATCACCCGTATGACGTTATGCTTCAGGGCTTGATAGGATATTATACTCGCATGTTTATATTCATATATGTTGATTGTGCATGAGCATCATTACATACCATTACTTGTTGTGCCTTGACTTAGTACCTAGTGGACACTGCACTATTACCGACAGTTCATGTTGCACGAGCACTAAATTGTATGCTACACCCACACTGTCGGTAATTGCCATGACACAGAAAACCTTTACACATATGCAGTATTGTATTGTTATTGATATTGATATATGGATTATTGTTCTATTGCGCATATGAGATATATCGTGCATACATACTTACATGTATACACCCATACTTGCTATAGTTACATGTACATCTTTATATGATGTTGGATTTGATTTTGGAGAAATTGGGAACCGCATGATATATTTAAAAACTTGATTCATTTAAAAGAGCTGTTTTCCCTTGATATGCTCATATTACTGTTTTATGTTGCATATATCATATTTCATGGATTTACGCATTGAGATACGAATTTCATATGATTTCTGGATTTGAGAACCATGGTATTATTTCAAGAAAGTATGCATTGTTTTGAAAACCCGGTTTCTCTTGATATGATATTTTAGTGCGTTCACCATGCGTTTTCTCGATTCTGAGATGTGTGATAGAAACCCGATTCGAGGAGCTGGATGATCTGTTTGCGAGTTTATGGTGGACCCGGTATGGTACCCCGGGGCAAGAAAGAGATGTCGCACAGTAGACGAAGAGCCTGGCAGAGGGACTACTACTTACCGGTGATTGGTTGGACCTGTCGGTTATCCGGAGGATATCGACCAGAGTCGAGAGATGGATAGGGGCCGATCCGGACTGACGGAGCCCGAGGGACGATCCGGACATACGAAGCCCGTTGGCCGATCCGGACTGACGGAGCCCGATATATATGGATTTGCGTGTCGATGTTGGACATGAGTATTTCATGATGTTTTCGAGTGCAGATGTTGGGCACTCAGGTTCCATGAGATTTACAGGATATAAGGGCCGATCAGAGTGACGACGCCTAAGGTATTGGGATTTAGGGTGTCGTTGATGGACACCGGGTTTTTCCACGATGATGATTCGTGATGATGATATGTTTTATCCCATACTCAGCATTCATTGATATGCATTGTTTTATGTATTTGTAGTACCTGATAGATTACCTTTCATGATTATTGCATATCCATATTACCATATTGATACTATCAGATTGCATATGATAGAGTATCGTAGTACGTGCATACCTTCGATTATCTGTACGATGTTACTTACTAATCATGAGTTGGCAACTCACCCCCGTTGTACCACAGTGTTTTGAAGGTCGACCCTCAGAGTAGTCGCGGCAGGGCTTTTTCTTATTGTATCTTTTTGCAGCGGATACCGCTGCGGTTGGCTGTGAGCCATTTTGCTGTAGGTGGCTTGCGGTTAACCGATTTTATATCCATTGTATATTTCATTGTATCTAGCACTTTCCATCTACCACCTTTTATATATTGTCTTAGAGACGAGTTGTGAGGACGATATTGTATATTTTGTGACTCTGGGTGTCGAGCTCGTGTGAGCCGACTTTTATATTGCAGTTTTATCTCTTTATGCTGTTTTTCACTTATATTGTCCATTTCTTCGCTACGGCGTCGTATATATGCTTGTGGTGGTTGTTTCCGTCTTTGGGCGTGATTTTCTCCCATTTGGGGATGCTTTATTTATATCATATGTTGCTTTACTTATATCTTATGTTTGTACCCATTTCGGGGCTAGTTTTTACAAAGGAGGTGCCGCCGAATTTTTTTAGAAAATAAACTTAAGTTTAAAGATTTTTATTTGCAATTTCCAAATGTTTTTAACAATGTTTTTACCACTTACTACTTTTTCTAGTTTAGATTTCTGGGTTTTGGCTTACTTAAGTTGCGTAACGCTTGTAGACGTTATGTGGTTTAAGTGCCGGTCACGTGCCAAATTTTAGGTCGTGACAAAGTTGGTATCGGAGTGCTAGGTTTTACCTTTCGGAGTGTAGGATGACCTTGGTATAATGGAGTATGTGGCTTAAGCAGAGGGACATAGCGTATGTTTGTTCCATGGCATACTTACGACACTGTACTCTGCCTAAGTGACCTTAGGACTTGTTGGTTGAAATTCCTTCCGTGATTATATACATCATTGTGATTCGATTTTCGTGTTCTTATCGAATCCTATTTTCATTCCAGCCATTATGCCGCCGAAGACTATGAGGGCACAGAGAGCGGCCGCGAGAGCCGATGTCAGAGTTGGCTCGTCGGAGACGAGGACTGACCACGGCGGTACGCCCGTTGTTCAGGAGCAGATTGATCCACCTTCGCTTGATCGTATTACAAGGCTAGAGGCCGGTATGCAGGATTTGCGCCAGATGATGGGATCATTAGTTGAGGCCAGTCGAGCGCAGCTACAGGAGGTTGTCCCACCTGTTACGGGGACCGCGATGGTACCTACGGTTCAGGCAGTTGTACCTACAGCTACGGAGGTTATCACCGTATCGTTATCTGAGTTCATGAGGCTGAAGCCTCCGATTTTCACCGGCACTATTGCAGTGGAGGATTCACAGTCGTTTATCGATCGGATGGCCAAGATATGTCGTTCGATGAGATTCTCCGATGTGAGATGGGTAGAGTTCGTGAGTTTTCATCTGGAAGGTCTTGCCCAGAAGTGGTGCGAGTATATGGAGAAGGTCAGAGCCGCATGTCTTTCTCCTATGACCTGGGCTGAGTTCGTGACGGTGTTTCTTGCCTATTTTCTTCCGCAGAGCGTCAGCGATGCTCGAGCGCGCAGTTTCGAGTCGTTACGCCAGACTCCAGGTATGACGATGGCAGAGTATAATGTGTAGTTTACCGAGCTATCTATGTATGCTCCGTATTTGTCACGACCCAAAATTTAGGCCCGTAACCGGCACTTAAACTACGTAATGTCAACAGGCGTACACAACTTAAGTAAGCCGAAAGCCAGAAATCTAAACTACCCAAAACTGGATAAGTGGAGAAAAACATAGTTTAAAACATTCGGAAAATCTCAAGTAAAATCTTAAATTTTAGTTTTCTTTCTTGAGAATTCCGGCAGCACCTCCTTTGTAAAAACTAGACCCGAAAACGGGTACAACATAGAATGAAAATAAGGCATCCCAAACGGGAGCAAATTACGCCCAACGACGGAGACAACCACCACAAGCATATATACAACGCCGAAGCGAAGAAATATAAAGGAAAACTGCATAAAGAAGTGAAACTTTACAGCAAGACCGGCTCCCACGAGCACGGCACCCAAAGTCACCAAAATAATAATACAACCCGAATCCTCACCACTCGTCTCTAAGTCAAATACAAGAAGTGGTAGATGGAGAATACTGGATCCAACAAAAAGATATACAATGTACAAAATGGATAATCGGAACCCACCTAATAGCAAAGGCCTCACAGCCAACCGTAGCGGTATCCGCAAAAGTGGAGATGATAAGAAGTCTTGCCGTGACTATTCTGAGGGTAAGTCCTGCAAAATACTGCGGCACAACGGGGGTGAGTTGCCAACTCGTGAATAGTAAATAATATCATACTGTAATCTCAAGTATGCACGAACATCGATAAATCTATCACATGAAATCCGATAGCATAAGTATGGCAATATGAATATGCAACAGTCATGTAAGAGTACATCATCAGGGTACTAAAACTACATGAAGCAATGCATATCAAAATAATCCTAAGTGTGGGATGATATAATAAATAATCTCATGCACAAATCATAAGCATGGAAAAACCCGGAGTAAATCAATAACACCCCAAATCCCAAAATCCTCAGATCGGCCCTGTAAATCATATGTAACCCGAGTGTTAAACATTGACACCCGAAATCTCATGAAAACTGGTGCCCAGCATCGACACATAAATACTCGTATCCATACGTTCCTCAAAACCCAAGTGTCCAACCTCTACACTTGTGTTCCACGTATCGGTTGCTTTGATATACATACGTTCCTCGAAACCTAAGTGTCCAACCTCTACACTTATGTTCCACGTATCGGTTTCCCATATCCATAAATCTCTCGGAATATAAGTGCATAACATCGACTCTAGAAATCCCTAAATCGCATGAAAACATATCTCAAATGCGTAAATCCATGTAATATAACATATGCAACATAGAACAACAATATTAGCATATCACGGGAAAAGTCCGCTATTTAAATGGATCAAGTGATTAACTATTTCTCGTGGTTCCCAAGTATCCGAATCCAATATACATATATAACAGCGTCCCATACCACCGATATATATGTCATAAAAAGCTGATTATATAACTATAGCAAGGTATATGTGTGAGCATGTAGGTATAGCATGACATATGTGTATGCATGTAGGTGTACAGGTATGCTATATGTCATATGCGCCATCGCACAAGAATAAATGTCTCTATGTCGCTAACCAATAGAATGGTATATCATATGAATATCTGTGTTGTGCGTATCATGGCAATTACCGACAGTGTGTGTAGCATACAATAGGTGCTCGTGCAACATGGACTGCCAATAATAGTGCAGTGTACAATAGGTACAGGTTCAGGCACAACAAGTAACTATATGTAATGAAGTTCATATGCAATCAACTCATATGTGAATAACATGCAGCTATCATATCATATCCAGCCCTATCACATAATGCCATACAGGAGATTTCCCCGTAGATGTTAAATCTACTCACCGATGATCTCCAGCTACGAAAAGCCGACCACCTGCTTCCCTTTATTCGCAGCGTCCGAAGTCCCTGCTTGCGACCATAAAATTTCACAAACACATCACATAAGCTAAATATCCTACGCCGACAAAGATAACGAAACACAAGGATAACGCCCAGAAAATTACACTGCGCACCTAGCACACAAAACGCGCACGACATCGGCAAAAACCCTAGCTAAGGTCGCTAAACTACGCAACTACCAAGTCTAGACCCCGATCGTACCGATCGCGCAAACACAACACAATAAAATGCGAGGAAGAATATATATATATAACCTTGCAACGACCATTCGAACCCACATCCAAAATTCACCGAAACCTAGTAAGCAACTTATCGCATAATTTTGCACAAGTCAAAAGCTAACACAATTCTAGAGATTACAAACATTTTAAAGCAGCTTAACTAAGTTATCCAAATCATAACCATAATTTTAATCTCACTCAAGTATGTTTTATTAAAACCTAGTTTGCTAAAAAAAAATCTTAATTAGACAAATTAGGAATTATCAATAACTTCATCCACAAGATTAAGTTTTCAAAGTCATCATTTTAACCATTAACCAATACAACCCTAACTTAATTTTCATACAATTATCATGAATGAATTTAAACATGAAATTAAATCTATATTTAAACAATTAAATAGCTAGCTTATGATTTAAACATAACAATTAAGAATTAGGGTTTGAAATTATACCTTAACAAGAACACAAAAGATCAACTAGATCCATCACTTTAGCCTCCAAAATCATGTTTTTCTTGAAGAACTAAGAAAGATTTGTGATGAAGAAAGATGGGTTATGCTTTGTTTAGGAGTTTTGTGGATTTATTTAGGGATTTTTGATGATTTATTGATTTTGAAATGATGAAATTGAGCAAAGAAAAAGAAAGGGCAGAACTTGAAGAGGGGGCTCGGCCAAGGTTTGGAGGTGGGGGATTTTTGGTGAAGTGTGTGGAAATTTCTAGCAAAAGAATGTAATAAATTCTCATAAATGCTAAATGCCACCTTTTCTTTTCTTTTTAAATTTTCCATTTAAATCTAAAATATCTAGATCTTTTGGCAAGAAAGGTTTAAGCATAATTCTAGTGATTAGTTTAGCATAGATTCAGATTAGAAGTAATTAACCCAAACCAAAATTGTAATTACCACTAATTAAGTTCATAATTAACACATTAAAATAATATTTTAATTAGGGAAAAATTCTATGTGAACTAAAATTTCCAATTGACCCCCAAAATCCGTGTACTAGCACTATTCTAGTTAAACTAGGTGCCGTCAAGCCTATACAGAAGTTTGATCACAATCGGGTTAAAACGGAAAACACCGACTATTTTACACTGAAACGGAAAAATTCGCATAACGATTTCTAAAACGTTACATTCTCCCCGCCTTAAAGAAATTCTGTCCCCGAATTAAAAATTTAACTACGCGTACTTTCGTAGAGATGAGGGAATTTCTTCCGCATCTCGCTCTCGGCCTCCCAAGTGATCTCCTCACCAGTAGGGCTACTCCAAAGAACCTTCACAGATGGCAAGACCTTTGACCGAAGTTTGTTCACCTGCGGATCCAAAATAACTACCGGCTGCTCGGTGAATGAAAGATCGCGCTCAAGCTGAACGGTCTGGTGCTGAATCATGTGAGAAGGATCATGAAGGTATCTACGAAGTATCGACACATGGAAAACGGGGTGAACATCCGGAAAACTAGGCGGGAGAGCCAAACGATAAGCAATAGAACCCACTCGCTCAAGGATCTCGAAAGGACCTGTTCACAACATAATATTGCATTTTGTATTCCCCATTCTTATGCATTTTACAATAAAAACAGGTGATTTTGACCCATGTCTGCTACATGTTACAGGTTACAGGTTCTGGGAGCGAAAACAGTGAAAAACACAAAAGACGACACAAAAGAAGGAGTTTTGACCAACAAATAGGAAGATCTTAGTCAAGCCTAAAAACGAAGAACGGTTCACCATCAACAAAGCAACTCAAGATTCAAATTTGCAAGAAAGACGGTTAAAGGATCGGTACAAGTGTTCACGGAAATTCTGGAATCACTGCAGAAGCCCAAGTGGAAAAAGAAATGAAAAAATAAGAAGCCCAGAAGAACCAAACCAAGCCCAAGAAAAATCACATGATGATCCCATCATTGGGCAGCGGATCCGCGGCCCAAGCGCGCCCATGCCGCGGATCCGCGGTCGTCCTGTGCCCGTGCGCGAATGAATTTTTACCAAATTTCTGTGGCGGCTGTGGAAAGATTTTCTAGGGGTATATTTGTAACTTTATACATGCGGTGCAATTGTAACCCTAGGGTTTCTATGTCCTATAAATAGAACCCAAGACCTTGTAATTTCTTATGCCTCTACTCATGAATAAAATTCTGTTTTCTTGAAGTTAGAGCGCATCAAAAGTAGGTAAATTATTTTCTTGCCTTAGTTTAATTTAGTTTAAGAATTTTATTAACTTGCAATAGATGTTTCTTCTCTTTAATAAAATCATGTCTTTCTTCATCCCTTCAATGAGCGAGTAGTTTCCTCGCTTGTTAGGGTTAGGAATAGGGAAGGATTTGAGAGATGAAGATCTCTCATCTCTTTTCTTTGCCAATCTTTTATGAAAATTAGAACTCCATGCATACCTTCTTATTCCGCTCCCTACGGCACTCTACCCATGAGGTAACGGTGATTCCGTAGTCTAAAAGCCCGGATTTTAAGGTTTTCCATGGAGGTTAGGGTAAAGATTAAGAAAGGAAGGACAAGAATCTAGAGGAAGAATCAATCTTCCCAATCATCCTAATCCCCTTTGTTAAGATTTACCATAACACTAATATGATATCTTTAATTAAAGGCAATGGAAAGAGATGTAGATCTTTGTTTACCAAATTTTCCCTAAACCTAATCCTAGCAAGTTTCTAATCCTAGTATCATACAACTTTAATTTTTAGATTTAATAATCAATCCGAACACCCTTCGGAATTAACTCGTTAGCGCGATTAGAAAATTCACAACATCCCTGTGGACCTACCCGTACTCACCGGCTAGCTTCATGCGACGCCGTTCTTGATTGCGGTAAATATTTTTGATCGACAAAACCTCTCTTAATCAAATGGCGCCGTTGCCGGGGATGGCGTAAAATTTTCTTTTTGTAATTTCGGGTTAATATAAAATCTAAAAAAAATCATAAAAATCTGAAAATTCC
Source organism: Agapanthus africanus (assembly GCA_030015575.1). Taxonomy (NCBI): domain Eukaryota; kingdom Viridiplantae; phylum Streptophyta; class Magnoliopsida; order Asparagales; family Amaryllidaceae; genus Agapanthus; species Agapanthus africanus. The sequence continues at coordinate 151,391,083 of JASDDO010000012.1, forward strand.
AAAAATAAAAAAATTTATCATCTTATATTTTTTGAAGGGTTTTCTTTGTGGATCTTTGCAGGATTGACGGATCTGAAACAATACAGAAGGAGAATCAGGAAAAGGTACATCAGAACAGAGGTAGATTGCTACAGAAGAGCCGTACGATTTTTTTCAGAGCACGATCTCTCCCTCCAACCGCGGAAACGCGGCCTATACGTGTCATCTGCGGCGGATCCGCGGCTCCCTGTGCAGATCTCTGCGCAAAAATTGCACTGTTTGTTTCCTTGTTCTCCCCTCTGCAAATCCCCATATATCTTCTGTCAAATCTTCTGCAGGATTCTTTGCGCTAAAAATCTTCTTCCCCCTTCCAATAATTGATTTTCTGCAGGATTCTTTGCGCCGCGCTAAAAAGCAAATTGATTGCAAGTGATTTACTGCTTTGCATACTTTAATCTGACTTTAAGGGGCTTTTGACCAAATCAGATTGGGTGGGGATTTCATCACCCTTCCCAGGACCCCAGAAATCACTTAAAGCATTTGCATTGACCACTTTTAATTTAAAAAATATTAGACTCAGCCCTAAGGACGTCGAGCTCAATAGGACAGAGGACTAGTATAGGCATCGGCCGTTTATCCTAACCGACATTGCGGTGACTAGGCTAGTGGTTTTTAATTAGGCCCACTGTCGTGGTGGTTCCTTCCCACTTACCTGGCCGTACTTGTCCGTGAAGAGGCGGTTTGAGGTCCTATCTCTATCCCTTTGGAACAGTTAGGAGCTGTCTAGCTGACCTAGGTGACCCTAGACTTAGGCCTGATTGTGCATGTGTGGTTAATTGCATTTGTGTCACTAATCTCTTTTCAAAATCTTTTTGCAAAAGCTCACTTAAAAAGAAAAAAAAAGGAAAATCTTTTCAAAACTTGCAACTTGTCGCTAAAGAATCTTTGCACTCACTTACACCACTTCTTCTCATTGACGTTTTCTTACCTTCACATTCTATCTTTCATCTTTCGACTACACTAACCCTTTTAGTGTATGTCCGGTTGGACTAGGGACCCTAGCACCCGATTAGTCCGTGTTTCGTTGGTACCGACCGACGAACCTTTCGACTCCGAAGTCGAAATCTTGTCCACTTCTTCACTTTCACCATCACATTCTTTCGAAGGTATGTCGGGATACGATCCTAACAACACCTTACAGACGGGAAGGATTCCACCTCCGCCAGGTGCGAATAACCCGAATCTTCCGCCTGTCGAAGCGCCCGCACGAGTCGCGCTCCAGGATCTCTTCTACCCCATCCGCACCGCCCTTCCTACTTGTCTTTCCCTTCCACCGGCTAATGGGGACAACTTTGAGATCAAACCCCACTTCATCAACATGCTGCCTAAGTTTCATGGTTTGGAATCCGAAGATGCATATATCTTTATCAACAAATTCCAAAACGTTTGCGCCATGATGAAAAATACCCAATTAAGTGATGACGCTATAAGGCTAAGGGTCATTCCTTTCACCTTATGTGACCTAGCCGAGAAGTGCCTATACAGCACCGCATCACACTCAATTAGAAATTGGGACGAGTTTGTGAAAGCTTTTCTTAAAAAGTTCTATCCTCATCACAAAACTGCAAAAATCCGTAATGAAATTATACAATTTTCACAGCTTCCTGCCGAACCATTTTGGAAATGTTTTGAAAGATTTAAAGACCTTCTCGTTCAATGCCCTCACCATGGAATCGAAAGATGGCAACTTTGCCAAACATTATACGAGGGATTGAACCCGGCAACGAAGCAGTTGCTAGAAACCATTAGTCAAGGTTACTTTCTGTCCAAATCTAGTGAGGAAGCGTGGCAGTTTCTTGAGGAACTTAGTGAGCAAACGATTCAGTGGGAGAGCACCAAGACCACATCATCTTCTTCTATTGGTCAACCTAGGGCAGGCATACATCAAGTAGAGATGTCAATTGCTATGAAGGCCGAGATGGCCGCTCTTACGAAAAAGCGAGAAGCGCTTGAGACCAAAATCTCAGCACCTTCTCCTGCCCCTGTCATGCCCCCACGAACTGTTTGTGCTTGTTGTTCGGATCCATCACATCTCACCGAAGAGTGTCCTTACACTGCATCTACTCAAGGACAAGATCAAGTCAATGCTGCCTTTCAGCAACGACAAAGAAATGATCCATACTCTTCGACATACAATCCGGGTTGGAAGAGCCACCCTAATTTTGCTTGGAACCAAAATCAACAGGTCCAAGGAAACAACAATTTTCAAAGAGCTCCTCCTCCACAACAACAACAAGCACCTCCACAAGCTCAATTTCAGCAGCCTCCCCAACAGCAACCTTACCCTAATCAGATGAACAATTTTGTGCCCAACAATTTTGTTCCCCCTCAAAATGCTGTTAGCTCGCTCGAAAGAAGTCTAGAAGCATTCCTAAAGCAATCTGCACAGTCTACAGCTAGGATAGAGACTTCCGTTCAATCTTTGGTGCAAAACAGTGCCTCACACGATCAAAGCATCAAAGCTATTGAGGCACAAATTGCACAACTCAACGCAGCATTGAAAGAGCGAGAGAAAGGAAAACTTCCGTCTCAACCACTCCCAAATCCCGGTCACGCACATGTTGCACATGAACAGCAGAATCATAACGTGAATGCTGTGACCACGTTGAGATCCGGAAAAGTGCTGCAAAACAATGTGGGTATTCACCGTGACACCTCTGCCGGTGGTTCTTCATCTTCCTCTTCTTCTTCGTTAGAGCCTATTCTCCATCCTTCACATGGCTCTACTTCTTCTAGCTCGAACGGACCCTCTCCTCACAACACGAACACATTTACACGGGGTTCCGTTCCAACTCAACAATCGGATCCGCAAAAATTGGACTCAACAACTTTTCAAAATGTTCCTTTTCCAAATCAGTTGAGATCCAATAAACCAACTCCACAGATGGAGAAGATTGTAGAGTTGTTCAAACAGGTTAGCATAAATATCCCTCTTTTGGATGCAATCCAACAAGTTCCTTCATATGCTAAAATCTTAAAGGACTTATGCACCAAAAAGAGGAAGTCACAAGTACCAAAGAAAGTTTTCGTGGCTAGTGCTGTTAGTGATGCTCTTGCCAATTCTTTGCCCCCAAAGCACAAGGACCCCGGTTGTCCTACTATTTCGATCACAATTGGGAACAAGACCATCAATAGAGCACTATTAGATCTTGGTGCTAGTGTCAATTTGTTACCCTATTCGGTGTACGAACAATTAGGCGTTGGAGAGCTCAAGCCTACTCATTGAACTCTCCAAATGGCTGACCGATCAATCACCCACCCTAGGGGAGAGTTGGAGGATGTGTTAATTAGAGTTGGGGATTTCATTTTCCCCGTGGACTTTATTGTTATGGATACACAGCCTGTCGCTAACCCCCGTAATCAAATTCCGGTGATACTTGGTCGACCATTCCTCGCGACTTCTAACGCGGTAATCAACTGTCGTAATGGTTCAATGAATCTATCTTTTGGCAAGATGACAGTTGAACTTAACATTTTCAAGTTAGGAAGTCAGCCTTGCGAGCCTAATTCTAGCGTACTTGATGTGTGCTCGATCGATGAGATCGTGGAGGAGGACTGTGAGTTCGAGAATTTCATGTTTGATCACAGTAATATTGACGCCACTAGTGCGTTCCTCCTAGAATCCGACACAGCTTTCACGACGGACAAAGATTATGAGTGTTTCACCTTTGTTGATGATCTTGAAGACTCTCCACCCGAGTTTGAGTCTTTTGCTTTTTCGGATGAGTTAGTTGAACCATCCGACTCGGTAGCGTACACTCAATTTGAACCTTTGATGGAATCCTTCGAGTTTGAAACAGTTACTCCATTGTTACCATCCATTGTTTCACCACCTAAACTCGAGCTAAAACTTTTGCCATCGCACCTAAAATATGCTTATCTAGGTGAAAATGAGATCTTACCAGTTATCATATCGGCCTCTCTAGCTCTTGAGCAAGAGAAGGCTCTTTTAACGGTCTTATACAATAATCGGAAAGCTTTCGGCTGGTCTATGGCAGACATCAAGGGGATTAGTCCCCTCATAGTCGAACATCATATACACTTGATGGATGATGCCAAGCCGGCAAGGGATCCACAAAGACGCCTCAACCCCATCATGAAAGAGGCGGTCAAGAAGGAGATTGTTAAGTGTCTTGATAGCGGTATCATTTTCCCTATCTCGGATAGCCAATGGGTTAGCCCCATTCATGTCGTGCCAAAGAAATCGGGCATCACGGTCATCACCAATGAGGCAAATGAGTTAATTCCCACTCGCACCCAAACTGGGTGGCGAGTTTGCATCGACTACCGGAAACTCAATGCCGCGACAAGGAAGGACCACTTTCCTTTACCATTCATTGACCAAATGCTTGAACGATTGGCGGGGCACGAATTCTACTGCTTTTTAGATGGATATTCCGGTTATAATCAAGTCCCCATAGCCAAAGAGGATCAAGACAAGACTACATTTACTTGTCCCTTTGACACTTTTGCTTATCGTCGCATGCCCTTTGGGTTATGCAATGCACTCGCTACATTTCAGCGGTGTATGATGGGGATCTTTTCGGACATGGTGGAGAAGTTTTTGGAAATCTTTATGGATGATTTCTCCATTTTTGGTGACTCCTTCGATGAGTGTTTACGACATCTTGACGCAGTTCTCACCCGCTGTAGGGAAAAGAACTTGACTTTGAATTGGGAGAAATGTCACTTTATGGTACGAGAAGGCATTGTCTTAGGACACGTCATCTCGCAAAATGGCATAGAGGTTGATAGAGCTAAAATCGAAGTCATTTCTAATCTTCCTCCTCCTAAATGCGTCAAAGATATCCGAGCTTTCCTTGGCCATGCCGGTTTTTATAGACGGTTCATCAAGGACTTTAGCAAGATTGCTAGACCCTTGACTCTCTTGTTGGCCAAGGACACTACTTTTGTTTTCGACTCAACTTGCATGAAAGCGTTCGAGTCTTTGAAACACTCACTCATTTCTGCACCCATCCTTTCATCTCCAGACTGGACGCACCCTTTTGAAATTATGTGCGACGCATCAGATTTTGCCATTGGTGCTGTTCTTGGACAGCACATTAACAAGATGCCGCAAGTAATTTACTACGCTAGCCGAACATTAAATGAGGCCCAATTAAACTACACAACAACAGAAAAAGAGTTTTTAGCGGTTGTGTTTGCACTTGAAAAATTTCGGCCTTATTTAATCGGCTCTCCAGTTATAGTGTACACGGATCACTCAGCTCTTCGCCACCTTTTTGCGAAGAAGGATGGTAAGTCTAGGCTAATACGTTGGATCCTTTTGCTGCAAAAATTTGACCTTGTTATAAGGGACAAAAAGGGATGTGAAAACGTAGTGGCCGATCACCTTTCACAACTTCCTTCTTCGCCTACACTTGAACTGCCTATCACTGATGCTTTCCCCGATGAGCAACTCTTGACCGTTTTTTGCGAACCATGGTTCGCCGATATTGTAAACTACTTAGCCACCGGCTTGATACCTAACGATTGGTCGAAACAAGACAAACTACGATTTTTGTCCCAAGTAAAGCATTTTTACTGGGATGAACCTTATCTTTTTAAATATTGTTCCGACCAAATCATTCGCCGGTGTGTGCCAGAAAATGAGGTCAAGAGTGTGCTGTCTTTTTGCCACGATCAAGCATGTGGCGGGCACTTTGGCCCAAAGAAGACAGCTGAGAAAGTTTTGCAGTGTGGTTTCTATTGGCCACGACTCTTCAAAGATGCATTCGAATACTGCAAAACTTGCTCCCGGTGCCAACACTTGGGCCGGATATCGCGGAGAAACGAAATGCCGCTCCAACCGATTTTGGTTGTAGACATTTTTGATGTTTGGGGTATTGACTTCATGGGACCATTTCCTAACTCTTTTGGAAATGTGTATATTCTTTTGGCTGTTGACTATGTTTCAAAATGGGTCGAGGCTGTGCCTAGTCGAACGAATGATAACAAGGTTGTCGTTCGATTTCTAAAAGAACACATCTTTTCTCGATTTGGGCACGCGCGAATAATAAGTGATAATGATTCTCACTTTTGCAATAGGACTTTTGAGTCCCTAATGCGCAAATACTCTATCACCCATAAGCTGTCAACGCCATACCATCCCCAAACATGTGGGCAAGCCGAGATCTCGAATCGACAAATTAAGCAAATCTTGGAGAAAACGGTTTCTAAAAACCGTAAAGATTGGTCACTAAAATTGATCGATGCACTATGGGCTTTCCGTACTGCATACAAGACCGATCTCGGCATGTCTCCATACCGGCTTGTTTACGGGAAGGCTTGCCACCTTCCAGTAGAAATTGAGCATAGGGCATTTTGGGCTATTAAAGAGCTGAATCTATCTCTAGGAGATGCGGGCAGCAATCGAAAGCTGCAATTGAATGAATTGGAGGAGCTGCGGGATGAGGCATATGATAATGCCGTGATTGCTAAGAACCGAGTTAAGGTATTTCATGATAAAAACCTTTTACGGAAGACATTTAAACCAGGTCAACAGGTTTTATTATATGATACTCGGTTACACTTTCATCCCGGCAAGCTCCGTTCTAGATGGAGAGGACCTTTTGTAGTCCGCACCGTTTATCCGCACGGTGCGGTTGATCTCGAGAATCCAGAAGACGGTACTTTATTCAAAGTAAATGGACATCGATTGAAACCGTTCTTCTCAGCGGACCATTCGGAGGAGCTCCTGCTTTTGCAGGAGCCGATTTACACCGATTGATTTCCTCCACCTTCACCCTCGAATTTCTTTCAAAACTTTATTTCAAATAAGTTTGGGGGTGTGTATACTATGTAAATATAATAATAAGCAGGAACTCGCCGATAGTATCAAACCACTTGGTGCAGCATGACAGTGAGGACACTGTCCATTATAAGTTTGGTGGTATGTTCGGTAAGTTTTCCTTTTGCATTCATATGTATATTTCTGCATTGCATCTTTATATAAAAATCATAAAAATTTGAAAATTTTGAAAACATAAAAAAAAATTAGAAAACAGAAAAACCCATAAAAATTGAAAAAATTCAAAAAATTATAAAAATTAATGTATTCAATTCTGGTTAATTGACTTGAGTTTGATAAATAGGTCAACTGACTGGGAACAACTAGATCTTAGACTTAGCAAATTAAAAACCCTAAAAATAACCTTCCTTAGAGTTTAACTGTGGAAAGCATATGTCTTTGTAGGTTATCTAGAAATAGGCAAATTTTGGGTTCAGTTCTTGGGCTAAGTCGAAACGAAGGAAAAGTATTAAAACTTTTATTATAGTATAAGTTTGAAAAATAGTTCCTAGCTTAAGTCTAGATTCTGAAAATGTATACCCTACAAAATGCACAAACACGCACCTTGAAACTTGGATTAGTAGAAGAGACCTTGAAATGCTCTTGTCTAAAGTCCTTAGTATGAAAAAGTGTGAATAAAGAAAAAAAAAAAGAAAAAAATGGACACTGGTTTTTGTGATTACTTAAGGCTGTAAAAATAGAAAAATATTTAGCGAGGGTGTTACTGCTAAAAGCCTTGGGTGTTGCAAAACTAGGAAGTACGCCTTAAAGTACTAACGCATCTTGTAATCGGTTGTTGGTACCTCAAGAAGTATTAACAGTCGCATGAAGGATGTGAAAGCGAAATTTCATAAGTGCTTTGGACAATGGACGGGGGTACGATTGCTTGATTTGAATTTCCAAGTATAGGGGTGATACTTACACACACGTGGGGATATGTGATTGGAGTTTAGATAAGAGAAGGGAATGAAGAATAGAACTTGTATCTTTAATAGAGTTGATAGAAATTCCTAAGTGGAGATGGAACTCTAGAAGGAAAACTTAAGAAATGTCGAAAGCTAGGTAATTCTACAGGATATATGTAATCTTAAGTTAAATAATGAGGAAGTGTGAAGAATATGGGTGGATAATTTGCGGGTCGACGATAATAGAATTCCTTGTTAGAAAACCTAAATGGAGAACAAAAGTCGAGAAACCAAGTTGATAGGATTTTGTGGGTAGTATCCGCTGAAAACCCTCAGGAGACAACACTCCTCCTACTAGGGACACCTAGAGGTTTAACGGCTTGTTGCACGAGCTCAGTGCTATCGCGTTTCCCTGCGAAAGTGCGGCTAGGTTAGATTTTTATTTAAATAATAAGTTTGCTCGAGGGCGAGCAAAAGATAAGTTTGGGGGTATTTGTTCACAACATAATATTGCATTTTGTATTCCCCATTCTTATGCATTTTACAATAAAAACAGGTGCTTTTGACCCATGTCTGCTACATGTTACAGGTTACAGGTTCTGAGAGCGAAAACAGTGAAAAACACAAAAGACGACACAAAAGAAGGAGTTTTGACCAACAAATAGGAAGATCTTAGTCAAGCCTAAAAACGAAGAACGGTTCACCATCAACAAGGCAACTCAAGATTCAAATTTGCAAGAAAGACGGTTAAAGGATCGGTACAAGTGTTCACGGAAATTCTGGAATCACTGCAAAAGCCCAAGTGGAAAAAGAAATGAAGAAATAAGAAGCCCAGAAGAACCAAACCAAGCCCAAGAAAAATCACATGATGATCCCATCATTGGGCCGCGGATCCGCGGCCCAAGCGCGCCCATGCCGCTGATCCGCGGCCGTCCTGTACCCGTGCGCGAATGAATTTTTACCAAATTTCTGTGGCGGCTGTGGAAAGATTTTCTAGGGGTATATTTGTAACTTTATACATGCGGTGCAATTTTAACCCTAGGGTTTCTATGTCCTATAAATAGAACCCAAGACCTTGTAATTTCTTATGCCTCTACTCATGAATAAAATTCTGTTTTCTTGAAGTTAGAGCGCATCAAAAGTAGGTAAATTATTTTCTTGCCTTAGTTTAATTTAGTTTAAGAATTTTATTAACTTGCAATAGATATTTCTTCTCTTTAATAAAATCATGTCTTTCTTCATCCCTTCAATGAGCGAGTAGTTTCCTCGCTTGTTAGGGTTAGGAATAGGGAAGGATTTGAGAGATGAAGATCTCTCATCTCTTTTCTTTGCCAATCTTTTATGAAAATTAGAACTCCATGCATACCTTCTTATTCCGCTCCCTACGGCACTCTACCCACGAGGTAACGGTGATTCCGTAGTCTAAAGGCCCGGATTTTAAGGTTTTCCATGGAGGTTAGGGTAAAGATTAAGAAAGGAAGGACAAGAATCTAAAGGAAGAATTAATCTTCCCAATCATCCTAATCCCCTTTGTTAAGATTTACCATAACACTAATATGATATCTTTAATTAAAGGCAATGGAAAGAGATGTAGATCTTTGTTTACCAAATTTTCCCTAAACCTAATCCTAGCAAGTTTCTAATCCTAGTATCATACAACTTCAATTTTTAGATTTAATAATCAATCCGAACACCCTTCGGAATTAACTCGTTAGCGCGATTAGAAAATTCACAACATCCCTGTGGACCGACCCGTACTCACCGGCTAGCTTCATGCGACGCCGTTCTTGATTGCGGTTACAAATATTTTTGATCTATCTTTTAGAAAGCGCAAGCACGCTAAATCAAACCAATCAGGACCTATAAATCTGGGACCGAGCTTCCCTCTCCTCCCAAATCTCATAACGCCCTTCATCGGAAAAATCCTCAGGAATACATGATCTCCCACTGCAAACTCAAGTCTGCGACGATGACGGTCGGCATAAGTCTTTTGCCTGCACTGGGATGCTCTCATCCTGTCCTGAATCAACTGGATGTTCTCCGTAGTCTTTTGAACTAGCTGGGGCCCCAAAACCCTACTCTCACTGAGTTCGGCCCAACAGACTGGCGATCGACACTTCCTACCGTAAAAAGCCTTAAAAGGTGCCATCTGAATAGTCTCCTGAAAGATGTTGTTATAAGAGAACTCAATCAACGGCAAGTGACGATCCCAACTGCCACCAAAATCAAGCACACACGCCCGAAGCATATCCTCCAGAGTCTGTATAGTCCTCTCCGACTGACCGTCGGTCTGTGGATGAAAAGCGGTGCTAAAACTCAACCTGGTATCCAAAGCTTCCTGATGCTTCTGCCAAAGAGGGCTAGTAAACTGGGTGCCTCTGTCGGATACTATGCATGTGGGAACTCTGTCCAAACGCACAATCTCAACTATATACAACTGAGCATACCGAGCATAACCGAAAGTCGTCTTCATTGGAAGGAAGTGAGCCGCTTTCGTCAACCGGTCAACAATCACCCAAATGGTGTCATACCCTCGACTTGTCCTGGGTAGGCCCACCACGAAGTCCAAGGAAATCTGCTCCCATTTCCACTCCGGAATGAGTAAAGGCTGCAACTCACCTGCCGGTCTCTGATTCTCAGCCTTGACTTGCTGACAAGTCAGGCACCTCGAAACGAAGTCCGAAATATCGCGCTTCATCCCTTCCCACCAGTAAAAGTCTCTCAAGTTACGGTACATCTTGGTGGAACCTGGATGAACGCTAAAGGCTGGCTGATGTTCCTGCTCTAGGATCTCGCATCTCAACCCATCAGCATCTGGTACACACAAGCGAGTCCCACATCGTAGCACACCCTGATCATCAATCATGAACTCCGAAACTCTATCCTGCCGAACAAGCTCAAGAATCTCAGACAAACGTGCATCACTGGGTTGCGCGTCACGGATACGATCAAAAAGTAGTGGACGGGCGCGGACATGAGCAAGCTGTCCCCAAGCGGAAGTGAACTCAAACTGTACTCTACCGTCGCACAAGATCTGCCAATCTGCAGAAGACTGTCGCTGAACTGCGCTCAACTGGGACAAGCTACCTGATTGATGTGAAAAAGTGTGTTTGTAGTTAACCGCAATCAATAACGGTGTCGCGCGTAGCTAGACCGAGATGAGTACGGGTCGTCCTCTGGGAAACGTGGAACCTCTTATTTTTACTTTAGATGTGTTGAAAAGGAGAAAGAAATAAGAATGGTTGTAGGATGGTTTCTAGATCTACGTTTAATAAGAATGTAAATATAGATCTAGATTAGTTTAAAGATGTGATTAATTATAATAAGAAGGGCTTGTAGGGTTCGTTAGGATTTAGTAGTTATGAATGATTAATTAAAGTTACCCTTTTTATCCATTAATAGATTTAGAACTAGAACGACGGCGATGCGTGTAGATTAGGGTTTCTGGAGGGAAAAGGAATCCCACTCGTAACCCTTATCTCGACACGGAACTCCGTTCATATCAAGCCTTTACCAAAACAATCATTAATCTAATCTCTAATCGCGGTCGGAACTAGCAAAGGATTGATAGCGCGCCCGATTAGGATGTTAATGATTATTTTGATAAAGTTCCTAAACTTTATAGGACTTAAAAAGGGTTTAGATATTTTTCATCGTTTATTAGCCTACCCTAATCCTACGAACCCTAACAAGCGGAGAATTACTCGCGCATGTTGGGAGAAGAAAATGAAAAGAAAGAGATGGAAAACATAATGTAAAAGAAAACAAACAATTAAAATAAACTACCTTTATTAATCAACTCCTTCAACTACACTTTTCAATCCATAGAAAATGATTACAAAACTTGATTTGCATCTCGATCTTTCCTAGGGAGGTAGTCGAACAGTCGATGATCAGCCTGGATGCGTGAGCGTCGGGAGCTTCGTGATCTCTTCGGCTTGATAGCTTTTCCCAAGAGGCCCTCGGTGCCTTTATATAGTGCAAACCCAGAATATTATTGTTGCGAAGTTGGTAAAATTTATCAACCATCAATCTCCCAAAATCTTGGCTTCTGAACCCTTCTAACTGCGGCGGATCCGCGGCCCCAGGGTGGGTTTGGCCGCGGATCCGCGCTCAATGGCAGCGATCTCTTTGTAGTTTTTCTTGGGCTCTCTGATGGTGACATTTGGCATTCCTAAGCATCTTCAGAATCTGAAAATATTTTCTCGGTTGCTTCCAGACTTAGTCCCCAAGTTTGCTCTTTAATTTGGAAAGTATTCTTCAACAAATTGATTTGTTTGTTAAATCCTTCATAACAACTTGGAAATAATCTGCACAACAACTCATATAAGATTTTAGTAGACTTTGTTCTACTAGGATTAGACCAATAATATTATTTGCATACATTTTCCTACCAAATGATAATTAAAATATATTAATACATGGAAAATAATGTTTTTACACATAAACCCTCATATGTATAATATATTATAATAAAGTCCTTTTTTAATATAAAAATGGTAGGAAAAATGTACTACAAATGTGCAGTTTTATCGACTGAACAAATACCCCCAAACTTATCTTTGATCATCCCGAGCAAACTAGTTTATTTAAGAGGAGAAAAAAAGAAAGGAAAAAACTAAGCACACTTTCATAGGCAGACACGGTTGCACTGAGCACGTGCAACAAGCCGTTAAACCTCTAGGTGTCCCTAGTAGGAGGAGTGTTGTCTCCTGAGGGTTTTCAGCGGATTACACCCACAAAATCCAATAACAAAAAGAAAGATGGTGAAATTTACATATAAAGATAAGAACCATAAAAGAAATACTTTGAAAAGAAGAGTTTCCAACTATACTAGGTTTTCAGTTGTCATGAGCCCTATCTTAATAGTCATGAAAAAATGTTAGAAATCACATCATCCCTCAATAAAACATCGTCTTTATTCTTCATTCCTACCTTTTGTCCAAACATTGATCATATAACCCTATGTGTGTGTAAAGAACATCCCTACACTCGGAGAATTCAATTCAAGCTATCATACTCTTGTCCATCTACCTTAGTACATTTTACTTTGATGAATACTTAGAATTGCTTACACATTTTCATGCGACCGTTAATACTTCTTGAGGTACTAACCGACCGATTACTCATGTGCTTGCAGATTTGGTGATAATATTTTCCTTATCTTGCACCACCTAAGGCTAAGCAGTGACTCCCAAACCAGTTGGCCTTAGGGCACTAGGTGAAGAGGCACCCTCGCTATATTTTTTTATTGCTACCTTGGCGATACAAAACCATTGTTCATTTTTTTCTTCTCACCATTTTATATTTTCTTCATCATTTCCTTCATACTTTGGCTTTTAGAAAAGAGTATTTCAAGGTATCCTCTACTATCCCGAGTTTCAAGACGTGTGTATGTGCATATTGTAGGGTATCAACATTCAAATGTTTGGCTTCCAGAATAGAAACTATTTTTCAGACTTATTTTTATCCTCAGACTAGTGACTTCCTTCATCTTACTAACCCTTGGGACAACAGCTCATAACTACTTATTACTAGTTCGTATAAGAAAACTTCTAATTTTCTTGGTTTTCTTAAACTATTCCTATCTTTTGGATGTAATGTTTCACTTTCTATTCTTTTGTTATAAATTTTTTTTTTTTTATTTTTATTTTAAATGCCCGGTGTCAAAGATAATTCAGTGAATAAAAACCTTCCCCCCAAACCTGTTTTCAGCAGTGTCCTCACTGATGTAGCCTTTTGAGAACATGGACCTGTATACTAAGGGAGAGATACAAGGGGTAAAATAATAGTTAAATGATAAATTCCCCCAAACTTATTCTTTGACACGCACAGATATTCAATTAAATCATTTTTCACTCACCTCCACTCTTAAAATGTGAAAAAGTTATCAAAATATGGAGGTGAGGCGGAGGAAATTTAGTTTTGATAAAGCGGCTCCTGTAAAAACAGGAGCTCCTTCGCGGGGTCAGCAGAAAAATACGGTTTTAATCTATGCCCATTTACTTTAAAAATCGAACCGTTTTTCAAATTTTCGACTTCAACCGCCCCGTGCGGGTGTACATACCGCACCACAAAAGGTCCTTTCCAACGAGATTTAAGCTTACCCGAATGAAGATGGAGACGTGAATCATAAATAAGGACTTGTTGCCCCGATGTGAAGGTTTTTCTAGAAAGATTTTTATCGTGGAACACTTTAGTCCTATTCTTTACTATCACCGCATTATCATAAGCTTCATCGCAGAGTTACACTTTAGCTCATTCAATTGCAGCTTCCGATAGCTGCCTGCATGATCAAGATCAAAATTAAGCTCTTTAATAGCCCACATTACCTTATGTTCAATCTCGACAGGGAGGTGACATGCCTTCCCAAACACAAGGCGGTATGGAGACATACCAAGATCGGTCTTATAAGCGGTGCGGAATGCCCAAAGAGCATCCGTCAATTTGGTTGACCAATCTTTACGGTTTTTCGAAACCGTCTTCTCCAATATCTGTTTGATCTGCCTATTCGAGATCTCAGCCTGCCCGCTTGTTTGGGGGTGATAGGGCGTAGAAAGCTTGTGAGTGATTGAATATTTCCGCATCAAGGTCTCGAAAGACCTATTGCAGAAATGTGTCCCGTTGTCGCTAATGATAGCGAGAGGGTGTCCGAATCGCGAAAAAATATTTTCTTTAAGGAACTTAATGACAACTTTATTGTCATTAGTGAGACACGGTACAGCTTCCACCCACTTCGAGACATAATCAACTGCCAACAAGATATATAAATTCCCAAAGGAGTTGGGAAAAGGGCCCATAAAATCAATACCCCAAACATCAAATATTTCCACAACCAATATAGGTTGGAGCGGCATCTCATTCCTTCGTGAAATCCGGCCCAAATGCTGACATCGCGGACAAGTTTTGCAATGTTCAAATGCATCTTTAAATAATGTTGGCCAATAAAAGCCACATTGCAAAACTTTCTCCGCCGTTTTTCGAGGTCCAAAGTGACCGCCGCATGCCTGATCATGACAAAATGATAACACGCTCTTGAATTCATCGTTAGGGACACACCTGCGAATGATTTGATCGGAACAATACTTGAATAGATATGGTTCATCCCAGTAAAAATATTTTACTTGGGATAAAAACTGAAGTTTGTCTTGTTTCGACCAATCGCTAGGTATAAGTCCCGTTGCAAGATAGTTCACGATATCCACGAACCAAGGTTCGTAGGATACATTCAAGAGCTGTTCGTCGGGAAATGAGTCATTTATCGGCACGGTCACAGTTGGCGAAGAAGTGATGCGTGAAAGATGGTCGGCTACTACGTTTTCACATCCACTCTTGTCTTTGATAACAAGATCAAATTCTTGTAACAATAGGATCCAACGTATTAGCCTGGCCTTTGCATCCTTCTTCGTTAAAAGATGTCGTAGGGCGGAGTGATCAGTGTAAACCACAATAGGCGAGCCAATCAAGTAGGGCCTGAATTTCTCTAATGCAAATACAACTGCCAAGAGTTCTTTCTCGGTAGTTGTGTAATTTATTTGTGCATCATTCAAGGTCCTACTTGCATAGTAAATTACATGTGGCATCTTATCAATATGCTGTCCCAAGACAGCACCAATAGCAAAATCTGATGCGTCACACATAAGCTCGAACGGGTGGTTCCAATCCGGAGATGATAGAACGGGGGCTGTAGTGAGTGATTCTTTAAGTGATTCAAAAGCAGCCTCACAATCCGAATTGAAGTGAAAAGTAGTGTCCTTGGACAATAGAAGGGTTAAGGGTCTAGCAATTTTGCTAAAGTCCTTAATAAATCTCCTATAAAATCCTGCATGACCAAGGAAGGATCGTATATCTTTGACGCAATTGGGACGAGGGAGGTTTTGAATGACATCTATTTTAGCTCTGTCGACCTCAATGCCTTTATGTGAAATTATATGTCCAAGTACAATACCTTCTTGAACCATAAAATGGCATTTTTCCCAATTCAAAGTCAAGTTCTTATCCTTACAGCGGGTAAGAACAGCGTCAAGATTACGAAGGCAGTCCTCAAAGGAATCCCCAAAAATGGAGAAATCGTCCATAAAAATTTCTAGAAAATTTTCCACCATATCTGAAAATATCCCCATCATGCACCGCTGAAATGTAGCGGGAGCGTTGCATAACCTAAAGGGCATGCGTCTATAAGCAAAAGTTCCGAAAGGACAAGTAAAAGTGGTTTTATCTTGATCCTTTTCGGCGATGGGGACCTGGTTGTAACCAGAGTATCCGTCCAAGAAACAGTAGTATTCGTGTCCTGCTAATCGTTCTAACATCTGGTCAATGAAAGGTAGAGGGAAGTGATCTTTCCTCGTCGCGGCATTGAGTTTCCTGTAATCGATACATACCCGCCACCCAGTTTGGGTGCGTGTTTGGATTAACTCATTAGCCTCGTTAGTGATGACCGTGATGCCAGACTTTTTAGGGACCACATGAATTGGACTTACTCATTGACTATCAGATATGGGGTAAATTATTCCACTATCAAGACACTTGACGATTTCTTTCTTTACCGTCTCCTTCATAACGGGATTTAACCGTCTTTGTGGGTCTCGGGTTGGTTTGGCTTCATCCATCAGATGTATGTGATGTTCAACAATTAAGGGACTAATCCCTTTGATGTCGGCCATTGTCCAACCAAATGCTTCCCGATTCGATCTCAACACTGCCAAAAGTGCATTTTCTTGCTCTAAGGCTAGAGAAGCGGAAATAATCACTGGCAAAGTCTCATTCTCTCCTAAATATGCATATTTAAGATGAGAAGGTAGCGGTTTGAGATCAAGAATTGGCGGAGAGAAAATAGAAGGAGGGGTAACGGAATGATATTCGGACTCCTTAAGAGGTTCAAAACTTGCATAAGATATTGACTCGGAAAGTGCTGCTGACTTTTGCAACGAGTCAACGGGTTCAATATCAAGGTCGGACTCATTGAACATATTCTCACTGTGAAGTGGTTCAAGATCAAACGATGTCTCATTAGTGTTGTCGAGAACATCAAAGCAAAGTTCCTCATCCATGCAGCTTTCGGGAGCTATCTCGTGGATGGAACAAACATCCAGCAAATGAGCAGAAGGTTCTGATGGCTGACTTCCTAGCTTGTAAATATTAAGCTCAATTGTCATTTTCCCGAAGGATAGGTTCATAGAACCGTTACGACAATTAATCATAGCGTTAGAAGTTGCTAGGAAGGGTCGACCAAGTATCACCGGGATTTGATTGCGTGGGTTTGCCACAGGTTGTGTATCTAAAACAATAAAGTCCACGGGAAATATGAATTCCCCGACTTTAATTAACACATCCTCTAGTTCGCCCCGAGGTTTGGTGATAGATCGATCAGCCATTTGGAGAGTACAATGGGCGGGTTTTAATTCTCCAATTCCTAACTGCTCGTATACTGAATAAGGAAGCAAGTTGACGCTAGCGCCTAGATCGAGTAAAGCACGATTTATATTTTTACCCCCAATAGAAATAGAGATTGTAGGACAGCCGGGGTCCTTACGTTTCTTTGGTATTTGTTGGGTAAAAGCTGTGCTAACATTACTCGTCATGAAAACCTTTTTAGGCACTTGAGTTTTTCTCTTCCTAGTGCACAAGTCTTTAAGGATTCTTGCATAAGATGGAACTTGTTGAATAGCATCTAGGAGAGGAATATTCACGCTAACTTGCTTAAACATTTCCACAATCTTCTCCATTTGCGGGTTAGGTCGGTTGGCCCTTAATCGGTTTGGAAATGGAGCTCGATCAATAAGTTTTGGGTCCAACGTTTGTGGAGAAGACTGTGGCGACGGATTCGATCCCAAAATTGGAGTGGGAATCGACTTAGATAGATTTGGCGAAATGTTTGAGCCTTGGGGAAAACGGAGAATAGGCTCGGATGAAGGTGGGAGACTAGACGAATTAGGGGAAGAAGAAGAAGAAGGGGTATCAAATGTGTCACTATCATCAACTTGCTCACCCACTTGGTTGTTCAGCACTCTCCCCGATCTCAACGTAGTGACGGCATTCACATTATGACTTTGTGAATGGCCAGGATTCGGTAGGGGTTGAGATGGGAGTTTCCCTTTCTCTCTTGCACTCATTGCGGCGTTTAACTGTGCGATTTGGTTTTCTATTGATTTAATACTCTCACCATGGGAGGAGGAGTTTTTCGTTAGGGCATCAATAGAAGACCTCATATCAGCCGAATTTTGCATGGATTGTTTCATGAACATATCCAGAGTTTGTGCAAGTGAGTTGTCAATACCGGCCACTTGTGGTGTAGAAATGTTGGCCGGATTTTGGAAATTCTGTGACTGAAAGGGGGGCTGATTCTGTGGTTGTGGTTGCTGTGGAGGAGGTCTTTGATAATTACTTTGTTGGTTTTGATTCCAAGCAAAGTTAGGATGATTCCTCCATCCTTGATTGTACGTAGAAGAATAAGGGTCGTTTCTAGGTCGCTGCTGAAAAGCAGCATTAGCTTGAAACGATGCATTCATAGGACATTCTTCCGTTAAGTGTGAAGGATCCGAACAGCAACCACAAACGGTCTTAGGAAGAGCAACCTGATTTAGGGAGAATGATGAAAATTTATTCTCCATAGCATCGAGTTTCTTCTGCATTGCTGCCATTTCGGCTTTTACTACGATGGAAACATCGAGTTGGTGAATACCTCCCTTAGTTGAAGGTGGTCTTACGCTTTCCCACTGCAACGTGTGTTCAGCGAGATCTTCCAGATATTTCCATGCTTCACCGTCATCTTTAGACATGAAATTGCATTGACACAATGTTTCAAGCATCTGCTTTGTCGCTGGATTAATGCCCTCATATATAATCCGACATAAATCCCATCTTTGTATCCCGCGATGGGGGCATTGGACAAGCAGATCTTTGAAATGTTCAAAGCACTTCCAAAATGGTTCATTGGGAAGCTGGGTGAACTGATTGATCTCGCTCCTAACATGTGCAGTCTTATGATTTGGGTAAAACTTCTTAAGAAATGCTACGACGAATTCATCCCAATTAGCGATAGAGTGTGCGGCAGTATTATAAAGCCATTTTTCTACCAAGTCGCACAGTGTGAATGGGAGAAGACGTAAGCGCATAACATCTAAAGTCAATTGTGAAGTACCCATCATTGCGCATACGTTTTCGAATTTGGTGATGAAAACGTACGCGTCTTCCGACTCAAGCCCGTGAAATTTGGGCAGCAGATTGATGTAGTGGGGTTTGATTTCGAAATTATCCCCATTAGGTGGTGGAAGAGATAGACAAGTAGGAAGGGGACCACGAATATGATAGCATCTCTCTTGGAGAGAGATGCGCGGTGGATTCTGCGCACCAGCGGGCGGTGGCGGCGTGGTGTTATACTCTGATGGAGTGCCGTCCATCTCGGTTGATGTGGTGTGTGGTGGGGGAAAAGAAGATGAAGAAGTACCGACTTCGGCGTCGATAGCAGGAACGCGGACAAGACGGGCACTAGGATCCCGTGTCCAGCCAAGCATGCACTAAGCGGGTTTAGTGCAAGTGGCAGCGTGTGTGTGATTTAAAAATTGGCTTGTTTTGAAAAAGTGGGACTCAAGACAAATCTCCCTAAAATGCACAAGCAACCCTAGAACTAAGGTTACCTAGGTCAATCTCTAGACAGCTCCTAACTAAGGCTAGAAATAGACCTCAAACCGCCTCTTCACGGACAAGTACGGCCAGGTAAGTGGGAAGGAACCACCACTACAGTGGGCCTAATTAAAAACCACTAGCCTAGACACCGCAATGTCAGTTAGGATAAACGGCTGATGCCTATACTAGTCTTTTTCCTATTGAGCTCGACAGTCCTTAGAGTCTGGTCTAGATATTTTTTAAATTAATGAAGGGTTGTTCTATATGCTCGGTTTGTGATTTGTGGGGCTTAGGAAGGGTGATGAAATCCCCACCTAATCTTGATTTGGTCTTTGCCCCTTAAAATCCGTATTAAATATGCAAAACAAACCAAACACAAAACTTTTTGCAAAAAGATTTTTTTTGAGCGGCGCAATTTTGCAAAGAATCCTGCAGAAAATAGATTTTATTGGATTTGAGGAGAGAGAGAAGGAGTTGAGAATCTTACCAGAGAATTCCGTAGCCCTAATTCCCTCAAGCCGCCGCGTTTCCGCCGCAGGAAGCCCTTTGTGCCGCGCTTCCGCCGCGAGGTGGTTGGATTGCTTGATGAAATTTTTTCTGTGTCCCTCTGTGCTCCTCTGGATCTCTAAAAATGTCTTTGTTTCCTGTTTCCCTTAATTCTGTGACTCCAGATCTCCTTGCAAAAATCCATGCACAAATCGTTAAATATGCAATTTGCAGTTTTGTGTTAATAATGATATGACTCGTCAAAGAATTCAACACAAATAGTAAAAATAAAAAATTACGCACGTATCCCCGGCAACGGCGCCATTTGATTGATGTGAAAAAGTGTGTTTGTAGTTAACCGCAATCAATAACGGTGTCGCGCGTAGCTAGACCGAGATGAGTACGGGTCGTCCTCTGGGAAACGTGGAACCTCTTATTTTTACTTTAGATGTGTTGAAAAGGAGAAAGAAATAAGAATGGTTGTAGGATGGTTTCTAGATCTACGTTTAATAAGAATGTAAATATAGATCTAGATTAGTTTAAAGATGTGATTAATTATAATAAGAAGGGCTTGTAGGGTTCGTTAGGATTTAGTAGTTATGAATGATTAATTAAAGTTACCATTTTTATCCATTAATAGATTTAGAACTAGAACGACGGCGATGCGTGTAGATTAGGGTTTCTGGAGGGAAAAGGAATCCCACTCGTAACCCTTATCTCGACACGGAACTCCGTTCATATCTAGCCTTTACCAAAACAATCATTAATCTAATCTGTAATCGCGGTCGGAACTAGCAAAGGATTGCTAGCGCGCCCGATTAGGATGTTAATGATTATTTTGATAAAGTTCCTAAACTTTATAGGACTTAAAAAGGGTTTAGATATTTTTCATCGTTCATTAGCCTACCCTAATCCTACGAACCCTAACAAGCGGAGAATTACTCGCGCATGTTGGGAGAAGAAAATGAAAAGAAAGAGATGGAAAACATAATGTAAAAGAAAACAAACAATTAAAATAAACTACCTTTATTAATCAACTCCTTCAACTACACTTTTCAATCCATAGAAAATGATTACAAAACTTGATTTGCTTCTCGATCTTTCCTAGGGAGGTAGTCGAACAGTCGATGATCAGCCTGGATGCGTGAGCGTCCGGAGCTTCGTGATCTCTTCGGCTTGATAGCTTTTCCCAAGAGGCCCTCGGTGCCTTTATATAGTGCAAACCCAGAATATTATTGTTGCGAAGTTGGTAAAATTTATCAACCATCAATCTCCCAAAATCTTGGCTTCTGAACCCTTCTAACTGCGGCGGATCCGCGGCCCCAGGGTGGGTTTGGCCGCGGATCCGCGCTCAATGGTAGCGATCTCTTTGTAGTTTTTCTTGGGCTCTCTGATGGTGACATTTGGCATTCCTAAGCATCTTCAGAATCTGAAAATATTTTCTCGGTTGCTTCCAGACTTAGTCCCCAAGTTTGCTCTTTAATTTGGAAAGTATTCTTCAACAAATTGATTTGTTTGTTAAATCCTTCATAACAACTTGGAAATAATCTGCACAACAACTCATATAAGATTTTAGTAGACTTTGTTCTACTAGGATTAGACCAATAATATTATTTGCATACATTTTCCTACCAAATGATAATTAAAATATATTAACACATGGAAAATAATGTTTTTACACATAAACCCTCATATGTATAATATATTATAATAAAGTCCTTTTTTAATATAAAAATGGTAGGAAAAATGTCCTACAAATGTGCAGTTTTATCGACTGAACACTACCCCCGGGCCTACGACTTAAAGCATCAGCTACCACATTCGCCTTGCCCGGGTGATAAAGGATCTCACAATCATAATCCTTCACAAGCTCCATTCAACCGCGCTGTCTCAGATTCAGATCCCGCTGCTGGAAAATGTACTTCAAGCTCTTGTGATCCATGAAGATCTGACACGACTCCCTGTATAAGTAGTGTCTCCAAATCTTCAACGCAAAGACCACCGCGGCCATCTCAAGATCGTGAGTGGGGTAATTCTACTTGTGCTTCTTCAGCTACCTATAAGCATAAGCGATCACTCTATCATGCTGCATCAGTACACAATCGGTCCCCACTCGAGACGCATCAAAGTAAACAACATTGCCGCCCAATCCAGAAGGCAAAGATAGAACTGGTGCTGTCGTCAACCGAGTCTTCAACTGCTGAAAAATCTGCTCACACGCATCAGTCCAAAGAAAAGGAACTCCTTTCTGGGTCAGTCCAGTCAGCGGTGCAGCGATACTCGAGAAATCCTGCACAAAACGGCGATAATAACCAGCTAAGCCCAAAAACCTGCGGACCTCTATCACAGATACAGGTCTGGGCCAAAGCTATACAGCCTCGATCTTCCTCGGGTCCACAAGAATATCGTCACCCGTCACCACATGACCCAGGAAGTCAACTCTATAAGCCAAAACACGCACTTTGAGAATTTAGCATACAGCTGGTGCTCTCTCAATATCTGTAAAGCAATCCTCAAGTGCTGCTTATGCTCCTCACGACTCCTAGAGTAGACCAATATGTCATCAATAAACACAATAATAAACTAGTCGAGGAACGGCCTGAAAATTCGGTTCATCAAATCCATGAACGCTGCTGGTGCATTGGTGAGTCCGAACGACATCACCAGAAACTCATAATGCCCATAACGTGTACAAAAAGCAGTCTTCGGAATGTCATCATTCCGAACCCGCAACTGATGATAACCCGAACGCAAATCAATCTTAGAAAAATGTTTCGCACCCTGGAGCTGATCAAATAAATCGTCAATACGAGGTAAACGATACCTATTCCGCACCGTAACTCGGTTCAATTGACGATAATCTACACACAACCTCAAACTGCCGTCCTTCTTCTTGACGAACAGAACAGGAGCTCCCCACGGCGAAACACTCGGACACACAAGTCCCCTATCAAGCAACTCTTGCAATTGATCTTTAACCTCTCTAAGCTCCACCGGAGCCATCCGATAAGGCAGTATAGAAATAGGCCCCGTGCCGGGAATCAAATCAATGCAAAACTAAATATCGCGCTCTCGCAGCATCCCAGGTAACTCGTCGGGAAAAACGTCGGGAAAATCTCATATGGTAGGAACCCGGTCCAACGACTCCAGTATGGCTACAGTATCATGAATGAACGCCAAGAATCCCCGACATCCTCTCCTCAAAAGCCGACTAGCGCAAAAGAAAGAAATCAAACTGTGAGGGGCAGCACCACGGTCCCCCTGCACAACAAACACTAACTTGCTGGGAAAACAAAACCTAACTGTCTTCTCTCGGCAGTCCACGGACGCGTAGCAAGCAGCTAACCAGTCCATGCCTAGGAGAACGTCGAAGTCCAACATCTTAAGAAGGATCAAGTCTACGTACAAGTCTTTATCTCCTATACGGACAGTACACGACTGGAACACGTGTCGCGCAACAAACGACTCTCCAACAAGAGTAGTCACGACAAGCGTCTGATCTAGCAAACACGACTCTCGGCCTAAACTCGGCACGAAGTGCATAGAAACATACGAATGCGTAGATCTCGGATCAAAAAGAACATGTGCATCAGAAGAACATACAGAAAGGATACCTGAAACCACTGCAATGGACGCCTGCGCGTCCTAATGAGTCAATGCAAACACCCGAGCCTGTCCTCTACCGGCGAACGGCTGACCTCCGCCTCTACCACCCCGCCCTCTCGGTAAAAAACCACCGCGACCCCGACCTATCTGCATATGAGTTTGACGCGGAGCAACAACAGGCATAAGGGGCAACACCCTCTGAGGTGGAGAAGGTGGTAAGGTAACCTGCGGTACAGCTGCCTCGCTCACACATGGCTCAGCACAATCTCGAACCTGATGACCCATACTCCCGAATCGGTAACATCCAGATGCAAACTGCTGACCCTCCTGAGGGTAAGAGCTAAAAAGCCGACCTTGTCCCGAACCTCCACTACCCCCAATATCTGAACGGGAACTGTCACGACGTCTAAATGCCCGTCTCCCCGCTGAATCACCAGTACGAACCCTCTTCGGTTCCGGAGCACCCGACGACTCAGAAAGACACTCCACTACCAATAGGGCCACATCCACCGCTGCTGCATATGTGTCACAATGCTGTATGCTGATGGCTAGGAACAACCGGGTAAGCAGGCCTCGAACAAACCTCTTCACCCTCATCTCCTCAGTCGCTACCAAGTACGGAGCATACACAGACAACTCGGTAAACAGTACATCATACTTAGCCACCGTCATCCCCGGAGTTTTGCGTAACTATTCAAATCTGCACTGTCACGACCCGAAAGTACGGAACATGACCGGCACTTAAACTACGAACGTCTCGAGGCATAAGTAATCTAAGTAAACCGAAAACCCAGAAATCCAAACCAAGAAAAGTAGTAGAGTGCAGGAAAAACCAAATCAAAGCAAGTAGTTTCCATAGCATAAGCCGAATTATGCGGTTTTTAAAAGCATAAAAAAATTTACTGAAAATTTCGGCAGAGTCTCCTTTGTAAATACTGGCCCCCAAACGGGATACAACATGAATAGTATATGAAATCAAGAAAAAGGCATCCCCAAGCGGGAGCTAGCTCTTCGTCAATCGACGGTCACAACCACACAAGCAATATAATATACAACGCCAACGGCGAGGATCAAAACTCAAAAGGAACTCAAAACCACCAGAAATATAACGAGCGACTCTAAGGTCGAAAGAATAAACAACACTGGTCTCTATCTCAATAAAACATGTTTGGTTGATGGAACTTCTAGATACAACAGAATAATGATATACAAGATATATAATGGGGGTATGATACAAGTAAACCCACCTACTAGCAAATCACCCGAATGAAACTGAGCCCGCAAGCCGTAATGAAACCTGTACGGCAAATCTGCAAAAAACTGGGGCACAACGGGGGTGAGTTGCCAACTCGTGAATAGAAAAACATCTACGCACAGAAATCGCATAAATAACGCAATCCTTGGTCAATGATCATAATATATCCTCAAATATAAGTATAACAGGCAGCCTATAACAATGACTAGGGTAATATCTAACCCGAGTATAATTTCATGTGCCCGTGTC
This sequence comes from Agapanthus africanus, assembly GCA_030015575.1. Classification (NCBI taxonomy): domain Eukaryota; kingdom Viridiplantae; phylum Streptophyta; class Magnoliopsida; order Asparagales; family Amaryllidaceae; genus Agapanthus; species Agapanthus africanus. The sequence continues at coordinate 151,416,038 of JASDDO010000012.1, forward strand.
AGTGCCTCAGGTAGCAATATATCATATGAATGAGGTATGAATGCATGAAACAGAATACATATAAATGAAGAAACTGTTTTCATAAATTAGTGAGATTTCCTTCGTATTTTTAAACTGAGGTATCATAATGAAATCAGTATCAACAGTGTCTAGCATTGACACAAAACATAAATCTCACTGTCTCGAATTATCAATGTCTCAAGCTCAATATCTAGGGCGCCGTCAGTCCGGACCGGCCCCTACCATCCATCTCAAGACCACGACGGTATCCTCCGGATATCCGACGCGTCGGGTAATATCACCGGTAGGTAGTGCTCCCCAGCCAGGCTCAACGTCAACACCACATTCCTCTTGCCCCGGGGTACCATACCGGGCCCACCATGTACCCGTGACGGTTCCTCCACTCCTCGACACGGATCTCCAAAACCACAGCAAACTCATGGTGGACGACACTTTACATCACTAGAAAACCGCAACATTTTATATTTTAAAAGATCATAAGTTGTAAATTTTGCGGCTTTCCCCGAAATCCAGAAATATCATAAATCTCAAGAAATCATCACAAGTGCATATGTCAATGATAATGAACTAGGCATGAACAACAATAACAGTATGCATGAAGTGGTAGGTAATAACTACAATGTCTAATATGGCATATAAGGGAAGTCCACTAATATCATGTCAAAACTACCAGCTAACAATCTAAGTCAAGCAATTATATTCTCTAAAGTGTACGTGACATGGCAATTACCGATGAAGATGTGTGTGAGCCGGCAAGTAGGTGTACGTGGTACATACGCATCATCGGTAATGGTGCGGTGTCCTAACAGCATGATATCAATAATGGAATATGCAGCAAAATAAATATGCGAGGCAGAGCGAACAGCAATAATGTGCGGGAGCTGAATACTAGACACAACGATAACTAATCTGCAATAATCTAATATAAGTCCTACGAATGGTGCCTTTTGAAATAACACGAATCATGGGGTTTTGAAAATAGGAGCTACGGTGTTTTTATGAAAAGATACGTCGTTTTTGAAATATCCGTAGATTCCCTTGAGCTGTCTTTAAAAATGCCCACGATTCGTTAGTTTTTGAAATAGGTAAGAAGTCTAATCTAATCTAACAACTACACTAAACTATATGGCTGAACTAACAAGCTGAACTACAGGTAAGAAAACCGCCTATCATCTGAGTCGGTACATATACATACCTGTATATGTATAGTCGGTGATCCCGCCTCAATAGTATCAGATCCGATACCATATCTATAATCAGACATCCCAAGTCAAGAGTGCGGATCAAACATCAATATAGCTCGTACGTAAATCCGTCGCACTGCATCCCAATCTGGGTACGGGTCAATATCACATTCATCATACTATTCACCTGGTATCCTCTTTATCAAATATCATGATCGGGGTACTGATCTACGTCTAGTACCATACTGATACCGCCTACGTATGCATGGACGTGTGTGAAACACTACGTCAAGGACCCGCTACAACGTCATGTCGTATCTAAGATACGAACCCTGCTATATCACCGATCTCACGGCCTCAAATCAAATCTCATCGACTCAGCTCAATCCCAAGTATCATCCTCAGTCCGTATGTGAATACATAGTCCCATACCCATGTGAACACATAACTATAAAGAATCTCATGAGCACATATCAATAGGAATGTATGCAAGTATGTATGTGTGTATGTGTGTGTAACACTACCCTAGGGTTCGCAACACTAAAGTAATCTAACACACCAATATCCATCCTAAGCATCGTTATTAATCCCAAATAACATATAATAAATTGTTGGTGTGTATACGCATCCGTATACACCACCACGGACTGCGGGGGTGCTATACGCCATCCACCCGACTTCTCCTCGTAGATATAAATCTACTCACCTGGTCCTCGCTAACCGGTGCCGACGTCGCCACGCGCTTGCTTGTCGTCTCGAAGTCCACATGGGGGTACCTACATATCATAACGTACCATATCGCATTAAAACTAAATTCGAAACCGAAACGGCATACGAAAATCAAATCGGCACGCGTATCACGCATAGGTCCAAACCTATCGCCCACGCATGCAGGAATAGTCAATCCAACCCTCGATGTCGATGTACGAACGTCAAACCATCGAGAAAATCCAATCACACTCATTTGCACATTCACGAACACTAATTTTAATATAAACTAGGTTAAAACTCACAAAAACGCCAATTTCACTTAAGAAGTCATTTTTCCGAAAATATAGCAAGCACAATTCGCCGTTTTTGTACAAAACACGATGTTTAAATGAATGTAGCGGCCAATATATTTATTAAATATCTTAAATAAGTCGTATAAAAAATTTCCGGAATTTAATCTCATTAAATTCCAAAAATCCTAATATCCTAGTTTACAAAAATACCCTTTTTAACAATTTCAAAGCAAAATGCACAAACTACAATCTAGCTTAGAATTGCATGATCCAAAGCATTAAACCACACTTAATAAAGTTAATGAAGCCAAGAAAAATCTAATCACACTTTTAATCCCAATTATATAACCAATTTCAAAAGCCTAGTTAGCAAATTAGCATAATTAACACAATTTCCTTAAACTAACCATTAACAACTAACTACTAATCTTGTTCTACAATTTTAGTGGCCACAATATTCACCAAATAACTTAATTAGGTCACAAAAATAATAAGTAGATTTTTCACTCAAATATATTCAAAATTCCTAAAAACCTAGTTTGCACAATCATGCAATTTTAACAATTTTTCATGTAACAATTTGCAATCTAACTACTAGTTTACATTCTTCAAATCCTAAGATGGTAAGCTACCCATTACAACCATAATCTATAGATCAAAATGCTAACATTAAATCAAAACCTTTCTTGATTTCCAAGTTTGCAATCAAAACTTAATTAAACACTTAATTAAAAACTTAGACTAAAACAAGTATCATTTGGAAAAAGGGTTATACCTTAAACTAGTTTGAAATGAGATCCACACTTGCCAAAACATAGCCCCCAAAATGCCATCTTACTCCAAGGATTCAAGCTAGCATGGGCAAAGAAATAATGGGTCAAGGTTGGATTTGAGATTAGTGATGTTTTTATGTGGATTTTGAAGAAATTTTGTGGATTTTAGAGGTGAAGAATGTGAGGATTTGGAGAGGGGAGGGCTGTGCAATTTCTGGCCGAAAATTGAGGGGGTGAGGGGGTGTGGGTGTGGGAGTGAGAGTGGGTAGAAAAGTCCAAGTCAAAGGAAGTCCAAGTCAACCCAACCAATACTTATATATATACCCTTTCTTCTCATTTCTTTTCATTTCTTTTCTTTTAGCCAATCAAGTGAGAAAATGAGGAGGCACCAGGGGCTGCTGATTTGGAGAGGGGAGAGAGGGTGTGGGTGAGTGTGGGTGAGAGAAAAAGATAAATGTATTTCCCCAATTCCCATTAACACTAAATTTCACCGAAAAAAGCCTTTTTTCTTCAATAATTTCTAAACCGTTTTGGCAAATGATTTCGTTCCAAAAACCACATGATAAAATTTTATTTAATGTTTTATGATGCACAAAATTTGTTTCAACTCATTCCAATTTGTAATTTTCCCTAATTAAATGTATTAGTGACGGCTTATAATAATAATAAAATAATATTTTTTTCAGAAAATTTGAAATTTCACCAGCGGCTCAATAAACACCAAATAATAGCAATTACATAGCTAGAATATGTATATTTAATTTTTATAATAAGATATTTGTATTTTGACTTTTTACAGAAAACCCCTTTATTTTACCGATTTTTCGAAATTTCACCGAAACGATTTTCAAAACGTTACATGCACGCTCGAGCATCCCTGACGCTCGGCGGAAGAAAACGTGTGAGTAACACCGTCACGAACTCAGCCCAGGTCATATGAGCAAGACTTGCGGCTCTGCCCCTCACCAAGGACTCACACCACTTCTGGGCCAGACGCTCCAGACGATAGCTCGCAAACTCCACCCATCTCATGTCGGAGCATCGGAGAGAACGACAAATCCAGGCCATCGGGTCGATAAATGACTGGGGATCCTCGGCTGCATCTATGCCAGTGAAAACCGGAGGCCTCAGCCTCATGAACTTTGAAAGTGACATGGTGATAACCTCCAGAGATGTAGCTGCGACTGCCGGAACAGTAGGTACCATCGCGGCCCCCGTAACGGGTGGAATAACCGCCTGCCCCTGCTCTCGAATGGCCTCAACTAAAGACTCCATCATCTGGCGCAAGTCCTGTTGGATATATATGCCCTAGAGGCCTTCATTGTATAGGATGCTAGGGATATGTATGTACATGACAGTCTTGCTTAATATGATAGTATGCTATTTGGTTTGTTTTTATCTTAACATATGATATATTTTGCGTAGTATTCATATATATATATATATATATACATGTTGTAGGGTTCCTAGGCACTCTCAAGAGGTCTCACAAGGCATCAACCATGCCAATTTCAAATTTTAAGGTGCCGAGAAACCCTAGACTACGGATCGTTAACTAGATATTTAGGCGAACACATGCAACTAGTTAACAATATAACTAAAAGAACAGAAATACAACCTTTGTAGATCCGGTCCTCCACCTCCATAGCTCCGCAATGAAGTCTCCTCGCTGTCCAAATGGAATCCCGGGCTCTAGCGTCGGCTTCATCGGAGAAATGGGCGGGCAAGGTCGTCGGCTTCGTGCCGAAGATGATCTACGTCGAGGCATCACAAGATCAAGCTCCCACTTCACCAAGTCATGAAACTTGTAAAGAAAACACACTCTACTACTTGGCAAGAGGTAGAGGATGAAGAAATAGGAAGTGGGTTCACTTTAGAATTGGATTTCTCACTCATTTTCTCAAGTTGCCATTAATGGAGGCAAGCTTCTTCATGTGAAGAAGAAGAAGAAGAAGAAGATGATGATGATATGATCAGTATTATTGTAAAATGAAAATAATAAGAATACTTATCATATACCAACCATGGTTATGTGTAGAGAGTTGACTAAGGTTAGATGAATGGTTAGGGTTAAGGATGAAGACAAAGTGGTCACTTTGGTCAAAGCTTCATGAAGATTCAAGATGCAAACAAAGAAAGCCACCATTTTGTTTTCTTATCCCATTTCTTTTAATCCAATTAAAAAGATAAATGAATGAATAACAAAATAAAAACCCTAACCATTTACTTAACCAAGGTTTAATTCTTTACACAAACCCTAGCAAACATGTATCATCAAACATGATACATCCATTTGCACAAAAAGTATATCACATATACAACTTGTACATTCAAGTGAGAAAATCCTTTAAAGTGAACCAATACTAGTTAATGCAAAGTAATATATCAAATATATAATTATACATTAAATCATTAAATCAACACTTGATTTAACGATCCGGTCATATCGCATATAACCGACTAGTATCCTATGTATCGGCTTATCGAATCAATACTTGATTCGATAACTAGGTTATATCGCATACAACCAATCGATACATTCATCGCGAGAATAGAATACGGTATCACATACATGCATTATTCTCGGTCCCGCACATATCTCATATGCGCTCCTATTTCGTTTCGCTTATGCCAGGAAACCTCTGTGTAGGACTCTAAAGACTCGTCAATATGCCGGCAGCAGATGATGATCATATCAAACACCCACAAGCCGCAAGCGGTCTGCTAAACGTAACGGCCACCCGGGTATTGAGTGATCAGAAGATCGACGAGCAAGCCCGCTCACACTCCTGTGAATCCAACCAGTAACACTTACCGTACAGTCCGGTCTGATCGTCTGATATGTCGCATATCTCGCCTAGGGGTGGTAAACGTCAGACCCCAATAGCTCGATAAGTCGTGTCGATATGAAGTCTATAACAGTTCGAGAAACTACTGGTAACACTTACCAGTAAATCTCAGCAACCCTGACCAGGGATTTCCGGTTATAGCCAATCGAACACAGCGCAACATCAACTCCTTATACCGGGAGAGACGAATCCCCTCCTATCGCTCATTGCCTCCATGTGACTCGGGACTGTACCCAAAAACCACCGTTTTGCACGCCCTCTTGGACGTGGTAAGGTGGAAATCAAAGCACAGTGGGAACCACACAAGACTCTATGACGATCTCGGGTCAACAGACTACTCTGTACCAGTGTCACCATAGAACTGCCATCTGACGTAAGGTATAATACCATCTGGGAGTTCTCGGCGAGTCCGTCCAGTGTACCCAGTCTCTACTGAGCACCCGTATATCATCTCTGATGTCAAACACCAATGGATATGGGATCATCCATCGCCCATCTGTATGGGTCGAGAAGGTATACGCTAGTCTACTCTGGTATATCGATGCCCCATATCGATACACCCACGACTAGGGACTTTGAAGGATGTACTTATGGACTACCATGTCCCCACTAGTATGATCCGCATCATAGTCCAGGTAGTCAAGTACACATCCTAAGGGTTTTACCAACATGTAATAGAGAGACAATCTGTGTACACGTTAAGGTAAAGAGCAACCAGATAGCATACTATCATGTCGAGCAAGAAAGTCCTCCCTATATATGTCCCAGCATCCACTACAATATACATCCAATGTACAGTAATGGCCTCTAGGGCATACATATAACTAACAATCTCCCACTTGCACTAGGGCCATCTGATAGCAGTGGTTGTAGTATCTCATACTCAACCATCCCATAAAAGTCTCTCTCTGGGAATAGGCCTTTGTGAGTGGATCCGCCGTGTTATCTTCTAAGTCTACTCTCCTAACCTCGATCTCCTTGGAGATCGACCATCTCCATGATCAGGTGATACTGCCTCAGAATATGTCTGGATCACTGATGGGACCGGCGTTCCTCGGCATAAGCCACAACTCCATTGTCTCATAATGGTCGGAACGTAGTTCATCTCATGAACCAATATACACCCAAACAGCCTCTTTGGTAGCATCTTAAGTAGCGATGTATCCCGCCTTTATCGTCTAGTGTGCCACGGTATCTAGCTTGGAACTCTTCCAACATACTGTCCCTCTACTGAGGGTAAAGACAATGCCTGTGACTGACATTCAGTCGTTCTCATCACTCTGGAACACTTCCAGTGATTCTCCCTATGATCAACTGATACCATCTCACTATAACTAGTGAGTGTCCTAATATCCATTTAGATCTATCTCATAGATCCAAAATCCAGGATTTAGTAGGTATCACTTTAATCCTATATGGAGAATCTTTGTGATAAGCGGAGATTGATCGAGTGTAGCATAGGAAACTCTTTCCCTATCATGAGTATGTCATCCACGTACTCTACGTGAATCGCCACCATACTCCCTACTACCTTTTTGTTTATACAAGGTTCATCTACCATTTTGATGATGTCAAACTCTTTGACTAACACATCAAAAAAGACGTTCCAACTCCGCGATGCCTGCTTTATCCTATAAAGCATCTTGCACACGTTTCCGCTGCTCCCACTGTCTACGAGGACCTCTGGCTGTGTACTTATAGACGCTCTCTTCTAAAACATCATTTAGAAAAGCTGTCATGACACCCAACCACCAGATATTGTAGTCATGGTATGTAGCCGTGGCAAGTAGGATCTGGATGGACTTAAGCATAGGTACTGGAAAAGGTTTCATCATTATCCACGCCTGGTCAATGACGAAAAACCTTTAACAAGTCTAGCTTTGAAAGTCTCAACTTTTCCATCTACACCAAGTAATCTTCTCAAGATATACTTGCTCCTGATGGGGATTTAACCCTTCAGATATAGCAACCAAAGTCCATACTTTGTTGGTGTATAAGGATTCCATCTCAGATCGCTAAGCATCCAGCCATTCTTACAGAGTCTTACTCCTGATGGCCAGCTCGAAACTAGTTGGGTCATCATCTCATGATGCAATCCTCGCTCCCACCGTCATAGAGAAACCGAAGTATCTCTCAGGTGGGTGAGGAACCCTACTAGATCGGCGGAGAGGCTGAGGTTCGTTGGTATCTACTGAATCCTTTGGTTGTACCAAATCATCTGCTGTATTTTGTTTAGCAGGAACCTTTCCAGTTCTACATAACAGACTTTGCCTCGAGCTTGTCCAGATTTTGCTTTTAGACATAGGCTGGACAACCCCAAATCTTAACTAACTTAAGAAATGTGCTCTTCCCTTTCCATATGAAATGGTAGGCAACTGATTTGATTGGAACCCTTATTCAATAGGTATGCAACTTCATAAGTGCATAACCCCCAAAAGGAAATAGGTAACTCAGTAATACTCATCATAGAGCACACCATATCATATAGGGTGTGATTGCTCCGCCTCGATATACCATCGTGCTATGGTGTATTCGAAGGAGTAATGCCGAGAGAGAATCTCATTCTCCTTTAGAATAGTCCAGGAATTCCATGCACAAGTATTCTCCTCCTCGATCACATCAAAGGACATAATACTTATACCCGTATTTTGGTTCTCTACTTCTAACTTATATTCTGTGAATATCTCAAAAGGTTCGGACTTGTGTTTCAACAGGAACATATGTCTGAATCTTGAGAGATCATCAGAGAACGTAATGAAGTATAAAGAACCAGTCCTGGTATGTGTAGACAGGGGACCTTACATACTTCAACATGCATCAATCCCAAGAGTTCACTAACTCTTTCTCTGTTTCCTGTAAACGGAGCTATGATCATCTTATCTCTGTGACATGACTGGAAAGTTTCATAAGATGTAAATTCAAACTGATTTAAATATGCATCTAAATGTAACTTAGCTAGTCGGGTCGCATTGATATGACCTAGTCTACAATACCTCAAGAAGGATCCGTTCATTTCTGAACTCTTCCTCTTGTGTGTGTTCCGTATACTAAGAACTGTGGTTTGATTTAGAACATCAATGCTTTTAGATAACGTGCCTGAACCGATCAACTTTTGATATAGGAAATGTTCAAAACATTCTCCAACAATACAAAATTTTATCATTTCTTTACTGATAAAGAGACTGATATGATTTTGTATATCAGGTTCGGTATCTAATAGCATTTGTTCAGAATCAATGTATTGGTAATACAGGGTGACAGTGACCAACAGACTTGGTTGCAACTCTTGCCCCGTTTTCTGCCTCATGAAACTTATCACCCGTTCTCAGTTCTTTACCTATCTGTAGCCCATGTAACAGATTACATATCTGGGATCCTGATCCGATATCATATACCCAGGATGTAAAGGACATTGAGAAACAGTTCTGTATAATGAACACACCCGAAGATGATGCATCGGCATGCACTCTCTTCGTTTGGGCGGCACGGGAAATCTGGTATTCCCCAATTTCCTGCTCTGTCTTATAACTATTATAAGTTGGAGCGGGACCAACGTTCCCCAGCTCAGTATAACAAGTGGGTTCGGTCAATATTCCGTATTATTATCTTGATTAAGACGTGATATGGTCGCTACCAGGAGAGAGAGAGAAGAAAACACTCAGCGCGCGCTCTTGCAAGAATAGATTGGTTATTATTATTTTTTCTAATCAGGATGGCTCCCACTGGTTTTTATCAAATCTTCCTTCAAACCCTAAAAGGAACGACTAGCCGGGATTAATTACACACTACAAGTTCGCCAATATTTCAGCCAGGCCAGTGTCGGTACTTTGAGGGAGGTCCCCCGTGCTTTCGCACGAACCTAATTAATGTAAACCTCGTTTTCCCAGAGGCGTAACCTCGTTAACACCTTTCTAGACACCTACTTGATCGGCTAATTGTAATGTGTAAAACTCTCCCAGGAGTAACTCTTACTCGCAGCGGGTATCGGGATCCAACTATCTCATAGAAGGTATGCAATCTCATTACAAATTTCAACACTTGAAATTCCCGATAATTTTGCCCCTAGTGTCCTATGATCTTGACGCAGGCCAACAAACCATAGTGCGCTAGTCAAGTTCAACCCGTCATTTCCTGATTGAATTAAACCCACCCGCACGACCCTTGACGCAGGCCAACAAAGTCGCACGACTACCCTAATCCAATCTGCATCATATGCATAAGCAGATAAATACCAGTTAGCTACCGCACACTAAGCCTTGACGCAGGCCAACAAACGTAGCACGAATACTAACTACTACTTATCTGAAATGACGGAGGGCTACGACAGGTTTTTCTGAAAACCTATTGCGTAATGAACTTGATATCGTTGTAGAATCAAATGATTTTGAAATGGAGTGTTTTTGAGGCTTTTCTAGTTTTGCTAAAGGAGTCACTCCCGGTGAAGGGATCGTCGGTCCTTTTCTCGTCGAATGAGGTGCGGGATATATCATATATATCACTGTGCAAAGCAAAAACACTTAAAAGCAATCAAAAGACAAACCGAGGGGTGTAGCATCTGCCAGTTATTGCTAAAGGAGTCACTCCCGGTGAAGGGATCTCGGTCCTTTCCTTATCGAATAAGGTGCAGGATATATCATATATACCTCTGTGCAAAGCAAGAACTGTAGCTACCTGTTTTATTTTTGAAATTCGATTCTGCAACATCTTAGGTTTCTTTTATTTCATTAATCTCATTAATGAAGTCCCATCATTTAAGTACCTAAACATCACAGATAAATACGATGTACACTTATGCCATCCGCATTTGCCTCGATGTCCCCTCGTGCACCATTAGGTTAGGTAAGTAACGGCAGAGCGGGGCAGGGCTAGCGCGGGTGTAAAACATAAGTAACGCCTATATAATATATCATATATACTATATACTGTATCTATCACAGAACATCACATGATCACATCACAGATATCGCAGCAGAAGAAACATATGAAATATTGGATATACTAGGACGTCCGTGTTTTCAATACGAGCTAGTATAAAACACGGATTCCACGGTCGTGATGAATAGCCAAACCCACACCCATAGACCCCTACGAGAGCGGCAAGCAACCCTACCAATTCTAGGGTTAGGAGACCCGGACTCGACTCCTCGAGTTGGTCTCCCACTGGACTCCAGAACCTGGTTACTTGTGCCCTCCTCCTTGGGTCTATCCTAGTGCGGAAAAGTAAATAATATACAACAACGGTGACAACTTCCGCAACCTGGAAGTGCCCCAATAAAAGAATATTACATACAAGTTTTTACATGAATGAAAATGAAAAAACACTCATCTCACATAAAACCCCCCCGGCTATTTAAACACGACGATCCAATATAACATATCCAACAACACATAACATCACATGTCATCAACGTAAGTAAATATGCGTATCCCAATTGTCGTTGACATATAGCAACGAAACCGGCAATATCACATATTACACTTATGGTCACAGAAAAGAAAGTGTAAAACTACAACAGTTGGAATCCGCAACCACCTCAGACATCGCATGCCTGACCAAATGAATTCTTTAGACATCGCATGCCTAACAATTATAAACCCCGCATTTTAGTCTCATATCGAAAACACTTTTCAATACCAAGTCGGGCAATTCAACAAGATTCCCGGCATTTTGATCGAATGCTCATCGCAAACTTCAGTAGACGGCCGCACCCCTTATACTGTCGACGAAGTGCACCAAGGCGGAACATCGCTGCCGCGAGCACCCGAACGGATGCTTTCGGCGACGGGGTTCTCCTACAGTCACTTGGTCGGGGCTATGGAGTGAGGCTGTCTATTAAGTTTACCCGGCGAGTATCCGCGTACGCTACGTGATTGCGACGGACTTTTGATCGCATCAAAATTCCGTGGCAACCGATCAAGTAAGACTAAACTGTTATGTTTATAACATTCATTCGGTTATCTCATAACTATTTGTGAATTCCAATTGTTGTATCACATTCCGAATAAAATAGAAAATGTTAAACTTTCCGATCGAACATCCAAACACCCAAGTTTTCCCGATACAGTTCAACACATGAAATAAGTCTAACAACATTCAGTTCGTGCCTCAGTACCAACGGTCCAGCCGTAGAAGGGTCAAGCCAACGCCTCACATGTGGCACGCCGTACTGCCCCAAACCCTAAGGTTCAAAGGGCAGTTCAAGACGGTCACATAATCGAGTTAAGGTTTGTTGTCTTCTAGAGGGACCATCGCGTTACTTGCACTACTTAGAACGTCGTTAAACTACGGAAAAATCCAACACTTGGAAATTTCCTGACAGGGGAAAAATTGGGTATTTATATCCGGTCGAACTTTTTTAACATATTCAAAAATTATACGGAAAGCCACATAGACAAAATCTGATACTCCGATCGAAACACCGAATCCCCAAAACAACCCCAGAAAATTCAACTCTTGAATAAATATTAAAAATTCCCAGAAAACTCAGCATCTGAAAAAATGAATTACTGTGCAAATTTTAATAGCTGACGTCATACTTTAGCCGCGGAACCGCCGCATAAGGTAGGCTTATGCCGCGGTTCCGCCGCGCATCTGAGGGATCATGAGATAAATTTTGCGCCGTAATTCTTAGAATTCCCTGCTGAATTTTTAAAGCATTTTTAATCTGGAAAAAACCCATTTTTTAGAAAAAGTCCAGAGAGCATGGTTTGTGTTAGGGTTTTGGTTCGTTCGGGTTTCAAATTTCGTCTAGACTTCGCCTAAAGCTCTAGCTAGGCTCTAATACCACTGTAGGGTTCCTAGGAACTCTCAAGAGGTCTCATAAGGCATCAACCATGCCAATTTCAAATTTTACGGTGCCGAGAAACCCTAGACTACGGATCGTTAACTAGATATTTAGGCGAACACATGCAACTAGTTAACAATATAACTAAAAGAACGGAAATACAACCTTTGTAGATCCGGTCCTCCACCTCCATAGCTCCGCAATGAAGTCTCCTCGCTGTCCAAATGGAATCCTGGGCTCTAGCGTCGGCTTCATCGGAGAAATGGGCGGGCAAGGTCGTCGGCTTCGTGCCGAAGATGATCTACGTCGAGGCATCACAAGATCAAGCTCCCACTTCACCAAGTCATGAAAATTGTGAAGAAAACACACTCTACTACTTGGCAAGAGGTAGAGGATGAAGAAATAGGAAGTGGGTTCACTTTAGAATTGGATTTCTCACTCATTTTCTCAAGTTGCCATTAATGGAGGCAAGCTTCTTCATGTGAAGAAGAAGAAGAAGAAGAAGATGATGATGATATGATCAGTATTATTGTAAAATGAAAATAATAAGAATACTTATCATATACCAACCATGGTTATGTGTAGAGAGTTGACTAAGGTTAGATGAATGGTTAGGGTTAAGGATGAAGACAAAGTGGTCACTTTGGTCAAAGCTTCATGAAGATTCAAGATGCAAACAAAGAAAGCCACCATTTTGTTTTCTTATCCCATTTCTTTTAATCCAATTAAAAAGATAAATGAATGAATAACAAAATAAAAACCCTAACCATTTACTTAACCAAGGTTTAATTCTTTACACAAACCCTAGCAAACATGTATCATCAAACATGATACATCCATTTGCACAAAAAGTATATCACATATACAACTTGTACATTCAAGTGAGAAAATCCTTTAAAGTGAACCAATACTAGTTAATGCAAAGTAATATATCAAATATATAATTATACATTAAATCATTAAATCAACACTTGATTTAACGATCCAGTCATATCGCATATAATCGACTAGTATCCTATGTATCGGCTTATCGAATCAATACTTGATTCGATAACTAGGTTATATCGCATACAACCAATCGATACATTCATCGCGAGAATAGAATACGGTATTACATACACGCATTATTCTCGGTCCCGCACATATCTCATATGCGCTCCTATTTCGTTTCGCTTGAGCCAGGAAACCTCTGTGTAGGACTCTAAAGACTCGTCAATACGCCGGCAGCAGATGATGATCATATCAAACACCCACAAGCCGCAAGCGGTCTGCTAAACGTAACGGCCACCCGGGTATTGAGCGATCAGAAGATCGACGAGCAAGACCGCTCACACTCCTGTGAATCCAACCAGTAACACTTACCGTACAGTCCGGTCTGATCGTCTGATATGTCGCATATCTCGCCTAGGGGTGGTAAACGTCAGACCCCAATAGCTCGATAAGTCGTGTCGATATGAAGTCTATAACAGTTCGAGAAACTACTGGTAACACTTACCAGTAAATCTCAGCAACCCTGGCCAGGGATTTCCGGTTATAGCCAATCGAACACAGCGCAACATCAACTCCCTATACCGGGAGAGACGAATCCCCTCCTATCGCTCATTGCCTCCATGTGACTCGGGACTGTACCCAAAAACCACCGTTTTGCACGCCCTCTTGGACGTGGTAAGGTGGAAATCAAAGCACAGTGGGAACCATACAAGACTCTATGACGATCTCGGGTCAACAGACTACTCTGTACCAGTGTCACCATAGAACTGCCATCTGACGTAAGGTATAATACCATCTGGAAGTTCTCGGCGAGTCCGTCCAGTGTACCCAGTCTCTACCGAGCACCCGTATATCATCTCTGATGTCAAGCACCAATGGATATGGGATCATCCATCGCCCATCTGTATGGGTCGAGAAGGTATACGCTAGTCTACTCTGGTATATCGATGCCCCGTCTCGATACACCCACGACTAGGGACTTTGAAGGATGTACTTATGGACTACCATGTCCCCACTAGTATGATCCGCATCATAGTCCAGGTAGTCAAGTACACATCCTAAGGGCTTTACCAACATGTAATAGAGAGACAATCTGTGTACACGTTAAGGTAAAGAGGAACTAGATAGCATACTATCATGTCGAGCAAGAAAGTCCTCCCTATATATGTCCCAGCATCCGCTACAATATACATCCAATGTACAGTAATGGCCTCTAGGGCATACATATAACTAACACATGTTGATAAAGCCCATAGGATGTTTGCCTGACTACCCGCGTTGTGATGGCAGTCATACTAGTGGGAGCTGGATAGTCAATAGGCACATCCTTAGATGTCCCTGGTCGCAGGAGTATCGAGATTGGGCATCGATACTCCGGAGTAGACTGGTGTATACATATCTAGACCCTGAGGAGGGGCGATGGATTTGTCCCGCAACCATTGGTGGAGTGCACCTAAGATTGTATACAGATGCTCACTGGGTGTGAGTACATCGGACAGGACTCGCCGAGAACTGACTGGATGGTATTTATACCTAACGTCAGATAGCAGTTCTCAGGTGACATGTGTGCAGATAGTCCGTTGACTTAAAGTCGTCATTTGTCTCGTGTGAGTTCCCACTGTGCTTTGATTACTACCCTACCACGGTTCAAAGGAGTCGTGCAAACAGGTTTTAGTTGGGCACAGTCCCGAGCCACGTGGAGGCAGTGAGTGACAGTTAGGGATTCGTCTCTCCCGGTATAGGGAGTTGATATCGTACGGTGATCGGTTGGTCATTACCATAAGTCCCTGGCCAGGGCTGATTGAGAATTACTGATAGACTGATCAGTAGATTCTCGGATGGTAATTGAGCCATGCCGACATGACTTGTATGGTTATTAGGGGTCTGACGTTTACCACCTCCCTAGACCATACATGCGATACTCTTAGACGAACAGACCGGACTGCACGGATATTGTCACGGACAGGCTCAGTAGGAGTTCGGATGGGTATCCTCATCGGCCTTCTTATCGACATCTACCTGGGGACCGTTACGTACAGCGAGTGTCGCTTGCGGTCTGTGGTTAAACCCACTGCCAGCGTAGTAGTCAAGTCTTTAGAGTCCCACACAGAGTTTTCCCAACTCCAGGCGAAACAATATAGAGGTCGTACGGTTTTACGACAAGGGTTCGGACGAATACGTGTTTAAACGCACGTACGACATTCGGACAGTTTTTACTAGACGGCTTTGGTTTAAGCCAGATTCTAGTATCAGGTTATTGGATTTATACAGTCTAAAGTTTTTCCGTGTTTTCACGGATGGGAGGGGCGTTCTCGTAATTTTAAGGAAGCTTCTAGAAGCATGGTGACTTGAGGGGTTGAGGTGGCATTGTCATTAAATGATATTGTGACTCATAATGTGTGATTCATTATGTCATTAATGCATTATTAAATGCTTAATAACTCACATAGTGAATCACTCATAATACATTTATGTAGCATGATGAATAATCTCTTATTATTCATTTATTGGTTTATTCATTATGCTTCATATATCAAGTGAGAAACAATTTCATATTAATTATTCTAGTTCACCTTCTCTCTCCTCAAGCTCACTCTCTCTTCAAGCTCTAATCCTGCCACTCATGAGTTGAGTACAAGGATTAGAATAGACTAAACATTCCATAACCTAACTCTATATGATCTAAGTTACTTTGATTAGCAACTAGAGAAACTTAGTTACCTCAAGTTTTGAGGTGAAGCTTGGATTAGGGTTCTCGGGTGGATCATTTATCACTTGGAGGAGGCCGAGGAGGACGTAGAGATCGTAAAGATGAAGGACACGTATCACTAGGTATAATCTCTTTACATAGTAGCTAAGAACTTCTATGGTAGTTGTTAATTATCGTTTAGCAAAGATCTTCGGTTAGTCGATGTATGCTTCAAGAATAAGATTGTTTTTTATATTTCCGCCTCCCCGCAACTCGTGGGGTGTTGCACATCGACTTACAGTGGTATCAGAGCCTCACTAAATAATAATTAACTCACTTGCAAAGTCGTATGAATTTCGAACGCAAAACGAACCGGAAAAGATATCGTATTCACAAAGTTTCTGTCGATTTTAAAATGAGGTCCAAAATTTTTTCAGGGACCTCCAGAATAACCTACAAGGAAACCTAAGAACACTGGAGAAATTTGGGTGCATGAATCGGCCAACACATCGCGGAACCGCGGTCGAAACCACCGATCCGCTGCGGATCCGCGGCCGAGTTGAGCCCGATTCACCCCAAATCTCCCCAGTAATTCTTCTGTGAATGTTTTGTCTTTTCTGGAATGTTTATTTTTTGCTCAGGTCTCAGGTTTACAGAGAAGTTTTGGAGCAGAATCTAATAGGTTTGATCGATCGAAATTATACGATGTTTGCTTGTTTGATTATATCTGTGAACTGTATTATGTGTTCGTAAACCTCCCCTAACTGCTAGTATGTCGGTTGGCAGGGGATTGCACATATCTTTAATGTTTTAACTGTTTGTGATTATGAACTGTATTGGATTGTTGTGATGATTAGCCGGGGTTTTGTAATGGGTTATTGTATTAATTCATTCGATGTAATTGTAATAAGTTGTAATATTATTTTGCGGGGCACATCCAGGTTGCGGTTGTAGCCACCGTTGTATTATTTCTTTTTACTGTTTTTGCTCTGTAACACCTTAGAATGTGTTTTGTAGCTAATTATATTTTAAAATGTGGTTTTTAATAAAAAGTTTACCAAATTAAGTTTTAAATATTTTATCCTAATTATTGTGTATTTTATTAGAATTTTGTTAGGCACACACACACTTGTGCATGATAACTAGGCTTGTTTTTGGTATTTAACCATGATTAGCAACCATGGTTAACTAACCATTTCTCTATTCTAGTTTTAATGTTTGTTTAAGGGTTATGGTTGTTATTAGCATGGGTTTTAGTCTTGATAGTTTTTAATTTAAAAAGGATTTTAAAAAGGGGTTTTATTTTGTTTTGTGCTTGGTTGACTTTGTGGGAGAGAGAGAGAGTGAGCATGGGCATCATGGCTTTGCCCATGCCTCATTATGAGAGAGAGAGTAAGAAGGGGTCCTTGGGTGTGCTCATTCTCCACCTCATTCCTTTTCTCTCATTCTCTCACTCTCACATACACACACACACACACTGCTGTAGAGAGAGAGAGAGAGAGGCAGTGGCAGCAGCAGCAAGCTGCATCAGCAGCAGCAAGAGCAGGAGACAGCAGCAGCAGCAACAATAGCAAGGGCAGCAGCAGGAGCAGCTGGAGCTCTCATCACTTGCAGAAGCTCAACAACAACAACCACGACAACATCATTAGCATCATCATCATCATCTCCAATAGCAGCAGCAGCAGAAGTAGAAGCAGTAGCAGAAGAAGAAGCAGAAGCAATAACAGAAGCAACAGCAAGCAGTAGAAGCAGCAGAGGCAAGCAACAGCAGCTCTTTTCCTTTCTTCACCTGCTTCTTGGAGGTCTTTTGGGTATACTTCCTGAACCCAATCCCTAGTTTGCTTATTGGTGTATGGTTTTGTGTCGATTAGTGTTAAATTGCTAAATTAGTGCTAGTTTATGGTGTTTAAGTGGAATTGTGGATAATTGTTGATTTGGTTAGCTACTTTAGGTTGGTTTAGTGTTAGTTAGGCCACTTCAACTGAGAAATCCCCAGATTACACTAAAATACCATATAGTTTGTGTTTTGTGCAAATTTGTCGTTTAAGCGATATTTGTGACTTTTGTGACCTGCTATAGACCCGGACCCTACAGAACAATATTGTGAATACTGGAGCATGTACACTAGGTATAGATGACACCACCAGAAGACGAACCCACCAGCCCCATTTGAGGCCGCCAATTTTAGCATTCTGGCCGCAATTTGCGGCCAGGAAGGGAGCTAGGGTGTTGGGGTTTGGGTGTAGGGATCCCTGCTGTGTTTTCTAGGTCTTTGACATGTCTAGTTTTGTAATATCTTACCTGTAGGAAAATCTGGGACTGTATATCGCTTTTGTGCTTAGTTGTGTTTGCGCGATACGCGCGATACGTGAGTGAGTTCTGTGATTCAGCGTATCGCCGCGTGTCGCGATGGTTTTTAGACGCGTACACACACGATTCAGCGTATCGTGCACACGCGCGCTTGGTTCGCGACGCGAGTTTCTCGTTTCGATTCGATATCGCGTTTCGCGAGATATTTAGCTTATATGTGATTTCTTGTCGTATTTGCAGGTTTGCAGGCAGGAGCTACGGACACACCTACAGGGAGAGCAGATTGTAGGATTCACCCAGCGTGGAGTTTAGGTGAGTAGATATAACATCTACAGGGGAATCGCCCGCATGGCGTTATGCGTCTGGGCTAGGATTCAACTTCCTGTCGCACTTTCTACGTCATTGTAGAATTGCGTATTTACTGCATTTCCTAGATATAGCTATATACTGTGACTAGCAGCCGTAGGACACTGCACACATTATTGACGGTTCAGGTTGCACGAGCACGGATTGCATGCCACACACACACCGTCAATAATTGCCATGTCACACACTACCCCTTATAGCTACCATTGCTTACCACACTTGACATCTAGTTATCGGTATACCTATAGTGTATCATACCTTTAGTGATAGGTATATTTTCACTTGAGATACAGCTACAGGTATACCTCCTACATATTTTACCTATACCGGGAGGGATTTCCTACATATGTTACTATACCCAGGGGGGTATACGACATCAGTTCCTATAGGTAGATACCTATACTTTGCTACACCTGTATGTTAGATGCATATTTAGTTGCTGTCGCATATTCACATTTACTGATGTTACTTAGCTGTACCTTATCATGATTTCGCATACATCTGGTTCAGCTATATACTTGTGTTTACCTGCTCGCATTCAGATATATCGCATACGTCTATTCCTGTATTTATGCATTGTTTATCTGGATTTCATATGATGTTTTCGGGATTTGGGAACCGTGGGAGTTCATGAAATTATGCATACATGTAACAACCCGGTTTCCTTGATATGATATTTCGAGCGTCCCCCATGAGTTTTATCGGTGCTGATTACCTGCTCCATACGAGGTGTGGTTGCCGTATGAGAGTACATGGCGGGGCCCGGTATGGTTCCCCTCGGCAAGAAGATCGATGGGTTTGCCGATTGAGCCTGGAGGCGGGCGAGTACCTACCGGTGATTGTTTGGACCTGGCAGTTGTCTGGAGGCTACTGGCCAGAGTAGAGAGTTGGATGCGGGATGACCTGTACTGTCGAGGCCGAGGGCCGACACTGCAGACGGACCCCGTGGGCTGTCCGGACTGACGGAGCCCCATATACGAGGATTTCTGTGTCGATGCTTGGCACACGGTTTCATGATATTTCTTTAAACCCCCTTTTGTATATATAACAGGGGACTTAGCCGTTGTTATATATACCCTTACACCAATATTAGTGGAATGGGACGCTAATATATGTGTATTGCCCCCATCATATTTATTCTGTACATATATTTACCTTTAGGATGCTAGAAACTTACTTGAGATTGGACTTGGGATACTAGGTGACTCATTGGGATTTGGACATTGGATATACCTATGTGATTGGTGACTTGTACATTCGAGATATAGGAGATTTCTCGACATTGTACATTGAGGAGATGTGAGACTTATTTGATGTGAGTGCCCAATGTGGGGCCTGGTTTGAGGATTTGGGATTGGAGTATCTTAGTGGATTGTGATCCTGCCACGACGTCAGGTTTCCGTGGAAAGTGACATATTCCACCCTATACCTCACCATTACCTATTTTATGCACAGATTCATATATCGGTAGTACTTGTAGTGTACCCTTATGATAGTTGCATATTTGCTTTCTCATATCTCTACTGCATAGACATTGCATACTACTATCATGCCATCATTGCTTCACTTATTGATCATACCTGCTAGGGTACTCTCTTTATCTCAGCACTTCATGACATATTGTTACTACTGTAATCGCATATCTTAGATTCATGCTGTACGTGCATTCCTGCGATTACCTGCATATGTTTTATACTATTCACGAGTTGGCAACTCACCCCCGTTGTGCCACAGGTGTTTCAGGTCTTTCCCCAGAATAGTCGAGGCAGGCTATTCCTCTATCCAGCTATCCAGCTACCATCTTTTGCTACAGATACCGCATCAGCTCACAGTACCATTTTGCATAGGTGGGTTAGACGGTTATCTGTATTATATTTTGTACCCTCGTTGTATTGTACTCTCCATCTACTGTTGTATTATTGACATAGAGACTTGGTGAGGACGTAGTGTGTATATTGGTGGATTTGGTGTCTTTATATATATGCAGCTTTTCTCTACTGTCCTTATTCTTCTGTTGTATTCATATTGACTAGTCTTTATAGAAAAAATGGGGTGTTGCTAAAATTTTAAAGAAAGAAAGTGAGACTTTTAAAGAATTTGGGTTGCGATTTCAATTGTTTCTAAACTTGTATTATCTTTTCCGTATTTCTCATGGTTTAGATTTCTGGGTTTGGCTTTCTTTTACTACGTTGCGTCTTTAGGCGTTGCGTAGTATTAGGGCCGTCACGGGCCATTCTTGGGTCGTGACAAAGTTGGTATCAGAGCGTTAGGTTTTACCTTTCGGAGTGTAGGATGACCTTAGTATGATGGAGTAGGTAGCTTAAGCAGAGTAACGTAGTGTGTGTATGTCTGCAGCATACCCACAGCGCGGTACCTTGCATTAAGTAACCTAAGTACAATTTGCTTGACATTCCTTCCTTGATGATTCAGATCCTTGAGATCCGATTTCCTCATTCTTATCGAATCTCATCTTATATCTATTTATAGCCTTGCCGCCGATGACTATGGGGACTCAGAGCGATGCAGCGAGGGCCGAGGTCAGAGTTAGCTCGGGTGAGACGAGTACTGACCAGGATGGCACTCTAGTTGCACAGGTGCAGACGGATCAGCCTACCACCTATACCATGGATAGACTTTTGGTAGAGATGCAGGAGTTCCGCCAGACGATGAGTTCTTTGGTTGATGTCGTTCGGGAGCTACGACAGGAGGTTGTCACCCCTGTTACTCAGCTGTCCCTTACGATCAGCATGCAGCAGTCCGTCACCTACATAGCACCAGTGGTTGCAGCTCCAGTTGACGAGGCACACATTTCAGAGGCTCAGAGAGTTCCAGGACAGTGGAGGACTCGTACCAGTGTACCAGCCCCGAGACAGAGGTTCGGTCGTCGAGACAGATTTCGTGGCCGTCGCGGGAGTAGCAGAGGCTTGGGACGAGGACAGTCGTTCAGCTCTCATCCCCAGGATGGTCAGCAGTCAGCACGTGGATGTTTTCGATGCGGAAGCCTTCAGCACTTCGTCAGGGATTGTTCCTTAGCACCTCGTCATGATCGCTTCCAGAGAGGCCGTGGACATGGAAGGTTTGCTCAGAGGGCTCAGGCTCCCAGAGGAGTTCATCCAGCTGCGAGTAGAGGGCAGACACAGGAGTTTGCTTCTACTCATCGGGACGCGCAGACGTCCAATGTGGAGTTTTCAGGTACCCTTGAGTTATATTTTATCTTCTCTTGGTGTATTTGCTTGTTTCTTGCTTGTACCGTGGTTGGGTAGATTAGTCGTAGTTGTTTTAACTTCTGTCAGCGATTCTTTTGTTGCGCGACACGTATTCAGTTTTGTGCCAATCGGATAGGAGATAGAGTTTCGTCCGTCGTTTTGACCCATCTAGAGATGTTGGATTTGACGTTCTCCTGGGCACGGACTGGTTAACTACGTGTTAGGCGTCTGTGGACTACCGTGTGGAAGCAAGTTAGGTTTTGTTTTCCCCGGCAAGTCAGTTCTTGTTGTGCAGGTGGATAGTTGTGCCGCCTTTCACAGCTGGAATTCAGCCTTTTTCGCTAGTCGGCTACTGAGGAGATGGCGTGGATTCTTGGCGTTCATTCGTGATACCGGAGCCACCGTGGGATTGTTGGACCGGGTTCTTTTCGTGCGAGAGTTTTCCGACGTTGTTCCTGATGAGCCGGCGAAGCTGAGGGAGCTTAAGGATCAGCTGCAGAGTTTTGGTTTGGGGAGTTTTGTGCGTCTGAGTGTTTCGCTTTTGGAAACTCCTATTTCTGTTCGTCGAGGGGGAAAGACGGCAGTTTAGGGTTGTGTATCGACGGATCGTCAATTGAACCGGCTTACGGTGCGGATAGGTATCCTTCATCTCGCCGTGACGATTTCTTCGATCCGCTCCAGAGTGCGAGACATTTCTCTAAGTTTGTTTGGGATCAGGTCATCATTATTGCGGATTCGGGATGATGGCATTCCGAAGACTGCCTTATGCGTGCTACGGGCTTTGTGTGTATCGGTGAGTCGTTGGATTCCCTGATGCCCTAGCGGCATTCGTAGATATGATGAACCAGATTTCTGCAGGCCGTTCCTCGACCAGTTTCTGTTGTGTTACTTACGACACTCTGGTCTACTTAATGTGTCTTGAGGAACAGGAGTAGCACTGAGGATTGTTATGCAGATGCTGGGAGAACACCAGCAGTTTGCTAAATTCTCGGAGTGTTTCTTCAGGCTTGTCTTGTGTTGACTCCTAGGTCTTGTAGTCACGGGAGACGGTTTCGTATGGTCCCGAGGGAGATCGTGGCCGTACAGCTTAGGCCCAGACTTGTGTGCCGGACGGAGATCCGCAGATGGTTGGTCCTAGCAGGTTTTTACCGCCGTTTCGTGCAGGATTGCTAGAGTAATGCTGCACCGTTGACTGAATGGACCAAAAAGGAGGTTTCTTTTCTTTGAACTGAGGCACGTGTACAGAGTCTTCAGCAGTTGAAGATTCAGTTAACAGCTGCATCAGTTCTTCCTTTGCTTTTGGTTCGGGCGACTTTGTTGTTTAACTGTAATGTTTCTTGAGTGGGCTCGAGGGTGTACTGAGGTGACACTATAGAGATATCGCTTTTGCTTTCCCCACCTTAGGAGGAAGTACGAGAAGGATATCCCACTCATGATCTGGAGATGGCCGCTGTGGTTTTGCGTTGGATATTTGGAGACACTACTTGCTTGAGAGTCGTGTCAGATTCTCCACGGACCACTAGAGCTTAATGTACATCTTCCTGCAGCAGATTTGGATTGTTGTGATGGTCTTCTGCAGATTTACAGTTCTTGTGTGATCGTCGAGTATAGCTTGGTTCGTCTCTACGGAGGGGACAGCTTGCTCATGTCCGCGCCCGACCACTTTTCTTAAGTCGTTTTCGCGAGACACTGCCCGTCGAAGCTCGTACGTCAGAGATACTTGAGCATATTCGGCTGGGTAATGATTCGGAGACCTTGATTGTGACAATGATGTGCTAAGTTAGGGACACGTTTGTGTACCTGGTTTCATCGGGTAGAGACGTGAGATCCTAGAGCATGCACATCTGTCAACTTCCTCTGTACATTCAAGTTCCACCAGCTTTGGCGTGACTTGTGAGATAGTTACAAGTGGACAGGAATGTAAGGAAAAGTTTCAGGTTTCGTTTCAAGTGTCTGTCTTGTTGTGTGCTTTGGGTCGAGCATCTGAGGCCGGCCGGAGAGTTGCAACCTTTTACCGTTCCGAAGCAGGAATGGGAGCAGATCTCCATGAATTTCGTTATGGTTTCTACCCAGGTTTGGATAGGGTGTGATTCCATTCGGATTCTTGTCATCCGGTTATTCTCAGTTTGCTCAGTGGTTTTGTTAAGTTTGTGTGTTTGTTGTTTTGTTTGGTCGTCAGCAGCTTGGGATCGTCACTCGCCATCGTTAGGGTTCTCCTTCGATAACTGTTAACAGGAGACGCTCTAATTGGCCACCCTTAGGCTTAGGGGTTAGGTCGTGTCGATCGCCAGCCTGTTGTTTTCTGACTCTGCGTAGGTAGGACTTTGAACCCCAGCTAGTCTAGAGACTTCGGAGATAGTCCAGTGGTGTTAGGTCAGGATGGGGATTGTCCATTTTGAACTGAGGTCTTATGACGACGGTGTTAGTCATAGACTTGAGTTCGCAGGGACAGATCATGGATTCCTATGGACTTTCCGATGAATGACGTGTTGGATTTTGGGGAAGTTTATTCCAGGATTTAGGTCCTTCTGAGATCCTATAAGCGAGTTAGTTTTGTTGCCTTCAATTTGGCACTTCCGCCCAGATTATTGGATTTTCACCCCGTATTCCTTGTGATGATACTTTACAAATTCCTTCATGACCTTCTCACATGTTTTGGCACCAGACCATTTAGCTTGACGCGATCTTTCGTGCACCCGCAGCCATGTGTGTTAATGGCTCGACAAGTGGAGAAACATCGGTCAAGAGTCTTGCCATCTGTGAAGGGTTTCCTTGGACGTAGCCGTATAGTGAGTTGGTCACTTGGGAGGCTGCGAACGAGATTTGAGGATTTTAATCTTCTCTTTGAAGGTACACGTAAAGGTATAATTTTTAAATTCGGGGACGAATTTCTTTTAAGGGGGGGAGATTGTAACACCTTAGAATGTGTTTTGTAGCTAATTATATTTTAAAATGTGGTTTTTAATAAAAAGTTTACCAAATTAAGTTTTAAATATTTTATCCTAATTATTGTGTATTTTATTAGAATTTTGTTAGGCACACACACACTTGTGCATGATAACTAGGCTTGTTTTTGGTATTTAACCATGATTAGCAACCATGGTTAACTAACCATTTCTCTATTCTAGTTTTAATGTTTGTTTAAGGGTTATGGTTGTTATTAGCATGGGTTTTAGTCTTGATAGTTTTTAATTTAAAAAGGATTTTAAAAAGGGGTTTTATTTTGTTTTGTGCTTGGTTGACTTTGTGGGAGAGAGAGAGAGTGAGCATGGGCATCATGGCTTTGCCCATGCCTCATTATGAGAGAGAGAGTAAGAAGGGGTCCTTGGGTGTGCTCATTCTCCACCTCATTCCTTTTCTCTCATTCTCTCACTCTCACATACACACACACACACACTGCTGTAGAGAGAGAGAGAGAGAGGCAGTGGCAGCAGCAGCAAGCTGCATCAGCAGCAGCAGCAACAATAGCAAGGGCAGCAGCAGGAGCAGCTGGAGCTCTCATCACTTGCAGAAGCTCAACAACAACAACCACGACAACATCATTAGCATCATCATCATCATCTCCAATAGCAGCAGCAGCAGAAGTAGAAGCAGTAGCAGAAGAAGAAGCAGAAGCAATAACAGAAGCAACAGCAAGCAGTAGAAGCAGCAGAGGCAAGCAACAGCAGCTCTTTTCCTTTCTTCACCTGCTTCTTGGAGGTCTTTTGGGTATACTTCCTGAACCCAATCCCTAGTTTGCTTATTGGTGTATGGTTTTGTGTCGATTAGTGTTAAATTGCTAAATTAGTGCTAGTTTATGGTGTTTAAGTGGAATTGTGGATAATTGTTGATTTGGTTAGCTACTTTAGGTTGGTTTAGTGTTAGTTAGGCCACTTCAACTGAGAAATCCCCAGATTACACTAAAATACCATATAGTTTGTGTTTTGTGCAAATTTGTCGTTTAAGCGATATTTGTGACTTTTGTGACCTGCTATAGACCCGGACCCTACAGAACAATATTGTGAATACTGGAGCATGTACACTAGGTATAGATGACACCACCAGAAGACGAACCCACCAGCCCCATTTGAGGCCGCCAATTTTAGCATTCTGGCCGCAATTTGCGGCCAGGAAGGGAGCTAGGGTGTTGGGGTTTGGGTGTAGGGATCCCTGCTGTGTTTTCTAGGTCTTTGACATGTCTAGTTTTGTAATATCTTACCTGTAGGAAAATCTGGGACTGTATATCGCTTTTGTGCTTAGTTGTGTTTGCGCGATACGCGCGATACGTGAGTGAGTTCTGTGATTCAGCGTATCGCCGCGTGTCGCGATGGTTTTTAGACGCGTACACACACGATTCAGCGTATCGTGCACACGCGCGCTTGGTTCGCGACGCGAGTTTCTCGTTTCGATTCGATATCGCGTTTCGCGAGATATTTAGCTTATATGTGATTTCTTGTCGTATTTGCAGGTTTGCAGGCAGGAGCTACGGACACACCTACAGGGAGAGCAGATTGTAGGATTCACCCAGCGTGGAGTTTAGGTGAGTAGATATAACATCTACAGGGGAATCGCCCGCATGGCGTTATGCGTCTGGGCTAGGATTCAACTTCCTGTCGCACTTTCTACGTCATTGTAGAATTGCGTATTTACTGCATTTCCTAGATATAGCTATATACTGTGACTAGCAGCCGTAGGACACTGCACACATTATTGACGGTTCAGGTTGCACGAGCACGGATTGCATGCCACACACACACCGTCAATAATTGCCATGTCACACACTACCCCTTATAGCTACCATTGCTTACCACACTTGACATCTAGTTATCGGTATACCTATAGTGTATCATACCTTTAGTGATAGGTATATTTTCACTTGAGATACAGCTACAGGTATACCTCCTACATATTTTACCTATACCGGGAGGGATTTCCTACATATGTTACTATACCCAGGGGGGTATACGACATCAGTTCCTATAGGTAGATACCTATACTTTGCTACACCTGTATGTTAGATGCATATTTAGTTGCTGTCGCATATTCACATTTACTGATGTTACTTAGCTGTACCTTATCATGATTTCGCATACATCTGGTTCAGCTATATACTTGTGTTTACCTGCTCGCATTCAGATATATCGCATACGTCTATTCCTGTATTTATGCATTGTTTATCTGGATTTCATATGATGTTTTCGGGATTTGGGAACCGTGGGAGTTCATGAAATTATGCATACATGTAACAACCCGGTTTCCTTGATATGATATTTCGAGCGTCCCCCATGAGTTTTATCGGTGCTGATTACCTGCTCCATACGAGGTGTGGTTGCCGTATGAGAGTACATGGCGGGGCCCGGTATGGTTCCCCTCGGCAAGAAGATCGATGGGTTTGCCGATTGAGCCTGGAGGCGGGCGAGTACCTACCGGTGATTGTTTGGACCTGGCAGTTGTCTGGAGGCTACTGGCCAGAGTAGAGAGTTGGATGCGGGATGACCTGTACTGTCGAGGCCGAGGGCCGACACTGCAGACGGACCCCGTGGGCTGTCCGGACTGACGGAGCCCCATATACGAGGATTTCTGTGTCGATGCTTGGCACACGGTTTCATGATATTTCTTTAAACCCCCTTTTGTATATATAACAGGGGACTTAGCCGTTGTTATATATACCCTTACACCAATATTAGTGGAATGGGACGCTAATATATGTGTATTGCCCCCATCATATTTATTCTGTACATATATTTACCTTTAGGATGCTAGAAACTTACTTGAGATTGGACTTGGGATACTAGGTGACTCATTGGGATTTGGACATTGGATATACCTATGTGATTGGTGACTTGTACATTCGAGATATAGGAGATTTCTCGACATTGTACATTGAGGAGATGTGAGACTTATTTGATGTGAGTGCCCAATGTGGGGCCTGGTTTGAGGATTTGGGATTGGAGTATCTTAGTGGATTGTGATCCTGCCACGACGTCAGGTTTCCGTGGAAAGTGACATATTCCACCCTATACCTCACCATTACCTATTTTATGCACAGATTCATATATCGGTAGTACTTGTAGTGTACCCTTATGATAGTTGCATATTTGCTTTCTCATATCTCTACTGCATAGACATTGCATACTACTATCATGCCATCATTGCTTCACTTATTGATCATACCTGCTAGGGTACTCTCTTTATCTCAGCACTTCATGACATATTGTTACTACTGTAATCGCATATCTTAGATTCATGCTGTACGTGCATTCCTGCGATTACCTGCATATGTTTTATACTATTCACGAGTTGGCAACTCACCCCCGTTGTGCCACAGGTGTTTCAGGTCTTTCCCCAGAATAGTCGAGGCAGGCTATTCCTCTATCCAGCTATCCAGCTACCATCTTTTGCTACAGATACCGCATCAGCTCACAGTACCATTTTGCATAGGTGGGTTAGACGGTTATCTGTATTATATTTTGTACCCTCGTTGTATTGTACTCTCCATCTACTGTTGTATTATTGACATAGAGACTTGGTGAGGACGTAGTGTGTATATTGGTGGATTTGGTGTCTTTATATATATGCAGCTTTTCTCTACTGTCCTTATTCTTCTGTTGTATTCATATTGACTAGTCTTTATAGAAAAAATGGGGTGTTGCTAAAATTTTAAAGAAAGAAAGTGAGACTTTTAAAGAATTTGGGTTGCGATTTCAATTGTTTCTAAACTTGTATTATCTTTTCCGTATTTCTCATGGTTTAGATTTCTGGGTTTGGCTTTCTTTTACTACGTTGCGTCTTTAGGCGTTGCGTAGTATTAGGGCCGTCACGGGCCATTCTTGGGTCGTGACATGCTCCTAGGATAGACCCAAGGTGGGGTGCACAAACTACCGGGTATTTTGAAGTGCTTAGTGGCCTACTCACGTTGTTGAGGGAGACCGCTTCACTTCGGGTACTTGGCGGGTAGTTTGCCGTACCCGTAGGGGTCTAGGGTGGGATAAAGGCTATTCATCACAGCTGTGTAATCCGTCTTTCGTTGCAGGTTCAATAGAAACGCGGATTGCTTGCATATTCAATAAAGTTTATCTATGATCTGGAATGCCTATTATTGCGTCTGACGAATGTACAATATATATATATGATAGCTATTTAGACGTCACTTATATTTTACACCCGCACTAGTCCAGCCCCTGCTCTGCCGTTAGTTAAGTAACCTAACGGGTGATGACGGGACCCCGTGGCGAATGCGGATGGCATAAGAGGATGTTGTATTTTCGTTGTTATCTGTAATGATAGGTTAAAGATGGGACGCATTATTTTTAATGCAAAGAAAAATAAAACCTAAACTGAATCGTTGGAACAATTTCAAAACCACTCGGTTTTCTTCAAAAAGCAAATTTTAAATGCGGAGCTTAAACCACTCCTTTTAATAAAGGCTATCATGGTTCCTTTGATCATATCAAGTTCACTACGTTAACGGTTTTTTGTCAAAAACCAGCCGTAACCCTCCGTCGTTTCAAATAGACAACACATCGTATTCATGCTATGCTTGTTGGCTTACGTCAAGGCATAGTGGATGGTAGCAGCGTGTTTGCTTATTTGTATCATAGATAGATGCATCAGTATAGGACAGACGTACAGCCTTGTTGGTCTACGTCAAGGGCATGTACGATGTACCTAAATTAATCAGGACAACGACGGGTAGAACTTGACTTACGTCTTATGATTTGTTGGCCTACGTCAAGGTCATAAGAGCTTGGGGTAAAAACTCACATCGGGAGTTTCAAACACAAAGGAAACTTGTAGATTTAGCATACCTTCTGGAGTGTGGTGACTAGAGTGGCTTCCATCTAGTACATCATGCAATGATAGTTGGATCCTGATCCCACTGATGAGTAGGATTACTCTCGGGAAACTTTCACACTTAACAATTAATGCTATAAACCAAGTAGCTATCCAGAAAGGTGTTAGAGGGGCTACGCCTCCAGGGAAAAGAGGTTATTTAATTAAGAAACTTCGCGAAAGCGTTAGAAAACCTCCCTCGAAGTACCAACACCGGCCTGGCTGAAAGGTTAAGCAAGTATTGTGACGTGTGATTAAATCCTGACTAGTTCTTCTTTTGGGTTTTGAAGAAGGATTTGAGGAAACAGTGGGAGCCATCCTGTTTAGATAAAATGATAACCAATCTAAACTTGCAAGAAGCATATGCTGAGTGTTTTCTTTTCTCTCTCTCTAGCAGCTACCATGACAGGACTAAAACTATTACTTGAAAAAATATACTGACCGGGCAGAACTATAAAGATTGGCTAAGGAACGTCAACATTGCACTGACTTATGACAAAGTAGCATATGTTACCACCGCTGTTCCTCCCCTTATCCCTGGACCAGATTCCTCAGTTGTGGACAAGGAAGTTCGCAAAACCTGGGATCTAGATTGTGAGCGAGCTAAGTGTATCGTGCTGGCGTCCATGAACAATGAACTCCAGAAACAGCACGAGAGTATGGATATTATATCCATCTTTCTCCATGTCAAGGAATTATATGGAGAGCACTCCCGTATCGCGAGGTACAAGACCTCAAGGAAACTCTTCCAGATGAGGTTAGCTCCAGGATCGCCTGTAGGAGAGCACGTCCTCAAAATGATCAGCCTCATTGAGGAACTCGCCAACCTGGGATGCGTGCTAGAGAATGATTTGTATATCGACTTGATTTTGCAGTCCCTTCCCCACACCTTCTCTCAGTTCGTGCTTAGCTTCAACATGCACGAAATGGAAGCTGATCTTTCAAAGCTCCTCAACATGTTGAGGGTAGCAGAGACCTCCTTGAAAAAGGAGAAGACCCCCGTTCTGTATGTTGGCCAATCATCCTCTTCTAAATCTAAAGCTAAAGCTAAAGGGAAGAAGAAGATGAAAGCCACCAAACCGAAGGGTGGGGTCAAGAAGGTGCAGGGAACGAACAAGGCAGGAAGGGTGAAAGCGGATATAAACGAATGCTTTTATTGCCAAAAGCAAGGGCACTGGAAGAAGGACTGTATAGCCTTCAAAGACAAGGACAAGAAGCAAGTTGTTGCTTCTGTTTCAGGTGTGTTCGTAATCGAAAATTGTCTTTCAGTAAATTCTACATCATGGGTACTTGATACCGGTTCTGGTTCTCACATCTGTAATTCATTGCAGGATCTGAGAAATAGTAGAGTACTGGGGACATGTGATATGACTCTCCGGATGGGCAATGGAATGCATGTAGATGTTATTGCAACAGGGGAATATCACCTAGGGTTGACTAGTGGGCACATTTTGGTGTTGTACAGCTGTTTTTGTATTCCCAGTATATTGTGTAATCTTATATCAGTATCTTTGTTATCTAATGAAGGATATAATTTTGCGCTTGAATGAAATGTCATGAACATTCTCCTAAATCAAGAACTGATTGGGTATGGCACACTGGAAAATGGCATATACATACTTAATCAACCTCTAATTTTCAATATTCAAAACAAACTTAAAAGAAAGGCACCAGATTCAAATCAAGTCTTCCTATGGCATTGTAGACTTGGTCATATAAACGAAACAAGGTTGACTAAGTTACATAAAGATGGATATCTAGATCCGTTTGAATAATCATCATATGCAACTTGTCAATCATGTATCAAAGGAAAAATGACCAAATCTCCGTTCACCGGACACGGAGCAATGCCACAGAACTCTTGGGACTTGTACACAGTGATGTATGTGGTCCAATGTCTACACATGCGCGAAGCGGTCACTCCTACTTCATCACTTTTACTGATGACTTCTCTAGGTATGGACATGTGTTCTTAATGAAACATAAATTCGAGGCCTTTGAGAAGTTTAAGGAGTATAAAAATGAAGTAGAGAAACAAACTGGTAAAAGAATCAAGACACTTTGTTCATACCAGAATATTGCATTTTATACCGCCCATTCTTACGCTCGTTTGTTTATAGGCAGGTGCTTTTAATCAGTGTTTGCTACATAATTGCAGGATACTGGTCTCAGCACTAAACAGTGAATATCATGGAAAAGTACGAAAAATTCCGGATTACTGCCAACAACAGATAAAATACGGGTCTCCGCTCTCTATTCGTATGTTGCCACACACCAGTTTAAGGGACAAAATGGCAAATCGATGTCATTTTCATGCACAAAGCTCAATGTCAACACAAGATCCAAGAAATCTATGCGGAGCTCGAGGAAATCATGGCAAAAGATCCACATCACATCACCTTTTGATCTACTGAAATTCTGGAAGAATTGTGAAGAGTTTCTGAGAAAAGTACTATACCACACTGAAGAGGACCACAAACCAGGGGATACGACAAAAGATGAAGGCCCAACTCCTTAATACGGCCGCGGAACCGTGGCATAAGCACGCTTAGGCCGCGGATCCGCGGCCGTACGGACTCATCAGACAACAATGTTTCAGGGGCTGTTTGGTAATTGCATGTAGTGCCAGAATCTTGCCCTAGGTTCTCTGTTTCCTGCCTATAAATTTCCCAGAACTTGCCAAGCCAAGGGTGTTCTTTTTCATGCCTCTTTTTGTTAGGATTTAGCTAAGTCACTTCTTCTTCTTCATTCTTTCCTCCATGAAAATTGTAGTGAGAGCTTTTTGAGTGGAAGATCAATGAAGATGAGGGTTGTTTTTATCTTGTCTCTTTTATTTATTGTCTTGTAATTTTATTATCTTGTATTGTAATTTTATTATTTGTTGTTAACTAGTTGTTGTTATTTCTTTTCTTTTCTTCTCTTATCCGTATTTTCAAGCGATGATACTTGACGGAGTTCCTTGCTAAGGTGAGGACCCAAAAGTTAGCTTGCTTCACTTGTAAAACCGTATTTTCCTTTTTTCTTCCTTCTTGTTCTGTTTTCTTTTCTTTAATGATGTGTGAATAATTTCCCTCTTGTTAACGCTAAGGAAGGTGGTATGAGGGACGGAGAAATCCCTTGTGCTTCTCTTCGCCAAACATCTTGAAACGAACCCCGACCAAACAACCGCAACCCCCTCGCTTAGGCGCGCTATACGTGACATATAGCCATGACCTAAGTCGAGAAGTCCTTTAAGCGCACTACAACGTGACATGTAGTTGTGACTTAATTGGATACATGGTTGCGGGTGTTTGGCCGAGTGTAGGAAATAAGCGTATTTAGCGGACGGACAAGGGCCACTAGGAATGGATTTAGCGTTGGAAAGCTTGCTTAAACTCGCAAATCCCATTCCTATGTCCTCCTAATCACCGCTACTTTCGATTATTCCGACACCGTTTTAAGGATGACAAAAGACAAGCACAAGACTAATCCTAACTCTACTAACCAACCTTAACCTTAACAAGCTTACTTGAACATAAATACGAACACTTAGGATAGAACTGAACAAACATATACACATTATTTATTGATTCGTCTAAAACTCGAACGGACATACAACCATCTCCCTGTGGATCGACCCGTGCTCAACCGGCTAGCTGCATAGCGACACCGTCCTGATCGCGGTTATAACTTTAGAACTTTGAACATCCGACACGCCAAAAGCGTGCGATCAAATGGCGCCGTTGCCGGGGAGACGGTAACGTATTTTCTTTCTTGTTATTCGGGTTAATATTCTATTTGTATATATTTATAAATAAAAATAAAAAAATCTTTTTGTTATTTTCGATCATTTTTGTGTGCACGTGTGCAGGATAATCTGGAGCAAGTACAGTAATCCAAAAAGAAAACAGAGGTTTTTATTTTGGAGAAGAAAAGAAGCGGAGTTCGTTGACCAAAGACAAATCCCCAAATCAACATTTTGACCACGGAACCGCGGTCAAAAGGTGCCTTGTGCGGCGTTTCCGCGTCCCATTGAGGCCTCTGTGCCCAATTTTTTCTCCACCCTTTTTTCTTTTCTTTTATCGTCTCTGTGAATTCCACTATACTGTATTTTCTGCAGATTTTTTTTTGCGGATTTGCGAACTGCGATTATGGGGAGCAAAGTGTACGTTCAAGGTTAAGGTGATTACGAAGTACAGTGCCAAAGATCCGGGTAGTTTGACCCGCGCAAGCAAACTTTTCAAGCTTCCCGGAATTGATTCAACGGGGGTTTCCAAACCCAAAAACTTAACGGTACGTACTTTACTAACACCTTCTTCTCAAATTCGACGCATCCAATATACTATTCTTTGCAGGATTCTTTGCAAGTTCGCTAGCAAACGCTAAAAATTGACTAACCCGTATTTGTTGCAGTGTCGTGCTTAAACTAAAAAACGATTGTTTGATTCTTTATAGAATTTTTATTGAATTGCGCATTGCATACATTAATACGGACTTAAGAGCAAGCGAACCTCACAACATACGGTAAAGGATTTCATCACCTTTTTCGTGGCCCACAAATCACGAACTTGAGCATAACGTTTACCCGCACAAACTTTAAAAGAAACTAGACCTTAAGCCTGAAGGACTTCACGCTCACTAGGAGAAGTTAACTGTGTTTAGAACCTCACTTAACGGTACATTGTTTACGGGGTGTCTAGGAAAGTGTTAACGGTGAAACCGCCAAAAGAGAAAGGGTTATTTAATTAAGGACCTTCGCGAAAGCGTCGGAAAACCTCCCCTTATCTCTACACTTACCTGACCTCGTGATCAGTGTATCTTAAGCCCGTTTCTCGACACAGTTTTACTTCGATAACCAAGTTCTGGAGCAGGTCTAGCTGACTTAGGTGAACCCTAGAACGATTAGGTGTGTGGTATTTTTGTGTCGTGATTGTTTTTGTCCAGATTCTTTTTGTGTGTATATTTCATTCTTTTGTTAATATCTAACTAAAAAAAATCATATTCTTTTTCCCCTCCTTCCCTTCCGCCTTTCTTTCTTTCTCTCTTCATATCATGGGTACCCCACCTCGCAAAACTCTTGCCGAATTTTGGTACCCACAACCAGACATTACTTCTTACGGTTCTTGCTTTAGCCGAACGTCGAACGATCCCTCCATGCCCAAAATCTCTTTGAAAGATCAGATAGACGCGTCTAGGACAAACACTTGCCCTCCGCAATCCACTTTGTATCAACCTTTTCAACCTCCCCCACCCTCTTATGTTGATACCCCTTTTGCAAGTCGTCCTTTGTCCGTCGCTGAACATATTGAACAATCCTGTAGCCGATCTTTCACTCCTTTCACCACTACAGATTCTTGGGATCAACAATTCCATTCACCTTCTTATCCACATGTTGATCCTGCTCTTGTCCAGCCATTCAATTCCTATCAGTCCTATCCGACTTTTGCACCTTCCCTAGACATTGCTTCTGAACCGCCATTTAGGAGTTTTCAGTATCTAAACAACTTTGAATCCTTTACTGAAACCCCTTCACAACCCATGTCTAGTCTGGAACAGTCTTTGGAAGACTTTAGGGTAGCGTCGTACTAACAGATGATGGATTTGAATGCATCCATGGCCGCACTCGTACAACTTAGTGACCCGGTAGCTAGTTTTCAACTAGCCCTAAATTTTACAATGTATGAAGAGGCGGTAGGACAGGTTGAGAATTTGAGTGGAGAGAGTGAGATGTACACCCTTCCGAATCAAACCTACCCTCCACAAATTGAATCCCACAACTCCGGTTTTGAATGTCTATCTAATGTTCCAAACGATTCACCGATTGAAGATAGAATGATTAATGAGTTGTGCGACTTTGTAGTGTTTGATTTACCTGATTGTGAAGGCTTCCTTCTAAGTGAAACCAATCCTAAACCTTTTGACCTCTACACCTCCACTTTAGAACCTGAATTGATTGATATCCATGCTGTTGTTGAGGTGTCTGAGAATATAGATTTTCACTTGATTGAGGATATTGACGCTGGGAATATTTTGGATGATGACCCCGTAAATTTGGCTAAGTTTTTCTCTCCAATTCATCATCCCGAGTCATTAAATGTTTTTCCCGAGCCCCATATGCGTCTAGATTTTGAGGATAAATGCATGGATGCGCTTAACTTTGAGGAAACTTTTGAGGATATTTTTGAGGATGAACCAGTTTTAATTGATGAGTCGGATTTTCCAATTCATCCTGTCCCTGTCATTGACTGTGTACACCCTCCAGAACCCTTAACCGATACCCTTTCTCAATCACTTCCCCCCATCCTTTCCATCGTTCCGACATTGCAAGAAACCGTATCATTTTCACTTCCTGTGTCTGGTTTACCAAGTTCGGCGTACCCATGGTTTCTCACGAATCTTGAGGGATTTGACCCAATTTCTCGCCATATTGATAGATTAGTACAATCCATCTTTTCACATCGATCATTACAGATTGTACTAATTTATTCAATCCATTTCCACCCTCAAGTTCGTATTCCACTTCTTTCTCCCTTCCGCCATTCTTCTTCTCATATACCGAGACCGTATCCCACTTCTATCTCCATATGGTCTCACGTATTCTCCATTTCTTACCTCTCCGCCTTCTTTCACCAACCAGCACATTATAGAGATAAAATCTTTGAATGGTTGGTGTTAACTTTTGGCCTGTGTAAGGCCTTGTATAGATTGATACTATTCTCTTTTTGCCCCCTAATCCTGAACTTCAACGCTTAACACTGTTTTACTTAAGTTCGGGGGGGACTCCTTTTTTGTATATATTTTTTGTTTTCCTTTTTTGTTTTGTATATAATTTGTTTTTAGGGAGAGCGCCGACAATTTTGACCCTCTCGGCGTAGCTTGACAGCGAGGGCACTGTCAAGTTTATGTTTGGGGGTGTGCTCGGTAAGCTTTCTTCCTTCGCATTCATTTGTATATTCTACATTTGCATACCTTATTAAAAACCCACAAAAATCGAAAATTTTCCAAAAATATAAAAACTTTGTCGTCAAGTTAGCTAATAGGGTAACTTAGATTTTTATTCTGAAATTTTAGTTGATATGTTAGAAATAACTAAATTCTAGGCTTAGGAATTAAAAATCCTAAAAATAACCCTCATTCTGTCTAACTTTGGTAAGTATACATCCTTACAGTTTTTTTTGAGAAATAGGTAATCTTGAGTTCAGTTCTTGAGTTAAGTCAAGATGGAGGGAAAGTATTGAAGCTTTACTGAAAGATAAGTCTGAAAAATAGTTTCTTTTCTTGAGTTCAAATTTAGAAAGTATATACCCTACAAACTGCACTTACACGCATCTTGAAACTTGGGATAGTAGAGGATACCTAGAAATACTCTTGCCTGAAAGCCTAGTATGAAAGAAAAAACGGTATTTAAAGCTAAACACCAAAAGAGCATATTAAAAAATATATCCGGTCTTGAAAAAGAAAAAGAAAAATAGAATAAAGTCAAGACCTGGAAACTACTATTTACGCTTTAAAGTTCACACATTCAGTAATCGGCCGTTAGTGCCTCAAGAAGCATTAATAGTCGCACGAAAGGTGTGTGAGCAAATCCGTCCATCCTTAATGAAAAGAAGTAGTATTAGGTATTAGGGCAAGGGTATTATAGCTTGAATTGAATTCTTAAGTGTAGGGGTGCAAATATACACACACGTAGGGGTATACAATCAATGTTTCGATAAGAGATAGAAATAAAAAATAAAACTTATGTTTTCTGTAAAATTGATGAAAATCCATGATTTGAGACCACACTTGAAGAAGGAAAACTCAGGAGAACCAACATCTTTCTAAACTTTTTTGGAACGTATATGATCCAAGGTTAAATAGATAGGAGGTGTGAAGCATTAGGGTTGGATATTTCTAACTTAGGATGATAGAATTTCTAACGTAAATACTAAACTGTAGGAGTAGAATCGATGTTAACTTATTACACTAGCTTGACGGGATTTTGTGGGTGTAATCCGTTGAAAACCCTCAGGAGACAACACTCCTCCTACTAGGGACACCTAGAGGTTTAACGGCTTGTTGCACGTGCTCAGTGCAATCGCGTTCCCTGCGAAAGTGCGGGTAGGATTTTTTTTTTGTGAATAATTGGTTTTGCTCGGAACGAGCAAAAGTTAAGTTTGGGGGTATTTGTTCATACCAGAATATTGTATTTTATACCGTCCATTCTTACGCTCGTTTGTTTATAGGCAGGTGCTTTTAATCAGTGTTTGCTACATAATTGCAGGATGCTGGTCTTAGCTCTAAACAGTGAATATCATGGAAAAGTACGACAAATTCCGGATTACTGCCAACAACAGATAAAACACGGGTCTCCGCTCTCTATCCGTATGTTGCCACACACCAGTTTAAGGGACAAAATGGAAAATCGATGTCATTTTCATGCACAAAGCTCAATGTCAACACAAGATCCAAGAAATTTACGCGGAGCTCGAGGAAATCATGGAAAAAGATCCACATCACATCACCTTTTGATCTACTGAAATTCTGGAAGAATTGTGAAGAGTTTCTGAGAAAAGTACTATACCACACTGAAGAGGACCACAAACCAGGGGATACGACAAAAGATGAAGGCCCCACTCCCTAATACGGCCGCGGAACCGCGGCATAAGCACGCTTAGGCCGCAGATCCGCGGCCGTACGGACTCATCAGACAACAATGTTTCAGGGGCTGTTTGGTAATTGCATGTAGTGCCAGAATCTTGCCCTAGGTTCTCTGTTTCCTGCCTATAAATTGACCAGAACTTGCCAAGCCAAGGGTGTTCTTTTTCATGCCTCTTTTTTTAGGATTTAGCTAAGTCACTTCTTCTTCTTCATTCTTTCCTCCATGAAAATTGTAGTAAGAGCTTTTTGAGTGGAAGATCAATGAAGATGAGGGTTGTTTTTTTATCTTGTCTCTTTTATTTATTGTCTTGTAATTTTATTATCTTGTATTGTAATTTTATTATTTGTTGTTAACTAGTTATTGTTATTTCTTTTCTTGTTCTCTTTTCTTTTCTTCTCTTATCCGTATTTTCAAGCGATGATACTTGACGGAGTTCCTTGCTAAGGTGAGGACCCAAAAGTTAGCTTGCTTCACTTGTAAGACCGTATTTT
Source organism: Agapanthus africanus (assembly GCA_030015575.1). Lineage (NCBI taxonomy): Eukaryota > Viridiplantae > Streptophyta > Magnoliopsida > Asparagales > Amaryllidaceae > Agapanthus > Agapanthus africanus. The sequence goes on from JASDDO010000012.1 coordinate 151,455,138, forward strand.
CCTCTTTTCTTCCTTCTTGTTTTGTTTTATTTTCTTTAATGATGTGTGAATAATTTCCCTCTTGTTAAGGCTAAGGAAGGTGGTATGAGGGACGGAGAAATCCCTTGTGCTTCTTTTCGCCAAACATCTTGAAATGAACCCCGACCAAACAACCGCAACCCCCTCGCTTAGGCACGCTATACGTGACATATAGCCGCGACCTAAGTCGAGAAGTCCTTTAAGCGCACTACAACGTGACATGTAGTTGTGACTTAATTGGATACATGGTTGCGGGTGTTTGGCCGAGTGTTGGAAATAAGCGTATTTAGCGGACGGACAAGGGGCACTAGGAATGGATTTAGCGTTGGAAAGATTGCTTAAACTCGCAAATCCCATTCCTATGTCCTCCTAATCCCCGCTACTTTCGATTATTCCGACACCGTTTTAAGGATGACAAAAGACAAGTACAAGGCTAATCCTAACTCTACTAACCAACCTTAACCTTAACAAGCTTACTTGAACATAAATACGAACACTTAGGATAGAACTGAACAAACATATACACATTCTTTATTGACTCGTCTAAAACTCGAACGGACATACAACCATCTCCCTGTGGATCGACCCGTACTCAACCGGCTAGCTGCATAGCGACACCGTTCTGATCGCGGTTATAACTTTAGAACTTTGAACATCCGACACGCCAAAAGCATGCGATCACACTTCGATCTGATCGAGGTGGAGAATACTTAAGTACCAGTTTCCTTGAATGCTTAAAAGAGAATGGAATTCTCTCTCAGCTTACTCCGCCTTATACAACTCAGCATAATGGTGTATCAAAAAGGAGGAATCACACGCTATTAGATTTGGTGCGTTCAATGATGAGTAGTGCTGAGTTGCCACTTTCCTTCTGGGGATTTGCTCTAGAATCAGCAGCATACTTATTGAATAGAGTTCCAACTAAGTCTGTGCCTACCACTCCATATGAAATGTGGAGCGGGAAGAGACCATATCTCAAGTATATCAAGATATGGGGATGTCCGGCATATGTTAAAAAGCATAGACCGGACAAGCTCGAGGCACGATCGGTTTTGTGCAAGTTTGTAGGATACCCCAAACATTCAAGGGGTACATGGTCGACCACACTGAAGAACAAAAGGTGTTTGTCGCTCGCCACATTGTCTTCTTAGACAGGGAATTTCTTGCAAAAGAAATTAGTGGGAGCGCGGTAGAGCTGGAAGAAATTCCCGAACCTCAAACTGCTACAGAGGACTTGGTAGAATCTCAGATTTCAATAGAACATAACGAACCAACACCGCTCCGCAGATCTAGTAGGCTTTCTCATCCTCCTGAAAGATACTGTGGTTTTCTTCTAGATGGGGATCGAGAGGATTGCATCATCAATGATGATGAGCCTACTAGTTTTCAGCAGGCTATCACGAGAATTAACTCGGTGAAGTGGCTGGATGCTATGAGATCCGAAATGGAATCCATGTACACCAATAAAGTATGGACTTTAGAAGTTGCTCCTCCTGGGGTGAAACCAGTTGGATGCAAATGGATCTTCAAAAAGAAGATTGGTGCACTTGGACAAGTGGAAACCTACAAAGCTAGACTCGTTGCAAAAGGTTTTCGTCAAAGACCAGGATTGGACTATGATGAAACCTTTTCACCTGTAGCTATGCTTAAATCCATTCGGATCCTGCTTGTCATTGCTGCCTTCTATGACTATGAAATCTGGCAGATGGACGTCAAAACAGCTTTTCTAAATGGACATTTAGAAGAGAGTGTTTACATGGATCAACCAGAAGGTTTCTTAGACAGTGGGAGCAGCGGAAGAGTGTGCAGGTTTCTTAAATCCATCTATGGATTAAAGAAAGCATCACGAAGTTGGAACTTCTGCTTTGATGAGACAGTCAAAGAAATTGACTTTATCAAAAATGTAGATGAGCCATGTATTTATAGGAAGATTGTAGAAGGAGCAGTAGTCTTCCTCGTTTTGTACATCGACGACATACTACTGATAGGGAATGATGTCCTTATGCTACAATCAGTAAAGCTCTTCTTGTCACAGAAATTCTCCATGAAAGACTTGGGTGACGCAACCTACATTTTGGGCATTAAGATCTATCGTGATAGATCTAATAGAATGTTGGGACTTTCAAAGTCCAGGTATATGGACACTATACTAAAGAGATTTAGTATGGAAGATTCCAAGCGCGGTAATATGCCCGCTTGTCACGGGATCACCCTCTCAAAAGACATGTCTCCAAAGACCGATGAAGAGAGGGCTCGCATGGGCATTATACCCTATGCTTCGGCAGTAGGATCTATAATGTATGTGATGTTATGTACAAGACCAGATGTAGCTTACGCACTTGGTGTGGTAAGCATGTATCAGTCTGACCCAAGTGAGAAGCATTGGATAGCGGTAAAGAACATTCTCAAGTACCTGAGAAGGACTAAGGAGATGTTCTTGATTTACAGTAATAGGGACCTCCAGGTAGAGGCTTTTACCGACTCCGGCTTCTAAAATGATAAAGATGATTCTAAATCCACTTCGGGTTTTGTGTTTACCCTCAATGGAGGGGCGGTATGTTGGAAGAGTTCCAAATAGGATACCGTCGCAGACTCAACTATGGAGGCTGCGTATATAGCTGCTAGTGAAGCCGCAAAAGAGGCTGTCTGGATGAGGAAGTTCATCTCTGAATTTCAGGTGGTTCCGTCCATTTCCAATCCAATGCCTTTGTATTGTGATAACAATGGGGCTGTAGCATTAGCAAAGGAACCGAGGTCCCATCAGAAATCCAGGCATATCTTAAGGCGGTTTCACCTGATTAGGGAGATCGTTGATCGTCGGGAGATCGAGGTACGGAGAGTGGACACAAAAGACAACACGGCAGATCCATTCACCAAGGCCATCCCTCAAGTCCAGTTCGAGAGGCTGTTTGAGATGTTGGGCATGCGGTACTCCAACAACTGGATCTAGTGCAAACAGTGGGTACTCATTGCGCCAATTATAGGCCATAGTGCAAGTGGGAGATTGTTGGATATATGTGCCCTAGAGGCCTTCATTATATAGGATGCTAGGGATATGTATGTACATGAAAGTCTTGCTTAATATGATAGTACGCTATTTGGTTTGTCTTTATCTTAACATATGATATATTTTGCGTAGTATTCATATATATATATATATATATATACATACATGTTGATAAAGCCCATAGGGTGTTTGCCTGACTACCGGCGTTGTGATGGCAGTCATACTAGTGGGAGCTGGATAGTCAATAGGCACATCCTTAGATATCCCTGGTCGCAGGAGTATCGAGACTGGGCATCGATACTCCGGAGTAGACTGGTGTATACATATCTAGACCCTGAGGAGGGGCGATGGATTGGTCCTGCAACCATTGGTGGAGTGCACCTAAGATTGTATACAGATGCTCACTGGGTGTGAGTACACCGGACAGGACTCGCCGAGAACTGACTGGATGGTATTTATACCTAACGTCAGATAGCAGTTCTCAGGTGACATGTGTGCAGATAGTCCGTTGAATTAAAGTCGTCATTTGTCTCGTGTGAGTTCCCACTGTGCTTTGATTACTACCCTACCACGGTTCAAAGGAGTCATGCAAACAAGTTTTAGTTGAGCACAGTCCCGAGCCACGTGGAGGCAGTGAGTGATTGTTAGGGATTCGTCTCTTCCGGTATAGGGAGTTGATATCGCATGGTGATCGGTTGGTCATTACCATAAGTCCCTGGCCAGGGCTGATTGATAATTACTGATAGACTGATCAGTAGATTCTCGGATGGTAATTGAGCCATGCCGACACAACTTGTACGGTTATTAGGGGTCTGACGTTTACCACCTCCCTAGACTATACATGCGATACTCTTAGACGAACAGACCGGACTGCACGGATATTGTTACGGACAGGCTCAGTAGGAGTTCGGATGGGTATCCTCATCGGCCTTCTTATCGACATCAACCTGGGGACCGTTATGTACAGCTAGTGCCGCTTGCGGTCTGTGGTTAAACCCACTGCCAGCGTAGTAGTCGAGTCTTTAGAGTCCCACACAGAGTTTTCCCAACTCCAGGCGAAACAATATAGAGGTCGTATGGTTTTACGACAAGGGTTCGGACGAATACGTGTTTAAACGCACGTACGACATTCGGACAGTTTTTACTAGACGGCTTTGGTTTAAGCCAGATTCTAGTATCAGGTTATTGGATTTATACAGTCTAAAGTTTTTCCGTGTTTTCACGGATGGGAGGGGCGTTCTCGTAATTTCCAGAAAGCTTCTAGAAGCATGGTGACTTGAGGGGTTGAGGTGGCATTGTCATTAAATGATATTGTGACTCATAATGTGTGATTCATTATGTCATTAATGCATTATTAAATGCTTAATGACTCACATAGTGAATCACTCATAATACATTTATGTAGCATGATGAATAATCTCTTATTATTCATTTATTGATTCATTCATTATGCTTCATATATCAAGTGAGAAACAATTTCATATTAATTATTCTAGTTCACCTTCTCTCTCCTCAAGCTCACTCTCTCTTCAAGCTCTAATCCTACCACTCATGAGTTGAGTACAAGGATTAGAATAGACTAAACATTCCATAACCTAATTCTATATGATCTAAGTTACTTTGATTAGCAACTAGAGAAACTTAGTTACCTCAAGTTTTGAGGTGAAGCTTGGATTAGGGTTCTCGGGTGGATCATCTATCACTTGGAGGAGGCCGAGGAGGACGTAGAGATCGTAAAGACGAAGGACACGTATCACTAGGTATAATCTCTTTACATAGTTGCTAAGAACTTCTATGGTAGTTGTTAATTATCGTTTAGCAAAGATCTTAGGTTAGTTGATGTATGCTTCAAGAACAAGATTGTTTTTCATATTTCCGCCTCCCCGCAACTCGTGGGGTGCTGCACATCGACTTACAAGTCCTGCATACCAGCCCCAAGCATAGCAATCTACTCCGGTACAACAGGCGTACCGCCCTGGTCAGTCCTCGTCTCAGACGAGTCAACTTTGATCTCGGCCCTCGCGGCCGCTCTCTGTGCCCTCGTAGTCATCGGCGGCATATAGGCTGGAAATTGAAAAAAGATCCGATAAGGAAACAGAAATCGAATCATAAGGATGTATATAATCACGGAAGGAATTTCAATCAATAAGTCCTAAGGTCACTTAGGCGGAGTACCGTGTCGTAAGTATGCCGCGGAACATACACACGCTACGTCACTCTGCTTAAGCTACTTACTCTATCATACCAAGGTCATCCTACACTCCGGAAGGTAAAACCTAGCGCTCTGATACCAACTTTGTCACAATCCAAAATTTAGGCCCGTAACCGGCACTTAAACTACGTAACGTCAACAGGCGTACGCAACTTAAGTAAGCCAAAACCCAGAAATCTAAACCACCCATAACTGGACAAGTGGAGAAAAACATAGTTTAAAACATTCGGAAAATCTCAAGTAAAATCTCTAACTTTAGTTTTCTTTCTTGAAAATTTCGACAGCACCTCCTTTGTAAAAACTAGGCTCGAAAATGAGTACAACATAGAATGAAAATAAAGCATCCCAAACGGGAGCAAATCACGCCCAATGGCGGAGACAACCACCACAAGCATATATAAGAGGCCGAAGCGAAGAAATATAAAGGAAAACTGCATAAAGAAGTGAAACTTTACAACAAGACCGGCTCCTACGAGCACGGCACCCAAAGTCACCAAAATAATAATACAACTCGAATCCTCACCACTCGTCTCTAAGTCAAATACAAGAAGTGGTAGATGGAGATTACTAGATCCAACAAAAAGATATATAATGTACAAAACGGATAACCGTGAACCCACCTAATAGCAAAGGCCTCACAGCCAACCGTAGCGGTATCCGCAAAAGTGGAGATGATAAGAAGTCCTGCCGCGACTACTCTGAGGGTAAGTCCTGCAAAACACTGCGGCACAACGGGGGTGAGTTGCCAACTCATGAATAGTAAATAACATCATACTGTAATCGCAAGTATGCACGAACATCGATAAATCTATCACATGAAATCCGAAAGCATAAGTGTGGCAATATGAATATGCAACAGTCATATAAGAGTACATCATCAGGGTACTACAACTACATGAAGCAATGCATATCAAAATAATCATAAGTGTGGGATGATATAATAAATAATCTCTTGCACAAATCATAAGCATGGAAAAACTCGGTGTAAATCAACAACACCCCAAATCCCAAAATCCTCAGATCGGCCCTGTAAATCTCATGTAACCTGAGTGTCAAACATCGACACCCAAAATCTCATGAAAACTGGTGCCCAACATCGACACATAAATACTCGTATCCATACGTTCCTCGAAACCAAAGCGTCCAACCTCTACACTTGTGTTCCACGTATCGGTTGCTTTGATATACATACGTTCCTCGAAACCCAAGTGTCCAATCTCTACACTTGTGTTCCACGTATCGGTTTCCCATATCCATAAATCCCTCGGAATATAAGTGCTTAACATCGCACTAGAAATCCCCAAATCGCATGAAAACATATCTCAAATGCGTAAATACATGTAATATAACATATGCAACATAGAACAACAATATGAGCATATCACGGGAAAAGTCCGCTATTTAAATGCATCAAGTCATTAACTATTTCTCGTAGTTCCCAAGTATCCGAATCCAATATACATATATAACAGCGTCCCATACCACCGATATATATGTCATAAAAAGCTGATCATATAACTATAGCAAGGTATATGTGTGAGCATGTAGGTATAGCATGGCATATGTGTAAGCATGTAGGTATACAGGTATACTATATGTCATATGTGCCATCACACAAGAATAAATGCCTCTATGTCGCTAACCAATAGCATGGTATATCATATGAATATCTGTGTTGTGCGTAACATGGCAATTACCAATAGTGTGTGTGTAGCATACAATAGGTGCTCGTGCAACATGGACTGTCAATAATAGTGCAGTGTACAATAGGTACAGGTTCAGGCACAACAAGTAACTATATGTAATGAAGTTCATATGCAATCAACTCATATGCGAATAACATGCAGCTATCATATCATATCCAGCCTTGACGCATAACGCCATACGGGCGATTTCCCCGTAGATGTTAAATTTACTCACCGATGATCTCCAGCTACGAAAAATCGACCACCTGCTTCCCTTTATTCCCAGCGTCAGAAGTCCCCGCTTGCGACCCTAAAATTTCACAAACACATCACATAAGCTAAATATCCTACGCCGACACAAAGATAACGAAACACAAGGATAACGCCCGGAAAATTACAGTGCGCACCTAGCACACAAAACGCGCACGACATCGGTAAAAACCCTAGCTAGGGTCGCTAAATTACGCAACCACCAAGTCTAGACCCCGATCGTACCGATCGCGCAAACACAACGCAATAAAATGCGAGGAAGAATATATATATATATATATATATATATATATATATATATATATATATATATATATATATATATATAACCTCACAATGACCATTCGAACCCACATCCAAAATTCACCGAAACCTAGTAAGCAACTTATCGCATAATTTTGCACAAGTCAAAAGCAAAAACAATTCTAGCGATTACAAATATCTTAAAGCAGCTTAACTAAGTTATCCAAACCATAACCACAATTTTAATCTCACTCAATTATGTTTTATTAAAACCTAGTTTGCTAAAAAAAATCTTAATTAGACAAATTAGGAATTAACAACAACTTCGTCCACAAGATTAAGTTTTCAAAGTCATCATTTTAACCATTAACCAATACAAACCCTAACTTAATTTTCAAACAATTATCATGAATGAATTTAAACATGAAATTAAAGCTATATTTAAACAATTAAATAGCTAGCTTATGATTTAAACATAACAATTAATGATTAGGGTTTGAAATTATACCTTAACAAGAACACAAAAGATCAACTAGATCCATCACTTTAGCCTCCAAAATCATGTTTTTCTTGAAGAACTAAGCAAGATTTGTGATGAAGAAAGACGGGTTATGATTTGTTTAGGAGTTTTGTGGATTTATTTAGGGATTTTTGATGATTTATTGATCTTGAAATGATGAAATTGAGCAAAGAAAAACAAAGGGCAGATCTTGAAGGGGGGGCTCGGCCAAGGCTTAGAGGTGGGGGATTTTTGGTGAAGTGTGTGGAAATTTCTAGCAAAAGAATGTAATCAATGCTCATTAATGCTAAATGCCACCTTTTCTTTTCTTTTCTTTTTAAATTTTCCATTTAAATCTAAAATATCTAGATCTTTTGGCAAGAAAGGTTTAAGCATAATTCTAGTGATTAGTTTAGCATAGATTCACATTAGAAGTAATTGACCCAAACCAAAATTGTAATTACCACTAATTAAGTGCATAATTAATACATTAAAATAATATTTTAATTAGGGAAAAATTCTATGTGAACCAAAACTTCCAATTGACCCCCAAAGCCCGCGCACTAGCACTATTCTAGTTAAACTAGATGTCGTCGAGCCTATACAGAAGTTTGATCACAATCGGGTTAAAACGGAAAACACCGACTATTTTACCCTAAAACGGAAAAATTCGCATAACGATTTCTAAAACGTTACAGTATTTGGTGGACACTGAGGAGATGCGAATCAATAGATTTATTCGAGGCCTGCTTACCCAGTTGTTCCTCGCTATCAGCGCCCAGCATTGTGACATATATGCAGCCGCAGTGCACGCAGCCTTATTGGTTGAGGAGCGTCTTTCCGAGACGTTAGTCGTTCCGGAACCGAAGAGGGTTCGTACTAGTGGATCAACACAGAGACAGATGTTTGGACACCGTGACTGATTTCGTTCAGGTAGTACAGGCTTGGGACGATACCGGTTGTTTAACTCTTATCCACATGAGGGTCAGCAGTCATCGTCTGGATGTTTCCGGTGCGGGAGTTTCTATCATCGTGTTCGATATTGTACTGAGCGACGTGAGGACGAGGCAGCCGTATCGCATGTTACCTTACCACCTTCTCCACCTCAAAGAGCATTGCCTCTTGCGCCTGTTGTTGCTCCGTTTCAGACTTATGCTCAGAAAGGTCGTGGTCGCGGAGGGTTTGTTCAGAGAGGACGGGGTGGCAGAGGCGGAGGACAGCCAGTTGCAGGTAGTGGGCAGGCGCGAGTATTTTCTTTGACTCATCAGGACGCGCAGGCATCCAATGCAGTGGTTTCAGGTACTCTTTCAGTATGTTCTTTTGATGCACACGTGTTGTTTGATCCGGGATCTAAACACTCGTATGTTTCTACACACTTCGTGCCGAGGTTGGGTCGAGAGTCGTGTTTGCTAGATCAACCACTTGTCGTGACTACTCCTGTTGGAGAGTCGTTTGTTGCGCGACACGTGTTTCGGTCATGTGCCATTCGGATAGGAGATAGAGAGTCATCCGTCAACTTGATCCTTCTTGAGATGTTGGACTTCGACGTTCTTTTGGGCATGGACTGGTTAGCTACTTGCTATGCGTCTGTGGACTACCGCGAGAAGACAGTCAGATTTTGTTTTCCCGGCGAGTCAGTTCTTGTTGTGCAGGGGGGTCGTGGTGCCGCCCCTCACAGTTTGATTTCTGCCTTTAGCGCTAGTCGGCTGTTGAGGAGAGGATGTCAGGGATTCTTGGCTTTCATTCGTGATACTGGAGCCACAGTAGATTCGTTGGACTGGGTTCCTATCATGCGAGAGTATCCCGATGAGTTACCTGGATTGCCGCTAGAGCGTAAGATTGAGTTTTGCATTGATTTGATCCCCGGCACAGGGCCTATTTCTATACCGCCTTACCGGATGGCCCCGGCGAAGCTTAGGGAGCTTAAGGATCAGTTGCAGGAGTTGCTTGATAGGGGACTTGTACGTCCAAGTGTTTCGCCTTGGGGAGCTTCTGTTTTTTTTGTTAAGAAGAAGGACGGCAGTTTGAGGTTGTGCATTGATTATCATCAATTGAACCGAGGTACGGTGCGAAATAGGTATCTTTTATCTCACATTGATGATTTATTTGATCAACTCCAGGGTGCGGGACATTTTTCTAAGATTGATTTAAGATCAGGTTATCATCAGTTGCGGGTTCAGAATGATGACGTTCCGAAGTTTGCTTTTCGTACGCGCTACGGGCATTATGAGTTTTTGGTGATGTCGTTCGGACTCACCAATGCCCCAGCAGCGTTCATGGATTTGATGAACTGGATTTTCAGGCCGTTCCTCGACTAGTTTATTATTGTGTTTATTGATGACATTCTGGTTTATTCCAAGAGTCGTGAGGAGCATGAGCAGCACTTGAGGATTGCTTTGTAGATATTTAGAGAGCACCAGCTGTTTGCTAAATTCTCGAAGTGTGGCTTCTGGCTTGATAGAGTTGACTTCCTAGGTCATGTGGTTACGGGAGACAGTATTCGTGTGAACCCGAGGAAGATCGAGGTCGTACAACTTTGGCCCAGACCTGTATCAGTGACGGAGGTCCGCAGCTTTTTGGGCTTAGCCGGTTATTACCGCCATTTCGTGCAGGACTTCTCGAGTATCGCTGCACCGCTGACCAGGAAGGGAGTTCATTTTCTTTGGACTGAGGCATGCAAGCAGAGTTTTCAGCAGTTGAAGAATTGGTTGACGACTGCACCGGTTTTATCTTTGCCTTCTGGATCGGGCGGCTTTGTCGTTTACTGTGATGCTTCTCGAGTGGGGCTCAGTTGTGTATTGATGCAGCATGATAAAGTTATCGCTTATGCTTCCCGGCAGTTGAAGAAGCACGGGAAGAATTATCCCACTCATGATCTTGAGATGGCCGCGGTGGTCTTTGCGCTTAAGATTTGGAGACACTACTTGTACGGGGAGTCGTGTCAGATTTTCACAGACACCAAAGCTTAAAGTACATCTTCCAGCAGCGGGATCTGAATTTGAGACAATGCCGTTGGATGGAACTTGTGAAGGATTATGATTATGAGATCCTTTATCACCCGGGTAAGGAGAATGTGGTAGCCGATGCTTTGAGTCGTAGGCCCGGGGGTAGCTTTTCCCAGTTGAGCGCAATTCAGAAACAGTCTCCTGCAAATTGGAAGATCTTGTGCGACAGCAGAGTACAGTTTGAGTTCACTTCCACTAGGGGAAAGCTTACTCATGTCCGCGCCCGTCCACTTCTACTAGATCGTATTCATGAGGCACAGCCCGCCGATGCCCGTTTGTCTGAGATTCTGGAGTATGTTTGGTAGGGTAGAGATTTAGAGTTCTTGATTGATGACCAGGGTGTGCTACGTTTTGGGACTTGTTTGTGTGTACCTGATACCGATGGGTTGAGATGGGAGATCCTAGAGCAGGTACATCAGTCAGCTTTTAGTGTTCACCCAAGTTCCACCAAGATGTATCGTAACTTGAGAGATATCTACTGGTGGACAGGGATGAAGAGTGATGTTTCGGATTTCGTTTCGAGGTGCCCAACTTGTCAGCAAGTCAAGTCTGAGCATTAGAGACCGGCATGAGAATTGCAGCCTTTACCCATTCCGGAGTGGAAATGGGAACAGATCTCCATGGGTTTCGTTGTGGGTCTACCCAGGTCTAGTCGAGGGTATGACTCTATTTGGGTGATTGTTGACCGGTTGACGAAAGCGGCTCACTTCCTTCCAGTGAAGACCTCTTTCGGTTATGCTCAGTATGCTCAGATGTATATTGATGAGATTGTGCGTTTGCACGGCGTTCCCACATGCATCGTATCCGACAGGGGCACCCAGTTCACTAGCCGTCTTTGGCAGAAGCTTTAGGAAGCCTTGGGTACCCATTTGAGCTTACACCGCTTTCTATCCGCAGACCGATGGTCAGTCAGAGTGGACTATACAGACTCTGGAGGATATGTTTCGTGCGTGCGTGCTTGATTTTGGTGGCAGTTGGGATCGTCATTTGCCGTTGATAGAGTTCTCATACAATAACAGTTATCAGGAGATGATTCAGATGGCACCTTTTGAGGCTCTGTATGGTAGAAAGTGTCGATTGCCAGTCTGTTGGACCGAACTTAGCGAGAGCAGGATTTTGGGACCCCAGCTAGTTCTAGAGACTACGGAGAAGATCCAGTTGATTCAGGATAGGATGAGAGCAGCCCAGTGCAGACAGAAGTCCTATGCCGACCGTCGTCGTCGCAAGTTCGAGTTCACAGTGGGGGATCATGTATTCCTACGGATTTCTCCGATAAAGGGCGTGATGAGATTTGGGAAGAAAGGGAAGCTTTGTCCCAGATTTGTAGGTCCTTTCGAGATCCTTGAGCGAGTTGGTACCGTTGCTTATCGTTTAGCACTTCCACCCAGTTTTCCGGATGTTCACGCCATATTCCATGTTTCGATGCTTCGCAAATACCTTCATTACCCTTCTCACATGATTCAACACTAGATCTTTCAGCTAGAGCGCGATATTTCGTTCACCGAGCAGCCGGTAGTGATATTGGATCGGCAGGTGAAGAAATTTCGGTCAAAGGTCTTGCCATCTGTGAAAGTTCTTTGGCGTAGCCCGAATAATGAAGAGGTCACCTGGGAGGCAGAGAGCGAGATGCGGAAGAAATTCTCTCATCTCTTTGAAGGTACGCATAGTAAGATTTTTAAATTTGGGGACAAATTTCATTAAGGGGGGAAGATTGTAACACCTTAGATTTGTGATTAGTGTTAATTGAGCGATAATGCGGATTTTTAGTAAAAAGTTTACTAAAATAGTTTTCAAATGTTTTATAAAAATTAATTAATATTTTATTAATATTTATTTCGAGCTTGCACACACATGTGCATGTTAACCTAGGGTTAATGCGGGGTTAACCATGCTTAAGTAGCCATGACATCTAACCCCATTCCATTAAGTTGTAATATGTAATTAATTAAATTGTTGGTTTTAAAATAAATAAGGTTTGAATTGTTAACTTGAGAGAGGAAGAGATAGAGAGAGAGAGGGTTGACCATGCATGCATCATGAGGCATGGGGAAAGCATACCATGCATTAAATGAGGAGAGAGAAGAGGGAGGCATGGCTCTCTCTAAACTCACCCCTCATTCCCTCATCCCTCACTCACACACATACACCCTCACACTCATCTCATTCTCTCACTCTCACAACACTTTTCTTCACCTCATATCTAACCTCATCCCTCAACTGAAACCCCAACCCCAACATTCACAAATCCTCACAAACCCACACAAAATCTTCACAAAACTCACTAAACCCTTCACTAAACTTGATCTAAAGCCTATGGAGATCACTTGGAGCATAGAAAGCTAGGGTTTTGAGCTAGTGTGGTTAGGTAATAATCTCTAAACTGTAATTAGGTTGTTATATTGTTGTGTTGCTTTGTAGTTGTAACGTTTTGAAAATCGTTTCGGAGAAATTTCGGAAAATCGGTAAAATATGGGGTTTTTCTGTAAACAAGCAAAATATAAATATCATTATTATAAAATTAAAAATACATATTCTAGCTATGAAATTGTTAGTGTATAGTGTTTATTGAGCCACTGGTAAAATATGGGGTTTTTGTGAATTTTAACCTATTTTATGTTATAATTAGTGCTTGTGATTGTGCAAATGAGTGTGTTTGGGTTTTTCTCGATGGTTTGGCGTTTGTACGCCGACGTCGAGTGTTTTTGGGTTGATTTGTGAAAGCAACCATAGGTTTTGACCTATGTGGGATTCGTGTGTCATTTTGGTCATGAGTCGGATTTTAATGCGATACGGTGCGTTATGATATGTAGGTACCCCATGTGGACTTCGAGACGATAAGCAAGCGCGTGGCGACGTCGGCACCAGCGAGCGAGGACCAGGTGAGTAGATTTATATCTACGGGGAGAAGTCGGGTGGATGGCGTATAGCACCCCCGCAGTTCGTGATGATGTATACGAATACGTATACACACATATATTGATTATATATTGTTTGAGATTATTAATGTTAAAGATGGATATTTGGTGTGTTGGATTGGTTTAGTGTTGCGAAACCCTAGAGTAGTGGTTGCACCTCATATACATACACACCCATACTTGCATATATTCTTCTTTCATATGTGCGTATATATGAATATATTTTTATGTCTTCACATAGGTATGGAACTATGTGTTCATATACTTGATTTGAGAATAGTACTTGGGATTTGAGATGAGTCGATGAGATTCGATTTGAGGCCGTGAGATCGGTGATATGACATGGTTCGTATTTGATATACGACCTGATGTTTTAGCGGGTCCTTTGACGTAGTTTTCACACATGTGCATGCATACTTAGCTGGTATCAGTATTGTACTAGACAGAGAACAGTACCCGGATTAGGATGTTTGATAAAGAAGATACCAGATGAATAATGTGATGAACATGATATTGACCCGTACCCAGATTTGGGGATGCCGTACGACGGATTTACGTACGAGCTATATATTGATGATAGATCCGCACTCTTGACTTGGGAATATATGATTATAGATATGGTATCGGATGTGATATTATCGAGGCGCGATCACCGACTAATATATATGTTTATATATATATGACTCAGATGTTAGGCGGTTTCCCTACCCTTAATTCAGCTTGTTAGTTCAGCCGTATAGTTTAGTGTAGTTGTCCGACTAGGTTAGATTACTACCTATTTCAAAAACTAACGGATCGCGGGTATTTTTAAAGACAGGTCAAGGGATTCTACGGATATTTCAAAGGACTTATCTTTTCTTAAAACACCATATCCCTTATTTTCAAAACACCGCGATTCTGGTTATATTCAAATGGAACCACCGTAGAACTCATATTTATATTAAATATAGATTTGTTATCTTGTGTCTAGTATTTAGTTCCCGCTCATTATTGCTGTTCGCTCCGCACCGCATACTTATATTGTGATTCCTATTTGCATTGTTGATATCATGCTGTTAGGATACCAGCACCATTACCGATGATGCGTATGTACCACGTATACTTACTTGCCGGCTCACACACATCTTCATCGGTAATTGCCATGCTACGTACACTTTAGAAATACATTGCATTGACATAGGTTGTTAGCTAATATTTTAGACATGATATTAGTGTACTTGCCTTATATGCTAGATTAGACATTGTAGTTATTACTTGTTACTTCATGTATGTTATTATTCATTGTTATGCCGCATTCATGGATTTGTATGCCTATATTCACTGTTTACATGCTATTGAGGATTTGGATTCGGATTTCCATGAGATTTTCTGGATTTAGGGGAAAACCGCAAAACTTATATAAACTTCTTTTCTCTCTTTAAAATAAAAAGTGCGGTTTTCCCATGATTTATGAGTCGTCCACCATGAGTTTGCTGATGGATTTCGAGACCCGAGTTCGAGTAGTGGAGGAACCGTTTCGGGTACATGGTGGACCCGGTGCGGTATCCCAGGGCAAAAGGATCGCAGATGATGGCGTTGAGCCTAGCAGGGGAGCACTACCGACCGGTGATTTTACCCGACGCGTCGGATATCCGGAGGATACCACCGTGGTCTTGAGATGGATGGTAGGGGCCGGTCTGGACCGACGGCGCCCTAGATATTGAGATTGAGACATTGAGATTTTGAGATTTTGAGGTACTGAGATTTGATGATACAGGCCAGTCCGGATAGCCGGAGCCTGAGATTTTGAGACATTGGGATTTATGTTTTGTGTCGATGCTAGACACTATTTATGTTGATTTCATTTATGATACCACATTTTAAGAATATAAAGGAAATCTCACTAAATTATGAAAGCAGTTTCTTTAGTATATGTATTCTGTTTTCATGCCTTCATACATCATCCATATGATATATTACTACCTGAGGCACTGACACGGGCATATGGGATTACACTTGGGTTAGATAATTACCCTAGCCATTGTTTTGGCTGCTGGTTATATTTGAGGATATATTATGATCGTATGACCTAGGATTGCATCATACATGCGAAACCTGTTCGTAGATGTATTCTATTCACGAGTTGGCAACTCACCCCCGTTGTGCCACAGTTCTTGCAGGTTTTGCCGTACAGGTTTCATTACGGCTTTGCTGGCACTGCTTCCTTCGGGTGATTTTGCTAGTAGGTGTGTTTATTGGTATCGTACCCATCATTATACTTTGTATAGTATTATTCAGTTGTATCTAGTAAATTCCATCAACCAAACATGTATTTATTTTTGAGATAGAGACCAGTGATATTATTCATTCGACCTTAGAGTCGCGCGTTATATTTCTGTGGATTTCTTGTTGTTTTGAGTTTCCTTTGAGTTTTGATCCTCGCCCTTGGCGTTGTATATTATATTGCTTGTGTGGTTGTGACCGTCGATTGACGAAGAGCTAGCTCCCGCTTGGGGATGCCTTTTATTGATTTCGTATACTATTCATGTTGTATCCCGTTTGGGGGCCAGTATTTGCAAAGGAGACTCTGCCAAAATTTTCAGGAAATATTTGATGTTTTTTTAAAAAACGCATAATTCGGCTTATGCTATTAAAACTACTTGATTTAAATTGGTTTTCCTTCACTCTACTACTCTTCTTGGTTTGGATTTCTGGGTTTTCGGCTTACTTAGATTACGTACGCCTCGAGACGTTTCGTAGTTTAAGTGCCGGTCATGTTCCGTACTTTCGGGACGTGACAAAGTTGGTATCAGAGCGTTAGGTTTTACCTTCAGAGTGTAGGATGACCCTTGGTTGATGGAATAGATAGCTTGAGTAGAGTGACGTACCGTACGTATGTTCCGCGGCATATTTACGATACGCTAGTCTGCTTATGAAGCCTTAGGATGTACATTTCTTTGCTCGGTATTATATTCATTCACGATCTAGCCTCATCGGTACCAGTTATGGTTTTGCTGCTATGATTACAGGCAGGGAGAGCTACGGCTAGACTTGCGGTTAGCACGAGCTCGTTACGAACGAGGACTGACCAGGGCGTAATTCCGGCGACACACGATTGCGGAGATGTGTCTTTTTACTGTGTTTTCACGCCACGAGTGTTTGGCGGATCGCCTTTATGAGATTTCTCGGACGTGCCGATCAGTACCAGAGGATCGAGCCAATGATAGAGGCCAACCAGATTTTGATGACCGTTGGTGTATTTCTTATTCATGATGTTTGAGGCACTATTCAGCGTGCAGACGAGTGAGCCAGTTATTGCTGCGAACGACGAGATATCGCCCCAGATGTTAGAGCTATTGCAGTACGAGTAGTACTAAGAGACGACTTAATGACTAGGACATGTGGTTCGTTCGTTACCCCGATGCGAGGTCATCAGATAGATTGATTCCAGCTAGAGACGACTTCACGCAGAGACGTTGAGAGTCGACAGAGACGATCGAATGTCGGAAACCTATTATTCCAAGTTTAAAGTATTCGGAAAGACATGCAGGCAATTCTATGGACCCTCTAGAAGAATGAAACCCTAAATCGACTTAATGACCGTGTGAAAGCCTTTGAACCTTAGGGTTTGCGGTAGTTCCGCGGCGCCATTAGTGAGGCTTGGGTTTGCCCTTCTACGGCTGGACCATCGATGCTGTGGTACGTACTCGATACTGTTAAACTGTATCCAAGATGTTGAGCTCTTGGGGGATTATGTGGTTTTGACGAATCGATCGGATGGTTCGACTTCATTCGGATGCTAGGTGGTGAGATGCATTTCTTGGGAGACTCCAGATACGAGGATAGCCGTTGGAGCTCAGTCCATGCAGCCACGACGAGACGAGTCCGAAGCAGTCGACATTAGAGAAAAGTGGAGTAAAGAGGTCCGTACAAGATCTGGATAAGACGACGTTCCACTCCGCCGACATCAGAGATGCGATAAGCATGCCGAGGCATTGTGCTTGGATATACCTTCCAAAAGGAGTCGCAATAAGTATGCAGCCGTTCCGGAACAAGAAATAGATATAGTAAAGGAAGATGATTTCCGAACAGTTCGGCAGAGACATGATTTGGGAGAGACCTCGACAGGACCTTTCTGGGATGAATTACGAGAAGACTTGGACCCAGGAGTGGTCATGTTACGCACACTGGCAGGCCAGAGTTCAGGATCGTCGACGAGACATTCTATGAGTGACCACGACAGTTGGCTAGAGATTCTTAGAGGATGTACTTGAGCGGGACTATTCCACCATACTTGATTTCAGTATTTTGGGCGATCTATTCGCATGATTGATTTTGATGATTGAGTTTCATGATAATTGTTTTCATGCACCATTGTTGCACCTACTGAGTGTTTACGATTTTTTCACAGTTGTTGCACTTGATATCGTTTTCGTGCCTTGGTTTCTCATGTTTATGATTTTATGGGTTACATACAGTTGAGTTGATTTTGTGCATATGTACGCGCACGATTTGGTTCTTGCACTCGGCATTGTTCGCATATGCTTACAGTGCAGTGATTCGCATTTTGTGCACTTAAATGCACTGGACTTCGATTTCGATTGTGATACTCGATATTGTTTTATGCACCTTGTGCACCTGATTGGATTTTGCGCATGTTCGGCGCTTGATATTAGATTTCATGATTTCGTGCATGATGGATGCACCTGATTTGGATTTTCGCGCATGTTGAGCGCATGATTTGAGATGCGATTCTGGTGCACACCAGATGCACTAAATCGAGATTCTTCATGCGTGTCAGGTGCACCTGTCTTTGCTGTCAGGCACACCCGTTGCCTATGACAGATGTTGTGTGCACACCCGATGCACTTAGATGTTGTTTCTGTGCGCATGTATGGCACATATATGGATTTTGATTTCCGTGCGCACCAGACGCACGTAGTATTCATATGCATATTTTGGGATTGATTTCTTATAGAGCAGTACGTTTTTATGACATTTGCTATGTGTTTTTGTACTGAGCAGGACTAGTCAGAGGACAATACCTGAATGTATTTTGCATGCATTGATAGCTATCGAAGGGAATTCCAAAAAGCGATCTATAGTCTCAGTATTTACCTACGTGTCTGATATGACACGAAACGTTTAAAACAAGGAAACCCTTCTAAATTGTTTCCCCAAAATGGCGGAACGTACATTTTAAACAAAAGGTATATATGTGTATGGTTATTTTCTTATGATAGATGTCCGCCACTGTGCAGTGTTATGCGCATTGCGCAGCAACTTTAAGAGATTTGGCATGCATTTCATTCAGATATTTACATATATAGATTGGATATTTACGTCTATAGTTTCGAGTTATATCATATTGGTTTTGTATTGGATTTGACATTTGTGTCTTTACCATGACTCCGATGATTGCGAGATGCTTGACGGAGTTTTGATTTTGAGTTATATACTCATTTTTCATGCGCCTGCGCTGCGCTACGATTTGTTTTATGTATCTACGATTTTGGAGCCCCGACGACTTGATGGTTTTGCTTAGATGTCTTAATATTTGGGGGGAGTCTTAATTTAAATTCGGGGACCGAATTTCTTTAAGGGGGGAAGATTGTAACGTTTTGAAAATCGTTTCGGTGAAATTTCGGAAAATCGGTAAAATAAGGGGGTTTTCTGTAAAAAGTCAAAATATAAATATCTTTATTACAAAATTAAAAATACATATTCTAGGTATAAAATTGCTAGTGTTTAGTGTTTATTGAGCCACTGGTAAAATTTCTGATTTTCTGAAAAATTTTCCGAAATTAATTTTTTTAATATTATTTTAAGCTGTTAAAAATACATTAAAAGCGATAAATACAAATTTGAATAGGCTAATTACACCCTATAGAACCATGACAACTAGAATCTAGTTAGTAATATAAATTTTTAGCAATTTATTTCAAGTTCTAATTGGTTATAATTAAGGGAAAACTAAAATTTAAATAATTTAACCAAAACTTGCATTTTGGTAACTTGAGGGGGTCTTTTTGCATGAAATTTCTTTGTAACCTCTCACATTTCCTCACCCCTCCACCATGGCCGGCCCCAACACCATCAACAGCCCATATTTTCTTCCTTCTTGTTTGTCTTCATCTCATGTGAAGGAAATGGTTTAAAAAGGGTTTTTATATATATTATTTTGAGGTAAGGGTATTATGGTAATATGAGAGGGCTTTGACTTGGAATTTTTTTTCACCATTCCCTCACACTCTTTCCCATTCCCCTTGGCCGAAAATTCCAACAGCACCAGCCCCCATTTCTTCTTCTCTTTTCTCTTCAAAACTCCATCAAAAAAATCATCCAAAATGCTTCAAAAATACCACAAAATCAAAATCTAACTCCTACCCATTATTTCTTTGCCCAAGCTAGCATGGATCTTGGAGGAAATTTGGCATTTTGGAGGCTATGATCTTCATGTTGATCTCTTGATCATTAGATATAAAGATTCATCCATATTTGTTAGTTGTTAATTGAATGTTTAAATCAAGCTTAAATTGGTGTTTTAAAAAAATATAAATAAAGGGGTTTTGAATTGAAGTTTGGAAATTCAAGTGGATGGTTTTAGATTATAGTTAGGGTTTTGTTGTATGATTATGGTTGCAAGTGGAATTCTTCATTTTGTGGAATGTGAAGCATAATCGAATTGTTAGTTTGCAAATTGTTATATGTAAATTGTCCTAATTGTGTTTGTTTTGCAAACTAGATTTTTCGTATTAATATAAAGAGTGAGATTAAAATCTAGTTAATGGTTGTGTGGCTTAGTTAATATGTTTTAATGAGAATTATGGCCACTAGAATTGTTAAAATATTTAAAGTTGATTAAAACCCAAGTTTTGAGCTAAAATGGAAAATTGTGCTAATTTTGTTAACTAGGTTTTGTAAGTATATATGTTTTGAGGAGAATAAATTATTGGAATGGTTTATATGACTTGGTTATGATATTGAGTGGATATTGCGGCCGCTAGATTTGTTTAAAGGTCGAGTTTTGTACTAAAACGGGTAATTTTGCTTACTAGATTTTCGGAAAAATAGGTTTTAAAGTGAGTTTGAGGTTTTTGTGAATTTTAACCTATTTTATGTTATAATTAGTGCTTGTGATTGTGCAAATGAGTGTGTTTGGGTTTTTCTCGATGGTTTGGCGTTTGTACGCCGACGTCGAGTGTTTTTGGGTTGATTTGTGAAAGCAACCATAGGTTTTGACCTATGTGAGATTCGTGTGTCGTTTTGGTCATGAGTCGGATTTTAATGCGATACGGTGCGTTATGATATGTAGGTACCCCATGTGGACTTCGAGACAACAAGCAAGCGCATGGCGACGTCGGCACCGGCGAGCGAGGACCAGGTTAGTAGATTTATATCTACGGGAAGAAGTCGGGTGGATGGCGTATAGCACCTCCGCAGTTCGTGGTGATGTATACGAATACGTATACACACATATATTGATTATATATTGTTTGAGATTATTAATGTTAAAGATGGATATTTGGTGTGTTGGATTGGTTTAGTGTTGCGAAACCCTAGAGTAGTGGTTGCACCACATACACACACACCCATACTTGCATACATTCTTCTTTCATATATGCGTATATGGGAATATATTTTTATGTGTTCACATAGGTATGGGACTATGTGTTCATATACTGGATTTGAGAATAGTACTTGGGATTTAAGATTAGTCGATGAGATTCGATTTGAGGCCGTGAGATCGGTGATATGACAAAGTTCGTATTGGATATACGACCTGATGTTTTAGCGGGTCCTTTGACGTAGTTTTCACACACGTGCATTTATACTTAGCTGGTATCAGTATTGTACTAGACAGAGATCAATACCCGGATTAGGATCTTTGATAAAGAAGATACCAGATGAATAATGTGATGAACATGATATTGACCCGTACCCAGATTTGGGGATGCCGTACGACGGATTTACGTACGAGCTATATATTGATGATAGATCCGCACTCTTGACTTGGGAATATCTGATTATAGATATGGTATCGGATGTGATATTATTGAGGCGGGATCACCAACTAATATATATGTTTATATATATATCGACTCAGATGTTAGGCGGTTTCCTTACCCTTAATTCAGCTTTTAGTTCAGCTGTATAGTTTAGTGTAGTTGTCCGACTAGATTAGATTCCTACCTATTTCAAAAAATAACGGATCGCGAGTATTTTTAAAGACAGGTCAAGAGATTCTACGGATATTTCAAAGAACTTATCTTTTCTTAAAAACACCGTAGCCCTTATTTTCAAAACACCGCGATTCGGGTTATATTCAAATGGCACCACCGTAGAACTCATATTTATATTAAATATAGATTTGTTATCTTGTGTCTAGTATTTAGTTCCCGCTCATTATTGCTGTTCGCTCCTCACCGCATACTTATATTGTGATTCCTATTTGCATTGTTGATATCATGCTGTTAGGACACCAGCACCATTACCGATGATGCGTATGTACCACGTATACTTACTTGCCGGCTCACACACATCTTCATCGGTAATTGCCATGCCACGTACACTTTAGAAATACATTGCATTGACATAGGTTGTTAGCTAATATTTTAGACATGATATTAGTGTACTTGTCTTATATGCTAGATTAGACATTGTAGTTATTACTTGTTACTTCATGCATGTTATTATTCATTGTTATGCCGCATTCATGGATTTGTATGCCTATATTCACTGTTTACATGCTATTGAGGATTTGGATTCGGATTTCCATGAGATTTTCTGGATTTGGGGGAAAACCGCAAAACTTATATAAACTTCTTTTCTCTCTTTAAAATAAAAAGTGCGGTTTTCCCATGATGTATGAGTCGTCCACCATGAGTTTGTTGATGGATTTCGAGACCCGAGTTCGAGGAGTGGAGGAACCGTTTCGGGTACATGGTGGACCCGGTGCGGTACCCCGGGGCAAGAAGATCGCAGATGATGGCGTTGAGCCTGGCAGGGGAGCACTACCGACCGGTGATTTTACCCGACGCGTCGGATATCCGTAGGATACCGTCGTGGTCTTGAGATGGATGGTAGGGTCCGGTCTGGACTGACGGCGCCCTAGATATTGAGATTGAGACATTGAGATTTTGAGATATTGAGGTACTGAGATTTGATGATACAGGCCAGTCCGGATAGCCGGAGCCTGAGATTTTGAGACATTGAGATTTATGTTTTGTGTCGATGCTAGACACTATTTATGTTGATTTCATTTATGATACCTCATTTTAAGAATATAAAGGAAATCTCACTAAATTATGAAAACAGTTTCTTTAGTACGTGTATTCTGTTTTCATGCATTCATACATCATCCATATGATATATTGCTACCTGAGGCACTGACACGGGCATATGGGATTACACTTGGGTTAGATAATTACCCTAGCCATTGTTTAGGCTGCTGGTTATATTTGAGGATATATTATAATCGTATGACCTAGGATTGCGTCATACATGCGATTCCTGTTCGTAGATGTATTCTATTCACGAGTTGGCAACTCACCCCCGTTGTGCCACAGTTCTTGCAGGTTTTGCCGTACAGGTTTCATTACGGATTTGCTGGCACTTCTTCCTTCGGGTGATTTTGCTAGTAGGTGGGTTTATTGGTATCGTACCCATCATTATACTTTGTATAATATTATTCAGTTGTATCTAGTAAATTCCATCAACCAAACATGTATTTATTTTTGAGATAGAGACCAGTGATGTTATTCATTCGACCTTAGAGTCGCGCGTTATATTTCTGTGGATTTCTTGTTGTTTTGAGTTTCCTTTGAGTTTTGATCCTCGCCCTTGGCATTGTATATTATATTGCTTGTATGGTTGTGACCGTCGATTGACGAAGAGGTAGCTCCCGTTTGGGGATGCCTTTTATTGATTTCGTATACTATTCATGTTGTATCCCGTTTGGGGGCCAGTATTTGCAAAGGAGTCTCTGCCGAAATTTTCAGGAAATATTTGATGTTTTTTTAAAAAACGCATAATTCGGCTTATGCTATTAAAACTACTTGATTTAAATTGGTTTTTCTTCACTCTACTACTTTTCTTGGTTTGGATTTCTGGGTTTTCGGCTTACTTAGATTACGTACGCCTCGAGACATTTCGTAGTTTAAGTGCCGGTCATGTTCCGTACTTTCGGGACGTGACAGTAGTTTCAGTTTAGAACCCTAAAGATAAGGTTTTGGTGTAATATCGTATTTTAAATGTTTTTTTTGAGTCTCTGTAACCTGCTGTTACCCCGAGTTGTTACTGTAAATTCTAGCAACTTAGTAGTATTTTGTTAGAGACCTTGAGTGTTCACCTGAAGAACGAACCCCACCTGAGCGGTTTTGGCCTGCGACATAGGGGGTAAATCCGGCGAGCTCGGCCGAGGAGGGACTTGGGCGCTGTGTTTTGTAGGGTAGCTGTCTGCAGTTGTTCTGGGGTATTTGGTACTGTTAGGTTTTTAGGTTGTGACAGTATGTATCATAGTGTTTCGATGACGCACGCTATGATTTGTCCGACGTAGTTTTAGTGTTTCGGGTAGCTTGTTGTCGTGGGTTTGTTTTGGTGATGTCGACACACACGTTAGCCGCTAAGCGAACCTTTTGTATCCTAAGGGAACCAATTCGTTAAATTGGTGTTGTGTTCGTTGTTATTGCGTAGTTTTCTAAATCCACGCGTTATTATGTTTTGTGTTAATAGGATCGCAGGAGGATACTTCGGACGCTGCGAAGAAAGGAAAGCAGGTGGTCGGATTTACTTAGCCCGAGATCACCGGTGAGTAGATTTAACATCTACGGGAAAATTTCCCGTATGGCGTTATGCGTCAGGGCTTGATAGGTTATTATAGCCGCATGTTTATATTCATATATGTTGATTGTGCATGAGCATCATTACATACCATTACTTGTTGTGCCTTGACTTAGTACCTAGTGGACACTGCACCATTACCGACGGTTCATGTTGCACGAGCACTAAATTTTATGCTATACCCACACCGTCGGTAATTGGCATGACACGCACAACCTTTACACATATGCATTATTGTATTGTTATTGATATTGACACATGGATTATTGTTCTATTGCGCATATGAGATACATCATGCATACATACTTACATGTATACACCCATACTTGCTATAGCTACATGTACATCTTTATATGATGTTGGATTTGATTTTGGAGAAATTGGGAACCACATGATATATTTAAAAACTTGATTCATTTAAAAGAGTGGTTTTCCCTTGATATGCTCATATTACTGTTTTATGTTGCATATATCATATTTCATGGATTTACGCATTGAGATACGGATTTCATATGATTTCTGGATTTGAGAACTGTGGTATTATTTCAAGAAAGTATGCATTGTTTTGAAAACCCAGTTTCTCTTGATATGATATTTCAGTGCGTCCACCATGCATTTTCTCGGTTCTGAGATGTGTGATAGAAACCCGATTCGAGGAGGTGGATGATCCGTTTGCGGGTTCATGGTGGACCCGATATGGTACCCCGGGGCAAGAAAGGGATGTCGCGCAGTAGACGAAGAGCCTGGCAGAGGGACTACTACTTACCGGTGTTTGGCTGGACCTGGCGGTTATCCGGAGGATACCGACCGGAGTCGAGAGATAGATAGGGGCCGATCCGGACTGACGGAGCCCGAGGGCCGATCAGGACAGACGGAGCCCGTGGGCCGATCCGGACTGACGGAGCCCGATATATGTGGATTCGCGTGTCAATGTTGGACACGAGTATTTCATGATGTTTTCGAGTGCCGATGTTGGGCACTCAGGTTCCATGAGATTTACAGGATATGAGGGCCGATCAGAGTGATGGCGCCTGAGGTATTGGGATTTGGGGTGTCGTTGATAGACACTGGGGTTTTCCACGATGATGATTCATGATGATGATATGTTTTATCCCATACTCAGCATTCATTGATATGCATTGCTTCATGTATTTGTAGTACCTGATAGAGTACCTTTCATGATTGTTGTATATCCATATTACCATATTGATACTATCAGATTGCATGTGATAGAGTATCGCAGTACATGCATACCTGCGATTATCTGTACGATATTACTTACTAATCACGAGTTGGCAACTCACCCCGTTTTGCCACAGTGTTTTGCAGGTTGACCCTCAGAGTAGTCCCGGCAGGGCTTCTTCTTATTGCATGTTTTTGCAGCGGATACCGCTACGTTTGGCTGTGAGCCGTTTTGCTGTAGGTGGGTTGCAGTTATCCGATTTTATATCCATTGTATATTTCATTGTATCTAGTACTCTCCATCTACCACCATTTATGTATTGGCTTAGAGACGAGTTGTGAGGACGATATTGTATATTTTGTGACTCTGGGTGTCGAGCTCTTGTGAACCGACTTTTATATTGCAGTTTTATCTCTTTATACTGTTTTTCACTTATATTGTCCATTTCTTCGCTACGGCGTCGTATATATGCTTGTGGTGGTTGTTTCCGCCTTTGGGCATGATTTGCTCCCGTTTAGGGATGCTTTATTTATATCATATGTTGCTCTTCTTATATCTTATACCCGTTTTGGGGCTAGTTTTTACAAAGGACGTGCTGCCGAAATTTTTAAGAAAATAAACTTAAGTTTAAAGATTTTTACTTGCGATTTCCAAATGTTTTTAACAATGTTTTTACCACTTACTACTTTTGATGGTTTAGATTTCTGGGTTTCGGCTTACTTAAATTGCGTAACGCCTGTAGACGTTACGTGGTTTAAGTGCCGGTCACGTGCCAAATTTTGGGTCGTGACAGTATGCCCTAGAGGCCATTATTGTACATATGATGTATATTATAGTGGATGCTTGGATATATATGGAGAGAGGATTTTCTAGCTCGACATGATAGTATGCTATCTGGTTACTCTTTTTCCTAACATGTAGACTTGTATTGTGATACTGTCTTGCTCTCACATGTTGCTAAAGCCCTTAGGATGTGTACTTGACTACCAGGACTATGATGGGGATCATACAATGGGGCCAGGGTAGTCCACAAGTACATCCTATAATTGTTCCTAGTCAAGGGTGTATCGAGACAGGGCATCGATATTCCAGAGTAGACTGGCATATACGCTTCTTGACCCATATGATGGGCGATGGATGATCCCGCATCCATTGGTGTTTGACATCAAAGATGGTATTCGGGTGCTCAGTGGAGACTGGGTACACTGAACACACTCGCCGAAAACTCCTAGTTGGTATTATACCTATCGTTAGATAGCAGTTTTCTGGTGACACTGGTACATATTAGTCTGTAGACCCGAGATCGTAATAGAGTCTTGTGTGATTCCCACTATGCTTTGATTTCCACCTTACCACGTTCAAGAGAACATGCAAAACTGTGGCTTTTGGGTACAGTCCCGAATCACATGGAGGCAATGAGCGATGGGAGGGGTTTCGTCTCTCCCGGTATTGGGGGTTGATGTTGCGCTGCGCTCGATTGGCTATAACAAGAAGTACTTGGCCAGGGCTGATATGGAGATCTACTGGTAAGTGTTATCATTAGTTTCTCGACCCGTAAAGAGCCTCACATCAGCACGACTTTCGGTTACTGGGGTCTGACGTTTACCACCCCTAGACTGGATATGCGACATATCAAACGAAGAGACCGGACTGTACGGTAGTGTTACTGACAGGGTTTACATGAGTATGAGCAGGCTTGCTTATTGATATTCTGATCACTCAATACCCGGGTAGCCGTTACGTCCAGCTAGTACCGTCGATGGCTTATGGGTGCTTGATATGTTCATCACCTACCGCCGGCATATTGACGAATCTTTAGAATCCTACACAGAGGTTTCCTGGCTCAGGAAAAATGAAGTAGGAGCATATATGTGATATGTGCGGGACCGAGAATAGTACGAGTATGTGATACCGTATTCTATTATTGCGATATGTGATATCGGTCGGTTATATATGATATAGCCGGGTTATCGAATCAAGTGTTGATTCGATAAGATGATACATATTATACTATTCGGTTATATGTGATATAGCCGGATTATTAAATCAAATGTTTATTTGATAATTTAATATATAATTATAAATTTGATATGCTAATTTATATTAACTAATATTTTCACTTATACTTTTCTTTTCTCACATGTGCACACTTAATATATATGTGATATATATTATTTGTGTTTTCTTTTTTATGTCATGCTTGATGATACACACTACATGGGTGTATGAGACTTATACCATGCCATTAGATTATTAGTTTTTTATTTATTTAATGCAAATTTAAATTGGTGGGAATTAAGCATGGTTGCAAGCTTTGGAAGCTTGTGGAAACCTTTGACTTAGTCCACTAAATTTGTCTTGCATTAGATATTTATTAACCTAACCTTAATCTTTAGCCATGATTATGTCTCTACAAGGGTTATATGAGATATTTTTCACCCATGGTTGCCATTCACTCTCTCATCCATTATTCTCTCCATCTTCATCTTCAACAAGAGAAAGCTCTCTAGGTTTTGGTGAGGTAAAGAAATAGAGTGAGAAAAAGAATTCTAAAGTGAGCAAAATTCCTACTTCATCATCCTCTACTAGATTAGCCATTTAGTTTAGGGTGTTAGCTTCACTAATCTCTAATTAGTGAAGAGGTATCTTGAGTTGGTGTCTCCTCAAAGTAGATCATCTTCGGCCTCGAATATCATTGTGCAAGCTCGTTCATTTCGACTAGTGGAGCCCACGGAGAGTCCAGATCACCACTACTTGGAGCGAAGGGACTTCTACATGGAGCATTTGAAGTGAAGGACCGGTATACAAAGGATGTATTCCATATTCACTTAGATGTAAAGTTGTTTACATATCGTATTGTCAAATTCTCAAGTTAAGATTCTAGGGTTATGGTTAAGTAGCATGGCAATTTTTTGAAAATGGCATGGACTATGCCTCCCGAAACCTTGCTGTCGTGATAGGTAATCCTACAGTTTAGCAAACTAGATGCCGTAGTTATCTAGGATTTGTGGTAGGAGCTCGGACTATAGACTCTCGGGTGGATTGTCTTTGACTCGAGGAGGCCGACGAGGAGGCATCGATCTAAACGAACCTTGGAGCTTATGACGAGGAGGAGGGCAGCGACAAGAAGACCTGAAGGACGTGAATCTATAAGGTATAAAATTCTTTCCGAGTAGTTAACCTCATACAGTTTTGTTATCTAGGGTTTAGCATCAATCCTGGAGTTCAAGTTGGTGTTACGACAACCATAAAAATCGGGTTTTTTTTATGTATTCTGCCTCCCCGCGAACCCGCGGAGTGCGCGACATTGACTTACAGTGGTATCAGACCCTACTAAACCTTAGCTAACAGTTTAGACAACGTGTAAAACTTTGAACCGAAATAACTCCGAAACACGAAACTAAGAATCCAAGTTTCTGTCAATTTTTTCAGAGGCTCTATAATTTTTTTTAAACAATTGCAGAGTGCTCTATTTGTTGTGAGATGAACACCTAACAAAAACGAGTCATTTCCACCGGATTTTGGCCAGCCAAACTCTTTAAAAATTGGCCTCACCGGGTCAATTAAGTGGGAATGCCTTGAATTTTGTTCTCTGTTCTTGTTGCTTGGATTTAGGATTTCAGGTGTTGTTTGTTTTTGCCAAAATTAAATATACTGTTAATTCTCTGTTGTGGTATTACGGAGTATTTCGAAGTCGTACTTTTAACGTAGTTTAACATGTTTCAGTTGTTATGTGTTTCGAAACGTCCGCTAATCACTATACGTCGATTAGTGGGGGTTGCACATATCTGTGTTGCTGCTATGTTGGTTTGTGTATATGGAATATTGGATCGTCGATGATGAATAGCCGGGGATGTGAGAAGAGAGTTATCTTTCTTTCATTCGATGTAAATTATAAAGTGATGTAATATTATTTTGCGGGACACATCCTGGTTGAGGTTGTAGCCACTGTTGTATTATTTCTTTTACTGTTTTTGCTCATAGGATAGACCCAAGGTGGGATGCACAAACTACCGGGTTCTTTGAAGTGCCGAGTGGCCTACTCATTTTACTGAGGGAGGTTGCTTCACTTCGGGAATTTTGCGGGTAGTTTGCCGCACCCGTAGGGGTCTAGGGTGGAGTTTGGCTATTCATCACGATCATGGAATCCGTCTTTCGTTACAGGCTTAAACGAAATGCGGAATTCCTAGTATATCCAATATGTTCATCTGTGTTCTGGAATGCCTATTATTGTGTGAGACGAATGGTTATTATATATATGCTATATAGTAGACATTGTTTATGTTTTTCACCCGAGCTAGTACAGCCCCTGCTCTGGCGTTAGTTAAGTAACCTAACGGTGTTAGACAGGGACCAGTGGCGAATGCGGATGGCATAAGCAGACGTGGTATTTTAGTTTCTCTGTGTGATGATAGGTGTAAATGATGGGACTGCATTAGATTAATGCAAAGCAAACAAACTAAACCTGAATCGTTGGAACAATTTTAAAACCACTCGGTTTTTTAAAAAACAACAGACTTTTAAATGCGGAGCTTAAACCATTCCTTTAAAAGCTATCAGGTTCCTTCGATTAAATCAAGTTCATTACGTTCATGGTTTCGCCAAAACCAGCCGTATCCCTCCATCATTTCAGTAGAATATTCAGTAGTATTCAAGCTATGTATTTTGACCTTCGCCAAGGCATAGTGATTGGTAGCTACTGGATATTCATCTGTAGCATAGATTGATGTATTGGTTTGGGACAGTCGTACTACTATTTTGGCCTTCATCAAGGGTATGTACGGGTGGGTTCAATTTAACTTGGACAATGACGGGTAGAATTTGACATGTGACTTATGATATGTTGGCCTTCGTCAAGGTCATAATAGCATGGGGAAAAAATCCACATCGGGAGTTTCTAAAGAAACTGAAACTTGCTGGTGTTGCATACCATTTGGAGTGTGATAATGTTGGTAGGATTCTTTCAGGATTATCACACAATGATATTTGGAACCCGATCTTACTGTGAGTATCCGCTACTCCTCGAAAGATTTTTCACTAACACAATCAATGCTATAAACCAAGTAGGTGTCTAGAACGGTGTTAGCGGGGCTACGCCTCCAGGGAAAAGAGCTTATGTAATTAAGGAACTTCGTGAAAGCGTTGGAAAACCTCCGTCGAAGTACCAACACCAGCCTGGCTGAAAGGTTAAGCAAGTATTGTAGGATGAGATTAATCCTGACTAATTCTTCTTTTATGGTTTGAGGAAGGATTCGAGATACGGTGGGAGCCATCCTGTTTAGATAAATTAAAAACTAATCTAAACTTGCAAGAGCATCACGCCGAGTGTTTTCTTCTCTCTCTCCTAATTGCAGCGACTAGATGACCAAGATTAGGTTACAGCTAGATAATAAAATGACAGAGTTATACTATATTGACTGGCAAAGGTTTGTCCAGATGTCTATTGCCTATGACAAGCTGGGAAACCTTCTTACTACTAAAGCCCTCGCCGTCCCAGGTCTAGATTCCACCGTCGCAGATGATATCCGTAAGACAAAGGAAAAAGACAGTGTGAATGCCAAGTGTCTCGTGTTGGCCTCGGTAGATGGTGAAAACCAGAGGCAGCACGAGAAGATGGACTTAGTTTCCATCTTCCTCCATAACAAAGATTTATATGGAGAGCAATCTCGTATCGCAAGGTATGAGACTTCGAAGGAATTACTTCAAGCGAGGTTGGCTGTCGGGTCATCTGTAGGGGACCACGTATTAGTTATATGTATGCCCTGCCATTACTGTACATACAATGTATATTGTAGTGGATGCTTGGAAATATATAGGCAGGACTTTCTTGCTCGACATGATAGTATGCTGTCTGGTTGCACTTTATCTTAAAATGTACACTGATTGTCTCTATGTTACATGTTGATAAAGCCTTTAGGATGAGTACTTGACTACCAGGATTATGATGTAGATCATACTAGTAGGGACATAGTAGTCGATAAGTACATCCTTCAAATGTTCCTAGTCGTGGGTGTATCGAGACAGGGCATCGATATACCAAAGTAGACTAGCGTATAGCTTCTCGACCTATGTAGATGGGCGATAGATGATCCCATATCCATTGGTGTTTGACATTAGAGACAGTATACGGGTGCTCAGTGGAGACTGGGTACACTGGACGGACTCGCCGAGAACTCCCAGATGGTATTATACCTTACGTCAGATGGTAGTTCTTTGGTGACACTGGTACAGGTTAGTCTGTAGACCAGAGATCGTCATAGAGTCTTGTGTGATTCCCACTGTGCTTTGATTTCCATCTTACCACATTCAAGAGAACGTGCAAAGCGGTGGCTTTTGGGTACAGTCCCGAATCACATGGAGGCAATGAGCGATAGGAGGGTTTTGTCTCTCCCGGTATTGGGAGTTGATGTTGCGTTGTGCTCGATTGGCTATAATAGGAAGTCCCTGGACAAGGCTGCTTTAGAGATATACCGGTAAGTGTTATCAGTAGTTTCTCGACCCGTTACGAGCCTCATATCGATACGACTTATCGAGTTACTAGGGTATGATGTTTACCACCCCTAGAAGAGATATGCGACATATCAGACGAAGAGACCGGACTGTACGGTAGTTTTACTGATTGGATTCATAGGAGTACGAGCATGCTTGCTTGTTGATCTTCTGATCGCTCAATACCCGGGTGGCCGTTACGTTTAGCAGACCGCTTGCGGCTTGTGGGTGTTTGATATGATCATCACCTACTGCCGGCGTATTGAGGAGTCTTTAGTGTCCTACACAGAGGTATCCTGGCTCAAGAGAAACGGAGTAGAAGTACATATGTGATATGCGCGGGACTGAGATTGATACGATATGAGATACTGTATTCTATTCTCGCGATTTGTGACATTGGTCGGTTATATACGATATAGCCGGGTTATCGGATCATGTGTTGATTCGATAAGTTGTTACATATGATATTAGTCGGTTATATGTGATATAGCCGGATTATTAAATCGAGAGTTGATTTGATAATCTAACGTATAATGATATATTTGATATATTACATTACATAAACTAGTATTAGCCCACTTAAGATTTCTTTTCTCACATTTGATATACTTTACATATATGTGATATATGATTGTTTTCTTTTTGGCACAAAATATATATGTGATATATATAAGTGTGTCATGCTAGGTTACACTTGCAACTTAGTTAGTATGAGACTCAAACCATGCTAGGTTAAGTTAGGGTTTTATTTATCACTTAAGTTATCACAAAAGAGTAAAGACTTAGTCAATGTTTCAAGCTTGGATGAAGCTTGTAGAACATTGACCAAGTCCACTCTTTTGTCATTCCTTAAGATATTTGTTAACCCAACCTTAACCCTTGACCTTGGTTTATTCTCTACATGAGTTAGGCATGACACTAACTCACCCATGGTTGCAATTCTAACCTCACTCTCATTCTCTCTTGATAATTCTTCATCTTCTTCATGAGCTCAAAAAGAAAAGAGTTTTCTAGGGTTTGAGTTTGTGATGAAAACTTGTGAGAATATGAAATCTAAAGTGAACAAAATTCCTACTTCATCATCCTCTACTACTTGCCATTTAGTATAGGGTGTTTGCTTCACTAATTCCATAATTAGTGAAGAGATAGCTTGGGTTAGTGTCTCCTCGACGTAGATCATCTTCGGCCTCGAAGATTTCGAAGCAAGCATGTTCGTTTCTTCAAGGGAGCCTCTCTAGAGTCCGGAGTTCATGATTGCAGCGAAGGGACTACTACACAGAGCTATTGAAGTGAAGGACCGGTCTACAAAGGTTGTATTCCTTGCTCACTTTACTTGCAAAGTGTTTGCATTTACATATTCGTTGGATTTCTAGTATACGATTCTAAGTTAGGGTTAGCTAGAACGACAAATTTTTGAATTTGGCATGGATGACGCCTCCTGAAATCTTGCTGCCGTCCTAGGCATCCCTGCACCACATCCCTACAATGATCAGCTGCATTAAACAACTCACGGACCTGGGGACCATGTTGGAGAATGAGTCATATGCTGACTTGATTCTATAGTCCCTACCTTCTACTTACACCCAGGGGAAGAAAGTTATACTTCCATTTGAGGGCACCGTGAAGGAAACCAGGGAGACACCCGCTCTGCTTATTGGGGAATCTTTCTCTTCTGGATCCAAGGCGAAATCTAAGGGTGAGAAGAAGAAGACCTCCACAAAGCCGATAGGCGGTGTTAATAAAGTAGAAGGACAGGGAAGGGCAAAAGTTTTGGGGCTAATAGTAGGGGAGGAGGGATGTTCCTATTGTCATGGGAAAGGGCATTAGCAGAAGGAATGTAGGGCTTGGAAAGCCAGAATCCAGGATCCGAAGCATGTTGTGGCTTCGACTTCGGGTGTGTTTGTAATTGAAAACTGTTTGTCAATTAACTCTACTTCTTGGGTACTAGATACCGGATCGGGATCTCATATCTGTAATTCATAACAAGTTTTGAGAAACTGTAGAGTTATCAGAGCAGGTGATATGACTCTCAGGGTTGCTAACGGAATGAGCGTGGTCGCTGTTTCCATAGGGGAATATCACCTAGGATTGACAAGTGGACATATATTGATTTTACGTAACTGTTTGTGTGTATTTAGTCTAGCTTGTAATATCATATCTGTATCTTTACTTTCTAAAGAAGGATATGATTTTACATTTGTAAGCGATGTGGTCCACATCCACCTTAATCATTGTTTGATTGGGTCAGGTACAGTAGAGGACGATATATACGTATTAAATCAGGCTCAGGTTTTCAATGTCCAGAATACACTTAAAAGAAAGTCTCCAGAATTAAATAAGGCTTTCTTATGGCATTGTAGACTAGGTCACATCAATGAAACACGGTTGACGAAGTTACATAGAGAGGGATATTTGGTTCCGTTCGAATATCAGTCTTATGCAACTTGTGAATCTTGTCTTATAGAAAAGATGAAAAAGTCTCCGTTCACTGGACACGGAGTAAGAGCGAGAGAGCTCTTGGGACTCATACACAGCGACGTGTGTGGTCCAATGTCTACACATGCAAGAAGTGATTATTCCCATTTCATTACTTTTATGGATGATTTCTCTAGGTATGGACATGTCTTCTTGATGAAATATAAATCCGAGGCCATTGAGAAATCCCGAGAATATAAGAATGAAGTGGAAAACCAAACAGGCAAAAGTATCAAGACACTGAGATCTAATCGAGGTGGTGAATACTTAAGTACCGAGTTCCTGGATTACCTAAAAGATAATGGAATTTTCTCTCAGCTTACTGCTCTATACAAACTACAACACAACGGTGTATCGGAAAGGCGGAACAGAACCCTATTGGATATGGTTCGTTCCATGATGAGTAACGCTGAGTTGCCGCGATCCTTCTGGGGTTATGCACTAGAATTAGCTGCATATCTTTTGAACAAGGTTCCTACCAAGACTGTGCCTACCGCACCATATCAGATGTGGAGTGGGAAGAAACCCTATCTTCAGTATCTGAAGATATGGGGATGTCCAGCTTTTGTAAAAAAGCAGCATGCAGACAAGCTCGAAGCACGCTCAGTACTGTGTAAGTTTGTGGGATACCCAAAGAACTCCAGAGGGTATCTTTTCTATTACGCAGAGGAACAAAAGGTTTTTGTTTCTCGTCATGCCCACTTTTTGAAAATCAATTTTTAGAAAAAGAAACTAGTGGGAGCGCAATAGAACTGAAAGAAATTCCAGAACCACAAGCTATTACTGAAAGCATGGTAGAACCTGAGGTTTCAGAAGAACCGGACATCCCTGCGCCATTCCGCAGAACTAGTAAGCAGTCTCATCCATCTGAGAGATACTACGGATTTCTCATAGTCAGGGATAGAGAGGATTGCATCATTGACAATGATGAGTCAACTAGCTTCTAGCAAGCTATTCAGAGCGGAGACTCGGTAAAATGGCTGGATGCAATACGGGCAGAGATGGAGTCCATGTACACCACCAAAGTATGGACTTTGGACATTGCTCCAGAAAGGGTAAAACCCGTAGGCTGCAAATGGATCTTCGGAAAGAAGATCGGTGTAGATGAACAGGTTGAAACCTATAAGGCTAAACTTGTTGCAAAAGGTTTTTGTCAAAGACCTAGTTTGGACTATGATGAAACCTTTTCTCCAGTGGCTCTGCTCAAATCCATTCGGATCCTTCTTACCATTGCTGCCTTCCACGATTATGAGATTTAGCAGATAGACGTAAAGACCGCTTTTCTGAATGGACATTTGGAAGAGTGCGTCTATATGGATCAACCAAAGGGTTTCATTCAGAGTGGGAGCAGCGGGAAAGTGTGCAAGTTGCTTAAGTCCATTTATGGACTAAAGCAGACATCACTGAGTTGGAACATCTGTTTTGTTGAGACGGTCAAAGAATTTGACTTTATCAAAAATCCAGATGAACCATGCATCTATAGTAAGATTGTAGCGAGAACTGTGGTATTCCTCGTCTTGTACGTGGATGACATTCTCTTGATAGGAAATGACATTCCTATTCTACAATCAATCAAAGGATTCTTGTCACAGAGGTTCTCCATGAAAGACCTGGGTGATGCCTCTTACATTCTGGGGATCCAGATCTATCGTGATAGATCAAAGAGGATGGTGGGATTTTCAGAGTCAAGGTACATCAACACCATACTGAAAAGATTTAGTATGGAAGATTCAAAGTGCGGTAGTCTACCGGCTTGTTAAGGAATCACCCTCTCCAAAGAGATGTCTCCCAAGACTGATTTGGAAAGGGCTCGCATCATATATATACCCTAAGCTTCTGCGGTAGGCTCTATAATGTATACGATGTTGTGTACCAGACCAGATGTTGCTTATGCACTAAGCGTGGTAAGCCGGTATCATTCAAACCTAGGTGAGAAGCACTAGGATGCAGTAAAGAACATTCTCAAGTACCTGAGAAGGTCTAAGGAGATGTTCTTTGTGTATGGAGGAAAAGACCTCCAGATCGAGGCTTTTGCTGACTCCAGCTTTCAGAGTGATAAGGGTGACTCCAAGTCCATTTCGGGTTATGTCTTTACCCTCAATGGAGGGGCGGTCTATTAGAAGAGCTCTAAGCAGGATACCGTTGCTGACTCGACGATGGAAGCGATTATATCGCTGCTTGTGACGGCGCAAAAAAGGCAGTCTGGATGAGGAATTTCTTAACTGAACTTCAGGTGGTTCCAACCATTGTTGATCCAATACCGCTGTATTGCGACAACAACGGCGCTATAGCTCTAGCGAAGGAACCCAGGTCCCATCAGAGATCCAGACATATCTTGAGGCGGTACCACCTGATCAGGAAGATCGTTGATCGCTGATTGATTGATTCGAAAGAGTGTTTGTAGTGTAACCGCAATCAGAACGGTGTCGCGTGTAGCTAGACCGAGATGAGTACGAGTCGTCCTCAGGGAAACGTTGAATCTTTTACTTTTACTTTAGATGTGTTGAAAAAGAGAGGAGGAATAAAGAATTTTGTGGAATGGTTTCTAGATCTACGTTAGGCACTAATGCAAAATATAGATCTAGATTATTTATGGATGTAGTTAATATAATAAGGGGCTTGTAGGGTTCGTTAGGATTTAGTAGTTATGGATGATTAATTAAAAGTTACCCTTTTATCATTTAATAGATTTAAAGCTAGAACGACGGTGATGCGTGTAGATTAGGATTTCTGGAGGGAAAAGGAATCCCACTCTTAACCCTTATCTCGACACGGAACTCCGTTCATATCTAGCCTTTACCAAAACAATCATTAATCTAATCTCTAATCGCGGTAGGAACTAACAAATAATTGTTAGCGCGCCCGATTAGGATGTTAATGATTCTTTTGATAAAGTTCATAAACTTTATAGGACTTAAAAAGGGTTTAGGGATGTTCATCATCCATTAGCCTACCTTAATCCTACGAACCCTAACAAGCGGAGAATTACTCGCGCATGTTGAGAGAAAGAGAGATGGAGAGAAAATGCATAATTAAACTACTAAGAAATAGAATAAGAAAAAGAAAGCTACCTTTATTAACCAACAATATTCATTACACTTTGATTCCTTAGAAAATGATTACAAAGACTAGTTTGCTTCTCGATCTCTTCCAAGGAGGTAGACGAACAGTTGATGATCAGCCTGGATGCGTGAGCCGTCTTGGACTTCGTGATCTCGTCGGCTTGATGATTTTTCCAAGAGGCTCTCGGTCTTTATTTATAGTCTCAAAGCCAGAACCTTTGCTTCCAAATATGGAAGTTAACAGCAAAGATTTTCCCCAGAAAAGCGCGGCATCTAAACCTTCAATATTGCCGCGGATCCGCGGCTCAAGGGGGGTATGGCCGCGGATCCGCGGCCATTTAATCTGGGCCTTTGATCAAATTTTTGGGGCTTCGTGTGTGTCACATTTGGCGATCCATGGAACCTTTGGAACTTGGAAATCTTCTCGTAGTTGCTGCCAGACTTGATTTCTATGTTTTGGTTTCTTAATTAGGCAGGTTTGCTTTAACAACTTGATTTCCTTGATTTTAGACCTGAAAATTCTGCACAACAACTCAAATAATATTTAGTAGAGTTAAGATTTGGTCAATGATATTATTTGCATACATTTTCGTACCAAATGCTAATTATAATATATCAACACATGGAAAATGTTATTTTTACAGATAAACCCTCATATGTATGATATATTATAATAAAGACCCTTTTTAATATGGAAATAGTAGGAAAAATATAATAACAAATGTGCAGTTTTATCAATTGAACAAATACCCCCAAACTTATCTTTGATCGTCCCGAGCAAACTAGTTTATTTAAGAGAAGGAGAAAAAGAAAGGAGAAAACTAAGCGCACTTTCGTAGGCAAACACGATTGCACTGAGGACGTGCAACAAGCCGTTAAACCTCTAGGTGTCCCTAGTAGGAGGAGTGTTGTCTCCTGAGGGTTTTCAGCGAATTACACCCACAAAATCCTATAATAAAAGAGAGATGGTGAAATTTACATATAAAGATAAGAACCATAAAAGAAAGACTTTGAAAATAAGAGTTTCCAACTACACTAGCTTTTCAGTTGTTATGAGCCCTATCTTAATAGTCATGAAAAGATGTTAGAAATCACATCATCTCTCAATAAAACATCGTCTTTATTCTTCATTCCTACCTTTTATCCAAACATCGATCATATAACCCTACGTGTGTATAATAGACATCCCTACACTCGGAGAATTCAATTCAAGCTATCATACTCTTGTCTATATACCTCAGTACTTTTTAATTTGATGAATATTTAGATTTGCTCACACAATTTTCATGCGACTGTTAATACTTCTTGAGGTACTAACCGACCGATTACTCATGTGCTTGCTGATTAGGTGATAGTATTTTTCTCGTCTTGCACCACCTAAGGCTTAGCAGTGACTCCCAAACCAGTTGGTCTAAGACACTAGGTGATGAAGCACCCTCGCTATATTTTTTTATTGCTGCCTTGGCGATAACAAAACCAGTGTTCATTTTTCTTTTCACCATTTTATATTTTATTCATTTATTATTTCCTTCATACTTTGGCTTTTAGACAAGAGCATTTCAAGGTATCCTCTACTATCCCGAGTTTCAAGACGTGTGTAAGTGCATATAGTAGGGTATCAACATTCAAATTTTTGGCTTCCAGAATAGGGACTATTTTTCAGACTTATTTTTATCCTCAGATTAGTGACTTCCTTCATCTTACTAACCCTTGGGACAACAGCTCATAACTACTTATTACTAGTTCGTTCAAGAAGACTTCTAATTTTCTTGGTTTTCTTAAACTATTCCTATCTTTTGGATGTAATTTTTCACTTTCTACTCTTTTGTTATAAAAGAAATTTTTTTTAAATTTTTTTTTTGAAAATATTGTTCTTATGCAAAATATGATGCAAATTGATGTGTAAATAAGCACAAACCTCCCCCAAACCTGTTTACAGCAGTGTCCTCACTGATGTCATCCGTTAAGCTCAAAAACCTGTAGACTTGGGAGGAAATTATTAATGGGGGCAAGAATATATGAAAGTAAAAATCCTCCCCCAAACTTATTTTTAGCTCACAATTTTGTAAAAATCATTTTCTTTCAAGAGCCAAAATATACCCCCTCCCAAACTTGAGTTAAACAATGTTAATCTTTTAAAATCACACGAGGGGGTCAAGGTTATTGGTCAATGCCAAGCTTTGCAAAGACCGAAGGTCAACACCAACCATTCAAAAATTTTATCGATGAAGTACCAAGGTTGGTGGAAGAACATGTCACCTTTCGACGTGAAGAAGTGGGGAGGTGATAAGAGGTGTAATTGAAAAGGATTGCGTCTCAATTTGGAAAGACGACACCGTGATAGTAATGATGGATTACTCGCATTATCATGATTGTCCAGAAGAAAGGGTGGAGGTTCAATTTCTTTATCTTGGAGTTGATTCATCTCAACACCCATATCTTTTAAAAATGCGAGTTCATCAGCGAAAATTTCCTCAAAGCTTTCATCGATACCCTGAAGAATGATGTCATCAGAAAAAATGGGGTGATCGTCAGACTCTATAAAAATTTCCTTATCAGCGTTAGATGTTGACCCGGACAACTCGGTGGAAGAGTCCTTGTACGTATAATACATGGTTGGGTCAAGCAACAACATATGAAAAGAGTCAGTATCATGAGGTTGATCAAATTTGCTACTGTCGACATCCATTAATTCGACAGAACACACATGAGCATAGGGTTCGGAGGGTTCACTTCCCAACTTGTAAATGTTAAGCTCAATTGACTTCTTTCCAAAGGATAGGGTCATAGAGCCGTTTCTACAATTGATTACTGCGTTGGAAGTGGCCAAAAGGGTCGACCGAGTATCACCGGGATTTGATTGCGTGGGTTTGCCACAAGCTGTGTATCTAAAACAATAAAGTCCACAGGGAATATAAATTCCCCGACTTTGATTAACACATCCTCTAGCTCACCCCTAGGTTGGGTGATAGATCGATCGTCCATCTGAAGAGTGCAATACGCAGGTTTTAACTCTCCGATCCCTAATTGCTCATAAACAGAATACGGAAGCAAGTTAACACTAGCACCTACATCGAGTAGAGCACGATTGATATTTTTACCCCTAATGGAAATAGAAATTGTAGGACTTCCGGGGTCCTTTCGTTTCTTGGGTAGTTGTTGTGTAAAAGCAGTGCTCACATTACTCCCAAGGAAAACTTTTTTAGGTACTTGAACTTTTCTCTTCCTAGTGCACAAGTCCTTTAGGATTTTCACATATGACGGAACTTGTTGAATAGCATCTAGGAGAGGAATGTTTATTTTAACTTGCTTAAAAATTTCCACAATCTTCTTCATTTGTGGACTTGGTCTGTTGCCCCTTAACCTGCTTGGATAAGGTGCTTTATCAATAAGGGTTTGGTCCAACATTGGAGAGGATTGTGGGGATGGAGTGGATCCCAGAATTGGAGTGGGGATCGTTTTAGGTAGATTCGAGGAAATGGGCGAAGGGTTCGACCCTTGGGGAAAACGGAAAATAGGCTCGGATGAAGGTGGGAGACTAGATGAATTAGGGGAAGAAGAAGAAGAAGCTGGGGTATCATTGGTGTCACTAACATCATCACATTGCTCACCCACTCGGTTATTCAGCACTTTTCCCGATCTCAACGTAGTAACGGCACTCACATTATGATTTTGTGAATAACCAGGATTCTGTAGGGGTTGAGATGGGAGTTTCCCTTTCTCTCTCGCACTCATTGCGGCGTTTAACTGTGCAAGTTGGTTTTCTATTGATTTAATACTCTCGCCGTGGGAGGCAGAGTATTTCTGTATGGTATCAATAGAAGATTTCATATCAGCCGAAATTTGAATGGTATGTTTCATAAACATATCCAAAGTTTGTGCGAGTGAAGAGTTGTTAGTACCGGCCACTTGTGGTGTAGATGTGTTGGCCGGATTTTGAAAATTTTGTGACTGAAAGGGGAGCTGATTTTGTGGTTGTGGTTGCTGTGGAGGAGGTCGTTGATAATTGCTTTATTGGTTTTGGTTCCAAGCAAAGTTAGGATGATTCCTCCATCCTTGATTGTACGTGGAAGAATAAGGATCGTTTCTAGGTCGCTGCTGAAAAGCAGCATTAGTTTGTTCGTGACCTTGAAACGATGCATTCATAGGACATTCTTCCGTTAAGTGTGAAAGATTTGAACAACAACCACAGACGGTTTTGGGAAGCGTAACCTGATTTAGGGAGACTGATGAGAATCTGTTCTCAATAGCGTCGAGTTTCTTCTGCATCGCTACCATTTCGGCTTTCACTGTGATGGAAACATCGAGCTGGTGTACACTTCTCCTAGATGAAGGCGGTCTTACGCTTTCCCACTGCAAAGTGTTTTCAGCGAGGTCTTCCAGATACTTCCAAGCTTCACCGTCATCTTTAGACATGAAATTGCATTGACACATTGTTTCAAGCATCTGCTTTGTCGCTGGATTAATGCCCTCATATATAATTCGGCATAAATCCCATCTATTGTTTCCATGATGAGGATATTGGACAAGCAGATCCTTGAAACGTTCAAAGCACTTCCAAAAGGGTTCATTGGGAAGCTGGGTGAACTGGTTGATCTCGCTCCTAACACGGGCAGTCTTATGGTTTGGGTAAAACTTCTTAAGAAATGCTATTACGAATTCATCCCAATTAGTGATAGAGTGTGCGATAGTATTATAAAGCTATTTTTCTGCCAAGTCACACAGTGTGAATGGGAGAAGATGCAAGCGCATAGCATCCACAGTCAATTGTGAAGTACCCATCATTGCGCATACGTTTTCGAATTTGGTGATGAAAACATACGCGTCTTCCGACTCAAGCCCGTGAAATTTGGGCAGCAGATTGATGTAGTGGGGTTTAATTTTGAAATTATCCCCGTTAGCTGGTGGAAGAGATAGACAAGTGGGAAGAGGACCACGGATAGGATAGCATCTCTCTTGGAGAGAGATGCGAGGTGGATTCTGCACACCTACGGGCGGTGGCAGCGTGGTGTTATATTCTGATGGAGTGCCGTCTATCTCGGTCGTGGTGTATGGTGGGGGAAAAGAAGATGAAGAAGTACCGACTTCAACGTCGATAGCAGGAACGCGGACAAGACGGGCACTAGAATCCCGTGTCCAGCCAAGCATGCACTAAGCGAGTTTAGTGCAAGCGGCAGCGTGTGTGTGATTTAAAATTGGTTTGTTTTGAAAAAGTGGGACTTAAGACAAATCACACAATAATGCACAAACAACCCTAGAACTAAGGTTACCTAGGTCCAGTCTCTAAACCACTCCTAGACTTCCAAAGGACAAGCCGTATGATCAATCCTCTACCACCTCTTTACTACTCTTGTGGCCAGGTAAGTACCAGGTAAGTGCGAGGTATCCGCTATACGAATCATCGAAAATAGCGGGCCTAATTAAGTAAACCACTTGCCTTAGACACACTTGCCTAGGCACCACAAAAGTAATGCGGATAAGCGATAGATTAC
Source organism: Agapanthus africanus (assembly GCA_030015575.1). Lineage (NCBI taxonomy): Eukaryota > Viridiplantae > Streptophyta > Magnoliopsida > Asparagales > Amaryllidaceae > Agapanthus > Agapanthus africanus. Next base: position 151,498,514 of record JASDDO010000012.1, read on the forward strand.
CCACGACCTTCCTCTGTCCTAATTGAGCGCGAGAGTCCTTAGAGTCTGGTCTAGATATTTTTTTAAATTAATGTCGGGTTGATGCAGATGCTCTGTTTGTGATTTGTGGGGCTTAGGAAAGGTGATAAAATCCCCACCTAATCTGGATTTGGTCTTTGCCCCTTAATGTCCGTATTAAAATATGCAAAACAAAACAAATCGCAAAACTTTTGCAAAAAGATTTTTTTGAGCGGCGCTATTTTGCAAAGAATCCTGCAGAAAATAGATTTTATTGGATTTGAGAGGAGAGAGAAAGAGGTTAGAATCTTACCAGAGAAGTTTGTAACACTAACTCCTTAGTTACGCCGCGTTTCCGCCGCCGAAAGGGCCTTCATGCCGCGGTTCCGCCGCGAAGTGGAGGGATCAGGTGATGAAAATTTTTCTTTGGCCTCCTGTACTCCTCTGGATCTCTAAGAATGTCTCTGTCTTTCTGTTTCCTTAAGTCTGTGACTCCAGATTCCCTTGCAAAATTCACACAATAATCGTTAAATATACAATTTGCAGTTTTGTTTTATTTATGATATGTGTTAAGTAAGAATTCAACACAAATAGTAAGAATAAAAAATTACGAACGTATCCCCGGCAACGGCGCCATTTGATTGATTGATTCGAAAGAGTGTTTGTAGTGTAACCACAATTAGAACGGTGTCGCGTGTAGCTAGACCGAGATGAGTACGGGTCGTCCTCAGGGAAACGTTGAATCTTTTACTCTTACTTTAGATGTGTTGAAAAAGAGAGGAGGAATAAAGAATTTTGTGGAATGGTTTCTAGATCTACGTTAGGCACTAATGCAAAATATAGATCTAGATTATTTATGAATGTAGTTAATATAATAAGGGGGCTTGTAGGGTTCGTTAGGATTTAGTAATTATGGATGATTAATTAAAAGTTGCCCTTTTTATCCTTTAATAGATTTAAAGCTAGAACGACGGTGATGCGTGTAGATTAGGATTTCTGGAGGGAAAAGGAATCCCACTCTTAACCCTTATCTCGACACGGAACTCCGTTCATATCTAGCCTTTACCAAAACAATCATTAATCTAATCTCTAATCGCGGTCGGAACTAACAAAGAACTGTTAGCGCACCCGATTAGGATGTTAATGATTCTTTTGATAAAGTTCATAAACTTTATAGGACTTAAAAAGGGTTTAAAGATGTTCATCATGTTAGTGTATATGCCCTAGAGGCCATTACTGTATCATACTAGTTTGTATATTACTTAATGGAAGCTTGGGATATTCACCTTGTATATACAATCTTGCTCAAAATAGTAGTATGCTACTTGGTTTGTTTCTACTTCAATGTGTACATGTGTTTATTTTTGTAAATCGCCTATACACATTAGTGGAGCCCTTAGGATCTTTGCTTGATTACCAGCGATGAGATGGCCGTCACACTAGTGGGGCTGGGTAATCTATAAGCACATCCTTATGCAGGTCCCTGGTCGCAGGACTATCGAGACAGGGCATCGATACTCCGGAGTAGACCAGCGCATGCGCTTCTCATCCCAGTGTGGGAGACGGTCTGTCCCACAGCCGTCAGTACGTCATACTTGAGATAGTATGCGGGTGCTCGTTAGGTTATGGGTACACTGGACAGGACTCGTCGGGAACTGACTAGTTGGTATTATGCCTATCGTCAGTTATCAGTTCCCAGGTGACATGAGTACAGCTTAGTCCGTTGACTTGACACTGTCACTTCGCCTCGAGTGTGTTCCCACTATACTTTGATCACTACCCTACCACGGCTCAAAGGAGTCGTGCAAACAGGTAGTGGTTGGGTGCAGTCCCGAAGCACTTGGAGGCAGTGACGGTTAGACAGGATTCGTCTCTCCCGGTATTGGGGGTTGACATCGCGCTGTGTCTAGGAGAGCCATTACACGAGTAGTCCCTGGCCAGGGCAAACGAGATATACTGGTAGGCTTCCAGTGTTATCTCAGGGTGTTTTGGGCTTCGCTCCGGCACGACTTGTACCGCTATTAGGGGACTGACGTTTACCGCCCCCTAGGCCCGCCATGCGATGTATCAGACGAACAGACCGGACTGTACGGAGAATGTCACACTCAGGCTCAGTAGGAGTTCAGATGGGTTTTCGCCTCGTCGGTCTTCTTATCGGCATTACCTGGGGACCGTTACGCACAGCTAGTGCCGCTTGCGGTCTGTAGTTAAACCCACTGCCAGCGTAGTGTCGAGTCTTTAGAGTCCTACACAGAAAGCTTTTCGCCTTTAGGCAAAAGAGTAGAGGTCGCATGGTATTGCGACAGGTCGCATGGTTTTGCGACAGGGTTCGGTCACATCCGTGCACTTGTGCACGTACAGTGTCCGGACAGTTTACACTAGCGGGCTTTGGTTTAAGCCAGATCCTAGTGTACCTTTTGGGATTGGATTTATCCAGTTTGCATTCGTGTTCCTCGGAACGCGGATGCGGGTGTGTATGCACAGTTGACAGGGAGGCAGAGGCAGTGGATTCTCATTAGGGTTGTTGACAGTTGACCGTTGACTATTGACCTTTTGATCAACCCTAATGAGAATATGATATGTGATTAACTATTATATTGATTAAGTATTATGGTGACATGGTTGTTGACTTTTGTTGACTTTGTTGACTTGTTGACTTTTGTTGACTTGTTGACTTTGTTGACCGGTTGACTAGGCTTGACTAGTTGACCATCATCATAACCATAGCCATCATTTCATGGCAAAGACTTTTACTTGCTTGCTCATTTGTGTAAAATGAGTGCATGATATGATATGGTTATGGTTGCTTCAACCATCACATAAGACTTTTTTGGTATGATGAGTTATCATGACTTTGGATTATGAGAGGGTGAGAGACAAAATACTTGCTCATTCTTTCTTGCTCATTCTCTCTCTTGTTCTTGAGCTCTCCTTTTGCTCTCACCCTCTTGCTCTTGCTCCCTCTCTTTAATCTATGGTTCTCTTGTCTCATGAGTTGAGAATCAAGAACCATAGATAAAATCCCACACAAACTATTCTCTACTCATTCTAGTTCACAAGGTTTAGCAAACCAAGTGAACTAGTTTCTTCAAAGAACGAAGAAGGAGCCAAAGGTTGGAGCTTTCAGGTGGATCTATCTTCGGCGTACGGAGACGACGAGAAGAAGCCAATCCGGACCACCATCGGAGCTTGAAGACGAAGGAGTTCAAGACAAGCAAGGTATAACCCCCTAACCGAGTAGCTAGAAACTCATAGTTAGGTTGTTAGATAGATGTTTAACCAAGATCCGGGTTTTAGGTCCATGTTACCACCTCCGTAAAAATCGTTTTTTTACCAAATTCCGCATTCCCGAAAGTACCGGGAGAGGTAGCATGGACTTACAGTGGTATCAGAGCCTAGTTAAACTCTATCTAATATGTTAGCAAGTAACTAGAAGATCGATCAAAGAAAATGTCCCGAAAACGAACCCCAAAAATTCGAGTTTCTGTCGATTTTTTTACTGTTCAAAAGTTGATTATTTTAACACCTAAAATCGGCTCAGGGTTTTTAGAAGCCACTGTAGAAAAATCACCAAGCGATCCCCCTAAACGACCGCGGAAACGCGGCAATAGCTTGCTATTGCCGCGGTTCCGCGGCCTCCTTGGCCCCTCTCTGGTGTTTCTTTGCTACAGTGTGCTTTTGGGGGTATTTTGGGAATTTTGGTACATGTATTTTCAACCCAGATTTTCCAGAACGAAAATTTTATTTTGGGGTCCCGAAAATCCGTATTTTTGATCGAACTTCTAAAAGACTTTAGCTGACGGGTTTTTCTGTAATGTGATATTTGTATTGAACGTCTACTAATCGCTATATGTCGATTAGTGGGGGTTATACAAATCTGTGATCTGTAATGTTGCTGGAATGTGTATATGAATATGTTGGATTGTCGCGGGTGAATAGCCGGAGGTTGTGAGACGAGAGTTTTCTTTTCTTTCAATTCATGTAAATTTGTAAATTGATGTAATAATTATTTGTATGGCCGCACAACCGGGTCGGGGTTGTAGCCGTCATTGTATAATTTCTTTTTACTGTTTTTGCTCCTAGGATAGACCCATGGAGGGGGTGCACAAACTACCGGGTATGCCGAAGTGTCGAGTGGCCTACTCATGGAGATGAGGGAGGTTTCTACGCTTCGGGTACTTGGCGGGTAGTTTGCCGCACCCGTAGGGGTCTTGGGTGGGGTTTTGGCTATTCACCGCGACCGTGTAATCTGTCTTTCGTTACAGGCTCGTACGAATTACAGATTCCTAGTATATCCAATGTATTCATCTGTGATCTGAAATGTTTATCATTGCAGTATATCTATATATGATATTATTTAGGCGTTGCTTATGTTTTACAGACGCGCTAGCCCAGCCCCCGCTCTGTCGTTAGTTAAGTAACCTAACGGGTAATGATGGGGCCCAGTGGCGAATGTGAATGGCATAAGCGTACGTCATATTTTGGTTGTTTTCTGCAATGGTAGGATTAAATGATGGGACGCATTAAAAGAACTAATGCAAAAATATCACGCATTAAAAGAACTAATGCAAGATAATAAACCAAGTTAAAGTCGTTGGAACACTTTCGAAAAACCACTCGGTTCTTTTCAAAACCAACTTTTAAATGCGGAGCTTGAGCCACTCCTTTTAAAAGCTATCTCGTTCCATCGACCAAATCAAGTTCACTACGTTCACAGTTTTGCCAAAACCATTCGTAGCCCTCCGTCGTTTCACATGAATAGTCAATAGTATTCAAGCTGTGTTTGTTGGCCAAAGTCAAGGCATAGTGATTGGTAGCTATTGGGTGTTCATGTGCAGCATAGATAGATGCGTTAGTTTGGAACAGTCGTACTGCCTTGTTGGCCAAAGTCAAGGGTAGGTGCGGGTGGATTCAAATTAACCTGGAGAACGACGGGTAGAACTTGACATGTGACTTATGATTTGTTGGCCAAAGTCAAGGTCATAAGAGCATGGGGCAAAAATCCACATCGGGAGTTTCATAAGTACTGAAACTTGCTAGATTTGCATACCATTTAGAGTGTGATGATTCTGGTAGGATTCCTTCAGTTTCGTCACGCGATGATATTTGGATCCCGATCCTACTGTGAGTATATGCTACTCCTCGGGAAATTTCTCACTAATCGATCAATGCTATAAACCTAGTAGGTGCCTAGAAAGGTGTTAGCGGGGCTACGCCCCCAGGGAAAAGAGGTTCTTTAATTAAGGAACTTCGCGAAAGCGTTGGAAAACCTCCCTCGAAGTACCGACACCGGCCTGGCTGAACGGTTAAGCAAGTATTGTGCGGTGGGATTGATCCCGACTAATTCTTCCTTTATGGTTTGAGGAGGGATTCGAGAAACAGTGGGAGCCATCCTGTTTAGACAAACTAAAAACCACTCTAAACTTGCAAGAGCATCATGCTGAGTGTTTCTTCTTCTCTCTCCTAATTGCAGTGACCAATCAACATGACTGGACTTAAGTTACTCCTAGATAAAAACAAACTGACAGGGCCAAACTACAAAGATTGGCTCAGGAATGTCAAGATAGCAATTACTTACGACAAGATGGGGTATCTTCTTACCACCAAAGCTCCCCCTGTCCCTGGTCCCACTTCCAGTGTCGTGGATAAGGAAATCCGAAAGACTTGGGAGATTGATAGCGCGAAGGCCAAGTGCCTCGTACTTGCCTCGATGGACAACGAACATCAGAGGAGGCACGAGAATATGGACCTTGAATCTATATTTCTCCATACAAAAGAACTATATGGAGAGCAATCTCGTATCGCAAGATACGAAGCGTCGAAAAATTTATTTTCGGTAAAGATGGCCGTCGGATCATCAGTAGCCGAGCACGTGCTAAAGATGATCGGCTACATTGAGGAGCTCGTGGACCTAGGGACCACATTGGAGGGTGAACTCTATACGGATATAGTTCTCCAGTCCCTTCCTTCCACTTACGCCCAGTTCATACTGAACTTCAACTTACAAGAAAAAGAGCTTGAACTTTCAGAGCTCCTCAACATGCTGAGGAGCGCAGAGGGCACCCTACAGAAAGGTAGGGAAACATCCACTTTGTTTTTAGGAGGATCATCTTCTTCTAGGTCCAAGGCGAAAGCCAAGGGAAAGAAGAAGAAAGCCCCCGCCAAACCAAGGGGCGGTGTTAGTAAAGTGGATACGAAGGGAAAAGCAAAAGCAACAAAGATAGCGGGGAAGCTTGTGGATAAGGAAGAATGCTTCTATTGTCATAAGAAAGGTCACTGGAAAAATGATTGCAGGGCTTGGAAAGCCAGGACACAGGAATTGAAGCAGGTTGCGGCTTCAGCTTCAGGTGTGTATGTTATTGAAAACTGTCTTTCAATAAACTCTACTTTCTGGGTATTGGATACCGGATCAGGATCTCATATCTGTAATTCTTTGCAGGCGTTGAGAAACCGTAGTGTTTTGAAAGCAGGTGACATGACCCTCAGAGTTGCGAATGGAGCTAGCATGGATGCTAAAGCCGTGGGGGACTATCACCTGGGAATGACAGATGGACATGTTTTGGTATTGCGTAATTGCTTTTTTGTACCCAACGCAACTTGTAATATCATTTATGTATCTTTAGTTTCTAAAGAAGGTTATGAATTTGCGTTTGTAAGTAATGTTGTAAACATTCACCTTAATCAAGTTTTGATTGGGTCAGGTACATTGAGTAATGGTATATACGTATTGAACCAACCACAGATTTTCAATGTCCAGAATACACACAAAAGAAAGTCTCCGGAAATAAATCAGACTTTCTTGTGGCATTGTAGACTGGGTCACATCAATGAGAGAAGGTTGACGAAGTTACATACAGAAGGGTATTTGAATGCGTTCGAATATCAGTCGTATGCCACTTGTCAATCCTGTCTCAATGGAAAGATGACAAAGACTCCGTTTACTGGACATGGAGTAAGAGCTAGCGAGCTCTTGGGACTCGTACACAGTGACGTGTGCGGTCCAATGTCTACACATGCGCGAAGCGGATATTCTTACTTCATTACTTTTACGGATGACTTCTCAAGGTACGGTTATGTCTTCTTAATGAAACATAAGTCCGAGGCCTTTGGAAAATTCCAGGAGTATAAGAATGAAGTAGAGAAACAGACCGGCAAAAGTATTAAGATTCTAAGATCGGATCGAGGTGGAGAATACTTAAGTGCCGAATTCCTGGACTATTTAAAAGAGAACGGAATTCTCTCTCAGCTTACTCCTCCATACACCCCGCAACATAACAGTGTATCGGAGAGACGGAACCGCACCCTATTGGATATGGTGCGATCCATGATGAGTAACGCTGAGTTGCCGCGATCATTCTAGGGATATGCGCTAGAATCAGCCGCATACCTTTTGAACCGAGTTCCTACTAAGACTGTGCCTACTACACCATATGAGATGTGGTGTGGGAAGAGACCCTATCTTAAGCATATTAAGACATGGGGATGTCCAGCTTTTGTCAAAAAGCAGCATGCGGACAAGCTCGAGGCACGCTCAGCACAGTGCAAGTTTGTGGGATATCCAAAGAATTCCAAAGGATATTTCTTCTACTGTGAAGAGGAACAAAAAGTTCTTATTTCTCGTCATGCCTACTTCTTGGAAACTGAGTTTTTGGAAAACCAGATAAGTGGGAGCGCAGTAGAACTGGAAGAAATTCCAGAGCCACGGACTATTACTGAAAGTTTAGTGGAACCAGAGGGTTCGGAAGAACAGGACATTCCTACGCCGCTCCGCAGGAGTAGTAGGCAGTCTCATCTGCCCGAGAGATACTACGGTTTTCTCATAGACGGGGATAGAGAGGATTGCATCATAGATTATGATGAGCCTACTAGCTTCCAGCAGGCCGTTAAGAGCGTTGACTTAGTAAAATGGCTGGATGCAATGCGGACCGAAATGGAGTCCATGTACACCAACAAGGTATGGACGTTGGACATTGCTCCAGACGGGGTAAAACCCGTAGGATGCAAGTGGATCTTCAAAAGGAAGATTGGTGTAGATGGACAGGTTGAGACCTATAAAGCTAGGCTGGTAGCAAAGGGTTTTCGTCAAAGACCTGGCTTGGACTATGACGAAACCTTCTCTCCAGTAGCCATGCTGAAATCCATTCGGATCCTACTTGCCATTGCTGCCTTCCACGATTATGAGATTTGGCAAATGGACGTAAAGACAGCTTTTCTAAATGGAAATTTAAAGGAGTGTGTCTATATGGACCAGCCAGAGGGTTTCATTCAGAGTGGGAGCAGCGGAAAGGTGTGCAAGTTGCTTAAGTCCATCTATGGACTAAAGCAGGCATCGCGGAGTTGGAACATCTGCTTTGATGAGACGGTCAAAGAATTTGGCTTTATCAAAAATCCAGATGAACCATGCATCTATAGTAGATTTGTAGCGAGAACTGTAGTATTCCTCGTTTTATACGTGGATGACATTCTCTTAATAGGAAATGACATTGCTATGCTACAATCTGTCAAAGGGTTCTTGTCACACAGGTTCTCCATGAAAGACCTGGGTGATGCCTCGTACATTCTGGGTATCCGGATCTACCGTGACAGATCCAAGAGGATATTAGGACTTTCACAATCCAAGTACATCGACACCATACTGAAGAGATTCAGTATGGAAGATTCCAAGCGCGGTAACATACCGGCTTGTCACGGGATCACCCTCTCTAAAGAGATGTCTCCCAAGACTGATTTGGAGAGGGATCGCATGTCTATTATACCCTACGCTTCTGCGGTAGGCTCTATAATGTATGCGATGTTGTGTACCAGACCGGATGTAGCTTATGCATTGAGTGTGGTAAGCCGGTATCAGTCAAACCCTGGGGAGAAACACTGGATAGCGGTAAAGAACATTCTCAAGTACCTGAGAAGGACTAAAGAAATGTTCTTGGTGTATGGCGGAAAAGACCTCCAGATCGAGGCCTTTGCTGACTCCAGCTTCCAGAGTGACAAGGATGATTCCAAGTCCATGTCGGGTTTTGTCTTTACCCTCAATGGAGGGGCGGTGTGTTGAAAGAGTTCCAAACAAGAAACCGTTGCTGACTCGACGATGGAAGCGGAATACATCGCTGCATCTGATGCCGCAAAAGAAGCTGTCTGGATGAGGAAGTTCTTGAAAGAACTTCAGGTGGTTCCGTCCATTGTTGATCCAATACCTCCGTATTGCGACAACAACGGGGCTATAGCTTTAGCGAAGGAACCTAGGTCCCATCAGAGATCCCAACACATCTTGAGGCGGTATCACCTGATCAGGGAGATCGTAGATCGCCAGGAGATCGAGGTTCGGAGAGTCGCTTCAGAAGATAACACTGCAGATCCATTCACCAAGGCCCTGCCCCAGACTCAGTTCGAGCGGCTGATCGAGATGATAGGTCTTCGATACGCCAGTACATGGCCTTAGTGCAAGTGGGAGATTGTTAGTGTATATGCCCTAGAGGCCATTACCGTATCATTCTAGTTTGTATATTACTTAATGGAAGCTTGGGATATTCACCTTGTATATATAATCTTGCTCAAAATAGTAGTATGCTACTTGGTTTGTTTCTACTTCAATGTGTACATGTGTTTATTTTTGTATATCACCTATACACATTAGTGGAGCCCTTAGGATCTTTGCTTGATTACCAGCAATGTGATGGACGTCACACTAGTGGGGCTGGGTAATCTATAAGCACATCCTTATGCAGGTCCCTGGTCGCAGGACTATCGAGACAGGGCATCGATACTCCGGAGTAGACCAGCGCATGCACTTCTCATCCCAGTGTGGGAGATGGTCTGTCCCACAGCCGTCAGTACGTCGTACTTGAGATAGTATGCGGGTGCTAGTTAGGTTACGGGTACACTGGACAGGACTCGTCGGGAACTGACTAGTTGGTATTATGCCTATCGTCAGTTATCAGTTCCCAGGTGACATGAGTATAGCTTAGTCCGCTGACATGACACTGTCACTTCACCTCGAGTGTGTTCCCACTGTACTTTGATCACTACCCTACCACGGCTCAAAGGAGTCGTGCAAACAGGTAGTGGTTGGGTGCAGTCCCGAAGCACTTGGAGGCAGTGACGGTTAGACAGGATTCGTCTCTCCCGGTATTGGGGGTTGACATCGCGCTGTGTCTAGGAGAGCCATTACACGAGTAGTCCCTGGCCAGGGCAAACGAGATATACTGGTAGGCTTCCAGTGTTATCTCAGGGTGTTTTGGGTTACGCTCCGGCACGACTTGTACCGCTATTGGGGGACTGACGTTTACCGCCCCCTAGGTCCGCCATGCGATGTATCAGACGAACAGACTGGACTGTACGGAGAATGTCACACTCAGGCTCAGTAGGAGTTCAGATGGGTTTTCTCCTCGTCGGTCTTCTTATCGGCATTACCTGGGGACCGTTACACACAGCTAGTGCCGCTTGCGGTCTGTGGTTAAACCCACTACCAGCATAGTGTCGAGTCTTTAGAGTCCCACACAGAAAGCTTTTCGCCTTTAGGAAAAAGAGTAGAGGTCGCATGGTATTGCGACAGGTCGCATGGTTTTGCGACAGGGTTCGGTCACATTCGTGCACTTGTGCACGTACAGTGTCCAGACAGTTTACACTAGCGGGCTTTGGTTTAAGCCAGATCCTAGTGTACCTTTTGGGATTGGATTTATCCAGTTTGCATTCGTGTTCCTCGGAACGCGGATGCGGGTGTGTATGCAAAGTTGACAGGGAGGCAGAGGCAGTGGATTCTCATTAGGGTTGTTGACAGTTGACCGTTGACTATTGACCTTTTGATCAACCCTAATGAGAATATGATATGTGATTAACTATTATATTGATTAAGTATTATGGTGACATGGTTGTTGACTTTTGTTGACTTTGTTGACTTGTTGACTTTTGTTGACTTGTTGACTTTGTTGACCGGTTGACTAGGCTTGACTAGTTGACCATCATGATAACCATAGCCATCATTTCATGGCAAAGAATTTTACTTGCTTGCTCATTTGTGTAAAATGAGTGCATGATATGATATGGTTATGGTTGCTTCAACCATCACATAAGACTTTTTTGGTATGATGAGTTATCATGACTTTGGATTATGAGAGGGTGAGAGACAAAATACTTGCTCATTCTTTCTTGCTCATTCTCTCTCTTGTTCTTGAGCTCTCCGTTTGCTCTCACCCTCTTACTCTTGCTCCCTCTCTTTAATCTATGGTTCTCTTGTCTCATGAGTTGAGAATCAAGAACCATAGATAAAATCCCACACAAACTATTCTCTACTCATTCTAGTTCACAAGGTTTAGCAAACCAAGTGAACTAGTTTCTTCAAAGAACGAAGAAGGAGCCAAAGGTTGGAGCTTTCAGGTGGATCTATCTTCGGCGTACGGAGACGACAAGAAGAAGCCAATCCGGACCACCATCGGAGCTTGAAGACGAAGGAGTTCAAGACAAGCAAGGTATAACCCCCTAACCGAGTTGCTAGAAACTTATAGTTAGGTTGTTAGATAGATGTTTAACCAAGATCCGGGTTTTAGGTCCATGTTACCACCTCCGTAAAAATCGTTTTTTACCAAATTCCGCATTCCCGAATGTACCGGGAGAGGTAGCATAGACTTACACATCATCCATTAGCCTACCCTAATCCTACGAACCCTAACAAGCGGAGAATTACTCACGCATGTTGGGAGAAAGAGAGATGGAGAGAAAATGCATAATTAAACTACTAAGAAATAGAATAAGAAAAAGAAAGCTACCTTTATTAATCAACAATATTCATTACACTTTGATTCCTTAGAAAATGATTACAAAGACTAGTTTGCTTCTCGATCTCTTCCAAGGAGGTAGACGAACAGTTGATGATCAGCCTGGATGCGTGAGCCGTCTTGGACTTCATGATCTCGTCGGCTTGATGATTTTTCCAAGAGGCTCTCGGTTTTTATTTATAGTTCCAAAGCCAGAACCTTTGCTTCCAAATATGGAAGTTAACAGCAAAGATTTTCCCCAGAAAAGCACGGCATCTAAACCTTCAATATTGCCGCGGATCCGCGGCCCAAGGGGGGTATGGCCGCGGATCCGCGGCCATTTAATCTGGGCCTTTGATCAAATTTTTGGGGCTTCGTGTGTGTCACATTTGGAGATCCATGGAACCTTTGGAACTTGGAAATCTTCTCGTAGTTGCTGCCAGACTTGATTTTTAAGTTTTGGTTTCTTAATTAGGCAGGCTTGCTTTAACAACTTGATTTCCTTGATTTTAGACCTGAAAATTCTGCACAACAACTCAAATAATATTTAGTAGAGTTAAGATTTGGTCAATGATATTATTTGCATACATTTTCGTACCAAATGCTGATTATAATATATCAACACATGGAAAATGTTATTTTTACAGATAAACCCTCATATGTATGATATAATATAATAAAGACCTTTTTTAATATGGAAATAGTAGGAAAAATGTAATAACAAATGTGCAGTTTTATCAACTGAACAATCGCCGGGAGATCGAGGTGAGGAAAGTAGATACGGAGAACAACACTGCAGATCCACTCACAGAGGCTATCCCTCAGACACAGTTCAAGAGGCTATTCGAGATGATTGGTCTGCGATATGCCAATAATGGCCTTAGTGCAAGTGGGAGATTGTTAGTGATATATGCCTTAGAGGCCATTATTTTATCATACTGGTTTGTATATTACTTAATGGAAGCTTGGGATATACATGGATATAGTAACAGTCTTGCTCGAAATGGTTGTATGCTACCTGGTTTGTTTCTACCTCAATATGTGCATGTGTTTTTAGAATATCGCTTATACATATTGGTAGAGCCCTTAGGATCTTTGCTTGACTACCAGCATTGTGATGGCAGTCACACTAGTGGGGGCTGGGTAGTCTATAAGCACATCCTTATACAGGTCCCTAGTTGTAGGATTATCGAGATGGGGCATCGATACTCCAGAGTAGACTAGTATATACTCTTCTCATCCTAGCAGGGAAGATGGTCTGTCCCACAGCCATTAGTACATTGTACTGGAGATAGTATGCAGGTTCTCATTGGGTTATGAGTACATTAGACATGACTCGTAGGGGACTGCTGGTGGGTATTATACCTATTGTCGGGTAGCAGTTCTTAGGTGACATGAGTACAACATAGTCTGTTGACTTGACACTGCTTCTTCGCCTTAAGTGTGTTCCCACGGTTCTCAGATTACTACCCTACCACGGCTCAAAGGAGTTGTGCAAACAGGTAGTAGTTGGGTGCAGTTCTGAAGCACTTGGAAGCAGTAGTGGTTAGATAGGATTCGTCTCTCCTGGTATTGGGGGTTGATATCGTGCTGTGTTCGGAAAACCATTACACCATTACACAAAGTCCTTGGACAAGGAAAGCGAGATTTACTGGTAGGTACTCCAGCAGTTTCTCAGGGTGTTTTGGGCTACACTCCGACATGACTATTGCGCAATTAGGGGTCTGACGATTACTTCCCCCTTGGACCTATATGCTATACTCTTAGACGAATAGACCGGACCGTACGAAGATTATCATAAATAGGCTCAGTAGGAGTTCGGATGAGTTTGCTCATCGACCTTCTTATCGACAGATACCTGGGTAGCCGTTATGTGCAGCTAGTACACTGACGTGCTTGTCGTTAAACCCACTGCCAGCGTAGTGTCGAGTCTTTAGAGTCCTACATAGAGGGTTTCCCTGCATCGGGCAAAAGATGTAAAGGCCGTATGGTTTTACGGTAGGGCTTCGATCACATACGTGTACTTGTGCACGTATGATGCTCGGGCGGAAAATACTAGTGGGCTTTGGTTTAAACCGGATCCTAGTATTATATTGATGGATTATTTTCGTCTCATTGTATTCGTATTTTTCGGAATACGGATACGGGTATGTATATACGGATGAGGGGCATTCTTGTAATTTGCTCAAGATTGATTCTAGAAGAAGACACCTCATTAGGGTTTTATTCTTTTGATTAAAAGATTAATGAGTGGAGGAAATGAGGTGGAGGTTTACATTGAATGAGGCATGGCTACTTGGTGACTCATGGGGTGACTCATGGCATGACTCACTAGGTGACTCATGAAGCATGCTAGATATTTTTTGTGAAATATTTTCTTGCATGAATTATTGGATACTTCATAAGTCACAGCTCTTAGCTATCTCATTCTAATTTTTTATTCTACACTAGCTTTTCCTCAAGCTCCTTCTTCTTCTTCTAACCCCAAATCTCTAATGTGTTGAGAATCCTAGGGTACTTAAAGACATACTAATCCATCTACACTCTCTACATCATCTAGGACATCTAGTTTATCGAACTAGATGCCGTAGTTACCTCGGATTTGAGGTAGGAGCTCGGAATATAGACTCTCGGGTGGATCATCTTTGACTCGAGGAGGCCGACGAGGAGGCATCGATCCAAATAATCCTTGGAGCTTATGATGAGGAGGAGGACAACGACAAGAAGACCCGAAGGACATGAATCTGTGAGGGATAAACTTCTTTCCGAGTAGTTAACCTCATACTGTTTTGTTAGCTAGGGTTTAGCATCAATTCTGGAGTTCAAGTCGGTGTTACGACACCCGTAAAAATCGTTTTTACGTATTCCGCCTCCCCGCGAACTCGCGGGGTGCGCGACATCGAATTATAGTAGCATAATGAACTTGATATTGTTGTAAAATCTTGTGATTTAAAAAGGTGTGTTTTTTGTAGGTTTTGCTAGTTTTGCTAAAGAGGTCACTCCCGGTGAAGGGATCTTGGCTCTTTCCTTATCGAATGAGGTGCTGGATATTCATCAAGGAATACCGCCATGCAAAGAAAGAACAAGAGAAGCTATCAAAACAAAATCGAGTGGGTTATAGCATTTGCTAGTTTTTCTAAAGAGGTCACTCCCGGAGAAGGGATCTCGGCCTTTTCCTCATCGAATGAGGTGCTGGATATTCATCAAGGAATACTACTATGCAAAGCAAGAACTAGAGCTACCTTTTTGAAAATTTCGATTCTACAACATCTTTAGGTTTCTTTTCTTTCCATAAACTCATTAATGAAGTCCCATCATTTATGTTTCCCTAAAGATCACAGAAAAGAAACGAAAATAGAACGTACACTTATGCCATCCGCATTCGCCATGGGGCCCCATCATGCACCGTTAGGTTACTTAACTAACGGCAGAGCGGGGGTGTCACGAACTGAAATGGCACGTGACTGGCACTTGAATCATATCAAGTGTATAGGACCCCATCTAATTCAAATAAGCCAAAAATCGCAGAAATCTAAACCATTTTAAATGAGTAGTGAAGAAAACTTATTTAAAAGCAAGTGGTTTTAGTGACATAAGCCGAAGTATTGCATTTTTAAAATCTCAAGTCTTTTCTGAAAATTTCGGCAGAGTTTCCTTTGTAAATACTGGACCCAAAAGAGTACAACATGCATAATATGAATAAAGGCATCCCCAAGCGGGAGCTAGCTCTTCGTCAATTGACGGTCATAACCACACAAGCAATATAATATACAACGCCAAGGGCGAGGATCAAAACTCAAAAGGAAACTCAAAAACATCAAGAAAACCATAATAATACAACGCGCGACTCTAAGGTCGAAATAATATACAAGTCTAGTTAATGGAGTTTACTAGATACACCTGAATATAAATGTACAATGGTGGTCACGATGTGAGTGAACCCACCTACCAAAGCAATCACCCGGAATGGGAGCAGTGTGCCAGAAAGCCGCAATGAAACCTGTATGGCAAAAACCTGCAAGAACTCTGGCACAACGGGGGTGAGTTGCCAACTCGTGAGTAGAAAACATCACAGAGCAGAAATCGTATGCATGACTCAATCCTAGGTCAATACGATCAGTAATATATATCCTCAATATGGTAAAGTCTGAAGCATGATAAGGTGGCAAGGGTAAATATCTATACATAAGTGTAATACCAAGTGCTCGTGTCAGTGCCTCAGGTAGCAACATATCATAAATATGAGGTATGATCAATGTAACCAACATGAAATCAGCGTCAACTATATACTCAAGTCTATAAGTATGTGGATATCATCCAACTTGTAATCAATGCCTGTATGCAAGTGGATCTCGTCCACATGTCTACCAATGACACAACAACATCATGCATGTAAACGTCATAAAGGCATAAGCATGAAAGTATGAGGGTATAAATCAACATGTGTCCCTCGCGACAGATCAAAATCATGAAACCTGAGTGTCCAGCATCGACACGTAAATCCTCATATATCTCAGGCTCTGTCAGTCCGGATCAGCGCACGGGCTCCATCTGTGGGATCGGCCCTCGGGCTCCGGCAGAACGGGTCGGCCCAATATCCATCTCTCGACTCCGGTTGGTATCCTCCGGATAACCTCCAGGCCCAACCAATCACCGGTAGGTAGTGGTCCCTCTGCCAGGCTCACCGTCTACTACACAGCAAATCCGTTCTCGCCCCGGGGTACCATACCGGGTCTACCATGTACCCGTAATCGGCCTCATCTAGCTCCTCGAATTGGGTATCACTGTTACACGTCTCAGAACCTTGAAAACGCAAGGTAGACGCCCTGAAATATCATATCAAGAGAAATCGGGTTTTTAAAACAGTACATACTTTGTTTTAAAATACCCACGGTTCTCAAATCCAGAAATCTCATAGAAACAACATATCTCAAAGCGTATAATCATAAAGCATGATGTATGCGACATATAATAGAAATGTAAGCATATCCGTATATCATGCAACATAAAACAGTAATATGCATATATCGAGGGAAACCCGCTCTTTTAAATGAATCCAGTTTTTTAAAATATATCATGCGATTCCCAAATCTCCAAAACCATGCCAGCATCATCTATGTATGTGCAAACATGTATGTATGCAAGTATGGGTGTACAATATGTATGCACGCAAGTATGAGTGTACAATATGTATGCACCCAAGTATGGGTGTACAATATGTATGTACGCAAGTATGTCATGCAAGGAGTCATATCCTGATGCAACAATCCTACTGTGTAGTGACATGGCAATTATCGATGATGAAGTGTGTGAGCCGGCAAGCAGGTGTACGTGGAGCATACGCATCATCAATAATGGTGCTGGTGTCCAGACTGCATGGGTTTAATATAACATAAGTCACAAGTATATAAGCATGCAATGCGCTAATAACAACATGAATATGTTGAAATGAAAGGTAAATGCAACAATAAGGAATCTACATTAGTTATACGAGTCATACAGTTTGTCATTTGAAATCACACGAATCGTGGTGTTTGGAAAAATAGGGGCTACGGTGTTTTTTAAGAAAAAGGGTACGCCCTTTGAAATATCCGTAGAATCCCTTGGCATGTCTTTAAAATACTCACGATTCGTTAGTTTTGAAATAGGTATGACTCGAGTTTAGTCTAACATCTACAAGTAGCTACAGGACTGAACTAACAGACTCATAGAAAAGGTAAGGGAAAACTACCTAAGTCTGAGTCGATATATATAAATATAATAGTCGGTGATCCCGCCTCAATAGTATCACATACGATACAATATATAACATGACATCCTCGAGTCAAGAGTGCGGATCTATCATCAGTATAAAGCTCGTATGGTAAATCCATCGTACGACATCCTAATCTGAGTACGGGTCGAATCTCACATTTATCTCATCATTTATCTGGTATCCTTATAATTATATCCTATATTAGGGGTACCGATCTAAGTCTAGTTCAAACTGATACCATCTGCGAATATATGCGTGTATGAAAACACACGTCTAAAGGCCCTCTATAATCCCATGTCGTATCTCATAATACGAATCAAAACATATCACCGATCTCATAGTATCATGCCTAAACTCATCGACTCATCTCTAAGTACTATGTACAATTCTCATCATCCATGTAAGTATACGTATATATATATATATATATATATAGTCCCACACCTATGTGTGTGTGTGTATATATACATATACCCATATACGCACAAGTAAAACAAAGTAAGCATATGTGTGCGTGTGGGTGTGAACCTTATTCTAGCGCTCGCGACTAAACTAACTAGCGACACTAACTTCCAATTATACTAAAATTATCCATGACTCTCAAAGTCTATCTAGATAATCATAATCTCAAAATAAACATGTAAATATATCCATATTATATGTACCATACACTACACTACGAACTGCGAGGGTGCTATACGCCATCCACCTAACTTCCCCCATAGATATATATTTACTCACCTTGATCTTTGATTGCCGTTGTCGATGTCGCCTCGCGCTTGCCTGTCGTTCAAGTTCACTCGAGGGTACCTACACATCATAACATATCGTGCCGCATTAAAATCCATTTCAAAACCAAAATGACACACGAATCTCACATAGGTCAAAACCTATGGTCTACTGATGCAAATCAACCAAATAACACTCGATATAGACGTACAAACGTCAAATGACCGAATACAATACCAAATACTAAAACCAAGAATTCAAAATACGTAAAACATAACCCCGAATCAAAACAGCAACTCAAGAATTCACTCCCAGATTTTAGTTCAGGTAAAAACAAGGTGCACAAACAGTACTAAGGTGCTATATAGGAGGTATGTGAGCTACAGAAGCAACCTGGACACCATCACCCACCAAGTGGCCGGCCACTTACCCTAAAATTCCGGCCTGTTCAGTTTAGGGGGATCTGTTGGGGCTTGTTCATAGGGTGGTCTCGTAGGGTCTTAATTAGGTCAATGGTATTGTTTGGTTTTCTTGCAAAACTCCCGAGTCACTCCAGATTCCCTGTAGGCGTCATCACAAAACCGAAACAGGAGTTGCTAGATTCAGTGTTTTGGATTAGTCACTAATTTCAATCACTAAGGGGGGTTTGTATTTATCAAAAGCACTCACCTGCACCATCACAACTCAAGGAAAACCCCTAACCCTCATCTAGAATTTTCAAAGTTCATTAAACCTCACAATATCACTTCTAAACTAAACTAGAATCTAAAGTAAATGAAATACTACACTACTTGTGAAAGAATACCTCATTTGGCAACTCAAGAATTTTCTTGAGTTGCCCCAAGTCTCCAAAATCCATCCTTTCTTGATCCAAAGTGCATCTAGTGAGCTTGTGCATGTTTTTAATGAAGTGGGGATGATGTTTTGATGAGTTTTTGAGTGTGTTAGTGAGGGTTTTGTGGAGGAGGGAGATGGCGGCTGCCATGGTTGAAGAAGGAGGAGGGATGATGAAAAGAATGAAGTGAAGAGAATGCTCCAAGTCAACCAAGACCCCTCACCCTCTCTTTTGCCCATACTTATTTGTTTATATTTTCTTTCCTTTTTCTTTTCTTTGTATTTCCTTATGTTAACCTTTTCATTTTAATACCAAACATTCATGAAAAAATAAGAAAAGCTACGCAAGAAAAGTGTAACAATGTGTAATATGACATGGTGCATGTCATGTGCACAAATCCGGATTAATTCAAGATTTGCGATATTTAATCGCGATTAGCATTAAAATTGAATATAATTAATCATAAAAATTCATAATTTGCCTAAATCACATAAAACACCTTCATTTTCATAGTTCCTACAATTTTCCAAATATTTCCCAATTTATCGGTATTTAATTATACCGCATTAATAAAATATTCATAATATTTATTTTTTAATTATATAAATTTTCTAAAATAATATTTTATTTTCCTGAAATGTTACAGTCTCCTCCACTTAAAGAAATTCGGTCCCCGAATTTAAATTTAAACCCCTCAAATACTAAAACATTTCAGTAAAATGATCAAGTCGTCGGGGCTCCGAAATCATAAATACATAAAACATATCGTAGCGCAATGCATGCGCATGAAAAATGAGCATATAAACCAAAAATCAAAACTCCGTCAAGCATCCCGCAATCATCGGAGTTATGGCGAAGACATAAATTTCAAAGCCCAAAACGAAAACCAACAAGATATACTCGAGACTATAATATGTACATAGTACGCATCGTTGAAACATCTGAAGGAAATGCATGCCAAACTCTTTTCAAATCGCTATGCGATACGCGTATAACTGCACAGTGGCGGACGTCTATTGTAAGAAAATAACTATATATATATACCCTTTGTTTGATATACACGCTTCGCCGTTTTGAAAACAATTTTAGATGGGTTTCCTTTATAAAATGCTTCGTGTCATCTCGAACACGTAGGTAAATACTGAGACTATAGCTCTTTATTTGGAAATCCCTTCGATAACTATCAATGCATGCAAAAATATATTCAGGTACTGTCCTCGAACTAGTCCTGATCAGCTGTTATACCAAATAGTAAATATCATAAAAACATACTGCTCAAAATCAATCCCAAAATGTATCTAAAAATGCCACGTACGTCTGGTGCGCACGGAAATCGAAATCCATGAATGTGCCATATATGTGCACGGAAACAAAATGTAAGTGCAACGGGTGTGCATGAAACACCTGTCAAAGGCAACGGGTGTGCCCAACAGCAATATCAGGTGCATATGTTATGCACGAAGAATCTCGATTTAGTGCATCTGGCATGCACCAAAATCGCATCAAGCGCCCAAGTATGCGCAAGAATCCAAATCAAGTGCACAGGGTGCACGAAAACAAATATCGAATATCACAATCGAAATCGACGGTATACAACACATTTCAATACAAATCCAAATCAGATATATCGTGGTATATAATCTCACAACCAAGTGCATCAACGTGCACAAAATCGAATCAAAATACTAAAAGTGCATGAAAACTATGTCAAAAGCATAAGTCAAATCGCATGCATGCTATAGGCATGAAATCAAAATCAACATCTCGAATGACATCACATCGAAGTCAAGTGCAACTGTGGTGCACAAAATCTCAATCATGAAAATAAATCGCCCAAAATACCGAAATAAAAAATGACGGAAATAGTCCCGCTCTAGCAAATCCTCTAGAGATCTCTGTCCAACTGTCATGGTCACTCATAACATATCTCGTCGACGATGACGAACTCTGGCCTGCTGGGTGTGCGCAATATGACCGATCCTGGGTCCAAGTCTTCTCGTATAGTATTCCAGAAAGGTTCTGTCGAAGTCTCTCCCCAAATCTCGTTGCTGCCGAACTCCCCGGAAGTCATCACCCTTTTGCTAAATCTATTTCTTGTTCCGGAATGGCTGCATACTCATCGCAGCTCCTTCTGGAAGGTATTTCCATATACAACGCCTCTGCATGCGTATCACATCTCTGATGTCAGCGGAGTAGAACGTCATCTCGTCGAAATCTCGTACGAACCTCTTACTCCACCTTTCTCTAATGTCGACTAATTCGGACTCGTCTTTTCGTGGCTGCATGGACTGCGCTCCAACGGCTATACGCATATTTGGAGTCTCCTAAGCAATGTATCCCATCACATGATATCTGAATGGCGTCAAACCTTTCGATTGATTCGTAAAAGTTCCAAAATCCCCTAAGAGCTCAACATCTTGAGTACAGTTTAATAGTATTCCAGTACATGCCACAGTAGCTGTGGACCAGCCGTAGAAGGGCAAACCCAAGCCTCATTAATAGCACCGCGGAACTGCTGCAAACCCTAAGGTTTCAAAGCGTTCTCATTGTCATTATATTGAGTTAGGGTTTCATTCTTCTAGAGGGTCCACGGAATTTCTTTCATGTTTTTCCGAATACTTCGAACTTGGAAAAATGGGCTTCTGCCATTTGATCGTCTTCTTTCAACTCCTAACGTACCTGTGCGAAGTCGTCTCTAGCTGGAATCAATCAATCTGATGACCTCGCATCGGGGTAGGCAACGAATCATATGTCCTAGTCATTCTCCTTTGGGTGACTAGCGATCTTCTATCATATCTCTAATTATAACTCGTGCGGCATTAGCTTCAAACATCTGGGGCGATATCTTTTCAATCGCAGCAATCACTGGCTCATTCGTCCGCACACTGAAAAGTGCCTCAATCATCAAAATAATCGGTGCATTGACGGTCATCACATTCTGGTTGGCCTCTAGTAGTGGCCCAATCCTCAGGTGCTGATCTGCACGTCCAAGAAATCTCGTAAAAGCGATCCATCAAACGCTCATGGCACGAAAACACAGTAGGACGATACATCTATGCAATCGTGTGTCCTTGGAATCATGCCCTGGCCAATCCTCGTCCGTGACGAGCTCGTGCTGACCTCAACTCTAGCCGTAGCTCTCTCTGCCCGTGTAATCGTGGCAGCAAAAACCATAAACCAATATCGATGAGAATAGATCATAGGAATGAATATAATGATGTGCAAGGAAATGTACATCCTAAGGCTCCTTAAGTGGAGTAGAGTATCATAAGTATGCTACGGAACATACACACGGTACGTCACTCTCCTTAAGTCATCTACTCCATCAACCAAGGTCAACCTACGCGACGAAATTTCGAGTCTAATACTCCCTCGACCAAGTCTAAGTTCCGTAAGGTCAAGCCTAGTTTTCGTATATATACAAACACCCTAGGCTCCACATAGTCAAACATAGACTCGAACCAAGGTTAACCTAGCACGTTGATACCAACTTTGTCACGACTCGAAATGGCACGTGACTGGCAGTTGAATCATATGAAGTCTATAAGACCCTATCTAATTCAAGTAATCCAAAAATCCCAAGAATCTAAACCATTTTAAATGAAGAGTAAAGAAAACTTATTTAAAAGCAAGCGGTTTTAATGACATAAGCGAAGTATTGCATTTTTAAAATCTCAAGTCTTTTCTGAAAATTTCGTCAGAGTTTCCTTTATAAATACTGGCCCTAAAAGGGTACACCATGCATAATATGAATAAAAGCATCCCCAAGCGGGAGCTAGCACTTCGTCAATTTACGGTCACAACCACACAATTAATATAATATACAATGCCAAGGGCGAGGATCAAAACTCAAAAGGAAACTCAAAAACATCAAGAAAACCGTAATAATACAACGCGCGACTCTAAGGTCGAAATAATGTACAAGTCTAGTAAATGGAGTTTACTAGATACAACTGAATATAAATGTACAATGGTGGTCACGATGTGAGTGAACCCACCTACAAAAGCAATCACCCGGAATGGAAGCAGTGTGCCAGAAAGCCGCAATGAAACCTGTACGGCAAAAACCCGCAAGAACTGTGGCACAACGGGGGTGAGTTGCCAACTCGTGAGTAGAAAACATCACAGAGCAGAAATCGTATGCATGACTCAATCCTAGGTCAATACGATCAGTAATATATATCCTTAATATGATAAAGTCTGAAGCATGATAAGGTGGTAAGGGTAAATATCTATACATAAGTGTAATACCAAGTGCTCGTGTCAGTGCCTCAGGTAGCAATATATCATAAATATGAGGTATGATCAATGTAACCAACATGAAATCAACGTCAACTATATACTCAAGTCTATAAGTATGTGGATATCAACCAACTATGTAATCAATTCCTGTATGCATGTGGATCTCGTCCACGTGTCAACCAATGACACAACAACATCATGCATGTAAATGTCATAAAAGCATATGCATGAAAGTATGAGGATATAAATCAACGTGTGTCCCTCGCGACACATCAAAATCATGGAACCTGAGTGTCCAGTATCGACACTCAAAACATCATGAAACCCGTGTCCAGCATCGACACGTAAATCCTTATATATCTCAGGCTCCATCAGTCCGGATCAGCCCACGGGCTCCGTTTGCGGGATCGGCCCTCGGGCTCCGGCAGAACGGGTCGGCCCAATATCCATCTCTTGACTCCGGTCGGTATCCTTCGGATAACCTCCAGGCCTAACCAATCACCGGTAGGTAGTGGTCCCTCTGCCAGGCTCACTGTCTACTGCACAGCAAATCTGTTCTTATCCCGGGGTACCATACCGGATCTACCATGTATCCATAATCGGCCTCATCCAGCTCCTTGAATCGGGTATCACTGTCACACGTCTCAGAACCGAGAAAACGCATGGTGGACGCCCTGAAATATCATATCAAGAGAAACCGGGTTTTTAAAACAGTACATACTTTCTTTTGAAATACACACGGTTCTCAAGTCCAGAAATCTCATGGAAACAGCATATCTCAAAGCGTATAATCATAAAGCATGATGTATGCGACATATAATAGAAATGTAAGCATATCCATATATCTTGCAACGTAAAACAGTAATATGCACATATCGAGGGAAAACCGCTCTTTTAAATGAATCTAGTTTTTAAAAATATATCATGCGATTCCCAAATCTCCAAAACTAAGCCAGCATCATCTATGTATGTGCAAACATGTATGTACGCAAGTGTGGGTGTACAATATGTATGCACGCAAGCATGGGTGTACAATATGTATGCACGCAAGTATGGATGTACAATATGTATGCACGCAAGTATGGGTGTACAATATGTATGCACGCAAGTATGGGTGTACAATATGTATGTACGGAAGTATGGGTGTGCAATATGTATGTACACAAGTATGTCATGCAAGGAGTCATATCCTGATGCAACAATCCTACTGTGTGGTGACATGGCAATTATCGATGATGAATTGTGTGAGCTGGAAAGCAGGTGTACGTGGAGCATAAACATCATCGATAATGGTGCTGGTGTCTTGACAACATGGGTTTAATATAACATACGTCACAAGTATATAAGCATGCAATGCGCTAATAACAACTTGAATATATGGAAATGGAAGGTAAATGCAACAATAAGGAATCTACATTAGTTATACGAGTCATACAGTTTGTCATTTGAAATCACACGAATCATGGTGTTTGGAAAAATAGGGGCTACAGTGTTTTTTAAGAAAAAGGGTACGTCCTTTGAAATATCCGTAGAATCCCTTGAAATGTCTTTAAAATACTCACGATTCTTAGTTTTGAAATAGGTATGACTCGATTCTCGTCTAACATCTACAAGTAGCTACAGGACTAAACTATCAGACTCATCGAAAGGCTAAGGGAAAACCACCTAAGTCTTAGTCGATATATATAAATATAATAGTCGGTGATCCCGCCTCAATAGTATCAATTATGATACAATATATAACATGACATCCTCGAGTCAAGAGTGCGGATCTATCATCAGTATAAAGCTCGTACGGTAAATCCATCGTACGGCATCCCAATCTGGGTATGGGTCGAATCTCACATTTATCTCATCATTTATCTGGTATCGTTATCATATAGGGGTACCGATCTAAGTCTAGTACAAACTGATACCATCTGCGAATATATGCATGTATGAAAACATACGCCTAAAGGCCCGCTATAATCTCATGTCATATCTCATAATACGAATCAAAACATAACATCGATCTCATGGCATCATGCCTAAACTAATCGAATCATCTCCAAGTACCATGTACAATCCTCATCATCCATGTAAGTATACTTATACACACACACACACACACATAGTCCCACACCTATGTGTGTGTATATATATACATATCCCCATATACGCACAAGTAAAACAAAGTAAGCATGTGTGTGCGTATGGGTATGAACCTTATTCTAGGGCTCGCGACTAAAATAACTAGCGACACTATCTTCTAATTATACTAAAATTATCCATGACTCCCAAAGTCTATCTAGATAATCATAATCTCAAAATAAATATGTAAATATATCCATATAGTATGTACCATACACTACACTACGAACTGCGGGGGTGCTATATGCCATCCACCTGACTTCCCCCGTAGATATATATCTACTCACCTTTATCTTCGCTTGCCGTTGTCGATGTCGCCTCGCGCTTGCTTGTCGTTCAAGTCCACTCGAGGGTACCCATACATCATAACATATCGTGCCGCATTAAAATCCATTTCAAAACCAAAACGACACACGAATCTCACATAGGTCAAAACCTATGGTCTACTGATGCAAATCAACCAAATAACACTCGATATAGACGTACAAACGTCAAGTGACCGAATACAATACCAAATACTAAAACCAAGAATTCAAAATACGTAAAACATAACCCCGAATCAAAACAACAACTCAAGAATTCACTCCCAGATTTTAGTTCAGGTGAAAACAAGGTGGACAAACAGTGCTAGGGTGCTATATAAGAGGTATGTGAGCTACAGAACCAACCTGGACACCATCACCCACCAAGTGGTCGGCCACTTACCCTAAAATTCCGTCTTGCTCGGTTTGGATGGCTCTGTTGGGGTTTGTTTTCACAGGGTGGCCTCGTTGGGTCTTAATTAGGTCAATGGTATTGTTTGGTTTTCTTGCAAAACTCCGGGGTCACTCCAGATTCCCTGTAGGCGTCAAAGTCGTCACAAAACCGACACGGGAGTTGCTAGATTCAGTGTTTTAGGTTAGTCACTAATTTCAATCACTAAGGGTGGTTTGTATTTATCAAAAGCACTCACCTGCACCATCACAACTCAAGGAAAACCCCTAACCCTCATCTAGAATTTTCCAAGTTCATTAAACCTCACAATATCACTTCTAAACTAAACTAGAATCTAAAGTAAATGAAATAATACACTACTTGTGAAAGAATAGCTCATTTGGCAACTCAAGAATTTTCTTGAGTTTCTCCAAGTCTCCAAAATCCATCTTTTCTTGGTCCAAAGTGCATCTAGTGAACTTGTGCATGTTTTTAATGAAGTGGGGATGAGGTTTTGATGAGTTTTTGAGTGTGTTAGTGAGGGTTTTGTGGAAGAGGGAGATGGGGGCAGCCATGGTTGAAGAAGGAGGAGGGATGATGAAAAGAATGATGTGAAGAGAATGGCCCAAGTCAACCAAGACCCCTCACCGTCTTTCTTTCCCATACTTCTTTCTTTATATTTTCTTTTCTTTTTCTTTTCTTTGTTTTTCCTTATCTTATCCTTTTCATTTTAAAACCAAACATTCATGAAAAAATAAGAAAAGCTATGCAAGAAAAATGTAACAATGTGTAATATGACATGGTGCATGTCATGTGCACAAATCCGGATTAATGCAAGATTAGCGATATTTAATCGCGATTGGCATTAAAATTGAATATAATTAATTTTATAAATTCATAATTTGCCTAAATCACTTAAAACACCTTCATTTTCGTAATTCCTACAATTTTCCAAATATTTCCCAATTTATGGGTATTTAATTATACCGCATTAATAAAATATTCATAATATTTATTATTTAATTATAAAAATTCCCAAAAATAATATTTTATTTTTCTGAAATGTTACAGAGGGCTGGACTAGCCCGGGTGCAAAATTTAAGCAACATTTATTATATATATCATATATATATAGCATTCGTCTCACGCTGTTATATGATCACATCATAGAATTCAACCAGCAGAAGTCAACATATGAAATATTGGATATACTAGGAGATCCGTGTTTTAAATTCAGCCAGTAATGAAAAACATGGATTCCACGGTCGTGATGAATAGCCAAACCCACATCCCTAGACCCCTACGAGAGTGGCAAGAAACCCTGCAAATTTTAGAGTTAGGAGACCCTGTCTCGACTCCTCGAGATGGTCTCCCACTGGACTCTAGAACCCGGTTACTTATGCTCCCCTCTTTGGGTCTATTCTAATGCGGAAAGGTAAATAATATACATCAATGGTAACACCATCCTCAACCCGAAAGTGTCCCAATAAAAGAATATTAAATACAATTTTACATGAATGAAAATTGAAAAACTCTCATCTCACGCAAAAAAACCCGGCTATTCAATCACGACGATCCAATATAGCATATCACAGCAACACATAATATCACATGTCAACAACGTAAGTAATATGTGTATCCCGAATTCCATTAACATATAACAACGAGATCGGGGATACCCCACATATTACACTTACGGTCGTAGAAAAAAAATGAAAAAAATACAATAATTAGAATCCGCAAACTCCTTAGACATCATAAACCCGGAATATCTTATATTCCGAATTTCATGCCTAACCTGTAAACCTTGTATTTAAGTCTCAAATTGAAAACTCTTTTCAATAAGCAGTCGGATAATTCAACAAGATTCCCAACTTTGTGTTCGCGTACTATACGCGATTGCGACGGAGTTTTGATCCGAATCGAAACTCCGTGGCAATCGATCAACCGAGACTAAAATTTTAGATTTATAAAATACTAACTAGTTTTCTCAAAACCAATTGTTGTGGATTCCAAATATTGTATCATATATCATCATAATCTAGACGACGTTAAACATTTCGATCGATTTATTAAACACCATAAAATCCTAGAGACCTCAACAACTTGAGCATCACTAAAAGCACTCAGAAAGTGCCAAATATAATAATGGAGCAGCATAAGAAAAATGATGCCATCATGCCACAAAATTGCGGCGGAACCGCGGCCAAACATAGGTTTAGGACGCGGTTCTGTGGCTCTTTGATGGAATTGGCGCCTCGAATTTCTTGGGGCTCCATTAAATACGCTGCACAAATTTATGTATATTTTTAATCTCGAAAATTTCAACTTTTGAAAAATGGACAGAAACTTGTCAAAAACCGGGCTTCGAAAATCGATCGAACAGTTTAACATCGTAAAGACATACCCTAATGTTCTAGCTTGGCTCTGATACCTTGAAAGTGTATCCTAGAACCACCATAAGGTTTTAATCGGCATCAAGCATAAAATTTTAAAAATTTCTTAGTGCTAAGCTACACTAACCTAGAATCTAACTAGAATATTAGGGTTAACATGATCATAGAGTAAAATATACACTAAGAGAAAGAGACTACAACCTTTGTAGACCATGTCCTTCTCTTCTAAAGTTCCGGGTAGTAGTACCTACGACTCCTCTAGGCTTCACTTGAAGAATGGATCGAGCTTGCTTCACGACCTTCGTATCGAAGATGATCCACCCGAAGTTCCTCTAGGTCAAACTACCTCTTCACTAATCTAGTATTAGTGAAGTAAACAAACTAGTCTAAAGTGCTAATCTAGAGTAGGATGATGAAGTAGGGTGTTTTTGTAAGTGCACGGCGGCGCCCCGGCCGTCAATCCGACGGCCAAATGCGGAAGCGGTGATAAACTTTAAATTTTTCTTGAACTGGCAAACCGCCGCGCACTAATACCCGGATCGAACCATTAATTAGTCCTAGCTAACTACAAGATGGGGAAGAGAGATATACCGACAGATCCGAGTCCTCCGGTCTTCTCGTCGTCGTCCCGATCTCCTGCGGAAACTCCTGTCTCCACCTCGTCGCCGGAAGTGCACCACATCGCCTACTTCTTTTACGGGCTCCCACCTCTATGCCGAGGCAACTCGGGTACGAAGCTGGCTAGTCGACGTGCCCAAGATTTGCTGTAGAATGTGTAGTACTCAAGTCTCACTTTGGGGTTCATGGAGGTGCCATTTTGGTGGAGGAACTGATACAAGATTTTGGAGGAGGAGCTAATATGATTTTTGCCAAGCCAAAAGAGTGTAAATCCCTACACTAGAATTTTGGACAGCCCCCATCAAGAGCAAGGCCGTCCATGACTTGGTGAGTGGAGAGAATGAGAGTGTATTGTGTTAGAAAATGAGAGAGCCATCCAATAATACAATGGAGAGAGAGAGAGTAGGCTATCATGCATAAAGAATCATCACCAAATCAAAACCCACACTCAACCACCTACCACCAACCTCATCATCAACAACCATGATGAGCCAAAAGTCAAGCCATGATCAACTAAAGAAAGTCAAGGTATGGTGCTATAATCATGATACAAATATATGCAAAGACCCCCTCCACAAATGCTTATTTGCAACAATGCAAATAAGCCCTCCTCCACCAATCTTCGGCCAATGAACGATACAAAGGAAATTGGCCGAAACGGAAAGCAAACTGGCAACTCCAGAAAACTGGTCCCGTAATAAATTACAGGAAAACCCCGATATTGTGCATACACACCCGCATTTGTATTCCGACCGAAATACAAATGCAATGAGACAAAATCTACACTGTACTATACTAGGATCCGGCTTATACCAAAGCCGTCTAGTAATATCCGTTCGATCCTGATCCGTGCAATACCGCACGTATTTGATCGAACCCTGCCATATATCCATACGGCCTGTAGTACAAACTGTCCGATCCTGATCCGTGCAATACCGCACGTTTCTGATCGGACCTTGCCATATCTCCATACGGCCTCTACAACTTTTCGCCCGAAAGCTGAGTAACAGAATGTGGGGGACTCTAAAGACTCGTCAACACCTTGGTTGTGGATTTAACCACTAGCAAGTCAGAGGTATAAGCCAATATGTAACGGGCTACCAGGTATTGACTAAAAGGGACGTCTGTGAGCGAACTCAGCCTGACAACCCTACTGAGCCTGTCAGTGACAATATCCGTACAGTCCGGTCCGTTCGTCTATGAGTATCGCATGACGGGCCTAGGGGGTTGGTAAAAGTCAGACCCCCAAAAGCGGTACAAGTCGTGTCGGAGTGTAGCCCAGAACAACCTGAGATACTACTGGAATACCTACCAGTAAATCTCCTGCCTTGGCCAAGGACTTCGTGTAATGGCTCTCCTAGACACAGCATGACCTCACCCCCAATACCGGGAGAGACGAACCCCTGAAGATACGCTCACTGCCTCCATGTGGCTCGGGACTGTACCCAACTAAAACCTGTTTGCACGACTCCTTTGAGCTGTGGTAGGGTAGTAATCAAAGTACAGTGGGAACTCACACGAGACAAATGACGATCCCCAGGTCGATGAACTAACCTGCACACATGTCACCAGGGAACTGCCATCTGACGTCTGGTATATGACCAACTAGCATGTTCCCGGCGAGTCCTGTCCGGTGTACTCATAACCCAATAAGCACCTGTATAAATCTTAGGTGATCCAACTGACACCAGTGGCTTGTGAGACCGGCCACCGCCCCTCGTCGGGGTCTCGACTGTATACACTAGTCTACTCTGGAGTATCGATGCCCAGTCTCGAAACTCACACGACTAGGGACCATTTAAGGATATGCTTATAGACCCCAGCTCCCTCTTATATGATCGCCCTCATAATGCTGGTGGTCAAGCAAGAATCCTAGGGGCTCTATCAACGTGTAATAGCAACTTGTCAGGTCACCTAAAACAGTACACGATGATAAAGGTAAACCAGATAGCATACTATCATCCCGAGTAAGACTGTCCTACCGGGATAGGTCCTCCATCAATCATTGCAATAACGTACCTGTGACCTAATAATTGACTCTGAGGGCACTATCTCCAACAATCTCCCACTTGCACTCAAGGCTAATTATTGCGATGTCGCATACTCACAGCCCGTGTGATACCGAACACCCAACTCCTCTACTAGTCAGTCTCACAAAGCTCGTTTGCGAAACTATTGCGTTCGAGGAATAGCCTTAGTGAGTGGATCCGCTTTGTTGTCTCTTTCCATGTCTCTCTATATCTCAAGTTCGCGAAGAAACCCATCTCCCGAAATGAGCAATACCTGTCTTAGAATGTGTATGGATGTCTGATGGGACATAGCTCATAAATGAACTCCAAATCCAAACTTCTTAGACTGTATCGTCAACTGAACTTAATCAGTATCCTGCGCCATGCCATCCTCAGTATTGCCTTGGACCACCTGTCCAAAATACTGCCCCTCGTCAGAAGGAAAAACTATAGCTCTGACAACCTCCTTGTCGTCCATGTCACCTTGGAAGCCTGGAATGATAACTGTCTCCCACATGAGGCTGTCGTTATCATATCCCTAGAACATCCACTTATGTTCTAAAACTGCTTCCGACTGTTTCTCCAGGATCAGGTCAATATCAACTTATTGCATCTATTGCAAGAACAACATCTGGTGTGGTACTTGACATCTCATGATTGACTCAATTGCCTGAGCAAGTGATCTGCCAATCATGCACATCCCTCTCAAATTTAGTCTGTAAGACCCCTTTAGAGAGGGTGACTCCATCTTCTGCAGGTACACTACCGTGCCAGGAGTCATCCATTCTAAATACCCTTAGAATGCTGTCTAAGTACCCAGATTGGGAAACCACCCAAATCTAGATCTAAAACCATAGATCTACTAACCAGTATGTCTGATACAAAATCCATTTCCTTTGTGGAGAAACCACTGTGTGACGACCAAAGTATAACCGATTGTAGTATAGGAGTTTCCTTTCCTACTATGTGTATGTCATCCAATTACCAGGATATCACACCCTACTACCTTCTCAACAGATCCATCCCCTATTCTGATGAAGTCAAACCTATGACTGTCACGTCAGAAATAGATGATCTATCTCCGCTACATCTGCTCTAGTCTATAAATAGACATAAGCTACCTGTCCACCAATGCTTCCGCTGCTCCCACTGACTACGACAACCCTCTGGCAGAGTCATATAGACGTACACTTCTAAAACTAGTTTAGAACGACGCTATACTCATCCTCCCGCCGGGTCTCGCAGCCTGGAACAACAACAATGGTAATTGTGGGTAAACAAGAACTTCCCTGTCACCGTCCTTGAGGCTACCGTAGTACCTCTCGGGTGCCTGAAGTTACCCACCTTATCTGCGGAGTGGTCAATGGAATGTCAAATCAGATTGAATCTTTAGGTTCCTTATCAAATCTTCAGTAATCGTTTGTGGTTCTGGAATCACTTCCAGTTCTACCATACTCCCACTACTGTTTTTCTGAAAAAATCCATTTTTTAATAAAACTGTGGCGAGTCTAGAACAATATTGATATTGTTCATCCAGATGGTAGAAAGTCAACCCTCGTCATAGCCTGGGTCAACCCACAAACAACCATTATAGAAACGTGCCTTGAGTTGTCCAGTGTCTGGTTTTAATCATAAGCCGGACAACTCCCCGTACCTTAACACCGTTAAGATATGAACTGTTCTATGTCCAATATAGAACCAGAGGCACTGATTTAATTGAACCAGATTCAAATCATGCAACTGTCTCCAGTGCATGTCAACTAAATGGAAGGAGGCCGATCAGCGTTACACAACTTAGGAGCATTTCCAATTATGAGTAACCTGAAAGAGAAGCAAGTTCTCTTAATCATTACTATCAACTGAATACCATATACAAGTATCTACATCTTCGATCACCTTGAAGAATACCGATACTTGCAACACCTGGTTCTCTACTTTATTCAAATACCTATAACTTCTCAAAATCCGGACCCTGTGTTTCCGCGAAACACCTGTCTAAAAACTAGAGAAGTCATAAGTAAACCGAATATAGTACGAGGACCAACCCGTCTGTCCTGATGGACCCTGGACAACATACAATACTCTGTATAAGTCCCTTGAGTCTGATAACTCATTCACTGTGTGTCGTAGGTTGAAAACTGTACTTATGGTTAAGAAGAATTACACCGCTGTTAAATGCTCCTTACCTAACCATCCACTGATATAGGTAAATGTCCTAGACATAATCTCAGAAAGGTATATCTCACTCTATGAAAATAGACGTACAGATATATCAATTTGAAATTGGTGCATAAAAGCGGATATTCAAAACCAAATATTTGCCGACCGGCAAACAGCCCAGGTGATTTCCTCAAATATCACCGATTACAACGAATCCTGATATAATGAGGATAATCACCCAATTCCCAATAACTTACTCCCACTCATCATCTGTAAAACCATACAGATGTGAGAATCATACCCGGTAAATACATACCCTGGAGCAAGTGTCTAACTGGGAAATCAGTTTTCCTTTAACACTACACAGTGAAGCTGAAACATTGAAATGTTTCGATGGGGTATCCTGGTATTCCTAGTAATGCCTCTTCCATTATCCAGATTCACAACTGTAACCGTATATCTCTTTGCCACCTCTCCAAATCCCTTCATATTTCTTTAGTCTTTACCTTCTGCACACCCCTTTAGGCCAAATGGTTTTCTTCCTTCCCTACCGTTCGGCACCAGCCTATGGTTTGGAAGAAGACTATCCAATAAGCATAATGGGTGTACTGTCCCAATCCTAGGAACACTCGCAATGCGAGAGGAGGTGAAGATAAAAGACACCTGAATAAACCTTATTCCTATTTCTCCTGAACCAGAATCCATCCCCGAACTGGAACAAGTTCC
Source organism: Agapanthus africanus (assembly GCA_030015575.1). NCBI lineage: Eukaryota > Viridiplantae > Streptophyta > Magnoliopsida > Asparagales > Amaryllidaceae > Agapanthus > Agapanthus africanus. The sequence continues at coordinate 151,532,551 of JASDDO010000012.1, forward strand.
TTTCGAGTTCGTATATAACCATACGATGGAGTATCCAATAAACTGTGGATCTTCGTAGTGATACGGAGTGTCCTGGAGAAATACAAAGGTGATTTTAGGATTGGCGAAAAGATACTTGGTTTGGTCGTGAATAGCAGTCGCAACTTACTTTGCCCTCTTACTAATCCCTTGCTTTGTCTTAACTGAATACCTTCTGCACACCATCGTTATGCTAATTGGTTTTCTTCATTCCCTACCGGTCGGCACCAGCCTAAGGTTTGGAAGAAGACTATCCAATTTGCGTAATAGGTGTACTATCTCCTAAACCAAGGAGTACTCGCAACCTGAGAGAAGGTAAAAGGAAAAGACAACTGAATAATCCTATCCGTTTCCTCCAGAACCTGAAACCATCCTCGAATTAATTCCTTCGAGTTCGTATCTAACCATACGATGGTTTTTTCCAATGGAAGTGGACGTTCGTAGTAAAACGGGGTGTCCTGGAGAAAAGGGTAAAAGTAGGAGCGGCAATGAGGTCTGCAACTCTGACAATCCAAAAGCCAGTGTTTAAGAAGGTTCGGTCAACTTGGTCACTGAGTCATAGTCTTAGGGTCGGATCAATGGTCGCTGCCATAGAGAGAGAGAAAAGAAACGCTCAGCGTGCACTCTAACCTAGATCAGAATGGTTACCAATATATCTAATCTGGAATCCTCCCACTGTACCTCAAATTCTCCTCCAAACCTGAAAGAAGAATTAGTCGGGGTCACCCGAGGAGTAAACTAACTCATCAGTGGGAATCGGGATCCAACTCTCATCGCATGATAACGTGACGGAATCCGCTCACGTCATCACACTCCAGAAGGTATGCGCATATCTGGCAAGTTTCAGTTCTTTTGAAACTCCCGATGTGATTTCTGCCCCATGCTCTTATGACCTTGACTTTGGCCAACAAATCATAAGTCACATGTCAAGTTCTACCCGTCATTCTCCAGGTTGATTCGAATCCACCCGCACAAGCCCTTGACTTTGGCCAACAAGGCTATACGACTGTTCCAAACCAACGCATCTATCTATGCTGCATATGAATAACCAACAGCTACCAAACACTGTGCCTTGACTTTGGCCAACAAACACAGCTTGAATACTATTGACTACCCATATGAAACGACGGAGGGCTACGAATGGTTTCTGGCGAAAACCTTTAACGTAACGAACTTGATATCGTTGAAGGAACTGATAGCTTTTAAAAATATAGTGACGAAAACCGTTGCTAAAGAGGTCACTCCCGTTGAAGGGATCTCGGCTCTTTCCCCGTAGAATGGGGTGAAGGATATTCCAAATGAATACCGCGATGCAAAGCAAAAGTAATCGGCTATAGTGAAGTTAATGCCCTGACGCAAACTTCTGTCCAAGGGGTCACTCCCGGTGAAGGGATCTCGGCCCTTGCCTCGTCGACTGAGGAGCAGGATATTCCAACTGAATACCACGATGCAAAACAAAAGTGAACATCCTTGCAATAACAGCTTTTTGAAAAGTGTTCCAATAACATCAGATTAGGTTTGTTTTTAACTTGCATTGATCCGAATCAACGCAGTCCCATCAATTGATCACACCAAAAAGAACGAAAATATACTGATGTACGTATATGCCATCCGCATTCGCCACTGGGTCCCGTCATTACCCGTTAGGTTAGCTAACTAACGACAGAGCGGGGACTGGACTAGCGCGGATGCAAAACATATACAACATCTACTAATATATATACCAATATATTATATTTCGCTCAAGGCGTGAAAGAAATGCAACATCACAGAAAAAGTACAGCATCACAGAAACAATACAGATATCTGGGATCCCCGGGTTTCACAGAGCCACTACTGAAACCCGACGTTCCCCTGGTCGTGTGGATAGCCTGCGCAATGAAATCCTAGACCCCTACGGGCGCGGCAAGTTACCCGCCAAAACCTGAAGCGAGGCAGCCCCCATCAGCACCGTGAATGGACCACCCAGCACTTCACGGAATCCGGTAACTTGGGCACCCCTCCTGGGTCAACCTGTACCCCCTACGAGTGCGGCGAATAGCCCGCCAATCCTAGAGTGAAGCCCCCTCCGTCTCAATGCCATGAGATGCGGGCTTGTTGCCCTCTAGAACCCGGCTATCCGTGCACCCCTCCGCGGGGTAATCCTAGTACAGAAAGTAAAATATACATGCAACGGGTACATCGACCGCAACCAGGCCGTGCCCCAAAATAATAATACAAACGGGCAGTGACGGCAGTCCACATGTCGGACGCTCGCCCCGCAATATCAAATGTACATAATACAACCACAACTGTACTAGCATTGCATCCAGGCTATTCCCCACGACCAATCCACAACATCACAGCAAAAACAGAACATCAACGTGAAAATCACGTTCGCAAATCCGTCTAACCGGGCTGTAGCAGTTAGACCGGATTTACCGATCAAGTGACATTCACGGTCGCAGATATAATGTAAATACTGTGAAATAATGTGTTTAAATATCCGATCGATCAAACTTTAACAAGTGGGCCCCTAAGTACTACTGTAGCACATCAAGAAATTCTGGGCCCAAAATTTAACATTCCAAAACCCCTAAAATCACCCCAGAAGCCTACTGTAAAAACCCAACCCACTGAATCCTCCATACTGCGGCGGAACCGCGGCAACAAGTAGGGTTTTGCCGCGGTTCCGCGCTCCCCTGAAGAGATCAGTGTCTCGAATTTTTGCAGAACTCTTAGATCTTCCAGTACACTAGTTTTATACAACCTGAAAAATTTTTGGACTTAAAAATTTTTCGACAGAAAACTGTTGTAAGTGAAAACACGGGTTTTGGGATTTTTGATCGATCGGAAATGAAAACACATTACACCGAGCTAGACTAAGTTAATGGCGAGGCTCTGATACCACTGTAAGTGCACGGCGGCGCCCCGGCCGTCAATCCGACGGCCAAATGCGGAAGCGGTGATAAACTTTAAATTTTTCTTGAACTGGCAAACCGCCGCGCACTAATACCCGGATCGAACCATTAATTAGTCCTAGCTAACTACAAGATGGGGAAGAGAGATATACCGACAGATCCGAGTCCTCCGGTCTTCTCGTCATCGTCCCGATCTCCTGCGGAAACTCCTGTCTCCACCTCGTCGCCGGAAGTGCACCACATCGCCTACTTCTTTTACGGGCTCCCATCTCAATGCAGAGGCAACTCGGGCACGAAGCTGGCTAGTCGACGTGCCCAAGATTTGCTGTAGAATGTGTAGTACTCAAGTCTCACTTTGGGGTTCATGGAGGTGCCATTTTGGTGGAGGAACTGATACAAGATTTTGCAGGAGGAGCTAATATGATTTTTGCCAAGCCAAAAGAGTGTAAATCCCTACACTAGAATTTTGGACAGCCCCCATCAAGAGCAAGGCCGGCCATGACTTGGTGAGTGGAGAGAATGAGAGTGTATTGTGTTAGAAAATGAGAGAGCCATCCAATAATACAATGGAGAGAGAGAGTATGCTATCATGCATAAAGCATCATCACCAAATCAAAACCCACACTCAACCACCTACCACCAACCTCATCATCAACAACCATGATGAGCTAAAAGTCAAGCCATGATCAACTAAAGAAAGTCAAGGTATGGTGCTATAATCATGATACAAATATATGCAAAGACCCCCTCCACAAATGCTTATTTGCAACAATGCAAATAAGCCCTCCTCCACCAATCTTCGGCCAATGAACGATACAAAGGAAATTGGCCGAAACGGAAAGCAAACTGGCAACTCCAGAAAACTGGTCCCGTAATAAATTACAGGAAAACCCCGATACTGTGCATACACACCCGCATTTGTATTCCGACCGAAATACAAATTCAATGAGACAAAATCTACACTGTACTATACTAGGATCCAGCTTATACCAAAGCCAGCTAGTAATATCCGTTCGATCCTGATCCGTGCAATACCGCACGTATTTGATCGAACCCTGCCATATATCCATACGGCCTGTAGTACAAACTGTCCGATCCTGATCCGTGCAATACCGCACGTTTCTGATCGGACCTTGCCATATCTCCATACGGCCTCTACAACTTTTCGCCCGAAAGCTGAGTAACAGAATGTGGGGGACTCTAAAGACTCGTCAACACCTTGGTTGTGGATTTAACCACTAGCACGTCAGAGGTATAAGCCAATACGTAACGGGCTACCAGGTATTGACTAAAAGGGACGTCTGTGAGCGAACTCAGCCTGACAACCCTACTGAGCCTGTCAGTGACAATATCCGTACAGTCCGGTCCGTTCGTCTATGAGTATCGCATGGCGGGCCTAGGGGGTTGGTAAAAGTCAGACCCCCAAAAGCGGTACAAGTCGTGTCGGAGTGTAGCCCAGAACACCCTGAGATACTACTGGAATACCTACCAGTAAATCTCCTGCCTTGGCCAAGGACTTCGTGTAATGGCTCTCCTAAACACAGCACGACCTCACCCCCAATACCGGGAGAGACGAACCCCTGAAGATACGCTCACTGCCTCCATGTGGCTCGGGACTGTACCCAACTAAAACCTGTTTGCACGACTCCTTTGAGCCGTGTTAGGGTAGTAATCAAATTACAGCGGGAACTCACACGAGACAAATGACGATCCCCAGGTCGATGAACTAACCTGCACACATGTCACCAGGGAACTGCCATCTGACATCTGGTATATGACCAACTAGCATGTTCCCGGCGAGTCCTGTCCGGTGTACTCATAACCCAATAAGCACCTGTATACATCTTAGGTGATCCAACTGACACCAGTGGCTTGTGAGACCGGCCACCGCCCCTCGTCGAGGTCTCGACTGTATACACTAGTCTACTCTGGAGTATCGATGCCCATTCTCGAAACTCACACGACTAGGGACCATTTAAGGATATGCTTATAGACCCCAGCTCCCACTTATATGATCGCCCTCATACTGCTGGTGGTCAAGCAAGAATCCTAGGGGCTCTATCAACGTGTAATAGCAACTTGTCAGGTCACCTAAAACAGTACACGATGATAAAGGTAAACCAGATAGCATACTATCATCCCGAGTAAGACTGTCCTACCGGGATAGGTCCTCCATCAATCATTGCAATCACGTACCTGTGACCTAATAATTGACTCTGAGGGCACTATCTCCAACAGTTTTAGCTCACTAGGATTTTCTAAAGCCTTAGGGTTCACAACACATGCGATGGTTAGGGTTAGAAGTAAGAGGAAGAAGAAGAAGGAAATATGAGAGAGCAAAAATGAGCTAAGGAAATGAACTCTTGAAAAAAAATTATCAAGTGAAGAATGGCTCTTTTTAAATGAGTTCACTTATTGAAGCATGGAATAAATTGCAACCATGCTTGTATAGTGAACACAAATGAATAAACAAATGATAAATGCCATGCTTCACCCCATGCTCAAAATATCTCCCATTTTCCACATCATTATTCTATTTTCTCAAAATAGAAAATCCAACCATGCTTCATAAATAATATATATATATATATATATATATATATTATTGGAGATAATGCCCTCAGAGTCAATTATTGGATCACAGGTACGTGATTGCAATGATTGATGGATGACCTATCCCGGTAGGACAGTCTTACTCGAGATGATAGTATGCTATCTGGTTTACCTTTATCATCGTGTACTGTTTTAGGTGACCTGACACGTCGCTATTACACGTTGACAGAGCCCCTAGGATTCTTGCTTGACCACCAGCAGTATGAGGGCGATCATATAAGTGGGAGCTGGGGTCTATAAGCATATCCTGAAATGGTCCCTAGTCGTGTGAGTTTCGAGACAGGGCATCGATACTCCATAGTAGACTAGTGTATACAGTCGAGACCCCGACGAGGGGCGGTGGCCGTTCTCACAAGCCACTGGTGTCAGTTGGATCACCTAAGATGTATACAGGTGCTCATTGGGTTATGAGTACACCGGACAGGACTCGCCGGGAACATGCCAGTTGGTCATATACCAGACGTCAGATGGCAGTTCCCTGGTGACATGTGTGCAGGTTAGTTCATCGACCTGGGGATCGTCATTTGTCTTGTGTGAGTTCCCACTGTACTTTGATTACTACCCTACCACGGCTCAAAGGAGTCGTGCAAACAGGTTTTAGTTGGGTACAGTCCCGAGCTACATGGAGGCAGTGAGCGTATCTTCAGGGGTTCGTCTCTCCCGGTATTGGGGGTGAGGTCGTGCTGTGTCTAGGAGATCCATTACACGAAGCTCTCGGCCGAGGCAAGGAGATTTACTGGTAGGTATTCCAGTAGTATCTCAGGGTGTTCTGGGCTACACTCCGACACGACTTGTACCGCTTTTGGGGGTCTGACTTTTACCAACCCCCTAGGCCCGCCATGCGATGCTCATAGACGAACGGACCGGACTGTACGAATATTGTCACTGACAGGCTCAGTAGGGTTGTCAGGCTGAGTTCGCTCACGGACGTCCCTTTTAGTCGATACCTGGTAGCCCGTTACGTATTGGCTTATACCTCTGACGTGCTAGTGGTTAAATCCACAACCAAGGTGTTGACGAGTCTTTAGAGTCCCCCACATTCAGTTACTCAGCTTTCGGGCGAAAAGTTGTAGAGGCCGTATGGAGATATGGCAAGGTCCGATCAGATACGTGCGGTATTGCACGGATCAGGATCTGACAGTTTGTCCTATAGGCCGTATGGTTATATGGCAGGGTTCGATCAGATACGTGCGGTATTGCACGGATCAGGATCGAACAGATATTACTAGCCGGTTTTGGTATAAGCCGGATTCTAGTATAGTACAGTGGAGATTTTGTCTCATTGCATTTGTATTTCGGTCGAAATACAGATGCGGGTGTGTATGCACAATATCGGGGTTTTCCTGTAATTTATTACGGGACCAGTTTTATGGAGTTGCCAGTTTGCTTTCCGTTTCGGCCGATTTCCATTATTCCGTTCATTGGCCGAAGATTGGTGGAGGAGGGTTTATTTGCATTGTTGCAAATAGGCATTAGTGGAGGGGGTTCTTTGCATCTTGTTGCATCATGATGGCTTTCATGATTAGCACCATCACTTGACTTCTTCTTCTCATGATGGCTTGACTTTTTGAAGCCATCATGCATGAGATGATGGTTTCCTTGGAGTGTTGGATTTGTTGTGATCATTCACTTTTGCATGATATCCTTTGACTTTCTCTCTCTTGCTTAATATGAGTAAGGCTCCCATTATTTTTGAGACTCTCTCCATTCTCACTCTCCTCTCTCTTGATGGCCGGCCAAGCATGGAGGAAGGGTTGCCCATTTTTGTAGTGGGGATTTTTGCTCTCTACTTGCTAGAAAAATCCCCAAGTTCCTCCACATAATTCTTGTATCATCCCTCCACCAAAATGGCACCTCCATGAACCCCAAATGAGACACAAGTTCTATTATACATTCTACAGCATATCTTGGGCACGTCGAGTAGCCGGCTTCGTGCCCGAGTTGCCTCGGCATTGAGGTGGGAGCCCGTAAAAGAAGTAGGCGATGTGGTGCACTTCCGGCGACGAGGAGGAGACGGCACATTCCGCAGGAGATCGGGACGACGACGAGAAGACCGGAGGACTCGGATCTGTCGGTATACTTCTCTTCCCCTTCTTGTTAGTAGCTTAGACTTGTTAATGGTTACGATCCGGATGTTTAGTGCGCGGTGGTGCCGGTTTGCTAAGTCCGCAAAATTAAAGTTTATCACCGCTTCCACATTCCGGCATCGGATTGACGGCCGGGGCGCCGCCGTGCACTTACAGTGGTATCAGAGCCTCGCCATTAACTTAGTCTAGCTTGGTTTTATGTGTTTGCATTTCCGATCGATCAAAAAGTTCCAAAACTGCATTTTAACTTCGCATCAGTTTCTGTTGAAAATTTTTAGTCTCGAAAAATTTTTCAGGTTGTAAAACATTGATGTACTGGAGGTAATAAGCTCACTGTAGAAATTCGACGCAGTAATTCAGTCACCAGAGCGCGGAACCGCGGCAACTACCCCCTTTGGGCTGCGGTTCCGCCGCGCAATGGTGGCCTTACTGCATCGAACTTCTTCAGTTGCTTTCTGGGCTTATAATATGAGTTTTGGAATATTAATTTTGGGCCCAGGTTTTCTTGATCTGCTACAGTATCGCTTGGGGCCCACTTGTTAAAGTTTGATCGATCGAATATTTTAAACACATTTTTCATAGTATTTACATTATATCTGCGACCGTGAATGTCACTCGATCGGTAAATCCGGTCTAACTGCTATAGCCCGGTTAGACGGATTTGCGAACGTGACTTTCACGTTGATGTTCTGTTTTTGCTGTGATATTGCGGATCGGTCGTGGGGGATAGCCTGGATGCAATGCTAGTACAGTTGTGGTTGTATTATGTACATTTGATATTGCGGGGCGAGCGTCCGACATGTGGACTGCCGTCACTGCCTGTTTGTATTATTATTTTGGGGCACGACCTGGTTGCGGTCGATGTACCCGTTGTATGTATATTTTATTTTCTGTACTAGGATTACCCCGTGGAGGGGTGCACGGATAGCCGGGTTCTAGAGGGCAACAAGCCCGCATCTCATGGCATTGAGACGGAGGGGGCTTCACTCTAGGATTGGCAGGCTATTCGTCGCACTCGTAGGGGGTACAGGTTGACCCAGGAGGGGTGCCCAAGTTGCCGGATTCCGTGAAGTGCTGGGTGGTCCATTCACGGTGCTGAAGGGGGCTGCCTCGCTTCAGGTTTTGGCGGGTAACTTGCCGCGCCCGTAGGGGTCTAGGATTTCATTGCACAGGCTATCCACACGACCAGGGGAACGTCGGGTTTCAGTAGTGGCTCTGTGAAACCCGGGGATCCCAGATATCTGTATTGTTTCTGTGATGCTGTTCATTCTCTGTGATGTTGCATTTCTTTCACGCCTTGAGCGAAATATAATATATTGGTATATATATTAGTAGATGTTGTATATGTTTTGCATCCGCGCTAGTCCAGTCCCCGATCTGTCGTTAGTTAGCTAACCTAACGGGTAATGACGGGACCCAGTGGCGAATGCGGATGGCATATACGTACATCAGTATATTTTCGTTCTTTTTGGTGTGATCAATTGATGGGACTGCATTGATTCGGATCAATGCAAGTTAAAAACAAACCTAATCTGATGTTGTTGGAACACTTTTTCAAAAAGCTGTTATTGCAAGGACGTTCACTTTTGTTTTGCATCGTGATATTCAGTTGGAATATCCTGCTCCTCAGTCGACGAGGCAAGGGCCGAGATCCCTTCACCGGGAGTGACCCCTTGGACAAAAAGTTTGCGTCAGGGCAATGACTTCACTATAGCCGATTACTTTTGCTTTGCATCGCGGTATTCATTTGGAATATCCTGCACCCCATTCTACGGGGAAAGAGCCGAGATCCCTTCACCGGGAGTGACCTCTTTAGCAACGGTTTTCGTCACTGTATTTTTAAAAGCTATCCGTTCCTTCGACGATATCAAGTTCTTTACGTTAAAGGTTTTCGCCAGAAACCATTCGTAGCCCTCCGTCATTTCAGACGGGTAGCACGTAGTATTCATGCTATGTTTGTTGGCCTTCGTCAAAGCATAGTGTATGGTAGCTGCTTGTTGCCTTTCTGCAGCATAGATAGATGCGTTGGTTTGGGACAGTCGTATAGCCTTGTTGGCCTTCGTCAAGGGCTTGTGCGGGTGGATTCAAATTAACCTGGAGAATGACGGGTAGAACTTGACATGTGACTTATGATTTGTTGGCCTTCGTCAAGGTCATAAGAGCATGGGGCAGAAATCACATCGGGAGTTTCAAAAGAACTGAAACTTGCCAGATATGCGCATACCTTCTGGAGTGTGATACCGTGAGCGGATTCCATCACGTTATCATGCGATGATAGTTGGATCCCGATTCCCACTGATGAGTTAGTTTACTCCTCGGGTAACCCCGACTAATTCTTTTTTAGGTTTGGAGGAGAATTTGAGGTACAGTGGGAGGATTCCAGATTAGATAAATTGGTAACCATTCTGATCTAGGTTAGAGTGCACGCTGAGTGTTTCTTTTCTCTCTCTCTTTGGCAGCGACCATTGACCCGACCCTAAGACTTTGACTCAGAGACCAAGTTGAACGAACCTTCTTAAACACTGGCTTTTGGATTGTCAGAGTTGCAAACCTCATTGCCACTCCTACTTTTACCCTTTTCTCCAGGACACCCCGTATTGCTACGAACGTCCACTTCCATTGGACAAAACCATCGTATGGTTAGATACGAACTCGAAAGAATTTATTCGAGGATGGTTTCAGGTTCTGGAGAAAACGGATAAGATTATTCAGTTGTCTTTTCCTTTTACCCTCTCTCAGGTTACGAGTACTCCTTGGTTTAGGGGTAGTACACCTATTACGCAAATTGGATTTTCTTCTTCCAAACCTTAGGCTGGTGCCGACCGGTAGGGAATGAAGAAAACCAATCAGCATAACGATGGTGTGCAGAAGGTATTAAGTTAAGACAAAGCAAGGGATTAGTAAGAGGGAAAAGTAAATTGCAACAGATATTCATGACCAAACCAGGTATTTCTTCGCCAATCCTAAAATCACCTTTGAATTTCTCTAGGACACTCCGTATCACTATGAAGATCCACAGTTTATTGGATACTCCATCGTATGGTTATATACGAACTCGAAAGGAACTTGTTCCAGTTCGGGGATGGATTCTGGTTCAGGAGAAATAGGAATAAGATTTATTCAGGTGTCTTTTATCTTCACCTTCTCTCGCATTGCGAGTGTTCCTAGGATTGGGACGGTACACCCATTATGCTTATTGGATAGTCTTCTTCCAAACCATAGGCTGGTGCCGAACGGTAGGGAAGGAAGAATACCATTTGGCCTAAAGGGGTGTGCAGAAGGTAAAGACTAAAGACATATGAAGGGATTTGGAGAGGTGGCAAAGAATTATACGGTTATAGTTGTGAATCTGGATGATGGAAGAGGCATTACTAGGAATACCAGAATACCCCTACGAAACATTTCAATGTTTCAGTCTCACTGTGTACTGTTAAAGGAAAACTGATTTCCCGATTAGATACTTACTCCAGGGTATGTATTTACCAGGTCTGATTCTCACATCTGTATGGTTTTACAGATGATGAGTGGGAGTAGGTTATTGGGAATTGGTTGATCATCCTCATTATATCGGGATTCGTTGTAATCGGTGATATTTGAGGAAATCACCTGGGCTGTTTGCCGGTCGGCAAATATTTGGTTTTGAATATCCGCTGTTATGCACCAATTTCAAATTGATATATCTGTACGTCTATTTTCATAGAGTGAGATATACCTTTCTGAAATTATGTCTGCGACATTTACCTATATCAGTGGATGGTTAGGTAAGGAGCATTAAACAGCGGTGTAATTCTTCATAACCAAAGGTACAGTTTTCAATCTACGACACACAGTGAATGAGTTATCAGACTCAAGGGACTTATACAGAGTATTGTATGTTGTCCAGGGTCCATCAGGACAGAGGGGTTGGTCCTCGTACTATATTCGGTTTACTTATGACTTCTCTAGTTTTTAGACAGGCGTTTCGTGGAAACACAGGGTCCGAATTTTGAGAAGTTATAGGTATTTGAATAAAGTAAAGAACCAGGTATTGCAAGTATCGGGATTTTTCAAAGTGATCGAAGATGTAGATACTTGAGTATGGTATTCAGATGATAGTAATGATAAAGAGATCTTGCTTCTCTTTCAGGTTACTCATAATTGGAAGCATTCCTAAGTTGAGTAACGCTGATCGGCCTCCTTCCATTTAGTTGACATGCACTGGAGACAGTGCATGATTTGAATCTGGTTCAATTAAATCAGTGCCTCTGGTTCTATATTTGATATAGTACAGTTCATATCTTAACATTGTTAAGGTACGGGGAGTTGTCCGGTTTATGCTTAAAACCAGACATTGGACAACTCAAGGCACGTTTCTGTAATGGCTGTTTGTGGGTTGACCCAGGCTATGACGAGGGTTGACTTTCTACCATCTGGATGAACAATAGCAATATTGTTCTAGACTCGCCACAGTTTTAAATTAAAAATGGATTTTTTTCCAGAAAACAGTAGTGGGAGTATGGTAGAACTGGAAGTGATTCCAGAACCACAAACGATTACTGAAGATTTGATAAGGAACCTAAAGATTCAATCTGGATTGACATTCCATTGGCCACTCCGCAGATAAGGTGGGTAACTTCAGGCACCCGAGAGGTACTACGGTAGCCTCAAGGACGGTGACAGGGAAGTTCTTGTTTGCCCACAATTACCATTGCTGTTGTTCCAGGCTGCGAGACCCGGCGGGAGGATGAGTATAGCGTCGTTCTAAACTAGTTTTAGAAGTGTACGTCTATATGACTCTGCCAGAGGGTTGTCGTAGTCAGTGGGAGCAGCGGAAGCATTGGTGGACAGTTGGCTTATGTCTATTTATAGACTAAAGCAGATATAGCGGAGATAGATCATCAATTTCTGATGTGACAGTCATAGGTTTGACTTCATCAGAATAGGGGATGGATCTATTGAGAAGGTCGTAGGGTGTGATGTCATGGTATTTTGTATGACATACACAGAGTAGGAAGTGATATTCCTACACTACAATCGGTTATACTTTGGTCGTCACACAGTGTTTTCTCCACATGGGACTTGGACTTTATGTCTGACATACTGGTTACTAGATCTATGGTTTTAGATCTAGATTTGGGTGGTTTCCCAATTAAGGGTACTTAGACAGCATTCTAAGGGTATTTAGAATGGACGACTCCTGGCACGGTGGTGTACCTGCAGGTAATGGAGTCACCCTCTCTAAAGGTGTCTTACAGACTAAAGGGGAGAGGGACGTGCATGATTGGCAGATCACTTGCTCAGGCAATTGAGTCAATCATGAAATGTCAAGTACCACACCAGATGTTGTTCTTGCACTAGATGCAATAAGTTGACATTAATCCAATCCTGGAGAAACGGTCGGAAGCAGTTTTAGAACATAAGTGGATGTTCTAGGGATATGATAACGACAGCCTCATGTGGGAGACAGTTATCATTCTAGGCTTCCAAAGTGATATGGACGACAAGGAGGTTGTCAGAGCTATAGTTTTTCCTTCTGACGAGGGGCAGTATTTTGGACAGGTGGTCCAAGGCAATACTGAGGGAGGCAAGGCGCAGGATACTGATTAAGTTCAGTTGACGATACAATCTAAGAAGTTTGGATTTGGAGTTCATTTATGAGCTATGTCCCATCAGACATCCAGACACATTCTAAGACAGGTATTGCTCATTTCGGGAAATGGGTTTCTCCGCGAACTTGAGATATAGAGAGACATAGAAAGAGACAACAAAGCGGATCCACTCACTAAGGCTATTACTCGAACGCAATAGTTTCGCAAACGAGCTTTGTGAGACTGACTAGTAGAGGAGTTGGGTGTTCGGTATCACACGGGCTGTGAGTATGCGACATCGCAGTAATTAGCCTTGAGTGCAAGTGGGAGATTGTTGGAGATAATGCCCTCAGAGTCAATTATTGGATCACAGGTACGTGATTGCAATGATTGATGGTGGACCTATCCCGGTAGGACAGTCTTACTCGAGATGATAGTATGCTATCTGGTTTACCTTTATCATCGTGTACTGTTTTAGGTGACCTGACACGTTGCTATTACACGTTGATAGAGCCCCTAGGATTCTTGCTTGACCACCAGCAGTATGAGGGCGATCATATAAGTGGGAGCTGGGGTCTATAAGCATATCCTGAAATGGTCCCTAGTCGTGTGAGTTTCGAGATAGGGCATCGATACTCCATAGTAGACTAGTGTATACAGTCGAGACCCCGACGAGGGGCGGTGGCCGGTCTCACAAGCCACTGGTGTCAGTTGGATCACCTAAGATGTATACAGGTGCTCATTGGGTTATGAGTACACCGGACAGGACTCGCCGGGAACATGCCAGTTGGTCATATACCAGACGTCAGATGGCAGTTCCGTGGTGACATGTGTGCAGGTTAGTTCATCGACCTGGGGATCGTCATTTGTCTTGTGTGAGTTCCCACTGTACTTTGATTACTACCCTACCACGGCTCAAAGGAGTCGTGCAAACAGGTTTTAGTTGGGTACAGTCCCGAGCCACATGGAAGCAGTGAGCGTATCTTCAGGGGTTCGTCTCTCCCGGTATTGGGGGTGAGGTCGTGCTGTGTCTAGGAGAGCCATTACACAAAGCCCTCGGCCGAGGCAAGGAGATTTACTGGTAGGTATTCCAGTAGTATCTCAGGGTGTTCTGGGCTACACTCCGACACGACTTGTACCGCTTTTGGGGGTCTGACTTTTACCAACCCCCTAGGCCCGCCATGCGATGCTCATAGACGAACGGACCGGACTGTACGGATATTGTCACTGACAGGCTCAGTAGGGTTGTCAGGCTGAGTTCGCTCACGGACGTCCCTTTTAGTCGATACCTGGTAGCCCGTTACGTATTGGCTTATACCTCTGACGTGCTAGTGGTTAAATCCACAACCAAGGTGTTGACGAGTCTTTAGAGTCCCCCACATTCAGTTACTCAGCTTTCGGGCGAAAAGTTATAGAGGCCGTATGGAGATATGGCAAGGTCCGATCAGATACGTGCGGTATTGCACGGATCAGGATCTGACAGTTTGTACTATAGGCCGTATGGCTATATGGCAGGGTTCGATCAGATACATGCGGTATTGCACGGATCAGGATCGAACAGATATTACTAGCCGGTTTTGGTATAAGCCGGATTCTAGTATAGTACAGCGGAGATTTTGTCTCATTGCATTTGTATTTCGGTCGAAATACAGATGCGGGTGTGTATGCACAGTATCGGGGTTTTCCTGTAATTTATTACGGGACCAGTTTTATGGAGTTGCCAGTTTGCTTTCCGTTTCGGCCGATTTCCATTGTTCCGTTCATTGGCCGAAGATTGGTGGAGGAGGGTTTATTTGCATTGTTGCAAATAGGCATTAGTGGAGGGGGTTCTTTGCATCTTGTTGCATCATGATGGCTTTCATGATTAGCACCATCACTTGACTTCTTCTTCTCATGATGGCTTGACTTTTTGAAGCCATCATGCATGAGATGATGGTTGCCTTGGAGTGTTGGATTTGTTGTGATCATTCACTTTTGCATGATATCCTTTGACTTTCTCTCTCTTGCTTAATATGAGTAAGGCTCCCATTATTTTTGAGACTCTCTCCATTCTCACTCTCCTCTCTCTTGATGGCCGGCCAAGCATGGAGGAAGGGTTGTGTAACGTCTTCAAAATAATAAAATATGATTTTTGGGAAATTTTATAATTTAATATTATTTTAATGAATATTTTAATATTCTGGTATAATTAAATACAGATAAATGGGGAAAAATTATGGAAAATTCTAAAATAAGGTATTTTAAGGAATTGCCTCGTTTTCTGTGCATGCCCCCATTTCCTCTAGTTTTGACCCTGAGTATGTCTAGTTTTGACTGATTCCATCTAGGGTGAAATCTGGGTTGATTTTTCTATGTTGGTGTATAATTTGGGACTTGTTTTAGCATGGATTTTGGTATTTGGTGATTCATTCCTGTCGGATGGCGTTTGGACGTCAACGACAAGTGGATTTTGATTGTGTTTACATGCGAGTCGATAGGTTTTTACCTATGCGGGTAGCGTGTGCTATTTTGGTTTCCGATGAGATTTTCATGTGCTTTAGCATTGTGATATACTTGTAGGTACCCCGCGTGATGTTGAGGCAAAGGAGGTGAAGATAGCGACATCGGCTTTGGCACACGAGAAGCAAGGTGAGTAGATTATATCTACAGGGGGAAGTCGGGTGGATTGCGTATAGCACCCCCGCAGTCCGTAGATAGATTATTATGTAGTTATCGTGATATTAGGTGTATTATGGATAGTACAGGGTTAGAAGTGACTAGTGCAGTTCATAGTCGCGAACCCTAGGATAGAATTACACCTATACACACACCCTTGCTTATCACTTGTACTTGCACTATGATTGATGATATGTGATGACTTTGGAGATGAGTCGATGATGTGGGCTTGGTGCCCTGAGATCATGATTTGATACGATTCATATGTGGGATATGACTTGTGATTCTTGCGGGCTTGGGATATGTGTTTACCTTCACATGCATACTTTACTGATGTTACCGTTTTGTACTAGACATAGAGTAGTACTCCAGACTATATGTTCTGATGATGGTGATATCTGTTATGTGATGAGACAGTGAGATGTTGACCCGTACCCAGATTTGGGATGCCGTACGACGGATTTACGTACAAGCTATATTTTGATGATTGATCCGCACTCTTGACTTGTGATGTCTGATTATAGATAGGGTATCGGATATGATATTATTGAGGCGGGATCACCGACTAATATATATACATGTATGTATATGTATCGACTCAGATGTTAGGCGGTTTCCTCACCCGTAGCTCTACTTGTTAGTTCAGCCGTATAGTTTAAGATGGTTGTTAGATTAGATTAGACTCCTACCTATTTCAAAAACTAACGAATCGTGGGTATTTTAAAAGACAGCCCAAGGGATCTTACGGATATTTCAAAAGACGTATCTTTTCATAAAAACACCGTAGCCCCTATTTTCAAAACCCCATGATTCGTGTTATTTCAAAAGGCACCAATTGTAGAGGTTATTTTAGATTAATGCAGATTAGTTATAGTTGCGTCTAGTATTCAGCTTCCGCTCATTATTGTGGTTCGCATCGCATCGCATGCTTATATTATGTTTCATACTCCTTTATTGATGTTATGCTGTTAGGACACCAGCACCATTACCGATGATGCGTATGTACCACGTACACTTACTTGCCGGCTCACACACATCTTCATCGGTAATTGCCATGTCACGTACACCTTAGAAAATATTATTGCATCGACATAGGTTGTTAGCTAATAATTTAGACATGATATTAGTGTACTTGCCGTATATGCTAGATTAGACATTGTAATTATTAGTTGTTACATCATGCATGTTATTATTCATGGATTTTTATGCCTGTATGCACTGTTTACATGCTATTGAGGATTGGATTCGGATTTCCATGAGATTTTCTGGATTTGGGGGAAAACCGCAAAACTTATATAAACTTCTTTTCTCTCTTTAAAATAAAAAGTGCGGTTTTCCCATGATGTATGAGTCGTCCACCATGAGTTTGCTGATGGATTTGGAAACCCGATTCGAGGAGACGGATGAACCGTTTCGGGTACATGGTGGACCCGGTAAGGTGCCCCGGGGCAAGAAGCGCGTGGTGATGACGATGTGAGCCTGGCAGGGGAGCACTACCTACCGGTGATTTTACCCGACGCGTCGGATATCCGGAGGATACCGTCGTGGTCTTGAGATGGATGGTAGGGGCCGGTCTGGACTGACGGCGCCCTAGATATTATGATTGAGACATTGGGATTTCGAGATTTCGAGGTACAGAGACTGTGATACAGAGATATCGAGATATTGGGATTACGTTTTGTGCCGATGCTAGGCACTGTTTTATGCTGATTTCATTATGATACCTCAACTAAAAATACAAGGGAAATCTCACTAAATTATGAAAACAGTTTCTTCATTTACATGTATTCTGCTTTCATGCATTCATACCTCATATTCATGACATACTATTACCTGAGGCACTAGCACGAGCACTTGGCACTACATTCACGTATAGAGATTACATTGCCAGTTTAGCATGCTTCAGCTTTATTCATATTGAGGTTTCTTTATATCTGATCGTATTGACCTAGGTTGGGTCATGCATTCGATCTCTGCTTGTAGATATCTTTCTATTCACGAGTTGGCAACTCACCCCCGTTGTGCCCCAGTTCTTGCAGGTTTGCCGTACAGTTCTATAGCGGCATTTCTGGCACACTGCTTCCTTTTGGGTGATTTGCTTGGATAGGTGGGTTCTTTTGTATCAGAACCGCCGTTGTATTTATATTATTCATTGTATCTAGAATATCCATCAACCAAAACTCGTATATTGTTTCAGACCTAGACTAGTGATGTATTATTCGACCATAGAGTCGCGCTTAGTAGTGTTGCGGTTTTCTTGTTGCTTTTGAGCTTTCTTTTGGATTTGATCCTCGCCACTTGGCGTTGTATATTATTGTTGCATGTGTGGTGGTGACCGTCGATTGACGAAGAGCTAGCTCCCGCTTGGGGATGCCTTTATCATTGCATATATTGTTATCCTTGTTATACCCCATTCGGGGCCAGTTTTACAAAAGAAACTCTGCCGAAATTTTTAGAAAAGACTGTACTGTTTTTAAAAATGCATATTCGGCTTAGTTATTTAAAAACCTTGATTTCAAACATGTTTTTCTTCACTTCTTTAAACCAGTTTCTTTACTTATTCTTAAAAATGGTTTTAGATTTCTGGGCTTTTGGCTTACTTGGATCAGATGGAGTCCTATAGACTTCATATGGTTCAAGGGCCAGTCACGTGCTCTTTCGGGTCGTGACAAAGTTGGTATCAGAGCGCTAGGTTGACCTTGGTTCGAGTCTGAGTTTGACTATGTGGAGCCTAGGGCGTTGTTTATATACGAAACTTAGGCTTGACCTTACGGAACTTAGACTTGGTCGAGGGGGTATTCGACCCGAACATTCGTCGTATTAGGATGACCCTTGGTTGATGGATTAGGTGACTAAAGTAGAGTGACGTACCGTTGGTATGTTCCGCGGCATACTTACGACACGCCACTCCGCTTAAGGAACCATAGGATGTACATACTTTCGAGATCAGTGATTCTCTTCATATCCTGGATTATACATCCATTTGAGATCCTCGATTCTATTAGTTTCATGATCATACCTCCATTGATGCTGTTCCTTCCTATGATCATGTATCCACTTTGGATCTGTTGTTTCCTTTCTTGCCATTGATGTGCTCTCTTTGATACTCGACTGAGGTTCCTGTCGCCATGTTTGAGCGCAGTTTGGGCTGCTGCTAGGGTTACGGCCGGTGTGAGCTCGTTTGGTACGAGGGCCGACCATTGTGTTTTCTGGTGACATGGGAACGTCTCGAGTTAGTGTTGGTGATTGTGACCTCTAGTGGAGGCGAGTGCTTGGTCTTGCACCGGATGATCGGGCCATTGTTAGAGCTGCCAGTTGAGAGAGGACTGTTGATGTACAGCATACCTTAGAGATTGTGATGTCGCCTACCGTGCAGACAGATGGACCAGCTGTTGCTGAGATTGACAGGATGTCGCTTCCGAAGCTTACGAGCTGAGATTGCCGTAGCTTTCAGGCAGATATGAGACAGATGACAGCTAGTCTACCCGATTTGAGAGACGAAGGTGATTCGTCCGATTTTGCGCCGGAGCGGGCCCTGATGAGTTGAAGATTTCCAGTGTGGAGAGTCTTACTCAGATCTAGAGCAGACCGACTCAGAGATGACCGCCTATGTATTGCCTTTCCTGGAGGATTGAGGCGCTGTTCGGCGTACAGGAGAATAAGCTAGTTGCTGCTGCAAATGACGAGATGTCGCCCAGATGGTTGGAGCTACTGCAGCGTGAGCATATACTTAGAGAGATGATAGCGAGTCGCTAGTCACCTGAGGATGAATGACTAGGACAGGTGGTTCGTTTGTTTACCGATGCGAGGTCATCAGATAGATTGTTTCCAGCTAGAGACGACTTCACGCAGGTTCGTTGAGAGTCGATAGAGACGATCGAATGTCAGGAGCCCATTTTCCAAGTTTAAAATATACGGAAAGACATGCAGGTGATTCTATGGACTCTCTAGAAGAATGAAGCCCTAACTCGACTTAATGACCGTGTGAAAGCCTTTGAACCTTCGGGTTTGCGGCGGTTCCTCGGCGCCATTAGTGAGGCTTGGGTTTGCCCTTCTACGGCTGGACCACCGACGCTGTGGCATGTACTCGATACTATTAAACTGTACCCATGATGTGATCTCTTGGGGGATTATGAGGATCTGACGAGTCGATCGGATGGTTCGACATCTTTCGGATATCGTGATGGGACACTGCTTGGGAGACTCCAGATGCGAGCGTAGCCGTCGGAGCGCAGTTCGTGTAGCCACGATGAGTTAAGTCCGAATCAGTCGACATTGAGCAAGGTGGAGTAAGGAGTTCGTACGAGATTTTGACGAGATGACGTCCCACTCCGCTGACATTAGAGATGTGATATGCACCCCGAGGCGTGGTATATGGATGTATCTTCCAGAGAGAAGCGCGATAGGTATGCAGCCGTTCCGGAATAAGCTTTAGCTTCAGCATTGGATGATGACTTCCGGGCATTTCGGCAGGATTGAGATTTGAGAAGGAACCTCGACAGGACCTTTCTGGAGTACGATACGAGAAGACCTAGACCAGGAGTGGTCGTATTGCGCACACCCAGCAGGACAGAGTTCGGCATTGTCGACGAGGTAGTTGACCATGTTCGGATAAAGGAACTTACCCAGATGCGTTGCGGATTGACCAAGGACGGACGAGTGATAAGTATTCCTCCGATGGTTGGGACGTGTTCCCGAGGACCAGTTCGGCCTGACATCTTCTACGGAATGATGAAGCTACAGAGTACGCGATTTCGAGTCCGTACGAGAGACTTCAGATTGACTGCGGCCGAGAACAGTGCGGTGCATCGTAGCTTAGCATGACGCCATAATGGACGGCGATAGATACAGGTGGAACAAGAGGTTCGTGTGAGACACTGACGAGCTGTCATTGCTTCCCGTCGAGACTAGAGACCTGATATGCTTACAGAGACGTTGGGATGTGACCAGTTTCTGAGAAAATATTGTGCTGAGGACACAGGTGTCTTTTGAGCGAGAAGAGGTTGTGCAGGAAGGCCAGCCTCTGTACAGATCGGCATAGGCATGCTTGGAAGAGACCTTGAGCAGGATCCCTTCCAGGACATTGCTGCCATGATGATTGCACCCAGGATCAGATGTGTGACGTGCTTTCAGAGAGCCAGAGGCCGACGCCAGTGATATGCTGCCTTACGAGTGGTCGTGAGGTTTGACCGAGAGGTGACCAGAGAGGTGCCAGAACGGAATCGTCCCCGTTAGCACATCTGACAGGGCCGATGAGCCGGTTGACTGTGAGATTGGAAATCCACGGAGAAGATAAGGACCCAGAGAGCCAGAGGACGCCAGATCGTGAGCAAGAGGCAGGTAGATATCCTGCGCTGCTAGCAGTGGATTGCACCGACTCCTTCTCGACCTTGAAGGAGGAACTACCGACGACGGTATTCATGATTTGTGATTTTGTGATTTGATTATCACGTATCCGTTGCTTTGGATTTCGGTATTTTGGGCGATCTATTCACATGATTTAGTCTTGATGACTGAGTTTCATGATATTTGATTTTGTGCACCATGGTTGCACCTACTGGGTATTTATACCTTGTACATAGTTATTACTCTTGAGCTGTTGATTGCGATTTCATGCCTATTTTATACTGGTGATTTGATTTACGCTTCCAGCAGAGTTTCATGTAATTTTAGTGTTTTGATTTTGCACTCGGTATAGCTTATATGTGCTTGTAGTGTATCGATATGTGTTTTGTGCCTGCAGCTGCACACGTTTATGATTTTCTTCATATCTGGATACACTTGGTGTTGCTGCTTACGTATTTGAGTTATTGCTTGGTATTTGTGCATGGGATGCACCAGTTCTATACTTCGTGCATTTGTCGCACCAGTTTTATGTTTCTTGCGTTTATCGCATCAGATTTATATTTCGTGCCTTTGTTGCACCGGATTTATATTTTGTGCATTACGATTGCATCTGACTTCGATTTGATGCCTTTCGGTATGTCGATTTTGATTGTGATATTGATGTGGATTCTTGCACTCCGTGCTTTTGACTGGACTTACGCATATTCGACGTTGCTATTGGATTTTGTGATTCCGTGCATATTGAGTGCGCAGGGTCTAGATTTTCATTCGTGCATGATGGATACACCGATTTGGATTTTCGCGCATGTTGGGCGCATGTTTTGAGATACGATTTTGGGGCACACCAGATGCACTAAATCGAGATTCTTCGTGCATGTCAGATGCACCTGTTTTGGCTGTCAGGCACACATGTTGTCTATGACAGATGCTTCGTGCACACCCGTTGCACCTAGATGTTGTTTTGTGCACATGTTTAGCGCATATATGGATTTTGATTTCCGTGCGCGTCAGACGCACAGGGTGGTGTTATGTGCATTTTTGGAATTTATTCCTTTTGGAGCAGTACATTTTTATGATGTGGGATATTTGCTTTCATACTGAGCAGGACTAGTCAGTGGACAGTGCCTGGATATATTTTGCATGCATCGATAGTTATCGAAGGGATTTCCGAAAAGCGAGCTATAGTCTCAGTATATACCTACGTGTCCGATATGACACAAAACGTTTTAAAAACAAGGAAACCCTTCTGATTATTTTCAAAATGGTGGAACGTGCTTATTAAACAAAGGATATATATACACATATATAGTTATTTTCTTATGAGAAACGTCCGCCACTGTGCAGTGTTACGCGCATCGCACAGCGACTTAAAAAGATTTGGCATACAGTTGCATCAGCTAATTACATGTATAGATTGGGTGTCTACATGTATAGTCTTGGTCCATATCATATTGATTTTGTATTGGATTTGACATTGTGTCGTTACTATAACTCCGATGATTGCAGATGCTTGATGGAGTGTTGCTTTTGAGTTATCTGCTCAGTACTCATGCGCATGCATTGCGCTATGATGTTTTATGTATAGATGATTTCGGAGCCCCGATGACTTGGAATTTGTATTGAAATATTTTAGTATTTGGGGGTTTAAATTTAAATTCGGGGACCGAATTTCTTTAAGGGGGGTAGATTGTAACGTCTTCAAAATAATAAAATATGATTTTTGGGAAATTTTATAATTTAATATTATTTTAATGAATATTTTAATATTCTGGTATAATTAAATACAGATAAATGGGGAAAAATTATGGAAAATTCTAAAATAAGGTATTTTAAGGAATTGCCTCGTTTTCTGTGCATGCCCCCATTTCCTCTAGTTTTGACCCTGAGTATGTCTAGTTTTGACTGATTCCATCTAGGGTGAAATCTGGGTTGATTTTTCTATGTTGGTGTATAATTTGGGACTTGTTTTAGCATGGATTTTGGTATTTGGTGATTCATTCCTGTCGGATGGCGTTTGGACGTCAACGACAAGTGGATTTTGATTGTGTTTACATGCGAGTCGATAGGTTTTTACCTATGCGGGTAGCGTGTGCTATTTTGGTTTCCGATGAGATTTTCATGTGCTTTAGCATTGTGATATACTTGTAGGTACCCCGCGTGATGTTGAGGCAAAGGAGGTGAAGATAGCGACATCGGCTTTGGCACACGAGAAGCAAGGTGAGTAGATTATATCTACAGGGGGAAGTCGGGTGGATTGCGTATAGCACCCCCGCAGTCCGTAGATAGATTATTATGTAGTTATCGTGATATTAGGTGTATTATGGATAGTACAGGGTTAGAAGTGACTAGTGCAGTTCATAGTCGCGAACCCTAGGATAGAATTACACCTATACACACACCCTTGCTTATCACTTGTACTTGCACTATGATTGATGATATGTGATGACTTTGGAGATGAGTCGATGATGTGGGCTTGGTGCCCTGAGATCATGATTTGATACGATTCATATGTGGGATATGACTTGTGATTCTTGCGGGCTTGGGATATGTGTTTACCTTCACATGCATACTTTACTGATGTTACCGTTTTGTACTAGACATAGAGTAGTACTCCAGACTATATGTTCTGATGATGGTGATATCTGTTATGTGATGAGACAGTGAGATGTTGACCCGTACCCAGATTTGGGATGCCGTACGACGGATTTACGTACAAGCTATATTTTGATGATTGATCCGCACTCTTGACTTGTGATGTCTGATTATAGATAGGGTATCGGATATGATATTATTGAGGCGGGATCACCGACTAATATATATACATGTATGTATATGTATCGACTCAGATGTTAGGCGGTTTCCTCACCCGTAGCTCTACTTGTTAGTTCAGCCGTATAGTTTAAGATGGTTGTTAGATTAGATTAGACTCCTACCTATTTCAAAAACTAACGAATCGTGGGTATTTTAAAAGACAGCCCAAGGGATCTTACGGATATTTCAAAAGACGTATCTTTTCATAAAAACACCGTAGCCCCTATTTTCAAAACCCCATGATTCGTGTTATTTCAAAAGGCACCAATTGTAGAGGTTATTTTAGATTAATGCAGATTAGTTATAGTTGCGTCTAGTATTCAGCTTCCGCTCATTATTGTGGTTCGCATCGCATCGCATGCTTATATTATGTTTCATACTCCTTTATTGATGTTATGCTGTTAGGACACCAGCACCATTACCGATGATGCGTATGTACCACGTACACTTACTTGCCGGCTCACACACATCTTCATCGGTAATTGCCATGTCACGTACACCTTAGAAAATATTATTGCATCGACATAGGTTGTTAGCTAATAATTTAGACATGATATTAGTGTACTTGCCGTATATGCTAGATTAGACATTGTAATTATTAGTTGTTACATCATGCATGTTATTATTCATGGATTTTTATGCCTGTATGCACTGTTTACATGCTATTGAGGATTGGATTCGGATTTCCATGAGATTTTCTGGATTTGGGGGAAAACCGCAAAACTTATATAAACTTCTTTTCTCTCTTTAAAATAAAAAGTGCGGTTTTCCCATGATGTATGAGTCGTCCACCATGAGTTTGCTGATGGATTTGGAAACCCGATTCGAGGAGACGGATGAACCGTTTCGGGTACATGGTGGACCCGGTAAGGTGCCCCGGGGCAAGAAGCGCGTGGTGATGACGATGTGAGCCTGGCAGGGGAGCACTACCTACCGGTGATTTTACCCGACGCGTCGGATATCCGGAGGATACCGTCGTGGTCTTGAGATGGATGGTAGGGGCCGGTCTGGACTGACGGCGCCCTAGATATTATGATTGAGACATTGGGATTTCGAGATTTCGAGGTACAGAGACTGTGATACAGAGATATCGAGATATTGGGATTACGTTTTGTGCCGATGCTAGGCACTGTTTTATGCTGATTTCATTATGATACCTCAACTAAAAATACAAGGGAAATCTCACTAAATTATGAAAACAGTTTCTTCATTTACATGTATTCTGCTTTCATGCATTCATACCTCATATTCATGACATACTATTACCTGAGGCACTAGCACGAGCACTTGGCACTACATTCACGTATAGAGATTACATTGCCAGTTTAGCATGCTTCAGCTTTATTCATATTGAGGTTTCTTTATATCTGATCGTATTGACCTAGGTTGGGTCATGCATTCGATCTCTGCTTGTAGATATCTTTCTATTCACGAGTTGGCAACTCACCCCCGTTGTGCCCCAGTTCTTGCAGGTTTGCCGTACAGTTCTATAGCGGCATTTCTGGCACACTGCTTCCTTTTGGGTGATTTGCTTGGATAGGTGGGTTCTTTTGTATCAGAACCGCCGTTGTATTTATATTATTCATTGTATCTAGAATATCCATCAACCAAAACTCGTATATTGTTTCAGACCTAGACTAGTGATGTATTATTCGACCATAGAGTCGCGCTTAGTAGTGTTGCGGTTTTCTTGTTGCTTTTGAGCTTTCTTTTGGATTTGATCCTCGCCACTTGGCGTTGTATATTATTGTTGCATGTGTGGTGGTGACCGTCGATTGACGAAGAGCTAGCTCCCGCTTGGGGATGCCTTTATCATTGCATATATTGTTATCCTTGTTATACCCCATTCGGGGCCAGTTTTACAAAAGAAACTCTGCCGAAATTTTTAGAAAAGACTGTACTGTTTTTAAAAATGCATATTCGGCTTAGTTATTTAAAAACCTTGATTTCAAACATGTTTTTCTTCACTTCTTTAAACCAGTTTCTTTACTTATTCTTAAAAATGGTTTTAGATTTCTGGGCTTTTGGCTTACTTGGATCAGATGGAGTCCTATAGACTTCATATGGTTCAAGGGCCAGTCACGTGCTCTTTCGGGTCGTGACAGGTTGCCCATTTTTGTAGTGGGGATTTTTGCTCTGTAGTTGCTAGAAAAATCCCCAAGTTCCTCCACATAATTCTTGTATCATCCCTCCACCAAAATGGCACCTCCATGAACCCCAAATGAGACACAAGTTCTATTATACATTCTACAGCATATCTTGGGCACGTCGAGTAGCCGGCTTCGTGCCCGAGTTTCCTCGGCATTGCGGTGGGAGCCCGTAAAAGAAGTAGGCGATGTGGTGCACTTCCGGCGACGAGGAGGAGACGGCACATTCCGCAGGAGATCGGGACGACGACGAGAAGACCGGAGGACTCGGATCTGTCGGTATACTTTGTAAGTGCACGGCGGCGCCCCGGCCGTCAATCCGACGGCCAAACGCGGAAACGGTGGTAAACTTTAAAATTTGCGGACTTAGCAAACCGGCACCACCGCGCACTAAACCCCGGATCGTTACCATTAAACTAGTCTAGCTAACTAACAAGATAGGTTAGAGATGTACCGACGATCCAAGTCCTCCGGTCTTCATCTCCACTCCGATCTCCTCGCGGGATCTCCGTCCGTCTCCTCCTCGTCGGAAAGGGCACCACGAAGCCGGGTACTTTTACGGGCTCCCACCTCAATACCGAGGCAACTCGCGCATGAAGCCGGCTACTCGACATGCTCAAGTTATGCTGCAGGGAGTGTAATGTAGAATGATAGTCTCACTTTGGGGTATTAGTTGCCTTTTGAAGATGGAGGAATGAAGGTATGGAAAAATGGTGCTTTCATTTTTCCTTGTAGGAAAAATGAGATGAATGAATGAAGCTCTCTCTCAAAAATGAAGATGAAGCTCCCTCAAACTCTTTTCTTCTCCTCTCTTTCTTTTTCTTTTTTCATGATAATTATCTCACCCTCTTAGAAATGGTGAAGGATAACAATATGAAGTAAGAAGGGAGGTGAGTGTAGTAAAAGGAGGAGGGTGACCACATCCAAACATAATCATCACTAAACTTTACATCAACCTCAAATCCATTTCAAATCCATTCTAATCTCATAAATACATGAAAAGCAAAGATGCTTATCATATCAAACCATAAGCAAATAAATCCTCCACAAAGTGTAATTTGCAAAACTGCAAATTACCCCCTCCATCAGAAAAGTTCGGCCGGGAAAGAACAAAGAAAAACCGGCCGGAACGGAATGCAAACTGGCAACTCCAGAAAACTGGTCCCGTAATAAATTACAGGAAAACCCCACACTGTGCATACACACCCGCATTTGTATTCCGTCCGGATACAAATGCAATGAGACAAAATCTACACTGTACTAAACTAGGACCGGCTTAAACCAAAACCGGCTAGCAAAATCCGTCCGATCCTGATCCGTGCAATACCGCACGTATCTGATCGAACGCTGCCATATAACCATACGGCCACTAGTACAAACCGTCCGATCCTGATCCGTGCAATACCGCACGTATCTGATCGGACCCTGCCATATCTCCATACGGCCTCTACAGCGTTTCGCCCGAAAGCTTGAGTAACTGAAAGTGTGGTGGACTCTAAAGACTCGTCAATACTATGGCTGTGGATTTAACCACTAGCACGTCAGAGGTATAAGCCAATACGTGACGGGCCACCAGCTATTGACCAAAAGGGACGTCGATGAGGAAGCTCACCCCGACACCCAACTGAGCCTGTCAGTGACAATATCCGTACAGTCCGGTCCGTTCGTCTATGAGTATCGCATGGCGGGCCTAGGGGGTTGGTAAAAGTCAGACCCCCAAAAACGGTACAAGTCGTGTTGGAGTGTAGCCCAGAACACCCTGAGATACTACTGGAATACCTACCAGTAAATCTCCTGCCTTGGCCAAGGTCTTTGTGTAATGGCTCTCCTAGACACAGCGCGACCTCACCCCCAATACCGGGAGAGACGAAACCCCCGAAGATCCGCTCACTGCCTCCATGTGGCTCGGGACTATACCCAACTAAAACCTGTTTGCACGACTCCTTTGAGCCGTGGTAGGGTAGTAATCAAAGTACAGTGGGAACTCACACGAGACAAATGACGATCCCCAGGTCGAAGAACTAACCTGTACACATGTCACCTGGGAACTGCTATCTGACGTCAGGTATAAGACCAACTAGCATGTTCCCGGCGAGTCCTGTCCGGTGTACTCATAACCCAATGAGCACCTGTATACATCTTAGGTGAACCAACTGACACCAATGGCTTGTGAGACCGGCCACCGCCCCTCGTCGGGGTCTCGACTGTATACACTAGTCTACTCTGGAGTATCGATGCCCTGTCTCGAAACTCCTACGACTAGGGACCTTTTAAGGATGTGCTTATAGACTCCAGCTCTCACTTGTATGATCGCCCTCATACTGCCGGTAGTCAAGCAAGAATCCTAGGGGCTCTATCAACGTGCAATAGCGACCTGTCATGTCACCTAAAGCAGTACACGATGATAAAGATAAACCAGATAGCAAACTATCATCTCGAGTAAGACTGTCCTACCGGGATAGGTCCTCCCTCAATCATTGCAATCACGTGCCTGTGATCCAATAATTGACTCTGAGGGCACTATCTCCAACAATCTCTCACTTGCACTCGAGGCTAATTATTGCGATGTCGCATACTCACAGCCCGTGTGATACCGAACACCCAACTCCTCTACTAGTCAGTCTCACAAATCCCGTTTGTGAAACTATTGCGGTCGAGGAATAGCCTCAGTGAGTGGATCCGCCCAGAAGTTTCTTTCGATGTCTCTCTATATCTCAAGTTCGCAGAGAAAACTATCTCCCGAAATGAGCAATACTTGTCTCAGAATATGTCTGGATGTCTGATGGGACCTAGCTCATAAATGAACTCCAAATCCAAACTTCTTAGACTGTATCGTCAACTGAACTTAATCAGTATCCTGCGCCATGCCACCCTCAGTATTGCCTTGGATCACCTGTCCAAAATACTGCCCCTCGTCAGAAGGAAAACTATAACTCTGACAACCTCCTTGTCGTCCAGGTCACCTTGGAAGCCTGGAATGATAACTGTTTCCCGAATGGGGCTTTCGTTATCATATCCCTAGAACAGCCACTTATGTTCTAAAACTGCCTCCGACTGTTTCTCCAGGATTGGATCAATATTAACTTATTGCATGTAGTGCAAGAATAACATCTGGTGTGGTACTTGACATCTCATGATTGACTCAATAGCCTAAGCAAATGATCTGCCAATCATGAATATCCCTCTCCCCTTTAGTCTGTAAGACACCTTTAGAGAGGGTGACTCCATTACCTGCAGGTACACCACCATGCCAGGAGTCGTCCATTCTAAATACTCATAGAATGCTGTCAAGGTACCCAGATTAGGAAACCACCCAAATCTAGATCTAAAACCATAGATCTAGTAACCAGAATGTCTGATATATATCCAAGTCCTGTGTGGAGAAACCACTGTGTGACGACCAAAGTCTAACCGATCGTAGTATAGGAATATCACTTCCTACTACCTTCTCAACAGATCCATCCCCTATTCTGATGACGTCAAACCTATGACTGTCGCATCAGAAATAGATGATCTATCTCCGCTATATCTGCTTTAGTCTATAAATAGACATAAGCCTGATGTCCACCAATGCTTCCGCTGCTCCCACTGACTACGACAACCTTCTGGTAGAGTCATATAGACGTGCACTTCCAAAGCTAGTTTAGAACGACGCTATACTCATCCTCCTGCCGGGTCTCGCAGCCTGGAACAACAACAATGGCAAGTGTGGGTAAACAAGAACTTCCCTGTCACCGTCCTTGAGGCTACCGAAGTACCTCTCGGGTGCCTGAAGTTACCCACCTTATCTGCAGAGTGGCCAATGGAATGTCAAATCAGATTGAATTTTTAGGTTCCTTATCAAATCTTCAGTAATCGTTTGCGGTTCTGGAATCACTTCCAGTTCTACCATACTCCCACTACTGTCTTTGAAAAAATCCATTTTTAATAAAACTGTGGCGAGTCTTGAACAATATTTCTATTGATCTCCCAGATGGTAGAGCGTCAACCCTCGTCATAGCCTGGGTCAACCCACAAACAGCCACTACTGAAACGTGCCTATGAGTTATCCGGAGTCTGGTTTTAATCATAAGCCAGACAACTCCCCGTACCTTAACAATGTTAAGATATGAACTGTACTATATCCAATATAGTACCAGAGGCACTGATTTAATTGAACCAGATTCAAATCATGCAACTGTCTCCAGTGCATGTCAACAGAATGGAAGGAGGTCGATCAGCGTTACTCAACTTAGGAATACTTCCAATTATGAGTAACCTGAAAGAGAAGTGATTTCTCTTTATCATTACTATCAACTGAATACCATACACAAGTATCTACATCTTCGATCACTTTGAAGAATCCCGATACTTGCTACACCTGGTTCTCTACTCTATTCAAATACCTATAACTCCTCAAAACTTAGACCCTGTGTTTCTACGAAACACATGTCTAAGAACTAGAGAAGTCAAAAGTAAACAGAATATAGTATGAGGACCAACCCCTCTGTCCTAATGGACACTGGACAACATACAATACTCTGTATAAGTCCCTTGAGTCTAGTGACTCATTCACTGTGTGTCGTAGGTTGAAAACTGTACTTTTGGTTAAGAAGAATTACACCGCTGTTCAATGCTCCTTACCTAACCATCCACTGATATAGGTAAATGTCATCGACATAATATCAAAAGGTATATCTCACTCTATAAAAATAGACGTACAGATATATCAATTTGAAATTGGTGCACAACAGCGGATATTCAAAACCAAATATTTGCCGACCGGCAAACAAACCAGGTGGCATCCTCAAATATCACCAATTACAACGAATCCCGATATAATGAGGATGATCACCCAATTCCCAATAACTTACTCCCACTCATCATCTGTAAAACCATACAGATGTGAGAATCATACCTGGTAAATACATACCCTGGAGTAAGTGTCTAATCGGGAAATCAGTTTTCCATTAACAGTATACAGTGAAACTGAAACATTGAAATGTTTCGTTGGGGTATCCTGGTATTCTTAGTAATGCCTCTACCATTATCCAGATTCACAACTATAACCATATAATTCTTTGCCACCTCTCCAAATCCCTTTATATGTCTTTAGTCATTACCTTCTGCACACCCCTTTAGGCCAAATGGTTTTCTTCTTTCCCTACCGTTCGGCACCAGCCTATGGTTTGGAAGAAGACTATCCAAAAAGCATAAAGGGTGTACTGTCCTAATCCTAGGAGCACTCGCATCGCGAGAGAAGGTGAAGATAAAAGACACCTGAATGTACTTTATTCCTATTTCTCCTGAACCAGGATCCATCCCCGAACTGGAACGAGTTCCTTTCGAGTTCGTATATAACCATACGATGGATTATCCAATAAAATGGGATCTTCGTAATGATACGGAGTGTCCTGAAGAAATACAAAGGTGATTTAGGATTGGCGAAGGAATACATGGTTTGGTCGTGACTATCTGTTGCAATTTACTTTGCCCTCTTACTAATCCCTTACTTTGTCTTAACTTAATACCTTCTGTACACCGTTTAGGCTAATTGGCTTTCTTCCTTCCATACCGGTCGGCACCAGCCTATGGTTTGGAAGAAGACTATCCAATTTGCGTAATAGGTGTACTACTCCTAAACCAAGGAGTACTCGCAACCTGAGAGAGGGTGAAAAGAAAAGACAACTGAATAGTCCTATCCGTTTTCTCCAGAACCGGAAACCATCCTCGAATAAATCCCTTCGAGTTCGTATCTAACCATACGATGGTTTTGTCCAATGGAAGTGGACGTTCGTAGTAATACGGGGTGTCCTGGAGAAAAGGGTAAAAGTAGGAGTGGCAATGAGGTCCGCAACTCTGACAATCCAAAAGCCAGTGTTAAGAAGGTTCGGTCAACTTGGTCACTGAGTCAAAGTCTTAGGGTCGGGTCAATGGTCGCTGCCAAAGAGAGAGAGAAAAGAAACACTCAGCGTGCACTCTAACCTAGATCAGAATGGTTACCAATTTATCTAATCTGGAATCCTCCCACTGTACCTCAAATTCTCCTTCAAACCTGAAAGAAGAATTAGTCGGGGTCACCCGAGGAGTATACTAACTCATCAGTGGGAATCGGGATCCAACTCTCATCGCATGACAACGTGACGGAATCCGCTCACGGTATCACACTCCAGAAGGTATGCGCATATCTGGCAAGTTTCAGTACTTTTGAAACTCCCGATGTAATTTCTGCCCCATGCTCTTATGACCTTGACTAAGGCCAACAAATCATAAGTCACATGTCAAGTTCTACCCGTCATTGTCCAGGTTGATTTGAATCCACCCGTACAAGCCCTTGACTAAGGCCAACAAGGCTATACGACTGTCCCAAACCAACGCATCTATCTATGCAGCATATGAATACCCAATAGCTACCAAACACTGTGCCTTGACTAAGGCCAACAAACACAGCTTGAATACTATTGACTACCCATATGAAACGACGGAGGGCTACGAATGGTTTCTGGCGAAAACCTTTAACGTAGTGAACTTGATATCGTTGAAGGAACGGATAGCTTTTAGAAAATATAGTGACGAAAACCTTTACTAAAGAGGTCACTCCCGGTGAAGGGATCTCGGCTCTTTCCCCGTAGAATGGGGTGCAGGATATTCTAACTGAATACCACGGTGCAAAGCAAAAGTAATCGGCTACAGTGAAGTTAATGCCCTGACGCAAAATTTTGTCCAAGGGGTCACTCCCGGTGAAGGGATCTCGGCCCTTGCCTCGTCGACTGAGGAGCAGGATATTCCAATGAATACCACGATGCAAAACAAAAGTGAACGTCCTTGCAATAACAGCTTTTTGAAAAGTGTTCCAACAACATCAGAATAGGTTTGTTTTTAAACTTGCATTGATCCGAATCAATGCAGTCCCATCAATTGATCACACCACAAAGAACGAAAATATACTGACGTACGTATATGCCATCCGCATTCGCCACTGGGTCCCGTCATTACCCGTTAGGTTAGCTTACTAACGACAGAGCGGGGACTGGACTAGCGCGGATGAAAAACATATACAACATCTACTAATATATATACCAATATATTATATTTCGCTCAAGGCGTGAATAAAATGCAACATCACAGAAATGTACAGCATCACAGAACAATACAGATATCTGGGATCCCCGGGTTTCACAGAGCCACTACTGAAACCCGACGTTCCCCTGGTCGTGTGGATAGCCTGTGCAATGAAATCCTAGACCCCTACGGGCGCGGCAAGTTACCCGCCAAAACCTGAAGCGAGGCAGCCCCCTTCAGCGCCGTGAATGGACCACCCAGCACTTCACGGAATCCGGTAACTTGGGCACCCCTCCTGGGTCAACCTGTACCCCCTACGAGTGCGGCGAATAGCCCGCCAATCCTAGAGTGAAGCCCCCTTCCGTCTCAATGCCATGAGATGCGGGCTTGTTGCCCTCTAGAACCCGGCTATCCGTGCACCCCACCGTGGGGTAATCCTAGTACAGAAAGTAAAATATACATAAACCGGGTACATCGACCGCAACCAGGTCGTGCCCCAAAAGAATAATACAAACAGGCAGTGACGGCAGTCCACATGTCGGACGCTCGCCCCGCAATATCAAATGTACATAATACAACAACACAGTACTAGCATTGCATCCAGGCTATCCCCACGACCGATCCGCAACATCACAGCATAAACATAGAACATCAACGTGAAAGTCACGTTCGCAAATCCGTCTAACCGGGCTATAGCAGTTAGACCGGATTTACCGATCGAGTGACATTCACGGTCGCAGATATAATGTAAATACTGTGAAAAATG
This sequence comes from Agapanthus africanus, assembly GCA_030015575.1. Lineage (NCBI taxonomy): Eukaryota > Viridiplantae > Streptophyta > Magnoliopsida > Asparagales > Amaryllidaceae > Agapanthus > Agapanthus africanus. The sequence goes on from JASDDO010000012.1 coordinate 151,566,502, forward strand.
TGTTTAAAATATCCGATCGATCAAAAATTAACAAGTGGGCCCCCAAACAAAAACTGTAGCACTCACAGAAATAATTGGCCCAATTTTAATATTCCAGAAACCACATTTTCAACTCAGGAACACACTGGAAAAATTTGGGGGGGTGAACAGTAAATTCCGCGGCGGAAGAGCCGCACGAGGTGGGGTTTCGCGGCGCTTGCGCGGCGGAATAGTGAGATCATGGTACCAAATTTTTGCAGTAACCTTACAATTCCCTGCACATCACTCTGAGACAACCAGAAAAATTTTTTGGACTCAAAAAAAATTCGACAGAAACTGATATGCATGAAAAATGCGGTTTCGGGATTTTGTTCGATCGGAAATGTAAAACACATTAAACCAAGCTAGACGAAGTTAATGGCGAGGCTCTGATACCACTGTAAGTGCACGGCGGCGCCCCGGCCGTCAATCCGACGGCCAAACGCGGAAACGGTGGTAAACTTTAAAATTTGCGGACTTAGCAAACCGGCACCACCGCGCACTAAACCCCGGATCGTTACCATTAAACTAGTCTAGCTAACTAACAAGATAGGTTAGAGATGTACCGACGATCCAAGTCCTCCGGTCTTCATCTCCACTCCGATCTCCTCGCGGGATCTCCGTCCGTCTCCTCCTCGTCGGAAAGGGCACCACGAAGCCGGGTACTTTTACGGGCTCCCACCTCAATACCGAGGCAACTCGCGCATGAAGCCGGCTACTCGACATGCTCAAGTTATGCTGCAGGGAGTGTAATGTAGAATGATAGTCTCACTTTGGGGTATTAGTTGCCTTTTGAAGATGGAGGAATGAAGGTATGGAAAAATGGTGCTTTCATTTTTCCTTGTAGGAAAAATGAGATGAATGAATGAAGCTCTCTCTCAAAAATGAAGATGAAGCTCCCTCAAACTCTTTTCTTCTCCTCTCTTTCTTTTTCCTTTTTCATGATAATTATCTCACCCTCTTAGAAATGGTGAAGGATAACAATATGAAGTAAGAAGGGAGGTGAGTGTAGTAAAAGGAGGAGGGTGACCACATCCAAACATAATCATCACTAAACTTTACATCAACCTCAAATCCATTTCAAATCCATTCTAATCTCATAAATACATGAAAAGCAAAGATGCTTATCATATCAAACCATAAGCAAATAAATCCTCCACAAAGTGTAATTTGCAAAACTGCAAATTACCCCCTCCATCAGAAAAGTTCGGCCGGGAAAGAACAAAGAAAAACCGGCCGGAACGGAATGCAAACTGGCAACTCCAGAAAACTGGTCCCGTAATAAATTACAGGAAAACCCCACACTGTGCATACACACCCGCATTTGTATTCCGTCCGGATACAAATGCAATGAGACAAAATCTACACTGTACTAAACTAGGACCGGCTTAAACCAAAACCGGCTAGCAAAATCCGTCCGATCCTGATCCGTGCAATACCGCACGTATCTGATCGAACGCTGCCATATAACCATACGGCCACTAGTACAAACCGTCCGATCCTGATCCGTGCAATACCGCACGTATCTGATCGGACCCTGCCATATCTCCATACGGCCTCTACAGCGTTTCGCCCGAAAGCTTGAGTAACTGAAAGTGTGGTGGACTCTAAAGACTCGTCAATACTATGGCTGTGGATTTAACCACTAGCACGTCAGAGGTATAAGCCAATACGTGACGGGCCACCAGCTATTGACCAAAAGGGACGTCGATGAGGAAGCTCACCCCGACACCCAACTGAGCCTGTCAGTGACAATATCCATACAGTCCGGTCCGTTCGTCTATGAGCATCGCATGGCGGGCCTAGGGGGTTGGTAAAAGTCAGACCCCCAAAAGCGGTACAAGTCGTGTCGGAGTGTAGCCCAGAACACCCTGAGATACTACTGGAATACCTACCAGTAAATCTCCTGCCTTGGCCAAGGTCTTTGTGTAATGGCTCTCCTAGACACAGCGCGACCTCACCCCCAATACCGGGAGAGACGAAACCCCCGAAGATCCGCTCACTGCCTCCATGTGGCTCGGGACTGTACCCAACTAAAACCTGTTTGCACGACTCCTTTGAGCCGTGGTAGGGTAGTAATCAAAGTACAGTGGGAACTCACACGAGACAAATGACGATCCCCAGGTCGAAGAACTAACCTGTACACATGTCACCTGGGAACTGCTATCTGACGTCAGGTATAAGACCAACTAGCATGTTCCCGGCGAGTCCTGTCCGGTGTACTCATAACCCAATGAGCACCTGTATACATCTTAGGTGAACCAACTGACACCAATGGCTTGTGAGACCGGCCACCGCCCCTCGTCGGGGTCTCGACTGTATACACTAGTCTACTCTGGAGTATCGATGCCCTGTCTCGAAACTCCTATGACTAGGGACCTTTTAAGGATGTGCTTATAGACTCCAGCTCTCACTTGTATGATCGCCCTCATACTGCCGGTAGTCAAGCAAGAATCCTAGGGGCTCTATCAACGTGCAATAGCGACCTGTCATGTCACCTAAAGCAGTACACGATGATAAAGATAAACCAGATAGCAAACTATCATCTCGAGTAAGACTGTCCTACCGGGATAGGTCCTCCCTCAATCATTGCAATCACGTGCCTGTGATCCAATAATTGACTCTGAGGGCACTATCTCCAACATACTTCTCTTCCCCTTCTTGTTAGTAGCTTAGACTTGTTAATGGTTACGATCCGGATGTTTAGTGCGCGGTGGTGCCGGTTTGCTAAGTCCGCAAAATTAAAGTTTATCACCGCTTCCGCATTCCGGCGTCGGATTGACGGCCGGGGCGCCGCCGTGCACTTACATATATATATATATATATATACATACATACATATATCATATATATATATATATTAATATATATATATATATATATATTAAGAGAAGAAAATAATTAGTAAGAAATAATATTAGTTAATATATAATTATATCAAATATAAATATATATATCATATTATTAAATCAACACTTGATTCAATAATCTTGTTATATCACATATAACCGACTAATATCATTTATCGCCAGATTAGAATACGGTATCACATACTTGTATTTAATCAGGCCCCCACACATATCAGCATATGTGCCCTACTTCGTTTCGCTTGAACTAGGAAACCTCTGTGTGGGACTCTAAAGACTCGTTAATTCGCCAGCAGTAGGTAATGATCACATCAGTTACCCATAATCCGTCAGCGGTACTAACTGTACGTAACGGCTACCCAGGCATTGAGCGATTAGAAGATCAACAAACAAGCTTTTCCAAACTCCCATAAAGCCTATAAGTAACACTTACCGTGCAATCTGGTCTCTTCGTCTGATATGTCGCATATCGAGTCTAGGGGTGGAATCGTCAGACCCTGGTAACTTGATAAGTCATGCCGATGTGTGGCTCATAACGGTTCGAGAAACTACTGATAACACTTACCAGTAAATCTCATAAGCCCTGGCCAGGGACTTACTGTTATATCCAATCGAGCATAGCACAACATCAACTCCCAATACCGGGAGAGACGAAACACCTCCTATCGCTCACTGCCTCCATGTGACTCGGGACTGTACCCAAAATCCACCTGTTTGCATGACTCCTTTGAGCCGTGGTAGGGAGGAAATCAAAGCATAGTGGGAACCACACAAGACACTATAACGATCTCAGGTCTACACACTAACCTGTACCAATGTCACCAGAGAACTGCTATCTGACGATAGGTATAGTACCATCTAGGAGTTCTCGGTGAGTCTTGTTCGGTGTACCCATTCTCTAATGAGCACCTGTGTACAATCTTTGATGTCAAACACCAATGGTTATGAGATCAACCATCACCCCTACAGGGTCAAGAAATGTACATACTAGTCTACTCTGGAATATCGATATCCTTTCTCGATACTCCCTCGACTAGGAACAGTTAAAAGATGTGCTTGTGGACTACACAAGTCCCAGTAGTATGATCCGCATCATAGTCCAGGTAGTCAAGCAAACATCTTAAGGGCTTTATTAACATGTATCAGAGAGACAATATAATAATACAAATCTACATGTTAAGATAAAGAGCAACCAGATAGCATACTATCATGTCGAGCAAGAAAGTCCTTTCTATATATGTCCAAGCATCCACTATATCATACAATAATGGCCTCTAGGGCATACATATTCCTAACACAAACGGTGGAAACACAACCACGCAGTAATATACGACGCTAAACGGCGAAGGATCAATAAAGCGGAAAGTAAACAACATAAATATACATCAAGTCGACTCTACACGAGTCCAACAACAACAAAATATATTGTTTACCGCCGAAGGCTGGACTGAGACACGGAGAATGTTTAGCCTGAATTTGGGGACAGATACTATTTGGAACACATCTGTCCACCTCTCCGAAGATGCCAAATTGATTTATGGCACCGTATATCGGAGGTTTGGACAGATGCGACCATTGTAACATGACTTTATCAGATTCCCCCCTCTTTGAAGGGTTTTTGATTGTGGGGGCGTTCTTCCCTGCAGGAGCAAGCCTCTGCAGTTAATTAAATTATCATGTTGCGATAACCATATTCATCTGCTCCGGTAGGTCACTTCGTGTCGTGTTATATTTATTGTTTATTATGATTGTCCGTGGATTGTATACGGAGACTAGTTTATGTCGTCGTCTGTAGGACGCGGATTAGTCCAAATCCGTATATATATGTTATGGGGGTCGAGCTTAGGACGCAGATCTAGTGTAAACGAGGTCCATCAGTTCTGAACATGTCATCTGAGGATCGTTTGTCATCTTTGAGACTAAGATCAACTCAGAAGCATATGGTTAAGGCTCATTAATCCTATTTTGGACTTAGATCAACTTAACAAGTATGGATTAAGAACTTTTAGTCATTTTTGAGACTAAGATCATTTAGATCTATTGATATTTTGATCAGTACATTGCATGTGAGAAACTAGAAGCTTCATCACTTAATTAAACTTTGTTTAAGTAATCAAATGAAGTTTTATAGTGCAAGTGCGCAAGTATATGCAACACACATACCCGTTTATCCTATTTGAAAAGGGTGCGCACATGCGTTGCACTTAGTTTCATGCCTTTTATTTCAAAGATATTGGGCATGTGAATCATATGACACATCTGTTATGGTTTCAAGTTATATATGTGCACATGTATGTACGTGCGTATATATTTAGTAAGTCAACATGCATTGCATGTGACATTTGTACATCAGGGGTCATATGCGCACTCGTGATGTGCATGCCTTCATAGGCGATTTTAATTATATGCGCGCATGTGTGTGTCACGTGATGCGCATACCTTCAGGGGCAATTTTCATTAAGTGCGTACACGTGGGTATCACGTGATGCGCATGCCTTCAGAGGCAATTTTTATTAAGTGCGTACACGTGGGTATCACGTGATGCACACATCCCCTGGGCATTATTTTCCCAAGAGCAGCAACTTTTAAACATGCACTAATTTGGATGCGTACTTGTTTTTATTAGAAAGCACAAATCTTCGTTAAGAAGCCATGGCTTCTATTTTATCTTCTTTTCTTCTTCTCTTATTTGCAAAGAAGTGAAAAGCTCGATTTTCATCAGTTTTAAAATCAGGTATACATGTGTTTGATGGTGCGCATCTTTTTATTTTTAGATCTTAGGATCAATCTCTCGCAAAAGTACAAACTTTATGAACGAGGGTTGAACCCTAAGATCATTTGATTTCCTAATAGAGAATCAAAAGATTCGAAGAGAAGCCAAGGCTTCTGTATAAAAGTGAAAGCTTTTAAATGTAGAAAAAGGAAAGTTTTTTCTCTTGATTTCTACCCTGCACATTTTTTGTCGATGAAGAAGAAGTCTTGAGATTTTTCAAGCTTATGGGAAGATTTTCTGTCTCTGATTTCTTCATATGAGGCTCCTACTTATAGGAAAGAAGAAATTAGGGTTTGTTTGGTTTTTTTTATCTCAATCTGATTTTAGATTAATTTAAAGAAATTTAATTGATTTATATCAATTGTGGGTGACCTGCGCACCGGTGGATTTTTGATCCCAAATCAATTTAGTTTGATTTATTAAATTCGTTTTAAGAAAAAAGATTTTTCTCTTTCGTTTAGAGGAATCTGCTTTGTTTGGGTGGCTGCACACTTTAAGATAGTGCGCACGTGCATTGCACGTATTGGTGCGCACCTGTTGATTCGTTAGCGCATCCGCAGTTGGAAGCATCTGCTGTAGTGCGCACGTGCATTGCACATATCGGTGACACTTAAAAATGTTTCATTAATAGGTGCATACTAAGCACTTAAAATATTTTAATAATGCATTTTTTATTAATTTTCTGCAAAAAGAATGCTCGAGTCTTTGTGAACTGGAATCGGAGCTGCATTTCTGTCCACAGGTGCACGCACACGGCTCGTTGGCTCGGCACGGCGGCGGCAGAGGCGCGCGCGTTGAGTTTCACCATATCCTCTTTCATTAGTCTTAATACAATAAAAGATGGAAGTGTCATATAAACACTTCTCAATTCTTTGGTGTCGCCGATGTGGGACTAAAATACACCCTCTCTTGTGAAAGAGTTTTGCTTAAGGCTATACATGCATCACACGTTTGCTTGTAACTTTTGATTCCGAAGGAGTTACGAGGCACATAATATATCGAATCAAAGCTCTTTTTAAGAATATTTCAATGCCATAATAATATTCTTGATTCTTATATAGGAGTATAGTAAAATATAATCCGGAAAAAACTACTTTACATTCCCTTGCACATATTGAGACCACTTGATACTTTGGGGCTCTTTTGAACTTTTTGCTTATATGTTGTGCTTGCACTTGACATGAAAGCCCAAATTTTAGGCGGGAAAAAATGGCCCCTACTACTTTGCCCACATAAGATATGTATGTGGGTTAAGTAGTACAAAGTAATACACCACCATAGAATTGATGGATTAAAAGACAAGTTTAAGATACTTGTCGCTTAAGACTTTTTCATTTTCATGAGCCGTAAGGGTCTCAAGAAGGTTTTTTATCCCTATGAATTGAGAGGATCTCATAGGTGCATATTCTCCTTATAAATCCTGAGGATTCCTAAGTGTTCATCACCTTCATAAGTCGTAAGGATTTCACTCGGGTACTTTCTCTTTACAAGTTGAAAGGACCCGTAAGTATCCTCTTCACTTTATCGGTACGCAACTTTGGCGAATGTGGCCCATGGATAGTATACAAGAGTCAATATTGACATCCTTGTAGGGCAACAGTGGCTTAGAAAACTGTTAGTAATATGTAAGCCCTAGAGGCCATTATTGTATGATATAGTGGATTCTTGGACATATATATATAGATGACTTTCTTGCTCGACATGATAGTATGCTATCTGGTTGCCTTTATCTTAACATGTTCACTGGTATTATTATACTGTCTCTATATACATGTTGATAAAGCCCTTAGGATATAGGCTTGACTACCAGGACTATGATACGGATCATACTACTGGGACCTGGGTAGATCCTTCAATTGTTCCTAGTCGAGGGAATATCGAGACAGGGCATCGATATTCCAGAGTAAACTAGTGTGTACGTTTCTTGACCCTGTATGGGGCGATGGTTGATCCCATAACCATTGGTGTTTAACATCAAAGATTGTACACAGGGGCTCATTAGAGAATGGGTACACTGAACATGACTCGCCGAGAACTCCTAGATGGTAATATATCTATCATCAGATAGCAGTTCTCTGGTGACACTGGTACATGTTAGTCTGTAGACCCGAGATCGTCATAGTGTCTTGTGTGGTTTCCACTGTTCTTTGATTTTCTCCCTACCACGGCTCAAAGGAGTCGTGCAAACCGGTGGATTTTAGGTACAGTCCCGAGTCACATGGAGGCAATGAGCGATAGGAGGGGTTTCGTCTCTCCCGGTATAGGGAGTTGATCAGTCGAAAATATTGTATATTTTAGCCTGCAATTTCCCTATCATTTGCATTCATATAGAAGTGTTTGGTATCCGTATTCTACATATTAGCAAATCCATCACAAATTATCAGATTACATGTACTAGACCTTAAAACCGGCATTTCTAGGGAAATTGACTGCATTGCATGGCATCGCAATATTTCTATATGTCGCAACCCGTGTTTCGAAGTCTGTGCAGGAAAAGGAAAGCTTGCTCGAACATTACACTGCTCAAAAGATACGTCAACTCACTAATTTCAAATCTGGTATCAACCCAAAGGAGTAATCACAGTTCAGAATATCAGACAAAGCCCTAAACAGCAGTCCAAGACAGCACCTGAAAGACCAAAGCCCAAGCCCCTCAAGGAGCCGCGGATCCGCGGCATGGGCTTGCTAAGGCCGCGGATCCGCGGTGGGCCCAGGGAATTAGTTCCCCAATTTCAGTGCACAACTCCTACATCAGTGGCTACAGTTCATAAATGCACTCCAAGTTCCAGAAGACTCCAGGGACTTCTACCAGATCAGCAAACACTTTGATCTACACTAAACTAGCCTATCATTCTAGAACTTTCCTCCTAAACCCTAGCTTAAACCCTAAGCTAGCTTCTAACAAACTCTCTCAACAAACTTTAGGAGGGAACTACCATTTCAAACCTAAGCCTAGGGTTTGGGAAATCTATAAATAGAAGCCTAGACCTAGGGTGAAACATGCTTAGAAAATCTCATCAACTTACATCCAAGAGAGGGTGTGACCCATTTTAGTTCAAGAATCACCACCATCTTCTACCCACAAGTTTAGTGACAAAAGCTTGTGCCAAATTCAATTCCCATCTCCAATTCAAAATCAAGATCAAGATCCCGAGATCAATTTGAGAAAGAGAGCCTTCAACCTTTAGCAAGCGACGCCGGATTTCCAACAGAGCAATAGATCCACGCCGATCCGCGACTCAAGGAGCCGAGCGAAGCCGAAATTGACGATCTAGTTCCTTCCTTTTGTAAATTCAAGAGAGTTGTAACGAAATTTGTCGATAAATAAAGGTGAATTTTTCTATATTCTTGCTTATCTTTTAATTCAAGCATAATGATTAGATCTCAATTTGTGATTGTGTTTGTGATCATGATGTTTGAGTAATCTCCGCTCGTGTAGGAGTTGTGACGATCTTTAGATGATGATGATTTAGATATTTTTACAATTCTTAAATCCTATAATGTTTGGAAATTCTAGTTAATCAAATGATTAATAACCTAGCTTCGAGATGATGCTTTCTTGATCGTGTTCACTCGAAACTAGGGAACAACTATTAAACATTTGATTAATTAGAAGCTAGAATTTGAATGCGATCCATCGAAAAGACAAAGGATGAGTTGCGGAATCCCTAATTTTCTGGCAAAGATCCTTAAACCTCGATGAATTTGCATCGATCTAGTATCAATTCATTAATGGATAAGAATTAGTAATCTTTAGATCTCATCACATCTATAGATCCGATCTACTCCTACGAGCCATACTTCTATTCTTGATTGTTGGTTGGAAATTATCACACATCTCAATTCTTGCTTTTAATGTCTTTTCTAGATCTAGATTTTTCTTATTTCTTGATCTTTAAATGCAAATCATGAATTGTTTTCTTTTCTTTGCCCTAAATTTTCAACTCATCTAATTCGGAAATTGAACGGAACTCACTTTCCCTGTGGACGATCCGCAACTTACTAACGCGCTACATCCGACACTGTTATTGATTGCGGTCAAAATAATTTTTGATTGTGATTTCTAAAATCTATTTTCTAATACAACACAATCGGAAAATAATTCAATCAAAATGGTGCCGTTGCCGGGGACCTTTGAATTGATTCATACTACACAACGGGAAAAACGAACAATCAAAATGGCGCCGTTGCCGGGGATCGCGCGCTAATTCGTTTACATTTTATAGTTTGAATTGAAAGAATTATTACATTTTACTTCTTGAAATCAAAATTCGTACAAACTCTTATACGTGTGTTGTGATTGATTGCAAGGTGATCTGGAGCATTCTGTGCTGTGATAAAATTTTTTGGAATATACCAGAGAGCTGAGGGAGCCAAGATAAGCTCCCTGAAGAAAACTTGTACAGTGATCTCACCAGAGGACCGCGTTTCCGCGGCCATTGCCTACCAAGTGCGGCGGTTCCGCGGCTTGGTGAAGGGATCTCTACAGTATCTTTGCAGCAGGTACTTTCTTGCTCTCTCCCCTCTCCTCTTTTAGATCCAACTAATCTTTTCTGCAGGATTCTTTGCAAATAATCGCTGCGCCGCAAAAGCAAAATTAAAATTGTGCGTGATTTTTGTTTTTTGGTTGTTTTGCATTCTAAATACGGATACAAAGGGGCACGGCCAAATCCAAATTAGGTGGGGATTTCATTACCCTTCCTAGGCCCCGAAAACCACCAAACTTGCATCCGCATTGACCCACATTAACTAAAAGAAATCTAGAGATGACTCTAAGGACTGTCGCGCTCAATTAGGACAGAAGAGGGCCGTGGGTAATTCATTGCTTATCCGCGTTTTCTTGTGGTGCCTAAGGCGAGTGTGTCTAAGGCTAGTGGTTTTTAATTAGGCCCACTACTTACGTAGTGGAGTACCTTCCCACATACCTGGCACTTATCCGGCCACAGGGGAACAAAGAGGCAGTGGAGGATTCTATCCTGCGACTTGTCTTTTGGCAGTTAGGAGCGGTCTAGAGCCGGACCTAGGTGACCACTAGATTCTAGGGTTTGTGTGCTGCATTTGTTTTGTCGCATCATTTTTTCAAAATCCGTCCCTTTTTCAAAAGCAAACACCGCATTCATTTACCCCTAATTAGAAGCCAACGCTGCCACTTGTACTAACCCTTTTTAGTACAAGATAGGCTGGACACGGGATTCTAGTGCCCGTTTAGTCCGCGTACCCCTTATCGACTCCGAAGTCGATATTTCTCCATTTACCTCTTCTTTACCTACTACCACACCCACACCGATGGACCCGAATCCATCAAACTTATTTAACCCTAATCTGCCACCGTCCGTTGGTGCACAGAATCCTCCCCGCATTTCTATCCAGGAGAGATGCTATCCACATAGAGGTCCTCTTTTGACCTGCTTATCCACACCACCAGCCAATGGGGATAACTTTGAAATTAAGCCCCAGTATATCAATCTTTTACCCAAATACCACGGACTCGAGACTGAGGACGCTTACGTTTTCATTACCAAATTTGAAAACGTATGCGCAATGATGGGTACGTCACAACTTTCAGTGGATGCGATGCGTCTACGACTTCTTCCATTTACATTGTGCGATATAGCCGAGAAGTGGCTATATAACACTACCGCACATTCTATTACGAATTGGGAAGAATTCATAGCTGCATTACTTAAGAAATTCTACCCACACCAAAAGACAGCTCGAATCCGTAGCGAACTGAAGCAATTTGCCCAGCTCCCTGCTGAACCATTCTCTAAATACTTTGAACGTTTCAAGGATCTATTGGTTCAATGTCCTCATCACGGCATCCCGAGATGGGAGCTTTGCCGAATCATATATGAGGGCAGTAACCCTAGCACTAAACAGAGCCTTGAAAACATGTGTCAAGGTACATTTATGACTAAGGATGATGGGGAAGCTTGGCGATACTTAGAAGAGTTCGCTGAAAAATCACTACAGTGGGAGAGTGGAACCCAACCATTGAATAGGGGTGGCGTACACCAAATAGACGTGTCCATAGGTGTTCGAGCTGAAATGGCAGCAATGCAAAAGAAGCTCGACGATATGGAACACAAATTTGCAGCAGCCTCCCTAAACCCAATGTCACTCCCCAAAACTGTTTGTGGGTGCTGTTCTGATCCGTCACATTTAACGGAAGAATGTCCATTAAACTCTGCGTTTCAAGGTCACGAGCATTCTAATGCCGCATTTCAAAGACCTCGAAACGATCCATATTCTTCCACGTACAATCAGGGTTGGAGGAACCACCCGAATTTTGCTTGGAACCAAAACCAATCTCAAAACACGGTTCCAAACACGAATAATTTTCAAAGGGCTATTCCTCCACCACAACAGCAACCCCTTCAACTCACTCAGCACCCCTACCAGTCACAAAATTTCCAAAACCAGGGCAACAATCCTGCACAGTCTAATCCTATGCAGTTGTCCTGTGCTGACGATTTCTCTCAAATCACTCAAACCATGAAATCACTTTTATCAAATTTCATGGATGTTTCAACTGAGGTTAGATCTTCCGTCAGTGAGATAAAGAAAAACTCAGCATCACAAGCTGAGAGTATCAGATCGATGGAAGCTGAAATTGCACGCCTCAAAGCTGAAATGAGTGCAAGAGAAAAAAGGAAACTTCCCTCTCAACCCCTACAGAATCCTGGGCATTACAATGTAAATGCCATCACAACGTTGAGATCGGGAAGAGTGCTGAATAATAATGTCGGGAAAGATATTGATAATACTGAAATTCATATCAACACCCCGGCTGTGACCTTTCCACACACACACACTTCTCCTTCTGATCCTTCTTCTTCTACCAAATCACCTTCTCACGAGCCTATTCTCCATTTCCCTTTAGGCTCGACACCTTAACCCAACCCTTATAGTTCTTCACAGACGGTCCCCACACCTCTTTTGGGACCTCGTCTACCCCCTTTTCCTTCTCCTATGATGGACCCTGCGCTTATTGCGAAAGCTCCTTACCCGAACCGGTTAAGGGGCAACAGAACGAGTCATCATATGGAGAAAATTATAGAAATGTTTAAACAGGTTAACATCAATATCCCTCTCTTAGATGCGATTCAACAAGTCCTCGCTTATGTGAAGATTCTTAAGGACTTGTGCACTAGGAAGAGGAAGACTCAAGTGCCGAAGAAGGTCTTTATGTCTAATAATATCAGCACTGCTTTTATTCCCCAGCTACCAAAGAAACGAAAGGACCCAGGATGTCCTACAATATCGATTTCTATTGGGGGTAAAAACATAAATCGTTCTCTTTTAGACCTTGGCGCGAGTGTTAACCTGCTCCCTTATTCTGTCTATGAGCAACTAGGGATTGGAGAGCTGAAACCTGCTCATTGCACTCTCCAGATGGCAGACCGATCTATCACCAAACCAAGGGGTGAATTAGAGGATGTGTTGATAAAGTTCGGGGAATTTGTTTTCCCTGTAGACTTCATTGTGCTCGACACACATCCTGTAGCAAACCCCCGGGGCCAAATTCCGGTGATTTTAGGTCGTCCTTTCCTTGCCACTTCCAACGCTGTTATAAACTGTAGAAATGGTTCAATGAACTTATCATTTGGAAATATGACTATTGAACTAAATATCTACAAAGTTGGAAGTCAGCCATCAGAACCCTCTGCTCATATTTTAGATGTGTGCTCTGTCCATGAGATCGCTCCCGATAGTTGTGGAGCTGAGGAACTTTGCTTTACTAATCTCGATGACATTACCACATCTCTGTTTGACTTTGCACAAGATCTTAGTGAGGACACTTTACCTACACTTGAGTCCTGCACTTCTGACTTTTCTCCACCCGAGTCTGTATCTTTCACAGGCTCTGAGCTTCTTTGTAAATCCAAAAATCAATCTATGATACCTCCTTCTATCATTTCTCCGCCTGAATTAGATCTAAAAATATTACCCTCTCACCTTAAATATGCATATCTAGGTGAGAAGGAAACTTTACCGGTTATAATACCCGCTTCTCTTGCATCAGAGCAAGAGAATGCACTTTTATCGGTATTAAGATCTAACAAAGAGGCGTTTGGTTGGAGTATGGCGGACATCAAAGGGATTAGTCCCTTGATAGTTGAACATCATATACATGTGATGGATGATGCCAGACCGACCCGAGAACCACAGAGACGGTTAAATCCCGTCATGAAGGAGGCAGTCATGAAAGAGATCGTCAAATGCTTAGATAGTGGTATTATATACCCCATCTCCGATAGCCAGAGGGTAAGTCCTATACATGTCGTTCCTAAGAAATCCGGCATCACTGTTATAACAAATGAGGCGAATGAGTTGATTCAGACACACGCCCAAACTGGGTGGCGTGTATGCATCGATTATAGAAAACTCAACGCTGCTACGAGGAAAGATCATTTTCCTCTACCATTTATTGATCAGATGCTGGAACGCTTAGCGCGACGACAGTACTATTGTTTTATGGACGGTTACTCAGGCTATAATCAGGTCCCCATCGCCAAAAAGGATCAAGATAAAACCACTTTTACTTGTCCTTTTGGTATTTTTGCTTACAGTCGCATGCCCTTTGGGCTATGCAATGCTCCCGCTACCTTTCAGCGGTGTATGATGGGGATATTCTCTGATATGGTGGAGATATTTTTGAGATCTTTATGGACGATTTTTCGATTTTTGGAGACTCTTTTTCCGATTGCCTAGCGAATCTTGACGCTGTTCTTACTCGTTGCAAAGAGAAGAACTTGACTTTGAACTGGGAAAAATGCCACTTTATGGTCCAAGAAGGAATAGTCCTTGGACATGTCATTTCACAGAAAGGCATTGAGGTTGACAGAGCTGAAGTAAATGTCATTCAAAACCTCCCTCATCTCAAAAGCGTCAAAGATATTCGCTCTTTCCTTGGCCATGCGGGCTTTTATAGGAGATTCATTAAGGACTTTAGCAAAATTGCTAGACCTTTAACTCTTCTCCTGGCCAAGGATACGACCTTCCACTTTGACTCGGATTGCGAGACAGCTTTCGACTCACTTAAACACTAACTCACTTCAGCCCCCGTTTTATCATCACCAAACTGGGACTACCCCTTTGAGCTGATGTGTGACGCATCTGATTTTGCAGTAGGTGCTGTCCTAGGACAACACATTGAAAAGATGCCACACGTGATATACTATGCTAGTAAGACCTTGAATGATACGCAAATCAATTATACAACCACAGAGAAAGAACTATTAGCGGTTGTATTTGCATTAGAAAAATTCAGGCCTTACTTAATCGGCTCACCTATAGTTGTGTATACTGACCATTCTGCTTTAAAACATCTTCTGGCGAAGAAAGATGCAAAAGGTCGACTAATACGTTGGATCCTTCTGTTACAAGAATTCGATCTTGTTATCAAAGATAAGAAAGGATGTGATAACGTAGTAGCCGACCACCTTTCACGCATCGTTTCTTCCCCTGTGACCCTGCCGATCAATGACTCGTTCCCTGACGAACAACTCTTGAGCGTATCCACTGAACTATGGTTCAGGAATATTGTGAACTATCATGCCACGGGACTTATACCAAGCGATTGGTCGAAACATGACAAATACCGCTTTCTATCCCAAGTAAAACACTATTACTGGGACGAGCCCTATTTGTTTAAATATTGTCCTGATCAGATCATTCATCGGTGCGTCCTAAATGAAGAGTTCAAGAGTGTTCTTTCATTTTGTCATGATCAGGCCTGTGGGGGTCACTTTGGTCCTAGAAAGACAGCTGAAAAGGTTTTGCAATGTGGATTTTATTGGCCTACCTTATTCAAGGACGCATTTGAACATTGCAAAACCTGTACACAATGTCAGTATACGGGTAGAATATCCCAGAGGAATGAAATGCCTCAGCAACCCATTCTGGTTGTTGAAATGTTCGATGTTTGGGGCATAGATTTTATGGGTCCTTTTCCCAACTCCTTTGGGAATCTGTACATATTGCTGGCGGTTGATTATGTCTCAAAGTGGGTAGAAGCCATTCCATGTCGCACTAATGACAAGAAAGTTGTCATTAAGTTCTTAAAAGAGAATATCTTTTCGTGATTTGGACACCCATGCGCTATCATTAGCGATAATGGGACACACTTCTGCAACAGGTCTTTCGAGACTCTGATGCGGAAATACTCAATCAACCACCGACTTTCTACACCCTATCACCCCCAAACAAGCGGGCATGCTGAAATCTCAAACAGACAAATCAAACTTATCCTGGAGAAAACTGTTGCTAAAAATAGAAAAGACTGGTCGACCAAATTGACGGATGCTCCTTGGGCATTCAGGACTGCATATAAGACCGACCTAGGAATGTCTCCATATAGGATAGTGTTTGGAAAAGCATGTCATTTACCTGTCGAGATAGAACATAAAGCATTGTGGGCTATTAAAGAAATAAATTTTGATCTGAAACTTGCTTGCAACTTTCGGAAACTGCAACTTAACGAGCTAAGCGAACTCCGCGATGAAGCTTATGATAACGCTGTAATCACAAAGAATAGGACTAAGGTTTTTCACGATAAAAACATTGTAAGGAAAACATTTTTACCTGGTCAACAAGTCCTTCTTTATGATTCACGATTACACCTTCACGCGGGTAAGCTCCGATCTCGATGGAAGGGACCTTTTGTTGTGCGGTCTGTATACCCTCACGGGGTAGTAGAAGTTGAAAATGTTAAAAACGACACTGTTTTCAAAGTAAATGGACATAGATTAAAGCCGTATTTTTCCACTGACCCTACGGAGGAGCTCTTGTTCTTACAAGAGCCAGTTTATTTGGATTAAAATTCCTCCATCTCACCTTCATATCATGTATATCATTGCATCATTTTTTTGAATAAAGGTGAGTGAAAAGATAAGTTTGGGAGAAGTTCTTCACTTATATATTTTGCCCCCACTAATAATTCCTCCCAGATTTACAGGTTTTTGTAGATATAACTGTCGGCAACAGTGAGGACACTGTTGAAAACAAGTTTGGGGGAGGTTTGTGCTTATTTTTGCATCATTTTGCATATCATCTGCATAAGCACAAAACATTTCTTTTAAAAATCTATAAAAATTGAAAATTTTTCAAAACCCAGAAAAATTTAAAAATTTTCAAATATAAAAATAATTTTAATATTTACACTTTTTTGTACATAAATAAGATAATAAAAGTTTAGATAGTGAAAAATTACATCCATGAGATTAGAAAAATTTAAGAAAACTAAGAAAATTAGAAGTTTTCTTATACGAACTAGTAATAAGTAGTTATGAGCCGTTGTCCTAAGGGTTAGTAAGATGAAGGACGTCACTAATCTGAGGATAAAAATAAGTCTGAAAAATAGTTTCTATTCTGGAAGCCAAACATTTTGAACGTTGATACCCTGCTATTCGCACTTACACACGTCTTAAAGCCTGGGATAGTAGAGGATACCTTGAAATGCTCTTGTCTTAAAGCCAAAAGTATGAAGGAAATAAAAAGAAAAAAAAATGATGAATAAAAATATAAAGTGGTGAAAAAAATGGACACTGGTTTTGTTATCACCGAGGGCAATAAAAATGTATAGCGAGGGTGCCTCTTCACCTAGTGCCCTAAGGCCAACTGGTCTGGGAGTCACTGCTATGCCTGAGGTAGTGCAAGACGAGGAAAATACACCAAGTAAGCAAGCACATGAGTAATCGGTCGGTTAGTACCTCAAGTAGTATTAACGGTCGCATAAAAGTGTGTGCGCAATCTCATCTAAATATTCATTAATTAAAAAGTACTGAGGCTGACGGGCAAGAGTATGATAGCTTGAATTGAATTCTCCGGGTGTAGGGATGTCTTTACACACACGCAGGGTTATATGATCGATGTTTGGAAGAAAGATAGGAATGAAGAATAAGACGATGTTTTATTGAGGGAGGACGTGATTTCTGACTTCTTTTCATGACCATTAAGATAGGGCTCATGACAACCGAAAAGCTAGCTTAGTTGGAAACCCTAATTTTCAAAGTCTTTCTTTTACAATTCTTGTCTTTAAATGTAATATTCATGATCTTCTTTTTATTATTGGATTTTGTGGGTGCAATCCGCTGAAAACCCTCAGGAGACAACACTCTTCCTACTAGGGACACCTAGAGGTTTAAAGGCTTGTTGCACGTGCTCAGTGCAATCGTGTTGCCTACGAAAGTGTGCTAGTTAGTTTTTCTCTTTCTTTATTTTCTCCTTCTCTTTTTAATAAAACATTCGCTCGAGACGATCGAAATTAAGTTTGGGGGTATTTGATCAGTCAAAAATATTGTATATTTTAGCCGGCAATTTCCCTATCATTTGCATTCATATAGAAGTGTTTGGTATCCGTATTCTACATATTAGCAAATCCATCACAAATTATCAGATTACATGTACTAGACCTTAAAACCGGCATTTCTAGGGAAATTGACTGCATTGCATGGCATCGCAATATTTCTATATGTCGCAACCCGTGTTTCGAAGTCTGTGCAGGAAAAGGAAAGCTTGCTCGAACATTACACCGCTCAAAAGATACGTCAACTCACTAATTTCAAATCTGGTATCAACCCAAAGGAGTAATCACAGTTCAGAATATCAGACAAAGCCCTAAACAGCAGTCCAAGACAGCACCTGAAAGACCAAGGCCCAAGCCCCTCAAGGAGCCGCGGATCCGCGGCATGGGCTTGCTAAGGCCGCGGATCCGCGGTGGGCCCAGGGAATTAGTTCCCCAATTTCAGTGCACAACTCCTACATCAGTGGCTACAGTTCATAAATGCACTCCAAGTTCCAGAAGACTCCAGGGACTTCTACCAGATCAGCAAACACTTTGATCTACACTAAACTAGCCTATCATTCTAGAACTTTCCTCCTAAACCCTAGCTTAAACCCTAAGCTAGCTCCTAACAAACTCTCTCAACAAACTTTAGGAGGGAACTACCATTTCAATCCTAAGCCTAGGGTTTGGGAAATCTATAAATAGAAGCCTAGACCTAGGGTGAAACATGCTTAGAAAATCTTATCATCTTACATCCAAGAGAGGGTGTGACCCATTTTAGTTCAAGAATCACCACCATCTTCTACCCACAAGTTTAGTGACAAAAGCTTGTGCCAAATTCAATTCCCATCTCCAATTCAAAATCAAGATCAAGATCCCGAGATCAATTTGAGCAAGAGAGCCTTCAACCTTTAGCAAGCGACGCCGGATTTCCAACGGAGCAATAGATCCACGCCGATCCGCGACTCAAGGAGCCGAGTGAAGCCGAAATTGACGATCTAGTTCCTTCCTTTTGTAAATTCAAGAGAGTTGTAACGAAATTTGTCGATAAATAAAGGTGAATTTTTCTATATTCTTGCTTATCTTTTAATTCAAGCATAATGATTAGATCTCAATTTGTGATTGTGTTTGTGATCATGATGTTTGAGTAATCTCCGCTCGTGTAGGAGTTGTGACGATCTTTAGATGATGATGATTTAGATATTTTTACAATTCTTAAATCCTATAATGTTTGGAAATTCTAGTTAATCAAATGATTAATAACCAAGCTTCGAGATGATGCTTTCTTGATCGTGTTCACTCGAAACTAGGGAACAACTATTAAACATTTGATTAATTAGAAGCTAGAATTTGAATGCGATCCATCGAAAGGACAAAGGATGAGTTGCGGAATCCCTAATTTTCTAGCAAAGATCCTTAAATCTCGATGAATTTGCATCGATCTAGTATCAATTCATTAATGGATAAGAATTAGTAATCTTTAGATCTCATCACATCGATAGATCCGATCTACTCCTACGAGCCATACTTCTAATCTTGATTGTTGGTTGGAAATTATCACACATCTCAATTCTTGCTTTTAATGTCTTTTCTAGATCTAGATTTTTCTTATTTCTTGATCTTTAAATGCAAATCATGAATTGTTTTCTTTTCTTTGCCCTAAATTTTCAACTCATCTAATTCGGAAATTGAATGGAACTCACTTTCCTTGTGGACGATCCGCAACTTACTAACGCGCTACATCCGACACCGTTATTGATTGCGGTCAAAATAATTTTTGATTGTGATTTCTAAAATCTATTTTCTAATACGACACAATCGGAAAACAATTCAATCAGGAGTTGATGTTGCGCTATGCTCGATTGGTTATAACAGGAAGTCCCTGGCCAGGGCAGTTGATGATATTTACTGGTAAGTGTTATCAGTAGTTTCTTTTACCGTTATAGGCCACACATCGGCTTGACTCATCAAATTATTAGGGTCTGACGATTCCACCCCCAGACTCGATATGCGACATATCAGACGAAGAGACCGGACTGTACGGTAAGTGTTACTTATAGGCTTCTTGAGATTTTGGACAAGCTTGCTTGTTGATCTTCTAATCGCTCAATACCTGGGTAATCGTTACGTCTAGCTAGTACCGCTGACGGCTTATTGGTGACTGATGTAATCATCACCTACTACTGGCGTATTGATGAGTCTTTAGAGTATCACACAGAAATTTCCTGGTTCAAGCGAAACGAAGTAGTGCAAATATGCTGATAAGTGCGGGGGCTTGATTAAATGCGAGTATGTGATACCGTATTCTAATCTGGCGGTTGTTTGATATCGGTTAGGTTATATATGATATAACCAGATTATTGAATCAAGTGTTGATTTTATAATATGATATATATTTATATTTTATATAATTATATATTAACTAATATTATTGCTCACTAATTATTTGCTTATATATATATATATATGAAGCATGGTTGAAATTTCTATTTTTGGAAAAAAGAAATTGTGAGGTGGTAAATGAAGAATGGGATGAAGCATGACTTTTATATTTCATTATTCATTTGGTCATACTATTGAAACATGGTTCCAACTGATTATTGGAAAATATTGATACTTCAATAATTGTATGAATATGGAAGCCTGTTAGTAATATATGCCCTAGAGGCCATTATGGTATCATATTGGATTCTATATTACTTAATGGGAGTTTGGAATATACATGGATATAGTAATAGCCTTGCTCGAAATGTAGTATGCTACCTGGTTTGTTTCTACCTCAATATGTGCATGTGTTTTCTTAGCATATCGCTTATACATATTGGTAGAGCCCTCAGGATCTTTGCTTGATTACCAGCGTTGTGATGGCAGTCACACTAGTGGGGAATGGGTAGTCTATAAGCACATTCTATACAGGTCCTTAGTCGTAGGATTATCGAGACGGGGCATCAATACTCCACAGTAGACTAATGTATACGCTTCTTATCCCAGCAGGGGAAATGGTCTGTCCCACAACCATCAGTACGTCGTACTGGAGATAGTATGCAGGTGCTCATTAGGTTATGAGTACACTAGACATGACTCGTAGGGAACTGTTGGTGGGTATTATACCTGTCGTCGGGTAGCAGTTCCCAGGTGACATGAGTACAGTTTAGTCCGTCGACTTGACACTGCCGCTTCGCCTCAAGTGTGTTCCCACTGTACTTTGATTACTAACCTACCACGGCTCAAAGGAGTCGTACAAACAGGTAGTAGTTGGGTGCAGTCCCGAAGCACTCGAAGGCAGTGGCGGTTAGATAGGATTCGTCTTTCCCGGTATTGGGGTTTGATATCACGTTGTGTTCGGAAGGCCATTACAAAAAGTCCTTGACCAAGGAAAGTGAGATTTACTGGTAGGTACTCCTGTAGTTTCTCAGGGTGTTTTGGGCTACTTTCCGACACAATTTGTTGCGCTATTAGGGGTCTGACGATTATAGCCCCTCTAGATATGCGATACTCTTAGACGAACAGACCGGACTGTACAAAGATTGTCACATTCAGGCTCAGTAGGAGTTCGGATGGGTTTCCTCATCGACCTTCTTATCGATAGATACCTGAGTAGCCATTACGTGCATCTAATATCGCTTGCGGCTTGTGGTTAAACCCACCGCAAGCGTACTGTCGAGTCTTTAGAGTCCCACATAGAGAGTTTTTCTGCATCGGGCGAAAGATTTGTTAGTGTATATACCCTAGAGGCCATTACTGTATCATACTAGTTTGTATATTACTTGATGGAAGCTTGGGATATTCACAGTTGTATAGACAATCTTGCTCAAAATGGTATTATGCTACTTGGTTTGTTTCTACTTTAATATGTGCATGTGTTTATTTTAGCATATCGCTTATACATATTAGTAGAGCCCTTAGGATTCTTGCTTGATTACCAGCGTTGTGATGGCAGTCACACTAGTGGGGGCTGGGTAATCTACAAGCACATCCTTATACAGGTCCCTAGTCGTAGGATTATCGAGACAGGGCATCGATATTCCGGAGTAGACTAGCGTATACGCTTCTCATCCCAGCAGGGGAGACGGTCTGTCCCACAGCCGTCAGTACGTCGTACTTGAGATAGTATGCGGGTGCTCGTTAGGTTACGAGTACACTGGACAGGACTCGTCGGGAACTGTTGGTTGGTACTATACCTATCGTCAGTTATCAGTACCCAGGTGACATGAGTACAGCTTAGTCCGCTGACTTGACACTGTCACTTCGCCTCGAGTGTGTTCCCACTGTACTTTGATTACTACCTTACCACGGCTCAAAGGAGTCGTGCAAACAGGTAGTAGTTGGGTGCAGTCCTGAAGCACTTGGAGGCGGTGACGGTTAGACATGATTCGTCTCTCCCGGTATTGGGGGTTGATATCGCGCTGTGTCTAGGAGAGCCATTACACAAAGTCCCTGGCCAGGGCAAGCGAGATATACTGGTGGGTTTCCAGTGTTATCTCAATGTGTTCTGGGCTACACTCCAACACGACTTGTACCGTTATTAGGGGACTGACGTTTACCGCCCCATAGGCCCGCCGTGCGATATTCTCAGACGAACAGACCGGACTGTACGGAGACTGTCACATTCAGGCTCAGTAGGAGTTCATATGGGTTTCACCTCGCCCGTCTTCTTATCGGCATCTACATGGGGGTCGTTACGCACAGCTAGTGCCGCTTGCGGTCTGTGGTTAAACCCACTGCCAGCGTAGTGTCGAGTCTTTAGAGTCCCACACAGAGAGCTATTCGCCTTTAGGCAAAAGAGTAGAGGTCGCATGGTTTTGTGACAGGGTTCGGTCACATCCATGCACTTATGCATGTTTGGTGTCCGGGAAGTTATTACTAGCGGGCTTTGGTTTAAGCCAAATTCTAGTATAAGTTTTGGGATTGGTTTTATCTCGTTTGTATTCGTGTTCCTCGGAACGCGGATGCGGGTGTGTATGCACGGTTGACAGAGACAGAGGCAGAGGATTCTCATTAGGGTTGTTGACTGTTGACTTTTGCTAAACCCTAATGAGAATTAGAAATATGATTAATAATAATATTAATTAAGTATTATTGTGACATGGTTGGGTTGAAGGGTTGACTTTGTTGACTTGTTGACTTGTTGACTTTGTTGACCGGTTGACTAGGTTGGACTTGTTGACCACCATCATGATAATGGCTATCATTTCATGGCATTGACCTTTGCTTACTTGTTTGTTCACAAATTGCATTTAATGCATGAAATGATATTGCCATTTGATATGATAACAACCATCATATAATACTCAATTATTATTATTTGTTATGATTATTTTGGATTATGAGAGCAAGGGAGGAAAAAGTCTTCTTCATTCTATCATTCTCATTCTCTCTCATCCTCAAGCTCTCCCTCTTCCTCTTGCTCTCTCTCTAGTTCAT
Source organism: Agapanthus africanus (assembly GCA_030015575.1). Lineage (NCBI taxonomy): Eukaryota > Viridiplantae > Streptophyta > Magnoliopsida > Asparagales > Amaryllidaceae > Agapanthus > Agapanthus africanus. The sequence goes on from JASDDO010000012.1 coordinate 151,589,873, forward strand.
GGTTCTATTGTCTCATGTGTTGAGAAGAAAGAACCATAGAGATAAAACTCAAAACACCTCTCTACTCATCCTAGTGTACAAGGTCTAGCAAGCCAAGTATTCTAGTTTCCTCTAGATTGAGGTTGGAGCCAAAGGTAGAAGCTTTCAGGTGGATCCATCTTCGGCATAAGGAGACGAAGAGATAAGGCCGATCCGACCACCACAAGGAGTTGAAGAGAAGGAGTTCAAGATTAGGTATAACCCCTAACATAGTAGCTAAACTCTTAGCTAGGTTGTTAGATAGTTTGTTTAACAAAGATCCATATTTTGAGTTCATGTTACCCCCAAAGAAAAATCGTTTTTCACCATTTCCGCAACCCCAAAGAACCGGGACGGGTAACGTGGACTTACAGTGGTATCAAAGCCTAGTAAAACACTATCTAACATGTTAGCAAAGTAACTAGAAGTTCGATCGGAGAAAATGTCACAAAATACGCCCGAAATATCAACTTTCTGCCGATTTTGTTTTCTGTTAAAAAATTAATAAATCATACACTAAAATTCGGCTGAGGGTTTTTAAAGCACACCCAAGAAAAATGGTCCAGCGACTCGGTCAAAGCTCCGCGGCAGGAGCATGCTCCCGTCGCGGATCCGCGGCCGAGTTGACTCGGCCGTGGGCAATTTTTCCTGCAGTGTGTTCAGTGGGGTGTTTTTGGATTTTTACAATAAGTTTTTTCTCACCAGATTTTCCAGAAAACAAATTTGTGTTTTGGGGTGGTTAAAAATCCGTACTTTGATCGAACTTCTAAAGACTTAAGCTAACGGGTTATATCTGTGATGTGATATATGTATTGAACGTCTGCTAATCGCTATACGTCGATTAGTGGTGGTTATACATATCTGTGATCTGTAATGTTGATGGTATGTGTATATGAATTCATTGGATTGTCGCGGATGAATAGCCGGGGGGGGTTGTGAGATGAGAGTTTTCTTTTTCTTTCAATTCATGTAATTTGTAATTGATGTAATATTATTTATATGGCCGCACAACCGGGATGAGGTTGTAGCCGTCATTGTATAATTTCTTTTACTGTTTTTACTCCTAGGATAGACCCAAGGTGGGGTGCACAAACTACCGGGTACCTCGAAGTGCCGAGTGGCCTACTCATGGTGTTGAGGGAGGTTGCTTCGCTTCGGGTACTTGGCGGGTAGTTTGCCGCACCCGTAGAGGGTCTAGGGTGGGGTCTTGGCTATTCATCGCGACCGTGTAATCCGCTCTTCGTTACAGGCTCGTACGGAATGCGGATTCCTAGTATATCCAATGTTTTCATCTGTGATCTGGAATGGCTATCATTGCATGTGACGAATGTATATATCTATATATGATATCTATTTAGGCATTGCTTATGTTTTTAATCCGCGCTAGTCTAGCCCCCGCTCTGTCGTTAGTTAAGTAACCTAACGGGTAATGACGGGCCCCCATGGCGAATGCGGATGGCATAAGCGTACGTCATATTTTCGTTGTTTTCTGCAATGGTAGGATTAAAAGATGGGACGCATTAAATTAATGCAAGAAAATAAACCAAAGTAGAGTCGTTGGAACACTTTCAAAACCACTCGGTTTCTTTTCAAAAACAACTTTTAAACGCGGAGCTTAAGCCACTCCTTTTAAAAGCTATCTCGTTCCATCGATTATATCAAGTTCACTACGTTCACGGTTTCGCCAAAACCATTCGTAGCCCTCCGTCGTTTCACATGGATAGTCAATAGTATTCAAGCTATGTTTGTTGGCCAAAGTCAAGGCATAGTGATTGGTAGCTATTGGGTATTCATGTGCAACATAGATAGATGTGTTGGTTTGGGACAGTCGTACTGCCTTGTTAGCCAAAGTCAAGGGTAGGTACGGGTGGGTTCAAATTAACCTGGAGAATGATGGGTAGAACTTGACATGTGACTTATGATTTGTTGGCCAAAGTCAAGGTCATAAGAGCATGGGGCAAAAATCCACATCGGGAGTTTCTAAAGAAACTGAAACTTGCTAGCGCTGCATACCATTTGGAGTGTGATGATTCTGGTAGGATTCCTTCAGTTTTGTCACACAATGATATTTGGATCCCGATCCTACTGTGAGTATATGCTACTCCTCCGAAACTTTCTCACTTAACGATCAATACTATAAACCAAGTAGGTGTCTAGAAAGGTGTTAGCGGGGCTATGCCCACAGGGAAAAGAGGTTATTTAATTAAGGAACTTCACGAAAGCGTTGGAAAACCTCCCTCGAAATACCAACACTGGCCTGGCTGAACGGTTAAGCAAATATTGTACGGTGAGATTGATCCCGATTCCTTTTTGGTTTGAGAGGGGATTCGAGAGACAGTGGGAGCCATCTTATTTAGACAAACTAAAAACCACTCTAAACTTGCAAGAGCATCATGCTAATGTGTTTTTCTCTCTCTCCTAATTGCAGCGACCAAACATCATGAATGGACATAAGTTACTACTAGATAAAAACATACTGACAGGGCCAAACTACAAAGATTGGCTCAGGAATGTCAAAATGGCAATCACTTATGACAAGTTGGGGTATCTCCTTACCACCAAAGCTCCCCCTGTCCCAGGTCCCAAAACCAGCGTCGCGGATAAGGAAATCCGTAAGACCTGGGAAATCGACTGCACGAAGGCCAAGTGCCTCGTGCTTGCCTCTATGGACAATGAACATCAGAGGAGGCACGAGAATATGGACCTTGAATCCATATTTCTCCATACAAAAGAACTGTCTGGAGAGCAATCCCGTATCGCCAGATACGAAGTCTCGAAAAAGCTATTTTCGGTGAGATTGGCCGTCGGATCATCGGTAGCGGAACACGTGCTTAAGATGATTGGCTTCATTGAGGAGCTCGCGGACTTTGGGACCACATTAGAGAACGAGCTCTACACGGACTTGATTCTCCAGTCCCTTCCTTCCACTTATGCCCAGTTTTTCCTGAACTTCAACTTGCAAGAAAAAGAAGTTGAACTTTCAGAACTCCTCAACATGCTGAGGAGTGCAGAGGGCACCTTACAGAAAAGTAGGGAAACATCCACTTTGTTTGTAGGAGGATCTTCCTGGTCCAAGGCGAAAGCCAAGGGAAAGAAGAAGAAAACCCCCACCAAACCAAGGGGAGGTGTTAGTAAAGTGGATACGAAGGGAAAGGGAAAGGCAACAAAGGTAGCGGGAAACCTTGTGGGGAAGGAAGAGTACTTTTACTGTCACAAGAGTGGACCCTGGAAAAAAGATTGCAGGGCTTGGAAGGCCAGAAACTAGGACCCGAAGCAAGTTGCGGCTTCTGCTTCAGGTGTGTATGTTATTGAAAACTGTCTATCAATAAACTCCACTTCCTGGGTAGTGGATACCGGATCAGGATCTCATATCTGCAATTCTTTGCAGGCACTGACAAAGATTAGGGTTTTGAAGGCAGGTGATATGACCCTCAGAGTTGCAAACGGAGCTGGCATGGATGCTGAGTCTGTGGGGGACTATCACCTGGGATTGTCAGATGGACACATTTTGGTTTTGCGTGATTGTTATTTTGTACCCAATGCAACTTGTAATATCATATCTGTATCTTTATTATCTAAAGAAGGTTATGAATTTGCATTTGTAAGCAATGTTGTAAACATTCACCTTAATCAAGTTTTGATTGGGTCAGGTACATTAAGCAATGTTATATACGTATTAAACCAACCACAGATTTTCAATGTCCAGATTACACACAAAAGAAAGTCTCCGGAAACAAATCAGGCTTTCTTATGGAATTGTAGACTGGGTCACATCAATGAGAGAAGGTTGACGAAGTTACATACAGAAGGATATTTGGATCCGTTCGAATATCAACCATATGCAACTTGTCAATCCTGTCTCAAAGGAAAGACGACAAAGACTCCGTTCACGGGATACGGAGTAAGAGCGAGGGAGCTCTTGGGACTCGTACACAGCGACGTGTGCGGTCCAATGTCTACACATGCGCGAAGCGGTTATTCTTACTTCATTACTTTTACGGATGACTTTTCAAGGTACGGATATGTCTTCTTAATGAAACATAAATCCGAAGCCTTTGGAAAATTCCAGGAATATAAGAATGAAGTAGAAAAACAAACCGGCAAAAGTATCAAGACACTGAGATCTAATTGAGGTGGTGAATACTTGAGTGCCGAGTTCCTGGATTACCTAAAAGGGAATGGAATTCTCTCTTAGCTTACTCCTCCATACACTCCGCAACATAACGGTATATCGGAGAGACGGAACCGGACCCTATTGGATATGGTACGTTCCATGATGAGTAACGCTGAGTTACCGCGATCATTCTGGGGATATGCACTAGAATCAGCTGCATACCTTTTGAACCGAGTTCCAACTAAGACTGTGCCTACCACACCATATCAGATGTGGTGTGGGAAGAAACCCTATCTTAAGCACATTAAGACATGGGGATGTCCAGCTTTTGTCAAAAAGTAGCATGCGGACAAACTCGAGGCACGCTCAGTACAGTGCAAGTTTGTGGGATATCCAAAGAACTCCGAGGGATATTTCTTCTATTGCGAAGAGGAACAAAAGGTTTTTGTTTCTCGTCATGCCCACTTCTTGGAAACCGAGTTTTTGGAAAATCAGATAAGTGGGAGCGCAATAGAACTGGAAGAAATTCCAGAACCACGAGCTATTACTGAAAGCTTAGTAGAACCAGAGGGTTCGAAAGATCAGGACATTCCTGCGTCGCTCCACAGGAGTAGTAGGCAGTCTCATTCGCCCGAGAGATACTACGGTTTTCTCATAGACGGGGATAGAGAGGATTGCATCATTGATAGTGATGAGCCAACTAGCTTCCAGCAGGCCATTCAGAGCGTTGACTCGGTAAAATGGCTGGATGCAATGTAGACCGAAATGGAGTCCATGTATACCAACAAAGTTTGGACTTTGGACTTTGCTCCAGAAGGGGTAAAACCCGTAGGCTGCAAATGGATCTTCAGAAGGAAGATTGGTGTAGATGGACAGGTTGAGACCTATAAGGCTAGACTTGTTGCAAAGGGTTTTCGTCAAAGACCTGATTTGGACTATGACGAAACCTTTTCTCCAGTGGCTATGCTGAAATCCATTCGGATCCTTCTTTCCATTGCTGCCTTCCACGATTATGAGATTTGGCAGATGGACGTAAAGACAGCTTTTCTAAATGGAAATTTGGAAGAGTGCGTCTATATGGATCAGCCAGAGGGATTCATTCAGAGTGGGAGCAGCGGTAAAGTGTGCAAGTTGCTCAAGTGCATCTATGGACTGAAGCAGGCATCGCGGAGTTGGAACATCTGCTTTGATGATACTGTCAAAGAATTCGACTTTGTCAAAAACCCAGATGAACCATGCATTTACAGTAATATTGTAAGGAGAAATGTGGTATTCCTAGTCTTGTACGTCGATGATATTCTCCTAATAGGAAATGATATTCCTATGCTATAGTCAGTCAAAGGGTTCTTGTCACACAGGTTCTCCATGAAATACCTGGGTGATGCCTCTTACATTCTTGGGATCCGGATCTATCGTGATAGATTTAAGAGGATATTAGGACTTTAACAGTCCAGGTACATCGACACCATACTGAGAAGATTCAGTTTGGAAGATTCCAAGCGCGGTAATCTGCCGGCTTGTCACGGGATCACCCTCTCCAAGGAGATGTCTCCCAAGACTGATTTGGAAAGGGATCGCATGTCTATTATACCCCACGCTTCTGCGGTAGGCTCTATAATGTATGCGATGTTGTGTACCAGACCAGATGTAGCTTATGCACTGAGTGTGGTAAGCCGGTATCAGTTAAACCCTGGGGAGAAGCACTGGAAAGCGGTAAAGAATATTCTCAAGTACCTGAGAAGGACTAAGGAGACGTTCTTGGTGTATGGCGGAAAAGACCTCCAGATCGAGGCCTTTGCTGACTCCAGCTTCCAAAGTGACAAGGATGATTCCAAGTCCATGTCGGGTTATGTCTTTACCCTCAATCGAGGGGCGGTGTGTTGGAAGAGTTCCAAACAAGAAACCGTTGCTGACTCGACGATGGTAGCGGAATATATCACTGCTGCTGATGACGCAAAAGAAGTCGTCTGGATGAGGAAGTTCTTAACGGAACTTCAGGTGGTTCAATCCATTGTTGATCCAATACCACTGTATTGCGACAACAACGGGGCTATAGCTTTAGCGAAGGAACCCAGGTCCCATCATAGGTCCAGACACATCTTGAGGCGGTATCACCAGATCAGGGAGATCGTGGGTCGCCAGGAGATCGAGGTTCGGAGAGTTGCTACGGAAGATAACACTACTGATCCACTCACGAAGGCCTTACCCCAGACTAAGTTCGAGCGGCTGATCGAGATGATAGGTCTTCAATACGCCAGTACATGGCCTTAGTGCAAGTGGGAGATTGTTAGTGTATATGCCCTAGAGGCCATTACTGTATCATACTAGTTTGTATATTACTTGATGGAAGCTTGGGATATTCACAGTTGTATAGACAATCTTGCTCAAAATGGTAGTATGCTACTTGGTTTGTTTCTACTTTAATATGTGCATCTGTTTATTTTAGCATATCGCTTATACATATTAGTAGAGCCCTTAGGATCCTTGCTTGATTACCAGCGTTGTGATGGCAGTCACACTAGTGGGGGCTGGGTAATCTACAAGCACATCCTTATACAGGTCCCTAGTCGTAGGATTATCGAGATAGGGCATCGATACTCCGGAGTAGACTAGCGTATACGCTTCTCATCCCAGCAGGGGAGACGGTCTGTCCCACAGCCGTAAGTACGTCATACTTGAGATAGTATGCGGGTGCTCGTTAGGTTACGAGTACACTGGACAGGACTCATCGGGAACTGTTGGTTGGTACTATACCTATCGTCAGTTATCAGTTCACAGGTGACATGAGTACAGCTTAGTACGCTGACTTGACACTGTCACTTCGCCTCGAGTGTGTTCCCACTGTACTTTGATTACTACCCTACCATGGCTCAAAGGAGTCGTGCAAACAGGTAGTAGTTGGGTGCAGTCCCGAAGTACTTGGAGGCAGTGACGGTTAGACAGGATTCGTCTCTCCCGGTATTGGGGGTTGATATCACGTTGTGTCTAGGAGAGCCATTACACAAAGTCCCTGGCCAGGGCAAGCGAGATATACTGGTGGGTTTCCAGTATTATCTCAGGGTGTTCTGGGCTACACTCCGACATGGCTTTTACCGCTATTAGGGGACTGACGTTTACCGCCCCCCTAGGCCCGCCATGCGGTATTCTCAGACGAACAGACCGGACTGTATGGAGACTGTCACATTCAGACTTAGTAGGAGTTCAGATGGGTTTCACCTCGTCCGTCTTCTTATCGGCATCTACCTGGGGGCCGTTACGCACAGCTAGCGCCGCTTGCGGTCTGTGGTTAAACCCACTGCCAGCGTAGTATCGAGTCTTTAGAGTCCCACACAGAGAGCTATTCGCCTTTAGGCAAAAGAGTAGAGGTCGCATGGTTTTGCGACAGGGTTCGGTCACATCCATGCACTTGTGCACGTTTGGTGTCCGGGCAGTTATTACTAGCGGGCTTTGGTTTAAGCCAGATCCTAGTATGCATTTTGGGATTGGTTTTATCTCGTTTGTATTCGTGTTCCTCGGAACGCGGATGCGGGTTTGTATGCACGGTTGACAGAGACAGAGGCAGAGGATTCTCATTAGGGTTGTTGACTGTTGACTTTTGCTAAACCCTAATGAGAATTAGAAATATGATTAATAATAATATTAATTAAGTATTATTGTGACATGGTTGGGTTGAAGGGTTGACTTTGTTGACTTGTTGACTTTGTTGACCGGTTGACTAGGTTGGACTTGTTGACCACCATCATGACAATGGCTATCATTTCATGGCATTGACCTTTGCTTACTTGTTTGTTCACAAATTGCATTTAATGCATGAAATGATATTGCCATTTGATATGATAACAACCATCATATAATACTCAATTATTATTATTTGTTATGATTATTTTGGATTATGAGAGCAAGGGAGGAAAAAGTCTTCTTCATTCTATCATTCTCATTCTCTCTCATCCTCAAGCTCTCCCTCTTCCTCTTGCTCTCTCTCTAGTTCATGGTTCTATTGTCTCATGTGTTGAGAAGCAAGAACCATAAAGATAAAACCCAAAACACCTCTCTACTCATCCTAGTGTACAAGGTCTAGCAAGCCAAGTATTCTAGTTTCCTCTAGATTGAGGTTGGAGCCAAAGGTAGAAGCTTTCGGGTGGATCCATCTTCGGCATAAGGAGACGAAGAGGTGAGGCCGATCCGACCACCACAAGGAGTTGAAGAGAAGGAGTTCAAGATTAGGTATAACCCCTAACATAGTAGCTAAACTCTTAGATAGTTTGTTTAACAAAGATCATTATTTTGAGTCCATGTTACCCTCAAAGAAAAATCGTTTTTCTCCATTTCCGCAACCCCAAAGAACCGGGGACGAGTAACGTAGACTTACAAGATGTAGAGGCCATATGGTTTTACGGCAGGGCTTCGACCACGTACATGCACTTGTGCGCGTATGATGTTCGGACGGATAATACTAGTGGGCTTTGGTTTAATCCGGATCCTAGTGTTATATTGATGGATCAGTTTTGTCTCTTTGTTTTCGTGATTCTCGGAACACGGATGCGGGTATGTATATACAGATGATAGGGGCATAGAAGGAGACACTTCATTAGGGTTTTGACCATTGACTTAATTAAAACAATTATGATGTGGAGGAAAGTATTTGTTATTTTTTGTAAATGATAATTGTGGCATGGCTATTTGGTTTGACCACTTGACTTGGTTTGACTCTTTGACTTAGATATTTCTTATGAGATATTTTGTGGAACTAGATATTTTGGGTGAGATATTTTCTTGCCATGCTTGCAGTCATATCAGGTGAGCCATCTCAATTTTTATCATTATCAAAAAACCATTTCTCTTTCTTAAAGTGAACTCTCTTCTTCTTCCTCTCAACTTTCAACCCTTAAGGTCTCATGAGTTGACTAAACTAGGGTTCCAAGAGACAAATAAGTCCATCTTCATTCTCTACATCACCCAGGCCATCTAGTTTATCAAGCTAGTTGCCCTAGTTACCTCATATTTGAGGTTGGATCTTGGACTATAGACTCTCGGGTGGATCGTCTTTGACTCGAGGAAGCCGACGAGGAAGCCGGCGAGGAAGCTACGATCCAGATCGATCCACGGAGCCTACGATGACGAGGAGGACAGCGAGAAGACCCGAAGGACGTGTATCATGAGGTATAACATTCTTTCTGAGTAGTTAAATCTCATGTAGTTTGCTAGCTAGGGTTTATGGTCGATTCTTGGTTCTAGTCGGTGTCGCGAAGCCCTTAAAAATCATTTTTTGCAAATTCCGCCTTCCCGCGAATACGTGGGGTGCATGACATCGACTTACAGTGGTATCATAGCCTCTCATAAACCTTAGATAGCTTGTAGCGATGTTAGAATTCCGCCGTTTTTGTCGCGCAAAAACTTCCAAAAGAACAGTTTTCAAAAATGAAGTTTTGAGTTGTTTGCACACCCCGCAGGGTCACGGTTTGAACCGAGAAGCCACGGGGTGAAGTGTGCACACCCCCGGGGGGACCAACGGCCGGGACCACCCTCAAGACCACCACAAGGTAGTCTTGGGGGCTGGTGACCCGAGAGCACCATAGTTTGGTGCTCTCGGGTCTGCCTCCTCTTGGGGGCCACCTCGTGGTGGTCCCCGGGGGTGGGTACCCCTAAGGCCCCTAGTTCGATAGTAATTCTTGTTTCTTCGCCTCCGTGAAGATTCGGGCGGGTTTTGAGTTCGTTTTGACTCCCGGATTGGTTCAAAACGATCGGTTTTGGAACTTTAGCTCACTGGATTTTCATGTCTTGGAAAATTTGTTAAGTTTGCTAATTGCGTGCGGAATTCTAATGTCGTAGTTACTTTACAAGCTTTGTGTTGAATATATGTGTTTGGAAATGTCGACTAATTGCTATACGTCGATTAGTCGGGGCTGCACATATATGTGATGATATTATGTTAGTTTGTGTATATGAACTTGTTGGATCGTCGTGGATGAATAGCCGGGGATGTGAGATGAGAGTTTTCATTCTTTCATTCGATGTAAAATTTGTAAAGTGATGTAATATTATTTTGCAGGGCACATCTGAAAGGTTACGCTAGCGCCCCGGCCAACTTCCGTGGCCAAATGCGGAACAATTTTTTTTCTAACGATTAGAACATGGCGCTAGAATAACCCTTAACCTGGATCTTAACCATAAACCTAACTAGGAAAAAGGGTTCTATCTACTATGATAGAAAGTATACCTAAAGAAACCAAGTCCTTCGGGTCTTTGATCCTCTCCTTAAGCTCCTCGATGGAAGTATGGATCGTGCTTGAACTTCGACCTCCTCATGTCAATGATGATCCACCCGAGAGTGCCAACTAAAAGCTCCTACCTCCTAATTGAGGTAACTAGAATACTTAGCTTGCAAATCTAAGTAGACTAGAGTGTGTAGAGAATGATTATGGAATGCTTTGTCTCACTAACCCTAGGTTTCTCAACTCATGAGACAATTAGGGTTAGTGTTAGAAGAAGAGAGAAATGAGAGTGTAGAGTGAGCTAGAAAAAAATGAAAAATGGATAAGTGAATGAGATAATAATGCAAGAAAAAATATCTTCACAAAATATCAACCATGGAAGAATAATAAACCATGAGTCATGCAATGAGTCATCAAGCTATCCATGCTTCATTTAATGAAAATGCACACCTCATTTCTCCACCTCATTAATCCATTATCAGAAATGGTAAATCTAAATAATGAGGTATCTTCTTCTAAAAGCATCTTGTACAATTACAAGAATGCCCCTCATCGTATATGCATACCCGTATTCGTATTCCGAAAAATATGAATACAAAGAGACAAAATAATCCAAGAATAAAATACTAGGATCCGGCTTAAACCAAAGCACGCTAGTATTATCCGCCCGAACATCATATGTGCACAAGTGTACGTATGTGATCGAACCTTACCGTAAAACCTTACGGTCTCCCTAAGCAGGGAAACCCTCTGTGTGGGACTCTAAAGACTCAACAGTATGTTGGCAGTGGGTTTAACCACAAGCACGTCAGCAACACTATTTGTACGTAACGGCTACCCAGATACCTGTCGAAAAGGAAGGCCGACGATCAAACTCGTCCGAACTCTTACTGAGCCTAACCGTGACAATATTCATACAGTCCGGTCTCTTCGTCTAAGAGTATCGCATACCAGGTCTAGGGGGTGGTAAACGCCAGACCCTAATAACCCGATAAGTCGTGCTGATGTGGCTCAGGACCAATCCGGGAAACTACTGATCAACCTATCAGTAAATCCCTGCAGCCTTGGCCAAGGTCTTATGGTCCTGACCGAGCGAATTATAGTGCGATATCAACTCCTAATACTGGGAGAGACGAATCCCTGACAATCACTCACTGCCTCCATGTGGCTCGGGACTGTACCCAACCAAAACCTATTTGCACGACTCAGTAGAGCCGTGGTAGGGTAGTGATCAAAGCACAGTGGGAACTCACACGAGACAAATGACGATCTCAGGTCCAAAGAATAACCTGTACACATGTCACCTGAGAAATTCCATCTGACGATAGGTATAATACCATCTGGAATTTCTCGGCGAGTCCATCCAGTGTACTCACACCCAGTGAGCACCTGTATACGATCTTAGGTGCATTAGACCAATGGCTGCGGGACCAACCATCCCCGATGGGGCTAGAAACGTATACTCTGGAGTATTAATTCCCAGTCTTGATACTCACGTGACTAGGGTCCATTTAAGGATGTGCTTATGGACTACCCTACTCCCACAAGTATGATCGGCATCACAACGTAGATAGTCAAGCAAGAACATACGGGCTTTATCAATATGTAACCGCAATATGTAATAACGAGTATGACATTGCAGGGTTCCCTAGTGCGGCAGCAAGGTTTCGGGAGGCATCATCCATGCCAATTTCAAATTTTGCCGTACTAAAGAACCCTAACCCTAGAATCTTAACTGTAGGGATTCTCTAGCACCATCCTAGGTTATGGGTTGCATCACATATGCTATAACAAAAATTTAAGGGGGCTAAACAATTCCAACCATGAATCGAACTAGAAAAATAGAGTAACAACAACTAGTATCATATACTACAAGTGTCCAACACTAAGAGGTAAGTAATACAACCTTTGTAGACCTCCTCTAGAGACTCCTTGGATCAAGTAGGGTTTGAACCGGTTGGCTTGTGTCCTTCCAAGTCCACGATGATCCACCACGAAGTCCCTTTGCTCAAGCTCCAAGCTTCACTTGATCAAGGATGAACCTGAAGCAAACACTCCGCACTAGTGGGCTAGACTAAAGTGGAATGGTGATGTAGGTTTGGATCTCACTTAAAAACCTTTTCTTTTTAATTTCTTCTCTTTCTTTTTAAACCCAAGAGATCTTTGAGGAGAGAGAGGAAGAAGGAGATGGCTCAAGCTTGACTCAAGTTAGAATGAGAATAATAAACATAATCCCAAACGAGAAAAGAATTATGTCATGCCTAACTATGGTTACAAAATATCTAGATATTTTGTTACTTGAGTTTAAGCAAAACCATGGGCTAAAACCATGGGCAATTAAACCATTGTATTAATCCCATTTTTTCTTTTCTCAAATAATCAAAATATCTAAATATGTAACCATGTAAGTCTTGCATTGCCACCACCAATGTATCATCAACCATGACACATGTATGCTTGCATGTGTGCATCCATATCAACATATACATACACTCATGCATGCATCATAAAGAAATAGGTTTTAATAAATGAGCTAATGGACTTAATATTAAATCAACAATTGATTTAATAACCCGGTCATATCACATACGACCCGTCCAATAGAAAACGCCCGATTAAAATACGGTATCCAATACACGCATTTAATCTAGCTTCCGCGCATATCTCATATGCACTCCACATCTTTTCGCCTGAGCTAGAAGACCCCTTTGTGGGACTCTAAGACTCGTCAATACGCTAGCAGTAGGCAGTGATCACATCACATGCCTACAAACCGTCAGTGGCACAAGCTGTACGTAACGGCTCCCAGGTATTGAACGATCAGAAGAAACACAAGCGAACATGCTAAAACTCCAGTCGAGCCAACTGGCAACACTTACAGTACAGTCCGGTCTCTTCGTCAAATGTGCCGCATATCAAGTCTAGGGATGGTATCGTAGACCCCATTAACCCAATAATTTATGCCGGTATATGGCTCATAATAGATCGAGAAACTACTGATAACACTTATCAGTAAATCTCAGCAGCCCTGGCCAGGGACTTCCTGTTATAGCCAATCGTACATAGCGCAACATCAACCCCCAATACCGGGAGAGATGAAATCCCTCCTATCTCTCATTGCCTCCATGTGCTTCTGGAATGTACCAAAAATCCACCTGTTTGCACAACTCAGTAGAGCCGTGGTAGGGTGGAGATCAAAGTACAGTGGGAGGACACACAAGACTCTATGACGATCTCGGGTCTATAGACTAAGTTGTACCAGTGTCACCTGAGAACTGCTATCCGACGATAGATATAATACCACATAGGAGTTCTCGGCGAGTCCGTTCAGTGTAACCAGTCTCACTGAGCGCCCGTATACGGTATTTGGTGTCACCACACTAATGGATATGGGATCCTCCATCGCCCATCATATGGGACAAGTAACGTATATGCTAGCCTACTCTGGTGATATCGATGCCCTGTCTCGATACACCCACGACTAGGAAAATTTCAAAGCTATGCTCATAAACTACACATGTCCCACTAGTATGATCCGCATCATAATCTCAGTAGTCAAGCATATCCTAAGGGCTATATCAATATGTACCAAATGAGTGAAAGCATGATCAAATGAACATGTCAAGATAAAGTGCAACCAGATAGCATACTATCATGTCGAGCAAGAATGTCCCCTGAATACACACACACACACACACACACACACACACACACACACACACACACAGGTACATAAACTATCATACAATGGCCTCTAGGGCATACATATATCCAACAATCTCCCACTTGCACTAAGGCCAATTATTGACGTATCTCATACCCAACATCTCAAAATGTCGCTCATGCTGCTGCAGAGAGAGGGCCTTGGTGAGTGGATCCGCAGTGTTAAAGTATCTACTCTCCGAATCTCGATCTCGCGGCGATCAACTATCTCCCAGATCAGATGATATCGCCTGAGGATGTGTCTGGATCGCTAATGGGACCTGGGCTCTTTGGCCAACGCCATAGCCCCATTATTATCACAATACAATGGTATTGGATCAATAATGGTCGGAACTACTCCAAGCTCCGAGATGAACTTCCTTATCCATACGGCTTCCTTGGCAGCATCATTTGAAACAATATACCCAGCTTCCATCGTGGATTCTGCAACGGTATCCTCCAATACACCGCCCCTTTATTGAGGGTAAAGACAAACCCTGAGATAGATTTGCTGTCATCCTTATCACTCTGGAAGCTCGAATCGGAAAAGGCCTCCATTGGAGATCCCCGTTACCATACACCAAGAACATTTCTTTAGTCCTTCGCAAGTACTTAAGAATGTTCTTCACAACTGTCCAGTGATTCTTGTTAGTTATGTATATGCCCTAGAGGCCATTGTTGTAAATTTGATGTATATTATGATGGATGCTTAGATATATACGGAGAGGACTTTCTTGCTCGTCATCATAGTATGCTATTTGGTTTCACTTTATCTTAACATGTTGACTTGTATTGGTTTACTGTCTTTCTCTCACATGTTGATAAAGCCCTTAGGATCTGTACTCGACTACTGGGATTATGATGAGATCATACTAGTGGGGCCACGGTAGTCGATGAGTACATCCTATAAATGTTCCTAGTCGAGGGTATATCAAGACAGGGCATCGATACACCAGAGTAGACTAGCGTATACGCATCTTGACCCATATGATGGGCGATGGATGATCCCATATCCATCGGTGTTTGACATCAAGGATGATGTACGGGTGCTCAGTGGAGACTGGGTATACTGGACGGACTCGCCGAGAACTCCCAGTTGGTGATATACACACGTCAAATGGCAGTTCTCCGGTGACACTGGTACAGGGTAGTCTGTAGACCCGAGATTGTCATAGAGTCTTGTGTGATTCCCACTGTGCTTTGATTTCCACCTTACCACATCCAAGAGGGCATGCAAAACGGTGGCTTTTGGGTACAGTCCCAAATCACATGGAGGCAATGAGCGATAGGAGGGGATTCGTCTCTCCCGGTATAGGGAGTTGATGTTGTGCTGTGTTCGATTGGCTATAACTGGAAGTCCCTGACCAGGGCTGATATAGAGATATACTGGTATGTGTTACCAGTAGTTTCTCGACCTGTTATGAGCCTCACATCGACACGACTTATCGGTTACTGGGGTCTGACGTATACCACCCCTAGACCTGATATGCGACATATCAGACGAACAGACCGGACTGTACGGGAGTGTTACTGATTGGATTCACAGGAGAACACACAGGCTAGCTTGTTGATCTTCTGATCGCTCAATACCTGGGTGGCTGTTACGTTTAGCTGATCGCTTGCAGCTTGTGGGTGTTTGATATGATCATCACCTGCTACCGGCGTATTGACGATTCTTTAGAGTCCTACACAGAGGTTTCTTGGCTCAGGCGAAACGGAGTAGAGGCACATATGTGATATGTGCAGGACCGAGGATAATGCGATATGAGATACCGTATTATATTCTCGAGATATTTTGATATGAATCGGGACATCGGATCAAGTGTTGATTCGATGAATCGGTACATGATATATTAGCCGGTTATATTCGATATAGCCGGATCGTTGGATCAAGTGTTGATTCGATGATTTAATGTATAATAATATATATGATATATTGTATTACATTATCTAATATTGGCTCACTTTATTATTTCATTTTCTCACTGGATTAATACATTGATATATATGCGATATATGTTAAATGTATTATTTTCTTTTGTTGCAAATATATAATATATATGTGATATATATTATTGTGACATGATATGATTTATTATTAAACATGTTTAAGGATGATTAAATGGGATTAGGGTTTGATTAGGGTTAGCTTCTTCTTGCACATTCTAGAAGCTTTTCCTTTTGTCTTGGTTAAGATATTATGGTTGATACTTATCCTTAACCTAACCAAACCCTAACTCTAGTTTATTCTCTACAAATTCTTAGCCACTCATCCTTGACCATGGTTGATATATCAATCATATAGTTTTCTTTTCTATTCATCACAAAAGGAATTATCATTTCCATGATCATCTTCTTCTCTCTTGATTTTGAGCTCACTAGAAATTCCATTTGTGATGATAAATTGTGAGAAAGTGAAATAAAAAGAAAGCATAAATACTACTCCATCATCCTCATCTAATCTAGCCCATTAGATTAGGGTGTTCATCTCTTTAGAGTGAGAAAGCTTGAGTTATAGCAACTTCGACGTAGATCATTGGAGAATCGGAACACTTTAAGCTAGCATGGATCGTTCGAGTCGTGGAGCCTCTCTTGAGTCCAGGAGATCGTGGATCGCGGCGAAGGGACTTCTACTCCGAGCTTGTGAAGTGAAGGAGCGGACTACAAAGGTTGTAATCCCTCACACTTAGCTTTAAAGATATCATCTTGCATGCTAAACCCTAATAATCTAGCAAAGATCCCGTCTTTGGGTTGTTCGGCACATGTAAAATTTTATTCGGGCATGTTTGATGCTTTATGAACCTTCACTAGTGTGCCTAGGAACCCTACAGTGGTATCAGAGCCTAGCTAGAGCATTAGGCGATGTGTTTACGAAGTTAAAACTCCGATCGAACCCGAACCGACAAAATTTACCCCCTCTCTGGAAATTTTTCAAAATCTTGGATTTTTCTGAATTAAAAATACCTGAAAAATACAGCAGGGAAAAATAAGAAATTCGGTGAAAAATTTATCCCCTGATCCGTACAAAACGCCGTGGAACCGCGGCAGTATGAGGAGATCAAGGAGTAATTTTTGCGCAGTAATTCCTAATTTTGTGATATATATTTTATGGGTATTTTTATTCTGACTCAAGTGTTGAGTATTCTGGGGTTTGTTTTGTAATCGTAGATTCGATCGGAATATTTAAATTCTTTTTTATTTCCGGATATTTAGAAACTGTTAAACTATTTGAACGGATATTATTAACCCACTTTATCCCGGCACGGCAAACTTTTAAGTGTTGAATTTTTATCGGGTTTAAATCTTTCGGAAAAATTGTACAAGTTAAGCGGTGGACCCTCTAGAAGACAACAAACCTTAACTCGATTATGTGACCGTCTTGAACTGCCTTTTGAACCTTCGGGTTTGGGGCAGTACGGCGTGCCACATGTGAGGCGTTGGCTTGACCCTTCTACGGCTGGATCACTGGTACTATGACATATTCTGGGATTATTTGAACTCCGCTCAAGTGTTGAGCACTTTGGGAAATTTTGGGTATTTGATTATCTGTTCGAAAAGTTTAATACTGTCTATTTATCTGGAATGTGATACAATATGTGGAATTCATAGAGTTAGGCATGAAATGCGAAGTATGTGATATTTCGGATTTATGATGTCTAAAGTGATTGTGGATTCCAAATATTATAGTTTTACACTTTCTTTTCTGTGACCGTAAGTGTAGTATGTAGTTGTATTGCCGGTCTTCGTTGTAATACATCGACGACGATCAGTGTATGCATACTTACTTACGTTGATGATATGAGATATTATGTGTTGCTGAGATATGATGTGCAGGATTGTCGTGATTGAATAGCCGGGGGTTTTATGTGAGATGAGAGTTTTATATTTTCATTCATGTAAATTCAATTGTAATGTAATATTCTTTTATTTGGGGCACTTCCGGGTTAAGGTTGATGTCACCAGTGTTGTATATTATTTACTTTTCCGCATTAGGTAGGACCCAAGGAGGGAAGCACAGGTGACCGGGTTATGAGGTTCAGTGGGAGGCCATCTCGAGGAGTCGAGACCAGGTCTCCTAAACTCCAGAATTGGTAGGGTCGCTTGCCGCTCTCGTAGGGGTCCAGGGTGTGGGCTTGGCTATTCATCGCGACTGTGGAATCCGTATTTTCTATTATTGGCTAAGTACTAAATACGGACGTCCTAATATATCCCACATTATATCTATGTTTCTGCTGCGATATCTGTGATGTGATCATTTGATATGTTGTGATGGATACAGTATATAGTATATATGATATATTATATAGATGTTACTTATGTTTTACACCCGCACTAGCCCTGCCCTGCTCTGTCGTTAGTTACCTAACCTAACGGTGCACGAGGGGACATCGAGGCAAATGCGGATGGCATAAGTGTACGTCGTATTTATCTGTGATGCTTAGGAAGCATAAGCTGATGGGATTTTATTAATGAGATTAATAAAAAGAAAAGAAACCTAAAGATGTTGTAGAATCAAAACTTTATAAAAAAAGGGTAGCTACAGTTTTGCTTTGCACAGCGATATATATGATATGTCCTGCACCTTATTCGATGAGGAAAGAGCCGAGATCCCTTCACCGGGAGTGACCTCTTTTGCAAAACTGGAAGATGCTACAAAACTCGGTTTGTCTTTTGATTGCTTTTAGAGTTTTGCTTTGCACAGCCGTATATATGATATATCCTACAACTTATTCGATGAGGAAAGGGCCGATGATCCCTTCACCGGGAGTGACCCCTTTAGCGAAACTAAGAAAAGCCTCAAAAACACTCCTTTTTCAAAAACTACTCGATTCTACGACGATATCAAGTTCATTACGCTCAGAGTTTTCTGAAAAACCTGCGTAGCCCTCCGTCATTTCAGATAGATATTATTTAGTATTCGTGCTATGTTTGTTGACTTAGTTAAGGCATAGTGTACGGTAGCTAAGTAATGTTTATCTGCTAAAACATGAGATGTGATTGGATTAGGGTATTCGTACGGCCTTGTTGACTCAGTTAAGGGTCGTACGGGTGGGTTTAATTCAATCGGGAAATGTACGGGTTGAACTTGACTTGCGATTTATGGTTTGTTGACTTAGTTAAGGTCAAAGATCGCTAGGGGCAAAATATTATCGGGAATTTCAAGTGTTGAAATTTGCAATGAGATTGCATACCTTCTATGAGATAGTTGGATCCCGATACCCACTGCGAGTAAGAGTTACTCCTGGGAGAGTTTTACACAGGACAATTAGTCGATCAAGTAGGTGTCTAGAAAAGTGTTAACGGGGTTACGCCTCTGAGAAAATGAGGTTTACTCTAATTAGGTCCGTGCGAAAGCACGGGGAACCTCCTTCAAAGTACCGACACTGATCTGGCTGAAAGATTGACGAAATTGTAGGGTGTAATTAATCCCGGCTAATCTTACCTTTTAGGGTTTGAAGGTAGATTTGATAAAAACAGTGGGAGACATCCTGATTAGATAAGATAATAACTAATCTAATTTTGCAAGAGCATACGCTAAAGTGTTTTCTTCTCTCTCTCTCCAGGTAGCGAATCAAGATAATAATATGGATGTATTGACTGAACCCGCTTATTATACTGAGCAGGGGAACGTTGGGCCCGTTCTTTCTTATAAGAGTTATAAGACTGAATAGGGAATAGAAGAATATCTAGATTCTCAAGCCGCCCAAAAGAACATGCATGTTGATGCATCTTCTTCAGGTGTGTTAGTTATTGAGAACTGTTTCTCAGTTCACCCTACGTCCTGGGTATTAGATACCAGATCAGGATCCCACATATGTAAATTGTTACATGGGCTACGTAAAGGTAGAGAACTGGGAAAAGGTGATCATTCCGTTCAAGTAGGGAACGGTGCAAGTATTGCAGCCAAAGCAGTTGGCGAATATCACTTAGTATTGCCAAGTCGTAATACACTGATTCTAAATGAGTGCTATTATATACCGAACATGATGTGCAACATTATATCAGTTTCTTTATTAAGTAAAGAAGGATATAATTTTGTAGTAAAGGATAATGTTATGAACATATTCCTAGATCAAAAGTTGATTTCATCAGGCTCGTTACATAATGGCATATTCATTCTAAATCAGAATACAGTCCTGAATATACAAAACACACACAAGAGGAAAAGTTCAGAAATGAACGAATCTTTCTTGTGGCATTATAGACTTGGTCATATCAATGCGACACGACTGGCTAAGTTACATAAGGATGGTTATTTGAATTCGTTCGAATTATCATCTTATGATACTTGCCATTCATGTCTCAAAGGAAAAATGACCAAAGCTCCGTTTAGTGGACACGGAGAAAGAGTTACAGAACTCTTAGGACTGATACATAGTGATGTATGTGGTCCCATGTCTACGCATGCCAGGAACGGTTCTTCTTACTTCATTACATTCACTGACGATCTCTCTAGATACGGACATGTGTTTCTGATGAAACACAAGTCTGAAGCTTTTAAGAAATTCAGAGAATATAAGCATGAAGTAGAGAACCAAATGGGAAAAAGTATTAAGATTCTTCGATCTGATCGAGGAGGTGAATACTTAAGCAGTGAGTTCCTAGATTATCTAAAAGAGAATGGGATTCTCTCTCAGCTTACTCCTCCTTATACACCACAGCACAACGGTGTATCGGAACGAAGGAATCGGACCCTATTAGATATGGTGCGATCTAAGATGAGCGATGCTGAGTTACCTATTTCCTTTTGGGAGTATGCACTTGAGACAACCATATACATATTGAATCTAGTTCCGTCTAAATCTGTACCTACCACACCATATGAGATATGGAGTGGGAAGAGACCATATTTTAAACGAGTTAAGATATGGGGTTGTCCGGCCTATGTCAAAAGACAAAATCCAGACAAACTCGAGGCACGATCAGTTCTTTGCAAATTTGTGGGATATCCTAAGAATTCTCAAGGATATATTTTCTATCACGCTGAGGAACAAAAAGTGTTTGTTTCTCAATATGCCACCTTTTTAGAAAAGGAATTTCTTGCAAAAGAAATTAGTGGCAAAGAGGTAGAGCTGGAAGAGGTTCCAGAAACACAAATTGCAACTGAAGATTTAGTAGAACCAGAGGATTCAGTAGTACCCGACGAACCCCAGCCTCTCCGCCGATCTAGCAGGGTTTCTCATCCACCTGATAGATACTACGGTTTTCTCATTGATGGTGGAAGCGAGGATTGCATCATGGAAGATGATGACCCGACTAGTTTCGAGCAGGCCATCACAAGTGGTGACTCTGTAAAATGGCTGGATGCAATGCGATCTGAGATGGAATCCATGTACACCAATAAAGTATGGATTTTGGAAAATGCTCCTGAAGGGGTAAAACCCATTGGGAGCAAGTGGATTTTTAAAAAGAAATTTGGTGTAGATGGAAAAGTTGAGACTTGTAGCAAAGGGGTTTCGTCAACGACCAGGTATGGATTATGACGAAACCTTTTCTCCAGTGGCTATGCTTAAGTCCATCCGGATCTTACTTGCCATTGCTGCATACCATGACTATGAAATCTGGCAAATGGATGTTAAGACCGCCTTTCTAAACGGTGATTTAGAAGAGTGCGTGTACATGACTCAGCCAGAGGGCTTCGTAGATAGTGGGAGCAGCGGAAAGGTGTGCAAGCTGCTTAAATCCATTTATGGGTTAAAGCAAGCATCGCGGAGTTGGAACATCTGTTTTGATGTTGTAGTCAAAGAGTTTGACTTCATCAAAAACATAGATGAACCTTGTATCTATAAGAAGGTAGCAGAGAGTAAGGTTGTCTTCCTCGTATTGTACGTGGATGACATACTCTTGATAGGAAATGATATTCCTATGCTGCAATCAGTCAAGCTCTTCTTATCACAGAGATTCTCAATGAAAGATCTAGGTGATGCCTCCTGCATATTGGGAATCATGATCTATAGAGATAGATCTAAACGGATACTGGGATTGTCCCAATCCAGGTACATTGACACCATCCTAAAGAGGTTTAGTATGGAAGAATCCAAGCGTGGGAACCAATCCACGATCTCTGGACTCACTCTCTCCAAAGAGATGTCTCCCAAGACTGATTTGGAGAGAGCTCGCATGCAAGGGATACCCTATGCTTCGGCAGTAGGCTCTATCATGTATGCGATGCTATGTACCAGACCCGATGTAGCATACTCACTAAGTGTAGTGAGTCGGTATCAAGCAGATCCTGGAGAGAGTCACTGGACAGCTGTGAAGAACATTCTCAAGTACTTGCGAAGGACTAGAGACATGTTCTTGGTGTATGGTAACGGAGAACTCCGTGTGGAGTCCTTTACCGATTCCAGCTTCCAAAGTGATAAGGACGACTCTAAGTCGCATTCGGGTTTTGTCTTTACCCTTAATGGAGGGGCGGTAAGTTGGAAGAATTCCAAACAGGATACCGTTGCAGACTCAACGATGGAGGCTGAATACATCGCTGCCAACGATGCTGCCAAAGAGGCTGTCTGGATGAAGAAGTTCATTAGTGAACTTGGTGTGGTTCCATCCATTGAACATCCAATACCTCTGTATTGCGATAACAATGGAGCTGTGGCTTTAGCCAAGGAACCCAGATCCCATCAGAAATCCAAACATATTCTGAGGCGGTATCACCTGATCAGGGAGATAGTTGATCGCAGGGAGATCGAGGTCAGGAGAGTAGATACAAAGGACAACACTGCGGATCCACTCACAAAGGCCATTCCCCAGATACAGTTTGAGAGATTATTCGGGATGCTAGGTATGAGATACTACAGCAGCTGGCCTTAGTGCAAGTTGGAGATTGTTAGTTATGTATATGCCCTAGAGGCCATTTTTGTACATTTGATGTATATTATGATGGATGCTTAGATATATACGGAGAGGACTTTCTTGCTCGTCATGATAGTATGCTATTTGGTTTCACTTTATCTTAACATGTTGACTTGTAATGGTTTACTATCTTTCTCTCACATGTTGATAAAGCCCTTAGGATCTGTACTCGACTACTGGGATTATGATGAGATCATACTAGTGGGGCCACGGTAGTCGATGAGTACATCCTATAAATGTTCCTAGTCGAGGGTATATCGAGACAGGGCATCGATATACCAGAGTAGACTAGCGTATACGCATCTTGACCCATATGATGGGCGATGGATGATCCCATATCCATCGGTGTTTGACATCAAGGATGATGTACGGGTGCTCAGTGGAGACTGGGTATACTGGACGGACTCGCCGAGAACTCCCAGTTGGTGATATACCATACGTCAGATGGAAGTTCTCCGGTGACACTGGTACAGGGTAGTCTGTAGACCTGAGATCGTCATAGAGTCTTGTGTGATTCCCACTGTGCTTTGATTTCCACCTTACCACGTCCAAGAAGGCGTGCAAAACGGTGGCTTTTGGGTACAGTCCCGAATCACATGGATGCAATGAGCGATAGGAGGGGATTCGTCTCTCCCGGTATAGGGAGTTGATGTTGTGCTGTGTTCGATTGGCTATAACTGGAAGTCCCTGTCCAGGGCTGATATAGAGATATACTGGTAAGTGTTACCAGTAGTTTCTCGAACTGTTATGAGCCTCACATCGACACGACTTATCGGTTACTGGGGTCTGACGTATACCACCCCTAGACCTGATATGCGACATATCAGACGAACAGACCGGACTGTACGGGAGTGTTACTGATTGGATTCACAGGAGAACGCACAGGCTAGCTTGTTGATCTTATGATCGCTCAATACTTGGGTGGCTTTTACGTTTAGCTGACCGCTTGCAGCTTGTGGGTGTTTGATATGATCATCACCTGCTATCGGCGTATTGACGATTCTTTAGAGTCCTACACAGAGGTTTCTTGGCTCAGGCGAAACGGAGTAGAGGCACATATGTGATATGTGCAGGACCGAGGATAATGCGATATGAGATACCGTATTATATTCTCGAGATATTTTGATATGAATCGGGACATCGGATCAAGTGTTGATTCGATGAATCGGTACATAATATATTAGCCGGTTATATTCGATATAGCCGGATCGTTGGATCAAGTGTTGATTCGATGATTTAATGTATAATAATATATATGATATATTGTATTACATTATCTAATATTGGCTCACTTTATTATTTCATTTTCTCACTGGATTAATACATTGATATATATGTGATATATGTTAAATGTATTATTTTCTTTTGTTGCAAATATATAATATATATGTGATATATATTATTGTGACATGATATGATTTATTATTAAACATGTTTAAGGATGATTAAATGGGATTAGGGTTTGATTAGGGTTAGCTTCTTCTTTCACATTCTAGAATCTTTTCCTTTTGTCTTGGTTAAGATATTATCGTTGATACATATCCTTAACCTAACCAAACCCTAACTCTAGTTTATTCTCTACAAATTCTTAGCCACTCATCCTTGACCATGGTTGATATATCAATCATATAGATTTCTTTTCTATTCATCACAAAAGGAATTATCATTTCCATGATCTTCTTCTCTCTTGATTTTGAGCTCACTAGAAATTCCATTTGTGATGATAAATTGTGAGAAAGTGAAATAAAAAGAAAGCATAAATACTACTCCATCATCCTCATCTAATCTAGCCCATTAGATTAGGGTGTTCATCTCTTTAGAGTAAGAAAGCTTGAGTTATAGCAACTTCGACGTAGATCATCGGAGAATCGGAACACTTCAAGCTAGCATGGATCGTTCGAGTCGTGGAGCCTCTCTTGAGTCCGGGAGATCGTGGATCGTGGCGAAGGGACTTCTACTCCGAGCTTGTGAAGCGAAGGAGCAAACTACAAAGGTTGTAATCCCTCACACTTAGCTTTAAAGATATCATCTTGCATGCTAAACCCTAATAATCTAGCAAAGATCCCGTCTTTGGGTTGTTCGGCACATGTAAAATTTTATTCGGGCATGTTTGATGCTTTATGAACCTTCACTAGTGTGCCTAGGAACCCTACAATTCTCCCCTGGGTTGGATTGATACCTGCTTATTACACCCAGTGCATAAGCTACATCAAGTCATGTACATAATATCGCATACATTATAGATCCTACAGCAGAAGCATAGGGTATAATGCTCATGCGAGCTCTCTCTTCATCAGTCTTTGGGTAAAAGTCCTTGGAGTGAGTGACTCCATGACTAGCGGGTAAGGCACCCCGCTTGGAGTCTTCCATACTAAATCTCTTTAGGATGGTGTTATTGTACCTGGTTTGGGACAATCCCAACAATCTTTTTGATCTATCCCTATAGATCTTCATGCCCAATATGTACGAGGCATCACCCATGTCCTTCATGGAGAACCTTTATGATAAGAACAGTTTGACCGATTGTAGCATAGGAACATCGTTTCCTATCAGAAGAATGTCATCCATGTACAATACGAGGAATGTGACAGTACTTCCTACAATCTTCTTATAAACACAAGGTTCATCTGGATTTTTGATGAAATCAAACTCTTTGCTAACATCGTCAAAATAGATGTTCCAACTCCGTGATGCCTGCTTTAATCCTTAAATGGATTTTAGCAAACTACATGCTTTCCCGCTGCTCCCACTATCAATGAAGCCCTCCGGTTGATCCATATAAACGCATTCTTCTAAATCACTATTTAGAAAAGCAGTTTAACGTCCATCTGCCAGATTTCATATTCGTAGTGAGCAGCAATAGCAAGTAGGATCCGAATGGATTTAACCATAGCTACAGGAGAAAAAGTTTCGTCATAGTCCAGTTCTGGTCTTTGTCGAAATCCTTTCGCCATAAGCCTTGCCTTATAGGTCTCCACCTGCCCATCTACCCCGATCTTTCTCTTAAAAATCCATTTGCACCCTATGGGTTTTACCCCAGAGGGTCTCCAAAGTTCATACTTTTTTGGTATACATAGACTCCATTTCGGATCTCATAGCATCTAGCCACTTCACAGAGTCACCACTCGTGATAGCTTGCTGAAAACTGGTAGGGTCATCATCATCCATGATGCATTCTTCTCCATCACCATCAACGAGAAAACCGTAGTATCTCTCCGGTGGGCAAGAAGTCCTACCAGATCTACGGAGTGGCTAAGGTTCATTAGGTTATGTTGTAACTTCAGGTTCAACCAAGTCGTCATTTGTAACTTGTGTCTCTAGAACCTCTTCTAGATCTACCACATGATCATCAACATCATTTGGAAAAATCTCATTTTCTAAAAACGTGGCATATTGAGAAACAAACACCTTTTGTTCCTCCTTGTGGTAGAAAAGATACCCAAATGAATGTTTCAGATATCCTATAAATATACACTTGACCGATCGTGTCTCGAGTTTGTCTGGATTCTGCTTTTTAACAAAAGCCGGACAACCCTAAATCTTAACTCGTTTAAGAGATGGTCTTTTCCCATACCATATCTTATATGTAGTGGTATGCACGGTCTTGGTTGGAACTTTTTTCAACAGAAAAGCTGCAGTCTCCAATGCATGTCCCCAAAAGGAGAGGGGCAACTCAGCATCACTCATCATGGATTGTACCATATCTAATAGGGTTCGATTCCACCGCTCTGACACACCATTGTACTGTGGTGTGTAAGGGGGAGTGATCTGAGAGAGAATCCTATTCTCTTTTAGGAAATTCGAAAACTCTGTACTAAGATACTCTCCACCTCGATCTGATCGAAGCATTTTGATGCTCATTTCTGCTTGTTTTTCTACTTCAAGTTTGTACTCCTTGAATTTCTCAAAAGCTTCAGACTTATGCTTTAACAAAAACACATGACCGAATCTTGAGAAATCATCAGTAAAAGTTATGAAGTAAGAAAAACCGCCTCTCGCATGTGTAGACATTGGCCCACATACATCACTATGTATGAGGCCAAAAAGCTCAGTAGCTCTTTCTCCGTGTCCAGTAAACGGGGTTTTGGTCATTTTCCCTTTGATACAAGACTGATAAGTCACATAAGATTTATACTCAAAAGGATTTAAATATCCATCTTTATGAAGCTTGTTTAGTCTTGTTTCATTAATATGACCAAGTCTACAATGCCAAAGAAAAGCTTCATTTATATCTGAAAAATTTCTTTTATTTGTGTGTTGTATGTTGAAAACTGTGTGTTGATTAAAGACGTATATCTAGTTATTAAGTGTACCACAACCAATCAACTCTTGATTCGGTTTAATCTTCATAACATTATGCTGCAATACAAAATGATATCTTTCATTGTCTAACAGAGAAACGGATATTATATTACAAAGCATGCTTGGTACAAAATAAAATGCGTTCAAAACCAAAATACAACCCGATGGCAACCCTAGGTGATACTTTCCCACTGAAACTGCATGTATATTGGAACCATTTTCAACTCGGAGAGTATGATCACCGGTCTTCAAAACTTTGCTATTTCTCAACCCCTGCACAGAATTGTGTTAGTTATGTATATGCCCTAGAGGCCATTGTTTTACATATGATGTATATTATGATGGATGCTTAGATATATACAGAGAGGACTTTCTTGCTCGTCATGATAGTATGCTATTTGGTTTCTCTTTGTCTTAACATGTTGACTTGTAATGGTTTACTGTCTTACTCTCACATGTTGATGAAGCCCTTAGGATCTGTACTGGGACTATGATGAGATCATACTAGTGGGGCCATGATAGTCGATGAGTACATCCTATAACTGTTCCTAGTCGAAGGTATATCGAGACAGGGCATCGATACACCAGAGTAGACTAGCGTATACACATCTTGACCCATATGATGGGCAATGGATGATCCCATATCCATCGGTGTTTGACATCAGAGATGGTGTACGGGTGCTCAGTGGAGACTGGGTACACTGGACGGACTCGCCGAGAACTCCCAGATGGTGATATACCACACGTCAGATGGCAGTTCTCCGGTGACACTGGTACAGGGTAGTCTGTAGACCCGAGATCGTCATAGAGTCTTGTGTGATTCCCACTATGCTTTGATTTCCACCTTACCACGTCCAAGGGGGCGTGCAAAACGGTGGCTTTTGGGTACAGTCCCGAATCACATGAAGGCAATGAGCGATAGGAGGGGATTCGTCTCTCCCAGTATAGGGTGTTGATGTTGTGCTGTGTTCGATTGGCTATAACTGGAAGTCCCTGGCCAGGGCTGATATAGAGATTTACTGGTAAGTGTTACTAGTAGTTTCTCGACCCTTTATGAGCCATACATCGACACGACTTATCGGTTATTGGGGTCTGACGTTTACCACCCCTAGACTTGATATGCGACATATCAGACGAACAGACCGGACTGTACGGGAGTGTTACTGATTGGATTCACAGGAGAACGCACAGGCTAGCTTGTTGATCTTCTGATCGCTCAATACCTGGATGGCTGTTACGTTTAGCTGACCGCTTGCAGCTTGTGGGTGTTTGATATGATCATCACCTGCTACCGGCGTATTGACGATTCTTTAGAGTCCTACACAGAGGTTTCTTGGCTCAGGCGAAACGGAGTAGAGGCACATATGTGATATATGCAGGACCGAGAATAATGCGATATGAGATACCGTATTATATTCTCGCGATATTTAGATATGAACCGGGTCATCGGATCAAGTGTTGATTCGATGAATCGGTACATGATATATTAGTCGGTAATATTCGATATAGCCGGATCGTCGGATCAAGTGTTGATTCGATGATTTAATGTATAATAATATATATGATATATTGTATTACATTATCTAATTTTGGCTCGCTTTACTATTTCATTTTCTCACTGGATGATACATTGATATATATGCGATATATGTTAATTGTATTATTTTCTTTTGTTGCAAATATATAATATATATGTGATATATATTATTGTGACATGATATGATTTATTATTAAACATGTTTAAGGATGATTAAAAGGGATTAGGGTTTGATTAGGGTTAGTTGCTTCATGCACTTTCTAGAAGCTTTTTCTTTTGTCATGGTTAAGATATTTGTTGATGACTCATTGCTAACCCAACCAAACCCTTACTCTAGTTTATTCTCTACAAATTATTAGCCACTCATCCTTGACCATGGTTGATACATCAATCATATACTTTTATTTCTATTCATCACAAAAGGAATTATCATTATCATTTTCCATTATCTTCTTCTTCTCTCTTGATTTTGAGCTCACTAGAAATTCCATTTGTGATGATAAATTGTGAGAAAGTGAATTAAAAAGAAAACATAAATACTACTCCTTCATCCTCATCTCATCTAGCCCATGAGATTAGTGTGTTCATCTCTTTAGAGTGAGAAAGCTTGAGTTATTGAAACTTCGACGTAGATCATCGGAGATTTGGAACACTTCAAGCGAGCATGGATCGTTTGAGTCGTGGAGCCTCTCTTGAGTCCGGGAGATCGTGGATCGCGGCAAAGGGACTTCTACTCGGAGCTTGTGAAGCGAAGGAGCGGACTACAAAGGTTGTAATCCCTCACACTTAGATAAAAAGTTGTTATCTTGCATGCTAAACCCTAATAATCTAGCAAAGATCCCGGCTTTGGGTTGTTCGGCACGTCTAAATTTTTATCCGGGCATGTTTGATGCCTTATGAACCTTCACAAGAGTGCCTAGGAACCCTACAGTGGTATCAGAGCCTAGCTAGAGTATTAGGCGACGTGTTTACGAAGTTAAAACTCCGATCGAACCCGAACCGACAAAATTTACCCCCTCTCCGGAAATTTTTCAAAATCTGGGTTTTTTCTGAATTAAAAATACGTAAAAAAATCAGCAGAGAATTCTAAGAATTACCATGAAACACGGGCCCACAAATCCACCAAACCGCGGCGGAACCGCTGCGGGAACCTGCTTCCCGCGGCTGTTCCGCGGCGGAATCTTGGAATTGTGACACGTGGCTTTCATGGTAATAACCGTAGGTGCTTGTTGATACTTCTGGGTATTTTTTAAAAATGATTCAAGTGTTGTTTAATCTCGGGTTTATTTTTTAATCGTAGATTCGATCGGAAAATTTAAATTCGTTGTTTTTCCAGATATTTAGAAATTGTTAAAATGTTCGAACGGATATCATTAACTCACTTTTTCCCGGCACGTAAAACTTTCAAGTGTTGAATTTTTATCGGGTTTAAATCTTTCGGAAAAATTATACAAGTTAAGCGGTGGACCCTCTAGAAGACAACAAACCTTAACTCGATTATGTGACCGTCTTGAACTGCCTTTTGAACCTTCGGGTTTAGGGCAGTACGGCGTGCCACATGTGAGGCGTTGGCTTGACCCTTCTACGGCTGGATCACCGATACTGTGACATATTCTGGGATTATTTGAACTCCGCTCAAGTGTTGAGCAATTTAGGAAATTTTGGGTATTTGATTATCTGTTCGGAAAGTTTAATACTGTCTATTTATCTGGAATGTGATACAATATGTGAAATTCATAGAGTTAGGCATGAAATGCGAAGTATGTGATATTTCGGATTTACGATGTCTAAAGTGATTGTGGATTCCAAATGTTGTAGTTTTACACTTTCTTTTCTGTGACCGTAAGTGTAATATGTGATATCGCCGGTTTCGTTGCTATATGTCAACGACAATTGGGATGCGCATATTTACTTACGTTGATGATATGTGATATTATGTGTTGCTGTGATATGTTATATTGGATCGTCGCGTTCTGAATAGCCGGGGGTTTTATGTGAGATGAGGGTTTTTATTTTCATTCATGTAAAATTCATTTGTAATGTAATATTCTTTTATTTGGGGCACTTCTAGGTTGAGGTTGATGTCACCAGTGTATATTATTTACTTTTCCGCATTAGGTAGACCCAAGGAGGGGAGCACAAGTAACCGGGTTCTAGGGTCCAGTGGGAGGCCATCTCGAGGAGTCGAGACCGGGTCTCCTAACCCTTGAATTGGCAGTGTTACTTGCCGCTCTCGTAGGGGTCTTGGGATGTGGGTTTGGCTATTCTTCGCGACCGTGGAATCCGTGTTTTATACAGGCTCGTATTGAAAACACGGACGTCCTAGTATATCCAATATTTCATATATGTTCTTCTGCTGCAATGTTCTGTGATGAGATCATATTACTGCCTGAGACGAATGCTTATACTATATATATATATGATGATATATAAATATTACTGCTTTCGTTTCTTCTGTAATGCTTAGGAAGCATAAGCTGATGGGATTTTTATTAATAAGATTAATAAAAAG
This sequence comes from Agapanthus africanus, assembly GCA_030015575.1. Classification (NCBI taxonomy): domain Eukaryota; kingdom Viridiplantae; phylum Streptophyta; class Magnoliopsida; order Asparagales; family Amaryllidaceae; genus Agapanthus; species Agapanthus africanus. The sequence continues at coordinate 151,621,126 of JASDDO010000012.1, forward strand.
AAAAGAAACCTAAAGATGTTGTAGAATCAAAACTTTATAAAAAGGGGTAGCTACAGTTTTGCTTTGCACAGTGATATATATGATATGTCCTGCACCTTATTCGATGAGGAAAGAGCCGACGATCCCTTCACCGGGAGTGACCTCTTTAGCGAAACTGGCAGATGCTATAAAACTCGGTTTGTATTTTGATTGCTTTTAGAGTTTTTCTTTGCACAGCGGTATATATGATATATCCTGCACCTTATTTGATGAGGAAAGGGCCGACGATCCCTTCACCGGGAGTGACCCCTTTAGCAAAACTAAGAAAAGCCTCAAAAACACTCCTTTTCAAAAACCACTCGACTCTACGACGATATCAAGTTCATTACGCTCGGGGTTTTCTGAAAAACCTGCGTAACCCTCCGTCATTTTAGGAAAATAGAGTACTTAGTATTCGTGCTGCGTTTGTTGACGATAGTTAAGGCGCAGTGTACGATAACTAAGTGATGTTTTCCTATATAACATAAGATGTGATTAATTAGGACAGTCATATGACTTTGTTGACCATAGTTAAGGGTCATGTGGGTGGGTCTAAATTAATCAAGAAATGACGGGTAGAACTTGACTAGTGCTTATGATTTGTTGACCATAGTTAAGATCATAAGACACTAGGGGTAAAAATATTATCGGGAATTTCAAGTGTTGAAATTTGCAATGAGATTGCATACCTTCTATGAGATAGTTGGATCCCGATACCCACTGCGAGTAAGTGTTACTCCTGCGAGAGTTTTACACAGGACAATTAGTCGATCAAGTAGGTGTCTAGAAAAGTGTTAACGGGGTTACGCCTCTGGGAAAACGAGGTTTACTTTAATTAGGTCCGTGCGAAAGCACGGGGAACCTCCCTCAAAGTACCGACACTGATCTGGCTGAAAGATTGACGAAATTGCAGGGTGTAATTAATCCCGGCTAATCTTACCTTTTAGGGTTTGAAGGTAGATTTGATAAAAACAGTGGGAGACATCCTGATTAGATAAGATAATAACCAATCTAAATCTTGCAAGAGCATACGCTAAAGTGTTTTCTTCTCTCTCTCTCCAGGTAGAGACCATGTCAGGCCATAATCAAGATAATAATATGGATGTAATGACTGAACCCGCTTATTATACTGAGCAGGGGAACGTTGGACCCGTTCTTTCTTATAAGAGTTATAAGACTGGACAGGAAACAGGAGAATATCTGGATTCTCACACCACCCAAAAGAACATGCATATTGATGCATCTTCTTCAGATGTGTTAGTTATTGAGAACTGTTTCTCAGTTCACCCTACGTCCTGGGTATTGGATACCGGATCAGGATCACATGTATGTAAATTGTTACATGGGCTAAGAAAAGGTAGAGAACTGGGAAAAGGTGATCATTCCGTTCAAGTAGGGAACGGTGCAAGTATTGTAGCCAAAGCAGTTGGCGAATATCACCTTGTATGTAACGTTTTGAAAATCGTTTCGGTGAAATTTTGAAAAAACGGTAAAATAAGGGGGGTTTCTGTAAAAAGTCAAAATACAAATATCTTATTATAAAAATTAAATATACATATTCTAGCTATGTAATTGCTAGTATTTGGTGTTTATTGAGTCACTGGTGAAATTTCAATTTTTCCGAAATTAATTATTTTAATATTATTTTAAGCCGTCACTAATATATTTAATTAGGGAAAATTACAAATTGGAATGAGTTGAAAAATTTTTTGTGCATCATAAAACATTAAACAAAATTTTATTATGTGGTTTTTGAAACGAAATCGTTTGCCAAAACGGTTTAGAAATTATTGAAGGAAAAAGGCTTTTTTTTTTATGTAAATGAAGTTTAGGCTTGTTGACTTGAGAGAGGGGGGTTATTTTGACTTGGGAACTTGTACACAACCCACACACACCCCCATATCCCTCACCAACTGACCCCAATCAGCAGCCCCCCCAAATGCCACCCCATTTTGTGTGTAGAAAATGAAAATAAAAGGGAATTAGCAAAAGTCAAAGAAGTGATGCTTAGACATTTGAGGAGTGGGTCTTTTTTCTTTCTTTCTTTGACTTTCCAAATCCACCAACACCTCTCTCCCTTCCCCCTTGCTATTCTGGCAGAGCCCTCCCCCTTGTGCAGCCCCACAAAATCCCATCTCATTTTCCCCTCAAAATTCATCAAATTTCACTCAAAAATCAATGCAAAAATCCCTCAAAATCAAAATCCGCCTCCTACCCATTTTAGGGTAGCCTTAGATGCATGGATCTTGGTGCAAGGATTTCATTTTGGAGGTCTAGATTTCATGTATGATCATGGAATTGTGAGGTATAAATTTTGTGCCCCATGGTTGTTTGTTGATTAGTTGCGTATATGATTTTGTTTATAAGTGTTAAATTGGTTGTTGTGGTTTGTGTGATGAAAATTCAAGAGAAGAATTTGAATCATGTTAGGGTTTTATGTTATGAGATTATGCTTGTGTGATGTTCTAACATATTAATGGTTGCTAAATCAAATTAGGTTGCTAGTTGCAATTTGTTAAATTAAAATTTGCAATAAATAAGCTTTTTATACAAACTAGGTTTTTATGAAATGCATATATGGGTGAGATCAAATTATAGTTAGGGTTTTTATCACATCATTAACATCTTAATTTGTTGTTTAGCAACTTAGATCTTGCAAATCCAACCTAAATTGTTGTTTGTGCATTTTGCTATAAAATTGTTAAAATTTAGGTATTTTTGTAAACTAGAATTTTAGGGTTTTTGGAATTTAACGAGATTAAATTATGGGAATTGTTTTTATGACTTATTTAAGCTATTTAATAAGCATTATGGCCGCTAGAATTGTTTAAACATCGAGTTTTGTACTAAAACGGGTAATTTTGCTTGCTAGTTTTTCGGAAAAACGGCTTTTAAAGTGAGTTTGGGGTTTTTGTGAGTTTTAACCTATTTTATATTAAAATTAGTGTTCGTGAATGTGCAAATAAGTGTATTTGGGTTTTTCTCGATGGTCTGGCGTTTGTACGCCGACGTCGAGGGTTTTGGGGTTGAATTATGGAAGCAACCATAGGTTTTGACCTATGTGGGATTCGTGAGTCGTTTTGGTCATGAGTCGGATTTTAATGCGATACGGTGCGTTATGATATGTAGGTACCCCATGTGGACTTCGAGACGACAAGCAAGCGCATGGCGATGTCGGCACCGGCTAGCGAGGACCAGGTGAGTAGATTTATATCTACGGGGAGAAGTCAGGTGGATGGCGTATAGCACCCCCGCAGTTCGTGGTAATGTATACGAATACGTACACACACACACACACATATATATATATATATTGTTTGAGTGTATTGATGATAATATGGATATTTGGTTTTCTTGGATGATTTAGTGTCGCGAAACCCTAGAGTAGTGGTCGCACTACACATGCACACACCAACCCATACTTGCATACTTTCTTCTTTCATTTGTGCTTATACGGGAATATATAGTTATGTGTTCACATGGGTATGGGACTATGTGTTCACATACGGATTTGAGGATGATACTTGGGTTTGAGATGAGTCGATGAGATTTGTATTGAGGTTGTGAATTCGGTGACATAGCAGGGTTCGTATTTGAGATACGACATGACGTTGTAGCGGGTCCTTGACGTAGTATTTCACACACGTCCATGCATACTTAGGCGGTATCAGTATTGTACTAGATGTAGATCAGTACCCCGATCATGATATTTGATAAAGAGGATACTAGGTGAATAGTAGGATGAATGTGATATTGACCCGTACCCAGATTTGGGATGCCGTGCGACGGATTTACGTACGAGCTATATTGATGATTGATCCGCACTCTTGACTTGGGATGCCTGATTATAGTTATGGTATCGGATATGATATTATTGAGGCGGGATCACCGACTATACATATACATGTATGTATATGGATCGACTCAGATGTTAGGCGGTTTCCTTACCTGTAGTCCAGCTTGTTAGCTTAGCCCTTTAGTTTAGTTTAGTTGTTAGATTAGATTCGATTCTTACCTATTTCAAAAACTAACGAATCGTGGGTATTTTATAAGACAGCCCAAGGGATCCTACGGATATTTCAAAAGTCGTATCTTTTCATAAAAAAACCGTAGCCCCTATTTTCAAAACCCCATGATTCGTGTTATTTCAAAAGGCACCATTTGTAGGACTTTTATTAGATTAATGCAGGTTAGTTACAGTTGCGTCTAGTATTCAGCTCCCGCTTATTGGTTCACTTCGCATCGTATACTTATGTTATAATTTCTTATTGCAATGTTAATATCATATTGTTAGGACACCAGCACCATTACCGATGATGCGTATGTACCACGTACACTTACTTGCCGGCTCACACACATCCTCATCGGTAATTGCCATGTCACGTACACCTTAGAAAATATTATTGCTTGACTTAGATTGTTAGTTAGTAATTTGACATGATATTAGTGTACCTGCCTTATATGCCAGCTTAACATTTTAGTTATTACTTGTTACTTCATGCATACTGTTATTCGTTGTTATGCCTATATTTATGGTCTTACATGCTATTGATGATTTGGATTCGGATTTCCATAATATTTTCTGGATTCGGGGGGAAAACCGCAAAACTTATATAAACTGATTTCTCTCTTTTTAAATAAAAAGTGCGGTTTTTCCCATGATGTTTGAGTCGTCCACCATGAGTTTGCTGATGGATTTCGAGACCCGATTCGAGGAGACGGATGAACCGTTTCGGGTATATGGTGGACCCGGTAAGGTACCCGGGGCAAGAAGCTCGTGATGATGACGATGTGAGCCTGGCAGGGGAGCACTACCTACCTGTGATTTTACCCGACGCGTCGGATATCCGGAGGATACCGTCGTGGTCTTGAGATGGATGGTAGGGGCCGGTCTGGACTGACGGCGCCCTAGATATTGTGATTGAGACATTGAGATTTCGAGATATTGAGGTACAGAGACTGTGATACAGAGATATCGAGATATTGGGATTACATTTTGTGCCGATGCTAGGCACTGTTTTATGCTGATTTCATTATGATACCTCATTTTAAAAATACAAAGGAAATCTCACTAAATTATGAAAACAGTTCTTCATTTACATGTATTCTGTTTTCATGCATTCATACCTCATTCATATGATATATTGCTACCTGAGGCACTGACACGGGCACATGAGATTACACTCGGGTTAGATATTTACCCTAGCCTTTGTTATAGGCTGCATGTTATATACATATTTGAGGATATATATTGATCGTATGACCTAGGATTGCGTCATACATGCGATTCCTATTCGTAGATGTTTTTCTATTCACGAGTTGGCAACTCACCCCCGTTGTGCCCCAGTTTCTTGCAGGTTTGCCGTGCAGGTTTCATTCCGGTTTGCGGGCATAGTTTCCTTCGGGTGATTTGCTAGTAGGTGGGTTTACTTGTATCGTACCCCCATTATATATCTTGTATATCATTATTCTGTTGTATCTAGAAGTTCCATCAACCAAACGTGTATTTATTTTGAGATACAGACCAGTGATGTTATTCTTTCGACCATAGAGTCGCGCGTTATATTTTTGTGGATTTCTTGTGGTTTTGAGTTTCCTTTTGAGTTTTTGATCCTCGCCCTTGGCGTTGTATATTCTATTGCTTGTGTGGTTGTGACCGTCGATTGACGAAGAGCTAACTCCCGCTTGGGGATGCCTTTTATTGATTTCGTATACTATTCATGTTGTATCCCGTTTGGGGGCCAGTTTTTACAAAGGAGACTCTGCCGAAATTTTCAGGAAATTTTTGATGTTTTTAAAAACCGCATAATTCGGCTTATGCTATTGAAACTACTTGCTTTAAGTTGGTTTTTCCTGCACTCTACATCTTTTCTTGGTTTGGATTTCTGGGTTTTCGGTTTACTTAGATTACGTACGCCTCGAGACGTTCGTAGTTTAAGTGCCGGTCATGTTCCGTACTTTCGGGTCGTGACAAAGTTGGTATCAGAGCCAGGTTTTACCTTCGGAGCGTAGGATGACCCTTGGTTGATGGAATAGGTGACTATAGTAGTGTGACGTACCGTTGGTATGTTCCGCGGCATATTTACGACACGCCACTCCACTTAAGGAGCCTTAGGATGTACATTTCTTTGCTCAGTATTATATTCATTCCGATCTAGCCTCATCAGTACCAGTTATGGTTTTGCTGCCACGATTACGGGCAGGAGAGCTACAGCTAGAGTTGCGGTCAGCACAAGCTCGTCACGAACGAGGACTGACCAGGGCGAAATTCCGGCGACACACGATTGCGGAGATGTGTCTTTTTACTGTGTTTCCGCGCCACGAGCGTTTGGCGGATCGCCTTTATGAGATTACTTGGACGTGGCGATCAGCACTAGAGGATTGGGCCACCGACAGAGGCCAGCCAGATTTTGATGACCGTTGGTGTATTGCTTATTCATGATGGTCGAGGCACTGTTCAACGTGCAGACGAGTGAGCCAGTTGTTGCTGCGAGTGACGAGATATCGCCCCATATGTTGGAGCTACTGCAGTACATGTTGTACTAAGAGATGATAGAAGGTCGCTAGTCACCCGATGATGAATGACTAGGACATGTGGATCGTTCGCCTACCCCGATGCGAGGTCATCAGATAGATTGATTCCAGCTAGAGACGACTTCATGCGGAGACGTTGGGAGTCGACAGAGACGATCGAATGTCAGAAACCTATTATTCCAAGTTTAAAGTAGTCAGAAAGACATGCAGGCAATTCTATGGTCCCTCTAGAAGAATGAAACCCTAACTCGACTTAATGACCGTGTGAAAGCCTTTGAACCTTTGGGTTTGCGGCAGTTCTACGGCGCCATTAGTGAGGCTTGGGTTTGCCCTTCTACGGCTGGACCACCGATGCTGTGGTATGTACTCGATACTATTAAACTGTGCCCAAGATGTTGAGCTCTTGGGGGATTATGAGGTTTTGACGACTCGATCGGATGGCTCGACTTAATTCGGATGCTAGGTGGTGAGATGCATTTCTTGGGAGACTCCCGATACGAGGATAGCCGTTGGAGCTCAGTCCATGTAGCCACGATGAGACGAGTCCGAAGCAGTCGACATTAGAGAAAGTGGAGTAAAGAGGTCCGTACAAGATCTGGATAAGACGACGTCCCACTCCGCCGACATCAGAGATGCGATACGCATACCGAGGCAGAGTACTGGATATACCTTCCAGAAGGAGTCGCGATGGGTATGCAGCCGTTCCGGAGCAAGATGCAGATATAGGAAAGGACGATGACTTCCAGACAGTTGGCAGAGACGAAACATGGAAGAGACCGTGAGCAAGATTCCTTCCAGGACACTGCTGCAATGATACTTGCACCCAGGATCAGATGTGTCATGTACATTCAGAGAGCCAGAGGCCGACGCCAGTGATATGCTGTCTTACGAGTGGTCGCGATGATTGACCGAGAGATGACCAGAGAAGTGCCAGAACGGGATCATCCCCGTTAGCACACCTGACAGGGCCGATGAGCCGATGGACCGAGAGATTGGTAATTCACAGTGAAGACCTTGACCCAGGAGTGGTCATTGTTATGCACACCAGCAGGACAGAGTTCATGATCATCGACGAGACGTCCTACTAGTGACCGCGACAGTTGGCCCGAGATTCTTAGAGGATGCGCTTGAGCGGTACTATGCCGCCATTATTGATTTCGATGTTTTGGGTGATTTATTCTTATAATTTGATTTTGATGATTGATGATTTACGATCTTTGCACAGTGTTGCCCTTGATATAGTTTTCGTGCTTTGGTTTCACATGTCTGTGATTTTACGGTTTTAGACATTTGAGTTGATTTTGTGCGTATGCACGCACACGATTTGGTTTTTGCACTCGGTATAGTTCATATATGCTTGCAGTGCAGTGTTACGTATGTTGTGCATTTAGATGTCCTGGACTTCGATTTCGATGGTGATGTTCGATATTTGTTTTGTGCACCTTGTGCACCTGATTGGATTTTGCGTATATTCGGCACTTGATATTGGATTTCATGATTTCGTGCACGATGGATGCACCTGATTTGGATTTTCGTGCATGTTGGGCGCATGTTTTGAAGTGTGATTTTGGTGCACACCAGATGCACTAAATCGAGATTTTTCGTGCATGTCAGATGCACCTGATTTTGCTGTCAGGCACACACGTTGCCTATGACTGATGTTGTGTGCACACCCGTTGCACCTAGATGTTGTTTCTGTGCATATGTATGGCACATTTATAGATTTTGATTTCCGTGCGCACCTGACGCACATAGTATTCATATATATTTGTGATTGATTTCTTATGGAGCAGTACGTTTTTATGATATTCGCTATGTGTTCTCATACTGAGCAGAACTAGTCAGAGGACAGTACCTGAATATATTTTGCATGCATTGATAGTTATCGAAGGGATTTCCAAAAAAGCGAGCTATAGTCTCAGTATTTACCTACGTGTCCGAGACGACACGAAACATTTTATAAAGGAAACCCTTCTGAAATTCCTTCCAAAACGGCGGGACGTGCATATTAAACAAAGGATATATATATATATATATATATATATATATATATATATATATATATGTAGTTATTTTTTTTACAATAAACGTCCGCCACTGTGCAGTGCTGCGAGCATCGCACAAATATTTGAAGAAGATTTGGCATGCATTGCTTCCAGATGTTTTAATGATGTATATCATATTGAGTTTCATTTTGGATTTGGACATTGTGTCTTCACCATGACTCCGATAATTGCGGGATGCTGGATGGAGTTTTGATTTGAGTTATATGCTTATTTTTCATGCGCATGCGCTGCGCTACGATTTGTTTTATGTATTTATGATTTCGGAGCCCCGACGACTTGATGGTTTTGCTTAGATGTCTTAGTATTTGGCGGGAGTTTTAATTTAAATCCGGGGACCGAATTTCTTTAAGGAGGGAAGATTGTAACGTTTTGAAAATCGTTTCGGTGAAATTTCGAAAAAACGGTAAAATAAGGGGGTTTTCTGTAAAAAGTCAAAATACAAATATCTTATTATAAAAATTAAATATACATATTCTAGCTATATAATTGCTAGTATTTGGTGTTTATTGAGTCACTGGTGAAATTTCAATTTTTCCGAAAAATTTTCCGAAATTAATTATTTTAATAATATTTTAAGCCGTCACTAATACATTTAATTAGGGAAAATTACAAATTGGAATGAGTTGAAACAAATTTTGTGCATCATAAAACATTAAACAAAATTTTATCATGTGGTTTTTGAAACGAAATCGTTTGGCAAAACGGTTTAGAAATTATTGAAGGAAAAAGGCTTTTATTTTATGTAAATGAAGTTTAGGCTTGTTGACTTGAGAGAGGAGGGTTATTTTGACTTGGGAACTTGTACACAACCCACACACACCCCCATATCCCTCACTAACTGACCCCAATCAGCAGCCCCCCCAAATGCCACCCCATTTTGTGTGTAGAAAATGAAAATAAAAGGGAATTAGCAAAAGTCAAAGAAGTGATGCTTAGACATTTGAGGAGTGGGTCTTTTTTCTTTCTTTCTTTGACTTTCCAAACCCACCCACACCTCTCTCCCTTCCCCCTTGCTGTTCTGGCCGAGCCCTCCCCCTTGTGCAGCCCCACAAAATCCCATCTCATTTTCCCCTCAAAATTCATCAAATTTCACTCAAAAATCAATGCAAAAATCCCTCAAAATCAAAATCCACATCCTACCCATTTTAGGGTAGCCTTAGATGCATGGATCTTGGTGCAAGGATTTTATTTTGGAGGTCTAGATTTCATGTTTGATCATGGAATTGTGAGGTATAAATTTTGTGCCCCATGGTTGTTTGTTGATTAGTTGCTTATATGATTTTGTTTATAAGTGTTAAATTGGTTGTTGTGGTTTGTGTGATGAAAATTCAAGAGAAGAATTTGAATCATGTTAGGGTTTTATGTTATGAGATTATGTTTGTGTGATGTTCTGACATATTAATGGTTGCTAAATCAAATTAGGTTGCTAGTTGCAATTTGTTAAATTAAAATTTGCAATAAATAAGCTTTTTATGCAAACTAGGTTTTTATGAAATGCATATATGGGTGAGATCAAATTATGGTTAGGGTTTTTATCACAATATTAACATCTTAATTTGTTGTTTAGCAACTTAGATCTTGCAAATCCAACCTAAATTGTTGTTTGTGCATTTTGCTATAAAATTGTTAAAATTTAGGTATTTTTGTAAACTAGAATTTTAGGGTTTTTGGAATTTAACGAGATTAAATTATGGGAATTGTTTTTATGACTTATTTAAGCTATTTAATAAGCATTATGGCCGTAGAATTGTTTGAACGTCGAGTTTTGTACTAAAACGGGTAATTTTGCTTGCTAGTTTTTCGGAAAAACGGCTTTTAAAGTGAGTTTGGGGTTTTTGTGAGTTTTAACCTATTTTATATTAAAATTAGTGTTCGTGAATGTGCAAATGAGTGTATTTGGGTTTTTCTCGATGGTCTGGCATTTGTCCGCCGACGTCAAGGGTTTTTGGGTTGAATTGTGGAAGCAACCATAGGTTTTGACCTATGTGGGATTCGTGAGTCGTTTTGGTCATGAGTCGGATTTTAATGCGATACGGTGCGTTATGATATGTAGGTACCCCATGTGGACTTCTAGACGACAAGCAAGCGCGTGGCGATGTCGGCACCGGCTAGCAGGGACCAGGTGAGTAGATTTATATCTACGGAGAGAAGTCGGGTGGATGGCGTATAGCACCCCCGCAGTTCGTGGTGATGTATACGAATACGTATACACACACACACACACACACACATATATATATATATATATATATTGTTTGAGTGTATTGATGATAATATGGATATTTGGTTTTCTTGGATGATTTAGTGTCACGAAACCCTAGAGTAGTGGTCGCACTACACATGCACACACCAACCCATACTTGCATATTTTCTTCTTTCATTTGTGCTTATACGGGAATATATAGTTATGTGTTCACATGGGTATGGGACTATGTGTTCACATACGGATTTGAGGATGATACTTGGGTTTGAGATGAGTCGATGAGATTTGTATTAAGGTTGTGAATTCGGTGACATAGCAGGGTTCGTATTTGAGATACGACATGACGTTGTAGCGGGTCCTTGACGTAGTGTTTCACACACGTCCATGCATACTTAGGCGGTATCAGTATTGTACTAGATGTAGATCAGTACCCCGATCATGATATTTGATAAAGAGGATACTAGGTGAATAGTAGGATGAATGTGATATTGACCCGTACCCAGATTTGGGATGCCGTACGACGGATTTACGTACGAGCTATATTGATGATTGATCCGCACTCTTGACTTGGGATGCCTGATTATAGATATGGTATCGGATATGATATTATTGAGGCGGGATCACCGACTATACATATACAAGTATGTATATGGATCGACTCAGATGTTAGGCGGTTTCCTTACCTGTAGTCCAGCTTGTTAGCTTAGCCCTTTAGTTTAGTTTAGTTGTTAGATTAGATTCGATTCTTACCTATTTCAAAAACTAACGAATCGTGGGTATTTTATAAGACAGCCCAAGGGATCCTACGGATATTTCAAAAGTCGTATCTTTTCATACAAACACCGTAGCCCCTATTTTCAAAACCCCATGATTCGTGTTATTTCAAAAGGCACCATTTGTAGGACTTTTATTAGATTAATGCAGGTTAGTTACAGTTGCGTCTAGTATTCAGCTCCCGCTTATTGGTTCGCTTCGCATCGCATACTTATATTATAATTTCTTATTGCAATGTTAATATCATATTGTTAGGACACCAGCACCATTACCGATGATGCGTATGTACCACGTACACTTACTTTCCGGCTCACACACATCCTCATCGGTAATTGTCATGTCACGTACACCTTAGAAAATATTATTGCTTGACTTAGCTTGTTAGTTAGTAATTTGACATGATATTAGTGTACCTGCCTTATATGCCAGCTTAACATTGTAGTTATTACTTGTCACTTCATGCATACTGTTATTCATTGTTATGCCTATATTCATGGTCTTACATGCTATTGATGATTTGGATTCGGATTTCCATGAAATTTTCTGGATTCGGGGGGAAAACAGCAAAACTTATATAAACTGATTTCTCTCTTTTTAAATAAAAAGTGCGGTTTTTCCCATGATGTATGAGTCGTCCACCATGAGTTTGCTGATGGATTTCGAGACCCGATTCGAGGAGACGGATGAACCGTTTCGGGTACATGGTAGACCCGGTAAGGTACCCCGGGGCAAGAAGCGCGTGATGATGACGATGTGAGCCTGGCAGGGGAGCACTACCTACCGGTGATTTTACCCGACGCATCGGATATCCGGAGGATACCGTCGTGGTCTTGAGATGGATGGTAGGGGCCGGTCTGGACTGACGGCGTCCTAGATATTGTGATTGAGACATTGAGATTTCGAGATATTGAGGTACAGAGACTGTGATACAGAGATATCGAGATATTGGGATTACGTTTTATGCCGATGCTAGGCACTGTTTTATGCTGATTTCATTATGCTACCTCATTTTAAAAATACAAAGGAAATCTCACTAAATTATGAAAACAGTTCTTCATTTACATGTATTCTATTTTCATGCATTCATACCTCATTCATATGATATATTGCTACCTGAGGCACTGACACGGGCACATGTGATTACACTCGGGTTAGATATTTACCCTAGCATTTGTTATAGGATACATGTTATATACATATTTGAGGATATATATTGATCGTATGACCTAGGATTGCGTCATACATGCGATTCCTATTCGTAGATGTTTTTCTATTCACGAGTTGGCAACTCACCCCCATTGTGCCCCAGTTTCTTGCAGGTTTGCCGTGCAGGTTTCATTCCGGTTTGCGGGCATAGTTTCCTTCGGGTGATTTGCTAGTAGGTGGGTTTACTTGTACCGTACCCCCATTATATATCTTGTATATCATTATTCTGTTGTATCTAGAAGTTCCATCAACCAAACGTGTATTTATTTTGAGATACAGACCAGTGATGTTATTCTTTCGACCTTAGAGTCGCGCGTTATATTTTTGTGGATTTCTTGTGGTTTTAAGTTTCCTTTTGAGTTTTTGATCCTCGCCCTTGGCGTTGTATATTCTATTGCTTGTGTGGTTGTGACCGTCGATTGACGAAGAGCTAGCTCCCGCTTGGGGATGCCTTTTATTGATTTCGTATACTATTCATGTTGTATCCCGTTTGGGGGCCAGTTTTTACAAAGGAGACTCTGCCGAAATTTTCAGGAAATTTTTGATGTTTTTAAAAACCGCATAATTCGGCTTATGCTATTGAAACTACTTGCTTTAAGTTGGTTTTTCCTGCACTCTACATCTTTTCTTGGTTTGGATTTCTGGGTTTTCGGTTTACTTAGATTACGTACGCCTCGAGACGTTCGTAGTTTAAGTGCCGGTCATGTTCCGTACTTTCGGGTCGTGACATTGTATTACCAAGTCGTAATACACTGATTCTAAATGAGTGCTATTATATACCGAACATGATGTGCAATATTATATCAGTTTCTTTATTAAGTAAAGAAGGATATAATTTTGTAGTAAAGGATAATGTTATGAACATATTCCTAGATCAAAAGTTGATTGCATCAGGCTCGTTACATAATGGCATATTCATTCTGAATCAGAATACAGTCCTGAATATACAAAACACACACAAGAGGAAAAGTTCAGATATGAACGAATCCTACTTGTGGCATTGTAGACTTGGTCATATCAATGCGACACGACTGGCTTAGTTACATAAGGATGGTTATTTGAATCCGTTCGAATTATCATCTATGATACTTGCCATTCATGTCTCAAAGGAAAAATGACCAAAGCTCCGTTTAGTGGACACGGAGAAAGAGTTACTGAACTCTTAGGACTGATACATAGTGATGTATGCGGTCCCATGTCTACGCATGCCAGGAACGGTTCTTCCTACTTCATTACATTCACTGACGATCTCTCTAGATTCGGACATGTGTTCCTGATAAAACACAAGTCTGAAGCTTTTGAGAAATTCAAAGAATATAAGCACGAAGTAGAGAATCAAACGGGTAAAAGTATTAAGATTCTTCGATCTGATTGAGGAGGTGAATACTTAAGTAATGAGTTTCGGGATTATCTAAAAGAGAATGGGATTCTCTCTCAGCTTACTCCTCCTTATACACCACAGCACAACGGTGTATCGGAGCGGAGGAATCGCACCCTATTAGATATGGTACGCTCTATGATGAGCACTGCTGAGTTACCTATCTCCTTTTGGGGTTTTGCGCTGGAGACAGCCACATATCTATTGAATAGAGTTCCAACTAAATCGGTGCCTACCACTCCATATGAGATATGGAATGGGAAGAGACCATCTCTTAAACGAGTTAAGATATGGGGATGTCCGGCCTATGTTAAAAAGCAAAATCCGGAAAAACTCGAGGCAAGATCAGGTATATGTAAGTTTGTAGGATGTCCAAAAGATTCTTATAGATATATATTCTATCACGCTGAGGAACAAAAAGTGTTTGTTTCTCAATATGCCACCTTTTTAGAAAAGGAATTTCTTGCAAAAGAAATTAGTGGCAAAGAGGTAGAGCTGGAAGAGGTTCCAGAAACACAAATTACAACTGAAAATTTAGTAGAACCAGAGGATTCAGTAGTACCCGACGAACCCCAGCCTCTCCGCCGATCTAGTAGGGTTTCTCGTCCACCTGAGAGATACTACGGTTTTCTCATTGATGGTGGAAGCGAGGACTGCATCATGGATGTTGATGAACCGACTAGTTTCGAGCAGGCCATCACGAGTGGTGACTCTGTGAAATGGCTAGATGCAATGCGATCTGAGATGGAATCCATGTACACCAACAAAGTATGAACTTTGGAAAATGCTCCTGAAGGGGTAAAACCTATAGGGAGCAAGTGGATCTTTACAAAGAAATTTGGTGTAGATGGAAAAGTTGAGACTTTCAAAGCTAGACTTGTAGCAAAGGGTTTACGTCAATGACCAGGTGTGGATTATGACGAAACCTTTTCTCCAGTGGCTATACTTAAGTCCATCCGGATCTTACTTGCCATTGCTGCATACCATGACTACGAAATCTGGCAAATGGATGTTAAGACCGCCTTTCTAAACGGTGATTTGGAAGAGTGCGTGTACATGACTCAGCCAGAAGGCTTCGTAGACAGTGGGAGCAGCGGAAAGGTGTGCAAGCTGCTTAAATCCATTTATGGGTTAAAGCAAACATCGCGGAGTTGGAACATCTGTTTTGATGTTGTAGTCAAAGAGTTTGACTTCATCAAAAATATAGATGAACCTTGTATCTATAAGAAGGTAGCAGAGGGTAAGGTTGTCTTCCTTGTATTGTACGTGGATGACATACTCTTGATAGGAAATGATATTCCTATGCTGCAATCAGTCAAGCTCTTCTTATCACAGAGATTCTCAATGAAAGATCTAGGTGATGCCTCCTGCATATTAGGAATCATGATCTATAGAGATAGATCTAAACGGATACTGGGATTGTCCCAATCCAGGTACATTGACACCATACTAAAGAGGTTTAGTATGGAAGAATCCAAGCGTGGGAACCAACCCACGATCTCTGGACTCACTCTCTCCAAAGAAATGTCCCCTAAGACTGATTTGGAGAGAGCTCGTAGGTAAGGGATACCCTATGCTTCGGCAGTAGGCTCTATCATGTATGCGATGCTATGTACCAGACCCGATGTAGCATACTCACTAAGTGTAGTGAGTCGGTATCAAGAAGATCCTGGAGAGAGTCACTGGACAGCTGTGAAGAACATTCTCAAGTACTTACGAAAGACTAAGGAGATGTTCTTGGTGTATGGTAACGGAGAACTCCAGGTGGAGTCCTTTACCGATTCCGGCTTCCAAAGTGACAAGGACGACTCTAAGTCGCACTCAGGATTTGCCTTTACCCTCAATGGAAGGGCGGTATGTTGGAAGAGTTCCAAACAGGATACCGTTGCAGACTCGACGATGGAGGCTGAATACATCGCTGCCAACGATGCTGCCAAAGAGGCTGTCTGGATCAAGAAGTTCATTAGTGAACTTGGTGTGGTTCCATCCATTGATCATCCAATACCTCTGTATTGCGATAACAATGGAGCTGTGGCTTTGGCCAAGGAACCCAGATCCCATCAGAAGTCCAGACATATTCTGAGGCGGTATCACCTGATCAAGGAGATAGTTGATCGCAGGGAGATCGAGGTCAGGAGAGTAGATACGAAGGACAACACTGCGGATCCATTCACGAAGGCTATTCCCCAGATACAGTTTGAGAGATTATTCGGGATGCTAGGTATGAGATACTACAGCAGCTGGCCTTAGTGCAAGTGGGAGATTGTTAGTTATGTATATGTCCTAGAGGCCATTGTTGTACATATGATGTATATTATGATGGATGCTTAGATATATACAGAGAGGACATTCTTGCTCGTCATGATAGTATGCTATTTGGTTTCTCTTTGTCTTAACATGTTGACTTGTAATGGTTTACTGTCTTACTCTCACATGTTGATGAAGCCCTTAGGATCTGTACTCGACTACTGGGACTATGATGGGATCATACTAGTGGGGCCATGATAGTCGATGAGTACATCCTATAACTGTTCCTAGTCGAGGGTATATCGAGATAGGGCATCGATACACCAGAGTAGACTAGCGTATACACATCTTGACCCATATGATGGGCAATGGATGATCCCATATCCATCGGTGTTTGACATCAGAGATGGTGTACGGGTGCTCAGTGGAGACTGGGTACACTGGACGGACTCTTCGAGAACTCCCAGATGGTGATATACCACACGTCAGATGGCAGTTCTCCGGTGACACTGGTACAGGGTAGTCTGTAGACCCGAGATCGTCATAGAGTCTTGTGTGATTCCCACTGTGCTTTGATTTCCACCTTACCACATCCAAGAGGGCATGCAAAACGGTGGCTTTTGGGTACAGTCCCGAATCACATGGAGGCAATGAGCGATAGGAGGGGATTCGTCTCTCCCGGTATAGGGAGTTGATGTTGTGCTGTGTTCGATTGGCTATAACTGGAAGTCCCTGGCCAGGGCTGATATAGAGATTTACTGGTAAGTGTTACTAGTAATTTCTCGACCCGTTATGAGCCATACATCGACACGACTTATCAGTTATTGGGGTCTGACGTTTACCACCCCTAGACTTGATATGCGACATATCAGACGAACAGACCGGACTGTACGAGAGTGTTACTGATTGGATTCACAGGAGAACGCACAGGCTAGCTTGTTGATCTTCTTATCGCTCAATACCTGGGTGGCTGTTACGTTTAGCTGACCGCTTGTAGCTTGTGGGTGTTTGATATGATCATCACCTGCTACCGGCGTATTGATGATTCTTTAGAGTCCTACACAGAGGTTTCTTGGCTCAGGCGAAACGGAGTAGAGGCACATATGTGATATGTGCAGGACCGAGAATAATGCGATATGAGATACCTTATTATATTCTCGCGATATTTAGATATGAACCGGGTCATCGGATCGGTACATAATATATTAGTCGGTAATATTCGATATAGCCGGATCGTCGAATCAAGTGTTGATTCGATGATTTAATATATAATAATATATATGATATATTGTATTACATTATCTAATTTTGGCTCGCTTTACTATTTCATTTTCTCACTGGATGATACATTGATATATATGCGATATATGTTAATTGTATTATTTTCTTTTGTTGCAAATATATAATACATATGTGATATATATTATTGTGACATGATATGATTTATTATTAAACATGTTTAAGGATGATTAAAAGGGATTAGGGTTTGATTAGGGTTAGTTGCTTCATGCACTTTCTAGAAGCTTTTTCTTTTGTCATGGTTAAGATATTTGTTGATGACTCATTGCTAACCCAACCAAACCCTAACTATAGTTTATTCTTTATAAATTATTAGCCACTCATCCTTGACCATAGTTGATACATCAATCATATACTTTTATTTCTATTCATCACAAAAGGAATTATCATTATCATTTTCCATTATCTTCTTCTTCTCTCTTGATTTTGAGCTCACTAGAAATTCCATTTGTGAGGATAAATTGTGAGAAAGTGAATTAAAAAGAAAGCATAAATACTACTCCTTCATCCTCATCTCATCTAGCCCATGAGATTAGTGTGTTCATCTCTTTAGAGTGAGAAAGCTTGAGTTATTGAAACTTCGACGTAGATCATCGGAGATTTGGAACACTTCAAGCGAGCATGGATCGTTTGAGTCGTGGAGCCTCTCTTGAGTCCGGGAGATCGTGGATCGCGGCAAAGGGACTTCTACTCGGAGCTTGTGAAGCGAAGGAGCGGACTACAAAGGTTGTAATCCCTCACACTTAGATAAAAAGTTGTTATCTTGCATGCTAAACCCTAATAATCTAGCAAAGATCCCGACTTTGGGTTGTTCGGCACGTCTAAATTTTTATCCGGGCATGTTTGATGCCTTATGAACCTTCACAAGAGTGCCTAGGAACCCTACAAATTGTAGATATAAGAACCTAAACCGGTATATAATACCCAGGAAGCAGAGTTTATAGAAAAACAGTTTTCAGTTACGAACACATCTGAAGCTGAAGCATCACCATACTTCCTTTTCATGAGACCAAGGTACTCAGTACAGTTCCGCTTCCAGTGCCCCGTCTTCTTGCAATATAAACATTCTCCTTTTCCTGACTCTGCAGCTTTGGATTTGTCTTTCCCCTTTGCCTTCTTGATTCCTCCTCTTGGCTTGGTGGATTTCTTCTTGTTCTTTCCCTTGGCCTTGGCTTTTGGGATGGAAGAGGAAGATTGTCCAACAAGCAGAGAGGGAGACTTTGCTTTAAGCGTGCTCTCTACACTTCTTAACATATTGAGATGTTCGGGTAGTGACTTCTCCATGTTATGCATGTTGAAGTTCACTATGAATGGAGCAAAGGTAGAGGGAAGATACTGTAGAACAATATCTGTATATTGCTCGTTATCCATTGTCCATCCAAGCCTCAAGCTCTTCAATAAGAGCTATCATCTTCAAAATGTGATCACCTACTGAAGCGCCAGGAGCCATCCGCATCTGAAACATCTTTCGAGATGCTTCGTATCGTAAGATACGAGATTGCTCCCCATACAACTCTTTTGTATGGAGAAAGATGGATTGAACATCCATCTCCTCGTGCTGCTTTTGATGTGTATTGTCCATCGATGCAAGCGCGATGCATTTGGCAGTGGCACAGTCAATATCCCACGTTTTGCGGATCTCCTTATCCGTTACAGAAGATTCAGGGCCTGGTTTGGGCGGGGCTGAGGCAGTGAGGACATATGATACTTTATCATATGTGAGAGCAATGTTAATGTTCCTCAACCAGTCTTTATAGTTTAGCCAGGTAAGCTTATTTATCTCTAATGGTAGCTTAAGTCCAGTCATAGTTATCTGCCATTAGGAGAGAGAAAAGAATACACTCAGCGAAAGCTCTTGCAATGATCAGATTGGTTATTTATCTTATCTAATCGATGTCTCCCACTGCTTTTATCAAATTTTTCTTCAAACCTTAAAAGGAAAAAATTACCCAGGATTAATTACATTCTAGAACTTCACTAACCGTTCAGCCAAGCTAGTGCCGGTACTTCTGAGGGAGCTTCCCCGTGCTTTCTCACGGACCTAATTAAAATAAACCTCATTTTCCCAGAGGCGTAGCCCCGTTGACACCTTTCTAGACACCTAATGAGTTAGCTAATTGTAAAGTGAAAAACTCTTCCGGGAGCAACTATTGCTCACAGTGGGATCGGGATCCTACTATCATATAGAAGTTATGCAATCTCATTGCAAATTTCAACACATGAAACTCCCGATATGGTTTTTACCCCTAGTAACTTATGACCTTGATTATAATCAACATATCATAAGTACTAGTCAAGTTCTACCCATCATTTCATGATTAATTAGACCCACTGATTGACCCTTTACTATAATCAACATAATCACATTAATGTCCTAATTAATCGCATCATATGCTGTGTAGGAAGACATCACTTAGCTACCGTACACTACGCCTTGACTATAATCAACATACGTAGCACGAATACTAAGTACTCTACTTCCTAAAATGACGGAGGGCTACGAATATTTTTTAAGAAAACCTTTAACGCTTTGAACTTGATATCATTGTAGAATCTAATGGTTTAAAAGGAGTGGCTCAAGCTCCGCAATTTGAAAACTTGCTTTTTCATAAAAAGCCGAGTAGGTTTCAAATCTGATTCTACAACATCTTTTTAGGTTTCTTTTTGTTTACATTAATATTAGTAATGTAGTCCCATCATTTAAGTCCTTAGCCATTACAGAAAAGAAACGAAAATAGAACGTACGCTTATTCCATCCGCATTCGCCACAATGTCCCGTTATGTACCATTAGGTTACTTAACTAACGGCATTGCGGGTTGGGACTAGTGCGGATGCAAAACATAAGCAACGTATTATATATCATATATATAATACATCATTCGTCTCAACATATAAAGTTATCACATCACAGAATATCAACAGCAGAAGCATATATATGAAAATACTGGATATACTAGGAGGTCCGTATTTTGTATTTAGCCAACAATAGAAAATACGGATTCCACGGTCGCGATGAATAGCCAAGCCCATACCCCTAGACCCCTACGAGAGCGGCAAGTGACCCTGCCAATTCTAGAGTTTAAGAGACCCAGTCTCGACTCCTCGAGATGGCCTCCCACTGAACCCTAGAACCCGGTCACTTATGCTCCCCTCCTTGGGTTTATCCTAATGCAGAAAAGTAAATAATATACAATAATGGTGACATTATCCTCAACCCGAAAGTGCCCCAATAAAAGAATATTACATACATTTAATTTTAAGTGAATGAAAAGAAAAAATCTCATCTCACATAAAACCTCGGTCATTCATTCACGACGATCCTGTACAACATATCTCAGCAACACATAATATCACATATCATCAACATAAGTATGCGTACCCCAATTGTCGTTGATGTATAGCAACGAAACTGGCGATACACCACATACTACATTTACGGCCGCAGAAAAGAAAGTGAAAAACTACAACAGTTGGAATCGACACTGTCTTTAGACATCATAAACTCGGAATATCATATATTCAGAATTTCATGCCTAACAATGCAAATCTTATATTTAGGTCTCAACTATGAAAACACCTTTTCAAAAGAGGTCGGGCAATTCAACAAGATTCCCGATTCTACCGAGGCCAAAATATTAAATTTACACGCAACCAATTACTTTTCACAAAACTAATTAGTGTAGATTACAATTATTGTATCACATTCATAAATATCAAGACAATGTTAAACGTTTCGATCGAGTCAACAAACACCCACAAATTACCTCGAAATCTCAACACTTAAGCAAAGCTAAAATACCCAAAAACGTGCCACGGTGTCTATGGACCAACCGTAGAAGGGTCAACCCTTGCCTCACCTATGGCGCCACAGGACTATGGTAAACCCTAAGGTTTGTCACGGTTCTATGTTTATAGAATCGAGTTAGGGTTATGTTCCTCTAGAGGGTCCATAGGGTTACTTGCATAAACATTCAAATATCTTTAACTTGGAAAATTCCAACACTTGGAAAATTTCCGTGAGGGTAATAGGGGGCGATTGATGTTCGCTCGAACTGTTAAATATCGTCCAAGATACCAAAATAATGTTAAAGTTACGGCTACGAAATACTCCGAATTAGCCCATAAGCAAAATTAGCATCACATGAAATTTTGGCCTAAACAAACAACACCTGAAACCCCAAAATCTACAGACCAGAGCACAGGAAAAAATCGAGGAGATTCTGGGAACAAATGGCCGGCCTCACCGGTTTTTATGGGGTTGTGCTTGGGTGAAATCCGAGGGAATTGCCTCAATTTTGTTTTGTGTTCTTAGTGCATTGCATGCAAGCTTCTGCAGTTGCTAAATTTTTTTTTCGAAACCGTTTTAAAATCGAAGAGAGCAATTTTTCATGGTTGCAGAAATCGTTAATTCGGAGTTGTTTCGGTTTCGTAATTAATCTAATATCGTCTAAGTTTCTAGTTTGGCTCTGATACCACTGTATGGATTCTCTAGCACCAAGCTAGGTTATGGGTTGCATCACTCATGCTATAACAAAAATTTAGGGGGTGCTAAACAATTCCAATCATGAATCGAACTAGAAAAATAGAGTAACAACAACTAGTATCATATACTACAAGTGTCTAACACTAAGAGGTAAGTAATACAACCTTTGTAGACCTCCTCTAGAGACTCCTTGGATCGAGTAGGGTTTGGACCGGTTGGCTTGTGTCCTTCCAAGTCCACGATGATCCACCACGAAGTCCCTTTGCTCAAGCTCCAAGCTTCACTTGATCAAGGATGAAGCTGAAGCAAACACTCCGCACTAGTGCGCTAGACTAAAGTGGAATGGTGATGTAGGTTTGGATCTCACTTAAAAACCTTTTCTTTTTAATTTCTTCTCTTTCTTTTTAAACCCTAGAGATCTTTGAGGAGAGAGAGGAAGAAGGAGATGGCTCAAGCTTGACTCAAGTTAGAATGAGAATAATAAACATAATCCCAAACTAGAAAAGAATTATGTCATGCCTAACTATGGTTACAAAATATCTAGATATTTTGTTACTTGAGTTTAAACAAAACCATGGGCTAAAACCATGGGCAATTAAACCATGGTATTAATCCCATTTTTGTTTTCTCAAATAATCAAAATATCTAAATATGTAACCATGTAAGTCTTGCATTGCCGCCACCAATGTATCATCAACCATGACATATGTATGCTTGCATGTGTGCATCCATATCAACAAATACATACACTCATGCATGCATCATAAAGAAATAGGTTTTAATAAATGAGCTAATGGACTTAATATTAAATCAACAATTGATTTAATAACCCGGTCATATCACATACGACCCGTCCAATAGAAAACGCCCGATTAAAATACGGTATCCAATACACGCATTTAATCGAGCTCCCGCGCATATCTCATATGCACTCCACATCTTTTCGCCTGAGCTAGAAGACCCCTTTGTGGGAATCTAAGACTCGTCAATACGCTAGCAGTAGGCAGTGATCACATCACATGCCTACAAACTGTCAGTGGCATAAGCTGTACGTAACGGCTCCCAGGTATTCAGCGATCAGAAGAAACACAAGCGAACCTGCTAAAACTCTCATCGAGCCAACTGGTAACACTTGTTAGTTATATGTATGCCCTAGAGGCCATTACTGTACATACCATGTATATTGTAATGGATGCTTGGACATATATAGGGAGGACTTTCTTGCTCGGCATGATAATATGCTATCTGGTTGTACTTTATCTTAACATGCACTCTGATTGTCTCTATATTACATGTTGATAAAGCCCTTAGGATATGTACTCGACTAATGGGACTATGATGAGATCATACTAGTGGGGCCACGATAGTCGACGAGTACATCCTATAACTGTTCCTAGTCGAGGGTGTATCGAGACAGGGCATCGATACACCAGAGTAGACTAGCGTATACGCATCTTGACCCATATGATGGGCGATGGATGATCCCATATCCATCCGTGTTTGACATCAAGGATGGTGTACGGGTGCTCAGTGGAGACTGGGTACACTGGACGGACTTACCGAGAACTCCCAGATGGTATTATACCTCACGTCAGATGGCAGTTCTCCGGTGACACTGGTACAGAGTAGTCTGTTGACCCGAGATCGTCATAGAGTCTTGTGTGATTCCCACTGTGCTTTGATTTCCATCATACCATGTCCAAGAGGGCGTGCAAAAAGGTGGCTTTTGGGTACAGTCCCGAATCACATGGAGGCAATGAGCGATAGGAGGGGATTCGTCTCTCCCGGTATAGGGAGTCGATGTTGTGCTGTATTCGATTGGCTATAACCGGAAATCCCTGGCCAGGGTTGTTGAGATTTACTGGTAAGTGTTATCAGTAGTTTCTCGAACTATTATAGACCTCATATCGACACGACTTATCGAGCTACTGGGGTCTGACGTTTACCACCCCTAGGCGAGATATGCAACATATCAGACGACGAGACCGGAATTTACGGGAGTGTTACTGATTGGATTCACAGGAGAAGTTACAGGCTTGCTTGTTGATCTTCTGAGCGCTCAATACCTGGGTGGCAGTTATGTTTAGCTGACCGCTTGCAGCTTGTGGGTGTTTGATATGATCATCACCTACTGCCGGCTTATTGACGATTCTTTAGAGTCCTACACAGAGGTTTCTTGACTCAGGCAAAACGGAGTAGGGGCACGTATGCGATATGTGCGGGACCGAGGATAATGCGATAGGAGATACCGTATTCTATTCTCGCGATATTTGATATCAGCCGGGTCATCGGATCAAGTGTTGATTCGATGAATCGGTACAGATAAATATTAGTCGGTTATATGCGATACAGCCGGATTGTCGGATCGAGTGTTGATTCGATAATTTAATGTATAATAATATATATGATATATTGAATTACATTAACTAATATTAGCTCACTAAAAGATTTTTTTTCTCACTCGGGTAATACATTGATATATATGCGATATATGTTAATTGTATTATTTTATTTTGTTACGATACATATTATATATGTGATATATAATATTGTAATATGATATGATAACTAATGCAACATGTTTAGTGGAGTTTAAACATGATTAGGGTTTGGATTAGGGTTAAGACTTCTAGTAGATTCTAGAAGGTTTCTTTTTATCATGATAAAGATATTTGTGTTGATATTTATCTATGACTCATACTTAACCCAACCCAAACCCTAACCCTAGTGAATTCTCTACATGGGTTTAGTTGACCATGGTTGCATTAATCATCATATTTATCCTTTCATTATTCATCACAAAAGGTTTCATGTTGATTGTTCATCTTCTTCCTTCTTTCTTTTCATGAAAAAGCTTTCTAGCTTTTTCTAAGTGATAAAAAATGAGTGAGAATAAGAAAACAAATGAGAGCAAAAATCCTACTTCATCATCCTCATCTATCCTTGCCATTTAGATGAGGGTGTTCACATCATTTCATGAGTGTTAGCTTGTGTTAACGAAACTTCAAGGTAGATCATCTTTGTATCGAAAATCGGAAGCAAGACTGCATCTTTCTCTTTGTGGAACCTCTCGAGAGTCCGGAACACGATGATCGCAGCGAAGGGACTTCAACACGGAGCTTTAGAAGTGAAGGACCGGATCTACAAAGGTTGTAATCCTTCTCACATAGTGTTAAACAGTTTAACATGCTTGTTTTCGCCTAAACCCTAGTTTAAAGATCCGGCTTCAGGTTGTTCGGCACGGCTAATTTTTAAATCGGGTATGGTTGATGCCTCGTTGACCCTTGTGCGCGTGCATAGCAACCCTACAACACTTACCGTACAGTCCGGTCTCTTCGTCAAATGTGCTGCATATTAAGTCTAGGGATGGTATCGTCGACCCCATTAACCCAATAATTCATGCCGGTATATGGCTCATAACAGATCGAGAAACTACTGATAACACTTATCAGTAAATCTCAGCAGTCATGGCCAGGGACTTCCTATTATAGCCAATCGTACATAGCGCAACATCAACCACCAATACCGGGAGAGACGAAACCCCTTCTATCGCTCATTGCCTCCATGTGCCTCGGGACTGTATCCAAAATCCACTTGTTTTCATGACTCGATAGAGCCGTGGTAGGGTGGAGATCAAAGTACAGTGGGAGGACACACAAGACTCTATGACGATCTCGGGTCTACAGACTAACCTGTACCAGTGTCACCTGAGAACTGCTATCCAACGATAGATATAATACCACATAGGAGTTCTCGGCGAGTCTGTTTAGTGTACCCAGTCTCACTGAGCACCCGTATACGGTCTTTGGTGTCACCACACCAATGGATATGGGATCCTCCATCGCCCATCATATGGGACAAGTAACGCATATGCTTTTCTACTCTGGTGATATCGATGCCCCGTCTCAATACACCCACGAGTAGGAACATTTCAAGGATATGCTCATAAACTACACATGTCCCACTAGTATGATCCGCATCATAATCTCAGTAGTCAAGCATATCCTAAGGGTTATATCAACTTGTACCAAATGAGTGAAAGCATGATCAAATGAACATGTCAAGATAAAGTGCAACCAAATAGCATACTATCATGTCGAGCAAGAATGTCCCCTGAATACACACACACACACACTTGTACATACACTATCATATAATGGCATCTAGGGCATACATATATCCAACATTAACTAGAGATTTAGACGAAACAATAATGTAAACAACTTTACATCTAAGTGAATGAGGAATACATCCTTTTTAGACCGGTCTTTCCCTTCTAAAGCTCCGTGTTGTAGTCCCTTCGCTCCAAGTAGTGAACACCCAAACTCTAGTGGTTCACGTGAAGAAATGAGCAAGCTTGCTCGAAGTCTTCGAGGCCGAAGATGATCTACATCGAGGAGACTCAAGCTCATGCTATCTCTTCACTAATGGTAGATTAGTGAAGCAAACACCCTAAACTAAATGGATTATATAGTAGATGATGATGAAGTAGAAAATGGGCTCACTTTAGATTTATTTTTCTCACATTATTTCTTCACCATTTGAAAAGCTAGAAAGCTTTTCCATGAGGAAGAAGAAGATGATGAGGAGATGAGAATAAAACTCATGAGGTGAGAATAGTAACCATGGGTGAGTTAGTGTCATACACTAACTCATGTAGAGATTAAACCATGGCTAATCAATAATTGTTAAGTTTTAGGATGTTTGCTTCACTAATCTACCATTAGTGAAGAGGTAGCATGAGCTTGAGTTTCCTCGACGTAGATCATCTTCAGCCTCGAAGACATCGAGCAAGCTTGTTCATTTCTTCATGTGAACCCTTACTAGAGTTCGGGTGTTCACTACTTGGAGCGAAGGGACTACTACGGAGATTTAGAAGTGAAGGACCGGTCTACAAAAGTTGTAATCCTCATTCACTTAGATGTAAAGTTGTTTACATTGTTGTTTCATCTAAATCTCTAGTTAAGATTCTAGGGTTAGGGTTCTTTAGTACGGAAAAAATTTGAAATTGGCATGGATGATACCTCTCGAAACCTTGCTGCCGTGCTAGGGAACCTTGCAGTGGTATCAGAGCCAAGTTAGAGAATTAGATAATGTTTGTAGGATTACGAAACCGAAACAACTCCGAAACTCCCGATACACAATCCTAGTTTCTGTCGAATTTTAAATGGCTTGTGTAAATTTTTTTAGCAACTGCAGAATGTTGTATGAGATATAACATGAACACCATAGAAATTTGAGGCAAATTTGTGTGAATATGGCCGGCCACATAGGCATAAAAACCGAGCTCACCGGTTCATCTGGGTTTTTTTGGCTTCAAATTTTTAGGGTGTTCCAGTCTTTGGGTTTTAGTGTTTCAGGTGTTGCTTGTTTTTGCTAAA
This sequence comes from Agapanthus africanus, assembly GCA_030015575.1. NCBI lineage: Eukaryota > Viridiplantae > Streptophyta > Magnoliopsida > Asparagales > Amaryllidaceae > Agapanthus > Agapanthus africanus. The sequence continues at coordinate 151,648,716 of JASDDO010000012.1, forward strand.
TTTGCATGTGATGTTAACTTTCTGCAAAGGCAACTCGGAGTGTTTCGTAGTCGTAATTCTAACATGTATTCGGGTTATTTAGACAACGTTAAAAAGTTCGAACGGATATCAATAACCCAATTTTTTCCCTGCTGGAAATTTTCCAAGTGTTGGATTTTTTTCCAATTTTAAAATCTTCAGAAAATCATGCAAGCGATTCTGTGGACCCTCTAGAAGAACGATACCCAAACTCGACTTTTTGGATCACGGAACCGCGGTCATATCGTAGGGTTTGCGGCAGTTCCGTTGCGACATGAGTGAGGCATGGGTCGGCCCTTCTATGGATGGTTCATAGGAGCTGCGGCATGTTCTGGGTACTTTTTAAACTCCGCTAAAGTGTTGAGCTCTTTGGGAAATTTTGAGTGTTTGTTTATTCGATCAAAAAGTTTAACATCGTCTAGCTATCTGTGATTGTGATACAATATTTGGAATCCACCAAATTAGTTATGTGATAACTAGTTTTAATTTTATAAATCTAGCAGTTTAGTCTCATTTGATCGGTTGCCGTAGAATTTTGATGAGGATCAAAAGTCCGTCGCAATTATGTAGTGTACGTGGAAACTCGCCGGGTAACCTTACTAGATAGCCATGCCCCATAGCCCCGACCAAGTGATTGTAGGAGAACCCCGTCGCCAAAAGCATCCGTTCAGGTGCTCATGGCCGCGGTGTTCCACCTTAGTGTACTTGTAAGTCCACGTTGCGACCCCCGGTTCTTACGGGGAGGCGGAAACGGTATAAAATCAAAGTTTTAACGCAAGAGGCAACATGGACTATGCTAGGTCGGGATCTTTACCTAAACTAAAACTAGCATACTAAGCTAAAGAGATTTAGCTACTCGGTTGAAGATGGTTATACCTAGCTTTTCTTGAACTCCTTCTCTTCAAGCTCCGGTGGTGGTCCGATGGCTCCTTCTCGTCGTCTCCGTACGCCGAAGATAGATCCACTTGAAAGCTCCAACCTTTAGCTCCTTCTTCGTTCTTTGAAGAAACTAGTTCACTTGGTTTGCTAAACCTAGTGAACTAGAATGAGTAGAGATGATTTAGAATGGGATTTTATCTATGGTTCTTGATTCTCAACTCATGAGACAAGAGAACCATAGATCAAGAGAGGGAGCAAGAGGTTGAGGGTGAGAGCAAGAGGAGAGCTCAAGAACAAGAGAGAGAATGAGCAAGAAAGAATGAGCAACTCTTTTGTCTCTCACCCTCTCATAATCCAAAAGAAATGATAACTCATCATATCAAAAAAGTCTTATGTGATGGTAGGAAGCAACCATAACCTTATCATGTCATGCACTCATTTTACTCAAATGAATAAGCAAGAAAAAAGTCTTTGGCATGAAATGATAACCATGGTTATCATGATGGTCAACTAGTCAAGCCTAGTCAACCGGTCAACAAGTCAACTAAAGTCAACAAGTCAACAAAAGTCAACAAGTCAACAACCATATCACCATAATACTTAATTAATATAATAGTTAATCACATATGATATTCTCATTAGGGTTGAGCAAAAAGTCAAAAAGTCAACGGTCAAATGTCAACAACCCTAATGAGAATCCGCTGTCTGTGCCTCCCTGTCAACTGTGCATACACACCCGCATCCGCGTTCCGAGGAACACGAATGCAAACTGGATAAATCCAATCCCATAAGGTACACTAGGATCTAGCTTAAACCAAAGCCCGCTAGTGTAAACTGTCCGGACACTGTACGTGCACAAGTGCACGGATGTGACCGAACCCTGTCGCAAAACCATGCGACCTGTCGCAATACCATGCGACCTCTACTCTTTTGCCTAAAGGCGAAAAGCTTTCTGTGTGGGACTCTAAAGACTCGACACTACGCTGGCAGTGGGTTTAACCACAGACCGCAAGCGGCACTAGCTGTGCGTAACGGTCCCCAGGTAATGCCGACAAGAAGACCGACGAGGCGAAACCCATCTGAACTCCTACTGAGCCTGAATGTGACATTCTCCGTACAGTCCGGTCTGTTCGTCTGATACATCGCATGGCGGGCCTAGGGGGCGGTAAACGTCAGTCCCCCAATAGCGGTACAAGTCGTGCCGGAGCGAAGCCCAAAACACCCTGAGATAACACTGGAAACCTACCAGTATATCTCGTTTGCCCTGGCCAGGGACTACTCGTGTAATGGCTCTCCTAGACACAGCGCGATGTCAACCCCCAATACCGGGAGAGACGAATCCTGTCTAACCGTCACTGCCTCCAAGTGCTTCGGGACTGCACCCAACCACCACCTGTTTGCACGACTCCTTTGAGCCGTGGTAGGGTAGTGATCAAAGTACAGTGGGAACACACCCGAGGCGAAGTGACAGTGTCAAGTCAGCGGACTAAGCTGTACTCATGTCACCTGGGAACTGATAACTGACGATAGGTATAATACCAACTGGTCAGTTCCCGACGAGTCCTGTCCAGTGTACCCGTAACCTAACGGGCACCCGCATACTATCTCAAGTACGACGTACTGACGGCTGTGGGACAGACCGTCTCCCACACTGGGATGAGAAGCGCATGCGCTGGTCTACTCCGGAGTATCGATGCCCTGTCTCGATAGTCCTGCGACCAGGGACCTGCATAAGGATGTGCTTCTAGATTACCCAGCCCCACTAGTGTGACGGCCATCACATCGCTGGTAATCAAGCAAAGATCCTAAGGGCTCCACTAATGTGTATAAGCAATATACAAAGATAAACACATGTACACATTGAAGTAGAAATAAACCAAGTAGCATACTACCATTTTGAGCAAGATTGTATATACAAGGTGAATATCCCAAGCTTCCATTAAGTAATATACATACTAGTATGATACAGTAATGGCCTCTAGGGCATATACACTAACAATCTCCCACTTGCACTAAGGCCATGTACTGGCGTATCGAAGACCTATCATCTCGATCAGCCGCTCGAACTGAGTCTGGGGTAGGGCCTTGGTGAATGGATCTGCAGTGTTGTCTTCCGAAGCGACTCTCCGAACCTCGATCTCCTGGCGATCCACGATCTCCCTGATCAGGTGATACCGCCTCAAGATGTGCCTGGATCTCTGATGGGACCTGGGTTCCTTCGCTAAAGCTATAGCCCCATTGTTGTCGCAATACAGAGGTATTGGATCAACAATGGACGGAACCACCTGAAGTTCTTTCAAGAACTTCCTCATCCAGACAGCTTCTTTTGCGGCATCAGATGCAGCGATGTATTCCGCTTCCATCGTCGAGTCTGCAACGGTTTCTTGTTTGGAACTCTTCCAACACACCGCCCCTCCATTGAGGGTGAAGACAAAACCCGACATGGACTTGGAATCATCCTTGTCACTCTGGAAGCTGGAGTCAGCAAAGGCCTCGATCTGGAGGTCCTTTCCGCCATACACCAAGAACATCTCCTTAGTCCTTCTCAGGTACTTGAGAATGTTCTTTACTGCTATCCAGTGTTTCTCCCCAGGGTTTGACTGATACCGGCTTACCACACTCAGTGCATAAGCTACATCCGGTCTGGTACACAACATCGCATACATTATAGAGCCTACCGCAGAAGCGTAGGGTATAATAGACATGCGATCCCTCTCCAAATCAGTCTTGGGAGACATCTCTTTAGAGAGGGTGATCCCGTGACAAGCCGGTAGGTTACCGCGCTTGGAATCTTCCATACTGAATCTCTTCAGTATGGTGTCGATGTACCTGGACTGTGAAAGTCCTAATATCCTTTTGGATCTGTCACGGTAGATCCGGATACCCAGAATGTATGAGGCATCACCCAGGTCTTTCATGGAGAACCTGTGTGACAAGAACCCCTTGACAGATTGTAGCATAGGAATGTCATTTCCTATTAAGAGAATGTCATCCACGTATAAAACGAGGAATACTGCAGTTCTCGCTACAAATCTACTATAGATGCATGGTTCATCTGGATTTTTGATAAAGCCAAATTCTTTGACTGTCTCATCAAAACAGATGTTCCAACTCCGCGATGCCTGCTTTAGTCCATAGATGGACTTAAGCAACTTGCACACCTTTCCGCTGCTCCCACTCTGAATGAAACCCTCTGGCTGGTCCATATAGACACACTCCTCCAAATTTCCATTTAGAAAAGCTGTCTTTACGTCCATTTGCCAAATCTCATAATCGTGGAAGGCAGCAATGGCAAGAAGGATCCGAATGGATTTCAGCATGGCTACTGGAGAAAAGGTTTCGTCATAGTCCAAGCCAGGTCTTTGACGAAAACCCTTTGCTACCAGCCTAGCTTTATAGGTCTCAACCTGTCCATCTACACCAATCTTCCTTTTGAAGATCCACTTGCATCCTACGGGTTTTACCCCGTCTGGAGCAATGTCCAACGTCCATACCTTGTTGGTGTACATGGACTCCATTTCGGTCCGCATTGCATCCAGCCATTTCACTGAGTCAACGCTCTGAACGGCCTGCTGGAAGCTAGTAGGCTCATCATAATCTATGATGCAATCCTCTCTATCCCCGTCTATGAGAAAACCGTAGTATCTCTCGGGCGGATGAGACTGCCTACTACTTCTGCGGAGCGGCGTAGGAATGTCCTGTTCTGTTGAACCCTCTGGTTCCACCAAACTTTCAGTAACAGTCTGTGGTTCTGGAACTTCTTCCAGTTCTATTGTGCTCCCACTTATCTGGGTTTCCAAAAACTCAGTTTCCAAGAAGCGGGCATGCTGAGAAACAAAAACCTTTTGTTCCTCAGCGGAATAGAAAAGATACCCCCTGGAGTTCCTTGGGTATCCCACAAACTTACACTGTACTGAACGTGCCTCAAGCTTGTCCGCATGCTGCCTTTTTACAAAAGCTGGACATCCCCATACCTTAAGATACTTAAGACAAGGTTTCTTCCCAGTCCACATCTCATATGGGGTGGTAGGCACAGTCTTGGTGGGAGCCTTGTTCAAGAGATACGCAGCTGCTTCTATTGCATATCCCCAGAATGATCGCGGTAACTCAGCGTTACTCATCATGGACCGAACCATATCCAATAGGGTTCGGTTCCGTCTCTCCGATACACCGTTATGTTGCGGAGTGTATGGAGGAGTAAGCTGAGAGAGAATTCCATTCTCTTTTAAGTAATTCAGGAATTCGGCACTTAAGTATTCTCCACCTCGATCCGATCTTAGAATCTTAATACTTTTGCCGGTCTGTTTCTCTACTTCATTCTTATACTCCTGGAATTTTCCAAAGGCCTCGGACTTATGTTTCATTAAGAAGACATAACCGTACCTTGAGAAGTCATCCGTAAAAGTAATGAAGTAAGAATGTCCGCTTCGGGCATGTGTAGACATTGGACCGCACACGTCACTGTGTACGAGTCCCAAGAGCTCGCTCGCTCTTTCTCCATGTCCAGTAAACGGAGTCTTTGTCATCTTTCCCTTGAGACAGGATTGACAAGTGGCATACGACTGATATTCGAACGCATTCAAATACCCTTCTGTATGTAACTTCGTCAACCTTCTCTCATTGATGTGACCCAATCTACAATGCCATAAGAAAGTCTGATTTATTTCTGGAGACTTTCTTTTGTGTGTATTCTGGACATTAAAAATCTGTGGTTGGTTTAATACGTATATACCATTACTCAATGTACCTGACCCAATCAGAACTTGATTAAGGTGAATGTTTACAACATTACTTACAAACGCAAATTCATAACCTTCTTTAGAAACTAAAGATACAGAAATGATATTACAAGTTGCGTTGGGTACAAAAAAGCAATTACGCAAAACCAAAACATGTCCATCTGACATTCCCAGGTGATAGTCCCCCACGGCTTTAGCATCCATGCTAGCTCCGTTCGCAACTCTGAGGGTCATGTCACCTGCCTTCAAAACCCTACGGTTTCTCAACGCCTGCAAAGAATTACAGATATGAGATCCTGATCCGGTATCCAATACCCAGGAAGTAGAGTTTATTGAAAGACAGTTTTCAATAACATACACACCTGAAGCTGAAGCTGCAACCTGCTTCAATTCCTGTGTTCTGGCCTTCCAGGCCCTGCAATCATTCTTCCAGTGTCCTTTCTTATGACAATAGAAGCATTCTTCCTTATCCACAAGCTTCCCTGCTATCTTTGTTGCTTTACCCTTTCCCTTCGTATCCACTTTACTTACACCGCCCCTTGGTTTGGCGGGGGCCTTCTTCTTCTTTCCCTTGGCTTTCGCCTTGGACCTAGAAGAAGATGATCCTCCTACAAACAAAGTGGATGTATCCCTACCTTTCTGTAGGGTGCCCTCTGCGCTCCTCAGCATGTTGAGGAGCTCTGATAGTTCAACCTCTTTTTCTTGTAGGTTGAAGTTCAGTATAAACTGGGCGTAAGTGGAAGGAAGGGACTGGAGAACTATATCTGTATATAGCTCACTCTCCAATGTGATCCCTAGGTCAGCGAGCTCCTCAATGTAGCCGATCATCTTTAGCACGTGCTCGGCTACTGATGATCCGACGGCCATTCTTGTCGAAAATAACTTTCTCGACGCTTCGTATCTTGCGATACGAGATTGCTCTCCATACAGTTCTTTTGTATGGAGCAATATGGATTCCATGTCCATATTCTCATGCCTCCTCTGATGTTCGTTGTCCATCGAGGCAAGCAAGAGGCACTTGGCCTTCGCGCTATCAATCTCCCAAGTCTTGCGGATTTCCTTATCCGCGACGCTGGAAGTTGGACCAGGGACAGGGGGAGCTTTGGTGGTAAGAAGATACCCCAGCTTGTCATAAGTGATTGCTATCTTGACATTCCTGAGCCAATCTTTGTAGTTTGGCCCTGTCAGTTTGTTTTTATCTAGGAGTAACTTAAGTCCAGTCATGTTGATTGGTCGCTGCAATTTGGAGAGAAGAAGAAACACTCAGCATGATGCTCTTGCAAGTTTAGAGTGGTTTTTAGTTTGTCTAAACAGGATGGCTCCCACTGTTTCTCGAATCCCTCCTCAAACCATAAAGGAAGAATTAGTCAGGATCAATCCCACCGTACAATACTTGCTTAACCGTTCGGCCAGGCTGGTGTCGGTACTTCGAGGGAGGTTTTCCAACGCTTTCGCGAAGTTCCTTAATTAAAGAACCTCTTTTCCCTGGGGGCGTAGCCCCGCTAACACCTTTCTAGGCACCTACTAGGTTTATAGCATTGATCGTTAAGTGAGAAATTTCCCGAGGAGTAGCATATACTCACAGTAGGATCGGGATCCAAATATCATCGCGTGACGAAACTGAAGGAATCCTACCAGAATCACCACACTCCAAATGGTATGCAAAACTAGCAAGTTTCAGTTCTTATGAAACTCCCGATGTGGATTTTTGCCCCATGCTCTTATGACCTTGACGAAGGTCAACAAATCATAAGTCACATGTCAAGTTCTGCCCGTCATTATCCAGGTCAATTTGAATCCACCCGTATATACCCTTGACGAAGGTCAACAAGGTAATGCGAATGTCCCAAACCAACGCATCTATCTATGCTACATATGAATACCCAACAGCTACCAATCACTATGCCTTGACGAAGGTCAACAAACACAGCTTGAATACTATTGAATATTCATACGAAACGACGGAGGGCTACGAATGGTTTTGGCAAGACCGTGAACGTAGTGAACTTGATTTGGTCGATGGAACGAGATAGCTTTTAAATGGAGTGGCTCAAACTCCGTATTTTAAAAGTTGGTTTTGAAAAGAACCGAGTGGTTTTTCGAAAGTGTTCCAACGACTTTAACTTGGTTTATTATCTTGCATTAGTTCTTTTAATGCGTGATATTCTTGCATTAGTACTTTTAATGCGTCCCATCATTTAAATCCTACCATTGCAGAAAACAACCAAAATATGACGTACGCTTATGTCATTCGCATTCGCCACTGGGCCCCGTCATTACCCGTTAGGTTACTTAACTAACGACAGAGCGGGGGCTGGGCTAGCGCGTCTGTAAAACATAAGCAACGCCTAAATAGAAAGCAATGATAAACATTTCAGATCACAGATAAATACATTGGATATGCTAGTAATCTGTAATTTGTACGAGCCTGTAACAAAAACAGATAACACGGTCGCGGTGAATAGCCAATACCCCACCCAAGACCCCTACGGGTGCGGCAAACTACCCGCCAAGTACCCGAAGCGTAGCAACCTCCCTCATCTCCATGAGTAGGCCACTCGACACTTCGGCATACCCGGTAGTTTGTGCACCCCTCCATGGGTCTATCCTAGGAGCAAAAACAGTAAAAGAATTATACAATGACGGCTACAACCCCGACCCGGTTGTGCGGCCAAACAAATAATAATTATTACATCAATTTACATTTACAATGAATTGCAAGAAAAGAAAACTCTCGTCTCACAACCCCCGGCTATTCACCCGCGACAATCCAACATATTTATATACACATTCCAGCACATTACAGATCATGTATAACCCCGACTAATCGTCTTATAGCGATTAGTCGACGTTCAGTACATGCAAACATTACAGATATAACCATCATAGTCAAAGCGCAGTGAAGTTCGGAAAAATACGGAATTATAGGCCCCCAAAAGTAAATTTTAGTTCTGGAAAATCTGGGCATATAATTTATATCCTAAAAATCCCAAAATCAACACATAAAGACACTGCACGAAAATCGATGCAGAGGGGACATCAAGTCGCGGCGGATCCGCGGCGGCCAAGAAGGCTCACGCGGCGGAAGGGCGGCGGCTTAGACGAATCTCTGTGTCGTTTTTCATGGGTGTTTTTAGAAAACCCTGAGATGAATTTACAGATATAAAGTTTTTCATTTCGAGCCAAAAAAATTTCAACAGAAACTCAGGTTTTGGAAAAAATACGGTTTTTGGGTTTTTTACGGTTCCGAACTTCGTTGCACTTCACTACCAAGCTAGTTTAAGTTTAGTTAGGCTCTGATACCACTGTAAGTCCACGTTGCGACCCCCGGTTCTTACGGGGAGGCGGAAACGGTATAAAATCAAAGTTTTAACGCAAGAGGCAACATGGACTATGCTAGGTCGGGATCTTTACCTAAACTAAAACTAGCATACTAAGCTAAAGAGATTTAGCTACTCGGTTGAAGATGGTTATACCTAGCTTTTCTTGAACTCCTTCTCTTCAAGCTCCGGTGGTGGTCCGATGGCTCCTTCTCGTCGTCTCCGTACGCCGAAGATAGATCCACTTGAAAGCTCCAACCTTTAGCTCCTTCTTCGTTCTTTGAAGAAACTAGTTCACTTGGTTTGCTAAACCTAGTGAACTAGAATGAGTAGAGATGATTTAGAATGGGATTTTATCTATGGTTCTTGATTCTCAACTCATGAGACAAGAGAACCATAGATCAAGAGAAGGAGCAAGAGGTTGAGGGTGAGAGCAAGAGGAGAGCTCAAGAACAAGAGAGAGAATGAGCAAGAAAGAATGAGCAACTCTTTTGTCTCTCACCCTCTCATAATCCAAAAGAAATGATAACTCATCATATCAAAAAAGTCTTATGTGATGGTAGGAAGCAACCATAACCTTATCATGTCATGCACTCATTTTACTCAAATGAATAAGCAAGAAAAAAGTCTTTGGCATGAAATGATAACCATGGTTATCATGATGGTCAACTAGTCAAGCCTAGTCAACCGGTCAACAAGTCAACTAAAGTCAACAAGTCAACAAAAGTCAACAAGTCAACAACCATATCACCATAATACTTAATTAATATAATAGTTAATCACATATGATATTCTCATTAGGGTTGAGCAAAAAGTCAAAAAGTCAACGGTCAAATGTCAACAACCCTAATGAGAATCCGCTGTCTGTGCCTCCCTGTCAACTGTGCATACACACCCGCATCCGCGTTCCGAGGAACACGAATGCAAACTGGATAAATCCAATCCCATAAGGTACACTAGGATCTAGCTTAAACCAAAGCCCGCTAGTGTAAACTGTCCGGACACTGTACGTGCACAAGTGCACGGATGTGACCGAACCCTGTCGCAAAACCATGCGACCTGTCGCAATACCATGCGACCTCTACTCTTTTGCCTAAAGGCGAAAAGCTTTCTGTGTGGGACTCTAAAGACTCGACACTACGCTGGCAGTGGGTTTAACCACAGACCGCAAGCGGCACTAGCTGTGCGTAACGGTCCCCAGGTAATGCCGACAAGAAGACCGACGAGGCGAAACCCATCTGAACTCCTACTGAGCCTGAATGTGACATTCTCCGTACAGTCCGGTCTGTTCGTCTGATACATCGCATGGCGGGCCTAGGGGGCGGTAAACGTCAGTCCCCCAATAGCGGTACAAGTCGTGCCGGAGCGAAGCCCAAAACACCCTGAGATAACACTGGAAACCTACCAGTATATCTCGTTTGCCCTGGCCAGGGACTACTCGTGTAATGGCTCTCCTAGACACAGCGCGATGTCAACCCCCAATACCGGGAGAGACGAATCCTGTCTAACCGTCACTGCCTCCAAGTGCTTCGGGACTGCACCCAACCACCACCTGTTTGCACGACTCCTTTGAGCCGTGGTAGGGTAGTGATCAAAGTACAGTGGGAACACACCCGAGGCGAAGTGACAGTGTCAAGTCAGCGGACTAAGCTGTACTCATGTCACCTGGGAACTGATAACTGACGATAGGTATAATACCAACTGGTCAGTTCCCGACGAGTCCTGTCCAGTGTACCCGTAACCTAACGGGCACCCGCATACTATCTCAAGTACGACGTACTGACGGCTGTGGGACAGACCGTCTCCCACACTGGGATGAGAAGCGCATGCGCTGGTCTACTCCGGAGTATCGATGCCCTGTCTCGATAGTCCTGCGACCAGGGACCTGCATAAGGATGTGCTTCTAGATTACCCAGCCCCACTAGTGTGACGGCCATCACATCGCTGGTAATCAAGCAAAGATCCTAAGGGCTCCACTAATGTGTATAAGCAATATACAAAGATAAACACATGTACACATTGAAGTAGAAATAAACCAAGTAGCATACTACCATTTTGAGCAAGATTGTATATACAAGGTGAATATCCCAAGCTTCCATTAAGTAATATACATACTAGTATGATACAGTAATGGCCTCTAGGGCATATACACTAACAGTACTTCGTCGACGGCATCGGGGGCGGGGCCGTATACTAAAGTTTCCGACGAGCATTCGATCAGGTTATCGGGAATCTTGTTGAATTACCCGAAAGGTTATTGAAAAGTGTTTTCAATATCGAGACTATAATGCGGGGTTTATAATTGTTAGGCATGTGATTTCTAAGGAATTCATTTGGTTAGGCATGAAATCCAAAGTATGTGATACTTTGGGCTTATGATGTCTAAGGTGGTTGCGGATTCCAATTGTTGTAGTTTTTCATTTTCTTTTCTGCGACCGTAAGTGTAATGTGTGGTGTATCGCTGGTTTCGTTGCTATATGTCAACGGCAATTGGGATACGCATATTTACTTACGTTGATGACATGTGATGTTATGTGTTGCAGTGATATGTTATATTGGATCGTCATGTTTTGAATAGCCGGGTTTTTTTTATGTGAGATGAGAGTTTTTGATTTTTATTCATGTAAAATCTTGTATGTAATATTCTTTTATTAGGGCACTTCCGGGTTGAGGATGTTGTCACCATTGATGTATATTATTTACTTTTCCGCATTAGGATAGACCCAAGGAGGAGAGCATAAGTAACCGAGTTCTAGGGTCCAGTAGGAGACCATCTCGAGGAGTCGAGACCGGGTCTCCTAACTCTAGAATTGGTAGGGTTGCTTACCACTCTCGTATGGGTCTAGGGATGTGGGTTTGGCTATTCATCACGACCGTGGAATCCATTTTTTTATTGGATTAAATTAAAACACGGAATTCCTAGTATATCCAATATTTCATATGTGATTCTTCTGCTACTGATATTTTGTGATGTGATCATTTGATATGTTCTGAGACGAATGCCTATATTATATATATGATATATAATAACTATTGCTTCTTTCGTTTCTTATGTGATACTTAGGAAGCATAATTTATAGGACTTAATTAATGAGATTAATGAAATAAAAGAAACCTAAAAGATGTTGTAGAAACTTGTTTTAAAAACTGGTAGCTCTAGTTCTTGCTTTGCATAGCGGTATTCCTTGTAGAATATCCAGCACCTTATTCGATAAGGAAAGTGCCGAGATCCCTTCACCGGGAGTGACCTCTTTAGCGAAACTAGCAGATGCTACAACCCACTCAGTTTGTCTTTTGATTGCTTATTTAGTTTATACTTTGCATAGTGGTATTTGTGAAATATCTAGCACCTCATTCGATGAGGAAAGAGCCGAGATCCCTTCACCGGGAGTGACCTCTTTAGTTAAACTAGTAAAAGCCAAAAAAAACACTCCTTTTCAAAATCACTCGATTCTACAACGATATCAAGTTCATTACGCAAAGGGTTTTCTTAAAAACCAGTCATAGCCCTCCGTCATTTCAGATAAGTACTACTTAGTATTCGTGCTACGTTTGTTAGCCTGCGTTAAGGCATAGTGTGCGGTAGCTAACTAGTGCTTATCTGCAGCATACGATGCGATTGGATTAGGGTAGTCGTGTGACTTTGTTGGTCTGCGTCAAGGGTTATGCGGGTGGGTTTAATTCAATCATAAAATGTACGGGTTGAACTTGACAAGCGGACTATGGTTTGTTGGCCTGCGTCAATGTCATAGGACGCTAGGGGCAGAATATTATTGGGAATTTCAAGTGTTGAAATTTGCAATGAGATTGCATACCTTCTATGAGATAGTTGGATCCTGATACCCACTGTGAGTAAGAGTTACTCCTGGGAGAGTTTTACACATTAGAATTAGCCGATCAAGTAGGTGTCTAGAAAGGTGTTAACGGGGTTACGCCCCTGCGAAAACGAGGTTTATTTTAATTAGGTCCGTGCGAAAGCACAGGGAACCCCCCTCAAAGTACTGATACTAGTCTGGCCGAAAGATTGGCGAACTTGTAGGGTGTAATTAATCCCGGCTAGTCTTACCTTTTAGGGTTTGAAGGAAGATTTGATAAAAACAGTGGGAGCCATCTTGATTAGATAAAATAATAACCAATCTGATCTTGAAAGAGCGCACGCAAAGTTTTTTCTTCTCTCTCTCTCCTGGTAGCGACCATGTCATGCCTTAATCAAGATAATAATATGGATGCGTTGACCGAACCTGCTTATTATACTGAGCTGGGGAACGTTGGTTTCGTTCTTTCTTATAATTGTTATAAGTCTGAGAAGGAAATAGGGGAATATCCAGATTCTCATGCCACCCAATCGAAGAAAGTGCATGTTGATGCATATTCTTCGGGTGTGTTCATTACCGAGAACTGTTTCTTAGTATCCTTTACGTCCTAGGTATGAGATACCGGATGAGGATCCCATATATGTAATCTGTTACATAGGATACAGAAAGGTAGAGAACTGAGATTGGGTGATATGTCTCTAAGTGTTAGAGAATGGTGCAATTGTTGCAGCCAAGTCAGTTGGCAGCTATCACCTTGTATTACCAAAAGGTAAATACATTGATTCTGAATAATTGTTATTAGATAACGAACCTGATATACAACATTACATTAGGTTCTTTACTAAGTTAAAGAAAGGATATAAATATGTATTGGAGGATAATATTGTGAACATTTTCCTGAATCAAGAGTTGATTGGATCAGGCACGTTATATAATAGCGTATATGTTCTAAATCAAACCACAGTCAAAGTATCTAAAACACACACAAGAGGAGTAGTTCAAAAATGAACGAATCCTTCTTATGGAATTGTAGACTAGGTCATATCAATGCGACACGACCAGCTAAGTTACATAAGGATGAATATCAGAATCTGTTCGAATTTTCATCTTATGATACTTTCCAGTCTTGTCTCAAAGTTAAAATGACCAATACTCCGTTTACTGGAAACAGAGAAAGAGTTATTGAACTCTTGGGACGGATACATGATGATGTATACGGTCCTATGTCTACAAATGCCAGGGTTGGTTCTTTGTACTTCATTACATTCATTAACGATCTCTCAAAATTCGGACATATGTTCCTGTTGAAACACAAGTCTGAAACTTTTGAGAAATTCAAGGATTATAAGCTTGAAGTTGAGAACCAGACGGGTAAGAGTATTAAGTCCTTCGATGTGATCGAAGAAGGGAATACTTAGGCATTGTAGGGTGTTTTTCGTCACCCCATTGAGATGGGAATACGCGCACGCTTGTCAGGCGTACTACAGATTCCCCCTGCCTAGGGTAGGCCGGGGTTTTTTGATTGTGGGGCATCGAATCTCCGGCAGCCGCGGACTAAGCTGCCGTTAATTACGCCTCGCCTTTGGGGCGAGGGAACCTCCGATTAACGGGTTAAACTGGTCATGCGAACTCAATGTGCAGTGTACGTGTGTTTTGTTTTGGAAGGGGGTTTGGATATATCGGGAGCCACGCAGAGTTTTTACGGGGGTCGTGGAGTATGTGTGTGTGTACATATGTATACGTATGTATATATATGTATGTATATATATAAAAAAGGGGGAAAGACATCCAAAGGATGCGTAGGGCCAGCGACTGGGCGCTTGAGCGCGAGCACGCCACGTGTCGGCACGTGGGCGCTCTGCGCTCGAGCGCAGAGTGCTGGAGCGCAAGCGCGCCACGTGTCGGCACATGGGGGCTCTGCGCTCAGGCGTTGGGCGCTTGAGCGCAAGCGCGCCACGTGTCGGCACGTGGGCGCTTTGCGCTCGGGCGTTGGGCGCTTGAGCGCAAGCGCGCCACGTATCGGCACGTGGGCGCTTTGCGCTCGGGCGCAGGGTGCTGGAGAGCAAGCGCGCCACGTGTCGGCACGTGGGCGCTTTGCGCTCGAGCGCAGGGCGCTGGAGAGCAAGCGCGCCACGTGTCGGCACGTGGGTGCTTTGCGCTCGAGCGCTAGCGCGCCGGGGAGGAAAAGGGGGCTGTTAGCCCCAGAAATTCTCTAAAGAGAAAATAGGGTGGAGTTAAACTCCTAAAAATGTTTTGGTTGAGGAAATGGGTTCTTCTTCTTCCTCCTCTGTGGCTGGATCAAGAGATGTGAGATCTAAAAATCTCTTCTTTTTGAGATCTAATGACCGATCCAAGTTCCCCTTTGTGGGTTTTGTGGTGAAAAACTATTTAGTTTTTTTAGAATGAAGAGTAAAACTCTTGATTTAATTTAAAAGAAAGAAAAAGGTTTTGGAACCTTGAAGAAGAAGGAAAGATCTCAGATCTAAAAATTTTTTTTGGAGAGAGAAAAAAAGTTGTGAGATATTTTATTATCTTTGCCTTTATAGGCCATACACTTTACACATAGCCCCTTGGGCTTCACAAAATGGCATTTTGCCTATCCCATGGCTCATGTGCCATTTCTTTTTACACATAAGCCATGGGCTTTACAAAAATTTGGCTTTATGCCTATTTTTCTTACATTTATCCATAAAATAAAATAAAAGAAATACAACAAAATTATTTATTACAAAATTTTTATCTTGGCATGGGGGGAGGCCGGCCGCTTCATGTTCGGGCTCGAACAGGCATGGGCCCACTTGGCTTGGGGTTGACTTTGATTTTGACTTGGTCAACCGGGGTCTAAATTTTTACCCCAACAAATTGCCCCCCATCAATAAATGCACACCACATATGTGTGTCGTGTGCATGAAATTGATGGATCTTCTTTTACTTGGAGGCGACCTGATTTGGTTCTTGCTTTTTGGGAAGCTGGCACTGCCCTTTTTACGACATGGACGGTCGTTACTTGACATGTCTCCGAGACGGAGTGTCCGTGATAGACGTTTCCCTGGCCCGGAGTGATCTTTTTCCCGCTTTGTAGGAATCATGTGCTGCCCTTTTTACGACATGGACGGTCAATGCTGCCCTTTTTGCGATTTGGACGGTCGATACTGTCCTTTTAGCGACTTGGACGGTCAATGCTGCCCTTTTTGCGACTTGGACGGTCGGTGCTGCCCTTTTTGTGACTTGGACGGTCGGTGCTGCTATTTTAGCGACTTGGACGGTCGGTGCTACCCTTTTTACGACGTGGACGGTCGATGCTGCCCTTTTTGGGACTTGGACGATCGGTGCTGCCATTTTAGCGACGTGGACGGTCGATGCTGCCCTTTTTGCGACTTGGACAGTCGATGCTGCCCTTTTTGCGACTTGGGCGGTCGATGCTGCCATTTTAGCGACGTGGACGGTCGATGCTGCCATTTTAGCGACGTGGACTGTCGGTGCTGCCATTTTAGCGACGTGGACGGTTGGTGCTGCCCTTTTTGCGACTTGGACGGTCGATGCTGCCCTTTTAGCGACGTGGACGGTCGGTGCTGCCCTTTTTGCGACTTGGACGGTCGGTTCTGCCCTTTTTGCGACTTGGACGGTCGTTGCTACCCTTTTACCGACGTGGACGGTCGGTGCTGCCATTTTAGCGACATGGACGGTCGGTGCTGCCATTTTAGCGACGTGGACGGTCGATTCTGGATTTGACTTGCCCCGCTTCTTGCGGCGTCAGGGATGAAGTTGACTTGTTTCCGAGGTGGAATTTGGTTCTGCCAGGAAGGTCATTGGTTGTTTGACTTGATGTGATTTGGGTTGACATCAGCATCGCTACGCTGGAATATGGTACCAGGAGCGAATCATCATTTGTCATGACAGGATTTGGGGATTTTGGTTTTGGTTTGGCATCAGCATCGCTATGCTGGAATATGGTACCAGGAGCGAATCATCATTTGCCGTGAGGGAATTTCCCCCATTCCCAGTTTAACGACTTAGGGGTCATCTGTTCCTAGTTTAAAGACTTAGGGGCCTATTGGATTGGAGTTTGGGATTTTGGGGTTAGGGTAGGCATCAGCGTTGCTAACACTGAAGCACACGTGCGAGGAGAAATTCATCATTTTCCTATTCCTGTTGGGGGAGCGATGGCTTAGGAGACAGGTTTAGGTCCCTATCACCTAAGGCTTTTCAATTTTATGGGCCGTGAGGGTCCCATAAAAGCATTTTCCCCCTACGAGTCGTAAGGATCCCGCAGGTGTATTTTCTCCTTAGGAGTAGTGAGGACTCCCAAGTGTGGTTTTCCTTTATGAGTCGTAAGGATCCCACAAAGGTTTGTTCTCCTCATGTATCGTGAGGATACATGAGTAGGTCTTCTTAATGGAGCATAATTCTAAAGGCGGAGACCAGCCGCGTAACTGGTGACTGTGGTGGGGCATGGGTATGACGAGAATTATTTGAGCCCGTGGATTGTATACGGCAGTCAATTTGGGGACTGGCCGTAGGGCTGGAGAATTTTGAGAAATTGGATTTTGGTTGGCGTTTGCATCGCTACACTGAAATATGGTACCAGGAGCGACTCATCATTCGCCGTTTGGGGACTTGGAATTTGTATCTTGTTTGGCATCAGCATTGCTGCACTGGAATAATGCCGGGAGCAACTCATCATTTGCCTTGGGAGGACTTGGGATTTGGGTTTTTGGTCGGCATCAGCACCGCTAACACTGAAGCGAAATGCCAGGAGCGACTCATCATTTGACATTTCCCGTTGGGGAACGATGGCTTAGGAGACAGTTTAGGTCCCTATCACCTAAGGCTTTTCAATTTTATGAGCCGTGAGGGTCTCATAAAAGCATTTTCTCCCTACGAGTCGAGAGGATCTCGCAGGTGTATGTTCTCCTTAGGAATCGTGAGGATTCCTAAGTGTGTTGCTCCTTTGTGAGTTGTAAGGATCTCACGCAGGGGTTTTCTCCTCACAAGGTCGAGAGGACTTTGCGAGTGTATTTCATCTCTTTTCACGAGTTTGCGCCCTTTCGGGTTTTCACAAACTCGCCGGTAGTCCTGCTGTTTTTACTCATGGAGCCCTTTCAGGTTTTCATCCGTGCCCGTTTTGCTTGTGGACATACTTTTTTTTTCTTTTTTCTTTCTTTCTTTTTTTTCTTTTTTTTTTTTGTCGCTGGTGGGACTTTAAAAGTAGTCTCACCGGCAGGATTTGGGAGAGATAGTGGTCATTTACGCCCGGGGATTGTATACGGTTTTGCAGGATGTATGATCCAGACCATAGGGCTGATGTGCCCAATTCGCCTGCGACTTGGAGAATTCACGTGTAGTATTTCTTGAGATATCGGCCATTGATGGGTGGCATGGGCCTTTCTCCCTCGGCACTTATTAGTTGGTAGGATCCTCCGTCGAACACTTTCTCGATAACGTATGGTCCTTCCCAGTTTGGCTCGAATTTTCCCTTGGCATGTCGATTGGGGATGATCGGTCTTTTGAGGATCAACACCAATTCACCTTTCTTGAAAGCGCGGAGACGGGTTATCTTGTCATAGGCCCATGACATTTGGGCTCGGTATAGCTCCAGATTTTGCTGCACCGTGAGCCTCTTTTCTTCGAGGGCATCGAGCTCTTCAAGTCGAAGGAGCATGCTTTCCTCCTCCGTCAACTTGTGCTGAACGGCCATTCTTAAGCTTGGAACTTCGACTTCGAGGGGGAGGACCGCCTCCACTCCGAAGAGCAATGAGTATGGAGTGGACTGAGTTGGAGTACGGTGCGTGGTACGATATGCCCACAACGCCTCGTGAAGTTTGAGATTCCAGTCTCTCTTGTTGGCTGAAGCATTTTTTCTCAGGAGCTTGCATAGAGTCTTATTGAAGGATTCGGCTAGCCCATTGGCTCTTGGATTATAGATGGAGGAATATCTCCGGTCTATCTTGTGCTGAGTAGCGAACCTTAAGACATTGAAGGTCTTGAAAGAAGGCTCGTTGTCAGAAATGATTCTTCTTGGTGTACCGAAGCGGTATAGAATATTATGCTGGAAGAATGTCAGAATATCTTTTGTCTTGACTTCTTTTAGTGGGACAGCTTCAGCCTATCTGGAGAAGTAGTCTGTCGCGGCCAGTATGAACCGGTGGCCTTTGGATGACGGAGGATCAATTGGGCCAACAATGTCGGTGTCCCAGACTTCGAAGGGCCACGACGCCACCGTAGGATGTAACGGATTGGGATGCTTGTGAATGAAATCACCATAGATTTGGCAGATCTGACATTTCTTTGCATGCTCTCCGTAATCCCGTATCATGGTGGGCCAGTAATACCCAAGCCGTTTGATTTGAAGTCGCATCTTGGGGCAGATTGGTGAGCACCGCAAACGCCCGAGTGAACATCTTTCATGACCTTTTGGGCTTCGGCCAATGACAGACACCTGAGCCAGAGTTGGTCATATGACCTGCGGTATAACGTGTCATTTACAAACACGTATCGGAGAGATCTTTTCTTCAGCTGAATCCTCGCAGACTTTTCTTCGGGCAGCTTGTCGTATCGGAGGTACTCTATGAAGGGTTCTCTCCAATCGGTCTCGTCTTGGATGATCGAAGCTTCTTCGGCAGGACTGCTCTTCTGTTCCGCGCTTTCCTCTTCTCGTAGAGAGACTGGGGGTAGAATTTGTCGGCTCCTGACTGTGATCAGAATTTCGTCCATGTCAGGATCAGCTAGCTCCTTGGCTAAGCGAGCAAGTACGTCAGCCTTTCCGTTCAACGCTCTAGGAACTCTCATTAGTTCAATGTGAGTGAACTGTTTCATGAGTTCCACCACCCGGCTTCTGTACCAAGCTAACTCGAGTTTGTATATCTTATAGTCGCCGCTTACTTGGTTGATGACAAGCTGGGAGTCACCGTAAACCCGTAGCCGAAAGATTTCCATTTCTATGGCGAGCTCCAAGCCAGCTATCAGAGCTTCATACTCGGCCTCATTGTTTCTGCGAGGCTCGGTGAGAGCAAAAGAACGTCGTAGGGTTCCCATTGATGGCATGATGAACACCAATCCTATCCCTGCTTTTACCTCTGGGATGCTTGATTTACTGGAGGTCCTTATCGATGAGGCCCCATCGAAGTAGAGCTCCAAACATGGCTCGTCATTCTCGAGATGCAGCACTTGTTCGTCGGGCAACTCGCAATCGAGTGGTGACCCTTCTGGTATGGGATGAGAAGCGAGGAAGTCTGCAAGAGCTTGCCCTTTTACTGCTTTCTGAGGAGTATAAACTATGTCAAACTCCAGTAGCATGACATCCCATCTTGCCATTCTGCTGGCTAGTCTTGCTTTGGTCATCAAGTGTTTGAGCGGGTCGACCATGGAGATCAGCATAACCCGATGAGCGAGCAGATAGTGCCTCAGCTTCTTCACAGCAAATATCAGAGCCAGACATTGCTTTTCGATCGGGGAATAGTTGTGTTCCGCCCCGACTAAAGTTCGACTGAGGTAGTAGAGGGCATTCTCTTTTTCCTCCTTATTGTTCTGAGCAAGGAGCGCACCGAGTGACTCATCCAGCGCGGCAGTGTAGAGAATCAGCGGTTTATTTGGAATAGGAGCGGCCAGCACTGGAGGGTGCAACAAGCACCGTTTGATGCTTTCGAATGCTGTTTGACATTCGGCATCCCAGATAAAAGGAGCTCCTTTCTTCATGAGCTTTGAGAAGGGCCTACATCTTCCCGATAAATTTGAGATAAACCTCCGTAAATAAGCAAGCTTGCCTTGAAAAGATCTTAGCTGCGTCAGACTCTTTGGAGGGGGCATCTCCATGATGGCCTTTATCTTTGATGGGTCAACTTCGATCCCTCGATGCCGGACTATAAAGCCCAGGAATTTTCCCGATGACACGCCAAAAGCGCACTTCAGAGGATTCATCTTCAGATCGTATTCCCTCAGTCTGGTGAGAACAGTCCTAAGATCTTGGATATGATCGGCCTTGGTTTTAGTCTTGACGACCAGATCATCAACATAACATTCGACGACTTTATGAATTAGGTCATCAAAGATATTGTTCATTGCCCTTTGGTACGTAGCACCTGCGTTCTTCAGTCCGAACGACATCACCTTGTAGCAATATATTCCGATCGGGGTTCGAAATGAGGTGTGTTTCTCATCCTCAGGCGACATCTTGATCTGATTATATCCAGACGAGCCATCCATAAAGGTGAACAGCTCATAATTTGAGGTGTCATCGACCATCATTTTCATGACCGGTAGCGGGAAGTCGTCTTTAGGACATGCCTTGTTGAGGTCCCTGAAATCGACACAAGCTCGGATCTGCCCATTTTTCTTCTTCACTGGGACTATGCATGCGATCCAGTCCGCATATTTTTCTTCCCTGATGAAGCCGGCATCGATGAGCTTCTTGGTTTCCTCGATGACCTTTTCTTCTAGTTCCCTTCTCATTCTTCGAGGAGCTTGTTTGACTGGCTTAACATCAGGAGATATAGCCAGCTTATGCATGGCCACTTCAGGGGAAAGGCCTGGCATTTCTTTGTATGTCCACGCAAAGCAGTCGACGAACTCATGCAGCAGGGAAATTATCTGCTCTTTCATTTCCTCCAACAAGAGTGAGCTGATGTAAGTCGGTCTTGGATTATCGGGCGTTCCTAAGTCAATCTCGGTTAGCTCATCAAAGGTTGCTTGTCCGCCATCTTCGAGCTCTTGAGGATCTTCTTCTGGCTCGGCTATTTCGTCATCATCATTTGATCTTTCGCTGGTCTCACCAACATGGATCATGTAGCATGTTTTGGAATCAGGTTGAACGTAGCCTATGCCCCGTCTATCTGGAATTCATCCATCGATAAGTGCTCGGACCTGGGGCGGATACCATAGCCCTTCGTAAAACTTTGCTTCGGACTCCGTTTAATATAACCGGCATCCGCACTTTTTAAAGTATTCCCGCATCTCGGGCGCATAGTATCTGGGATTGAGGATGGCTCTTATGCTTCTCTCATATGGAAGGCACGCGACAGACAGATCGTCCGGGTGCACAACAGGGTTTGACCCATAAAATAGGATGCCTTTCTGCCCACTTTTCCTTCCGGGGACGTAGAAAGTTTTCAGCTGGTCCACGGTGGAGACTGACAACGCATCGAGCTCTTTGCACATCTGCTCTGGTACCCTTGTGACGGCTAGGGACCCTTCTGCAATTTCGAAGGTCTCTCGTAGTTTCGCTTGTTGCATGGGGGTCCAATTTGCACCGTTATTGCACGGCTGGTCCTCTTCCTCCGACTCTTCACTGCCAAGATGAGGGCGGGCTTTGCTGCTAGATGGGCCTTCAGTAACAGATTCGTCCGTATCGCTGCCGAAATGAGGACGAGTTTTACGGAAGGACGGACTTCCAGCTTCGGACTCATCAGTGTCGCTACCGAAATGCGGGCGCACTTGGGCGTTTTTGCTTTTGAAAGTGATAGCCGGCTCAGATTTTCCTTTGAGTCTTGGGGCCACTCTTTCCTCAGTCAGTTGTGGCTTAAGCATTTTGGTGGTTCGTAAAGCACCGAAAATCTTCATATCGGACTTCATGCACACCGAACGGCTGGATGTTTTCGTCAATGCGTCTTTCTTCGCCATTTTTAGTATACTTCATGCATTGATGGAGAGTTGACGGGACGATGCCGTAATCGTGGAACCACGGCCGTCCCAAGAGAATCTTATAAGACATGTCGGCGTCGATCACGTATATCTTAGCTTCAGTTTGCAGGTCCCCGAATTTGATTGGCAAAGCTATAGACCTCAGAACTTGTTGGCAATTTTGATTGAAGCCTTGAATGACAATCCTTTCCCTTGACAGGTGCCGGACGTCCATTGACAAACTCTTCAGAGTTCACAAGTTCATGATGTTCACTGAGGACCCCAAATCAATCAGTATGCGATTAATTCGATCTCCGTCGCTGTACCCGGTCACGTAAAGCGGCCGATTATGCTCAGCTGTTCCCAATAGCAAGTCTTCATCCTTAAATGTGACTGCGGCGGCTTGCAAAGTGTACTGAGCTTCATTAAAATTAACTTCCGCAAAGTGAGACTAATACTGCTCGGGGTTTCGTAGAGCATGAATGAGAACATCTCTAAGCTCCTTAGATAGGATCAAGGCGTCGTAGATGCTCAGGAGAGACGGAAGCATCCGCAGATGGGCCATGACATTATAGTCCACCGAGGAAGGACTTATGTTTTCATCAGCCGGTTCTCTGCCATCTTTCTCATTAGCGACTTATTTTTCCTTCTCTTTTGGGGCATTGCCCTGATTTGGCGGTAGAGCCCTGCCGCTTCTGAGCTGGATTTGATTGGCCTTTGTGGTGAGCTCCTCATCCTCTTCGGGAAAACAGAGATCCTCCTCAGAGTCGCTGCCTAGATGGATGGTGTAGCAGGTCACTATAGGGATCTCTTCATTGGAGCCTTCTTCCAATTTCTCCGAAATCTCTGCTGCTTCCACGGGGAAGAACTCTTTCAATTGAACCAAAGTTCTTTCCTTCTGTTCATATTCTTCGAGGGAATCGATATAAATTTGAATGTTCGATCTCCCTGCAGACTCCTTTTCGCGCCGAGCTACGCTTTTCTTCTTCTTGAGCCTTTTGGATTTTGAGCATGATGGAGCCGCATTGGCAGCTGGACTGGTAGGCTTCTTCTGCCCTTCCCATTCCGTCCTGGGCTCTTTCCGAAGTAGCTTTATCATCTTCTTCGTCTTATTAGATATGTGCGTACTCCACAGAGGCCGCGATGAGTCCGTTTCATTTGTCAGGGCAGCGGGTTCAACTGTCTGCTCCCAGAAGGCTTCAACTTCTGTCTGTATAAGGTTGGCGGTTGCAACTTGATTGTTTACCAACACACTTTTGGACAGCTCGATCTCTCCAGCCTTGTACTGCTTCTCGACCCAGTCTTTGAAGATATAACAATCCTCGATCGCATGGCTCACTACTCGGTGGTATGGGCAATAGAGGGGATTGTCGGTCATTTTGGCTTCTTGGGGTCTTTTCGACTCCGGCAATTGTAGGCCGCAAGGCATCTTTAAATATCTTACGGACTTTGTCCCTTCTGAAAGAGTAAACCTTGTTCTTCTTCTCCTCTAGGGAAGGCCCATCTCCTCCCAGCAATGGCTTTCGAGACCGGTTGGTTTTGGATTCGCCCGCCCTTCGCTTTTCTTCATTGTCGGATGCATTGAAGACATTGGTACTGCTGGAACTCCCGCTTCTACGGTTGTCGTCCCGCTTGCTTTTCCAAGTTTTGTCTCTCTGAGAGTCCGGCGGGGACTCTTGTTTCGAGCGTTCCAGCATTTGGACTTTCTTGGTTAGCTCCTGAAATGTCTTGAGGCCCGCTGTACACAAGAATGGGACCATCCAATTGCTAAGGTTCCCAATGAGAAGGCTGACGGACTGGTCATGCTCCAGCGGCGGTTCGCACTTGACTGAGATTACACCATTGAGCGATAAAGTCGGTGTTGCTTTCATTCTTCCCCGGCTTGGTCCTCACAAGGTCGGCAATGGAGATTTTATCACTGACGCTCATGAACCTTTACCGGAACAGAGACTCCATTTGGGCAAAGGTAATGAAGGGCCCGTCTGTTATACTCGCGTACCAGTCGAAGGCGACATCGGTCAGGCTGTTGACAAACTGACGAAGAAGGAGCGCATCATTGCCCTCTGTATTTCCACACGAGGCTTTGAAGTGGGCGACATGCTGATTTGTATTCCCCGTTTCGTCGAATCTTCTGAATTTAGGAATGACGTAGCCGCTCGGGAACTCGATCAGATCATAGTGTGCGGGATACGGCCGCCCACTACTGCCAATTTCTCTCTGAGCTTCAGCTTCGGCCACCAATGTTTTAACTTTGCTGGTGACCAAATACATTATCCGATCTTGTGTTAGCGGGATAGTGCTATCTGAGGCCAAGGCATCCCCAGAAGCGGAATGTGGCCGGCTTTCGTGCGGCTCGACCATTCTTGGACCCAAAGAAGCAGGCAATGGCTGCTTCGGATTGTCATCACCCGGCTGATTAGTAGCGACTTATGCTTGATTGGGAGGCGCTCGAGCAATTTGAGCCGTAAGCCGCATCACAACGTTCGTTAAGTCATCAATCTTTGAATAGAATTTGGCCATCTCTTTATCTTTGCTCCTGAGCTGTTTCCGAAGCTCTTGGAGCAGCTCTTGCTCCGCGGTCCTGGGGCGGAAAGTTGGATCTTCCTCGCTCTCTGAGCTTGACTCTGCCTGGACCGAAGGGTCCTTCTGCCTATCGACCTCATCAAGAGGGTTTTCATCATCCAGCGGAGGCGGCTGTTCATGAGAAGCGGCAACCACATTCAAGCCAGATTAGACTTGGGATGTGGTGGCCCCATCCTTGCTTTTGCTGCGAAGGTTGTTGCTGGAACGCCCGCCCACCATATAGACCGTATGGACAACATATCCAGCCGTCTTTTTATTATCGGCGGCTGATTTCACGGATCGCTGTCTTGGCCTTCCTGTTTCGGTAGCGGGCAGTCGATTGAAGGCGGCTGGCCTGACCAGATTCTTGAATGGTGCTGGCGCTTCTTTTCTGGGTTTGCCCCGCGACTTTCGTGCGGCACAGAGCGCCTGATAGACCCTTAAAGAGACAGTGCCATACTTTTTCTGTTGGGGCCGGGACACGTCTCTTTGTAGCGACGTTCGGACCGCTGTCTTCTTGATTCGGGTGGTCATGGCATTTTTCTGAACCTACTTCAGAGGTTCGAAGGAATTGCAGATCTTTACGGCCGACTCAGCCGTCGTCACAGAGTAACCTTGCTCTTGGAACTTCAGAAGATTCCACTTAGCCGAGGCCCTGGCCCTCTTGTTGGCTCGATACCTGAGCCTCTTCTGCCTTAACTTTTCTGCTCTAAGCACCTGGCAGACTTCGGATCTTTGGGAAGACGTCACAAACCGGGTGATGGAGGGCTTTAGAGATATGCTCAATTGTGCATTTTTCGAAGTCATCGTCTGAGCTCGTCCGCAACATTTGATGTTGCCCTTTGTACCGGAGTTCTTGCCCCCAGCTGGAGCGCCAGAGAGTCGTTCAGACACCGTCTTAAGCTTCGGTTGTGGTGCCTTAGTGATCACAACATTCGGCCTCTTGCACCTTGAGACTGGCTTGGCCACCTGTTTCACCGGGATTTCTGCCAGTTGAGCGCTTCCGGCAGGGTAGATGATGACGGAGCCAAACTGGCGGAGCAGTTCCTCCCACTGTCGACTGAGGCTTGCGGGGAGAACCACACGAGCATTGACCCTGACCATGCACGGGATCGGGGTCGCGTTGGAAGCTGAATTCGTCTTGGGAGACATTGTCGTCGAAAGTTGATTGCTGCACAGAAAAAACATCATTTTAGGATAGACAATCGACATGTATATTTATTGAGTTCGCATGAACGTTTAACCCGAAATATGGGAGTAGAGAAAGGTCCCACCGGGCGTACCAGAATCTGTAGGGTGTTTTTCGTCACCCCATTGAGATGGGAATACGCGCACGCTTGTCAGGCGTACTACAGATTCCCTCTGTCTAGGGTAGGCCGGGGTTTATTGATTGTCGGGCTCTGAATCTTCGGCAGCCGCGGACTAAGCTGTCGTTAATTACGCATCGCCTTTTGAGCGAGGGAACCTCCAATTAACGGGTTAAACTGGTCATGCGAACTCAATGTGCAGTGTACGTTTGTTTTGTTTTAGAGGGGGGTTTGGATATATCGGGAGCCACGCAGAGTTTTTACGGGGGTCCCGCTACCTGGATAGCGGGCTGGGGGTCAAGGAGGCTAGCAGCCCCCTTACGGGGTGCAGGGCAGCGCCCCGTTAGAAATTTTTTTCTAATAGGGACAGTGTCGTGGAGTATGTGTGTGTGTACATATGTATACGTATGTATATATATGTATGTATATATATAAAAAGGGGAGGAAAAGACATCCAAAGGATGCGTGGGGCCAGCGACTGGGCACTTGAGCGCGAGCGCGCCATGTGTCGGCACGTGGGCGCTCTGCGCTCGAGCGCAGAGTGCTAGAGTGCAAGCGCGCCACGTGTCGGCACGTGGGCGCTCTGCGCTCGAACGCTGGGCGCTTGAGCGCAAGCACGCCACGTGTCGGCACGTGGGCGCTTTATACTCGGGCGCAGGGCGCTGGAGCGCTAGGGCGCCATGTGTCAGCACGTGGGTGCTTTGCGCTCGAGCGCTAGCGCGCCGGCAAGGAAAAGGGGGATTTTAGCCCCGGAAATTCTCTAAAGAGAAAATAGGGTGGAGTTAAACTCCTAAAATTGTTTTGGTTGAGGAAATGGGTTCTTCTTCTTCCTCCTCTGTGGCTGGATCAAGAGATGTGAGATCTAAAAATCTCTTCTTTTTGAGATCTAGTGACCGATCCAAGTTCCCCTTTGTGGGTTTTGTGGTGAAAAACTCTTGATTTAATTCAAAAGAAAGAAGAAGGTTTTGGAACCTTGATGAAGAAGGAAAGATTTCAGATCTAAAACTTTTTTTTAGAGAGAGAAAAACAAGTTGTGAGATATTTCATTATCTTTGCCTTTATAGGCCATACACTTTACACATAGCCCCTTGGGCTTCACAAAATGGCATTTTGCCTATCTCATGGCTCATGTGCCATTTCTTTTTGCACATAAGCCATGGGCTTTACAAAAATTTGGCTTTATGCCTATTTTTCTTACATTTATCCATAAAATAAAATAAAAGAAATACAACAAAATTATTTATTACAAAATTTTTATCTTGGCATGGGGGGAGGCCGGCCGCTTCATGTTCGGGCTCGACCCGGGCATGGGCCCACTGGATCTGGGCTTGGGCCCACTTGGCTTGGGGTTGACTTTGATTTTGACTTGGTCAACCGGGGTGTAAATTTTTACCCCAACAGGCATGGAATTCCGGGGTTTTCTAAACGGAGAATGTGATTCTCTCTCAGCTTACTCCTTCGTATACACCACATCACAAAGGTGTAATGGGGCGGAGGTATCGCACCCTATGAAATATGGCGTGCTCTATGATGAGTACTGCTGAGTTACCTGTTTCCTTTTGGTGTTATGCACTTGAGGAGCTGCATACCTATTGAATGGGGTTCCATCCAAATCAGTGCCTACCACTCCATATGAGATATGGTATGGGAAGAGACCATGTCTTAAACGAGTTAAGATATGGGGTTGTTGTAAGGTTATGCCAGTGCCCCTGCCATCAATCCGTGGCCAAACGCGGAATAAAAACTTTTAAAAACCGGTGCTAACGGAACCCGATTCCCGTATCGAACCATTAACCCCATACTAGTTAACTATAAAAAGGAGTTTAGATTGGTTATACCGATCGATCCGTGTCCTTCGGTCTTCAACCTCTGTCCTAAGCTCCTCATGGATTCCTTGATCAAGTTCGGACTCCGGTCTCTCTCGTCGAAGACGATCCGCGCCGAGGATTAGTAATACGGGTTCCCGCTTCAAAACCGAAGCAACTCGGGCATCCAGTTTTCTAGCCTAGATACCCAAGGTGAAGTAGAGATAGTGTGTGAATATTTTGTCTCAATGGACACAAGGATTTGGGTGGAGGTGAATGAAGTTGCCAAGAGTGAAAATGTGAGCTTAAGAAATTGCTTGTGTAGAAATCAACTAGCTGTTGTTTTCTCTGTGGATTTCTAATTGTGTTGTAGTGGTGAGTAAATCAATCTATGCAACACACAAAAAATGCCTTGCACCAAAACCGCAGCCTCCAATTCCCTCACAAAATCAACACATGAAAATATCTAACTAAAATATCTTACCTATGACAAAAACAATCAATGCCAAAGCATGAGTCATCCAAAGCCCGCGAATTTGGAAGCACCCAAAAAAATAAACACCCACTAAAATTCCCTCACCAAAATCAAATACACAAGCATGAATGCTCACAAAATTTGCCCAGCACAAAATTTCCATGCAAAGAAAATATCTCACATTTCATACTTCACATTTAAACATTAAACTAAATGCTTAAATTGGAAGAAAAGAAAATGGCAACTTCAAAAGTAAACTCGTAACGAATTACAAGAATACCCCTCATCCGTATATACATACCTGCATCCGTATTCCGACTGAATACGAATACAACGAGACGAAAATAATCCAAAAATATAATACTAGGATCCGGCTTAAACCAAAGCCCACCAGTATTATCCGTCCGATCATGATCCGTGCACAAGTGCACGTATATGATCGAACCCTGCTATAAAACCATACGACCTCTACAACGTTTCGCCCGAACCAGGAAAACCCTCTGTGTGGGACTCTAAAGACTCGTCAATACACTGGCAGTGGGTTTAACCAAAAGCACGTCAGTAGCACTAGCTGTACATAACGGCTACCCAGGTATTGAACGAAAGGGAGGCTGACGAGCGAACTCGTCCTGAAACCCTACTGAGCCTGACAGTGATAATATCCGTACAGTCCAGTCCGTTCGTCTATGAGTATCGCATATCGAGTCTAGGGGGTGGATAAAGTCAGACCCCTAGTAACTTGACATTTTGTGTCGACATGAAACCTATCACGAACTGAGAAACTACCGATCCTAGATCGGTAATTCTTGGCTACCCTGGTCGAGAATTTCTGGTGATGGCCACCCGTGCACTCCGCGACATCAACCCCCAATATACCGGGAGAGACGAATCCTCTGACGATCTGCTCACTGCCTCCATGTGGCTCGGGATTGTACCCAACTAAAACCTGTTTGCACGACTCTTTTGAGCCATGGTAGGGTAGTAATCAAAGCACAGTGGGAATTCACACAAGACAAATGACGATCTCAGGTCGATAGGCTAACCTGTACACATGTCACCTGGGAACTGCTATCTGATAATAGGTATATTACCAACTAGCATGTTCCCGGCGAGTCCGTCCGGTGTACTCATAACCCAATGAGCACATGTATACATCTTAGGTGAACCAACTGACACCAATGGCTTGTGAGACCGGCCACCGCCCCTCGTCGGGGTCTCGATCCGTATACACTAGTCTACTCTCAGAGTATCGATGCCCAGTCTCGAAACTCCCACGACTAGGGATACTTTAAGGATGTGCTTATAGACCACCTAACTCCCACGTATATGATCGCCATCACACTGCTGGTAGTCAAGCAAGAATCCTATGAGCTCTATCAACATGTAATAGTGATCTGTAATATCACCTGAAGCATGTACATGATGATAAAGACAAACCATATAGCATACTATCATCTCGAGTAAGATTGTTCTACCGGTATTGGCCCTCCCTCAATCATTGCAATCACGTGCCTGCGATCCAATAATTGACTTGAGGGCACCGTAGCCAACAATCTCCCACTTGCACTTAAGGCTAATTATTGTCGTGTCGCATACTCACAGCCCGTATGATACCAAACACCCAACCTCTCTACTAATCAGTCTCGCAAAGCTCGTTTGTGAAACTATTGCGTTCGAGAAATAGCCTCAATGAGTGGATCTGCTCCAATGTTTCTTTCTATGTCTCTCTTTATCTCAAGTTCGCGGAGAAAGCCATCTCCCGAAATGAGCAGTACTTATCTTAGAATATGTCTGGATATCTGATGGGACCCAGTTCACAAATGAACTCCAAATCCAGTAAACTTCTTAGACTATATCGTCAACTGAATTTAATCAGTATCCTGCAGCATGCCTCCCTCAGTGTCCGCTTGGACCACCTGTCCAAACTACTGCCCCTCGTCAGAGGGAAAACTATAACTCCGACAGTCACTCTGTCATCTAGGTCACCTTGGAAGCCTGGAATGATAACCGTCTCCCAAAGAAGGCTGCCATTACCAAATCCCTAGAACATCCACTTATGTTCATTAACTGCTTCCGAACGTTTCTCTAGGATTGGATTAATATATCAACTTATTGCAGCCGGTATAAAAACAATATCTGGTGTGGTACTTGACATCTCATGATTGACTCAATTGCCTAAGCAAGTGATATAACAATCATGCACATCCCTCTCCCCTTTAGTCTGTAAGACACCTTTAGAGAGGGTGACTCCATCATGTGCAGGTACACTACCATGCTAGGAGTCGTCCATTCTAAAAAACCTTTAGAATACTGTCTAAGTACCCAGATTGGGAAACTACCAAAATCTAGATCTAAAACCATAGATCTAGTAACCAGAATGCCAGATATAATATCCAAATCATATGTGAAGAAACCACTACGTGACAACCACAGTATAACCGATCGTATTGTAGGAATTTCACTTCCTACAAGTGTATGTCATCCAAATACCAGGACATACCACCCTACTACCTTCTTAACAGATCCATCTCCTATTATGATAAAGTCAAAGCCTATGACTGTCACATCAGAAATAGATGATCTATCTCCGCTATACCTGCTTTAGTCTATAATTAGACATAAGCAACTTGTCCACTATACTTCCGCTGCTCTCACTGACTACAACAACCCTCTGGCAGATGTTTGGTTACCTACAACGGCAGCAAGGTTTCGGGAGGCATCATCCATGCCAAGTTAAAAATTTGCCATTGAAGATAACCCTAAATCTAGGATGTTAACTAGAGAATCAAACCAAAACACACAAAGTAAACGACTTTACTTCTAAGAGTTTAGGATTACAACCTTTGTAGTCCATTCCTTCGCTTCATAAGCTCCGTGTTGAGGTCCCTTCGCTGCGATCATCAAGAACACGGACTCTACAGAGGCTCCTGAGGTGAATGAGGCATCTTGCTTGAAGTCTTCCCTTTCTAAGATGATCTACCTTGAAGAATCTCAAACCCAACCTCACACTTCTCTAATGAAGTTACTAGTGAAGTGAACACCCTAATCTAAGTGGCTAGAATAGATTAGGATGATGAAGTAGGAATTTTTCTCTCTTTTTTTTCTTAATCTCACTTTAAATCACCACAAACCAGAAAGCTAGCAAAACTTTTTCAAAGAGGAAGAAGAAAGAAAATTCTTTTTGTGATGAATAATGAATTATTGTTGTGGTTACAATTGCAACCTAGGGTTAAGCATGACATGCTTAACCCTTGTAGAGACTTTACCATGGGTTAAGGTTTGGGTTGGGTTAACAGATATCTAGCAAAAAATATCAAGGAAAGTGGACAAAGTCAAAGCTTCATGAAGCTTCCTCAAAGCTCATCCAAAACCTAATCCATAACCTTAACCCTAATCCAAACCCTAACATGGTTAAATCTCATAACCTTTGTTGCATTTGCAACCCTAACAGGTTACAATATTATATATCACATATATAATATATAATGTAACAAAATAAAATAATACAATAAGCATATATCGTATATACATCAATGTATTATCCAAGTGAGAAAAAGAATCAATAAAGCGAGCTTATATTAGTTAATGTAACGTAATATATCCACATATACAATTATACATTAAATTATCGAATCAGCACTTGATCCGATAATCTGGCCATATTACATATAACCAACTAATATAACAAGTAACCTTTCATCGAATGAACACTTGATCCGAAGACCCTGCTATATCACATATACCCGGCCGATAACACATATTGCGAGAATCGAATATGGTATCACATACACGATTTATTCTCGGTCCCACACATATCACATATGTGCTCCTACTCTGTTTTGCCTGAGCCAGGAAACCTCTGTGTAGGACTCTAAAGAATCGTCAATACGTCGGCAGTAGGTGATGATCATATCAAACACCCACAAGCTGCAAGCGGTCAGCTAAACGTAACAGCCACCCGGGTATTGAGCGATCAGAAGATCAACAAGCAAGCATGTACATTCTCCTGTGAATCCAATCAGTAACACTCCCGTGCTGTCCGGTCTCTTCGTCTGATATGTCATATATCCAGTCTAGGGGTGGTAAACGTCAGACCCCAGTAATCGATAAATCGTGTCGATGTTAGGCTCATAACGGGTCGAGAAACTACTGATAACACTTACCAGTAGATCTCCATAGCAGCCCTGGCCAGGGACTTCCAGTTATAGCCAATCGAACACAGTGCAACATCAACCCCCAATACCGTGTAAGTCGACGTTAGACATCCCACATGATGCGGGGAGGCTGAATAGGTAAAACAATCATTTTGTTTAAGTTAACATAGACTAACTTTACGGATCTTTGCTAAACCCAAACTAACAACTATTTAGAAGTGATTAACTACTATGATAGAAGATTATACTTCAAGATTCTAGTCCTTCTTGCTCTTGTTGTTCACCTCCTCGTCGGCCTCCTCGATGTGATAGAAGATCCACCCGAGAGTTCCTTTTCCAAGCTTTAACCTCTCACTTGAGATAACTAGGTGGCTATGATCGCTAATCAAAGTAACCTAGAGGATATATAGATGGATTAGAGATCTATTAGTCTTGCTAACCCTTGGGATCTCAACACATGAGAGGATTAGGGTTAGTTCTTTGAAGAGAGAGAGCTTGAGGAGAGAGAATGTGTTTGTTAGAATGAATATAAATCTTGAGTCATTTGGATAAATAATGAAGCATGAAAATATCTAAGTAATAATATATAAAATTATCAACCATGCTTCATTAATTACTTTGAGGTAAATCACCTCATAACTCATGATGTAATTAATGCAAGTTTCACATCATCTCCTCGACCTCATTAAGCTTAATTCATAAATGAATTAAAACATAATGAGTCACCTTTCTTCTAGAAGCTACTCGAGTAATTACGAGAATGCCCCTCCCATCCATAAAACACGGAAAATCTGAGACTGTATAAATCCAATAATCCAATACTAGAATTTGGCTTAAACTAAAGCCCGTTAGTAAGAACTGTCCGAACATCGTACGTGCATAAATACACGTATGTGTCCGAACCCTGTCGTAAAACCATACGACCTCTATATTGTTACGCCTGAAGCAGGGAAACTCTCTGTGTGGGACTCTAAAGACTCGACACTACGCTGGCAGTGGGTTTAACCACAGGCCGCAAGCGGTACTAGCTGTACGTAACGGTCCCCAGGTAGATGTCGATAAGAAGGTCGATGAGGAAACCCATCCGAACTCCTACTGAGCCTGATGTGACAATCTCCGTAGAGTCCGGTCTATTCGTCTAAGACTATCACTTATCGGGCCTAGCGGGGCGGCAAGCGTCAGTCCCCTAAAAGCTGTATAAGTCATGTCGGAGTGAAGCCCATTACACCTTGAGAAGCTACTGGAAATCCTACCAGTAAATCTCGTTTGCCCTGGCTAGGGACTTTACGTAATGGCTCTCCAAACACAGCGCGATATCAACTCCTAATACCGGGAGAGACGAATCATATCTAACCGCCACTTCCTCCAAGTGCTTCGGGACTGCACCCAACTGCTACCTGTTTGCACGACTCCTTTGAGCCGTGGTAGGGTAGCAATCTAAGAACAGTGGGAACACACTCGAGACGAAGCAGCAGTGTCAAGTCTACGGACTATGCTGTACTCATGTCACCTGGAAACTGTTAATTGATGACGGGTATAATACCAACCAACAGTTCCCTGCGAGTCCTGTCCGGTGTACCCGTAACCCAATGAGCACTTGTATACTGTCTCCAGTACAACGTACTGATGGCTGTGGGATAGACCATCTCCCCAACTGGGATAAGAAGCGTACACACTAGTCTACTCCGGAGTATCGATGCCCTGTCTCGATAATCCTACGTCTAGGGACCTGAAAAAGGATGTGCTTGTAGACTACCCAGCCCCCACTAGTGTGACTGCCATCACAACTCTGGTAGTCAAGCAAGATCCTATGTGCTCTATCAATATGTATTCGCGATATGTTAAAAGAAACATATACACATATTAAGATAGATATAAACCAAGTAGCATACTACTATGTTGAGCAAGACTGTT
The DNA here is from genome assembly GCA_030015575.1 of Agapanthus africanus. NCBI lineage: Eukaryota > Viridiplantae > Streptophyta > Magnoliopsida > Asparagales > Amaryllidaceae > Agapanthus > Agapanthus africanus. The sequence goes on from JASDDO010000012.1 coordinate 151,683,319, forward strand.
AATATAACTGTGAATATCCCAAGCTTCCATTAAGTTATATACAAGCTAGTATGATACAATAATGGCCTCTAGGGCATATACACTAACAATCTCCCACTTGCACTAGGGCTATGTCCTGGCGTATCGAAGACCTATCATCTCGAATAGCCTCTCGAACTATGTCTAAGGTATGGCCTTTGTGAATGGATCTGCAGTGTTCTCCTCTGTAGCAACTCTCCGGACCTCGGTCTCCTGGCGATCTATGATCTCCCTGATCAGTTGATACCACCTTAAGATGTGCCTGGGCTTCTGATGGAACCTGGGTTCCTTCGCTAAAGCTATAGCGCCGTTGTTGTCACAATACAGTGGTATTGGATCAGCAATGGTAGGAACCACCTGAAGTTCTGTTAGGAACTTCTTCATCCAGACTGCTTCTTTTGCAGCATCGCAAGCAGCGATATACTCCGCTTCCATCGTCGAGTCAGCAACAGTGTCCTTCTTGGAACTCTTCCAGCACACCGCCTCTCCATTGAGGGTAAAGACATAACCTGACATGGACTTGGAGTCATCCTTGTCACTCTGGAAGATGGAGTCTGCAAAAGCCTCGATCTGGAGGACTTTTCCGCCGTAAACCAAGAACATATCCTTAGTCCTTCTCAGGTACTTGAGAATGTTCTTTACTGCTATCCAGTGCTTCTCCCTTTGGTCTGACTGATACCGGCTTACCACGCTCAGTGCGTAAGCTACATCTGGTCTGGTGCATATCATCGCATACATTATAGAGCCTACTGCAGAAGCGTAGGGTATAACTGACATGCGATCCCTTTCCAAATCAGTCTTGGGAGACATCTCTTTAGAGAGGGTGATTCCGTGACAACCCGGTAAATTACCGCGCTTAGAATCTTCCATACTGAATCTTTTTAGTATAATGTTGATATACCTGGACTGTGAAAGTCCCATCATCCTCTTAGATCTATCACGATAGATCTAGATCCCCAGAATGTAAGAGGCATCACTCAGGTGTTTCATGGAGAACCTGTGTGACAAGAATCCTTTGACAGATTGTAGCATAGGAATGTCATTTCCTATCAAGAGAATGTCATCCACGTACAAGACGATGAATACGACAGTTTGTGCTATAATTTTACTATATATTCATGGTTCATCTGGATTTTTGATAAAGTCATATTCTCTGACCGTTTCATCAAAACAGATGTTCCAACTCCGCGATACCTGCTTTAGTCCATAAATGGACTTAAGCAACTTGCACACTTTCCCGCTGCTCCCACTCTGATTGAAACCTTCTGGCTGATCCATATAGACGTATTCTTCTAAATTACCATTTAGAAAAGCCGTCTTTACGTCCATCTGCCAGATCTCATAATCATGGAAGGCGGCAATGGCAAGATGGATCCGAATAGATTTGAGCATAGCCACTGGAGAAAAAGTTTCGTCATAATCCAAACCAGGTCATTGATGAAAACCCTTTGCAACAAGTCTAGCCTTATAGGTTTCCACCTGTCCATCTACACCAATCTTTTTCTTGAAGATCCACTTGCATCCCATGGGTTTTACCCCATCTGGAGCAAAGTTCCATACTTTGTTGGTGTACATGGACTCCATCTCGGTCCGCATTGCATCCAGCCATCTTACTGAGTCGCCGCTATGGATAGCCTGCTGGAAGCTAGTAGGTTCATCATTATCAATGACGCAATCCTCTCTATCTCCGTCTATGAGAAAACCGTAGTATCTCTCAGGCGGATGAGACGGCCTACTACTCCTGCAGAGGTGTGCGGGAATGTCCTGTTCTTCTTGAACTTCTCGTTGTACCAAACTTTCATAGTAGTTTGTGGTTCTGGAATTTCTTCCAGTTCTATTGCGCTCCCACTTATTTCCTTTTCTAAAAACTGCTGTTCTAGAAAATGGGCATTACGAGAAACAAAAACCTTTTGTTCCTCTGTGTAATAGAAAAAATACCCCTTGGAGTTCTTTGGATATCCCACAAACTTACACTGTACTGAGCGTGCCTTGAGTTTGTCCGCATGCTGCTTTTTAACAAAAGCTGGACATCCCCATATCTTCAGATACTGAAGATAGGGTTTCTTCCCACTCAACATCTGATATGGTGTGGTAGGCACAGTCTTGGTAGGAACCCTGTTCAAAAGATATGCAGCTGATTCTAGTGCATAACCCCAGAAAGATCGCGGTAACTCAGCATTACCCATCATGGAACGTACCATATCCAATAGGGTTCGGTTCCGTCTCTCCGATACACCGTTATGTTGTGGAGTGTATGGAGGAGTAAGCTGAGAGAGAATTCTTTTCTCTTTTAGGTAACCCAGGAACTCGGCACTTAAGTATTCACCACCTTGATCAGATCTTAGTGTCTTGATACTTTTGCCGATTTGGTTTTCTACTTCATTCTTATATTCTCGGAATTTCTCAAAGGCCTCGGATTTATGTTTCATCAAGAAAATGAATCCATACCTAGAGTAATCATCCGTAAAAGTAATGAAATATGAAAAACCGCCTTTTGCATGAGTAGACATTGGACCACATACATCGCTGTGTATGAGTCCTAAGAGCTCGCTCGCTCTTACTCCGTGTCCAGTAAATGGAGTCTTTGTCATCTTTCCCATGAGACAAGATTCACAAGTAGCATAAGATTGATATTTGAACGGATTCAAATATCCTTCTCTATGTAACTTAGTCAACCGTGTTTCATTGATGTGACCTAGTCTACAATACCATAAGAAAGCCTGATTTATTTCCGGAGACTTTCTTTTAAGTGTGTTCTGGACATTGAAAACCTGAGCTTGATTTAATACGTATATACCGTCATCTAATGTACCGGACCCAATCAAAACTTGATTTAGGTGGATGTTTACTACATCGCTTACGAATGTAAAATCATATCCCTCTCTCGAAAGTGAGGACACTGATATGATATTACAAGTCAAACTAGGTACATACAAACAGTTACGTAGAATCAATATCTGGCCACTTCTCAAACCTAGGCGATATTCTCCCACGGATTCAGCGTCCACGCTTATTCCATTCGCAACTCTGAGAGACAAATCGCCTAGCCTAATAACTCTATGGTTTCTCAAAGTATGTAATGAATTACAGATATGAGATCCTGCTCCGGTATCTAGTACCCAGGAAGTAGAGTTGATTGACAAGTAGTTCTCAATAATAAACACACCCGAGGCCGAAGCCACAACATGCTTCGAATCCTGGCTACTGGCTTCCAAAGCCCTGCAATCTTTCTGCCAATGTCCGTTCCCATAACAATAGGAATATCCCTCCTTCCCTACACCAAGTCCCGAAACTTTTTCTTTTCCCTTTCCTTCTACTTCACTGACACCGTATATCGACTTTGTGGAGGTCTTCTTCTTTTCACCCTTTGCTTTCGCCCTGGATGTAGAAGAAGAAGGCCCACCATTAAGCAGAGCGGGTGTCTCCCTGGTTTCTTTCAGGGTGTTAGTAAAGGGTAGGGACTGTGAAAATAAGTCAGCATATGACCTGTTTTCCAACGTGGTCTCCAGGTCTGTGAGTTCATCAATATAGCTAGTCATCGTAAGGACGTCGTCCCCTACAGATGACCCAACAACTAACCTCGCTTGAAGCAATTCGTTCGAGGTCTCATATCTTGCGATATGAGATTGCTCTCCATATAAATCTTTGTTATGGAGGAAGATGGAAACTAAGTCCATCTTCTCGTGCTGCTTCTGGTATACACCATCAACTGAAGCCAACACGAGGCACTTGGTACTCGCAGTGTCCTTTTCCCTTGTCTGATGGATATTCATATCCGCGACGGTGGGAACTGGACCTGGGACGGAGGGGGCTTGAGTAGTAATAGGGTGGTCCAGCTTGTCATAGGCAATGGACATCTGGACAGACCTTTGCCAGTCATAAAAGTCAGATTCAGTCAACTTGTTATCTAGATGTAACTATAGGGTTGCTAAGCACGCTCACAAGGTTCTACGAGGCATCAACCATGCCCGATTAAAAATTTAGCCGTGCCGAACAACCTAAAGCCGGATCTTTAAACTAGAGATTAGGCGAAAACAAGCATGTTAAACTCTTTAACACTAAGTGAGAGGGATTACAACCTTTGTAGATCCGGTCCTTCACTTCTTAAGCTTCTTGTTGAGGTCCCTTCGCTGCGATCATCGTGTTCCGGACTCTCGAGAGGCTTCACGAAGAGAAAGATGCAGTCTTACTTCCGATCTTCGATAACATAGATGATCTACCTTGAAGTTTCGTTAACACAAGCTATCACTCATGAAATGATGTGAACACCCTCATCTAAATGGCAAGGATAGATGAGGATGATGAAGTAGGATTTTTGCTCTCATTTGTTTTTTTATTCTCACTCATTTTTCATCACTTAGAAAAAGCTAGAAAGCTTTTTCCTGAAAAGAAAGAAGGAAGAAGATGAACCATCAACATGAAACCTTTTGTGATGAATAATGAAAGGATAAATATGATGATTAATGCAACCATGGTCAACTAAACCCATGTAGAGAATTAACTAGGGTTAGGGTTTGGCTTGGGTTAAAGCATGAGTCATAACAAAATATCTTTCACAAAACAAAACTAAACCTTCTAGAATCATCTAGAAAGCATTAACCCAAATCAAACCCTAATCTTGTTTAATCTCTACTAAATATGTTGCATTAGTTATCATATCATGTTACAATATTATATATCACATATATAATATTTATTGTAACCAAATAAAATATTACAATTAACAGATATCGCATATATATCAATGTATTACCCGAGTGAGAAAAAGAATCTTTTAGTGAACTAATATTAGTTAATGTAATTTAATATATCATATATATTATTATACATTAAATTATCGAATCAACACTTGATCCGATAATCCGGCTATATCGCATATAACCGACTAATATTTATCCGTACCGATTCATCGAATCAACACTTGATCCGATGACCCGGCTGATATCATATATCGCGAGAATAGAATACGGTATCTCATATCGCATTATTCTCGGTCACACACATATCACATATGTGCTCCTACTCCATTTTGCCTGAGTCAAGAAACCTCTGTGTAGGACTCTAAAGAATCGTCAATACGCCGGCAGTAGGTGATGATCATATCAAACACCCACAAGCTGCAAGCGGTCAGCTAAACGTAACAGCCACCCAGGTATTGAGCGCTCAGAAGATCAACAAGCAAGCCTGTACATTCTCCTGTGAATCCAATCAGTAACACTCCCGTACATTCCGGTCTCGTCGTCTGATATGTCGCATATCTCTCCTAGGGGTGGTAAACGTCAGACCCCAGTAGCTTGATAAGTCATGTCGATATGAGGTCTATAACAGTTCGAGAAACTACTGATAATACTTACCAGTAAATCTCAGCAACCCTGTCCAGGGATTTCCGGTTATAGCCAATCGAACACAGCACAACATCAACTCCCTATACTGGGAGAGACGAATCCCCTCCTATCGCTCATTGCCTCCATGTGATTCGGGAATATACCCAAAAGCCACCTTTTTGCATGCCCTCTTGGATGTAGTATGATGGAAATCAAAGCACAATGGGAATCACACAAGACTCTATGAAGATCTCGGGTCAACAGACTACTCTGTACCAGTGTCACCGGAGAACTACCATCTGACGTGAGGTATAATACCATCTGGGAGTTCTCGGCGAGTCCGTCCAGTATACCCAGTCTCTACTGAGCACCCGTACACAATCCTTGATGTCAAATACCGATGGATATGGGATCATCCATCGCCCATCATATGGGTCAAGATGCGTATACGCTAGTCTACTCTGGTGTATCGATGCCATGTCTCGATACACCCTTGACTAGGAACTGTTATAGGATGTACTCGTCGACTACCGTGGCCCCACTAGTATGATCTCATCATAGTCCCAGTAGTCGAGTAGATATCCTAAGGGCTTTATCAACATGTAACATAGAGACAGTCAAAGTACATGTTAAGATAAAGTACAACCAGATAGCATACTATCATGTCGAGCAAGAAAGTCCTCCCTATATATGTCCAAGCATCCATTACAATATACATCGTTTGTACAGTAATGGCCTCTAGGGCATACATATAACTAACAATCTCCCACTTGCACTAGGGCCATCTGTTGTGGTATCACATACCCAACAATTAGCTGTGGTTAAAGTATCTCATACTCAACCATCCCATAAAAGTCTCTACTGCGAGAAAAGCCTTTGTGAGTGGATCCGCGCTGTCGTCCTCTGTGTCTACTCTCCTAACCTTGATCTCCCTGGAGATCAACCATCTCCATGATCAGGTGATACTGCCTAAGAATTATATCTGGATTTCTGATGGGACGGTAGTTCCTTGGCTTAAGCGACAACTCCATTGTCACACAATGGTAGGAACGAAGTTCATCTCATGAACTTATATATCCAGACTGCCTCTTTAGTAGCATCCTTGGTAACGATGTATCTTGCCTTTAATCGTCTAGTATGTCACGGTATCTAGCTTGGAACTCTTCCAACATACCGTCCCTCTACTGAGGGTAACGACAATGCCTGCGACTGACATTCAGCCGTCCTTATCACCCTGGAACCTTTCCAGTGATTCTCCCCAGGATCGATTGATACCATCTCACTACAACTAATGAGTATCCTAATATCCAATTAGATCTATCTCATAGATCCAAAACCCAGGATTTAGGAGGTATCACTTTGATCCTATATGGAGAATCCTTGTGATAAGCGAAGATTGACCGAGCGTAGCATAGGAAACTCCTTTCCTATAAAGAGTATGTCATCCACGTACTCTACGAGGATCACCACCATACTCCCTATTATCTTTTTATATATACAAGGTTCATCTACCATTTTGATGAAATCAAACTCTTTGACTACCACATCAAAACAGACGTTCCAACTCCGCGATGCCTGCTTTATCACATAAAACATCTTGCACACGTTTCCGCTGCTCACACTATCTACGAAGCTCTCTGGTTGTGTACTTATAGACGCTCTCTTCCAAATCAACATTTAGAAAAGCAGTCATGACACCCAACCGCCAGATATCGTAGTCATGGTATGTAGCCGTGGCAAGTAGGATCTGGAAGGACTTAAGCATAGCTTTGAAAGTCTCAACTTTTCCATGTACACCTAGTAATCTTCTTAAGATATACTTGCTCCTGATGGGGATTTCACCCTCCAGATAAAGCAACCAAAGTCCATACTTTGTTGGTGTACAAGGATTCCATCTCAGATCGATAAACATCCAGCCATTCTTACAGAGTCTCACTCCTGATGGCCAGCTCGTAACTAATTGGGTCATCATCTCATGATGGAATCCTCGCTCCCACTGTCATAGAGAAACCGAATTATCTCTCAGGTGGGTGAGGAACCGTACTAGATCGGCGGAGAGGCTGAGGTTCGTTGGTTACTATTGAATCCTTTGTTTCTACCAAATCATCAGCTGCAGTTTGTATAGCTGGAACCTTTCCAGTTCTACACAACAGACCTTGCCTCGAGCTTGTCCGGATTTTACTTTTAGACATAGTCCGGACAACCCCAAATCTTAACAAACTTAAGATATGGGCTTTTCTCTTTCCATATCACATATGAAGTGGTAGGCAACTGATTTGATTTGAACCCTATTCAATAGGTATGCAGCTTCTCAAGCGCATAACACCCAAAAGGAAATAGGAAACTCAGTAGTACTCATCATACAGCACACCATATCACATAGGGTGCTATTGCTCCGCCCCGATACACCGACGTGTTGTGGTGTATACGGAGGAGTAATGCTGAGAGAGAATCTCATTCTCCTTTAGAATAGTCCAGGAATTCCGTGCTGAAGTATTCTCCTCCTTGATCACATCAAAGGACATAATACTTTTACCCATATTTTGGTTCTCTACTTCTAACTTACATTCTGTGAATATCTCAAATGGTTCGGACTTATGTTTCAACAGGAACACATGTCTGAATCTTGAGAGTTTATCAGAGAATGTAATGAAGTACAAAGAACCGGTCTTGGCATGTGTAGACAGGGGACTTTCATACATCAGCATGTATCAATCCCAAGAGTTCACTAACTCTTTCTCTGTTTCCAATAAACAGAGCTATGGTCATCTTATCTTTGTGGCATGACCGGCAAGTTTCACAAGATGTAAATTCAAACAGATTTAAATATGCATCTAAATGTAACTTAGCTAGTCGGGTCGCATTGATATGACCTAGTCTACAATGCCTCAAGAAGGATTCGTTCATTTCTGAACTCTTCCTCTCATGTGTGTTCTGTATACTAAGAACTGTAGTTTTATTTAGAACGTCAATGCTTTTAGATAACGTGCCTGAACCGATCAACTCTTGATATAGGAAATGTTCAAAACATTATCCAACAATACAAAATTATATCCTTTCTTTACTAATAAAGAGACTGATATGATGTTGTATATTAGGTTCGGTATCTAATAACATTCGCTCAGAATCAATGTATTCTTGTAATACAGGGTGATAGTGACCAACAGACTTGGCTGCAACACTTGCACCGTTTTCTGTCTCATGAAACTTATCACCCGTTCTCAGTTCTCTACCTTTCTGTAGCCCATGTAACAGATTACATATGCGGGATCCTGATCCGGTATCAAATACCCAGGACGTAAAGGATACTGAGAAACAGTTCTATGTAATGAACACACCCGAAGATGATGCATCAATATGCACTTTCTTCGTTTGGGCAGCACGGGAAATCTGGCATTCCCCAATTTCCTGCTCTGTCTTATAACAATTATAAGTTGGAGTGGGACCAACGTTCCCCGGCTCAGTATAACAAGCGGGTTCGGTCAATATATCCGTTTTATTATCTTGAATAAGGAGTGACACGGTCGCTACCTGGAGAGAGAGAGAAGAAAAGACTCAGCGTATGCTCTTGCAAGATTAGATTGGTTATCTAATATATCTAATCAGGATGTCTCCCACTGTTTTAATCAAATCTTCCTTCAAACCCTAAAAGGAAAGACTAGCCGGGATTAATTACACGCTACAAGTTCGCCAATCTTTCAGCCAGGCCAGTGCCGGTACTTTGAGGGAGGTTCCCCATGCTTTCGCACGGACCTAATTAAAGTAAACCTCGTTTTCCCAGGGGCGTAACCCCGTTAACACCTTTCTAGACACCTACTTGATCGACTAATTGTAATGTGTAAAACTCTCCCAGGAGTAACTCTTACTCGCAGCGAGTATCTGATAGTTATATGTATGCCCTAGAGACCATTACTGTACATATGATGTATATTATAGTGGATGCTGGGATATATATAGGGAGGACTTTCCTGCTCGACATGATAGTATGCTATCTGGTTACTCTTTGCCTTAACGTGTATACCGATTGTCTCTCTGTTACATGTTGGTAAAGCCCTTAGGATATGTACTTGACTACCTGGACTATGATGCGAATCATACTAGTGGGGACATGGTAGTCTATAAGTACATCCTTCAAGGTCCCTAGTCGTGGGTGTATCGAGACGGGGCATCGATATACCAGAGTAGACTAGCGTATACCTTCTCGACCCATACAGATGGGTGATGGATGATCCCATATCCATTGGTGTTTAACATCAGAGATGATATACGGGTGCTCAGTGGAGACTGGGTACACTGGACGGACTCACCGAGAACTCCCAGATGGTATTATACCTTACGTCAGAAGGCAGTTATCGGGTGACACTGGTGCAGGTTAGTCTGTAGACCCGAGATCGTCATAGAGTCTTGTGTGATTCCTACTGTGCTTTGATTTCCACCTTACCACGTCCAAGAGGGCATGCAAAACGGTGGTTTTTGGGTACAGTCCCGAATCACATGGAGGCAATGAGCGATAGGAGGGGATTCGTCTCTCCCGGTATAGGGAGTTGATGTTGCGCTGTGTTCGATTGGACATAACCGGAAATCCCTGGCCAGGGTTGTTGAGATTTACTGGTAAGTATTACCAGTAGTATCTCGAACTGTTATAGACCTTATATCGACATGACTTATCAAGCTACTGGGGTCTGACGTTTACCACCCCTAGGCGAGATATGCGACATATCAGATGAACAGACCGGACTATACGGTAAGTGTTGCTGGTTGGATTCACAGGAGTGTGAGCGGGCTTGCTCGTCGATCTTCTGATCGCTCAATACCCGGGTGGCCATTACGTTTAGCAGATCGCTTGCGGCTTGTGGGTGTTTGATATGATCATCACCTGCTGCCGGCGTATTGACGAGTCTTTAGAGTCCTACACAGAGGTTTCCTGGCTCAAGCGAAACGAAATAGGAGCGCATATGAGATATGTGCGGGACCGAGAATAATGCCAGTATGTGATACTGTATTCGATTCTCGCGATTTGTGACAGTGATCGGTTATATGCGATATAGCCAGGTTATCAGATCAAGTGTTGATTCGATAAGTTGTTACTATTGATATTTGTCGGTTATATGCGATATGACCGGATCGTTAAATCAAGTGTTGATTTAATGATTTAATGTATAATTATATATTTGATATATTACTTTACATTAACTAGTATTTGTTCACTTAAGATGGATTTTCTCACTTGATGTGCACATTGTATATATGATATTGTTTTGTGCACTAGTTTGTATCATATTTGATGATGCATGCAAACTTGGGTGTGTATGATTAAACCATGGTTATGTTAATGGTTAGGGTTTTGATTTACTTATTTATTTATTCTCTTAATTCATTTTTAGCAAAAAGAGAAATGGTGGCTTGCTTTGTTTTTTAGTTGAAGCTTCATGAAGCTTTGAAAAAGTCTACCATTTTTGTTTCATGCTAAACCTAACCATTCACCTAACCTTAGTTTATTCTCTACACTAAACCATGGTTACTAATATGATAAGAATGACTTTATTTTCTTTATGGATAATTCTTATCATATTATCATCTTCTTCTTCAAGAAGAAAGAAGCTTGCTAGCTTCAATGGTGAAATGAGAAAAAGAGTGTGAAATCCAATTCTAAAGTGAACCCACTTCCTATTTCTTCATCCTCTACCACTTGCCAAGTAGTATAGGGTGTTTTCTTCACAAGTTTCATGACTTGGTGAAGTTGGATCTTGATCTTGAGTTGCCTCGATGTAGATCATCTTCGGCATTGAAGTCGACGACCTAGCCCGCCCATTTCTCCGATGAAGCCGACGCTAGAGCCCGGGATCCGATGATCGCAGCGAGGGGACATCATCACGGAGCTATGGAGGTGGAGGACCGGATCTACAAAGATTGTATTTCCCGTTCACTCTTAGTTAAGTTGTTAACTAGTTGCATGTTTCGCCTAAACTCTAGTCAACGATCGCATTAGGGTTTCTCGGCACCGGAAATTTTTGTTTGGCATGGTTGATGCCTTGTGGAACCTCTTGAGTGTGCCTAGGAACCCTACAGTATCGGGATCCAACTATCTCATAGAAGGTATGCAATCTCATTGCAAATTTCAACACTTGAAATTCCCGATAATATTTTGCCCCAGGCAGCTTATGACCTTGGCTAAGGTCAACAAATCATAAGTGCTAGCCAAGTTCAACCCGTCATTTCCCGATTGAATTAAACCCACCCGCACGACCCTCGGCTAAGGTCAACAAAGTCGCATGACTACCCTAACTCAATCGCATCATATGCTTATACAGATAAGCACTAATCAGCTACCGCACACTACGCCTTGGCTAAGGTCAACAAACGTAGCACGAATACTAATCGGTACTTATCTGAAATGACGGAGGGCTACGACAGGTTTTTAAGAAAACCATTTGCATAATGAACTTGATATCTTTGTAGAATCGAGTGATTTTTAAATGGAGTGTTTTTTAGGCTTTTCTAGTTTTGCTAAAGGGGTCACTCCCGGTGAAGGGATCGTCGGCCCTTTCCTCATCAAATAAGGTGCAGGGTATATCATATATACCACTATGCAAAGCAAGTACTATAGAAGCAATCAAAAGACAGACCGAGTTTGTAGCATCTGCTAGTTTCACTAAAGAGGTCACTCCCGGTGAAGGGATCTCGGCTCTTTCCTTATTGAATAAGGTGCTGGATGTTCTACAAGGAACACCGCTATGCAAAGCAAGAACTAGAGCTACATGTTTTTGAGACAAGTTTCTACAACATCTTTGGGTTTCTTTTAGTTTCATTAATCTCATTAATGAAGTCCCATTTTATTATGCTTCACAAGCAACACATTTGAAACGAAATCTGCAATATAACATATATCTCATATATATAATATAAACATTCGTCTCAGGTAGTAATATGATCTCATCACAGAACATTGCAGCAGAAGAACATATATGAAATATTGGATATACTAGGACGTCCGCGTTTTCAATACGAGCCTGTATAAAACACGGATTCCACGGTCGTGATGAATAGCCAAACCCACATCCCTAGACCCCTAAGAGAGCGGCAAGCAACACAGCCAATTCTAGGGTTAGGAGACCCGGTCTCGACTCCTCGAGATGGTCTCCCACTGGACCTCAGAACCCGGTTACTTGTGCTCCCCGCCTTGGGTCTACCTAATGCGGAAAAGTAAATAATATACAATGGTGACATCATCCTCATCCCGGAAGTGCCCCAATAAAAGAATATTACATACAAATGAATTTTACATGAATGAAAAAGAAAAAACTCTCATTTCACATAAAACCCCGGCTATTCAGAACGCGACGATCCAATATAACATATCACAGCAACACATAATATCTCATATCATCAACGTAAGCAAGTATGCGTATTCCGATTGTTGTTGATGTATAGCAACGAAGCCGGCGATACACCACATACTATGCTTACGGTCACAGAAAAGAAAGTGTAAAACTACAACAGTTGGAATCCGCAACCTCCTTAGACATCGCATGCCTAACCAAATGAATTCCTTAGACATCGCATGCCTAACAATTATAAACCCCACATTTTAGTCTCATTCTCGAAAACTCTTTTCAATATCAAGTCGGGCAATTCAACAAGATTCCCGACATCCTGATCGAATGCTCATCGGAAACTTTAGTAGACGGCCACACCCCCGGATGCCGTCGACGAAGTGCACTAAGGCGGAACACCGCTGCCGCAAGCACCCGAACAGATGCTTTTGGCGACGGGGTTCTCCTACGGTCACTTGGTCGGGGCTATGGGGCATCGCTGTCTATTAAGTTTACCCGGCGAGTATCCGCGTACATTTTGTGATTGTGACGGACTTTTGATCGCATCAAAATTCCGTGGCAACCGATCAATTGAGACTAAACGGCTAGATTTATAACATTCAAATTAGTTATCTCATAACTACATGTGGATTCCAAATATTGTATCACATTCCAGATAAATAGACAATGTTAAACTTTCCGATCGAATAATCAAACACCCAAGATTTCCCCAATTTATCTCAACACTTGAAATCAGTTTAGAAACATCCATCAAATGCCACAATATCAATGGTCCAGCCGTAGAAGGGTCAAGCCAACGCCTCACATGTGGCACGCCGTACTGCCACAAACCCTAAGGTTTAGAGGCAGTTCAAGATGGTCACATAATCGAGTTAAGGTTTGTTGTCTTCTACAGGGTCCACCGCGTTACTTGCACGACATAGAAAGTTTCAAACTCGAGAAAAAATCCAACTTTTGAAAAAATTTCCGACAGGGGAAAAAGTGAGTTGTTGATATCCGTTCGAACTTTTTAACAGTTTCTAAAAATTATCCGGAAAAGAACTAAACAAAGTTAAATTATCCGATCGAATCAACGAGTCCCCAATACAATCCAGATAACTCAACACTTGAGTAGAATTAAAAACTTCCCAGAAAAAAATAACAAGAAAGGACCTAAGAATAAATATATGAAATACGAGGGACCAAATCATAATTTCGGCCGCGGAACCGCCGCCAAACCCTTGGTTTGGCCGCGGTTCCGCGATCATTTGACCGCATTAATGGTCCGTACTTCACAGTAATTCTTAGTTTTTCCTGCTTTATTTTCTGAGTATTTTTAATCCATAAAAAATCACATTTTTGAAAAAAAATCCAGAGAAGGGTTTATATCGGGGTTTACGGGTTCGATCGGAATTTAAACTTCACCTAGACTTCGCCTAAAGCTCTAGCTTGGCTCTGATACCACTGTAGGGTTGCTAGGCATGCTCACAAGGTTCTACGAGGTATCAACCATGCCCGATTAAAAATTTAGCCGTGCCGAACAACCCAAAACCGGATCTTTAAACTAAAGATTAGGCGAAAACAAGCATGTTAAACTCTTTAACACTAAGTGAGAGGGATTACAACCTTTGTAGATCTGGTCCTTCACTTCTTAAGCTCCGTGTTGAGGTCCCTTCGCTGCGATCATCGTGTTCCGGACTCTCGAGAGGCTTCTCGAAGAGAAAGATGCAGTCTTGCTTCCGATCTTCGATAACATAGATGATCTACCTTGAAGTTTCGTTAACACAAGCTATCACTCATGAAATGATGTGAACACCCTCATCTAAATGGCAAGGATAGATGAGGATGATGAAGTAGGATTTTTGCTCTCATTTGTTTTCTTATTCTCACTCATTTTTCATCACTTAGAAAAAGCTAGAAAGCTTTTTCATGAAAAGAAAGAAGGAAGAAGATGAACCATCAATATGAAACCTTTTGTGATGAATAATGAAAGGATAAATATGATAATTAATGCAACCATGGTCAACTAAACCTATGTAGAGAATTAACTAGGGTTAGGGTTTGGCTTGCGTTAAAGCATGAGTCATAACAAAATATCTTTCACAAAACAAAACTAAACCTTCTAGAATCATCTAGAATCTGTAGGGTGTTTTTCGTCACCCCATTGAGATGGGAATACGCGCACGCTTGTCATGCGTACTACAGATTCCCCCTGCCTAGGGTAGGCTGGGTTTTAATGATTGTGGGGATCCGAATCTCCGGCAGCCGCGGACTAAGCTGCCGTTAATTACCCCTCGCCTTTGGGGCGAGGGAACCTCCGATTAATGGGTTAAACTGGTCATGCGAACTCAATGTGCGGTGTGCGTGTGTTTTGTTTGAAAAGGGGGTTTTGGGTATATCGGGAGCCACGCAGAGTTTTTACGGGGGTCCCGCTACCCGGATAGCGGGCTGGGGGTCAAGGGGGCTAGCAGCCCCCTTGCGGGGTTCGGGGCAGCGCCCCGGCCCGAAAATTTTTTTGAGGGGGAGAGTGTGGCGGAGTATGTGTATGTGTACATTTGTATACATATGTATATATATACATGTATATATAAGTAGAGAGGAAAAAGACATCCAAAGGATGCGTGGAGCCAGCGCCTAGGCGCTTGAGCGCGAGCGCGCCACGTGTCGGTACGTGGGCGCTTTGCGCTCGAGCGCAGAGTGCTGGAGCGCAACGCGCCACGTGTCGGCACGTAGGCGACTTGCGCTCGAGCGCTTGCGCTTGAGCGCAAGCGCGCCACGTGTCGGCATGAGGGCGACTTGCGCTCGAGCGCTTGCGCTGGAGCGCAAGAGCGCCACGTGTCGGCACGAGGGCGACTTGCGCTCGAGCGCTTGCGCTTGAGCGCAAGAGCGCCACGTGTCGGCACGAGGGCGACTTGCGCTCGAGCGCTTGCGCTGGAGCGCAAGCGCGCCACGTGTCGGCACCAGGGTGACTTGCGCTCGGGCGCTTGCGCTGGAGCGCAAGAGCGCCACGTGTCGGCACGAGGGCGACTTGCGCTCGAGCGCTTGCGCTCGAGCGCTTGCGCTCGAGCGCTTGCGCGCCACGTGTCGGCACGTGGGCGCTCTGCGCTTGAGCGCCGGCAGGAAAAAGAGGCTTTTAGCCTAAAAAAAAAAGATTTCTCTGATGAGAAATCAAAGAGGAGTTGGACTCCTAAGTGTTCTTCTTCTTCTTCTTCTTCTTTTTCTTTTTTGGGGGGGAATTTAGTGAAAGATGTTCTTCTTCTTCCTCCTATCGCTTGGCCGGATCTTGAAGATCAAGAAGAGGAGATTTTAAAAATCACTCCTTTTTGAGATCTAATGGAAGATCTGAGTTCCCCTTTGTGGGTTTTGTGGTGGAAAACTACTTAGTTTTGGAAAAGAAAGAGTAAAACTCTTGATTTAAATTCAAAAGAAAATGAAAAGGTTTAGAACCTTGAAGATGGAAGAAAAGAGCTCAGCTCTAAGACTTGTTTTTTTTTTTTTAGAGAGAAAAAGTTATTGGGATATTTCATTATCCTTGCCTTTATAGGCTATACATTTTACACATAGCCCCTTGGGCTTCACAAAATGGCATTTTGCCTATCCCATGGCTCATGTGCCATTTCTTTTTGCACATAAGCCATGGGCTTTACAAAAATTTGGCTTTATGCCTATTTTTTCTTACATTTATCCAAAAATAAAATGAAAGAAATACAACAAAATTATTTATTACGAAATTTTTATCTTGGCATGGGTGGAGGCCGGCCGCTTCATGTTCTGGCTCGACCCGGGCATAGGCCCACTGGATCTGGGCTTGGGCCCACTTGGCTTGGGGTTGACTTTGATTTTGACTTGGTCAACCGGGGTGTAAATTTTTACCCCAACAAATTGCCCCCCCATCAATAAATGCACACCACATATGTGGGTCGTGTGCATGGAATTGATGGATCTTCTTTTACCTGGAGGCGACCTGATTTGGTTCCCGCTTTTTGGGAAGCTGGCACTGCCCTTTTTACGACATGGACGGTCGTTGCTTGACATGACTCTGAGATGGAGTGTCCGTGATAGACGTTTCCCCTGGCCCGGATTGATCTGGTTCCCGCTTTGTAGGAATCCTGCGCTGCCCTTTTTGCGACTTGGACGGTCGGTGCTGCCCTTTTAGCGACGTGGACGGTCGGTTCTGCCCTTTTTGCGACTTGGACGGTCGTTGCTTGACATGACTCCGAGATGGAGTGTCCGTGATAGACGTTTCCCCTGGCCCGGATTGATCTGGTTCCCGCTTTGTAGGAATCCTGCGCTGCCCTTTTTGCGACTTGGACGGTCGGTGCTGCCCTTTTAGCGACGTGGACGGTCGATGCTACCCTTTTAGCGACTTGGACGGTCGGTGCTGCCCTTTTAGCGACGTGGACGGTCGGTGCTGCCCTTTTAGCGACGTGGACGGTCGTTGCTGCCATTTTAGCGACTTGGACGGTCGGTGCTGCCCTTTTAGCGACGTGGACGGTCGTTGCTGCCATTTTAGCGACTTGGACGGTCGGTTCTGCCCTTTTTGCGACTTGGACGGTCGGTGCTGCCCTTTTAGCGACGTGGACGGTCGTTGCTGCCATTTTAGCGACTTGGACGGTCGGTGCTGCCCTTTTAGCGACGTGGACGGTCGGTGCTGCCCTTTTAGCGACGTGGACGGTCGGTGCTGCCCTTTTAGCGACGTGGACGGTCGTTGCTGCCATTTTAGCGACTTGGACGGTCGGTGCTGCCCTTTTAGCGACGTGGACGGTCGTTGCTGCCATTTTAGCGACTTGGACGGTCGGTTCTGCCCTTTTTGCGACTTGGACGGTCGGTGCTGCCCTTTTAGCGACGTGGACGGTCGTTGCTGCCATTTTAGCGACTTGGACGGTCGGTGCTTGGTTTGACTTGCCCTTCTTCTTGCACTGTCAGGGGTAGACTTGACTTGCTCCGCTTCTTGCGGTGTCGGAGTGGAAGTTGACTTGTTAATTTTGATTTGGGTTGACATCAGCATCGCTATACTGGAATATGGTACCAGGAGCGAATCATCATCTGTCATGGAGAGGATTTTGGGATTTTGGTTTTTTTTTTTTTTTTTTTTTTTTTTTTTTTTTTTTTGGCATCTGCATTGCTGCACTGGAATAATGCCAGGAGCAACTCATCATTTGCCCCGAGAGGATTTGGGAGAAATTGGGATTGTTCTACGCCCGTGGATTGTATACGGTTTTACAGGATGTATGATCCAGACCGTAGGGCCGGAAAAATTTCGAGACTTTGTCGGCGTCTGCATCGCTGCACTGGAATATGGTACCAGGAGCGACTCATCATTCGCCGTTGGGGATTGAGATTTGGAATTTGGTTGGCGTCTGCATCGCTACACTGGAATATGGTACCAGGAGCGACTCATCATTCGCCGTTTGGGGACTTGGAATTTGGATCTTGTTTGGCATCAGCATTGCTGCACTGGAATAATGCCAGGAGCAACTCATCATTTGCCTTGGGAGGACTTGGGATTTGGGTTTTTGGTCGGCATCAGCACCGCTAACACTGAAGCGAAATGCCAGGAGCGACTCATCATTTGCCGTTGCCCGTTGGGGAACGATGGCTTAGGAGATAGGTTTGGGTCCCTACCACCCAAGGCTTTTCAATTTTATGGACCGTGAGGGTCCCATAAAAGCATTTTCTCCCTACGAGTCGTAAGGATCCCGCAGGTGTATTTTCTCCTTAGGAATCGTGAGGATTCCTAAGTGTGTTGCTCCTTTGTGAGTCGTAAGGATCTCACGCAGGGGTTTTCTCCTCACAAGGTCGAGAGGACTTTGTGAGTGTGTTTCATCTCTTTTCACGAGTTTGCGCCCTTTCGGGTTTTCACAGACTCGCCGGTAGTCCTGCTGTTTTTACTCACGGAGCCCTTTCGGGTTTTCATCCGTGCCCGTTTTGCTTGTGGAAATACCGTTTTTTTTTTTTTTTTTTTTTTTTTTTTTTTTTTTTTTGCCGCTGGTGGGACTTTAAAGTAGTCTCACCGGCAGGATTTGGGAGAAATAGGGATCATTTACACCCGTGGATTGTATACGGTTTTGCAGGATGTCTGATCCAGACCGTAGGGCTGATGTGCTCAATTCGCCTGCGACTTGGAGCATTCACGTGTAGTATTTCTTGAGATATCGGCCATTGATGGGTGGCATGGGCCTTTCTCCCTCGGCACTTATTAGTTGGTAGGATCCTCCGTCAAACACTTTCTCGATGACGTATGGTCCTTCCCAGTTTGGCTCGAATTTTCCCTTGGCATGTCGATTGGGGATAATCGGTCTTTTGAGGACCAACACCAATTCACCTTTCTTGAAGGCGCGGAGACGGGTTATCTTGTCATAAGCCCGTGACATTTGGGCTCGGTATAGCTCCAGATTTTGTTGCACCGCGAGCCTCTTTTCTTCGAGGGCATCGAGTTCTTCAAGTCGAAGGAGCACGTTTTCTTCCTCCGTCAACTCATGTTGGACGGCCATTCTTAAGCTCGGAACTTCAACTTCGAGGGGGAGGACCGCCTCCACTCCGAAGAGCAATGAGTATGGAGTGGACTGAGTTGGAGTACGGTGCGTGGTACGATATGCCCACAATGCCTCGTGAAGCTTGAGATTCCAGTCTCTCTTGTTGGCTGACGCATTTTTCCTTAGGAGCTTGCATAGAGTCTTATTGAAGGCTTCGGCTAGCCCATTGGCTCTTGGATTATAGATGGAGGAATACCTCCAGTCTATCTTGTGCTGAGTAGCGAATCTTGATACATTGAAGCTCTTGAAAGAAGGCCCGTTGTCAGAAATGATTCTTCTTGGTGTACCGAAGCGGTATAGAATATTATGCTGGAAGAATGTCAGAATATCCTTTGTCTTGACTTCTTTTAGCGGGACAGCTTCAGCCCATCTGGAGAAGTAGTCCGTCGCGGCCAGTATGAACCGGTGGCCTTTAGATGACGGAGGATCAATTGGGCCAACAATGTCGGTGCCCCAAACTTCGAAGGGCCACGACGCCACTGTAGGATGCAATGGGTTGGGATGCTTGTGAATAAAATCACCGTGAATTTGGCAGATATAACATTTCTTTGCATGCTCTCCGCAATCCCGTATCATGGTGGGCCAGTAATACCCAAGCCGTTTGATTTGAAGTCGCATCTTGGGGCCAGATTGGTGAGCACCGCAAACGCCCGAGTGGACATCTTTCATGACCTTTTGGGCTTCGGCCAATGACAGACACCTGAGCCAGAGTTGGTCATATGACCTGCGGTATAACGTGTCATTTACAAACACGTATCGGAGAGCTCTTTTCTTCAGCTGAATCCTCGCAGATTTTTCTTCGGGCAGCTTGTCGTATCGGAGGTACTCTATGAAGGGTTCTCTCCAATCGGGCTCGTCTTGGATGATCGAAGCTTCTTCCGCAGGACTGATCTTCTGTTCCGCGTTTTCCTCTTCTCGTAGAGAGACTGGGGGTAGAATTTGCCGGCTCCTGACTGTGATCAGAATTTCGTCCATTTCAGGATCAGCCAGTTCCTTGGCCAAGCGAGCGAGTACATCAGCCTTTCCGTTCAACGCTCTAGGGACTCTCGTTAGTTCAATATGAGTGAACCGTTTCATGAGTTCCACCACTCGACCTCTGTACCGTGCTAACTCGGGTTTATATATCTTATAGTCACCGCTTACTTGGTTGACGACGAGCTGGGAGTCACCGTAAACTCGTAGCCGACGGATTTCCATTTCTATGGCGAGCTCCAAACCAGCTATCAGAGCTTCATACTCAGCTTCATTGTTTGTCCGAGGCTCGGTGAGAGCAAAAGAACGCCGTAGGGTTCCCATTGATGGTGTGATGAACACCAATCCTATCCCTGCTTTTATCTCCGGGACGCTTGATTTACTGGAGGTTCTTATCGATGAAGCCCCATCGAAGTAGAGCTCCCAACATGGCTCGTCATTCTCGAGATGCAGCACTTGTTCGTCGGGTAACTCACAATTTAGCGGCGACCCTTCTGGTATGGGATGAGCAGCGAGAAAGTCTGCAAGAGCTTGCCCTTTTACTGCTTTCTGAGGAGTGTAAACTATGTCAAACTCAAGTAGCATGACAGCCCATCTTGCCATTCTGCCGGCTAGGCTTGCTTTGGTCATCAAGTGTTTGAGCGGGTTGACCTTGGAGATCAGCATAACCCGATGAGCGAGCAGATAGTGCCTCAGCTTCTTCACAGCGAATATTAGAGCCAGGCATTGCTTTTCGATTGGGGAGTAGTTGTGTTCCGCCCCGACTAGAGTTCGACTGAGGTAGTAGAGGGCATTTTCTTTTCCTTCCTCGTTATTCTGGGCAAGGAGCGCACCGAGTGACTCGTCCAACGCGGCAGTGTAGAGAATCAGTGGTTTATTTGGAATGGGAGCGGCCAGCACTGGAGGGTGCAACAAGTATTGTTTGATGCTTTCGAACGCTACTTGACATTCGGCATCCCAGATAAAAGGAGCTCCTTTCTTCATGAGCTTTGAGAAGGGCCTACATCTCCCTGATAAATTTGAGATAAACCTCCGTATATAAGCAAGCTTGCCTTGAAAAGATCTTAGCTGCGTCAGACTCTTCGGAGGGGGCATCTCCATGATGGCCTTTATCTTTGACGGGTCAACTTCGATCCCTCGATGTCGGACTATGAAGCCCAGGAATTTTCCCGATGACACGCCAAAAGCGCACTTCACAGGATTCATCTTCAGATCGTATTCCCTCAGTCTGGTGAGAACAGTCCTGAGATCTTGGATATGATCGGCCTTGGCTTTAGTCTTGACGACCAGATCATCAACATAGCATTCGACGACTTTATGGATTAGATCATCAAAGATATTAGTCATTGCCCTTTGATATGTAGCACCTGCGTTCTTCAATCCGAATGGCATTACCTTGTAGCAATATATTCCGATCGGGGTTCGAAATGCTGTGTGCTTCTCATCCTCAGGCGACATCTTGATCTGATTGTATCCAGATGAGCCGTCCATAAAGGTGAACAGTTCGTAATTTGAGGTGTCATCGACCATCATTTCCATGACCGGTAGCGGGAAGTCGTCTTTAGGACATGCCTTATTGAGGTCTCTGAAATCGACACAAACTCGGATCTGCCCATTTTTCTTCTTTACTGGGACTATGCATGCGATCCAGTCTGCATATTTCTCTTCCCTGATGAAGCCGGCATCGATGAGCTTCTTGGTTTCCTCGATGACCTTTTCTTCCAACTCCCTTCTCATTCTTCGAGGAGCTTGTTTGACTGGCTTAGCATCAGGAGATATAGCCAGCTTATGCACGGCTACCTCAGGGGAAAAGCCAGGCATTTCTTTGTACGTCCACGCGAAGCAGTCGACGAACTCACGCAGCAGGGCAATTATCTGCTCTTTCATTTCCTCCGACAAGAGTGAGCTGATGTAGGTCGGCCTTGGATTATCGGGCGTTCCTAAGTCAATCTCGGTTAGCTCATCAAAGGTTGCTTGTCCGCCATCTTCGAGCTCTTGAGGAGCTTCTTCTGGCTCGGCTATCTCGTCATCATCATTTGATCTTTCGCTGGCCTCACCAACATGGATCATGTAGCACGCTTTGGGATCAGGTTGAATGTAGCCTATGCCCCGTCTATCTGGAATCCGTCCATCGATGAGTGCTCGGACCTGGGGAGGATACCATAGCCCTTCGTAAAACTTTGCTTCGGACTCCGTTTGATATAACCGGCATCCGCACTTCTTAAAGTATTCCCGCATCTCGGGCGCATAGTATCTGGGATTGAGGACGGCTCTTATGCCTCTCTCATAGGGAAGGCACGCGACAGAAAGGTCGTCCGGGTGCACAACGGGGTTTGACCCATAAAACAAGATGCCCTTCTGTCCACTTTTCCTCCCGGGAACGTAGAAAGTTTTCAGCTGGTCCACGGTGGAGATTGATAATGCATCGAGCTCTTTGCACATTTGCTCTGGTACCCTTGTAACGGCTAGGGACCCTTCTGCAACTTCGAAGGTCTCTCGTAGTTTCGCTTGTTGCGTAGGGGTCCAATCTGCACCGCTGTTGCACGACAGGTCCTCCTCCTCTGACTCTTCAGTGTCACTGCCAAGATGAGGGCGGACTTTGCTGCTAGATGGGCCTTCAGTAACAGATTCGTCCGTATCGCTGCCGAAATGAGGGCGAGTTTTGCGGAAGGACGGGCTTCCAGCGTCGGACTCATCAGAGTCGCTGCCGAAATGCGGGCGCACTTGGGTATTTTTGCTTTTGAAAGTGATAGCCGGCGCGGATTTGCTTTTGAGTCTTGGGGCCGTTCTATCTTCAGTTAGTTGTGGCTTAGCATTTTGGTGGTTCGTAAAGTACCGAGAATCTTCATATCGGACTTCATGCACACCGAACGGCTGGATGTCTCCGTCAATGCGTCTTTCTTCGCCATTTTTAGTGTACTTCATGCATTGATGGAGAGTTGACGGAATGATGCCGTAATCGTGGAGCCACGGCCGCCCCAAGAGAATCTTATAAGACGTGTCGGCGTCGATCACGTATATCTTAGCTTCAGTTTGCAGATCCCCGAATTTGATTGGCAGAGCTATAGACCCCAGAACTTGCTGACAATTTTGGTTGAAGCCTTGAATGACAATCCTTTCCCTTGACAGGTGTCGGACGTCCGTTGACAAACTCTTCAGAGTTCGCAAGTTCATGATGTTCACTGAGGATCCCGGATCAATCAATATACGATTAATTCGATCTCCGTCGCTGTACCCGGTCACGTAAAGCGGCCGATTATGCTCTGCCGTTCCCAGTAGCAAGTCTTCATCCTTAAATGTGACTGCGGCGGCATGCAAAGCGTGCTGGGCTTCTTTCATATTAATTTCCGCAAAGTGGGCCTGATACCGCTCGGGGTTTTGTAGAGCGTGGATGAGAACATCTCTAAGCTCCTTAGATAGGACCAAGGCGTCGTAGATGCTCAGGAGAGACGGAAGCTTCCGGAGATGCGCCAAGACATTATAGTCCACCGAGGAAGGACTTATGTTTTCATCAGCCGGTTCTCTGCCATCTTCTTCATTAGTGACTTGTTTTTCCTTCCCTCTTGGGGCGTTGCCCTGATTTGGCGGTAGAGCCCTGCCGCTTCTGAGCTGGATTTGATTGGTCGTTGTGGTGAGCTCCTCGTCCTCTTCCGGAAAACAGAGATCATCCTCGGAGTCGCTGCCAAGACGGATGGCGTAGCAGGTCACTACTGGAATTTCTTCATTGGAGTCTTCTTCTAACTCCTCCAGAATTTCAGCCGCTTGTACAGGGAAGAACTCCTTCAATTGAATCAATGTTCTTTCCTTTTGCTCATATTCTTCGAGGGAATCGATATACTTTTGAATGGTCGATCTCCCTGCAGACTCTTTTTCGCGCCGAGCTGCACTTTTCTTCTTCTTGAGCTTCTTGGATTTTGAGCCTGATGGAGCCGCATTGGCAGCTGGGCTGGTAGGCTTCTTCTGTCCTTCCCATTCCATCCTGGGTTCTTTCCGAAGTAGCTTTATCATCTTCTTCGTCTTATTAGATATGTGCGTACTCCACGGAGGCCGCGATGAGTCAGTTTCGTTTGTCAGGGCAGCGGGTTCGGCTGTCTGCTCCCAGAAGGCTTCAGCTTCCGTCTGTATAAAGTTGGCGGTTGCAACTTGATTGTTCACCAACACGCTTTTGGACAGCTCGATCTCTCCAGCCTTGTACTGTTTCTCGACCCAATCCTTGAAGATATAGCAATCCTCGATCGCATGGCTCACTACTCGGTGGTACGGGCAATACAGGGGATTGTCGGTCATTTTTGCTTCTTGGGGTCTTTTCGACTCCGGCAATTGTAGGCCGTTGTTCAAGGCATCTTTAAATATCTTGCGGACCTTGTCCCTTCTGAAAGAGTAAACCTTGTTTTTTTTCTCCTCTAGGGAAGGCCCATCTCCTCCCAGCAATGGCTTTCGAGACCGGTTGGTTTTGGATTCGCCCGCCCTTCGCTTTTCTTCATTGTCGGAGGCATTGAAGACATTGGTACTGCTGGAACTCCCGCTTCTACGGTTGTCGTCCCGCTTGCTTTTCCAGGTTTTGTCTCTCTGAGAGTCTGGCGGGGACTCTTGCTTCGAGCGTTCTAGCATTTGGACTTTCTTGGTTAGCTCCTGAAATGTCTTGAGGCCCGCCGTACACAAGAATGGGACCATCCAATTGCTGAGGTTCCCAATGAGAAGGCTGACGGACTGGTCCTGCTCCAGTGGCGGTTCGCACTTGACTGTGAGATTGCGCCATCGGGCGATAAAGTCGGTGTTGCTTTCATTCTTCCCCGGCTTGGTCCTCACAAGGTCGGCAATGGAGATTTTATCACTGACACTCATGAACCTCTGCCGAAACAGGGACTCCATTTGGGCAAAGGTAATGACGGACCCATCCGGTATACTCGCATACCAGTCGAAGGCGACGCCGGTCAGGCTGTTGACAAACTGACGAAGAAGGAGCGCATCGTTGCCCCCTGTATTTCCGCACGATGCTTTGAAGTGGGCGACGTGCTGGTTTGCATTCCCCGTTCCATCAAATCTTCCGAACTTAGGAATGACGTAGCCGCTTGGGAACTCAATCAGATCGTACTGCGCGGGATATGGCCGCCCACTACTGCCGATTTCTTTCTGAGCTTCAGCTTCGGCCACCAATGTTTTAACCTTGCTGGTGACCAAATCCATTATCCGATCCTGTGTTAGCGGGATAGTGCTATCTGGGGCCAAGGCGTCCCCAGAAGCGGAATGTAGCCGGCTTTCATTCGGCTCGACCAGTCTTGGTCCCAAAGGAACAGGCATTGGCTGCCTCGGATTGTCATCACCCGGCTGATTAGTAGCGGCTTGTGCTTGATTAGGAGGCGCTCGAGCAATTTGAGTCGTAAGCTGCATCACCACGTTCGTTAAGTCGTCAATCTTTGAATAGAGCTTGGCCATCTCTTTATCTTTGCTCCTGAGCTGTTTTCGAAGTTCTTGAAGCAGCTCTTGCTCCGCGGTCCTAGGGCGGAAAGTCGGCTCTTCCTCGCCGTCCGAGCTCGACTCTGCATGGATCGAGGGGTCTATCTGCCTATCATCCTCATCGAGAGGGTCTTCTTCATCCAGCAGGGGCGGCTGTTCTTGGGCGACGGCAACCACATTCAGGCTAGATTGGGCTTGGGATGTGGTGGCCGCGTCCTTGCTTTTGCTGCGAAGGTTGTCGCTGGGGCGCCCGCCCGCCATATAGACCGTATGGACGATATATCCGGCCGTCTTTCTATCATTGGCAGCTGATTTCACGGATCGCTGTCTTGACCCGCTTGCTTCGGTAGCCGGTAGTCGATTGAAGGCGGCCGGCCTAACCAGGTTCTTGAATGGTGCTGGCGCTTCTTTTCTGGGTTTGCCCCGCTGCTTTCGCGCTGCACAGAGTGCTTGATAGACTCTTGAAGAGACAGTGTCATACTTTTTCTGTTGGGGCCGGGACACGTCTCTTTGTGGCATTGTTCGGACCGCTGTCTTCTTGATTCTGGCGGTCATGGCATTTTTCTGAACCCACTTCAGGGGCTCGAAGGAATTGCTAATTCTTACGTCCGACTCGGCCGTCGTCGCCGGGCAACCCTGCACTTGGAACTTCGCACGATTCCATTTGGCCGAAGCCTTGGCCCTCTTGTTGGCTCGATACCTGAGCCGCTTCTGCCTTAACTTTTCTGTTCTAAGCACCTGGCAGACTTCGGCTTTTTGGGAAGATGCCGCAGACCAGTTGATGGAGGGCCTTGGAGATACGCCCGATTGTGCATTTGTTGGAGTCATCGCCTGAGCTCGTCCGCGACATTTGATGTTGCCCTTCGCATCGGAAGTCTTGCCTCCAGCTAGAGCACCAGGGAGTCGTTCAGATAGCGTCTTGAGTTTCGGTTGTGGTGCCTTGGCGATCACGACATTCGGCCTCTTTCCCCTTGAGACCGGCTTGGCCACCTGTTCCGCCGGGATCTCCGCCAGATGAGCGCTTCCGGCAGGGTAGATGATGACAGAGCCAAACTGGCGGGGCGGTTCCTCCCATTGTCGACTGAGGCTTGCGGGGAGAACCACACGAGCGTTGATCTTGACCACGTACGGAATCGGGGTCGCTTTGGAAGTTGAATTCGTCTGGGAAGACATTGTCGTCGAAGGTTGATTGCTGCACGGAAAAAAAAAATTTTTTTAGTATAAGCAATCGATATGTATATTGATTGAGTTCGTATGAACGTTTAACCCGAAATATGGGAGGAGAGATTTGTCCCACCGGGCGTGCCAGAATCTGTAGGGTGTTTTTCGTCACCCCATTGAGATGGGAATACGCGCACGCTTGTCATGCGTACTACAGATTCCCCCTGCCTAGGGTAGGCTGGGTTTTAATGATTGTGGGGATCCGAATCTCCGGCAGCCGCGGACTAAGCTGCCGTTAATTACCCCTCGCCTTTGGGGCGAGGGAACCTCCGATTAATGGGTTAAACTGGTCATGCGAACTCAATGTGCGGTGTGCGTGTGTTTTGTTTGAAAAGGGGGTTTTGGGTATATCGGGAGCCACGCAGAGTTTTTACGGGGGTCCCGCTACCCGGATAGCGGGCTGGGGGTCAAGGGGGCTAGCAGCCCCCTTGCGGGGTTCGGGGCAGCGCCCCGGCCCGAAAATTTTTTTGAGGGGGAGAGTGTGGCGGAGTATGTGTATGTGTACATTTGTATACATATGTATATATATACATGTATATATAAGTAGAGAGGAAAAAGACATCCAAAGGATGCGTGGAGCCAGCGCCTAGGCGCTTGAGCGCGAGCGCGCCACGTGTCGGTACGTGGGCGCTTTGCGCTCGAGCGCAGAGTGCTGGAGCGCAACGCGCCACGTGTCGGCACGTAGGCGACTTGCGCTCGAGCGCTTGCGCTTGAGCGCAAGCGCGCCACGTGTCGGCATGAGGGCGACTTGCGCTCGAGCGCTTGCGCTGGAGCGCAAGAGCGCCACGTGTCGGCACGAGGGCGACTTGCGCTCGAGCGCTTGCGCTTGAGCGCAAGAGCGCCACGTGTCGGCACGAGGGCGACTTGCGCTCGAGCGCTTGCGCTGGAGCGCAAGCGCGCCACGTGTCGGCACCAGGGTGACTTGCGCTCGGGCGCTTGCGCTGGAGCGCAAGAGCGCCACGTGTCGGCACGAGGGCGACTTGCGCTCGAGCGCTTGCGCTCGAGCGCTTGCGCTCGAGCGCTTGCGCGCCA
The DNA here is from genome assembly GCA_030015575.1 of Agapanthus africanus. NCBI lineage: Eukaryota > Viridiplantae > Streptophyta > Magnoliopsida > Asparagales > Amaryllidaceae > Agapanthus > Agapanthus africanus. Next base: position 151,711,192 of record JASDDO010000012.1, read on the forward strand.
CGTGTCGGCACGTGGGCGCTCTGCGCTTGAGCGCCGGCAGGAAAAAGAGGCTTTTAGCCTAAAAAAAAAAGATTTCTCTGATGAGAAATCAAAGAGGAGTTGGACTCCTAAGTGTTCTTCTTCTTCTTCTTCTTCTTTTTCTTTTTTGGGGGGGAATTTAGTGAAAGATGTTCTTCTTCTTCCTCCTATCGCTTGGCCGGATCTTGAAGATCAAGAAGAGGAGATTTTAAAAATCACTCCTTTTTGAGATCTAATGGAAGATCTGAGTTCCCCTTTGTGGGTTTTGTGGTGGAAAACTACTTAGTTTTGGAAAAGAAAGAGTAAAACTCTTGATTTAAATTCAAAAGAAAATGAAAAGGTTTAGAACCTTGAAGATGGAAGAAAAGAGCTCAGCTCTAAGACTTGTTTTTTTTTTTTTAGAGAGAAAAAGTTATTGGGATATTTCATTATCCTTGCCTTTATAGGCTATACATTTTACACATAGCCCCTTGGGCTTCACAAAATGGCATTTTGCCTATCCCATGGCTCATGTGCCATTTCTTTTTGCACATAAGCCATGGGCTTTACAAAAATTTGGCTTTATGCCTATTTTTTCTTACATTTATCCAAAAATAAAATGAAAGAAATACAACAAAATTATTTATTACGAAATTTTTATCTTGGCATGGGTGGAGGCCGGCCGCTTCATGTTCTGGCTCGACCCGGGCATAGGCCCACTGGATCTGGGCTTGGGCCCACTTGGCTTGGGGTTGACTTTGATTTTGACTTGGTCAACCGGGGTGTAAATTTTTACCCCAACAGAAAGCATTAACCAAAATCAAATCCTAATCTTATTTAATATCTACTAAACATGTTACATTATTTATCATATCATGTTACAATATTATATATCACATATATAATATTTATTGTAACCAAATAAAATAATACAATTAACATATATCGCATATATATCAATGTAGTACCCAAGTGAGAAAAAGAATCTTTTAGTGAGCTAATATTAGTTAATGTAATTTAATATATCATATATATTATTATACATTAAATTATCGAATCAACACTTGATCCGATAATCTGGCTATATTGCATATAACCGACTAATATTTAACCGTACCGATTCATCGAATCAACACTTGATCTGATAACCCGGCTGATATCATATATCGTGAGAATAGAATACGGTATCTCATATCGCATTATCCTCTGTCCCGCACATATCACATATGTGCCCCTACTCCGTTTTTCCTGGGTCAAGAAACCTCTGTGTAGGACTCTAAAGAATCGTCAATACGCCGGCAGTAGGTGATGACCATATCAAACACCCACAAGCTGCAAGCGATCAGCTAAACGTAACAGCCACCCAGGTATTGAGCGCTCAGAAGATCAACAAGCAAGCCTATACATTCTCCTGTGAATCCAATCAGTAACACTCCCGTACAGTCCGGTCTCGTCGTCTGATATGTCGAATATCTCGCCTAGGGGTGGTAAACGTCAGACCCCAGTAGCTTGATAAGTCGTGTCGATATGAGGTCTATAACAGTTCGAGAAACTACTGATAACACTTACCAGTAAATCTCAGCAACCCTGGCCAGGGATTTCCGGTTATAGCCAATCGAACACAGCACAACATCAACTCCCTATACCGGGAGAGACGAATCCCCTCCTATCGCTCATTGCATCCATGTGATTCGGGACTGTACCCAAAAGCCACCTTTTTGCATGCCCTCTTGGACATGGTATGATGGAAATCAAAGCACAGTGGGGATCACACAAGACTCTATGATGATCTCGGATCAACAGACTACTCTGTACCAGTGTCACCGGAGAACTGCCATCTGATGTGAGGTATAATACCATCTGGGAGTTCTCGGAGAGTCCGTCCAGTGTACCCAGTCTCCAGTGAGCACCCGTACACCATCCTTGATGTCAAACACCGATGGATATGGGATCATCCATCGCCCATCATATAGGTCAAGATGCGTATACGCTAGTCTACTCTGGTGTATCGATGCCATGTCTCGATACACCCTCGACTAGGAACTGTTATAGGATGTACTCGTCGACTACCGTGGCCCCATTAGTATGATCTCATCATAGTCCTAGTAGTCGAGTAGATATCCTAAGTGCTTTATCAACATGTAACATAGAGACAGTCAGAGTACATGTTAAGATAAAGTACAACCAGATAGCATACTATCATGTCGAGCTAGAAAGTCATCCCTATATATGTCCAAGCATCCATTACAATATACATCGTATGTACAGTAATGGCCTCTAGGGTATACATATAACTAACAGTAACCTATTCATGGTCACAAGGTCGCTGCAATGAGAGAGAGAGGGAAAACTTTAGCATGATGCTCTTGCAAGTTTAGAGTGGTTTTTAGTTTATCTAAACAGGATGGCTCCCGCTGTTTCTCGAATCTCTCCTCAAACCATAAAGGAAGAACTAGTCAGGACTATTCTCACCGTACAATACTTGCTTAACCATTCAGCCAGGCCGGTGTCGGTACTTCGAGGGAAGTTTTACGGCGCTTTCGCGAAGTTCTTTAATTAAATAACCTCTTTTCTCTGGGGGCGTAGCCCCGCTAACACCTTTCTCGACACCTACTTGGTTTATAGCATTGATCATTAAGTGACGAATCTCCTAATGAGTAGCGGATACTCACAGTAGGATCGGGATCCAAATATCTTCGTGTGATAAAGCTGAAGGAATCCTACCAAAATTATCACACTCCGAATGGTATGAAACTCTTAGCAAATTTCAGTTTCTTTAGAAACTCCCGATGTGGATTTTTGCCCCATGCTCTTATGACCTTGGCGTTGGTCAAAATGTCATAAGTCACATGTCAAGTTCTATCCATCATTATCTTGTTAATTTGAACCCACCCATACATACCCCTGACGTTGGCCAAATGATAGCACGACTGTCCCAAACCAACTCATCTATCTATGCAACAAATGAATACCCAGCAGCTACCAAACACTGTGCCTTGGCGTTGGTCAAAATACATAGCTTGAATACTACTGAATATCCAAATGAAATGACGGAGGGCTACGAATGGTTTTGGCGAAACCGTGAACGTAGTGAACTTGATATGATCGAAGGAACCTGATAGCTTTTAAAAGGAGTGGTTTAATCTCCGCAATTAAAAAAATATCTTCTCTTTTAAAATAACCGAGTGGTTTCTTTTAAATTGTTCCAACGATTCAACTTTGGTTTATTTTCTTTGCATTATTATAATGCGTCCCATCAATTAACCTATCATTACAGAAAACAACAAAAATACAACGTCATCTTATGCCATCCGCATTCGCCACTGGGCCCCGTCATTCACCCGTTAGGTTACTTAACTAACGACAGAGCGGGGGCTAGGCTAGCGCGGGTGCAAAACATAAGTGACGACTACTAGATATCATATATAGATATTGTACATTCGTCAGATGCAATAATAGGAATTCCAGATCACATATGAACATATTGGATTTGTTACGAATCCGCATTCCTGTTGAGCCTGCAAAGATAGACGGATTACACAGTCGCGATGAATAGCCAAAAACCCACCCTAGACCCCTACGGGTACGGCAAACTACCCGCTAAGTACCCAAAGTGAAGCGGTCTCCCTCAACGACGTGAGTAGGCCACTAAACACTTCAAAGTACCCGGTAGTTTGTGCACCCCACCTTGGGTCTATCCTAGGAGCAGAAAACAGTAAATGAAATAATACAACGGTGGCTACAACCTCAACCCGGATGTGCCCGGCAAAAGAATATTACAACAAATTACAATTTACATTTGAATGAAAGAAACATCCGTCTCACATCCCGGCTATCCATTCACGACAATCCAACAAGTTCACAATCACAAACCAGTAAAATTCATTACAGAAATGTGCAACCCCCTGCTAACCGACATACTAGCAGTTAGGGGAGGTTTACGAACACATTAAACACAACACAGATATAATTAAGTTAGCCAAATATCTTAGAATTTCGATCAAGCAACACAAATGAATATACTCCAAACAATTCTCTGTGCACATAAAATCCGAGCAGAAACAAAACATCCCAGAAAACACAATATCAACACAGAAGAATAACTGAGCAAATTTGGGTTGACTCGGAGTCAACTCGGCCGCGGATCCGCGGCGGATCGCTTGGATCGGCGGCGGTTCCGCAGTGGTATGGCCGATTCACAGTCCTAAATTTCTTCACAATTCTTAAAAAACCTTGCTTGTATTTTTAAGGGTCCCTGAAAAATTTTTAGACCCTGTTTTAAAAACGGCAGAAACTATGTGAAAATGATGCTTTTTCGGGTTCGTTTTTGCGATCGAATTTCTAACGATTTTGCTAACATGTTAGTTATGGTTTAGCTAGGCTCTGATACCAATGTAAGCCGACGTTAGACACCCCACATGATGCGGGGAGGCGGAATAGGTAAACCAATCATTTTGTTTAAGTTAACATCGACTAACTTTACGGATCTTTGCTAAACCCTAACTAACAACTATCTAGAAGTGATTAACTACTATGATAGAAGATTATACCTCAAGATTCTAGTCCTTCTTGTTCTTGTTGTTCACCTCCTCGTCGGCCTCCTCGATGTGATAGAAGATCCACCCGAGAGTTCCTTCTCCAAGTTTTAACCTCTCACTTGAGGTAACTAGATAGCTATAATCGCTAATCAAAGTAACCTAGAGGATATAGAGATGGATTAGGGATCTATTAGTCTTGCTAACCCTTGGTATCTCAACACATGAGAGGATTAGAGTTAGTTATTTGAAGAGAGAAAGCATGAGGAGAGAGAATGTGTTTGTGAGAATTAATATATATCTTGAGTCATTTGGATAAATAATGAAGCATGAAAATATCTAAGTAATAATATATAAAATTATCAACCATGCTTCATTAATTACTTTGAGGTGAATCACATCATGACTCATGATGTAATTAATGCAAATTTCACATCATCTCCTCCACCTCATTAAGCTTAATTCATAAATGAATTAAAACATAATGAGTCACCTTTCTTTTAGAAGCTTCTCGAGTAATTACAAGAATGCCCCTCCCATCCGTAATACACGGAAAATCTGAGACTGTATAAATCCAATAATCCAATACTAGAATTTGGCTTAAACTAAAGCCCGCTAGTAAAAACTGTCCGAACATTGTACGTGCATAAATACACGTATGTGTCCGAACCCTGTCGTAAAACCATACGACCTCTATATCGTTTCTCCTGAAGTAGGGAAACTCCCTGTGTGGGACTCTAAAGACTCGACACTATGCTGGCAGTGGGTTTAACCACAGGCCATAAGCGGTACTAGCTGTACGTAACGGTCCCCAGGTAGATGTCGATAAGAAGGCGGATGAGAAAACCCATCCAAACTCCTACTGAGTCTGATGTGACAATCTCCGTACAGTCTGGTCTGTTCGTCTAAGACTATCGCATATCGGGCCTAGGGAGAGGCAAGCGTCAGTCCCCTAAAAGCTGTATAAGTTGTGTCGGAGTGAAGCCCATTACACCTTGAGAAGCTACTGGAAATCCTACCAGTAAATCTCGTTTGCCCTGGACAGGGACTTTGCGTAATGGCTCTCCAAACACAGCGCGATATCAACTACCAATACCGGGAGAGACGAATCCTATCAAACCGCCACTGCCTCCAAGTGCTTCGGGACGGCACCCAACTGCTACCTGTTTGCACGACTCTTTTGAGCCGTGGTAGGGTAGCAATCTAAGAACAGTAGGAACACACTCGAGACGAAGCAGCCGTGTCAAGTCTGCGGACTATGCTATACTCATATCACCTGGGAACTGTTAACTGACGACGGGTATAATACCAACCAACAGTTCCCTGCGAGTCATGTCTGGTGTACCCGTAACCTAACGAGCACCTATATACTATCTCCAGTACAACGTACTGATGGCTGTGGGACAGACCATCTTCCCAACTGGGATGAGAAGCGTACACACTAGTCTACTCCAGAGTATCGATGCCCTGTCTCTATAATCCTACGACTAGGGACCTAAAAAAGGATGTGGTTGTAGACTACCCATCCCCCACTAGTATGACTGCCATCACAACGCTGGTAGTCAAGCAAGATCCTATGGGCTCTATCAATATGTATTCGCGACATGTTAAAAGAAACATATACGCATATTAAGATAGATATAAACCAAGTAGCATACTACTATGTTGAGCAAGACTGTTAATATAACTGTGAATATCCCAAGCTTCCATTAAATAATATACAAGCTAGTATGATACAATAATGGCCCCTAGGGCATATACACTAACATACCGGGAGAGACGAAACCCCTCCTATCGCTCATTGCCTCCATGTGATTCGGGAATGTACCCAAAAGTCAATGTTTTTCACGTTCTCATAAACATGGTAAGGTGGAAATCAAAGCACAGTAGGAATCACACAAGACTCTATGACGATCTTGGGTCTACAGACTAATCTGCACCAGTGTCACCAGAGAACTCCTACCTGACGATAGGTATAATACCATCTAGGAGTTCTCGGCGAGTCCATTCAGTGAACCCAGTCTCCACTGAGCACCCGTATACCTTCTCTGATGTCAAACACCAATGGATATGTGATCATCCATCGCTCATTATATGGGTCGAGAAGCGTATATGCTAGTCTACTCTGGAGTATCGATGCCTTGTCTCGATACTCTCTCAACTAGGAACTGTTATAGGATTTACTCTTGGACTACCCTGGCCCCACCAGTATGATCTACATCATAGTCCTAGTAATCGAGTACATATCCTAAGGGCTTTATCAACATGTGAGAGCAAGACAGTAAACCAATACGAGTCAACATGTTAAGACAAAGTGAAACCAAATAGCATACTATCATGTCGAGCAAGAAAGTCCTCTCTATATCCAAGCATCCACTATAATATACATCATATGTACAACAATGGCCTCTAGGGCATATATATAACTAACAATCTCCCATTTGCACTAAGGCCAGCTGTTGTAGTATCTCATACCCAACATCCCGAATAGTCTCTCTAATTGTATCTGGGGTATGGCCTTTGTGAGTGGATCCGCAGTGTTTTCCTTCGTGTCAACTCTCCTGACCTCGATCTCGCGGCGATCAACTATCTTCCGGATCAGGTGATACCGCCTCAGAATATGTCTGGACTTCTGATAGGACCTGGGTTCCTTGGCCAAAGCCACAGCTCTATTGCTATCGCAATACAAAGGTATTGGATGCTCAATGGATGGAACCACACCAAGTTCAGTGATGAACTTCTTCATCCAGACAGCCTCTTTGGCAGCATCATTGGCAGCGATGTATTCAGCCCCCATCGTCGAGTCTTCCACGGTATCTTGCTTGGAACTCTTCCAACAAATCTCCCTTCTATTTAGGGTAAATACAAATCCCGAGTGCGACTTAGAGTCGTCCATTTCACTTTGGAAGCTCGAATCGGTAAAGGACTCCACCTGGAGTTCACCGTTACCATACACCAAGAACATCTCCTTAATTCTTCTCAAGTACTTGAGATGTTCTTCACAGCTGTCCAGTGACTCTCTCCTGGATCTTCTTGATACGTACTCACTACACTTAGTGAGTATGCTACATTGGGTCTGGTACATAGCATCGCGTACATGATAGAGCCTACTGCTGAAGCATAGGGTATCCCCTGCATGCGAGCTCTCTCCAAATCAGTCTTTAGAGACATCTCTTTGGAGAGAGTGAGTCTAAAGATCGTGGGTTGGTTACCAAGCTTGGATTCTCCCATACTAAACCTCTTTAGTATGGTGTCAATGTACCTGGATTGGGACAATCCCAGTATCCTTTTAGATCCATCACTATAGATCTTAATTCCCAAAATGCAGGAGGCATCACCTAGATCTTTCATTGAGAATCTATGTGACAAGAAGAGCTTGACTGAGTGCAGCATAGGAATATCATTTCCTATCAAGAGTATGTCATCCACATACAATACGAGGAAGACAACCTTAATCTCTGCAACCTTCTTGTAAATAAAAGGTTCATCTACGTTCTTGATGAAGTCAAACTCTTTGACTACAATATCAAAATAGATGTTCTAACTCCGCGATGCCTGCTTTAACCCGTAGATGGATTTAAGTAGCTTGCACACCTTTCCGCTGCTCCCACTATCTATGAAGCCCTCTGGTTGAGTCATGTATATGCACTCCTATAAATCACCATTTAGAAAGGCGGTCTTAACATCCATCTGCTAGATTTCGTAGTCATGATATGCAGCAATGGCATGTAGGATCCGGATGGACTTATGAATAGCTACTGGAGAAAAGGTTTCGTCATAATCCACACCTGGTCGTTGACGAAAACCCTTTGTAACAAGTCTAGCTTTGAAAGTCTCAACTTTTCCATCTACACCAAGTTTCTTCTTAAAGATCCATTTTCTCCCAATGGGTTTTACCCCTTCAGGAGCAACTTCCAAAGTCCATACTTTGTTGGTGTACATGGATTCCATCTCAGATCGCATTGCATCCATCCATTTCACAGAGTCCCCACTCATGATGTCCTGTTCGAAGCTAGTCAGGTCATCATCTTCCATGATGCAATCCCCGCTCCCACCATCTATGAGAAAACCGTAGTATCTCTCAGGTGGATGAGGAACCCTACTAGATCGGTGGAGCGGCTGAGGTTCATCGGGAACTACTGAATCCTCTGGTTCCAATAAATCATCAGTTGTAGTTTGTGCTGCTGGAACTTCTTCCAGCTTTACCTCTTCGCCACTAATTTCTTTTACAAGAAATTCCTTTTCTAAAAAGGTGGCATATTGAGAAACAAACACCTTTTGTTCCTCACCGTGGTAGAAGATATATCCATATGAATCTTTTGGATATCCCACAAACTTACATAGACCTGATCTTGCTTCAAGCTTTTCTGGATTTTGCTTTTTAACATAGGTCGTACAACCCCATATCTTAACTCGTTTAAGAGATGGTCTCTTCCCATTCCATATCTCATATGGGATGGTAGGCACCGATTTGTTTGGAACTCTATTCAATAGGTATGTGGCCGTCTCAAGCGCATAATCCCAAAAGGAAATAGGTAACTCAGCGGTGCTCATCATAGAGCACACCAAATCCAATAGGGTGCAATTCCTCCGCTCCGATACACCGTTGTGCTGTGGTGTATAGGGAGGAGTAAGCTGAGAGAGAATCCCATTCTCTTTTAGATAGTCCCGGAACTCATTGCTCAAGTATTCTCCTCCTCGATCAGATCGAAGGATCTTAATACTTTTACCCGTTTGGTTCTCTACTTCGTTCTTATATTCTTTGAATTTCTCAAAAGCTTCAGACTTGTGTTTCATCAGGAACACATGTCCGTATCTTGAGAGATCGTCAGTGAATGTAATGAAGTATGAGGCACCATTCCTGGCATGTGTAGACATGGGACCACATACATCACTATGTATCAGTCCCAAGAGTTCTATAACTCTTTCTCCGTGTCCATTAAACGGAGTTTTGGTCATCTTGCCTTTGAGACATGACTGGCAAGTGTCATAAGATAAAAATTCGAACGGATTCAAATATCCATCCTTATGTAACTTAGCCAGTTGTTTCGCATTGATGTGACCAAGTCTACAATGCCACAAGAAGGATTCATTCATTTCTGAACTCTTCCTCTTATGTGTGTTTTGTACATTAAGGACTGTAGTTTGATTGAGAACGTATATGCCATTATTTAACGAGCCTGATCCAATTAACTTTTGATTCAGGAAGATGTTCATAACATTATCATGTACTACAAAATTATATCATTCCTTACTCAATAAAGAAACTGATATAAGATTGTATATCAGGGTCAGAATGTAATAGCATTCGTTCAGAATTAATGTATTACCTTTTGGTAACACAAGGTGATATTCGCCAAAAGCCTTGGCTGCAACATTTGCACCATTCCCTACTCTTATGGAATGATCACCCATTCTCAGTTCCCTACCTTTCTTTAGCCCATGTAACATATTACATATGTGGGATCCCGATCCGGTATCTAATACTCAGGACGTAGAGTGAACTGAGAAACAGTTCTCGATAACTAACACACCTGAAGAAGATGCATCAACATACTTATTATTCGTTTGGGCGGTGTGAGAATCCGGATATTCTCCTATTCCCTGCTCGGACTTATAACAATTATAAGTTGGAGCGGGACCAACGTTCCCCTGCTCAGTATAATAAGCGGGTTCGGTCAATACATCCATATTATTATCTTGATTAAGGCCTGACATGGTCGCTACCTGGAGAGAGAGAGAAGAAAATACTTTAGTGTATGCTCTTGCAAGATTAGATTGGTTATTATCTTATCTAATCAGGATGGCTCCCACTGCTTTTTATCAAATCTTCCTTAAAACCCTAAAAGGTAAGACTAGCTGGGATTAATTACACCTTACAAGTTCGCCAATCTTTCAGCCATGTCACTGTTGGTACTTTGAGGGAGGTTCCCTGTGCTTTCACACGGACCTAATTAAAATAAACCTCATTTTCCTAGAGACATAACCCCGTTAACACCTTTCTAGACACCTACTTGATCGGCTAATTGTCATGTGTAAAACTCTCCCAGGAGTAACACTTACTCGCAGTGGGTATCAGGATCCAACTATCCCATAGACGGTATGCAATCTCATTGCAAATTTCAACACTTGAAATTCCCGATAATGCTTTTACGCCTAGTGACTTATGACCTTAACTATGGTCAACAAATCATAAGCACTAGTCAAGTTCTACCTGTCATTTCTTGATTAATTAGACCCACCCACATGACCCTTAATTATGGTCAACAAAGTCATATGACTGTCCTAATTAATCACATCATATGTTAAATAGGAAAACATCACTCAGCTACCATACACTGCGCCTTAACTATGGTCAACAAACGCAACACGAATACTAAGTACTCTATTTCCTAAAATGACGGAGGGTTACGACAGGTTCTTCAGAAAACCTTTTGCATAATGAACTTGATATCGTTGTAGAAGCAAGTGTTTTTTGAAAAAGGAGTGTTTTTGATGCTTTTACTAGTTTCGCTAAAGAGGTCACTCCCGGTGAAGGGATCTCGGCTTTTTCCTTATCGAATAAAGTGTAGGATATTTCACAAATACCACTATGCAAAGCAAGAACTATAGAAGCAATCAAAAACAAAACCGAGTGAGTTGTAGAATCTGCTAGTTTTGCTAAAGCGGTCATTCCTAGTGAAGGGATCTCGGCTCTTTCTTTATCGAATAAGGTGCTGGATATTCTACAAGGAATACTTGTTAGTTATATGTATGCCCTAGAGGCCATTACTGTACATTGGATGTATATTGTAGTGGATGCTGGGACATATATAGGGAGGACTTTCTTGCTCGACATGATAGTATGCTATCTGGTTACTCTTTACCTTAACGTGTGCATTGATTGTCTCTCTGTTACATGTTGGTAAAGCCCTTAGGATGTGTACTTGACTACCTGGACTATGATGCGGATCATACTAGTGGGGACAGGGTAGTCCATAAGTACATCCTTCAAAGTCCCTAGTCGTGGGTGTATCGAGAAGGGGCATCGATATACCAGAGTAGACTAGCGTGTACCTTCTCGACCCATACAGATGGGCGATGGATGATCCCATATCCATTGGTGTTTGACATCAGAGGAGATATACGGGTGCTCAGTAGAGACTGGGTACACTGGACGGACTCGCCGAGAACTCCCAGATGGTATTATACCTTACGTCAGATGGCAGTTCTCTGGTGACACTGGTACAGAGTAGTCTGTTGACCCGAGATCGTCATAGAGTCTTGTGTGGTTCCCACTGTGCTTTGATTTCCATCTTACCACGTCCAAGAGGGCGTGCAAAACGGTGGTTTTTGGGTACAGTCCCGAGTCACATGGAGGCAATGAGCGATAGGAGGGGATTCGTCTCTCCCGGTATAGGGAGTAGATGTTGCGCTGTGTTCGATTGGCTATAACAGGAAATCCCTGGCCAGGGTTGCTGAGATTTACTGGTAAGTGTTACCAGTAGTTTCTCGAATTGTTATGACCTCACATCGACACGACTTATCGAGCTATTGTTGTCTGACGTTTACCACCCCTAGGCGAGATATGCGACATATCAGACGAACAGACCGGACTGTACGGAAGTGTTACTGGTTGGATTCACAGGAGGGTGAGCGGGCTTGCTCGTCGATCTTCTCATCGCTAAATACCCGGGTGGCCGTTACGTTTAGCAGACCGCTTGCGGCTTGTGGGTGTTTGATATGATCATCATCTGCTGCCGGCGTATTGACGAGTCTTTAGAGTCCTACACAGAGGTTTCCTGGCTCAAGCGAAACGAAATAGGAGCGCATATGAGATATGTGCGGGACCGAGAATAATGCGTGTATGTGATACCGTATTCTATTCTCGCGATGAATGTATCGAATGGTTGTATGTGATATAACCTAGTTATCGAATCAAGGATTGATTCGATAAGCCGATACATTGAATATTAGTCGGTTATATGCGATATGACCGGGACGTTAAATCAAGTGTTAATTTAATGATTTAATGTATAATTATATATTTGATATATTACTTTGCATTAACTAGTATTGGTTCACTTTAAATGGATTTTCTCACTTGGATGTACAAGTTGTATATGTGATAAATTTTTTTGTGCAAATGGTTGTATCATGTTTGATGATGCATGAATGCTAGGTTTTGTGTAAAGAGTTAAACCTTGGTTAACTAAATGGTTAGGGTTTATATGTATATTTATTTATTCATTCTTTTATCTTTTTATTTATTGGAAAAGATAAAAGAATAATACAAAATGGTTGCTTTCAATGGAGAAGCTTGTTGAAGCTTCATGAAGACTTTGACCAAGTGACCATTTTGTCTCATGCTTAACCCTAACTGTTAGTTATATGTATGCCCTAGAGGCCATTACTGTACATACGATGTATATTGTAGTGGATGCTAGGACATATATAGGGAGGACTTTCTTGCTCGACATGATAGTATGCTATCTGGTTGTACTTTATCTTAACATGTACTCTGATTGTCTCTATATTACATGTTGATAAAGCCCTTAGGATATGTACTCGACTACTGGGACTATGATGAGATCATACTTGTGAGGCCACGGTAGTCGACGAGTACATCCTATAACTGTTCCTAATCGAGGGTGTATCGAGACAGGGCATCGATGCACCAGAGTAGACTAGCGTATACGCATCTTGACCCATATGATGGGCGATGGATGATCCCATATCCATCGGTGTTTGACATCAAAGATGGTGTACGGGTGCTCAGTGGAGACTGGGTACACTGGACGGACTCGCCGAGAACTCCCAGATGGTATTATACCATACGTCAGATGGCAGTTCTCCGGTGACACTGGTACAGAGTAGTCTGTTGACCCGAGATCGTCATAGAGTCTTGTGTGGTTCCCACTGTGCTTTGATTTCCATCATACCACGTCCAAGAGGGCGTGCAAAAAGGTGGCTTTTGGGTACAGTCCCGAATCACATGGAGGCAATGAGCGATAGGAGGGGATTCGTCTCTCCCGGTATAGGGAGTTGATGTTGTGCTGTGTTCGATTGGCTATAACCGGAAATCCCTGGCCAGGGTTGCTGAGATTTACTGGTAAGTGTTATCAGTAGTTTCTCGAACTGTTATAGACCTCATATCGACACGACTTATCGAGCTACTGGGGTCTGACGTTTACCACCCCTAGGCGAGATATGCGACATATCAGACGACGGGACCGGACTGTGCGGGAGTGTTACTGTTTGGATTCACAGGAGAATGTACAGGCTTGCTTGTTGATCTTCTGAGAGCTCAATACCTGGGTAGCTGTTACGTTTAGCTGACCGCTTGCAGCTTGTGGGTGTTTGATATGATCATCACCTACTGCCGGCGTATTGACGATTCTTTAGAGTCCTACACAGTGGTTTCTTGACTCAGGCAAAACGGAGTAGGAGCACATATGTGATATGTGCGGGACTGAGGATAATGCGATATGTGATACCGTATTATATTCTCGCGATATTTGATATCAGCCGGGTCATCGGATCAAGTGTTGATTCGATGAATCGGTACGGATAAATATTAGTCGGTTATATGCGATATAGCCGGATTGTCGGATCAAATGTTGATTCGATAATTTAATGTATAATAATATATATGATATATTAAATTACATTAACTAATATTTGCTCACTAAAAGATTCTTTTTCTCACTCGGGTAATACATTGATATATATGCGATATATGTTAAATGTATTATTTTATTTTGTTGCAATAAATATTGTATATGTGATATATAATATTGTAACATGTTATAATTATTAATGCAACATGATTAGAGGAGTTTAAACGAGAATAGGGTTTGATTTGGGTTAATGCATTCTAGATGTTTCTAGATGGTTTTACTTTGTCATGATAAAGATATTTGTGTTGATCTTTATCCATGACTCACACTTAACCCAACCCAAACCCTAACCCTAGTAAACTCTCTACAATGGTTACTGCAACCATGGTTGCATAAATAATTATGATAACTTTTATTATTCATCACAATTCTATTATTGTTCATCTTCTTCTTCATTCTCTTTTCAAGAAAAAGCTTGCTTGATTTTTCAAAGGTGATGAATAATTGTGAGAAAAATATAAATAAAGAGAGCAAAAATCCTACTTCATCATCCTCATCTTCCCTTGCCATTTAGATGAGGGTGTTCACATCATTTCATGAGTGTTAGCTTGTGTTAAAGAAACTTCAAGGTAGATCATCTTAGTATCGAAGATCGGAAGAAAAGGTTGCGTCTTTCTCTTTGTGGAACCTCTCGAGAGTCCGGATCCCGATGATCGCAGTGAAGGGACCACAACACGGAGCATATGAAGTGAAGGACCGGATCTACAAAGGTTGTAATCCCTCTCACTTAGTGTTAAATTGTTTAGCATGCTTGTTTTCGCCTAATCTCTAGTTTAAAGTTCCGTATTCGGGTTGTTCGGCACGGCTAATTTTTAAATCGGGCATGGTTGATGCCTCGTAGACCCTTATGCGCGTGCCTAGCAACCCTACAGTGGTATCAGAGCCAAGCTAGAGCTTTAGGCGAAGTCTAGACGGAGTTTGAAGTCCGATCGAACCCGAAACCCCGAATCCAAATTGCTCTCTGTCCTTTTTTGAAAATTGTGGATTTTTCAACATTAAAAATGCTTAAAAAATTCAGAAGGGAATTCTAAGAATTACGATGCAAAAATTATTCAATGAACAGTGCAAAGCGCGGCGGAACCGCGGCAGAAGCATGCCTTCTGCGGCGGTTCCGCGGCGCAATGATGACGTCACCAACCCATTTTTGCACAGTAACTTCTTTTATTCAGTGCTGAGTTCTCTGGGAATTTTTAATGTTTATTCTACAGTTGAGTTTTCTGGGGTTGTTTTGGGGATTCGGTGTTTCGATCGGAGTATCAGATTTTGTCTATGTGGCTTTCCGGATAACTTTTAGAAACTGTTAAAAAGTTTGAACGGATATCAATAACTCACTTTTTCCCCTGTCGGAAAATTTTTCAAAAGTTGGATTTTTCTCGTGTTTAAGAATGTTCTAAGTCGTGCAAGTAACTCGATGGACCCTCTAGAAGACAACAAACCTTAACTCGATTATGTGACCGTCTTGAACTGCCTTTTGAACCTTAGGGTTTGGGGCAGTACGGCGTGCCACATGTGAGGCGTTGGCTTGACCCTTCTACGGCTGGACCATTGGTACTGTGGCATGTGATGAATGTTTTTGAACTAATTTCAAGTGTTGAGATATATTGGGGAAATCTTGGGTGCTTGATGATTCGATCGGAAAGTTTAATTTTTTCTATTTATCTGGAATGTGATACAATAATTGGAATCCACAGGTAGTTATGAGATAACTAATTTGAATATTATAAATATAGCAGTTTAGTCTCAGATGATCGGTTGCCACGGAATTTTGATGCGATCAAAAGTCCGTCGCAATCACGTAGTGTACGCGGATACTCGCCGGGTAAACTTAATAGACAGCTACACCCCAAAGCCACGACCAAGTGACTGTAGGAGAACCCCGTTGCCGAAAGCATCCGTTCGGGTGCTCGCGGCAGCGGTGTTCCGCCTTGGTGCACTTCGTCGACGGTATCGGGGGTGCGGCCGTCTACTAAAGTTTGCGACGAGCATTCGATCAGGACGTCCGGAATCTTGTTGAATTGCCCGACTTGATATTGAAAAGAGTTTTCGATAATGAGACTAAAATGCGGGGTTTATAATTGTTAGGCATGAGATGTCTAAGGAATTCATCTGGTTAGGCATGCGATGTCTAAGGAGGTTGCGGATTCCAACTGTTGTAGTTTTACACTTTCTTTTCTGTGACCGTAAGCGTAGTATGTGGTGTATCGCCGGCTTCGTTGCTATACATCAACGACAATCGGGATACGCATACTTGCTTACGTTGATGATATGAGATATTATGTGTTGCTGTGATATGTTGTATTGGATCGTCGCTTTTGAATAGCCGGGGGTTTTATGTGAGATGGGAGTTTTTTCTTTTTCATTCATGTAAAATTCATTTGTATATAATATTCTTTTATTGGGGCACTTCCAGGTAGCAGAAGATGTCACCGTTGTATATTATTTACTTTTCCGCATTAGGTAGACCCAAGGCGGGGAGCACAAGTAACCGGGATCTAGGGTCAGTGGGAGACCATCTCGAGGAGTCGAGACCGGGTCTCCTAACCCTAGAATTGGCAGTGTTACTTGCCGCTCTCGTAGGGGTCTAGGGATGTGGGCTTGGCTATTCATCGCGACCGTGGAATCCGTGTTTTATACAGGCTTGTATTGAAAACACGGACGTCCTAGTATATCCAATATTTCATATATGTTCTTCTGCTGCAATGTTCTGTGATGAGATCATATTACTGCCTGAGACGAATGTTTATATTATATATATGAGATATATGTTATATTGCAGATTTCGTTTCAAAAAGAGATGCTTGCGAAGCATAATTAAAATGGGACTTCATTAATGAGATTAATGAAACTAAAAGAAACCTAAGATGTTGTAGAAACTTGTTTTAAAAACTGGTAGCTCTAGTTCTTGCTTTGCATAGCGGTGTTCCTTGTAGAACATCCAGCACCTTATTCGATAAGGAAAGGACCGAGATCTCTTCACCGGGAGTGACTCCTTTAGCAATAACTGGCAAATGCTACAAACTCGGTTTGTCTTTTGATTGCTTCTATAGTTCTTGCTTTGCATAGTGGTATATATGATATATCCTGCACCTTATTCGATGAGGAAAGGGCCGACGATCCTTTCACCGAGAGTGACCCCTTTAGCAAAACTAGAAAAGCCTAAAAAACACTCCATTTAAAATCACTCGATTCTACAACGATATCAAGTTCATTACGCTCAGGGTTTTTTGAAAAACCTGCGTAGCCCTCCGTCATTTCAGATAGATATTATTTAGTATTCGTGCTATATTTGTTGACTTAGTTAAGGCATAGTGTACGGTAGGTAAGTAATGTTTATCTGCTAAAACATGAGATGTGATTGGATTAGGGTATTCGTACGGCTTTATTGACTCAGTTAAGGGTCGTACGGGTGGGTTTAATTCAATCGGGAAATGTACGGGTTGAACTTGACTTGCGATTTATGGTTTGTTGACTTAGTTAAGGTCATAGATCGCTAGGGGCAAAATATTATTGGGAATTTCAAGAGTTGAAATTTGCAATGAGATTGCATACCTTCTATAAGATAGTTGGATCCCGATACCCGCTGCGAGTAAGAGTTACTCCTGGGAGAGTTTTACACATTACAATTAGCCGATCAAGTAGGTGTCTAGAAAGGTGTTAACGGGGTTACGCCTCTGGGAAAACGAGGTTTACAATAATTAGGTTCGTGCGAAAGCACGGGGGACCTCCCTCAAAGTACCGACACTGGCCTGGCTGAAAGATTGACGAACTTGTAGCGTGTAATTAATCCCGGCTAGTCTTTCCTTTTAGGGTTTGAAGGAAGATTTGATTAAAACAGTGGGAGACATCCTGATTAGATATATTAGATAACCAATCTAATCTTGCAAGAGCATACGCTGAGTGTTTTCTTCTCTCTCTCTCCAAGTAGCGACCATATCACGCCTTAATCAAGATAATAAAACGGATATATTGACCGAACCCGCTTTTTTTTACTGAGCTGGGGAACGTTGGTCCCGCTCCAACTTATAATTGTTATAAGACAGAGCAGGAAATTGTGGAATACCAGATTTCCCGTGCCGCCCAAACGAAGAAAGTGCATGTTGATGCATCATCTTCGGGTGTGTTCATTACACAGAACTGTTTCTCAGTATCCTTTACGTCCTGGGTATGTGATACCGGATCAGGATCCCGTATATGTAATCTGTTACATGGGCTAAAGATAGGTAAAGAACTGAGAACGGGTGATAAGTTTCATGAGACAGAAAATGGTGCAAGTGTTGCAGCCAAGTCTATTGGTCACTGTCACTCTGTATTACCAGAATACATTGATTTTGAACGAATGTTATTAGATACCGAACCTGATATACAAAATCATGTCAGTCTCTTTATTAGTAAAGAAAGGATATAATTTTGTATTGTTGGATAATGTTTTGAACATTTCCTATATCAAGAGTTGATCGGTTCAGGCACGTTATCTAAAAGCATTGACGTTCTAAATCAAACTACAGTTCTTAGTATACGGAACACACACAAGAGGAAGAGTTCAGAAATGAACGAATCCTTCTTGAGGCATTGTAGACTAGGTCATATCAATGCGACCCGACTGGCTGAAGTTACATTTAGATGCATATTTAAATTAGTTTGAATTTACATCTTGTGAAACTTGCTGGTCATGTCACAAAGATAGGATGACCATAGCTCTGTTTATTGAAAACAGAGAAAGAGTTGGTGAACTTTTGGGATTGATACATGCTGATGTATGAAAGTCCCCTGTCTACACATGCCAAGATCGGTTCTTTGTACTTCATTACATTCTCTGATAATCTCTCAAGATTCAGACATATGTTCCTGCTGAAACACAAGTCCGAACCTTTTGAGATATTCACAGAATATAAGTTAGAAGTAGAGAACCAAATACGGGTATAAGTATTATGTCCTTTGATGAGATCAAAGAGGAGAATACTTGAGCACGGAATTCCTGGACTATTCTAAAGGAGAATGAGATTCTCTCTCAGCATTACTCCTCCGCATACACCACAGCATGTCGGTGTATCGGGGTGGAGCCATAGCACCCTATGTGATATGGTGTGCTCTATGATGAGTACTACTGAGTTTCCTATTTCCTTTAGGGAGTTATGCACTTGTGAAGTTGCATACCTATTGAATAGGGTTCAAATCAAATCAGTAGCCTACCACTTCATATGTGATATGGAAAGGGAAGAGCCCATATCTTAAGTTGGTTAAGAATTGGGGTTGTCCGGCCTATGTCTAAAAGCAAAATCCGGACAAGCTTGAAGCAAGGTCTGTTATGTAGAACTGGAAATGTTCCAGCTATACAAAATACAACTGATGATTTGGTAGAACCAAAGGATTCAATAGTTTCCAACGAACCTCAGCCACTCCGCCGATCTAGTAGGGTTCCTCACCCACCTGAGAGATACTTCGGTTTCTCTATGACAGTGGGAGCGAGGATTGCATCATGAGATGATGACCCAACTAGTTTCGAGCTGGCCATCAGGAGTGGGACTCTGTAAGAATGGCTGGATGCTTATCGATCTGAGATGGAATCCTTATACACCAACAAAGTATGGACATTGGTTGCTTTATCTGAAGGGTTAAATCCCCATCAGGAGCAAGTATATCTTGAGAAGATTACTTGGTGTACATGGAAAAGATGAGACTTTCAAAGCTAGACTTGTTAAAGGTTTGCATCATAGACCAGGTATGGATTATGATGAAACCTTTTCTAAGGAGCTATGCTTAAGTCCATCCAGATCCTACTTGCCACGGCTACATACCATGACTACGATATCTGGTGGTTGGGTGTCATGACTTCTTTTCTAAATGATGTTTTAGAAGAGAGCGTCTATAAGTACACAGCCAGAGGGCTTCGTAGAAAGTGGGAGCAGCGGAAACGTGTGCAAGATGTTTTATATGATAAAACAGGCATCGCGGAGTTGGAACATCTGTTTTGATGTGGTAGTCAAAGACTTTGACTTCATCAAAATGGTAGATGAACCTTGTATATACGAAAAGGTAGTTGAGAGTATGGTGGTGATCCTCGTAGGGTACGTGGATGGCATACTCTTGATAGGGAAGGAGTTTCCTATGCTACGCTCGGTCAATCTCCGCTTATCACAAGGATTCTCCATATAGGATCAAAGTGATACCTCCTAAATCCTGGGTTTTGGATCTATGAGATAGATCTAAATGGATGTTAGGACACTCACTAGTTGTAGTGAGATGGCATCAATCGATCCTAGGGAGAATCACTGGAAAGGTTCCAGGGTAATAAGGACGACTGAATGTCAGTCGCAGGCTTGCCTATACCCTCAGTGGAGGGACGGTATGTTGGAAGAGTTCCAAGCTAGATACCGTGACATACTAGACGATTAAAGGCAAGATACATCGTTACCAAGGATACTACCAAAGAGGCAGTCTGGATATTTATAAGTTCATGAGATGAACTTCGTTCCTACCATTGTGTAACAATGGAGTTGTGGCTTTAGCCAAGGAACTACCGTCCCATCAGAAATCCAGACATAATTCTTAGGCAGTATCACCTCATCATGGAGATGGTTGATTTCCAGGGAGATCGAGGTTAGGAGAGTAGACACAGAGGACAACAGCGCGGATCCACTCACAAAGGCCCTTTTCCCCGTAGAGACTTTTATGGGATGGTTGAGTATGAGATACTTCAACCGCCGCTAATTGTTGGGTATGCGATACCATAACAGATGGCCCTAGTGCAAGTGGGAGATTGTTAGTTATATATATGCCCTAGAGGCCATTACTGTAAATACGATGTATATTGTAGTGGATGCTAGGACATATATAGGGAGGACTTTCTTGCTCGACATGATAGTATGCTATCTGGTTGTACTTTATCTTAACATGTACTCTGATTGTCTCTATATTACATGTTGATAAAGCCCTTAGGATATGTACTCGACTACTGGGACTATGATGAGATCATACTAGTGGGGCCACGGTAGTCGACGAGTACATCCTAAAACTGTTCCTAGTCGAGGGTGTATCGAGACAGGGCATCGATGCACCAGAGTAGACTAGCGTATACGCATCTTGACCCATATGATGGGCGATGGATGATCCCATATCCATCGGTGTTTGACATCAAGGATGGTGTACGGGTGCTCAGTGGAGACTGGGTACACTGGACGGACTCGCCGAGAACTCCCAGATGGTATTATACCATACGTCAGATGGCAGTTCTCCGGTGACACTGGTACAGAGTAGTCTGTTGACCCGAGATCGTCATAGAGTCTTGTGTGGTTCCCACTGTGCTTTGATTTCCATCATACCACGTCCAAGAGGGCGTGCAAAAAGGTGGCTTTTGGGTATAGTCCCGAATCACATGGAGGCAATGAGCGATAGGAGGGGATTCGTCTCTCCCGGTATAGGGAGTTGATGTTGTGCTGTGTTCGATTGGCTATAACCGGAAATCCCTAGCCAGGGTTGCTGAGATTTACTGGTAAGTGTTATCAGTAGTTTCTCGAACTGTTATAGACCTCATATCGACACGACTTATCGAGCTACTGGGGTCTGACGTTTACCACCCCTAGGCGAGATATGCGACATATCAGACGACGAGACCGGACTGTACGGGAGTGTTACTGTTTGGATTCACAGGAGAATGTACAGGCTTGCTTGTTGATCTTCTGAGCGCTCAATACCTGGGTAGCTGTTACGTTTAGCTGACCGCTTGCAGCTTGTGGGTGTTTGATATGATCATCACCTACTGCCGGCGTATTGACGATTCTTTAGTCCTACACAGAGGTTTCTTGACTCAGGCAAAACGGAGTAGGAGCACATATGTGATATGTGCGGGACCGAGGATAATGCGATATGTGATACCGTATTATATTCTCGCGATATTTGATATCAGCCGGGTCATCGGATCAAGTGTTGATTCGATGAATCGGTACGGATAAATATTAGTCGGTTATATGCGATATAGCCGGATTGTCGGATCAAATGTTGATTCAATAATTTAATGTATAATAATATATATGATATATTAAATTACATTAACTAATATTTGCTCACTAAAAGATTCTTTTTCTCACTCGGGTAATACATTGATATATATGCGATATATGTTAAATGTATTATTTTATTTTGTTGCAATAAATATTGTATATGTGATATATAATATTGTAACATGTTATAATTATTAATGCAACATGATTAGTGGAGTTTAAACGAGATTAGGGTTTGATTTGGGTTAATGCATTCTAGATGTTTCTAGATGGTTTTACTTTGTCATGATAAAGATATTTGTGTTGATCTTTATCCATGACTCAAACTTAACCCAACCCAAACCCTAACCCTAGTAAACTCTCTACAATGGTTACTACAACCATGGTTGCATAAATAATTATGATAACTTTTATTATTCATCACAATTCTATTATTGTTCATCTTCTTCTTCATTCTCTTTTCAAGAAAAAGCTTGCTTGATTTTTCAAAGGTGATGAATAATTGTGAGAAAAATATAAATAAAGAGAGCAAAAATCCTACTTCATCATCCACATCTTCCCTTGCCATTTAGATGAGGGTGTTCACATCATTTCATGAGTGTTAGCTTGTGTTAAAGAAACTTCAAGGTAGATCATCTTAGTATCGAAGATCGGAAGCAAAGGTTGCGTCTTTCTCTTCGTGGAACCTCTCGAGAGTCCGGATCCCGATGATCGCAGCGAAGGGACCACAACACGGAGCATATGAAGTGAAGGACCGGATCTACAAAGGTTGTAATCCCTCTCACTTAGTGTTAAATTGTTTAGCATGCTTGTTTTCGCCTAATCTCTAGTTTAAAGTTCCGTATTCGGGTTGTTCGGCACGGCTAATTTTTAAATCGGGCATGGTTGATGCCTCGTAGACCCTTGTGCGCGTGCCTAGCAACCCTACACTAACCATTCCATTCAACCATGATTAACTCTCTACACATTACCATGGTTAATATTATGATAAGTATGATTTGATTATTCATTTTTGATAATACTTATCATAATATTCTTCTTCTTCTTCATCTTCTTCTTCCATGAAGAAGCTCACTTCATCAATGGTGATTGATGAAAACAAGTGAGAAATCCAATTCTAAAGTCTACCCACTTCCTATTTCCTCATCCTCTACCTCTTGCCAAGTAGTAGAGTATGTTTTCTTCACAAGTTTCTTGACTTGGTGAAGTTGGAGCTTGATCTAGTGATGCCTCGACCTAGATCATCTTCGGCATAGTCGTCGATGACCTAGCCCGCTTCTTCTCTGATGAAGCCGACGCTAGAGCCCGGGATCCGTTTTGGACAGCGAGGAGACATCATCACGGAGCTATGGAGGTGGAGCACCGGATCTACAAAGGTTGTATTTCCGTTCCCTTAGTTAAAATGTTAACTACTTTCATTTGTCGCCTAAACTTCTAGCCAACGGTCCGTGTTAGGGTTTCTCGGCACCGGTAAATTTGTAAATTGGCATGGTTGATGCCTTGTGAGACCTCCTTGGTGTGCCTAGGAACCCTACAGTGGTATCAGAGCCTAGCTAGATCCTTAGGCGAAGTCTAGACGGAGTTTGAAATCCGATCGACCCGAAACCCCAACTCTAAATTGCTCTCTGGACTTTTTCTAAAAACTGGGTTTTTTCCAAATTAAAAAGTCTTAAAAAATTCAGCAGGAAAAACTAAAAATTACGATGCAAAATGTTTTGAGTGAAGCTGCTACAGTGCAGCGGAACCGCGGCAGAAGCTTGGCTTCTGCGGCGGTTCCGCGGCCAATAATTGATATCACTGTTTACTTTTTGCACAGTAATTCATGTTTTCAGGTGTTGTGTTTTCTGGGAATTTTTAATATTTATTCAAGAGTTGAATTTTCTGGGATTGTTTTGGGGGTTCGATGAATCGATCGGATTATTTAAACTTTGTCTATTTGGCTTTCCGGATATTTTTTGAATATGTTAAAAGGTTCGACCGGATATAAATACCCAATTTTTCCCCTGCCGGGAAATTTCCAAGTGTTGGAACTTTCCGTAGTTTAACGACGTTCTAAGTAGTGCAAGTAACGCAATGGACCCTCTAGAAGACAACAAACCTTAACTCGATTATGTGACCGTCTTGAACTGCCCTTTGAACCTTCGGGTTTGGGGCAGTACGGCGTGCCACATGTGAGGCGTTGGCTTGACCCTTCTACGGCTGGACCGTTGGTACTGAGGCACGAACTGAATGTTTTTAGACTTGTTTCATGTGTTTATCTGTATCGGGAAAACTTGGGTGTTTGAATGTTCGATCGGAAAGTTTAACATTTTCTAATTATCTGGAATGTGATACAACAATTGGAATTCACAAAAGTTATGTGATAACTGAATTAATGTTATAAACATAGCACTTTAGTCTCACTTGATCGGTTGCCACGGAATTTTGATGTGATCAAAAGTCCGTCACAATCACGTAGTGTACGCGGATACTCGCCGGATAAACTTAATAGACAGTGTCGCCCCATAGCCCCGACCAAGTGACTGTAGGAGAACCCCGTCGCCGAAAGCATCCGTTCGGGTGCTCGCGGCAGCGGTGTTCCGCCTTGGTGCACTTCGTCGACGGCGTCGGGGGTGCGGCCGCCTACTGAAGTTTGCGACGAGCATTCGATAAGGATGTCGGGAATCTTGTTGAATTGCCCGACTTGATATTGAAAAGATTTTTCGATTTTGAGACTAAAATGCGGGGTTTATAATTGTTAGGCATGCGATGTCTAAGTAATTCATTTGGTCAGGCATGCGATGTCTGAGGTGGTTGCGGATTCCAACTATTGTAGTTTTACACTTTCTTTTCTGTGACCGTAAGTGTAATATGTGATATCGCCGGTTTCGTTGCTATATGTCAACGACAATTGGTATGCGCATATTTACTTACGTTGATGATATGTGATGTTATGTGTTGCTGGATACGTTATATTGGATCGTCGTGTTTGAATAGCCGGGGGTTTTTATGTGAGATGGGTGTTTTTCATTTTCATTCATGTAAAATCTTGTATGTAACATTCTTTTTATTGGGGCGCTTCCAGGTTGCGGAAGTTGTCACCTTTTGTATATTATTTACTTTTCCGCACTAGGATAGACCCAAGGAGGGGAGCACAAGTAACCGGGTTCTGGAGTCCAGTGGGAGACCAATTCGAAGAGTCGAGTCCGGGTCTCCTAACTCTGGAATTGGTAGGGTTGCTTGCCGCTCTCGTAGGGGTCTAGGGGTGTGGGTTTGGCTATTCATCGCGACCGTGGAATCCGTGTTTTATACTGGCTCGTATTAAAAACACGGACGTCCTAGTATATCCAATATTTCATATGTTTCTTCTGCTGCGATATCTGTGATGTGATCATGTGATGTTCTGTGATAGATACAGTATATAGTATATATGATATTTTATATAGACGTTACTTATGTTTTACACCCGCGCTAGCCCTGCCCCGCTCTGCCGTTAGTAACCTAACCTAACGGTGCACGAGGGGACATCGAGGCGAATGCGGATGGCATAAGTGTACGTCGTATTTATCTGTGATGTTTAGGTACATTAAATGATGGGACTTCATTAATGTGATTAATGAAAGAAAAGAAACCTAAAGATGTTGTGGAATCGAATTTCAAAATAAAACAGGTAGCTACAGTTCTTGCTTTGCACAGCGGTATATATGATATATCCTGCACCTTATTCGATAAGGAAAGGACCGAGATCCCTTCACCGGGAGTGACTCCTTTAGCAATAACTGGCAGATGCTACACACTCGGTTTGTCTTTTGATAGCTTTTAAGTTTTTTTGCTTTGCACAGTGATATATATGATATATCCCGCACCTCATTCGACGAGGAAAGGACCGACGATCCCTTCACCGGGAGTGACTCCTTTAGCAAAACTAGAAAAGCCTCAAAAACACTCCATTTCAAAATCATTTGATTCTACAACGATATCAAGTTCATTACGCAATAGGTTTTCAGAAAAACCTGTCGTAGCCCTCCGTCATTTCAGATAAGTTGTATATAGTATTCGTGCTGCATTTGTTGGCTTTCATCAAGGTGTAGTGTGCGGTAGCTATATGCTGCTTATCTGCTTGCAAACGATGCGATTGGATTAGGGTAGTCGTGCGGCTTTGTTGGCTTTCGTCAAGGGTCGTGCGGGTGGGTTTAATTCGATCAAGAAATGTACGGGTTGAACTTGACTAGAGGGCTATGGTTTGTTGGCTTTCGTCAAGGTCATAGCATGCTAGGGGCAAAATATTATCGGGAATTTCAAGTGTTGAAATTTGCAATGAGATTGCATACCTTCTATGAGATAGTTGGATCCCGATACCCGCTGCGAGTAATTGTTACTCCTGGGAGAGTTTTATACATTACAATTAGCTGATCAAGTAGGTGTCTAGAAAGGTGTTAACGGGGTTACGCCTCTGGGAAAACGAGGTTTACATTAATTAGGTTCGTGCGAAAGCACGGGGCACCTCCCTCAAAGTACCGACACTGGCCTGGCTGAAAGATTGGCGAACTTGTAGTGTGTAATTAATCCCGGCTAGTCTTTCCTTTTAGGGTTTGAAGGAAGATTTGATAAAAAGCAGTGGGATCCATCCTGATTAGATAAAATAATAACCAATCTGATCTTGCAAGAGCGCACGCTGAGTGTTTTCTTCTCTCTCTCTCCTGGTAGCGACCATGTCACGCCTTAATCAAGATAATAATACGGAATATTGACCGAACCCGCTTGTTTTACTGAGCTGGGGAACGTTGGTCCCGCTCCAACTTATAATTGTTATAAGACAGAGCAGAAAATAGGGGAATGCCAGATTTCCCGTGCCGCCCAAACGAAGAGAGTGCATGCTGATGCATCATTTTCGGGTGTGTTCATTATACAGAACTGTTTCTCAGTATCCTCCGTATCCTTGGTATATGATACCAGATCAGGATCCCAGATATGTAATCAGTTACATAGGGCTACAAAAGGGTAGAAAAACTGAGAACGGGTGATAAGTTTCATGAGGCAGAGAACGGGGCAAGAGTTGCAGCCAAGTCTGTCGGTCACTGTCACCCTGTATTACCAATACATTGATTCTGAACGAATGTTATTAGATACCGAACCTGATATACAAAATCATATCAGTCTCTTTATTAGTAAAGAAATGATAAAATTTTGTATTGTTGGATAATGTTTTGAACATTTCCTATATCAAAAGTTGATCGGTTCAGGCATGTTATCTAAAAGCATTAATGTTCTAAATCAAACTACAGTTCTTAGTATACAGAACACACACAAGAGTAAGAGTTCAGAAATGAACGGATCCTTCTTGAGGTATTGTAGACTAGGTTAGATCAATATGACCCGACTAGCTAGAGTTACATAAAGATGCATATTTAAATTAGTTTGAATTTAAATCTTGTGAAACTCGCCAGTCATGTCACAAAGATAAGATGACCATAGCTCTGTTTATTGGAAACAGAGAAAGAGTTAGTGAACTCTTGGGATGATACATGTTGATGTATGTAGGTCCCCAGTCTACACATGCCAAGACTGGTTCTTTGTACTTCATTACATTCTCTGATGATCTCTTTAGATTCAGACATATGTTCCTGTTGAAACACATGTCCGAATCTTTTGAGATATTCACAGAATATAAGTTAGAAGTAGAGAACCAAAATACGGGTATAAGTATCATGTCCTATGATGAGATCAGGGAGGAGAATACTTGTGCATGGAATTCCTGGACTATTCTAAAGGAGAATGAGATTCTCTCTCAGAATTACTCCTCCGTATACACCATAGCACGATGGTATATCGGGGCGGAGCAATCACACCCTATATGATAAGGTGTGCTCTATGATGAGTACTACTGAGTTACCTTTTTCCTTTTGGGAGATATGCACTTATGAAGTTGCATACCTACTGAATAGGGTTCGAATCGAATCAGTTGCCTACCACTCCATATGAGATATGGAAAGGGAAGAGCCCATGTCTTAAGCTAGTTAAGATTTGGGGTTGTCCGGCCAATGTCTAAAAGCAAAATCCGGACAAGCTCGAGGCAACGTCTGTTATGTACAACTGGAAATGTTCCAGCTATACAAACTGCAGCTGATGATTTGACAGAACCAAAGGATTCAGTAGATTCCAACGAACCTCAGCCTCTCCGCCGATCTTGTAGGGTTCCTCACCCACCTGAGAGATACTTCGGTTTCTCTATGACAGTGGGAGCGAGGATTGCATCATGAGATGATGACCCAACTAGCTTCGAGCTGGCCATCAGGAGTAAGACTCTGTAAGAATGGCTCGATGCTTATCGATCTGAGATGGAATCCTTATACACCAACAAAGTATGGACTTTGGTTGCTATATCTGAAGGGTTAAATCCCCATCAGGAGCAAGTATATCTTGAGAATATTACTTGGTGTAAATGGAAAAGTTGAGACTTTCAAAGATAGACTTGTTAAAGGTTTTCGTCATTGACCAGGCGTGGATAATGATGAAACCTTTTCAGTACCTATGCTTAAGTCCATCCAGATCCTACTTGTCACGGCTATATACCATGACTACGATATCTGGCGGTTGGGTGCCATGACTCCTTTTCTAAATGATGTTTTAGAAGAGTGTGTCTATAAGTACACAGCCAGAGGGCCTCGTAGACAGTGGGAGCAGCGGAAACGTGAGCAAGATGCTTTATCTGATAAAGCAGGCATCGCGGAGTTGGAACGTCTGTTTTGATGTGGTAGTCAAAGAGTTTGACTTCATCAAAATGGTAGATGAACCTTGTATATACGAAAAGGTAGTTGAGAGTATGGTGGTGATCCTCGTAGGGTACGTGGATGGCATACTCTTGATAGGGAAGGAGTTTCCTATGCTACGCTCAGTCAATCTCCGCTTATCACAAGGATTCTCCATATAGGATCAAAATGATACCTACTAAATCCTGGATTTCGGATCTATGAGATAGATCTAATTGGATGTTAGGATACTCACTAGCAGTAGTGTGATGGTATCAATCGATCCTGGGGAGAATCACTGGAAGTGTTCCAGGATGATAAAGACGACTGAATGTCAGTCGCAGGCATTGTCTTTACCCTCAGTAAAGGGACGGTATGTTGGAAGAGTTCCAAGCTAGATACCGTGACATACTAGACGATAAAGGCAGGATATATCGCTACTTAAGATGCTACCAAAGAGGTTGTTTGGGTGTATATTGGTTCATGAGATGAACTATGTTCCTCCCATTGTGTGACAATGGAGTTGTGGCTTATGCCAAGGAACGTCTGTCCCATCAGTGATCCAGACATATTCTAAGGCAGTATCACCTGATCATGGAGATAGTTGATCTCCAAGGAGATCGAGGTAAGGAGAGTAGACTCAGAGGATAACACGGCGGATCCACTCACGAAGGCCTATTCCCAGAGAGAGACTTTTATTGGATGGTTGAGTATGAGATACTACAACCACTGCTACAGATGGCCCTAGTGCAAGTGGGAGATTGTTAGTTATATGTATGCCCTAGAGGCCATTACTGTACATTGGATGTATATTGTAGTGGATGCTGGGACATATATAGGGAGGACTTTCTTGCTCGACATGATAGTATGCTATCTGGTTACTCTTTACCTTAACGTGTGCATTGATTGTCTCTCTGTTACATGTTGGTAAAGCCCTTAGGATGTGTACTTGACTACCTGGACTATGATGCAGATCATACTAGTGGGGACAGGGTAGTCCATAAGTACATCCTTCAAAGTCCCTAGTCGTGGGTGTATCGAGACGGGGCATCGATATACCAGAGTAGACTAGCGTGTACCTTCTCGACCCATACAGATGGGCGATGGATGATCCCATATCCATTGGTGTTTGACATCAGAGGAGATATACGGGTGCTCAGTAGAGACTGGGTACACTGGACGGACTCGCCGAGAACTCCCAGATGGTATTATACCTTACGTCAGATGGCAGTTCTCTGGTGACACTGGTACAGAGTAGTCTGTTGACCCGAGATCGTCATAGAGTCTTGTGTGGTTCCCACTGTGCTTTGATTTCCATCTTACCACGTCCAAGAGGGCGTGCAAAACGGTGGTTTTTGGGTACAGTCCCGAGTCACATGGAGGCAATGAGCGATAGGAGGGGATTCGTCTCTCCCGGTATAGGGAGTAGATGTTGCGCTGTGTTCGATTGGCTATAACAGGAAATCCCTGGCCAGGGTTGCTGAGATTTACTTGTAAGTGTTACCAGTAGTTTCTCGAATTGTTATAGACCTCACATCGACACGACTTATCGAGTTATTGGGGTCTGACGTTTACCACCCCTAGGCGAGATATGCGACATATCAGACGATCAGACCGGACTGTACGGAAGTGTTACTGGTTGGATTCACAGGAGGGTGAGCGGGCTTGCTCGTCGATCTTCTCATCGCTCAATACCCGGGTGGCCGTTACGTTTAGCAGACCGCTTGCGGCTTGTGGGTGTTTGATATGATCATCATCTGCTGCCGGCGTATTGACGAGTCTTTAGAGTCCTACACAGAGGTTTTCTGGCTCAAGCGAAACGAAATAGGAGCGCATATGAAATATGTGCGGGACCGAGAATAATGCGTGTATGTGATACCGTATTCTATTCTCGTGATGAATGTATCGAATGGTTGTATGTGATATAACCTAGTTATCGAATCAAGGATTGATTCGATAAGCCGATACATTGAATATTAGTCGGTTATATGCGATATGACCGGGTCGTTAAATCAAGTGTTGATTTAATGATTTAATGTATAATTATATATTTGATATATTACTTTGCATTAACTAGTATTGGTTCACTTTAAATGGATTTTCTCACTTGGATGTACAAGTTGTATATGTGATATATTTTTTTGTGCAAATGGTTGTATCATGTTTGATGATGCATGAATGCTAGGTTTTGTGTAAAGAGTTAAACCTTGGTTAAGTAAATGGTTAGGGTTTATATGTATATTTATTTATTCATTCTTTTATCTTTTTATTTATTGGAAAAGATAAAAGAATAATACAAAATGGTTGCTTTCAATGGAGAAGCTTGTTGAAGCTTCATGAAGACTTTGACCAAGTGACCATTTTGTCTCATGCTTAACCCTAACCATTCCATTCAACCATGATTAACTCTCTACACATTACCATGGTTAATATTATGATAAGTATGATTTGATTATTCATTTTTGATAATACTTATCATAATATTCTTCTTCTTCTTCATCTTCTTCTTCCATGAAGAAGCTTACTTCATCAATGGTGATTGATGAAAACAAGTGAGAAATCCAATTCTAAAGTCTACCCACTTCCTATTTTCTCATCCTCTACCTCTTGCCAAGTTGTAGAGTGTGTTTTCTTCACATGTTTCTTGACTTGGTGAAGTTAGAGCTTGATCTAGTGATGCCTCGACGTAGATCATCTTCGGCATAGTCGTCGATGACCTAACCCGCTTCTTCTCCGATGAAGCCAACGCTAGAGCCCGGGATCCGTTTTGGACAGCGAGGAGACATCATCACGGAGCTATGGAGGTGGAGCACCGGATCTACAAAGGTTGTATTTCCGTTCCCTTAGTTAAAATGTTAACTACTTTCATTTGTCGCCTAAACTTCTAGCCAACGGTCCGTGTTAGGGTTTCTCGGCACCGGTAAATTTGTAAATTGGCATGGTTGATGCCTTGTGAGACCTCCTTGGTGTGCCTAGGAACCCTACAATACCGCTATGCAAAGCAAAACTAGAGCTACCCTTTTATTTATAAATTTGATTATTCAACATCTTTTAGGTTTTTTTTCTTTCATTAATCTCATTAATGAATCCCATCATTTAAGCTTCCTAAGCATCACAGAAGAAACGAAAATACAACGTACGCTTATGCCATCCGCATTCGCCACAGTGTCCCGTTATGTATCGTTAGGTTACTTAACTAACGACATACCGGGGCGGGACTAGCGCGGGTGTAAAACATAAGAAAAGTTTATTATATATCATATATACAATAATAAAGCATTCGTCTCACGCATATAATATGATCACATCACAGTATATCAGCAGTAGAAGAAACATATGAAATATTGGATATACTAGGTTGTCCGTGTTTTATTTTGAGCCTGTATAAACCACGGATTCCACGGTCGCGATGAATAGCCAAGCCCATATCCCTAGACCCCTACGAGAGCGGCAAGAAACCTTTCCAATTCTAGGGTTGGAAGACCCAGTCTCGACTCCTCAAGATAGCCTCCCACTGGACCCTAGAACCCGACTACTTTTGCTCTCCTCCTTGGGTCTATCCTAATGCGGAAAAGTAAATGATATACAATGGTGTCATCATCCTCAACCCGGAAGTGCCCCAATAAAAGAATATTACATACAATGAATTTTACATGAATGAAAATAAAAACCCTCATCTCACATAAAACCCCCGGCTATTCAGAACACGACGATCCAATATAATATATCGCAACAACACATAACATCACATGTCATCAACGTAAGTAAATATGCCTATCACAATTGTCGTTGACATATAGCAACGAAAACAGCGATATACTACATATTACACTTACGGTCGCAGAAAAGAAAGTGTAAAACTACAACATTTGGAATCCACAATCACCTTAGACATCGTAAACTCGAAATATCACATATTACGGATTTCATGCCTAGTATATGAATTCCACATATTGTATCACATTACAGAAAAAGCTAGACGATGTTAAACATTCCGATCGAATCAACAAACACCCAAAATTTCCCAAAATGCTCAACACTTGAGCATAGTTTAGAAGTATCCATCACATGACACAGTAGTAGTGAACCAGCCGTAGAAGGGTCAACCAATGCCTCATTTGTGGCACCGCTAAACTACAACAAACCCTACGGTTTGGTGGTTGTTTTTACGGTCACAAAATTGAGTTAAGGTTTTGTTCTTCTAGAGGGTTCACCGCATCACTTGCACGCTATTTGAATGTTCTTTAACTAAAGAAAAATCCAACACTTGAAAATTTTCCGGTAAGGTTTAAAGTGGGTATTTGATATCCGATCGAACTTTTTAATACCGTCTAAAATAACCGAAACAAAACTAGAATTACGAATACGAAACACTCCGAATTGCCTTTGCTAAAAGATAACATCACATGCAAAATTAGCAAACACAAACAACACATAAAGTATCAAAACCCAGAGCCTTAAACACTGTGCAAATTTCAGCCCCGAACTGCCCAAAGTGGCCGGTTTTGGTACTGATGTGCTCGGCCCAATTTTTTTGGAATGGGATGAAATTTGTACGGTGCTCATATTGTATTACATACATCACTCGGCAACTGTTTGGAAAGTTTTTTGACACTCTGAAAAATTTACATAAACTAGGGTTTTTCGTCGGGTGTTTCGGAGTTATTTCGGTTTCGTAATCCTACACTTATCCGTTTAATTCTCTAACTAGGCTCTGAGACCACTGTTAGGTTACCTACAACGGCAGCAAGGTTTTGGGAGGCATGATCCATGCCAAGTTAAAAATTTGCCATTGAAGATAACCCTAAACCTAGGATGTGAACTAGAGAATCAAACCAAAATACACAAAGTAAACAACTTTACTTCTAAGAGTTTAGGATTACAACCTTTGTAATCCGTTTCTTCACTTCATAAGCTCCGTGTTGAGGTCCCTTCGCTGCGATCATCAAGAACACGGACTCTACAGAGACTCCATGAGGTGAATGAGGCATCTTGCTTGATGTCTTCCCTTTCTAAGATGATCTACCTTGAAGAATCTCAAACCCAAGCTCACACTTCTCTAATGAAGTTACTAGTGAAGTGAACACCCTAATCTAAGTGGCTAGAATAGATGAGGATGATGAAGTAGGAATTTTTCTCTCTTTCGTTTTCTTAATCTCACTTTAAATCACCACAAACCAAAAGGCTAGCAAAGCTTTTTCAAAGAGGAGGAAGAAGAAGAAAATCCTTTTTGTAATGAATAATGAATTATTGTTGTGGTTACAATTGCAACCTAGGGTTAAGCATGACATGCATAACCCTTGTAAAGACTTTACCATGGGTTAAGGTTTGGGTTGGGTTAACAGATATCTAGCAAAAAATATCAAGGAAAGTGGACAAAGTCAAAGCTTCATGAAGCTTCCTCAAAGCTCATCCAAAACCTAATCCATAACTTTAACCCTAATCCAAACCCTAACATGGTTAAATCTCATAACCTTTGTTGCATTTGTAACCCTAACATATTACAATATTATATATCACATATATAATATATAATGTAACAAAATAAAATAATACAATTAACACATATCGTATATACATCAATGTATTATCCAAGTGAGAAAAAGAATCAACAAAGCGAGCTTATATTAGTTAATGTAACGTAATATATCCACATATACAATTATACATTAAATTATCGAATCAACACTTGATCCGATAATCCGGCTATATTACATATAACCGACTAATATAACAAGTAACCTTTCATCGAATCAACACTTGATCCGATGACCCGGCTATATCACATATACCCGGCCGATATCACATATCGCGAGAATCGAATACGGTATCATATACACGTATTATTCTCGGTCCCGCACATATTACATATGTGCTCCTACTCCGTTTTTCCTGAGCCTGGAAATCTCTGTGTAGGACTCTAAAGAATCGTCAATACGCCGGTAGTAGGTGATGATCATATCAAACACCCACAAACTGCAAGAAGTCAGCTAAACGTAATAGCCACCCGGGTATTGAGCGATTAGAAGATCAACAAGCAAGCCCGTACATTCTCCTGTGAATCCAATCAGTAACACTCCCGGACTGTTCGGTCTCTTCGTCTGATATGTCGCATATCCAGTCTAGGGGTGGTAAACGTCAGACCACAGTAACCGATAAATCATGTCGATGTGAAGCTTATAACGGGTCGAGAAAATACTGATAACACTTACCAGTAGATCTCCATATCAGCCCTGGCCAGGGACTTCCAGTTATAGCCAATCGAACACAGCGCAACATCAACCCCCAATACCGGGAGACACGAAACCCCTCCTATCGCTCATTGCCTCCATGTGATTCGGGACTGTACCCAAAAGCCACCGTTTTGCACGTTCTCATGAACGTGGTAAGGTGGAAATCAAAGCACAGTGGGAATCACATAAGACTCTATTACGATCTCGGGTTTACAGACTAACCTGCACCAGTGTCACCAGAGAACTTCTACCTGAAGATAGGTATAATACCATCTAGGAGTTCTCGGCGAGTCCGTTCAGTGTACCCAGTCTCCACTGAGCACCCGTATACCTTCTCTGATGTCAAACACCAATAGATATGGGATCATCCATCGCCCATCATATGGGTCGAGAAGCGTATACGCTAGTCTACTCTGGAGTATCAATGCCCTGTCTCGAAACTCCCTCGATTAGGAATAGTTATAGGATGTACTCTTGGACTACCCTGGCCCCACTAGTATGATCTATATCAAAGTCCTAGTAGTCGAGTACATATCCTAAGGGCTTTATCTACATGTGAGAGTAAGACAGTAAACCAATACGAGTCAACATGTTAAGACAAAGTGAAACAAAATAGCATACTATCATGTCGAGCAAGAAAGTCCTCTCTATATATATCCAAGCATCCACTATAATATACATCATATGTACAACAATGGCCTCTAGGGCATATATATAACTAACAGCAGAGTCATATACACATGCACTTCTAAAGCTAGTTTAGAACAACACTATACTCATCCTCCTGCTGGGTCTCATAGTCTGGAACAACAGTAGTGTCAAGTCTAGGTAAACAAGAACCTCTCTGCCACTGTCTTTGAGGAAACCGAAGTACCTCTCGAGCGCCTGAGGTTACCCACCATATCTGCGGAGTGGCTAATGGAATGTCAAACCCGATTGAATCTTTAGGTTCTATTTAAATTTTCAGTAATCGTCTGTGGTTCTGGAATCACTTCCAGTTCTACCATACTCCCACTACTGTTTTCTGAAAAAGTCCATTTTACTAAAATTGTAGCGAGTCAAGAACAATATAACTATTGATCTTCCAGATGGTAGAAAGTTACCCCTCGTCATAGCCTGGGATAACCCACAAACTGCCATTATAGAAACGTGCCTTAAGTTATCCAGAGTCTGGTTTTAAGCATAAGCCGGACAACTCCATATACCTTAACATCGTTAAGATAAGAACCATTCTATATACAATATAGAAAGAAAGGCACTGATTTAATTGGAACCAGATTCAAATCATGCAACTGTCTCCAGTGCATGCCAACTAAATGGAAGGAGGCCGATCAGCATTACTCAACTTAGGATTGCATCCAGATATGAGTAACCTGAAAGAGAAGTAAGTTCTCAAAACCTTAACTATCAACTGAATACCAAACACAAGTATCTACATTTTCGACCACCTTGAAGAATCCTGATACTTGCAACACATGGTTCTATACTTTATTCTTATACCTATAACTTCTCAAAACCTGGACCTTGTATTTCTACGAAATACTTGTCTAAAACTGGAGAAGTCATAAGTAAACAGAATATA
The DNA here is from genome assembly GCA_030015575.1 of Agapanthus africanus. NCBI lineage: Eukaryota > Viridiplantae > Streptophyta > Magnoliopsida > Asparagales > Amaryllidaceae > Agapanthus > Agapanthus africanus. Next base: position 151,747,923 of record JASDDO010000012.1, read on the forward strand.
GTACGAGGACCATCCCCTCTGTCCTAGTGGACACTGGACAACATACAATACTTTGTATAAGTCTCCTGAGTTGAATAACTCAAATCCTGTGCATTGTAAGTTGAAAACTGTACTATGGTTAAGAAGAATTACACTGCTGTTTAATACTCCTTACCTAACCATCAACTGATATAGGTAAATGTCATGAACATAATTTCAAAAAATTATATCTCATTTTATAAAATAAACGTACAAATATATCAGTTTGAAATTGTTAGTTATATGTATGCCCTAGAGGCCATTACTGTACATTGGATGTATATTGTAGTGGATGCTGGGACCTATATAGATAGGACTTTCTTGCTCGACATGATAGTACGATATCTGGTTGCTGTTTATCTTAACGTGTATACTTTCTGTCTCTCTGTTACATGTTGATAAAGCCCTTAGGATGTGTACTCGACTTCCAGGACTGTGATGCAGATCATACTAGTGGGGCCTGGATAGTCCATGAGTACATCCTTCAATGTTCCTAGTCGAGGGAATATCGAGACGGGGCATCGATATTCCAGAGTAGACTAGCGTATATCTTCTCGACCCATGCGATGGGCGATGGATGATCCCATATCCATTGGTGTTTGACATCAGAGATGTTATACGGGAGCTCAGTGGAGACTGGGTACACTGAACGGACTCGCCGAGAACTCCCAGATGGTATTATACCCCACGTCAGATGGCAGTTCTCTGGTGACACTGGTACAGCTTAGTCTGTTGATCCGAGATCGTCATAGAGTCTTGTGTGTCTCCCACTGTGCTTTGATTTCCACCCTACCACGGCTCTACTGAGTTGTGCAAACAGGTGGTTTTTGGGTACAGTCCCGATTCACATGGAGGCAATGAGAGATAGGAGGGGATTCGTCTCTCCCGGTATTGGGGGTTGATGTTGCGCTATGCTCGACTGGCCATAACAGGAAATCCCTGGCCAGGGTTGCAGTGACCTACTGGTAAGTGTTATTAGTAGTTTCACACATGTCATAGACTTCACGTCGGCATGACTTATCGAGCTACTGGGGTCTGACGTTTACCACCCCTAGGCGATATATGCGACATATCAGACGAACAGACCGGACTGTACAGTAAGTGTTACTGGTTGGATTCACAGGAGTGTGAGCGGGATTGCTCGTCGTTCTTCTGATCGCTCAATACCCGGGTGGCCGTTACGTTTAGCAGACTGCTTGCGGCTTGTGGGTGTTTGATATGATCATCACCTGCTGCCGGCGTATTGACGAGTCTTTAGAGTCCTACACAGAGGTTTCCTGGCTCAAGCGAAACGAAATAGGAGCACATATGGGATATGTGCGGGACCGAGAATAATGCGTGTATGTGATACCGTATTTCATTCTCGCGATGAATGCGTCGAAAGGTTGTATGCGATATAACCTAGCTATCGAATCAAGGATTGATTCGATAAGCCGATACATTGGATGCTAGCCGGTTATATGCGACATGACCGGATCATTGAATCAAGTGTTGATTTAATGATTTAATATATAATAATATATTTGATATATTACTTTGCATCAACTAGTATTGGTTCACTTTAAATGGATTTACTCACTTGAAATGCACATTGTATATGTGATATATTTTTTGTGCACATGATTGTATCGTGTTTGATGATACATTCTTGCTTGGGTTTGTGTAAAGGATTAAACCATGGTTGGTTAGTGGTTAGGGTTTCATTTCTTTTATCTATTTATTTATTTTATTTATTTCATTTAGAAAAGATAAAGAGAAAAGAATGGTTGCTAGTTTTGTTTTTATTTGAAACTTCTTGAAGCTTTGAACAAGTCCACCATTCTTGTCTCTTCTCTAACCCTAACCACTCATCTAACCTTAGTTAAATCTCTACACTAAACCATGGTTGAAGTCATGATAAGTATTCATTTTTTATTTTCTTTTTGAATAACTTATCATATATTATCTTCTTCTTCTTCTTCTTCTTCTTCAAGAAGAAAGATGTTGATAGCTTCAATGGCAACTGGCCAAAACAAGTGAGAAATCCAAATCTAAAGTCTACCCACTTCCTATTTCTTCATCCTCTACTACTTGCCATGTAGTAGAGTGTGTTGTCTTCACAAGTTTCTTGACTTGGCGAAGGCGGAGCTCGAGTTTGTGATGCCTCGACGTAGATCATCTTCGGCATCGAACCGACGACCAAGTCCGCCCTTTTCTCCGATGAAGCCGATGCTAGAGTTCGGGATCCGACTTGGACAGCGGAGGGACCTCATCACGGAGCCTAGGACGTGGAGGACCGGATCTACAAAGGTTGTATTTCCGTTTCTTTTAGTTAAAGTTGTTAACTAGTTTCTTTTGTCGCCTAAACTTCTAGCCAACGATCCGTTCTAGGGTTTCTCGGCACCGTAATTTTTGTAAATTGGCATGGATGATGCCTTGTGAGACCTCTTGTGCGTGCCTAGGAACCCTACAGAAATTGGTGCATAACAACGGATATTCAAAACCAAATATTTGCCGTCAGGAAAACCCCCAGGGGATTTCCTCAAATATCATCAATTACAACGAATTCCGATATAATGAGGATATAATCACCTAATTCCCAATAGCTTACTCCCACTCATCATCTGTAAAACCATATAGATGTGAGAATAAAATTAAATACATACCCTGGAGTAAAGATCTAATTGGGAAAACAGTTTTCAATTAACAACGCATAGTGAAACTGAAACACGAAAATGTTTCGAAGGGGTATCCAGGTATTCCTAGTAATGCCTCTTCCACTATCAGGTTCAAGACTGTAACCGTATATACGCGGTTTGGTCATGAATGATGGCAGTCGCAATTTACTTTGCCATCTCTCTAATCCCTTTATTTGTCTTTACTTATTACCTTCTGTACACCACACTTAAGCTAATTGGTTTTCTTCATTCCCCACCTTTCGGCACCTGCCTATGGTTTGGAAGAAAACTATCGAATAAGCGCAATAGGTGTACCCTATCCTAATCCTAGGAGTTCTCACAATCTGAGAGAAGGTAAAAGGAAAAGACAACTGAATAGTCATATTCAATTTCTCCAGAGCCAGAAACCATCCTCGAATCTGAAACAAGTTTCTTCGAGTTCGTATGTAACTATACGATGGTCATAGCCAATAAATATGGATCTTCGTAGTGATACGGAATGTTCCGGAGAAAATCAAAGGGTAAAAGTAGGAGTGGCAATGATATATGTAACTTTAACAACCTAAAAGTCAATGTGTTTTAATATGGTCCGGTTATCTTGGTTTCTGAGTTATAGTCTAGGGTCGGGCCATGGTCGCTACCAAAGAGAGAGAGAAAAGAAACACTCAGCGTGCACTCTAATCTAGATCAGAATGGTCAATCATTTTATCTAATCAGGATATCTCCCAATGTATCCTCAAATTCTCCTCCAAACCTAAAAGAAGAATTAGTCGGGATCACCTGAGGAGTAAACCAACTCATCAGTAGGTATCGGGTGTTGGTTATATATGCCCTAGAGGCCTTCATTGTATAGGATGCTAGGGATATATATGTACATGACAATCTTGCTTGATATGATAGTACGCTATTTGGTTTGTCTTTATCTTAACATGTGATATATTTTACTTTGTATTTATATACATGTTGATAAAGCCCGTAGGGTGTTTGCCTGACTACCAGCGTTGTGATGGCAGTCATACTTATGGGAGCTGGATAGTCAATAGGCACATCCTTGAATGTCCCTGGTCGTAGGAGTATCAAGACTGGGCATCGATGCTCCAGAGTAGACTAGTGTATACATATCTAGACCCTGACGAGGGGCGATGGATTGGTCCTGCAGCCATTGGTGATGTGCACCTAAGATTGTATACAAATGCTCACTGAGTGTGAGTACACCGGACAAGACTCGCCGAGAACTGACTGGATGGTATTATACCTAGCGTCAGATAGCAGTTCTCAGGTGACAAGTGTGCAGATAGTCCGTCGACTTGAGGTCGTCATTTGTCTCGTGTGAGTTCCCACTGTACTTTGATTACTATCCTACCACGGCTCAAAGGAGTCGTGCAAACAGGTTTTAGTTGGGTACAGTCCTGAGCCACATGGAGGCAGTGAGCGACTGTTAGGGATTCGTCTCTCCCGGTATAGGGAGTCGATTTCGCACTGTGATCAGTTGGTCATTACCATAAGTCCCTGGCCAGGGCTGATAGAGAATTACTGGTGAACTGACCAGTAGATTCTCGGATGGTCTTGAGCCACACCGCACGACTTGTACGGTTGTTAGGGGTCTGACGTTCACCACCTCCCTAGACCATACATGCGATACTCTCAGACGAACAGACCGGACGGCATGGATATTGTCACGGACAGGCTTAGTAGGGGTTACGGACGAGTTCGCTCGTCGGCCCCCTTTTTGACACGTACCTGGGTTGCCGTTACATACAGCTAGTGCCACTGACGGACTTGTGGTTAAACCCACTGCCAGCGTACTGTCGAGTCTTTAGAGTCCCATACAGAAAGTTTCCCTGGATCAGGCGAGACGATGTAGACGCCGTATGGTCCTACGGCAGGGTTTCGATCGCATTCGTGTACTGGCTACTCGAATGACGATCGGACGGATAATACTGGTAGGCTTTGGTTTAAGCCGGATACTAGTATTGTAATATTGGATTATACAGATCTCAGTGTATCCGTATTTTTCAGAATACGGATACGGGTATGAAAATACGGAAAAGGGCATTCTTGTAAATTCACAAGATTGACCTTCCAGAAGGAGACACCTCATTATTGTTTTATTCTTTTTCATTAAAGAATTAATGAGGTGGAAATTAGGAGGCATGGGTTGAAGAATGGCTAAGTATTTGTTTATTTCATTTGGAGCCACTATTCAAGCATGGTTGTAGATTATATGATTTAATAATGCCATGGTTGAATTATTGGCTCAAGATTTAACCATTCTCTCTTCTCATTTCTATTATCATTATCATAAAAGCATTCTCTCTCCTAGGTTTTCTTCTCTCTTTCTTCCTCAAGCTCATACATTTGCATGCGTTGCAAAACAATGAGCTTTGAGATCAAATAATCCAATACACTCACTCTACATCAACTTAGTCTTCTCTCTTAGCAAGTTAGATCACTAAGTTATCTCATGGAGGTTAGAGCTTGACCATAGCCCTCGGGTGGATCCATCTTCGACACAAAGGAGACCGGCAACCGAGATCGTTCAAAAGCCAAAGCAAGGAGATCAAGAAGAAGGAGCTTGAACCAAGGAGCAAGGAGCAACTTGAAGACCCGAAGGACTAGGAACGAGGGTATAACTCCTTTACTTAGTAGTTAGCTCTCTCTCTTAGTCTAGTTTTATGTTAGCTAAGGTTTAAACAAGATCCAAAAGTGGAACAAGTTCATGATGCAAAGCTAAAACATGTTTCTTTTAAGGTGAGAAAATCGTTTTTCAAGTATTCCGCCTCCCCGCAAGCCGTGGGGTGTGCATCATGGACTTACACTGGTATGAGAGCCAGGTTAAACCTTAACTAACTTGTTAGCAAAGTGTTAGAAATTCGATCGCCGGAAAAATCCCGAAATCACGTCCGAAAATGCCGTTTTCTGTCGATTTTGAAATCTGGTCGTAAATTTTTTTCAAAAGGCTTACAAATACAGGCAGGTTTTTTTAAGAACACAAAAGAAATTTAGGCTCATGAATCGGTCAAACCACCGCGGATCCGCGGCAGAATCCAGCGTTCTGCCGCAGATCCGCGGCCGAGTCGACTCCGATTCAGTCCAAATTTATTCTGTGTTTCTTATTTTCTGGATTTGTGATTTTGGGGATATTTTGCTTCTACCCAGATATTTTGTGTACTCTGTGGAACTTGGGGTAGATTCAAATTTGTGTAATCGATCGAAATTCTAATTGCTTTAGCTAATCGGTTCTTCTGTAATGTTATATGTGTTTTGAAACGTCTTCTAATCGCTATACGATGATTAGCGAGGGTTGCACATATCTGTGATGATTGGTTTGTGTATATGAATCTTATTGGATTGTCGATGATGAATAGCCGGGGTGTGTGAGACGAGTGTTTTCTTTTCTTTCATTCAATGTAATTTGTAAAATTGATGTAATATTATTTTTGCGGGGCACATCCGGGTTGAGGTTGTAGCCACCGTTGTATTATTTCTTTTACTGTTTTTGCTCCTAGGATATTCCCAAGGAGGGGTGCACAAACTACCAGGTATTTTGAAGTGCTTAGTGGCCTACTCACGTTGTTGAGGGAGACTGCTTCACTTCTGGTACTTGGCGGGTAGTTTGCCGCACCCGTAGGGGTCTAGGGTAGGGTTTTGGCTATTCATCACGACCGTGGAACCCGTCCTACGTAATGGGCTTAAACGAAGTGCGGAATTCCTAGTATATCCAATATGTTCATCTGTGATCTGGAATGCCTATTATTGCGTGCAACGAATGGATATATCTATATATGATATTTATTAGACGTTGCTTATGTTTTACACCCGCGCTAGTCCAGCCCCCGCTCTGTCGTTAGTTAAGTAACCTAACGGGTGATGACGGGGCCCAGTGGCGAATGCGGATGGCATAAGCGTATGTTGTATTTTCGTAGTTTTCTGCAATGGTTGGATTAAATGATGGGACAACATTAATTCATTAATGCAAAGAAATAAACCTAAACTAAATCGTTGGAACAATTTCAAAACCACTCGGTTTTCTTCAAAAAGCAAATTTTAAATGCGGAGCTTAAACCACTCCTTTTAAAAAGCTATCATGGTTCCTTCGATCATATCAACTTCATTACGTTAACGGTTTCGCCAAAAAACCAGCCGTAACCCTCCGTCGTTTTAAATAAACAGCACATCGTATTCATGCTATGTTTGTTGGCCTACGTCAAGGCATAGTGTATGGTAGCAATATGTTGCTTATTTTTTGCACAGATAGATGCATTAGTTTAGGATAGTCGTACAGCTTTGTTGGCTTACGTCAAGGGCGAGTACGGATGGATCTAAATTAATCCGGAAAACGACGGGTAGAACTTGACTTGCATCTTATGATTTGTTGGCCTACGTCAAGATCATAAGAGCTTGGGGTAAAAATCACATCGGGAGTTTCAAACATAAAGGAAACTTGCAGATTTAGCATACCTTCTGGAGTGTGGTGACTATAGTGGCTTCCATCTAGGGCATCATGCGATGATATTTGGATCTCGATCCCACTGATGAGTAGGACTACTCTCGGGAGATTTTCTCACTTAACAATCAATGCTATAAACCAAGTAAGTGTCTAGAAAAGTTTTAGTAGGGCTACGTCTCCAGGGAAAAGAGGTTATATAATTAAGGAACTTCGCGAAAGCGTTGGAAAACCTCCCTCAAAGTACCAACACTGGCCTGGCTGAAAGGTTAAGGAAGTATTGTGACGTGCTATTAAACCTGACTAATTCTTCTTTTAGGGTTTGAAGAAGGATTTGAGGAAACAGTTGGAGCCATCCTGTTTAGATAAACTAATAAACCAATCTAAACTTGCAAGAGCATATGCTGAGTGTTTCTTTTTTCTCTCTCTCTCTCTCTGGCAGCTACCATGACGGGACTAAAACTATTACTTTAAAAGAATACACTGACTGGGCCAAACTATAAAGATTGGATAAGGAACGTCAATATTCCACTGACTTATGACAAAGTTGCATATGTTACCACCACTGTTCCTCCCCCTATCCCAGGACCAGATTCCTCAGTTGCGGACAAGGAGGTTCGCAAAACTTGGGATCTAGATTGTGAGAGAGCTAAGTGTATCGTGCTGGCGTCCATGAACAATGAACTCCAGAAACAGCACGAGAGTATAGATATTATATCCATCTTTCTCTATTGCAAGGATATGTATGGAGAGCACTCCCGTATCGCGAGGTACGAGACCTCAAGGAAACTGTTCCAGATGAGGTTAGCTCCAGGATCACCTGTAGGAGAGCACGTCCTGAAAATGATCAGCCTCATTGAGGAACTTGCAAACCTGGGATGCGTGCTAGAGAATGATTTGTACATCGACTTGATTTTGCAGTCCCTTCCCTACACCTTCTCTCAGTTCGTGCTGAACTTCAATATGCACGAAATGGAAGCTAATCTTCCAAAGCTCCTTAACATGCTGAGGGTAGCAGAGACCTCCTTGAAAAAGGAGAAGACCCCCATTCTGTATGTTGGCCAATCATCCTCTTCTAAATCTAAAGTGAAAGCTAAAGGGAAGAAGAAGAAGAAAGCCGCCAAACCGAAAGGCGGGGTCAAGAAGGTGCAGGGAACGAACAAGGCAGGAAGGGTGAAGGAGGATAAGAACGAATGCTACTATTGTCACAAGCAAGGGCACTGGAAGAAGGATTGCATGGCTTTCAAAGCCAAGGACACGAAGTAAGCTTCTGGTTCTGCTTCAAGTGTGTTTGTAATCAAAAATTGTCTTTCAGTAAACTCTACATCATGGGTACTTGATACCGGTTCTAGTTCTCACATCTGTAATTCTTTGCAGGCTCTGAGAAACCGTAGAGCACTAAAGACAGATGATATGACCCTCCGGATGGGCAATGGAATGCACGTAGATGCTGTTGCAATGGGGGAATATCACCTGGGGTTGACTAGTGGGCACATTTTGGTGTTGTACAACTGTTTTTGTATTCCCAGTATGTTGTGTAATATTATATCAGTATCTTTGTTATCTAATGAAGGATATAATTTTGCACTTGAAAGAAATGTCATGAACATTCTCCTAAATCAAGAAATGATTAGGTTTGGCACAGTGGAAAATGGCATATACATACTTAATCAACCTCAAGTTTTCAACATTCAAAACACGCTTAAAAGGAATGCTCCAGATTCAAACCAAGCCTTCCTATGGTATTGTAGACTTGGTCATATAAATGAAACAAGGTTGACTAAGTTACATAAAGATGGATATTTAGATACGTTTGAATATTCATCGTATGCAACTTGTCAATCATGTATCAAAGGAAAGATGACCAAATCTCCGTTTACGAGACACGGAGAAAGAGCCACGGAACTCTTGGGACTTGTACACAGTGATGTATGTGGTCCAATGTCTACACATGCACGAAGCGGTCACTCCTACTTCATCACTTTTACTGATGACTTCTCTAGGTATGGACATGTGTTTTTAATGAAGCATAAATCCGAGGCTTTTGAGAAGTTTAAGGAGTATAAAAATGAAGTAGAGAAACAGACTGGTAAAAGCATCAAGACACTTCGATCTGATCGAGGTGGAGAATACTTAAGTACCAGTTTCCTTGAATGCTTAAAAGAGAATGGAATTCTCTCTCAGCTTACTCCACCTTATACACCTCAGCATAATGGTGTATCAGAAAGGAGGAATCACACGCTACTGAACATGGTGCGTTCAATGATGAGTAGTGCTGAGTTGCTACTTTCCTTCTGGGGTTTTGCGCTAGAATCAGCAGCATACCTATTGAATAGAGTTCCGACTAAGTCTGTGCCTACCACTCCATATGAAATGTGGAGCAGGAAGAGACCATGTCTCAAGTATATCAAGATATGGGGGTGTCCGACATTTGTTAAAAAGCATAATCCGGACAAGCTCGAGGCACGATCGGTTTTGTGAAAGTTTGTGGGATACCCCAAGCATTCAAGGGGATATATTGTATACCACACTGAAGAACAAAAGGTGTTTGTCGCTTGCCACATTGTCTTCTTAGAGAGCGAATTTCTTGCAAAAGAAATTAGTGGGAGCACGGTAGAGCCGGAAGAAATTCCAAAACCTCAAACTACTGCCGAGGACTTAGTAGAACTTCAGGTTTCAATAGAGCCCGAAGAACCAACGCCGCTCCGCAGATCTGGTAGTCTTTCTCGTCCTCCTGAAAGATACTATGGGTTTCTTGTAGATGGGGATCGAGAGGATTGCATCATCGATGATGATGAGCCTACTAATTTTCAGCAGGCTATCACGAGTAAAGACTCGGTGAAGTGGCTGGATGCTATGAGATCCGAAATGGAATCCATGTACACCAAAAAATTTTGGACTTTAGATGTTGCTCCTCCTGGGGTGAAACCAGTTGGATGCAAATGGATCTTCAAAAAGAAGATTGGTGCATTTGGACAAGTGGAAACCTACAAAGCTAGACTCGTTGTAAAAGTTTTCGTCAAAGACCAGGATTGGACTATGATGAAACCTTTTCCCCAGTAGCTATGCTTAAATCCATTCGGATCCTGCTTGCCATTGCTGCCTTCCATGACTATGAAATCTGGCAGATGGACGCAAAAACAGCTTTTCTAAATGGACATTTAGAAGAAAGTGTTTACATGGATCAACCGGAAGGTTTCTTAGACAGTGGGAGTAGCGGAAAGGTGTGCAAGTTGCTTAAATCCATTTATGGATTAAAGCAAGCATCGCGGAGTTGGAACATCTGCTTTGATGAGACGGTCAAAGAATTTGACTTTATCAAAAATGTAGATGAACCATGTATTTATAGGAAGATTGTAGAAGGAGCAGTAGTCTTCCTCGTTTTGTACGTCGACGACATAATACTGATAGGGAATGATGTCCCTATGCTACAATCAGTAAAGCTCTTCTTGTCACAGAAATTCTCCATGAAAGACTTGGGAGATGCATCCTACATTCTGGGCATTAAGATCTATCGTTATAGATCTAAAAGGATTTGGGACTTTCACAGTTCGGGTATATTGACACTATACTAAAGAGATTTAGTATGGAAGATTCCAAGCGCGGTAATTTACCCGCTTGTCACGGGATCACCCTCTCCAAAGAGATGTCTCCAAAGACTGATGAAGAGAGGGCTCGCATGGGCATTATACCCTACGCTTCGGCAGTAGGATCCATAATGTATGCGATGTTATGTACCAGACCAGATGTAGCTGACGCACTTAGTATGGTAAGCAGGTATCAGTCTGACCCGGGTGAGAAGCATTGGATAGCGGTAAAGAACATTCTCAAGTACCTGAGAAGGACTAAGGAGATATTCTTGGTTTACGGTAATGGGGACTTACAGGTCAAGGCCTTTACCGACTCCAGCTTCCAAAGTGACAAAGATGACTCTAAATCCGTTTCGGGTTTTGTGTTTATCCTCAATAGAGGGGCAGTATGTTGGAGGAGTTCCAAACGAGATACCGTCGCAGACTCAACTATGGAGGCTGAGTATATACCTGCTAACGATGCCGTGAAAAAGGCTGTCTGGATGAAGAAGTTCCTCTCTAAACTTCAGGTGGTTCCGTCCATTGCCAATCCAATACCTTTGTATTGTGATAACAATGGGGCTGTAGCATTAGCGAAGGAACCAAGGTCCCATCAGAAATCCAGGCATATCTTGAGGCGGTATCACCTGATCAAGGAGATCGTGGATCGCGGGGAGATCAAGGAGCGGAGAGTGGACACAAAAGACAACATGGCAGATCCATTCACCAAGGCCATCCCTCAAGTCCAGTTCGACAAGCTGTTTGAGATGTTGGGCATGCGGTACGCCAGCAACTGGATCTAGTACAGACAGTGGGTACTCATTGTGCCAATTACAGGCCTTAGTGCAAGTGGGAGATTGTTGGATATATACGCCTTAGAGGCCTTCATTGTATAGGATGCTAGGGATATGTATGTACATGACAATCTTGCTTGATATGATAGTACGCTATTTGATTTGTCTTTATCTTAACGTGTGATATATTTTACTTTGTATTTATATACATGTTGATAAAGCCCGTAGGGTGTTTGCTTGACTACCGGCGTTGTGATGGCAGTTATACTTGTAGGGTTCCTAGGCACTCATACAAGGGTCTATAAGGTATCAACCATACCCGATTTAAAATTTAGACGTGCCGAACAACCCAAAGCTAGAATCTTTGCTAGATAATTAGGGTTACACATGCAAGTAAACATCTTTACAACTAAGAGTGAGGGATTACAACCTTTGTAGTCCGCTCCTTCGCTTCATAAGCTCCGAGTAGTCATCCCTTCGCCGCGATCCATGATCTCCCGGACTCAAGAGAAGCTCCACAACCCGAATGATCCATGCTTGCTTGTAGTTTTCCTTTTCAAAGATGATCTACCTTGAAGTTCCTTTAACTCAAGCTCTTTCTCACTAATGAGGTGAACGCCCTAATCTAATTGGCTAGATTAGATGAGGATGATGAAGTAAGATTTATGCTTTCTTTTATTATCAAATTCTCACAATAATTCATCACAAGTCTCAAAGCTAGAAATTTTTGCAAGGAGGAAGAAGAAGAAGATGAATGAATAATTCCTTTTGTGATGAATAATGAAAAAGATATATGATTAAAAATGCAACCATGGTCAAAGATGACAAGGAAAACCATTAAAGAGAGTTAACTAGGGTTAAAGGTGTGGTTTGGGTAAGGAAAATATCTTACAAAATATCCATTGTAATATCTTTGCAAGAAACAAAAGAAAAGATTCTAGAAGCTTCATGAATAAGCTAACCCAAATCAAACCCTAACCATGTTTAATCTCCACTAATCATGTTGCATTAGTAATTATAATATGTTACAATATTATATATCACATATATAATATATTTTGTAACAAAAGAAAATAATACAATTAACATATATCGCATATATATATCAATGTATTATCCGATGAGAAAATGAAATAATAAAGCGAGCCAATATTAGATAATGTAATGTAATATAACACATATATAATTATACATTAAATTATCGAATCAACACTTGATCCGACAATCCGGCTATATCGAATATAACCGACTAATATATCATGTACCGATTCATCGAATCAACGCTTGATCCGATGACCCGGCTCATATCAAAATATCGCGAGAATATAATACGGTATCTCATATAGTATTATCCTCGGTCCTGCACATATCACATATGTGCACCTACTCCGTTTTGCCTGAGTCAAGAAACCTCTGTGTAGGACTCTAAAGAATCGTCAATACACCGATAGCAGGTGATGATCATATCAACCACCCACAAGCTGCAAGCGGTCAGCTAAACATAACAGCCACCCAGGTATTGAGCGATCATAAGATCAAAAAGCAAGCCTATACATTCTCCTGTGAATCCAAATAGTAACACTCCCGTACGGTCCGGTCTCTTCGTCTGATATGTTGCATATCTAGTCTAGGGGTGGTATACGTCAGACCCCAGTAACCGATAAGTCGTGTCGATATGAGGCTCATAACAGGTCGAAAACCTACTGATAATACTTACCAGTAGTACTCAATATCCTCCTTGGCCAGGGACTTCCAGTTATAGCCAATCGAACACAGCACAACATCAACTCCCTATACCGGGAGAGAAGAATCCCCTCCTATCGCTCATTTCCTCCATGTGATTCGGGACTGTACCCAAAAGCCACCGTTTTGCATGCCCTCTTGGACGTGGTAAGGTGGAAATCAAAGCACAGTGGGAATCACACAAGACTCTATGACGATCTCGGGTCTACAGACTAACCTGTACCAGTGTCACCAGAGAACTGCCATCTGACGTCAGGTATAATACCATCTGGGAGTTCTTGGCGAGTCCGTCCAGTGTACCCAGTCTCCACTGAGCACCCGTATATCATCCTTGATGTTAAAACACCGATGGATATGGGATCATCTATCGCCCATCATATGGGTCAAGATGTGTATACGCTAGTCCACTCTGGTGTATTGATGCCCTATCTCGATACACCCTCGACTAGGAACAGTTATAGGATGTACTCGTCGACTACCGTGGCCCCACTAGTATGATCTCATCATAGTCCCAGTAGTCGAGTACATGCCCTAAGGGCTTTATCAACATGTGAGAGTAAGACAGTAAACTAATATAAGTCAACATGTTAAGATAAAGAGAAACCAAATAGCATTCTATCATGATGAGCAAGAAATTCCTCTCTATTTATATCCAAGCATCCATTATAATATACATCATATGTACAACAATGGCCTCTAGGGCATATATATATAACTAACAATCTCCCACTTGCACTAAGGCCAGCTGTTGTAGTATCTCATACCTAGCATCCAGAATAATCTTTCAAAATGTATTTAGGGAATGGCTTTCATGAGTGGATCCGCAGTGTTGTCCTTCATATCAACTCTCCTGACCTCGATCTCCCGGCAATCAACTATCTCCCTGATCAGGTGATACCGCCTCAGAATATGTCTGGACTTCTGATGGGACCTGGGTTCCTTGGCCAAAGCCACAGCTCCATTGTTATCGCAATACAAAGGTATTGGATGCTCAATGGATGGAACCACACCAAGTTCAGTAATGAACTTCTTTATCCAGACAGCCTCTTTGGCAGCATCGTTGGCAGCGATGTATTCAGCCTCCATCGTCGAGTCTGCAACGGTATCCTGTTTGGAACTCTTCCAACACACCGCCCCTCCATTGAGGGTAAAGACAAATCCTGAGTGCGACTTAGAGTCGTCCTTATCACTTTGGAAGTTCGAATCGGTAAAGGACTCCACCTGGAGTTCTTCGTTACCATACACCAAGAACATCTCTTTAGTCCTTCGCAAGTACTTGAGAATGTACTTCACAGCTATCCAGTGACTCTCTCCAGGATCCGCTTGATACAGAATCACTACACTTAGTGAGTATGCTACATCGGGTCTGGTACATAGCATCGCATACATGATAGAGCCTACTGCCGAAGCATAGGGTATCCCTTGCATGCGAGTTCTTTCCAAATCAGTCTTGGGAGAAATCTCTTTGGAAAGAGTGAGTCCAGAGATCGTGGGTAGGTTCCTATGCTTAGATTCTTCCATACTAAACCTCTTTAGTATGGTGTCAATGTACCTGGATTGGGACAATCCCAGTATCCGTTTAGATCTATCTCTATAGATAATAATTCCCAGTATGCAGGAGGCATCACCTAGATCTTTCATTGAGAATCTTTGTGATAAGAAGAGCTTGACCGATTGCAGCATAGGAATATCATTTCCTATCAAGAGTATGTCATCGACGTACAATATGAGGAAGACAACCTTACTCTCTGCAACCTTCTTATAAATACAAGGTTCATCTACATTTTTGATGAAGTCAAACTCTTTGACCACAACATCAAAGCAGATGTTCCAACTCCGTGATGCTTTCTTTAACCCATAAATGGATTTAAGCAGCTTGCACACCTTTCCGCTGCTCTTACTATCTACGAAGCCCTCTGGTTGAGTCATGTACACGCACTCTTCTAAATCACCATTTAGAAAGGCGGTCTTAACGTCCATCTGTCAGATTTCGTAGTCATGGTATGCAGCAATGGCAAGTAAGATCCGGATAGACTTAAGCATAGCCACTGGGGAAAAGGTTTCGTCATAATCCACACCTGGTCGTTAACGAAAACCTTTTGCAACAAGTCTAGCTTTGAAAGTCTCAA
The DNA here is from genome assembly GCA_030015575.1 of Agapanthus africanus. Taxonomy (NCBI): domain Eukaryota; kingdom Viridiplantae; phylum Streptophyta; class Magnoliopsida; order Asparagales; family Amaryllidaceae; genus Agapanthus; species Agapanthus africanus. The sequence goes on from JASDDO010000012.1 coordinate 151,763,280, forward strand.
CTTTTCCATCTACACCAATTTTCTTCTTAAAGATCCATTTGCTCCCAATGGGTTTTACCTCTTCAGGAGCAACTTCCAAAGTCCATACTTTGTTGGTGTACATGGATTCCATCTCAGATCGCATTGCATCCAGCCACTTCACAGAGTCACCACTCGTGATGGCCTGCTCAAAACTAGTTGGGTCGTCCTATTCCATGATGCAATCCTCACACCCACCATCAATGAGAAAACCGTAGTATCTCTCAGGTGGATAAGAAACCCTACTTGATCGGCGGAGAGGCTGGGGTTCGTCGGGAACTACTGGATCCTCTGGTTCCACCAAATCATCTGTCGTAGTTTGTGTTGCTGGAATTTCTTCCAGTTCTACCTCATTACCACTAATTTCTTTCATAAGAAATCCCTTTTTCTAAAAAGGTGGCATGTCGAGAAACAAACACCTTTTGTTCCTCGGAGTGGTAGAAGATATACCCTCGCGAATGTTTGGGATATCCAATAAACTTACATAGGACAGACCTTGCCTCGAGTTTGTCCGGATTTTGTGTTTTTACATAGGCCGGACAACCCCATATCTGAATAAATTTAAGACATGGTCTCTTCCCATTCCATATCTCATATGGAGTGGTAGGTACTGATTTGGTTGGAACTCTATTCAATAGGTATGCAGCTGTCTCCAGTGCATGTCCCCAGAAGGAAACAGGTAACTCAACATTGCTCATCATAGAGCGCACCATATCTAATAGGGTGTGATTTCTCTGTTCCGATACACCATTGTGTTGTGGTGTATAAGGAGGTGTAAGCTGAGAGAGAATCCTATTCTCTTTTAGATAATCTAAGAACTCATTGCTTAAGTATTCTCCTCCTCGATCAGATAGAAGGATCTTAATACTTTTGCCCGTTTGGTTCTCTACTTCATGCTTATATTCTCTGAATTTCTCAAAATCTTCAGACTTGTGTTTCATCAGGAACACATGTCCGAATCATGAGAGATCGTCAGTGAATGTAATGAAGTAAGAAGAACCGTTCCTGGCATGTGTAGACATGGGTCCGCATACATCACTATCAGTCCTAAGAGTTCCGTAACACTTTCTCTGTGTCCACTAAACGGAGTTTTGGTCATTTTTCCTTTGAGACATGAATGGCAAGTTTCATAAGATGATAATTCGAACGAATTCAAATATCCATCCTTATGTAACTTAGCTAGTCGTGTCGCATTGATATTACCAAGTCTACAATGCCATAAGAAGGATTCGTTCAATTCTGAACTTTTCCTCTTGTGTGTGTTTTGTATATTAAGGATTGTATTTTGATTGAGAACGTATATTCCATTATGTAACGAGCCTGATCCAATCAACTTTTGATCTAGGAATATGTTCATAACATTATCCTGTATTACAAAATTAAATCCTTCTTTACTTAATAAAGAAACTGATATAATGTTGCACATCATGTTCGGCATATAATAGCACTCATTCAGAATCAAAGTATTATTACTTGGTAATACAAGGTGATATTCGCCAACTGCTTTGGCTGCAATACTTGCACCACTCCCCATTTGTACGGAATGATCACCTTTTCCTAGTTCTCTACCTTTGCGTAGCCTACGTAACAATTTACATATGTGGGATCCCGATCCGGTATCTAATACCTAGGACGTAGGGTGAACTGAGAAACAGTTCTCAATAAATAACACACCCGAAGAAGATGCATCAGCATGCTTGTTCTTCGTTTGGGCGGCATGAGAATCCAGATATTCTCCTGTTTCCTGCTCAGTCTTATAACTCTTATAAGAAAGAACGGGATAAACGATCCCCTGTTCAGTATAATAAGCGGGTTCAGTCAATACATCCATATTATTATCTTGATTAAGGCCTGACATGGTCGCTACCTGGAGAGAGAGAGAAAGAAACACTTTAGCGTATGCTCTTGCAAGATTAGATTGGTTATTATCTTATCTAATCAGGATGTCTCCCACTGTTTTTATCAAATCATCCTTCAAACCCTAAAAGGTAAGATTAGCCGGGATTAATTACACCCTACAATTTCGTCAATCTTTCAGCCAGATCAGTGTTGGTACTTGAGGGAGGTTCCCCGTGCTTTCGCACGGACCTAATTAAAATAAACCTCATCTTCCCAGAGGCATAACCCCGTTAACACCTTTCTAGACACCTACTTGATGGGATAATTGTCCTGTGTAAAACTCTCCCAGGAGTAACTCTTACTCGCAGTAGGTATCGGGATCCAACTATCTCATAGGAGGTATGCAATCTCATTGCAAATTTCAACACTTGAAATTCCCAATAATACTTTTACCCCTAGCGTCCCATGACCTTGACGGAGGCCAAACTACCCATAGGGCGCTAGTCAAGTTCAACCCGTTCATTTCTTGATTGAATTAAACCCACCCGTACGACCCTTGACGAAGGCCAAACTACGCCGTACAAATACCCTAATCCAATCGCATCGTATGCTAGCAAATAAGCTCTAGTTAGCTACCGTACACTACACCTTGACAGAGGCCAAACTACCGCAACACGAATACTAAGTAGTACTTATCTGAAATGACAGAGGGCTACGCAGGTTTTTAAGAAAACCATGAGCGTAATGAACTTGATATCGTCGTAGAATCAAGTGATTTTTGAAAAGGAGTGTTTTTGAGGTTTTTCTAGTTTCGCTAAAGAGGTCACTCCCGGTGAAGGGATCTCGGCTTCTCGGCTCTTTCCCCATCAAATAAGGTGCAGGGTATATCATATATTGTTGGATATAGTGCCCTCAGAGTCAATTATTGGATCACAGGCACGTGATTGCAATGATTGAGGGGGGACCTATGCCGGTAGGACAGTCTTACTCAAAGATGGTAGTATGCTATCTGGTTTATCTTTATCATCGTGTACTATTTCAGGTGACCTTACAGGTCACTATTGCACGTTGATAGAGCCCTTAGGATTCTTGCTAGACGACCAGCAGTATGATGACAATCATATACGTGAGAGCTGGGGTCTATAAGCACATCCTTAAATGGTCCCTAGTCGTGGGAGTTTTCGATACAGGGCATCGATACTCCAGAGTAGACTAGTGTATACAGTCGAGACCCCGACGAGGGGCGGTGGCTGGTCTCACAAGCCACTGGTATCGGTTAGTTCACCTAAGATGTATACAGGTGCTCATTGGGTTATGAGTACACCGGACAGAACTCGTCGGGAACCTGCTAGTTGGTTTTATATCTAACGTCAGATAGCAGTTCCCAGGTGACATGTGTACAGGTTAGTTCATTGACCTGAGATCGTCATTTGTCTCGTGTGAGTTCCCACTGTGCTTTGATTACTACCCTACCACGGCTTAAAGGAGCCGTGCAAACAGGTTTTAGTTGGGTACAGTCCCGAGCCACATGGAGGCAGTGAGCGGATCGGCAGGGGGTTTTGTCTCTCCCGGTATTGGGGGTGAGATCGCGCTGTGTCTAGGAGAGCCGTTACACAAAGCCCTCGGCCGAGGCAGGAGATTTACTGGTAGGTATTCCAGTAGTATCTCAGGGTGTTCTGGGCTACACTCCGACACGACTTGTACCGCTTTTGGGGGTCTGACTTTTACCAACCCCCTAGGCCCGCCATGCGATACTCATAGACGAACGGACCGGACTGTACGGATATTGTCACTGACAGGCTCAGTAGGGTGTCAGGATGAGTTCGCTCATTGACGTCCCTTTGGGTCAATGCCTGGTAGCTCATTACGTGCGGCTAATACCTCTGACGTGCTAGTGGTTAAATCCATGGCCAAAGTATTGACGAGTCTTTAGAGTCCCCCACAGACAGTTTCTCAAGTTTCGGAAGAAAAGTTGTAGAGGCCGTATGATATATGGCAGGGTTCGATCTTATACGTACGGTATTGCACGCATCATGATCAGACGGATCATACTAGTGGGCTTTGTTTTAAGCCGGATCTTAGTATTAGATTTGTTTGATTACTTTAGTCTCATCGCATTCGCATTCAGTCGGAATGCGGGTGCAGGTATATATATAGAGGTGAGGGGTATCCTTGTGATCCGTCACGAGTTTACTTTAGATGTTGCCGGATCTTTTTGTTATGGCAAACATTTGGATTAATGTTTGTTAATGGAAATAATGAGCTAGATTTTCATCATGACAATGCATTAATGTGACATGGACTTGTATCATGAGTCATGGTCTCTTTTTTAGCAAATGTGTCACATTAATGAATTGTTTAATGTGTTGAAATGAGATGGAGAGAGAGAGGGGCTGCCATGGTTGGTATTATTGGTTTTGGATTTTCATAATCTCACTCTCTCACTCTCATTACAAAAAAGAAAAGAAAAGAAAAGAAAAGATGAAAAAGCCTTCTCTTCTTCTTCTTCTTCCTCTAGCTCATTGTCTTCCTCCAATGGCAACAACTTCAACCTCCATCCAAGCCATGGATGCAAAGAGACAAAGTGGTCACAACATACTCTACTTCAACCTTGGGCACGTCGGCTAGCACACTTCGTGCTCGAGTTGCTTCGGACGAAGCGGGAGCCCGTAAAAAGACTTCTCGATGTGGTGCCCTTTCCGACGAGGAGATGAAGACCAGAGATGCCGCGTGGAGCTTAGGATTGTGGCCGAAGACCGAAGGACACGGATCGCTCGGTATAGCCTTTCCACCCTCTCTCTTGATAGATAGTTGTAGGTTAATGGTTCGATCCGGGTTTTTAGGATGCGGTAGTGCCGGTTTAAAGTTAAGAAAAATTTTCGTTTCCGCATTTTGGCCTCGGAAAGACGGCCGGGGCGCTACCGTAGTCCTATATATATACCGCTATGAAAAGCAAGAACTATATAAGTTGTCAAAAACTAAACCGCCAGTTTGTAGCATCTGCCAGTTTTGCTAAAGAGGTCACTCTCGGTGAAGGGATCTCGGCTCTTTCCTTATCGAATAAGGTGCAGGGTACATCATATATACCGCTATGCAAAGCAAAACTGTAGCTACCTTTTTATAAAGTTTTGATTCTACAATATCTTTTAGGTTTCTTTTCTTTTATTAATCTCATTAATAAAAATCCCATCAATTAATGCTTCTTAAGCATCACAGAAGAAACGAAAGCAGTAATATTTATATATCAACATATATATATACTATAAGCATTCGTCTCAGGCAGTGATATGATCTCATCACAGAACATTGCAGCAGAAGATAACATTTGAAATATTGGATATACTAGGATGTCCGTGTTTTATTTCGAGCCAGTATAAAACACGAATTCCACTGTCGCGATGAATAGCCAAACCCACATCCGTAGACCCCTATGAGAGCGACAAGCAACACTGCCAATTCTAGGGTTAGGAGACCCGGTCTCGACTCTTCAAGATGGCCTCCCGCTGGACCCTAGAACCCGGTTACTTGTGCTCCCCTCCTTGGGTCTACCTAATGCGGAAAAGTAAATAATATACAGTGGTGACATCAACCTCATCCCGGAAGTGCCCCAATAAAAGAATATTACATACAAATGAATTTTACATGAATGAAAATAAAAATCCTCATCTCACATAAAACCCCCGGCTATTCAGAACACGACGATCCAAAATAACATATCACAGCAACACATAATATCTCATATCATCAACGTAAGCAAGTATGCGTATCCCAATTGTCGTTGATGTATAGCAACGAAGCCGGCGATACACCACATACTACGCTTACGGTCACAGAAAAGAAAGTGTAAAACTACAACATTTGGAATCCACAATCACTTTAGACATCGTAAATCCGAAATATCACATACTTCGCATTTCATGCCTAACTATATGAATTTCACATATTGTATCACATTCCAGATAAATAGAAAATATTAAACTTTCCGATCGAATAATCAAATACCCAATGTTTCCTAAAATATAGCTCAACACTTGAGCGGAGTCCAAAAATCCCAGAAGAACATGTCACAGTCCAATGGTCCAGCCGTAACCAATGCCTCACATGTGGCAACGCCGTACTGCCCCAAACCCTAAGGTTTAGAGGCAGTTCAGACGGTCACATAATCGAGTTAAGGTTTGTGTTCTTACAGATATGCTTGCATGTTTTTCTGTAAGTTTTAAACTCAAGAAAAAATCAACACTTGAATGTTTTTCGTCCCGGGAAAAAGTAAGTTAATGATATCCGTTTGAACATTTTAACAGTTTCTAAAATATCCGAAAAACAAAACGAAATTAAACATTCCGATCGAATCAACGAATACATAAAAATCCCTAGAACACTCAACACTTGAGTAAGATTAAAAATACCCAGAATCATGTACAAGTACCTATGGATGTACTGTGCCAAAAAGCTAACCCTAATTCTACTGTGCTGCCGCGGAACCGCCGCGCAAGGCATGGTATTGCCGCGGTTCCGCGGCGCTTTAGTGGAATTTTGGTTTCGTTTTTCACAGTAACTCTTAGAATTCCCTACTATTTTTTTGAGTATTTTTAATGCAGAAAAAATCACATTTTTACAAAAATTCCAGAGAGGGGGTCAAGTTCGATGTTACGGGGTTCGATCGGAGTTTTAACTTCGTATACATGTCGCCTAATGCTCTAGATAGGCTCTGATACCACTGTAGGGTTCCTAGGCACTCTTACAAGGGTCTATAAGGCATCAACCATGCCCGATTTAAAATTTAGACGTGCCAAACAACCCAAAGCTAGGATATTTGCTAGATAATTAGGGTTACACATGCAAGTAAACATCTTTACAACTAAGAGTGAGGGATTACAATCTTTGTAGTCCGCTCCTTCGCTTCATAAACTTCGAGTAGTCTTCCCTTCGCCGCGATCCATGATCTCCTGGACTCAAGAGAAGCTCCACAACCCGAATGTTCCATGCTTGCTTGTAGTTTTCTTTTCCAAAGATGATCTACCTTGAAGTTCCTTTAACTCAAGCTCTTTCTCACTAATGAGGTGAACACCCTAATCTAATTGGCTAGATTAGATGAGGATGATGAAGTAGGATTTATGCTCTCTTTTATTATCAAATTCTCACACTAATTCATCACAAATCTCAAAGCTAGAAAGCTTTGCAAGGAGGAAGAAGAAGAAGAAGATGAATGAATAATTCCTTGTGTGATGAATAATGAAAAAGATATATGATTACAAATGCAACCATGGTCAAAGATGACAGGCAAACCATTGTAGAGAGTTAACTAGGGTTAAGGGTGTGGTTTGGGTAAGGAAAATATCTCACAAAATATCCATCATATTATCTTTGCAAGAAACAAAAGAAAAGCTTCTAGAAGCTTCATGAATAAGCTAACCCAAATCAAACCCTAACCATGTTTAATCTCCACTAATCATGTTGCATTAGTAATTATAATATGTTACAATATTATATATCACATATATATTATATTTTGTAACAAAAGAAAATAATACAATTAACATATATCGCATATATATCAATATATTATCCGGTGAGAAAATGAAATAATAAAGCGAGCCAATATTAGATAATGTAATGTAACAAATCACATATATAATTATACATTAAATTATTGAATCAACACTTGATCCGACAATCCGGCTATATCGAATATAACCGATAAATATATCATATACCGATTCATCGAAACACTTAATCCGATGACCCGGCTCATATCAAAATCTCGCGAGAATATAATACGGTATCTCATATCGTATTATCCTCGGTCCTGTACATATCACATACGTGCCCCTACTCCGTTTTTAATGAGTCAAGAAACTTCTGTGTAGGACTCTAAAGAATCGTCAATACGCCGGTAGCAGGTGATGATCATATCAAACACCCACAAGCTGCAAGCGGTCAGCTAAACGTAACAGCCACCCAGGTATTGAGCGATCAGAAGATCAAAAAGCAAGCCCGTACATTCTCCTGTGAATCCAAATAGTAACACTCCCGTACAGTCCGGTCTCTTCGTCTGATATGTTGCATATCTAGTCTAGGGGTGGTCTATGTCAGACCCCAGTAACCGATAAGTCGTGTCGATATGAGGCTCATAACAGGTCGAGAACCTACTGATAACACTTACCAGTAGTACTCAATATCTTCCCTAGCCAGGGACTTCCAGTTATAGCCAATCGAACACAACACAACATTAACTCCCTATACCGGGAGAGACGAATCCCCTCCTATCGCTCATTGCCTCCATGTGATTCGGGACTGTACCCAAAAGCCACCGTTTTGCATGTCCTCTTGGACGTGGTAAGGTGGAAATCAAAGCACAGTGGGAATCACATAAGACTCTATGACGATCTCGGGTCTACAGACTAACCTGTACCAGTGTCACTAGAGAATTGCCATCTAACGTGAGGTTTAATACCATCTGGGAGTTCTCGGCGAGTCCGTCCAGTGTACCCAGTCTCTCCTTGATGTCAAAACACCGATGGATATGGGATCATCCATCGCCCATCATATGGGTCAAGATGCGTATAAGCTAGTCTACTCTGGTGTATCGATGCCCTGTCTCGATACACCCTCGACTAGGAACATTTATAGGATATAATCGTCGACTACCGTGGCCCCATTAGTATTATCTCATCATAGTCCCAGTAGTCGAGTACATGACCTAAGGGCTTTATCAACATGTGAAAGTAAGACAGTAACTAATATAGGTCAATATGTTAAGATAAAGAGAAACCAAATAGCATACTATCATGACGAGCAAGAATGTCCTCTCTATATATATCCAAGCATCCATTATAATATACATCATATGTACAACAATGGCCTCTAGGGCATATATATATAACTAACAATACTTGTGGGAGCTGGATAGTCAATAGGCACATCCTTGTATGTCCCTGGTCGCAGGAGTATCGAGACTGGGCATCGATGCTCCAGAGTAGACTAGTGTATACATATATAGACCCTGACGAGGGGCAATGGATTGGTCCCGCAGCCATTGGTGATGTGCACCTAAGATTGTATACAGATGCTCACTGAGTGTGAGTACACCGGACAGGACTTGCCGAGAACTGACTGGATAGTATTATACCTAGCGTCAGATAGCAGTTCTCAGGTAACATGTTTGCAGATAGTCTGTCGACTTGAGGTCGTCATTTGTCTCGTGTGAGTTCCCACTGTACTTTGATTACTACCCTACCACGGCTCAAAGGAATCGTGCAAACAGGTTTTAGTTGGGTACAGTCCCGAGCCACATAGAGGCAGTGAGCGACTGTTAGGGATTCGTCTCTCCCGGTATTGGGAGTCGATATCGCACTGTGATCGGTTGTTCATTACCATAATTCCCTGGCCAGGGCTGATAGAGAATTACTGGTGAACTGACCAGTAGATTCTCGGATGGTATTGAGCCACACCGACACGACTTGTACGGTTGTTAGGGGTCTGACGTTCACCACCTCCCTAGACCATACAGCAATACTCTCAGACGAACAGACCGGACTGCACGGATATTGTCACGGACAGGCTCAATAGGGGTTACGGACGAGTTCGCTCGTCGGCCTTCTTTTCGACACGTACCTGGGTTGCCGTTACGTACAGCTAGTGCCACTGACGGACTTGTGGTTAAACCCACTGCCAGCATACTGTCGAGTCTTTAGAGTCCCACACAGAGGGTTTCCCTGGATCAGGCGAGACGATGTAGACGCCGTATGGTTTTACGGCAGGGTTTCGATCGCATTCGTGTACTGGCTACTCGAATGATGATTGGACGGATAATACTGGTAGGCTTTGGTTTAAGCCGGATACTAGTATTGTAATATTGGATTATACAGATCTCAGTGTATCCGTATTTTTCGGAATACGGATACGGGTATGAAAATACGGAAAAATGGCATTCTTGTAAATTCACAAGATTGACCTTCCAGAAGGAGACACCTCATTATTGTTTTATTCTTTTTCATTAAAGAATTAATGAGGTGGAAATTAGGAGGCATGGGTTGAAGAATGGCTAAGTATTTGTTTATTTCATTTGGAGCCACTATTCAAGCATGGTTGTAGATTATATGATTTAATAATGCCATGGTTGAATTATTGGCTCAAGACTTAACCATTCTCTCTTCTCATTTCTATTATCATTGTCACAAAAGCATTCTCTCTCCTAGGTTTTCTTCTCTCCTTCTTCCTCAAGCTCATACACTTGCATGTGTTGCAAAACAATGAGCTTTGAGATCAAATAATCCAATACACTCAGTCTACATCAACTTAGTCTTCTCTCTTAGCAAGTTAGATCACTAAGTTATCTCATGGAGGTTGGAGCTTGACCATAGCCCTCGGGTGGATCCATCTTCGACACAAAGGAGACCGGCAACCGCGATCGCTCAAAAGACAAAGCAAGGAGATCAAGAAGAAGGAGCTTGAACCAAGGAGGAAGGAACAACTTGAAGACCCGAAGGACTAGGAACGAGGGTATAACTCCTTTACTTAGTAGTTAACTCTCTCTTAGTCTAGTTTTATGTTAGCTAAGGTTTAAACAAGATCCAAAAGTGGAACAAGTTCATGATACAAAGCTAAAACATGTTTCTTTTGAGGTGAGAAAATCGTTTTTCAAGTATTCCGCCTCCTCGCAAGCCGTAGGGTGTGCATCATGGACTTACATCAGGATCCAACTATCATCGCATAATAACGTGATGAAATCCACTCACGTTATCACACTCCAGAAGGTATGCGCATGCCTGAAAAGTTTCCTGTATATTTGAAACACCCGATGTGATTTCAACCCCATGCTCTTATGACCTTGACGAAGGCCAACATATCATAAGTCACATGTCAAGTTCTACCCATTAATGTCCAGGTTAATTTGAACCCACCCGTACATACCCTTGACGAAGGCCAAAATAGTAGTATGACTGTCCCAAACCAACACATCTATCTATGCAACAGAAAAGTAACAAATAGCTACCATACACTATACCATGATGAAGGCCAAGAAACATAGCATGAATACTAAGTGCTACCCGTCTGAAATGACGGAGGGCTATGAATGGTTTTTGGCGAAAAACCTTTAACGTAATGAACTTGATATCGTTGAAGGAACCAGATAGATTTTTATAAATATATAGTGGTGAAAACCTTTGCTAAAGAGGTCACTCCCGGTGAAGGGATCTCGGCTCTTTCCTCGTGGAATGAGGTGCAGGATATTCCAACTGAATACCGCAATGCAAAGCAAAAAGTAATCGACTATAGTGATGTTATTACCCTGACGCAAAATTCTGCCCAAGGGGTCACTCCCGATAAGGGGATCTCGGCCCTTGCCTCGTCGAATGAGGTGCTGGGTATTCATAACCGAATACTGCTGTACAAAACAAAAGAAAACGTCCTTGTAATAACAGCTTTTTAAATTGTTCCAACAACATCGAATAGGTATTTTTTCCTTACATTGATCTGAATCAACACAGTCCTATCAATTAATCACACCACAAAAGAACGAAAATATGATATATGTATATGCCATCCGCATTCGCCACTGGGTCCCGTCATCACCCGTTAGGTTACTTAACTAACGACAGAGCGGGGTCTGGACTAGCGCCGGTGTAAAACATATAAAACATCTACTAGTATATATATAACAATATATAATAATTGCTCCAGGCATGAAAAATGCAACATCACAGAACAATATAGATAATCTAGGAGCCCCGGGTTTCCTTTGAGCCGCAACTGAAACCCGACGTTCCCCTGGTCGTGTGGATTGCCTGTGCAATGAATACCTAGACCCCTACGAGCGCGGAAAGTTACCCGCCAAAACCAAAAGCGAGGCAGTCTCCTTCAGCAAAGTGAATGGGCCACCCAGCACTTTACGGAATCCGGTAACTTGAGCACCCCTCTTTGGGTCAACCTGTACCTCCTACGAGTGCGGCGAATAGCCCGCCAATTCTAGAGTAAGGCCCCCTCTTTCTCAACGCCATGAGATGCGGACCCGTTGCCCTCCAGAACCCGTCTATCCGTACACTCTACCGCGGGGTAATCCTAGTACAGAAAAGAAAATATGTACAACGGTGACATCAACCTTAACTCGGTCGTGCCCAAAAGAATAATATACAAACAGGCAGTGACGTCAGTCCACATGTCGGACGCTCGCCCCGCGATATTAAATGTACAAATAAAGCTAAGCTGCACTATCATTGCATCCAAGCTATCCACCACGACAAATCCGTAACAACACAGCACAACACAGAACATCAACGTGAATGTCACGTTCGCAAACCCGTCTAAAAGAACTATAGCAATTAGACAAGTTGTACTGCTCTAATGACATTCACGGTCGCAGATAGTAATGCATGTACTGTAAACTTTAAACAATGTTAGAAATTTTGAAACCGAAACAACCCCAAAACAATGCTCTGTTGAATGAAGTGGCTGTGAAAAGAAGTGGCTGTTGAAAATGAAGAATTGATGAAGTGGCTGTTTTTTTTAATTGGCTTTTGAATGAAGTGGATGAAGTGTAGTGAGGGATTTTTTGTGGTTTTTGCATCTTAAGAAAACTTTTTCCAACACCAAAAACCATCAGCCACCAAAAGACCCCTCACCAAAAATATTAGTCACGAAAATTCTACACCAAAAAAAGAACATCCACTAATTATCCTTCACCAAAAAATCAGCCACACCTTTTTGCCACAAAAAATATCTTTTCGGTTTCGATATTTTAACATCATCTAAACAACTAGTATATGGTTAATGGGTTGACTCTGATACCATGTAAGGTTACACCAGCGTCCCGGCTATCAATCCGTGGCCAAACACGGAACAAAAACTTTTAAAAACCGGCGCTAACGGAACCCGATTCCTGGATCGAACCATTAACCCTGTACTAGTTAACTGTAAAAAGGAGTTTAAAGAGGTTAGACCGATCGATCCGTGTCCTTAGGTCTTCAACCTCTGTCCCAAGCTCCTCACGGCTTCCTTGATCAAGTTTGGTCTCCGGTCTCCCTCGTCGAAGACGATCCACGTCGAGGATTAGTAATACGGTCTCCCGCTTCCAAATCGAAGCAACTCGGGTATCCAGTTTGCTAGCTTAGATACCCAAGATAAAGTATAGAAAGTGTGTGAATACTTTCTCTCAATGCACCAAAGGATTTGGGTGGAGTTGAATGAAGTTTCCAAGAGTGAAAATGTGAGCTCAAGGAATTGCTTGTGTAGAAATCAACTAGCTGTTGTTTTCCTTTTGTGAGAAAAAATAAAATGGGCTCTGTGGAATTCTAATTGTGTTGTAGTGGTGAGTAAATCAATCTATGTAACACACAAAAAATGCCCTGCACCAAAACCGCAGCCTCCAATTCCTTCACAAAATCAACACATGAAAATATCTAACTAAAATATCTTACCCATGACAAAAAAAATTCAATGCCAACGCATGAGTCATCCAAAGCCCACAAATTTGGCAGCACCTAAAATAATAAACACCCACTAAAATTCCCTCACCAAAATCAAATACACACGCATGAATGCTCACGAAATTTGCCTAGCATAAAATTTCCATGCAAAGAAAATATCTCACATTTCATACCTATCATTTAAACATTAAACTAAATATTTAAATTGGAAGAAAATAAAATGACAACTTCAAAAGTAAACTCGTAACGAATTACAAGAATACCCCTCATCCGTATATACATACCTGCATCCGTATTCCAACTGAATACGAATACAACGAGACAAAAATAATCTAACATTATAATACTAGGATCTGGCTTAAACCAAAGCCCACTAGTATTATCCGTCCGATCATGATCCGTGCACAAGTGCACGTATATTATCAAACCCTGCCATAAAACCATACGACCTCTACAACGTTTCGCCCAAACCAGGGAAACCCTCTGTGTGGGACTCTAAAGACTCGTCAATACGCTGGTAGTGGGTTTAACCACAAGCACGTCAGTAGCACTAGCTGTACGTAACGGCTACCCAAGTATTGAGCGAAAGGGAGGCCGACGAGCGAACTCATCCTGAAACGTTACTGAGCCTGACAGTGACAATATATGTATAGTCCAGTCCGTTCATCTATGAGTATCGCATATCGAGTCTAGGGGTGGATAAAGTCAGACCCCTAGTAACTTGACATTTAGTGTCGGAATGAAACCTATCACCAACTGAGAAACTACCGAACCTAGATCGGTAATTCTCGACTACCCCGGCCGAGGATTTCTGGTGATGGCCACCCGTGCACTCCGCGACATCAACCCCCAATATACCGGGAGAGATGAATCCCATGACGATCTGCTCACTGCCTCCATATGGATCGGGATTGTACCCAACTAAAACCTGTTTGCATGACTCCTTTGAGCCATGGTAGGGTACTAATCAAAGCACAGTGGGAACTCACACGAGACGAATGACGATCTCAGGTCGATAAGCTAACCTTTACACATGTCACCTAGGAACTACTATCTGACAATAGGTATAATACCAACTAGCATGTTCCCGGCGAGTCTGTCCGGTGTACTCATAACCCAATGAGCACCTGTATACATCTGTCACGACCCGAAAAGTACGGAGCATGAATGGTACTTAAATTACGAAACATCTTGAGGCGGACGTAATCTAAGTAAGCCAAAAACCAGAAATCAAAACCAAATAAAGAAGTAGAGTGAAGAAAAACCAATTTATTGAAAGCGATTTTAATCAAATAAGTCACATCAAGCTTTTTTTAAAAGCAACATCATTTTCCCGAAAATTTCGGCAGAGTCTCTTTTGTAAATACTGGCCCCAAACGGGTACAAAACAAGAATATATGTATAACATGAAATAAGGCATCCCCAAGCGGGAGCTAGCTCTTCGCCAAAGGAGGACTCAAAATCACATGCAATATAAATCATCACTAAAAGCATAAAGTAATAAAGCATCATGTCGGCTCAAGTGAGCTCGACCCAGAGAAACAACATAAAAGTACAAGTCTCGCTGTCTCATCTCTAAGTCGCTAATACAATAATACATGTGGTAGATACGGTAGATGGAGTACACTAGATACAATACTGATACAAGGTGGAAACAAAATAACCCCACAACCCACCTACGAACAATACTGCAAGTCCAAGCAAAAGGAGCAAAAGAGGAGGTGCGCCCGCCGCTACTGTACTGATGGGTCACTCCTGCAAAACAATGTGGCACGACGGGGGTGAGTTTCCAACTCGTGAGTAATAAGTAACATCTAATAAGGCTATCGTAAGTATGTACCCAATGATGTCACAGCCTACATATACTAATATGATGCGATGTAATAATATGCATGAATGCAATAAACAGCATGAGATTTGAATATGATTAACATGGGAAATCTGTATTCCTATCTTATTAAACTTATGTAATTTAGCTGTAGTTTCATCAATGAAATCAATATAAATCCGTGTCAAGCATCGACACCAAATATGAATATTTCAATTATCCTGAGCTCCGGAAATCCGGAATGGCCCAAAATATCTGATCTAGGGCTCCGACAATCCGGACTGGCCCATATCATCATAACTCAAGACTACGTCGGTATCCTCCGGATATCCGCCGCGTTACAAATAACTTGTCGGTAGTGCTCCCCTGCCGTGCTCAACGCTATCATCTGTGACCATCTTGCCCTGGGGTACCGCACCGGGTCCACCATGCACCCACAAACGGTTCCTCCTCCTCCTCGAATCGGGTGTATGATACTGCTCAAGCACCGAGAAATCTCATGGTGGACGATATATACATCATATCACGAGAAAACCGCAACTCACATTTTTAAAATGATAATACGTTTTCAATTCCTTGTGGTTTCTCCAAATCCATAAATCTCATAAATATGAAAATCCTCGAGAAAATCATAATACATGAATGTCTATGATATTAACAATATGAAATGCGATGTGGAACTAGAAAACTATGCATGAACAATTATATAATAAGATATGTGCATATGACTAGCAATCCTACGTATCCATCTTGATGAATTAAATATATCAAATGCAGGTTTATTAATCATAATTGGCGCAAGTTATAAGATGCGGATTTAAACAAGTTATAAAGTGCTCGTGGCATAACAATTACCAAGGCCTGTGTGTCCCCATGAATAGTGCCCGTACAACATAAACTAATGGTAATAGTGTGAGTGTCCTATAAGGTACCATCACAGTATATATATATGTTAAATGATGCAATGTAACAGAATGATTAACTAGGAACTACACATAAGTATAATTACTAAACGAAATTCTAACTATCGGGCGTCTTGCGCCATCCAAACGATTCCCCCGTAGATGTGTACATCTACTCACCGGAATGCCTCCGCTAGTCTGATCCAATCACCGCCATTCTTTTCTACGCCGCGTCCGATGTCTCCGCGACTGATCCTAGAATTTACACAAAGCAACACACATAAGGCTAATATCCTGCAAAACGCGATATCAAGACCATACGAGAAAACTAGTGTCGCAAGCTAACGCGTGTGCACTCGAAACACCAAAACGTGTGTGCTAACGTCTGAAACCACCCCGACATGCTGTGATACACAGCAAACACCAAACCTAGACTCGGAACGTACGTGTCGCATAAGTCGAAAAGTATTAAAAACAAGATAAATGGTTCCAGATTTTGATACGAGTGGAACAAGGAAAAGTTGCATGTACGAAAGACCCACAATACATAGCAAACGCCTACAGCAAAACCCCAGATACCCAAGTCCCTACTCTGGCCGTAATTTGCGGCCATAACCCTTAAATTTGCGGCCATAGAGGGGAAAGGGGGTCTCGTGCTTCGTGTGTGTGATCCTAGTCCCGTAACTATACTCTAGTAATTGCAACTTTTGCCAGAAGTATCTGATTTAAAAGCAGAACCCAAAAAGGAAGTAATTCTCAATTAAAACTCTAATTAAACACTAATTGAATACAATATGGTGTTTTAGTGAAATCTGGTGAAAAGACTTAGATTAATTAACACTAACAACATTTAATTAAGCTACTCGAGTCATAAAAACCCTAACTTAATCTAATCTCCTCTTAAACCACATAAATAGCACTAAATCCCACTTAAACACTACATTAAGCTAAAAAAACTATAAGTTTAGCAAAAAGGTAATTAAGGTTGGCTTTATACCTCAAGATAGTAGAGAAGAGGATAAACATGCAAGTGCCATGGGAACTTCTCAAGAATCATGCTTGATTGCCAAAAAGAGAAGTTAGTGATGATTTTTTATAGAATTGTGTTAAGCTTGTGGATTTTTTTGATGGACTTGAGGCTTAGAAATGAAGAGAAGAAGAAGAAGAGGATGAAGGGGAGGGGGCTGCAGCTAGGCCTTGAGGGAGAGAGAGAGAGTGAGAGAGTTTCTCAAAGTCAAAGCCCCATGCCTCATAAATACCCCCATGCCTCACATTCCCATTTCTTTTTCTTATTCTATTCTTTTTTTTTTTAAAAAAGGGATTTTAGAACCAAGAGGGAAAATAAAATGAAAGACATGTTACAAGATAAATGTGCAGGGTTACTAGGCACTCTCACAAGGGTCTATAAGGCATCAACCATGCCCGATTTAAAATTTAGACGTGCCGAACAACCCTAACCAAAATCTTTAAACTAGAGATTAGGCGAAACAAAGCATGTAAATATCTTTACATCTAAGAGTTAGGGATTACAACCTTTGTAGTCCGTTCCTTCACTTCTAAAGCTCCGTGTTGAGGTCCCTTCGCTGCGATCATCGAGTACCCGAACTCTAGAGAGGCTCCACGAAGAGAAAGATGCAAGCTTGCTTCCGATCTTCGATAACAAAGATGATCTACCTTGAAGTTTCTTTAACACAAGCTCTCACTCACTAATGAAGTGAACACCCTAATCTAAATGGCTAGGATAGATTAGGATGATGAAGTAGGATTTTAGCTCTCATTTGTTTTCTATTTCTCACTCATTTTCATCACCAAGAAAAAAGCTAGAAAGCTTTTCACCAAGGAAGAAGAAGAAGAATAATAGTAATCCTTTTGTGATGAATAATGAAACTCTAGTGTGGTTAGAATTTCAACCATGAGTTAAGTATGAAGACTTATCCCATGTAGAGATTTAACTAGGGTAAAGGGTTGGGTTGGGTTAAGAAAATATCTATGCAAAATATCCTAGTCAAAGTCAAAGCTTCAAGAAGCTTCTTGAAAGCTTCATGAAGACTTAACCATAATCCAAACCCTAACCTCAATTAAACTCCACAAAACATGTTGCATTTATAACCATAACATGTTACAATATTATATATCACATATACAATATTTATTGTAACAAAATAAAATAATACAATTAACATATATCGCATATATATCAATGTATTACCCGAGTGAGAAAAAGAATCTTTTAGTGAGCTTATATCAGTTAATGTAATTTAATATATCAAATATATAATTATACATTAAATTATTGAATCAACACTTGATCCGATAATCCGGCTATTTCACAAATAACCGACTAATATAATCTGTATCAATTCATCGAATCAACACTTGATCCGATGACCTGGCTATATCACATATACCCGACCGATATCTCATATCGTGAGAATATAATACGGTATCTCATATCGCATTATCCTCGGTCCCGCAGATATCACATATGTGTGTTGGAGATAGTGCCCTCAGAGTCGATTATTGGATCACAGGCACGTGATTGCAATGATTGAGGGAGGACCTATCCGGTAGGACAGTCTTACTCGAGATGATAGTATGCTATCTGGTTTACCTTTATCATCGTGTACTGCTTTAGGTGACATGACAGGTCGCTATTGCATGTTGATAGAGCCCCTAGGATTCTTGCTTGACTACCGGCAGTATGAGGGCGATCATATACGTGGGAGCTGGTAGTCTATAAGCACATCCTTAAAAGGTCCCTAGTCGTGGGAGTTTCGAGATAGGGCATCGATACTCCAGAGTAGACTAGTGTATACAGTCGAGACCCCGATGAGGGGCGGTGGCCGGTCTCACAAGCCACTGGTGTCAGTTGGTTCACCTAAGATGTATACAGGTGCTCATTGGGTTATGAGTACACCGGACAGGACTCGCCGGGAACATGCTAGTTGGTCTTATACCTGACGTCAGATAGCAGTTCCCTGGTGACATGTGTACAGGTTAGTTCATCGACCTGGGGATCGTCATTTGTCTCGTGTGAGTTCCCACTGTACTTTGATTACTACCCTACCACGGCTCAAAGGAGTCGTGCAAACAGGTTTTAGTTGGGTACAGTCCCGAGCCACATGGAGGCAGTGAGCGGATCTTCAGGGGTTCGTCTCTCCCGGTATTGGGGGTGAGGTCGCGCTGTGTCTAGGAGAGCCATTACACGAAGACCTTGGCCAAGGCAGGAGATTTACTGGTAGGTATTCCAGTAGTATCTCAGGGTGTTCTGGGCTACACTCCGACACGACTTGTACCGCTTTTGGGGGTCTGACTTTTACCAACCCCCTAGGCCCGACATGCGATGCTCATAGACTAATGGACCGGACTGTACGGATATTGTCACTGACAGGCTCAGTAGGGTGTCAGGATGAGTTCGCTCATTGACGTCCCTTTTAGTCAAATAGCTGGTGGCCCGTCACGTATTGGCTTATACCTCTGACGTGCTAGTGGTTAAATCCACAGCCATAGTATTGACGAGTCTTTAGAGTCCACCACACTTTCAGTTACTCAAGCTTTCGGGCGAAACGCTGTAGAGGCCGTATGGAGATATGGCAGGGTTCGATCAGATACGTGCGGTATTGCACGGATCGTGATCGGACGGTTTTTACTAGCCGGCTTTGGCTTAAGCCGGATCCTAGTATTTGATAGTGTAGTTTTGTCTCATTGCATTTGTATCCGGACGGAATACAGATGCGGGTGTGTATGCACAGTATCGGGGATTTCCTGTAATTTATTACGGGACCAGTTTTCTGGAGTTGCCAGTTTGCATTCCGTTCCGACCGGTTTTCCTTTGTTCTTTCCCGGCCAGACTTTTCCGATGGAGGGGGTTATTTGCAAGTTTGCAAATAACACATTGTGGAGGTTTTTCTTGCAAATGTATTTATTATGAAAGCATCTTTTGATACCATTCTTATCCATCATTATCACTTGCTTTTTGTTGATTAGAAGTGATTAGAGTTTGATGTGAGATGGTTATGATGATGTTTTGGATGTGGTCACCACTTGTGCTCCTACCATCACCTCCCTTCATGCTTCATATTCTTTCCTCCACCATTTCTAAAATGAGAAGTTTTTTCATGGTTGAGAGAGAAGACGATGAGAGCTTCATTTTGAGAGTGTAGCATTTTGATCTCTTTTCATGTTAAGAAAAATGCAAGCACCATTTTTCTTATCTTGTTTCCTCCATCATCTTCAAATGTAAACGAACCCAAATGAGACATAGCCTTTACACTACACTTCCTACAGCAAATCTTAGACACGTCGACTCGCCAGCTTCGCACCCGAGTTTCCTCGGTATTGAGATAGGAGCCCGTAAAAGATGTAGGCAATGTGGTGCCCTTCCGGCGAAGAGGCGACAACGAGGAGATGAAGGACGAAGCGTCCGCGTGAGATCGGAGTGGAGACGAAGACTGAAGGACTCGGATCATTCGGTATATCTCTTCCCCTTTTTGTTCTTTGCTAGATCTAGTTTAATGGCCCGATCCGAGGTTTAGTGCGCGGTGGTGCCGGTTTGCTAAGTCCGCAAAATTAAAGTTTATCACCGCTTCCGCATTCCGGCGTCGGATTGACTGCCGGGGCGCCGCCGTGCACTTACAGTGGTATCAGAGCCTCGCCATTAACTTCGTCTAGCTTTGTTTGATGTGTTTTGCCGTTCCGATCGACCAAAATTCCAAAAACCCAATTTTAGTTCACATCAGTTTTCTGTTGAAATTTTTTGAAGTCTAAAAATTTTTCAGGTGGTCTCAGAATGATGTGCAGGGAGTTCTAAGAACTCTGGGAAAATTCGAGACAATGATCCCTCAGCTCGAGCGCGGAACCGCGGCAAAACCCCCCTTGTTGCCGCGGTTCCGCCGCAGGTTGGTGGGATCAATGCTTCGAAATTCTCCAGTGGGCTTCTGGGCTGTAATTAGGAGATTTGGAATATTAATTTTGGGCCCAGAATTTCTGTGAGTACTACAGTATTGCTTGGGGGCCCACTTGTTATTTTTTGATCGATCGGATATTTTAAACACATTATTTCACAGTATTTACATTATATCTGCGACCGTGAATGTCACTTGATCGGTAAATCCGGTCTAACTGCTATAGCCCGGTTAGACGGATTTGCGAACGTGACTTTCACGTTGATGTTCTGTTTTTGCTGTGATGTTGCGGATCGGTCGTGGGGGATAGCCTGGATGCAATGCTAGTACAGTGTTGGTGTATTATGTACATTTGATATTGCGGGGCGAGCGTCCGACATGTGGACTGCCGTCACTGCCTGATTGTATTATTCTTTTGGGGCACGACCTGGTTGCGGTCGATGTACCCGTTGTATATATATTTTACTTTCTGTACTAGGATTGCCCCGCGGTGGGGTGCACGGATAGCCGGGTTCTGGAGGGCAACAAGCCCGCATCTCATGGCATTGGGACGGAAGGGGCTTAACTCTAGGATTGGCGGGCTATTCGCCGCACTCGTAGGGGGTACAGGTTGACCCAGGAGGGGTGCCCAAGTTGCCGGATTCCATAAAGCGCTGGGTGGTCCATTCACGGAGCTGAAGGGGGCTGCCTCGCTTCAGGTTTTGGCGGGTAACTTTCCGCACCCGTAGGGGTCTAGGATTTCATTGCACAGGCTATCCACACAACCAGGGGAACGTCGGGTTTCAGTAGTGGCTCTGTGAAACCCGGGGATCCCAGATATCTGTATTGTTCTGTGATGCTGTACATTTCTGTGATGTTGCATTTTTTATCACGCCTTGAGCGAATATAATATATTGGTATATATATTAGTAGATGTTGTATATGTTTTTCATCCGCGCTAGTCCAGTCCCCGCTCTGCCGTTAGTAAGCTAACCTAACGGGTGATGACGGGACCCAGTGGCGAATGCGGATGGCATATACGTACGTCAGTATATTTTCGTTCTTTATTGGTGTGATCAATTGATGGGATTGCGTTGATTCGGATCAATGCAAGTTAAAACAAACCTAATCTGATGTTGTTGGAACACTTTTCAAAAAAGCTGTTATTGCAAAGACGTTCTTTTTTGTTTTGCATCGTGGTATTCAGTTGGAATATCCTGCTCCTCAGTCGACGAGGCAAGGGCCGAGATCCCTTCACCGGGAGTGACCCCTTGGACAGAAGTTTGCGTCAGGGCAATAACTTCACTATAGCCGATTGCTTTTACTTTGCATCGTGGTATTCATTTGGAATATCCTGCACCCCATTCTACGGGGAAAGAGCCGAGATCCCTTCACCGAGAGTGACCTCTTTAGTAAAGGTTTTCGTCACTATATTTTCTAAAAAGCTATCCGTTCCTTCAACGATATCAAGTTCATTACGTTAAAGGTTTTCGCCAGAAACCATTCGTATCCCTCCGTCGTTTCATATGGGTGGTCAATAGTATTCAAGCTGTGTATGTTGGCCAAAGTCAAGGCACAGTGATTGGTAGCTATTGGGGTATTCATATGCAGCATAGATAGATGCGTTGGTTTGGGACAGTCGTACTGCCAATTTAGCTAAAGTCAAGGGTATGTACGGGTGGGTTCAAATTAACCTGGAAAATGACGGGTAGAACTTGACATGTGACTTATGATATGTTGGCCAAAGTCAAGGTCATAAAAGCATGGGGTAGAAATCACATCGGGAGTTTCAAAAGAACTGAAACTTGCCAGATATGCGCATACCATCTGGAGAGTGATACCGTGAGCGGATTCCGTCACGTTATCATGCGATGAGAGTTGGATCCCGATTCCCACTGATGAGTTGGTTTACTCCTCGGGTGACCCCGACTAATTCTTCTTTCAGGTTTGGAGGAGAATTTGAGGTACAGTGGGAGGTTTCCAGATTAGATAAATTGGTAACCATTCTGATCTAGGATAGAGTGCACGCTGAGTGTTTCTTTTCTCTCTCTCTGGCAGCGACCATTGACCCGACCCTAAGACTATGACTCAGTGACCAAGTTGACCGAACCTTCTTAAACATTGGCTTTTGGATTGTCAGAGTTGCAGACCTCATTGCCACTCCTACTTTTACCTTTTTCTCCAGAACACCCCGTATTACTACGAACGTCCACTTCC
Organism: Agapanthus africanus; assembly: GCA_030015575.1. Taxonomy (NCBI): domain Eukaryota; kingdom Viridiplantae; phylum Streptophyta; class Magnoliopsida; order Asparagales; family Amaryllidaceae; genus Agapanthus; species Agapanthus africanus. The sequence continues at coordinate 151,786,393 of JASDDO010000012.1, forward strand.
ATTGGACAAAACCATCGTATGGTTAGATACGAACTCGAAGGAATTTATTCGAGGATGGTTTCCGGTTCTGGAGAAAACGGATAGGACTATTCAGTTGTCTTTTCTTTTCACCTTCTCTCAGGTTGCGAGTACTCCTTGGTTTAGGAGTAGTACACCTATTACGCAAATTGGATAGTCTTCTTCCAAACCATAGGCTGGTGCCGACCGGTAGGGAATGAAGAAAACCAGTTAGCCTAAACGGTGTACAGAAGGTATTAAGTTAAGACAAAGAAAGGGATTAGTAAGAGGGCAAAGTAAATTGCGACTGATATTCACGACCAAACCAAGTATTTCTTCGCCAATCCTAAATCACCTTTGTATTTCTCCAGGACACTCCGTATCACTACGAAGATCCACAGTTTATTTGGATACTCCATCGTATGGTTATATACGAACTCGAAAGGAACTTGTTCCAGTTCGGGGATGGATTCTGGTCCAGGAGAAATAGGAATAAGGTTTATTCGGTTGTCTTTTATCTTCACCTTCTCTCGCATTGCGAGTGCTCCTAGGATTAGGACACTACACCCATTATGCTTATTGGATAGTCTTCTTCCAAACCATAGGCTGGTGCCGAACGGTAGGGAAGGAAGAAAACTATTTGGCCTAAGAGGTGTGCAGAAGGTAATGACTAAAGACATATAAAGGGATTTGGAGAGGTGGCAAAGAATTATACGGTTATAGTTGTGAATCTGGATAATGGAAGAGGCATTGCTAGGAATACCAGGATACCCCATCGAAACATTTCAATGTTTTAATTCAACTGTGTACTGTTAAAAGAAAACTGATTTCCCGATTAGACACTTGCTCCAGGGTATGTATTTACCAGGTTTGATTCTCACATCTGTATGGTTTTACAGATGATGAGTGGGAGTAAGTTATTGGGAATTGGGTGATCATCCTCATTATATCGGGATTCGTTGTAATCGGTGATATTTGAGGGGATCATCTGGCCTGTTTGCCGGTCGGCAAATATTTGGTTTTGAATATCCGCTGTTGTGCACCAATTTCAAATTGATATATCTGTACGTCTATTTTCATAGAGTGAGATATACCTTTTGATATTATGTCGATGACATTTACCTATATCAGTGGATGGTTAGGTAAGGAGCATTAAACAGCGGTGTAATTCTTCTTAACCATAAGTACAGTTTTCAACCTACGACACACAGTGAAAGAGTTGTTAGACTCAGCGGACTTATACAGAGTATTGTATGTTGTCCAGTGTCCATTAGGACAGAGGGGTTGGTCCTCTTACTATATTCTGTTTACTTTTAACTTCTCTAGTTCTTAGACATGTGTTTCGTAGAAACACAGGGTCTAAGTTTTGAGGAGTTATAGGTATTTGAATAGAGTAGAGAACCAAGTGTAGCAAGTATCGGGATTCTTCAAAGTGATCGAAGATGTAGATACTTGTGTATGGTATTCAGTTGATAGTAATGATAAAGAGAAATTGCTTCTCTTTCAGGTTACTCATAATTGGAAGCATTCCTAAGTTGAGTAACGCTGATCGGCCTCTCTCCATTTAGTTGACATGCACTGGAGACAGCTGCATGATTTGAATCTGGTTAAATTAAATCAGTGCCTCTGGTTCTATATTGGATATAGAACAGTTCATATCTTAACGTTGTTAAGGTACGGGGAGTTGTCCGGCTTATGATTAAAACCAGACACTGGACAACTCAAGGCACGTTTCTGTAATGGCTGTTTGTGGGTTGACCCAGGCTATGACGAGGGTTGACTTTCTACCATCTGGCAGATCAATAGAAATATTGTTCTAGACTCGCCACAGTTTTATTAAAAATGGATTTTTTCAAAAACAGAAGTGGGAGTACGGTAGAACTGGAAGTGATTCCAGAACCGCAAACGATTACTAATGATTTGATAAGGAACCTAAAGATTAAATCTGATTTGACATTCCATTGGCCACTCTGCAGATAAGGTGGGTAACTTCAGGCACCCGAGAGGTACTCCGGTAGCCTCAAGGACGGTGACAGGGAAGTTCTTGTTTACCCACACTTGCCATTGTTGTTGTTCCAGGCTGCGAGACCCTGCAGGAGGATGAGTATAGCGTCGTTCTAAACTTGCTTTAGAAGTGCACGTCTATATGACTCTGCCAGAGGGTTGTCGTAGTCAGTGGGAGCAGCGGAAGCATTGGTGGACATCAGGCTTATGTCTATTTATAGACTAAAGCAGATGTAGCGGAAATAGATCATCTATTTCTGATATGACAGTCATAGGTTTGACGTCATCAGAATAGGGGATGGATCTGTTGAGAAGATAGTAGGAAGTGATATTCCTATACTACGATCGGTTATACTTTGGTCGTCACACAGTGGTTTCTCCACAAAGGACTTGGACATTATATCAGACATACTGGTTACTAGATCTATGGTTTTAGATCTATATTTGGGTGGTTTCCCAATCAGGGTACTTTGACAGCATTCTAAGAATATTTAGAATGGACGACTCCTGGCACGGTAGTGTACCTGCAGGTGATGGAGTCACCCTCTCTAAAGGTGTCTTATAGACTAAAGTAGAGAGGGATGCGCATGATTGGCAGATCACTTGCTTAGGCAATTGAGTCAATCATGAGAGGTCAAGTACCACACCAGATGTTGTTCTTGCACCAGATGCAATAAGTTGACATTGATCCAATCCTGGAGAAACAGTCGGAAGCAGTTTTAGAACATAAGTGGATGTTCTAGGGATATGATAACGACAGCCTCATTTGGGAGACAATTATCATTCCAGGCTTCCAAGGTGACATGGACGACAAGGAGGTTGTCAGAGTTATATTCTTCCTTCTGACGAGGGGCAGTATTTTGGACAGGTGGTCCAAGGCAATACTGAGGGTGGCATGGCGCAGGAAACTGATTAAGTTCAGTTGACGATACAGTCTAAGAAGTTTGGATTTGGAGTTCATTTATGAGCTAGGTCCCATCAGACATCCAGACATTCTAAGACAGGTATTGCTCATTTCGGGAGATGGTTTTCTCCGCGAACATGAGATATAGAGAGACATAGAAAGAAACACCACAGGCGGATCCACTCACTGAGGCCATTCCTCGAACGCAATAGTTTCACAAACGAGTTTTGTGAGACTGACAAGTAGAGGAGTTGGGTGTTCGGTATCACACGGGCTGTGAGTATGCGAAATTGCAATAATTAGCCTTGAGTGCAAGTGGGAGATTGTTGGAGATAGTGCCCTCAGAGTCGATTATTGGATCACAGGCACGTGATTGCAATGATTGAGGGAGGACCAATCCCGGTTGGACAGTCTTACTCGAGATGATAGTATGCTATCTGGTTTACCTTTATCATCGTGTACTGCTTTAGGTGACATGACAGGTCGCTATTGCATGTTGATAGAGCCCCTAGGATTCTTGCTTGACTACCGGCAGTATGAGGGCGATCATATATGTGGGAGCTGGTAGTCTATAAGCACATCCTTAAAAGGTCCCTAGTCGTGGGAGTTTCGAGATAGGGCATCGATACTCCAGAGTAGACTAGTGTATACAGTCGAGACCCCGACGAGGGGCGGTGGCCGGTCTCACAAGCCACTGGTGTCAGTTGGTTCACCTAAGATGTATACAGGTGCTCATTGGGTTATGAGTACACCGGACAGGACTCGCCGGGAACATGCTAGTTGGTCTTATACCTGACGTCAGATAGCAGTTCCCTGGTGACATGTGTACAGGTTAGTTCATCGACCTGGGGATCGTCATTTGTCTCGTGTGAGTTCCCACTGTACTTTGATTACTACCCTACCACGGCTCAAAGGAGTCGTGCAAACAGGTTTTAGTTGGGTACAGTCCCGAGCCACATGGAGGCAGTGAGCGGATCTTCAGGGGTTCGTCTCTCCCGGTATTGGGGGTGAGGTCGCGCTGTGTCTAGGAGAGCCATTACACGAAGACCTTGGCCAAGGCAGGAGATTTACTGGTAGGTATTCCAGTAGTATCTCAGGGTGTTCTGGGCTACACTCCGACACGACTTGTACCGCTTTTGGGGGTCTGACTTTTACCAACCCCCTAGGCCCGACATGCGATGCTCATAGACGAACGGACCAGACTGTACGGATATTATCACTGACAGGCTCAGTAGGGTGTCAGGATGAGTTCGCTCATCGACGTCCCTTTTAGTCAAATAGCTGGTGGCCCGTCACGTATTGGCTTATACCTCTGACGTGCTAGTGGTTAAATCCACAGCCATAATATTGACGAGTCTTTAGAGTCCACCACACTTTCAGTTACTCAAGCTTTCGGGCGAAACGCTGTAGAGGCCGTATGGAGATATGGCTGGGTTCGATCAGATACGTGCGGTATTGCACGGATCGTGATCGGACGGTTTTTACTAGCCGGCTTTGGCTTAAGCCGGATCCTAGTATTTGATAGTGTAGTTTTGTCTCATTGCATTTGTATCCGGACGGAATACAGATGCGGGTGTGTATGCACAGTATCGGGGTTTTCCTGTAATTTATTACGGGACCAGTTTTCTGGAGTTGCCAGTTTGCATTCCGTTCCGGCCGGTTTTCCTTTGTTCTTTCCCGGCCGGACTTTTCCGATGGAGGGGGTTATTTGCAAGTTTGCAAATAACACATTGTGGAGGTTTTTCTTGCAAATGTATTTATTATGAAAGCATCTTTTGATACCATTCTTATCCATCATTATCACTTGCTTTTTGTTGATTAGAAGTGATTAGAGTTTGATGTGAGATGGTTATGATGATGTTTTGGATGTGGTCACCACTTGTGCTCCTACCATCACCTCCCTTCATGCTTCATATTCTTTCCTCCACCATATATAAAATGAGAAGTTTTTTCATGGTTGAGAGAGAAGAAGATGAGAGCTTCATTTTGAGAGTGTAGAATTTTGATCTCTTTTCATGTTAAGAAAAATGCAAGCACCATTTTTCTTATCTTGTTTCCTCCATCATCTTCAAATGGCAACGAACCCAAATGAGACATAGCCTCTACACTACACTTCCTACAGCAAATCTTGGACGCGTCGACTCGCCATCTTCGCGCCCGAGTTGCCTCGGTATTGAGGTGGGAGCCCGTAAAAGATGCAGGCGATGTGGTGCCCTTCCGGCGAAGAGGCGACAACGAGGAGATGAAGGCCGAAGCGTCCGCGGGAGATCGGAGTGGAGACGAAGACCGAAGGACTCGGATCATTCGGTATATCTCTTCCCCTTCTTGTTCTTTGCTAGATCTAGTTTAATGGCCCGATCCGGGGTTTAGTGCGCGGTGGTGCCGGTTTGCTAAGTCCGCAAAATTAAAGTTTATCACCGCTTCCGCATTCCGGCGTCGGATTGACGGCCGGGGCGCCGCCGTGCACTTACAATGTGCCCCTACTCCGTTTTTCCTGAGCTAAGAAACCTCTGTGTAGGACTCTAAAGAATCGTCAATACGCCGGCAGTAGGTGATGATCATATCAAACACCCACAAACTGCAAGCGGTCAACTAAACGTAACAGCCACCCAGGTATTGAGCGATCAGAAGATCAACTAGCAAGCCTGTACTTTCTCCTGCGAATCCAATAAGTAACACAATCGTATAGTCCGGTCTCGTCGTCTGATATGTCGCATATCTCGCATAGGGGTGGTAAACGTCAGACCCCGGTAGCTTGATAAGTCGTGTCGATGTGAGGTCTATAACAGTTCGAGAAACTACTGATAACACTTACCAGTAAATCTCAGCAATCCTGGCCAGGGATTTCCAGTTATAGCAAATCGAACACAGCACAACATCAACTCCCTATACCGGGAGAGACGAATCCCCTCTTATCGCTCATTGCCTCCATGTGATTCGGGACTGTACCCAAAAGCCACCTTTTTGCACGCCCTCTTGGACGTGGTATGATGGAAATCAAAGCACAGTGGGAATCACACAAGACTCTATGACGATCTCGGGTCAACAGACTACTCTGTACCAGTGTCACCAGAGAACTGCCATCTGTGTTGGGGTAAAAATTTACACCCCGGTTGACCGAGTCAAAGTCAAGGTCAAACCCCAAGCTAGGTGGGCCGAAGCCCATGTCAAGCGGGCCCATGCCCAAGTGAAGCCCACGGCCAGCCTCCCCATGGCAACGAAAAAACAATGTGATAAATAATTATTATGTAATTTTTTATACATGAATGTATATAAAATAGGCATAAAGCCAATATTTTGTAAGCCCATGGCTTATGTGCAAAAATGAAATGGCACATGAGCCATGGGATAGGCAAAATGCCATTTTGTGAAGCCCAAGGGGCTATGTGTAAAATGTATGGCCTATAAAGGCAAGGATAATGAAATATCCCAACAACTTTTTTCTCTCTCTAAAAAAAAGTTTCCAGATCTGAGATCTATTCTTCTTCTTCAAGGTTCCAAAACCTTCTTCTTTCTCTTGAATTAAATCAAGAGTTTTACTCTTCTTTTTATAAAACAAATTAGTTTTTCACCACAAAACCCACAAAGGGGAACTTGGATCTGCCATCAGATCTTAAAAAGGAGAGATTTTGAGATTTCACATCTCTTGATCTTCAAGATCCAGCAAGCAACAGGAGGAAGAAGAAGAACCACTTCCATTAAACCCAAAACACATTCAGGAGCCCGACTCCTCCCTGATTTCTCTTTTGAGAAATCTTTTTTCAGGCTAAAATCCTCTTGTCCTCTCCAGCGCGCAGCGCAAGTGCGCAAAGCACCCACGTGCCGACACGTGGCGCGCGCGCGCTCTTGCGCACCTGCGCGCAACGCGCATTGCGCAAAGCGCCCACGTGCCGACACGTGGCGCGCGCGCGCTTGCGCACCTACGCGCAGCGCTCTTGCGCAAAGCGCCCACGTGCTGACACGTGGCGCGCGCGCTTGCGCAGCTGCGCGCAGCGCTCATGCGCAAAGCGCCCACGTGCCGACACGTGGCGCGCTTGCGCCTGAGCGCACAGCACCTAAGCGCACAGCGCTCAAGGCGCTGGCCCCCACGCATCCCTTGGATGCCTTTTTCCCCTCTTTTTATGTACATACATATACATATACATATGTATACAAATTCACACATATACATACTCCGCCACATTCTCCCCCTCCAAAAAAATTTTCGGGCCGGGGCGCTGCCCCGAACCCCGCAAGGGGGCTGCTAGCCCCCTTGACCTCCAGCCCGCTATCCGGGTAGCGGGACCCCCGTAAAAACTCTGCGTGGCTCCCGATATATCCAAAAACCCCTTTCAAAACAAAACACACGCACACTGCACATTGAGTTCGCATGACCAATTTAACCCGTTAATCGGAGGTTCCCTCGCCCCAAAGGCGAGGGGTAATTAACGGCAGCTTAGTCCGCGGCTGCCGGAGATTCGGATCCCCACAATCATTAAACCCTGGCCTACCCTAGGCAGGGGGATCTGTAGTACGCCTGACAAGCGCTCGCGTATTCCCATCTCACTGGGGTGACGAAAAACACCCTACAGATTCTGGCACGCCCGGTGGGACAAATCTCTCCTCCCATATCTCGGGCTAAACGTTCATGCGAACTCAATCAATTTACATGTCTATATTTATACTAAAATAATGCTTTTTCGTGCAGATTTTCAAGCAATCACCTTCCGACGATGTCTTCGATGATGAACTCAGCTCCCGTCTCCTACACAATGAAGATAAACTCCAGGACGGTCCTTCCAGCCAGTCTCGGGCGACAATGGGAGGAGCCGCTGATACCTTTCAGCTCTATTATGTTCATACCAATTGGCGCCATCCCAGCTCCTCAAGCTCCAGCAACAAACAAACCGGTCTCAAAAGGTAGGAGACCAAATGTGGTGATCTCGAGGGCGCCCCAACCCAAACGCAAGTCGGTATCTGAACGACTTTCCTGGGCCCCAGCTGGGGGCAAGGCCATCAACACCGAAAAAGCAACAAGGCCTCTCGAGCAAGCTCCGGCGGTGCCCTTGACAACTGCTCGATCGGGTATCTTCTCAAGCATCCCCATCACTCGGCCTATGGCGGCTTCCCGAAGAGCAGAAACCTACCAAGCGCTTAAGACAGAGAAGCTGAGGCAGAAGCGGCTTAGATATAGAGCCAACAAAAGGGCTAGGGCTCTGGCCATGTTAAAATTTATGAATTTCCAAAGCCCGGACCGCTCCGCGAAACCAGCTGCCAGTGGTGAAAGAACGGCTGAATGTGTTATCCACACTGTCTACATGGCCGGACATGAAGAAACGAACCCTCTTCTTCTTCACAGCCATGGTGATGATACGGTTGACGCTACCCAGCATCGGCTCGATCTAAATGATGAAGAGCCCGCTCAGGTCGATAAGCCAGAGGAGCCCGTGGTTCCTATGGAATGGAGCTCAGGCAATAAAGATTACCCGGTTGTCATAGCCGGAACTATAGAACAAGCATTATTCCAATGGCTTCAAAGGCAATTTCAGGACAGGGATGAGATGATGGCCGAGGTCTATTCCAAAGTCGACGAGCTGGCAAACGTCGTGGCAGATCTCGCGACCCAAGTCGCCCGATTGCAATTACAGCAGAATCAAATTTTGGCTCATGAGCCAGGGATTGGTACCCGGGAGCAGCCAACTGATATCCCTTTAAACCTAAAAGCGGAGCGCCTTCGCGAAAAACGGCCGCAATCAGCCTCCAGTCCCTCCGATACATACACCGGGGGGGAATCGCCTCTGAAAGAGAAGCTGGAAAAGGTCTATTCCTTCAAGAGGGAAAAAGTCCACAAGATATTCAGGGACGCCCTAAGAAACGGTCTACAACTGCCAGAATCAAAGAGACCGCAAGAAGAGAATATGACCGACGACCCAAAATATTGTCCCTATCACAGGGTGATAGGTCATTCCATTGAGGACGGGAGAGATAGAACTGTCTAAAGGCGTGTTAGCAAACAGTCAAGCTACGACTGCCGATTTCATGCAAATGGAGACCGAAACCTTTCGGGAACCTAACCCTCCCAGACATGTGCAGGGCGAATCAAAGATTGATCGGCCTCAGTGAGGGCACCCACTCTGATGGAGAGAAGGAATAAGGTGTACTCCTTTAGGAGGGATGAGGTCCGCGATATATTCGAAGAAGCCCTGAACAATGGCCTGCAACTGCCTATTCCGAAGAGGCCACATGAAATGAATATGACTGGCAGTCCCATATACTGCCCATACCATAGAGTGCTGAGCCATACCATTGAAGACTGCTGTGTTTTCAAAGATTGGGCAGAGGACTAATGTAAGCTTGGAAAAACCTCACAATCCTCGGATGTATCGGTAAGCCACAGAGCTAGGTCATCAACACAGCTCCGCCAAGATCAATGTTCAAGGAGCTGGGATAAGCAAAGTGGACCACCACGTCGTTAAACTGGGAAACAATCGACCACCACGTCATTAAACTGGGAACAGTCGACCTCTAAGTCGTTAAACTGGGAATGTAAAAATATATATATATATATATACATGTGTAAATAAAAAATGTGTAAATAAAAGAAAAAATGAAAAGCCGAAATGATGGGGCAACTCGCAATAAAAATCAGCGAGTAAAATAAAGATGAAAATAAAGCCGAAATGATGGGGCAACCGCGAATAAAAGCCGAAATGATGGGGCAATCGCGACCTTCGCGATAAGAAAAGCTGAAATGATAGAGCAATCGCGGTAAAACAAAAAAATGCAAAAAAAAAAAAAACGGCGAATGATGAGTCGCTCCTGGTACCATATTCCAGTGCAGCGATGCAGACGCCAACCAAAATCCAATTTCTCAAAATTCTCACAGCCCTACGGCCAGTCCCTAAATTGACTGCCGTATACAATCCACGGGCTTAAATAATTCTCAGCATACCCATGCCCCACCGCAATCACCAGTTACGCGGCTGGTCTCCGCCTGTGGAATTATGCTCCATTGAAAAGACCCACTCATGTGTCCTCACGATACATGAGGAGAACAAACCTTTGTGGGATCCCTACGACTCACGAAGGAAAAACACACTTAGGAGTCCTCACGACTCCTAAGGAGAAAATACACCTACGGGATCCTTACGACCCGTAGGGAGAAAATGCTTTTATGGGACCCTCACGGCCCATAAAATTGAAAAGCCTTAGGCGATAGGGATCTAAACCTGTCTCCTAAGCCATCACTCCCCAATACCCAAGTGGCGAATGATGAGTCGCTCCTGGTACCATATTTCAGTGCAGCGATGCAGACGCCAACCAAATTCCAATCCCATGCCCCAATGGCGAATGATGAGTCGCTCCTGGTACCATATTCCAGTGCAGCGATGCAGACGCCAACAAAGTCCCAAAATTTTTATGGCCCTACGGTCTGGATCATACATCCTGCAAAACCGTATACAATCCACGGGCGTAAAACAATCCCAATCTCTCCAAAAAAAATAATAAAATAAAAAAAAAGGTATGTCCACAAGCAAGATGGGCACGGATGAAAACCTGAAAGGGCTCCGTGAGTAAAAACAGCAGGACTGCCGGCGAGTTTCTGAAAACCCGAAAGGGCGCAAACTCGTGAGAAAGAGATGAAATGCACTCACAAGGTCCTCTCGACTTTGTGAGGAGAAAATTCCCGCGTGAGCTCCTTACGACTCACAAAGGAGCAACACACTTGGGAGTTCCCATGACTCCTAAGGAGAAAATACACTTACGGGATCCTTACGACCCGTAGGGAGAAAATGCTTTGTGAGACCCTTACGGCTCACAAAATTGAAAAGTCTTAGGTGATAAGGACCTAAAACCTGTCTCCTAAGCCATCGTTTCCTAATAAGAAAACGCAAATGATGATTCGCTCCTGGTACCATATTCCAGTGTAGCGATGCTGATGCCAAACAAAAAAAAAACAATTCCCAAACCCTCCCGGGGCAGATGATGAGTTGCTCCTGGCATTATTCCAGTGCAGCAATGCAGATGCCAAACAAACCAAATCCAAATCCTCTCGGGGCACATGATTTGTTGCTCCTGGCATTATTCCAGTGCAGCAATGCAGATGCCAAACAAACCAAATCCAAATCCTCTCGGGGCACATGATTTGTTGCTCCTGGCATTATTCCAGTGCAGCAATGCAGATGCCAAACAAAAAAAAACCAATTCCAAAATCCTCTGATGGCAGACGATGATCCGCTCCTGGTACCATATTCCAGTATAGCGATGCTGATGTCAACTCAAGTCAAACAAATCAAACCAACCAATTCTAACATCGACCTTTGCGTCAAACAGCGACACTCCGCCTCGGGGAAACGTCGACCAGCGACACTCCGTGCCGGGGCACGTCTACCAAATCGCTTCGTAACAGAGCGTCGACCGTCTATGTCGCAAAAAGGGCAGTGCAGGCTCCCGCAAATTGGGAACCCAAATCGCTTCGTAACAGAGCGTCGACCGTCTATGTCGCAAAAAGGGCAGTGCAGGCTCCCGCAAATTGGGAACCCAAATCGCTTCGTAACAGAGCGTCGACCGTCTATGTCGCAAAAAGGGCAGTGCAGGCTCCCGCAAATTGGGAACCCAAATCGCTTCGTAACAGAGCGTCGACCGTCTATGTTGCAAAAAGGGCAGTGCAGGCTCCCGCAAATTGGGAAACCAAATCGCTTCGTAACAGAGCGTCGACCGTCTATGTCGCAAAAAGGGCAGTGCAGGCTCCCGCAAATTGGGAACCCAAATCGCTTCGTAACAGAGCGTCGACCGTCTATGTCGCAAAAAGGGCAGTGCAGGCTCCCGCAAATTGGGAACCCAAATCGCTCCGGATCAGAGCGTCGACCGTCTATGTCGCAAAAAGGGCAGTGCAGGCTCCCGCAAATTGGGAACCCAAATCGCTCCGGATCAGAGCGTCGACCGTCTATGTCGCAAAAAGGGCAGTGCAGGATCCCGCAAATTGGGAACCCAAATCGCTCCGGATCAGAGCGTCGACCGTCTATGTCGCAAAAAGGGCAGTGCAGGCTCCCGCAAATTGGGAACCCAAATCGCTCCGGATCAGAGCGTCGACCGTCTATGTCGCAAAAAGGGCAGTGCAGGCTCCCGCAAATTGGGAACCCAAATCGCTCCGGATCAGAGCGTCGACCGTCTATGTCGCAAAAAGGGCAGTGCAGGCTCCCGCAAATTGGGAACCCAAATCGCTCCGGATCAGAGCGTCGACCGTCCATGTCACAAAAATGGCAGTACAGGCTTCCTACAAAGCAGGAACCGGATCGCTCCGGGCCAGGGAAAAGTCTACCATGGACACTCCGTCTCGGAGACGCGTCAAGCGCCGACCGTGCACGTCGTAAAAAGGGCAGCGCATTCCAAAAAGTGGGAACCAAAGCAAGTCGCCTCCACGCAAAAGAAGATCCATCAATTTCATGCACACGACCCACATATGCTGTGTGCATTTATTGATGGGGAGCACTTTGTTGGGGTAAAAATTTACACCCCGGTTGACCGAGTCAAAGTCAAGGTCAACCCCCAAGCTAGGTGGGCCGAAGCCCATGTCAAGCGGGCCCATGCCCAAGTGAAGCCCACGGCCAGCCTCCCCATGGCAACGAAAAAACAATGTGATAAATAATTATTATGTAATTTTTTATACATGAATGTATATAAAATAGGCATAAAGCCAATATTTTGTAAGCCCATGGCTTATGTGCAAAAATGAAATGGCACATGAGCCATGGGATAGGCAAAATGCCATTTTGTGAAGCCCAAGGGGCTATGTATAAAATGTATGGCCTATAAAGGCAAGGATAATGAAATATCCCAACAACTTTTTTCTCTCTCTAAAAAAAAGTTTCCAGATCTGAGATCTATTCTTCTTCTTCAAGGTTCCAAAACCTTCTTCTTTCTCTTGAATTAAATCAAGAGTTTTACTCTTTTTTTTATAAAACAAATTAGTTTTTCACCACAAAACCCACAAAGGGGAACTTGGATCTGCCATCAGATCTTAAAAAGGAGAGATTTTGAGATTTCACATCTCTTGATCTTCAAGATCCAGCAAGCAACAGGAGAAAGAAGAAGAACCACTTCCATTAAACCCAAAACACATTCAGGAGCCCGACTCCTCTCTGATTTCTCTTTTGAGAAATCTTTTTTCAGGCTAAAATCCTCTTGTCCTCTCCAGCGCGCAGCGCAAGTGCGCAAAGCGTCCGCGTGCCGACACGTGGCGCGAGCGCTTGCGTACCTGCGCGCTTGCGCAAGTGCGCAAAGCGTCCGCGTGCCGACACGTGGTGCGCGCGCACCTGCGCGCAACGCGCATTGCGCAAAGCGCCCGCGTGCCGACACGTGGCGCGCGCGCGCTTGCGCACCTGCGCGCAACGCGCATTGCGCAAAGCGCCCGCGTGCCGACACGGGGCGCGCGCGCGCTTGCGCACCTACGCGCAGCGCTCTTGCGCAAAGCGCCCATGTGCCGACACGTGGCGCGCGCGCGCTTGCGCACCTGCGCGCAGCGCTCATGCGCAAAGCGCCCACATGCCGACACGTGGCGCGCGCGCTTGCGCACCTGCGCGCAGCGCTCATGCGCAAAGCGCCCACGTGCCGACACGTGGCGCGCTTGCGCCTGAGCGCACAGCACCTAAGCGCACAGCGCTCAAGGCGCTGGCCCCCACGCATCCCTTGGATGCCTTTTTCCCCTCTTTTTATGTACATACATATACATATACATATGTATACAAATTCACACATATACATACTCCGCCACATTCTCCCCCTCCAAAAAAATTTTCGGGCCGGGGCGCTGCCCCGAACCCCGCAAGGGGGCTGCTAGCCCCTTTGACCCCCAGCCCGCTATCCGGGTAGCGGGACCCCCGTAAAAACTCTGCGTGGCTCCCGATATATCCAAAAACCCCTTTCAAAACAAAACACACGCACACTGCACATTGAGTTCGCATGACCAATTTAACCCGTTAATCGGAGGTTCCCTCGCCCCAAAGGCGAGGGGTAATTAACGGCAGCTTAGTCCGCGGCTGCCGGAGATTCGGATCCCCACAATCATTAAACCCTGGCCTACCCTAGGCAGGGGGAATCTGTAGTACGCCTGACAAGCGCTCGCGTATTCCCATCTCACTGGGGTGACGAAAAACACCCTACAATCTGACGTGAGGTATAATACCATCTGGGAGTTCTCGGCGAGTCCGTCCAGTGTACCCAGTCTCCACTGAGAACCCGTATACCTTCTCTGATGTCAAACACCAATGGATATGAGATCATCCATCGCCCATCATATGGGTCAAGAAGCGCATACGCTAGTCTACTCTGGAGTATCGATGCCATGTCTCGGTACTTCCATGACTAGGAACATTTGAAGGATGTACTTGGCGAATACAATGTCCTCACTAGTATGATCCGCATCATAGTCCTGGTAGTCAAGTACTCATCCTAAGGGCTTTATCAACATGTAACATAGAGACAATCAGAGTACATGTTAAGATAAAGTGCAACCAGATAGCATACTATCATGTCGACCAAGAAAGTCCTCCCTATATATGTCCAAACATCCACTACAATTTACATCATATGTACAGTAATGGCCTCTAGGGCATACATATAACTAACAAAATGTTGATTTGTCAAGCTTGCAAGAACAATTTAAACTAGGGAAAAAAATTGGATTAGCGCATGATAATTAAAAATCTAGCTTAGTGAATAATAAATAAATGTTAATTAATAAAGCACAATAAATATGTAATTACATAATTTAACAACTAAAATAGATTTTTTCCGGTCGACGTGGAAAATAATTGTTAACAAGGTTTTATGAAAAACACGCATTATCGCTAATTAACACGAAATTAACCTAAAGGAATTTTCAAGGCGTTACAATCTTCCCCCTTAAAGAAATTCTGTCCCCGAATATAAAAATTTAACTAGACGTACCTTCGAAGAGATGGGGATATTTCTTCCTCATCTCGTCCTCGGTCTCCCAGGTGACCTCTTTGCTGCTCGGGCCACGCTAAATGACCTTTACGGATGGTATAACTTTTGATCTCAATTTCTTCACTTTCCGATCTAGGATGACCACTGGCTGCTCTGCAAAAGAAAGGTCGCGCTCCTGCTGGACCATTGTTAGTTATATGTATGCCCTAGAGGCCATTACTGTACATGAGATGTATATTGTAATGGATGCTGGGACATATATAAGTAGGACTTTCTTGCTCGACATGATAGTACGCTATCTGGTTGCTCTTTATCTTAACATGTATACTTGCTGTCTCTCAATTACATGTTGATAAAGCCCTTAGGATGTGTGCTCGACTTCCAGGACTATGATGTAGATCATACTAGTGGGGCCTGGGTAGTCAATGAGTACATCCTTCAATGTTCCTAGTCATAGGAATATCGAGACGGGGCATCGATATTCCAGAGTAGACTAGTGTATATCTTCTCGATCCATTTGATTGGCGATGGATGATCCCATATCCATTGGTGTTTGACATCAGAGATGGTATGCGGGTGCTCAGTGGTGACTGGGTGCACTGAACGGACTCGCCGAGAACTCCCAGATGGTATTATACCTCATGTCAGATGGCAGTTCTCTGGTGACACTGGTACAGCTTAGTCTGTTGACCCGAGATCGTCATAGAGTCTTGTGTGTCTCCCACTGTGCTTTGATTTCCACCCTACCACGGCTCTACTGAGTCATGCAAACAGGTGGTTTTTGGGTACAGTCCCGATTCACATGGAGGAAATGAGCGATAGGAGGGGATTCGTCTCTCCCGGTATTGGGGGTTGATGTTGCGCTATGCTCGACTGTCCATAACTGGAAATCCCTGGACAGGGTTTCACTGATTTACTGGTAAGTGTTATCAGTAGTTTCATGCTTGTTATGGACCTTACATCGGCATGACTTATCAAGCTACTGGGGTCTGACGTTTACCACCCCTAGGCGAGATATGCGACATATCAGACGAACAGACCGGACTGTGCGGTAAGTGTTACTGGTTGGATTCACAGGAGTGTGAGCAGGCTTGCTTGTTGATCTTCTGATCGCTCAATACTCGGGTGGCCGTTACGTTTAGCAGACCGCTTGCGGCTTGTGGGTGTTTGATATGATCATCACCTACTGCCGGCGTATTGACGAGTCTTTAGAGTCCTACACAGGGGTTTCCTGACTCAAAAGAAACGAAATAGGAGCGCATATGAGATATGTGCCGGACCGAGAATAATACCAGTATGTGATACTGTATTCTATTCTCACGATTTGTATCATTGGACGGTTATATGAGATATAGCCGGGTTACCGAATCAAGTGTTGATTCGATACATTGATACTCTAGATATTAGTCGGTTATACGCAATATGACCGGATCGTTAAATCAAGTGTTTATTTAATGATTTAATGTATAATTATATATTTGATATATTACTTTACATTAACTAGTATTGGTTCACTTAAGATTGATTTTCTTAATAGATTGTGCACATTGTTTATATGTGATATATGCAAGTGTACATGTTTGTATCATGTTTGATGATACATACAAGATGTGTGTATGAGACTTAAACCAAATCAAGGTTAAATTAGGGTTTACTAATTTCCTAACAAATAACAAAAGAGTTGAGATTTTGGTCAAAGTTATCAAGCTTCATGAAGCTTGATAAACATTGACAAAGTCAACTCTTTTGTCATTTCCTCAGGATATTAGTTAACCCAACCCTTAACCTAATACTTTGGTTAATTCTCTACATGAGTTAAGCATGAGGGCTTAACTCAACCATGGTGCTATAATTAAAAGGATAAGTTTCATTTGGATTTATTATTCTTTATTCTTTCTTCTTCTTCTTCATCAAGCTCCATCAAAAGCTTGCTAGCTCCAATGGTGCCATAAGAAAAAGTGTGAGAAAAACAATTCTAAAGTGAGCCCACTTCCTATTTCTTCATCATATACTAGTTGCCATGTAGTATAGGGTGTTCTCTTCATAAAGTTCTTGACCAAGTGAAGGAATAGCTTGAGTTTGAGTCTCCCGGACGTAGATCATCTTCGGCCTCAAAGTCAATGACCCAGCCTGCTCATTTCTCCTAAGAAACCAACGCTAGGGTCCGAGATGCCGATGATCGCAGCGAAGGGACGTCAACATGGAGCTTTAGAAGTGAAGGGCCGGATCTACAAAGGTTGTAATCCTTTTCACTTAGTAGTAAAGTAGTTTTCTTGCTTTTAGTTTCGCCTTACCTCCAGTATACGATCTGCATAGGATTATTCGGCACATAAAAATTTGATTTTGGCATGGTTGATACCTTGTAGAACCTCATGAGTGTGCCTAGGAACCCTACAGTGGTATCAGAGACAAGCTAGAGCTTTAGGCGAAGTCTAGGCGAAGTTTAAAGTCCGATCGAACTCCGAATACCCGGTTTATACCCTTCTCTGTATATTTTCTAAAAATGTGATTTTTTTCAGTATTAAAAATACGCAGAAAAACAAGAAGGAAAAACAAAGAATTACTGTGAAGTATGGCCCTCTAATTTGCTCATATGACCACGGAACCGCGGCCAAACAAAGGATTTGGCGGCGGTTCCGCGGCCTAAATTGTGACTTAGTCCTTGGAATTTCATGTAATTATTCTTAGGTCCTTTCTTGTTATTTTTTCTAGGAATTTTTTAATTCCACTCAGGTGTTGAGTTTTCTAGGGTTGTATTGGGGACTCGTTGATTCGATCGAATAATTTAACTTTGTTTATTTTTGTCCGGATAATTTTTAGAAACTGTTAAAAAGTTCGAACGGATATCAATAACTCACTTTTTCCCGACCAGGAAAATTTCCAAGTGTTGGATTTTTCCGTAGTTTAAGAACGTCTAAGTAGTGCAAGTAACGCGATGGACACTCTAGAAGACAACAAACCTTAACTCGATTATGTGACCGTCTTGAACTGCCTTTTAAACCTTAGGGTTTGGGGCAGTACGGCGTGCCACATGTGAGGCGTTGGCTTGACCCTTCTACAGCTGGACCGTTGGTACTGTGGCATGAAGTGGATGTTTTTAAACTTATTTCAAGTGTTGAGCTTTTCGGGAAAACTTGGGTGTTTGATTGTTCGATCGGAAAGTTTAACATTGTCTATTTATCTGGAATGTGATACAATATTTGGAATCCAAAAGTAGTTATGAGATAACTAATTTGAATGCTATAAATCTAGCAGTTTAGTCTCACTTGATCGATACGCAACGTGATTGCGACGGAATTTTGATGTGATCAAAAGTCCGTCGCAATCACGTTGCGTACGCGGATACTCGCCGGGTAAACTTAATAGACAGCTACACCCCATAGCCCCGACCAAGTGACTGTAGGAGAACCCCGTCGCTAAAAGCATCCGTTCGGGTGCTCGCGGCAGTGGTGTTCCGCCTTAGTGCACTTCGTCGACGGTATCGAGGGTGCGGCCGTCTACTGAAGTTTGCGACGAGCATTCGTTCTGGATGTCGGGAATCTTATTGAATTACCCGACTTGAATATTGAAAAGAGTTTTCGATAATGAGACTAAAATGCGGGGTTTGTAATTGTTAGGCAGGCGATGTCTAAAGAGGTTGCGGATTCCAACTGTTGTAGTTTTACACTTTCTTTTCTGCGACCGTAAGTGTAATATGTGATATCGCCGGTTTCGTTGCTATATGTCAACGACAATTGGGATGAGCATATTTACTTACGTTGATGACATGCGATATTATGAGTTGCTGGATATGTTATATTGGATCGTCGTGTTTGAATAGCCGGGGTTTTTTTTATGTGAGATGAGTGTTTTTTCATTTTCATTCATGTAAAAAACTTGTATGTAATATTCTTTTATTGGGGCTCTTCCGGGTTGAGGATGATGTTACCATTGTATATTATTTACTTTTCCGCATTAGGATAGACCCAAGGAGGGGAGCACAAGTAACCGGGTTCTAGGGTCCAGTGGGAGACCATCTCGAGGAGTCAAGTCCGGGTCTCCTAACTCTAGAATTGGTAGGGTTGCTTGCCGCTCTCGTAGGGGTCTAGGGGTGTGGGATTGGCTATTCATCACGACCGTGGAATCCGTGTTTTATATAGGCTCAAAATAAAACACGGACGTGCTAGTATATCCAATATTTCATATGATATTTTCTGCTGCGTTATCTATGATGTGATCATTTGATTTGTTCAGATAGATATTGTATATAGTATATATAATATATTATATAAACGTTGCTTATGTTTTACACTCGCGCTAGCCCTGCCCCGCTCTGCCGTTAGTTACCTAACCTAACGGTGCAGACGGGACATCGAGGCGAATGCGGATGGCATAAGCGTACGTTGTATTTATCTGTGATGTTAAGGTGGACTTAAATGATGGGACATTCATTAATGAGATTAATGAAAGAAAACAAACCTAAATGATGTTGTGGAATCGAATTTCAAAAATTAGGTAGCTCTAGTTGTTGCTTTGCATAGTGGTGTTCCTTGTAGAACATCCAGCACCTTATTCGATAGGGAAAGAGCCGACGATCCCTTCACCGGGAGTGACCTCTTTAACAATAACTAGCAGATGCTACAACCTTTGGTTTGACTTTTGATTGCTTTTCTAGTTCTTGCTTTGCATAGTGGTATTGTGAATATCCTGCACCTCATTCGACGAGGAAAGAGCCGAGATCCCTTCACCGGGAGTGACCTCTTTAGCGAAACTAGCAAAAGCCTCAAAAACACTCCATTTAAAAACCATTTGATTCTGCAGCGAGATCAAGTTCAAAGCGTTAAAGGTTTTACTAAAAACCATCCGCAACCCTCCTGTAAGTCTACGTTACCTCTCCCGGTACTTACGGGCTTGCGGAAATGATGAAAAACGATTTTTCTAGAGGTGGTAACATGGACTCAAAAACGGATCTTTGTTAAACAACTACCTAACAACCTAACTAGGAGTTTTACCTACTCGGTTAGGGGGCTATACCTTTCTTGAATTCCTTCGCCTTCAACTCTTTGCGGTGTACAGATCGGCCTCACCTCGTCGTCTCCTTGCGCCGAAGATGGATCCACTTGAAAGCTTCTACCTTTGGCTTCTCTTCAAACTAGAAGAAACTAGAACACTTGGTTTGCTAAACCTTGTGAACTAGGATGAGTAGAGAAGTGATATGGGTTTTCTTTTATCTCTAAGGCAATGTTTCTCAACTCATGAGAGGGAGTTGCCTTGAGCTAGAGAGAGAGCAAGAGGAAGAGCAAGAGGGAGAGCTCAAGCAAGAGAGAGAAAGCAAATGAGAGAATGAGTAAGTCTTTTGCCATCCAAGCTCTCATAATCCAAAATCATCATAACAAATAATAGTAATCAAGTATTATGTGACGGTTCAAGTCAAAATGGCCATATCATTTCATGCACTCATTTTGCAAAAAGAAACAAGCAAGCAAAAGTCTTTGCCATGAAATGATAGCCATTCTAATAATGATGGTCAACTAGTCCAACCTAGTCAACCGGTCAACAAAGTTAACAAGTCAACAAAGTCAACCCCTCAACAACCATGTCACTATAATACTTAATTAATATTATTGTTAATTATATTTCTTATTCTCATTAGGGTTTAGCACAAAGTCAATAGTCAACAGTCAACAGTCAACAACCCCAATGAGAATCCTCTGCCTTTGTCTCTCCGTCAACTGTGCATACACACCCGCATCCGCGTTCCGGGGAACACGAATACAAACGAGATAAAACCAATCCCAAAAGGTACACTAGGATCTGGCTTAAACCAAAGCCCGCTAGTGTTAACTTTCCGGACACTAAACGTGCACAAGTGCACGGATGTGACCGAACCCTGTCGCAAAAACCATGCGACCTGTCGCAAAACCATGCGACCTCTACTCTTTTGCCTAAAGGCGAATAGTTTTCTGTGTGGGACTCTAAAAACTCGACACTACGCTGGCAGTGGGTTTAACCACAGACCGCAAGCGGCACTAGCTGTGCGTAACGGTCCCCAGGTAGATGCCGACAAGAAGACTGACGAGGTGAAACCCATCTAAACTCCTACTGAGCCTGAATGTGACAATCTCCGTACAGTCTGGTCTGTTCGTCTGAGAACATCGCATGGCGGGCCTAGGGGGGCGGTAAACATCAGTCCCCTACTAGCGGTACAAGTCGTGTCGGAGTATAGCCCAGAACACCTGAGATAACACTGGAAACCTACCAGTCTATCTCGCTTGCCCTGGCCAGGGACCTTGTGTAATGGCTCTCCTAGACACAGCGCGATATCAACCCCCAATACCGGGAGAGACGAATCATGTCTAACCGTCATTGCCTCCAAGTGCTTCGGGACTGCACCCAACTACTACCTGTTTGCACGACTCCTTTGAGCCATGGTAGGGTAGTAATCAAAGTACAGTGGGAACACACTCGAGGAGAAGTGACAGTGTCAAGTCAGCGGACTAAGCTGTACTCATGTCACCTGGGAACTGATAACTGACGATAGGTATAGTACCAACCAACAGTTCCCGACGAGTCCTGTCCAGTGTACTCATAACCTAACGAGCACCCGCATACTATCTCAAGTACGACGTACTGACGGCTGTAGGACAGACCGTCTCCCACACTGGGATGAGAAGCGCATACGCTAGTCTACTCCGGAGTATCGATGCCCTGTCTCGATAGTCCTACGACTAGGGACCTGCATAAGGATTTGCTTGTGGATTACCCAGCCCCCACTAGTGTGACTTCCATCACAACGCTGGTAATCAAGCAAATATCCTAAGGGCTCCACTAATATGTATAGGTGATATACTAAAATAAACACATGTACACATTAAAGCAGAAACAAACCAAGTAGCATACTACTATATTGAGCAAGATTGTCTATACAAGGTGAATATCCCAAGCTTCCATTAAGTAATATACAAACTAGTATGATACAGTAATGGCCTCTAGGGCATATACACTAACAATCTCCCACTTGCACTAAGGTCATGTACTGGCGTATCGAAGACCTATCATCTCGATCAGCCGCTCGAACTGAGTCTGGGGTAAGGCCATTGTGAGTGGATCAGCAGTGTTATCTTCCGTAGAAACTCTCCAAACCTCGATCTCCTGGCGACCCACGATCTCCCTGATCAGGTGATACCGCCTCAAGATGTGTCTGCACTTCTGATGGGACCTGGGTTCCTTCGCTAAAGCTATAGCCCCGTTATTGTCGCAATACAGCGGTATTAGATCTACAATGGACAGAACCACCTGAAGTTCCGTTAAGAACTTCCTTATCCAGACGGCTTCTTTTGCGGCATCTGCAGCAGCGATATATTCCGCTTCCATCGTCGAGTCAGCAATGGTTTCCTGTTTGGAACTCTTCCAACACACCGCCCCTCCATTGAGGGTAAAGATATAACCCGACATGGACTTGGAATCATCCTTGTCACTCTGGAAGCTGGAGTCAGCAAAGGCCTCGATCTGGAGGACTTTTCCACCATACACCAAGAACATCTCCTTAGTCCTTCTCAAGTACTTGAGAATGTTCTTTACCTCTATCCAGTGTTTCTCCCCAGGGTTTGACTGATACCGGCTTACCACACTCAGTGCATAAGCTACATCTGGTCTGGTACAAAACATCGCATACATTATAGAGCCTACCGCAGAAGCGTAGGGTATAATAGACATGCGATCCCTTTCCAAATCAGTCTTGGGAGACATCTCTTTGGAGTGGGTGATCCCGTGACAAGCCGGTAGATTACCGCGCTTGGAATCTTCCATACTGAATCTTTTCAGTATGGTGTCAATGTACCTGGACTGTGAAAGTCCTAATATCCTTTTGGATCTGTCACGATAGATCCGGATCCCCAGAATGTACGAGGCATCACCCAGGTCTTTCATGGAGAACCTGTGTGACAAGAATCCCTTGACAGATTGTAGCATAGGAATGTCATTTCCTATCAAAAGAATGTCATCCACGTATAATACGAGGAATACAACAGTTCTTGCTACAAATCTACTATAGATGCATGGTTCATCTGGATTTTTGATAAAGCCAAAATCTTTGACCGTCTCATCAAAACAGATGTTCCAACTCCACGATGCCTGCTTTAGTCCATAAATGGACTTAAGCAACTTGCACACCTTTCCGCTGCTCCCACTCTGAATGAAACCCTCTGGCTGATCCATATAAACACACTCTAAATTTCCATTTAGAAAAGCGGTCTTTACGTTCATCTGCCAAATCTCATAATCGTGGAAGGCAGCAATGGCAAGAATGATCCAAATGGATTTCAGCATAGCTACTGGATAAAAGGTCTCGTCATAGTCCAAACCAGGTCTTTGACGAAAACCCTTTACCACCAGTCTAGCTTTATAGGTCTCAACCTGTCCATCTACACCAATCTTCCTTTTGAAGATCCACTTTCATCCTACGGGTTTTATCCCATCTGGAGCAACGTCCAACGCCCATACTTTGTTGGTGTACATGGACTCCATTTCGGTCCGCATTGCATCCATCCATTTTACCGAGTCAACGCTCTGAATGGCCTGCTGGAAGCTAGTCGGCTCATCACTATCAATGATGCAATCCTCTCTATCCCCGTCTATGAGAAAACCGTAGTATCTCTCGGGCGGATTAGACTGCCTACTACTCCTGCGGAGCGGCGCAGGAATGTCATGATCTTTCGAACCCTCTGGTTCTACTGAGCTTTCAGTAATAGCTCGTGGTTCTGGAATTTCTTCCAGTTCTATTGCGCTCCCACTTATCTGATTTTCCAAAAACTCAGTTTCCAAGAAGTGGGCATGACGAGAAACAAAAATCTTTTGTTCCTCTTCGCAATAGAAGAAATATACCTTGGGGTTCTTTGGATATCCCACAAACTTACACTATACTGAGCGTGCCTTGAGTTTGTCCGCATGCTGCTTTTTGACAAAAGCTGGACATCCCCATGTCTTAATGTGTTGAAGATATGGTTTCTTCCCACACCACATCTGATATGGTGTGGTAGGCACAGTCTTAGTTGGAACTCGGTTCAAAAGGTATGAAGCTGATTCTAGTGCATATCCCCAGAATGATCGCGGTAACTCAGCGTTACTCATCATGGACCGTACCATATCCAATAGGGTTCGTTTCCGTCTCTCCGATACACCGTTATGCTGCGGAGTGTATGGAGGAGTAAGCTGAGAGAGAATTCCATTCTCTTTCAAGTAATCCAGGAACTCGGCACTTAAGTATTCCCCACCTCGATCAGATCTCAGTGTCTTGATACTTTTGCCTGTTTGTTTTTCTACTTCATTCTTATATTCCTGGAATTTTCCAAAGGTTTCGAATTTATGTTTCATTAAGAAGACATATCTGTACCTTGAAAAGTCATCCGTAAAAGTAATGAAGTAAGAATAACCGCTTCGCGCATGTGTAGATATTGGACCGCACACGTCGCTCTGTACGAGTCCCAAGAGCTCGCTCGCTCTTACTCCGTATCCAGTGAACGGAGTCTTTGTCATATTTCTTTTGAGACAGGATTGACAAGTGGCATACGATTGATATTCGAACGGATCCAAATATCCTTCTGTATGTAACTTCGTCAACCTTCTCTCATTGATGTGACCCAGTCTACAATGCCATAAGAAAGCCCGATTTGTTTCCGGAGACTTTCTTTTGTGTGTATTCTGGACATTGAAAATCTATGGTTGGTTTAATACGTATATACCATTGCTTAATGTACCTGACCCAATCAGAACTTGATTAAGGTGAATGTTTACAACATTACTTACAAACGCAGATTCATAACCTTCTTTAGATATTAAAGATACAGAAATGATATTACAAGTTGCGTTGGGTACAAAAAAGCAATTACGTAAAACTAAACATGTCCATCTGATATTCCCAGGTGATAGTCCACCACGGCTTTAGCATCCAAGCTAGCTCCGTTTGCAACTTTGAGGGTCATGTCACCTGCCTTCAAAAACCTACGCTTTCTCAACGCCTGAAAGAATTACAGATATGAGATCCTAATCCGGTATCCAATACCCAGGAAGTAGAGTTTATTGATAGACAGTTTTCAATAACATACACACCTGAAGCTGAAGCCGCAACTTGCTTCAGATCCTGTGTTCTGGCCTTCCAAGCTCTGCAATCTTTCTTCCAGTGTCCACTCTTATGACAGTAAAAGCACTCTTCCTTCCCCACAAGCTTCCCCGCTACCTTTGTTGGTTTTGCCTTTCCCTTCGTATCCACTTTACTAACACCGCCCCTTTGGTTTGGCGGGGGCCTTCTTCTTCTTTCCCTTGGCTTTCGCCTTTGGTTTGGCGGGGGCCTTCTTCTTCTTTCCCTTGGCTTTCGCCTTGGACCTAGAAGAGGAAGATCTTCCTACAAACAAAGTGGATGTTTCCCTACCTTTCTGTAGGGTGTCCTCTGCACTCCTCAGCATGTTCAGGAGTTCTGAAAGTTCAACTTCTTTTTCTTGCAAGTTGAAGTTCAGGATAAACTGGGCGTAAGTGGAAGGAAGGGACTGGAGAATCAAGTCCGTATAGAGCTCATTCTCCAACGTGGTCCCAAGGTCCGCGAGCTCCTCAATGAAGCCAATCATCTTAAGCACGTGTTCCGCTACCGATGATCCGACGGCCAACCTTGCCGAAAACAGCTTTTTCGACACTTCGTATCTGGCGATACGAGATTGCTCTCCATACAGTTCTTTTGTATGGAGAAATATGGATTCAAGGTCCATATTCTCGTGCCTCCTCTGATGTTCATTGTCCATAGAGACAAGCACGAGACACTTAGCCTTCGCGCAATCGATTTCCCACGTCTTACGGATTTCCCTATCCGCGACGCTGGTTTTGGGACCTGGGACAAGGGGAGCTTTGGTGGTAAGAAGATACCCCAACTTGTCATAAGTGGTTGCCATTTTGACATTCTTGAGCCAATATTTGTAGTTTGGCCCTGTCAGTATGTTTTTATCTAGTAGTAACTTAAGTCCGGTCATGATATTTGGTCGCTGCAATTAGGAGAGAGAGAAGAAACACTTTAGCATGATGCTCTTGCAAGTTTAGAGTGGTTTTTAATTTGTCTAAACAGGATGGCTCCCACTGTCTCTCGAATCCCTCCTCAAACCAAAAAGGAAGAATTAGTCAGGATCAATCTCACCGTACAATACTTGCTTAACCGTCCGGCCACGCTGGTGTCGGTACTTCGAGGGAGGTTTTTCAACGCTTTCGTGAAGTTCCTTAATTAAATAACCTCTTTTCCCTGTGGGCGTAGCCCCGCTAACACCTTTCTAGACACCTACTTGATTTATAGCATTGATCGTTAAGTGAGAAATTTCCCGAGAAGTAGCATATACTCACAGTAGGATCGGGATCCAAATATCATCGCGTGACAAAACTGAAGGAATCCTACCAGAATCATCACTCCAAATGGTATGCAGCGCTAGCAAGTTTCAGTTCTTTTGAAACTCCCGATGCGGATTTTTGCCCCATGCTCTTATGACCTTGACTTTGGCCAACAAATCATAAGTCACATGTCAAGTTCTACCCGTCATTCTCCAGGTTAATTTGAGCCTACCCGCACATACCCTTGACTTTGGCCAACAAGGTAGAACGACTGCCCCAAACCAACACATCTATCTATGCTGTACATGAATACCCAATAGCTACCAATCACTATGTCTTGACTTTAGCCAACAAACATAGCTTGAATACTTATTGACCATTCATGTGAAACGACGGAGGGCTACAAATGGTTTTGGCGAAACCGTGAACGTAGTGACTTGATATAATCAAAGGAACGAGATAGCTTTTAAAAGGAGTGGCTTAAGCTCCGCGTTTAAAAGTTATTTTTGAAAAGAAACCGAGTGGTTTTTGAAAGTGTTCCAACGACTTTTACTTGGTTTATTTTTCTTGCATTAATTTTAATGCGTCCCATCATTTAATCCTACCATTGCAGAAAACAACCAAAATATGACGTACGCTTATGCCATCCGCATTCGCCATGGGGGCCCGTCATTACCCGTTAGGTTACTTAACTAACGACTAAGCGGGGGCTGGACTAGCGCGGATGCAAAACATAAGCAACGCCTAAATAATATCATATATAGATATATTGCAATGATAGCCATTTCAGATCACAGATGAACACATTGGATATACTAGGAATCCGCAATTCGTACGAGCCTGTAACGAAAAGCGGATTACACGGTCGCGATGAATAGCCAATACCCCACCCTAGACCCCTACGGGTGCGGCAAACTACCCGCCAAATATCCGAAGCGGAGCAACCTCCCTCAATGACGTAAGTAGGCCACTCGGCACTTCGAGATACCCGGTAGTTTGTGCACCCCACCTTGGGTCTATCCTAGGAGCAAAAACAGTAAAAGAAATTATACGATGACGGCTACAACCTCACCCCGGTTGTGCGGCCAAAAATAATATTACATCAATTACAAATTTACATGAATTGAAAGATAAAAGGAAAAACTCTCATCTCACAACCCCGGGCTATTCATCCGCGACAATCAAATGAATTCATATACACATACCATCAACATTACAGATCACAGATATGTATAACCCCCACTAATCGACGTATAGCGATTAGCGGACGTTCAATACATATAACACATTACAGATATATACCCGTCAGCTTAAGTCTTTAGAAGTTCGATCAAAATACGGATTTTTAAACCCCAAAAACAAATTTTTCTTTCTGTAAAATCTGGGCAGAAAAATCATACTGTAAAAATCCCAAAACATCCAACTGAATAAACAGCATGAAAAATCGCCCACGGCAGAGTCAACTCGGCCGCGGTTCCGCCGCGCGTTGATCGGTTCAGTGGACCATTTTTCTACAGTTTCTTCTAAAAACCCTGAGCCGAATTTTAAGATAAGATTTATCATTTTTGGAACAGAAAACAAATTCGGCAGAAAGTTGATTTTACGGGTTCGTTTCGCGACTTTTTCTCCGATCGAACTTCTAGTTACTTTGCTAACATGTTAGATAGTGTTTAACTAGGCTCTGATACCACTGTAAGTCCACGTTACCTCTCCCGGTACTTACGGGCTTGCGGAAATGATGAAAAACGATTTTTCTAGAGGTCGTAACATGGACTCAAAAACGGATCTTTGTTAAACAACTACCGAACAACCTAACTAGGAGTTTTACCTACTCGGTTAGGGGGCTATACCTTTCTTGAACTCCTTCGTCTTCAACTCTTTGCGGTGTACGGATCGGCCTCACCTCTGTAGGGTTCCTAGGCACACCCATGAGGTTCTACAACTGATCAACCATGTCCAATTCAAATTTTTCATGTGCCGAGAAACCCTAAACTAGATCGTTAACTAGAGGATAGGCGAAAGCAAGTGCAAGTTAACAACATAACTAAAAGTGAAAGTGACTACAACCTTTGTAGATCCGGTCCTCCACCTCATTAGCTCCGTGATGACATCCCTCCGCTGCGATCAACCGGATCCCGGACTCTAGCGTTGGTTTCATCGGAGAAATGATCGGGCTAGGTCGTTGACTTCGATGCCGAAGATGATCCACGTCGAGGCAACTCAAACTCAAGCTCCATCTTCACTAGGTCATTAAACTTGTGAAGATAACACACTCTACTATATGGCAAGTGGTAGAGGATGAAGAAATAGGAAGTAGGTTCACTTTGGATTTGGATTTCTCACTTGGATTCATCACTTGGAATTTTCTAGCAATGGCTTTCTTCTTCATGAAGAAGATGAAGAAGAAGAAAGAAAATAATGAAAGAAAAAATCTAAAAAAGAAAATCAAGTGATGCTTATCATTTAGCAACCATGGGTGAGGTAACTAATGTAGAGAATAAACTAAGGTTTAGGTGAAATGGTTAGGTTAAGGAATAAAAACAAAATGGTTACTTTGTCAAAGATGCATGAAGCATCATGAAGCTTCTTGCATAAAACAAAAGCAACCATTTAGTTTTTTCTTTTTAACCAAAAATAAATAAAGTAAATAAAACCCTAACCATTTACTAAACATGGTGTATAGCATACACACACCCAAGTTTGCATGTATCATCAAACATGATACAATCAAGTGCACAAAAATATATCACATATACTACTTGTGTACATCAAGTGAGAAAATCCATCTTAAGTGAACAAATACTAGTTAATGTAAAGTAATATATCAAATATATAATTATACATTAAATCATTAAATCAACTCTTGATTTAATGATCCGGTCATAACGCATATAACCGACTAATATCAAGTGTATCAATATATCGAATCAACATTTGATTCGGTAACCCGGCTATATCTTATATAACCGTCCGATGATACAAATCGCGAGAATAGAATCCAGAATCACATACTGGTATTATTCTCGGTCCCGTACATATCTCATATGCGCTCCTATTTCGTTTCGCTTGAGCCAGGAAACCGCTGTGTAGGACTCTAAAGACTCGTCAATACGCCGGCAGCAGGTGATGATCATATCAAACACCCACAAGCCGCAAGCGGTCTGCTAAACATAACGGCCACCCGGGTATTGAGCGATCAGAAGATCAACGAGCAAGCCCACTCACACTCCTGTGAATCCAACCAGTAAAACTTACCGTACAGTCCGGTCTGTTCGTCTGGTATGTCACATATCTCGCCTAGGGGTGGTAAACGTCAGACCCCAATAGCTCGATAAGTCATGCCGATGTAAGGTCCATAACAAGCATGAAACTACTGATAACACTCACCTGTAAATCAGCGCAACCCTGGCCAGGGATTTCCAGTTATGGCCAGTCGAGCATAGCGCAACATCAACCCCCAATACCGGGAGAGACGAATCCCCTCCTATCGCTCATTGCCTCTATGTGAATCGGGACTGTAACCAAAAACCACCTATTTGCATGACTCAGTAGAGCCGTGGTAGGGTGGAAATCAAAGCACAGTGGGAGACACACAAGACTCTATGACGATCTCGGGTCAACAGACTAAGCTGTACCAGTGTCACCAGAGAACTGCCATCTGACGTGAGGTATAATACCATCTGGGAGTTCTCGGCGAGTCCGTTCAGTGTACCCAGTCACCACTGAGCACCCGCATACCATCTCTGATGTCAAACACCAATGGATATGGGATCATCCATCGCCCATCACATGGATCGAGAAGATATACGCTAGTCTACTCTGGAATATCGATGTCCCGTCTCGATATTCCCACGACTAGGAACATTGAAGGATGTACTCATTAACTACACAGGCCCCACTAGTATGATCTACATCATAATCCTGGAAGTCGAGTACACATCCTAAGGGCTTTATCAACATGTAACAGAGAGACAGAAAGTATACATGTTAAGATAAAGAGCAACCAGATAGCGTACTATCAGGTCGAGCAAGAAAGTCCTACCTATATATGTCCCAGCATCCACTACAATATACATCCTGTAGGGTTCCTATGCACTCTCAATGAGGTCTCACAAGGCATCAACCATGCCAATTTCAAATTTTATATGTTCCGAGAAACCCTAACAAGATCGTTGGCTAGAAATTTAGGCGACAAAAGCAACTAGTTAACTACTTTAACTAAAAGAACGGAAATACAACCTTTGTAGATCCGGTCCTCCACCTCCAAAGCTCCACAATGAAGTCTCCTCACTGTCCAAATAGAATCCCGGACTCTAGCATCGGCTTCATCGGAGAATGGGCGGGCTAGGTCGTCGACTTCGATGCCGAAGATGATCTACGTCGAGGCATCACAAGATCAAGCTCCCACATCACCAAGTCATGAAACTTGTGAAGAAAACACACTCTACTACTTGGCAAGAGGTAGAGGATGAAGAAATAGGAGGTGGGTTCACTTTAGAATTGGATTTCTCACTTGTTTGCTCAAGTTGCCATTGATGGAGCAAGGTTTCTTCATGATGAAGATGAAGAAGAAGAAGATGAAGATAATAATGTTAAGTATTATGAAAAGAATAATAAAAATCATTCTTATCATAATATTAACCATGGTTATGTGTAGAGAATTGACTAAGGTTAAATGAATGGTTGTGGTTAATGAGATGAAGACAAAAGGGTTACTTTGGTCAAAGCTTCATGAAGCTTCAACAAGCTTCATGAAAGAAAGAAACCCTTTTGTTTTTCTTTCTCTCTTTTCTTTTAATCCAAATAAAAAGACAAATGAATGAATAAAAGAAAACCCTAACCATTTACTTAACCATAGGTTTAACTCTTTACACATACCCTAGCAATCTTGCATCATCAAACATGATACAATCAAGTGCACAAAAATATATCACATATACGATGTGCACATGCGAGTGAGAAAATCCATCTTAAGTAAACCGATACTAGTTAATGCAAACTAATATATCAAATATATAATTATGCATTAAATCATTAAATCAACACTTGATTTAATGATCCGGTCATATCGCATATAACCGACTAATATTAACAGTAACAACTTATCGAATCAACACTTGATCCGATATCCCGGCTATATCGCATATAACCGATCAATGTCACAAATCGCGAGAATCGAAAACAGTATCACATACTGGTATCATTCTCGGTCCCGCACATATCTCATATGCGCTCCTATTTCGTTTCGCTTGAGCCAGGAAACCCCTGTGTAGGACTCTAAAGACTCGTCGATACGCCGGCAGCAGATGATGATCATATCAATCATCCACAAGCCGCAAGCGGTCTGCTAAACGTAACGGCCACCCGGGTATTGAGCGATCAGAAGATCGAAAAGCAAGCCCGCTCATACTCCTGTGAATCCAACCAGTAACACTTACCGTACAGTCCGGTCTCGTCGTCTGATATGTCGCATATCTCGCCTAGGGGTGGTAAACGTCAGACCCCAATAGCTTGATAAGTCGTGTCGATATGAGGTCTATAAAAATTCGAGAAACTACTGGTAACACTTACCAGTAAATCTCAGCAACCCTAGCCAGGGATTTCCGGTTATAGCCAATCGAACACAGCGCAACACCAACTCCGTATACCGGGAGAGACGAATCCCCTCCTATCGCTCATTGCCTCCATGTGATTCGGGACTATACCCAAAAACCACCGTTTTGCACGCCCTCTTGGACGTGGTAAGGTGGAAATCAAAGCACAGTGGGAACCACACAAGACTCTATGACGATCTCGGGTCAACAGACTACTCTGTACCAGTGTCACCAGAGAACTGCCATCTGACGTAAGGTATAATACCATCTGGGAGTTCTCGGCGAGTCCGTCCAGTGTACCCAGTCTCCACTGAGCACCCGTATATCATCACTGATGTCAAACACCAATGGATATGGGATCATCCATCGCCCATCTGTATGGGTCGAGAAGGTATACGCTAGTTTACTCTGGTATATCGATGCCCCGTCTCGATACACCCATGACTAGGGACTATGAAGGATGTACTTTTGGACTACCATGTCCCCACTAGTATGATCCGCATCATAGTCCAGGTAGTCAAGTACACATCCTAAGGGCTTTACCAACATGTAACAGAGAGATAATCAGTGTACTCGTTAAGGTAAAGAGTAACCAGATAGCATACTATCATGTCGAGCAAGAAAGTCCTCCCTATATATGTCCCAGCATCCACTACAATATACATCCTATGTACAGTAATGGCCTCTAGGGCATACATATAACTAACACATCCTATGTACAGTAATGGCCTCTAGGGCATACATATAACTAACAATCTCCCACTTGCACTAGGGCCATCTGTAGCAGTGGTTGCAGTATCTAATACTCAACCATCCCATAAAAGTCTCTCTTTGGGAAAAGGCCTTTTTGAGTGGATCCGCCGTGTTGTCTTCTAAGTCTACTCTCCTATCCTCGATCACCCTGGAGATCAACTATCTCCATGATCAGGTGATGCTGCCTCAGAATATGTCT
Source organism: Agapanthus africanus (assembly GCA_030015575.1). Lineage (NCBI taxonomy): Eukaryota > Viridiplantae > Streptophyta > Magnoliopsida > Asparagales > Amaryllidaceae > Agapanthus > Agapanthus africanus. The sequence goes on from JASDDO010000012.1 coordinate 151,819,112, forward strand.
GGGTCACTGATGGGACTGGGGTTCCTGGGCCAAAGCCATACTTCCATTGTCATACAATGGTAGGAACCTAGTTCATCTCATAAACTAATATACACCCAAACTGCCTCTTTGGTAGTATCTTTAATAGCGATGTTACCAGCCTTTATCGTCTAGTTTGCCACGGTATCTAGCTTGGAACCCTTCCAACATACCGTCCTTCTACTGAGGGTAAAGACAATGCCTGCGACCGACATTCAGTCATCCTTATCACCCTGGAACTTTTCCAGTGATTCTCCCCAGGATCGATTGATACCAACTCACTAAACCTAGTGAGAAGCCTAACATCCATTTAGATCTATCTCATATATCCAAATCCCAGGATTTAGGAGGTATCACATAGATCCTATATGGAGAATTCTTGTGATAAGTGGAGATTGACCGAGCGTAGCATAGGAAACTCTTTTCCTATCAAGAGTATGTTGTCCACGTACAATACGAGGATGACCGCCTTACTCTCTACTACCTTTTTGTACATACAAGGTTCATTTACCATTTTGATGAAGTCAAACTCTTTGACTATCGCATCAGAACAGATGTTCCAACTCCGCGATACCTGCTTTATTCTGTAAAGCATCTTGCACACATTTCCGCTGCTCCCACTGTTTACGAAGCCCTCTGGCTGTGTACTTATAGACGTTCTCTTCTAAATCAGTATTTAGAAAAATAGTCATGACACCCAACCACCAGATATCGTAGTCATGGTATGTAGCAATGTTAAGTATGATCCGGATGGACTTAAGCATAGCCACTGGAAAAAGGTTTCATCATTATCCACGCCTGGTCGATGATGAAAACCATTAACAAGTCTAGCTTTGAAAGTCTCAACTTTTCCATCTACACTAAGTAATCTTCTCAAGATATACTTGCTCCTGATGGGGATTTAACCCTTCAGATACAGCATCCAAAGCCCATACTTTGTTGGTGTACATGGATTTCATCTCAGATCGTTAAGCATCCAGCCATTCTTACAGAGTCCCTACGCTCGATGGCTTGCTCGAAACTAGTTGGGTCATCATCTCATGATGCATTCCTCGCTCCCACTGTCATCGAGAAACCGAAGTATCTCTCAAGAGGATGAGGAACCCTACCAGATCGGCGGAGAGGCTGAGGTTCGTCGGGGACTATTGAATGCTTTGGTTCTGTCAAATCATCAGCTGCAGTTTGTATAGCTGGAACCTTTCCAGTTCTGCAGAACTGACCTCGCCTCGATCTTGTCCGGATTTTGCTTTTGACATAAGCCGGACAATCCCAAATCTTAACTTACTTAAGAGATAGGCTCTTCTCATACCATATCTTATATGGAGTGGTAGGCACTGATTTGATTCGAATCCAATTCAATAGGTATGCAGCTTCTCAAGTGCATAACCCCTAAAAGGAAATAGGCAACTCAGTAGTACTCATCATAGAGCACACCATATCTAATATGGTGCGATTGCTCCACCCCGATACACCGTTGTGCTGTGGTGTATTCAGAGGAGTAACACCGAGAGAGAATCTCATTCTCCTTTAGAATAGTCCAAGAATTCTATGCATAAGTATTCTCCTCCCTGATCTTATCATAGGACATAATACTTATACCCGGTTTTTGGTTCTTTACTTCTAACTTATATTCTGTGAATATCTCAAAAACTTCGGACTTATGTTTCAACAGGAACATATGGCTGAATCTTGAGAGATCATCAGAGAATGTAATGAAGTACAAAGAACCGGTCCTGGCATGTGTAGACAGGGGACCTTGCATACATCACTATGTATCAGTCCCAAGAGTTCACTAACTCTTTCTCTGTTTCCAATAAACAGAGCAATGGTCATCTAATCTTTGCGACATGACTGGCAAGTTTCACAAGATGTAAATTCAAACTGATTTAAATATGCATCTAAAATGTAACTTAAGCTAGTCGGGTCACATTGATATGACCTAGTCTACAATACCTCAAGAAGAATTCGTTCATTTCTGAACTCTTCCTCTTGTGTGTGTTTTGTATACTAGGAACTGTAGTTTGATTTAGAACGTCAATGCTTTTAGATAACGTGCCTAAACCGATCAACTATTGATATAGGAAATGTTCAAAACATTATCCAACAATACAAAATTATATCCTTTCTTCACTAATAAAGTGACTGATATGATTTTGTATATCAGGTTCGGTACCTAATAACATTCATTCAGAATCAGTGTATTTTGGTAATACAGGGTGATAGTGACCAACAGACTTGGCTGCAACACTTGCACCGTTTTCGGTCTCATGAAACTTATCACCCTTTCTCAATTCTCTACCTTTCAGTAGCCCTATGTAACAAATTACATATATGGGATCCTGATTCGGTATCAAATACCCAGGACGTAGAGGATACAGAGAAACAGTTCTTTGTAATGAACACACCCGAAGAAGATGCATCATATGCACTTTCTTCGTTTGGGCGGCATGGGAATCTTGGTATTCCCTTATTTCCTGCTCTGTCTTATAACTATTATAAGTTGGAGCGGGTCCAACATTCCCCAGCTCAGTATAACAAGCGGGTTCGGTCAATACATCCATATTATTATCTTGATTAAGGCATGATATGGTCGCTACCTGGAGAGAGAAAGAAGAAAACACTCTGCGTGCGCTCTTGCAAGATTAGATTGGTTGTTTATTTTATCTAATCAGGATGGCTTCCACTGTTTTTATCAAATCTTCCTTCAAACCTTAAAAGGAAAGACTAGCCGGGATTAATTACACTCTACAAGTTCGCCAATCTTTCATCCAGGCCAGTGTCGGTACTTTGAGGGAGGTTTCCCGTGCTTTCGCACGGACCTAATTAAAGTAAACCTTGTTTTCCCAGGGACGTAACCCCGTTGACACCTTTCTAGACACCTACTTGATCGGCTAATTCCAAAGTGCAAAACTCTCCCAGGAGTAACAATTACTCGCAGTGGGTATCGGGATCCAACTATCATATAGAAGGTATGCAATCTCATTGCAAATTTCAATACTTGAAACTCCCGATATCGGTTTTTACCTCTAGCACCTATGACCTTAACTATGGTCAACAAATCATAAGTACTAGTCAAGTTCTACCCGTCATTTCATGATTAATTAGACCCACCCACATGACCCTTAACTAAGGTCAACAAAGTCACGCGACTGTCCTAACTAATCACATCATATGCGGTGTAGGAAGACATCACTTAGCTACCGTACACTGTGCCTTGACTATGGTCAACAAACACAGCACGAATACTAAGTACTCTACTTCCTAAAATGACGGAGGGTTGCGGATGGTTTTTAAGAAAACCTTTAACGCTATGAACTTGATCTCGTTGCGGAATCAAATGGTTTTTAAATGGAGTGTTTTTTAGGCTTTTCTAGTTTTGCTAAAGGGGTCACTCCCGGTGAAGGGATCGTCGGCCCTTTCCTTCATCGAATAAGGTGCAGGATATATCATATATACCGCTGTGCTAAGCAAAAACTATAGAAGAAATCAAAAGGCAAACCGAGGGTTGTAGCATCTGCCAGTTATTGCTAAAGGAGTCACTCCCGGTGAAGGGATCTCGGTCCTTTCCTTATCGAATAAGGTGCAGGATGTTCTACAAGGAACGCCGCGATGCAAAGCAAGAACTGTAGCTACCTGTTTTTATTTTTGAAATTCGATTCCACAACATCTTTTAGGTTTATTTTCTTTCATTAATCACATTAATGAAGTCCCATCATTTAAGTCCACCTAAACATCACAGATAAATATAACGTATGCTTATGCCATCTGTATTCTCCTCGATGTCCTGTCTGCACCGTTAGGTTAGGTAACTAACGGCAGAGCGGGGAAGGGCTAGCGCGGGTGTAAAACATAAACAACATCTATATAATATATCATATGTACTATATACAATATCTATCTGAACATATCACATGATCACATCACAGATAACGCAGCAGAAAATATCATATGAAATATTGGATATACTAGGACGTCCGTGTTTTTAATACGAGCCAGTATAAAACACGGATTCCACGGTCGTGATGAATAGCCAATCCCACACCCCTAGACCCCTACGAGAGCGGCAATCAACCCTACCAATTCTAGGGTTAGGAGACCCGAACTCGACTCCTCGAGATGGTCTCCCACTGGACCCTAGAACCCAGTTACTTGTGCTCCCCTCCTTAGGACTATCCAAATGCAGAAAAGTAAATAATATACATCAACGGTGACATCTTCCGCAACCTGGAAGTGCCCCAATAAAATAATATTACATACAAGTTTTTACATGAATGAAAATGAAAAACACTCATCTCACATAAAAAAAACCCGGCTATTCAAACACGACGATCCAATATAACATATCCAGCAACACATAACATCACATGTCATCAACGTAAGTAAATATGCGCATCCCAATTGTCGTTGACATATAGCAACGAAACCGGGGATATCACATATTACACTTACGGTCGCAGAAAAGAACGTGTAAAACTACAATAGTTGGAATCCGCAAACTCTTTAGACATCGCATGCCTAATCAAATGAATTTCTTAGACATCGCATGCCTAACAATTACAAACCCCGCATTTTAGTCTCATTATCGAAAACACTTTTCAATATCAAGTCAGGCAATTCAACAAGATTCCCGACATCCTGAACGAATGCTCGTCGCAAACTTTAGTAGACGGCCGCACCCCCGATACCGTCGACGAAGTGCACCAAGGCGGAACACCGTTGCCGCGAGCACCCGAACGGATGCTTTCGGCGACGGGGTTCTTCTACAGTCACTTGGTCAGGGCTAAGGGGTGTAGCTGTCTATTAAGTTTATCCGGCGAGTATCCGCGTACTCTACATGATTGCGACGGACTTTTGATCGCATCAAAATTCCGTGGCAACCGATCAAGTGAGACTAAACTGCTAGATTTATAATATTCAAATCAGTTATCTCATAACTACTTGTGGATTCCAAACATTGTATCACATTCCGGATAAATAGAAAATGTTAAACTTTTCGATCGAACAATCAAACACCCAAGTTTTCCCGAAACAGCTCAACACATGAAATAAGTTTAAGAACATTCACTTCATGCCACAGTACCAACGGTCCAGCCATAGAAGGGTCAAGCCAATGCCTCACATGTGGCACGCCGTACTGCCCCAAACCCTAAGGTTCAAAGAGCAGTTCAAGACGGTCACATAATCGAGTTAAGGTTTGTTGTCTTCTAGAGGGTCCATCGCGTTACTTGCACTACTCAGAACGTTCTCAAACTACGGAAAAATCCAACAGTTGGAAATTTCCCGGCAGGGGAAAAATTTGGTATTTATATCCGGTCGAACTTTTTAACATGTTCTAAAATACCCGGAAAAACACATAGACGAAGCTAAACTTTCGATCGAAACAACGAACTCCCAATACAACTCAGAAAACTCAACTCTTGAGTATTATTTAAAAATTCCCAGAAAACTCAGCAATTACAGAAAGAAATTACAGTGCAAACCACGTGTGAAGATTCCCTATTATGGCCGCGGAACCGCCGCGAAATCTAGGGTGGGGCCGCGGTTCCGCGGCGCAATAGTCGATACAGGGGCACGTGCTGCACAGTATTTCCTAAAAAAACCCTGCTAAATTTTCTGCATATTTTTAATTCACAAAAATCACAGTTTTGAAAAATTGTACAGAGAAGGGTTTTCAATTAAGGTTTCGGGTTCGATCGGACTTCTAACATCGTCTACACTTCGCCTAAAACTCTAGCTAGGCTCTGATACCACTGTAGGGTTCCTAGGCACACCCATGGGGTTCTACAACTGATCAACCATGTCCAATTCAAATTTTTCATGTGCCGAGAAACCCTGAACTAGATCGTTAACTAGAGGATAGGCGAAAGCAAGTGCAAGTTAACAACTTAACTAAAAGTGAAAGTGACTACAACCTTTGTAGATCCGGTCCTCCACCTCATTAGCTCCGTGATGACGTCCCTCCGCTGCGATCAACCGGATCCCGGACTCTAGCGTTGGTTTCATCGGAGAAATGATCGGTCTAGGTCGTTGACTTCGATGCCGAAAATGATCCACGTCGAGGCAACTCAAACTCAAGCTCCATCTTCACTAGGTCATGAAACTTATGAAGATAACACACTCTACTACATGGAAAGCGGTAGAGGATGAAGAAATAGGAAGTGGGTTCACTTTAGATTTGGATTTCTCACTTGGATTCATCACTTGGAATTTTTTAGCAATGGCTTTCTTCTTCATGAAGAAGATGAAGAAGAAGAAAGAAAATAATGAAAGAAAAAATCTAAAAAAAAAATCAAGTGATACTTATCATTTAGAAACAATGGGTGAGGTAACTAATGTAGAGAATAAACTAAGGTTTAGGTGAAATGGTTAGGTTAAGGAATAAAAACAAAATGGTTACTTTGTCAAAGATGCATGAAGCATCATGAAGCTTCTTGCATAAAACAAAAGAAACCATTTAGTTTTTTATTTTTAACCAAAAATAAATAAAGTAAATAAAACCCTAACCATTTACTAAACATGGTGTATAGCATACACACACCCAAGTTTGCATGTATCATCAAATACAATCAAGTGCACAAAAATATATCACATATACTACTTGTGTACATCAAGTGAGAAAATCCATCTTAAGTGAACAAATACTAGTTAATGTAAAGTAATATATCAAATATATAATTATACATTAAATCATTAAATTAACTCTTGATTAAATGATCCGGTCATAACGCATATAACCGACTAATATCAAGTGTATCAATATATCGAATCAACATTTGATTCGGTAACCCGGCTATATCTTATATAACCGTCCGATGATACAAATCGCGAGAATAGAATCCAGTATCACATACTGGTATTATTCTCGGTCCCGCACATATCTCATATGCGCTCCTATTTTGTTTCTCTTGAGCCAGGAAACCTCTGTGTAGAACTCTAAAGACTCGTCAATACGCCGGCAGCAGGTGATGATCATATCAAACACCCACAAGCCGCGAGCGGTCTGCTAAACGTAACGGCCACCCGGGTATTGAGAGATCAGAAGATCAACGAGCAAGCCCGCTCACACTCCTGTGAATCCAACCAGTAAAACCTACCGTACAGTCCGGTCTGTTCGTCTGGTATGTCGCATATCTCGCCTAGGGGTGGTAAACGTCAGACCCCAATAGCTCGATAAGTCATGCCGATGTAAGGTCCATAACAAGCATGAAACTACTGATAACACTTACCAGTAAATCAGTGCAACCCTGGCCAGGGATTTCCAGTTATGGCCAGTCGAGCATAGCGCAACATCAACCCCCAATACCGGGAGAGACGAATCCCCTCCTATCGCTCATTGCCTCCATGTGATCGGGACTGTACCCAAAAATCACCTGTTTGCACGACTCAGTAGAGCCGTGGTAGGGTGGAAATCAAAGCACAGTGGGAGACACATAAGACTCTATGACGATCTCGGGTCAACAGACTAAGCTGTACAGTGTCACCAGAGAACTGCCATCTGACGTGAGGTATAATACCATCTGGGAGTTCTCGGCGAGTCCGTTCAGTGTACCCAGTCACCACTGAGCACCCGCATACCATCTATGATGTCAAACACCAATGGATATGGGATCATCCATCGCCCATCACATGGATCGAGAAGATATACGCTAGTCTACTCTGGAATATCGATGCCCCGTCTCGATATTCCCACGACTAGGAGCATTGAAGGATGTACTCATTGACTACCCAGGCCCCACTAGTATGATCTACATCACAGTCCTGGAAGTCGAGTACACATCCTAAGGGCTTTATCAACATGTAACAAAGAGACAGAAAGTATACATGTTAAGATAAGGAGCAACCAGATAGCGTACTGTCTTGTCGAGCAAGAAAGTCCTACCTATATATGTCCCAGCATCCACTACAATATACATCCTATGTACAGTAATGGCCACTAAGGCATACGTATAACTAACAACCTCGTCGTCTCCTTGCGCCGAAGATGGATCCACCTGAAAGCATCTACCTTTGGCTTCTCTTCAAACTAGAAGAAACTAGAACACTTGGTTTGCTAAACCTTGTGAACTAAGATGAGTAGAGAAGTGATATGGGTTTTCTTTTATCTCTAAGGTAATGTTTCTCAACTCATGAGAGGAAGTTGCCTTGAGCTAGAGAGAGAGCAAGAGGAAGAGCAAGAGGGAGAGCTCAAGCAAGAGAGAGAAAGCAAATGAGAGAATGAGTAAGTCTTTTGCCATCCAAGCTCTCATAATCCAAAATCATCATAACAAATAATAGTAATAAAGTATTATGTGATGGTTCAAGTCAAAATGGCCATATCATTTCATGCACTCATTTTGCAAAAAGAAACAAGCAAGCAAAAGTCTTTGCCATGAAATGATAGCCATTGTAATGATGATGGTCAACTAGTCCAACCTAGTCAACCGGTCAACAAAGTCAACAAGTCAACAAAGTCAACCCCTCAACAACCATGTCACTATAATACTTAATTAATATTATTGTTAATTATATTTCTTATTCTCATTAGGGTTTAGCACAAAGTCAATAGTCAACAGTCAACAGTCAACAACCCCAATGAGAATCCTCTGCCTCTGTCTCTCCGTCAACTGTGTATACACACCCGCATCCGCGTTCCGAGGAACACGAATACAAACGAGATAAAACCAATCACAAAACGTACACTAGGATATGGCTTAAACCAAAGCCCGCTAGTGTTAACTGTCCGGACACTAAACGTGCACAAGTGCACGGATGTGACCGAACCCTGTCGCAAAAACCATGCGACCTGTCGCAAAACCATGCGACCTCTACTCTTTTGCCTAAAGGCGAATAGCTTCCTGTGTGGGACTCTAAAGACTCGACACTACGCAAGCGGCACTAGCTGTGCGTAACGGTTCCTAGGTAGATGCCGACAAGAAAACTGACGAGGTGAAACCCATCTGAGCTCCTACTGAGCCTGAATGTGACAATCTCCGTACAGTCCGGTATGTTCGTCTGAGAACATCGCATGGCGGGCCTAGGGGCGGTAAACGCCAGTCCCCTACTAGCAGTACAAGTCATGTCGGAATGTAGCCCAGAACACCTGAGATAACACTGGAAACCTACCAGTCTATCTCGCTTGCCCTGGCCAGGAACTTTGTGTAATGGCTCTCCTAGACACAGCGCAATATCAACCCCCAATACCGAGAGAGACGAATCATGTCTAACCGTCACTGCCTCCGAGTGCTTCGGGACTGCACCCAACTACTACCTGTTTGCACGACTCCTTTGAGCCGTGGTAGGGTAGCAATCAAAGTACAGTGGGAACACACTCGAGGCGAAGTGACAGTGTCAAGTCAGCGGACTAAGCTGTACTCATGTCACCTGGGAACTGATAACTGACGATAGGTATAGTACCAACCAACAGTTCCTGACGAGTCATGTCCAGTGTACTCGTAACCTAACGAGCACCCGCATACTATCTCAAGTACGACGTACTGACGGCTGTGGGACAGACCATCTCCCACACTGGGATGAGAAGCGCATACGCTAGTCTACTCCGGAGTATCGATGCCCTGTCTCGATAGTCCTACGACTAGGGACCTGCATAAGGATGTGCTTATGGATTACCCAGCCCCCACTAGTGTGACTGCCATCACAACGCTGGTAATCAAGCAAAGATCTTAAGAGCTCCACTAATGTGTATAGGTGATATACTAAAATAAACACATGTACACATTAAAGCAGAAACAAACCAAGTAGCATACTACTATATTGAGCAAGATTGTCTATACAAGGTGAATATCTCAAGCTTCCATTAAGTAATATACAAACTAGTATGATACAGTAATGGCCTCTAGGGCATATACACTAAGACCTCCGTCATTTTAGGAAGTAGAGTACTTAGTATTCATGCTGTGTTTGTTAACCATAGTCAAGGCACAGTGTACGGTAGTTAAGTAATGTCTTCCTACACCGCATATGATGCGATTAGTTAGTATAGTCGCATGACTTTGTTGACCTTAGTTAAGGGTCATGTGGGTGGGTCTAATCAATCACGAAATGACGCGTAGAACTTGACTAGTGCTTATGATTTGTTGACCATAGTTAAGGTCATAAGTGCTAGGGGTAAAAACCTTTATCGGGAGTTTCAAGTGTTGAAATTTGCAATGAGATTGCATACCTTCTATATGATAGTTGGATCCCGATACCCACTGCGAGTAATTGTTACTCCTGGGAGAGTTTTGCACTTTACAATTAGCCGATCAAGTAGGTTTCTAGAAAGGTATCAATGGGGTTACGCCCCTGGGAAAATGAGGTTTACTTTAATTAGGTTCGTGCGAAAGCATGGGGAACCTCCCTCAAAGTACCGGCACTGGCCTGGCTGAAAGATTGGCGAACTTGTAGAGTGTAATTAATCCCGGCTAGTCTTTCCTTTTAGGGTTTGAAGGAAGATTTGATAAAAACAGTGGGAGCCATCCTGATTAGATAAAATATATAACCAATCTAATCTTGCAAGAGCGCACGCAGAGTGTTTTCTTCTCTCTCTCTCCAGGTAGCGACCATGTCACGCCTTAATCAAGATAATAATATGGATGTATTGACCGAACCCGCTTGTTATACTAAGCTGGGGAACGTTGGTCCCGCTCCAACTTATAATTGTTATAAGACCGAGCAGGAAATTGGGGATTACCAGAATTCCCATGCCGCCCAAACGAAGAAAGTGCATGATGATGCATCTTCTTCGGGTGTGTTCATTACAAAGAACTGTTTCTCTGTATCCTCTACGTCCTGGGTATTAGATACCGGATCAGGATCCCACATATGTAATTTGTTACATGGGCTACATACAGGTAGAGAACTGAGAACGGATGATAAGTTTCATGAGACAGAAAACGGTGCAAGTGTTGCAGCCAAGTCTGTTGGTCACTATCACCCTGTATTACCAGAATACACTGATTCTGAATGAATGTTATTAGATATCGAACCTGATATACAACATCATATCAGTCTCTTTATTACTATAGAAGGATATAATTTTGTATTGTTGGATAATGTTTTGAACATTTCCTATATCAATAGTTTATCGGTTCAGGCACGTTATCTAAAAGCATATACGTTCTAAATCAAACTACAGTTCTTAGTATACAGAACACACACAAGAGGAAGAGTTCAGAATTGAACGATTCCTTCTTGAGGTATTGTAGACTAGGTCATATCAATGTGACCCGACTAGCCAAAGTTACATTTAGATGCATATTTAAATCAGTTTGAATTTACATCTTGTGAAACTTGCCAGTCATGTCACAAAGATAAGATGACCATAGCTCTGTTTACTTGAAACAGAGAAAGAGTTAGTGAACTCTTGGGACTGATACAAAGTGATGTATAAAGGTCCCTAGTCTACATATGCCAGGACTGGTTCTTTGTACTTCCTTACATTCACTGATGATCTCTCAAGATTCGGACACATGTTCCTGTTGAAACACATGTCTGAAGCTTTTGAGAAATTCAAGGAATATAAGTCAGAAGTAGAGAACCAATATAGGTATAAGTATTATGTCCTATGATGAGATCAGGGAGGAGAATACTTGTGCATGGGATTCCTGGACTATTCTAAAGGAGAATGAGATTCTCTCTCAGCATTACTCCTCTGTATACACCACAGCACGTCAGTGTATCGGGGCGGAGCAATCACACCCTATGTGATATGGTGTGCTCTATGATGAGTACTACTGAGTTACCTATTTCCTTTTGGGGGTTGTGCACTTGAGAAGCTGCATACCTATTGAATTGGATTCCAATCAAATCAATGCCTACCACTCCATATGAGATATGGTATGGAAAGAACCCATCTCTTAAGAAAGTTAAGATTTGGGGTTGTCCGGCATATGTCAAAAGCAAAATCCGGACAAGATCGAGGCAAGGTCAGTTCTGTAGAACTGGAAGGAGTTCCAGCTATACAAACAACAGCTGATGATTTGATAGAACCAAAGGATTCAATGGACCCCGACGAACCCCAGCCTCTCCGCCGATCTGGTAGGGTTCCTCACCTGCCTGAGAGATACTTCGGTTTCTCGATGACAGTGGGAGCGAGGATTGCATCATGAGATGATGACCCGACTAGTTTCGAGCAGGCCATCAAGAGTAGGGACTCTGTAAGAATGGCTGGATGCTTAGCGATCTGAGATGGAATCCATGTACACTAACAAAGTATGGACTTTAGATGCTGTATCTGAAGGGTTAAATCCCCATCAGAAGCAAGTATATCTTGAGAAGATTACTTGGTGTAGATGGAAAAGTTAAGACTTTCAAAGCTAGACTTGTTAGTGGTTTTCGTCATCGATCAGGCGTGGAAAATGATGAAACCTTTTCCAGTGGCTATGCTTAAGTCCATCTGGATCCTACTTGCCACGGCTACATACCATGACTACGATATCTGGCAGTTGGGTGTCATGACTCCTTTTCTAAATACTGATTTAGAAGAGAACGTCTATAAGTACACAGCCAGAGGGTTTCGTAAACAGTGGGAGCAACGGAAACTTGTGCAAGTTGGTTTACAGGATAAAGCAGGCATCGCGGAGTTTTAACGTCTGTTTTGATGTGGTAGTCAAAGTGTTTGACTTCATCAAAATGGTAGATGAACCTTGTACATACAAAAAGGTAGTAGAGAGTAAGGTGGTCATCCTCGTATTATATGTGGACAACATACTCTTAATAGGAAAAGAGTTTCCTATGCTACGCTCGGTCAATCTCCGCTTATCACATGAATTCTCCATATAGGATCAAAGTGATACCTCCTAAATCCTGGTTTTTGGATCTATGAGATAGATCTAAATGGATGTTAGGATTCTCACTAGGTATAGTAAGATGGTATCAATGGATCCTGGGGAGAATCACTGGAAAGGTTCCAGGGTGATAAGGACGACTGAATGTCAGTCGCAGGCATTGTCTTTACCCTCAGTGGAGGGACGGTATGTTGGAAGAGTTCCAAGCGAGATACCGTGGCAAACTAGACGATAAAGGCTGGTGACATCGCTATCAAAGATACTACCAAAGAGGCAGTTTGGGTGTATATTGGTTCATAAAATGAACTAGGTTCCTACCATTGTGTGACAATGGAAGTGTGGCTTTGGCCCAGGAACCCCGATCCCATCAGTGACCCAAACATATTCTGAGACAGCATCACCTGATCATGGAGATAGTTGATCTCCAGGGTGATCGAGGTTAGGAGAGTAGACTCAGAGGACAACACGGCGGATCCACTCACAAAGGCCTTTTCCCAGAGATAGACTTTTATGGGATGGTCGAGTATGGGATACTGGAACCACTGCTACAGATGGCCCTAGTGCAAGTGGGAGATTGTTAGTTATATCTATGCCCTACAGGCCATTACTGTACATGAGATGTATATTGTAGTGGATGCTGGGACATATATAGGTAGGACTTTCTTGCTCGACATGATAGTACGCTATCTGGTTGCTCTTTATCTTAACATGTATACTTGCTGTCTCTCTATTACATGTTGATAAAGCCCTTAGGATGTGTGCTCGACTTCCAGGACTATGATGTAGATCATACTGGTGGGGCTTAGGTAGTCAATGAGTACATCCTTCAATGTTCCTAGTCGTGGGAATATCGAGACGGGGCATCGATATTCCAGAGTAGACTAGCGTATATCTTCTCGATCCATGTGATGGGCGATGGATGATCCCATATCCATTGGTGTTTGACATCAGAGATGGTATGCGGGTGCTCAGTGGTGACTGGGTACACTGAACGGACTCACCGAGAACTCCCAGTTGGTATTATACCTCACGTCAGATGGCAGTTCTCTGGTGACACTGGCACGACTTAGTCTGTTGACCCAAGATCGTCATAGAGTCTTTTGTGTCTCCCACTGTGCTTTGATTTCCACCCTACCACGGCTGTACTGAGGCGTGCAAACAGGTGGTTTTTGCATACAGTCCCAATTCACATGGAGGCAATGAGCGATAGGAGGGGATTCGTCTCTCCCGGTATTGGGGGTTGATGTTGCGCTATGCTCGACTGGCCATAACTGGAAATCCCCGGCCAGGGTTGCACTGATTTACTGGTAAGTGTTATCAGTAGTTTCATGCTTATTATGGACCTTACATCGGCATGACTTATCAAGCTACTGGGGGCTGACGTTTACCACCCCTAGGAGAGATATGCGACATATCAGACGAACAGACTGGACTGTGCGGTAAGTGTTACTGGTTGGATTCACAGGAGTGTGAGCAGGCTTGCTCGTTGATCTTCAGATCGCTCAATACCCGGGTGGCCGTTACGTTTTGCAGACCGCTTGCGGCTTGTGGGTGTTTGATATGATCATCACCTACTGCCGGCGTATTGACGAGTCTTTAGAGTCCTACACAGGGGTTTCCTGACTCAAGCGAAACGAAATAGGAGCGCATATGAGATATGTGCGGGACTGAGAATAATACCAGTATGTGATATTGTATTCTATTCTCGCGATTTGTATCATTGGACGGTTATATGAGATATAGACGGGTTACCGAATCAAGTGTTGATTCGATACATTGATACACTAGATATTAGTCGGTTATATGCAATATGTGTTAGTGTATATGCCCTAGAGGCCATTACTGTATCATACTGGATTGTATATTACTTGATGGAAGCTTGGGATATTCACCTTGTATTGACATTCTTGCTCAAAATGGTAGTATGCTACTTGGTTTGTTTCTGCTTTAATGTGTGCATGTGTTTCTTTTAGCATATCGCATTTACACATTAGTGGAGCCCTTAGGATCTTTGCTTGATTACCAGCGTTGTGATGGCAGTCACACTCATGGGGGCTGGGTAGTCTACAAGCACATCCTTATGCAGGTCCCTAGTCGTAGGACTATCGAGATAGGGCATCGATACTCCGGAGTAGACTAGCGCTTGCGCTTCTTATCCCAGCTTGGGAGACGGTCTGTCCCACAGTTGTCAGTACGTCGTACTTGAGATAGTATGCGGGTGCTCGTTATGTTATGAGTACACTGGACAGGACTCGTCGGGAACTGTTGGTTGGTATTATACCTATCGTCAGTTATCAGTTCCCAGGTGACATGAGTACAGCTTAGTCCGTTGACTTGACACTGTCACTTCACCTCGAGTGTGTTCCCACTATACTTTGATTACTACCCTACCATAGCTCAAAGGAGTCGTGCAAACAGTTAGTTTTTGGGTGCAGTTCCGAAGCACTTGGAGGCAGTGACGGTTAGACAGGATTCGTCTCTCCCGGTATTGGGGGTTGATATCGCGCTGTGTCTAGGAGAGCCATTACACAAAGTCCCTGACCAGGGCAAGCGAGATAGACTGGTAGGTTTCCAGTGTTATCTCAGGCGTTCTGGGCTACACTCCGACACGACTTGTACCGATAGTAGGGGGCTGACGTTTACCGCCCCCCTAGGCCCACCATGCGATGTTTTTAGACGAACAGACCAGACTGTACGGAGACTGTCACATACAGGCTCAGTAGGAGTTCAGATGGGTTTACCTCGTCAGTCTTCTTATCGGCATCTACCTGGGGACCGTTACATACAGCTAGTGCTGCTTGCGGTCTTTGGTTAAACCCACTGCCAGCGTAGTGTCGAGTCTTTAGAGTCCCACACAGAGGGTTATTCGCCTTTGGGCAAACAGCGTAGAGGTCGCATGGTTTTGCGACAGGGTCCGTTCACATCCGCGCACTTGTGCACGTTTGGCGTCCGGACAGACATTACTAGTGGGCTCTGGTTTGAGCCAGATCCTAGTATATGTTTTAGGGTTGGTTTCATCTCATAGTATTCATGTTCCTCGGAACACGAATGCGGGTGTGTATGTGTAAGTCTACGGTAGCGCCCCGGCCATCTACAGACGCCAAATGCGGGACAAAAACTTTTTAACTGGCGCTATCGTATACTTTAACCCGGATCTGCCATTATTGCTAAACTAACAAAATGTAAAGAGAGTAGAAAGGTTATACCGAACGATCCGAGTCCTTCATTCTTTAACCATCATCCCACGCTCCGTTGCGGTTGCTCCGATCTCTTCGATCTCCGATCTCCTCGTCCAGGTGGCACCATGTCGACGGATCTTTAAACGGACTCCCGCCTCTGACTCGAGGCAACTCGGTCGTCAAGTTTGCTAAAAGAGACGACCAAGATTGATGTAGAGAATGAGTAGAATACATTGTCTCGCTTCGTCCAAAGCTATGGACGAACGGTTAATGAAGTTGCCAATTAATTCGGGTGATGGAATGAAATGAGCTATGAAATTTCCATACACCCCAAAACTATCATAATCTTTTCACCAAATGAATCAATCAAGTAAGTGAGAGAGAGGAGGGGGCCAGCCACATATAAGGAGGTGGGGGGGTGAGTGTAGGAGAGGGGGAGGTGACAATAAGAGAAATATCTAGTGTGAACACAAAGTATGAACACAATAAATGCACCATTAAAGCACCATTAATGAACAAGTGAGTCAGAAGCCTAATCACCTCTTCTAGAACCTTCTAGAAGCATCCACACTTATCCAAAGAAAAGATAAATCCGACTTTAACCGAATGTTAAAAGATGGCTGATAGAAAACTTGAAACTGGCAACCTCCAAAAGTGATCCTGAAACGAATTTCAGGATAACCCCGTAACTGTATAAATATACCCGCATTTGTATTACGACCGAATACAAATGTAACTGAGACAAAGATATTATATCTACTCAATATAATACTCGGATCCGGCTTAAACCAAAGCCCACCAGTATTATCTGCCCGAAATATGACACGTGCGTAAACGCACGTGCATTTTCCGAACCCTGCCATAAAACCATACGGCCTCTACAACGTTTCGCCCGAACTTGGGAAACTGTCTGTTGGGGACTCTAATGACTCATCAGTACCCTGGCAGTGGGTTTAACCACAAGCCGTCACCGGCACTAGCTGTGCGTAACGGCTGCCCATGGACTGACCTCAAGGGAGGCCGATGAGCGAACTCATCCGGAAACCCTACTGAGCCTAACAGTGACAATGTATATACAGTCCGGTCCGTTCGTCTATGAGTATCGCATATCTGCCTAGGGGGCTGGTAACGTCAGACCCCCAAAAGCAGTATAAGTCGTGTCGGAGTGTAGCCCAATAACACCCTGAGATACTACTGGAGTACCTACCAGTAAATCTCCCGCCACGGCCGTGGGCTTTGTGTAATGGCTCTCCGAGACACAGCACGATCTCACCCCCAATACCGGGAGAGACGAATCCCCTGCCGATCCGCTCACGTGCCTCCATGTGGCTCGGGATTGTACCCAAAAGCTACCTGTTTGCACGACTCCTTTGAGCCGTGGTAGGGTAGAAATCAAAGCACAGAGGGAACTAAAACGAGACAAATGACGACCTCAGGTCGATGAGCTAACCTGTACACATGTCACCGGGGAACTTCTATCTGACGATATGTATAATACCAACTAGCAGGTTCCCGGCGAGTCCTGTCCAGTGTACTCATAACCCAATGAGCACCTGTATACATTGTAAGGTTTGCCTAGCACCCTATAATGAGTTTTGAATCATCACATGTCTCAGAGTATGTATTTTGATGGTGCTAAACAAACACGCAAAGGAATCGATCCTAGAAAATTAGGGTTACAAAACTTTAAGCTAATAAAAATTAGGGTTTCGAAACTACAACCTTTGTAGCTCCCTTTTGCTTAGCTCCTTAGTCTCTTGGGTGTAGGAAGAAGGTCCTCTTGTAGTCCTCTCACGTCCACGACGATCCACCCGGAGTTTCCCGTCCAAGCTCGCAACTTCGTAAAACCGAAGAGAACACTCTAAACAAGTTTGCTAAACTTGTGTAGAATGATGTTGTGGATAAGATTCTCACTTCAAAAACCTTTCTTTATGCGTGTATTACTCACTAGAAAAGACTAGAGAGCAAAAGGAAGAAGGAGGATGAAGATGGTGGCTTTTCTTTTTAGTAAGTGTAAAAGATTAAAGATGACCATTGAAAAAGAAATGAAATATAACATTTATATTTTATTCCTTCTTACTTCCAACCATGACTAAGTGATGGAGAGTTTATTTAACTTGAGTTTTAAATGATAAAGAGAAGGATAACCCAAGGTTAGAGGTAGGTGAGCTAGGTTAAGTTAGAAGAAGAATGTAGAAGCTAGTGAAGATTATCCTTTTCTTTTCAATTTTGTTTTAAACACAAAATCAAATAAAAATCCATCATTTAATCTATGGTGTGAGTCATATATTACCACCATTTCCATGTTCTAACAACCATGATAGATGGGTGTATGTATGTATGCATGTATGCACATCCACATGTGCATGAAACTAGAATGAAAGAAAGAAACACATGCATGCATGCATACATCCATCAAATACAAGAAAGGGTTTAAGTGAGAAAACTAATGGTTAAATGATAAATCAACACTTGATTTATCAATCCGGCCATATCACATATGACCCCACCAAAAGCAAGCCGTCCGATCAATGTTCGGTATCCTATACGCGCAATTTAATCGGGTCCATGCGCATATCGCATACGCGCACCACAACGTTTCGCCTGGACTAGGCAACTCCTGTGTGGGACTCTAAGACTCGTCAATACACCGGCAGAGGGTAATGATCATATCAAGTACCCCCAAACCGCAAGCGGTCAGCTAAACGTAACGGCCACCCGGGTATTGAGCGACCAGAAGAAAACAAGCGAACCTGCTACAACTCCCGTCGACCAACCGGCAACACTACCGTACAGTCCGGTCTCTTCGTCAGATATGCTGCATATCGAGCCTAGGGATGGTCACGTCGACCCCAATAACTCAATAAGTCGTGCCGGTGAATGGTCTATAACAGATCGAGAAACTACTGATAACACTTATCATCAATTCTCAGCAGCCCTGGCCAGGGACTTACTGATATAACCAGTCGGGCACAGTACAGCATCAACTCCCAATACCGGGAGAGACGAAACCCCTCCTATCGCTCATTGCCTTCGTGTGCCTCGAGACTGTACCCAACGGTCACCTGTTTGCACGACTCAGTAGAGCCGTGGTAGGGTGGCAATCAAAGTACAGTGGGAGAACACATAAGACTCCATGACGATCTCGGGTCTACAGACTAACCTGTACCAGTGTCACCTGAGAACTGCTATCTGACGATAGATATAATTCCATATAGGAGTTCTCGGTGAGTCCGTCCAGTGTACCCAGTCACCACTGAGCACCCGTATATGATCTTGATGTGAAACATCGATGAATGTGGGAACATCCATCGCCCATCGTATGGGTCTCAGTATCATATACGCTAGTCTACTCTGGTATATCAATGCCCCGTCTCGATATACCTACGACTAGGGACTTTCTAGGATATTCTTATAGACAACAGATGTCCCACTAGTATGATCTCCATCATAATCAGAGTAGTCAAGCCAATATCCTCAGGGCTTTATCAGCATGTACGAGTGAATAATAAGCATGATCAAATCAACATGTCAGATAAAGAAGAACCAGATCGCATACTATCATGTCGAGCAAGAATGTTTACTGAATATATATATATATACATTTACAGATACATCTACTATCATATAATGGCCTCTAGGGCATACATATATCCAACAATCTCCCACTTGCACTAAGGCCAGTTATTGGCGTATCTCATACCCAACATCTCAAAAAGTCGCTCATGCTGCGGCTGAGGGAGGGCCTTGGTGAATGGATCCGCGGCGTTATTCTTTGTGTCTACCCTCCTAATCTCGATCTCGCGGCGATCTACAATCTCCCGGATCAAATGAAAACGCCTCAGGATGTGTCTGGACCGCTGATGGGATCTGGGCTCTTTGGCTAACGCCATAGCCCCATTATTGTCACAATACAAAAGTATTGGATCAATAATGGTTGGAACTACTCCTAGCTCCGAGATGAACTTCTTCATCCAGACGGCTTCCTTGGCGGCATCATTTGCAGCAATGTACTCAGCTTCCATCGTAGAGTCTGCAACGGGATCTTGTTTGGAACTCTTCCAACTCACCGCCCCTCCATTAAGGGTAAATACAAACCCAGAGATAGATTTGCTGTCGTCCTTATCGCTCTTGAAGCTCGAATCGGTAAAGGCCTCCATTTGGAGATCTCCATTGCCATACACCAAGAACAATTCTTTAGTCCTTCGCAAGTACTTAAGAATGTTCTTCACAGCTGTCCAGTGATTCTCCCCTGGGTTGGATTGATACCTGCTTACAACACTAAGTGCATAAGCTACATCTGGGCGTGTACATAACATCGCATACATTATAGATCCTACTGCCGAAGCATAGGGTATAATACTCATGCGAGCTCTCTCTTCATCGGTCTTTGGGCAAGAATCCTTGGAGAGAGTGACCCCATGGCAAGCGGGTAAGGCACCCCGTTTGGAGTCTTCCATACTAAACCTTTTTAGGATGGTGTCAATGTACCTAGTTTGGGACAATCCCAATAGCCTTTTGGATCTATCCCTATAGATCCTTATGCCCAGAATGTATGTGGCATCACCCAGGTCCTTCATGGAGAACCTCAGTGATAAGAAAGATTTGACCGACTGCAGCATAGGAATATCATTTCCTATCAGAAGAATGTTGTCCACGTACAATACGAGGAATGTGACAGCTCTCCCTACAACCTTTTTATAAACACAAGGTTCATCTGGATTTTTGATGAAATCAAACTCTTTGATGACATCATCGAAACAGATGTTCCAACTCCGTGATGCCTACTTTAACCAATATATGGATTTAAGCAATTTACATGCTTTCCCGCTGCTCCCACTGTCAATGAAGCCCTATGGCTGATCCATATAAACGCATTCTTCTAAATTTCCATTTAGAAATGCGGTTTTAACGTCAATCTTCCAGATTTCATAGTCGTAGTGAGCAGCAATAGCAAGTAGGATCCGAATGGATTTAAGCATGGCTACGGGAGAAAAAGTCTCGTCATAGTCCAAACCTGGTCTTTGACGAAAACCCTTCGCCACAAGTCTTGCCTTATAGGTCTCCACCTGCCCATCTACACCAATCTTTCTTTTAAAGATCCATTTGCACCCCACAGGTTTTACCCCAGGGGGTACAACGTCCAAAGTCCATACTTTGTTGGTGTACATAGACTCCATTTCGGATCTCATGGCATCCAGCCACTTCACAGAGTCTTTACTCGTGATAGCTTGCTGAAAACTGGTAGGATCATCATCATCCATGATACAGTCTTCTCTATCACCATCAATGAGGAAACCATAATACCTCTCTGGTGGGCGAGAAGTCCTACCAGACCTACGGAGTGGTCGAGGTTCCTGAGTTTCTATTGCAATAGCCGGTTCAACCAAATCGTCATTTGTAGTTTGTGTCTCTAGAACCTCTTCTAGATCCACCACCTTGCCATCATCTTTATCTGCGAAAAACTCTTTTTCCAAGAATGTGGCATGTTGAGAAACAAACACCTTTTGTTCCTCTTTGTGGTAGAATAGATATCCATAAGAATTCTTTGGATATCCCACAAAGCTACACATGACTGACCGTGTCTCGAGTTTGTCTGGATTCTTCTTTTTAACATAGGCCGGGAAACCCCAAATCTTAATTCTCTTAAGAGATGGTCTCTTCCCATGCCATATCTCATATGGTGTGGTAGACACGGCTTTGGTTGGAACCCTGTTTAGTAGAAACGCTGCAGTCTCCAATGCATGCCCCCAAAATGAGACTGGTAACTCAGCGTCACTCATCATGGACCGGACCATATATAATAGGGTCATATTCCGTCGTTCTGACACACCGTTGTGCTGTGGTGTGTAAGGAGGAGTGAGCTGAGAGAGAATCCCATTATCTATTAGGAAGTTTGCAAATTCTGTACTGAGATACTCACCACCTCGATCTGATCGAAGCATTTTGATACTCAAGCCGGTTTGTTTTTCTACTTCTTGTTTATATTCAATGAATTTCTCGAAAGCTTCGGACTCGTGCTTTAATAAAAATACATGACCGAATCTTGAGAAATCGTCAGTGAATGTAATGAAGTATGAAAAACCGCCTCTAGCCTGTGTAGACATTGGCCCGCATACATCACTATGTATGAGGCCTAGGAGCTGAGTAGCTCTTTGTCCGTGTCCGGTAAACGGAGTTTTGGTCATTTTACCCTTGATACAAGACTGGCAAGTCGCATAAGATTTATATTCAAAAGAGTTTAAATATCCATCTTTGTGTAACATGTTTAGTCTTGTTTCGTTAATATGACCAAGTCTACAATGCCAAAGAAAAGCTTCATTTAATTCTGAAAGTTTTCTTTTATTAGTGTGTTGTATACTGAAAACTGTGTGTTGATTTAGGACATATATTCCGTTATTAAGCGTACCATACCCAACCAACATTTGATTCAGGTGAATGTTCATAATATTGTTTTGCAATACAAAATTATATCCTTCATTGTCCAGCAAAGAAACGGATATTATATTACACAGCATACTTGGTACAAAATAACATGGATTCAAAACCAAAATACATCCAGATGGCAACCCCAAGTGATACTCTCCCACTGCGACTGTATGTACATTGGAACCATTTCCAACGCGGAGAGTATGGTCACCTGTCTTCAAAACCTTGCTATTTCTCAGCCCCTGCATAGAATTGCAAATGTGAGAACCTGAACCGGTATCCAATACCCAGGAAGCAGAGTTTATTGAAAAACAGTTTTCTGTTACAAACGCACCTGAAGCAGAAGCATCACCATGCTTCTTCTTGAGACTTAAGTACTCCGTGTAGTTGCGCTTCCAATGTCCTGTCTTGTGGCAATGAAAACATTCGCCCTTCCCCGGGTCTCCAGCTTTGGACTTTCCCTTTCCCTTCACCTTTTTAACTCCACCCTTAGGATTGGTGGGTTTCTTCCTTTTCTTTCTCTTGGCCTTAGCCTTTGGGCGAGAAGAGGAAGACTGTCCAACAGTCATAACGGGAGTTTTTGCTGACTTCATAGTGCTCTCTGCACTCCTTAACATATTAAGGAGTTCAGGGAGTTCCTTCTCCATGCCGTGCATGTTGAAGTTCACTATGAACTGAGCAAAGGTGGAGGGGAGGGACTGCAGAATAATATCTATATATTGTTCATTGTCCATAGTCCATCCAAGGTCCTCAAGCTCTTCTATAAGAGCTATCATCTTCAAAACATAGTCTCCTACTGGTGTGCGAGGGGCCATTCGCATCTGAAACAGTTTCTTTGATACTTCGTATCGTAATACGCGGGATTGCTCTCCATACAACTCCTTTGTATGGAGCAATATACCGTGAATGTCCATGTCCTCGTGCTGCTTTTGATGTGTATTGTCCATCGATGCAAGCGCGAGGCATTTGGCCATGGCACAGTCAGTGTCCCATGTCTTGCGGACTTCAACGTCCGCAACTGAGGATTTTGGACCTGGGATGGGCGGAGCTGAAGCCGTGAGGACATATGATACTTTATCATAAGTCAAGGCGATTTTCAGATTCCTCAGCCAGTCTTTATAGTTGGTCCCATTCAGTTTGTTTTTATCTAGTAGAAGCTTAAGTCCAGTCATTGGTATCTGCCATTAAGAGAGAGAGAGAAAAGAAAACACTCAGCGAAAGCTCTTGCATTGATCAGATTGGTTATTATCTTGTCTAATCGATGTTTCCCACTGCTTTTATCGAGTTTTTCTTTCAAACCTTAAAAAGAAAAACTAGCCAGGATTAATTACAGTCTACAACTTCGCTAACCGTTCATCCAGGCCAGTGTCGGTACTTGAGGGAGGTTCCCCGTGTTTTCGCACGGACCTAATTAAAGTAAACCTCGTTTTCCCAGAGGCGGAGCCCCGTTAACACCTTTCTAGACACCTAATGAGTTAGCTAATTGTAAACTGTAAAACTCTCCTAGGAGCAACTATTGCCCACAGTGGGATCGGGATCCAACCATCACATGGAAGGTATGCAATCTCATTGCAAATTTCAACTATTGAAATTCCCGATGTGGTTTTTACCCCTAGCACTCGTGACCTTGGCTAAGGTCAACAAATCACGAGTACTAGTCAAGCTCAGCCCGTCATTTCTTGATTAATTAGACCCGTTCACATGACCCTTGGTTAAGGTCAACAAAGTCATATGCCCGTCCTAATTAATCTGCATCATATGCATTTGTAGAAAGACATCACTTAGCTACCGTACACTACGCCTTGGCTAAGGTCAACAAACGTAGCACGAATACTAAGTACTCTACTTCCTAAAATGACGGAGGGTTGCGGATGAATTTTAAGAAAATCTTTAACGCTTTGAGCTTGATATCGTTGTAGAATCAAATGGTTTTCAAAAGGAGTGGCTTAAGCTCCGCAGTTTTGAAATATAGCTTTTTCATAAATAGCCGAGTGGTTTTCAAATCCGATTCTACAACATCTTTTTAGGTTTATTTTCTTTACATTAATCACATTAATGTAATCCCATCATTTAAGTCCTAAAGCCAATCACAGAAAAGAAACGAAAATAACACGTACGCTTATGCCATCCGCATTCGCCGCAATGTTCCGTTATGCACCGTTAGGTTACTTAACTAACGGCATACCGGGACGGGACTAGCGCGGGTGTAAAACATAAGCAACGTCTACTATATATCATATATATAATATGTCATTCGTCTCAGATATCACAGAACACAGGCAGCAGAAACATAGGTATAAAGTGGGATATACCAGGACGTCCGTATTTAGTATTTAGCCAGAATAGAAAATACGGATTCCACAGTCACGATGAATAGCCAAGCCCACACCCTGGACCCCTACGAGAGCGGCAAATGACCCTACCAATTCTGGAGTTTAGGAGACCCGGTCTCGACTCCTCGAGATGGCCTCCCACTGAACCCCAGAACCCGGTCACCTGTGCTCCCCTCCTTGGGTCCATCCTAATGCGAAAAAGTAAATAATATACATCACTGGTGACACAACCTCAACCCGGAAGTGCCCCAAATAAAAGAATATTACATTACATTTGAATTTACATGAATGAAAATATAAAACTCTCATCTCACATAAAAAAAACCCGGCTATTCAATCGCGACAATCCAGCACATCATATCTCAGCAACACATAATATCTCATATCATCAACGTAAGTAAGTATGCATACCCCAATTGTCGTTGATGTATAGCAACGAAACCGGCGATATCGTACATACTACACTTACGGTCACAGAAAAGAAAGTGTAAAACTACAATATTTGGAATCCACATTCTCTTTAGACATCCAAATGCGAAATATCACATATTCCGTATTTTATGTCTAGTAATATGAATTCCACACATTGCATCACATTCCGGATAAACAGACAGTATTGAAGTTTTCGAACGAACGATCAAGTACCCAAAATTCACTAAAGCTCAACACTTGAGCAGGGTTCAAAAATCCGTAGTGTGACACAGTAGTAGCGGTCCAACCATAGAAGGGTCAAGCCAACGCCTCACATGTGGCACGCCGTACTGCCCCAAACCCTAGGGTTCAAAGGGCAGTTCAAGACGGTCACATAATCGAGTTAAGCTTTGTTGTCTTCTAGAGGGACCACCACAAAAAGACTTGCACGTATCTCCAAAGTATTTAAACCCCGTGAATAGTGAGCAAATGATACTCGTTCAAACACTTCAATACTTTCTAATTTACCCCGAAAAGCCACGAAACCAAAATTCCGATCGAATCGACGAGTCCAAAATCATCTCCAGAATTTTTCAAAACTAAATACAGATTAAAATACCCAAAAAATTATACAAGCAGATTCCTGAATTACTGTAAAAAAATTATCCATTAATTGATATATAAGGCCGCGGAACCGCGGTCTAAGCTAGCTTAGGCCGCGTTTCCGCGGCAATAATCACTGTTCATTGGACAATTTTTGTACCGTAATCCTTAGTTTTACCTGCTGATATTTTTACATATTTTTAACTCTGAAAATGTCAAATTCTAGAAAATTTCCAGAGAGCACCCCAAAAAGCCGTATTTCGGTTCGATCGGAGTTTTAACTTCGTAAAAAGGTCGCCTAATGTTCTAGGTCGGCTCTGATACCAATGTATGGTTTGCCTAGCACCCTATAATGAGTTTTTAAGCATCACATGTCTCAAAGTATGTATTTTGATGGTACTAAACAAACACGCAAAGGAATCGATCCTAGAAAATTAGGGTTACAAAACTTTAAGCTAATAAAAATTAGGGTTTCGAAACTACAACCTTTGTAGCTCCCTTTTGCTTAGATCCTTAGTCTTTTGGGTGTTGGAAGAAGGTCCTCTTGTAGTCCTCTCACGTCCACGACGATCCACCCGGAGTTTCCCGTCCAAGCTCGCAACTTCGTAAAACCGAATAGAACACTCTAAACAAGTTGGCTAAACTTTTGTAGAATGATGTTGTGGATAAGATTCTCACTTCAAAAACCTTTCTTTATGTGTGTATTACTCACTAGAAAAGACTAGAGAGCAAAAGGAAGAAGGAGGATGAAGATGGTGGCTTTTCTTTTTAGTAAGTGTAAAAGATAAAAGATGACGATTGAAAAAGAAATGAAATATAACCTTTTATATTTTATTCCTTCTTACTTCCAACCATGATTAAGTGATGGAGAGTTTATTTAACTTGAGTTTTAAATGATAAAGAGAAGGATAACCCAAGGTTAGAGGTGGGTGAGCTAGGTTAAGTTAGAAGAAGAATGTAGAAGCTAGTGAAGATTATCCTTTTCTTTTCAATTTTGTTTTAAACACAAAATCAAATAAAAATCCATCATTTAATCTATGGTGTGAGTCTTATATTGCCACCATTTCCATGTGCTAACAACCATGATAGATGGGTGTATGTATGTATGCATGTATGCACATCCACATGTGCATGAAACTAGAATGAAAGAAAGAAACACATGCATGCTTGCATACATCCATCAAATACAAGAAAGGGTTTAAGTGAGAAAACTAATGGTTAAATGATAAATCAACACTTGATTTATCAATCCGGCCATATCACATATAACCCCACCAAAAGCAACCCGCCCGATCAATGTTCGGTATCCTATACGCTCAATTTAATCGGGTCCATGCGCATATCGCATACGCGCACCACAACGTTTCGCCTGGACTAGGTAACTCCTGTGTGGGACTCTAAGACTCGTCAATACGCCGGCAGAGGGTAATGATCAAATCAAGTACCCCAAACAGCAAGCGGTCAGCTAAACGTAACGGCCACCCGGGTATTGAGCGACCAGAAGAAAACAAGCGAACCTGAACAACTCCCGTCGAGCCAACCGGCAACACTACCGTACAGTCCGGTCTCTTCGTCAGATATGCTGCATATCGAGCCTAGGGATGGTCACGTCGACCCCAATAACTCAATAAGTCGTGCCGGTGAATGGTCTATAACAGATCGAGAAACTACTGATAACACTTATCAGTAATTCTCAGCAGCCCTGGCCAGGGACTTACTGATATAACTAGTCGGGCACAGTACAGCATCAACTCCCAATACCGGGAGAGACGAAACCCCTCCTATCGCTCATTGCCTTCGTGTGCCTCGAGACTGTACCCAACGGTCACCTGTTTGCACGACTCAGTAGAGCCGTGGTAGGGTGGCAATCAAAGTACAGTGGGAGAACACACAAGACTCCATGACGATCTCGGGTCTACAGACTAACCTGTACCAGTGTCACCTGAGAACTGCTATCCGACGATAGATATAATTCCATATAGGAGTTCTCGGTGAGTCCGTCCAGTGTACCCAGTCACCACTGAGCACCCGTATATGATCTTGATGTCAAACATCGATGAATGTGGGAACATCCATCGCCCATCGTATGGGTCTCAGTATCATATACGCTAGTCTACTCTGGTATATCAATGCCCCATCTCGATATACCTACGACTAGGGACTTTCTAGGATATGCTTATAGACTACAGATGTCCCACTAGTATGATTTCCATCATAATCAGAGTAGTCAAGCCAATATCCTCAGGGCTTTATCAGCATGTATGAGTGAATAATAAGCATGATCAAATCAACATGTCAGATAAAGAAGAACCAGATAGCATACTATCATGTCGAGCAAGAATGTTTACTGAATATATATATATATATACATGTACAGATACATCCACTATCATATAATGGCCTCTAGGGCATACATATATCCAACATACATCTTAGGTGATCCAACTGACACCAGTGGCTTGTGAGACCGGCCACCGCCCCTCGTCGGGGTCTCGACTGTATACACTAGTCTACTCCGGAGTATCGATGCCCTGTCTCGAAACTCCCACGTCTAGGGACCACAATTAAGGATATGCTTACAAACCACCCAACTCTCATGTATATGATCGTCATCATACTGTTGGTAGTAAAGCAAGATCCTAGGGGCTCTATCAAAGTGTAACAGTGATCAGTCACCTGAACCTGTACACAACTGATAAAGGTAAACCAGATAGCATACTATCATCTCGAGTAAGACTGTCCTACCGGTATAGGTCCTCCGCAATCATTGCAATCACGTGCCTGCGATCCAATAATTTGTAGGGTTCCTAGGCACACTAATGAGGTCTCACAAGGCATCAACCATGCCAATTACAAATTTTACAAGTGCCGAGAAACTATAATACGGATCGTTAACTAGAATTTTAGGCGAAACAAGAAGCTAGTTAACAACTTAACTAAAGGGTAAACGAAAATACAACCTTTGTAGATCCGGTCTTCCACCTCCATAGCTCCGCGACGGTGTACCCTCGCTGCGATCATCGGATCCCGGACTCTAGCGTCGGCTTCATCGGAGAAATGGGCGGGCTAGGTCGTCGACTTCGATGCCGAAGATGATCTACGTCGAGGCAACACAAGATCAAGCTCCCACTTCACCAAGTCATGAAACTTGTGAAGAAAACACCCTATACTACTTGGCAAGAGGTAGAGGATGAAGAAATAGGAAGTGGGTTCACTTTAGAATTGGATTTCTCACTCTTTTTCTCAAGATGCCATTGTTGGTAGCAAGCTTCTTCATCTTGAAGAAGAAGAAGATAATATGATAAGTTAACTTTGAAATAGAAAACAAAAAGATACTTATCATAATATCAACCGTGGTTAGGTGTAGAGAATTAACTCAGGTTAGATGAATGGTTAGGGTTAGAAGAAGAAGACAAGAATGGTCACTAAGTCAAAGTTACATGAAGCATCAAGAAGCTTCATGTAAGAAAGCAACCATTTTGTTTTCTTTTCTCTTTTTGTCAAAAAAAGAATAGATAAATAAATAAGTGAAATGAAACCCTAACCATTCACTAAACATGGTTTAAGTCTTTACACAAAACCAAGTTTGCATGTATCATCAAACATGATACAAACTAGTGTACAAAAGTATATCACATATACAATGTGCACTTCAAGTGAGAAAATCCATTTAAAGTGAACAAATACTAGTTAATGTAAAGTAATATATCAAATATATAATTATACATTAAATCATTAAATCAACACTTGATTTAACGATCCGGTCATATCGCATGTGACCGACTAATATCAAGTGTATCAATGTATCGAATCAACACTTGATTCGGTAACCCGGTTATATCACATATAACCGACCAATGATACAAATCGCGAGAATAGAATACAGTATCACATACTGGTATAATTCTCGATCCCGCACATATCTCATATGCGCTCCTATTTCGTTTCGCTTGAGCCAGGAAACCTCTGTGTAGGACTCTAAAGACTCGTCAATACGCCGGCAGCAGGTGATGATCATATCAAACACCCACAAGCCGCAAGCGGTCAGCTAAACTTAACGGCCACCCGAGTATTGAGCGATCAGAAGATCGACGAGCAAGCCCACTCACACTCCTGTGAATCCAACCAGTAACACTTACCGTACAGTCCGGTCTGTTCGTCTGATATGTCGCATATCTCGCCTAGGGGTGGTAAAAGTCAGACCCCAGTAGCTCGATAAGTCGTGTCAATATGAGGTCTATAACAGTTCGAGAAACTACTGGTAACACATACCAGTAAATCTCAGCAACCCTGGCCTGGGATTTCCAGTTATAGCCAATCGAACATAGCGCAACATCAACTCCCTATACCGGGAGAGACGAATCCCCTCCTATCGCTCATTGCCTCCATGTGATTCGGGACTGTACCCAAAAGACACCGTTTTGCACGCCCTCTTGAACGTGGTAAGGTGGAAATCAAAGCACAGTAGGAATCACACAAGACTCTATGACGATCTCGGGTCAACAGACTACTCTGTACCAGTGTCACCAGAGAACTGCCATCTGACGTAAGGTATAATACCATCTGGGAGTTCTCGGCGAGTCCGTCCAGTGTACCCAGTCTCTACTGAGCACCCGTATATCATCTCAGATGTCAAACACCAATGGATATGGGATCATCCATCGCCCATCTGTATGGGTCGAGAAGGTATACGCTAGTCTACTCTGGTATATCGATGCCCCGTCTCGATACACCCACGACTAGGGATCTTGAAGGATGTACTTATGGACTACCATGTCCCCACTAGTATGATCCGCATCATAGTCCAGGTAGTCAAGTACACATCCTAAGGGCTTTACCAACATGTAACAGAGAGACAATCAGTGTACACGTTAAGATAAAGAGCATGTCGAGCAAGAAAGTCCTCCCTATATATGTCCAAGCATCCACTACAATATACATCCTATGTATAGTAATGGCCTCTAGGGCATACATATAACTAACATAATTGACTCTGAGGGCACTATCTCCAACAGTATGCACAGTTGATTGAGGCGGAGGAAGAGGATTTTCATTAGAGTTTTGGAACGGGTGCGTATGCATAGTTGACAGTCGTCTTTTTCCAAACCCTAATGAATTTGTGATATATCAATTAATAATATTAATTAAATGAAATTGTGTCATGGTTGGGTTTGTTGACTTGTCGACCAAGGTTGACTAGTTGACCATGGTTGAAACTTTGACCATCATCATTACACATCAAAGATGCTCTTTGATCTTTGCAAAAACCATTTAATATGAAATGATAATTGTCTCATCAAACCAACCATCAACTTTTTCATTTGATTAAAATTATTAATTTGATTAATTAACATATATTGTTATGGTTGTAAAACTATTCTCATTCTATCATAACCATTCTCTCTCTTCTTTTCATCTTCCTCCTCCTCTAGTTCAAGGAGAATAATTCTCATGAGTTGAGAAACCTTTCCTTACAGATAAAACATCCAAAGCCACTCTCTACTCATCCTAAGGTTGAAGGTCTAGCAAGCCGGACACTTTAGTTCTCTCAAGATCGAGAAAGGAGCTCAAGGTAGAAACCCTCAGGTGGATCCAACTTCGACAAGAGAAGGAAACGAGGAAAGCACCATCCGACCACTACAAAGAGTCCAAGAAGAAGGAGTTCAAGTTGAGGTATAACCCCTAACCGAGTAGATAACTCTCTTGTTAGTTGCTAGTGTGTATTTTAGACAAGATTCGTATTTTGGTAGTCCATGTTACCTAAACCCTAAAAATCGTTTTTTACCGTTTCCGCAAGCCCAAAAGAACCGGGAGAGGTAACGTGGACTTACAGTGGTATCAGAGCCTAACTAAACACACCCTAGCATGTTAGCAAAGTATCTAGAATTTTGACCGGACAAAAACCCGCGAAACACCCCGGAAAATCCTAGTTTCTGCCGATTTTTATTTCTGCTCCAAAAATAATAAATCATGTCTTAAAAATCGGCTCAGGCTTTTTAATGAACAGGCAAGAAAAACGATCCAGCGAACCGACCGACTCACCGAGGTTCCGCGGCAGAAGCTTGCTTCTGCCGCGGATCCGCGGCCGAGTTGACTCGGCCGTGGATCGTTTCTCCTGCGGTTTGTTTCTGGTGGTATTTTGTGTTTTTTGAGATGGTTTGTTTCTGCCCAGAATTTCCAGAGAACAAATTTGTTTTTGGGGTGGTTACAAATCCGTATTTTGGTCGATTTTCTGTAGACTTTGGCTAATGGGTTGTATCTGTAATGTTATATATGTATTGAACGTCTGCTAATCTCTATACGTCGATTAGTGGGGGTTATACATATCAATAATCTGTGATGTTGATGGTATGTGTATATGAATTCGTTGGATTGTCGCGGATGAATAGTCGGGGGGAATTGTGAGATGAGAGTTTTGTTTATCTTTCAATTCTTGTAATATGTAAATTGATGTAATATTATTTGTATGGCCGCACAACCGGGTCAGGGTTGTAGCCGTCATTGTATAATTTCTTTTTACTGTTTTTGCTCCTAGGATAGACCTAAGGTGGGGTGCACAAACTACTGGGTACCTCGAAGTGCCGAGTGGCCTACTCACGTCGTTGAGGGAGGTTGCTTCACTTCGGATACTTGGCAGGTAGTTTGCCGTACCCATAGGGGTCTAGGGTGGGGTTTGGCTATTCATCGCTGTTAGGTCCACGTTACCTCTCCCGGTACTTTCGGGGTTGCGGAAACGGTAAAACAAAAATCTTTCTGAACTTTGTAACATGGACCGTAAAAGCCGGATCTTTTCTAAACAATACACTAGCTACCTAACTTGAGATGTATCTACTCGGTTAGAGGTTATACCTCAACTTGAACTCCTTCTTTTCTTGTTGTTCTTCTTCTTTGTTGTTCTTCTCTTCTTGTTGTTCTTCTCTTTGCTTGCTCAATGGTTGATCCGGACTTCGGTCACCTCCGCGGCCTCCTTGAGTCGAAGACAATCCACCCGAGAGATGTACACCGAGCTCCACCTCAAGCCGAGGTAACTAGGGCAAGGAGATTGCTAATCTAGAAGCCCTAGGATGTGTAGAGAAGATGTATGGATGTGTTTGTCAAGTGAAATCCTTTTTCTCTCAACACATGAGATCAAAGGAGAAATCAAGAGGAGGAAGAAGAAGGAGTTTTCTAGCAACCATGGAGCTTCTCATTTCAAGAGAGAGAATGAGAATGAGCAAATGAAAATCCTTACCAAGAGAAAAACTAACCATGGTTGCAATAATGCACAAACATTATGATTACTAATCCTATCAAGATAAAGGTGATGGCTACAAATGACATGACCATTATCATAACAAAAGAAAAAGAAAACCAAAGAATACTTTAGATCTTCTAAGAAGATCCAAGTCAACTTTGGTCAAATGGTCAACAAAGTCAAGATGGTCAAATGGTCAATGTAATTAGCCATAACAAAATTATCAATGAAAGGATTAGTAAATAATGTCCCCGGCTCATAATGGTTTTGACCAAACGAACTGTCGAAACCCTAATGAGTCCGCCTCAAAATGGTTTTGACCGAATCAACTGTCAAAACCCTAATGAGCCTGCCACATAGCGGTTTTGGCCGAACCAACTGCCAAAACCCTAATAAGGCACCTCCTCCTTCATCGCTCCGGAAAACTGTGCATACACACCTGCATCCGTATTCCGTAGAATGCGGATGCGCAGAAGACAAAACAAATCCATCCATGCAATACTAGGATCCGGCTTAAACCAAAGCCCACTAGTATTGCCTGCCCGAACACCATACGCACACAAGTGTACGTAAGTGATCGCAGCCCTGCCGTAAAACCATACGGCCACTACACGTTTCGCTCAGTGCAGGGAAACTCTCTGTGTGGGACTCTAAAGACTCGACACTACGCTGGCAGTGGGTTTAGCCACAGACCGCAAGCGGCACTAGCTGTACGTAACGGTCCCCAGGTAGATGTCGATAAGATGGCCGATGAGGTAAACCCATCCGAACTCCTACTGAGTCTGTATGTGACAATCTCCGTACAGTCCGGTCTGTTCGTCTGATACATCGCATGTCGGGCCTAGGGGGCAGCAAGCGTCAGACCCCTAATAGCGGTACAAGTCGTGTCGGAGTGAATCCCAGAACACCCTGAGATAACACTGGAACCTACCAGTACATCTCGCTTGCCCTGGCCAGGGACTACTTGTGTAATGGCTCTCCTAGACACAGCGCGATGTCAACCCCCAATACCGGGAGAGACGAATCCTGTCTAACCGTCACTGCCTCCAAGTGCTTCGGGACTGCTCCCAACTACTACCTGTTTGCACGACTCAGTAGAGCCGTGGTAGGGTAGCAATCAAAGAACAGTAGGAACACACTCGAGGCGAAGTGACAGTGTCAAGTCAGCGGACTGAGCTGTACTCATGTCACCTGGGAACTGATAACTGACGATAGGTATAATACCAACCATCAGTTCCCGACGAGTCCTGTCCAGTGTACTCGTAACCTAACGAGCACCCGCATACTATCTCAAGTACGACGTACTGACGGCTGTGGGACAGACCGTCTCCCGTGCTGGGATGAGAAGCGCATACGCTAGTCTACTCCGGAGTATCGATGCCCTATCTCGGTACTCCCACGACTAGGGACGTGTATAAAGATGTGCTTGTTGATTACCCAGCCCCCACGAGTGTGATCGCCATCACAACGCCGGTAATCAAGCAAAGATCCAAAGGGCTCTACTAATGCGTATAGGTGATATAATAAATAAACACACAAGTACACATTAAAGCAGAGACAAACCAAGTAGCATACTACTATATTGAGCAAGATTGTCTGTACAACTGTGAATATCCCAAGCTTCCATCAAGTAATATACATACTAGTATGATACAGTAATGGCCTCTAGGGCATATACACTAACAATCTCCCACTTGCACTAAGGCCATGTACTGGCGTATCGAAGACCTATCATCTCGATCAGCCGCTCGATCTGAGTCTGGAGTAAAGCCTCCGTGAATGGGTCCGCAGTGTTGTCCTTTGTGTCCACTCTCCGTACCTCGATCTCCTGGCGATCAATGATCTCCCTGATCAGGTGATACCGCCTTAAGATGTGCCTGGATTTCTGATGGGACCTTGGTTCCTTCGCTAAAGCTATAGACCCATTGTTATCGCAATACAAAGGTATTGGGTCAACAATGGACGAAACCACCTGAAGTTCACTAATGAACTTCTTTATCCAGACCGCCTCTTTTGCGGCATCACTTGCAGCAATGTATTCAGCCTCCATCGTCGAGTCTGCGACGGTATCCTGCTTGGAACTCCTCCAACATACCGCCCCTCCGTTGAGGGTAAACACAAAACCCGAGACGGACTTGCTGTCATCTTTGTCACTCTGGAAGCTTGAATCGGTAAAGGACTCGACCCTGAGGTCTCCATTACCGTAAACCAGGAACATCTCCTTAGTCCTTCGTAGGTACTTGAGAATGTTCTTCACTGCTGTCCAGTGGTCCTCCCCTGGGTCTGACTGATACCGGCTTACCGCGCTCAACGCGTAAGCTACATCTGGTCTTGTACATAGCATCGCATACATTATAGATCCTACCGCCGAAGCGTAGGGTATATTGCTCATGCGAACCCTCTCCTCGTCAGTCTTAGGAGACATCTTCTTGGAGAGGGTAATTCCGTGCAATGCGGGTATGTTACCGCGCTTGGAACCCTCCATACTAAATCTCTTTAGTACGGTCTCTATGTACCTGGACTGCGAAAGTCCCAATAGACTCTTGGATCTATCTCTATAGATCTTGATCCCCAGAATGTACGAGGCATCACCCAGGTCCTTCATGGAGAACCTTTGTGACAAAAATAGCTTGACCGATTGTAGCATAGGAATATCATTTCCTATCAAAAGAATGTCGTCCACGTACAAGACTAGGAATACGACAGTTCGTCCTACAATCTTCTTATATACACAGGGTTCATCTTCATTCTTGATGAAATCAAATTCCTTGATTGCCTCATCAAAACAGATGTTCCATCTCCGCGATGCCTGCTTTAATCCATAAATGGATTTAAGC
Organism: Agapanthus africanus; assembly: GCA_030015575.1. Classification (NCBI taxonomy): domain Eukaryota; kingdom Viridiplantae; phylum Streptophyta; class Magnoliopsida; order Asparagales; family Amaryllidaceae; genus Agapanthus; species Agapanthus africanus. The sequence goes on from JASDDO010000012.1 coordinate 151,854,920, forward strand.
AACTTGCACACCCTTCCGCTGCTTCCACTGTCTACGAAACCTTCTGGTTGATCCATGTAAACGCACTGTTCCAAACAACCGTTTAGGAAAGCCGTCTTAACATCCATCTGCCAGATTTCATAGTCATGGAAGGCAGCAATGGCAAGTAGGATCCGAATGGATTTGAGCATAGCCATCGGAGAAAAAGTCTCGTCATAGTCCAAACCAGGTCTTTGACGAAAACCTTTTGCAACGAGTCTAGCTTTATAGGTTTCCACCTGCCCATCTACACCAAGTTTCCTTTTGTAGATCCATTTGCATCCAACGGGTTTTACCCAAGGTGGAGCAATATCCAAGGTCCACACTTTATTGGCGTACATGGACTCCATTTCGGATTGCATTGCTTCCTGCCACTTATCAGAGTCCCTACTGATAATGGCCTGCCTGAAACTGGTAGGGTCATCTTCTTCCAAGATGCAATCCTCTCGATCCCCGTCTATGAGAAAACCGTAGTATCTCTCGGGCGGATGAGAAATCCTACCAGATCTGCGGAGTGGCTGAGGTTCGTTTGGGGTCATTGAATCTAGCGGTTCCTCCAAATTTTCAGTTACATTTTGTGGTCGCTGAATTTCTTCCAGTTCTACCGAACACCCACTAGCTTCTTTTGCAAGAAACTCCCTTTCTAAGAAGGTAGCGTGGCGAGATACAAACACCTTCTGTTCCTCAGTGTGGTAGAACAGATATCCCAGTGAGTTTTTAGGATATCCCACAAATTTACACAGAACTGATCGTGCCTCTAGCTTGTCCGGTTTCTGTGTTTTCACATAGGCCGGACAACCCCATATCTTAATAAACTTCAGACATGGTTTCTTACTGCTCCATATTTCATACGGAGTTTTAGGCACAGATTTGGACGAAACTTGATTCAGAAGGTATGCCGCTGTCTGAAGCACATGTCCCCAGAATGAAAGAGGTAACTCAGCACTACTCATCATGGAGCGAACCATATCCAATAAGGTACGATTCCTCCGCTCCAATACACCGTTGTGCTGTGGTGTATAAGGAGGAGTAAGCTGAGAGAGAATACCATTCTCTTTTAAGTAATCTAGGAATTCCGTGCTTAAGTACTCCCCTCCCCTGTCAGACCGGAAGATCTTGATACTTTTGCCTGTCTGGTTCTCTACTTCGTTTCTGAATTCCTTGAATTTCTCAAAAGCTTCAGATTTGTGTTTCATCAGATACACATATCCGAACCTAGAGAGATCGTCAGTGAATGTGATGAAGTACGAGAACCCACCCCTTGCATGTATAGACATCGGACCACATACATCACTATGTACGAGTCCCAAGAGCTCTGCTGCTCTTTCTCCATGTCTGGTGAACGGAGATTTGGTCATCTTCCCTTTGAGACAAGACTGACAAGTTTCATAAGATGAAAACTCGAACGCATCCAAGAGTCCATCTTTATGCAACTTACTCAGTCTTTTCTCTCCGACATGACCAAGTCTACAATGCTACAAGTAGGATTCATTCGTATCTGAATTCTTCCTCTTGCGTGTGTTTTTTATATTGAGAACTGTATTCTGATTTAGAAGGTAGATACCATTACACAGTGTACCCTCTGCAACCAGTACCTTATCAAGGTAAATGTTCATGATATTCTTTTCAAGAACAAAGTTATATCCATCTTTATCGAGTAAAGAAACTGATATGATGTTGCAAACCATGGAGGGTACATAGTAGCAATCGTTCAAAATCATAGTCTTGCCATTTGGCAATACCAGGTGATATTCACCGACGGCTGCCGCATTAACTTGTGCTCCGTTCGCTACTCTGAGCGACATATCACCCGGTGCAACTTTCCTACTTTTTCTCAGTCCCTGCAATAAATTACAGATATGAGATCCTAATCCGGTATCAAGTACCCAGGAGGTAGGGCTGACCGTAAAACAGTTCTCAATTACAAGAACACCTGAAGTAGATGCAAAACCATGCTTCTTCTTCGACTGGGTATCCTGGAAATCCATACAATCCCCTTTCCCATTCTCATACTCATGACTGTTGTCACAAGTTAGAGCTGAACCAACTTTCCCCAGTCCCGAATAAGAATTCGGATCGGTCAAGCAATACATTTTATTATCTTGATCAGGGCGTGAAAAGGTTGCTGCCTGGAGAGAGAGAAAAGAAACACTCAGCGTATGCTCTTGCAAGATTAGATTGGTTTATTAATTTATCTAACCAGGATGTCTCCCACTGTTTACTCAAATTCTTCTTAAAATCTTTTAAAAGAAGAACTAGTCAGGATTTTAATTCACGTCACAATACTTGCTTAACCTTTCAGCCAGGCTAGTGTCGGTACTTCGAAGGAGGTTTTCCAACGCTTTCGCGAAGTTCCTTAATTAAAGAACCTCTTTTCCCTGGGGGCGTAACCCCGCTAACACCTTTCTAGACACCTACTAGGTTTATAGCATTGATTGTTAAGTGAAATAATCTCCCGAGAGTAATCCAACTCATCAGTGGGATCGGGATCCAACTGTCATTGTGTGATAACCTAGATGGAATCCACTCTAGTCACCACACTCCAGAAGGTATGCTAAATCTGCAAGTTTCAGTACTTTTGAAACTCCCGATGTGGTTTTTGCCCCTAGGACCCAAGTGACCTTGACGAATAATCAACAAATCAAAAGGTCCTAGTCAATTTCAACCCGTCGTTATCCAGGATTGCATTAGACCCGCCCGCATGATCCTTGACGAATAATCAACAAAATCATGCGACCGTCCTAACCAATCGCATCTATCAGTGCAACAGAGAATTATTACTCAGCTACCGTTCACTGTGTCTTGACGAATAATCAACAAACGCAGCACGAATACTAAGTATTAATTATCTGAAACGACGGAGGGCTACGGCTGGGTTTTTGGCGAAAAACCCGTTAACGTAATGAACTTGATATCGTTGAAGGAACGTGATACACCTTTTTGAAAATATAGTGGCGAAAACTTTTGCTAAAGAGGTCACTCCCGGTGAAGGGATCTCGGCTCTTTACTCGTCGAATGAGGTGCAGGATATTCCAAACTGAATACCTCGATGCAAAGCAAGAATGATCGACTATAGTGAAGTTATTACCCTGACGCAAATTTTTTTCCAAGGGGTCACTCCCGATGAAGGGATCTCGACCCTTGCCTCGTCGACTGAGGTGCTGGGCATTCATAACCGAATACCTCGATGCAAAACAAAAAATGAACGTCCTTGCAATAACAGCTTTTTGAAAAACTTGTTCCAACAACGTCTTTTAGGTTTATTTTCTTGCATTAGTTCTTTTAATGCGTCCCATCATTTAAATCCTACCATTGCAGAAAACAACCAAAATATGACGTACGCTTATGCCATTCGCATTCGCCACGGGGCCCCGTCATCACCCGTTAGGTTACTTAACTAACGACAGAGCGGGGGCTGGGCTAGCGCGGCTGTAAAACATAAGCAACGCCTAAATAGTTATTATATATAACAATATAGCAATGATAGCCAATCCAGATCACAGATGAACACTTTGGATATACTAGGAACCCGCGATTCGTTCGAGCCTGCAACGAAAAGCGGATTACACGGTCGCGATGAATTGCCAAAACCCCACCCAAGACCCCTAAGGGTGCGGCAAACTACCCGCCAAGTACCCGAAGTGAAGCAACCTCCCTCAACGCCATGAGTAGGCCACTCGGCACTTCGAGATACCCGGTAGTTTGTGCACCCCCTCCATGGGTCTATCCTAGGAGAAAAAACAGTAAAAAGAATTATACAATGACGGCTACAACGCCGACCCGGTTGTGCGGCCAAACAAATAATATTACATCAATTTACAAATTTATTACATGAATGAAAGAAAAAGAAACTCTCATCTCACATCCACCCCGGCTATTCATCCGTGACAATCCAACGAGTTCATATACACAAACCATCAACAACAATCACAGATCACAGATATGTATAACCCCGACTAATCGACATATAGCGATTAGCCGACGTTCAATACATAAGAACATCACAGATATAACCAACATAGTCAAAGTGTAGTGATGTTCGGAAGAAATACGGAATTATAGGCCCCCAAACACAAATTTCTATTCTGGAAAATCTGGGCACATATAATATATCTTAAAAATCCTAAAACCAAGTCAGAAACACTCTGCACCAAAAACGACCCAGCAACTCACCAAGATGGCCACGGTTCCGCGGCAAAAGCTTGCTATTGCCACGGAAACGCGGCGCTTTGGTCGAGTTGCTGGCTCGTTTTTGGTGGCTTTCTTCTAAAAACCCTGAGATGATTTTTGGAGTATAACAAATTTTGTTTTGACCAGAAAAAATTTTAACAGAAACTCAGGTTTTTATAACTTGTTTTTTTCGATTTTTCCGTTTCGAACATCGATACACTTTACTACCAAGCTAGTTTATGTTTAGTTAGGCTCTGATACCACTGTTAGGTCGACGTTACCTCTCCCGGTACTTTCGGGGTTGCGGAAACGGTAAAACAAAAATTTTTCTGAACTTTGTAACATGGACCGTAAAAGCCGGATCTTTGCTAAACAATACACTAGCTACCTAACTTGAGATGTATCTACTCGGTTAGGGGTTATACCTCAACTTGAACTCCTTCTCTTCTTGTTGTTCTTCTTCTTTGTTGTTCTTCTCTTCTTGTTGTTCTTCTCTTTGCTTGCTCAATGGTTCGGTCACCTCCGCGGCCTCCTTGAGTCGAAGACGATCCACCCGAGAGATGTACACCGAGCTCCACCTCAAGCCGAGGTAACTAGGGCAAGGAGATTGCTAATCTAGAAGCCCTAGGATGTGTAGAGAAGATGTATGGATGTGTTTGTCAAGTGAAATCCTTTTTCTCTCAACACATGAGATCAAAGGAGAAATCAAGAGGAGAAAGAAGAAGGAGTTTTCTAGCAACCATGGAGCTTCTCATTTCAAGAGAGAGAATGAGAATGAGCAAATGAAAATCCTTACCAAGAGAAAAACTAACCATGGTTGCAATAATGCACAAACATTATGATTACTAATCCCATCAAGATAAAGGTGATGGCTACAAATGACATGACCATTATCATAACAAAAGAAAAAGAAAACCAAAGAATACTTTAGATCTTTTAAGAAGATCCAAGTCAACTTTGGTCAAATGGTCAACAAAGTCAAGATGGTCAAATGGTCAATGTAATTAGCCATAACAAAATTATCAATGAAAGGATTAGTAAATAATGTCCCCGGCTCATAATGGTTTTGACCAAACGAACTGTCGAAACCCTAATGAGTCCGCCTCAAAATGGTTTTGACCGAATCAACTGTCAAAACCCTAATGAGCCTGCCACATAGCGGTTTTGGCCGAACCAACTGCCAAAACCCTAATGAGGCACCTCCTCCTTCATCGCTCCGGAAAACTGTGCATACATACCTGCATCCGTATTCCGTAGAATGCGGATGCGCAGAAGACAAAACAAATCCATCAATGCAATACTAGGATCCGGCTTAAACCAAAGCCCACTAGTATTGCCTGCCCGAACACCATACGCACACAAGTGTACGTAAGTGATCGCAGCCCTGCCGTAAAACCATACGGCCACTACACGTTTTGCTCAGTGCAGGGAAACTCTCTGTGTGGGACTCTAAAGACTCGACACTACGCTGGCAGTGGGTTTAACCACAGACCGCAAGCGGCACTAGCTGTACGTAACGGTCCCCAGGTAGATGTCGATAAGAAGGCCGATGAGGTAAACCCATCCGAACTCCTACTGAGTCTGTATGTGACAATCTCCGTACAGTCCGGTCTGTTCATCTGATACATCGCATGTCGGGCCTAGGGGGCAGCAAGCGTCAGACCCCTAATAGCGGTACAAGTCGTGTCGGAGTGAAGCCCAGAACACCCTGAGATAACACTGGAACCTACCAGTACATCTCGCTTGCCCTGGCCAGGGACTACTTGTGTAATGGCTCTCCTAGACACAGCGCGATGTCAACCCCCAATACCGGGAGAGACGAATCCTGTCTAACCGTCACTGCCTCCAAGTGCTTCGGGACTGCTCCCAACTACTACCTGTTTGCACGACTCAGTAGAGCCGTGGTAGGGTAGCAATCAAAGAACAGTGGGAACACACTCGAGGCGAAGTGACAGTGTCAAGTCAGCGGACTAAGCTGTACTCATGTCACCTGGGAACTGATAACTGACGATAGGTATAATACCAACCATCAGTTCCCGACGAGTCCTGTCCAGTATACTCGTAACCTAACGAGCACCCGCATGCTATCTCAAGTACGACGTACTGACGGCTGTGGGACAGACCGTCTCCCGTGCTGGGATGAGAAGCGCATACGCTAGTCTACTCCGGAGTATCGATGCCCTATCTCGGTACTCCCACGACTAGGGACGTGTATAAGGATGTGCTTGTAGATTACCCAGCCCCCACGAGTGTGATCGCCATCACAACGCCGGTAATCAAGCAAAGATCCAAAGGGCTCTACTAATGCGTATAGGTGATATAATAAATAAACACACAAGTACACATTAAAGCAGAGACAAACCAAGTAGCATACTACTATATTGAGCAAGATTGTCTGTACAACTGTGAATATCCCAAGCTTCCATCAAGTAATATACATACTAGTATGATACAGTAATGGCCTCTAGGGCATATACACTAACAATCGCGACCGTGTAATCCGCTCTTCGTTACAGGCTCGTACGAATTGCGGATTCCTAGTATATCCAATGTATTCATCTGTGATCTGGAATGGCTATCATTGCATGTGACGAATGTTTATATATATCTATATGATATCTATTTAGGCGTTGCTTATGTTTTGCATCCGCGCTAGTTCAGCCCCCGCTCTGTCGTTAGTTAAGTAACCTAACGGGCCCTCGACTGGTCCTGGGTAGAACCGCAACGAAGTCAATAGAAGTCTACTCCCATTTCCACTCCGGAATGGGCAAAGGCTGCAACTCTCCCACTGGCCTCTGGTGCTCGGCCTTGACTTGCTGACAAGTCAGGCATCTCGATATGAAGTCTGTGACGTCCCTCTTCATCCCGTCCCACCAGTAAACATCTCTCAAATCATGGTACATCTTGGTGGAATCCGGATGAACACTGTATACCGATCGATGTGCCTCCTCAAGAATCTTACGCCTCAGTCCCTCAGAAGCTGGTACGCACAGTCTAGTCCCAAATCGTAGTATCCCCTGATCATCGATCACGAACTCAGAATCTCTGCACCGTCTAACCTGCGCCATGATCTCTGAACAACGGTCATCACTGTACCATGCCTCATGGATATGGTCAAGCAACTGTAGACGTGCACGGATATGCGCAAGCTGTCCCCCGGTCGGAGTAAACTCGAACTGCACTCGGCTGTTGCATAGAATCTGCCAATCTGTCGACGACTGCCTCTGAACTGCGCTCAAACAAGCTAAACTACCTCCGGGTCTCCGATTCAAGGCATCTTCCACTACATTCGCCTTGCCCGGATGATATAGAATCTCGCAATCGTAGTCCTTCACTAGCTCCATCCAACGGTGCTATCTCAGATTCAGGTCTCGCTGTTGAAATATATGCTTCAAGCTCTTGTGGTCCTAAATATCTGGCACGGCTCGCCATATAAGTAATGTCTCCAGATCTTGAGTGCGAAAACCGCCGCCGCCATCTCTAAATCGTGAGTAGGATAGTTTTGTTCGTGTTTCTTCAGCTACCGAGAAGCATAAATGACGACCCTATCGTGCTGCATCAATACACATCCTAGCCCCACTCGAGAAGCATCACAATAAACCATAAATCCGCCCGATCCCGAAGGAAAATATAATACTGGCACCGTAGTCAAACGAGCCTGCAACTGCTGGAAGCTATGCTCGCACGCCTCGGTCCAAACAAAAGGAACTCCCTTCAGGGTCAACCCGGTCAACGGTGCAGCGATACAGGAGAAGTCCTGAACAAAACGTCGATAGTAGCCGGCCAGGCCTAGAAAGCTGCTGATCTCTGTAACTGATGTAGGTCTGGGCCAATGTTGAATTGCCTCGATCTTCTTCGGGTCCACATGCATACCATCTTTCGTAACCACGTGACCCAAGAAATCAACGCTGTCAAGCCAGAATGTGCACTTGGAGAATTTCGCGAACAACTGGTGCTCTCTCAATATCTGCAATGTGATACGCAAGTGATGCTCGTGCTCCTCTCGGCTCCGGGAATATACTAAGATGTCGTCAATGAATACGATGATGAACTGATCAAGATACGGCCTGAAAATGCGGTTCATCAAGTCCATAAACGCTGCTGGGGCATTGGTGAGTCCGAACGACATCACTAAAAACTCGTAGTGTCCGTAACGCGTGCGAAATGCGGTCTTCGGAATATCGTCCTGTTGAACCCGCAACTGATGGTACCCTGATCGCAAGTCAATCTTCGAGAAATGCCCCATACCCTGGAGCTGGTCGAACAAATCATCAATACGAGGTAAGGGATATCTGTTCCGCACAGTAACCCGGTTCAGCTGACGGTAATCAATACACAAACGAAAACTGCCATCTTTCTTCTTGACGAACAGAACAGGAGCACCCCAAGGAGATACACTCGGTCGAATAAGCCCTTTATCTAGCAAATCCTGCAACTGATCCTTCAGCTCTCTAAGCTCCGCCGGGGCCATCCGATAAGGCGGTATTGAAATAGGCCCCGTGCCGGGGATCAAGTCGATGCAGAACACAATATCACGCTCTGGCGGTAAACCAGGCAGCTCGTCAGGGAATACATCAGGAAACTCACTCACAATCGGGACCTGGTCCAACGGGATCTCTGCAGCTCTAGTATCACAAACTTACGCTAAGAATCCCCGACATCCTTTCCTCAAGAGCTGACCAGCGCGAAAAGACAAAATCAAGATGAGAAGGGTGACGCTACGATCTCCCTGAATAACAAGAACTGGCTCACCCAGAAAACTAAAACTGGCCGCCTTTTCACGACAGTCCACGGATGCATAACAGGTGGCTAACCTGTCCATGCCCAGAAGAACTTCAAAGTACAACATATCGAGGAGAATCAAATCAACCGAAGAATCCCTCTCCCCGATAAGAACAGAACACAATCGAAACACGAATCGAGCGACAAACGACTCGCCTACCGGAGTAACTACAATAACCGGATGATCTAACGACGACGACTCTCTGCCCAACCTCGATATGAAGTGTGTAGATACATACGAATGTATAGAACCTGGGTCGAATAATACTCGTGCGTCGAAAGAGCATGCTGGCAAGGTACCTGTCACAACGGCATTAGATGCCTACGCATCCTGCGGAGTCAAAGCAAACACTCGGGCCTGTCCCCCACCAATAGCTGGCTGTCTTCTACCTCGGCCTCTGCCTCCTCGTCCTTTCTCAATAGGACCGCCATGTCCACGGCCTCTGGGAACGTCTGCCTGGCGTGGAGCACCACTAGAGGTAGGAAGTAGGGCTCACTGAGTAGGGGGTGAGGGTGGAAGGGTCACATAAGGAACTGTCGGCTCACCCTGGCGCCTCGTGGTACAATTCTTGAAAAGGTGACCTGGACTCCCACACCAATAACATACTGGCGGTGGCTGCTGACCTGGTGAATAGGAACTGAACAATTGGCCTCATGTCATACCTCGGCCATCACCACGGACTGGAAAGAATCCGCCACGACATCTGCCTTCCATGCCTCTGCCAAACTGTACTGGAGCTGGTATATCTGTACAAATCCTCTTCGGTCCCGAAACGACCGTAGTCTCTGAAATGCGTGTTAGTTATATGTATGCGCTAGAGGCCATTACTGTACATTAGATGTATATTGTAGTGGATGCTGGGACATATATAGGTAGGACTTTCTTGCTCGACATGATAGTACGCTATCTGGTTGCTCTTTATCTTAACATGTATACTTTCTGTCTCTCTGTTACATGTTGATAAAGCCCTTAGGATGTGTACTCGACTTCCAGGACTATGATGAAGATCATACTAGTGGGGCCTGGGTAGTCCATGAGTACATCCTTCAATGTTTCTAGTCGTGGGAATATCGAGACGGGGCATCGATATTCCAGAGTAGACTAGCGTATATCTTCTCGACCCATGTGATGGGCGATGGATGATCCCATATCCATTGGTGTTTGACATCAGAGATGGTATGCGGGTGCTCGGTGGAGACTGGGTACACTGAACGGACTTGCCGAGAACTCTCAGATGGTATTATACCTCACGTCAGATGGCAGTTCTCAGGTGACACTGGTACAGCTTAGTCTGTTGACCCGAGATCGTCATAGAGTCTTGTGTGTCTCCCACTGTGATTTGATTTCCACCCTACCACGGCTCTACTGAGTCGTGCAAACAGGTGGTTTTTGGGTACAGTCCCGATTCACATGGAGGCAATGAGCGATAGGAGGGGATTCGTCTCTTTCGGTATTGAGGGTTGATGTTGCGCTATGCTCGACTGGCCATAACTGGAAATCCCTGGCTAGGGTTACACTGATTTACTGGTAAGTGTTATCAGTAGTTTCATGCTTGTTATGGACCTTACATTGGCATGACTTATCAAGCTACTGGGGTCTGACGTTTACCACCCCTAGGCGAGATATGCGACATATCAGACGAACAGACCGGACTGTACGGTAAGTGTTACTGGTTGGATTCACAGGAGTGTGAGCGGGCTTGCTCGTTGATCTTCTGATCTCTTAATACCCGGGTGGCCGTTACGTTTAGCAGACCGCTTGCGGCTTGTGGGTGTTTGATATGATCATCACTTGCTGCCGGCGTATTGACGAGTCTTTAGAGTCCTACACAGAGATTTCCTGGCTCAAGCGAAACGAAATAGGAGCGCATATGAGATATGTGTAGGACCGAGAATAATACCAGTATGTGATACTAGATTCTATTCTCGCGATTTGTATCATCGGACGGTTATATAAGATATAGCCAGGTTACCGAATCAAGTGTTGATTCGATACATTGATACGCTTCATATTAGTCGGTTATATGCAGTATGACCGGATCATTAAATCAAGTGTTGATTTAATGTATAATTATATATTTGATATATTATTTTACATTAACTAGTATTTGTTCACTTAAGATGGATTTTCTCACTTGATGTGCACATTGTATATATGATATAGTTTTGTGCACTAGTTTGTATCATGTTTGATGATACATGCAAACTTGGGTGTGTGTATACTTTAAACCTTGTTTAGGTTAATGGTTAGGGTTTTAAATTATTCACTTATTCATTTTATTTACTTTTGGCAAAAATGAAATGGTGGCTAACTTTGTTTTTTTTGCTTAAGCTTCATGAAGCTTCTTAGCTTTATCTACCATTTTGTTTTTTCCTTAACCCTAACCATTTACCTAAACCCTAGTTTATTATCTACATGTGTTAGCCTCACCCATGGTTGCATTATGATAAGATCACTTGATTTATTATTATTCATCAATTGATTTTATTATTCTCATCATATTCTTTCTTCTTCTTCTTCTTCAAGAAGAAGAAACCTTGCTACCTCTAATGGTGCCATGAGAAAAAGAGTGAGAAATCCAAATCCAAAGTGAACCCACTTCCTATTTCTTCATTCTCTACCACTTGCCATGTAGCAGAGTGTGTTATCTTCACAACTTCTATGACCAAGTGAAGATGGAGCTTGATCTTGAGTTGCCTCGACGTAGATCATCTTCGGCATCGAAGTCGACGACCTAGCCCGATCATTTCTCCGACGAAACCATCGCCAGAGTCCGGGATTCGATGATCGCAGCGGAGGGAAGTCATCATGGAGCTAAAGAAGTGGAGGACCGGATCTACAAAGGTTGTATTTCCATTCACTTAGTAGCAAAGTAGTTTGCTTGCATGTTTGTTTCGCCTTACCTCTAGTTACGATCTAGTTTAGGGTTCTTTGGCACATGGAAAATCTTGAATTGGACATGTTTGATCAGTTGTAGAACCTCATAGGCGTGTCTAGGAACCCTACAATGCGCTCCTCCAAAAGTAAGGCTGCATCCACAGCGGCTGCTTAAGTGTCGAAGTGCCGGGCGCCAATAGCAAGAAATAGCTGCGTGTCTAACCCACGTACGAACCTCTTCATGCGTTTCTCTTCGGTGTCCACCAGGTAAGGAGCATATCGGGACAACTGAGTAAACTGGATATCATACGCGGACACTGTCATCCCTAGAGTCTTGCGCAAAACCTCAAAACTATGGGCTCGAGCATCACGGACGCTCTCTGGAAGGAAACGGGCAAGTAACATCGCTGTGAACTCGTACCACGTCATTAGAGGTAGACCTGCAGCTCAACCTCTCTCGACTGACTCGCACCACGTTTGAGCAAGGCCCTCCAGACGAAAACTCACAAGCTCCACCCATTTATCGTCAGAACATCTCAGTGAACGGCAAATCCTAGCCAACCTGTCGAGGAATGTCTGCGGATCCTCCGCTGCATCTGTGCCGGTAAAGACTGGAGGTCTCAGCCTCATAAACTCCTGTAACGATACAGGAATAGTCTCGGTAGTAGCAGGAACAACTGTCTGGGTAGCAGGTACAATCGTAGTCTGTGCAGTGGTAGGTACATCCTCAGATCTCTGTGCACGACTGGCCTCGACTAAGGATCCCATCATGCGACGTAACTCCTGCTTACCTGACTCTAGCCTGTCAATGTGGCCTGGGGAAGGCGGATCAATCTGTCCCTGAGGGGTAGGCACGCCGTCCTGATCGGTCCTCGTCTCGGACGAGCCCGCTCGAATCTCATCTCTGGCGGTAGCCCTTTGAGCCTTCGTAGCCTTCGGCGGCATAGTAGCTGGTATACGAAATAGGATAAGAACTGTGCAATAGTATCATAGGATATAAGGAATCGAAGAAGGAATTACAAGCAATTTATATCCTCAGGTCACTTAGGCGGAGTACCGTATCGTAAGTATGCCGCGGAACATACACACGCTACGTCACTCTGCTTAAGTCACCTACACCATCTACCAAGGGTCATCCTACACTCAGAAAGGCAAAACCTAACGCTCTGATACCAACTTTATCACGACCCGAAAAGTACGGAGCGTGACTGGCACTTAAATTATGAAACGTCTCGAGGCGTACGTAATCTAAGTAAGCCAAAACCCAGAAATCAAAACCAAATAAAGCAGTAGAGTGAAGGAAAACCAATTTATTGAAAGCGATTTTAATCAAATAAGTCACATCAAGCTTTTTTTTAAAAGCAACATCATTTTCCCGAAAATTTCGGCAGAGTCTCCTTTGTAAATACTGGGCCCAAACGGGTACAAAACAAGAATATATGTATAACATGAAATAAGGCATCCCCAAGCGGGAGCTAGCTCTTCGCCAAAGGCGGACTCAAAATCACACACAATATAAATCATCACTGTGCAAAATAAGCGTATAAAGGTATAAAGTAATAAAGCATCATGTCGGCTTAAGTGAGCTCGACCCAGAGAAACAACATAAAATTACAAGTCTTACCGTCTCTTCTCTAAGTCGCTAATACAATAATACATATGGTAGATAGGTAGATGGAGTACACTAGATACAGTACTGATACAAGGTGGAAACAAAATAACCCCGCAACCCACCTACGAACAATGCTGCGATTCCAAGCAAAAGGAGCAAAAGAGGAGGTGCGCCCGCCGCTACTGTACTGACGGGTCGAACCTGAAAAACACTATGGCACAACGAGGGTGAGTTGCCAACTCGTGAATAATAAGTAACATCTAATAAGGCTATCGTAAACATGTACACAATGATGTCACAGCCTGCATATACTAATATGATGCGATGTAATAATATGTATGCAACATGAATGCAATAAACAGCACGAGATTTGAATATGATTAACATGGGAAATCTGTATTCCTATCTTATTAAACTTCTGTGATTTAGCTGTAGTTTCATCAATGAAATCAATATAAATCCGTGTCAAGCATCGACACCAAATATGAATATCTTAATTATCCCGGGCTCCGGCAATCCGTACTGGCCTAAAATATTTGATCTAGGGCTCCGACAATCCGGACTGGCACATATCATCATTACTCAACACTATGTCGGTATCCTCCGCGTCATAAATAACCGGTCGGTAATGCTCCCCTACCGGACTCAACGCCATCATCTTCGACCATCTTGCCCCGGGTACTGCACCGGGTCCACCATGCACCCACAAACGGTTCCTCCTCCTCCTCAAATCGGGTGTATGATACTGCTCAAGCACCGAGAAATCTCATGGTGGACGATATATACATCATATCACGAGAAAACCGCAACTCACAATTTTAAAATGGTAATACGTTTTCAATTCCTTGCGGTTTCTCCAAATCCATAAATCTCATAAATACGGAAATCCTCAAGAAAATCAGAATACATGAATGTCTATGATATTAAGAATATGAAATGTGATACGGAACTAGAAAACTATGCATGAACAATGATGCAATATGATATGTGCATGTGACTAGCAATCCTACGTATCCATCTTGATGAATTAAATATATCAAATGCAGGTTTATTAATCATAATTGGCGCAAGTGATAAGATGCGGATTTAAACAAGTTATAAAGTGCTCGTGGCATAGCAATTACCAAGGCGTGTGTGTCCCCATGAATAGTGCCCGTGCAGCATAAACCAATGGTAATAGTGCGAGTGTCTTATGAGGTACTATCACAGTATATATATATATATATATATATATATATGTTAAATGATGCAATGTAACTGGATGGTTAATTAGGAACTATGCATAAGTATAAGTACTAAATGAAATTCTAACTATCGGGCGTCTTGCGCCATCCAAACGATTCCCCGGTAGATGTGTACATCCACTCAACGGAATGCCTCCGCTAGTCTGATCCAATCACCGCCTTTCCTTTTCGCGCCACGTCTGATGTCTCCGTGACTGATCCTAGAATTTACACAAAGCCACACACATAAGGCTAATATCCTGCAAAATGCGATATCAAGACGATACGAGAAAACTAGCATCGCAAGCTAACGCGTGTGCACTCGAAACACCAAAACGTCTGTGCTAACGTCTGAAACCACCCCAAAACGCCATGATACACAGCAAACACCAATCCCAGACTCGGAACGTACGTGTCGTGCAAGTCTAAAAGTATTAAAAACAAGGTAAATGGTCCCAGATTTTGATACGAGTGGAACTAGGAAAAGTTGCATGTACCAAAGACTTACAATACATAGCAGACACCTACAGCAAAACCCCAGACACCCAGGTCCTTACTCTGGCCGCAATTTGTGGCCATAACCCTTAAATTTGCAGCCATAGAGGGGAAAGGGGGTCTCGTGCTTCGTGCGTGTGATCCTAGTCCCGTAACTATACTCCAGTAATTGCAACTTTTTCCTGAAGCGTCTGGTTTAAAAGCAGAACCCAAAAAGGAAGTAATTCTCAATTAAAACTCTAATTAAACACTAATTTAATACAATATGGTGTTTTAGTGAAATCTTATGAAAATACTTAGATTAATTAACACTAAAAACACTTAATTAAGCTACTCAAGTCATAAAAACCCTAACTTAACCTAATCTCCTCTTAAACCACATAAATAGCACTAAATCCCACTTAAACACTAATTTAAGCTGAAAAAAACTATAAGTTTAGCAAAAAGGTAATTAAGGTTGGCTTTATACCTCAAGATGGTAGAGAAGGGGATTCAAACATACAAGTGCCATGGGAACTTCTCAAGAACCATGCTTGATTGCCAAAAGGGGGAGTTAGTGATGATTTTTGATAGAATTGTGTTAAGCCTGTGGATTTTTTTGATGGACTTGAGGCTTAGAAATGAACAGAAGAAGAAGAGGATGAAGGGGAGGGGACTGCTGTTGAGCCTTGAGGGAGAGAAAGAGAGAGAGTGTGTGAGAGTTTCTCAAAGTCAAAGCCCCATGCCTCATAAATACCCCCATGCCTCAAATTCCCATTTCTTTTTCTTATTCTATTCTTTTGTTTTGTTTTTAAAAAGGGATTTTAGAACCAAGAGGGAAAATAAAATGAAAGACATGTTACAAGATAAATGTTGATTTGTCAAGGTTGCAAGCACAATTTAAACTAGGGAAAAAATTTAGATTAGCGCATAATAATCAAAAATCTAGCTTAGTGAATAATAAATAAATGTTAATTAATAAAGCACAATAAATATGTAATTACATAATTTAACAAATAAAATAGATTTATTCCAGTCGACGTGGAAAATAATTATTAACGAGGTTTTATGAAAAACACGTATTATCGCTAATTAACACGAAATTAACCTAAACGAATTTTCAAGGCGTTACAACTTCTTTGGTGAACCAACTGACACCAATGGATTGTGAGACCGGCCACCACCCCTCGTCGGTGTCTCGACCCGTATACACTAGTATACTCTCGGAGTATCGATGCCCTGTCTCGAAACTCCCACGACTAGGGACACTTTAAGTATGTGCTTATAGACCACCCAACTCTCATGTATATGATCGCCATCATACTGCTGATAGTCAAGCAAGAATCCTATGGGCTCTATCAATATGTAATAGTGATCTGTAATGTCACCTGAAGCATGTACATGATGATAAAAACAAACCAGATAGCATACTATCATCTCGAGTAAGACTGTTCTACTGGTATAGGCCCTCCCTCAATCATTGCAATCACGTGCCTGCAATCCAATAATTGACTTGAGGGCACTATAGCCAACAGTTGTCCGTCCTATGTTGAAAAGCAGAATCCGAACAAGCTTGAGGCAAGGTCAGATCTGTATAAGTTTGTTGGATATCCCAAACATCTGCGAGGAAATATCTTCTACCACACTGAGGAGAAAAAGGTGTTTTGTTTCTGAGCAAGCCACCTTTTTATAAAAGGAATTTCTTGTGAAGAAATTTGTGGTCATGATGTAGATCTGGAAGCAGTTCCAGCTGGACAAACTAAAAGCAGTTCCAGTTGGACAAACTAACAGCTGATGATTTGGTGAAACCAAAGGATTCAATAGTCTCCAACGAACCTCAGCGTCTTCGTGAATCTGGTAGGGTTCATCATCCACTTGAGAGATACTACGGTCTTCTCGGTGACAGTGGGAGCGAGGATTGCATCATAGTAGATGATGGCCCAACTAGGTTCAGGCAGGCCATCACAAGTGGAGACTTTGTGAAACGGCTGGATGCTATGCAATCAAAAATGGAATCCATGTACACCAACAAAGTATGACTTTGGTTGTTGCACCTAAAGGGGTAAAACCCATCGGGAGAAAATGGATCTTGAGAAGATCATTGGTGTAGATGGAAAAGTTGAGACTTTCAAAGCTATACTTAAGTCCATCCGGATTAAAGCAAGCATCAGGGAGTTGGAACATCTGTTTTGATGCGGCAGTCAAAGAGTTTGACTTCATCAAATATTAGTTGTGTGTATGCCCTAGAGGTCATTATTGTAAATGAGATGTATATTATAGTGGATGCTGGGACATATATAGGGAGGACTTTCTTGCTCGACGTGATAGTACGCTATCTGGTTGCTCTTTATCTTAACATGTACACTTACTGTCTCTCTGTTACATGTTGATAAAGCTATTAGGATGTGTACTTGACTTCCAGGATTATGATGCAGATCATACTAGTGGGGCCAGGGTAGTCCATGAGTTCATCCTTCAATATTCCTAATCGTGGGAATATCGATATTCCAGAGTAGACTAGCGTATATCTTCTCGACCCATGTGATGGGCGATGGATGATCCCATATCCATTGGTGTTTGACATCAGAGATGGTATACGGGTGCTCAGTGGAGACTGGGTACACTGAACGGACTCGCCGAGAACTCCTAGATGGTATTATACATCCGTCAGATAGCAGTTCTCTGGTGATACTGGTACATGTTAGTCTGTTGACCCGAGATCGTCATAGAGTCTTGTGTGTCTCCCATTGTGCTTTGATTTCCACCCTACTACGGCTCTACTGAGTTGTGCAAACAGGTGGTTTATGGGTACAGTCCTGAGTCACATGGAGGCAATGAGCGATAGGAGGAGATTCGTCTCTCCCGGTATTGGGGGTTGATGTTGCGCTATGCTCGATTGGTCATAACTGAAATCCCTGGCCAGGGTAGATGAGATTTACTGGTAAGTGTTATCAGTAGTTTCTCGCTTGTTATAGACCTTACATCGGCATGACTTATCAAGCTACCGGGGTCTGACGTTTACCACCCCTAGACGAGATATGCGACATATCAGACGAACAGACCGGACTGTGTGGTAGTGTTACTGATTGGATTTGCGGGAGTATGAGCAGGCTTGCTTGTTGATCTTCTGATCGCTCAATACCCGGATGGCCGTTACGTTTAGCACGCATCTTGTGGCTTGTGGGTGTTTGATATGATCATCACCCACTGCCGGCGTATTGACTAGTCTTTAGAGTCCTACACAGAGGTTTCCTGGCTCAGGAGAAATGGAGTAGGACCACATATGAGATATGTGCGGGACCGATATTAATACGCGTATGTCATACCGTATTCTATTCTCGCGATTTGTATCATCGGTCGGTTATATGTGATGTAGCCGGGTTATCGAATCAAGTGTTGATTCGATAAATTGATACACATGATATTAGTCGGTTATATATGATATAGCCGGATTATTAAATCAAGTGTTGATTTAATAATCTAATGTATAATTATATATTTGATATATTAATTTACATTGACTAGTATTAGCTCACTTAAGATTGCTTTTCTCACTTGATTATGTATTAAGTATATATGTGATATATACTTGTGTACATGTTTGTGTCATGCATGATGATACATGCAAACTTCGGTGTGTGTATAACTTACACCATGCTTATTATAATTTAGGGTTTTATTTGTTCTAAGTAAATCAAAATGACATGGATTTTGTCATGGCTTGAAAGCTTCATGAAGCTTGTAGACCATTGACCAAAGTCTACTCATTTTGTTTTACTTAAGATATTTTAAACCTAACCATTATGATAAAACCATGGTTTAGTCTCTACAATGGTTAGTATATGACACTAACTCACCCATGGTTGCATAATGAAAAAAATTAATTCACCACTTGATTTATTCTTGAGTTCTTCTTTTTCTTCTTCTTCTTCATCTAAACCCAAAAGCTTTCCAGGTTTTTGGTAAATGGTGAAAATGAGTGAGAAAATAAAATCTAAAGTGAGCCCACTTCTTACTTCATCATCCTATACACTTGCTTGGCTATTATAGAGTGTTCTCTTCACAAAGTTCTTGACCTAGTGAAGAGGTAACTTGGGTTTTGAGTCTCCTTGACGTAGATCATCTTCGGCCTCGAGATTCGAGCACGGTTGTTCATTTCTTCAAGGGAACCCATACTAGAGTTCAGGAGATCAACGATCGCAGCAAAGGGACTTCTACACGGAGCTTTAGAAGTGAAGGACCGGTCTACAAAGGTTGTATTCCTTGTTCACTTCTCTTGTAATGTTGATTACAAAGTTTTGTTACCCTAGTTTTCTAGTTAGATTCCTAGGTTGTTTGTTTAGCACCTCCCTAAATTTTTGTTGTGGCGTGTTTGATGCTTGCAAAACCTAGGCTTGGTGCTAATGAAACCTTACATTGGTATCAGAGCCAAACTAGAAACCTAGACAATGTTAGATGTAATACGAAACTGAAACAAATCCGAAAAACGATTTCTGAAACCCTGCAGTTTTTGCTCTCTGTCGAAATTTTAGAGGTCTGAAAAAAATTTCAAACAACTGCAGAAGCATGTATATGATACAAAGAGTGCATAGAACAAATTTGAAACCCATTGCTCGAAAATGACCCGAGCACCATACCCCCTTGGCCGGACACTTTGCCTTGGTTCTGGCTCGAATTTGTTCTGTGCTCTAGTGTTTAGATTGTGGGGTTTCAGGTATTGTTTGTTTAGCCAAAAATTGCATGTGATGTAAATTTTGATATAGGACTAAAACATAGTGTTTCGTAGTCGTATAATTTAACATTGTAATAGTAACCTAAGCTATGTTTAACAGTTCGAACAAACTTCAAACATCATCTCATGACCCCCTCTGAAATTTTTCAAGAGTTGGAATTTTCTAAGTTAAGTGTATTCAATGGTCGTGCAAGTAACTCTATGGACCCTCTAAAAGAACAAAAACCTTAACTCGATTCTATGCCCTCAGAACCACGAACGAACCCTAGGGTTTGCCGTAGTTCTGCGGTGTCATAGGTGAGGCGTTGGTTTAACCCTTCTATGGTTGGATCATAGGTACTGTGGCACGTTTTGGATATTGTAACTTTGCTCAAGTGTTGAGCTTTTTTTGGAGTTGTGGGGGTTTATTGATTCGATCGAAATGTTTAACATCGTCTAGTTGATTGTGATACAATATTTGGAATCCATAATAATTAGTTATGAGATAACTACTTTGAATTTTATAAATCTAGCACTTTAGTCTCAGTTGATCGGTCGCCACGGAATTTTGATATGGATCAAAAGTCCGTCGCAATCACGTAGCGTACGCGGATACTCACTGGGTAAACTTACTAGATAGCCACACCCCATAGCCCCGACCAAGTGACTGTAGGAGAACCGCGTTGCCAAAACTGTAGGGTTCCTAGGCACTCTTGTGAAGGTTCATAAGGCATCAAACATGCCCGGATAAAAATTTAGACGTGCCGAACAAGCCAAAGCCGGGATATTTGCCAGATTATTAGGGTTAAGCATGCAAGATAATATCTTTTTATCTAAGTGTGAGGGATTACAACCTTTGTAGTCCGCTCCTTCGCTTCACAAGCTCCGAGTAGAAGTCCCTTCGCCGCGATCCACGGTCTCCCGGAATCAAGAGAGGCTCCACGACTCGAACGATCCATGCTTTCTTGAAGTGTTCCAAATCTCCGATGATCTACGTCGAAGTTCCAATAACTCAAGCTTTCTCACTCTAAAGAGATGAACACACTAATCTCATGGGCTAGATGAGATGAGGATGAAGGAGTAGTATTTATGCTTTCTTTTTAAATCATTTTCTCATAATTTATCATCACAAAATGAATTTTCTAGTGAGCTCAAAATCAAGAGAGAAGAAGATGATAATGGAAAAGGATAATCATAAAAATCCTTTTGTGATGAATAGAAATAAAAGTATATGATTGATGTATCAACCATGGTCAAGGATGAGTGGCTAATAATGTGTAGAGAATAAACTAGAGTTAGGATTTGGTTGGGTTAGATAATGTGTCATCAACAAATATCTTAACCATGACAAAAGAAATTGCTTCTAGAAGGTGCATGAAGCAACTAACCCTAATCAAACCCTAACCTTATTTAATCATCCTTAAACATGTTTAACAATAAATCATATCATGTCACAATAATATATATCACATATATATTATATATTTGCAACAAAAGAAAATAATACAATTGACATATATCGCATATATATCAATGTATCATCCAGTGAGAAAATGAAATAATAAAGCGAGCCAATATTAGATAATGTAATACAATATATCATATATATTATTATACATTAAATCATCGAATCAACACTTGATCCGACGATCCGGCTATATCGAATATTACCGACTAATATATCATGTACCGATTCATCGAATCAACACTTGATCCGATGACCCGGTTCATATCTAAATATCGCGAGAATATAATACGGTATCGCATATCGCATTATTCTCGGTCCTGCACATATCACATATGTTCCTCTACTCCATTTCGCCTGAGCCAAGAAACCTCTGTGTAGGACTCTAAAGAATCGTCAATACGCCGGTAGCAGGTGATGATCATATCAAACACCCACAAGCTGCAAGCGGTCAGCTAAACGTAACAGCCGCCCAGGTATTGAGCGATCAGAAGATCAACAAGCTAGCCTGTGCGTTCTCCTGTGAATCCAATCAGTAACACTCCCGTACAGTCCGGTCTGTTCGTCTGATATGTCGCATATCAAGTCTAGGGGTGGTAAACGTCAGACCCCAATAACCGATAAGTCGTGTCGATGTATGGCTCATAACGGGTCGAGAAACTACTAGTAACACTTACCAGTAAATCTCTATATCAGCCCTGGCCAGGGACTTCCAGTTATAGCCAATCGAACACAGCACAACATCAACTCCCTATACCGGGAGAGACGAATCCCCTCCTAACGCTCATTGCCGCCATGTGATTCAAGACTGTACCCAAAAGCCACCGTTTTGCACGCCCTCTTGGACGTGGTAAGGTGGAAATCAAAGCACAGTGGGAATCACACAAGACTCTATGACGATCTCGGGTCTACAGACTACCCTATACCAGTGTCACCAGAGAACTGCCATCTGACGTGTGGTATATCACCATCTGGGAGTTCTCGGCGAGTCCGTCCAGTGTACCCAGTCTCCACTGAGCACCCGTACACCATCTCTGATGTCAAAACACCGATGGATATGGGATCATCCATCACCCATCATATGGGTCAAGATGCGTATACGCTAGTCTACTCTGGTGTATCGATGCCCTGTCTCGATATACCCTCGACTAGGAATAGTTATAGGATGTACTCATCGACTAACATGGCCCCACTAGTATGATCTCATCATAGTCCCAGTAGTCGAGTACAGATCCTAAGGACTTTATCAACATGTGAGAGAAAAACAGTAAACCAATACAAGTCAACATGTTAAGATAAAGTGAAACCAAATAGCATACTGTTATGACGAGCAAGAAAGTCCTCTCTATATATATCCAAGCATCCATTATAATATACATCATATGTACAACAATGGCCTCTAGGCCATATACATAACTAACAATCTCCCACTTGCACTAAGGCCAGCTGCTGTAGCATCTCATACCTAGCATCCCGAATAATCTCTCAAACTATATCTGGGGAATAGCCTTCGTGAATGGATCCGCAGTGTTATCCTTTGTATCTACTCTCCGGACCTCGATCTCCCGGCGATCAACTATCTCCCTGATCAGGTGATACCGCCTCAGAATATGTCTGGACTTTTGATGGGACCTGGGTTCCTTGGCCAAAGCCACAGCTCCATTGTTATCGCAATACAGAGGTATTGGATGCTCAATGGATGGAACCACATCAAGTTCACTAATGAACTTCTTTATCCAGACAGCCTCCTTGGCAGCATCGTTGGCAGCGATGTATTCAGCCTCCATCGTCGAGTCTGCAACGGTATCCTGTTTGGAACTCTTCCAACATACCGCCCCTCCATTGAGGGTAAAGACAAAACCCGAGTGCGACTTAGAGTCGTCCTTATCACTTTGGAAGCTGGAATCGGTAAAGGACTCCACCTGGAGTTCTCCGTTACCATACACCAAGAACATCTCCTTAGTTCTTCGTAAGTACTTGAGAATGTTCTTCACAGCTGTCCAGTGACTCTCTCCAGGATCTGCTTGATACCGGCTCACTACACTTAGTGAGTATGCTACATCAGGTCTGGTACATAGCATCGCATACATGATAGAGCCTGCTGCCGAAGCATAGGGTATCCCTTGCATGCGAGCTCTCTCCAAATCAGTCTTGGGAGACATCTCTTTGGAGAGAGTGAGTCCAGAGATCGTGGGTTGGTTCCCACGCTTGGATTCTTCCATACTAAACCTCTTTAGTATGGTGTCAATGTACCTAGATTGGGACAATCCCAATATCCGTTTAGATCTATCTCTATAGATCATGATTCCCAATATGCAGGAGGCATCACCTAGATCTTTCATTGAGAATCTCTGTGATAAGAAGAGCTTGACTGATTGCAGCATAGGAATATCATTTCCTATCAAGAGTATGCCATCCACGTACAATACGAGGAAGACAACCTTACCCTCTGCTACCTTTTTATAGATACAAGGTTCATCTATATTTTTGATGAAGTCAAACTCTTTGACTACAACATCAAAACAGATGTTCCAACTCCGCGATGCTTGCTTTAACCCATAAATGGATTTAAGCAGCTTGCACACCTTTCCGCTGCTCCCACTATCTACGAAGCCCTCTGGCTGAGTCATGTACACGCTCTCTTCTAAATCACCGTTTAGAAAGGCGGTCTTAACATCCATTTGCCAGATTTCGTAGTCATGGTATGCAGCAATGGCAAGTAAGATCCGGATGGACTTAAGCATAGCCACTGGAGAAAAGGTTTCGTCATAATCCACACCTGGTCTTTGACGAAAACCCTTTGCTACAAGTCTAGCTTTGAAAGTCTCAACTTTTCCATCTACACCAAATTTCTTTTTAAAGATCCACTTGCTCCCAATGGGTTTTACCCCTTCAGGAGCATTTTCCAAAGTCCATACTTTGTTGGTGTACATGGATTCCATCTCAGATCGCATTGCATCCAGCCAATTCACAGAGTCACCACTCGTGATGGCCTGCTCGAAACTAGTCGGTTCATCATCATCCATGATGCAGTCCTCGCTTCCACCATCAATAAGAAAACCATAGTATCTCTCAGGTGGACGAGAAACCCTGCTAGATCGGCGGAGAGGATGGGGTTCGTCGGGTACTACTGAATCCTCTGGTTCCACTAAATCTTCAGTTGCAGTTTGTGTTGCTGGAACTTCTTCCAGTTCTACCTCAGAGCCACTAATCTCTTTTGCAAGAAATTCCTTTTCTAAAAAGGTGGCATGTTGAGCAATAAACACTTTTTGCTCCTCACTGTGATAGAAAAAATATCCATAAGAATTCTTTGGATATCTTACAAACTTGCAAAGAACTGACCGTGCCTCGAGTTTGTCCGGATTTTGCCTTTTGACATAGGCCGGACAACCCCATATCTTAACTCGTTTAAGATACGGTCTCTTCCCACTCCATATCTCATATGGTGTGGTAGGTATAGATTTAGTTGGAACTTGATTCAATAGGTATGCTGATGTCTCAAGCGCATACCCCCAGAAGGAAATAGGTAACTCAGCTGTACTCATCATCGAGCGCACCATATCTAATAGGGTGCGATTCCTCCGCTCAGATACACCGTTGTGCTGTGGTGTATAAGGAGGAGTAAGCTGAGAGAGAATCCCATTCTCTTTTAGATAATCTAGGAACTCATTGCTTAAGTATTCACCTCCTCGATTAGATCGAAGAATCTTAATACTTTTTCCCGTTTGATTCTCTACTTCGTGCTTATATTCTCTGAATTTCTCAAAAGCTTCAGACTTGTGTTTCATCAGGAACACATGTCCGAATCTAGAGAGATCGTCAGTGAATGTAATGAAGTAGGAAGAACCGTTCCTAGCATGTGTAGACATGGGACCGCATACATCACTATGTATTAGTCCTAAGAGTTCAGTAACTCTTTCTCCGTGTCCACTAAACGGAGCTTTGGTCATTTTTCCTTTGAGACATGAATGGCAAGTATCATAAGATGATAATTCGAACGGATTCAAATAACCATCCTTATGTAACTTAGCCAGTCGTGTCGCATTGATATGACCAAGTCTACAATGCCACAAGAAGGATTCGTTCATTTCTGAACTTTTCCTCTTGTGTGTGTTTTGTATATTGAGGACTGTATTCTGATTTAGAATGAATATGCCATTATGTAACGAGCCTGATGCAATCAACTTTTGATCTAGGAATATGTTCATAACATTATCCTGTACTACAAAATTATATCCTTCTTTACTTAATAAAAAAACTGATATAATGTTGCACATCATGTTCGGTATATAATAGCACTCATTTAGAATCAGTGTATTACGACTTGGTAATACAAGGTGATATTCGCCAACTGCTTTGGCTGCAACATTTGCACCGTTCCCTACTTGAACGGAATGATCATCTTTTCCCAGTCTCTAACTTTACGTAGCCCATGTAACTGTTTACATATGTGGGATCCTGATCCGGTATCTAATACCCAGGACGTAGGGTGAACTGAGAAACAGTTCTCAATAACTAACACACCTGAAGAAGATGCATCAACATGCATGTTCTTTTGGGCGGCTTGAGAATCCAGATATTCTCCTGTTTCCTGTTCAGTCTTATAACTCTTATAAGAAAGAACGGGTTCAACGTTCCCTCGCTCAGTACAATAATCGGGTTTAGTCAATACATCAATATTATTATCTTGATTATGGCCTGACATGGTCGCTACCTGGAGAGAGAGAGAAGAAAACACTTTAGCGTATGCTCTTGCAAGATTAGATTGGTTATTATCTTATCTAATCAGGATGTCTCCCACTGTTTTTATCAAATCTACCTTCAAACCCTAAAAGGTAAGATTAGCCGGGATTAATTACACCCTACAATTTCGTCAATCTTTCAGCCAGATCAGTGTCGGTACTTTGAGGGAGGTTTCCCGTGCTTTCGCACGGACCTAATTAAAGTAAACCTCGTTTTTCCAGAGGCGTAACCCCGTTAACACTTTTCTAGACACCTACTTGAATGACTAATTGTCCTGTGTAAAACTCTCCCAGGAGTAACACTTACTCGCGGTGGGTATCGGGATCCAACTATCTCATAGAAGGTATGCAATCTCATTGCAAAATTCAACACTTGAAATTCCCGATAATATTTTGCCCCTAGCGATCTATGACCTTGACAAGGTCAACAAACCATAAATCGCAAGTCAAGTTCAACCCGTCATTTCCTGATTGAATTAAACCCACCCGCATGACCCTTGACAAGGTCAACAAGGCCGTACGAATACCCTAATCCAATCACATCTCATGTTTTAGCAGATAAACACTAATTAGCTACCGTACACTGTACCTTGACAAGGTCAACAAACACAGCACGAATACTAAGTAGGATTTATCTGAAATGACGGAGAGCTACGACAGGTTTTTTTTCAGAAAACCTATTGCGTAATGAACTTGATATCGTCATAG
The DNA here is from genome assembly GCA_030015575.1 of Agapanthus africanus. NCBI lineage: Eukaryota > Viridiplantae > Streptophyta > Magnoliopsida > Asparagales > Amaryllidaceae > Agapanthus > Agapanthus africanus. The sequence goes on from JASDDO010000012.1 coordinate 151,881,703, forward strand.
AATCGAGTAGTTTTTGAAAAAGGAGTGTTTTTGAGGTTTTTCTTAGTTTCGCTAAAGGGGTCACTTCCGGTGAAGGGATCGTCGGCCCTTTCCTCATCGAATAAGGTGCAGGATATATCATATATACCGCTGTGCAAAGCAAAACTCTAAAAGCAATCAAAAGACAAACCGAGTTTTGTAGCATCTGCCAGTTTCGCTAAAGAGGTCACTCCCGGTGAAGGGATCGTCGTTTCTTTCCCCATCGAATAAGGTGCAGGATATATCATATATATCACTGTGCAAAGCAAAACTGTAGCTACCCTTTTTATAAAGTTTTGATTCTACAACATCTTTAGGTTTCTTTTCTTTTTATTAATCTTATTAATAAAAATCCCATCAGCTTATGCTTCCTAAGCATCACAGAAGAAACGAAAGCAGTAATATTTATATATCAGCATATATATATATAGTATAAGCATTCGTCTCAGGCAGTAATATGATCTCATCACAGAACATTGCAGCAGAAGAACATATATGAAATATTGGATATACTAGGACGTCCGTGTTTTCAATACGAGCCTGTATAAAATACAGATTCCACGGTCGCGACGAATAGCCAAACCCACATCCCAAGACCCCTACGAGAGCGGCAAGTAACACTGCCAATTCTAGGGTTAGGAGACCCGGTCTCGACTCCTCGAGATGGCCTCCCACTGGACCCTAGAACCCGGTTACTTGTGCTCCCCTCCTTGGGTCTACCTAATGCGGAAAAGTAAATAATATACACTGGTGACATCAACCTCAACCTGGAAGTGCCCCAAACACAAGAATATTACATTACAAATGAATTTTACATGAATGAAAACAAAAACCCTCATCTCACATAAAACCCCCGGCTATTCAGAACACGACGATCCAATATAACATATCACAGCAACACATAATATCACATATCATCAACGTAAGTAAATATGCGCATCCCAATTGTCGTTGACATATAGCAACGAAACCGACGATATTACATATTACACTTACGGTCACAGAAAAGAAAGTGTAAAACTACAACATTTGGAATTCACAATCACTTTAGACATCATAAATCCGAAATATCACATACTCCGCATTTCATGCCTACTTCTATGAATTCCACATATTGTATCACATTCCAGATAAACAGACAGGATTAAACTTTTCGAACAGATAATCAAATACCCAAAATTTCCTAAAGTGCTCAACACTTGAGCGGGGTTTAAATAATCCCAGAATATGTCACAGTATCGGTGATCCAGCCGTAGAAGGGTCAAGCCAACGCCTCACATGTGGCACGCCGTACTGCCCCAAACCCGAAGGTTCAAAAGGCAGTTCAAGACGGTCACATAATCGAGTTAAGGTTTGTTGTCTTCTAGAGGGTCCACCGCATAACTTGTACAATTTTTCCGAAAGATTTAAACCCGATAAAAATTCAACACTGGAAAGTTTTACGTGCCGGGAAAAAGTGAGTTAATGATATCCGTTCGAACTTTTTAACAATTTCTAAATATCTGGAAAAAAATAACGAATTTAAATTTTCCGATCGAATCTACGATTACAAAAGAAACCCCAGAATACTCAACACTCGAGTCAGAATAAAAATACCCATAAAATAGATACCAGAAACATATGAATTAATGTGCAAAAATAATGCCCTGATCCTTTTAAACTGCCGCGGATCCGCGGCCCAAGCGAGGTACGGCCGCGGTTCCGCGGCGGTTTGTACGGATCAGTGGCTCGAAATTCACAGTAATTCTTATGTTTATCTGCTGTATTTTTCAGGTATTTTTAATTCAGAAAAAACCCAGATTTTAAAAAATTTCCAGAGAGGGGGTTATTTTCGTCGGTTCGGGTTCGATCGGAGTTTTAACTTCGTAAACACGACGCCTAATGCTCTAGCTAGGCTCTGATACCACTGTAGGGTTCCTAGGCACTCTTGTGAAGGTTCATAAGGCATCAAACATGCCCGGATAAAAATTTAGACGTGCCGAACAAGCCAAAGCCGGGATCTTTGCTAGATTATTAGGGTTAAGCATGCAAGATAATATCTTTTTATCTAAGTGTGAGGGATTACAACCTTTGTAGTCCGCTCCTTCGCTTCACAAGCTCCGAGTAGAAGTCCCTTCGCCGCGATCCATGATCTCCCGGACTCAAGAGAGGCTCCACGACTCGAACGATCCATGCTTGCTTGAAGTGTTCCAAATCTCCGATGATCTACGTCGAAGTTCCAATAACTCAAGCTTTCTCACTCTAAAGAGATGAACACACTAATCTCATGGGCTAGATGAGATGAGGATGAAGGAGTAGTATTTATGCTTTCTTTTTAAATCATTTTCTCATAATTTATCATCACAAAATGAATTTTCTAGTGATCTCAAAATCAAGAGAGAAGAAGATGATAATGGAAAAGGATAATCATAAAAATCCTTTTGTGATGAATAGAAATAAAAGTATATGATTGATGTATCAACCATGGTCAAGGATGAGTGGCTAATAATGTGTAGAGAATAAACTAGAGTTAGGATTTGGTTGGGTTAGATAATGTGTCATCAACAAATATCTTAACCATGACAAAAGAAATTGCTTCTAGAAGGTGCATGAAGCAACTAACCCTAATCAAACCCTAACCTCATTTAATCATCCTTAAACATGTTTAACAATAAATCATATCATGTCACAATAATATATATCACATATATATTATATATTTGCAACAAAAGAAAATAATACAATTGACATATATCGCATATATATCAATGTATCATCCAGTGAGAAAATGAAATAATAAAGCGAGCCAATATTAGATAATGTAATACAATATATCATATATATTATTATTCATTAAATCATCGAATCAACACTTGATCCGACGATCCGGCTATATCGAATATTACCGACTAATATATCATGTACCGATTCATCGAATCAACACTTGATCCGATGACACGGTTCATATCTAAATATCGCGAGAATATAATACGGTATCGCATATCGCATTATTCTCGGTCCTGCACATATCACATATGTTCCTCTACTCCATTTCGCCTGAGCCAAGAAACCTCTGTGTAGGACTCTAAAGAATCGTCAATACGCCGGTAGCAGGTGATGATCATATCAAACACCCACAAGCTGCAAGCGGTCAGCTAAACGTAACAGCCACCCAGGTATTGAGCGATCAGAAGATCAACAAGCTAGCCTGTGCGTTCTCCTGTGAATCCAATCAGTAACACTCCCGTACAGTCCGGTCTGTTCATCTGATATATCGCATATCAAGTCTAGGGGTGGTAAACGTCAGACCCCAATAACCGATAAGTCGTGTCGATGTATGGCTCATAACGGGTCGAGAAACTACTAGTAACACTTACCAGTAAATCTCTATATCAGCCCTGGCCAGGGACTTCCAGTTATAGCCAATCGAACACAGCACAACATCAACTCCCTATACCGGGAGAGACGAATCCCCTCCTATCGCTCATTGCCTCCATGTGATTCAAGACTGTACCCAAAAGCCACCGTTTTGCACGCCCTCTTGGACGTGGTAAGGTGGAAATCAAAGCACAGTGGGAATCACACAAGACTCTATGACGATCTCGGGTCTACAGACTACCCTATACCAGTGTCACCAGAGAACTGCCATCTGACATGTGGTATATCACCATCTGGGAGTTCTCGGCGAGTCCGTCCAATGTACCCAGTCTCCACTGAGCACCCGTACACCATCTCTGATGTCAAAACACCGATGGATATGGGATCATCCATCGCCCATCATATGGGTCAAGATGCGTATACGCTAGTCTACTCTGGTGTATCGATGCCCTGTCTCGATATATCCTCGACTAGGAACAGTTATAGGATGTACTCATCAACTACCATGGCCCCACTAGTATGATCTCATCATAGTCCCAGTAGTTGAGTACAGATCCTAAGGGCTTTATCAACATGTGAGAGAAAAACAGTAAACCAATACAAGTCAACATGTTAAGATAAAGTGAAACCAAATAGCATACTATCATGACGAGCAAGAAAGTCCTCTCTATATATATCCAAGCATCCATTATAATATACATCATATGTACAACAATGGCCTCTAGGGCATATACATAACTAACAAAAAGCATCCGTTCGGGTGCTCGCAGCCGTGGTGTTCCGCCTAAGTGCACATCGTCGACGGCATTCGTGGGTGCGGCCGTCTACGAAAGTTTTCCGATGAGCATTCGATCAGGTTATCGGGAATCTTGTTGAATTACCCGAATGGTTATTGAAAAGTGTTTTCAATATTGAGACTAAAATGTGGGGTTTATAATTGTTAGGCATGCGATGTCTACGGAATTCATTTGGTTAGGCATGTGATGTCTAGGGTGGTTGCGTATTCCAATTGTTGTAGTTTTCATTTTCTTTTCTGCGACCGTAAGTGTAATATGTGGTGTATCGCCGGTTTCGTTGCTATACGTCAACGACAATTGGGATACGCATATTTACTTACATTGATGACATATGATGTTATGTGTTGCTGTGATATGTTATATTGGATCGTCGTTTTTGAATGGCCGGGGGGTTTTATGTGAGATGAGAGTTTTTCATTTTCATTCATGTAAAAACTTGTATGTAATATTCTTTTATTGGGGCACTTCCGGGTTGAGGAAGATGTCACCGTTGATGTATATTATTTACTTTTCCGCATTAGGATAGACCCAAGGAGGGGAGCACAAGTAACCGGGTTCTAGAGTCCAGTGGGAGACCATCTCGAGGAGTCGAGACCGGGTCTCCTAACTCTAGAATTGGTAGGGTTGCTTGCCACTCTCGTAGGGGTCTAGGGATGTGGGTTTGGCTACTCATCACGACAGTGGAATCCGTGTTTTATACATGGTTAATATAAAACCCGGAAATCCTAGTATATCCAATATTTCATATGTTGTTTTCTGCTGCGATATCTGTGATGTGATTATTTGATATGTTGAGATAGATACTGTATATAGTATATGCGATATATTATATAGACGTTGCTTATGTTTTTCACCCGCGCTTTCCCTGTGTTCATACCAGAATATTGCATTTTATTACCACCCATTCATTATCTATTTTTTGTATTTATCGGTACTATTAACAAGTGTCTGCTCAGTATTACAGATTACAGGTATCCGTGACAAAATACTGGAAATACACATAAAATCACGGTTATTACAGTTGTGAGCTGACACTGCAACCAGAACCGCAAACCGACCGATAATTCTTGGGTTTCTTTGTGCAACATGCTTGTGTACACACTTTTCTATCTAAATGGACCAACACAAAACAAGTTGTACACAAGTTGCACTAGGACCTAGTAGGGGCTGCCATGAATCATGGCACAAGTGGGCATGGTGTGATGTGCATTAATGGTGCAATAAATGCATAAAGTTTGGATGTGATGTGTGGCATCTAGTTTCTCTCCATTTCTCTGCACACAAACCAAGGTACTTTAGACCAAGCAAACATTACCAGAGTGCTATTGGAGTGCACACAAGCCTACACTGCAAGCACGAGCCCATGTGCTCGGATTTGACCCGAGCACATTACCTCCCAAACCGAGGTTGCCGACCCCCCTGCTCCCTAAAGTTGCCATCTTTCTGTGGACCCTTCCATGCTGCCACGTAGCCCTATTTTTATTGTTTATTTTCTTTTATTTTGTGCCTATATATAGCAGGCAGTGGGCAAGTCTCACATAGTCTAACTTTTGTCCAAGTTTTACACATTTGTTCTTATTTTCTTTTATCTTTTCTTGTACATAGCTAATCCCCCTTGAGCTCTCTACCTTAACTTGATCTTGCAACCTCTTTATTGAGCTTGCAAGTTTAAGCTTTGGTCATTGATCTCAAGGGGTTGTATCATTCTTGAAGTTGAATAAAGCCTTCTCTCTTTTGTGCTTCATTTCACATGAGTTCTTTACCATTCTCTTGATCTTGCAACCACTTGATTGAGCTTGCAAGTTTAAGGGTTGGTTATTGATCCCATGGCTTGTCTCGAGTTGTACGGTTCCTAGTTGTTTATTTCTTGCATTTACTTAGTTGTCTTTTATTACTTGCTTTTACTTACTTGCATCTTTATTATCATGTCATTTAATTACTTGCTTGTAATCTTTTCCTTTCTTCTCTTTTCTCTTTTCTTTTGCTCTTTTTGTTGTTGTTAATATGGTGTTGTGAATATTGTTGTTAGGAAAAGAAAAGATATTGTAAGTTAAAGTTTCGTTCCTCATATCCTTTTCCCGTATTTTTCATTTGAAACTCCGCCCAAACCTTACGCAAGCGCTCCGTTAGGCACCCTACCCTACCAAGGTAACGGTGATCCCTAACTGCGACCGGTTGCGTTTGGATTGGCCGGAGGCGAAAGCAAGAGACAAGAACGGATGGATAAGGGTTAATAAGCCGGATTCCACGAATACCGTGCTTAAGCACCCTAATCCACGTTATTGATGTAGGGTTCCTAGGCACACTAATAAAGTCTCACAAGTGATCAAACATGGCCAATTAATATTTTACAAGTGCCGAGAAACCCTAATACGGATCGTTAACTAGAAATATAGGCGAAGCGATGCAAATAAACAACTTTATCTAAAAGGAAAGAGGCTACAACCTTTGTAGATCTGGTCCTCCACCTCCTAGGCTCCGTGATGACGTCCCTCCGCTGTCCAAATCGAATCTTGGACTCTTGCATCGGCTTCATCGGAGAAATGGGTGAGCTAGGTCGTCGACTTCGATGCCGAAGATGATCTACGTCGAGGCATCACAAGATCAAGCTCCCACTTCACCAAGTCATGAAACTTGTGAAGAAAACACCCTATACTACTTGGCAAGAGGTAGAGGATGAAGAAATAGGAAGTGGGTTCACTTTGGAATTGGATTTCTCACTCATTTTCAAGAGTTGCCATTGTTGGTAGCAAGCTTCTTCATCTTTGAAGATGAAGAAGAAGAAGAAAAAGAATTATGATAAGTTATTTTCCAAATGAATACTTATCATATACTAACCATGGTCAAGTGTAGAGAGTAAACTAGGGTTAGGTGAATGGTTAGGGTTAAGGCTAAGAAACAAAATGGTCAATGCTTCAAAGCTTCATGAAGCTTCAAAGAAAAAACAAAAGTAGCCACCCTTTTGTTTCTTGCCAAAATAATAAATAAATAAATAAAAAGAATAACTAAATAAGATCAAAACCCTAACCATTATATATAACCATGGTTTAATCTTTACACAAACTCAAGTTAGCAAGTATCATCAAACATGATACAAACAAGTGCACAAAAATATATCACATATCCAATGTGCATATGAAGTGAGAAGATCCATTTAAAGTGAACCAATACTAGTTAATGCAAAGTAATATATCAAATATATAATTATGCATTAAATCATTAAATCAACACTTGATTCAATGATCCGGTCATGTCGCATATAACCGACTAGTATCCAATGTATCGGCTTATCGAATCAATCTTCGATTCGATAACTAGGTTATATCACATACAACCAATCGATACATTCATCGCGAGAATGGAATACGGTATCACATACACGCATTATTCTCGGTCCCGCACATATCTCATACGCGCTCCTATTTCGTTTCGCTTGAGCCAGGAAACCTCTGTGTAGGACTCTAAAGACTCGTCAATACGCCGGCAGCAGGTGATGATCATATCAAACACCCACAAGCCGCAAGCGGTCTGCTAAACGTAACGGCCACCCGGGTATTGAGCGATCAGAAGATCGACGAGCAAGCCCGCTCACACTCCTGTGAATCCAACCAGTAACACTTACCGTATAGTCCGGTCTGTTCGTTTGATATGTCGCATATCTCGCCTAGGGGCGGTAAACGTCAGACCCCAATAGCTCGATAAGTCATGCCGACGTAAGGTCTATAACATTCGTGAAACTACTGATAACTCTTACCAGTATATCACTGCAACCCTGGCCAGGGATTTCCTGTTATGGCCAGTCGAGCATAGCACAACATCAACCCCCAATACCGGGAGAGACGAATCCCCTCCTATCGCTCATTGCCTCTATGTGAATCGGGACTGTACCCAAAAACCACCTGTTTGCACGACTCAGTAGAGCCGTGGTAGGGTGGAAATCAAAGCACAGTGGGAGACACACAAGACTCTATGACGATCTCGGGTCAACAGACTAAGCTGTACCAGTGTCACCAGAGAACTGCCATCTGACGTGAGGTATAATACCATCTGGGAGTTCTCAGCAAGTCTGTTCAGTGTACCCAGTCTCCACTGAGCACCCGCATACCATCTCCGATGTCAAACACCAATGGATATGGGATCATCCATCGCCCATCACATGGGTCGAGAAGATATACGCTAGTCTACTCTGGAATATCGATGCCCCGTCTCGATATTCCCACGACTAGGAACAATGAAGGATGTACTCATTGACTACCCAGGCCCCACTAGTATGATCTGCATCATAGTCCTGGAAGTCGAGTACACATCCTAAAGGGCTTTATCAACATGTAATCAGAGAGACAGAAAGTATACATGTTAAGATAAAGAGCAACCAGATAGCGTACTATCATGTCGAGCAAGAAATTCCTACCTATATATGTCCCAGCATCCACTATAATATACATCCTATGTACAGTAATGGCCTCTAGGGCATACATATAACTAACAATTGCCGATTGCTCTAGCTTCATTTGCTATGTTCGGCTCAAAGGACTTGAATACGGAATTCTTTAGCTTACACTATCCTATCTAATCCTAACAATTGTTTACTTTGCATATATACACATAGGGTAGATACGAACTTTCCGCCCTTGCCCATTAACTTGTAACGATAAGAACCTTAAAACGCTATGTCTCCCTGTGGATCGACTCGTGCTCAACTGGCTAGCTGCAAAGCAACACCATCCTGATCGCGGTTAAACTTTAGAAATTTAAAAATCCGACACGCTTTTGGCGTGCGATCAAATGGCTTCATTGCCGGGGAGACGGTAACGTTTTTATTTTTGTTATTTAGGGTTAATCTTGTTAATATTAATCTATACAACTAACCCTATTTTCAAAATCAACTAAAAATCTCAAAATTTTCAAAACCAAACAAAAAACTAACATTCTTAACTCATTTTGCTCTCTGGATTTTGTACCTGCAAGCACTCTGGATCTGAAATGAAAAGATAAACAATACTAGTGTGGCATTAGTGGAACACTGAGACTACTGTTGAAATTTGGAGCCCATTCTCCACAAGAAATCCGGCGACACACCCCTTGAATCCGGCGTCGCCGGCCGTAACCCCTTCCTTCTGCCTCTAATTTTTTTCTATGTGCTCCATTGTTCTATTTTTGCCCCATTTTTATTGTTTGTTTTTTACAATATTTAGTGTGCAGGTATTTGGGCATTCGTATCGCTTTTCGGCACTAATATCCATTTTTCCGACAATTGTAGATTTTGCGGATTTGCGAACTGCGATTGCGGGGAGCAAAGTGTGCATTCAAGGCTAAGGTGATTACGACATATAGTACCAAAGATCCGGGAAGTTTGACCCATGCAAGCGAACTTTTAAAGCTACCGGATTCGATTCAAACGAGGGTTTCTTAAACCCAAAACTTAACGGTACGTACTTGTAACAACTGGGAATATATTAGTAGCTAATTATATTTTAATAAGTGATTTTGTTTTTATAAAAAGTTCACCAAATTGATTTTCAATTGTTTTATCAAAATTAATAAATATTTTTCTAGAATTTTCCTAAGCTTGCACAAACATGTGCATGTAAACTAGGGTTAAGTCTAGGGTTACCAAGTTTAGGGGTGCATGGTGGGTTAACCATGTTTAGAGAACCATGTTGGTCTAACCCTTGGTTAAGTTAATTAATTTTAATTAAGGGTTTGGTTTTGTCTAAGAGTGATTAGGGTTTAAGGTTGACTTGTGGTGAGGGGATGGGTTATGATGGCTTGTGCAATCAAGCATTTAATGAGAGAGAGAGAGAGGTGGCTAGGGTAGTGTCACACCCATTTCATTTCAAAACTTTTTGCATCCTTCAAACTCTTTTCACTCACATCTCTCCCTCTCACTCACACACTCACACCATCATCTTATACCAACACTTCACCACAAAATCCACACAACACCAAACAACAACAACCAACTGCTGCTACAACAACACAAACAGCACCAAAATATACAGCAGCTTCCGCTGTAGTAAAAACAGCAGCAACGGCTTCTGTAGTGGAGCGGAACAGCAGCAATAGCTAAGGAATTGCAATACCTGGAGCTGTAGCAGCAGCACAGCACCCTCCTCCTTCCTCTCTTCTCCTTCATCTAGGATCTCTAGAGGTATAACCCCTTAACTCAACTCCTATCTTGCCAAGTTATGGTTACCTAGCTTAGTTTAGTAATTACTATATGTTTTAGTGCCAGTTTAGTGATTTTGAGTGAGATATAGCCAAGTGAGGGTTGTGATGGTTAGAATAGCCTTACTAGGTGTGTTAAGACTAGTGAAACCAAGATTTGTCCCTGATTTCACCAATAATACCAGATTGTCCGACTTGGTGTAATTTAGTGTTTTTATGGACTTTTAGCCTTTCTGGAATCTCTTGTTGACCCGAACCTTTAAACATAAAATTGTGAAGACTGTAGCACAGTGACCTTAGCAGAGACACACACACAGAGCACGGGGACCCACCTCCAAGTTGAGGCCGCCGGTTTATTCCTTCTGGCCGCAAATTGCGGCCAGAATAGGGGCTAGGGTGTTGGGTTTTTGGCTGTGGGGTTCTTCTGGGTAGCTTGGGGTTTTTGTATCTGTATCTTTTTAAGTTTGGCCCAGAGGCAAAATCTGGAGCTATAAACGAGTTATCGAGGTTTTTAGAACTTGTGCGACACGCACGTGATCCGCGTGGTTCTGTGGCGCGCTGCGTGACACAGCGCATCGAAGTTGGTTCTGGTAAGTTCGCACGCGTCGTGACGTGTCGTGTGCACGCACGTTTAGTTTCACGCACGCGTATCCTTTTAGCGATAATTATACGATTTTGTGATTTGTGTGGATTTGTGTTAAAGCGATGTTAGTGTTAGTTAGACTATCCTAATTAGGTATTGTTAGGGCCAAGTTAACCTAGGTAAACCCCAGATTACACAAAATACCCTGAGTTTTCAAATTGGTGCAAGACTTGACGTTTTTTAGCAAAACTTAGTCTTTTTAAAATCTGCTTTAGACCCAGTGAGTTTAGAATGAAATTGAGTGGACTGTAGCCTACTGGAGATGTCCTGACCACACCACCAGAGCCCGACCCCACCAACCCAAACCCAGGCCGCCGGAAAATTCATTCTGGCCGTAAATTGCGGCCAGACTAAGGAGATAGGTCCCAGGGTTTTTAGGGCAGGTGTCTGCTACATTTTGTGGGTCTCCGGTATATATAGTTTTGCAATATTCTAACCTGGGTAAAATTTGGGGCAGTATATCATTTTCTGGTGTTTTTAGCTTGCGCGATACGCGCGATACGCGAGTGGGTCTTGTGATTCAGCGTATCGCGGCGTGTCGGGTTAAGCGTTAGGCACATACACGCACGTTTCAGCGTATCACACACACGCGCGTTAATTCGCGACGCGAGTTTCTCGCTTTGTTTTGATATCGCGTCTTGCGAGATTTTTGATTATATTTGGTTTCTTGTGTAAATTCCAGGTTCGCAGGCGGGTACGTCAGACGCCGCCAGGAAAGGGAAGCAGGTGGTCGGCTATACTTAGCACGCGACCAGGTGAGTAGATTTAACATCTACGGGGAAATCGCCCGTATGGCATTAAGCGTCAAGGCGTAATAGGATATTTAGTTTTATATGTTCATGTAGACATACTAGAGTAGCATACCTTTTGTTATATATAGAACTAGTAGTATAGAACACTGCACTGTCACTAACGGTACAAGTTGCACGAGCACGATTTATATGCTACACTCATACCGTTAGTGATTGCCATGACACTCACAACATAGGATTGATAGAAATCATATATCATATTGATTCCGTTTTATTGACGTTGTCATGTTTTGCCACATACTAGCATATGTTATATTCATACCATGTACACCATATACTTACGGTTGTGCATACCTTCATTGATACCTCACTACCTGTGCACATGCACCCCTATATTTCGTCATAGTGCATATATAAATATATATCTTGATATGTTTACCCTTGCGCCCTATGCATCACATATATTCATACTTGGCACACAGACATCACATATATTCATACTTGGCACACATACATCACATATATTCATGCTTGGCACAGATACATCACAGATTCATGCCTGAGCCACATATATCATCTATTCGTACTTTGACACATATACATCATATGTACACATTAGCGCACATGTACATTGCAACATTCACTTAGCATACTTATCTTTCGCACATCCATACCTATAATCATATTCATATGTTACATACATGGATGATATTGACTTGATTTAAAAACTAAGGGACCGCATATGATATTTTCCAAACTGGATCTTTTAAAAGAGCGGTTTTCACTTTCTTTTACTCTTAGTATCATACGACGCATGGCATGGATTTACGCGTTAGATCGATTTATGTGATTTCTGGATTTGGGAACCGGAGTACTATTCTAAGAAAATACGCACTGATTAAAAACCCGGTTTCCCTTGATATGATATTTCAGTGCGTCCACCATGTGTTTTCTCGGTGCTAGAGTGATACATGTGAACCCGAGTCGAGGAGCTGGACGGGGCCGATTGCGGGTACATGGTAGACCCGGTATGGTACCCCGGGGCGAGAACGGATCGCTGTGCAGTAGACGGTGAGCCTGGCGGAAGGACTACTACCTACCGGCGATTGGTTGGACCTGGCGGTTATCCGGAGGATACTGACCAGAGTCGAGAGATGGATACGGGACGACTCGTACTGCCGGGGCCGAGGGCCGATACCGTAGACAGAGCCCGTGGGCTGACCCGGACTGACGGATGCCCGTGATACGAGGTTTTGCGTGTCGATGCTGAACACGAGTTTTCTTGATATTTGGGTGCCGATGTTGGGCACTCACGATTTTATGAGATTACAGGATTTGAGGGCCGATGTGGATGACGGCGCCTGAGTTGTACTGGGATTTGGGTGTATTGATAGACACCAGTTATTTTTCCACGTTGATATTCCGTGTAGACATTATTTCTTCCCATACTCAGCATTCAGTACTTGACATCTCATCCTGTAGCTAGCATACCTGATAGAGTACACATGCTTGCATATCATTGCGTACCCTGCTCATCATATATAGGGTTGTTAGATTATATTGCCATGCCTGATTATCACATATCTTGCTCATTACTTAGAGATGTTATTAGATCGCACTTGTTGCATGATATTGAGCATCCAGTTCATCATATAGATGTTACCAATTGGCATAGGTTAGAGTATCGCAGCACGTGCATACTCGCGATTATCTTTATATGTTATCTACTACTCACGAGTTGGCAACTCACCCCCGTTGTGCCACAGTGCTTGCAGGCTGCCTTTTCGAGTAGTCGCGGCTGGCTGTTTATCGCATCTTTTGACACAGATACCATTGCTGAGGCGTGTTAGCCCTTTTGCTACTAGGTGGGTTTTGTACGGTATCTGTTTACTTTCAGTTGCATATTGATGTATCTAGTATTCTCCATCTACCTTTATGTATTGACTTAGAGACAGTTGTGAAGACGACGTATGTTATTTTGTACTCTGGTGTCGAGCTCGCTTTGAGCCGACTTTATTTATGCAGTTCTATATTTCTTGCTGTCTCCATTTCATTTTTTTCTCTGTTGTACATTATCATTGTGATGCTCTATTCATTCCACATGTCATTTTACTTACATCTCGTCTTTTACCCGCTTCTCGGGACAAATTTTTTTGGTAAAAGAAATGTTGTTAAAATTATTTAAATAATAACTTGAACCAAAAAGGATTTCTACTAAACAACTTAAAGTTTTCTAAATGTTTTGACAAATATTCTAATAAATGTTTTAACACTCCATATTTTAATGGATTTGATTTCTGGGTTCGGCTTACTTAGTCACGTTACGCCTGTAGACGTTGCGTGGTTAAGTGCCGGTCACGGGCCGAACTTTAGGTCGTGACAAAGTTGGTATCAGAGCGTAGGTTTTACCTTCGGAGTGTAGGATAACCCTGGTATGATGGAGTAGGTAGCTGCAGCAGAGTGGCGTGGCATGTGTATGTTCCGCGGCATACTCACGACGCGGTACTCCGCCTAAGCGACCTTAGGTCTTATTGATTGAAATTCCTTCTTGATATACATTCTTGTGATTCAATTTTCGTATCCTCATCGAACCCTACTTTCCTTTCAGCCATTATGCCGCCAAAGACTACGAGGGCACAGAGAGCGGCCGCGAGGGCCGAGATGCGAGTTGACTCGTCCGAGACGAGGACTGATCCAGGCAGTACACCCGTTGCACCTGAGCAGACTGTCCCTCCTATGACAGATCAGATCGCCACACTAGGGGCTGGTATGCAGGAGATGCGCCAGACGGTGGGATCCAGCATGCAGGAGATGCGCCAGATGATAGGATCGCTAGTTGAGACGCTTCGAGCGCAGCGACCAGAGGTAGCTCCACCAGTCACGGGGACCGAGATGGTATCTACAGCACAGGCCGTTGCCCCTGCAGCCACGGAGGTGATTACAGTATCGTTAACAGAATTCATTAGGCTGAAGCCTCCGGTCTTCACAGGCACCGATCCAGCCGAGGACCCGCAGTCCTTCAGTGATAGGATGGCCCGGATATGCCGTTCCCTTAGATGCTCAGATACGAGATGGGTCGAGTTCGCGAGATTTCGCCTGGAAGGACTTGCGCATAAATGGTGCGAATCGGTCGAGAAGGGCAGAGCAGCAGGTCTTCCTCCTATGACCTGGACAGAGTTCGTGACGATGTTCCTTGCCCGCTTCCTTCCCCAGAGTGTTAGGGATGCCCGAGCACGCAGATTTGAGTCCTTACGCCAGACGCAAGAGATGACCGTGGCAGAGTACAATGTGCTATTCACCGAGCTATCAGTCTATGCTCCATACCTAGTGGCTACTGAGGAGTTGAGAGTCAAGAGTTTTGTCCGAGGCTTGCTTACACCACTGTTCCTTGCGATCAGTGCACAGCATTACGAGACATACGCAGCAGCTGTAGACGCAGCCCTATTAATCGAGGCGCGCCTTGCAGAGACTTCGGCAGTTCCAAGGCCGAAGAGAGTTCGTACTGATACATCGGCACAGAGACGGCCGTTCAGGCGCCGCGACAGACACCTTGCAGGTGGCAGAGACTCGAGACGAGGTCAGCTTTTCAGTTCTTATCCCCAGGAGGGTCAACCAGTATCATCCGGATGTTTTCGATGCGGGAGTTCCTATCATCGTGTTCGAGAGTGCCCTGAGATACCCCGGAGGGAGGCAGTCGGACCGCATGTCACACTACCACCTTCACCACCCCAGAGGGCGTTGCCTATTGTACCCACAGTCACTCCGCGTCAGACTCATGCACAGAGAGGCCGTGGTCGCGGAGGGTTTGTTCCTAGAGGGCGAGGTGGTCGAGGCAGGGGACAGCCATCCACCAGCAGAGTACAGCCAGTTGCTAGTAGGGGACCGCCAGTTGCAGGTGGAGGACAGGCACGGGTTTTCGCTTTGACGCATCAGGACGCGCAGGCATCCAATGCGGTGGTCTCAGGTACCTTATTAGTATGTTCTGTTGATGCACACGTATTGTTCGATCCCGGCTCCACGCACTCGTACGTTTCCACACATTTTGTGCCGAGTTTGGGTAGAGAGTCTGGGTTGCTCGATCAGCCGCTCGTTGTGACCACTCCCGTGGGAGAGTCGTTTGTTGCTAGGCACGTGTTCCGATCCTGTGTTGTCCGTATTGGTGAGAAAGATTTGCCTGTCGACTTGATCCTTCTTGAGATGTTGGACTTCGACGTTCTTTTGGGCATGGATTGGTTAGACACGTGCTACGCATCTGTGGACTGCCGCGAGAAGACAGTTAGATTTTGTTTTCCCGGCGATTCGGTTTTTGTTGTGCGGGGGGACCGTGGTGCCGCCCCTCACAGATTGATTTCTTCTCTTCGCGCTGGACAGCTTTTGAGGAAGGGATGTCAGGGATTTCTAGCCTATATTTGTGATACTGTAGCCACAGAGGTTCCGTTGGATCAGGTTCCGATTATATGTGAGTACCCTGACGTATTCCCTGTTAGTTATGTATATGCCCTAGAGGCCATTTTTGTACATATGATGTATATTATGATGGATGCTTGGATATATACAGAGAGGACTTTCTTGCTCGTCATGATAGTATGCTATTTGGTTTCACTTTATCTTAACATGTTACCTTGTACTGGTTTACTGTCTTTCTCTCACATGTTGATAAAGCCCTTAGGATCCGTACTCAACTACTGGGACTATGATGAGATAATACTAGTGGGGCCACGGTAGTCGATGAGTACATCCTATAACTGTTCCTAGTCGAGGGTATATCGAGACAGGGCATCGATACACCAGAGTAGACTAGCGTATACGCATCTTGACCCATATGATGGGTGATGGATGATCCCATATCCATCGGTGTTTGACATCAGAGATGGTGTACGGGTGCTCAGTGGAGACTGGGTACACTGGACGGACCCGCCGAGAACTCCTAGATGGTGATATACCACACGTCAGATGGCAGTTCTCCGGTGACACTGGTACAGGGTAGTCTGTAGACCCGAGATCGTCATAGAGTCTTGTGTGATTCCTACTGTGCTTTGATTTCCACCTTACCACGTCCAAGAGGACGTGCAAAACGGTGGCTTTTGGGTACAGTCCCGAATCACATGGAGGCAATGAGCGATAGGAGGGGATTCGTCTCTCCCGGTATAGGGAGTTGATGTTGTGCTGTGTTCGATTGGCTATAACTGGAAGTTCCTGGCCAGGGCTGATATAGAGATATACTGGTAAGTGTTACCAGTAGTTTCTTGACCTGTTATGAGCCTCACATCGACACGACTTATCGGTTACTGGGGTCTGACGTATACCACCCCTAGACTTGATATGCGACATATCAGACAAACAGACCGGACTGTACAGGAGTGTTACTGATTGGATTCACAGGAGAACGGACAGGATAGCTTGTTGATCTTCTGATCGCTCAATACTTGGGTGACTGTTACGTTTAGCTGACCGCTTGCAGCTTGTGGATGTTTGATATGATCATCACCTGCTACCGGCGTATTGACGATTCTTTAGAGTCCTACACAGAGGTTTCTTGGCTCAGGCAAAACGGAGTAGAGGCACATATGTGATATGTGCAGGACCGAGGATAATGCGATATGTGATACCGTATTATATTCTCGTGATATTTAGATATGAACCAGGTCATCGGATCAAGTGTTGATTCGATGAATCGGTACATGATATATTAGTCGGTTATATTCGATATAGTCGGGTCGTTGGATCAAGTGTTGATTCGATGATTTATTGTATAATGATATATATGATATATTGTATTACATTATCTAATATTGGCTCGCTTTATTATTTCATTTTCTCACCGGATTAATACATTGATATATATGCGATATATGTTAATTGTATTATTTTCTTTTGTTGCAAATATATAATATATATGTGATATATATTATTGTGACATGATATGATTTATTATGAAACATGTTTAGGGATGATAAAAAGAGATTAGGGTTTGATTAGGGTTAGCTCCTTCTTGTTCATTTTAGAAGGATTTCCTTTTGTCTTGGTTAAAGATATTATGGTTGATACTAATCCATGACTCATTCTTAACCTAACCAAACCCTAGCTCTAGTTTATTCTCTACAAAGGTTAAGCCTCTCATCCTTGACCATGGTTCCATAATAAATCATATATTCTTATCTACTATTCATCACAAAAGGATTACTCTCATTATTCTTCATCTTCTTCTCTCTTGAGTTTTGGATAAAGCTCATTAGTTATTTCTTTTGTGATGATTTCTTGTGAGAAAATGATATAAAAAGAAAGCATAAATACTACTCCATCATCCTCATCTAATCTAGCCCATTAGATTAGGGTGTTCACCTTATTAGAGTGAGAGAGCTTGAGCTATCGCAACTTCGGCGTGGATCATCGGAGAAAAGGAATACGACAGCTATCATAGATCGTTCGAGTCGTGGAGCCTCTCTTGAGTCCGGGAGATCATGGATCGCGGTGAAGGGACTTCTACTCAGAGCTTGTGAAGCGAAGGAGCGGACTACAAAGATTGTAAACCCTCACACTTAGTAGTAAAGATGTTTACTTGCATGTTAAACCCTAATAATCTAGCAAAGATCCCGGCTTTGGGTTGTTCGGCACATCTAAAATTTTATTCGGGCATGTTTGATGCCTTATGAACCTTCACAAGAGTGCCTAGGAACCCTACACTGGTATCAGAGCATAGCTAAAGCATTAGGCGACATGTATACGAAGTTAAAACTCCGATCGAACCCGATACGACGAAAATGAACCCCTCTCTGGATATTTTTCAAAAATGCGATTTTTTCTGAATTAAAAATACCTAAAAAAATCAGCAGGTAAATTCAGGAATTATGGTGAAAAACGATGACGACATCCCTACAGAGAGCTGCGGAACCGCGGCCGTACCTTGCTTGGGCCGCGGATCCGCGGCACTACTGTTTGATTGGACACTTCTGTTTTCACAGTAATTCCTTTTACTGCTTTTATACTTTCAGGGTATTTTTTATTCTGACTCAAGTGTTGATTATTCTGGGGTTTATTTTGTAATCGTAGATTCGATCGGAATATTTAAATTCGTTATTATTTCCGGATATTTAGAAACTGTTAAATTGTTCGAACGGATATCATTAACTCACTTTTTCCCGGCACGAAAAACTTTCAAGTGTTGAATTTTTATCGGGTTTAAATCTTTCGGAAAAATGTGCAAGTAACACGGTGGACCCTCTAGAAGACAACAAACCTTAACTCGATTATGTGACCGCCTTGAACTGCCTCTAAACCTTAGGGTTTGGGGCAGTACGGCGTGCCACATGTGAGGCGTTGGCTTGACCCTTCTACGGCTGGATCACTGGTACTGTGACATATTCTGGGATTATTTGAACTCCGCTCAAGTGTTGAGCTATTTAGGAAATTTTGGGTATTTGATTATCTGTTCGAAAAGTTTAATACTGTCTATTTATCTGGAATGTGATACAGTATGTGGAATTCATAGAGTAAGGCATGAAATGCGAAGTATGTGATATTTCGGATTTACGATGTCTAAAGTGATTGTGGATTCCAAATATTGTAGTTTTACAATTTCTTTTCTGTGACCGTAAGTGTAGTATGTAGTTGTATTGCCAGTTTTCGTTGCTGTACGTCAACGACGATCGGTGTATGCATACTTACTTACGTTGATGATATGTGATATTATGTGTTGCTGTGATATGTTATATTGGATCGTCGTGTTCTGAATAGCCGGGGGTTTTATGTGAGATGAGGGTTTTTATTTTCATTCATGTAAAATTCATTTGTATGTAATATTCTTTTATTGGGGAACATCCGGGATGAGGTTGATGTCACCATTGTATATTATTTACTTTTCCGCATTAGGTAGACCCAAGGAGGGGAGCACAAGTAACCGGGTTCTAGGGTCCAGTGGGAGGCCATCTCGAGGAGTCAAGACCGGGTCTCCTAACCCTAGAATTGGTAGTGTTACTTGCCGCTCTCGTAGGGGTCTAGGGATGTGGGTTTGGCTATTCATCGTGACCGTGGAATCCGTGTTTTATACCGGCTCGTATTGAAATCACGGACATCCTAGTATATCCAATATTTCATATATGTTCTTCTGCTGCAATGTTCTGTGATGAGATCATATTACTGCCTGAGACGAATGCTTATACTATATATATATATGCTGATATATAAATATTACTGCTTTCGTTTGATGCTTAGGAAGCATAAGCTGATGGGATTTTATTAATGAGATTAATAAAAAGAAAAGAAACCTAAAAGATGTTGTAGAATCAAAACTTTATAAAAAAGGGTAGCTACAGTTTTGCTTTGCATAGCGGTATATATGATATACCCTGCACCTTATTTGATGAGGAAAGAGCAGAGATCCCTTCACCGGGAGTGACCTCTTTAGCGAAATTGGCAGATGCTATAAAACTCGGTTTGTCTTTTGATTGCTTTTAGAGTTTTGCTTTGCATAGCGGTATATATGATATACCCTGCACCTTATTCGATGAGGAAAGAGTCGAGATCCCTTCACCGGGAGTGACCTCTTTAGCAAAACTAATAAAAACCTCAAAAACACTCCATTTCAAAATTTCACATGATTCTACGACGATATCAAGTTCATTACGCTCATGGTTTTCTGAAAAACCTGCGTAGCCCTCCGTCTTTTCAGATAGATATTATTTAGTATTCGTGCTATGTTTGTTGACTTAGTCAAGGCGTAGTGTACGGTAGCTAAATAGTGTTTATCTGCTAAAACATGAGATGTGATTGGATTAGGGTATTCGCACGGCCTTGTTGACTCAGTCAAGGGTCGTACGGGTGGGTTTAATTCAATCGGGAAATGTACGGGTTGAACTTGACTTGCGATTTATGGTTTGTTGACTTATTCAAGGTCATAGATCGCTAGGGGCAAAATATTATCGGGAATTTCAAGTGTTGAAATTTGCAATAAGATTGCATACCTCCTATGAGATAGTTGGATCTCGATACCCACTGCGAGTAAGTGTTACTCCTGGGAGAGTTTTACACAGGACAATTAGCCGATCAAGTAGGTGTCTAGAAAAGTGTTAACGGGGTTACGCCTCTGGGAAAACGAGGTTTAATTTAATTAGGTCCGTGCGAAAGCACGGGGAACCTCCCTCAAGTACCGACATTGATCTGGCTGAAAGATTGACGAAATTATAGGGTGTAATTAATCCCGGCTAATCATACCTTTTAGGGTTTGAAGGAAGATCTGATAAAAACAGTGGGAGACATCCTGATTAGATAAGATAATAACCAATCTAATCTTACAAGAGCATACGCTAAAGTGTTTTCTTCTCTCTCTCTCCAGGTAGCGACCATGTCAGGCCATAATCAAGATAATAATATGGATGTATTGACTGAACCCGCTTATTATACTAAGCAGGGGAACGTTGGACCCTTTTTTTCTTATAAGAGTTATAAGACTGAACAGGAAACAGGAGAATATCTGGATTCTCACGCCGCCCAAAAGAACATGCATGTTGATGCATCTTCTTCAGGTGTGTTAGTTATTGAGAACTGTTTCTCAGTTCACCCTACGTCCTAGGTATTAGATACCGGATCAGGATCCCATATATGTAAATTGTTACATGGGCTACGTAAAGGTAGAGAACTGGGAAAAGGTGATCATTACGTTCAAGTAGGGAACGGTGCAAGTATTGCAGCCAAAGCAGTTGGCGAATATCACCTAGTATTGCCAAGTCGTAATACACTGATTCTAAATGAGTGCTATTATATACCGAACATGATGTGCAACATTATATCAGTTTCTTTATTAAGTAAAGAAGGATATAATTTTGTAGTAAAGGATAATGTTATGAACATATTCCTAGATCAAAAGTTGATTGCATCAGGCTCGTTACATAATGGCATATTCATTCTCAATCAAAATACAGTCCTCAATATACAAAACACACACAAGAGGAAGAGTTCAGAAATGAACGAATCCTTCTTGTGGCATTGTAGACTTGGTCATATCAATGCGACATGACTGGCTAAGTTGCATAAGGATGGATATTTGAATTCGTTCGAATTATCATCTTATGATACTTGCCATTCATGTCTCAAAGGAAAAATGATCAGAGCTCCGTTTAGTGGACACGGAGAAAGAGTTACGGAACTCTTAGGACTGGTACATAGTGATGTATGCGGTCCCATGTCTACACACGCTAGGAATGGTTCTTCCTACTTTATTACATTCACTAACGATCTCTCTAGATACGGGCATGTGTTCCTGTTGAAACACAAGTCTGAAGCTTTTGAGAAATTCAGAGAATATAAGCACGAAGTAGAGAACCAAACGGGCAAAAGTATTAAGATCCTTCGATCTGATCGAGGAGGAGAATACTTGAGCAATGATTTTCTGGATTATCTAAAAGAGAATGGGATTCTCTCTCAGCTTACTCCTCCTTATACACCACAGCACAACTGTGTATCGGAACGGAGTAATCGGACCCTATTAGATATGGTGCGCTCTATGATGAGCGAAGCTGAGTTACCTATTTCCTTCTAGAGGTATGCTGCAGGGTTCCTAGGCACTCCCAAGAGGTCTCACAAGGCATCAACCATACCAATTTAAAAAATACGGTGCCGAGAAACCCTAGACTAGATCGTTGGCTAGATGTTTAGGCGAAAAAGCGAACTAGTTTACAACTAAACTATAAGTAAACAGAAATAAAACCTTTGTAGATCCGGTCCTCCACCTCCATAGCTCCGCAATGAAGTCTCCTCGCTGTCCATATCAAATCCCGGGCTCTAGCGTCGGCTTCATCGGAGAAAAAGCGGGCTAGGTCATCGACGACGTGCCGAAGATGATCTACATCGAGGCATCACTAGATCAAGCTCCAACTTCACCAAGTCAAGAAAACTTGTGAAGGAAACACACTCTACTACTTGGCAAGAGGTAGAGGATGAAGAAATAGGAAGTGGGTAGACTTTAGAATTGGATTTCTCACTTGTTTTCATCAATCACCATTGATGAAGAATGGTTTTCTTCAAGTGAAGAAGATGAAGAAGAAGAAGATAATGATATGATAAGTTAATTAGAAAATAGAAAATAATAGAATACTTATCATAATCTTAACCTTAGTTAAGTGTAGAGAATTGACTAAGGTTGGGTTGAATGGTTAGGGTTAAGGATGAGAACAAAAAGGTCATCAAGTCAAAGCTTCATGAAGCTTCAACTAAAAACAAATGAAGCCACCATTCATTTATCTTTCAATTTATTCAAAATGAATAAATAAATAAGATAAATGAATAAGTAAAACCCTAATCAACAACTTAACCTTGGTTTAATTCTTTACACTTAACCAAAAAGCATGTATCATCAAACATGATACAATCAAGTGCACAAAAGTATATCACATATACAACTTGTGAACTTCAAGTGAGAAAATCCATTTAAAGTGAACCAATACTAGTTAATGCAAAGTAATATATCAAATATATAATTATACATTAAATCATTAAATCAACACTTGATTTAACGATCCGGTCATATCGCATATAACCAACTAGTATCTAATGTATCGGCTTATCGAATCAATCCTTGATTCGATAACTAGGTTATATCGCATACAACCATTCGATACATTCATCACGAGAATAGACTACGGTATCACATACTGGTATCATTCTCGGTCCCGCACATATCTCATATGCGCTCCTATTTCGTTTTGCTTGAGCCAGGAAACCTCTGTGTAGGACTCTAAAGACTCGTCAATACGCCGGCAGCAGGTGATGATCATATCAAACACCCACAAGCCGCAAGCGATCTGCTAAACGTAACGGCCACCCGGGTATTGAGCGATCAGAAGATCGACGCGCAAGCCCTCTCACACTCCAGTGAATCCAACCAGTAACACTTACCGTACAGTCCGGTCTCGTCGTCTGATATGTCGCATATCTCACCTAGGGGTGGTAAACGTCAGACCTCAATAGCTCGATAAGTCGTGTCGATATGAGGCTCATAACGGGTCGAGAAACTACTGGTAACACTTACCAGCAATTCTCTGATCAGCCCTGGCCAGGGACTTCCTGTTATAGCCAATCGAACACAGTGCAACATCAACTCCCTATACCGGGAGAGACGAATCCCCTCCTATCGCTCATTGCCTCCTTGTGACTCGGGACTGTACCCAAAAACCACCGTTTTGCACGCCCTCTTGGACGTGGTAAGATGGAAATCAAAGCACAGTGGGAACCACACAAGACTCTATGACGATCTCGGGTCAACAGACTACTCTGTACCAGTGTCACCAGAGAACTGCCATCTGACGTAAGGTATAATACCATCTGGGAGTTCTCGGCGAGTCCGTCCAGTGTACCCAGTCTCTACTGAGCACCCGTATATCATCTCTGATGTCAAACACCGATGGATATGGGATCATCCATCGCCCATCTGTATGGGTCGAGAAGGTACACGCTAGTCTACTCTGGTATATCGATGCCCCGTCTCGATACACCCACGACTAGGGACTTTGAAGGATGTACTTATGGACTACCATGTCCCTACTAGTATGATCCGCATCATAGTCCAGGTAGTCAAGTACACATCCTGAGGGCTTTACCAACATGTAACAGAGAGACAATCAATGTACACGTTAAGGTAAAGAGCAACCAGATAGCATACTATCATGTCGAGCAAGAAAGTCCTCCCTATATATGTCCCAGCATACACTACAATATACATCCAATGTACAGTAATGGCCTCTAGGGCATACATATAACTAACAATCTCCCACTTGCACTAGGGCCATCTATAGCAGTGGTTGTAGTATCTCATACTCAACCATCCCACAAAAGTCTCTCTCTGGGAATAGGCCTTCGTGAGTGGATCCGCCGTGTTGTCCTCTGAGTCTACTCCCCTAACCTTGATCCCTTGGAGATCAACCATCTCCATGATCAAGTGATACTGCCTTAGAATATGTCTGGATCACTGATGGGACCAACGTTCCTTGGCATAAGCCACAACTCCATTGTCATACAATGGAAGGAACATAGTTCATCTCATGAACCATTATACACCCAAACAGCCTCTTTGGTAGCATCTTAAGTAGCGATGTATCCTGCCTTTATCGTCTAGTATGTCACGGTATCTAGCTTGGAAGTCTTCCAACATACCGTCCCTCTACTGAGGGTAAAGACAATGCCTGCGACTGACATTCAGTCGTCTTTATCACCCTGGAACCCTTCCAGTGATTCTCCCCAGGATCGATTGATACCATCTCACTACAGCTAGTGAGTATTCTAACATCCATTTAGATCTATCTCATAGATCCAAAACCCTGGATTTAGTAGGTATCACTTTGATCCTACGTGGAGAATCTTTGTGATAAGCGGAGATTGATCGAGCGTAGCATAGGAAACTCTTTCCCTATCAAGAGTATGTCATCCACGTACTCTACGAGGATCGCCACCATACTCCCTACTACCTTTTTGTTTATACAAGGTTCATCTACCATTTTGATGATGTCAAACTCTTTGACTAACACATCAAAACAGACGTTCCAACTCCGCGATGCCTGCTTTATCAGATAAAACATCTTGCACACGTTTCCGCTGCTCCCACTGTTTACGAAGCCCTCTGGCTGTGTACTTACAGACGTTCTCTTCTAAAACATCATTTAGAAAAGATGTCATGGCACCCAACCGCCAGATATCGTAGTCATGGTATGTAGCCGTGGCAAGTAGGATCTGGATGGACTTAAGCATAGGTACTGGAAAAGGTTTCATCATTATCCACGCCTGGTCAATGACGAAAACCTTTAACTAGTCTAGCTTTGAAAGTCTCAACTTTTCCATGTACACCAAGTAATCTTCTCAAGATATACTTTCTCCTGATGAGGATTTAACCCTTCAGATATAGCAACCAAAGTCCATACTTTGTTGGTGTATAAGGATTCCATCTCAGATTGCTAAGCATCCAGCCATTCTTACAGAGTCTTACTCCTGATGGCCAGCTCGAAATTAGTTGGGTCATCATCTCATGATGCAATCCTCGCTCCCACTGTCATAGAGAAACCGAAGTATCTCTCTGGTGGGTGAGGAAGCCTACTAGATCGGCGGAGAGGCTGAGGTTCGTTGGAATCTACTGAATCCTTGATTCTATCAAATCATCAGCTGCAATCTATATAGCTGGAACATTTCCAGTTCTACATAACAGTATTTGCCTCGAGCTTGTCCGGATTATGCTTTTAGACATAGGCCGGACAACCCCAAATCTTAACTAACTTAAGATATGGGCTCTTCCCATTCCATATCATATATGAAGCGGTAGGCAACTGATTTGATTGGAACCCTATTCAATAGGTATGCAACTTCTCAAGTGCATAACCCCTTAAGGAAAAAGGTAACTCAGTATTACTCATCATAGAGCACACCATATCAAATAGGGTGTATCTGCTCCGTCCCGACATACCATCGTGCAATGGTGTATACGGAGGAGTAATACTGAGAGAGAATCTCATTCTCCTTTAGAAAAGTACAAGAATTCTGTGCTCAAGTATACTCCTCCCTGATCTCATCATAGGACATAATACTTATACCCGTATCTTGGTTCTCTACTTCTAACTTATATTCCGTGAATATCTCAAAAGGTTCGGACTTGTGTTTCAACAAGAACATAAATCTGAATCTAAAGAGATTATCAGAGAATGTAATGAAGTACAAAGAACCGGTCTTGGTATGTGTAGACTGGGGACCTACATACATCAACATGTATCATCCCAAGAGTTCACTAACTCTTTCTCTGTTTCCAATAAACAGGGCTGTGGTCATCTTAACTTTGTGACATGACTGGCGAGTTTCACAAGATGTAAATTCAAACTAATTTAAATATGCATCTATATGTAACTCTAGCTAGTCGGGTCGCATTGATATGACCTAGTCTACAATACCTCAAGAAGGATCCGTTCATTTCTGAACTCTTCCTCTTGTGTGTGTTCCGTATACTAAGAACTGTAGTTTGATTTAGAACGTCAATGCTTTTAGATAACGTGCCTGAACCGATCAACTTTTGATATAGGAAATGTTCAAAACATTATCCAACAATACAAAATTTTATCATTTCTTTAATAATAAAGAGACTGATATGATTTTGTATATCAGGTTCGGTATCTAATAACATTCGTTCAGAATCAATGTATTGGTAATACAGGGTGACAGTGACCGATAGACTTGGCTGCAACTCTTGCCCCGTTTTCTGCCTCATGAAACTTATCACCCGTTCTCAGTTTTCTACCTTTCTGTAGCCCTATGTAACAGATTACATATCTGGGATCCTGATCTGGTATCATATACCCTAGATGCAGAGGATACTGAGAAACAGTTCTTTATAATGAACACACCCGAAGATGATGCATCAGCATGCACTCTTTTCGTTCGGGCGGCACGGGAATTCTGGTAATCCCCAATTTCCTGCTCTGTCTTATAACAATTATAAGTTAGAGCGGGACCAACGTTCCCCAGCTCAGTATAACAAGCGGGTCTGGTCAATATCCGTATTATTATCTTGATTAAGGCGTGATATGGTCGCTACCAGGAGAGAGAGAGAAGAAAACACTCAGCGTGCGCTCTAGCAAGAATAGATTGGTTATTATTTTATCTAATCAGGATGGCTCCCACTGCTTTTTATCAAATCTTCCTTCAAACCCTAAAAGGAAAGACTAGCCGGGATTAATTACACACTACAAGTTCGCCAATCTTTCAGCCAGGCCAGTGTCGGTACTTTGAGGGAGGTCCCCCGTGCTTTCGCACGAACCTAATTAATGTAAACCTCGTTTTCCCAGAGGCGTAACCTCGTTAACACCTTTCTAGACACCTACTTGATCGGCTAATTGTAATGTGTAAAACTCTCCCAGGAGTAACTCTTACTCGCAGCGGGTATCGGGATCCAACTATCTCATAGAAGGTATGCAATCTCATTGCAAATTTCAACACTTGAAATTCCCGATAATATCTTGCCCCTAGCATCCTATGACCTTGACGGAGGCCAAACAACCCATAGTCCGCTAGTCAAGTTCAACCCGTACATTTCTTGATTAAATTAAACCCACCCGCACGACCCTTGACGGAGGCCAAACAACGCCGTACGAATACCCTAATCCAATCGCATCATATGCTAGCAGATAAGCACTAGTTAGCTACCGTACACTACGCCTTGACGGAGGCCAAACAACTGCAGCACGAATACTAACTAGTACATATCTGAAATGACGGAGGGCTACGACAGGTTTTTCTGAAAACCTATTACGTAATGAACTTGATATCGTTGTAGGATCGAATGAATTTTGAAATGGAGTGTTTTTGAGGCTTTTCTAGTTTTGCTAAAGGAGTCACTCCCGGTGAAGGGATCGTCGGTCCTTTCCTCGTCGAATGAGGTGCGGGATATATCATATATATCACTGTGTAAAGCAAAAACACTTAAAAGCAATCAAAAGACAAACCGAGTGTGTAGCATCTGCCAGTTATTGCTAAAGGAGTCACTCCCGGTGAAGGGATCTCGGTCCTTTCCTCATCGAATAAGGTGCAGGATATATCGTATATATCGCTGTGCAAAGCAAGAACTGTAGCTACCTTTTTATTTTGAAATTCGATTCTACAACATCTTTAGGTTTCTTTTATTTCATTAATAACATTAATGAATTCCCATCATTTAATGTACCTAAACATCACAGATAAATACGACGTACACTTATGCCATCCGCATTCGCCTCGATGTCCCCTCATGCACCGTTAGGTTAGGTAACTAACGGCAGAGCGGGGCAGGGCTAGCGCGGGTGTAAAACATAAGTAATGTCTATATAATATATCATATATACTATATACTGTATCTATCACAGAACATCACATGATCACATCACAGATATCGCAGCAGAAGAATCATATGAAATATTGGATATACTAGGACGTCCGTGTTTTCAATACGAGCCAGTATAAAACACGGATTCCACGGTCGCGATGAATAGCCAAACCCACACCCCTAGACCCCTACGAGAGCGGCAAGCAACCCTACCAATTCTAGAGTTAGGAGACCCGGGCTCGACTCCTCGAGTTGGTCTCCCACTGGACTCCAGAACCCGGTTACTTGTGCCCTCCTCCTTGGGTCTATCCTAGTGCGGAAAAGTAAATAATATACATCAACGGTGACAACTTCCGCAACCTGGAAGCGCCCCAATAAAAGATTATTACATACAAGTTTTTACATGAATGAAAATGAAAAACACTCATCTCACATAAAAAACCCCGGCTATTCAAACACGACGATCCAATATAATATATCCAGCAACACATAACATCACATGTCATCAACGTAAGTAAATATGCGCATCCCAATTGTCGTTGACATATAGCAACGAAACCGGCGATATCACATATTACACTTACGGTCACAGAAAAGAAAGTGTAAAACTACAACAGTTGGAATCCGCAACCACCTCAGACATCGCATGCCTGACCAAATGAATTACTTAGACATCGCATGCCTAACAATTATAAACCCCGCATTTTAGTCTCAAAATCGAAAAAACTTTTCAATATCAAGTCGGGCAATTCAACAAGATTCCCGGCATCCTGATCGAATGCTCGTCGCAAACTTCAGTAGGCGGCCGCACCCCCGATGCCGTCGACGAAGTGCACCAAGGCGGAACACCGCTACCGCGAGCACCCGGACGGATGCTTTCGGCGACGGGGTTCTCCTACAGTCACTTGGTCGGGGCTATAGAGTGAGGCTGTCTATTAAGTTTATCCGGCGAGTATCCGCGTACGCTACGTGATTACGACGGACTTTTGATCACATCAAAATTCCGTGGCAACCGATCAAGTGAGACTAAACTGCTATGTTTATAACATTCATTCAGTTATCTCATAACTTATTGTGAATTCCAATTATTGTATCCCATTGCGGATAAATAGAAAATGTCAAACTTTCCGATCGAACAATCGAACACCCAAGTTTTCCCGATACAGATCAACACATGAAACAAGTCTAAAAACATTCAGTTCGTGCCTCAGTACCAACGGTCCAGCCGTAGAAGGGTCAAGCCAATGCCTCACATGTGGCACGCCGTACTGCCCCAAACCCGAAGGTTCAAAGGGCAGTTCAAGACGGTCACATAATCGAGTTAAGGTTTGTTGTCTTCTAGAGGGTCCATCGAGTTACTTGCACTACTTAGAACGTCTTTAAGCTACGGAAAAATCCAACACTTGGAAATTTCCAGACATGGGAAAAAATGGGTATTTATATCCGGTCGAACTTTTTAACATATTCTAAAATTTATCCGGAAAACACATAGACACGGTTTGATAATCCGATCGAATATACGAAGTCCAAACACTACCCTAGAAAACTCAACTGTTGGGTAAATACTAAAAATTTCCAGAAGACTCAGCACTACAAGACATGAATTACTGTGCAAGCCACGTGGTGTAACTCAACACAGTGGCCGCGGAACCGCAGCGAAGCCCATGGTGTGGGCCGCGGTTCCGCGCCTCAGTAGTCGAGTTAGCATCACGTGCTTCACAGTAACTCATGCAATTCTCTGCTGAATTTTTTGGCAATTTTTAATCTGGAAAAATCCCAGTTTTTAGAAAAAGTCCAGAGAGCTATTTTGGGGTTAGGTTTTCGGTTCGTCCGGCTTTCAAACTCCGTCTAGACTTCGCCTAAGGCTCTAGTTAGGCTCTGATACCACTGTAGGGTTCCTAGGCACTCCCAAGAGGTCTCACAAGGCATCAACCATGCCAATTTAAAAAATACGGTGCCGAGAAACCCTAGACTAGATCGTTGGCTAGATGTTTAGGCGAAAAAGCGAACTAGTTTACAACAAAACTATAAGTAAACGGAAATACAACCTTTGTAGATCCGGTCCTCCACCTCCATAGCTCCGCAATGAAGTCTCCTCGCTGTCCATATCAAATCCCGGGCTCTAGCGCCGGCTTCATCGGAGAAAAAGCGGGCTAGGTCATCGACGACATGCCGAAGATGATCTATGTCGAGGCATCACTAGATCAAGCTCCAACTTCACCAAGTCAAGAAAACTTGTGAAGGAAACACACTCTACTACTTGGAAAGAGGTAGAAGATGAAGAAATAGGAAGTGGGTAGACTTTAGAATTGGATTTCTCACTTGTTTTCATCAATCACCATTGATGAAGAATGGTTTTCTTCAAGTGAAGAAGATGAAGAAGAAGAAGATAATGATATGATAAGTTAATTAGAAAATAGAAAATAATAGAATACTTATCATAATCTTAACCTTAGTTAAGTGTAGAGAATTGACTAAGGTTGGGTTGAATGGTTAGGGTTAAGGATGAGAACAAAAAGGTCATCAAGTCAAAGCTTCATGAAGCATCAACTAAAAACAAATGATGCCACCATTCATTTATCTTTCAATTTATTCAAAATGAATAATTAAATAAGATAAATGAATAAGTAAAACCCTAATCAACAACTTAACCTTGGTTTAATTCTTTACACTTAACCAAAAAGCATGTATCATCAAACATGATACAATCAAGTGCACAAAAGTATATCACATATACAACTTGTGAACTTCAAGTGAGAAAATCCATTTAAAGTGAACCAATACTAGTTAATGCAAAGTAATATATCAAATATATAATTATACAATAAATCATTAAATCAACACTTGATTTAACGATCCGGTCATATCGCATATAACCGACTAGTATCTAATGTATCGGCTTATCGAATCAATCCTTGATTCGATAACTAGGTTATATCGCATACAACCATTCGATACATTCAACGCGAGAATAGAATACGGTATCACATACTGGTATCATTCTCGGTCCCGCACATATCTCATATGTGCTCCTATTTCGTTTTGCTTGAGCCAGGAAACCTCTGTGTAGGACTCTAAAGACTCGTCAATACGCCGGCAGCAGGTGATGATCATATCAAACACCTACAAGCCGCAAGCGGTCTGCTAAACGTAACGGCCACCCGGGTATTGAGCGATCAGAAGATCGACGAGCAAGCCCGCTCACACTCCAGTGAATCCAACCAGTAACACTTACCGTACAGTCCGGTCTCGTCGTCTGATATGTCGCATATCTCGCCTAGGGGTGGTAAACGTCAGACCCCAATAGCTCGATAAGTCGTGTCGATATGAGGTCTATAACAATTCGAGAAACTACTGGTAACACTTACCAGTAAATCGCAGCAACCCTGGCCAGGGATTTCCTGTTATAGCCAATCGAACACAGCGCAACATCAACTCCCTATACCGGGAGAGACGAATCCCCTCCTATCGCTCATTGCCTCCATGTGACTCGGGACTGTACCCAAAAACCACCGTTTTGCACGCCCTCTTGGACGTGGTAAGATGGAAATCAAAGCACAATGGGAACCACACAAGACTCTATGACGATCTCGGGTCAACAGACTACTGTGTACCAGTGTCACCAGAGAACTGCCATCTGACGTGAGGTATAATACCATCTGGGAGTTCTCGGCGAGTCCGTCCAGTGTACCCAGTCTCTACTGAGCACCCGTATATCATCTCTGATGTCAAACACCGATGGATATGGGATCATCCATCGCCCATCTGTATGGGTCGAGAAGGTACACGCTAGTCTACTCTGGTATATCGATGCCACGTCTCGATACACCCACGACTAGGGATTTTGAAGGATGTACTTATGGACTACCATGTCCCCACTAGTATGATCCGCATCATAGTCCAGGTAGTCAAGTACACATCCTAAGGGCTTTACCAACATGTAACAGAGAGACAATCAATGTACACGTTAAGGTAAAGAGCAACCAGATAGCATACTATCATGTCGAGCAAGAAAGTCCTCCCTATATATGTCCCAGCATCCACTACAATATACATCCAATGTACAGTAATGGCCTCTAGGGCATACATATAACTAACATATGCGCTTGAGACAGCCATATACATATTGAATCTAGTTCCGTCTAAATCTGTACCTACCACACCATATGAGATATGGAGTGGGAAGAGACCATATTTTAAACGCGTTAAGATATGGGGTTGTCCGGCCTATGTCAAAAGACAAAATCCAGACAAACTCGAGGCACGATCAGTTCTTTGCAAATTTGTGGGATATCCAAAGAATTCTCAAGGATATTTTTTCTACCACGCTGAGGAACAAAAAGTGTTTGTTGCTCAACATGCCACCATTTTGAAAAAGGAATTTCTTGCAAAAGAAATTAGTGGCAAAGAGGTAGAGCTGGAAGAGGTTAGGAATTTCTTGCAAAAGAAATTAGTGGCAAAGAGGTAGAGCTGGAAGAGGTTCCAGCACCACAAACTACAACTGATGATTTGTTGGAACCAGAAGATTCAGTAGTACCCGACGAACCCCAGCCTCTCCGCCGATCTAGTAGGGTTTCTCGTCCACCTGAGAGATACTATGGTTTTCTCATTGATGGTGGAAGCGAGGATTACATCATGGAAGATGATGACCCAACTAGTTTCGAGCAGGCCATCACGAGTGGTAACTCTGTGAAATGGCTGGATGCAATGCGATCTGAGATGGAATCCATGTACACCAATAAAGTATGGACTTTGGAAAATGCTCCTGAAGGGGTAAAACCCATTGGGAGCAAGTGGATTTTTAAAAAGAAATTTGGTGTAGATGGAAAAGTTGAGACTTTCAAAGCTAGACTTGTAGCAAAAGGTTTTCGTCAACGACCAGGTGTGGATTATGACGAAACCTTTTCTCTAGTGGCTATGCTTAAGTCCATCCGGATCTTACTTGCCATTGCTGCATACCATGACTACGAAATCTGGCAAATGGATGTTAAGACCGCCTTTCTAAACGGTGATTTAGAAGAGTGCGTGTACATGACTCAGCCAGAGGGTTTCGTAGATAGTGGGAGCAGCGGAAAGGTGTGCAAGCTGCTTAAATCCATTTATGGGTTTAAGCAAGCATCGCGGAGTTTGAACATCTGTTTTGATGTTGTAGTCAAAGAGTTTGACTTCATCAAAAATATAGATGAACCTTGTATCTATAAGAAGGTAGCAGAGAGTAAGGTTGTCTTCCTCGTATTGTACATGGATGACATACTCTTGATAGGAAATGACATTCCTATGTTGCAATCAGTCAAGCTCTTCTTATCCCAAAGATTCTCAATGAAAGATCTAGGTGATGCCTCCTACATATTGGGAATAATGATCTATAGAGATAGATCTAAACGGATACTGGGATTGTCCCAATCCAGGTACATTGACACCATACTAAAGAGGTTTAGTATGGAAGAATCCAAGCGTGGGAACCAACCCACGATCTCTAGACTCACTCTCTCCAAAGAAATATCTCCCAAGACTGATTTGGAGAGAGCTCGCATGCAAGGGATACCCTATGCTTCGACAGTAGGCTCTATCATGTATGCGATGTTATGTACCAGACCCGATGTATCATACTCACTAAGTGTAGTGAGTCGGTATCAAGCAGATCCTGGAGAGAGTCACTGGACAGCTGTGAAGAACATTCTCAAGTACTTGCGAAGGACTAGAGACATGTTCTTGGTGTATGGTAACGGAGAACTCCGGGTGGAGTCCTTTACCGATTCCAGCTTCCAAAGTGATAAGGACGACTCTAAGTCGCACTTGGGATTTGTCTTTACCCTCAATGGAGGGGCAGTATGTTGGAAGAGTTCCAAACAGGATACCGTTGCAGACTCGACGATGGAGGCTGAATACATCGCTGCCAACGATGCTGCCAAACAGGCTGTCTGGATGAAGAAGTTCATTAGTGAACTTGGTGTGGTTCCATCCATTGAGTATCCAATACCTCTGTATTGCTATAACAATGGAGCTGTGGCTTTGGCCAAGGAACCCAGGTCCCATCAGAAGTCCAGACATATTCTAAGGCGGTATCACCTGATCAGGGAGATAGTTGATCGCCAGGAGATCGAGGTCAGGAGAGTAGATACGAAGGACAACACTGCGGATCCACTCACGAAGGCCATTCCCAAGATACAGTTTGAGAGATTATTCGGGATGCTAGGTATGAGATACTACAGCAGTCGGCCTTAGTGAAAGTGGGAGATTGTTAGTTATGTATATGCCCTAGAGGCCATTGTTGTACATATGATGTATATTATGATGGATGCTTGGATATATATAGAGAGGACTTTCTTGCTCGTCATGATAGTATGCTATTTGGTTTCACTTTATCTTAACATGTTGACTTGTACTGGTTTACTGTCTTTCTCTCACATGTTGATAAAGCCTTTAGGATCTGTACTCGACTACTGGGACTATGATGAGATCATACTAGTGGGGCCACGGTAGTCGATGAGTACATTCTATAACTGTTCCTAGTAGAGGGTATATCGAGACAGGGCATCGATACACAAGAGTAGACTAGCGTATACGCTTCTTGACCCGTATGATGGGCGATGGATGATCCTATATCCATCAGTGTTTGACATCAGAGATGGTGTACGGGTGCTCAGTGGAGACTGGGTACACTGGACGGACTCGCTGAGAACTCCCAGATGGTGATATACCACACGTCAGATGGCAGTTCTCCGGTGACACTGGTACAGGGTAGTCTGTAGACCCGAGATCGTCATAGAGTCTTGTGTGATTCCCACTGTGCTTTGATTTCCACCTTACCACGTCCAAGAGGGCGTGCAAAACGGTGGCTTTTGGGTACAGTCCCGAATCACATGGAGGCAATGAGCGATAGGAGGGGATTCGTCTCTCCCGGTATAGGGAGTTGATGTTGTGCTGTATTCGATTGGCTATAACTGGAAGTCCCTGGCCAGGGCTGATATAGAGATATACTGTTAAGTGTTACCAGTAGTTTCTCGACCTGTTATGAGCCTCACATCGACACGACTTATCGGTTACTGGGGTCTGACGTATACCACCCCTAGACTTGATATGCGACATATCAGACGAACAGACCGGACTGTACGGGAGTGTTACTGATTGGATTCACAGGAGAACGGACAGGCTAGCTTGTTGATCTTCTGATCGCTCAATACCTGGGTGGCTGTTACGTTTAGCTTACCGCTTGCAGCTTGTGGGTGTTTGATATGATCATCACCTGCTACCGGCGTATTGACGATTCTTTAGAGTCCTACACAGAGGTTTCTTGGCTCAGGCAAAACGGAGTAGAGGCACATATGTGATATGTGCAGGACCGAGGATAATGCGATATGTGATACCGTATTATATTCTCGTGATATTTAGATATGAACCAGGTCATCGGATCAAGTGTTGATTCGATGAATCGGTACATGATATATTAGTCGGTTATATTCGATATAGCCGGATCGTCGGATCAAGTGTTGATTCGATGATTTATTGTACAATGATATATATGATATATTGTATTACATTATCTAATATTGGCTCGCTTTATTATTTCATTTTCTCACCGGATTAATACATTGATATATATGCGATATATGTTAATTGTATTATTTTCTTTTGTTGCAAATATATAATATATATGTGATATATATTATTGTGACATGATATGATTTATTATGAAACATGTTTAGGGATGATAAAAAGATATTAGGGTTTGATTAGGGTTGGCTCCTTCTTGTTCATTCTAGAAGGATTTCCTTTTGTCTTGGTTAAGATATTATAGTTGATACTTATCCATGACTCATTCTTAACCTAACCAAACCCTAGCTCTAGTTTATTCTCTACAAAGGTTAAGCCTCTCATCCTTGACCATGGTTCCATAATAAATCATATATTCTTATATACTATTCATCACAAAAGGATTACTCTCATTATTCTTCATCTTCTTCTCTCTTGAGTTTTGGAAAAGCTCACTAGTTATTTCTTTTGTGATGATTTCTTGTGAGAAAATGATATAAAAAGAAAGCATAAATACTACTCCATCATCCTCATCTAATCTAGCCCATTAGATTAGGGTGTTCACCTCATTAGAGTGAGAGAGCTTGAGCTATTGCAACTTCGACGTAGATCATCGGAGAAAAGGAATACGACAAGCTATCATGGATCGTTCGAGTCGTGGAGCCTCTCTTGAGTCCGGGAGATCGTGGATCGCGGCGAAGGGACTTCTACTCGGAGCTTGTGAAGCGAAGGAGAGGACTACGAAGGTTGTAATCCCTCACACTTAGTAGTAAAGATGTTTACTTGCATGTTAAACCCTAATAATCTAGCAAAGATCCCGGCTTTGGGTTGTTCGGCACATCTAGAATTTTATTCGGGCATGTTTGATGCCTTATGAACCTTCACAAGAGTGCTTAGGAACCCTACATTCCCTGATGAGCTTCCTGGGCTACCGCCTGAGCGTGATGTTGTGTTTTGTATTGATTTGATTCCCGGCACGGGGCCTATTTCTATACCGCCTTATCGGATGGCCCCGGCGGAGCTTAGCGAGTTGAAGAGTCAGTTGCAAGATTTGCTGGACAAGGGACTCATTCGACCCAGTTGATTGCACGCTTTTGGCGTGTCGGATGTTCAAACTTCTAAAGTTATAACCGCGATCAGGACGGTGTCGCTTTGCAGCTAGCCGGTTGAGTACGGGTTGATCCACAGGGAGATGGTTGTATGTCCGTTCGAGTTTTAGACGAGTCAATAAAGAATGTGTATATGTTTGTTCAAATCTAACCTATGTGTTTTATATGAAAGGATAAAGTTGTTAAGAAAAATATACGAAAGTGTAAGCTAAAGAAATCCGCACTCAATACCTTTGAGCCGAGTCTTGACCAATTGAAGCTAGAGCAATCGGCAAAAACGTGGATTAGGGTACTTAAGCACGGTATTCGTGGAATCCAGCTTATTGACCCTTGTCCGTCCGTTCTTGTCTCTTGCTTTCGCCTCCGGCCAAACCGAACGCAACCGGTCGCGGTTAGGAATCACCGTTACCTTGATAGGGTAGGGAGCCTAACGGAGCGCTTGTGTAACGTTTGGGCGGAGTTCAAAGGAAAATAACGGG
Source organism: Agapanthus africanus (assembly GCA_030015575.1). Taxonomy (NCBI): domain Eukaryota; kingdom Viridiplantae; phylum Streptophyta; class Magnoliopsida; order Asparagales; family Amaryllidaceae; genus Agapanthus; species Agapanthus africanus. The sequence continues at coordinate 151,919,381 of JASDDO010000012.1, forward strand.
AAAAGAAAATGAGGAATGAAACCTTAACTTACAATATTGTATTTATTCTTAACAACAACATATTACAACCATTCACAAAACGAACCAAAAAGAGCAAAAGAAAAGATAAACAAAGAAAAGAAAAGATTACAAGCAAGTAATTAAAAGTGCATGGTATTTAAGTGCATGAAACTAAATGAGCAAGAAATGAAACTAGGAACCATAGAACCCAAAACAAGACATGGGTTCAATAACCAAATCTTAAACTTGCAAGCTCAATTAAGAGGTTGCAAGGTCAAGAAAAGGCAAAGAACTCATGGAGAATGAAGCACAAAAGAGAGAACATTATTGATTCCAAAATGATACAACCCCTTGAGATCAATGTCCAAAGCTTAAACTTGCAAGCTCACTTAAGAGGTTGCAAGATCAAGTTAAGGTAGAGAGCTCAAGGGGGAAGCTAAGCGAAAGAATGATACAAAATAACCCTCATCTTCATTTAACATCCACTCAAAAGCCCTCACAACAATTTAATGGAGGAAAGATGAAGAAGAAGAAGAAGAAGAAGTAAACTAAAAACTAACAAAAAGAGGGCATGAAAAGAACGCCCATGGCTTGGCAAGTTCTGGGCAATTTATAGGCAGGAAACAGAGAAACTAGGGCAACATTCTGACACTATATGAATTGACCAAACAGCCCCTGAAAAGTTTTCAACTGACGAGCCTATACGGCCGCGGTTCCGCGGCCTAAGCGCGCTTATGTCGCGGAACCGCGGCCATAAAGAGGAGTTAGGCCTTCTATTTTTGTCGGTATCCCTGGTTTTTTGTACTCTTCAGTGTGGTATATGTTGTTTCTCATAATCTCTTCACAATATTTCCAAAATTTCAGCAGATCAAAAGGTGATGTGATGTGGATCTTTTGCCATGATTTTTCTTGAGCTCCGCGTAGATATGTTGGATCTTGTGTTGACATTGAGCTTTGTGCATGAATATGAAATTGATTTGCCATTTTGTCCCTTAAACTGGTGTGTGGAAACATACGGATAGAGAGCGGAGACCCGTGTTTTATCTGTGGTTGGCAGTAATCCGGAATTTGTCGTGCTTTTCCATGAATTCCACTGTTTAGAGCTGAGAACCAGTATCATGTAATTAACTAGCAAATACGGCTCAAGAGTACCTGCCTATAAACAAATGATCGTAAGAATGGGCGGTATAAAATACAATATTCTGGTATGAACACCAGTGTTTCTCCTTGGGGTGCTCCGGTCCTGTTTGTCAAGAAGAAGGACGGCAGTTTGCGTCTGTGTATCGACTACCGGCAGCTGAACCGGATGACCGTGCAGAACAGATATCCGTTGCCACGCATCGACGACTTGTTCGACTAGCTTCAGGGGAAGGATATTTTTCGAGGATCGATTTGCGATCGGGCTATCATCAGCTGCGAGTTCGACAGGAGGACATTCCGAAGACAGCTTTCCTTACGCGTTATGGCCATTATGAGTTTTTGGTGATGTCGTTCGGACTCACCAATGCGCCAGCAGCCTTCATGGACTTGATGAACCGTATATTCAGGCCGTATCTCGACTTGTTCATCATTGTATTCATTAACGATATATTGGTGTATTCCCGGAGCAGAGAGGAGCACGAGCAGCACCTGCGGATGCGGATCACACTCCAGACTTTGAGGGAGCACCAGCTTTATGCAAAATTCTGCAAGTGCGCATTCTGGTTGGACAGCGTGGACTTCTTAGGTCACGTGATTACACGGGATGGTATATGTGTAGACCCGAGGAAGGTCGAGGCCGTTCGGAGTTGGCCCAGACCTACATCCGTTACTAAGATACGCAGCTTTCTAGGATTGGCCGGCTACTACAGGCGATTTGTATAGGATTTCTCCCGTATTGCTGCACCTTTGACCGGATTGACCCGGAAGGGAGTTCCTTTCATTTAGACGGAGGAGTGCGAGCGCAGTTTCCAGCAGCTACGGACTTGTTTGACTACGGCGCCAGTGTTATCATTGCCTTCATGATCTAGCGGATTTGTAGTCTATTGTGACGCTTCACGAGTGGGGCTAGGATGCGTATTGATGCAGCATGGCAAGGTGATCGCTTATGCTTCCCGGCAATTGAAGAAACATGAACAGAACTACCCCACTCACGATTTGGAGATGGCAGCAGTGGTCTTTGCACTTAAGATCTGGCGACATTACCTATATGGCGAGTCGTGCCAGATATTCACTGATCACAAGAGACTAAAATATATATTTCAGCAGCGAGACCTGAATCTTCGACAGCACCGTTGGATGGAACTGGTGAAGGACTACGACTGCGAGATCTTATATCACCCGGGCAAGGCTAACGTAGTAGCAGATGCTTTGAGTAGGAGGCCTGAGGGTAGTCTAGCGTGTTTGAGTGCAGTTCAGAGGCAGTCATCGGCAGATTGGCAGATACTATGCGACAGCCGAGTGCAGTTCGGGTTCACGCAGATCGGGGGACAGCTTGCGCATGTTCGTGCACGCTCACAGTTGCTTGACCGTATATATGAGGGACAGCGCAGGGATGGCCGTTGCTCAGAGATCATGGCACAGATTGGACAGGGCAGATTCTCCGAGTTCGTGATTGATGATCAGGGGATATTACGATTTTGGTCTAGACTGTGCGTACCAGATGCTGAGGGATTGCGGCGCGATATTCTTGAGGAGGCACATCGATGGGTGTACAGTGTCCACCCCGGTTCCACCAAGATGTACCATGATATGAGAGAGGTATACTGGTGGGACGGAATGAAGAGGGACATCGTAGATTTCGTATCGAGATGCCTGACTTGTCAGCAAGTCAAGGCCGAGCACCAGAGGCCCGCAGGAGAGCTACAGCCGTTACCCATTCCGGAGTGAAAATGGGAACAGATTTCGATGGATTTCGTTGTGGGTCTACCCAGGACTAGGCGAGGGTATGACTACATTTGGGTGATCATGGATCATTTGAGGAAAGCGGCTCACATCCTGCCGGTGAAGACGACTTTCGTATTTGCTTAGTACGCCCAGATTTATATCGACGAGATTGTATGACTACATAGGGTCCCGACGTGTATTGTGTCCGACCGAGGCACCCAGTTTACCAGCAGACTATGGCAGAGGCTTCAGGAGGCTTTGGGCACTCGTTTGAGTTTCAGCACGACATTTCATCCGCAAACCGACGGACAGTCAGAGCGGACCATTCAGACTCTCTAGGACATGCTCCGCGCGTGCGTTTTAGACTTTGGTGGTAGCTGGGATCATCATTTACCCTTGATAGAGTTCTCCTACAACAATAGCTTCCAGGACACTATTCAGATGGCACCTTTCGAGGCTTTGTATGGGAGGAGATGTAGATCGCCCGTCTGTTGGACAGAGCTGAGCGAGAGTAGTATTTTGGGGCCACAGATCGTACAGGAGATGACCGAGAAGATACAGCTGATTCGAGACAGGATGAGGACAGCTCAGAATAGGCAGAAATCGTATGCTGACAGGCGCCGCCGCAGATTAGAGTTCGCAGTTAGCGATCATGTTTTTCTGAGGGTCTCTCCAATGAAGGGAGTGATGAGGTTTGGACGGAAGGGGAAGCTTAGCCCCAGATTCATAGGTCCTTTCGAGATCCTCGAGCAGGTAGGCATAGTAGCATATCGTTTGGCTCTTCCACCCAGTCTTTCGGATGTTCACCCTGTCTTCCACGTATCGATGCTACGCAGATATCTTCATGACCCTTCCCACACGATCCAGCATCAGACAGTTCAGCGTGAGCCCGACCTTTCGTTCACCATGCAGCCAGTTGAGATATTGGATCGGCAGGTGAAGAAACTTCGATCTAGGGTCCTGCCATCGGTGAAGGTTCATTGGCGCAGCCCGAATGGTGAGGAGATCACTGGGAGACCGAGGGGGAGATGCGGAAGAAATTCCCTCATCTCTTTGAAGGTACGCGTAGTCCTATATTTTAAATTCGGGGACGAATTTTCTTAAGGAGGGAAGACTGTAACAACTGGGAATATATTAGTAACTAATTATATTTTAATAAGTGATTTTGTTTTTATAAAAAGTTTACCATATTGATTTTCAATTGTTTTATCAAAATTAATAAATATTTTTCTAGAATTTTCCTAAGCTTGCACAAACATATGCATGTAAACTAGGGTTAAGTCTAGGGTTACCAAGTTTAGGGGTGCATGGTGGGTTAACCATGTTTAGTCAACCATGTTGGTCTAGACCTTGGTTAAGTTAATTAATTTTAATTAAGGGTTTGGTTTTGTCTAAGAGTGATTAGGGTTTAAGGTTGACTTGTGGTGAGGGGATGGGTTATGATGGCTTGTGCAATCAAGCATTTAATGAGAGAGAGAGAGGGGTGGCTAGGGTAGTGTCACACCCATTTCATTTCAAAACTTTTTTCATCCTTCAAACTCTTTTCACTCACATCTCTCCCTCTCACTCACACACTCACACCATCATCTTATACCAACACTTCACCACAAAAGCCACACAACACCAAACAACAACAACCAACTGCTGCTACAACAGCACAAACAGCACCAAAATATACAGCATCTTCTGCTGTAGTAAAAACAGCAGCAACAGCTTCTGTAGTGGAGCAGAACAGCAGCAATAGCTAAGGAATTGCAATACCTGGAGCTGTAGCAGCAGCACAGAACCCTCCTCCTTCCTCTCTTCTCCTTCATCTAGGATCTTTAGAGGTATAATCCCTTAACTCAACTCCTATCTTGCCAAGTTATGGTTACCTAGCTTAGTTTAGTAATTACTATATGTTTTAGTGCTAGTTTAGTGATTTTGAGTGAGATATAGCCAAGTGAGGGTTGTGATGGTTAGAATAGCCTTACTATGTGCTGTTAAGACTAGTGAAACCAAGATTTGTCCCAGATTTCGCCAATAATACCAGATTGTCCGACTTAGTGTAATTTAGTGTTTTTACGGACTTTTAGCCTTTCTGGAATCTGCTGTTGACCCGAACCTTTAAACATAAAATTATGAAGACTGTAGCACAGTGACCTTAGGAGAGACACACACACAAAGCACGGGGACCCACCTCCAAGTTGAGGCCGCCGGTTTATTCCTTCTGGCCTCAAATTGCGGCCAGAACAGGGGCTAGGGTGTTGGGTTTTTGGCTGTGGGGTTCTTCTGGGTAGCTTGGGGTTTTTGTATCTGTATCTTTTTAAGTTTGTCCCAGAGGCAAAATCTGAAGCTATAAATGAGTTATCGAGGTTTTTAGAACTTGTGCGACACACACGTGATCCGCGTGGTTCTGTGGCGCGCTGCGCGACACAGCGCATCGAAGTTGGTTCTGGTAAGTTCGCACGCGTCGCGACGTGTCGTGTGCACGCGCGTTTAGTTTCACGCACGCGTATCCTTTTAGCGATAATTATACGATTTTGGTGATTTGTGTGGATTTGTGTTAAAGTGATGTTAGTGTTAGTTAGACTATCCTAATTAGGTATTGTTAGGGCTAAGTTAACTTAGGTAAACCCCAGATTACACAAAATACCTTGAGTTTTCAAGTTGGTGCAAGACTTGACGTTTTTGAGCAAAACTTAGTCTTTTTAAAATCTGCTTTAGACCCAGTGAGTTTAGAATGAAATTGAGTGCACTGTACCATACTGGAGATGTCCTGACCACACCACCAGAGCCCGACCTCACCAACCCAAACCCAGGCCGCCGGAAAATTCATTCTGGCCGCAAATTGCGGCCAGACTAGGAAGATAGGTCCCAGGGTTTTTAGGGTAGGTGTCTGCTACATTTTGTGGGTCTCTGGTATATATAGTTTTGCAATATTCTAACCTGGGTAAAATCTGGGGCAGTATATCGTTTTCGGGTGTTTTTAGCTTGCGCGATACGCGCGATACGCGAGTTGGTCTTGTGATTCAGCATATCGCGGCGTGTCGGGTTAAGCGTTTGGCACATACACGCACATTTCAGCGTATCGCACACACGCACGTTAATTCGCGACGCGAGTTTCTCGCTTTGTTTTGATATCGCGTCTTGTGAGATTTTTGATTATATTTGGTTTCTTGTGTAAATTCCAGGTTCGCAAGCGGGTACGTCAGACGCCGCCAGGAAAGGGAAGCAGGTGGTCAGCTATACTTAGCACGCGACCAGGTGAGTAGATTTAACATCGACGGGGAAATCTCCCGTATGGCGTTAAGCGTCAGGCGTAATAGGATATTTAGTTTTATTTGTTCATGTAGACATACTGGAGTAGCATACCTTTTGTTATATATAGAACTGGTAGTATAGAACACTGCACTGTCACTAATGGTACAAGTTACACGAGCACGATTTATATGCTACACTCACACCGTTAGTGATTGCCATGACACTCACAGCATAGGATTGATAGAAATCATATATCATATTGATTCCGTTTTATTGACGTTGTCATGTTTTGCCACATACTAGCATATGTTATATTCATACCATGTACACCATATACTTACGGTTGTGCATACCTTCATTGATACCTCACTACCTGTGCACATGCACCCCTATATTTCGTCATAGTGCATATTTAAATATATATCTTGATATATTTAACCTTGTGCCCTATGCATCACATATATTCATACTTGGCACACATACATCACATATATTCATACTTGGCACACATACGTCACATATATTCATGCTTGGCACAGATACATCACAGATTCATGCTTGAGCCACATATATCATCTATTCGTACTTGGACACATATACATCATATGTACACATTAGCGCACATGTACATTGCAACATTCACTTAGCATACTTATCTTTCGCACATCCATACCTATACTCATATTCATATGTTACATACATGGATGATATTGACTTGATTTGAAAACTAAGGGACCGCATATGATATTTTCCAAACTGGATCTTTTAAAAGAGCGGTTTTCCCTTTCTTTTACTCTTAGTGTCATACGACGCATGGCATGGATTTACGCGTTAGATCGATTTATGTGATTTCTGGATTTGGGAACCGGAGTACTATTCTAAGAAAATACGCACTGTTTAAAAACCCGGTTTCCCTTGATATGATATTTCAGTGCGTCCACCATGTGTTTTCTCGGTGCTAGAGTGATACATGTGAACCCGAGTCGAGAAGATGGATGAGGCCGATTGCGGGTACATGGTGGACCCGGTATGGTATCCCGGGGCGAGAACGGATCGCTGTGCAGTAGACAGTGAGCCTGGCAGAGGGACTACTACCTACCGGTGATTGGTTGGACCTGGCGGTTATCCGGAGGATACTGACCAGAGTTGAGAGATGGATACGGGACGACTCGTACTGCCGGGGCCGAGGGCCGATACCGCAGATAGAGCCCATAGGCTGACCCGGGCTAACGGATGCCCGAGATACGAGGTTTTGCGTGTCGATACTGGACACGAGTTTTCTTGTTATTTGGATGCCGATGTTGGGCACTCACGATTTTATGAGATTACAGGATTTGAGGGCCGATGTGGATGACGGCGCCTGAGTTGTACTGGGATTTGGGTGTATTGATAGACACCGGTTATTTTTCCACGTTGATATTCCATGTAGACATTATTTCTTCCCATACTCTGCATTTAGTACTTGACATCTCATCCTGTAGCTAGCATACCTGATAGAGTACACATGCTTGCATATCATTGCGTACCCTGCTCATCATATATAGGGTTGTTAGATTATATTGCCATGCCTGATTATCACATATCTTGCTCATTACTTAGAGATGTTATTAGATCGCACTTGTTGCATGATATTGAGCATCCAGTTCATCATATAGATGTTACCAGTTGGCATAGGTTAGAGTATCGCAGCACGTGCATACTCGCGATTACCTTTATATGTTATCTACTACTCACGAGTTGGCAACTCACCCCCGTTGTGCCACAGTGCTTGCAGGCTGCCCTTTGGAGTAGTCGCGGCTGGCTGTTTACCGCATCTTTTGACACAGATACCATTGCTGAGGCGTGTTAGCTCTTTTGCTACTAGGTGGGTTTTGTACGGTATCTGTTTACTTTCAGTTGCATATTGATGTATCTAGTATTCTCCATCTACCTTTATGTATTGACTTAGAGACAGTTGTGAGGACGATGTATGTTATTTTGTACTCTGGTGTCGAGCTCGCTGTGAGCCGACTTTATTTATGCAGTTCTATATTTCTTGTTGCCTCCATTTCATTTTTTTCTCAGTCGTACATTATCATTGTGATGCTCTATTCATTCCACATGTCATTTTACTTACATCTCGTCTTTTACCCGCTTCTCGGGACAAATTTTTTTGGTAAAGGAAATGTTGTTAAAATTATTTAAATAATAACTTGAACCAAAAAGGATTTCTACTAAACAACTTAAAGTTTTCTAAATGTTTTAACAAATATTCTAATAAATGTTTTAACACTCCATATTTTAATGGTTTTGATTTCTGGGTTCGGCTTACTTAGTCACGTTACGCCTGTAGACGTTGCGTGGTTAAGTGCCGGTCACGGGCCGAACTTTGGGTCATGACAGTACTTTACTAACACTTTCTTCTCAAATCCGACGCATCCAATATACTATTCTTTGCCGGATTCTTTGCAAGTTCGCTGCCAAACGCTAAAAATTGACTAACCCGTATTTGTTGCAGTGCTGTGGTTAACAAAAAAAAGCGATTGTTTGATTCTTTATAGAATTTTTTTGAATTACGCATTCCATACATTAATACGGACTTAAGGGCAAGCGAACCCCACAATATACGGTAAAGGATTTCATCACCTTTTCCATGGCCCACAAATCACGAACTTGAGCATAACGCTTACCCGCACAAATTTTAAAAGAAATTAGACTTTAAGCCTTTAGGACTTCACGCTCACTAGGAGAAGTTAACTGTGTTTAGAACACCGCTTAACGGTATATTGTTTATGGGGTGTGTAGGAAAGTGTTAACGGCGAAACCGCCAAAAGAGAAAGGGTTATTTAATTAAGGACCTTTGCGAAAGCGTCGGAAAACCTCCCCTTATCTCTGCACTTACCTGGCCTCGTGATCAGTATATCTTGAGCCCGTTTCTCGACACAGCTTTACTTCGCCAATCAAGCTCTTGAGCAGGTCTAGTTGACCTAGGTGAACCCTAGAACGATTAGGTGTGTGGTATTTTTGTGCCGTGATTATTTTGTCCAGATTATTTTTGTGTGTATATTTCATTCTTTTGTTCATAACTAACTAAAAAAACCAACATTCTTCTCCCCTCCTTTTCTCTTATTCTTCTTCCTCTCTTCATATCATGGGTACCCCACCTCGAAAAACTTTTGCCGAACTTTGGTACCCACAACCAGACATAACCTCATACGGTTCTTGTAGGGTTGCTAGGCACGCGCACAAGGGTCTACGAGGCATCAACCATGCACGATTAAAAATTTAGCCGTGCCGAACAACCCGAATACGGATCTTTAAACTAGAGATTAGGCGAAAACTAACATGTTAACAACTTTAACACTAAGTGAGAAGGATTACAACCTTCGTAGAACCGGTCCTTCACTTCATATGCTCCGTGTTGTGGTCCCTTCGCTGCAATCATCGGGTTCTGGACTCTCGAGAGGTTCCACGAAGAAAAAGATGCAACCTTTGCTTCCGATCATCGATACAAAGATGATCTACCTTGAAGTTTCGTTAACACAAGCTAACACTCATGAAATGATGTGAACACCCTCATCTAAATGGCAAGGGAAGATGAGGATGATGAAGTAGGATTTTTGCTCTCTTTATTTATCTTTTTCTCATATTTATTCATCACAAATATCAAAACAAGAAAGCTTTGCAAGAAAAACTCAAGGAAGAAGAAGAATAGTGATGGAATTCCTTTTGTGATGAATAGAAAGAATTAATATGATAAATAATGCAACCATGGTCAACTAAACTCATGTAGAGAATTAACTAGGGTTAGGGTTTGGGTTGGGTTAAAGCATGAGTCACTTGAAAATATCTTTCACAAAACAAAACCAAAACCTTCTAGAATAATCTAGAAAGCTTAACCCTAATCCAAACCCTAATCATGTTTAAACTCCACTAAACATGTTGCATTAGTTATCATATCATGTTACAATATTATATATCACATATATAATATTTATCGTAACAAAATAAAATAATACAATTAACATATATCGCATATATATCAATGTATTACCCGAGTGAGAAAAAGAACCTTTTAGTGAGCTAATATTAGATAATGTAATTTAATATATCATATATATTATTATACATTAAATTATCGAATCAACACTTGATCCGACAATCCGGCTATATCTCATATAACCGACTAAGATATATCCGTACCGATTCATCGAATCAACACTTGATCCGATGACCCGGCTGATATCAAATATCGTGAGAATAGAATACGGTATCTCATATCGTATTATCCTCGGTCCCGCACATATCACATATGTGCTCCTACTCCGTTTTGCCTAAGTCAAGAAACCTCTGTGTAGGACTCTAAAGAATCGTCAATACGCCGGCAGTAAGTGATGATCATATCAAACACCCACAAGCTGCAAGCGGTCAGCTAAACGTAACAGCTACCCAGGTATTGAGCGCTCAGAAGATCAACAAGCAAGCCTGTAACTTCTCCTGTGAATCCAAACGGTAACACTCCCGTACAGTCCGGTCACGTCGTCTGATATGTTGAATATCTCGCCTAGGGGTGGTAAACGTCAGACCCCAGTAGCTCGATAAGTCGTGTCGATATGAGGTCTATAATTGTTCGAGAAACTATTAATAACACTTACCAGTAAATCTCAGCAACCCTGGCCAGGGATTTCCGGTTATAGCCAATCGAACACAGCACAACATCAACTCCCTATACCGGGAGAGACGAATCCCCTCCTATCGCTCATTGCCTCCATGTGATTCGGGACTGTACCCAAAAGCCACCTTTTTGCACGCCCTCTTGGACGTGGTATGATGGAAATCAAAGCACAGTGGGAATCACACAAGACTCTATGACGATCTCGGGTCAACAGACTACTCTGTACCAGTGTCACCGGAGAACTGCCATCTGACGTGAGGTATAATACCATCTGGGAGTTCTCGGCGAGTCCGTCCAGTGTACCCAGTCTCCACTGAGCACCCGTACACCATCCTTGATGTCAAACACCGATGGATATGGGATCATCCATCGCCCATCATATGGGTCGAGATGCGTATACGCTAGTCTACTCTGGTGTATCGATGCCCTGTCTCGATACACCCTCGACTAGGAACAGTTATAGGATGTACTCATCGACTACCATGGCCCCACTAGTATGATCTCATCATAGTCCCAGTAGTCGAGTACATATCCTAAGGGCTTTATCAACATGTAACATAGAGACAATCAGAGTACATGTTAAGATAAAGTACAACCAGATAGCATATTATCATGTCGAGCAAGAAAGTCCTCCCTATATATGTCCAAGCATCCATTACAATATACATCGTATGTACAGTAATGGCCTCTAGGGCATACATATAACAAACAATCTCCCACTTGCACTAGGGCCATCTGTTGTGGTATTACATACCCAACAATTAGCTATGGTTGATGTATCTCATACTCAACCATCCCATAAAAGTCTCTACTGGGAAAAAGGCCTTTGTGAGTGGATCCGCGCTGTTGTCCTCTGTGTCTACTCTCCTAACCTCGATCTCCCTGGAGATCAACCATCTCCATGATCAGGTGATACTGCCTAAGAATTATATCTGGATTTCTGATGGGACGGGGGTTCCTTGTCATAAGCCACAACTCCATTGTCACACAATGGTAAGAACGAAGTTCATCTTATGAACTTATATATATCCAGACTGCCTCTTTGGTAGCATCCTTGGTAACGATGTATCTTGCCTTTAATCTTCTAGTATGTCACGGTATCTAGCTTTGAACTCTTCCAACATACCGTCCCTCCACTGAGGGTAAAGACAATGCCTGAGACTGACATTCAGTCGTTCTTATCACCGTGGAACCTTTCCAGTGATTCACCCCAGGATCGATTGATACCATCTCACTACAACTAGTGAGTATCCTAACATCCAATTAGATCTATCTCATTTATCCAAAACACAGGATTTAGGAGGTATCGCTTTGATCCTATATGGAGAATTGTTGTGATAAGCGGAGATTGACCGAGCGTAGCATAGGAAACTCCTTCCCTATCAAGAGTATGTCATCCACGTACTCTACGAGGATCACCACCATACTCCTTACTACCTTTTTGTATATACAAGGTTCAACTAACATTTTGATGAAGTCAAACTCTTTGATTACCACATCAAAATAGATGTTCCAACTCCGTGATGCCTGTTTTATCATATAAAACATCTTGCACACGTTTCCGCTGCTCCCACTGTCTACGAAGCCCTCTGGATGTGTACTTATAGACGCTCTTTTCTAAAACATCATTTAGAAAAGCAGTCATGACACCCAACCGCCAGATATCGTAGTCATGGAATGTAGCCGTGGCAAGTAGGATCTGGATAGACATAAGCATAGCTTTGAAAGTCTCAACTTTTCCATGTACACCAAGTAATCTTCTCAAGATATACTCGCTCCTGATGGGGATTTAACCCTTCAGATAGAGCAACCAAAGTCCATACTTTGTTGGTGTATAACGATTCCATCTCAGATCGATAATCATCCAGCCATTCTTATAGAGTCCCACTCCTGATGGCCAGCTCGAAACTAGTTGGGTCATCATCTCATGATGCAATCCTCGCTCCCACTTTCATAGAGAAACCGAAGTATCCCTCAGGTGGGTGAGGAACCCTGCTAGATCGGCGGAGAGGCTGAGGTTCGTTGGAAACTATTGAATCCTTTGGTTCTACCAAATTATCAGCTGTAGTTTGTATAGCTGGAACATTTCCAGTTCTACATAACAGACTTTGCCTCGAGCTTGTCCGGATTTTTCTTTTAGACATAGGCCGGACAACCCCAAATCTTAACAAACTTAAGATATGGGCTCTTCCCTTTCTATATCACATATGAAGTGGTAGGCAACTGATTTGATTTGAACCCTATTCAATAGGTATGCAACTTCACAAGTGCATAACTCCCTAAAGGAAATAGGAAACTCAGTAGTACTCATCATAGAGCACATCATATCACATAGGGTGCTATTGCTCCGCCCCGATACACCAACGTGCTATGGTGTATACGGAGGAGTAATGCTGAGAGATAATCTCATTCTCCTTTAGAATAGTCCAGGAATTCCGTGCTCAAGTATTCTCCTCCTTGATCTCATCAAAGGACATAATACTTATACCCGTATTTTGGTTCTCTACTTCTAATTTATATTCTGTGAATATCTCAAAAGGTTCGGACTTGTGTTTCAACAGGAACATATGTCTGAATCTTGAGAGATTATCAGAGAATGTAATGAAGTAAAAAGAACCGGTCCTAGCATATGTAGACAGGGGACTTTCATACATCAGCATGTATCAATCCCAAGAGTTCACTAACTCTTTCTCTATTTCCAGTAAACGGAGCTATGGTCATCTTATCTCTGTGACATGACTGGAAAGTTTCATAATATGTAAATTCAAACTAATTTAAATATGCATCTTTATGTAACTTTAGCTAGTCGAGTCGCATTGATATGACATAGTCTACAATGCTTCAAGAAGGATTCGTTCATATCTGAACTCCTCCTCTTGTGTGTGTTCTGTATACTAAGAACTGTAGTTTGATTTAGAACGTCAATGCTTTTAGATAACGTGCCTGAACCGATCAACTCTTGATATAGGAAATGTTCAAAACATTATCCAATAATACAAAATTATATCTTTCTTTACTAATAAAGAGACCGATATGATTTTGTATATCAGGTTCGGTATCTAATAACATTCGTTCAGAATCAATGTATTCTGGTAATACAGGGTGATAATGACCAACAGACTTGGCTGCAACACTTGCACCGTTTTCTGTCTCATGAAACTTATCACCCGTTCTCAATTCTCTACCTTTCTGTAGCCCATGTAACAGATTACATATGCGGGATCCTGATCCAGTATCACATACCCAGGACGTAAAGGATACTGAGAAACAGTTCTGTGTAATGAACACACCCGAAGATGATGCATCAACATGCACTTTCTTCGTTTGGGCGGCACGGGAATTCTGGTAATCCCCAATTTCCTTCTCTGTCTTATAACAATTATAAGTTGGAGCGGGACCAACGTTCCCCAGCTCAGTATAACAAGCGGGTTCGGTCAATACATCCGTTTTATTATCTTGATTAAGGCATGATATGGTCACTACCTGGAGAGAGAGAGAAGAAAAAACTCAGCGTATGCTCTTGCAAGATTAGATTTGTTATCTAATATATCTAATCAGGATGTCTCCCACTGTTTTAATCAAATCTTCCTTCAAACCCTAAAAGGAAAGACTAGCCGGGATTAATTACACGCTACAAGTTCGCCAATCTTTCAGCCAGGCCAGTGTCGGTACTTTGAGGGAGGTCCCCCGTGCTTTCGCACGAACCTAATTAAAGTAAACCTCGTTTTCCCAGAGGCGTAACCCCGTTAACACCTTTCTAGACACCTACTTGATCGGCTAATTGTAATGTGTAAAACTCTCCCAGGAGTAACTCTTACTCGCAGCGGGTATCGGGATCCAACTATCTTATAGAAGGTATGCAATCTCATTGCAAATTTCAACACTTGAAATTCCCAATAATATTTTACCCCTAGCGTCCTATGACCTTGACGAAGGCCAAACTACCCATAGTCCGCTAGTCAAGTTCAACCCGTTCATTTCTTGATTGAATTAAACCCACCCGCACGACCCTTGACGAAGGCCAAACTACGCCGTACGAATACCCTAATCCAATCGCATCGTATGCTAGCAGATAAGCATTAGTTAGCTACCGTACACTACGCCTTGACGAAGGCCAAACTACCGCAGCACGAATACTAACTAGTACTTATCTGAAATGACGGAGGGTTACGACAGGTTTTTAAGAAAACCCTTTGCGCAATGAACTTGATATCGTTGTAGAAATCGAGTGATTTTAAATGGAGTGTTTTTGAGGCTTTTCTAGTTTTGCTAAAGGGGTCACTCCCGGTGAAGGGATCGTCGGCCCTTTCCTCATCGAATAAGGTGCGGGATATTTCACAAATATCATTGTGCAAAGCAGAAACTATAGAAGCAATCAAAAGACAAACCGAGAGTTATAGCATCTGCCAGTTATTTCTAAAGGAGTCACTCCCGGTGAAGGGATCTCGGTCCTTTCCTTATCGAATAAGGTGCAGGATGTTCTACAAGGAACACCGCGATGCAAAGAAAGAACTGTAGCTACCTGTTTCTGAAAATTCGATTCCACAACATCTTAGGTTTCTATTATTTCATTAATCTTATTAATGAAGTCCCATTTTATTATGCTTCACAAGCATCTCTTTTGAAACGAAATTTGCAATATAATATATATCTCATATATATAATATAAACATTCATCTCAGGCAGTAATATGATCTCATCACAGAACATTGCAGCAGAAGTGTAGGGTTACTGGGCACGCGCACAAGGGTCTACGAGGCATCAACCATGCCCGATTGAAAAATTAGTCGTGCCGAACAAACCGAATACGGATCTTTAAACTAGAGATTAGGCGAAAACTAACATGCTAAACATTTTAACACTAAGTGAGAGGGATTACAACCTTTGTAGATCCGGTCCTTCACTTCATATGCTCCGTGTTGAGGTCCCATCGCTGCGATCATCGTACTCCGGACTCTCGAGAGGTTCCACGAAGAGAAAGATGCAACCTTTGCTTCCGATCTTCGATACAAAGATGATCTACCTTGAAGTTTCGTTAACACAAGCTAACACTCATGAAATGATGTGAACACCCTCATCTAAATGGCAAGGGAAGATGAGGATGATGAAGTAGAATTTTTGCTCTCTTTATTTATCTTTTTCTCACAATTATTCATCACTTGAAAAAAGCTAGTGAGCTTTTTCCATGAAGAAAGAAGAAGGAAGAAGAAGAATAGTGATCCATTTCTTTTGTGATGAATAATGAAAGGATTAATATGATAAATAATGCAACCATGGTAAACTAAACTCATGTAGAGAATTAACTAGGGTTAGGGTTTGGGTTGGGTTAAGTATGAGTCATAGATAAAAATCTACACAAATATCTTTATCATGACAAAAGAAAAGATTCTAGAATCAACTAGAAGTGTTAACCCTAATCCAAACCCTAATCATGTTTAAAATCCACTAAACATGTTGCATTAGTTATCATATCATGTTACAATATTATATATCACATATATAATATTTATCGTAACAAAATAAAATAATACATTTAACATATATCGCATATATATCAATGTATTACCCGAGTGAGAAAAAGAATCTTTTAGTGAGCTAATATTAGTTAATGCAATTTAATATATCAAATATATTATTATACATTAAATTATCGAATCAACACTTGATCCGACAATCCGGCTATATCGCATATAACCGACTAATATATATCCGTACCGATTCATCGAATCAACACTTGATTCGATGACCCGGCTGATATCAAATATCGCGAGAATATAATACGGTATCACATATCGCATTATCCTCGGTCCCGCACATATCACATATGTGCTCCTACTCCGTTTTGCCTGAGCCAAGAAACCTCTGTGTAGGACTCTAAAGAATCGTCAATACGCCGGTAGTAGCTGATGATCATATCAAACACCCACAAGCTGCAAGCGGTCAGCTAAACGTAACAGCTACCCAGGTATTGAGCGCTCAGAAGATCAACAAGCAAGCATGTACATTCTCCTGTGAATCCAAACAGTAACACTCCCGTAAAGTCCGGTCTCGTTGTCTGATATGTTGCATATCTCGCCTAGGGGTGGTAAACGTCAGACCCCAATAGCTCGATAAGTCGTGTCGATATGAGGTCTATAATATTTCGAGAAACTATAGATAACACTTACCAGTAAATCTCAGCAACCCTGGCCAGGGATTTCCGGTTATAGCCAATCGAACACAGCACAACATCAACTCCCTATACCAGGAGAGACGAATCCCCTCCTATCGCTCATTGCCTCCATGTGATTCGGGACTGTACCCAAAAGCCACCTTTTTGCACGCCCTCTTGGACGTGGTATGATGGAAATCAAAGCACAGTGGGAATCACACAAGACTCTATGACGATCTCGGGTCAACAGACTACTCTATACCAGTGTCACCGGAGAACTGCCATCTGACGTGAGGTATAATACCATCTGGGAGTTCTCGGCGAGTCCGTCCAGTGTACCCAGTCTCTACTGAGCACTCGTACACCATCCTTGATGTCAAACACCGATGGATATGGGATCATCCATCGCCCATCATATGGGTCAAGATGCGTATACGCTAGTCTACTCTGGTGTATCGATGCCCTGTCTCGATACACCCTCGACTAGGAACAGTTATAGGATGTACTCGTCGACTACCGTGGCCCCACTAGTATGATCTCATCATAGTCCCAGTAGTCGAGTACATATCCTAAGGGCTTTATCAACATGTAATATACAGACAATCAGAGTACATGTTAAGATAAAGTACAACCAGATAACATACTATCATGTCGAGCAAGAAAGTCCTCCCTATATATGTCCAAGCATCCACTACAATATACATCGTATGTACAGTAATGGCCTCTAGGGCATACATATAACTAACAATCTCCGACTTGCACTAGGGCCATCTGTTGTGGTATCACATACCCAACAATTAGCTGCAGTTGAAGTATCTCATACTCAACCATCCCATAAAAGTCTCTACTGGGAAAAAGGCCTTCGTGAGTGGATCCGCGCTGTTGTCCTCTGTGTCTACTCTCCTAACCTCGATCTCCCTGGAGATCAACCATCTCCATGATCAGGTGATACTGCCTGAGAATTATATCTGGATTTCTGATGGGACGGTAGTTCCTTGGCAAAATCCACAACTCCATTGTCACACAATGGTAGGAACGAAGTTCATCTTATGAACTTATATATATCCAGACTGCCTCTTTGGTAGTTTCTTTGGTAACGATGTATCTTGCATTTAATCGTCTAGTATGTCACGGTATCTAGCTTGGAACTCTTCTAACATACCGTCCCTCCACTGAGGGTAAAGACAATGCCTGTGACTGACATTCAGTCGTCCTTATCACCCTGGAACCTTTCCAGTGATTCTCCCCAGGATCGATTGATACCATCTCACTACAACTAGTGAGTATCCAAACATCCAATTAGATCTATTTCATGGATCCAAAACACAGGATTTAGGAGGTATCGCTTTGATCCTATATGGAGAATCGTTGTGATAAGCGGAGATTGACCGAGCGTAGCATAGGAAACTCCTTCCCTATCAAGAGTATGTCATCCACGTACTCTACGAGGATCACCACCATACTCCTTACTACCTTTTTATCTATACAAGGTTCATCAACCATTTTGATGAAGTCAAACTCTTTGACTACCACATCAAAACAGATGTTCCAACTCCGCGATGCCTGTTTTATCATATAAAACATCTTGCACACGTTTCCGCTGCTCCTACTGTCTACGAAGCCCTCTGGCTGTGTACTTATAGACGCTTTTTTCTAAAACATCATTTAGAAAAGCAGTCATGACACCCAACCGCCAGATATCGTAGTCATGGAATGTAGCCGTGGCAAGTAGGATCTGGATGGACTTAAGCATAGCTTTGAAAGTCTCAATTTTTCCATGTACACCAAGTAATCTTCTCAAGATATACTCGCTCCTGATGGGGATTTAACCCTTCAGATAGAGCAACCAAAGTCCATACTTTGTTGGTGTATAAGAATTCCATCTCAGATCAATAAGCATCCAGCCATTCTTATAGAGTCCCACTCCTGATGGCCAGCTCGAAACTAGTTGGGTCATCATCTCATGATGCAATCCTCGCTCCCACTGTCATAGAGAAACCGAAGTATCTCTCAGGTGGGTGAGGAACCGTACTAGATCGGCGGAGAGGCTGAGGTTCGTTGGTTACTATTGTAGGGTTCCTAGGCACGCTAGTGAGGTCTCACAAGGCATCAACCATGCCAATTTCAAAAATTATAGGTGCCGAGAAACCCGACTACGGATCGTTGGCTAGATTTCTAGGCGATAAAGTAAGCTAGTTAACACTTAACTAAGAGTTTAACGGAAATACAACCTTTGTAGATCCGGTGCTCCACCTCTATAGCTCCGCAACGAAGTCCCCTCGCTGTCCTAGTGCATTCCCGGGCTCTAGCGTCGGCTTCATCGGAGAATGGACGGGCTAGGTCGTCGTCGACGTGCCGAAGATGATCTACGTCGAAGCATCGCTAAATCAAGCTCCACCTTCACCAAGTCATGAAAACTTGTGAAGGAAACACACTCTACTACTTGGCAAGAGGTAGAGGATGAAGAGATAGGAAGTGGGTAGACTTTAGAATTGGATTTCTCACTTGTTTGCTCAATTCACCATTGATGAAGAAAGCTTTCTTCTTTGAAGATGAAGAAGAAGAAGAAGATAAAGTTATGATAAGTTAATTAAAAAGAATAGAAAAACAATACTTATCATAATTCTAACTATGGTTATGTGTAGAGAATTGACCAAGGTTAAAGGGATGGTTAGGGTTAAGGATGAGATAAGAATGGTGGTCAAGGTCAAAGCTTCATGAAGCTTCAACTAAACAACAAACAAAGCCACCATTCTTTTCTCTTTTCCATTTATTTTCCAAAATGAAATGGATAAATAAATAAGTGAATAATACAAAACCCTAACCATTAACATGTAACCATGGTTTGATCTTTACACAAAAATCCTAGCAAACATGTATCATCAATCATGATACAATCAAGTGCACAAAAGTATATCACATATACAATGTGTACATCCGAGTGAGAAAATCCATCTTAAGTAAACCGATACTAGTTGATGCAAAGTAATATATCAAATATATAAATACGCATTAAATCATTAAATCAACACTTGATTCAATGATTCGGTCATGTCGCACACAACCGACTAGTATACAATGTATCGGCTTATCGAATCAACGCTTTAATCGATAATCTAGGTTATATCGCATACAACCATTCGACACATTCATCACGAGAATAGAATATGGTATCACATACACGCATTATTCTCGGTCCCGTACATATCTCATACGCGCTCCTATTTCGTTTTGCTTGAGCCAGGAAACCTCTGTGTAGGACTCTAAAGACTCGTCAATACGCCGGCAGCAGGTGATGATCATATCAAACACCCACAAGCCGCAAGCGGTCTGCTAAACGTAACGGCCACCCGGGTATTGAGCGATCAGAAGATCGACGAGCAAGCCCGCTCACACTCCAGTGAATCCAACCAGTAACACTACCGTACAGTCCGGTCTGATCGTCTGATATGTCGCATATCTTGCCTAGGGGTGGTAAACGTCAGACCCCAATAGCTCGATAAGTCGTGTCGATATGAGGTCTATAACAATTCGAGAAACTACTGGTAACACTTACCAGTAAATCGCAGCAACCCTGGCCAGGGATTTCCTGTTATAGCCCATCGAACACAGCGCAACATCAACTCCCTATACCGGGAGAGACGAATCCCCTCCTATCGCTCATTGCCTCCTTGTGACTCGGGCCTGTACCCAAAAACCACCGTTTTGCACGCCCTCTTGGACGTGGTAAGATGGAAATCAAAGCACAGTGGGAACCACACAAGACTCTATGACGATCTCGGGTCAACAGACTACTCTGTACCGGTGTCACCAGAGAACTGCCATCTGACGTGAGGTATAATACCATCTGGGAGTTCTCGACGAGTCCGTCCAGTGTACCCAGTCTCTACTGAGCACCCGTATATCTCCTCTGATGTCAAACACCAATGGATATGGGATCATCCATCGCCCATCTGTATGGGTCGAGAAGGTACTCGCTAGTCTACTCTGGTATATCGATGCCCCGTCTCGATACACCCACGACTAGGGACTTTGAAGGATGTACTTATGGACTACCCTGTCCCCACTAGTATGATCCACATCATAGTCCAGGTAGTCAAGTACACATCCTAAGGGCTTTACCAACATGTAATAGAGAGACAATCAGTATACACGTTAAGGTAAAGAATAACCAGATAGCATACTATCATGTCGAGCAAGAAAGTCCTCCCTATATATGTCCCAGCATCCACTACAATATACATCCTATGTACAGTAATGGCCTCTAGGGCATACATATAACTAACAATCTCCCACTTGCACTAGGGCCATCTGTAGCAGAGGTTGTAGTATCTCATACTCAACCATCCCATAAAAATCTCTCTCTGGGAATAGGCCTTCGTGAGTGGATCCGCTGCGTTATCCTCTAAGTCTGCTCTCCTTGCCTCGATCAACCTGGAGATCAACCATCTCCATGATCAGGTGATACTGCCTTAGAATAAGTCTGGATCACTGATGGGACCGGCGTTCCTCGGCATAAGCCACAACTCCATTGTCTCACAATGGTTGGAACGTAGTTCATCTCATGAACCATTATACACCCAAACAGCTTCTTTGGTAGCATCTTTAGTAGCGATATATCCTGCCTTTATCGTCTAGTATGTCACGGTATCTAGCTTGGAACTCTTCCAACATACCGTCCCTTTACTGAGGGTAAAGACAATGCCTGCGACTGACATTCAGTCGTCTTTATCACCCTGGAACACTTCCAGTGATTCTTCCCAGGATCAATTGATACCATCTCACTACAACTAGTGAGTATTCTAACATCCAATTAGATCTATATCATAGATCCAAAATCCAGGATTTAGTAGGTATCACTTTGATCCTATGTGGAGAATCATTGTGATAAACGGAGATTGATCGAGCGTAGCATAGGAAACTCCTTCCCTATCAAGATTATGTCATCCACGTACTCTACGAGGATCGTCAGCATACTCCCTACTACCTTTTTGTTTATACAAGATTCATCTACCATTTTGACGATGTCAACTTCTTTGACTAATCCATCAAAACAGATGTTCCAACTCCGCGATGCCTGCTTTATCATATAAAGCATCTTACACACGTTTCCGCTGCTCCCACTGTCTACGAAGCCCTCTGGCTGTGTACTTATAGACGCACTATTCTAAAACATCATTTAGAAAAGCAGTCATGGCACCCAACCGCCAGATATCGTAGTTATGGTATGTAGCCGTGGCAAGTAGGATCTGGATGGACTTAAGCATAGGTACTGGAAAAGGTTTCATCATTATCCACGCCTGGCCGATGACGAAAACCTTTAACTAGTCTAGCTTTGAAAGTCACAACTTTTCTATGTACACCAGGTAATCTTCTCAAGATATACTTGCTCCTGATGGGGATTTAACCCTTCAGATATAGCAACCAAAGTCCATACTTTGTTGGTGTACATGGATTCCATCTCAGATCGATAAGCATCCAGCCATTCTTACAGAGTCTTACTCCTGATGGCCAGCTCGAAGCTAGTTGGGTCATCATCTCATGATGCAATCCTCGCTCCCACTGTCATAGAGAATCCGAAGTATCTCTCAGGTGGGTGAGGAACCCTACTAGATCGGCGGAGAGGCTGAGGTTCGTTGGAATCTACTGAATCCTTTGGTTCTATCAAATCATCAGCTGCAATTTGTATAGCTAGAACCTTTCCAGTTCTACATGACAGAGCTTGCCTCGAGCTTGTCCAGATTTTGCTTTTTAGACATAGGCCGGACAACCCCAAATCTTAACTAACTTAAGATATGGGCTCTTACCTTTTCATATCACATATGAATTGGTAGGCAACTGATTTGATCGAAACCCTATTCAATAGGTATGCAACTTCATAAGTGCATAACTCCCAAAAGGAAATAGGTAACTCAGTAGTACTCATCATAGAGCACACCTTATCATATAGGGTGTGTTTGCTCCTCCCCGATATACCATCGTGTTATGGTGTATACGGAGGAGTAATTCTGAGAGAGAATCTCATTCTCCTTTAGAATAGTCCAGGAATTCCATGAACAAGTATTCTCCTCCTTGATCTCATCATAGGACATAATACTTATACCCGTATTTTGGTTCTCTACTTCTAACTTATATTCCGTGAATATCTCAAAAGGTTCGGACTTGTGTTTCAACAGGAACATATGTCTGAATCTTAAAAGATTATCAGAGAATGTAATGAAGTACAAAGAACCGGTCTTGGTATGTGTAGACAGGGGACCTACATACATCAACATGTATCATCCCAAGAGTTCATTAACTCTTTCTCTGTTTCCAGTAAACGGAGCTATGGTCATCTTATCTCTGTGACATGACTGGCGAGTTCCACAAGATGTAAATTCAAACTAATTTAAATATGCATCTTTATGTAACTCTAGCTAGTCGGGTCACATTGATCTGACCTAGTCTACAATACCTCAAGAAGGAACGGTTCAATTCTGAACTCTTCCTCTTGTGTGTGTTCTATATACTAAGAACTGTAGTTTGATTTAGAACATCAATGCTTTTAGATAACGTGCCTGAACCGATCAACTTTTGATATAGGAAATGTTCAAAACATTATCCAACAATACAAAATTTTATCATTTCTTTTCTAATAAAGAGACTGATATGATTTTGTATATCAGGTTCAGTATCTAATAACATTCGTTCAGAATCAATGTATTACTATACAGGGTGACAGTGACCAACAGACTTGGCTGCAACACTTGCCCCGTTTTCTGCCTCATGAAACTTATCACCAGTTCTCAGTTTTTCTACCCTTTTGTAGCCCTATGTAACATATTACATATCTGGGATCCTGATCCGGTATCATATACCCAAGATTCGGAGGATACTGAGAAACAGTTCTTTGTAATGAACACACCCGAAGGTGATGCATCAGCATGCACTCTCTTCGTTTGGGCGGCACGGGAAATCTGGTACTCCCTAATTTCCAGCTCTGTCTTATAACAATTATAAGGTGGAGCGGGACCAACGTTCCCCAGCTCAGTATAACAAGCGGGTTCGGTCAATAATTCGTATTATTATCTTGATTAAGGCGTGACATGGTCGCTACCAGGAGAGAGAGAAGAAAACACTCTGCGTGCGCTCTTTCAAGAAAAGATTGGTTATTATTTTATCTAATCAGGATGGCTCCCACTGCTTTTTATCAAATCTTCCTTCAAACCCTAAAAGGAAAGACTAGCCGGGATTAATTACACACTACAAGTTCGCCAATCTTTCAGCCAGGCCAGTGTCGGTACTTTAAGGGAGGTCCCCCGTGCTTTCGCACGAACCTAATTAATGTAAACCTCGTTTTCCCAGAGGCGTAACCCCGTTGACACCTTTCTAGACACCTACTTGATCGGCTAATTGTAATGTGTAAAACTCTCCCAGGAGTAACAATTACTCGCAGCGGGTATCGGGATCCAACTATCTCATAGAAGGTATGCAATCTCATTGCAAATTTCAACACTTGAAATTCCCGATAATATTTTGCCCCGAACGATCTATGACCTTGACAAGGTTAACAAACCATAGACCGCAAGTCAAGTTCAACCCGTCATTTCTTAATTGAATCAAACCCACCCGCACGACCCTTGACAAGGTCAACAAGGCCGCACGACTACCCTAACCCAATCTGCATCATATGCATAAGCAGATAAATACCGGTTAGCTACCGCACACTGCGCCTTGACAAGGTCAACAAACGCAGCACGAATACTAAACAGGACTTATCTGAAATGACGGAGGGCTACGACAGGTTTTTTTGAAAACCTATTGCGTAATGAACATGATATCGTTGTAGGATCGAATGAATTTTGAAATGGAGTGTTTTTTAGGCTTTTCTAGTTTTGCTAAAGGAGTCACTCCCGGTGAAGGGATCGTCGGTCCTTTCCTCGTCGAATGAGGTGCAGGATATATCACATATACCGCTGTGCAAAGCAAAAACACTTAAAAGCAATCAAAAGACAAACCGAGGGGTGTAGCATCTGCCAGTTATTGCTAAAGGAGTCACTCCCGGTGAAGGGATCTCGGTCCTTTCCTTATCGAATAAGGTGCAGGATATATCACATATGTTGGAGATAGTGCCCTCATAGTCAATTATTGGATCACAGGTACGTGATTGCAATGATTGCGGAGGACCTATACCGGTAGGACAGTGTTACTCAAGATGATAGTATGCTATCTGGTTTGCCTTTATCAGTCGTGTACATGTTCAGGTGACTGATTACATGTTACACTTTGATAGAGCCCTTAGGATCTTGCTTTACCACCAACAGTATGATGGCGATCATATACGTGAGAGTTGGGTGGTTTATACGCATATCCTTAATTGTGGTCCCTAGTCGTAGGAGTTTCGAGACAGGGCATCGATACTCCGGAGTAGACTAGTGTATACAGTCGAGACCCCGACGAGGGGCGGTAGCCGGTCTCACAAGCCACTGGTGTCAGTTGGATCACCTAAGATGTATACAGGTGCTTATTGGGTTATGAGTACACCGGACAGGACTCGCCGGGAACCTGCTAGTTGGTATTATACATATCGTCAGATAGCAGTTCCCTGGTGACATGTGTACAGGTTAGTTCATCGACCTGAGGTCGTCATTTGTCTCGAGTGAGTTCCCACTGTGTTTTGATTTCTACCCTACCACGCCTCAAAGGAGTCGTGCAAACAGGTAGTTTTTGGGTACAGTCCCGAGACATATGGAGGCACGTAAGCGGATCGGCAGGGGATTCGTCTCTCCCGGTATTGGGGGCGAGGTCGTGCTGTGTCTAGGAGAGCCATTACACAAAGTCCATGGCCATGGCAGGAGATTTACTGGTAGGTACTCCAGTAGTATCTCAGGGTGTTATTGGGCTTCACTCCGACACGACTTATACTGCTATTGGGGGTCTGACGTTACTAGCCCCCTAGGCAGATATGCGATACTCATAGACGAATGGACCGGACTGTATATACATTGTCACTGTTAGGCTCAGTAGGGTTTTCCGGATGAGTTCGCTCATCGGCATCCCTTGAGGTCAGTCCATGAGCAGCCGTTACGCATTGCTAATGCCGCTGACGGTTTGTGGTTAAACCCACTGCCAGGGTACTGACGAGTCATTAGAGTCCCCCACAGACAGTTTCCCAAGTTCGGGCGAAACGTTGTAGAGGCCGTATGGTTTTATGGCAGGGTTCGGAAAATGCACGTGCGTTTACGCACGTGTTATTTTTCGGGCAGATGATACTGGTCGGCTTTGGTTTAAGCCGGATCCGAGTATTATATTGAGTAGGTATAATATCTTTGTCTCAGTTGCATTTGTATTCGGTCGTAATACAAATGCGGGTATATTTATACAGTTTCGGGGTTATCCTGAAAGTCGTTTCAGGATCACTTTTGGAAGTTGCCAGTTTCCAGTTTTCTATCACCGTCTTTTAACATTCGGTTAAAGACGGATTTATCTTTTCTTGGATAAGAGTGAGTCATGCTTCTAGAAGCTTCTAGAAGGTTCTAGATGAGATGACTAGGATTAATTGGTGTTGAGTTTTCATTGGATGCTTTTAATGGTTCATTCATGCATGATGACTAGGTTTGTGAGTCATGCTTTAGCTTTAATGAATCTTGTTTAGCTAAGGATATTTTGTGAGATATTTAGTCTTATGGTTACTCTCCCCTCCTCCTACACTCACCCCCCTATCCATATATATGGCCGGCCCCCTCTCCTCCTCCACTCTCTCTCACTTGAGTTTTCATTTGCAAAAGATTATGATAGTTTTCGGTGTATGGAATTCACAGCTCATTTCATTCCATCACCCGATTCCCTCGGCAACTTCATTAACCGATCGTCCACGGATTTGGACGAAGTGAGACAAAGTCATCTACTCATTCTCTACATCATTCTTGGTCGTCTCTTTTAGCAAACTTGACGATCGAGTTGCCTCAAGTCAGAGGCGGGAGCCCGTTTAAAGAATCGTCGACGTGGTGCCACCTCGACGAGGAGATCTAAGATCGACGAGATCGGAGCAGCCGCAACGGAGCGTGGGATGATGGTTAAAGAATGAAGGACTCGGATCGTTCGGTATAACCTTTCTACACTCTTTACAGTTTGTTAGTTTAGCAATAATGGCAGATCCGGGTTAAAGTATACGATAGCGCCAGATAAAAAGTATTTGTTCCGCATTTGGCGTCTGTAGACTGCCGGGGCGCTAGCGTAGACTTACAGTGGTATCAGAGCCTAACCATTTTGCTATGCTAACTTGTGCTAACGCGTTTAAAACATCGATCGAACCGAAAATCGAAAACTACAAAATTCCATGCTCACAGTTTCTGTCGATTTCAAATGATCTCGTAAAATTATTCTACATGTCTCAGAAATGTGTGCAGGCTTTTCTATGAACCCCCACCAAATTTGGGCACGTGACTCCACCAAACCGCCGCGGAAATGCGGTCAAACCCATGGTTTGACCGCGCATCCGCGGCCACTTGGTGAGCTCATGCTCCCAAATTTGTACAGTGGGTTCTCTGTTGGATTTTGGGGTTTTTGGTATATATCTTTTGGGCCCAGGTTTTGTTACTGTTCACCAGTAAGTCGTGGGGCCCACTTCTTGATATTTGGTCGATCGAAATTTAAACACGTTAGTTTACAGGCTTACATTATATCTCCGACCGGGAATGTCATTTGATCGGTAAACCGCGTCCGATTGCTATAGTTCTTTCAGACGGGTTTGCGAACGTGACATTCGCGTTGATGTTCTGTGTTGTGCTGTGATGTTGCGGATTTGTCGTGGTGGATAGCAGTGTGCAATGCTAGTACAGTTTGTGTTTATTTGTACATTTGATATTGCGGGGCGAGCGTCCAACATGTGGACTGCTGTCACTGCCTGTTGTATAATATTCTTTTGGGGCACGACCAGGTTGCGGTCGATGTACCTATTGTACTATTTTTCATTACTGTACTAGGTTTTGCCCCGAGACGGAGTGCACGGATAGCCGGGTTCTGAGAAGCAACGGGTCCGCATCTCATGGCATTGAGAGGCAGAGGGGTCCCACTCTAGAATTGGCAGACTATTCGCCGCACTCGTAGGGGGTACTGGTTGACCCAAGGAAGGGTGCCCAAGATTACCGGATTCCGTGGAGTGCTGGGTGGTCCATTCACTATGCTGTAAGGGGGCTGCCTCGCTTCAGGTTTTGGCGGGTAACTTGCCGCACCCGTAGGGGTCTAGGTTTCATTGCACAGGCTATTCACACGACAGGGGAACGTCGAGTTTCAGCAGCGGCTCTGTGAAACTCGGGGATCCCAGATATCTGTATTGTTCTGTGATGCTTATTACTTTTCTGTAATGTTGCATATTATCACGCCTGGAGCGATTATTGTATATTGGTTTATATACTATTAAATGTTGTATATGTTTTACACCCGCGCTAGTCCAGTCCCCGCTCTGTCGTTAGTTAAGTAACCTAACGGGTGATGACGGGACCCAGTGACGAATGCGGATGGCATATACGTACATTTTATTTTCGTTCTTTTCTGGTGTGATTAAATGATGGGACTGCGTTGATTCTGATCAATGCAAAGTTAAACAAACCTGTTTACAGTTGTTGGAACAAATTTAAAAAGTGTTATTGCAAAGACGTTTTCTTTTGTTATGCATAGCGGTATTCAGTGGAATATCCTGCACCTCATTCGACGGGGCAAGGGCCGATATCCCTTCACCGGGACTGACCCCTTGGGCAGAAGTTTGCGTCAGGGTAATAACTTCACTATAGTCGATTACAAGTTGCTTTGCATAGCGGTATTCAGTGGAATATCCCGCACCTCATTCCACGAGGAAAGAGCCGAGATCCCTTTACCGGGAGTGACCTGTTTAGCAAAAGGGTTTCGCCACTATATTTTAAAAAGCTATCAGGTTCCTTCAGCGATATCAAGTTCACTACGTTAAAGGTTTTTTGCCAAAAACTAGCCGTAGCCCTCCGTCATTTCATATGAATGGTCAGTAGTATTCAAGCTATGTTGGTCTAGCCCTTAGCTAGGACATAGTGATTGGTAGCTGCTGGGGTGTTCACATGTTGCATAGATAGATGCGTTGGTTTGGGACAGTCGTACAGCCTTGTTGGCCCTTAGTCAAGGGCGAGTATGGGTGGGTTCAAATTAACAAGATAATGATGGGAAGAACTTGACATGTGACTTATGATGGGTTGGCCCTTAGTCACGATCATAAGAGCATGGGGCAAAAACTATATCGGGAGTTTCTAAAGAAACTGAAACTTTCCAAGTATGCGCATACCTTCTGGAGTATGAGTAACGTGGATGCATTCCATCACGTTATCATGCGATGAGAGTTGGATCCCGATTCCCACTGATGAGTTGGTTTACTCTTCGGGTGATCCCGATTGATTCTTTTTAGGTTTGGAGGAGAATTTGACAGGACAGTGGGAGGTTTCCGGATTAGATAAAGTGATAACCATTCTGATCTAGGTTAGAGTGCACGCAGAGTGTTTCTTTTCTCTCTCTCTTTGGCAGCGACCTTTGACCGACCCTAGACTATGACTCAGTGACCAGGTTGACCGAACCTTCTTAAAATACTGGCTTTTGGATGTCTGTGTTGCATAAGTCATTGCCACTCCTTCTTTTACCCTTTGCATTTCTCAGAACACCCGTATTACTACGGATATCCACTTCCATTGGATAGATCCATCGTATGGTTATATACGAACTCAAAGGGACTCCTTCGAGGATGGATCAAGGTTCAGGAGAAATAGAATTGGTTTATTCAGTTGTCTTTTATTATCACCTTCTCTCAGGTTGCGAGGTCTCCTTGGTTTAGGAGAGTACACCTATTACGCTTATTGGATAGTCTTATTCCAAACCATAGGCTGGTGCCGAAAGGTAGGGAATGAAGAAAACCAATTAGCCTAAGTAGGGTGTGCAGAAGGTAATATGTAAAGACAAATTAAAGGGATTAGAAAGAGGGCAAAGTAAATTGCGACTGATATCATTCACGACCAAAACCGCGTACTTCATCGCCACTACTATTTCACTTTTAAAAGAATAAGGTATTATTCAGTTGTCTTTTATCATCACCTTCTCTCGAGATGCGAGTACTCCTTAGTTTAGGAGGGTACACCTATTATGCTTACTGGATAGTCTTCTTCCAAACCATAGGCTGGTGCCGAACGGTTGGGAAGGAAGAAAACCATTTAGCCTAACGATGGTGTGCAGAAGGTAACGACTAAAGACAAATAAAAGGGATTTGGAGAGATGGCAATAAAATATACGGTTGAAGTCATGAATTGGATTATGGAAGAGGCATTGCTATGAATACCAGGATACCCCTACGAAACTTTTTCATGTTTCAGTGCATCGTTAAAGGAAAACTGTTTTCCCGATTAGACACTTACTCCAAGGGTATGTATTTACCAGGTTTCATTCTCATATCTGTATGGTTTTACAGATGATGAGTGGGAGTAAGATATTGGGAATAAGGTGATCATCCTCATTATATCGGAATTCGTTGTAATTGGTGATATTTGAGGAAATCGCCAGGGTACAGTTTTCAACCTACGACGCACAGGTTATGAGTTGTTTAACTCAGCGGACTTATACAGAGTATTGTATGTTGTCCAAGTGTCCATTAGGACAAAAGGGGTAGGTCCTCGTACTATGTTCTGTTTACTTATAACTTCTCTAATATTTAGACAAGTGTTTCGTAGAAATACAAGGTCTAAGTTTTGAGAAGTTGTGGGTATAAGAATGAAGTAGAGAACCAGGTATCACAAGTATCGGGATTCTTCAAAGAGATCGAAGATGTAGATTCTTGTGATTGGTATTCAGATGATAGTGATGGTTTTGAGAAACGTGTTTCTCTTTCAGGTTACTCATAATTGGATGGATTCCTAAGTTGAGTAATGTTGATTAGCCTCTTTCCATTAAAAATGATATGCACTGGAGACAGCTGCATGATTTGAATATGGTTCCAATTAAATTAGTGCCAAAGTTTCTATATTGGATATAGAATAGTTCGTACCTTAAAAGATATTAAGGTACGGGGAGTTGTCCAACCAGACTCTGGATAACTCAGGGCACGTTTCTATAATGGCTGTTTGTGGGTTGACCCTGGCTATGACGAGGGTTGATATTCTACTATTTGGAAGATCAATAGTGATATTGTTCTTGACTCGCCACAGTTTTAGTAAAAATGGAACTTTTTCAGAAAACAGTAGTGGGAGTATGGTAGAACTGAAAGTGATTCCAGAACCGCGAACGATTACGGAAAATTTAATAGGACCTATATATTCAATCAGGTTTGACATTCCAATAGCCACTCCGCAGATATGGTAGGTAACCTCAGGCACCCGAGAGGTACTTCGGTAGGCTCAAGGACGGTGACAGGGAGGTTCTTATCTACCAAGACTTGACACTACTGTTGTTCCAGGTTATGAGACCCGGTAGGAGGGTTGTCGTAGTCAGTGGGAGCATCGGAAGCATAGTGGGCAAGTAGCTTATATCTATTTATAGACTTGAGCAGTTATAGCGGAGATAGATCATCTATTTTTGATGTGACAGTCATGGGTTTGACTTCAATCAGAATAAGGGATGGATCTGTTAAGAAGGTAGTAGGGTGTGATGTCATGGTATCTGGATGACATACACAGAGTAGGAAGTAAAATTCCTATACTACGATCGGTTGTACTGTGGTCGTCACACAGTTGTTTCTCCAGACAGGATATGGATATAATATTTGACATTCTGGTTTCTAGATCTATGGTTTTAGATCTGGATTTAGGTAGTTTCCCAATGTAGGTACTTTGACAGTATTCTAATGGTTTTTAGAATAGATGACTCCTAGCATGGTGGTGTACCTGCAGGTGATGGAGTCACCCTCTCTAAAGGTGTCTTACAGACTAAAGGGGAGAGGGATGTGCATGATTGGCAGATCACTTGCTTAGGCAATTGAGTCAATCATGAGATGTCAAGTACCACACCAAATGTTGGTTTTACACTAGATGCAATGAGTTTGTATTAATCCAATCCTGGAGAAACATAAGGAAGCAGTTTTGGAACATAAGTACATGTTCTATGGATTTGATGACGGCAGCCTCCTTCGGGAGATGGTTATCATTCCAGGCTTCAAAGGTGACATGGTTGACAGAGTGATTGTCAGAGTTATAGTTTTTCCCTCTGACGAAGAGGGACAGTATTATGGACAGGTGGTTCAAGAGGATACTGTGGGTGGCATGGTGCCGGTTACTGATTAGGTTCAGTGATCGATACAGTCTAAGAAGTTTGGATTTGGAGTTCATTTATGAACTAGGTCCTATCAGATATCCAGACATATTCTAAGACAGGTATTACTCGATTCGGGAGATGGCTTTCTCCGCGAACTTGAGATTTAGAGAGATATAGAAAGAAACATCTACGCGGATCCACTCACTGAGGCTATTTCTCGAACACAATAGTTTTACAAACGGGCTTTGTGAAACTGATTAGTAGAGGAGTTGGATGTTCGGTTTCACACGGGCTGTGAGTAGTCGACATCGCAATAATTAGCCTTGAGTACAAGTGGGAGATTGTTGGAGATAGTGCCCTCATAGTCAATTATTGGATCACAGGTACGTGATTGCAATGATTGCGGAGGACCTATACCGGTAGGACAGTCTTACTCAAGATGATAGTATGCTATCTGGTTTGCCTTTATCAGTCGTGTACATGTTCAGGTGACTGATTACATGTTACACTTTGATAGAGCCCTCAGGATCTTGCTTTACCACCAACAGTATGATGGCGATCATATACGTGAGAGTTGGGTTGTTTATACGCATATCCTTAATTGTGGTCCCTAGTCGTGGGAGTTTCGAGACAGGGCATCGATACTCCGGAGTAGACTAGTGTATACAGTCGAGACCCCGACGAGGGGCGGTGGCCGGTCTCACAAGACACTGGTGTCAGTTGGATCACCTAAGATGTATACAGGTGCTCATTGGGTTATGAGTACACCGGACAGGACTCGCCGGGAACCTGCTAGTTGGTATTATACATATCGTCAGATAGCAGTTCCCTGGTGACATGTGTACAGGTTAGTTCATCGACCTGAGGTCATCATTTGTCTCGTGTGAGTTCCCACTGTGTTTTGATTTCTACCCTACCACGGCTCAAAGGAGTCATGCAAACAGGTAGTTTTTGGGTACAGTCCCGAGCCATATGGAGGCACGTGAGCAGATCGGCAGGGGATTCGTCTCTCCCGGTATTGGGGGCGAGGTCGTGCTGTGTCTAGGAGAGCCATTACACAAAGTCCATGGCCATGGCAGGAGATTTACTGGTAGGTACTCCAGTAGTATCTCAGGGTGTTATTGGGCTTCACTCCGACACGACTTATACTGCTATTGGGGGTCTGACGTTACTAGCCCCCTAGGCAGATATGTGATACTCATAGACGAACGGACCGGACTGTATATACATTGTCACTGTTAGGCTCAGTAGGGTTTTCCGGATGAGTTCGCTCGTCGGCATCCCTTGAGGTCAGTCCATGGGCAGCCGTTACGCATTGCTAGTGCCGCTGACGGTTTGTGGTTAAACCCACTGCCAGGGTACAGAAGAGTCATTAGAATCCCCCACAGACAGTTTCCCAAGTTCGGGCGAAACGTTGTAGAGGCCATATGGTTTTATGGCAGGGTTCGGAAAATGCACGTGCGTTTACGCACGTGTTATTTTTCGGGCAGATGATACTGGTCGACTTTGGTTTAAGCCGGATCCGAGTATTATATTGAGTAGGTATAATATCTTTGTCTCAGTTGCATTTGTATTCGGTCGTAATACAAATGCGGGTATATTTATACAGTTTCGGGGTTATCCTGAAAGTCGTTTCAGGATCACTTTTGGAAGTTGCCAGTTTCCAGTTTTCTATCAGCCGTCTTTTAACATTCGGTTAAAGACGGATTTATCTTTTCTTGGATGAGAGTGAGTCATGCTTCTAGAAGCTTCTAGAAGGTTCTAGATAAGATGACTAGGATTAATTGGTGTTGAGTTTTCATTGGATGCTTTTAATGGTTCATTAATGCATGATGACTAGGTTTGTGAGTCATGCTTTAGCTTTAATGAATCTTGTTTAGCTAAGGATATTTTGTGAGATATTTAGTCTTATGGTTACTCTCCCCTCCTCCTACACTCACCCCCCCTCTCCATATATATGGCCGGCCCCCTCTCCTCCTCCACTCTCTCTCACTTGAGTTTTCATTTGCAAAAGATTATGATAGTTTTCGGTGTATGGAATTCACAGCTCATTTCATTCCATCACCTGATTCCCTCGGCAACTTCATTAACCGATCGTCCACGGATTTGGACGAAGTGAGACAAAGTCATCTACTCATTCTCTACATCATTCTTGGTCGTCTCTTTTAGCAAACTTGACGATCGAGTTGCCTCAAGTCAGAGGCGGGAGCCCGTTTAAAGAATCGTCGACGTGGTGCCACCTCGACGAGGAGATCGGAGATCGACGAGATCAGAGCAGCCGCAACGGAGCGTGGGATGATGGTTAAAGAACGAAGGACTCGGATCGTTCGGTATAACCTTTCTACACTCTTTACAGTTTGTTAGTTTAGCAATAATGGCAGATCCGGGTTAAAGTATACGATAGCGCCAGATAAAAAGTATTTGTTCCGCATTTAGCGTCTGTAGACTGCCGGGGCGCTAGCGTAGACTTACAACATATACCGCTGTGCAAAGCAAAAACTGTAGCTACCTGTTTTATTTTGAAATTCGATTCTACAACATCTTAGGTTTCTTTTATTTCATTAATCACATTAATGAAGTCCCATCATTTAAATACCTAAACATCACAGATAAATACGACGTACACTTATGCCATCCGCATTCGCCTCGATGTCCCCTCGTACACCGTTAGGTTAGGTAACTAACGGCAGAGCGGGGCAGGGCTAACGCGGGTGTAAAATATAAGTAACGTCTATATAATATATCATATATACTATATACTGTATCTATCACAGAACATCACATGATCACATCACAGATATCGCAGCAGAAGAATCATATGAAATATTGGATATACTAGGACGTCCGTGTTTTTAATACGAGCCAGTATAAAACACGGATTCCACGGTCGTGATGAATAGCCAAACCCATACCCCTAGACCTCTACGAGAGCGGCAAGCAACCCTACCAATTCTGGAGTTAGGAGACCCGGACTCGACACCTCGAGTTGGTCTCCCACTGGACTCCAGAACCCGGTTACTTGTGCCCTCCTCCTTGGGTCTATCCTAGTGCGGAAAAGTAAATAATATACAAACGGTGACAACTTCCGCAACCTGGAAGTGTCCCAATAAAAGAATATTACATACAAGTTTTTACATGAATGAAAATGAAAAACACTCATCTCACATAAAAACCCCCGGCTATTCAAACACGACGATCCAATATAACATATCCAGCAACACATAACATCACATGTCATCAACGTAAGTAAATATGCGCATCCCAATTGTCGTTGACATATAGCAACGAAACCGGCGATATCATATATTACACTTACGGTCACAGAAAAGAAAGTGTAAAACTACAACAGTTGGAATCCGCAACCACCTCAGACATCGCATGCCTGACCAAATGAATTACTTAGACATCGCATGCCTAACAATTATAAACCCCGCATTTTAGTCTCAAAATCGAAAACTCTTTTCAATATCAAGTCGGGCAATTCAACAAGATTCCCGACATCCTGATCGCATGCTCGTCGCAAACTTTAGTAGGCGGCTACACCCCCGACGCCGTCGACGAAGTGCACCAAGGCGGAACACCGCTACCGGGAGCACCCGAACGGATGCTTTCGACGACGGGGTTCTCCTACAGTCACTTGGTCGGGGCTATGGAGTGAGGCTGTCTATTAAGTTTACCCGGCGAGTATCCGCGTACGCTACGTGATTGCAACGGACTTTTGATCACATCAAAATTCCGTGGCAACCGATCAAGTGAGACTAAACTGCTATGTTTATAACATTCATTCAGTTATCACATAACTATTGTGAATTCCAATTATTGTATCCCATTCCAGATAAATAGAAAATGTCAAACTTTCCGATCGAACAATCGAACACCCAAGTTTTCCCGATACAACTCAACACATGAAATAAGTCTAACAACATTCAGTTCGTGCCTCAGTACCAACGGTCCAGCCGTAGAAGGGTCAAGCTAACGCCTCACATGTAGCACGCCGTACTGCCCCAAACCCGAAGGTTCAAAGGGCAGTTCAAGACGGTCACATAATCGAGTTAAGGTTTGTTGTCTTCTAGAGGGTCCATCGAGTTACTTGCACTACTTAGAACGTCGTTAAACTACGAAAAAATCCAACAATTGGAAATTTCCCGGCAGGGGAAAAAGTGGGTATTTATATCCGGTCGAACTTTTTAACATATTCTAAAATTTATCCGGAAAACACAAATAGACAAAATTTGATAAACCCGATCGAATCATCGAAGCTCCAAAACATCCCAGATTATTCAACACTTGAATAAAACTTAAAAATACCCAGAGAACTAAGAACTGTTAAATAGGCATTACTGTGCAAAAGTCAACGCAGGAGGAGACCAAACGGCCGCGGAACCGCCGCACATGCCAAGCTCGTGCCGCGGTTCCGCGGTGGATTAATCGAATTAAGCCCCCGTATTTCACAGTAATTCATATAAAACCCTGCTTGATTTTCTGGATATTTTTAATGTGGAAAAATGCACAGTTTTGGAAAAAGGACAGAGAGCATGGGAAATATGGGGTTTCGGGTTCGATCGGGATTCAAACGTCGTCTAGACTTCGCCTAAGGCTCTAGCAAGGCTCTGAAACCACTGTAGGGTTCCTAGGCACTCTAGTGAGGTCTCACAAGGCATCAACCATGCCAATTTCAAAAATTATAGGTGCCGAGAAACCCGACTACGGATCGTTGGCTAGATTTCTAGGCGATAAAGTAAGCTAGTTAACACTTAACTAAGAGTTTAACGGAAATACAACCTTTGTAGATCCGGTGCTCCACCTCCATAGCTCCGCAATGAAGTCCCCTCGCTGTCCTAGTGCATTCCCGGGCTCTAGCGTCGGCATCATCGGAGAATGGACGGGCTAGGTCGTCGACGACGTGCCGAAGATGATCTACGTCGAAGCATCGCTAAATCAAGCTCCACCTTCACCAAGTCATGAAAACTTGTGAAGGAAACACACTCTACTACTTGGCAAGAGGTAGAGGATGAAGAGATAGGAAGTGGGTAGACTTTAGAATTGGATTTCTCACTTGTTTGCTCAATTCACCATTGATGAAGAAAGCTTTCTTCTTTGAAGATGAAGAAGATAAAGTTATGATAAGTTAATTAAAAAGAATAGAAAAACAATACTTATCATAATTCTAACTATGGTTATGTGTAGAGAATTGACCAAGGTTAAAGGGATGGTTAGGGTTAAGGATGAGATAAGAATGGTGGTCAAGGTCAAAGCTTCATGAAGCTTCAACTAAACAACAAACAAAGCCACCATTCTTTTCTCTTTTCCATTTATTTTCCAAAATGAAATGGATAAATAAATAAGTGAATAATAAAAAACCCTAACCATTAACATGTAACCATGGTTTGATCTTTACACAAAAACCCTAGCAAACATGTATCATCAATCATGATACAATCAAGTGTACAAAAGTATATCACATATACAATGTGTACATCCGAGTGAGAAAATCCATCTTAAGTAAACCGATACTAGTTGATGCAAAGTAATATATCAAATATATAAATAAGCATTAAATCATTAAATCAACACTTGATTCAATGATTCGGTCATGTCGCACACAACCGACTAGTATACAATGTATCGGCTTATCGAATCAACGCTTTAATCGATAATCTAGGTTATATCGCATACAACCATTCGACACATTCATCGCGAGAATAGAATACGGTATCACATACACGCATTATTCTCGGTCCCGCACATATCTCATACGCGCTCTTATTTCGTTTTGCTTGAGCCAGGAAACCTCTGTGTAGGACTCTAAAGACTCGTCAATACGCCGGCAGCAGGTGATGATCATATCAAACACCCACAAGCCGCAAGCGGTCTGCTAAACGTAACGGCCACCCGGGTATTGAGCGATCAGAAGATCGACGAGCAAGCCCGCTCACACTCCAGTGAATCCAACCAGTAATACTACCGTACAGTCCGGTCTGATCGTCTGATATGTCGCATATCTTGCCTAGGGGTGGTAAACGTCAGACCCCAATAGCTCGATAAGTCGTGTCGATATGAGGTCTATAACAATTCGAGAAACTACTGGTAACACGTACCAGTAAATCTCAGCAACCCTGGCCAGGGATTTCCTGTTATAGCCAATCGAACACAGCGCAACATCAACTCCCTATACCGGGAGAGACGAATCCCCTCCTATCGCTCATTGCCTCTATGTGACTCGGGACTGTACCTAAAAACCACCGTTTTGCACGCCCTCTTGGACGTGGTAAGATGGAAATCAAAGCACAGTGGGAACCACACAAGACTCTATGACGATCTCGGGTCAACAGACTACTCTGTACCAGTGTCACCAGAGAACTGCCATCTGACGTGAGGTATAATACCATCTGGGAGTTCTCGGTGAGTCCGTCCAGTGTACCCAGTCTCTACTGAGCACCCGTATATCTCCTCTGATGTCAAACACCAATGGATATGGGATCATCCATCGCCCATCTGTATGGGTCGAGAAGGTACACGCTAGTCTACTCTGGTATATCGATGCCCCGTCTCGATACACCCACGACTAGGGACTTTGAAGGATGTACTTATGGACTACCCTGTCTCCACTAGTATGATCCGCATCATAGTCCAGGTAGTCAAGTACAAATCCTGAGGGCTTTACCAACATGTAATAGAGAGACAATCAGTATACACGTTAAGGTAAAGAGTAATCAGATAGCATACTATCATGTCGAGCAAGAAAGTCCTCCCTATATATGTCCCAGCATCCACTACAATATACATCCTATGTACAGTAATGGCCTCTAGGGCATACATATAACTAACAACTATTGAATCATTTGGTTCTACCAAATCATCAGCTGCTGTTTGTATAGCTGGAACCCTTCCAGTTCTACATAACAGAACTTGCCTCGAGCTTGTCCGGATTTTTCTTTTAGACATAGGCCGGACAACCCTAAATCTTAACCAACTTAAGATATGGGCTCTTCCCTTTCCATATCACATATAAAGTGGTAGGCAACTGATTTGATTTGAACCCTATTCAATAGGTATGCAGCTTCTCAAGTGCATGACTCCCAAAAGGAAATAGGAAACTCAGTAGTACTCATCATAGAGCACACCATATCACATAGGGTGCTATTGCTCCGTCCCGATACACCGACGTGTTGTGGTGTATACGGAGGAGTAATGCTGAGAGAGAATCTCATTCTCCTTTAGAATAGTCCAGGAATTCCGTACTCAAGTATTCTCCTCCTTGATCACATCAAAGGGCATAATACTTATACCCATTTTTGGTTCTCTACTTCTAATTTATATTCTGTGAATATCTCAAAAGGTTCGTACTTGTGTTTCAACAGGAACATATGTCTGAATCTTGAGAGATTATCAGAGAATGTAATGAAGTAAAAAGAACCGGTCCTGGCATATGTAAACAGGGGACTTTCATACATCAGCATGTATCAATCCCAAGAGTTCACTAACTCTTTCTCTGTTTCCAGTAAACGGAGCTATGGTCATCTTATCTCTGTGACATGACTGGCAAGTTTCACAAGATGTAAATTCAAACTAATTTAAATATGCATCTTTATGTAACTTTAGCTAGTCGGGTCGCATTGATATGACCTAGTCTACAATGCTTCAAGAAGGATTCGTTCGTATCTGAACTCTTTCTCTTGTGTGTGTTCTGTATACTAAGAACTGTAGTTTGATTTAGAACGTCAATGCTTTTAGATAACGTGCCTGAACCGATCAACTATTGATATAGGAAATGTTCAAAACATTATCCAACAATACAAAATTATATCCTTTCTTTACTAATAAAGAGACCGATATGATTTTGTATATCAGGTTCGGTATCTAATAACATTCGTTCAGAATCAATGTATTCTGGTAATACAGGGTGATAGTGACCAACAGACTTGGCTGCAACACTTGCACCGTTTTCTGTCTCATGAAACTTATCACCCGTTCTCAGTTCTCTACCTTTCTGTAGCCCATGTAACAGATTACATATGCGGGATCCTGATCTGGTATCACATAGCCAGGACGTAAAGGATACTGAGAAACAGTTCTGTGTAATGAACACACCCAAAGATGATGCATCAACATGCACTTTCTTCGTTTGGGCGGCACGGGAAATCTGGTATTCCCTAAATTCCTGCTCTGTCTTATAACAATTATAAGTTGGAGCGGGACCAACGTTCCCCAGCTCAGTATAACATGCGGGTTCGGTCAATACATCCGTTTTATTATCTTAATTAAGGCGTGATATGGTCGCTACCTGGAGAGAGAGAGAAGAAAACACTCATCGTATGCTCTTGCTAGATTAGATTGGTTATCTAATATATCTAATCAGGATGTCTCCCACTGTTTTAATCAAATCTTCCATCAAACCCTAAAAGGAAAGACTAGCCGGGATTAATTACACGCTACAAGTTCGCCAATCTTTCAGCCAGGCCAGTGTCGGTACTTTGAGGGAGGTCCCCCGTGCTTTCGCACGAACCTAATTAAAGTAAACCTCATTTTCCCAGAGGCGTAAACCCGTTGACACCTTTCTAGACACCTACTTGATCGGCTAATTGTAATGTGTAAAACTCTCCCAGGAGTAACTCTTACTCGCAGTGGGTATCGGGATCCAACTATCTCATAGAAGGTATGCAATCTCATTGCAAATTTCAACACTTGAAATTCCCGATAATATTTTGCCCCAAGCCTCCTATGACCTTGACAAAGGCCAACAAACCATAGGCTGCTAGTCAAGTTCAACCCGTCATTTCCTGATTGAATTGAACCCACCCGCACGACCCTTGACAAAGGCCAACAAAGTCGCACGACTACCCTAACCCAATCTGCATCATATGCATAAACAGATAAGCACCAGTTAGCTACCGCACACTACGCCTTGACAAAGGCCAACAAACGCAGCACGAATACTAACTA
This sequence comes from Agapanthus africanus, assembly GCA_030015575.1. Classification (NCBI taxonomy): domain Eukaryota; kingdom Viridiplantae; phylum Streptophyta; class Magnoliopsida; order Asparagales; family Amaryllidaceae; genus Agapanthus; species Agapanthus africanus. The sequence goes on from JASDDO010000012.1 coordinate 151,960,468, forward strand.
CTACTTATCTGAAATGACGGAGAGCTACGACAGGTTTTTAAGAAAACCTATTGCGTAATGAACTTGATATCGTTGTAGAATCGAGTGATTTGAAATGGAATGTTTTTTAGGCTTTTCTAGTTTTGCTAAAGGGGTCACTCCCGGTGAAGGGATCGTCGGCCCTTTCCTCATCGAATAAGGTGCAGGATATATCATGTATACCGCTGTGCAAAGCAAGAACTATAGAAGCAATCAAAAGACAAACCGAGTTTGTAGCATCTGCCAGTTATTGCTAAAGGAGTTACTCCCGGTGAAGGGATCTCGGTCCTTTCCTTATCGAATAAGGTGCAGGATGTTCTACAAGGAACACCGCAATGCAAAGCAAGAACTGTAGCTACCTGTTTTTGAAAATTCGATTCCACAACATCTTAGGTTTCTTTTAGTTTCATTAATCTCATTAATGAAGTCCCATTTTATTATGCTTCGCAAGCATCACATTTGAAACGAAATCTGCAATATAACATATATCTTATATATATAATATAAACATTCGTCACAGGCAGTAATATGATCTCATCACAGAACATTGCAGCAGAAGAACATATATGAAATATTGGATATACTAGGATGTCCGTGTTTTCAATACGAGACTGTATAAAACACGGATTCCACGGTCGCGATGAATAGCCAAACCCACATCGCTAGACCCCTACGAGAGCGGCAAGCAACACTGCCAATTCTAGGGTTAGGAGACCCGGTCTCGACTGCTCGAGATGGTCTCCCACTGGACCCTAGAACCCGGTTAATTGTGCTCCCCACCTTGGGTCTACCTAATGCGGAAAAGTAAATAATATACAACGGTGAAATCTTCCGCAACCTGGAAGTGCCCCAATAAAAGAATATTACATACAAATGAAGTTTACATGAATGAAAAAGAAAAAACTCTCATCTCACATAAAGCCCCGGCTATTCAAAATGCGACGATCCAATATAACATATCACAGCAACACATAATATCTCATATCATCAACGTAAACAAGTATGCGTATCCCGATTGTCGTTGATATATAGCAACGAAGCCGGCGATACACCACATACTACGCTTACGGTCACAAAAAAGAAAGTGTAAAACTACAACAGTTGGAATCCGCAACCTCTTTAGACATCGCATGCCTAACCAAATGAATTCCTTAGACATAACATGCCTAACAATTATAAACCCCGCATTTTAGTCTCTTTATCGAAAACTCTTTTCAATGTCAAGTCGGGCAATTCAACAAGATTCCCGATAACCTGATCGAATGCTCGTCGCAAACTTTAGTAGACGGCCGCACCCCCGATGCCGTCGACGAAGTGCACTAAGGCGGAACACCGCTGCCGCGAGCACCCGAACGGTTGCTTTCGGCGACGGGGTTCTCCTACAGTCACTTGGTCGGGGCTATGGGGCGTAGCTGTCTATTAAGTTTACCCGGCGAGTATCCGCGTACGCTACGTGATTGCGACGGACTTTTGATCGCATCAAAATTCCGTGGCAACCGATCAAGTGAGACTAAAGTGCGGTGTTTATAACATTCATATTAGTTATCTCATAACTACCTGTGGATTCTAAATATTGTATCACATTCCAGATAAATAGACAAAGTTAAACTTTCCGATCGAATCATCAAACACCCAAGATTTCCCCAATATATCTCAACTCTTGAAATCAGTTTAAAAACATCCATCACATGCCACAGTACCAATGGTCCAGCCGTAGAGGGGTCAAGCCAACGCCTCACATGTGGCACGCCGTACTCCCCCAAACCCTAAGGTTCAAAAGGCAGTTCAAGACGGTCACATAATCGAGTTAAGGTTTGTTGTCTTCTAGAGGGTCCACCGCGTTACTTGCATGACTTAGAATGTTCTTAAACACGAGAAAAAATCCAACTTTTGAAAAATTTTCCGACAGGGGAAAAAGTGAGTTATTGATATCCGACCGAACTTTTTAACAGTTTCTAAAAGTTATCCGGAAAAACTAAACAAAGTTATAATATCCGATCGAATCAACGAGTCCCCAATACAACCCAGAAAAGTCAACACTTGAGTAGAAATAAAAATACCCAGAAGAATCAGGAAGTACAGACGGTCATTACTGTGCAGAAACTAACCATCAATCAACAGTTACGGCCGTGGAACCGCCGTCAATGTGATGGTTTGACCGCGGTTCCGTGCTAAAATAGTTGAGTTAGGGTGTCGTTTTTCACAGTAATTCCTAAAATACCCTGATGAATTTTTTGAGCATTTTTAATATGAAAAAAATCACAGTTTTGAAAAATTTTCAGAAACTAGGGTATATCGGGTTTTCCGGGTTCGATCGGACTTTAAACTTCGTCTAGACTTCTCCTAAAGCTCTAGCTTGGCTCTGATACCACTGTAGGGTTGCTGGGTACGCGCACAAGGGTCTACGAGGCATCAACCATGCCCGATTGAAAAATTAGCCGTGCCGAACAAACCGAATACGGATCTTTAAACTAGAGATTAGGCGAAAACTAACATGCTAAACATTTTAACACTAAGCGAGAGGGATTACAACCTTTGTAGATCCGGTCCTTCACTTCATATGCTCCGTGTTGAGGTCCCTTCGCTGCGATCATCGTACTCCGGACTCTCGAGAGGTTCCACGAAGAGAAAGATGCAACCTTTGCTTCCGATCTTCGATACAAAGATGATCTACCTTGAAGTTTCGTTAACACAAGATAACACTCATGAAATGATGTGAACACCCTCATCTAAATGGCAAGGGAAGATGAGGATGATGAAGTAGGATTTTTGCTCTCTTTATTTATCTTTTTCTCACAATTATTCATCACTTGAAAAAAGCTTGTGAGCTTTTTCCATGAAGAAAGAAGAAGGAAGAAGAAGAATAGTGATCCATTTCTTTTGTGATGAATAATGAAAGGATTAATATGATAAATAATGCAACCATGGTAAACTAAACTCATGTAGAGAATTAAATAGGGTGAGGGTTTGGGTTGGGTTAAGTATGAGTCATAGATAAAAATCTACACAAATATCTTTATCATGACAAAAGAAAAGCTTCTAGAATCAACTAGAAGTGTTAACCCTAATCCAAACCCTAATCATGTTTAAACTCCACTAAACATGTTGCATTAGTTATTATATCATGTTACAATATTATATATCACATATATAATATTTATCGTAACAAAATAAAATAAAACATTTAACATATATCGCATATATATCAATGTATTACCCGAGTGAGAAAAAGAATCTTTTAGTGAGCTAATATTAGTTAATGCAATTTAATATATCAAATATATTATTATACATTAAATTATCGAATCAACACTTGATCCGACAATCCGGCTATATCGCATATAACCGACTAATATATATCCATACCGATTCATCGAATCAACACTTGATCCGATGACCCGGCTGATATCAAATATCGTGAGAATATAATACGGTATCACATATCGCATTATCCTCGGTCCCACACATATCACATATGTGCTCCTACTTCGTTTTGACTGAGCCAAGAAACCTCTGTGTAGGACTCTAAAGAATCGTCAATACGCCGGCAGTAGATGATGATCATATCAAACACCCACAAGCTGCAAGCGGTCAGCTAAACGTAACAGCTACCCAGGTATTAAGCGCTCAGAAGATCAACAAGCAAGCCTGTACATTCTCCTGTGAATCCAAACAGTAACACTCCCGTACAGTCCGGTCTCGTCGTCTGATATGTTGCATATCTCGCCTAGGGGTGGTAAACGTCAGACCCCAGTAGCTCGATAAGTCGTGTCGATATGAGGTATATAACATTTCGAGAAACTACTGATAACACTTACCAGTAAATCTCAGCAACCCTGGCCAGGGATTTCCGGTTATAGCCAATCGAACACAGCACAACATCAACTCCCTATACAAGGAGAGACGAATCCCCTCCTATCGCTCATTGCCTCCATGTGATTCGGGACTGTACCCAAAAGCCACCTTTTTGCACGCCCTCTTGGACGTGGTATGATGGAAATCAAAGCACAGTAGAAATCACACAAGACTCTATGACGATCTCGGGTCAACAGACTACTCTGTACCAGTGTCACCGGAGAACTGCCATCTGACGTGAGGTATAATACCAACTGGGAGTTCTCGGTGAGTCCGTCCAGTGTACCCAGTCTCTACTGAGCACCCGTACACCATCCTTGATGTCAAACACCGATGGATATGGGATCATCCATCACCCATCATATGGGTCAAGATGCGTATACGCTAGTCTACTCTGGTGTATCGATGCCCTGTCTCGATACACCCTCGACTAGGAACAGTTATAGGATGTACTCGTCGACTACCGTGGCCCTACTAGTATGATCTCATCATAGTCCCAGTAGTCGAGTACATATCCTAAGGGCTTTATCAACATGTAATATAGAGACAATCAGAGTACATGTTAAGATAAAGTACAACCAGATAGCATACTATCATGTCGAACAAGAAAGTCCTCCCTATATATGTCCAAGCATCCACTACAATATACATCATATGTACAGTAATGGCCTCTAGGGTATACATATAACTAACAAGAAGAACATATATGAATTATTGGATATACTAGGACGTCCGTGTTTTCAATACGAGCCTGTATAAAACACGGATTCCACGGTCGCGATGAATAGCCAAACCCACATCCCTAGACCCCTACGAGAGCGGCAAGTAACACTGCCAATTCTAGGGTTAGGAGACCCGGTCTCGACTCCTCGAGATGGTCTCCCACTGGACCCTAGAACCCGGTTACTTGTGCTCCCCGCCTTGGGTCTACCTAATGCGGAAAAGTAAATAATATACAACAACGGTGACATCTTCCGCAACCTGAAAGTGCCCCAATAAAAGAATATTACATACAAATGAATTTTACATGAATGAAAAAGAAAAACTCCCATCTCACATAAAACCCCCGGCTATTCAAAACGCGACGATCCAATATAACATATCACAGCAACACATAATATCTCATATTATCAACGTAAGCAAGTATGCGTATCCCGATTGTCGTTGATGTATAGCAACGAAGCCGGCGATACACCACATACTACGCTTACGGTCACAGAAAAGAAAGTGTAAAACTACAACAGTTGGAATCCGGAATCTCTTTAGACATCGCATGCCTAACCAAATGAATTCCTTAGACATCGCATGCCTAACATTTATAAACCCCGCATTTTAGTCTCATTATCGAAAACACTTTTCAATATCAAGTCGGGCAATTCAACAAGATTCCCGACGTTCTGATCGAATGCTCGTCGCAAACTTTAGTAGACGGCCGCACCCCCAGATGCCGTCGACGAAGTGCACTAAGGCGGAACACCGCTGCCGCGAGCACCCGAACGGATGCTTTCGGCGACGGGGTTCTCCTACAGTCACTTGGTCAGGGCTATGGGGCGTAGCTGTCCATTAAGTTTACCCGGCGAGTATCCGCGTACGCTACGTGATTGCGAAGGACTTTTGATCACATCAAAATTCCGTGGCAACCGATCATTTGAGACTAAACTGCTATGTTTATAATATTCAAATCAGTTATCAAATAACTACCTGTGGATTCCAAATATTGTATCATATTCCAGATAAATAGACAAAGTTAAACTTTCCGATCGAATAATCAAACACCCAAGATTTCCCCAATATATCTCAACACTTGAAATCAGTTTAAAAACATCTATCACATGCCACAGTACCAATGGTCCAGCCGTAGAAGAGTCAAGCCAACGCCTCACATGTGGCACGCCGTACTGCCACAAACCCTAAGGTTCAGAGGCAGTTCAAGATGGTCACATAATCGAGTTAAGGTTTGTTGTCTTCTAGAGGGTCCACCGCGTTACTTGCACGACTTAGAACGTTCTTAAACACGAGAAAAAATCCAACTTTTGAAAAAATTTCCGACAGGGGGAAAAATGAGTTATTGATATCCATTCGAACTTTTTAACAGTTTCTAAAAATTATCCGGAAAAACACAAAGACGCAGTTAAAGTTCCTGATCGAATCATCGAATCCCCAATACAACCCAGAAAATTCAATAGTTGAATAAATATTAAAAATTCCCAGAAAATACAGAACTAAAAGATAAGAATTACTGTGCAAATTTCAAATGCTGAAGTGACTAAATGGTCGCGGAACCGCCGCACAAGTCATGCTTGTGCCGCGGTTCCGCCGCGCTTTGGTGGAATCAGGCGCACGTGCTTCACAGTATTTCTTACAATTCCCTGCTGAAATTTTTGAGCATTTTTTATTTGGAAAAAATCACACTTTTGAAAAATTTCCAGAAACTAGGGTATATCGGGTTTTTCGGATTCGATCGGACTTTAAACTTCGTCTAGACTTCGCCTAAAGCTCTAGTGTAACACCTTAGGATAAGGGTTAGTGAATAATTATAATTAAATAATGGTTTTTAATCAAAAAAGCTTACCAAATTGTGTTTTAAATATTTTTCCTAATCTAATAAATATTTTTCCAAAATTTTCCTAGGCTTGCACACATATGTGCATGTAAACTAGGGTTTTTAAATTAAGTAAATACAATAATTATTAACCATGGTGGGTTAATTGTAGGATTAATTCTTTTGGGGTTTAAGTAAGTTTAATTAATTTGTTAAGAGGTTGCTTTAATTTGAATTTAAGATTTAGTGTTGACTTGTGAGAGAGAGAGAGAGTGCATCATGGCTTTAGGCCATGCTTGCATTAAATGAGGTGAGAGAGAGAGAGGGGTGACTTTTGTATGAATGATTAGGGTGGCTCTCATTTCTTTTTTGGTTTTTCTCTCAAACTCTCACACTCTCACATACACAACACACCAACACACTCACACAACACACTTACCTCTCCCCAGCTCCAGAAGCAGCAGCAGGCACAGCAACAGCAGCAGCAACATGAAGCAATAGCAGCAGCAGCAGAATTCAGCAGTAGCAGCAGTGGGCAGCAGCAGCTCCAGCACCCAGTGCAGCCCCTCCCCTTCACTTCTTCTCCTTCCTGCATCTCCCTAGGGTCGAGAGTGAGGTATAATTCCTATCTTGCTTCCCTAGTTTACCTAGTTAGTGTAGTTTTGCATCGGTTAAAGGATTTTTGTGTGTTTTAGTGCGATATGGGGTGTTTAGTGTGAAATTTGTGCTAATGAGGTGTAGATTAGTTCCAGTAGGATGATTGTGGTCTGTTGAGGCCATTGTAACCTAGTCCAACCCCGATTACACTAAAATACCACCAGTTTCATATTTGATGCAAATGTCGTATTTGGACAAAATGTGAGTTTTCTGGAACTGCTATTGACCCGGTGAGTGCAGAATGATTTTGGGAAGACTGTAGTGTAGTGGAGTAGAGCTGATACACCAGGTGAAACCCGACCCCCATATTGCTACAGTAGGCCGCCAATTTCCTCATTCTGGCCGCCAATTGCGGCCAGATGGGTAGGGTTTGGGTTGGGGTTTGGTCCAGTAGGTGTCTGCCATTGTGTGTAGTGTTTTGGTATATATATTTTTGGGAGTTTGGTTCTGTAGAAAAATCTGGGACCAAATACCTATTTTGCCGTTTTCTAAACCTTCGCGACACGCGCGATACGTGAGTAGGTTTGGGTTTCTGCGTATCGCGGCGTGTCGGGGTAGTTTCGTGGCGCGTGAGTACACGTTTTAGCGTATCGCGCACACGCGCGATTGGTTTGCGACACAGGTTTCTTGTTGGATTATAATGTCGCGTTTTGTGACTTAAGCTTATGTGTGATATGTGTATGTGATTCTAGGTTCGCAGGCCAGTGAGACGGACGCTGCGAAGAAGGGCAAGCAAGTGGTTGGATACACTTAGCGCGAGACACGGTGAGTAGATTTCACATCTACGGGGATATCGCCCGCATGGCGTTATGCGTCAGGGCTGATAGGACTTATTTACTATATGTTACATGCACCCCATAGACTGTCATCGCATATTGCATTCTCTGCTGTGTTGATATATATATTGCTTAGAACTGATAGAACACCGCACTATTACTAACGGTTTATGTTGCACGGGCACTATTTACATGCTACACACACACCGTTAGTAACTGCCATGCTACACTCACTGTAGAGCTGCCATGATTATATTGCTAGAGTTCGCTTCATATGTGATTTGATATGGTTTTCATGTATATTGGGAGCCGCACGACATCTTTTAAAACCGGAAACGAAACTACTTTAAAAAGCGGTTTTCCCCTTATACCCATACCATGGATTGATGTATATTGTACCTCGCATTGGATTTTACTATTGGTATTGGATTTTCATGTGATTTCTGTTTTGAGGACCGTGGAATTATTTAAGGAAAGATATGCTATTTTGAAAAACCCGGTACCTCGTGGTATGATATTTTGGTGTGTCCACCACGCGTTTTCTCGGTGCTGAGACGTGTGCTTGAAACCCGATTCGAGGAGTGGATGTTCCGTTTGCGGGTTCGTGGTGGGCCCGGTATGGTTCCCCTCGGCGAGATGATCGATGGGATTTGCCGATTGAGCCTGGAGGCGGGCGAGTACCTACCGGTGATTGGTTGGACCTGGCAGTTGTCCGGAGGATACTGACCAGAGTCGAGTGATGGATGCGGGATGATCCGTGCTGCCGGGGCCGAGGGCCGATACCGCAGACAGACCCCGTGGGGCCGGTCCGGATTGACGGCGCCCGATATTCGAGGATTTACGTGTCGATGCTGGACACGAGTATTTTATAATGTTTTGGGTGCCGATGTTGGGCACTCGTGATTCCTCCGAGATATACAGGATTTGAAGGCCGATGGGTGTGCCGGCGCCTGAGTATATATGGGATTTGGGTGCAGTTTGAGGCACCGATCATTGTTTTCCATGTTGACATGGTCCATGTAGATATTATTTGTCCCATACTCAGTATTGATTACTATACATCTCATCCTGTGGCATTTACCTGTTAGAGTACATGCATTACTATTGTATCCACTGTTGACATGCATTGATATCATCTGCTGGAATTAGTAGAGCCACGCTATATGTGCATGCTTGCGATCACCTTTATATGTTATCTCTATTCACGAGTTGGCAACTCACCCCCGTTGTGCCACAGTGTTTGCAGGTTGCCCTTGGGAGTAGTCACAGCTGGCTGTTATCGCATCTTTTGGCACAGATACCCTTTTGAGCAGAGTTAGCCTTTGCTGATAGGTGGGTTTGGTACGGTATCTGTTATCTTTCAGTTGTATATTGATGTATCTAGTACTCTCCATCTACCTTCTGTATTGACTTAGAGACAGTTGTGAGGACGATATGTATGATTTTATATTCTGGTGTCGAGCTCGCATGTGAGCCGATGTTACTTTATGCAGTCTCATCTTTTATGATATTGTCCTTGTTTTACTGTGTATTCTTCGCTACGGCGTCGTATATCATATTGTGATGCTTTATTCATGTCACTTATTATTTCTGCTACACCTTGCTTTTACCCGACTTTCGGGGCTAATGTTTTTAAAAAGGAAATGTTACCAAAATTATAAAATTCATAACTTTTGAACTTAAGGAAGGATTTCTACTAAATAAATGGATGTTTTTCAGGCATGTACTATTGCTTTTACAAAATGTTTTAAATCACTCTATATTTATTGGTTTTGATTTTTGGGTTCGGCTTACTTAGCCGCGTTGCGCCTGTAGACGTTGCGTGGTTAAGTGCCGGTCACGAGTCGAATTCTCGGGTCGTGACAAAGTTGGTATCAGAGCGTAGGTTTTACCTTCGGAGTGTAGGATGACCCTGGTATGATGGAGTAGGTAGCTGCAGCAGGGTAGCGTAGCGTGCGTATGTTCCGCGGCATACTCACGACACGGTACTCCGCTTACGCGACCTTAGGACTTATTGATTTGATTCCTCCTTATATTCTTGTGATTCGATTTCCGTGTTCTTATCGAATCCAAATTTTCTTTCAGCCATTATGCCGCCTAAGACTACGAGGGCATAGAGAGCGGACGCGAGGGCCGAGATTCGTGTTGACTCGTCCGAGACGAGGACTGATCCGGGCAGTACGCCGGTTGTACCCGAGCAGGCTGTTCCTGCCGTGACAGAGCAGATCGCCTCGTTAGGGTCTGGTATGCAGGAGATGCGCCAGATGATAGGATCGCTAGTTGAGACGCTTCGAGCGCAGCGACCAGAGGTAGCTCCACCAGTTCCAGAGACCGCGATGGTGCCTACCGCACAGCCAGTTGCCCCTGCAGCCACGGAGGTGATTACAGTATCGCTATCAGAGTTCATGAGGCTGAAGCCTCCAGCTTTCACAGGCACCGATACAGCCGAGGACCCACAGTCTTTCATCGACAGGATGGCCAGGATATGCCGTTCCCTCAGATGTGCAGATGCGAGATGGGTTGAGTTCGTGAGCTTTCGCCTGGAAGGTCTTGCGCAGAAATGGTGTGATTCAGTGGAGAAGGGCAGAGCAGCAGGTCTTCCTCCTATGACCTGGACGGAGTTCGTGACTATATTTCTAGCCCGTTTCCTTCCCCGGAGTGTTAGAGATGCCCGAGCACGCAGGTTTGAGTCTTTGCGCCAGACGCCAGGGATGACAGTGGCAGAGTATGACGTACTGTTTACAGAGCTAGCAGTCTACACCCCACATCTAGTGGCCACCGAGGAGCTGCGAGTCCGGAGATTTGTTCGAGGCTTGCTTTCACCAGTGTTCCTCGCGATCAGCGCGCAACACTACGAGACCTATGCAGCAGCTGTAGACGCAGCCCTAGTGGTCGAGGAGCACCTTGTTGAGACTTCGGTACTTCCAGAGCCGAAGAGAGTTCGTACCAGTATTTCTGCACGGAGGCAGTCATTCAGACGCCGCGACAGGTATCGTTCCGGTACGAGGGGTAGCAGAGATTCGGTACGGGGTCGGATGTTTAGTTCGTATCCCCAGGACGGTCAGCAGTCGCCGCGGGGTTGCTACAGATGTGGCAGCCTACTTCACCTCGTTCGAGATTGTCCAGAGACACACCGGAGGGAGGCGGCAGCACCGCATGTTACCTTACCACCTTCACCACCCCAGAGGGCGTTGCCCGTTGCGCCTACCGTTGCTCCGCGCCAGACTTATGCTCAGAGAGGTCGTGGGCGTGGAGGAGTTGCTCAGAGAGGACGAGATGACCGAGGCAGAGGTCAGTCAGTTACAGGTGGTGGACAGGCGAGGGTCTTTGCTTTGACACATCAGGACGCGCAGGCGTCCAATGCAGTGGTTTCAGGTATCCTCCCTGTATGTTCAGTTGATGCACATGTACTGTTCGATCCCGGATCCACACACTCGTACGTATCCACACACTTCGTGCCGAGTTTGGGTAGAGAGTCCGGCTTACTTGATCAGCCGCTTGTGGTGACTACTCCTGTGGGAGAGTCGTTTGTTGCTAGGCACGTGTTCCGATCCTGTATCGTCTGTATTGGCGAGAGAGAGTTGCCTGTCGACTTGATCCTTCTGGAGATGTTGGACTTCGACGTTCTTTTGGGCATGGATTGGTTAGCCACGTGCTATGCTTCTGTGGACTGCCGCGAGAAGACAGTTAGATTCTGCTTTCCCGGTGATTCGGTTTTTGTTGTGTTGGGGGACCGTAGTGCCGCCCCTCACAGTGTGATTTCTTCTTTCCGCGCTGGACAGCTTATGAGGAAGGGATGTCAGGGATTTCTCGCATATGTTTGCGATGCTAGTGCTACACAGGTTCCATTATATCAGGTTCCGGTTGTTAGCGAGTTTCCTGATGTGTTCCCTGACGAGCTTCCTGGGTTGCCACCCGAGCGCGACATTTCTTTCTGTATTGATTTGGTTCCTGGTTCGGGGCCTATTTCTATACCGCCCTATCGGATGGCCCCGGCGGAACTTCGAGAGTTGAAGGGTCAGTTACAGGAATTGCTGGACAAGGGACTTATTCGACCCAGTGCTTCTCCTTGGGGTGCTCCAGTCCTGTTCGTCAAGAAGAAGGATGGCAGTTTGCGTCTTTGTATCGACTACCGCCAGCTGAATAGGGTGACAGTGCGGAACAGGTATCCTTTGCCGCGTATCGATGATTTGTTCGACCAGCTTCAGGGGGCAGGGTACTTTTCGAGGATCGATTTGCGATCGGGCTATCATCAGTTGCGGGTTCGACAGGAGGACATTCCCCGGACAGCCTTCCGTACGCGCTACGGCCATTACGAGTTTTTGGTGATGTCGTTCGGACTCACCAATGCGCCAGCAGCCTTCATGGATTTGATGAACCGTATTTTCCGGCCTTATTTGGATCTGTTCATCATAGTCTTCATTGACGATATCTTGGTGTATTCCCGGAGTAGTGAGGAGCACGAGCAGCACCTGCGGATTACATTGCAGACATTGAGGGAGCACCAGCTTTATGCGAAATTCTCCAAGTGTGCTTTTTGGCTAGACAGCGTGGACTTCTTGGGTCACGTGATTTCACGAGACGGTATATGTGTTGACCCGAGGAAGATCGAGGCCGTTCAGCGTTGGCCCAGACCCATATCGGTGACGGAGATTCGCAGCTTTTTGGGATTGGCCGGTTATTACAGGCGTTTCGTGCAGGACTTCTCACGTATTGCTACACCGTTGACCGGGTTGACCCGGAAGGGAGTTCCCTTCGATTGGACGGAGGAGTGCGAGCACAGTTTTCAGCAGTTGCGGACACGGCTGACGACGGCACCGGTGTTATCCTTACCTTCCGGATCGGGCGGATTTGTGGTCTTTTGTGATGCTTCTCGAGTGGGATTGGGGTGCGTTCTGATGCAGCATGATAGGGTGATCGCGTATGCCTCGCGACAATTGAAGAAGCACGAGCAGAACTACCCCACTCATGATTTGGAGATGGCAGCAGTGGTCTTCGCACTTAAGATCTGGCGACACTACCTATACGGTGAGTCGTGCCAGATATTTACGGATCACAAGAGTCTGAAATACATATTCCAGCAGCGGGACCTGAACCTTCGACAGCGTCGATGGATGGAGTTAGTGAAGGATTATGACTGCGAGATCTTATATCACCCGGGCAAGGCAAATGTGGTGGCGGATGCTTTGAGCAGGAGGCCCGGTAGTAGTTTATCTTGTTTGAGCGCAGTACAGGAGCAGTCATCCGCAGATTGGCAGATATTATGCGACAGTCGAGTACAGTTCGAGTTCACGTCGATTGGAGGACAGATAGCGCATGTTCGTGCACGCCCACAGTTGATCGATCGTATACGTGAGGCGCAGCTCAGTGATGACCGATGTTCAGAGATCATGGCACAGATGGGACAGGACCGATTTTCCGAGTTCGTGATCGATGATCAGGGGATACTACGGTTTGGAGTCAGACTGTGCGTACCTGATGCTGAGGGACTGAGGCGTGAGATTCTTGAGGAGGCACATCGATCGGTATATAGCGTCCATCCCGGTTCCACCAAGATGTATCATGATATGAGAGATGTTTACTGGTGGGACGGAATGAAGAGGGACATTGCAGATTTTGTATCGAGATGCCTGACTTGTCAGCAAGTCAAGGCTGAGCACCAGAGGCCCGCGGGAGAGCTACAGCCGTTACCCATTCCGGAGTGGAAATGGGAACAGATTTCGATGGATTTCGTGGTGGGTCTACCCAGGACTAGTCGGGGGTATGACTCCATCTGGGTGATCGTGGATCGTTTGACGAAAGCGGCTCACTTCCTACCGGTGAAGACGACTTTCGGATTTACTCAGTATGCCCAGATCTATATTGACGAGATAGTGCGACTATACGGAGTTCCGACGTGCATTGTGTCCGACAGAGGCACCCAGTTTACCAGTAGGCTATGGCAGAGGCTTCAGGAGGCTTTGGGCACTCGCTTGAGTTTCAGCACGGCATTTCATCCGCAGACCGACGGACAGTCAGAGCGGACCATCCAGACTCTCGAGGACATGCTCAGAGCTTGTGTACTAGATTTCGGAGGTAGCTGGGATCATCATTTGCCCTTAGTAGAGTTCTCCTACAATAACAGCTACCAGGAGACTATTCAGATGGCACCATTTGAGGCTCTTTATGGGAGGAAATGTAGGTCGCCTACTTGTTGGACAGAGCTCAGTGAGAGCAGTATCTTAGGGCCACAGATCGTTGAGGAGACGACCGCGAAGATCCAGTTGATTCGCGATAGAATGAGAGCAGCGCAGAGTAGGCAGAGGGCTTATGCAGACCGTCGACGACGCAGACTTGAGTTTTCTGTTGGTGATCATGTTTTCTTGAGGGTCTCCCCAATGAAAGGTGTGATGAGGTTTGGGAAGAAGGGGAAGCTCAGTCCCAGGTATGTGGGCCCCTTCGAGATCCTCGAGCGTGTCGGTGCAGTAGCTTACCGGTTAGCCCTTCCGCCCAGCTTTCCAGACGTGCACCCCGTATTCCATGTTTCGATGCTCCGCAGATATCTACATGATCCTTCGCACGCGATTCAGCATCCGACGATCCAGCTTGAGCGTGATCTTTCCTATGCAGAGCAGCCGGTGATGATCTTGGATCGACAAGTGAAGAAATTGAGATCGAAGGAGATTCCATCAGTTAAGGTACTTTGGCGTGGTCAGAACCGTGAAGAGGTCACTTGGGAGACCGAAAGCGAAATGATGAAGACGTATCCCCATCTTTTTGAAGGTAACCTTAGTTAGATTTTTGAAATTCGGGGACGAATTTCTTTAAGGGGGAGAGATTGTAACACCTTAGGATAAGGGTTAGTGAATAATTATAATTAAATAATGGTTTTTAATAAAAAGTTTACCAAATTGTGTTTTAAATATTTTTCCTAATCTAATAAATATTTTTCCAAAATTTTCCTAGGCTTGCACACATATGTGCATGTAAACTAGGGTTTTTAAATTAAGTAAATACAATAATTATTAACCATGGTGGGTTAATTGTAGGATTAATTCTTTTGGGGTTTAAGTAAGTTTAATTAATTTTTTAAGAGGTTGCTTTAATTTGAATTTAAGATTTAGTGTTGACTTGTGAGAGAGAGAGAGAGTGCATCATGGCTTTAGGCCATGCTTGCATTAAATGAGGTGAGAGAGAGAGAGGGGTGACTTTTGTATGAATGATTAGGGTGGCTCTCATTTCTTTTTTGGTTTTTCTCTCAAACTCTCACACTCTCACATACACAACACACCAACACACTCACACAACACACTTACCTCTCCCCAGCTCCAGAAGCAGCAGCAGGCACAGCAACAGCAGCAGCAACATGAAGCAATAGCAGCAGCAGCAGAATTCAGCAGTAGCAGCAGTGGGCAGCAGCAGCTCCAGCACCCAGTGCAGCCCCTCCCCTTCACTTCTTCTCCTTCCTGCAGCTCCCTAGGGTCGAGAGTGAGGTATAATTCCTATCTTGCTTCCCTAGTTTGCCTAGTTAGTGTAGTTTTGCATCGGTTAAAGGATTTTTGTGTGTTTTAGTGCGATATGGGGTGTTTAGTGTGAAATTTATGCTAATGAGGTGTAGATTAGTTCCAGTAGGATGATTGTGGTCTGTTGAGGCCATTGTAACCTAGTCCAACCCCGATTACACTAAAATACCACCAGTTTCATATTTGATGCAAATGTCGTATTTGGACAAAATGTGAGTTTTCTGGAACTGCTATTGACCCGATGAGTGCAGAATGATTTTGGGAAGACTGTAGTGTAGTGGAGTAGAGCTGATACACCAGGTGAAACCCGACCCCCATATTGCTACAGTAGGCCACCAATTTCCTCATTCTGGCCGCCAATTGCGGCCAGATGGGTAGGGTTTGGGTTGGGGTTTGGTCCAGTGGGTGTCTGCCATTGTGTGTAGTGTTTTGGTATATATATTTTTGGGGGTTTGGTTCTGTAGAAAAATCTGGGACCAAATACCTATTTTGCCGTTTTCTAAACCTTCGCGACACGCGCGATACGTGAGTAGGTTTGGGTTTCTGCGTATCGCGGCGCGTCGGGGTAGTTTCGTGGCGCGTGAGTACACGTTTTAGCGTATCGCGCACACGCGCGATTGGTTTGCGACACAGGTTTCTTGTTGGATTATAATGTCGCGTTTTGTGACTTAAGCTTATGTGTGATATGTGTATGTGATTCTAGGTTCGCAGGCTAGTGAGACGGACGCTGCGAAGAAGGGCAAGCAAGTGGTTGGATACACTTAGCGCGAGACACGATGAGTGGATTTCACATCTACGGGGATATCGCCCGCATGGCGTTATGCGTCAGGGCTGATAGGACTTATTTACTATATGTTACATGCACCCTATAGACTGTCATCGCATATTGCATTCTCTGCTGTGTTGATATATATATTGCTTAGAACTGATAGAACACCGCACTATTACTAACGGTTTATGTTGCACGGGCACTATTTACATGCTACACACACACCGTTAGTAACTGCCATGCTACACTCACTGTAGAGCTGCCATGATTATATTGCTAGAGTTCGCTTCATATGTGATTTGATATGGTTTTCATGTATATTGGGAGCCGCACGACATCTTTTAAAACCGGAAACGAAACTACTTTAAAAAGCGGTTTTCCCCTTATACCCATACCATGGATTGATGTATATTGTACCTCGCATTGGATTTTACTATTGGTATTGGATTTTCATGTGATTTCTGTTTTGAGGACCGTGGAATTATTTAAGGAAAGATATGCTATTTTGAAAAACCCGGTACCTCGTGGTATGATATTTTGGTGTGTCCACCTGTCACGACCCGAAAGTACGGAACATGACCGGCACTTAAACTACGAACGTCTCGAGGCGTACGTAATCTAAGTAAACCGAAAAAAAACCCAGAAATCCAAACCAAGAAAATAGTAGAGTGCAGGAAAAACAACTTAAAGCAAGTAATTTCAATAGCATAAGCCGAATTATGCGGTTTTTAAAATATCAAAATTTACTGAAAATTTCGGCAGAGTCTCCTTTGTAAAAACTGGCTCCCAAACGGAATACAACATGAATAGTATACGAAATCAAAAAAAAGGCATCTCCAAGCGGGAGCTAGCTCTTCGTCAATCGACGGTCACAACCACACAAGCAATATAATATACAACGCCAATGGCGAGGATCAAAACTCAAAAGGAACTCAAAACCACCAGAAATATAACGAGCGACTCTAAGGTCGAAAGAATAAACAACACTGGTCTCTAACTCAAAAAAATACATGTTTGGTTGATGGAATTTACTAGATACAACTGAATAATATCATACAAGGTAAATAATGGGGGTATGATACAAGTAAACCCACCTACTAGCAAATCACCCGAATGAAACTATGCCCGCAAAGCCGTAAGGAAACCGGTACGGCAAACCTGCAAGAAACTGGGGCACAACGGGGGTGAGTTGCCAACTCGTGAATAGAAACTATCTACGCACAGAAATCGCATAAATAACGCAATCCTAGGTCAATGATCGTAATATATCCTCAAATATATGTATAACAGGCAGCCTATGACAATGTCTAGGGTAATATCTAACCCGAGTGTAATCACATGTGCCCGTGTCAGTGCCTCAGGTAGCAATATATCATATGAATGAGGTATGAATGCATGAAACAGAATACATGTAAATGAAGAAACTGTTTTCATAAATTAGTGAGATTTCCTTCGTATTTTTAAAACTGAGGTATCATAATGAAATCAGTATCAACAGTGTCTAGCATCGACACAAAACATAAATCTCACTGTCTCGAAATATCAATGTCTCAATCTCAATATCTAGGGCGCCGTCAGTCCAGACCGGCCCCTACCATCCATCTCAAGACCACGACGGTATCCTCCGGATATCCGGCGCGTCGGGTAATATCACCGGTAGGTAGTGCTCCCCAGCCAGGCTCAACGTCAACACCACATTCCTCTTGCCCCGGGGTACCATACCGGGCCCACCATGTACCCGTGACGGTTCCTCCACTCCTCGACACGGATCTCCAAAACCACAGCAAACTCATGGTGGACGACACTTTACATCACTAGAAAACCGCACATTTTATATTTTAAAAGATCATAAGTTGTAAATTTTGCGGCTTTCCCCGAAATCCAGAAATATCATAAATCTCAAGAAATCATCACAAGTGCATATGTCAATGATAATGAACTAGGCATGAACAACTGAATAACAGTATGCATGAAGTAGTAGGTAATAACTACAATATCTAATATGGCATATAAGGGAAGTACACTAATATCATGTCAACACTACTAGCTAACAATCTAAGTCAAGCAATTATATTCTCTAAAGTGTACGTGACATGGCAATTACCGATGAAGATGTGTGTGAGCCGGCAAGTAGGTATACGTGGTACATACGCATCATCGGTAATGGTTCTGGTGTCCTAACAGCATGATATCAATAATAGAATATGCAGCAAAATAAATATGCGAGGCAGAGCGGACAGCAATAATGTGCGGGAGCTGAATACTAGACACAACGATAACTAATCTGCAATAATCTAATATAAGTCCTACAAATGGTGCCTTTTGAAATAACACGAATCATGGGATTTTGAAAATAGGGGCTACGGTGTTTTTTTATGAAAAGATACGTCGTTTTTGAAATATCCGTAGATTCCCTTGAGCTGTCTTTAAAAATGCCCACGTTTCGTTAGTTTTTGAAATAGGTAAGAAGTCTAATCTAATCTAACAACTACACTAAACTATACGGCTGAACTACAAGATGAACTACAGGTAAGGAAACCGCCTATCATCTGAGTCGATACATATACATACCTGTATATGTATAGTCGGTGATCTCGCCTCAATAATATCATATCCTATACCATATCTATAATCAGGCATCCCAAGTCAAGAGTGCGGATCAATCAACAATATAGCTCGTACGTAAATCCGTCGTACGGCATCCCAATCTGGGTACGGGTCAATATCACATTCATCATACTATTCACCTGGTATCCTCTTTATCAAATATCATGATCGGGGTACTGATCTACGTCTAGTACCATACTGATACCGCCTACGTATGCATGGACGTGTGTGAAACACTACGTCAAGGACCCGCTACAACGTCATGTCGTATCTAAGATACGAACCCTGCTATATCACCGATCTCACGGCCTCAAATCAAATCTCATCGACTCATTATAAATCCCAAGTACTATCATCCTCAATCCGTATGTGAACACATAGTCCCATACCCATGTGAACACATAACTATATAATCCCGTATAAGCGCAAATGAAAGAAGAAAGTATGCAAGTATGGGTGTGTGTGTGCATGTGTGGTGCGACCACTACTCTGGGGTTTCGCGACACCAAATCATCCAAGAACACCAAATATCTATATCATCGATAATATCAAACAAATTATAGTCAATATATATATATATATATATGTGTGTATACGTATTCGTATACATCACCACGAACTGCGGGGGTGCTATACGCCATCCACCCGACTTCTCCCCGTAGATATAAATCTACTCACCTGGTCCTCGCTAGCCGGTGCCGACGTTGCCACGCGCTTGCTTGTCGTCTCGAAGTCTACATGGGGGTACCTACATACCATAACGCACCATATCTCATTAAAACTAAATTCGAAATCGAAACGGCATACGAAAATCAAATCGGCACGCGTATCACGCATAGGTCCAAACATATCGCCTACGCATGCAAGAATAGTCAAACCAATCCTCGATGTCGATGTGCAAACATCAAACCATCGAGAAAAATCCAATCACACTCATTTGCACATTCACGAACACTAATTTTAATATAAAATAGGTTAAAACTCACAAAAACCCCAATTTCACTTAAAAAGTCATTTTTCCGAAAATCTAGCGAGCACAATTCACCGTTTTTGTACAAAATATGTTGTTTAAATGAATGTAGAGGCCAATAAATTTATTAAATATCTTAAATAAGTCATAGAAACAATTTCCGGAATTTAATCTCATTAAATTCCAAAAACCCTAATATTCTAGTTTACAAAAAACCCTTTTTAACAATTTCAAAGCAAAAAAATGCACAAACTACAATTTATATTGGATTTCCATGAACAAAAGGTATTAAACCACTCAATATAATCTTTATAATGACATGAAACCTAAATTTGAATTTTATCTCATAAGAATATAATTATTTAAAAAACCTAGTTTACCAATTATATAATTATCACTTTTAAATTAACAAATATGCAAACTAGCAACTTAAATTGGATTTAGCATAACATTAATATGTCAATTATATCACATAAACTAAATCTCACAACACAAAATACCAATTTAAAATCAAACCCCTCTCTTGAATTTTAAATCATGCACCTAAAACTAATTAAAAACCTAATTAAACAATTAATTAAGCTAACCTAAGCAATTAACAACACATTAAGCAAAAAGATTAGAATTTATACCCAAATAATTTGAAGAACCCACAAGCACACTTAGCCTCCCAAATTGAAATCTAAATCCCTAGATCCATGCTATGGTAGCCAAGGGAAAATGGGTAGGAGGTGGATTTTGATTTGGATTTTTGCTTGATTTTTTGTGGATTTTTCAAGCATTTTTGAAGAACTTTTTTAAAGAGAAGGAGATGAAGAATGAAGGGCTGTTGGGGTTCAGATTTTGGCCAAAAAATGAGTGGGGGAGGAGAGAGAGGGAGGTGGAGAAAAATGGGGAGAAAGTCAAAGTCAATTCAAGGTCAAAAGTCTAACTAATTTATCCATTTTCTTTTCTTTTCTTTCATTTCTTTTCCTTTGCAAACCAAGTGGGGAAAAAGTTAGGGCTGCTGAATTTGGATAAGGGGAGGGGTAAGTGGGGGTGTGTGGGTGTGGGCACGGGTGTGGGGTGATGAAAAATGATAAATACAATACCCCAAACATCCATTTACGCAAAAAAAAAGCCTTTTTTCTTCAATAATTTCCAAACCGTTTTGGCAAATGATTTCGTTCCAAAAACCACATGATAAATTTTTATTTAATGTTTTATGATGCACAAAATTTGTTTCAACTCATTCCAATTTGTAATTTTCCCTAATTAAATGTATTAGTGACGGCTTAAAATAATAATAAAAAATTTTTTTTTCAGAAAATTTGAAATTTCACCAGCGGCTCAATAAACACCAAATAATAGCAATTACATAGCTAGAATATGTATATTTAATTTTTATAATAAGATATTTGTATTTTGACTTTTTACAGAAAACCCACTTATTTTACCGATTTTTCGAAATTTCACCGAAACGATTTTCAAAACGTTACAATCTTCCCCCCTTAAAGAAATTCGGTCCCCGAATTTAAATTCAAACTCCCCCAAATACTAAGACGTCTAAGAAAAACCATCAAGTCGTCGGGGCTCCGAAATTGTAACTACATAAAACAAATCGTAGCGCAGCGCATGCGCTTGAAAAATGAGCATATGACTCAAATCGAAACTCCGTCAACCATCCCGCAATCATCGGAGTCATGGAGAAGACATCAATGCCAAATCCAAATCAAAACCAATATGACATAACTCGAAACTATACATGTAAATATCGAATCTATATATGTAAGTATCTGAAGGAAATGTATGCCAAATCTCTTTAAGTCGCTGTGCAACGCGTATAACACTGCACAGTGGCGGACGTCTATCATAAGAAAATAACTATATACATATACCTTTGTTTGAAATGTACGTTCCGCCGTTTTGGAAACAATTTAGAAGGGTCTCCTTGTTTTAAACATTTTGTGTCATATCAGGCACATAGGTAAATACTGAGGCTATAGCTCGCTTTTTGGAAATCCCTTCAATAACTATCAATGCATGCAAAATATATTCAGGTACTGTCCTCTGACTAGTCCTGCTCAGTACGAAAACACATAGCAATATCATAAAAACGTACTGCTCTATACGAAATCAATCCCCAAAATATGCACATGAATGCTACGTGCGTCTGGTGCGCACGGAAATCAAAATCCATGAATGTGCCATACATGCGCACAGAAACAACATCTAAGTGCATCGGGTGTGCCCGAAACATCTGTCGTAGGCAACATGTGTGCCTGACAGCAAAATCAGGTGCATCTGACATGCACGAAAAATCTCACTTTAGTGCATCTAGTGTGCACCAAAATCGCATCTCAAGACATGCGCTCAACATGCGCGAAAATCCAAATCAGGTGCATCCATCACGCACGAAATCATGAAATCCAATATCAAGCGCCGAACGTGCGCAAAATCAATCAGGTGCGTAAGGTGCACAAAACAAATATCGAGTATCATAATCGAAATCGAAGTCCAGTGCATCTAAGTGCACATAAGGCGTATCACTGCACTGCAAGCATATATAAACTATACCGAGTGCAGGAACGAAATCGTGTGCGTGCATATGCACAAAACCAACTCAACTGTTTAAAACCGTAAAATCACAAACATGTGAAACTAAAGAACGAAAACGATATCAAATGCAACACTGTGCAAAGATCGTAAATCCTCAATCATCAAAAATCAAATCATACGAATAAATTACCCAAAACATCGGAATCAATAATGGCGGAATAGTACCGCTCAATTGCATTCTCTAAGAATCTCGGCCAACTGTCGCGGTCACTAGTGGGACGTCTCGTCGATGATCATGAACTCTGTCCTGCTGGCGTGCGTAACCATGACCACTCCCGGGTTAAGGTCTTCACTGTGAATTACCAATCTTTTGGTCCATCGGCTCATCGGTCCTGTCAGGTGTGCTAACGGGGACGATTCCGTTCTGGCACTTCTCTGGTCATCTCTTGGTCAATCATCACGACCACTCGTAAGACAACATATTACTGGCGTCGGCCTCTGGGTCTCTGAATGTACGTGATACATCTGATCCTGGGTGCAAGCATCATTGCAGCAGTGTCCTGAAAGGAATCCTGCTCACGGTCTCTTCCATGTCTTGTCTCTGCCAACTGCCCGGAAGTTATTGTCCTTTCCTATATCTGCATCTTGCTCTGTAACGGCTGCATACCCATCGCGACTCCTTCTGGAAGGTATATCCAGTACTCTGCCTCGGCATGCGCATCGCATCTCTGATGTCGGCGGAGTGGAACGTCATCTCATCTAGATCTGGTACGAACCTCTTACTTCACTTTTCTCTAATGTCGTCTGCTTTGGACTCGTCTCGTCGCGGCTGCATGGACTGAGCTCCAACGACTATCCTCGTATCTGGAGTCTCCCAAGAATGCATCTCACCACCTAGCATCCGAATTAAGTCGAGCCATCCGATCGAGTCGTCAAAACCTCATAATCCCCCAAGAGCTCAACATCTTGGGCACAGTTTAATAGTATCGAGTACATACCACAGCATCGGTGGTCCAGCCGTAGAAGGGCAAACCCAAGCCTCACTAATGGCGCCGTAGAACTGCCGCAAACCCGAAGGTTCAAAGGCTTTCACACGGTCATTAAGTCGAGTTAGGGTTTCATTCTTCTAGAGGGACCATAGAATTGCCTGCATGTCTTTCCGAATACTTTAAACTTGGAATAGTAGGTTTCTCACATTCGATCGTCTCTGTCGACTCCCAACGTCTCCGCGTGAAGTCGTCTCTAGCTGGAATCAATCTATCTGATGACCTCGCATCGGGGTAGCGAACGAACCACATGTCCTAGTCATTCATCCTCGGTGACTAGCGACCTTCAATCATCTCTTAGTACAACTCGTACTGCAATAGCTCTAACATCTGGGGCGATATCTCGTCGTTCGCAGCAATAACGGGCTCACTCGTCTGCACGCTGAACCGTGCCTCAATCATCATGAATAGGCAATATATCAACGGTCATCAAAACCTGGCTGGCCTCTATCAGCGGCTCAATCCTCTAGTGCAAATCGACACGTCCGAGTAACCTCATAAAGGCGATCCGCCAAACGCTCGTGGCGCGGAAACACAGTAAAAAGACACATCTCCGCAATCGTGTGTCGCCGGAATTTCTCCCTGGTCAGTCCTCGTTCGTGACGAGCTCGTGCTGACCACAACTCTAGCTGTACCTCTCCCTGCCCGTAATCGTGGCAGCAAAACTATAACTGGTACTGATGAGGCTGGATCGGAAGGAATACAATACTGAACAAGGAAATGTACATCCTAAGGCTTCATAAGGGGAGTGGTGTGTCGTAAATATGCCGCGGAACATACTAACGGTACGTCACTCTACTTTAGTCACCTATTCCATCAACCAAGGGTCATCCTACGCTCCGAAGGTAAAACCTAACGCTCTGATACCAACTTTGTCACGACCCGAAAGTACGGAACATGACCGGCACTTAAACTACGAACGTCTCGAGGCGTACGTAATCTAAGTAAACCGAAAAAAAACCCAGAAATCCAAACCAAGAAAATAGTAGAGTGCAGGAAAAACAACTTAAAGCAAGTAATTTCAATAGCATAAGCCGAATTATGCGGTTTTTAAAACATCAAAATTTACTGAAAATTTCGGCAGAGTCTCCTTTGTAAAAACTGGCTCCCAAACGGAATACAACATGAATAGTATACGAAATCAATAAAAAGGCATCCCCAAGCGGGAGCTAGCTCTTCGTCAATCGACGGTCACAACCACACAAGCAATATAATATACAACGCCAACGGCGAGGATCAAAACTCAAAAGGAACTCAAAACCACCAGAAATATAACGAGCGACTCTAAGGTCGAAAGAATAAACAACACTGGTCTCTAACTCAAAAAAATGCATGTTTGGTTGATGGAATTTACTAGATACAACTGAATAATATCATACAAGGTAAATAATGGGGGTATGATACAAGTAAACCCACCTACTAGCAAATCACCCGAATGAAACTATGCCCGCAAAGCCGTAAGGAAACCGGTACGGCAAACCTGCAAGAAACTGGGGCACAACGGGGGTGAGTTGCGAACTCGTGAATAGAAAATATCTACGCACAGAAATCGCATAAATAACGCAATCCTAGGTCAATGATCGTAATATATCCTCAAATATATGTATAACAGGCAGCCTATGACAATGTCTAGGGTAATATCTAACCCGAGTGTAATCACATGTGCCCGTGTCAGTGCCTCAGGTAGCAATATATCATATGAATGAGGTATGAATGCATGAAACAGAATACATGTAAATGAAGAAACTGTTTTCATAAATTAGTGAGATTTCCTTCGTATTTTTAAAACTGAGGTATCATAATGAAATCAGTATCAACAGTGTCTAGCATCGACACAAAACATAAATCTCACTGTCTCGAAATATCAATGTCTCAATCTCAATATCTAGGGCGCCGTCAGTCCAGACCGGCCCCTACCATCCATCTCAAGACCACGACGGTATCCTCCGGATATCCGGCGCGTCGGGTAATATCACCGGTAGGTAGTGCTCCCCAGCCAGGCTCAACGTCAACACCACATTCCTCTTGCCCCGGGGTACCATACCGGGCCCACCATGTACCCGTGACGGTTCCTCCACTCCTCGACACGGATCTCCAAAACCACAGCAAACTCATGGTGGACGACACTTTACATCACTAGAAAACCGCACATTTTATATTTTAAAAGATCATAAGTTGTAAATTTTGCGGCTTTCCCCGAAATCCAGAAATATCATAAATCTCAAGAAATCATCACAAGTGCATATGTCAATGATAATGAACTAGGCATGAACAACTGAATAACAGTATGCATGAAGTAGTAGGTAATAACTACAATATCTAATATGGCATATAAGGGAACTACACTAATATCATGTTAACACTACTAGCTAACAATCTAAGTCAAGCAATTATATTCTCTAAAGTGTACGTGACATGGCAATTACCGATGAAGATGTGTGTGAGCCGGCAAGTAGGTGTACGTGGTACATACGCATCATCGGTAATGGTGCTGGTGTCCTAACAGCATGATATCAATAATAGAATATGCAGCAAAATAAATATGCGAGGCAGAGCGGACAGCAATAATGTGCGGAAGCTGAATACTGGACACAACGATAACTAATCTGCAATAATCTAATATAAGTCCTACAAATGGTGCCTTTTGAAATAACACGAATCATGGGGTTTTGAAAATAGGGGCTACGGTGTTTTTTTATGAAAAGATACGTCGTTTTTGAAATATCCGTAGATTCCCTTGAGCTGTCTTTAAAAATGCCCACGATTCGTTAGTTTTTGAAATAGGTAAGAAGTCTAATCTAATCTAACAACTACACTAAACTATACGGCTGAACTACAAGCTGAACTACAGGTAAGGAAACCGCCTATCATCTGAGTCGATACATATACATACCTGTATATGTATAGTCGGTGATCTCGCCTCAATAATATCATATCCTATACCATATCTATAATCAGGCATCCCAAGTCAAGAGTGCGGATCAATCAACAATATAGCTCGTATGTAAATCCGTCATACGGCATCCCAATCTGGGTACGGGTCAATATCACATTCATCATACTATTCACCTGGTATCCTCTTTATCAAATATCATGATCGGGGTACTGATCTACGTCTAGTACCATACTGATACCGCCTACGTATGCATGGACGTGTGTGAAACACTACGTCAAGGACCCGCTACAACGTCATGTCGTATCTAAGATACGAACCCTGCTATATCACCGATCTCACGGCCTCAAATCAAATCTCATCGACTCATTATAAATCCAAAGTACTATCATCCTCAATCCGTATGTGAACACATAGTCCCATACCCATGTGAACACATAACTAATAATCCCGTATAAGCGCAAATGAAAGAAGAAAGTATGCAAGTATGGGTGTGTGTGTGCATGTGTGGTGCGACCACTACTCTAGGGTTTCGCGACACCAAATCATCCAAGAACACCAAATATATATATCATCGATAATATCAAACAAATTATAGTCAAAATATATATATATATGTGTGTGTATACGTATTCGTATACATCACCAAGAACTGCGGGGGTGCTATACGCCATCCACCCGACTTCTCCCCGTAGATATAAATCTACTCACCTGGTCCTCGCTAGCCGGTGTCGACGTTGCCACGCGCTTGCTTGTCGTCTCGAAGTCCACATGGGGGTACCTACATACCATAACGCACCATATCTCATTAAAACTAAATTCGAAATCGAAACGGCATACGAAAATCAAATCGGCACGCGTATCACGCATAGGTCCAAACCTATCGCCTACGCATGCAAGAATAGTCAAACTAATCCTCGATGTCGATATGCAAACATCAAACCATCGAGAAAAATCCAATCACACTCATTTGCACATTCACGAACACTAATTTTAATATAAAATAGGTTAAAACTCACAAAAACCCCAATTTCACTTAAAAAGTCATTTTTCCGAAAATCTAGCTAGCACAATTCACCGTTTTTGTACAAAATATGTTGTTTAAATGAATGTAGAGGCCAATAAATTTATTAAATATCTTAAATAAGTCATAGAAACAATTTCCGGAATTTAATCTCATTAAATTCCAAAAACCCTAATATTCTAGTTTACAAAAAACCCTTTTTAACAATTTCAAAGCAAAAAAATGCACAAACTACAATTTATGTTGGATTTCCATGAACAAAAGGTATTAAACCACTCAATATAATCTTTATAATGACATGAAACCTAAATTTGAATTTTATCTCATAAGAATATAATTATTTAAAAAACCTAGTTTACCAATTATATAATTATCACTTTTAAATTAACAAATATGCAAACTAGCAACTTAAATTGGATTTAGCATAACATTAATATGTCAATTATATCACATAAACTAAATCTCACAACACAAAATACCAATTTAAAATCAAACCCCTCTCTTGAATTTTAAATCATGCACCTAAAACTAATTAAAAACCTAATTAAACAATTAATTAAGCTAACCTAAGCAATTAACAACACATTAAGCAAAAAGGTTAGAATTTATACCCAAATAATTTGAAGAACCCACAAGCACACTTAGCCTCCCAAATTGAAATCTAAATCCCTAGATCCATGCTATGGTAGCCAAGGGAAAATGGGTAGGAGGTGGATTTTGATTTAGATTTTTGCTTGATTTTTTGTGGATTTTTCAAGCATTTTTGAAGAACTTTTTTAAAGAGAAGGAGATGAAGAATGAAGGGCTGTTGGGGTTCAGATTTTGGCCAGAAAATGAGTGCGGGAGGAGAGAGAGGGAGGTGGAGAAAAATGGGGAGAAAGTCAAAGTCAATTCAAGGTCAAAAGTCTAACTAATTTATCCATTTTCTTTTCTTTTCTTTCATTTCTTTTCCTTTGCAAACCAAGTGGGGAAAAAGTTAGGGCTGCTGAATTTGGATAAGGGGAGGGGTAAGTGGGGGTGTGTGGGTGTGGGCACGGGTGTGGGGTGAAGAAAAATGATAAATACAATACCCCAAACATCCATTTACGCAAAAAAAAAGCCTTTTTTCTTCAATAATTTCCAAACCGTTTTGGCAAATGATTTCGTTCCAAAAACCACATGATAAATTTTTATTTAATGTTTTATGATGCACAAAATTTGTTTCAACTCATTCCAATTTGTAATTTTCCCTAATTAAATGTATTAGTGACGGCTTAAAATAATAATAAAATAATATTTTTTTCAAAAAATTTGAAATTTCACCAGCGGCTCAATAAACACCAAATAATAGCAATTACATAGCTAGAATATGTATATTTAATTTTTATAATAAGATATTTGTATTTTGACTTTTTACAGAAAACCCTCTTATTTTACCGATTTTTCGAAATTTCACCGAAACGATTTTCAAAACGTTACACCACCACGCGTTTTCTCGGTGCTGAGACGTGTGCTTGAAACCCGATTCGAGGAGTGGATGTTCCGTTTGCGGGTTCGTGGTGGGCCCGGTATGGTTCCCCTCGGCGAGATGATCGATGGGATTTGCCGATTGAGCCTGGAGGCGGGCGAGTACCTACTGGTGATTGGTTGGACCTGGCAGTTGTCCGGAGGATACTGACCAGAGTCGAGTGATGGATGCGGGATGATCCGTGCTGCCGGGGCCGAGGGCCGATACCGCAGACAGACCCCGTGGGGCCGGTCCGGATTGACGGCGCCCGATATTCGAGGATTTACGTGTCGATGCTGGACACGAGTATTTTATGATGTTTTGGGTGCTGATGTTGGGCACTCGTGATTCCTCCGAGATATACAGGATTTGAGGGCCGATGGGTGTGCCGGCGCCTGAGTATATGTGGGATTTGGGTGCAGTTTGAGGCACCGATCATTGTTTTCCATGTTGACATGGTCCATGTAGATATTATTTGTCCCATACTCAGTATTGATTACTATACATCTCATCCTGTGGCATTTACCTGTTAGAGTACATGCATTACTATTGTATCCACTGTTGACATGCATTGATATCATCTGCTGGCATTAGTAGAGCCACGCTATATGTGCATGCTTGCGATCACCTTTATATATTATCTCTATTCACGAGTTGGCAACTCACCCCCGTTGTGCCACAGTGTTTGCAGGTTGCCCTTGGGAGTAGTCACGGCTGGCTGTTATCGCATCTTTTGGCACAGATACCCTTTTGAGCAGAGTTAGCCTTTGCTGATAGGTGGGTTTGGTACGGTATCTGTTATCTTTCAGTTGTATATTGATGTATCTAGTACTCTCCATCTACCTTCTGTATTGACTTAGAGACAGTTGTGAGGACGATATGTATGATTTTATATTCTGGTGTCGAGCTCGCATGTGAGCCGATGTTACTTTATGCAGTCTCATCTTTTATAATATTGTCCTTGTTTTACTGTGTATTCTTCGCTACGGCGTCGTATATCATATTGTGATGCTTTATTCATGTCACTTATTATTTCTGCTACACCTTGCTTTTACCCGACTTTCGGGGCTAATGTTTTTAAAAAGGAAATGTTACCAAAATTATAAAATTCATAACTTTTGAACTTAAGGAAGGATTTCTACTAAATAAATGGATGTTTTTCAGGCATGTACTATTGCTTTTACAAAATGTTTTAAATCACTCTATATTTATTGGTTTTGATTTCTGGGTTCGGCTTACTTAGCCGCGTTGCGCCTGTAGACGTTGCGTGGTTAAGTACCGGTCACGAGTCGAATTCTCGGGTCGTGACATCTAGCTTGGCTCTGATACCACTGTAGGGTTGCTAGGCACGCGCACAAGGGTCTACGAGGCATCAACCATGCCCGATTAAAAATTTAGCCGTGCCGAACAACCCGAATACGGATCTTTAAACTAGAGATTAGGCGAAAACTAACATGTTAACAACTTTAACACTAAGTGAGAGGGATTACAACCTTTGTAGATCCGGTCCTTCACTTCATATGCTCCGTGTTGTGGTCCCTTCGCTGCGATCATCGGGTTCCGGACTCTCGAGAGGTTCCACGAAGAGAAAGATGCAACCTTTGCTTCCGATCTTCGATACAAAGATGATCTACCTTGAAGTTTCGTTAACACAAGCTAACACTCATGAAATGATGTGAACACCCTCATCTAAATGGCAAGGGAAGATGAGGATGATGAAGTAGGATTTTTTCTCTCTTTATTTATCTTTTTCTCATATTTATTCATCACAAATATCAAAACAAGAAAGCTTTGCAAGAAGAACTCAAGGAAGAAGAAGAATAGTGATGGAATTCCTTTTGTGATGAATAGAAAGAATTAATATGATAAATAATGTAACCATGGTCAACTAAACTCATGTAGAGAATTAACTAGGGTTAGGGTTTGGGTTGGGTTAAAGCATGAGTCACTTGAAAATATCTTTCACAAAACAAAACCAAAACCTTCTAGAATCATCTAGAAAGCTTAACCCTAATCCAAACCCAAATCATGTTTAAACTCCACTAAACATGTTGCATTAGTTATCATATCATGTTACAATATTATATATCACATATATAATATTTATCGTAACAAAATAAAATAATACAATTAACATATATCGCATATATATCAATGTATTACCCGAGTGAGAAAAAGAATCTTTTAGTGAGCTAATATTAGATAATGTAATTTAATATATCATATATATTATTATACATTAAATTATCGAATCAACACCTGATCCGACAATCCGGCTATATCGCATATAACCGACTAATATATATCCGTACCGATTCATCGAATCAACAATTGATCCGATGACCCGGCTGATATCAAATATCGCGATAATAGAATACGGTATCTCATATCGTATTATCCTCGGTCCCGCACATATCACATATGTGCTCCTACTCCGTTTTGCCTGAGCCAAGAAACCTCTATGTAGGACTCTAAAGAATCGTCAATACGTCGGCAGTAGGTGATGATCATATCAAACACCCACAAGCTGCAAGCGGTCAGCTAAACGTAACAGCTACCCAGGTATTGAGCGCTCAGAAGATCAACAAGAAAGCCTGTAACTTCTCCTGTGAATCCAAACAGTAACACTCCCGTACAGTCCGGTCTCGTCGTCTGATATGTTGCATATCTCGCCTAGGGGTGGTAAACGTCAGACCCCAGTAGCTCGATAAGTCGTGTCGATATGAGGTCTATAACCGTTCAAGAAACTACTGATAACACTTACCAGTAAATCTCAGCAACCCTGGCCAGGGATTTCCGGTTATAGCCAATCGAACACAGCACAACATCAACTCCATATACCGGGAGAGACGAATCCCCTCCTATCGCTCATTGCCTCCATGTGATTCGGGACTGTACCCAAAAGCCACCTTTTTGCACGCCCTCTTGGACGTAGTATGATGGAAATCAAAGCACAGTGGGAATCACACAAGACTCTATGACGATCTTGGGTCAACAGACTACTCTGTACCAGTGTCACCGGAGAACTGCCATCTGACGTGAGGTATAATACCATCTGGGAGTTCTCGGCGAGTCCGTCCAGTGTACCCAGTCTCCACTGAGCACCCGTACACCATCCTTGATGTCAAATACCGATGGATATGGGATCATCCATCGCCCATCATATGGATCAAGATGTGTATATGCTAGTCTACTTTGGTGTATCGATGCCCTGTCTCAATACACCCTCGACTAGGAACAGTTATAGGATGTACTCGTCGACTACCATGGCCCCACTAGTATGATCTCATCATAGTCCCAGTAGTCGAGTACATATCCTAAGGGCTTTATCAACATGTAACATAGAGACAATCAGAGTACATGTTAAGATAAAGTACAACCAGATAGCATACTATCATGTCGAGCAAGAAAGTCCTCCCTATATATGTCCAAGCATCCATTACAATATACATCGTATGTACAGTATTGGCCTCTAGGGCATACATATAACTAACAGTTCTTACTTTGGTCGAATTTCGAACGACCCCTCCATGCCCAAAATTTCATTGAAAGATCGCATACACGCGTCTAGGACAAACACTTGCACTCCGCAATCTACTTTGTATCAACCTTTTCAACCTTTCCCACCCTCTTATGTTGATACCCCTTTTACAAGTCATCATTTGTCCATCGCTGAACATATTGAACAATCCCATAGCCGATCTTTCACTCCTTTCACCACAACAAATTCTTTGGATCAACAATTCCATTCACCTTCTTATCCGTATGTTGATCCTACCCATGTCCAACCATTCAATTCCTATCCATCCTACCTAACTTTTGCACCTTCCCTAGACATTTCTTCTAAACAGCCTTTTGGGAGTTTCCAGTATCCAAACAACTTTGAATCTTTTACTGAAACTCCTTCACAACCTATATCCAGTCTGGAACAGTCGTTGGAAGACTTTAGGGTAGCGTCACGCCAACAGATGATGGATTTGAATGCGTCCATGGCCGCCCTCATACAACCTACTGACCCGGCAGCTAGTTTCCAACTAGCTCCAAATTTTCAAATGTATGAAGAGGCGGTAGAACAGGTTGAGAATTTGAGTAGAGAGAGTGAGCCGTATACCCTTCCAAATCAAACCTACCCGTTTCAACTTGAATCCCACAACACCTGTTTTGAAAGTCTATCAAGTGTCCCAAATGAATTATCAATTGAATATAGGATGATGAATCAGTTGTGCGACTTTGTAGTGTTTGATTTACCCGATTGTGAAGGGTCCCTTTAGAGTGAAACCATACCCAATCCTTTTAACCTCTACACCTCCATCTTAGAACCAGAATCAATTGCAATCCATGCTTTTGATGAGGTGTCTGAGAAAATTGATTTTCACTTAATTGAGGATATTGACGCTGGGAATGTTTTGGATGATGAACCCGCTGCTTTGGTGTTAGTGTATATGCCCTAGAGGCCATTACTGTATCATACTAGTTTGTATATTACTTAATGGAATCTTGGGATATTCACAGTTGTAATAACATTCTTGCTCAAAATAGTAGTATGCTACTTGGTTTGTTTCTATTTCAATATGTACATATGTTTCTTTTAACATATCGCCTATGCATATTAGTAGAGCCCTTAGGATCTATGCTTGATTACCAGCGTTGTGATGGCAGTCACACTAGGGGGGCTGGGTAATCTAGAAGCACATCCTTATACAGGTCCCTAGTCGCGGGATTATCGATATAGGGCATCGATACTCCAGAGTAGACTAGTGTATACGCTTCCCTTCCCAGCCTGGGAGATGGTCTATCCCACAGCCATCGGTACGTCGTACTGAAGATAGTATGCAGGTGCTTATTAAGTTGTGAGTTACACTGGATGGACTCATTGGGAATTGCTGGTTGGTAATATACCTATCGTCAGATAGCAGTACCCAGATGACATGAGTACAGCTTAGTCCGTTGACTTGACACTGCTGCTTCGCCTCAAGTGTGTTCCCACTGTTCTTAGATTACTACCCTACCATGGCTCTACTGAGTCATGCAAACAGGTAGTAGTTGGGTGCAGTCCCGAAGCACTTGGAGGCAGTGGCGGTTAGATAGGATTCGTCTCACCCAGTATTGGGGGTTGATATCGCGCTGTGTTCGGAACGCCATTACAGATAGTCCCTGGCCAGGGCAAGCGAGATTTACTGGTAGGTACTCTAGTATTTTCTCAGGGTGTATTGGACCGTACTTCGACACGACTTATACCGCTATTAGGAGTCTGACGTTTACCGCCCTGTAGGCTAGATATGAGATACTCTTAGACGGACAGACCGGACTGTACGAAGATTGTCAGATACAGACTTAGTCGGAGTTCGGATGAGTTATGCTCATCGGCTTTCTTATCGACAATACCTAGGGACCGTTACGTACAGCTAGTACCGCTTGCGGCCTGTGGTTAAACCCACTGCCAGCGTAGAGTCGAGTCTTTAGAGTCTCACACAGAGCGTTTCCCTGCATCGGGCAAAACGTGTAGATATCGTATGGTTTTACGAAAGGGTTCGATCACGTGCGTACACTCATGCACGCACGATGAGTCGGACGGACAATACTAGTGGGCTTTGGTTTAAGCCGGATCCTAGTATTGTACTGATGGATTTTCTTCGTCTTCGGTATTCGTATTTTCGGAATACGAATACAGGTACGTATGTACGGACGAGGGGGCGTTTTTGTAATTTATTCAAAGATGCTTCTAGAAGATGATATTTCATTTATGTATTTTTCATTTTGGATTAAATGATTTATGCATGGTAGAAATGAGGTGGAAAATACATGATATTGAGCATGGCTAAATATGACACATGGTGGATTTTGAAGCCATGACTCATTTGGTTGTAAATTGAACCCTAATTACTATTATTCATTTAATTTATTAGATGAATAATAGAGAGTGTTCAGTTTGGAACCATAGGTTAGACACACTCTCTCTCATACATTTTTCTACACTAGCTTTTTCTAAAACATCTTCTTCTTCCTCAAACCCTAGGATACTCATGTGTTGAGTTACCTAGGAAGAAATAGAAAGACTCCTCAATCCATATACACCATCTACACAACCTAGATCATTTAGATTAGCAAACTACTTGATCTAGTTTCTTTGGTTTAGAAGAAAAACTTGGTACACAAACGTTCGGGTGGATCATCTAGGATTCGAGCAAGCCGACGAGGAGATGACATCTGTTCCACTTCAAGGATTTCGTGCAGGTGAGGAGGACAGCAAGATAAGGAGAAGAAGGACCAGATTTCTTGAGGTATAAACTTCTGTACTTTTTGTTAGTGTATATGCCCTAGAGGCCATTACTGTATCATACTGGTTTGTATATTACTTAATGGAAGCTTGGAATATTCACAGTTGTATAGACAATCTTCCTCAAAATGGTAGTATGCTACTTGGTTTGTTTCTACTTTAATATGTGCATGTGTTTCTTTTAGCATATCGCCTGTACATATTAGTGGAGCCCTTAGGATCTTTGCTTGATTACCAGCGTTGTGATGGCAGTCACACTAGTGGGGGCTGGGTAATCTACAAGCACATCCTTATACAGATCCCTAGTCGTAGGATTATCAAGACGGGGCATCGATACTCCGGAGTAGACTAGCGTGTGCTCTTCTCATCCCAGTAGGGGAGATGGTCTATCCCACAGCCATCAGTAGGTCGTACTGGAGATAGTATGCGGGTGCCCGTTAGGTTACGAGTACACTGGACAGGACTCGTCGGGAACTGTTGGTTAGTACTATACCTATCGTCAGATAACAGTTTCCAGGTGACAGGAGTACAGCTTAGTCCGCCGTCTTGACACTGCTACTTCGCCTCGAGTGTGTTCCCACTGTACTTTGATTACTATTTGATTACTACCCTACCACGGCTCAAAGGAGTCGTGCAAACAGGTAGTAGGTGGGTGCAGTCCCGAAGCACTTGGAGGCAGTAGCGGTTAGATAGGATTCGTCTCTCCTGGTATTAGGGGTTGATATCGCGTTGTGTCTAGGAAAGCCATTACACAAAGTCCCTGGCCAGGGCAAGCAAGAATTACTGGTAGTGTTTCCAGTAGTTTCTCAGGGTGTTCTGGGCTACACTCCGGCACGACTTGTACCGCTATCAGGGGTCTGACGTTTACCGCCTCCCTAAGCCCGACATGCGATATGTAGGTTTCTTAGGCATGCTAATGAAGTCTCACAAGGCATCAACCATGCCAATTTCAAATTTTATGAGTGCCGAGAAACCCTAATACGGATCGTTAACTAGAATTTTAGGTGAAACAGGAAACTAGTTAACGACTTAACTAAAAGTGAGAAGCTACAACCTTTGTAGATCCGGTTCTCCACTTCCCTAGCTCCACGTAGACGTCCTCCCGCTGTCCAAGTCGGATCTCGGACTCTGGCATCGGCTTCATCGGAGAAATGAGCGGACTAGTCGTCGGGTACGATGCCGAAGATGATCTACGTCGAGGTTACACAAGATCAAGCTCCAACTTCACCAAGTTGTGAAACTTGTGAAGAAAACACCCTATACTACTTGGTAAGAGGTAGAGGGTGAAGAAATAGGAGGTGGGTTCACTTTAGAATTTGATTTCTCACACTTTTGCTCAACATGCCATTAATGGTGGCAAGCTTTTTCTTTATCTCATGAAGAAGAAGAAGATGAAGATAATTATGATAAGTCCTTAAAATGAAAAAGAAAATGAATACTTATCATAATGTAAACCATGGTTAGGTGTAGAGAATTGACTAAGGTTAGATGAATGGTTAGGGTTAAGCATGAAGACAAAATGGTCACTTTGGTCAAAGCTTCATGAAGCTTCAACAAGCTTCAAGAATGAAAGCAACCATTTTGTTTTCTTTTGCCATTTCTTTTTAATCCAAATTAAAAAGATAAAAGAATGAATAAATAGAAACCCTAACCATTTACTTAACCAAGGTTTAATTCTTTACACTTAACCAAATGAGCAAGTATCATCAAACATGATACAAACATGTGCACAAAAGTATATCACATATACAACTTGCACATCAAGTGAGAAAATCCATTTAAAGTGAACCAATACTAGTTAATGCAAAGTAATATATCAAATATATAATTATACATTAAATCATTAAATCAACACTTGATTTAACGATCTGGTCATATCGCATATAACCGACTAGTATCCTATGTATCGGCTTATCGAATCAATCCTTGATTCGATATCTAGGTTATATCGCATATAACCAATCGATACATTCATCGCGATAATGGAATACGGTATCACATACACGCATTATTCTCGGTCCTGCACATATCTCATATGCGCTCTTATTTCGTTTCGCTTGAGCCAGGAAACCTCTGTGTAGGACTCTAAAGACTCGTCAATACGCCGGCAGCAGATGGTGATCATATCAAGCACCCACAAGCCGCAAGCGGTCTGCTAAACGTAACGGCCATCCGGGTATTGAGCGATCAGAAGATCGACGAGCTAGCCCGCTCACACTCCTGGGAATCCAACCAGTGACACTTACCGTACAGTCCGGTCTGTTCGTCTGATATGTCGCATATCAAGTCTAGGGGTGGTAAACGTCAGACCCCAATAACCGATAAGTCGTGCCGTTGTGAGGCTCATAACGGGTCGAGAAACTACTGGTAACACTTACCAGCAAATCTCTGATCAGCCCTGGCCAGGGACTTCCCTGTTACGGCCAACCGACCACAGCGCAACATCAACCCCCAATACCGGGAGAGACGAAACCCCTCCTATCGCTCATTGCCTCCATGTGACTCGGGACTGTGCCCAAAAACCACCGTTTTGCATGCCCTCATGGACGTGGTAAGGTGGAGATCAAAGCACAGTGGGAATCACACAAGACTCTATGACGATCTCGGGTCTACAGACTAACCTGCACAAGTGTCACCTGAGAACTGCCATCTGACGTGAGGTATAATACCATCTGGGAGTTCTCGGTGAGTCCGTCCAGTGTACCCAGTCTCCACTGAGCACCCGTATACTATCTCTGATGTCAAACACCAATGGATATGGGATCATCCATCGCCCATCTCATGGGTCGAGAAGCGTATACGCTAGTCTACTCTGGTATATCGATGCCCCGTCTCGATACACCCACGACTTAGGACCTTGAAGGATGTACTTATGGACTACCATGTCCCCACTAGTATGATCTGCATCATAGTCCAGGCAGTCAAGTACACATCCTAAGGGCTTTATCAACATGTAACTATAAGACAGTTTAAAGAGATTAGTATACATGTTAAGATAAAGAGTAACCAGATAGCATACTATCATATCGAGCAAGAAAGTCATCTCTATATATGTCCAAGCATCCAATATAATATACATCATCTGTACAATACTGGCCTCTAGGGCATACATACAACTAACAATCTCCCACTTGCACTAGGGCCAGCTGCTGTAGTATCGCATACCGAGCATCCCGAAGAGTCTCTCAAACTGTATCTGGGGAATGGCCTTCGTGAGTGGATCCGCCGTGTTGTTCTTCGTGTCAACCCTCCTGACCTCGATCTCCCGGCGATCAACTATCTCCCGGATCAGGTGATACCGCCTCAGAATATGCCTGGATCGCTGATGGGACCTGGGTTCCTTGGCCAAAGCCACCACTCCATTGTTATCGCAATACAAAGGTATTGGATGCTCAATGGATGGAACCACTCCAAGTTCAGTAATGAACTTCTTGATCCAGACGGCCTCTTTGGCAGCATCGTTGGCAGCGATGTATTCAGCCTCCATTGTCGAGTCTGCCACGGTTTCCTGCTTGGAACTCTTCCAGCTAACCGCCCCTCCGTAAAGGGTAAAGACAAATCCCGACTGCGACTTAGAGTCGTCCTTATCACTCTGGAAGCTCGAATCGGTAAAGGACTCCACTTGGAGTTCTCCGTTGCCATACACCAAGAGCAACTCTTTAGTCCTTCGCAAGTACTTGAGAATGCTCTTCACAGCTGTCCAGTGACTCTCTCCAGGATCAGCTTGATACCTGCTCACTACACTTAGTGAGTATGCAACATCGGGTCTGGTACATAGCATCGCGTACATGATAGAGCCTACAGCCGAAGCATAGGGTATCCCTTGCATGCGAGCTCTCTCCAAATCAGTCTTGGGAGACATCTCTTTGGAGAGAGTGACTCCAGAGATCGTGGGCAAGTTCCCACGCTTGGATTCTTCCATACTAAACCTCTTTAGTACGGTGTCAATGTACCTGGATTGGGACAATCCCAATATCCGTTTGGATCTGTCTCTATAGATCCTAATTCCCAATATGCAGAAGGCATCACCAAGATCTTTCATTGAGAATCTTTGTGATAAGAAGAGCTTGACCGATTGCAGCATAAGAATATCATTTCCTATCAAGAGTATGTCGTCCACATACAATACGAGGAAGACAACCTTACTCTCTGCTACCTTCTTGTAAATACAAGGTTCATCTGGGTTTTTGACGAAATCAAACTCTTTGATAACGACGTCAAAGCAGATGTTCCAACTCCGCGATGCTTGCTTTAATCCATAAATGGATTTAAGCAGCTTGCACACCTTCCCGCCGCTCCCACTGTCTACGAAGCCCTCTGGCTGAGTCATGTACACGCACTCTTCTAAATCACCATTTAGAAAGGCATTCTTAACATCCATTTGCCAGATTTCGTAGTCATGATATGCAGCGATGGCAAGCATGATCCGGATGGATTTAAGCATAGCCACTGGAGAAAAGGTTTCGTCATAGTCCACACCTGGTCTTTGACGAAAGCCTTTTGCAACAAGTCTAGCTATGAAAGTCTCCACTTTCCCATCTACACCAAGTTTTTTCTTGAAGATCCACTTGCTCCCAATGGGTTTTACCCCTTCAGGAGCAACTTCCAAAGTCCATACTTTGTTGGTGTACATGGATTCCATCTCGGACCGCATAGCATCCAGCCATTTCACTGAGTCCCTACTCGTGATGGCCTGCTCGAAGCTAGTTGGGTCATCATCCTCCATGATGCAATCCTCGCTTCCACCATCCATGAGAAAACCGTAGTATCTCTCAGGTTGGCGAGGAACCCTACTAGATCGGCGGAGAGGCTGAGGTTCATTGGGAGCTACTGAATCCTCTGGTTTAACCAAATCTTCTGTCGTAGTTTGTATTGTTGGAACATCTTCCAGTTCTACCTCCTTGCCACTAATCTCTTTGTCAAGAAATTCCTTTTCTAAAAAGGTGGCATGTCGAGAAACAAACACTTTTTGTTCCTCGGGATGGTAGAAGATATACCCGCACGAATGTTTGGGATATCCAATAAACTTACACAGAATGGACCTTGCCGCGAGTTTGTCTGGATTTTGCGTTTTTACATATGCCGGACAACCCCATATCTTAACATAATTAAGACATGGTCTCTTTCCTTTCCATATCTCATATGGAGTGGTTGGCACGGATTTGGTGGGAACCATATTCAATAGGTCTGCAGCTGTTTCCAGTGCATATCCCCAGAAGGAAATAAGTAACTCAGCTGTGCTCATCATAGAGCGCACCATATCTAATAGGGTGCGGTTCCTCCGTTCTGATACACCGTTGTGCTGTGGTGTATATGGAGGAGTCAGCTGAAAGAGAATCCTATTCTCTTTTAGGAAGTCCAGGAATTCATTGCTCAAGTATTCACCTCCTCGATCAGATCGAAGGATTTTAATACTTTTTCCGGTTTGGTTTTCGACTTCTTGTTTATATTCTCTAAATTTCTTAAAAGCTTCTGATTTGTGTTTCATCA
The DNA here is from genome assembly GCA_030015575.1 of Agapanthus africanus. Classification (NCBI taxonomy): domain Eukaryota; kingdom Viridiplantae; phylum Streptophyta; class Magnoliopsida; order Asparagales; family Amaryllidaceae; genus Agapanthus; species Agapanthus africanus. The sequence goes on from JASDDO010000012.1 coordinate 152,000,918, forward strand.
GGAACACATATCCGAATCTAGAGAGATCGTCAGTGAATGTAATGAAGTACGAAGAACCATTCCTGGCATGTGTAGACATAGGACCGCATACATCACTATGTATCAGTCCCAAGAGTTCAGTAACTCTTTCTCCGTGTCCCGTAAACGGAGTTTTGGTCATCTTGCCTTTGAGACATGACTGGCAAGTGTCATAAGATGAAAATTCAAACGGATTTAAATATCCATCCTTATGCAACTTAGCCAGTCGTGTCGCATTGATGTGACCGAGTCTACAATGCCACAAGAAGGATTCGTTCAGTTCTGAACTCTTCCTCTTGTGTGTGTTTGTTATGCTCAGAACTGTTGATTGATTTAGAACATAAATGCCATTGCACAACGTGCCTGATCCAACCAACTTTTGGTTACGGAAAATGTTCATAACATTGTCCTGTAATACAAAATTATATCCCTCTTTACTCAATAAAGAAACTGATATAATGTTGCATATCAGGTTCGGCATGTAATAGCATTCGTTCAGAACCAATGTATTACCAGTTGGTAATGCAAGGTGATATTCCCCGACAGTCTTAGCTGCAACAATTGCACCATTTCCAACTTTAATGTCTTTATCACCTTCTCCAAGTTCTCTATCTTTCCTGAGCCCATGTAACTGATTACATATATGGGATCCTGACCCGGTATCTAATACCCAGGACGTGGAGCAAATGGAGAAACAGTTCTCTGTAACGAACACACCCGAAGAAAATGCATCATCATGTACTTTCTTCATTCGGGTGGCATGGGAATCCTGGTATTCCCCTATGTCCTGTTCATTCCTATAACTCTTATAAGAAAGAACGGAACCAACGTTCCCCAGCACAGTATAACATGCGGGTTCGGTCAATACATCCATATTATTATCTTTATTAGGGCATGACATGGTCGCTACCTGGAGAGAGAGAGAAGAAAACACTTTAGCGTATGCTCGTGCAAGATCAGATTGGTTATTATCTTATCTAATCAGGATGGCTCCCACTGGTTTTTATCAAATCTTCCTTCAAACCCTAAAAGGAAAGACTAGCCGGGATTAATTACACCCTACAACTTCGTCGATCTTTCAGCCAGGCCAGTGTCGGTACTTTGAGGGAGGTTCCCCGTGCTTTCGCACGGACCTAATTAAAGTAAATCTCATTTTCCCAGAGGCGTAACCCCGTTGACACCTTTCTAGACACCTACTTGATCGGCTAATTGTAATGTGTAAAACTCTCCCAGGAGTAACTCTTACTCGCAGTGGGTATCGGGATCCAACTATCTCATAGAAGGTATGCAATCTCATTGAAAATTTCAACACTTGAAATTCCCGATAATATTTTGCCCCTAGCGTCCTATGACCTTGACGCAGGCCAACAAACCATAGTGCGCTAGTCAAGTTCAACCCGTCATTTCCTGATTGAATTAAACCCACCCGCACGACCCTTGACGCAGGCCAACAAAGTCGCACGACTACCCTAATCCAATCTGCATCATATGCATAAGCAGATAAATACTAGTTAGCTACCGCACACTACGCCTTGACGCAGGCCAACAAACGTAGCACGAATACTAACTACTACTTATCTGAAATGACGGAGGGCTACGACAGATTTTTCTGAAAACCATGAGCGTAATAAACTTGATATCGTTGTAGAATCGAGTGAATTTTGAAATGGAGTGTTCTTGAGGCTTTTCTAGTTTTGCTAAAGGGGTCACTCCCGGTGAAGGGATCGTCGGCCCTTTCCTCATCGAATGAGGTGCGGGATATATCATATATATCACTGTGCAAAGCAGAAACTATAGAAGCAATCAAAAGACAAACCGAGTGTGTAGCATCTGCCAGTTATTGCTAAAGGAGTCACTCCCGGTGAAGGGATCTCGGTCCTTTCCTCATCGAATAAGGTGCAAGATATATCACATATACCGCTGTGCAAAGCAAGAACTGTAGCTACCTGTTTTATTTAAAATTTGATTCTACAACATCTTAGGTTTCTTTTCTTTCATTAATCACATTAATGAAGTCCCATCATTTAAGTCACCTAAAACATCACAGATAAATACGACGTACACTTATGCCATCCGCATTCGCCTCGATGTCCCCTCGTGCACCGTTAGGTTAGGTAACTAACGACAGAGCAGGGCAGGGCTAGTGCGGGTGCAAAACATAAGTAGCGTCTATATAATATATCATATATACTATATACTGTATCCATCAGAACAAATCAAATGATCACATCACAGATATCGCAGCAGAAAATATCATATGAAATATTGGATATACTAGGACGTCCGTGTTTTCAATACGAGCCAGTATAAAACACGGATTCCACGGTTGTGATGAATAGCCAATCCCACACCCCTAGACCCCTACGAGAGCGGCAAGCAACCCTACCAATTCTAGGGTTAGGAGACCCGGACTCGACTCCTCGAGATGGTCTCCCACTGGACCCTAGAACCCGGTTACTTGTGCTCCCCTCCTTGGGTCTATCCTAATGCGGAAAAGTAAATAATATACATCAACGGTGACATCTTCCGCTACCTGGAAGTGTCCCAATAAAAGAATATTAAATACAAGTTTTTACATGAATTAAAATGAAAAAACACTCATCTCACAAAAAAAAACCCGGCTATTCGAACACGACGATCCAATATAACATATCCAGCAACACATAACATCACATGTCATCAACGTAAGTAAGTATGCATACCCCAATTGTCGTTGACATATAGCAACGAAACCGGCGATATTAACATACTACACTTACGGTCACAGAAAAGAAAGTGTAAAACTACAACAGTTGGAATCCGCAACCTCTTTAGACATCGCATGCCTAATCAAATGAAATACTTAGACATCACATGCCTAACAATTATAAACCCCGTATTTTTGTCTCATTATCGAAAACTCTTTTCAATATCAAGTGAGACTAAACCGCTAGATTTATAACATTCATTCAGTTATCTCATAACTGTTTGTGAATTTCAATTATTGTATCCCATTCTGGATAAATAGAAAATATTAAACTTTCCGATCGAACATTCGAACACCCAAGTTTTCCCGAAACCGATCAACACATGAAATAAGTTCAAAGACATTCACTTCATGCCTCAGTAGCAACGGTCCAGCCGTAGAAGGGTCAAGCCAACGCCTCACATGTGGCGCGCCGTACTGCCCCAAACCCTAAGGTTCAAAGGGCAGTTCAAGACGGTCACATAATCGAGTTAAGGTTTGTTGTCTTCTAGAGGGAACATCGCGTAACTTGCACTACTTAGAACGTCATTAAACTACGGAAAAGTCCAACAATTGGAAATTTCCCGGCAGGGGAAAAATTGGGTATTTACATCCGGTCGAACTTTTTAACATATTCTAAAATATCCGAAAAACCACATAGACAAAGCTTGATAATCCGATCGAATCTACGATTCCCAATGCAACCCCAGAACACACAACTATTGAGTCAAATTAAAAATTCCCATAAAACTCAGCATCATTAAATAGGAATTACTGTGCAAAGTTTGGAGGCAGATCCTATCAAGTGGCCGCGGAACCGCCGCATTAGCAAGGATTCTGCCGCGGTTCCGCCGCGCTATAGTGGCTTCATGAGGTAAATTTTGCACTGTGATTCTTAGAATTCCCTGCTGAATTTTTTAAGCATTTTTAATCTGGAAAAAACCCAGTTTTTAGAAAAAGTCCAGAGAGCGTGAAAAAATAGGGTTTCGGGTTCGATCGGGTTTCAAACATCGTCTAAGCATCGCCTAAAGCTCTAGCTAGTCTCTGATACCACTGTAGGGTTCCTAGGCACGCTAATGAAGTCTCACAAGGCATCAACCATGCCAATTTCAAATTTTATGAGTGCCGAGAAACCCTAATACGGATCGTTAACTAGAATTTTAGGCGAAACAGGAAACTAGTTAACGACTTAACTAAAAGTGAGAAGCTACAACCTTTGTAGATCCGGTTCTCCACTTCCCTAGCTCCACGTAGACGTCCTCCCACTGTCCAAGTCGGATCTCGGACTCTGGCATCGGCTTCATCGGAGAAATGAGCGGACTAGTCGTCGGGTACGATGCCGAAGATGATCTACGTCGAGGTTACACAAGATCAAGCTCCAACTTCACCAAGTTGTGAAACATGTGAAGAAAACACCCTATACTACTTGGCAAAAGGTAGAGGGTGAAGAAATAGGAGGTGGGTTCACTTTAGAATTTGATTTCTCACACTTTTGCTCAACATGCCATTAATGGTGGCAAGCTTTTTCTTTATCTCATGAAGAAGAAGAAGATGAAGATAATTATGATAAGTCCTTAAAATGAAAAAGAAAATGAATACTTATCATAATGTAAACCATGGTTAGGTGTAGAGAATTGACTAAGGTTAGATGAATGGTTAGGGTTAAGCATGAAGACAAAATGGTCACTTTGGTCAAAGCTTCATGAAGCTTCAACAAGCTTCAAGAATGAAAGCAACCATTTTGTTTTCTTTTGCCATTTTTTTTAATCCAAATTAAAAAGATAAAAGAATGAATAAATAGAAACCCTAACCATTTACTTAACCAAGGTTTAATTCTTTACACTTAACCAAATGAGCAAGTATCATCAAACATGATACAAACATGTGCACAAAAGTATATCACATATACAACTTGCACATCAAGTGAGAAAATCTATTTAAAGTGAACCAATACTAGTTAATGCAAAGTAATATATCAAATATATAATTATACATTAAATCATTAAATCAACACTTGATTTAACGATCCGGTCATATCGCATATAACCGACTAGTATCCTATGTATCGGCTTATCGAATCAATCCTTGATTCGATATCTAGGTTATATCGCATATAACCAATCGATACATTCATCGTGAGAATGGAATACGGTATCACATACACGCATTATTCTCGGTCCTGCACATATCTCATATGTGCTCCTATTTCGTTTCGCTTGAGCCAGGAAACCTCTGTGTAGGACTCTAAAGACTCGTCAATACGCCGGCAGCAGATGGTGATCATATCAAGCACCCACAAGCCGCAAGCGGTCTGCTAAACGTAACGGCCATCCGGGTATTGAGCGATCAGAAGATCGACGAGCTAACCCTCTCACACTCCTGTGAATCCAACCAGTAACACTTACCGTACAGTCCGGGCTGTTTGTCTGATATGTCGCATATCAAGTCTAGGGGTGGTAAACGTCAGACCCCAATAACCGATAAGTCGTGCCGATGTGAGGCTCATAACGGGTCGAGAAACTACTGGTAACACTTACCAGCAAATCTCTGATCAGCCCTGGCCAGGGACTTCCCTGTTACGGCCAACCGAGCACAGCGCAACATCAACCCCCAATACCGGGAGAGACGAAACCCCTCCTATCGCTCATTGCCTCCATGTGACTCGGGAATGTGCCCAAAAACCACCTTTTTGCACGCCCTCATGAACGTGGTAAGGTGGAGATCAAAGCACAGTGGGAATCATACAAGACTCTATGACGATCTCGGGTCTACAGACTAACCTGCACAAGTGTCACCTGAGAACTGCCATCTGACGTGAGGTATAATACCATCTGGGAGTTCTCGGCGAGTCCGTCCAGTGTACCCAGTCTCCACTGAGCACCCGTATACTATCTCTGATGTCAAACACCAATGGATATGGGATCATCCATCGCCCATCTCATGGGTCGAGAAGCGTATACGCTAGTCTACTCTGGTATATCGATGCCCCGTCTCGATACACCCACGACTTGGGACCTTGAAGGATGTACTTATGGACTACCATGTCCCCACTAGTATGATCTGCATCATAGTCCAGGCAGTCAAGTACACATCCTAAGGGCTTTATCAACATGTAACTTTAAGACAGTTTAAAGAGACTAGTATACATGTTAAGATAAAGAGTAACCAGATAGCATACTATCATATCGAGCAAGAAAGTCATCTCTATATATGTCCAAGCATCCAATATAATATACATCATCTGTACAATACTGGCCTCCAGGGCATACATACAACTAACACGATACTCATAGACGAACAGACCGAACTGTACGGAGATTGTCACATTCAGGCTCAGTAGGAGTTCGGATGGGTTCACCTCATCGGTCTTCTTATCGGCATCTACCTGGGGACCGTTACGTACAGCTAGTACTGCTTGCGGCCTGTGGTTAAACCCACTGCCAGCGTAGTGTCGAGTCTTTAGAGTCTCACATAGAGGGTTGTTCTCCTTTGGGCAAAACAGAGTAGACGTCGCATGGTTTTGCGACGGGGTTCGTTCACATCCACGCACTTGTGCACATTTGGTGTCCGGGAAGTTATTACTAGCGGGCTTTGGTTTAAGCCAGATCCTAGTATTTGTTTTGGGATTGGTTTTGTCTCATTGTATTTGTGTTCCTCGGAACGCGGATACGGGTGTGTATGCACAGTTGACAGAGGCAGAGAAACCTCATTAGTGTTGTTGACCGTTGACTTTTTCTAAACCCTAATGAGAATGAGAAATATGATTAATAATATTAATTAAGGATAATTGTGCCATGGTTGAGGTTGGGTTGACCGTTTGACTTTTGTTGACCATTTGACCATGATCATTTCTTTTGCAAGATGCTTCTTGATTCTTGCAAATTGCAGTAAATGTGAAATGATAATGGTCATTTCAAATAACCATCACAATTTTCTTTAGTTAATATTATTATTGTTATTATTCTCATATGAGAGCATGGTTGTATTATTCTTGCTCATTCTTGCTTGCTCTTTCTCTCTCATGCTAAGCTCTCCCTCTTCCTCTCTTAAAGCTCTCTTCTTTCATGTGTTGAAAACCATGAGCTTTGTGAGATAAAACCATCAAGACATCTCTCTACTCATTCTAGGGTTCTTAGTTTAGCAAGCCAAGCATTCTAGTTACCTCTTGGTTGAGGTAGGAGCTCAAGGTAGAGGCATTTGGGTGGATCTTTCTTCGGCAAAGAGAAGACGAAGAGGAGGAACCGTCTACACCACTCCAAGGAGCAAGCAAGAAGGAGGACCACAACAAGAAAAGAAGGAGTTCAGGATCTAGGTATAACCATCTAACATAGTAGTTAGAACTTGTAGCTTGTTTGTTAGTTTTTGTTTAGCAAAGATCCTCTAAGTTTAGTCCATGTTATCTTGTGTTAAAAATCCGTTTTTTACCTATTCCGCCTCCCCGTAAGCACCGGGGTGGGTAACGTGGACTTAAAGTGGTATCAGAGCCTAGCTAAACACCAACTAACATGTTAGCAAAGTGTTTAAAACTTCGATCCGGAAAAAAATCGCAAAATACATCAAAATCTTGTACTTTCTGCCGATTTTAAAAACAGGTCTAAAAATATTTCCACACACCTGAAAAATACGTGCAGGGTTTTTGAGAAACACCCAAGAAAAACGAGCCCATGACTCGGTCAGACTGCCGCGGAAGCGCGGCGAAACCAGGCCCATGACTCGGCAGCGGAAGCGCAGATCCGCGGCCGAGTCAACTCGGTTGCGACTCGTTTTTCCTGCAGTGTGTTTAGAATGATGTTTTGTGATTTTTAAGATGATTTATTTCTGCCCAGATTCTTCAGAGAACAGTATTGTATTTGGGATAGTTTCAAATTGGTATATTGATCGAAATTCTATAAATTTTAGCTAAATGGTTATATCTGTAATGTGATATATGCACTGAACGTCGACTAATCGCTATATGTCGATCAGTGGGAGTTGTGCATATCTGTGATCTGTGATGTTGGATTGTGTATATGAACTTGTTGGATTGTCGCGGATGAATAGCCGGGGTTGTGAGATGAGAGTTTCTTTATCTTTCATTTTATGTAAATTGTAAATTGATGTAATATTATTTTTATGGCCGCGCATCCGGGTTAAGGTTGTAGCCGCCATTGTATATTATTTCTTGTACTGTTTTTGCTCCTAGGATAGACCCAAGGTGGGGTGCACAAACTACCGGGTACGTTGAAGTGCCGAGTGGCCTACTCACGTTGTTGAGGGAGGTTGCTTCACTTCGGGTACTTGGCGGGTAGTTTGCCGCACCCATAGGGGTCTAGGGTGGGGTTTGGCAATTCATCGCGATCGTGTAATCCGTCTTTCGTTGCAGGCTCGAACGAAACGTGGATTCCTAGCATATCCAATGTGTTCATCTGTGATCTGGAATGGCTATCATTGCATCTGACGAATGTATATATCTATATATGGTATCTAGTATGCGTTGCTTATGTTTTGCATCCGCGCTAGTCCAGCCCCCACTCTGTCGTTAGTTAAGTAACCTAACGGGTGATGACGGGCCCCGTGGCGAATGCGGATGGCATAAGCGTACGTCATATTTTCGTTATTTTCTGCAATGTTAAGATTAATTGATGGGACGCATTAAATTATTGCAAAGAAAACAAATCAAAGTTAAATCGTTGGATCAATTTCAAAACCACTCGGTTTTTTCCAAAAACAGAAAACTTTTAAAAACGCGGAGCTTAAACCACTCCTTTTAAAAGCTATCAGGTTCCTTCGATTATATCAAGTTCACTACGTTCACGGTTTCGCCAAAACCATTTGTAGCCCTCTGTCATTTCATATGGATAGTCAATAGTATTCAAGCTGTATTTGTTGGCCAAAGTCAAGGCATAATGATTGGTAGCTATTGGATATTCATATGTAGCATAGATAGATGCGTTGGTTTGGGACAGTCGTACTGCCTTGTTGGCCAAAGTCAAGGGTAGGTACGGGTGGGTTCAAATTAACCTGGAAAATAACGGGTAGAACTTGACTTGTGACTTATGATTTGTTGGCCAAAGTCAAGGTTATAAGAGCATGGGGCAAAAATCCACATCGGGAGTTTCTAAAGAAACTGAAACTTGCTAGTGCCGCATACCATTTGGAGTGTGATGATTTTGGTAGGATTCCTTCAGCTTTATCACACGATGATATTTAGATCCCGATCCTACTGTGAGTATATGCTACTCCTCGGGAAACTTTCTCACTTAACGATCAATGCTATAAACCAAGTAGGTGTCTAGAAAGGTGTTAGCAGGGCTACGCCCACAGGGAAAAGAGGTTATTTAATTAAGGAACTTCGCGAAAGCGTCGTAAAACCTCCCTCGAAGTACCGACACTGGCCTGGCTGAACGGTTAAGCAAGTATTGTACGGTGAGATTGATCCCGACTAATTCTTCTTTTATGGTTTGAGGAAGGATTCGAGAAACAGTGGGAGCCATCCTGTTTAGACAAACTAAAAAACCACTCTAAACTTGCAAGAGCATCATGCTAAAGTGTTTCTTCTCTCTCTCCTAATAGCAGCGACCAAACATCATGACCGGCCTTAAGTTACTACTAGATAAGAATATACTGACTGTTGCGCCACGGCAGCGCCCCGGCCGTCTATCTGAGGCCAAAATGCGGAATCAAAAATTTTCTTAACTTTTAAACTGGCGCTACCGCGGACAATATACCCGGATCGTAACCATTAACCGATACTAGCTAACAAGAGAAAGGGTGAGAGATATACCGAGTGATCCGAGTCCTCCGGTCTTCTCGTCGTCGTCCCGATCTCCCGCGGAAACTCCGGTCGTCGCATCCTTGCCGTAAGGGCACCACATCATCTGCATCTTTTAAAGGCTCCCACCTCAATACCGAGGCAACTCGGGCACGAAGCTGGCTAGTCGACGTACCCAAGGTTTGCTGTAGAATGTGTATAGGCTATGTCTCACTTGGGTTTTTAGTTGCCATGGTGATGGAGGGATAGAATGGAAATGAACTTTTCAAGTGGAGCAAGAATGTGTGTAGCAAGAAAAATGAGATGAACCAATTATCCTCATCAAAATGAAACCCTCTCATTTCCGCCCCCCCCCCATCCAAAAATGTGGCCGGCCATGAACTTGTGAGAATGGTGGAGGGAATAATACAAGGGAGGTGATGGTAGTAAAAAGCAAGAGGTGACCACATCCAAAAAGAAATGATAACTAAATCAAATCAACCCTCATTTCATTTCTAATCACAAAAAGCAAGCCATCATGAAAAGCAAAGATGCTTAACTTATCATAATGCCACAAGTGCAAGAAACCCCCTCCACAAATGTTATTTTCAAACTTGCAAATAACCCCCTCCATCGGAAAAGTCCGGCCGGGAAAGAACAAAGGAAAACCGGCCGGAACGGAATGCAAACTGGCAACTCCAGAAAACTGGTCCCGTAATAAATTACAGGAAAACCCCGATACTGTGCATATACACCCGCATCTGTATTCCGACCGGATACAAATGCAATGAGACAAAATCTACACTGTACTAAACTAGGATCCGGCTTAAACCAAAGCCGGCTAGTAATATCCGTTCGATCCTGATCCGTGCAATACCGCACGTATCTGATCGAACCTTGCCATATATCCATACAGCCACTAGTACAAACCGTCCGATCCTGATCCGTGCAATACCGTACGTATCTGATCGGACCCTGCCATATCTCCATACGGCCTCTACAGCGTTTCGCCCGAAAGCTTGAGTAACTGTAAGTGTGGTGGACTCTAAAGACTCGTCAATACTATGGCTGTGGATTTAACCACTAGCACGTCAGAGGTATAAGCCAATACGTGACGGGCCACCAGCTCTTGACTAAAAGGGACGTCGATGAGCGAACTCATCCTGACACCCTACTGAGCCTGTCAGTGACAATATCCGTACAGTCCGGTCCGTTCGTCTATGAGCATCGCATGGCGGGCCTAGGGGGTTGGTAAAAGTCAGACCCCCAAAAGAGGTACAAGTCGTGTCGGAGTGTAGCCCAGAACACCCTGAGATACTACTGGAATACCTACCAGTAAATCTCCTGCCTCGGCCGAGGGCTTTGTGTAATAGCTCTCCTAGACACAGCGCGACCTCACCCCCAATACCGGGAGAGACGAACCCCTGCAGATCCACTCACTGCCTCCATGTGGCTCGGGACTGTACCCAACTAAAACCTGTTTGCACGACTCCTTTGAGCCGTGGTAGGGTAGTAATCAAAGCACAGTGGGAACTCACACGAGACAAATGACGATCTCAGGTCGATGAACTAACCTGTACACAAGTCACCAGGGAACTGCTATCTGACATCTGGTATAAGACCAACTAGCATGTTCCCGGCGAGTCCTGTCCGGTGTACTCATAACCCAATGAGCACCTGTATACATCTTAGGTGAACCAACTGACACCAGTGGCTTGTGAGACCGGCCACCGCCCCTCGTCGGGGTCTCGACTGTATACACTAGTCTACTAATGGAGTATCGATGCCCTGTCTCGAAACTCCTACGACTAGGGACCTTTTAAGGATGTGCTTATAGACTGCAGCTCCCACTTATATGATTGCCCTCATACTGCTGGCAGTCAAGCAAGAATCCTAGGGGCTCTATCAACGTGTAATAGCGACCTGTCAGGTCACCTAAAGCAATACACGACGATAAAGATAAACCAGATAGCATACTATCATCTCGAGTAAGACTGTCCTCCTGGGATAGGTCCTCCCTCAATCATTGCAATCACGTGCCTGTGATCCAATAATTGACTCTGAGGGCACTATCTCCAACACTGACAGGGCCAAACTACAAAGATTGACTCAGGAATATCAAAATGGCAATCACTTATGACAAGTTGGGGTATCTCCTTACCACCAAAGCCCCCGCTGTCCCAGGTCCTCAATCCAGCGTCGCGGATAAGGAAATCCGTAAGACCTGGGAGATTGACTGCGCGAAGGCCAAGTGCCTCGTGCTTGCCTCTATGGACAATGAACATCAGAAGAGGCACGAGAATACGGAACTTGAATCCATATTTCTCCATACTAAGGAACTATATGGAGAGCAATCTCGTATCGCCAGATACGAAGTCTCGAAAAAGTTGTTTTCAGCGAGATTGGCCGTCGGATCATCTGTAGCGGAACACATGCTTAAGATGATTGGCTACATTGAAGAGCTCGCGGACCTTGGGACCACGTTAGAGAACGAGCTCTACACTGACTTGATTCTCCAGTCCCTTCCTTCCACTTACGCCCAGTTTATCCTGAACTTCAACTTGCAAGGAAAAGAAGTTGAACTTCCGGAACTCCTCAACATATTGAGGAGTGCAGAGGGCACCCTACAGAAAGTCAGGGAAACACCCGCTTTGTTTGTTGGAAGAGCTTCCTCTTCTAGGTCCAAGGCGAAATCCAAAGGAAAGAAGAAGAAGGCCCCCACCAAACCAAGGGGCGGTGTTAGTAAAGTGGAACCCAAGGGAAAGGCAAAGGTAGCAAAGGTAGCGGGATAGCTTGTGGGAAAGGAAGAGTGCTTTTATTTTCACAAGAAAGGACACTGGAAGAAAGATTGCAGGGCTTGGAAGGCCAAGAACCATGACCCGAAGCAAGTTGTGGCTTCGGCTTCAGGTGTGTATGTTATTGAAAACTGTCTATCAATCAACTCTACTTCCTGGGTATTGGATACCGGATCGGGATCTCGTATCTGTAATTCTTTGCAGGCACTGAGAAAGCGTAGAGTTTTGAAGGCAGGTGATATGACCTTCAGAGTTGTCACATACAGACTTAGTCGGAGTTCGGATGAGTTATGCTCATCGGCTTTCTTATCGACAATACCTGGGGACCGTTACGTACAGCTAGTACCGCTTGCGGTCTGTGGTTAAACCCACTGCCAGCGTAGAGTCGAGTCTTTAGAGTCCCACACAGAGCGTTTCCCTGCATCGGGCAAAACGTGTAGATATCGTATGGTTTTACGAAAGGGTTCGATCACGTGCGTACACTCATGCACGCACGATGAGTCGGACGGAAAATACTAGTGGGCTTTGGTTTAAGCCGGATCCTAGTATTGTACTGATGGATTTTCTTCGTCTTCGGTATTCGTATTTTCGGAATACAAATACAGGTACGTATGTACGGACGAGGGGGCGTTTTTGTAATTTATTCAAAGATGCTTCTAGAAGATGATATTTCATTTATGTATTTTTCATTTTGGATTAAATGATTTATGCATGGTAGAAATGAGGTGGAAAATACATGATATTGAGCATGGCTAAATATGACACATGGTGGATTTTGAAGCCATGACTCATTTGGTTGTAAATTGAACCCTAATTACTATTATTCATTTAATTTATTAGATGAATAATAGAGAGTGTTCAGTTTGGAACCATAGGTTAGACACACACACTCTCATACATTTTTCTTCACTAGCTTTTTCTAAAACATCTTCTTCTTCCTCAAACCCTAGGATACTCATGTGTTGAGTTACCTAGGAAGAAATAGAAAGACTCCTCAATCCATATACACCATCTACACAACCTAGATCATTTAGTTTAGCAAACTACTTGATCTAGTTTCTTTGGTTTAGAAGAAAAGCTTGGTGCACAAACGTTCGGGTGGATCATCTAGGATTCGAGCAAGCCGACGAGGAGATGACATCTATTCCACTTCAAGGATTTCGTGCAGGTGAGGAGGACAGCAAGATAAGGAGAAGAAGGAGCAGATTTCTTGAGGTATAAACTTCTGTACTTTTTGTTAGTGTATATGCCCTAGAGGCCATTACTGTATCATACTAGTTTGTATATAATTTAATGGAAGCTTGGGATATTCACAGTTGTATAGACAATCTTGCTTAAAATGGTAGTATGCTACTTGGTTTGTTTCTACTTTAATATGTGCATGTGTTTCTTTTAGCATATCGCCTATACATATTAGTGGAGCCCTTAGGATCTTTGCTTGATTACCAGCGTTGTGATGGCAGTCACGCTAGTGGGGGCTGGGTAATCTACAAGCACATCCTTATACAGGTCCCTAGTCATAGGATTATCAAGACGGGGCATCGATACTCCGGAGTAGACTAGCGTATGCGCTTCTAATCCCAGCAGGGGAGATGGTCTGTCCCACAACCATCAGTACGTCGTACTGGAGATAGTATGCGGGTGCCTGTTAGGTTACGAGTACACTGGACAGGACTCATCGGGAACTGTTGGTTTGTAGTATACCTATCGTCAGATAACAGTTCCCAGGTGACAGGAGTACAGCTTAGTCCGTCGACTTGACACTGCTACTTCGCCTCGAGTGTGTTCCCACTGTACTTTGATTACTATTTGATTACTATCCTACCACGGCTCAAAGGAGTCGTGCAAACAGGTAGTAGCTGGGTGCAGTCCCGAAGCACTTGGTGGCAGTAGCGGTTAGATAGGATTCCTCTCTCCCGGTATTGGGGGTTGATATCGCGCTGTGTCTAGGAGAGCCATTACACAAAGTCCCTGGCCAGGGCAAGCGAGAATTACTGGTAGTGTTTCCAGTAGTTTCTCAGGGTGTTCTGGGCTACACACCGGTACGACTTGTACCGCTATTAAGGGTCTGACGTTTACCACCCCCTAAGCCCGACATGCGATACTCATAGACGAACAGACCGGACTGTACGCAGATTGTCATATTTTGGCTCAGTAGGAGTTCGGATGGGTTCACCTCATCGGTCTTCTTATCGGCATCTACCTGGGGACCGTTACGTACAGCTAGTACCGCTTGCGGCCTGTGGTTAAACCCACTGCCAGCGTAGTGTCGAGTCTTTAGAGTCCCACACAGAGGGTTGTTCGCCATTGGGCAAAACAGAGTAGATGTCGCATGGTTTTGCGACGGGGTTCGTTCACATCCGCGTACTTGTGCACGTTTGGTGTCCGGGCAGTTATTACTAGCGGGCTTTGGTTTAAGCCAGATCCTAGTATTTGTTTTGGGATTGGTTTTGTCTCATTATATTCGTGTTCCTCGGAACGCGGATGCGGGTGTGTATGCACAGTTGACAGAGGCAGAAGAACCTCATTAGGGTTGTAGACCGTTGACTTTTTCTAAACCCTAATGAGAATGAGTAATATGATTAATAATATTAATTAAGGATAATTATGCCTTGGTTGAGGTTGGGTTGACCATTTGACTTTTGTTGACCATTTGACCATGATCATTTCTTTTGCAAGATGCTTCTTGATTCTTGCAAATTGCATTAAATGTGAAATGATAATAGTCATTTCAACTAACCATCACAATTTTCTTTAGTTAATATTATTATTGTTATTATTCTCATATGAGAGCATGGTTGTATTATTCTTGCTCATTCTTGCTTGCTCTTTCTCTCTCATGCTAAGCTCTCTCTTCCTCTCTCAAAGCTCTCTTCTTTCATGTGATGAAAACCATGAGCTTTGTGAGATAAAACCATCAAGACATCTCTCTACTCATTCTAGGGTTCTTAGTTTAGTAAGCCAAATACTCTAGTTACCTCTTGGTTGAGGTAGGAGCTCAAGGTAGAGGCCTTCGAGTGGATCGTTCTTTGGCAAAGAGAAGACGAAGAGGAGTAGCCATCTACACCATTCCAAGGAGCAAGCAAGAAGGAGGACCACAACAAGAAGAGAAGGAGTTCACGATCTAGGTATAACCATCTAACATAGTAGTTAGAACTTGTAGCTTGTTTGTTAGTTTTTGTTTAGCAAAGATCCTCTAAGTTTAGTCCATGTTACCTTGTGTTAAAAATCCATTTTTTACCTATTCCGCCTCCCCGTAAGCACCGTGGTGAGTAACGTGGACTTACACTTTTATTTATACTTCATTTGCTTTTGCTAGATATGGTTTAGATTATGATCATGGCTTATAGTCGATGTTATGATGCTAAAATTATCGTTTTTTACACCTTCCGCCTCCCCGCGATTCCGCGGGGTGCATAGCATCGACTTACAGTGGTATCAGAGCCAACTAAACCTAATCTAGCAGATTAGCAAGTAGTAGAATTTCGATCGTCGGAAAAACCGGAAAACTAAATACCGAAAACCCCAGTTTCTGTCGATTTTCAAAACTGTCTTAAAAATTATTTCAATATCATGAAAAATACATGCAGGGTTTTCTAAGATGACACAAGAAATTCGAGCCTCTGAATCGCCAAAACAGCCGCGGATCCGCGGCAGAATCTTCTTTCTGCGGCGGAACCGCGGCCGAGTCATGGCCGATTCAACTCGGATTTATTTAGTTATATCTTAATTTTGGTATTATGATTTCTGGAATATTTGGTTTCTACCCAGTATGTTTTTGAGTGCTGGTTTGCATTTGGGGTAGATACGGAAAATATGTTTCGATCGAATTCCTATTGTACTTAGCTAATTGGTTCTTCTGTATTGTTATATGTGTTTTAAACGTCGACTAATTGCTATACGTCGGTTAGTCGAGGTTGCACATATCTGTTTGTTTGTGTATATAAACATTTTCTGATTGTCGATTATGAATAGCCGGGGATGTGAGATGAGCGTTTTTATCTTTCATTCATGTATATTGTAAAATTGATGTAATATTATTTCGCGGGGCACATCCGGGTTGAGGTTGTAGCCACCGTTGTATTATTTTCTTTTTACTGTTTTATACTCCTATGATAGACCCAAGGTGGGGTACACAAACTACCAGGTTCTTTGAAGTGCCAAGTGGCCTACTCACTTTGTTGAGGGAGGCTGCTTCACTTCTGGAATTTGGCGGGTAGTTTGCTGTACCCGTAGGGGTCTGGGGTGGGGTTTGGCTATTCATCACGACCGTGGGATCTGTCTTTCGTTGCAGGCTTAAACAAAACGCTGCATTCCTAGCATATCTGAAATGTTTATCTGTGACTGGAATGATTATTATTGCATGAGATGATTGTAAAATATCTATATATTGTATATAGTAGGCGTCACTTATGTTTTACATCCGTGCTAGCCCATCCCCCGCTGTGTCGTTAGTTAAGTAACCTAACGGGTGATGACGAGGCCCAGTGGCGAATGCGGATGGCATAAGAGGACGTGATATTTTTTTCAATTCTCTCTGTAATGATAGGAGTAAATGATGGGACTGCATTAGATTAATGCAAAGCAAATAAACCAAAGTTAAATCGTTGGAACAAATTTGAAAACTACTCGGTTTTTTCAAAAACAGCAAACTTTTAAATGCGGAGCTTAAACCACTCATTTTTAAAGCTATCAAGTTCCTTCGATTATATCAAGTTCACTACGTTCACGGTTTTACCAAAACCATTCGTAGCCCTCCGTCATTTCATATGAATAGTCAATAGTATTTGATCAGTCGAAAATATTGCATTTTTAACACATCAATTTCCCTACCATTTGCAATCATCTAAAGGTGTTCGGTATGAATATAGTACATACTAGAAAATTGTCTGTAAAATACCAAATAACTTATGCTATACATTATAATCGGCATTTTGATGGAAATTTAGTGTTTATTATTGCACGCATGATCTTTGTATATCGCAACACTTGTCTCGAGATTGTATGCAGGAAATTCCAGGTAAAGATCCGAAACTGTTAAAAGTGCTGATGAAAATACGCCAAGTCCAAGACTTGTGATCTGGCAGTGAACAGGAAAGTGTAAAAATATTCCAGATATAAAATAAGTCCCCAAGGATCAGCACTAACCCAGCCTGGAAGTTTCATGCAATGTTGCCACCAAACGGCCGCGGATCCGCGGCCGTAGGGCCCTATTAGCGGCGGATCCGCGGCCACGTCAGCAAGTCGTCAGCAGTTCATCATTGCAGGCTTCTTCATCCAAGATTAAAACATCTTCAAGCCACTTTAAATTCTAGAGATCTCCAGAAGCTTCTGTCCGAACAGCCAAGCTTCTTGTACAAGCTAAACACCTCCAAGCTTCTCAAATAAGCTAGCTAAACCTAGAAGGTTCTTCCTAAAAACCAAGCTTATCAAGGAAGCTAGCTAACTAACTAACTCTAGAAGCTTCTACTCAACTACCAAGCTTGCAAGGGAAGCTAAACTAAACCTAGCTTCTAAAAGAAGCTAATCCTAATCAAGCTTCTATGGGAAGCTAAAAGAGCGGGCTATAAAAGGGGACCCAAGGCTTCTTCTCAAAGGTTGTTCAACAATTCACCCACAAGTTGAGTGATTGTTGTGGAAAAAGTGTTTTTGTAGTTAACCGCAATCAGAACGGTGTCGCGTATAGCTAGACCGAGATGAGTACGGGTCGTCCTCTGGGAAACGTGGAACTTTTTACTTTTACTTTAGATGTGTTGAGAAAGAAAGGAGGGATAAAGAATTTTATAGAATGGTTTCTAGATCTACGTTAAACAAGATTATAAAATATAGATCTAGATTATTTTAAAGATGTAGTAAATATAATAAGAAGGCTTGTAGGGTTCGTTAGGATTTAGTAGTTATGGAAGATTAATTAAAAGTTACCCTTTTTATCCATTAATAGATTTAGAACTAGAATGACGGTGATGCGTGTAGATTAGGGTTTCTGGAGGGAAAAGGAATCCCACTCTTAACCCTTATCTCGACACGGAACTCCGTTCATATCTAGCCTTTACCAAAACAATCATTAATCTAATCTCTAATCGCGGTCGGAACTAGCAAAGAATTGCTAGCGCGCCCAATTAGGATGTTAATGATTCTTTTGATAAAGTTCCTAAACTTTATAGGACTTAAAAAGGGTTTAGTTATTTTCATCGTCCATTAGCCTACCCTAATCCTACGAACCCTAACAAGCGGAGAATTACACGCGCATGTTGGGAGAAGAAGATGAAAAGAAAGAGAGGGAAAACATAATGTAAAATGCAAAAGAATTAAATAAAATAACTACCTTTATTAATCAACTTGAACAATCTACACTTTGATTCCTTAGAAAATGATTACATAACCCGTTGCTTCTCGATCTCTTCCAAGGAGGTAGATGAACCGTTGATGATCAGCCTGGATACGTGAGCGTCTGGGGCTTCGTGATCGCGTCGGCTTGATAACTTTTCCAAGAGGCTCTTGGTGCCCTTTTATAGTCCAAAGCCACAATCTTTTGCTTCAAAAGTTGGTAAAATATAGCAGAGATTTAAGCCACAAAATCTTAGCAAATGATCTCTCTAGATTGCCGCGGATCCGCGGCCAACAGGGGGGTTTGGCCGCGGTTCCGCGGCCAATGGTGGGGATCTCTTGATCATTTTTCTTGGGCTTTGTGATTGTGACATGTGGCAATCCTAGGCACCTTCAGAATTCAAAAATCTTTTCTCGGTTGCTCCCAGACTTGGTCTCCAAGTTTTGCTTCTTAATTAGGCAAGTCTTCTTCAACAACTTGATTTGCTTGATTCTAGTCTTTGAAAAATTCTGCACACTTGGAAATCTTTTGCACAACAACTCAAATAATATTTAGTAGACTTAGTTCTACTAGGATTAGGTCAATGAATTTATTTGCATATATTTTTCTACCAAATACTAATTAAAATATATTAACACATGGAAAATAGTGTTTTTACACATAAACCCTCATATGTATAATATATTATAATAAAGTTCTTTTTTAATATGAAAATGGTAGGAAAAATATAATACAAATGTGCAGTTTTATCAACTGAACATTGAGTGACACAACTTGTGCATCCAAACCCTAATCCAATCCCAAAAGGCCAAATTCAAGATCTCCGAGTACAAATCAAGCAAGAAGCCATCAACCTTTTAGAAGCGACGCCGATCTTCAACCGAGCAAGTGATCCAAGACGATCCGTGACTCACGGAGACGATGCTAAGCTAATTCAACGATCGAGTTCTTTCCTCAAATTCTTGTAGTTCTTGAGCGAATTGTAACGGAATTGTTGAATAATAAAAGGTGAAATTTCATTGTCTTGCTTATCTTTATATTTGAGCATTATGATTAGTTCTCAATTCTTGATTGTGTTCTTTGTCATAATGTTTGAGTAAAAACTCCGCTCGTGGAGGAATCGAGAGAATAGTTAGATGAAGATGATTACAATCTTGAAAGGATTCTTAATTCTTATGAGTTTTGTAAACTCTAGTAAGTTGAATAATCGACAATCTAGTTTCGAGCGAGATGCTTTCTTGAATGTTTTCGCTTTTAATTAGAGATCAACGATCGATAATTCAATTTACTAGAGGCTAGCATTTGAATGATAATCAACGAAAGGATAAAGGATGAGATGAAGAAACCCTAGTTCCTTCAATAGATCCTTAAACCCCGTTGATCGTCATCGATCTAGCAACAAATCATCAATGGATAAGAAAACGTAATCACAAGTTTTCATCATCTCTATAGATTCAATCGATTTCTACAAACCCCATTACAAATCTTGATTACTCAATCAAATTGGATATCATCAATTCTTGATTCTTGATTTTTAGTATTTCTTGATATTAGATCTAGATTTTGATAATTCTTGAGATTCACTTTTATAAATCTTGAATCGAATTCTCTTTTCTTTTCTCTTTAATTTTCAATTCATCTAAATCAATTACGATCAAATCACACTTTCTCAGTGGATGATCAGTATTCATTAACGCGCTACATCGACACCGTTATTGATTATGGTTAACAAATTTCTTTGATTGTGATCTTTACACATTTTCAAAACACGACACACAAAGAATCATTCAATCAAATGGCGCCGTTATCGGGGATAGTGTGCTAATTTGTTCGTTTTTTAAATTTGAGTTGAAAAATTTATTCCATCGGAATTTTTAGATCAAAATTCGCACAAACACTAAACGATTCGTTGCAAGGAAATCTGGAATCTGTGGAGCGAGAGAAAAAAATTTTTGAATATTCCAGAGAGCTCAGGGAGTGAACAGAAGCAGTGCCAAAAGCTTTTGTGCAGGAAACTCTCTGAATCGCGGCGGAACCGCGGTCGTAGGTGGCATATCGCGGCGGAAACGCGGCGGTACTAGGGTTTCGTTGCACCAAATTTGCTCGGTGGCTTTCTGACTTTCTTATCTCCTCCTTGATCTGCTCCATTAACCAATTTCTGCAGGATTCTTTGCAAAAATTCGCAGCGCCGCAAAAATAAAAATTGTGCTTGTTTGATCTTAGTTGTTTGCATTTTTAATACGGAAATTAAGGGGCAAAGACCAAATTCAGATTCGGTGGGGTGTTCATTACCATTCCTAAGCCCCAAAAATCACAAAACTGCATCCGCATTACCCTCATTAACTAAAAAAATATCTAGACATGACTCTAAGGACCGTCGCGCTCACTTAGGACAGGAGAAGGTCGTAGGTAATCTATTGCTTATCCGCGTTTCTTTTGTTGTGTCTAAGGAAAGTGTGTCTAAGGAAAGTGGTTACTTAATTAGGCCCACTACTTACGTAGTGGAGAACCTCCCACTTACCTGGCACTTACCTGGCCACAGGAGGGACAAAGAAACAGTAGAGAATTGATCTTGCGACTTGTCTTCTGGAAGTCTAGGAGCGGTCTAGAGACTTGACCTAGGTGACCACTAGACTTAGGGTTGCTTGTGTATTTTTTGTGATTTGCATTTTTTCAAAAATCCATATCTTTTTCAAAACAAACACCAATCCACATTTTCCTTAATTATTTTAACGCTGCCACTTGTGCTAAACCCTTTAGTGCATGCTCGGCTGGACACGGGATTCTTGTGCCCGTCTTGTCCGCGTTCCCCCGATCGACTCCGAAGTCGGTATTTCTACGTCTACTTCTTCTTTACCCTCCACCACACCAACTTCGATGGACGGTTCTCCATCGAGCTTCTTTAACACTACTCCGCCGCCGTCCGCAGGTGCGCAGAATCCACCCCGCATCTCTCTCCAAGAGAGATGCTATCCTATGTGAGGTCCTCTTTCGACCTGTCTCACCATTCCACCAGCCAACGAGGAAAATTTTGAAATAAAACCCCAATACATCAATCTTCTACCCGAATATCACAGTCTCGAGTCTGAAGACGCATATGTCTTTATTACCAAATTTGAAAATGTATACACTATGATGGGTACTTCACAGCTTTCTGTGGATGCTATGCGTCTATGTCTTCTCCCATTTACCTTGTGCGATATAGCCGAGAAGTGGCTTTATAACAACAGCACATTCCATTTCAAATTGGGAAGAATTCGTCGCAGCATTCCTTAAGAAATTCTACACCAATCATAAAACAGCTTGAGTCCGTAGCGAAATAAATCAATTCACCCAGCTTCCAAATGAACCATTCTCGAAGTGTTTTGAACGTTTCAAGGATCTGTTAGTTCAATGTCCACATCACGGAATCCCTAGATGGGATCTGTGCAGAATCATATATGAGGGCATTAATCCTACCACAAAATAGAACCTTGAATCCATGTGTCAAGGCACTTTCATGACTAAAGATGATGGTAAAGCCTGGAGATTCTTAGAAGATTTCGCTGAAAAATATTTATAGGGGGAGAGTGTAAACCAGTCATCGTCTAGGGGTGGCATTCACCAAATTGATATTTCCATAGGAGTTAGAGCTGAAATGGAAGCAATGCAAAAGAAGCTCGAAGCTATGGAACATAAATTTTTAGCAGCCTCCCTAAATCCAATGTCTCTCCCCAAAACTGTATGTGGATGTTGTTCTGATCCATCTCATCTTACGGAAGAATGTCCATTGAACTCTCCGTTTCAAGGTCAAGAGCATATCAATGCTGCTTTCCAACAAAGATCTAGAAACGACCCGTATTCTTCCACGTATAATCAGAGTTGGAGGAATCACCCTAACTTTGCTTGGAACCAACATCAAAATCAAAACACGGTTCCAAATCATAACAATTTTCAAAGGGCTCCACCACAACAGCAACCACTTCAACTAACTCAGCACCCCTACCAATCTCAAAATTTTCAAAACCAGGTCAACACACCTGCACCGTCTAATCCTTTGCAGTTGACCGGTTCTGATGAATTCTCTTCATTCGCACAAACTATGAACTTGCTTTTGTCAAATTTCATGCAAGTTTCGGCTGAAATAAAAACTTCCGTCGATGATATAAAGAAAAACTCCACCTCCCAAGCGGAGAGTATAAAATCGATGGAAGCAGAGATTGCAAGATTAAAAGCCGAAATAAGTGTGAGAGAGAAAGGGAAACTTCCGTCTCAACCCTTACCGAATCCTGGGCATTACAATGTGAATGCCATCACAACGTTGAGATCAGGAAGAGTGCTGAATAATCACGTTGGGGAAGAAATTGATTATACTGAAAAATCTATCAATAATACCCCGGCTGAGACCTTTCCTTCTACACACACTTCTACTTCTGATCCTTGTTCTTCTACCCCACCACCTTCTTACGAGTCTATTCTTCATTTCCCACAAGGCTCGACACCACAGTAAACCTCTTCTAGTCCACCAAAGATGATCCCCACTCTTATTCTGGGATCAATTCCACACACACCACCTTCTCCAATGATGGACCCAGCTCTTATTGCTAAAGCTCCTTATCCGAATCGGTTAAGGGGTAACAAATCGAGTCCACATATGGAGAAGATTATGGAAATGTTCAAATAGGTTAACATCAACATCCCTCTTCTAGATGTTATCCAACAAGTCCCCGCTTATGTGAAAATTCTCAAAGACATGTGTACTAGGAAGAGGAAAACTCAAGTACCCAAAAAGGTCTTCATGACAAATAATGTTAGCACTGCTTTTACCCCATAGCTACCAAAGAAACGTAAGGACCCAGGATGTCCTACGATATCGATTTCCATTTGGGGTAAAAACATCAACCGTGCTTTACTTGACCTTGGCGCAAGTGTTAACCTGCTTCCATACTCTGTCTACGAGCAGTTAGGGATTGGAGAGTTGAAACCAGCTCATTGCACTCTCCAAATGGAAGACCGTTCAATCACCAAACCTAGGGGTGAACTGGAGGATGTGTTGATAAAAGTCGGGGAATTTGTATTCCCTATGGACTTCATTGTTCTCGATACACAACCTATAGCAAACCCACGGAACCAAATTCCGGTGATTTTGGGTCGACCAATCCTTGCCACTTCCAATGCTGTCATTAACTATCGAAACGGTTCAATGAACCTATCTTTTGGAAAAATGACAATTGAACTGAACATCTACAAAATTGGAAGTCAGCCATCTGAACCCTCTTGTAACATTTCAAAAAAATAAAATATTATTTTTGGGAATTTTCATAATTTAATATTAATTTTTAATGAATTATATGCTATGTTGGTGTTAATCGCGATTAAAAATCGCTAATTGGATTTTTGGCTTTTTGTGCAAAAATGTTGCACATAACATTTTCTACACTTGTTTCATGTTTTGGACACATGGTAGCCTAGGGTTGAACCATGGTTAGATGACCATGGTGACTTGAACCATTTGATTAGGTTAATTAGTGTTTTGGTTTTGTTAAGGGTGATTAGGATGGGAGTTGACCTTGTGTAGGAGAGAGAGAGAGAGAAAGGTGGCTAGGGTGTGCCAAGATCCATCCCATTTCATTATTCCTTGTGTTCTTTCACTCCCTCTCAAATGATAATGCCTCCAAGTTAAGACATCAGCACACCCACCAGCCCCAACTTCAGCTCCCAATCATACATCAGCAGCAAGAACAGCCCGGCACTTCAGCACCCTACACCCACACACCAGCCGCCCTAGCTGCTGCTACAAGCTGCAACATCAGCTACACCAGCTCCTAACCCCCTTAGCCCAATACCTACACACTCACATCAGCCCCCATATCAACACATCAGCCCCAAATCCCTCACATCAGCCACCCCAACACTTCAGCTGCTCAACAGCTACATCAGCTGCTGAAATCATAACACATTTCAGCCACCAATATACCTCAACTGAATCAGCAGTAGCCTCAGCCCATACCAACAGCCACAGCAGCAACATCATTTGAAAGAACCCTACACCCTCATCAACCACAACCTCAGCCCAAAACAAACAACAACAGCCTTAGCAGTTGCAAGCAGCAGCAGCTGCAGAACCAGCTCCAGCAACACCATAAACCCCTGCTGCAGCATACAACACCACCACAACCATTCCCATAACACCAAAACCATAACAACACAACACTAATACAACAGCAGAAACAAAAACAACAATTCCTGCAGCAACAGTTTTGCAGTGTCAGCCCAGAACAGCAACTTGAAGCTGCTACAGAGCACTTCAGCAGCCCTTCCTCCTCCTTCTTCTTCCCTTCTCCTTCATTCCAGGATTTCCTTAAGGTATAATCTTGCAACCCAATTCCTATCTCGCAAGTTGTAGCTGTTAAGCTGAAATTTACTGTTATATCTATAATCTAGTGCTAGTTTAGGGATTTTGAGTGAGATTTGGCTAAGAGATGGTTTTGAATGTTAGTATAACCTTATTAGGTGTGTTTGAGACCAGTTCACCCCAGAATATCCCCAGATTCCAGCAAAATACCAGATTTGTTATACTTGGCGTAATTTAGCGATTTTGTCGACTTTTGGACCTTTCTGGAAACTGCTATCAACCCGGACCTCCTAAAATAAAATTGACATGGCAGTAGGCTGTACAGGTACCCTAGAACCATCACCCAAAACCCTAGCCCCCACCTAATTTTTCAGGCCGCAAATTTAATCCCCCTGGCCGAAATTTGCGGCCAGACCAGCGTGAAATCCCCTCGTTTTGCGTGCACAGCCCTATTTCATGTAAACTTGACCCCCTGTATGTCCAGTTTTGACTGATTCCAGTTAGGGTAAAATCTGGGTTGATTTTCATGAGTTGGCGTATGATTTACGACTTGTTTAACATGGGTTTTTGGTATTCGATGATTCTTTTATGTCGGGTAGCGTTTGGACGTCAACGGCAGTGGATATTGGCTGTGTTTGCACGCGAGGCCACAGGTTTTTACCTATGGGCGTAGGGTGCACCATTTTGGTTTCCGACATGGTTTTCATGTATTTTAGAGTATGATATTCTTGTAGGTACTCACGTGGCGTCGGAGAGTTGGAGATGCAAATGGAGACATCGGCACCGGCACACATAAAACAAGGTGAGTAGATTTATATATATGGGGAGAAGTCGGGTGGATAGCGTATAGCACCCCCGCAATGTGTCGTGATGTATACGGATGCGTATACACACATATAATTATCTTATGTTGTTTTGGAAATTATTGATGTTTAGGATGGATTATTGGTATGTTAAATTGGTAAGAGGTTACGAAACCCTAGGTAGTGGGTGCACTACACATACATATACACACATACATACTTGCATACATCCTTGTCCATATGTGCTTATGGGATTCTATATAGATATGTGTTCATATAGGTATGGGACTACGTGTTCACATACAGACTTGAGGATGAGACATGGGATTGAGATGAGTCGATGATATTTAATCCAACATTATGATATCGGTGATATGGTAAAACTCGTATTTGGGATACGTCTTGATGCTTTAGCGGGTTTTGGGATGATGATGCCATAGGAATAGTGACATATATATGTAAATGATCGGCATGTGATTATGATATGAGATAGGATATGATATGACATGACATGACAAGATATTTATGATAGGCCGCATTGGGCGTTGTTTACTCCTTGAGATGATATGTGCTGATGATATTGTTTTTGCTAGAAGCTGTCAATCGGAAGCCGGATTATGATTATATTGATGATATATGATGATAATATCGATTTATACTTGGCTGTCGATCAGTAGTCAGATCTTGATTATAGTGATGATGTTAGCATTGTACTAGACATAGGTCAGTACCCCGATAATGATATTTGATTAAGAGAATACCAGATGAATGATATGACGAATGTGATATTGACCCGTACCTAGATTTGGGGATGCCGTACGACGGATTTACGTACGAGCTATAAATTGATGTTTGATCCGCACTCTTGATTTGGGAATAACTGATTATAGAGATATGTTATCGGATGTGATATTATCGAGCCGGATCACCGACTATATATATATATATATATATATATATATATATATATATATATGTATATATATATATATATATGTATATGTATATATATGTATCGACTAAGAGGTTAGGCGGTTTACCTTACCTGCAGTTAGCCTATTAGCTCAGCCTTTAGTTGGCATAGCTGTATGACTCTTATGACATTAGATACAGTTTAGCTATCTTTGTGTTTAGCATTCAGCTCCCGCGTATTATTGTTGTTACTCTGCATCGCATACTTATTATGATTCATATTCCATCATTGACATCATGCTGTTAGGACACCAGCACCATTACCGATGATGCGTATGTTCCACATACACTTACTTGCCAGCTCACACACATCTTCATCGGTAATTGCCATGTCACTACACAGTAGTATTATTGCATCAGGATATAACCCTTTTATGTGCATACTATTATTCCATGTTGCATGATATACTGTTATACTTGCATTTCATTTTTATGTCACATACATCATGCTTCCTGATTATACGCATTGAGATATGTTGTTTCTATGATATTTCTGGATTTGGGAACCGTGGATATTTCAAAGAGATTATGTAAATGTTTTAAAAACCCGGTTACCCTTGATATGATATTTCAGTGCGTCCACCATGTGTTTTCTCGGTGCTGAGAGCGACATGTGGAACCCGAATCGAGGAGGCGGATGAGACCGATTGCGGGTACATGGTGGGCCCGGTGCGGTACCCCGGGGTAAGAAGATCGCAGGAGATGGCTTTGAGCCTGGCATAGGAGCACTACCGACAGGTGATTTTACCCGACACGCCGGATATCCGGATGATACCATCGTAGTCATGAGATGGATGGTAGGGGTCGATCTGGACTGACGGCGCCCTGGATTTTATGATTGAGACATTGAGATTTCGAGATATTGAGGTACAGAGATTGTGATACAGAGATATCGAGATATTGAGATTATGTTTTGTGCCGATGCTAGGCACCGTTTTATGCTGATTTCATTATGATACCTCATTTTAAAAATACAGAAATCTCACAAATTTATGAAAGCAGTTTCCTTCAGTACATGCATTCTGGTTCATGCATTCATACATCATTCATATGATACATTGCTACCTGAGCACTGACACGGGTACATGGGATTATACTTGGGTTAGATATTTACCCTAGCCATTGTTATAGGTTGCTGGTTATATATATATTTGAGGATTATATATTATGATCGTATGACCTAGGATTGAGTCATGCATGCGATTTCTGTTCGTAGATCTTTTTCTACTCACGAGTTGGCAACTCACCCCCGTTGTGCCCCAGTTTCTTGCAGGTGTTGCCGTACGGGTTTCATTACGGCTTTGCGGGCACAGCTTCTTTCAGGTGACTTACTAGTAGGTGGGTTATTTGTATCGTACCCACCATTATACTTTGTATATTATATTTCAGTTGTATCTAGAAGTTCCATCAACCAAACATATACTTATTGAGATAAACACCAGTATTGATCATTCTTTCGACCTTAGAGTCGCATGTTATATTTCTCTGGGTTTCTTGTTGTTGAGTTCCCTTTTCTGTTGTGATCCTCGCCTTTAGGCGTTGTATATTATGTTGCAAACTGGTTGATTTACATATGGTTTTTCCTTCACTCCACTACTTTCTTGGTTTGGATTTCTGGGCTCGGCTTACTTAGAGCACGTACACCTTGAGATGTTCGTAGCCTAAGTGCCGGTCATGTTCCGTACTTTCGGGACGTGACAAAGTTGGTATCAGAGTGTTAGGTTTTACCTTCGGAGCGTAGGATGACCCTTGGTTGATGGAATAGGTGACTAAAGTATAGTGACGTACTGTTGGTATGTTCCGTGGCATATTTACGACACGCCACTCCACTTAAGAAGCCTTAGGATGTACATTTCCTTGTTCAGTATTATATCCCTTCCTGATCCAGCCTCATCGGTACCAGTTTGGTTTTGCTGCCATGATTACGGGCAGGGAGAGCTACGGCTAGAGTTGCGGTCAGCATGAGCTCGTTACGAATGAGGACTGACCGAGGCGTGATTTCGGGTGACACACGATTGTAGAGATGTGTCTTTTTACTGTGTTTCGCGCCACAAGCGTGGATGGATCGCTGTATGAGATTACTCGGACGTGCGGATTGGAACCAGAGGATTGAGCCACTGATAGAGGCCATCCAGATTTTGATGACCGTTGATGTATGGCTTATTCATGACAATTGAGGCACAGTTCAGCGTGCAGACGAGTGAGCCCGTTATTGCTGCGAACGACGAGATATCGCCCCAGATGTTGGAACTATTGCGGTACGAGTGTACTAAGAGATGATAGAAGGTCGCTAGTCCCCGATGATGAATGACTAGGACGTGTGGTTTGTTCGCTACCCCGATGCGAGGTCATCAGATAGATTGATTCCAGCTGAGACGACTTCACGCGGAGACGTTGAGAGTCGACAGAGACGATCGAATGTCAGAAACCTATTAGTCCAAGTTTAAAGTATTCGGAAAGACAGGCAGGAAATTCTATGGTCCCTCTAGAAGAATGAAACCCTAACTCGACTTAATGACCGTGTGAAAGCACTTGAACCTTAGGGTTTGCGGCAGTTCTGCGACGCCATTAGTGAGGCTTGGGTTTGCCCTCCTACGGCTGGACTACCGATGCTGTGGTATGTACTCAATACTATTATACTGTACCCAAGATGATGAGCTCTTAGGGGATTTGAGGTCTTGACTGTTAGTTATATGTATGCCCTAGAGGCCATTACTGTACATACGATGTATATTGTAATGGATGCTTGGACATATATAGGGAGGACTTTCTTGCTCGACATGATAGTATGCTATCTGGTTGTACTTTATCTTAACATGTACTCAGATTGTCTCTATGTTACATGTTGATAAAGCCCTTAGGATATGTACTCGACTATTGCGACTATGATGAGATCATACTAGTGGGGCCACGGTAGTCGACGAGTACATCCTATAACTGTTCCTAGTCGAGGGTGTATCGAGACAGGGCATCGATACACCAGAGTAGACTAGCGTATACGCATCTTGACCCATATGATGGGCGATGGATGATCCCATATCCATCGGTGTTTGACATCAAGGATGGTGTACGGGTGCTCAGTAGAGACAGGGTACACTGGACGGACTCACCGAGAACTCCCAGATGGTATTATACCTCACGTCAGATGGCAGTTCTCCGGTGACACGGGTACAGAGTAGTCTGTTGACCCGAGATCGTCATAGAGTATTGTGTGGTTCCCACTGTGCTTTGATTTCCATCATACCACGTCCAAGAGGGCATGCAAAAAGGTGGCTTTTGGGTACAGTCCCGAATCACATGGAGGCAATGAGCGATTGGAGGGGATTCGTCTCTCCCGGTATAGGGAGTTGATGTTGTGTTATGTTCAATTGGCTATAACCGGAAATCCCTGGCCAGGGTTGCTGAGATTTACTGGTAAGTGTTATCAGTAGTTTCTCGAACTGTTATAGACCTCATATCGACACGACTTATCGAGCTACTGGGGTCTGACGTTTACCACCCCTAGGCGAGATATGCAACATATCAGACGACGAGACCGGACTGTACGGGAGTGTTACTGTTTGGATTCACAGGAGAATGTACAGGCTTTCTTGTTGATCTTCTGAGCGCTCAATACCTGGGTAGCTGTTACGTTTAGCTGACCGCTTGCAGCTTATGGGTGTTTGATATGATCATCACCTACTGCCGGCGTATTGACGATTCTTTAGAGTCCTACACAGAGGTTTCTTGGCTCAGGCAAAACGGAGTAGGAGCACATATGTGATATGTGCGGGACCGAGGATAATGCGATATAAGAAACCGTATTCTATTCTCGCGATATTTGATATCAGCCGGGTCATCGGATCAAGTGTTGATTCGATGAATCGGTACGGATAAATATTAGTCGGTTATATGCGATATAGCCGGATTGTCGGATCAAGTGTTGATTCGATAATTTAATGTATAATAATATATATGATATATTAAATTACATTAACTAATATTAGCTCACTAAAAGATTCTTTTTCTCACTCGGGTAATACATTGATATATATGCGATATATGTTAGATGTATTATTTTATTTTGTTACGATAAATATTATATATGTGATATATAATATTGTAACATGATATGATAACTAATGAAACATGTTTAGTGGAGTTTAAACATGATTAGCGTTTGGATTAGGGTTAACACTTCTAGTTGATTCTAGAAGCTTTTCTTTTGATATTTGTGTAGATTTTTATCCATGACTCATACTTAACCCAACCCAAACCCTAGCCCTTGGTTAATTCTCTACAATGGTTTAGTCAACCATGGTTGCATTATTCATCATATTATTCTTTTCATTATTCATCACAAAAGGATACTTATCATATTGTTCATCTTCTTCCTTCTTCTTCTTCTTTTCTTACAAAGCTTTCTTGCTTTGATATTTGTGATGAAAATATGTGAGAAAAAGATAAATAAAGAGAGCAAAATCCTACTTCATCATCCTCATCTTCCCTTGCCCTTTAGATGAGAGTGTTCACTCAATTTTAGTGAGTGTTAGCTTGTGTTAATGAAACTTCGAAGTGGATCATCTTTGTATCGAAGATCGGAAGCAAGACTGCATCTTTCTCTTCGTGGAACCTCTCGAGAGTCCGAAACCCGATGATCGTAGAGAAGAGACCACAACACGGAGCTTATAAAGTGAAGGACCGGATCTACAAAGGTTGTAATCCCTCTCACTTAGTGTTACAATGTTTAGCATGTTAGTTTTCGCCTAATCTCTAGTTTAAAGATCCGGCTTCGGGTTGTTCGGCACGGCTAATTTTTCAATCGGGAATGGTTGATGCCTCGTAGACCCTTGTGCGCGTGCCTAGCAACCCTACAGTGGTATCAGAGCCAAGCTAGAGCTTTAGGCGAAGTCTAGACGAAGTTTAAAGTCCGATCGAAACCCGAAACCCCGATATTTACCCTTCTCTGTACATTTTTCAAAAAGGTGGTTTTTTCTGAATTAAAAATTCTCAGAAAAACAAGCAGGAAAAACTAAGAATTACTGTGAAGTACGGTCCCCTAAGTCGACTATTTGACCGCGGAACAGCGGCCAAACCATGGGTTTTGCGGCGGTTCCGCGGCCAAAATTTGGACTTAGTCCCTGAAATTTCATGTAATTATTTTTAGGCCATTTCTTGTTATTTTTTTCTGGGAATATTTTAATTCCACTCAAGTGTTGAGTTTTCAAGGGTTGTATTGGGGAATCGTTGATTCGATCGGATAATTTAACTTTGTTTAGTTTGTCCGGATAATTTTAGAAACTGTTAAAAAGTTCGGGCGGATATCAATAACTCACTTTTTCCCCTGTCGGAAAATTTTTCAAAAGTTGGATTTTTTCTCATGTTTAAGAACGTTCTTAGTCGTGCAAGTAACGCGGTGGACCCTCTAGAAGACAACAAACCTTAACTCGATTATGTCACCGTCTTGAACTGCCTTTTGAACCTTAGGGTTTGGGGCAGTACGGTGTGCCACATGTGAGGCGTTGGCTTGACCCTTCTACGGCTGGACCATTGGTACTGTGGCATGTGATGGATGTTTTTAAACTGATTTCAAGTGTTTAGATATATTGGGGAAATCTTGGGTGTTTGATTATTCGATCGGAAAGTTTAACATTGTCTATTTATCTGGAATGTGATACAATATTTGGAATCCACAAAAGTTATGAGATAACTGAATTGAATGTTATAAATCTAGCAGTTTAGTCTCAGATGATCGGTTGCCACAGAATTTTGATGTGATCAAAAGTCCGTCGCAATCACGTAGCGTACGCGGATACTCGCTGGGTAAACTTAATAGACAGCTACGCCCCATAGCCCCGACCAAGTGACTGTAGGAGAACCCCGTCGCCAAAAGCATCCGTTCGGGTGCTTGCGGCAGCGGTGTTCCGCCTTAGTGCACTTTGTCGACGGCATCCGGGGGTGCGGCCGTCTACTAAAGTTTGCGACGAGCATTCGATCATAATGTCGGGAATCTTGTTGAATTGCCCGACTTGATATTGAAAAGAGTTTTCGATAATGAGACTAAAATGCGGGGTTTATAAATGTTAGGCATGCGATGTCTAAAGAATTCATTTGGTTAGGCATGCGATGTCTAAAGAGGTTGCGGATTCCAACTGTTGTAGTTTTACACATTCTTTTCTGTGACCATAAGCGTAGTATGTGGTGTATCGCCGGCTTCGTTGCTATACATCAACGACAATCGGGATACGCATACTTGCTTACGTTGATGATATGAGATATTATGTGTTGCTGTGATATGTTATATTGGATCGTCGCGTTTTGAATAGCCGGGGGTTTTATGTGAGATGAGAGTTTTTCTTTTTCATTCATATAAAATTCATTTGTATGTAATATTCTTTTATTGGGGCACTTCCAGGTTGCGGATGATGTCACCGTTGTATATTATTTACTTTTCCGCATTAGGTAGACCTAAGGAGGGGAGCACAAGTAACCGGGTTGTAGGGTCCAGTGGGAGACCATCTCGAGGAGTCGGGACCGGGTCTCCTAACCCTAGAATTGGCAGTGTTGCTTGCCGCTCTCGCAGGGGTCTAGGGATGTGGGTTTGGCTATTCATCGCGACCGTGGAATCCGTGTTTTATACTGGCTCGTATTGAAAATACGGACGTCATAGTATATCCAATATTTCATATATGTTCTTCTACTGCAATGTTCTGTGATGAGATTATATTACTGCCTGAGACGAAAGTTTATATTATATATATGAGATATATGTTATATTGCAGATTTCGTTTTCAAATATGATGCTTGCGAAGCATAATAAAATGGGACTTCATTAATGAGATTAATGAAACTAAAAGAAACCTAAGATGTTGTGGAATCGAATTTTCAAAAACAGGTTGCTACAGTTCTTGCTTTGCATCGCGGTGTTCCTTGTAGAACATCATGCACCTTATTCGATAAGGAAAGGACCGAGATCCCTTCACCGGGAGTGACTCCTTTAGCAATAACTGGCAGATGCTACACACTCGGTTTGTCTTTTGATTGCTTCTATAGTTCTTGCTTTGCATAGTGGTATATGTGATATATCCTGCACCTTATTCGATAAGGAAAGGGCCGACGATCCCTTCACCGGGAGTGACCCCTTTAGCAAAACTAGAAAAGCCTCAAAAACACTCCATTTAAAAATCACTCGATTCTACAACGATATCAAGTTCATTACGCAAAGGGTTTTCTTAAAAACCTGTCGTAGCCCTCCGTCATTTCAGATAAGGACTGTTTAGTATTCGTGCTGCGTTTGTTAGCCTTTGTCAAGGCGTAGTGTGCGGTAGCTGAATAGTACTTATCTGCTTATGCATATGATGCAGATTGGATTAGGGTAGTCGTGCGACCTTGTTGGCCTTTGTCAAGGGCCGTGTGGGTGGGTTTACTTCAATCAAGAAATGACGGGTTGAACTTGACTAGCAGCCTATGGTTTGTTGGCCTTTGTCAAGGTCATAGGAGGCTTGGGGCAAAATATTATTGGGAATTTCAAGTGTTGAAATTTGCAATGAGATTGCATACCTTCTATGAGAAGTTGGATCCCGATACCCGCTGCGAGTAAGAGTTACTCCTGGGAGAGTTTTATTCATTACAATTAGCCGATCATGTAGGTGTCTAGAAAGGTGTTGACGGGGTTACGCCTCTGGGAAAACGAGATTTACTTTAATTAGGTTCGTGCGAAAGCACGGGGGACCTCCCTCAAAGTACCGACACTGGCCTGGCTGAAAGATTGGTGAACTTGTAGCGTGTAATTAATCCCGGCTAGTCTTTCCTTTTAGGGTTTGAAGGAAGATTTGATTAAAACAGTGGGAGACATCCTGATTAGATATATTAGATAACCAATCTAATCTTGCAAGAGCATACGCTGAGTGTTTTCTTCTCTCTCTCTCCAGGTAGCGACCATATCACGCCTTAATCAAGATAATAAAACGGATGAGTTAACCGAACCCGCTTGTTATAATGAGCTGGGGAACGTTGGTCCCGCTCCAACTTATAATTGTTATAAGACAGAGCAGGAAATAGGGGATTACCAGAATTCCCGTACCGCCCAAACGAAGAAAGTGCATGCTAATGCATCATCTTCGGGTGTGTTCATTACAGAAAACTGTTTCTCAGTATCCTTTACGTCGTGGGTATCTGATACCGGATCAGGATCCCAAATATGTAATTTGTTACATGGGCTATAGATAGGTAGAGAACTGTGATAAGTTTCATGAAATAGAAAACGGTGCAAGTGTTGCAGCCAAGTCTGTTGGTCACTGTCACCCTGTATTACCAGAATACATTGATTCTGAACGAATGTTATTAGATACCGAACCTGATATACAACATCATATCAGTCTCTTTATTAGTAAAGAAAGGATATAATTTTGTATTGATTGGATAATGTTTTGAACATTTCCTATATCAAGAGTTGATCGGTTCAGGCACGCTATCTAAAAGCATTGACGTTCTAAATCAAACTACAGTTCTTAGTATACGGAACACACACAAGAGGAAGAGTTCAGAAATGAACGAATCCTTCATGAGGCATTGTAGACTAGGTCATATCAATGCGACCCGACGGGGTGAAGTTACATTTAGATGCGAATCCCGTATATTCTGATAACTAGTCAGCGATTCTGGAAAATAATCGCCTTTCGGGTCGAGGCCAAGAACTGGCGGAGTAACAGACGCACGTCGTGAGCCGTGTCTCCACAGCTGGTCTCGAAATGAGCAATGTGCTCGACCGGGTCTCCGGTCCCATCGTAGATCGTTCTTTGAGCGTTTTCTTGCGAAAGTCAACTACCTTTAAATTAGTTTGAATTTACATCTTGTGAAACTTTCCGGTCATGTCACAAAGATAAGATGACCATAGCTCTGTTTATTGGAAACAGAGAAAGAGTTAGTGAGCTCTTGGGATTGATACATGCTGATGTATGAAAATCCCCTGTTTACACATGCCAAGACCGGTTCTTTTTACTTTATTACGTTCTCTGATAATCTCCCAAGATTCAAACATGTGTTGAAACACAAGTCCGAAGCTTTTGAGATATTCACAGAATATAAGTTAGAAGTAGAGAACCAAAATACGGGTATAAGTATTATGTCCTTTGATGAGATCAAGGAGGAGAATACTTGAGCACGGAATTCCTGGACTATTCTAAAGGAGAATGAGATTCTCTCTCAGCATTACTCCTCCGTATACACCACAGCACGTTGGTGTATCGGGGTGAAGCAATAGCACCCTATGTGATATGGTGTGCTCTATGATGAGTACTACTGAGTTTCTTATTTCCTTTTGGATGTTATGTGCTTGAGAAGCTGCATACCTATTGAATAAGGGTTCCAATCAAATCAGTTGCCTACCACTTCATATGTGATATGGAAAGGGAAGAGCCCATATCTTAAGTTAGTTAAGATTTGGGGTTGTCTGACCTATGTTTAAAAGCAAAATCCGGACAAGCTCGAGGTAAGGTCTGTTATGTAGAACTGGAAATGTTCCAGCTATACAAACGGAAGCTGATGATTTGGTAGAACCAAATGATTCAATAGTAACCAACGAACCTCGGCCTCTCCGTCGATCTAGTAGGGTTCCTCACCCACCTGAGAGATACTTCGGTTTCTCTATGACAGTAGGGAGCGAGGATTGCATCATGAGATGATGACCCAACTAGTTTTCGAGCAGGCCATCAGGAGTGGGACTCTGTAAGAATGGCTGGATGCTTATCGATCTGAGATGGAATCCTTATACACCAACAAAGTATGGACTTTGGTTGCTTTATCTGAAGGGTTAAATCCCCATCAGGAGCGAGTATATCTTGAGAAGATTACTTGGTATACATGGAAAAGTTGAGACTTTCAAAGCTATGCTTAAGTTCATCCAGATCCTACTTGCCACGGCTACATACCATGACTACGATATCTGGTGGTTGGGTGTCATGACTGCTTTTCTAAATGATGTTTTAGAAGAGAACGTCTATAAGTACAAAGCCAGAGGGCTTCGTAGACAGTGGGTGCAGCGGAAACGTGTACAAGATATTTTATATGATAAAACAGGCATCGTGGAGTTGGAACATCTGTTTTGATGTGGTAGTCAAAGAGTTTGACTTCATCAAAATGGCAGATGAACCTTGTATATACAAAAAGGTAGTAGAGAGTATGGTGGTGATCCTCGTAGAGTACGTGGATGACATACTCTTGATAGGGAAGGAGTTTCCTATGCTACGCTCGGTCAATCTCCGCTTATCACAAGGATTCTCCATATAGGATCAAAATGATACCTTCTAAATCCTGGATTTTGGATCTATGAGATAGATCTAATTGGATGTTAGGATACTCACTAGTTGTAGTGAGATGGTATCAATCGATCCTGGGGAGAATCACTGGAAAGGTTCCATGGTGATAAGAACGACTGAATGTCAGTCGCAGACATTGTTTTTACCCTCAGTGGAGGGACGGTATGTTGGAAGAGTTCCAAGCTAGATACCGTGACTTACTAGACGATTAAAGGCAAGATACATCGTTACCAAGGATGCTACCAAAGAGGCAGTCTGGATATATATAAGTTCATGAGATGAACTTCCTTCCTACCATTGTGTGACAATGGAGTTGTGGCTTTAGCCAAGGAACTACCGTCCCATAAGAAATCCAGATATAATTCTTAGGCAGTATCACCTGATCATGGAGATGGTTGATCTCCAGGGAGATCGAGGATAGGAGAGTAGACACAGAGGACGACAGCGCGGATCCACTCACAAAGGCCTTTTTCCCAGTAGAGACTTTTATGGGATGGTTGAGTATGAGATACTTCAACCGCAGCTAATTGTGATACCACAACAGATGGCCCTAGTGCAAGAGGGAGATTGTTAGTTAGATGTATGCCCTAAAGGCCATTACTGTACATACGATGTATATTGTAATGGATGCTTGGACATATATAGGGAGGACTTTCTTGCTCGACATGATAGTATGCTATCTGGTTGTACTTTATCTTAACATGTACTCAGATTGTCTCTATGTTACATGTTGATAAAGCCCTTAGGATATGTACTCGAATATTGCGACTATGATGAGATCATACTAGTGGGGCCACGGCAGTCGACGAGTACATCCTATAACTGTTCCTAGTCGAGGGTGTATCGAGACAGGGCATCGATACACCAGAGTAGACTAGCGTATACGCATCTTGACCCATATGATGGGCGATGGATGATCCCATATCCATCGATGTTTGACATCAAGGATGGTGTACGGGTGCTCAGTAGAGACTGGGTACACTGGACGGACTCGCCGAGAACTCCCAGATGTTATTATACCTCATGTCAGATGGAAGTTATCCGGTGACACTGGTACAGAGTAGTCTGTTGACCCGAGATCGTCATAGAGTCTTGTGTGGTTCCCACTGTGCTTTGATTTCCATCATACCACGTCCAAGAGGGCGTGCAAAAAGGTGGCTTTTGGGTACAGTCCCGAATCACATGGAGGCAATGAGCGATAGGAGGGGATTCGTCTCTCCCGGTATAGGGAGTTGATGTTGTGCTGTGTTCGATTGGCTATAACCGAAAATCCCTAGCCAGGGTTGCTGAGATTTACTGGTAAGTGTTATCAGTAGTTTCTCGAACTGTTATAGACCTCATATCGACACGACTTATCGAGCTACTGGGGTCTGACGTTTACCACCCCTAGGCGAGATATGCAACATATCAGACGACGAGACCGGACTGTACGGGAGTGTTACTGTTTGGATTCACAGGAGAATGTACAGGCTTTCTTGTTGATCTTCTGAGCGCTCAATACCTGGGTAGCTGTTACGTTTAGCTGACCGCTTGCAGCTTGTGGGTGCTTGATATGATCATCACCTACTGCCGGCGTATTGACGATTCTTTAGAGTCCTACACAGAGGTTTCTTGGCTCAGGCAAAACGGAGTAGGAGCACATATGTGATATGTGCGGGACCGAGGATAATGCGATATGAGATACCGTATTCTATTCTCGCGATATTTGATATCAGCCGGGTCATCGGATCAAGTGTTGATTCGATGAATCGGTACGGATAAATATTAGTCGGTTATATGCGATATAGCCGGATTTTCGGATCAAGTGTTGATTCGATAATTTAATGTATAATAATATATATGATATATTAAATTACATTAACTAATATTAGCTCACTAAAGGATTCTTTTTCTCACTCGGGTAATACATTGATATATATACGATATATGTTAAATGTATTATTTTATTTTGTTACGATAAATATTATATATGTGATATATAATATTGTAACATGATATGATAACTAATGCAACATGTTTAGTGGAGTTTAAATATGATTAGGGTTTGGATTAGGGTTAACACTTCTAGTTGATTCTAGAAGCTTTTCTTTTGCCATGATAAAGATATTTGTGTAGATTTTTATCTATGGCTCATACTTAATCCAACCCAAACCCTAGCCCTTGGTTAATTCTCTACAATGGTTTAGTCAACCATGGTTGCATTATTCATCATATTATTCTTTTCATTATTCATCACAAAAGGATACTTATCATATTGTTCATCTTCTTCCTTCTTCTTCTTCTTTGCTTACAAAGCTTTCTTGCTTTGATATTTGTGATGAAAATATGTGAGAAAAAGATAAATAAAGAGAGCAAAAATCCTACTTCATCATCCTCATCTTCCCTTGCCCTTTAGATGAAAGTGTTCACTCAATTTTAGTGAGTGTTAGCTTGTGTTAATGAAACTTCAAGGTAGATCATCTTTGTATCGAAGATCGGAAGCAAGACTGCATCTTTCTCTTCGTGGAACCTCTCGTGAGTCCGAAACCCGATGATCGCAGCGAAGGGACTACAACACGGAGCTTATGAAGTGAAGGACCGGATCTACAAAGGTTGTAATCCCTCTCACTTAGTGTTAAAATGTTTAGCATGTTAGTTTTCGCCTAATCTCTAGTTTAAAGATCCGGCTTCGGGTTGTTCGGCACGGCTAATTTTTCAATCGGGCATGGTTGATGCCTCGTAGACCCTTGTGCGCGTGCCTAGCAACCCTACATTGACAAATCGATCGGATGGCTCGACTAATTCGGATGCTAGATGGTGAGATGCACTTCTTGGGAGACGCCGGATACGAGGATAGCCGTTGGAGCTCAGTCCACACAGCCACGACGAGGCGAGTCCGAAGCAGTCGACATTAGAGAAAAGTGGAGTAAGAGGTTCGTACAAGACCTGGATATGATGATGTTCCACTCCGTCGCCATCAGAGATGCGATACGCATGCCGAGGCATAGTACTGGGTATACCTTCCAGAAGGAGACGCGATGAGTATGCACTCATTTCGGAGCAGAAGCATATATAGTAAAGGACGATGACTTTCGGACAATTGG
The DNA here is from genome assembly GCA_030015575.1 of Agapanthus africanus. Taxonomy (NCBI): domain Eukaryota; kingdom Viridiplantae; phylum Streptophyta; class Magnoliopsida; order Asparagales; family Amaryllidaceae; genus Agapanthus; species Agapanthus africanus. Next base: position 152,041,001 of record JASDDO010000012.1, read on the forward strand.
CAGAGATGAAACTTAGAAGAGACCTTGAGCAGGATTCCTTCCTGGACACTGCTGCAATGATACTTGCACCCAGGATCAGATGTGTCACGTATATTCAGAGAGCCAGAGGCCGACGCCAGTGACATGTTTCTTCATGAATGGTCGTGATGATTGACCGAGAGATGACCAGAGATGTGCCAAAATGGAATCGTCCCCGTTAGCACACCTGACAGGGCCAATGAGCCGATGGATCATGAGATTGGTAAAACGCAGAGAGAAGGCTTGGACCCAGGAGGGGTCATGTTACGCACACCAGCAGCCAGAGTTCAGGATCGACGACGAGACATGCTATGAATGATCACGACAGTTGGCCAGAGATTCTTAGAGGATGTGCTTGAGCGGAACTATTCAGCCATACTGGATTTCGGTATTTTGGGCAATTTATTCGCATGAGTTGATTTTGAATGATTGAGGATTTACGATTTTCGCACTGTTGTTGCACTTGATATCGTTTTCGTGCCTTGGTTTCACATGTTTGTGATTTTATGGGTTTTAGACATTTGAGTTGATTGTGTGCGTATGCACGCACACGATTTGGTTTTTGCACTCTGTATAGTTTACATATGCTTGCAGTGCAGTGTCGTATATTTGTGCACTTGGATGCACTGGACTTCGATTTCAAGGGTGATGCTCGATATTTGTTTTGTGCATCTTATGCACCTGATGGGATTGGCGCGTGTTCGGTGCTTGATATTGGATTTCATGGTTTCGTGCATAATGGATGCACCGGATTTGGATTTTTAGCGCATGTTGGGCGCAGGATATGAGATGCGATTTGGTGCACACCAGATGCGCTAAATCGAGATTTTTCGTGCATATCACCTGTTTTGCTGTCAAGCACACACGTGGCCCATGACAGATGCTTCGTGCACACCCGATGCACTTAGATGTTGTTTTGTGCACCTGCTTGGCACATGTATGGATTTTGATTTCCGTGCGCACCGGACGCACAGGGTATTCATAGGCATGTTTTGGGACTGATTTCTTATGGAGCAGTACGTTTTTATGATATTGCGATTTGTGTCCGCACTGAGCAGGACTAGTCAGATGACAGTACCGGAGTGTATTTTGCATGCATTGATAGATTTCAAGGGATTTCCAAAAGCGAGCTATAGTCTCATTACTTACATATGTGTCCGGTACGACACGAAATGTTTGAAAAAAAAGGGAACCCTTCTAAATTGTTTTTAAAACGGCTGGTCGTGAATGATTAAGCAAAAGGTATATACGTATATGGCTATTTTCTTATAAAGACGTCCGCCACTGTGCAGTGTTGTGTGCATTACACATTGACTTTAAAAAAAAATTTGGCATGCATTCCCTTCAAGATATTTACATGTACGGATTGGTATTTACATGTATAGTTCTGATTTCTAGCATATCGGTTTTGCCGTGGATTTGGCATTCGTGTTTTCACCTTAACTCCGATGATTGCGAGATGCTTGACGGAGTTTTGTTTACGAGTTATCTGCTCGTTACGCATGCGCATGTATTGCGCTACGATGCGTTCTATGGATTGATGATTTCGGAGCCCCGTTGACTTGGACATTTTATTGAAATGTTCTAGAATTTGGGGGTTTAAATTTAAATTCGGGGACCGAATTTCTATAAGGGGGGAAGACTGTAACATTTCAAAAAAATAAAATATTATTTTTGGGAATTTTCATAATTTAATATTAATTTTTAATGAATCATATGCTATGTTGGTGTTAATCGCGATTAAAAATCGCTAATTGGATTTTTGGCTTTTTGTGCAAAAATGTTGCACATAACATTTCCTACACTTGTTTCATGTTTTGGACTCATGGTAGCCTAGGGTTGAACCATGCTTAGATGACCATGGTTACTTGAACCATTTGATTAGGTTAATTGGGATAATTAGTGTTTTGGTTTTGTTAAGGATGATTAGGATGGGAGTTGACCTTATGTAGGAGAGAGAGAGAGAGAGAGGTGGCTAGGGTGTGCCATGATCCATCCCATTTCATTATTCCTTGTGTTCTTTCACTCCCTCTCAAATAATAATGCCTCCAAGTTAAGACATCAGCACACCCACCAGCCCCAACTTCAGCTCCCAATCATACATCAGCAGCAAGAACATCCAAGCACTTCAGCACCCTACACCCACACACCAGCCACCCTAACTGCTTCTACAAGCCGCAACATCAGCTACACCAGCTCCTAACCGCCTTAGCCCAATCCCTACACACTCACATCAGCCCCCATATCAAAACATCAGCCCCAAATCCCTCACATCAGCCACCCCAACACTTCAGCTGCTCAACAGCTACATCAGCTGCTGAAATCATAACACATTTCAGCCACCGATATACCTCAGCTGCATCAACAGTAGCCTCAGCCCATACCAACATCCACAGCAGCAACATCATTTGAAAGAACCCCACACCCTCATCAACCACAACCTCAGCCCAAAACAAACAACAACAGCCTTAGCAGTTGCAAGCAGCAGCAGCTGCAGAACCAGCTCCAGCAACACCATAAACCCCTGCTGCAGCATACAACACCACCACAACCATTCCCACAACACCAAAACCACAACAACACAACACCAATACAACAGCAGCAACCAAAACAACAATTCCTGCAGCAACAGTTTTGCAGTGTCAGCCCAGAACAGCAACTTGAAGCTGCTACAGAGCACTTCAGCAGCCCTTCCTCCTCCTTCTTCTTTCTTCTCCTTCATTCCAGGATTTCCTTAAGGTATAATCTTGCAACCCAATTCCTATCTCGCAAGTTGTAGCTGTTAAGCTGAAATTTACTGTTATATCTATAATCTAGTGCTAGTTTAGGGATTTTGAGTGAGATTTGGCCAAGAGATGGTTTTGAATGTTAGTATAACCTTATTAGGTGTGTTTGAGACCAGTTCACCCCAGAATATCCCCAGATTCCAGCAAAATACCAGATTTGTTATACTTGGTGTAATTTAGCGATTTTGTCGACTTTTGGACCTTTCTGGAAACTGCTATCAACCCGGACCTCCTAAAATAAAATTGACTTGGCAGTAGGCTGTACAGGCACCCTGAAACCATCACCCAAAACCCTAGCCCCCACCTAATTTTTTAGGCCGCAAATTTAATCCCCCTGGCCTCAATTTGCGGCCAGACCAGGGTGAAATCCCCTCGTTTTGCGTGCACAGCCCTATTTCATGTAAACTTAACCCCTGTATGTCTAGTTTCGACTGATTCCAGTTAGGGTAAAATCAGGGTTGATTTTCATGAGTTGGCGTATGATTTACGACTTGTTTAACATGGGTTTTTGGTATTCGATGATTCGTTTCTGTCGGGTGGCGTTTGGACGTCAACGGCAGTGGATATTGGCTGTGTTTGCACGCGAGGCCACAGGTTTTTACCTATGGGCGTAGCGTGCACCATTTTGGTTTCCGACATGGTTTTCATGTGTTTTAGCGTATGATATTCTTGTAGGTACTCACGTGGCGTCGGAGCGTTGGAGATGCAAATGGAGACATCAGCACCGGCACACATAAAACAAGGTGAGTAGATTTATATCTACGGGGAGAAGTGGGGTGGATGGCGTAAAGCACCCCCGCAATGTGTCGTGATATATACGGATGCGTATACACACATATAATTATCTTATGTTGTTTTGGAAATTATTGATGTTTAGGATGGATTATTGGTATGTTGAATTGGTAAGAGGTTACAAAACCCTAGGTAGTGGGTGCACTACATATACATATACACACATACATACTTGCATACATCCTTGTCCATATGTGCTTATGGGATTCTATATAGATATGTGTTCACATAGGTATGGAACTACGTGTTCACATACAGACTTGAGGATGAGACATGGGATTGAGATGAGTCGATGATATTTAATCCAAGATTATGATATCGGTGATATGGTAAAACTCGTATTTGGGATACGTCTTGATGCTTTAGCGGGTTTTGGGATGATGATGCCATAGGAATAGTGACATATATATGTAAATGATCGACATGTGATTATGATATGAGATAGGATATGATATGATATGACATAACAAGATATTTATGATAGGCCGCTTTGGGCGTTGTTTACTCCTTGAGATGATATATGCTGATGATATCGTTTTTGCTAGAGGCTGTCAATCGGAAGCCGGATTATGATTATATTGATGATATATGATGATAATATCGATTTATACTAGGCTGTCGATCAGTAGTCAGATCTTGATTATAGTGATGATGTTAGCATTGTACTAGACATAGGTCAGTTCCCAGATAATGATATTTGATTAAGAGAATACCAGATGAATGATATGACGAATGTGATATTGACCCGTACCTAGATTTGGGGATGCCGTACGACGGATTTATGTACGAGCTATAAATTGATGTTTGATCCGCACTCTTGATTTGGGAATAAATGATTATAGAGATATGTTATCGGATGTGATATTATCGAGGCGGGATCACCGACTATATATATATATATGTATATATATGTATCGAGTAAGAGGTTAGGCGGTTTACCTTACCTGCAGTTAGCCTATTAGCTCAGCCTTTAGTTGGCATAGCTGTATGACTCTTATGACATTAGATACAGTTTAGCTATCTTTGTGTTTAGCATTCAGCTCCCGCGTATTATTGTTGTTACTCTGCATCGCATACTTATTATGATTCATATTCCATCATTAACATTATGCTGTTAGGACACCAGCACCATTACCGATGATGCGTATGTTCCACATATACTTACTTGCCAGCTCACACACATCTTCATCGGTAATTGCCATGTCACTACACAGTAGTATTATTGCATCAGGATATAACCCTTTTATGTGCATACTATTATTCCATGTTGCATAATATACTGTTATACTTGCATTTCATTTTTATGTCACATACATCATGCTTCCTGATTATACGCATTAAGATATGTTGTTTCTATGATATTTCTGGATTTGGGAAACGTGGATATTTCAAAGAGATTATGTAAATGTTTTAAAAACCCGGTTATCCTTGATATGATATTTCAGTACGTCCACCATGTGTTTTCTCGGTGCTGAGAGCGACATGTGGAACCCGAATCGAGGAGGCGGATGAGACCGATTGCGAGTACATGGTGGGCCCGGTGCGGTACCCCGGGGCAAGAAGATCGCAGGAGATGGCGTTGAGCCTGGCATGGGAGCACTACCGACCGGTGATTTTACCCGACACACTGGATATCCGGAGGATACCGTTGTAGTCATGAGATGGATGGTAGGAGTCGATCTGGACTGACGGCGCCCTGGATTTTATGATTGAGACATTGAGATTTCGAGATATTGAGGTACAGAGATTGTGATACAGAGATATCGAGATATTGAGATTATGTTTTGTGCCGATGCTTGGCACTGTTTTATGCTGATTTCATTATGATACCTCATTTTAAAAATACAGAAATCTCACAAATTTATGAAAGCAGTTTCCTTCAGTACATGCATTCTGGTTCATGCATTCATACATCATTCATATGATACATTGCTACCTGAGCACTGACACGGGTACATGGGATTATACTTGGGTTAGATATTTACCCTAGCCATTGTTATAGGTTGCTGGTTATATATATATATATATATTTGAGGATTATATATTATGATCGTATGACCTAGGATTGCGTCATACATGCGATTTCTGTTCGTAGATCTTTTTCTACTCACGAGTTGGCAACTCACCCTCGTTGTGCCCCAGTTTCTTGCAGGTGTTGCCATACGGGTTTCATTACGGCTTTGCGGGCACAGCTTCTTTCAGGTGACTTGATAGGAGGTGGGTTATTTGTATCGTACCCACCATTATACTTTGTATATTATATTTCAGTTGTATCTAGAAGTTTCATCAACCAAACATGTGCTTATTGAGATAAAGACCAGTATTGATCATTCTTTCGACCTTAGAGTCGCACGTTATATTTCTCTGGGTTTCTTGCTGTTGAGTTCCCTTTTCTGTTGTGATCCTCGTCTTTAGGCGTTGTATATTATGTTGCAAACTGGTTGATTTACATATGGTTTTTCCTTCACTTCACTACTTTCTTGGTTTGGGTTTCTGGGCTCAGCTTACTTAGAGCGCATACGCCTTGAGATGTTCGTAGCCTAAGTGCCGGTCATGTTCCGTACTTTCGGGATGTGACACCTCTGCTCACATACATGATATTTGTTCTATCCACGAGATTGCTCCCAAAAGTTGCGAAGTTGATGAACTTTGCTTTGAAGATCTCGATGACACTAACACATTAATGTTTGATCTTGCACATCTTAGTGATGACACTCTTTCCACGCTTGAGTCTGACACTCTTGACTCATCACCTTCCGAGTCTGTATCTTTCACAGGCTACGAGTTTCTTTGTGACTCTGAAAATCATTCGATGATCCCACCTTCTATTATTTCTCCGCCAACATTAGATCTCAAACTTTTACCTTATCATCTTAAATATGCATATTTAGGTGAGAATGAGTCCTTACCGGTGATCATATCCTCTTCTCTCGCATCAGAGCAAGAGAATGCACTTTTGACGGTATTGAGATCTAATAGGCAGGCGTTTGGTTAGACTATGGCAGACATCAAAGGGATTAGTCCTTTGATTGTTGAACATCATATACATTTGATGGATGAAACCAAGCCAACCCGAGAACCACAGAGACGGTTGAACCCTGTCATGAAGGATGCAGTGAAGAAAGAAATCGTCAAATACCTTGACAATGGTATCATTTACCCAATCTCCGATAGCCAATGGGTGAGTCCAATTCATGTTATCCCTAAGAAATCTGGCATCACGGTCATTACCAATGAGGCAAATGAGTTAATTCAGACACGCGCTCAAACTGGGTGGCGTGTATGTATTGATTACAGAAAACTCAATGCCGCAACGAGGAAAGACCACTTTCCTCTGCCTTTCATTGACCAGATACTAGAACGCTTAGCTGGATGTGAGTAATATTGTTTTATGGATGGATACTCTGGCTATAATCAGGTCCCTATTGCCAAAAAGGATCAAGATAAAATCACATTTACTTGTCTTTTTAGCACCTTTGCTTATAGACGCATGCCCTTTGGGTTATGCAATGCTCCCGCTACAATCCAGCGATGTATGATGGGGATATTCTCGGACATGGTCGAGAATTTTTTGGAGATTTTCATGGACGATTTCTCGATTTTCGGAGATTCTTTTTCTAACTGCCTATCTAATCTTGACGCAGTTCTTACTCGTTGTAAAGAGAAGAACTTAACCTTGAATTGGGAAAAATGTCATTTCATGGTCCAAGAGAGAATTGTGCTTGGACACGTTATTTTACGGAAAGGCATTGAGGTTGACAAAGCTAAAATTGTTGTCATTCAAAACCTTCCTCATCCCAAATGCGTCAAGGATATCCAATCTTTTCTTGGCCATGCAGGCTTTTACGGGAGATTCATTAAGGATTTTAGCAAAATTGCTAGACCTTTAACTCTTTTCTTGGCCAAGGATACAACCTTTCATTTTGACTCAGATTGTGAGGCAGCATTCGACTCACTCAAACACTCTCTCACTACAGCCCCCGTTCTATCTACTCCAGATTGGAACCACCCTTTTGAGCTTATGTGTGATGCATCAGATTTTGCAATTGGTGCAGTCTTAGGACAGCACATTGAAAAGATGCCACGCGTGATCTATTATGCAAGTAAGACCTTGAACGTTGCTCAAATTAACTATACAACTACCGAAAAGGAACTTTTGGCGGTTGTATTCGCATTAGAAAAATTCAGGCCTTACTTGATTGGCTCACCTATTGTTGTGTACACTGATCATTCCGCCTTGAAACATCTTTTGGCGAAGAAAGATGCAAAAGGTAGGCTAATACGTTGGATCCTTCTATTACAAGAATTTGATCTTGTTATTAAATTTAGGAAAGGATGTGAAAATGTTGTAACCGACCATCTTTCACGCATCTCTTCTTCACCTGTGACCCTGCCAATCAATGATTCTTTTCCGGACGAACAACTCTTGAATGTATCCGATGAACCTTGGTTCAGGGATATTGTGAATTATCTTTCTACGGGACATATTCCCCGCGAATGGTCAAAACAGGACAAACATCGATTTCTATCCCGAGTAAAACACTTTTACTGGGATGAACCGTATCTGTTTAAGTATTGTCCTGACCAGATCATTCGCAGGTGTGTCCCTAATGATGAATTCAAGAGTGTTCTATCTTTTTGTCATGATCAGGCATGTGGGGGTCACTTTGGTCCTAGAAAGACGGTGAAGAAGGTTTTGCAATGCGGTTTCTATTGGCCGACTTTGTTCAAAAATGCATTTGATCATTGCAAAATATGTGCACAGTGTCAACACACTGGTAGGATTTCCCGGAGAAATGAGATGCCACAGCAACCCATCTTAGTGGTTGAAATTTTTGACGTTTGGGGCATTGACTTTATGGGTCCCTTTCCCAACTCCTTTGGGAATCTGTACATATTGCTTGCGGTTGATTACGTCTCAAAGTGGGTTGAAGCTATTCCTTGTCGCACTAATGACAAAAAGGTTGTCATTAAGTTCTTAAAAGAAAACATCTTTTTGCGATTTGGACACCCACGCGCTATCATTAGCGATAACGGGACGCATTTTTGCAACAGGTCTTTCGAGACTTTGATGTGGAAATATGCAATCAACCACAAACTTTCCACACCCTATCATCCCCAAACGAGCGGGCAGGCTGAGATTTCAAACAGACAAATCAAAAAAATTCTGGAGAAAACTGTTTCTAAAAATCGAAAAGATTGGTCGACCAAATTGACAGATGCTCTTTGGGCATTCCGAACTGCATATAAAACCGATCTAAGGATGTCTCCTTATAGGCTAGTGTTTGGTAAGGCTTGTCACTTGCCAGTCGAGATTGAGCACAAAGCAATGTGGGCCATTAGAGAAATCAACTTTGACTTAAATCAAGCCTGCAACTTTCGGAAGCTGCAATTAAACGAGCTAAGCGAACTCCGTGATGAAGCTTATGATAATGCTGTAATTGTAAAGAACCGGACTAAGGTATTTCATGATAAAAAAAATTTTGAGAAAAACTTTTACACCTGGTCAACAAGTCCTTCTTTATGATTCACGACTCCACTTTCATGCGGGTAAGCTACGATCTCGGTGGAAACGACCTTTTATTGTGCGGTCTGTATACCCGCACGGGGCAGTTGAGGTTGAAAATGTTAAAAACGGTACATTTTTCAAAGTGAATGGACATAGATTAAAGTCGTATTTTTCCACTGACCCCACGGAGGAGCTCCTGTTTTTACAGGAGCCATTTTATCATGATTAAAATTCCTTCGTCTCACATCCATGTCCTGTAAATTACTGTATCATCTTTTGAATGTAGGTGAGTGAAAAGAATAAGTTTGGGGGAGGATTTTCACGATCATATTTATTGCCCCCATTAATAAATTTTCTCCCAAGCTTACAGGTTTTTGAGATTTAGCGGATGGCAACAATGAGGACACTGTTGAAAACAAGTTTGGGGGAGGTTTGTGCTTATTTACGCATCATTTGCATATCACTTTGCATAAGCACAAAACATTTAAAACCTATAAAAAAAATTTTAAAAATTCAAAAGATAAAAATATTTAATTTTGTATATAAATAAGATAATAAAAGATTAGATAGTGAAAAATTACATCCAAAAGATTGGAAAAATTTAAGAAAACTAAGAAAATTAGAAGTTTTCTTAAACGAACTAGTAATAAGTAGTTATGAGCCGTTGTCCCAAGGGTTTGTAAGATAAAGGAAGTCACTAATCTGAGAATAAAAATAAGTCTGAAAAATAGTTCATATTCTGGAAGCCAAACATTTGAATGTTGATACCCTACTATACGCACTTACACACGTCTTTAAACTCGGGATAGTAGAGGATACCTTGAAATGCTCTTGTCTAAAAGCCAAAGTATGAGGGAAATAATAAATGATGAAAAAGATAAAATGGTGTTAAGAAAAAAAAATGAACACTGGTTTTGTTATCACCAAGCAGCAATAAAAAAATATAGCGAGGGTGCTTCATCACCTAGTGCCTTAGACCAACTGGTCTGGGAGTCACTGCTAAGCCTTAGGTGGTGCAAGACGAGGAAAATACCAATACACCTAATAAGCAAGCACATAAGTAATCGGTCGTTTTGTATCTCAAGAAGTATTAACGGTCGCATGAAAAATGTGTGAGCAGCTTCATCTAAATATTCATCAATTAAAAAGTACTGAGGCAGATGGACAAGAGTATGATAGCTTAAATTGAATTCTCCGGGTGTAGGGATGTCTATTACACACACGTAGGGTTATATGATCGATGTTTGGAAGAAAGATAGGAATGAAGAATAAAGACGATGTTTTATTGAGGGATGATGTGATTTCTAACATCTTTTCATGACTATTAAGATAAGGCTCATGACAACCGAAAAGCTAGTTGTCACGACCCGAAAGTACGGAACGTGACCGGCACTTAGATTACGAAACGTCTAGAGGCGCAACGTAACCTAAGTAAACCGAAGCCCAGAAATCTAAACCATAAAAGAAGAAGAAGAAGAAGAAAACATGCAGAATACAAGTTTAAAAGCAACATCAAATTTTTCCAAAAATTTCGGCAGAGTCTCCTCTGTAAAAACTGGCCCCCAAACGGGCTACAACAGGTATGATATGCATAAACAATAAAAAGCATCCCCAAACGGGAGCTAGCTCAACGCCAACAGGCGGAAACAACCACAACAAGCACAATAATATACAACGCCAAAGGGCGTGGCTCAAAACTCAGAAGAAAACAAATCCACCAAATCAGAACAATACATGCGCGACTCTAAGGTCGAAATAAAAGACTGGTCCAATAAACTTATCAATTAATACAAGTATGGTTGATGGAGCTTTCTAGATACAAATGAAATAATACAGATACAATGGTGGTTCAGATACAAGTGAACCAACCTACCGTGCAAATCACCCGGAAGGAAATCATGTGCCAGCAATCTGCTAAGAAAACCTGTACATCGAACCTGTAATAAAATTTGGCACAACGGGGGTGAGTTGCCAACTCGTGAGTAGAAGACATCTACGAAAAGAAATCGAATGCACGACGCTATCCTAGGTCATAGTAATACACCACTAAGTCCCAATCACCTAGTAATACAGGGTAATACTACGTGTAAAAGCAAATACTCCGTGCTCGTGTCAGTGCCTCATATAGTACTATGTCATATGAATGGATATGCATGCACCATGAATGTAAAATAACCAAATCCTGAAATCCAGATATGTCTGTATAAGAAATCTTTTAGCTGTTATCACAGTAAAATGTGTATAAGAATCTGAAATCTCAACAATGAAATCCATAGAAATCCGTGTCAAGCATCGACACAAACATGTAAATCTCAAGTCTCATAGTCTCAATATCTCGGGCTCCGTCAGTCCGGATCGGCCCATATCATCAAATCTCACGACAACGATCGGTATCCTCCGGATATCCGCCGCGCCAGACATCACCGGTAGGTAGCCTTCCCCTGCCAGGCTCATCGTCTACAACTCGATCTTCTTGCCCCGGGGTACCATACCGGGCCCACCATGTACCCGAGACGGTTCATCCACTCCTCGAATCGGGTCTCGAAATCCATCAGAAAACACGAAATCTCATGGTGGACGACACATACATCACGAGAAAACCGCATCTTATTTTTAAAAAGAGAGGAGGAGAGAGAGAGAAGTTTTTATATATATTCTTGCGGTTTTCCCTAAAAATCCAGAAATCTCACAGAAATCCAAATCTCAAAACCATGAGTAGTATATGATAAATGTCGGCATATGCTCATAATACTGTGCGATAACATGAAAATATGAATGCAGGAATGTCTAAGTAATGAATATCATGTCTATACTAACATCAGAGAGTAATCACAATATTATATCGGTTTAGTTGTTAACTGATTTTATCAATAAAAGATAATATGATCTAAAGTGTACGTGACATAGCAATTACCGATGATGATGTGTGTGAGCCGGCAAATAAGTGTGCGTGGAATATGCGCATCATCGGTAATGGTGCTGGTGTCCTAACAGGTAAGGTTTATACTGTTTATAGCAACATATGTATGAACATGCAACATTATGATACAATGCGAAAGTAAATACGAATGTATATTACCTACTCATTTAATATACTAATACTACTACCACTATATGACTCGAACCTAACCTAGTGTCCATCTAACCTCCTAAGGAAAACTAAACCTAAGAACTAGTCAATAGAAATAAGAGTCTACCTAAGGTCTGAATCAATATCCCTAATAGTCGGCGATCCAGCCTCAATAGCGTCACATACGTAGTACGGCTTCCTCAAATCAAGAGTGCGGATCAATCCTCATATCCATGCCTCGTACGGTAAAATCCATCGCACGGCATCCCAATATCGGGGTACAGGTCAAGTATCTCCTAGGTGCCTCATCATTCGTATAATGTCATCATCAACACATCGCATGATCAAGGTGCTAAACTGTAATCCCATACATCAATCATATATCATTGGCATCGTAATATGCATCATTAGTTTATCCTCAGAAATATTATGTCACATGTTTCATATTGTGATTAAGTCATACTGAAATCATGTCGTCATCAAGTCACACCTATATGATATCGGCATCAGGTCGCACCTATATAATATCGGCATCAGGTCACACCTATATAATGTCGTAATCAGGTTGTACATATATCATATCGTGATCAGTCACAAGTTGCAGTCCGGGTACTATTTTAGAGTCCCGTGTATCTCAATATTATCACTACCCATTATAATTTATATATACCTGTTCATCATCTCATTCTCTAATGATCCGCTAACACTTAATACGACTGTATAGTCAAGAATCACGGCATCAAGCCCAGTTATACTGTTTTATCATACCTCAGATATCATATCGCATCAATGAATCCCATGTATGTGTTGTATATATATATACCTATACCTAGTTCTATATATATACACATGCACGTATACACCATGACGTGTTCCAGTGTGTGCGTGTGTGTTTCTATCTGAAACCTACGAACCTCCTCCAAGGTATTCATCCTCTGGTATGCTTTTCCTAAATCGGTCTAGTCCAGCCTAGGGTAATTACTAGGGTCCTACTCATTAAGAATCTAGGGTCACATCTGGTTTCCTAATGTCAAAAAGTACTATTCCTATTCTATGTTGCGGGGGTGCTAAACGCCATCCACCCGACTTCCCCCCGTAGATACACATCTACTCACCTGGTCCATGTCTGCCGACGACGGTGTCGCGATCCTCCTCTTCATCGCCCGTAGTCCACTTGAAGGGTACCTAAACGCAAACATATAAATAACATCGTAAACCGAATCACATACAAAAGTCAAACGATACAAGAAACAAGCATAGGTTAAAACCTATGTCCCGTCCACGCAAAAGAACCAAATACCGCTCGATATCGGCGTACAAACTCCGATGGATCGAGATAAACATCAACAAACAACTTGTAGTTTTAAAACACATTACTTATACTATAAAACATGATTAAATCCATCGAAACCCTAAAATCTATCAAACCGTCCAATTTCGTAAAACCCGAATATGCCAGTTTACCGTTTTTCATCAAAACTTGACATTTAAATGAAACCAATGGTCGTAAAACTCATTAAATAGCATAACTAGACTATACAAACTATTACTATATTTTTATTACACAAATTTATATAGATTTGAAATTTCTAGTTTGCACCCTTTAACAATTTTCAACATTTTTCAAGCAAAACACAACAATTCCACCACAAAACATGATTTTGCATAAATTAGTGACTTAAACCACAATTCATGATGATAATGATATAATGAAACCATAATTATATTTTTAATCTCATTTATTTAGGAATTTCTAAAATCTAGTTTACAAAAATAACAATTTTTATCACAATTTATCAATTATCCATAGAAACTAGCAATCAATTTAAGTTTTCCATTCCACCAACAAGTTAAAACTCTTATTAAGACCAAAATATAGTATTACAAATATTAATTGAGATTTATTTCACCAATAATTAGGTTTTATAGAAACCTAGTTAGCAAAAATTCCTAATTTAAACAATTTTCAATGAAAAATTTACAATTCAACAACCATGCAATATTTTTCAATTCTAAAAGTGTTAAACTAACTATTATAACCCTAAATAATTAACAAAAATCATAAAATGAATTTACAAACCCTAACTTGAATTTTTAAAAAAAACATAGAATTAATTCATTAAATCTAATTAAGCTTAATTGAACATCTAATAACAATAAATCAAAAGAAAGAAATTATACCTCCAAAAATATGAAATCCAAACAAGAAATGAGCCTCCAAAATGTATGCTATCCCACTCCAAAATCCATGTAAATATGAGCAAGAATAGAACGGTAGAAAAATATATAGGATTTTGTGGAATTTTAATTGAATTTTTGATGTATTTTGGATGATTTTTGAATAAAAATGAGGTGGAAAATGGGGGGGGCAGCCATGGTGATGGGGAGGCCGGCCACAATAAGGGGAAGAGGGAGAAACACATGAGGAATGGTGTAGAAACTTCTCTAAAATGTCATCATCTTAATGTCTTTTCATGCTTTATTCATTTTCTTTTAATTCTTTTCTAAAATAACTCAAGAAAGATCTAGAAACAAGGAAAAATTTGCAAATAAATTTTGCATGATACACACTAAATTCTAATATGCCATGGTTCATTTTTACAAATTAAAACCATTTAAATTTGTAATTTACACTAATTTAGTGTAAAAATAAAGCTTATGTTAATATTTAAAATAATTAATTTAGGAAAAATATTTTATTAAACTAAAAATTTATAAGTTGCTAAATAAACACCATTTACTAGTAATTTCATAATTAAAATAGATATTTTTAAAATTATAATGAAAAACAATCCCGGTTTGGTTTTACGAAAATTACATTTTACTTTACCGAAAATCCTAAAATTCACTTAAACACTTTTATTCATTTAATTATTTATTTAATTACTTTTAAAACATTACACTAGTGTAGTTAGAAACTCTAATTTTCAAAGTCTTTCTTCTACAATTCTTATCTTTATATGTAACGTTCACGGTCTTCCTTTTATTATTGGATTTTGTGGGTGCAATCCGCTGAAAACCCTCAGGAGACAACACTCCTCCTGCTAGGGACACCTAGAGGTTTAAAGGCTTGTTGCACGTGCAGTGCAATTGTGTTCCCTACGAAAGTGTGCCAGTTAGTTTTTCTTTTTCTTTATTTTCTCCTTCTCTTTCTAATAAAACAAGTTTGCTCGAGACGACCAAAATTAAGTTTGGGGGAATTTAATCAGTCGAAAATATTGCATTTTTAACACATCAATTTCCCTACCATTTGCAGTCATCTAAAGGTGTTCGGTATGAATATAGCACATATTAGCAAATTGTCTGTAAAATACCAAATAACTTGTGCTATATATTATAACCGGCATTTTGAGGGAAATTGAGTGTTTATTATTGCACGCATCTGTAACGTTTTAGAAATCGTTTTGCGAATTTTTCCGTTTTAGGGCAAAATTGTCGGTTTTTCCCGTTTTAACCCGATTTCGATCAAACGACCGTATAAGCTTACCGACACCTAGTTTGGCTAAAATAAAGCTTGTGCGTGAACTTTGGGAGTATTTGGGAGGTTTTGGTTCAGATAGATTTTTTCCCAAATAAAATATTATTTTAAGCGGTATTTTGTGCACGTAAATTGGGAAAAATTTTCTTTTGTGAATAAATTAATTTTGTCGCTAGAATTATTTTAGAAACTTCTTTTTAAATATCTAGATATTTCTTTTGTGCAAAAGGATTTGGATTTAAAAAGAAAAGAAAAGAGTGAAAGGTGGCAAATAGCTTTAATTAGTATTAATTACTCTCTTTCCTAGCTATTTCTTCACAAAATATTCACAAAAATACCCCCCATCCCTCCTTGGCCGAGCCCCATCCCCATTTCTGTCCATTTCAATTTCCAAGCTCATTTCTCACTCTTTTTCAATCAAAAACACAAAAAGAATTCCAAAAATAAATCCAAAAATTCCTATATAAAAATTAAACCATTTTTCCTTCACTAATCCTTCATGGATCTTCAACAAAGCTTGGTTTTTGATGCTAAGATGTTGGATTAAGTTTTATTTTGTGTTCTTGGGGAGGTATAATTCTTACCTTAATCCTTATATTTTTGCTTTAATCTTAAACTAGCTAATTTAGTTAGCTATTTATGTGTTTAGTTTAGTTTTTAAATCATGATTAATTCATTATATTTGGTTTAAGAAATTCATGTTAAGGTTAAATTTTGATTAAGTGATTAGTGTTCATTTGAAGTGTTAAATTGTGTTTTGGAAAAGATTAACCTAGTAGAAAATGTTAATTTTTGCTAATGAATACTTTGTTTAATTAAGCAAAGTTGCTTACTAGGTTTTTGCTAAAACATAATTAGCGAGTGTTAAAAATATAAGAAAGGTTTAGATAGTTTAGTTAAGCTATTTTAAGTTATTTGTAATCGCTAGATATGCGTTATCTTGAATCTAGTGCGAAATATTGCGATAGGTCGCTTACTAGGTTTCGGGGGTTTTCCGACGTAGGGTTCGTTTGGTCGTTGCGAGGTTATATCTAGTGTATTCCTCGTAATTTTTGTGTTGTGTTGCGCGATCGGGACGATCGGGGTCCAGACTTGGTGTTTTGTAGTTTAGCGACCCCAATTAGGGTTTTGGCCGGTATCGTGCGCGATAGATGCGCTAAGCGCGCAGTGAAATTTTCCGGGCGTTTTCTTCGCGTTTCGTTGTCTTTTCGTCATTATAGGATATTTAGCTTATGTGTTGTATTTATGAAATTTTAGGTTCGCAAGTAGGGATTTCAGGTGCTGCGGACAAGGGGAAGCAGGTGGTCGGATTTTCATAGCTCGAGACCATCGGTGAGTAGATTTAACATCTACGGAGAAATCGTCCGTATGACGTTATGCGTCGGGGCGAAGTTGATATGTTAGCTGCATAGTATTTGCATATTCTTTACTTTCAGATGAATGTCATTGCATAGTATTATCTATTGTACTTGACTCATACCTTTAGATATAACACATTACTGACGGTTCATGTTGCACGAGCACTAAATATTATGCTACACCCACATCGTCAGTAATTGCCATGACACGTACAAGCCGATATATATTGTTGACACCTACATACGTGATACGGTAGTGGATAGGGATAGTTGTGGTAGTAGACCTTATCCCATTGTGCATATGAGTTATTGTTGATACTTACATATGTGACATTGTGTCACGCCCTGCTTCCCAGTGTACGGCGAAGTGGACGCGACGAGGTCCGCTACGTATGTACTCAGAAGTACATACGCTAAGCGTAGCTAAGCAATATAAAATATTACACAAGAGACAAGAGTATAAAAAGGACATCAACTTTTATTTATTAACATTCTTTGTACAATACATGAAAGGAAATACAACTGAAATAAAAGATGCCTAAACAGTGGCATAACAGGAAATGAAAAGTACAGAAAGGAAAAGTGTACAATGAAACTACAGTGCAGGGTCTTCAGTAAACTGCTCCAAGTCTTCTTGTGATGGCTCGATCTCCGCCGGGTCCAAACCACCTGACGACATTCAAAGAAGAGAGAAACAGAATGTCGTCAGCGAACAGGTCGCTCGGTAAGTCCCAAAGATAAGAGAGGGATAGACAGAGAGTAAGAGAGGGAGAGTGTAGCTTTTAATGTTGTATTATAATATTGTAATGTTGTATTAACGCTGTTGTTTGTAGCCTGATACAGAAGATGCCAGTGCATACGAGGGGGATCTCTATATGCTAGAGATCAGTGCAAACGGAGAGTACAAGGAACCGTTATGCCACGGTACAACAGCAACAGTATTCATGTTAGGTGTCTTAATCTGACCACCTCATTCCACTTTTAACATATTCCGTACCAGTCTACCCCTTAAACCCCGTAGTGTTTTGTTTGTATTGTTATCTTGTAAAATTGTGTTGATTGTATGAGTGATTAACTGACTGACCGAAACCATGATATCAGGAAACGGCTATAACCATAGGGTCATGTAAATGGAATACTGGGAATCATGTAAAAGGAATATCCATGGTTCGGTTCAGTCAAGTTATATAGATTGTTAACTGGATTCTGGGATTCATGTATTCATCTTGAGGTGAAATATAAAGAATATAGATTGACTTGAATTATATTCAAGTCAGAAATAGTCAGACTCTAACCCGAGTCAGACTAGAGAAGATAATTTGAAGTTCTTCATTTGTTAGGGGCCTTATTGTAATTTATAAAAACTTGAGGGGGTTTATTATAAAAAGTAATATTGTATAGTTTGTAAAATACACCTCAAGTATTTGTTATTCGTCTTTATATACATACAACAATTTAATGATCAAGATAAATATGTATACATGTTCGAATAACATGAAATGAGTCAAGTATATTATTCGAGTAACTACCATAAACAATGCTGTAAAGAAATATTATGTACGACTAATTAATCAAGTTGAACGAATGCGGAACATAAACAGAAATATGGCTCTAAATGTTTTGCATGCGTAAGTTCCAGTTTCACCTAAATACGACTACCGGTTTGAGAGATATATATGTTTTCGTATCGTCGCGCAAAACAGATCAGAATCTATTCGGCACCGTCACATATTTTTAAAACGCAGTTTGAGTTAATTTCTATCGGTTTTCAGGTTATGAAAATTATAATAAAGTTGTAGATATTTCGATGAACTTATCGAAAACACCAAGATTCATATGATTTAGATTTCTAAAGATCTAGTTATGATCATTTTAATATCAGCGTTTAAAACAGAAATTCAGATTTCTGGACAGCAACTATATATTCTATTGCAAAGCCTATATCAGGTTGTTTCATGCATTCCTAAGTAATATAATATACATAAAATTATAGTTCTATCAATGGTGCATCTACACATCTAAATTTTGTCACAAACGGACATCGGGTGTTCGAGTTATGTCCAATTTAAAAACAGTGTGCGAATCGGAACAGATTCTGTCCAGATCCGTCACTTAATATTGTAATGCAGTTTTCTTTATCTTAGATAGGTTTTCGGTAAAACTATAGAACTAAGAAAATCTAGATCATTCGATGTAGATATCAAAAACACCTGAGTTTGCTCAATTTGGATACCGGTATATCAAGTTATGTATCCTAGAAATTGACCGATAACTGCAGTTTTCTGTTTTACGATCAGTGAATAAATACGATGTAATTCCTAAACCGTTATGCGGATCGATCTAAAATTTTTTACAGCATGTATAAAATAATATAATCTATCATATGTAAATTCCATGAAATTTTCAGAAGTAAAAATTAATGTCTAAAAATTATTTTAAACCTAAAGGTATTGATGTGTATACTAAAATCGGCAAAAAGATTAACTAGTATTTTTATGCAAGCTTTATCCTTTCTTTTAATAACCAAACCGATTCCATGAGATATCGTAGATATATTATGGATTGAAATCTATGTTCTCACAACTTGTAATAAACATTCATAATCATGAAGAAAGAATTAAAAATACTTTAATTTGAACAAGAGATAATAAGATATTATTAAACCATATGGAATCATATATATCTAAACTTATGTATATGTATATGTTTATGTGTATCTTCTCTTATGGATTATGATATGAAAAGAATAGGGGGTTCACGATGCATGACAAGAGGAAAAAAAAAGATGCGGGGAAAGGAGAGAGAAGGGACTTACATGCACAAGCCGGTATTGTCACCGGGCTTGTCTATCCGCCGATAGCCTCGCGTTAGTAGCGAGACCTTCTTGAAGACTTCTTCATGTTCTTCTTCATGGACTCTAGGTGAAGAGGAAGAAGTGAGAGATAAAAATGTGAGGAAGGAAAAGATAGAGGAGGAGAAATAAAGATGGTGTAATGGTGAATAATAATATATGCATTTAACATGAGAATTAAAAGAGAAATGAAAAGTCACCATTCATTTTGGAAATGAAAGGTCTCCTTTGTAGGTTATGAGAAGAATAAAAAATGATAAAAATAATTGCAAGAATGGGGATTTGAACATGTGACTTATGGAATAACAATGCAAGGACTTAACCAATGAGTATAAGGTTGTTCATGCATATATTTAATTAGTATTAAATATATGATGTTGCTTAAAAAGAAAATGGGCTTTTTAGATGGGCTGTGGAGAATAAGAATAATGGATTTGGGTTAAATATTTATGAAAGGAAAAATAAGAATGAGAAGTTAAAAACTTAAATATAAGAAAAAAATTGTACCTAGAAAAAAAATACATAATATATTGAGAAATAAAATAATAATAAATTTAATAGAAAAAGGAAAATACCAAGTACAAATAAATACGGTATATTATTGAAGAGGGATAATACAAATGTATAAAGATTTTGGGGTCATTACATTCTACCCTCCTTAAAAAAATTTCGTCCTCGAAATTTGTAAAAGGAAGGTGTAACAGTTTCAAAACAATTTGGTGATCGTGAGTGTGAAAGAATAGGGTTAGGATAGATTCGACGGATATGAAATGATAAGATTCAAATACATGAAATGGTAAGATTCAAAGAATAGAAATTTGCAAGATTCAAGGAACATGAATTGTAAAGAATGTTTTAGTTGCTGTTTCTTGTGTTATATTGCTTAGGTTGTTCACGCAGACCAGAACTGCATGACAGGGATTCACACAGCTCTGACCTGCATGGGCCACCAACAAAACCTGTCACGCCCCGCTTCCCAATGTACGGCGAAGTGGTCGTGACGAGGCCCGCTACGTATGTACTCAGAAGTACATACGCTAAGCGTAACTAAACAATATAAAATAATCACAAGAGACAAATGAGATTGAGATAACAGCAACTTTCATTAATAACATTCTTTATACAATGCATGAAATTAAAATACAACTGGAATGAAAAAAAAGAAAGCAATGCCTAAACAGTGGCATAACAGGAAATGAAAAGTACAGAAAGGAAAAGTGTACAATGAAACTACAGTGCAGGGTCTTCAGTAAACTGCTCCAAGTCTTCTTGTGATGGCTCGATCTCCGCCGGGTCCAAACCACCTGACGACATTCAAAGAAGAGAGAAACAGAATGTCGTCAGCGAACAGGTCGCTCGGTAAGTCCCAAAGATAAGAGAGGGATAGACAGAGAGTAAGAGAGGGAGAGTGTAGCTTTTAATGTTGTATTATAATATTGTAATGTTGTATTAACGCTGTTGTTTGTAGCCTGATACAGAAGATGCCAGTGCATACGAGGGGGATCTCTATATGCTAGAGATCAGTGCAAACGGAGAGTACAAGGAACCGTTATGCCACGGTACAACAGCAACAGTATTCATGTTAGGTGTCTTAATCTGACCACCTCATTCCACTTTTAACATATTCCGTACCAGTCTACCCCTTAAACCCCGTAGTGTTTTGTTTGTATTGTTATCTTGTAAAATTGTGTTGATTGTATGAGTGATTAACTGACTGACCGAAACCATGATATCAGGAAACGGCTATAACCATAGGGTCATGTAAATGGAATACTGGGAATCATGTAAAAGGAATATCCATGGTTCGGTTCAGTCAAGTTATATAGATTGTTAACTGGATTCTGGGATTCATGTATTCATCTTGAGGTGAAATATAAAGAATATAGATTGACTTGAATTATATTCAAGTCAGAAATAGTCAGACTCTAACCCGAGTCAGACTAGAGAAGATAATTTGAAGTTCTTCATTTGTTAGGGGCCTTATTGTAATTTATAAAAACTTGAGGGGGTTTATTATAAAAAGTAATATTGTATAGTTTGTAAAATACACCTCAAGTATTTGTTATTCGTCTTTATATACATACAACAATTTAATGATCAAGATAAATATGTATACATGTTCGAATAACATGAAATGAGTCAAGTATATTATTCGAGTAACTACCATAAACAATGCTGTAAAGAAATATTATGTACGACTAATTAATCAAGTTGAACGAATGCGGAACATAAACAGAAATATGGCTCTAAATGTTTTGCATGCGTAAGTTCCAGTTTCACCTAAATACGACTACCGGTTTGAGAGATATATATGTTTTCGTATCGTCGCGCAAAACAGATCAGAATCTATTCGGCACCGTCACATATTTTTAAAACGCAGTTTGAGTTAATTTCTATCGGTTTTCAGGTTATGAAAATTATAATAAAGTTGTAGATATTTCGATGAACTTATCGAAAACACCAAGATTCATATGATTTAGATTTCTAAAGATCTAGTTATGATCATTTTAATATCAGCGTTTAAAACAGAAATTCAGATTTCTGGACAGCAACTATATATTCTATTGCAAAGCCTATATCAGGTTGTTTCATGCATTCCTAAGTAATATAATATACATAAAATTATAGTTCTATCAATGGTGCATCTACACATCTAAATTTTGTCACAAACGGACATCGGGTGTTCGAGTTATGTCCAATTTAAAAACAGTGTGCGAATCGGAACAGATTCTGTCCAGATCCGTCACTTAATATTGTAATGCAGTTTTCTTTATCTTAGATAGGTTTTCGGTAAAACTATAGAACTAAGAAAATCTAGATCATTCGATGTAGATATCAAAAACACCTGAGTTTGCTCAATTTGGATACCGGTATATCAAGTTATGTATCCTAGAAATTGACCGATAACTGCAGTTTTCTGTTTTACGATCAGTGAATAAATACGATGTAATTCCTAAACCGTTATGCGGATCGATCTAAAATTTTTTACAGCATGTATAAAATAATATAATCTATCATATGTAAATTCCATGAAATTTTCAGAAGTAAAAATTAATGTCTAAAAATTATTTTAAACCTAAAGGTATTGATGTGTATACTAAAATCGGCAAAAAGATTAACTAGTATTTTTATGCAAGCTTTATCCTTTCTTTTAATAACCAAACCGATTCCATGAGATATCGTAGATATATTATGGATTGAAATCTATGTTCTCACAACTTGTAATAAACATTCATAATCATGAAGAAAGAATTAAAAATACTTTAATTTGAACAAGAGATAATAAGATATTATTAAACCATATGGAATCATATATATCTAAACTTATGTATATGTATATGTTTATGTGTATCTTCTCTTATGGATTATGATATGAAAAGAATAGGGGGTTCACGATGCATGACAAGAGGAAAAAAAAAGATGAGGGGAAAGGAGAGAGAAGGGACTTACATGCACAAGCCGGTATTGTCACCGGGCTTGTCTATCCGCCGATAGCCTCGCGTTAGTAGCGAGACCTTCTTGAAGACTTCTTCATGTTCTTCTTCATGGACTCTAGGTGAAGAGGAAGAAGTGAGAGATAAAAATGTGAGGAAGGAAAAGATAGAGGAGGAGAAATAAAGATGGTGTAATGGTGAATAATAATATATGCATTTAACATGAGAATTAAAAGAGAAATGAAAAGTCACCATTCATTTTGGAAATGAAAGGTCTCCTTTGTAGGTTATGAGAAGAATAAAAAATGATAAAAATAATTGCAAGAATGGGGATTTGAACATGTGACTTATGGAATAACAATGTAAGGACTTAACCAATGAGTATAAGGTTGTTCATGCATATATTTAATTAGTATTAAATATATGATGTTGCTTAAAAAGAAAATGGGCTTTTTAGATGGGCTGTGGAGAATAAGAATAATGGATTTGGGTTAAATATTTATGAAAGGAAAAATAAGAATGAGAAGTTAAAAACTTAAATATAAGAAAAAAATTGTACCTAGAAAAAAAATACATAATATATTGAGAAATAAAATAATAATAAATTTAATAGAAAAAGGAAAATACCAAGTACAAATAAATACGGTATATTATTGAAGAGGGATAATACAAATGTATAAAGATTTTGGGGTCATTACACATTGCTTTGGGCAGGAATAGTTGAGGTAGTAACATTTATTCCATTTCATGTATACCTTACTATAGCTATATTATATATCATGCACTCATATTGACATGTACACCCACATAGTCTATTATAGTTACATGTATATCATGCACTCATATTGACATGTACACCGCATATTTTCGCTATAGTTGTATGTACCCCAAGTGGTATTGTTTGATATATGATATTGAGTTGTTGATCCTTGCACTTATGACTTGCAACATACATACTAGCTTACATGTAGATACTTAAACCTTGCTACAATTACATGTACACCTTATATGATGCTGCATTGTTTTTTGGAGGTTTTGGGAACCGCAAGATATATTCTAAAAAGCTGGATTCATTTAAAGAGCGGTTTTCCCTTTATATGCTCATATTGATGTTTTATGTTGCATATATCAGTTTTACGTGAATTTTACGCATTGAGATATGGATTTCATGTGATTATGGATTTGAGGACCGTGGGGGATATTTTCAAGAAAACTATGTATTGTTTGAAAACCCGGTTTCTCTTGATATGATATTTCAGTGCGTCCACCATGTGATTTCTCTGTTCTGAGATTTGGCTTGTGATACCCGATTCGAGGAGCGGGAGGCACCGTCTGCGGGTATATGGTGGACCCGGTATGGTACCCCGGGGCGAGTAGTGATTTCATGGTGTAGACGATAAGCCTGGCGGTGGGACCACTACCTACCGGTGATTGTATTTGGACTCGGCGGTTATCATGGGGATACCGACCGGAGTGAGGTATAACATATCGTCAGGGCCAGTCATGGTGACAGCGCCTGAGTTATGAGGATTTACGTGTCAATGCTAGACACGGGTTTCATGATGTTTCGAGTGTCGGTGTTTGACACTCAGGTTTTCGTGAGACTTACAGGATGTGAGAGCCGATCTGAGGATGCGGTGCCTGAGGATTTGGGATTTGATGTGTCAGTGAGGGACACTGGTGTTTTTCCATGCTGATGATTTTCGCATGAGATTTTATATTATATCATCCCACACTCAGGATTATGTTGATATGCATTGTTTCATGTAGTTGTAGTACCCTGATGATGTACCTTTACATGATTGTTGCATATTCACTTATCATACTTATGCTATCGGATTACATGTGATAGATAAATCGTTGTTCGTGCATACTTGCGATTACTGTATGATGATATTTACTATTCACGAGTTGGCAACTCACCCCCGTTGTGCCACAGTGTTTTGCAGGACTTACCCTCTGAGTAGTCGCGGCAAGGCGTCTTATCATCTCTACTTTTGCGGATACCGCTACGGTTGGCTGTGAGGCCTTGCTTTTAGGTGGGTTGCGGTTATCTGTTTGTACATTGTATATCTTTTTGTTGGATCTAGTATTCTCTGTTAGTTATGTATATGCCCTAGAGGCCATTGTTGTACATTTGATGTATATTATAATGGATGCTTGGATATATACAGAGAGGACTTTCTTGCTCGTCATGAGAGTATGCTATTTGGTTTCACTTTATCTTAACATGTTGACTTGTATTGGTTTACAGTCTTTCTCTCACATGTTGATAAAGCCCTTAGGATCTGTATTCGACTACTGGGACTATGATGAGATCATACTAGTGGGGCCACGGTAGTCGATGAGTACATCCTATAATTGTTCCTAGTCGAGGGTATATCGAGACAGGGCATCGATACACCAGAGTAGACTAGCGTATACGAATCTTGACCCATATGATGGGCGATGGATGATCCCATATCCATCGGTGTTTGACATCAGAGATGGTGTACGGGTGCTCAGTGGAGACTGGGTACACTGGACGGACTCGCCGAGAACTGCCAGATGGTGATATACCACACGTCAGATGGCAGTTCTCCGGTGACACTGGTACAGGGTAGTCTGTAGACCCGAGATCGTCATAGAGTCTTGTGTGATTCCCACTGTGCTTTGATTTCCACCTTACCACGTCCAAGAGGGCGTGCAAAATGGTGGCTTTTGGGTACAGTCCCGAATCACATAGAGGCAATGAGCGATAGGAGGGGATTCGTCTCTCCCGGTATAGGGAGTTGATGTTGTGCTGTGTTCGATTGGCTATAACTGGAAGTCCATGGCCAGGGCTGATATAGAGATATACTGGTAAGTGTTACCAGTAGTTTCTCGACCTGTTATGAGCCTCACATCGACACGACTTATCGGTTACTGGGGTCTGACGTATACCACCCCTAGACTTGATATGCGACATATCAGACGAACAGACCGGACTGTACGAGAGTGTTACTGATTGGATTCACGGGAGAACGGACAGGCTAGCTTGTTGATCTTCTGATCGCTCAATACCTGGGTGGCTGTTACGTTTAGCTGACCTCTTGCAGCTTGTGGGTGTTTGATATGATCATCACCTGCTACCGGCGTATTGACGATTCTTTAGAGTCCTACACAGAGGTTTCTTGGCTCAGGTAAAACGGAGTAGAGGCACATATGAGATATGTGCAGGACCGAGGATAATGCGATATGAGATACCGTATTATATTCTCGCGATATTTAGATATGAACCGAGACATCGGATCAAGTGTTGATTCGATGAATCGGTACATGATATATTAGTCGGTTATATTCGATATAGCCGGATCGTCGGATAAAGTGTTGATTCGATGATTTAATGTATAATGATATATATGATATATTGTATTACATTATCTAATATTGGCTCGCTTTATTATTTCATTTTCTCACCGGATTAATACATTGATATATATGCGATATATGTTAATTGTATTATTTTCTTTTGTTGCAAATATATAATATATATGTGATATATATTATTGTGACATGATATGATTTATTATGAAACATGTTTAAGGATGATAAAAAGAGATTAGCGTTTGATTAGGGTTAGCTATTTCTTGATTATTCTAGAAGGGTTTCCTTTTTGTCTTGGTTAAGATATTATGGTTGATACTTATCCTTAACCTAACCAAACCCTAGCTCTAGTTTATTCTCTACAAAGGTTAAGCCTGTCATCCTTGACCATGGTTCCATATCAATCATATATTCTTATCTACTATTCATCACAAAAGGATTTTTATCTCATTATTTTTCATCTTCTTCTCTCTTGAGTTTTTGAGAGAGCTCACTAGAAATTCCTTTTGTGATGATTTCTTGTGAGAAAGTGAATTAAAAAGATAGCATAAATACTACTCCATCATCCTCATCTAATCTAGCCCATTAGATTAGGGTGTTCACCTCATTAGAGTGAGAGAGCTTGGGTTATAGCAACTTCGACGTAGATCATCGGAGAAGCGGAACAATACAAGCTAGCATGGATCGTTCGAGTCGTGGAGCCTCTCTTGAGTCCGGGAGATCGTGGATCGCGGCAAAAGGACTTCTACTCGGAGCTTGTGAAGCGAAGGAGCGGACTACAAAGGTTGTAATCCCTCACACTAAGGTTTAAAGATGTTATCTTGCATGTTAAACCCTAATAATCTAGCTAAGATCCCGTCTAGGGGTCTAGGGATGTGGGTTTGGCTATTCATCGCGACCGTGGAATCCGTGTTTTATACCGGCTCGTATTAAAAACACGGACATCCTAGTATATCCAATATTTCATATATGTTCTTCTGCTGCAATGTTCTGTGATGAGATCATATTACTTCCTGAGACGAATGCTTATACTATATATATGCTGATATATAAATATTGCTGCTTTCGTTTCTTCTGTGATGCTTAGGAAGCATAAGCTGATGGGATTTTATTAATGAGATTAATAAAAAGAAAAGAAACCTAAAAGATGTTGTAGAATCAAAACTTTATAAAAAAGGGTAGCTACAGTTTTGCTTTGCATAGCGGTATATATGATATACCCTGCACCTTATTCGATGAGGAAAGAGCCGAGATCCCTTCACCGGGAGTGACCTCTTTAGCGAAACTGGCAGATGCTACAAAACTCGGTTTGTCTTTTGATTGCTTGTAGAGTTTTGCTTTGCACAGTGATATATATGATATGTCCTGCACCTTATTCGATGAGGAAAGAGCCGAGATCCCTTCACCGGGAGTGACCTCTTTAGCAAAACTAATGAAAGCCTCAAAAACACTCCATTTCAAAATTTCACTTGATTCTACGACGATATCAAGTTCATTACGCAATAGGTTTTCAGAAAAACCTGCGTAGCCCTCCGTCATTTCAGATAGATATTATTTAGTATTCGTGCTATGTTTGTTGACTTAGTCAAGGAGTAGTGTACGGTAGCTAAGTAGTGTTTATCTGCTAAAACATGTGATGTGATTGGATTAGGGTATTCGCACGGCCTTGTTGACTCAGTCAAGGGTCGTACGGGTGGGTTTAATTCAATCGGGAAATGTACGGGTTGAACTTGACTTGCGATTTATGGTTTGTTGACTTAGTCAAGGTCATAGATCGTTAGGGGCAAAATATTATCGGGAATTTCAAGTGTTGAAATTTGCAATGAGATTGCATACCTCCTATGAGATAGTTGGATCCCGATACCCACTGCGAGTAAGTGTTACTCCTGGGAGAGTTTTACACAGGACAATTAGCCGATCAAGTAGGTGTCTAGAAAAGTGTTAACGGGGTTACGCCTCTGGGAAAACGAGGTTTACTTTAATTAGGTCCGTGCGAAAGCACGGGGAACCTCCCCAAAGTACCGACACTGATCTGGCTGAAAGATTGACGAAATTGTAGGGTGTAATTAATCCCGGCTAATCTTACCTTTTAGGGTTTGAAGGAAGATTTGATAAAAACAGTGGGAGACATCCTGATTAGATAAGATAATAACCAATCTAATCTTGCAAGAGCATACGCTAAAGTGTTTTCTTCTCTCTCTCTCCAGGTAGCGACCATGTCAGGCCATAATCAAGATAATAATATGGATGTATTGACTGAACCCGCTTATTATACTGAGCAGGGGAACGTTGGACCCGTTCTTTCTTATAAGAGTTATAAGACTGAACAGGGAATAGGAGAATATCTGGATTCTCACGCCGCCCAAAAGAACATGCATGTTGATGCATCTTCTTCAGGTGTGTTAGTTATTGAAAACTGTTTTTCAGTTCACCCTACGTCCTGGGTATTAGATACCGGATCAGGATCCCACATATGTAAATTGTTACATGGGCTACGTAAAGGTAGAGAACTGGGAAAAGGTGATCATTCCGTTCAAGTAGGGAACGGTGCAAGGATTGCAGCCAAAGCAGTTGGCGAATATCACCTAGTATTGCCAAGTCGTAATACACTGATTCTAAATGAGTGCTATTATATACCGAACATGATGTGCAACATTATATCAGTTTCTTTATCAAGTAAAAAAGGATATAATTTTGTAGTAAAGGATAATGTTATGAACATATTCCTAGATCAAAAGTTGATTGCATCAGGCTCGTTACATAATGGCATATTCATTCTAAATCAGAATACAGTCCTCAATATACAAAACACACACAAGAGGAAAAGTTCAGAAATGAACGAATCCTTCTTGTGGCATTGTAGACTTGGCCATATCAATGAGACACGGCTAGCTAAGTTACATAAAAATGGATATTTGAATTCATTCGAATTTTCATCTTATGATACTTGCCATTCATGTCTCAAAGGAAAAATGACCAAAGCTCCGTTTAGTGGACACGGAGAAAGAGTTACCGAACTCTTAGGACTGGTACATAGTGATGTATGCGGTCCCATGTCTACGCATGCCAGGAACGGTTCTTCCTACTTCATTACATTCACTGACGATCTCTCTAGATACGGGCATGTGTTCCTGTTGAAACACAAGTCTGAAGCTTTTGAGAAATTCAGAGAATATAAGCACGAAGTAGAGAACCAAACGGGCAAAAGTATTAAGATCCTTCGATCTAATCGAGGAGGAGAATACTTGAGCAATGATTTTCTGGATTATCTAAAAGAGAATGGGATTCTCTCTCAGCTTACTCCTCCTTATACACCACAGCACAACGGTGTATCGGAACGAAGGAATCGGACCCTATTAGATATGGTGTGATCTATGATGAGCGAAGCTGAGTTACCTATTTCCTTCTGGGGGTATGCGCTTAAGACAGCCATATACATATTGAATCTAGTTCCGTCTAAATCTGTACCTGCCACACCATATAAGATATGGAGTGGGAAGAGACCATATTTTAAACGAGTTAAGATATGGGGTTGTCCGGCCTATGTCAAAAGACAAAATCCGGACAAACTCGAGGCACGATCAGTTCTTTGCAAATTTGTGGGATATCCAAAGAATTCTCAAGGATATTTTTTCTACCACGCTGAGGAACAAAAAGTGTTTGTTGCTCAACATGCCACCTTTTTGGAAAAGGAATTTCTTCCAAAAGAAATTAGTGGCAAAGAGGTAGAGCTGGAAGAGGTTCCAGCACCACAAACCGCAACTGATGATTTGTTGGAACCAGAAGATTCAGTAGTACCCTACGAACCCCAGCCTCTCCACCGATCTAGTAGGGTTTCTCGTCCACCTGAGAGATTCTACGGTTTTCTCATTGATGGTGGAAGTGAGGATTGCATCATGGAAGATTATGACCCAACTAGTTTCGAGCAGGCCATCACGAGTGGTGACTCTGTGAAATGGCTGGAAGCAATGCGATCTGAGATGGAATCCATGTACACCAATAAAGTATGGACTTTAGAAAATGCTCCTGAAGGGGTAAAACCCATTGGGAGCAAGTGGATTTTTAAAAAGAAATTTGGTGTAGATGGAAAGGTTGAGACTTTCAAAGCTAGACTTGTAGCAAAGGGTTTTCGTCAACGACCAGGTGTGGATTATGACGAAACCTTTTCTCCAGTGGCTATGCTTAAGTCCATCCGGATCTTACTTGCCATTGCTGCATACCATGACTACGAAATCTGGCAAATGGATGTTAAGACCGCCTTTCTAAATGGTGATTTAGAAGAGTGCGTGTACATGACTCAACCAGAGGGCTTCGTAGATAGTGGGAGCAGCGGAAAGGTATGCAAGCTGCTTAAATCCATTTATGGGTTGAAGCAAGCATCGCGGAGTTGGAACATCTGTTTTGATGTTGTAGTCAAAGAGTTTGACTTCATCAAAAATATATATGAACCTTGTATCTATAAGAAGGTGGCAGAGAGTAAGGTTGTCTTCCTCGTATTGTACGTGGATGACATACTCTTGATAGAAAATGATATTCCTATGCTGCAATCAGTCAAGCTCTTCTTATCACAAAGATTCTCAATGAAAGATCTAGGTGATGCCTCCTGCATATTGGGGATTAGGATCTATAGAGATAGATCCAAAAGGGTACTGGGATTGTCCCAATCCAGGTACATTGACACCATACTAAAGAGGTTTAGTATGGATGAATCCAAGCGTGGGAAACCAACCCATGATCTCTGGACTCACTCTCTCCAAAGAGATGTTTCCCAAAACTGATTTGGAGAGAGCTCGCATGCAAGGGATACCCTATGCTTCGGCAGTGGGCTCTATCATGTATGCGATGCTATGTACCTGAACCGATATAGCATACTCACTAAGTGTAGTGAGTCGGCAGATCCTGGAGAGAGTCACTGGACAGTTGTGAAGAACATTCTCAAGTACTTACGAAGGACTAGAGACATGTTCTTGGTGTATGGTAACGGAGAACTCCGGGTGGAGTCCTTTACCGATTCCAGCTTCCAAAGTGATAAGGATGACTCTAAGTCGCACTCGGGATTTGTCTTTACCCTCAATGGAGGGGCGGTATGTTGGAAGAGTTCCAAACAGAATACCGTTGCAGACTCGACGATGGAGGCTGAATACATCGCTGCCAACGATGCTGCCAAAGAGGCTGTCTGGATGAAGAAGTTCATTAGTGAACTTGGTGTGGTTCCATCCATTGAGCATCCAATACCTCTGTATTGCGATAACAATGGAGCTGTGGCTTTGGCCAAGGAACCCAGGTCCCATCAGAAGTCCAGACATATTCTGAGGCGGTATCACCTGATCAGGGAGATAGTTGATCGTCGGGAGATCGAGGTCGGGAGAGTAGATACAAAGGACAACAGTGCGGATGCACTCACGAAGGCCATACCCCAGATAGAGTTTGAGAGATTATTCGGGATGCTAGGTATGAGATACTACAGCAGCTGGCCTTAGTGCAAGTGGGAGATTGTTAGTTATGTATATGCCCTAGAGGCCATTGTTGTACATTTGATGTATATTATAATAGATGCTTGGATATATACAGAGAGGACTTTCTTGCTCATCATGATAGTATGCTATTTGGTTTCACTTTATCTTAACATGTTGACTTGTATTGGTTTACTGTCTTTCTCTCACATGTTGATAAAGCCCTTAGGATCTGTACTCGACTACTGGGACTATGATGAGATCATACTAGTGGGGCCATGGTAGTCGATGAGTACATCCTATAACTGTTCCTAGTCGAGGGTATATCGAGACAGGGCATCGATACACCAGAGTAGACTAGCGTATACGCATCTTGACCCATATGATGGGCGATGGATGATCCCATATCCATCGATGTTTGACATCAGAGATGGTGTACGGGTGCTCAGTGGAGACTGGGTACACTGGACGGACTCGCCGAGAACTCCCAGATGGTGATATACCACACGTCAGATGGCAGTTCTCCGGTGACACTGGTACAGGGTAGTCTGTAGACCCGAGATCGTCATAGAGTCTTGTGTGATTCCCACTGTGCTTTGATTTCCACCTTACCACATCCAAGAGGGTGCGCAAAACGGTGGCTTTTGGGTACAGTCCCGAATCACATGGAGGCAATGAACGATAGGAGGGGATTCATCTCTCCCGGTATAGGGAGTTGATGTTGTGCTGTGTTCGATTGGCTATAACTGGAAGTCCCTGGCCAGGGCTGATATAGAGATATACTGGTAAGTGTTACCAGTAGTTTCTCAACCTGTTATGAGCCTCACATCGACACGACTTATCGATTACTGGGGTCTGACGTATACTATCCCTAGACTTGATATGCGACATATCAGACGAACAGACCGGACTGTACGGGAGTGTTACTGATTGGATTCACGGGAGAATGGACTGGCTAGCTTGTTGATCTTCTGATCGCTCAATACCTGGGTGGCTGTTACGTTTAGCTGACCGCTTGCAGCTTGTGGGTGTTTGATATGATCATCACCTGCTACCGGAGTATTGACGATTCTTTAGAGTCCTACACAAAGGTTTCTTGGCTCAGGCAAAATGGAGTAGAGGCACATATGAGATATATGCAGGACCGAGGATAATGCGATATGAGATACCGTATTATATTCTCGCGATATTTAGATATGAACCGGAACATCGGATCAAGTGTTGATTCGATGTATCGGTACATGATATATTAGTCGGTTATATTCGATATAGCCGGATCGTCGGATCAAGTGTTGATTCGATGATTTAATGTATAATGATATATATGATATATTGTATTACATTATCTAATATTGGCTCGCTTTATTATTTCATTTTCTCACCGGATTAATACATTGATATATATGCGATATATGTTAATTGTATTATTTTCTTTTGTTGCAAATATATAATATATATGTGATATATATTATTGTGACATGGTATGATTTATTTTGAAACATGTTTAAGGATGATAAAAAGATATTAGGGTTTGATTAGGGTTAGCTCTTTCTTGATTATTCTAGAAGGGTTTCCTTTTTGTCTTGATTAAGATATTATGGTTGATACTTATCCTTAACCTAACCAAACCCTAGCTCTAGTTTATTCTCTACAAAGGTTAAGCCTATCATCCTTGACCATGGTTCCATATCAATCATATATTCTTATCTACTATTCATCACAAAAGGATTTTTATCTCATTATTTTTCATCTTCTTCTCTTTTGAGTTTTTGAGAGAGCTCACTAGAAATTCCTTTTGTGATGATTTCTTGTGAGAAAGTGAATTAAAAAGATAGCATAAATACTACTCCATCATCTTCATCTAATCTAGCCCATTAGATTAGGGTGTTCACCTCATTAGAGTGAGAGAGCTTGGGTTATAGCAACTTCGACGTAGATCATCGGAGAAGCGGAACAATACAAGCTAGCATGGATCGTTCGAGTCGTGGAGCCTCTCTTGAGTCCGGGAGATCGTGGATCGCGGCAAAGGGACTTCTACTCGGAGCTTGTGAAGCGAAGGAGCGGACTACAAAGGTTGTAATCCCTCACACTAAGGTTTAAAGATGTTATCTTGCATGTTAAACCCTAATAATCTAGCAAAGATCCCGTCTTTGGGTTGTTTGGCACATCTAAAATTTTATTTGGGCATGATTGATACTTTATGAACCTTCACAAGAGTGCCTAGGAACCCTACATTCTCCATCTACCACTGTTGTATATGACTTAGAGATGACTTGTGAGGATTCAATGTTATAGATTGTGGTGATTTTGGGTGACGTGCTCGTGGGAGCCGGTTTTGTTGAAAAGTTTTACTTCTTTATGCAGTTTTCTTTTATATTTCTTCGCTTCGGCGTCGTATATATGTTGTGGTGGTTGTCTCAGCCGTTGGGCGTGATTTGCTCCCGTTTGGGATGCTTTTATTATTATCTATGTTGTACCCGTTTTCGGGGTTAGTTTTTACAAAGGAGGTGCTGCCGAAATTTTTAAGAACGAAAACTAAACTTAAAGATTTTAATTTTTTTACTTGAAAATTTCCAAATGTTTAAAACTATGTTTTTTTTTCCTTTGATCCAGTTTTGGATAGTTTAGATTTCTGGGTTTCGGCTTACTTGAGTTGCGTACGCCTGTAGACGTTACATAGTTTAAGTGCCGGTTACGGGCCAAATTTTGGGTCGTGACAGCATGATCTTTGTATATCGCAACACTTGTCTCGAAATTGTATGCAGGAAATTCCAGGTAAAGATCCGAAACTGTTAAAAGTGCTGATAAAAATACGCCAAGTCCAAGACTTATGATCTGGCAGTGAATAAGAAAGTGTAAAAATATTCCAGATATAAAATAAGTCCCCAAGGATCAGCACTAACCCAGCCTGGAAGTTTCATGCAATGTTGCCACCAAACGGCCGCGGATCCACGGCCGTAGGGCCCTATTGGCGGCGGATCCACGGCCACGTCAGCAAGTCGTCAGCAGTTCATCATTGCAGGCTTCTCCATCCAAGATCAAAACATATTCAAGCCACTTTAAATTCCAGAGATCTCCAGAAGCTTCTGTCCGAACAGCCAAGCTTCTTGTACAAGCTAAACACCTCCAAGCTTCTCAAATAAGCTAGCTAAACCTAGAAAGTTCTTCCTAACAACCAAGCTTATCAAGGAAGCTAGCTAACTAACTAACTCTAGAAGCTTCTACTTAACTACCAAGCTTGCAAGAGAAGCTAAACTAAACCTAGCTTCTAAAGGAAGCTAATCCTAATCAAGCTTCTAGGGGAAACTAAAGGAGCGGGCTATAAAAGGGGACCCAAGGCTTCTTCTCAAAGGTTGTTCAACAATTCACCCACAAGTTGAGTGACACAACTTGTGCATCCAAACCCTAATCCAATCCCAAAAAGCCAAATTCAAGATCTCCGAGTACAAATCAAGCAAGAAACCATCAACCTTTTAGAAGCGACGTCGATCTTCAACCGAGCAAGTGATCCAAAACGATCCGCGACTCACGGAGACGATGCGAAGCTAATTTGACGATCGAGTTCTTTCCTCAAATTCTTGTAGTTCTTGAGCGAATTGTAACGGTATTGTTGAATAATAAAAGGTGAAATTTCTTTATCTTGCTTATCTTTATATTTGAGCATTATGATTAGTTCTCAATTCTTGATTGTGTTCTTTGTCATAATGTTTGAGTAAAAACTCCGCTCGTGGAGGAATCGAGAGAATAGATAGATGACGATGATTACAACCTTGAAACGATTCTTAATTCTTATGAGTTTTGTAAACTCCAGTAAGTTGAATCATCGACAATCTAGTTTCGAGCGAGATGCTTTCTTGAATGTTTTCGCTTTTAATTAGAGATCAACGGTCGATAATTCAATTTACTAGAGGCAGCATTTGAATGATAATCAACGAAAGGACAAAGGATGAGATGAAGAAACCCTAGTTCCTTCAATAAATCCTTAAACCTCGTTGATCGTCATCGATCTAGCAACAAATCATCAATGGATAAGAAAACGTAATCACAAGTTTTCATCATCTCTATAGATTCAATCGATTCCTACGAGTCTCATTACAAATCTTGATTACTCATTCAAATTGGATATCATCAATTCTTGATTCTTGATTTTTAGTATTCTTGATATTAGATCTAGATTTTGATAATTCTTGAAATTCACTTTTATAAATCTTGAATCGAATTCTCTTTTCTTTTCTCTTTAATTTTCAATTCATCTAAATCAATTACGATCAAATCACACTTTCTCAGTGGACGATCCGTATTCATTAACGCGCTACGTCGACACCGTTATTGATTGCGGTTAACAAATTTCTTTGATTGTGATCTTTACACATTTTCAAAACACGACACACAAAGAATCGTTCAATCAGTATTCAAGCTATGTTTGTTGGCCAAAGTCAAGGCATAGTGATTGGTGGTTGTTGGATATTCATATGAAGCATAGATAGATGCGTTGGTTTAGGACAGTCGTGCTGCTTTGTTGGCCAATGTCAAGGGTAGGTACGGGTGGGTTCAAATTAACCTGGAGAATGACGGGAAGAACTTGACATGTGACTTATGATTTGTTGGCTAAAGTCAAGGTCATAAGAGCTGTTAGTAATATGTATGCCCTAGAGGCCATTACTGTACACACGATGTATATTGTAGTGGATGCTTGGACATATATAGGGAGAACTTTCTTGCTCGACATGATAGTAAGCTATCTGGTTACTCTTTATCTTAACATGTACACTGATTGTCTCTATGTTACATGTTGATAAAGCCCTTAGGATGAGTACTTGACTACCAGGACTATGATGCAGATCATACTAGTGGGGACAGTGTAGTCGCCAAGTACATCCTTCAAATGTTCCAAGTCGTGGGAATGCCGAGACAGGGCATCGATACTCCAGAGTAGACTAGCGTATACGCTTCTTGACCCATATGATGGGCGATGGATGATCCCATATCCATTGGTGTTTGACATCAGAGAAGGTATACGGGTGCTCAGTGGAGACTGGGTACACTGGACGGACTCGCCGAGAACTCCCAGATGGTATTATACCTCACGTCATATGGCAGTTCTCTGGTGACACTGGTACATGTTAGTCTGTAGACCCGAGATCGTCATAGAGTCTTGTGTGATTCCCACTGTGCTTTGATTTCCATCATACCATGTCCAAGAGGGTGTGCAAAAGGGTGGCTTTTGGGTACAGTCCCGAATCACAAGGCAATGAGCGATAGGAGGGATTTCGTCTCTCCCGGTATAGGGAGTTGATGTTGCACTGTGTTCGATTGGCTATAACTGGAATCCCTGGCCAGGGTTGCTGAGATTTACTGGTAAGTGTTATCAGTAGTTTCTCGAACTGTTATAGACCTCATATCGACACGACTTATCAAGCTACTGGGGTCTGACGTTTACCACCCCTAGGCGAGATATGCAACATATCAGATGAAGAGACCGGACTGTACGGGAGTGTTACTGGTTGGATTCACGGGAGAATGTACAGGCTTGCTTGTTGATCTTCTGATTGCTCAATACCTGGGTGGCTGTTACGTTTAGCTGACCGCTTGCAGCTTGTGGGTGTTTAATATGATCATCACCTACTGCCGGCGTATTGATGATTCTTTAGAGTCCTACACAGAGGTTGAAATTTGCAATGAGATTGCATAACTTCTATGAAATAGTTGGATCCCGATACCCACTGCGAGTAAGATTTACTCCTGGGAGAGTTTTACACATTACAATTAGCCGATCAAGTAGGTGTCTAGAAAGGTGTCAACGGGGTTACGCCCTTGGAAAACGAGGTTTATTTTAATTAGGTCCGTGCGAAGCGCGGGGAACCTCCCTCAAAATACCGGCACTGGCCTGGCTGAAAGATTGGCGAACTTGTAGGGTGTAATTAATCCCGGCTAGTCTTTCCTTTTAGGGTTTGAAGGAAGATTTGACTAAAACAGTGGGAAACATCCTGATTAGATATTTTAATAACCAATCTAATCTTGCTAGAGCATACGCTGAGTGTTTTCTTCTATCTCTCTCCTGGTAGCGACCATGTCACGCCTTAATCAAGATAAATAATACGGATGTATTGACCGAACCCGCTTATTATACTGCGCTAGGGAACGTTGGTCCCACTCCAACTTATAATTGTTATAAGACAGAGCAGGAAATAGGGGATTACCAGAATTCCCGTGCCGCCCAAACGAAGAAAGTACATGTTGATGCATCTTCTTCGGGTATGTTCATTACCGAGAACTGTTTCTCAGTATCCTTTACGTCCTGGGTATGAGATACCGGATCAGGATCCCGCAAATATAATCTGTTCACGGGCTACAGAAAGGTAGAGAACTGAGAACGGGTGATAAGTTTCCAGAGTTAGAAATGATGTAAGTGTTTCAGCCAAGACTGTTGGCAGTTATCACCTTGTATTACCAGAATACATTGATTCTGAACGAATATTATTAGATACCGAACCTGATATACAACATCATATCAGTCTCTTTATTAGTAAAGAAGGATATAATTTTGTATTGTTGGATAATGTTTTGAACATTTCCTATATCAAGAGTTGATCGGTTCAGGCACGTTATCTAAAAGCATAGACGTTCAAAATCAACCCACAGTTCTTAACGTACAGAACACACACAAGAGGAAGAGTTCAGAAATGAACGAATCCTTTTTGAGGCATTGTAGACTAAGTCATATCAATGCGACCCGACTAGCTGAAGTTACATAAAGATGCATATTTAAATTAGTTTGGATTTACATCTCGTAAAACTTTCCAGTCATGTCACAAAGATAAGATGACCACAGCTCCGTTTATTGGAAACAGAGAAAGAGTTAATGAACTCTTGGGATTGATACAGGCTGATGTATGAAGGTCCCCTATCTACACATGCCAAGACCGGTTCTTTGTACTTCATTACATTCACTGATTATCTCTCAAGATTCGGACATATGTTTCTGTTGAAACACAAGTATGGAACTTTTGAGAAATTCAATGAATATAAGTTAGAAGTAGATAACCAAAAACGGGTATAAGTATTATGTCCTTTGATGAGATCAAGGAGGAGAATACTTGAGCACGGAATTTCTGGACTGTTCTAAAGGAGAATGAGATTTTCTCTCAGCATTACTCCTCCGAATACACCACAGCACGTCGGTGTATCGGGGCGGAGCAATCGCACCCTATGTGATATGGTGTGCTCTATGATGAGTACTACTGAGTTGCCTATTTTCTTTTGGGGTTATGCACTTGAGTAGTTGCATACCTATTGAATAAGGTTCTAACCAAATCAGCTGCCTATCACTCCATATGTGATATGGTGTGGGAAGAGCCCATCTCTTAAGGATGGGGTTGTCCGGCCTATGTCTAAAAGCAAAATCCGGACAAGCTCGAGGCAAGGCCAGTTCTGTGGAAGTTTGTTGGATATCCCAAGCATTTGCAAGGGAATATCTTCTACCACACCGAGGAACAAAAGATGTTTTATTTCTCGGCATACCATTTTTTGAGAAAAAGGGAATTTCTTGTGAAGAAATTAGTGGTCATAAGGTAGAACTGGAAGTAGTTCCAGCTAAAATAAACTGCAGCTGATGATTTGGTAAACCTGGAGGATTCAATAGTTTCCAACGAACCTCAGCCTCTCCGCCGATCTGGTAGGGTTCCTCATCCACCTGAGAGATACTTCGGTTTCTCTATGACAGTGGGAGCGAGGATTACATCATGAAATGATGACCCAACTAGTTTCGAGCAGGCCATCAGGAGTGGGACTCTGTAAGAATGGCTGGATGCTTAGCGATCTGAGATGGAATCCTTATACACCAACAAAGTATGGACTTTGGTTGCTTTATCTGAAGGGTTAAATGCCCATCAGGAGCAAGTATATCTTGAGAAGATTACTTGGTGTACATGGAAAAGTTGAGACTTTCAAAGCTATGCTTAAGTCCATCCAGATCCTACTTGCCACGGCTACATACCATGACTATGATATCTGGCGGTTGGGTGTCATGACCGCTTTTCTAAATTTTGATTTGGAAGAGAGCGTCTATAAGTACACAGCCAGAGGGCTTCGTAGACAATGGGAGCAGCGGAAACGTGAGCATGATGTTTTATGGGATAAATTAGGCATCGCGGAGTTAGAACGTCTGTTTTGATATAGTAGTCAAAGAGTTTGACTTCATCAAAATGGCAGATGAACCTTATATATACAAAAAGGTAGTAGAGAGTATGGTGGTGATCCTCGTAGAGTACATGGATGACATACTCTTAATAGGGAAGGAGTTTCCTATGCTACGCTCGGTCAATCTCCTCTTATCACAAAGATTCTCCATATAGGATCAAGGTGATACCTCCTAAATCCTGGGTTATGGATCGATGGGATAGATCTAATTGGATGTTAGGATTCTCACTAGTTGTAGTGAGATGGTATCAATCGATCTTGAGGAGAATCACTGGAAAGGTTCCAGGGTGATAAGGACGACTGAATGTCAGTCGTAGGCATTGTCTTTACCCTCAGTAGAGGGACGGTATGTTGGAAGAGTTTCAAGCTAGATACCGTGACTTACTAGACGATTAAAGGCAAGATACATCGTTACCAAGGATGCTACCAAAGATGCAGTCTGGATATATATGAGTTCATGAGATGAATTTCGTTCCTACCATTGTGTGACAATGGAGTTGTGGCTTATGCCTAGGAACCCCCGTCCCATCAGAGTTCCAGACATATTCTTAGGCAGTATCACCTGATCATGGAGATGGTTGATCTCCAGGGAGATCAAGATTAGGAGAGTAGACACAGAGGGCAACAGCGCGGATCCACTCACAAAGGCCTATTTCCCAGTAGAGACTTTTATGGGATGGTTGAGTATGAGATACTTCAACCACAGCCGATTGTTGGGTATACGATACCACAACAGATGGCCCTAGTGCAAGTGGGAGATTGTTAGTAATATGTATGCCCTAGAGGCCATTACTGTACACACGTTGTATATTGTAGTGGATGCTTGGACATATAAAGGGAGGACTTTCTTGCTCGACATGATAATATGCTATCTGGTTACTCTTTATCTTAACATGTACACTGATTTTCTCTATGTTACATGTTGATAAAGCCCTTAGGATGAGTACTTGACTACCAGGACTATGTTAGTTATATGTATGCCCTAGAGGCCATTACTGTACATAGGATGTATATTGTAGTGGATGCTGGGACATATATAGGGAGGACTTTCTTGCTCGACATGATAGTATGCTATCTGGTTACTCTTTACCTTAAC
This sequence comes from Agapanthus africanus, assembly GCA_030015575.1. Classification (NCBI taxonomy): domain Eukaryota; kingdom Viridiplantae; phylum Streptophyta; class Magnoliopsida; order Asparagales; family Amaryllidaceae; genus Agapanthus; species Agapanthus africanus. The sequence goes on from JASDDO010000012.1 coordinate 152,082,390, forward strand.
GTGTATACTGATTGTCTCTCTGTTACATGTTGGTAAAACCCTTAGGATGTGTAGTTGACTACCTGGACTATGATGCGGATCATACTAGTGGGGACATGGTAGTCCATAAGTACATCCTTCAAGGTCTCTAGTCGTGGGTGTATCGAGACGGGGCATCGATACACCAGAGTAGACTAGCGTATACCTTCTCGACCCATACAGATGGGCGATGGATGATCCCATATCCATTGGTGTTTGACATCAGAGATGATATACGGGTGCTCAGTGGAGACTGGGTACACTGGACAGACTCGCCGAGAACTCCCAGATGGTATTATACCTCACGTCAGATGGCAGTTCTCTGGTGACAATGGTACAGGTTAGTCTGTAGACCCGAGATCGTCATAGAGTCTTGTGTGATTCCCACTGTGCTTTGATTTCCACCTTACCACGTCCAAGAGGGCGTGCAAAACGGTGTCTTTTGGGTACAGTCCCGAATCACATGGGGGCAATGAGCGATAGGAGGGGATTCGTCTCTCCCGGTATAGGGAGTTGATGTTGCGCTGTGTTCGATTGGCTATAACCGGAAATCCCTGGCCAGGGTTGCTGAGATTTACTGGTAAGTGTTACCTGTAGTATCTCAAACTGTTATAGCCGCATATCGACACGACTTATCGAGCTATTGGGGTCTGACGTTTACCACCCCTAGGCGAGATATGTGTTAGTTATGTATATGCCCTAGAGGCCATTGTTGTACATATGATGTATATTATAATGGATGCTTGGTTATATATAGAGAAGACTTTCTTGCTCGTCATGATAGTATGCTATTTGGTTTCACTTTATCTTAACATGTTGACTTGTATTGGTTTACTGTTTTACTCTCACATGTTGATAAAGCCCTTAGGACTTGTACTCGACTACTGGGACTATGATGAGATCATACTAGTGGGGCCGCGGTAGTCGATAAGTACATCCTATAACAGTTCCTAGTCGAGGGTATATCGAGACAGGGCATCGATACACCAGAGTAGACTAGCGTATACGCATCTTGACCCATATGATGGGCGATGGATGATCCCATATCCATCGGTGTTAGACATCAGAGATGGTGTACGGGTGCTCAGTGGAGACTGGGTACACTGAACGGACTCGCCGAGAACTCCCAGATGGTGATATACCACACGTCAGATGGCAGTTCTCCGGTGACACAGGTACAGGGTAGTCTGAAGACCCGAGATCGTCATAGAGTCTTGTGTGATTCCCACTGTGCTTTGATTTCCACCTTACCACGTCCAAGAGGGCGTGCAAAACGGTGGCTTTTGGGTACAGTCCCGAATCACATGGAGGCAATGAGCGATAGGAGGGGATTCGTCTCTCCCGGTATAGGGAGTTGATGTTGTGCTGTGTTCGATTGGCTATAACTGGAAGTCCCTGGCCAGGGCTGATATAGAGATTTACTGGTAAGTGTTACTAGTAGTTTCTCGACCCGTTATGAGCCATACATCGACACGACTTATCGGTTACTGGGGTCTGACGTATACCACCCCTAGACTTGATATGCGACATATCAGACGAACAGACCGGACTGTACGGGAGTGTTACTGATCGGATTCACAGGAGAACGCACAGGCTAGCTTGTTGATCTTCTGATCGCTCAATACCTGGGTGGCTGTTACGTTTAGCTGACCGCTTGCAGCTTGTGGGTGTTTGATATGATCATCACCTGCTACCGGCGTATTGACGATTCTTTAGAGTCCTACACAGAGGTTTCTAGGCTCAGGCGAAACAGAGTAGTGACACATATGTGATATGCGCAGGAGCGAGAATAATGCGATATGGGATACCGTATTATATTCTCGCGATATATGGAATGAACCGGGTCATCGGATCAAGTGTTGATTCGATGAATCGGTACATGATATATTAGTCGGTAATATTCGATATAGCCGGATCGTCGGATCAAGTGTTGATTCGATGATTTAATATATAATAATATATATGATATATTATTATATTAACTAATATAGGCTTACTTTATTATTTCATTTTCTCAGTGGATGATACATTGATATATATGCGATATATGTTAATTGTATTATTTTCTTTTGTTGCAAATATATAATATATATGTGATATATATTATTGTGACATGATATGATTAATTGTTAAACATGTTTAAGGATGATTAATTGAGGTTAGGGTTTGATTTGGTTTAGTTGCTTCAAGTTGCTTCTAGAAGCATTTTCTTTTGTCATTATGAAGATATTTTGTGATGACACTTTCCTTTAACCCAACCAAACCCTAACTCTAGTTAACTCTCTACTTATTCTTATCCTATCATCCTTGACCATGGTTGACAATTAATCATATAATTCATTCTATTCATCACAAAAGGTTTTAAGCTAATGATTATATTTTCCATTATCATCTTCTTCCTTCTTTAAGAAAAGCTCTCTTGAAAATCCTTAAGTGATGAAAGATTATGAGAAAATGATATAAAAGGATAGCTAAATTACTACTCTCTCATCCTCATCTCATCTAGCCCTTGGGATTAGGGTGTTCTTCTCTTTAGAGTGAGATAGCTTGAGTTCTTCGAAACCTCGACGTAGATCATCGGAGATTTGGATTACGACGAGCTAGAATGGATCGTTCGAGTCGTGAAGCCTCTCATGAGTCCGGGAGATCGTGGATCGCGGCAAAGGGACTTCTACTCGGAGCTTGTGAAGTGAAGGAGCGGACTACAAAGGTTGTAATCCCTCACACTTAGATAAAAGTTATCTTAATGCATGTTAAACCCTAATTATCTAGCAAAGATCCCGGCTTTGGGTTGTTCGGCACGTCTAAAATTTAATCCGGGCATGTTTGATGCCTTTTGAACCTTCACAAGAGTGCCTAGGAACCCTACAGTGGTATCAGAGCCTAGCTAGAGCATTAGGCGATGTGTTTACGAAGTTAAAACTCCGATCGAACCCGAAACGACGAAACTTGACCCCTCTCTGGAAATTTTTAAAATTTGGGTTTTTTCTGAATTAAAAATATGTAAAAAAATCAGCAGGGAATTGTAAGAATTACCATAAAACCCGAGCCCCTAATTCCACCAAACGGCGGCGGAAGCGCGGCACAAGCATGGCTTGTGCGGCGCTTCCGCGGCGGAACAGTAACATCAGGACACGTGGCTTCATGGTAATGTCCGTAGGTACTTGCTGAGGCTTCTGGATATTTTTGTTCTGTTCCAGGTGTTTAAAATTCTGGGGTTTGTTTTGTAATAGTAGACTCGATCGGAATATTTAAGTTCGTATTTCTTTCCGGATATTTAGAAACTGTTAAACTGGTTGAACGGATATCATTAACCCACTTTATTCCTGCACGGCAAACTTTCAAGCGTTGAATTTTTATTGGGTTTAAATCTTTCGGAAAATTGTACAAGTTAAGCGGTGGACCCTCTAGAAGACAACAAACCTTAACTCGATTATGTGACCGTCTTGAACTGCCTTTTGAACCTTCGGGTTTGGGGCAGTACGGCGTGCCACATGTGAGGCGTTGGCTTGACCCTTCTACGGCTGGATCACCGGTACTGTGACATATTCTGGGATTATTTGAACTCCGCTCAAGAGTTGAGCACTTCGGGAAATTTTGGGTGTTTGATTATCTGTTCAAATAGTTTAATACCGTATATTTATCTGGAATGTGATACAATATGTGGAATTCATAGAGTTAGGCATGAAATACGAAGTATGTGATATTTCGGATTTACGATGTCTAAAGTGATTGTGGATTCCAAATATTGTAGTTTTACACTTTCTTTTCTGTGACCGTAAGCGTAGTATGTGGTGTATCGCCGGCTTCGTTGCTATACATCAACGACAATCGGGATACGCATACTTGCTTACGTTGATGATATGAGATATTATGTGTTGCTGTGATATGTTATATTGGATCGTCGCGATCAGAATAGCCGGGGGTTTTATGTGAGATGAGGGTTTTTATTTTCATTCATGTAAAATTCATTTGTAATGTAATATTCTTTTATTTGGGGCACTTCCAGGATGCGGTTGCTGTCACCAGTGTATATTATTTACTTTTCCGCATTAGGTAGACCCAAGGAGGGGAGCACAAGTAACCGGGTTCTAGGGTCCAGTGGGAGGCCATCTCGAGGAGTCGAGACCGGGTCTCCTAACCCTAGAATTGGCAGTGTTACTTGCCGCTCTCGTAGGGGTCTTGGGATGTGGGTTTGGCTATTCGTCGCGACCGTGGAATCCGTGTTTTATACAGGCTCGTATTGAAAACACGGACGTCCTAGTATATCCAATATTTCATATATGTTCTTCTGCTGCAATGTTCTGTGATGAGATCATATTACTGCCTGAGACGAATGCTTATACTATATATATATGCTGATATATAAATATTACTGCTTTCGTTTCTTCTGTGATGCTTAGGAAGCATAAGCTGATGGGTTTTTTTATTAATGAGATTAATAAAAGAAAAGAAACCTAAAGATGTTGTAGAATCAAAACTTTATAAAAAGGGTAGCTACAGTTTTGCTTTGCACAGTGATATATATGATATATCCTGCACCTTATTCGATGAGGAAAGGACCGAGATCCCTTCACCGGGAGTGACTCCTTTAGCGAAACTGGCAGATGCTACAAAACGCGGTTTGTCTTTTGATTGCTTTAAGTGTTTTGCTTTGCCCAGCGGTATATATGATATATCCTGCACCTTATTCGATGAGGAAAGGGCCGACGATCCCTTCACCGGGAGTGACCCCTTTAGCGAAACTAAGAAAAGCCTCAAAACACTCCTTTTCAAAATTATTCGATTCTACGACGATATCAAGTTCATTACGCTCAGGGTTTTCTGAAAAACCTGCGTAGCCCTCCGTCATTTCAGATAAAGACTAGCTAGTATTCGTGCTACGTTTGTTGACCTCCGTCAAGGCGTAGTGTGCGGTAGCTGATTAGTATTTACCTGCTTATGCATATGATGCAGATTGGATTAGGGTAGTCGTACGGCCTTGTTGACCTCCGTCAAGGGTCGTGCGGGTGGGTTTAATTCAATCAAGAAATGACAGGTTGAACTTGACTAGTAGCCTATGGTTTGTTGACCTCCGTCAAGGTCATAGGACACTAGGGGCAAAAATATTATCGGGAATTTCAAGTGTTGAAATTTGCAATGAGATTGCATACCTCCTATGAGATAGTTGGATCCTGATACCCACTGCGAGTAAGAGTTACTCCTGGGAGAGTTTTACACAGGACAATTAGTCATTCAAGTAGGTGTCTAGAAAAGTGTTAACGAGGTTACGCCTCTGGGAAAACGAGGTTTACTAATTAGGTCCGTGCGAAAGCACGGGGAACCTCCCTCAAAGTACCGACACTGATCTGGCTGAAAGATTGACGAAATTGTAGGGTGTAATTAATCCCGGCTAATCTTACCTTTTTGGGTTTTAAAGGTAGATTTGATAAAAACAGTGGGAGACATCCTGATTAGATAAGATAATAACCAATCTAATCTTGCAAGAGCATACGCTAAAGTGTTTTCTTCTCTCTCTCTCCAGGTAGCGACCATTTCAGGCCATAATCAAGATAATAATATGGATGTATTGACTGAACCTGATTATTGTACTGAGCAAGGGAACGTCAGACCCGTTCTTTCTTATAAGAGTTATAAGACTGAACAGGAAACAGGAGAATATCTGGATTCTCACGCCGCCCAAAAGAACATGCATGTTGATGCATCTTCTTCAGGTGTGTTTGTTATTGAGAACTGTTTCTCAGTTCACCCTACGTCCTGGGTATTAGATACCGGATCAGGATCCCACATATGTAAACAGTTACATGGGCTACGTAAAGGTAGAGAACTGGGAAAAGATGATCATTCCGTTCAAGTAGGGAACGGTGCAAGTATTGTAGCCAAAGCAGTTGGCGAATATCACCTTGTATTGCCAAGTCGTAATACACTGATTCTAAATGAATGCTATTATATACCGAACATGATGTGCAACATTATATCAGTTTCTTTATTGAGTAAAGAGGGATATAATTTTGTAGTACAGGATAATGTTATGAACATATTCCTAGATCAAAAGTTGATTGCATCAGGCTCGTTACATAATGGCATATTCATTCTAAATCAGAATACAGTTCTGAATATACAAAACAAACACAAGAGGAAAAGTTCAGATGTGAACGAATCCTACTTGTGGCATTGTAGACTTGGTCATATCAATGCGACACGACTGGCTAAGTTACATAGAGATGGTTATTTGAATCCGTTCGAATTATCATCTTATGATACTTGCCATTCATGTCTCAAAGGAAAAATGACCAAAGCTCCGTTTAGTGGACACGGAGAAAGAGTTACCGAACTCTTAGGACTGGTACATAGTGATGTATGCGGTCCCATGTCTACGCATGCCAGGAACGGTTCTTCCTACTTCATTACATTCACTGACGATCTCTCAAGATTCGGATATGTATTCCTGATGAAACACAAATCTGAAGCTTTTGAGAAATTCAGAGAATATAAGCACGAAGTAGAGAACCAAACGGGCAAAAGTATTAAGATTCTTCGATCTGATCGAGGAGGTGAATACTTAAGTGGTGAGTTCCTAGATTATCTAAAAGAGAATGGGATTCTCTCTCAGCTTACTCCTCCTTATACACCACAGCACAACGGTGTATCCGAGCGGAGGAATCGCACCCTATTAGATATGGTGCGCTCTATGATGAGCGAGGCTGAGTTACCTATTTCCTTCTGGGGGTATGCACTTGAGACAGCAGCATACATACTGAATAAAGTTCCTACCAAATCTGTGCCTACCACCCCATATGAGATATGGGAAGGGAAGAGACCATATCTTAATTTTGTTAAGATATGGGGTTGCCCGGCATATGTCAAAAGACGGAACCCGGACAAACTCGAGGCAAGATCTGTTTTATGTAAGTTTATTGGATATCCCAAGCATTCGCGAGGGTATATTTTCTACCACAGTGAGGAACAAAGAGTGTTTGTTGCTCAACACGCCACCTTTTTAGAAAAGGAATTTCTTGCAAAAGAGATTAGTGGCTCTGAGGTAGAACTGGAAGAAGTTCCAGCAGGACAAACTACAACAGATGATTTAGTGGAACCAGAGGATTCAGTAGTACCCGACGAACCCCAGCCTCTCCGCAGATCTAGTAGGGTTTCTCATCCACCTGAGAGATACTACGGTTTTCTCATTGATGGTGGAAGCGAGGATTGCATCATGGATGATGATGAACCGACTAGTTTCGAGCAGGCCATCACGAGTAGTGACTCTGTGAAATGGCTGGATGCAATGCGATCTGAGATGGAATCCATGTACACCAATAAAGTATGGATTTTAGAAAATGCTCCTGAAGGGGTAAAACCCATTGGGAGCAAGTGGATTTTTAAAAAGAAATTTGGTGTAGATGGAAAAGTTGAGACTTTCAAAGCTAGACTTGTAGCAAAGGGTTTTCGTCAACGACCAGGTGTGGATTATGACGAAACCTTTTCTCCAGTGGCTATGCTTAAGTCCATCCGGATCTTACTTGCCATTGCTGCATATCATGACTACGAAATCTGGCAAATGGATGTTAAGACCGCCTTTCTAAACGGTGATTTAGAAGAGTGCGTGTACATGACTCAGCCAGAGGGCTTCGTAGATAGTGGGAGCAGCGGAAAGGTGTGCAAGCTGCTTAAATCCATTTATGGGTTAAAGCAAGCATCGCGGAGTTGGAACATCTGTTTTGATGTTGTAGTCAAAGAGTTTGACTTCATCAAAAATATAGATGAACCTTGTATCTATAAGAAGGTGGCAGAGGGTAAGGTAGTCTTCCTCGTATTGTACGTGGATGACATACTCTTGATAGGAAATGATATTCCTATGCTGCAATCAGTCAAGCTCTTCTTATCACAGAGATTCTCAATGAAAGATCTAGGTGATGCCTCCTGCATATTGGGAATCATGATCTATAGAGATAGATCTAAACGGATACTGGGATTGTCCCAATCCAGGTACATTGACACCATACTAAAGAGGTTTAGTATGGAAGAATCCAAACGTGGGAATCAGCCCACGATATCTGGACTCACTCTCTCCAAAGAGATGTCTCCCAAGACTGATTTGGAGAGAGCTCGCATGCAAGGGATACCCTATGCTTCGGCAGTAGGTTCTATCATGTATGCGATGCTATGTACCAGACCCGATGTAGCATACTCCCTAAGTGTAGTGAGTCGGTATCAAGCAGATCCTGGAGAGAGTCATTGGACAGCAGTGAAGAACATTCTCAAGTACTTACGAAGGACTAAGGAGATGTTCTTGGTGTATGGTAACGGAGAACTCCAGGTGGAGTCCTTTACCGATTCCAGCTTCCAAAGTGATAAGGACGACTCTAAGTCGCATTCGGGTTTTGTCTTTACCCTCAATGGAGGGGCGGTATGTTGGAAGAGTTCCAAACAGGATACCGTTGCAGACTCAACGATGGAGGCTGAATACATCGCTGCCAACGATGCTGCCAAAGAGGCTGTCTGGATCAAGAAGTTCATTAGTGAACTTGGTGTGGTTCCATCCATTGAGCATCCAATACCTCTGTATTGCGATAACAATGGAGCTGTGGCTTTGGCCAAGGAACCCAGGTCCCATCAGAAGTCCAGACATATTCTGAGGCGGTATCACCTGATCAGGGAGATAGTTGATCGCCGGGAGATCGAGGTCAGGAGAGTAGATACGAAGGACAACACTGCGGATCCATTCACGAAGGCTATTCCCCAGATACAGTTTGAGAGATTATTCGGGATGCTAGGTATGAGATACTACAGCAGCTGGCCTTAGTGCAAGTGGGAGATTGTTAGTTATGTATATGCCCTAGAGGCCATTGTTGTACATATGATGTATATTATAATGGATGCTTGGTTATATATAGAGAAGACTTTCTTGCTCGTCATGATAGTATGCTATTTGGTTTCACTTTATCTTAACATGTTGACTTGTATTGGTTTACTGTTTTACTCTCACATGTTGATAAAGCCCTTAGGACTTGTACTCGACTACTGGGACTATGATGAGATCATACTAGTGGGGCCGCGGTAGTCGATAAGTACATCCTATAACAGTTCCTAGTCGAGGGTATATCGAGACAGGGCATCGATACACCAGAGTAGACTAGCGTATACGCATCTTGACCCATATGATGGGCGATGGATGATCCCATATCCATCGGTGTTAGACATCAGAGATGGTGTACGGGTGCTCAGTGGAGACTGGGTACACTGAACGGACTCGCCGAGAACTCCCAGATGGTGATATACCACACGTCAGATGGCAGTTCTCCGGTGACACAGGTACAGGGTAGTCTGAAGACCCGAGATCGTCATAGAGTCTTGTGTGATTCCCACTGTGCTTTGATTTCCACCTTACCACGTCCAAGAGGGCGTGCAAAACGGTGGCTTTTGGGTACAGTCCCGAATCACATGGAGGCAATGAGCGATAGGAGGGGATTCGTCTCTCCCGGTATAGGGAGTTGATGTTGTGCTGTGTTCGATTGGCTATAACTGGAAGTCCCTGGCCAGGGCTGATATAGAGATTTACTGGTAAGTGTTACTAGTAGTTTCTCGACCCGTTATGAGCCATACATCGACACGACTTATCGGTTACTGGGGTCTGACGTATACCACCCCTAGACTTGATATGCGACATATCAGACGAACAGACCGGACTGTACGGGAGTGTTACTGATCGGATTCACAGGAGAACGCACAGGCTAGCTTGTTGATCTTCTGATCGCTCAATACCTGGGTGGCTGTTACGTTTAGCTGACCGCTTGCAGCTTGTGGGTGTTTGATATGATCATCACCTGCTACCGGCGTATTGACGATTCTTTAGAGTCCTACACAGAGGTTTCTAGGCTCAGGCGAAACAGAGTAGTGACACATATGTGATATGCGCAGGAGCGAGAATAATGCGATATGGGATACCGTATTATATTCTCGCGATATATGGAATGAACCGGGTCATCGGATCAAGTGTTGATTCGATGAATCGGTACATGATATATTAGTCGGTAATATTCGATATAGCCGGATCGTCGGATCAAGTGTTGATTCGATGATTTAATATATAATAATATATATGATATATTATTATATTAACTAATATAGGCTTACTTTATTATTTCATTTTCTCAGTGGATGATACATTGATATATATGCGATATATGTTAATTGTATTATTTTCTTTTGTTGCAAATATATAATATATATGTGATATATATTATTGTGACATGATATGATTAATTGTTAAACATGTTTAAGGATGATTAATTGAGGTTAGGGTTTGATTTGGTTTAGTTGCTTCAAGTTGCTTCTAGAAGCATTTTCTTTTGTCATTATGAAGATATTTTGTGATGACACTTTCCTTTAACCCAACCAAACCCTAACTCTAGTTAACTCTCTACTTATTCTTATCCTATCATCCTTGACCATGGTTGACAATTAATCATATAATTCATTCTATTCATCACAAAAGGTTTTAAGCTAATGATTATATTTTCCATTATCATCTTCTTCCTTCTTTAAGAAAAGCTCTCTTGAAAATCCTTAAGTGATGAAAGATTATGAGAAAATGATATAAAAGGATAGCTAAATTACTACTCTCTCATCCTCATCTCATCTAGCCCTTGGGATTAGGGTGTTCTTCTCTTTAGAGTGAGATAGCTTGAGTTCTTCGAAACCTCGACGTAGATCATCGGAGATTTGGATTACGACGAGCTAGAATGGATCGTTCGAGTCGTGAAGCCTCTCATGAGTCCGGGAGATCGTGGATCGCGGCAAAGGGACTTCTACTCGGAGCTTGTGAAGTGAAGGAGCGGACTACAAAGGTTGTAATCCCTCACACTTAGATAAAAGTTATCTTAATGCATGTTAAACCCTAATTATCTAGCAAAGATCCCGGCTTTGGGTTGTTCGGCACGTCTAAAATTTAATCCGGGCATGTTTGATGCCTTTTGAACCTTCACAAGAGTGCCTAGGAACCCTACAATATGCGACCTATCAGACGAACAGACCGGACTGTACGGTAAGTGTTACTGGTTGGATTCACAGGAGTGTGAGCGGTCTTGCTCGTCGATCTTCTGATCGCTCAATACCCGGGTGGCCGTTACGTTTAGCAGACCGCTTGCGGCTTGTGGGTGTTTGATATGATCATCATCTGCTGCCGGCGTATTGACGAGTCTTTAGAGTCCTACACAGAGGTTCCCTGGCTCAAGCGAAACGAAATAGGAGCGCATATGAGATATGTGCGGGACCGAGAATAATACCAGTATGTGATACTGTATTTGATTCTCGCGATTTGTAACATTGATCGGTTATATGCGATATAGCCGGGTTATCGGATCAAGTGTTGATTCGATAAGTTGTTACTATAGATATTAGTCGGTTATATGCGATATGACCGGATCGTTAAATCAAGTGTTGATTTAATGATTTAATGTATAATTATATATATGATATATTAATTTACATTAACTAGTATTGGTTCACTTTAAATGGATTTTCTCACTTGATGTGCACATTGTATATGTGATATAGTTTTGTGCACTTGTATGTATCATGTTTGATGATACATGTTTACTTGAGTTTGTGTAAAGATTGAACCATGGTTATTTAAATGGTTAGGGTTTTGATTTTCATATCTATTTATTTATTTATTTATTATGGAAATGATAAAGAGAAAAATGGTGGCTTTCTTTGTTTGTTCATGAAGCTTCATGAAGCTTTGACTAAGTGACCATTTTGTCTCATGCTTAACCCTAACCATTCCTCTTAACCACAGTCCTCTCTCTACACTTAACCATGGTTATAGTTATGATAAGAATAATCTATTTTCTATTTTTCTCATTATTCTTATGATAATTATCTTCTTCTTCTTCATCATCTTCAAGATGAAGAAGCTTGCCTCCAGCAATGGCAACTAGTGAAAAAGAGTGAGAAATCCAATTCTAATGTGAACCCACCTCCTATTTATTCATCCTCTACCTCTTGCCAAGTAGTATAGGGTGTTTTCTTCACAAGTTTCATGACTTGGTGAAGTGGGAGCTTGATCTTGTGATGCCTCGACGTAGATCATCTTCGGCATCGTAGTCGACGACCTAGCCCGCCCATTTCTCCGATGAAGCCGACGCTAGAGTCCAAGATCCGATTTGTACAGCGGAGGGACGTCTACGTGGAGCTAAGGAAGTGGAGAACCGGATCTACAAAGGTTGTAGCCTCTTTCTTTTAGTAAAGTAGTTTACTAGTTCTTGTTTCGCCTAAAATTCTAGTTAACGATCTAGTCTAGGGTTTCTCGGCACCGTAAAATTTGAAATTGGCATGGTTGATGCCTTGTGAGACCTCTTTTGAGTGCCTAGGAACCCTACAGTGGTATCAGAGCCTAGCTAGAGCCTTAGGCGAAGTCTAGACGACGTTTGAAATCCGAACGAACATCGAAACCCTATTTTTTCATGCTCTCTGGACTTTTTTCAAAAACTGGCTTTTTTCCAGATTAAAAATGCTTAAAATATTCAGCAGGAAATTCTAAGAATTACGGTGCAAATTTGACCAAGTGATACGTCCAAGTCGCGGCGGAAGCCTGGCTTCTGCGGCGGTTCCGCGCCAACTTGATGACGTCAGCCTTTCAATTTTGCACAGTAATTTGTTTTTTTGTGGTGCTGAGTTTTCTGGGATATTTTAATCTGAACTCAAGAGTTGAGTTTTCTGGGGTGTTTTGGAGCTTCGTAGATTCGATCGGATTATCAAATTTTGTCTATGTGGCTTTCCGGGTATTTTTAGAATATGTTAAAAAGTTCGACCGGATATAAATACCCAATTTTTCCTCTGTCGGGAAATTTCCAAGTGTTGAATTTTTCCGTAGTTTAACAACGTTCTAAATAGTGCAAGTAACGCGATGGACCCTCTAGAAGACAACAAACCTTAACTCGATTATGTGACCGTCTTGAACTGCCCTTTGAACCTTAGGGTTTGGGGCAGTACGGCGTGCCACATGTGAGGCGTTGGCTTGACCCTTCTACGGCTGGACCGTTGGTACTGAGGCATGAACTGGATGTTTTTAAACTTGTTTCATGTGTTGAGCTGTTTCGGGAAAACTTGGGTGTTTGACTGTTCGATCGGAAAGTTTAACATTTTCTATTTATCCGGAATGGGATACAATAATTGGAATTCACAAGTAGTTATGAGATAACTGAATGAATGTTATAAATCTAGCACTTTAGTCTCACTTGATCGGTTGCCACGGAATTTTGATGTGATCAAAAGTCCGTCGCAACCACGTAGTGTACGCGGATACTCGCCGGATAAACTTAATAGACAGCTACACCCCATATCCCCGACCAAGTGACTGTAGGAGAACCCCGTCGCCGAAAGCATCCGTTCGGGTGCTCGCGGCAGCGGTGTTCCGCCTTGGTGCACTTCGTCGACGGTATCGGGGGTGCGGCCGCCTATTGAAGTTTGCGACGAGCATTCGATCAGTTTGTCGGGAATCTTGTTGAATTGCCCGACTTAATATTGAAAAGTGTTTTCGATTTTGAGACTAAAATGCGGGGTTTATAATTGTTAGGCATGCGATGTCTAAGAAATTCATTTGTTTAGGCATGCGATGTCTAAAGAGGTTGCGGATTCCAACTGTTGTAGCTTTACACTTTCTTTTCTGTGACCGTAAGTGTAATATGTGATATCGCCGGTTTCGTTGCTATATGTCAACGACAATTGGGATGCGCATATTTACTTACATTGATGACATGTGATGTTATGTGTTGCTGGATATATTATATTGGATCGTCGTGTTTGAATAGCCGGGGGGTTTTATGTGAGATGAGTGTTTTTCATTTTCATTCATGTAAAAACTTGTATGTAATATTTTTTTTTTATTGGGGCACTTCCAGGTTGCGGAAGTTGTCACCGTTGTTGTATATTATTTACTTTTCCGCACTAGGATAGACCCAAGGAGAAGGGCACAAGTAACCGGGTTCTGGAGTCCAGTGGGAGACCAACTCGAGGAGTCGAGTCCGGGTCTCCTAACTCTAGAATTGGTAGGGTTGCTTGCCGCTCTCGTAGGGGTCTAGGGGTGTGGGTTTGGCTATTCATCGCGACCGTGGAATCCGTGTTTTATACTGGCTCGTATTGAAAACTCGGACGTCCTAGTATATCCAATATTTCATATGTTTCTTCTGCTGCGATATCTGTGATGTGATCATGTGATGTTCTGTGATAGATACAGTATATAGTATATATGATATATTATATAGGCGTTACTTATGTTTTACACCCGCGCTAGCCCTGCCCTGCTCTGTCGTTAGTTACCTAACCTAACGGTGCACGAGAGGACATCGAGGCGAATGCGAATGGCATAAGTGTACGTCGTATTTATCTGTGATGATTAGGTACTTAAATGATGGGAATTCATTAATATGATTAATGAAAGAAAAGAAACCTAAGATGTTGTGGAATCGAATTTCTAAATAAAACAGGTAGCTACAGTTCTTGCTTTGCATCGCGGTGTTCCTTGTAGAACATCCTGCACCTTATTCGATAAGGAAAGGACCGAGATCCTTTCACCGGGAGTGACTCCTTTAGCAATAACTGGCAGATGCTACACACTCAGTTTGTCTTTTGATTGCTTCTATAGTTTCTGCTTTGCACAGTGATATATATGATATATCTCGTACCTCATTCAACGAGGAAAGGACCGACAATCCCTTCACCGGGAGTGACTCCTTTAGCAAAACTAGAAAAGCCTCAAAAGCACTCCATTTTAAAATCATTTGATTCTACAACGATATCAAGTTCATTACGCAATAGGTTTTCAGAAAAACCTGTCGTAGCCCTCCGTCATTTCAGATAAGTGGTAGTTAGTATTCGTGCTACGTTTGTTGGCCTGCGTCAAGGCGTAGTGTGCGGTAGCTAACTAGTATTTATCTACTTATGCATACGATGCAGATTGGATTAGGGTAGTCGTGCGACTTTGTTGGCCTGCATCAAGGGTCGTGCGGGTGGGTTTAATTCAATCAGGAAATGACGGGTTGAACTTGACTAGCGGACTATGGTTTGTTGGCCTGCATCAAGGTCATAGGACGCTAGGGGCAAAATATTATCGGGAATTTCAAGTGTTGAAATTTGCAATGAGATTACATACCTTCTATGAGATAGTTGGATCCCGATACCCGCTGCGAGTAAGAGTTACTCCTGGGAGAGTTGTACACATTACAATTAGCCGATCAAGTAGGTGTCTAGAAAGGTGTTAACGATGTTACGCCTCTGGGAAAATGAGGTTTACATTAATTAGGTTCATGCGAAAGCACGGGGGACCTCCCTCAAAGTACCGACACTGGCCTGGATGAAAGATTGGCGAACTTGTAGCGTGTAATTAATCCCGGCTAGTCTTTCCTTTTAGGGTTTGAAGGAAGATTTGATAAAAACAGTGGGAGCCATCCTGATTAGATAAAATAATAACCAATCTGATCTTGCAAGAGCATACGCTGAGTGTTTTCTTCTCTCTCTCTCTCCTGGTAGCGACCATTTCACGTCTTAATCAAGATAATAATACGGATATATTGACCGAACCCGCTTGTTATACTGAGATGGGGAACGTTGGTCCCGCTTCAACTTATAATTGTTATAAGACAGAGCAGGAAATTGGGGAATACCAGATTTCCCATGCCGCCCAAACGAAGAAAGTGCATGATGATGCATCATCTTCAGGTGTGTTCATTATACAGAACTGTTTCTCAATATCCTTAACGTCCTGGGTATATGATACCGGATCAGGATCCCAAATATGTAATCTGTTACATGGGCTACAGATAGGTAAAGAACTGAGAACGGGTGATAAGTTTCATGAGGCAGAAAACGGGGCAAGAGTTGCAGCCAAGTCTGTCGGTCACTGTCACCCTGTATTACCAATACATTGATTCTGAACGAATGTTATTAGATACCGAACCTGATATACAAAATCATATCAGTCTCTTTATTAGTAAAGAAAGGATATAATTTTATATTGTTGGATAATGTTTTGAACATTTCCTATATCAAAAGTTGATCGGTTCAGGCACGTTACCTAAAAGCATTGATGTTCTAAATCAAACTACAGTTCTTAGTATATAGAACACACACAAGAGGAAGAGTTCAGAAATGGACGGATCCTTCTTGAGGTATTGTAGACTAGGTCATATCAATGTGACCCGACTAGCTGGAGTTACATATAAATGCATATTTAAATTAGTTTGAATTTACATCTTGTGAAACTCGCCAGTCATGTCACAAAGAAAAGATGACCATAGCTCTGTTTATTGGAAACAGAGAAAGAGTTAGTGAACTCTTGGGATGATACATGTTGATGTATGTAGGTCCCCTGTCTACACATGCCAAGACCGGTTCTTTGTACTTCATTACATTCTCTGATAATCTCTCGAGATTCAGATCTATGTTCTTGTTGAAACACAAGTCCGAACCTCTTGAGATATTCATAGAATATAAGTTAGAAGTAGAGAACCAAAATACGGGTAAAAGTATTATGTCCTTTGATGTGATCAAGGAGGAGAATACTTGAGCATGGAATTCCTGGACTATTCTAATGGAGAATGAGATTCTCTCTCAGCATTACTCCTCCGTATACACCATAGCACGATGGTATATCGGGGCGGAGCAATCACACCCTATATGATAAGGTGTGCTCTATGATGAGTACTACTGAGTTACCTTTATCCTATTGGGTGTTATGCACTTAAGAAGTTGCATACCTATTGAATAGGGTTCCAATCAAATCAGTTGCCTACCGCTTCATATGTGATATGGAAAGGGAAGAGCCCATATCTTAAGTTAGTTAAGATTTAGGGTTGTCCGGCCTATGTCTAGAAGCAAAATCCGGACAAGATCGAGGCAAGGTCAGTTCTGTAGAACTGGAAACGTTCCAGCTATACAAACTACTGCAGATGATTTGATAGAACCAAAGGATTCAGTAGATTCCAACGAACCTCAGCCTCTCTGCCGATCTAGTAGGGTTCCTCACCCACCTGAGAGATACTTCGGTTTCTCTATGACAGTGGGAGCGAGGATTGCATCATGAGATGATGACCCGACTAGCTTCGAGCTGGCCATCAGGAGTAAGACTCTGTAAGAATGGCTGGATGCTTAGCGATCTGAGATGGAATCCATGTACACCAACAAAGTATGGACTTTGGTTGCTATATCTGAAGGGTTAAATCCCCATCAGGAGCAAGTATATCTTGAGAAGATTACTTGGTGTAGATGGAAAAGTTGAGACTTTCAAAGCTAGACTTGTTAAAGGTTTTCGTCATCAACCAGGCGTGGATAATGATGAAACCTTTTCTGGGGCCTATGCTTAAGTCCATGCAGATCCTACTTGCCACGGCTACATACCATGACTACGATATCTGGCGGTTGGGTGCCATGACTGCTTTTCTAAATAATGTTTTGGAAGAAAGCGTCTATAAGTACACAGCCAGAGGGCTTCGTAGACAGTGGGAGCAGCGGAAACGTGTGCAAGATGTTTTATATGATAAAGCAGGCATCGCGGAGTTGGAACATCTGTTTTGATGAATTAGTCAAACAGTTTGACATCTTCAAAATGGTAGATGAACCTTGTATACACAAAAAGGTGGTAGGGAGTATGGTGGTGATCCTTGTAGAGTACTTGGATGACATACTCTTGATAGGGAAGAAGTTTCCTATGCTACGCTCGGTCAATCTCCGCTTATCACAATGATTCTCCATATAGGATCAAAGTGATACCTACTAAATCCTGGGTTTTGGATCTATGAGATAGATCTAATTGGATATTAGGATACTCACTAGGTGTAGTGAGATGGCATCAGTTGATCCTGGGGAGAATCACTGGAAAGGTTCCAGAGTGATAAATATGACTGAATGTCAGTCACAGGCATTGTCTTTAGCCTCAGTAAAGGGACGGTATGTTGGAAGAGTTCCAAGAAAGATACCGTAGCATACTAGACGATAGAGGCTGGATACATTGCTACTTAAGATGCTACCAAAGAGGCAGTTTGGGTGTATGTTTGTTCATGAGATGAACTTGGTTCCTACCATTGTGTGACAATGGACGTGTGGTTTTGGCCCAGGAACCCCGTTCCCATCAGTGACCCAGACGTATTCTGAGGCAGCATCACCTGATCATGGAGATAGTTGATCTCCAAGGTGATCGAGGTTAGGAGAGCAGACTCAGAGGATAACACGACGGATCCACTCACGAAGGGCCTATTCCCAGAGAGAGACTTTTATGGGATGGTTGAGTATGAGATACTACAACCACTGCTACAGATGGCCCTAGTACAAGTGGGAGATTGTTAGTTATATGTATGCCCTAGAGGCCATTACTGTACATAGGATGTATATTGTAGTGGATGCTGGGACATATATAGGGAGGACTTTCTTGCTCGACATGACAGTATGCTATCTGGTTACTCTTTACCTTAACGTGTATACTGATTGTCTCTCTGTTACATGTTGGTAAAGCCCTTAGGATGTGTAGTTGACTACCTGGACTATGATGCGGATCATACTAGTGGGGACATGGTAGTCCATAAGTACATCCTTCAAGGTCCCTAGTCGTGGGTGTATCGAGACGGGGCATCGATACACCAGAGTAGACTAGCGTATACCTTCTCGACCCATACAGATGGGCGATGGATGATCCCATAACCATTGGTGTTTGACATCAGAGATGATATACGGGTGCTCAGTGGAGACTGGGTACACTGGACGGACTCGCCGAGAACTCCCAGATGGTATTATACCTCATGTCAGATGGCAGTTCTCTGGTGACAATGGTACAGGTTAGTCTGTAGACCCGAGATCGTCATAGAGTCTTGTGTGATTCCCACTGTGCTTTTATTTCCACCTTACCACGTCCAAGAGGGCGTGCAAAATGGTGGCTTTTGGATACAGTCCCGAATCAAAAGGAGGCAATGAGCGATAGGAGGGGATTCGTCTCTCCCGGTATAGGGAGTTGATGTTGCGCTGTGTTCGATTGGCTATAACCGGAAATCCCTGGCCAGGGTTGCTGAGATTTACTGGTAAGTGTTACCTGTAGTATCTCGAACTGTTATAGACCTCATATCGACACGACTTATCGAGCTATTGGGGTCTGACGTTTACCACCCCTAGGCGAGATATGCGACATATCAGACGAACAGACCGGACTGTACGGTAAGTGTTACTGGTTGGATTCACAGGAGTGTGAGCGGGCTTGCTCGTCGATCTTCTGATCGCTCAATACCCGGGTGGCCGTTACGTTTAGCAGACCGCTTGCGGCTTGTGGGTGTTTGATATGATCATCACCTGCTGCCGGCGTATTGATGAGTCTTTAGAGTCCTACACAGAGATTTCCTGGCTCAAGCGAAACGAAATAGGAGCGCATATGAGATATGTGCGGGACCGAGAATAATACCAGTATGTGATACTGTATTTGATTCTCGCGATTTGTAACATTGATCGGTTATATACGATATAGCCGGGTTATCGGATCAAGTGTTTATTCGATAAGTTGTTACTATAGATATTAGTCGGTTATATGCGATATGACCGGATCGTTAAATCAAGTGTTGATTTAATGATTTAATGTATAATTATATATATGATATATTAATTTACATTAACTAGTATTGGTTCACTTTAAATGGATTTTCTCACTTGATGTGCACATTGTATATGTGATATAGTTTTGTGCACTTGTATGTATCATGTTTGATGATACATGTTTACTTGAGTTTGTGTAAAGATTGAACCATGGTTATTTAAATGGTTAGGGTTTTGATTTTCATATCTATTTATTTATTTATTTATTATGGAAATGATAAAGAGAAAAATGGTGGCTTTCTTTGTTTGTTCATGAAGCTTCATGAAGCTTTGACTAAGTGACCATTTTGTCTCATGCTTAACCCTAACCATTCCTCTTAACCATAGTCCTCTCTCTACACTTAACCATGGTTATAGTTATGATAAGAATAATCTATTTTCTATTTTTCTCATTATTCTTATGATAATTATCTTCTTCTTCTTCATCATCTTCAAGATGAAGAAGCTTGCCTCCATCAATGGCAACTAGTGAAAAAGAGTGAGAAATCCAATTCTAATGTGAACCCACCTCCTATTTATTCATCCTCTACCTCTTGCCAAGTAGTATAGGGTGTTTTCTTCACAAGTTTCATGACTTGGTGAAGTGGGAGCTTTATCTTGTGATGCCTCGACGTAGATCATCTTCGGCATCGTAGTCGACGACCTAGCCCGCCCATTTCTCCGATGAAGCCGACGCTAGAGTCCAAGATCCGATTTGTACAGCGGAGGGACGTCTACGTGGAGCTAAGGAAGTGGAGAATTGGATCTACATAGGTTGTAGCCTCTTTCTTTTAGTAAAGTAGTTTACTAGTTCTTGTTTCGCCTAAAATTCTAGTTAACGATCTAGTCTAGGGTTTCTCGGCACCGTAAAATTTGAAATTGGCATGGTTGATACCTTGTGAGACCTCCTTTGAGTGCCTAGGAACCCTACAGACTATGATGCAGATCATACTAATGGGGACAGTGTAATCGCTAAGTACATCCTTCAAATGCTCCTAGTCGTGGGAGTGCCGAGACAGGGCATCGATACTCCAGAGTAGACTAGCGTATGCGCTTCTTGACCCATATGATGGGCGATGGATGATCCCATATCCATTGGTGTTTGACATCAGAGAAGGTATACGGGTGCTCAGTGGAGACTGGGTATACTGGACGGACTCACCGAGAACTCCCAGATGGTATTATACCTCACGTCAGATGGCAGTTCTCCGGTGACATTGGTACAGGTTAGTCTGTAGACCCGAGATCATCATAGTGTCTTGTGTGATTCCCACTGTGCTTTGATTTCCATCATACCACGTCTAAGAAGGCGTGAAAAAGGTGGCTTTTGGGTACAGTCCCGAATCACATGGAGGCAATGAACGATAGGAGGGGTTTCGTCTCTCCCGGTATAGAGAGTCGATGTTGCGCTGTGTTCGATTGACTATAACTGGAAATCCCTGGCCAGGGTTGCTGAGATTTACTGGTAAGTGTTATCAGTAGTTTCTCGAACTGTTATAAACCTCATATCGACACGACTTATCAAGCTATAGGGGTCTGACGTTTACCACCCCTAGGCGAGATATGCGACATATCAGACGAAGAGACCGGACTGTACGGGAGTGTTACTGGTTGGATTCATGGGAGAATGTACAGGCTTGCTTGTTGATCTTCTGATTGCCAATACCTGGGTGGCTGTTACGTTTAGCTGACCGCTTGCAGCTTGTGGATGTTTGATATGATCGTCACCTACTACCGGCGTATTGACGATTCTTTACAGTCCTACACAGAGGTTTCCTTGCTCAGGCAAAACGGAGTAGGAGCACATATATGATATGTGCGGGACCGAGAACAATACGTGTATGTGATACCGTATTAGATTCTCGCGATATGAGATATCGGCCGGATATATGTGATATAGCCGGGTCATCGGATCAAGTGTTGATTCGATGAACTGATACAGATTATATTAGTCAGTTATATGCGATATAGCCGGATTATCGGATCAAGTGTTGATTCGATAATTTAATGTATAATTATATATTTGATATATTAAATTACATTAACTAATATAAGCTCACTTAAAGATTCTTTTTCTCACTCGGGTAATACATTGATATATATATGATATATGTTAATTGTATTATTTTATTTTGTTACAATAAATATTGTATATGTGATATATAATATTGTAACAAGTTAGGGTTATAAATGCAACATGTTTTTTGGAGTTTAAATATGGTTAGGGTTTGGATTAGGGTTAATCTTTTTTGAAACTTCTAGAATCTTTGCTTTTGTTTTCAAGCAAAGATATTTTGTATAGATATTTTGGTTGGTATTTCTTTAACCCGGCCCAACCCTTTACCATAGTTAATTCTCTACATGGGTTAAGTTTTCATTCTTAACCCATGGTTGCATTTCTAACCTCACACAAGTTTCATTATTCATCGCAAAAGAGATTCATCTTCTTCTTCCTTTTTTTTTTGATGAAAATCTTTCTAGCTTTTTCATGTGTGATGAAAATGAGTGAGAAATTGAAAAAAAAATGAGAGCTAAATTCCTACTTCATCATCCTCATCTATTCTTGCCACTTAGATTAGGGTGTTTACTTTGTTAATACTTGATTAGCAAAGCAAGAGCATGGGTTTGAGTTTCTTCAAGGTAGATCATCTTTGTTATTGAAGATCGGAAGCAAGTTTGCATCTTTCTCTTCATGGAGCCTCTCTAGAGTCTGGGTACTCGATGATCGCAGCGAAGGGACCTCAACACGGAGCTTTAGAAGTGAAGGAATGGACTACAAAGGTTGTAATCCCTAATTCTTAGAAGTAAAGTTGTTTACTTGCATGTTTAACCCTAATTATCTAGCAAAGATCCTCGCTTTAGGTTGTTCGGCACGTCTAAATTTTAAATCGGGCATGGTTGATACCTTATAGACCCTTGTGACAGTGCCTAGTAACCCTACAGGAGCATGGGGCAAAAACCCACATCGGGAGTTTCTAAAGAAACTGAAACTTGCTAGTGTTGCATACCATTTGGAGTGTGATAATTTTGGTAGGATTCCTTCAACTTTATCACACAATGATATTTGGATCCCGATCCTACTGTGAGTATATGCTATTCCTAAGGAGATTTTTCCACTAAACGATCAATACTATAAACCAAGTAAGTGTCTAGAACGGTGTTAGCGGGGCTACGCCTCCAGGGAAAAGAGGTTATGTAATTAAGGAACTTTACGAAAGCGTTTGAAAACGTCCCTCAAAGTACCAACACTAGCCTGGCTGAACGGTTAAGCAAGAATTGTACGGTGAAATTAATTCTGACTAATTCCTCTTTTTTGGTTTGAGGAGGGATTCGAGAAACAGTGGGAGCCATCCTGTTTAGATAAACTAAAAACCATTCTAAACTTGCAAGAGCATCATGCTAAAGTGTTTCTTCTCTCTCTCCTAATTGCAGCAACCAAACATGGCGGGCCTTAAGTTGCTTTTAGATAAAAATATGTTGACAGGGCCAAACTATAAAGATTGGTTCAGGAATGTCAAGATGGCTATTACTTATGACAAGTTGGGGTATCTCCTAAATACAAAATCCCCCGCCGTCCCAGGCCCAGACTCAAGTGTCGCGGACAGGGAAATCCGTAAGACCTGGGAGATTGACTGCGAGAAGGCCAAGTGCCTCGTGCTTGCTTCTATGGGCAATGAACATCATAGGAGGCACGAGAATATGGACCTAGAATCCATATTCCTCCATACAAAGGAATTATATGGAGAGCAATCTCGTATCGCAAGATATGAGACCTCGAAAAACTGTTTCAAGCGAGGTTGGCCGTCAGATCATCTGTTAAGGAACACGTCCTTAAGATAATTGGCTACATTGAGGAGCTCGCAGACCTCGGGACCACGTTAGAGAATGAGCTGTATACAGATTTGATTCTCCAATCCCTTCTTTCCACCTACGCCCAGTTTATTTTGAATTTTAATATTCAAAGTAAAGAAGTTGAACTTCCGGAACTCCTCAATATGTTGAGGAGTGCTGAGGGCACCCTGCAGAAAGTAAGGGAAACACCCGCTCTATTTATTGGCGGCACTTCTTCTTCCAGGACCAAGGCAAAAGCCAAAGGAAAGAAGAAGAAGGCCCCAACCAAAGCGAGAGGCGGTGTTGGTAAGGTGGAAGCAAATGGAAAAGTAAAAGTTAGGGGGCAGACTGTAGGAAAGGGAGAATGCTTTTACTGTCACAAGAAGGGCCATTGGAAGAAGGATTGCAGGGCCTGGAAAGCCCAGAACCAGGGAGCGAAGCAGGTTGTGGCTTCGACTTCAGGTGTGTATGTAATTGAAAACTGTCTGTCAATCAACTCTATTTTCTGGGTATTGGATACCGGTTCAGGATCTCATATCTGTAATTCTTTGTAGGCACTGAGAAGCCGTAGGGTCTTGAAGGCGGGTGATATGACCCTCAGAGTTGCAAACGGAGCAAGCATGGATGCTGTGTCCGTGGGGGAATATCACTTAGGATTGACTAATGGACATGTTTTGGTTTTTGCGCAACTGTTACTGTGTACCTAGTTTGACTTGTAATATCATATCAGTATCTTTAATGTCTAAAGAAGGTTATGATTTTGCATTTGTAAGCGATGTCGTAAACATCCACCTTAATCACAACTTGATTGGGTCGGGTACATTAAACAACGGTATATACGTATTAAACCAACCGCAGATTTTCAATGTCCAGAATACACACAAAAGAAAGTCTCCAGAAATTAATCATGCTTTCTTATGGCATTATACACTGGGTCACATCAATGAAACACGGTTGACTAAGTTGCATAAAGAAGGATATTTGGATCCGTTCGAATATCAATCTTATACAACTTGTCAATCGTGTCTCAAAGGAAAGATGACAAGACTCCATTCACTGGACAAGGAGTAAGAGCAAGCGAGCTCTTGGGACTCATACACAGTAATGTGTGTGGTCCAATGTCTACACATGCATGAAGCGGTTATTCTTACTTCATTACTTTTACAGATGATTTCTCAAGGTACGGACATGTCTTCCTGATGAAGCATAAATCCGAAGCTTTTGAGAAATTCCGGGAATATAAGAATGAAGTGGAAAAACAAACCGGCAAAAGTATCAAGACACTGAGATCTGATCGAGGTGGTGAATACTGGAGTGCCGAGTTCCTGGATTACCTAAAAGAGAATGGAATTCTCTCTCAGCTTACTCCTCCATACACTCCACAACACAATGGTGTATCGGAGAGGAGGAACAGAACCCTATTGGATATGGTTCGTTCCATGATGAGTAATGCTGAGTTACCGCGATCTTTCTGGGGTTATGCACTAGAATCAGCTGCATATCTTTTGAACCGGATTCCTACTAAGACAGTGCCTACCATACCATATCAGATGTAGAGTGGGAAGAAACCCTATCTTAAACACTTTAAGACATGGGGATGCCCAGCTTTTGTTAAAAGGCAGTATACGGACAAACTCGAGGCACGCTCAGTACAGTACAAGTTTGTAGGATATCCAAAGAACTCTAAAGGGTATTTTTTCTTTTACGCAAAGGAACAAAAAGTTTTTGTTTCTTGTCATGCCTGCTTCTTGGAAACTGAATTTTTAGAAAATCAGATAAGTGGGAGTGCAATAGAACTGGAAGAAATTCCAGAACCACAAGCTATTACTGAAAGCATAGTGGAACCAGAAAATTCAAAAGAACAGGACATTCCCGCACCACTCCGCAGGAGTAGTAGGTTTTCTCATCCGCCCGAAAGATACTGTGGATTTCTCATAGACGGGGATAGAGAGGATTGCATCATTGACAATGATGAGCCAACTATCTTCCAACAAGCCATTCAGAGCAGAGACTCGGTAAATTGGCTAGATGCAATGCGGACCGAAATGGAGTCTATGTACACTAACAAAGTATGGACTTTGGACTTTGCTCCAGAAGGGGTAAAACCCGTTGGCTGCAAATGGATCTTCAAAAAGAAGATTGGTGTAGATGGACAGGTTGAAACCTATAAGGCTAGACTTGTTGCAAAAGGTTTTCGTCAAAGACCTGGTTTGGACTATGATGAAACCATTTCTCCAGTGGCTATGCTCAAATCCATTCGGATTATTCTTGCCATTGCTGCCTTCTACGATTATGAAATCTGGCAGATGGACGTAAAGACAGCTTTCCTAAATGGACATTTAGAAGAGTGCGTCTATATGGATCAGCCAGAAGGTTTTAATCGGAGTGGGAGCAGCGAGAAAGTGTGCAAGCTGCTTAAGTCCATTTATGGACTAAAGCAGGCATCGCGGAGTTGGAACATCTGTTTTGATGAAACAGTCAAAGACTTTGACTTTATCAAAAATCCAGATGAACCATGCTTGTATAATAAGATTGTAGGGAGAACTGTTGTGTTCCTCGTATTATACGTAGACGACATTCTTTTGATAGGAAATGACATTCCTACCCTATAATCTGTCAAAAGATTCTTATCACAAAGGTTCTCTATGAAAGAGCTGGGTGATGCCTCTTACATACTGGGGATCCGGATCTATCGTGATAGATCAAAAAGGATGTTGGGACTTTCACAGTCCAGGTATATCGACACCATACTGAAAAGATTCAGTATGGAAGATTCCAAACGCGGAAACCTACCGGTTTGTCACGGAGTCACCCTTTCCAAAGAGATGTCTCCCAAGACTGATTTGGAAAGGGATCACATGTCTATTATACCCTACGCTTCTACAGTAGGCTTTATAATGTATGTGATGTTGTGTACCAGACCAGATGTAGCTTACGCACTAAGCGTGGTAAGCCGGTATCAGTTAGACCCAGGAGAGAACCACTGGATAGCAGTAAAGAATATTCTCAAGTTTCTGAGAAGGACTAAGGATATGTTCTTGGTGTATGGCAGAAAAGACCTCCAGATCGAGGCTTTTGCTAACTCCAGTTTCCAGAGCGATAAGGATGACTCCAAGTCCATGTCGGGATATGTCTTCACCCTCAACGGAGGGGCGGTATGTTGGAAGAGTTTCAAACAAGATACCGTTGCTGACTCAACTATGGAAGCGGAGTATATTGCTGCTTCTGACGCCGCTAAAGAAGCAGTCTGGATGAGGAAGTTCTTGACAGATCTTCAAGTGGTTCCGTCCATTGTTGGTCCAATACCGCTGTATTGCGACAACAACGGCGCTATAGCTTTAGCGAAGGAACTCAGGTCCCATCAAAAGTCCAGACACATTTTGAGGCGGTATCA
The DNA here is from genome assembly GCA_030015575.1 of Agapanthus africanus. NCBI lineage: Eukaryota > Viridiplantae > Streptophyta > Magnoliopsida > Asparagales > Amaryllidaceae > Agapanthus > Agapanthus africanus. The sequence continues at coordinate 152,109,241 of JASDDO010000012.1, forward strand.
CCTAATCAGAGAAATCGTGGATCGTCGGGAGATCGAGGTTCGGAGAGTTGCTACAGAGGACAACACTGCAGATCCATTCACAAAGGTTATTTCTCAGACACAGTTCGAGAGGCTATTCGAGATGATAGGTCTGCGATATGCCAGTACATGGCCCTAGTGCAAGTGGGAGATTGTTAGTATATATGCCCTAGAGGCCATTACTGTATCATACTAGTTTGTATATTACTTAATGGAAGCTTGGGATATTCACAGTTGTAATAACATTCTTGCTCAAAATAGTAGTATGCTACTTGGTTTGTTTCTACTTCAATATGTACATATGTTTCTTTTAACATATCGCCTATGCATATTAGTAGAGCCCTTAGGATCTATGCTTGATTACCAGCGTTGTGATGGCAGTCACACTAGCGGGGGCTGGGTAATCTACAAGCACATCCTTATACAGGTCCCTAGTCGTGGGATTATCGATATAGGGCATCGATACTCCAGAGTAGACTAGTGTATACGCTTCCCTTCCCAGCCTGGGAGATGGTCTGTCCCATAGTCATCGGTACGTCGTACTGGAGATAGTATGCAGGTGCTCATTAGGTTGTGAGTTACACTGGATGGACTCATTGGGAACTGCTAGTTGGTAATATACCTATCGTCAGATAGCAGTACCCAGATGACATGAGTACAACTTAATCCGTTGACTTAACACTACTGCTTCGCCTTAAGTGTGTTCCCACTGTTCTTAGTTTACTTCCCTACCACGGCTCTACTGAGTCGTCCAAACAGGTAGTAGTTCGGTGCAGTCCCGAAGAACTTGGAGGCAGTGGCGGTTAGATAAGATTCGTCTCTCCGGTATTGGGGGTTGATATCGCGCTGTGTTCGGAACGCCGTTACATATAATCCTGTAAGTCTATGTAACCCACCCCGATACTTACAGGGAGGCGGAAAGAGTAAAAATCATATTTTTATCACAAGGAAACATAGACTAACCATGAAGGATCTTTGCTAAACAAAAACTAACAAACTAACTACAAGTTCTAGCTACTAGGTAAGATGGTTATACCTAGTTCTTGAACTCCTTCTCTTCTTGTTGTGGTCCTCCTTGTTACTAGCTCCTTGGATTGGTGTAGACGGCTCCTCCTCTTCGTCTTCTCTTTGCCGAAAAAAGATCCACCCGAAGGCCTCTACCTTAAGCTCCTACCTCAACCAAGAGGTAACTAAAGTGCTTGGCTTGCTAGACTAAGAACCCTAGAATGAGTAGAGAGTTGTCTTGATAGTTTTATCTCACAAAGCTCATGTATTTCAACTCATGAAACAAGAGAGCTTTGAGAGAGAGGAAGAGGGAGAGCTTTGCAAGAGAGAGAATGAGAGAGTAATCCCAACCTTGCTTTCATATGAGAGAATATGAGAATAATAATAATAATTAGGAAAAATTGTGATAGTTAGTTGGTTTGACCATTATCATTTCACATTAAATGCTAATGCAAGCTTCCAGAAGCATCTTTGCAAAAGAAATCATCATGGTCAACAAAAGCCAATAAGTCAAATGGTCAACCCAACCCTCACCATGGTACAATTATCATTAATTAATATTATTAATCATATTTCTCATTCTCATTAGGGTTTAGAAAAAGTCAACGGTCAAAAACCCTAATGAGGTTCCTCTGCCTCTGTCAACTGTGCATACACACCCGCATCCGTGTTCTGAGGAACATGATAACAATAAGACAAAACCAATCCCAAAACAAATACTAGGATCTGGCTTAAACCAAAGCCCGCTAGTAATAACTGCCTAAATACCAAACGTGCACAAGTGCGCGTATGTGAACGAACCCCGTCGTAAAACCATACGACCTCTACTTTGTTTTGCCCAAAGGTGAACAACCCTCTGTGTGGGACTCTAAATACTCGACACTACGCTGGCAGTGGGTTTAACCAGAGGCCGCAAGCGGTACTAGCTGTATGTAACGGTCCCCAGGTAAATACCGATAAGAAGACCGATGAGGTGAACCCATCCGAACTCCTACTGAGCCTGAATCTAGTTAAGAACTTCATCAACCAGACTTATAAGTATATTTTTTGGACTTAGAGACTTGTATATTCTTTTAGACTTAGAGGCAAGACTTGTATGTATTCTTTTATTTGTCGATTTGGATATAGTGAGTTGTTGATGCTTTTGGTATTTCTTTACTTTTTCTTGTGTTGAACTTCGTCTTGGGCATCGTATATATTGTATGGTTGTGATTCCGCCGATCGGCAATGAGATAGCTCCCGATTGAGGATGCTGATATTATTATTGTTTATGTACTGGTTTTGATCAAAATTTACAAAAGAGGTTCTGCCAAAATTTCAAATGACGAAAATATTTTCAAATTTTAGTATACAATCCACTTGTATTTTCAACAAACTTTATTTATAGTTTAAAAAGAGGAACTTGATTTTAAAAATAACCCTTTTTCAACACTTCACCTCCATTATTTACTTAAAAAGGTTTAGATTCCTGGTTTTTGGCTTACTTGGGTTATGGTGGGGTCATATAGACTTCACGTGATTCAAGTGCCGGTCGCGTGACGTTTCCAGGTCGTGACAAAGTTGGTATCAGAGCGTTAGGTTTAACCTTTGTTCGAGTATAGGTTTGATTATGCGGAGTCTAGGGTGTATATTTCGAAACGTAGGCTTGACCTTACGGATCTTAGGCTTGACTTTAGGGGTATTAAACCCGAAATTTTGTTACGTAAGTTGACCTTAGTTATTAGAGTAGGTAACTCAAGTAGAGTAACATACCGTGCGTATGTTGCACGGCATATTTACGATATGATACTCCGTTTAAGTAACCTTGGGATATACATATCTTGAGATCATTTTTCTATTCGTTCTTATGATCTATCATCATCAGTACTTGTTTGTTGTTCCTGTCACCATGGCAACGCAAGCCGAGAGGGCTGCAGCTAGAGATGCGGTCAGAGTGAGCTCGTCAGGGACGAAGACTGGCCAGGGTGTTATTCCGGTGATACAGGAACAGGTTGTTTATCCTTTTATGTTAGGATTTCTCATTTGAGGCGGGTGTTCTGGATCCGCACTGGATGGTCAATTCATTGCGTGAGGTCAATCGGATTGAGAGGTCTGTTTACGTACAACCTATTCCGGGGATCGTTGTGTAGTCTACTGTCACGACCCGCAGGGTACGGAACGTGACTGGCACTTAAGTTTACAAAACGTCTAAAGGCGTCCGTAAAATAAGTAAGCCAAAGCCCAGAAAACAAAACCAATGAAGCAAAAGAGTGAAGAAAACCCAATCAATTGAAAGCGAGTTATCAAATAAGTCATGTAAAACACTTTTTAAAAACAATACAAATTTTTCCCGAAAATTTCGGCAGAGTCTCCTTTGTAAATACTGACCCCCAAAAATGGGTACAACAAAATATATACATGAATCCACAAAATAGGGCATCCCCAAGCGGGAGCTAGCTCTTCGCCATACGGCGGTCACAAATCCCACGCAATGTAAATGACAATAAGCATAATAATCATAAGGAAGCATGAAAAAAGTAACATGTCGGCTCAAGTGAGCTCGACCCCAAAATACAGCATAAAATCCACAACCTCACTGTCTCATCTCTAGGTCAATATACAATAATCTGGTGGAAACAGTAGATGGAGTACACTAGATACAAGAATATACAAGGTGGTACAAAATGATAACATAACCCACCTATGAGCAAATCTCGAGCTCAGGCAAAAGAGGCAAAAGACAAGTGCGCCCGCCGCTACTGAACTGACGAAGCGGACCTGCAAAAGACTGTGGCACAACGGGGGTGAGTTGCCAACTCGTGAGTAATAAATAACATCTACAAAGGCTATCGTATGCATGCACACAAGCATCCTAGCATCTAAAATACAGGTATGACTGGATGCACTAGCAGGTGTGTATACAATATCAGTGTGCTAATATGTATGCAACATGAAAATCTGAGGTCTCAATAGGTATATATAAGAAATATTTTATCTCTTTTTGTTTTTGAAACTCTTTTAGAATGCCAGCATAATGTCAATGAATCGACGAAAATCGGTGTCCAGCAACGACACCCAAAAGCTGTCTCAAATCTCATAAATGTATCTCTGGCCTCAGCCGTCCGGCTGACCCATCTCAAATCTCAATATCTCATCATCTAGCGGCCACGGTCGGTATCCTCTGGATATCCGCCGTCCCAAACAGTCACCGGTAGATAATCCGTCCCCTGTCAGGCTCAACGTCATCACCACATTCCTCTTGCCCCGGGGTACCTTACCGGGCCCACCATGTACCCGTGCCGGTTCCTCCACTCCTCGACACGGATTTCCAAACCCACAGCAAACTCATGGTGGACGACACTTACATCACTAGAAAACCGCAATTTACATATTTTAAAAATATAATAAGTTTAGAAATTTTGCGGCTTTCCCCCGAAATCCAGCAATATCATAAAATCTCAAGAAATCCTCATAAGTGCATATATCAATGCTAATGAATGCGTATGATATCAATAATCAAGTTGCGATGTGTGATTAATGTATTAAGCATGAACAATTAATATGATGAAGTACATGCACATGAATAGCAATACTACGGTTTCATTTTTAAGGAATTAAAGGCAATAGTACCAGTTTAAGTATCAATTAGTAAAAAGTTTCAATTTAAAAGTTATCTAGTGTGGTGGCATGGCAATTACCAGGGTGTGTGTGTAAGCATGAATAGTGCTCGTGCTGCATATAAAAACCTGGTAATAGTGCATGTGTCCTACAATTGAGTTTGCGTATATGGGTATAACATATTGATCTAATTGCAGCAATTATCATGCCAGTATTATTATTCTAATGTCACAAGTGATTATCCAATTTACTATTTTCCAGTTTACTAAATCTATCGGGCGACTTGCGCCATCCAAACGATCGTCCCCCGTAGATGTTAAATCTACTCACCGGGATCCCTGGCTAGCTGTGTCCAATCACCGCCTTTCCCTTTCGCGCCGCGTCTGACGTTTCCGCGACCGAACCTGGAATTTACATCAGTATCAAATATAAGGTTACATATCAAGAACGACGCAAAACCCTAACGAAACTACTAAAGTTCGCTAGCTAGGTACAACGTGCACAAAGTGCACGGACACACGCGAAAATCGCAAAAACTGCCGAAAAACGCCGATTTGGGTCGCCCGGCAAAACTAAAACCCGACTACCCAAAAACCGCACTCACGCATCCTAAAAGTCGTAGGACAAGCCATTACAATCCTCAAGATATCAAAATAATTCATCACATAACTTATATAAAAATCTAGTAAGCATATACATTCCAAAAATCGGTGCAACGTCGCCGATTTGCAACAAAACGACTACAATAAAGCATACTCACCCAAGCACACTACAAGCAATCCACACCCACTAATTACAACACATTAACCATGCTCCAAAACCTATATTCCACAACCAAACCCTTTCTTGATTTTTATGAATAGCAATTGCAAATCAAAGTCCACACTTGAAAAACTTAATTAACACTAATTTCAACCCCAATTAGCAAGTTCACCTCTTAGATTTAGGTTAGCAAAATACTAGATAACAAATTAAGTTTAATTAACTAAATAATGGTTTCTAAACCTTAATCAACTCACTAATCAAGTTTCAAATATCATTTCCATACAAAAACCTCCTCTTGAAATCCTAAAACAACAATTTCACACTTCTAAAATTAACTAAATTAGCATAATTGAAAACTACATCAACAAGGTAACCACAGAGATTAGTTCACTAACAACTAGATTAACTAATAAACAACTTAATTAATTATCATGGCTTTCAAACCCTAGTTAGAATTTTCAAACAAAATCTAAGAAAACTAGATTAAACTACACTAAATTAACACTAAACCATATAACATAAGCACTTAAACAAAGAATTTAACATGATAGAAATTATACCTCTTGATCAATGGATCAAGCAAGAAAATTTGCTCCAAAAATGCCTCCTTTCCACATGATTTCAACTATATTAGGCTTGAGAAGAGGTAGCACAAGGATTTTATGTTGAAAAAGAGAAGGATTTGTGGATTTTTATTGAATTTTGTTGCAAATTTTGAAGAAAATGAGAGAGAAAGAGAAGGAAAATAATGGAGGTGGGAAATGGTGCAGGTTTCGGCCAGAATGGAGGGATGGGGGAGGGTGTGGGCAAGTGGGGAAAGTCATGGTCAAGTTTCCAAAGTCAAATGTATCATAACTTATTCATTATATTAAAATAAAGCCATAAATTAACAAAACAACTCAAGAAGCAACCAAAGAAAAGAGAGGCCAGAAATTTCTGGTCTTGGCCAAGGTTTGGGCTGTTCTTGGGCTGAGGGAAAAGATAGAGGGGTTTTACAAAAGAAATTTTATGCAAAAAGGCCCCCTACAACTCAAAAATTGCAAGTTTTAGCCCAAAAATTCAATAATTTCGTTTCAAATCATAAAAATTTGAAAAAAATCAAAATAAATTACTAAAAATTCATGTTATCACTAGAATATAATTATCATAATTTTAGAGATTAAAATTAGCCCGGAAAAATTTGTATTTATCGCTTATTTAATGTATTTTCTTACCGGCTTAAAATAATATTAAAAAATGAAAAATAGGGAAAAAATTTTAAATGACCAAAATTTCATAATTAACTCATTAGTCACTAAAAACAAGTAATTACCTATCCATTTTAGGTATAATTAGCCCTAAACTGCAAAATATCGAGAAAGACGGTTTTCGGAAAAATACCGAATTTTCACCGAATTTCAGGAAAACACCAAAACGACTTTTCAAGACGCTACAATCTTCCCCCCTTAAAGAAATTCGGTCCCCGAATTTAAAAATATAGCTACGCGTACCTTCGAAGAGATGGGGATATTTCTTCCTCATCTCGCCCTCGGTCTCCCAGGTAACCTCCTCGCCGCTCGGGCTACGCCAAAGGACCTTGACGGTTGGTATAATCTTCGACCTCAACTTCTTCACCTGCCGATCCAGGATGGCCACCGGCTGCTCTGCAAAGGAAAGGTCGCGCTCTAGCTGGACTGTCGGGTGCTGAATCGCATGTGAAGGGTCGTGAAGGTACTTGCGGAGCATCGAAACATGAAAAACGGGGTGAACATCGGGAAAGCTGGGTGGAAGAGCCAAACGATATGCAACAGCGCCAACCCGCTCGAGGATCTCGAAGGGACCTACGAATCTAGGGCTAAGCTTCCCCTTTCGCCCAAAACGCATCACGCCCTTCATCGGAGAGACCCTCAGAAAAACATGGTCGCCAACTGCGAACTCTAATCTGCGACGGCGCCTGTCAGCATAGGATTTCTGCCTGCTCTGAGCCGCTCTCATCCGGTCTCGGATCAGCTGGATCTTCGATGTCGTCTCCTCAACAAGCTGCGGCCCCAAAATGCTGCTCTCGCTGAGCTCTGTCCAACAAACGGGCGATCTGCATCTCCTCCCATACAATGCATCAAAAGGTGCCATCTGAATAGTATCCTGGAAGCTGTTGTTGTAGGAGAACTCCACTAGAGGTAAATGACGATCCCAGCTACCACCAAAGTCTAAAACGCACGCTCTGAGCATGTCCTCGAGAGTCTGAATGGTCCGCTCTGACTGTCCGTCTGTCTGCGGATGAAACGCTGTGCTGAAGCTCAAACGAGTGCCCAAAGCCTCCTGAAGTCTCTGCCAAAGTCGGCTGGTGAACTGAGTGCCTCGATCTGACACGATACAAGTCGGTACGCCATGTAGTCGCACGATCTCGTCAATATAGAGCTGAGCATACTGAGCGAAGCTGAAAGTCGTCTTCACTGGCAGGAAGTGAGCCGCTTTCGTCAATCTATCCACGATCACCCAGATGGAGTCGTACCCTCGACTGGTCCTGGGTAGACCCACAACGAAATCCATCAAAATCTGTTCCCATTTCCACTCTGGAATGGGTAACGGCTGTAGCTCTCCTGCGGGCCTCTGGTGCTCGGCTTTGACTTGCTGACAAGTCAGGCATCTCGAAACGAACTCCGCAATGTCCCTCTTCATCCCGTCCCACCAGTAGGTTTCTCTCATATCATGGTACATCTTGGTGGAACCGGGGTGGACACTATACACTGATCGGTGTGCCTCCTCAAGAATGTCGCGCCGCAATCCATCAGCATCTGGTACGCACAGTCTAGATCCATATCGTAAAATCCCCTGATCGTCAACCATGAACTCGGAAAATATGCCATGATCTCTGAGCAACGGTCGTCACTGCGCTGTGCCTCATATATACGGTCAAGCAACTGTGGGCGTGCACGAACATACGCGAGCTGTCCCCCTGTCTGAGTGAACTCGAACTCAACTCGGCTGTCGCATAACATCTGCCAATCTGCTGACGACTGCCTCTGAACTGCGCGCAAAAAGGATAGACTACCCCCGGGCCTCCTACTCAACGCATCTGCCACCACATTTGCCTTGCCGGGGTGATATAAGATCTCGCAGTCGTAGTCTTTCACCAACTCCATCCAACGACGCTGTCTAAGGTTCAGGTTTCGCTGCTGAAATATGTACTTTAAGCTCTTGTGATCGGTGAATATCTGACACGACTCGCCGTAAAGGTAATGTCGCCAAATCTTCAGTGCAAAGACCACTGCAGCCATCTCCAAATCATGAGTGGGGTAGTTCTGTTCATGCTTCTTCAACTGCCGAGAAGCATAAGCGATCACCCGGCCATACTGCATCAACACGCATCCTAATCCCACTCGCGAAGCATCACAGTAGACAACAAATCCGCCTGATCCCGAAGGTAAAGATAATACCGGCGCCGTAGTCAAACAAGTCCGTAGCTGCTGAAAACTGCGCTCGCACTCCTCTGTCCAAATGAAAGGAACTCCCTTCCGGGTCAAACTGGTCAACGGTGCAGCTATACGGGAGAAGTCCTGAACAAAACGCCTGTAGTAGCCCGCCAGGCCTAGAAAACTACGGATCTCAGTAACCGATGTAGGTCGGGGCCACTGCTGAACAGCCTCAATCTTCTTCGGGTCCACACAAATGTCGTCTCTCGTAACCACGTGACCCAAGAATCCGATGCTGTCCAGCCAGAATGCACACTTGGAGAACTTCACGAACAGCTGGTGCTCCCTCAGAGTCTGTAACGTAATCCGCAAGTGCTGCTCGTGCTCCTCTCTGCTCCGGGAGTACACCAAGATATCGTCGATAAACACGATGATGAACAAGTCAAGATACGGCCTGAATGTACGGTTCATCAAATCCATAAATGCAGCTGGGGCGTTGGTGAGTCCGAACGACATCACCAAAAACTCGTAGTGGCCATAGCGTGTACGGAAAGCTGTCCTCGGTATATCCTCCTGTCGAACTCGCAGCTGATGGTATCCTGATCGTAAGTCGATCCTCGAAAATTCCCCCGCACCCTGAAGCTGGTCGAACAAATCATCAATGCGCGGCAACGGATATCTGTTCCGAACGGTAACTTTGTTCAGCTGGCGGTAGTCGATACATAAGCGCAAACTTCCATCCTTCTTCTTGACAAACAGGACCGGAGCACCCCACGGAGAAACACTCAGTCGAATAAGCCCCTTGTCCAACAAATCCTGCAACTGATCCTTCAGCTCTCGAAGCTCTGCCGGGGCCATCCGATAAGGCGGTATAGAAATAGGCCCCGAACCGGGAATCAAATCAATGCAGAACTCAACATCGCGCTCAGGCGGTAGCCCAGGTAGCTCATCAGGGAAAACATCAGGGAACTCACAAACTACCGGGACCCGGTCCAACGGAACCTCTGCAGCTCGAGTATCACAAACAAACGCTAAGAATCCCTGACATCCCTTCCGCAAGAGCTGACCAGCGCGAAGAGACGAAATTAAGCTGGGAAGGGCGACACTGCGGTCTCCCTGAATAACAAGGACTGGCTCTCCCGGAAAGCTAAATCTGACTGCCTTCTCACGGCAGTCCACCGAAGCATAACAAGTGGCTAGCCAATCCATGCCCAGAAGCACATCAAAGTCCAACATATCGAGGAGTATCAAATCAACTGATGAATCCCTCTCCCCGATACGAACGGAACACAAACGAAATACAAACCGAGCGACAAACGACTCGCCTACCGGAGTAACAACAACAAGCGGCTGATCTAACGACGATGACTCACGGTCCAACATCGGTGCAAAGTGTGTAGATACGTACGAATGTGTGGAACCTGGGTCGAATAATACCCGTGCGTCGAAAGAACAAACTGGCAAAGTACCTGTCACAACGGCATTAGATGCCTGCGCATCCTGCGGTGTCAAAGCAAATACTCGGGCCTGTCCTCCACCGATAGCGGGCTGACCTCGACCTCGGCCTCTGCCTCCTCGTCCTCTCTGAACAGGACCGCCGCGTCCACGGCCTCTGGGTGCACCTAACTGGCGTGGAGCATCGCCTGGGGTAGGAAGTAGGGCTCTCTGAGGAGGGGGTGGTGATGGTGGTAGGGTCACATGCGGAACTGTCGCTGCTCCCTGTCGTCTCACCGGACAGTCTCTGACAAGATGGTGCAGACTCCCGCACCCAAAACATCCTGGCGACGGCTGCTGCCCCTGGGAATAAGAACCATATAACTGTCCCCGCCCAAATCCTCTGCCAGGCCTATCTCTCGGAAAGAATCTGGCGCGCTGCCTCTGAGGTGGTACATCGGTGCGCATCCTCTTCGGCCCAGAAACGACCGAAGTCTGTGATATGCGTGCCTCCATCCGTAATGCCGTATCCCTAGCCGCTGAATAAGTGTCGTAGTGCTGGGCGCCAATGGCAAGGTATAGCTGGGCATCAAGTCCCTGTACGAACCTCTTCACCATCTTCTCCTCGGTATCCACCAAATACTGAGCATATCGGGATAACTGTGTAAACTGGATGTCATACTCAGACACCGTCATCCCAGGTGTCTTGACTAAGGCCTCGAAGCTGCGAGCTCTGGCGTCACGAACGTTCTCTGGAAGGAAACGGGCTAGAAAGACCGCTGTAAACTCGGCCCAAGTCATAGGCGGCAGATCTGCAGCTCGACCTCTCAAGACTGACTCCCACCATGTCTGCACGAGACCCTCTAGTCGGAAACTCGCAAGCTCTACCCATCGATCATCCGAACATCTCAGCGAACGGCAGATCCTGGCTAAACTGTCAAGGAACGTCTGTGGGTCCTCCGCTGCCTCGGTGCCGGTGAATACTGGAGGTCTCAGCCTCATGAAATCCTGTAGTGAAACCGGAATGGCCACGGTGGTAGTAGTAGGAGCAGGTATCAAGGTCGTCTGTGATGTAGTAGGTACGTCATCCGGCCTCGGTGTACGACTGGCTGCAACTAGGGATCCTACCATCTGACGCAGCTCCTGCATGCCTACCATCATCTGTCGCAACTCCTCCATACCGGTCTCGAGCCTATCCATACGGCCTGGGGAAGGTGGATCGGTCTGTCCCAGCGGCGTAGGCATACCACCCTGCTCAGTCCTAGTCTCGGACGAGCCAGCTCGAATCTCGTCTCTGGCGGCAGCCCTCTGTGCCCTCGTAGCCTTCGGCGGCATAGTGGCTGTCACAGGAAAACGGATAGTAAGGACAGTGCAATAGGATCATAGGATACACGGAATTGAAGAAGGAATTTTTCAAGCAAGTATATCCTAAAGTCACTTAGGCGGAGTACCGTATAGTAAGTATGCCGCGGACATACGCACGCTACGTTACCCTGCTTAAGTCACTTACTCCATCTACCAAGGGTCATCCTACACTCACAAAGGTAAAACCTATCGCTCTGATACCAACTTTGTCACGACCCGCAGGGTACGGAACGTGACTGGCACTTAAGTTTACGAAACGTCTAAAGGCGTCCGTAAAATAAGTAAGCCAAAGCCCAGAAAACAAAACCAATGAAGCAAAAGAGTGAAGAAAACCCAATCAATTGAAAGCGAGTTATCAAATAAGTCATGTAAAACACTTTTTAAAAACAATACAAATTTTTCCCGAAAATTTCGGCAGAGTCTCCTTTGTAAATACTGACCCCCAAAAATGGGTACAACAAAATATATACATGAATCCACAAAATAGGGCATCCCCAAGCGGGAGCTAGCTCTTCGCCATACGACGGTCACAAATCCCACGCAATGTAAATGACAACAAGCATAATAATCATAAGGAAGCATGAAAAAAGTAACATGTCGGCTCAAGTGAGCTCGACCCCAAAATACAGCATAAAATCCACAACCTCACTGTCTCATCTCTAGGTCAATATACAATAATCTGGTGAAAACAGTAGATGGAGTACACTAGATACAAGAATATACAAGGTGGTACAAAATGATAACATAACCCACCTATGAGCAAATCTCGAGCTCAGGCAAAAGAGGCAAAAGACAAGTGCGCCCGCCGCTACTGAACTGACGGAGCGGACCTGCAAAAGACTGTGGCACAACGGGGGTGAGTTGCCAACTCGTGAGTAATAAATAACATCTACAAAGGCTATCGTATGCATGCACACAAGCATCCTAGCATCTAAAATACAGGTATGACTGGATGCACTAGCAGGTGTATATACAATATCAGTGTGCTAATATGTATGCAACATGAAAATCTGAGGTCTCAATAGGTATATATAAGAAATATTTTATCTCTTTTTGTTTTTGAAACTCTTTTAGAATTCCAGCATAATGTCAATGAATCGACGAAAATCGGTGTCCAGCAACGACACCCAAAAGCTGTCTCAAATCTCATAAATGTATCTCTGGCCTCAGCCGTCCGGCTGACCCATCTCAAATCTCAATATCTCATCATCTAGCGGCCACGGTCGGTATCCTCTGGATATCCGCCGTCCCAAACAGTCACCGGTAGGTAATCCGTCCCCTGCCAGGCTCAACGTCATCACCACATTCCTCTTGCCCCGGGGTACCTTACCGGGCCCACCATGTACCCGTGCCGGTTCCTCCACTCCTCGACACGGATTTCCAAATCCACAGCAAACTCATGGTGGACGACACTTACATCACTAGAAAACCGCAATTTACATATTTTAAAAATATAATAAGTTTAGAAATTTTGCGGCTTTCCCCCGAAATCCAGCAATATCATAAAATCTCAAGAAATCCTCATAAGTGCATATATCAATGCTAATGAATGCGTATGATATCAATAATCAAGTTGCAATGTGTGATTAATGTATTAAGCATGAACAATTAATATGATGAAGTACATGCACATGAATAGCAATACTACGGTTTCATTTTTAAGGAATTAAAGGCAATAGTACCAGTTTAAGTATCAATTAGTAAAAAGTTTCAATTTAAAAGTTATCTAGTGTGGTGGCATGGCAATTACCAGGGTGTGTGTGTAAGCATGAATAGTGCTCGTGCTGCATATAAAAACCTGGTAATAGTGCATGTGTCCTACAATTGAGTTTGCGTATATGGGTATAACATATTGATCTAATTGCAGCAATTATCATGCCAGTATTATTATTCTAATGTCACAAGTGATTATCCAATTTACTATTTTCCAGTTTACTAAATCTATCGGGCGACTTGCGCCATCCAAACGATCGTCCCCCGTAGATGTTAAATCTACTCACCGGGGTCCCTGGCTAGCTGTGTCCAATCACCGCCTTTCCCTTTCGCGCCGCGTCTGACGTTTCCGCGACCGAACCTGGAATTTACATCAGTATCAAATATAAGGTTACATATCAAGAACGACGCAAAACCCTAACGAAACTACTAAAGTTCGCTAGCTAGGTACAACGTGCACAAAGTGCGCGGACACACGCGAAAATCGCAAAAACTGCCGAAAAACGCCGATTTGGGTCGCCCGGCAAAACTAAAACCCGACTACCCAAAAACCGCACTCACGCATCCTAAAAGTCGTAGGACAAGCCATTACAATCCTCAAGATATCAAAATAATTCATCACATAACTTATACAAAAATCTAGTAAGCATATACATTCCAAAAATCGGTGCAACGTCGCCGATTTGCAACAAAACGACTACAATAAAGCATACTCACCCAAGCACACTACAAGCAATCCACACCCACTAATTACAACACATTAACCATGCTCCAAAACCTATATTCCACAACCAAACCCTTTCTTGATTTTTATGAATAGCAATTGCAAATCAAAGTCCACACTTGAAAAACTTAATTAACACTAATTTCAACCCCAATTAGCAAGTTCACCTCTTAGATTTAGGTTAGCAAAATACTAGATAACAAATTAGGTTTAATTAACTAAATAATGGTTTCTAAACCTTAATCAACTCAATAATCAAGTTTCAAATATCATTTCCATACAAAAACCTCCTCTTGAAATCCTAAAACAACAATTTCACACTTCTAAAATTAACTAAATTAGCATAATTGAAAACTACATCAACAAGGTAACCACAGAGATTAGTTCACTAACAACTAGATTAACTAATAAACAACTTAATTAATTATCATGGCTTTCAAACCCTAGTTAGAATTTTCAAACAAAATCTAAGAAAACTAGATTAAACTACACTAAATTAACACTAAACCATATAACATAAGCACTTAAACAAAGAATTTAACATGATAGAAATTATACCTCTTGATCAATGGATCAAGCAAGAAAATTTGCTCCAAAAATGCCTCCTTTCCACATGATTTCAACTATATTAGGCTTGAGAAGAGGTAGCACAAGGATTTTATGTTGAAAAAGAGAAGGATTTGTGGATTTTTATTGAATTTTGTTGCAAATTTTGAAGAAAATGAGAGAGAAAGAGAAGGAAAATAATGGAGGTGGGAAATGGTGCAGGTTTCGGCCAGAATGGAGGGATGGGGGAGGGTGTGGGCAAGTGGGGAAAGTCATGGTCAAGTTTCCAAAGTCAAATGTATCATAACTTATTCATTATATTAAAATAAAGCCATAAATTAACAAAACAACTCAAGAAGCAACCAAAGAAAAGAGAGGCCAGAAATTTCTGGTCTTGGCCAAGGTTTGGGCTGTTCTTGGGCTGAGGGAAAAGATAGAGGGGTTTTACAAAAGAAATTTTATGCAAAAAGGCCCCCTACAACTCAAAAATTGCAAGTTTTAGCCCAAAAATTCAATAATTTCGTTTCAAATCATAAAAATTTGAAAAAAATCAAAATAAATTACTAAAAATTCATGTTATCACTAGAATATAATTATCATAATTTTAGAGATTAAAATTAGCCCGGAAAAATTTGTATTTATCGCTTATTTAATGTATTTTCTTACCGGCTTAAAATAATATTAAAAAATGAAAAATAGGGAAAAAATTTTAAATGACCAAAATTTCATAATTAACTCATTAGTCACTAAAAACAAGTAATTACCTATCCATTTTAGGTATAATTAGCCCTAAACTGCAAAATATCGAGAAAGACGGTTTTCGGAAAAATACCGAATTTTCACCGAATTTCAGGAAAACACCAAAACGACTTTTCAAGACGCTACATCTACCGTGCAGACAGATGTACCAGATGTTGCTAAGATTGACGAGATATCACTTTTAAAGTTCACGAAGCTGAAGTTATATGAGTTTGCAGGAAGGGATGTGACAGAGGATTCTTAGTCATTCCTGGATAGAGTGGCTAGGATGTTTCGTTGGGATGCTCTGATGCGAGATCAGTCGAGTTGGCCAGTTTCGGTTTTAAGGGTCTTACTCAGACCTGGTGTAGGTCGATCTAGAGAGGACGAACAATGCGTATTCATCCGATGACTTGGACGAGTTCTCGAAGACATATTTTGCCAGATTTCTTCTACAGAGTGTTGGAGGTACCAAATTCGTAGCTTCGAGTCCTTGTGAGAGACTCCGGATATGACCGTGGCCGAGTATGAATTGCAGTTTAGCAGCTATCAAGATATGATTTCGATATGGTCGATATGGAAGAGAAGTGGATTAGGAGATTCATGCGAGATCTAATTGAGTCGTTGTTCCTATTCGTTGATGCTAGAGATTTGATATGTATTCAGAGACGTTGGATACAACCACATTTTTAGAGGGGGGTCTTGATGAGAATTGCAGCTGCTCCGGAACGGAGGCAGGTTCGACTGAAAGTGCCAGTTTTCGGGCAGTTCGGCAGAAATGATATCAGAAGAGGTAGTGGTAGGTTCTTTCTAGGATGATATAGCGATAGAGATTTGGACCCAGGATCGTTTTATGACACGCACTTAGAGGGCCATAAGCCGCCGTCGTTGATGTGCTATATTGCGAGTGGCCAGGTTATCCTGACCAGGAGATGTTCAAAGAGGCGTCAGAGCGGGTTGTTTCCGTTGCTACTCCTTACCAGGCTGTCGAGCCGACAAGCCATGGAATTGGTGGTCTGCAGAGAGAATAAGGACCTAGAGACAGAGGACGCCAGACCGTGGTCAGAAGGCAAGTGGAAATTCTTGCTCTGCCAGCTCCGGGTGCAAAGGCACCTTTCAACATTGAAAGAAGTGTACTTCAATGTCATTTATTTTTTATTTATGTTTTGGTGATTCGAGTATCACGCTTTTGTCATTTGGACTTTTGTGTTTTGATAATTGAGTTTCATGATTGATATTTTCGTGTACCATATCTGCACTTGGTGGATATTTTCTTTGTGCACAGCAGTTTCACTTGATTTATGTTTTTTATACATCCATTACACTTGATTTATGTTTTCGTGCATACCCATTGCACACGATATCCCCGTTGCACATATTTATGATTTCGTGCACCCTGATGCACTTGATTTTGATTTCGTACATGTTGTATGCACCTGATTTTGATTCGTGCACTTTAGATGCACTCGATATTGTTTACATGCACATTCGATGCATTAATGTAGTTTATGTGCACCTAGTTGCACTTGATATTGATTTTTGTGCACCCTATTGCACTAGATGCTTTCGTGCACACCAATTGCATTCGATTGAGATTTTCATGCACATTAGTTGCACTTGGTTGAGATTTTCGTGCACTCTAGATGCACTTTATGTTGGTGTTGTGCACACCCGTTGCACTTGACAGATGCTTTCGTGTACACCCGATGCACTCGGTATTCGTTTTCGTGCACATTCGTTGTACTTGGTTGAGACTTCGATTTTTGTATGCACCAGTCGCACGTGGGTTGGTTTTCATGCACACCGATTGATATTGATTTATTTTCAAGCGTCGCGTTTTTATGATATTCATTATGTTATATAATAGCCGAGCAGGATTGGTCTGAGAGACAGCACCTGAATGTTTTTGCATATATTGATATTTACAGAAGAGGTTTTCAAAGAAGCTATAGTCTTATTATTTTCTACATGTCAGTGAGCGACACAAGAATTTACGAAAGGAAATCACTTCTAAATTATTTTCGAAAAGTGGGACATATATCTTAAGCGAAACGTATGTCTGTGTGTGTGTGTTTTCATAAATAAACATCCGCTACTTATGCCGTAATATACACATCGTATGGCGATTTAAAAATGATTTTTCATATATACATTTTTCAGCAACTTAAATGATTTCACTTGGATGCGTACTATATACGTATTGTAGCCTTGATTATATTGTGCTTGATTTGAACCGTTGATTTCTCAAATTTCATATTTCATCTTAGCTTGTATGATTCGCATGACAATTATCGGAGTTTCAATTATTTGAGTTTTGCATTTTGTTTTCATGCGCCTGTGTTGCGCTATAATATTTTTAGCTTGTCCGTGACTTCGGAGGCCCGTTGATTTGATTTACTGAAATGTTATAAGATTTCGGGGTTTAAATTTAAATTCGGGAACCAAATTTATATAAGGGGGAAGATTGTAACATTTCAGAAAATATGAAATATTATTTTAGGATTTAAATAATAATATAATGAGTTTTACGGATATTATACCGAGTATAGATTTGAATTTTTGTAGATTGGTATAATTATATACCTCTATTTTGGAAAGTACTTGGAATTTAAAATGAATTATTAATTATATGAGCATTTATTTAATTAGGTTTTTCTAAAATTAGCGTATAATTATATCCATACAAGATTAGTATATTAAAATTAATTGATGTTTTCCTATTTGTGCATTAAACCAAACTTATTTGTTAAATATGCTTTAAAGTACCATGACATATTTTTATGAAAGGGTTAACATTTACATTTGTGATATATGATTTTATTTTCAAAAGAAAAGAAAATGTATGAGAGGGAGACATGGGGCATGGCGGTTTCATTAAAAAAAATGTGTATGGGAAAGGAGGGGGTATGGCTTAATACAACCATATCTTTTTCCTTCATATCATTTTTTCATCTCTTCATCATCCTCTTCTCCTTCTCCTTCTCCTTCTCCTCCACCCTCATCCACAACCCCAAAACACCCATCCAAACCTCCTCAAAACCCCTTGGAACTTTCACTAAAAATGTTCATACCCTCATCCTAAACATGAAGATGTGATCAATCTTCAGTTTGAGGCCTTTTTGCAAGCTTAGAAGTTTCCTTAGTTCCCATCTTGAGGTAAAATCCCACCTTTTAACAAGTTTTAAAGTATACTTGCCTTCACTAACTAGTTTTAGAGTTAAGGTGCATGTTTTCTAGACTTGAGATTTCCAAAATGAGTTTTTGGTAGATACAAGTTGTAGTGGTGGTGTAGTAGAGGGTTAGTGAGTGATTACGACCTTATTAGTGATAGGTGAGAGTGTTTTAGTGGAAGTGTCATTGGTTCAAATTATTTTTGAAGTTTCGAACATAGTTTTTCATTAAGTTTTTGTGTTCAAATTGAATCTGGAGTAGTTCGAGATCTTTGAAAATATTTTGTATATATATTAGACCTACTTAGACCACTAGGAGACCCCACCATGAAGAAGAGACCCTAGCTTCAAAGTTGGACCGCAAATTGTGGTTAAAATAAATATTTGTGTGGTTTATTGTAGCAATTAGGTGTCGGGGTTTGGTCGGTATGTGTTTTACATTATATACAAGCCTATTTTATATGCTAAATTGCCCCAGATCCCTTAGTTAAAATATGGAGTTGTTTTACTTGGTTTTTAATGATGTTTTACGAGTTTTTGAAATTTGGTTTTCGGATTTCTATGTTGTGACTTAGTCGTTCAACGTTCGTACGTCGACGCCGGGAGTAATTTATTGGATTTAGCACGCGTTGACCATAGGTTCTAACCTATGTGCGTTTCGCTCGTCATATTGGTTTTGATATGGATTTTTATATGATTCGATATGGTTTCGATTGTAGGTACAATCGCAGGAACTTCCGAGACGACGAAGAAGGGCAAGGCATCCGTCGGCTTCAACTAGGGCGAGGCGATTAGGTGAGTAGATGTATATCTACAAGGGAAGTCGGGTGGATGGCGTATAGCACCCCCGCAACCGTAGTAATTAGGATATTATAGATATTAGAATCATATACCTAGTCTAACCATATTCGATAGTAGTATACTTAGTAGAAGTTATATCTCTAATTCTATTTCATAACCATTGAGCTATACATACATACATACATACATAGATATATATATATATGAGTACTTATTATGATATAAGTATATATATGACATGAGGATATATACAATATAAGTATACATGATATGATATGAGATGATATAGTTTGATATGAGACGATATGAGATGAGATGATGTACGTGACTATAGATCTGTACCATTTTGATTAGATGATATTGTATGAGAGATATTTCGTACGTGATATGATGAGGATTGATTGTCGATTACGGCCGATGTTTATTTCTCCTCGAGGAGTCTTGTTAATATTTCAAAAGGGGAAATTCATGAGATATTTAGAGCCATACTTATTTTCAAAACTAACAATGCGTTACGTACTTTTAAATGATAACATCAAGGGTGCACTACGACTTTTCGAATGATATTTATTTCAAAAACATCGTAGTCCCTTATTTCCAAAACAATGTTTCATGCTATTTTAAACTATAACTGTTTGGCTCATACGAAATTGGATATTTTAATACGTGTTCACGTTACGATTTCATTATTCTGTAGAGGCCATTATTATACATGATTGTATATTATAGTGATACTTGGACATATATAGGGAGGAATTTCTTGCTCGACATGATAGTATGCTAATTGGTTACTCTTTATCTTAACATGTATACTTATAATGTCTCTCTGTTACATGTTGATAAAGCCCTTAGGATGTGTACTTGACTACCAGGACTATGATGCAAGTCATACTAGTGGGGCCAGGGCAGTCGGCAAATACATCCTTTAATTGTTCCTAGTCGAGGGAGTATCGAGACAGGGCATCGATATTCCAGAGTAGACTAGCGTATACGTTTCTTGACCCATTTGATGGGCGATGGATGATCCCACATCCATTGGTGTTTAACATCAAAGATTGTATACTGGTGCTCAGTGGAGACTGGGTACACTGAACATGACTCGCCGAGAACTCCTATATGGTATTATACATATCGTCAGATAGCAGTTTTCTGGTGACACTGGTACAGGTTAGTCTGTAAACCCGAGATCGTCATAGTGTCTTATGTGATTCCCGCTGTGCTTTGATTTCCACCTTACCACGTTCAAGAGAGCATGCCAAACGGTGGTTTTTGGGTACAATCCCGAGTCACATGGAGGCAATGAGCGATAGGAGGGGTTTTGTCTCTCCCAGTATTGGGGTTGATGTTGCGCTGTGCTCGATTGGCTATAACAGGAAGTCCCTGGTCAGGGATGATACTGATATTTACTGGTAAGTGTTATCAGTAGTTTATCGACCCGTTATGAGCCTCACATTGGCATGACTTATCAAGTTATTGGGGTCTGACGTTTACCACCCCCAGACTAGATATACGACATATCAGACGAAGAGACCGGACTGTACGGTAGTGTTACTTATTGGATTCACGGGAGTATGAACAAGCTTGCTTGTTGATCTTCTGATCACTCAATACCCAGGTAGCTGTTACGTCCAGCTAGTACCGCTGACGGCTTGTGGGTGACTGATATGATCATCACCTGCTGCCGGCGTATTGACGAGTCTTTAGAGTCCTATACAGAGGTTTCCTGGCTCATGCTAAACGATGTAGGGCACATATGTGATATGTGCGGGACCGAGATTAATATGTGTATGTGATACCGTATTCTAATCTCGTGATACAGGTTATATGTGATATAACCCGATTGTTGAATCAAGTGTTGATTCAATGATATGTTATATGTATATGTGATATACATATAAAAGATATTAGTCGGTTATATGTGATACAGCCGGGTTATTAAATCAAGTGTTGATTTAATAATTTAATGTGTGAATATATATTTGATATATTAATATACATTAACTAATATTAGCTCACTTAAGAAATTGTTTTCTTTAAATACATACAAATATATATATGATATATATTAATGTATTTATTTTTGTGTCATGCTAGATGATACATTGGACTTGGGTGTGTGAGACTCATACCATACTTAAGATAATGTGGGGATTTAATTATTAAGGGAAAATCAAAATTAGGTGGAAATTAGCATGGCTAAGATGCTTGTGGAAGCATGTAGAAGCTTTGACTTAAGTCCAATAATTTTGTTTTACTCTAGATATTTATTAACCCAACCATTGTCTTTAGCCATGGTTTAGTCTCTACATGAGTTGTATGAGATATTTTCTCACCCATGGTTCATGACTTGAGATCACTTGAGTTTCTTCTTCATCACCTTCCTTGCTCTCTAGTTTTGAGTGAGGTAAAAAAGAAAAGAGAGAAAAATTATTCGAAAGTAAGCAAAATTCCTACTTCATCAATCTATACCAACTAGCCATTTAGTATAGGTTGTTTGTTTCACTAATTCTCAATTAGTGAAGAGGTAGCTTGAGTTAGAAATTCTTCGACGTAGATCATCTTCGGCCTCGAAGATTCTTGAGCAAGCTTGTTCCTTTCGCCTAGTGGAGCCTAACAAGAGTCCGGGAGACCACTACTTGGAGCTAAGGGAATACTGCATGGAGCTTTAGAAGTGAAGGACCGGTCTACAAAGGTTGTATTCCTTGTTCACTTAGAGTAAAGTTGTTTACTTGCTTAGTTATACCCTAATACTCTAGTTAGATCCTTGGTTCGGGCTCGCTCGGCACCCTAAAATTTTAAAATAGCATACTTGATGCTTGCCGAAACTGTGTCGGGGTGCTAAGCGAACCCAGCAGTGGTATCAGAGCCATGCTAGAGCATTAGGAGTGGCCTAAACGACGTTAAAGTGTTCGATCGAACACCGAAAACCCGATTTTCCATGCTCTCTGAAAATTTTTGCAAATGTTGGATTTTTCCAAGTTAAAAATATTCAAAAAAATCATGCAGGGTTTTCTATGAATCCCCAAGAAAAACGAACTCCTATCTCGACTATACGACCGCGAAACCGCGGCCAAACCCTAGGGTTTGCGGTGGTTCCGCGGCGCCGTTCGTGAAGCCAGGAACGACCTTTCTTATGTAAGTCCGTAGGTGCTTGTGGTATGTTCTGGGAATTTTTTCTAATGCTCAAGTGTTGAGCTCTGTGGGAAATGTGGGTGTTTGTTGATTTGATCGAAATGTTTAATATCTTCTAACTATCTGTGATATGTGATACAATATTTGGAATCCATAATAATTAGTTTTGTGAAAACTAATTAGA
This sequence comes from Agapanthus africanus, assembly GCA_030015575.1. NCBI lineage: Eukaryota > Viridiplantae > Streptophyta > Magnoliopsida > Asparagales > Amaryllidaceae > Agapanthus > Agapanthus africanus. The sequence continues at coordinate 152,131,825 of JASDDO010000012.1, forward strand.
ACTTTGTAAATCTAGCAATTTAGTCTTTTTTGATCGGTTGCCGTGGGGTTTTGATTAGGATCAAAACCCCATCGCAATACGTAGTGTATGCGGATACTCGCCGGGTAACATTACTAGATAGCCACTCCCCATAACCCTGACCAAGTGACGGTAGGAGAACCCCGTTGCCTAAAGCATCCGTTCGGGTGCTCGCGGCCGCGGTGTTCCGCCTAAGTTCACTTCGTCGATGACATCGAGGGTGCGGTCGTCTACTAAAGTTTCCAACGAGCATTCGATTAGGATGTCGGGAATCTTTTTGAATTTCCCGACTAGTTATTGAAAAGTGTTTTCAATATTGAGACTAAAATGCGGGGTTTATAATATTAGGCATGAAATTCGGAATATGAGATATTATGGGTTTATGATGTCTAAGGAATTCATTTGGTGTAGAGACACCCCTAATACTTAATTGCCCAAGTTAATAAGGACACAAAATAAAAGAATTATTTTGTTGCATTTTAAAATATTCCGAAAGCAGTGCAAATGGAGATATTACCGGTTTTTTCATCCAAAAGATGTTCGTGTAGATAAGATGTGTAATCACTTTAACAAGGTTCTAGATGGGTTATTTTTCAGACTTTTAGCCTCTATTAAAGCTTTCAATAATATCCTTCATATCAACTTTATTTTGTGAACTATTCTTGATATTACTTAATTCAGAACAAATCTGTTTGATCTTAAAGATACTTAACAATTTTTACAAAAGTTTAAAGACATTTCAGACTTTTCATTTTATTCTTAAAAACTCACGACACGTGTAATGTTATGCAAAAGACGTATATTAGCTACAATTAAACTCAAAGGAGGGTTATCTTTCGGGTTTTCAATCTCTCGAAAATGATTTAGTTGTTTCTATCTTATCAACTGTACCGTCAGACTTCGAGTCTAAGTTTTCCCGCTAGCTAACTTGACAACAAAGTTTTTATATTTTGAAAAAAATTCAAATTTTTATAGGTTTTTCAATATATATTCAATGCATAATTTACACATGATACGCAAAAAGTAAACGAAGTGCTCACCCCAAAACCTGAGATTTATGATGACCTCGTCGTTGCCCCCGTCTCCAGTAGCTAGACTTAGACATCAGGTAAGTTTTTATTTACAAAAAGAAAAATCTAAGAGCTAAGTACAGTAGTTACAAGTTAAGAGATTGCGTTGGTCCAGAAATTAGTACCAGCCATTCAAAAATTTTGTCGATATAAGGCCAAGGCCGGTAAAAGAAAAATTATAAGAAAAAGAAAAAGAAAATGTATATGTTAGTGGTATGGTTAGATATTAGTAAAGGGCATGGGTGCGTGAAAGTAGGGATCAGAAAATGTTGAATGTGAAGACGAAGTTTTGACGGAGTCGAAGAATTGTTGCCCGAATGAATTGTATGTTCAAGAAGCATATGTTGAGTTTCGAGGTCAGGTTTGTTTAAAAACTGGAGTTCATCCTCAAAAAGTTCAGCAAAAGAAAGGTCCGTAGGATATTCCCAAAGTGATCCTGACTCAAACTCACAAAGAATATCAAGTTCATCCATAAATATCTCCTCAAAACTCGGCATGAAAGAATGTTTCCCAAGGTTGTCTTCCTCCGTATAATCCTCCACAATCATATTCTCCTTAATATGGCTCACATCTCCCAAAATAAGTTCTCCCTCATCGCATTCACATATGGGTAGGTCCATGTCATCTAAAAATGTAGGTTTCCACTCTAAAGTTTCGTCAAAAACTTCTTTAATTGGTAAAACTATAGTCGTGGGCTCTATATCCTTGATTTTCTCTAACAATCTATCCTAACCATACCCGCCAAGATCACAAATTTCCTTCTCTAAATTTTTTTCGATATAATCAGTCGGTGTAAGAATCTCATCTTCAAGTAGTATATCAATTAAACTATTCTCAATATCACACGTGATAGAATGCCTATTTAGTACATGAAAGCTAGTGTCGGATTAACTCGGAAGGTTTTCTTGCTTGTCCCGATAACATTCAGTCAAATCAATTATATCATCATCATCTATGAAATCATCAAAATTTGTTTGATCATTTATCTCTCTCAGGTGACTTCCTAGCTGACAGATATTGGCATTATCAGTTTCAAATTGACTGTGTTCACTCCCTAGAATCTTCACAGCTAAATATTTCACTTGTTCGTTAATTCTATCCAATGATTGAGCTTGAGAGTAAAATAATTGATCAGATTGTTGTATGAACATGTCTAGCGCCGAAACTGTTTGATTCTCCAATGCAATCATCACTTTTAAACCTTTCTCTAAAGCGGTTAACCTAGTATCCATCTCACTATCATACCCTATTTGTGTGTCAACTATTTCAGAAAGGGAGGGTTGTGATGGTAGTGATGCTACAGTAGTCATCTTGTCAACCTCTTTCTCTAAGTTTTCAATCATTTGATCTATGTTTGATGTGGGATTGGGTTCAAGAGTGTTAGGTGGGTGACCAATATCAAAATTCTGGAACGGTTGGCCACCCCCTAAGAAAAGACAGTTTTCAAAAATGTGGGAAGAATCTTGGCAATTTGAACAAAAGAATTGGGTATGTTTATAAACAAAAGAATATGGATCGTGAAAAATCGAATTAAACTGTGTATCACCCATATCAACAAGCATTCACAAAATCACAAAAACAAGGTGAAGGTGTTTCTCCAGCACCACTACAAGGGTTTGGTAGCATCATACATGCCATATTAAAAATTATAGGGTACCAAAGAAAACATCCTAAGGACCATACTAGAAAACCTAGGGTAACAAGACTTTTAACACCAACACAAGTAGTAAAAAGCTAGGGTTTGAGAATACAACCTTTGTAGCTCCCTACGCTAGACTCCTTGACCACTTGAGTGTAAGTGCACGGCGGCGCCCCGGCCGTCAATCCGACGCCGGAATGCGGAAGCGGTGATAAACTTTAATTTTGCGGACTTAGCAAACCGGCACCACCGCGCACTAAACATCCGGATCGTAACCATTAACAAGTCTAAGCTACTAACAAGATAGGGAAGAGAAGTATACCGACAGATCCGAGTCCTCCGGTCTTCTCGTCGTCGTCCCGATCTCCTGCGGAATGTCCCGTCTCCTCCTCGTCGCCGGAAGTGCACCACATCGCCTACTTCTTTTACGGGCTCCCACCTCAATGCCGAGGCAACTCGGGCACGAAGCCGGCTACTCGACGTGCCCAAGATTTGCTGTAGAATGTGTGAAGAACCATGTCTCACTTTGGGGATTGTGGAATTGCCATTGGTGGAGGAAAAGAGAGCAACTTTTGGAAAATGAGCTAGAGGACTTTTCTAGCAAACATGAGAAGCAAAAATACCACACCCTCAAAAATGAATCCCATTCCATCCCCTTCATAGGAATGGCCGGCCCACACTTTCACAAGTGTGATTGGAGAGAGAAAGTCCAAGGGGAGGGTTAATCAACATGCTAGAAAGAGAGTGTGGAGTTATCATGTGAAGAAATGATTACTAGCAAAACCAACACTCAAAGGCAACCATCATCTCATGCATGATGGCTTCAAAAAGTCAAGCCATCATGAGAAGAAGAAGTCAAGTGATGGTGCTCATTATGAAAACCATCATGATGCAACAAGATGCAAAGAACCCCCTCCACTAATGCCTATTTGCAACAATGCAAATAAACCCTCCTCCACCAATCTTCGGCCAATGAACGGAACAAAGGAAATTGGCCGAAACGGAAAGCAAACTGGCAACTCCAGAAAACTGGTCCCGTAATAAATTACAGGAAAACCCCGATACTGTGCATACACACCCGCATCTGTATTTCGACCGAAATACAAATGCAATGAGACAAAATCTACATTGTACTATACTAGGATCCGGCTTAAACCAAAGCCGGCTAGTAATATCCGTTCGATCCTGATCCGTGCAATACCGCACGTATCTGATCGAACCCTGCCATATAACCATACGGCCTATAGTACAAACTGTCAGATCCTGATCCGTGCAATACCGCACGTATCTGATCGGACCTTGCCATATCTCCATACGGCCTCTACAACCTTTCGCCCGAAAGCTGAGTAACTGAATGTGGGGGACTCTAAAGACTCGTCAACACCATGGTTGTGGATTTAACCACTAGCACGTCAGAGGTATAAGCCAATACGTAACGGGCTACCAGGTATTGACTAAAAGGGACGTCTGTGAGTGAACTCAGCCAGACAACCCTACTGAGCCTGTCAGTGACAATATCCGTACAGTCCGGTCCATTCGTCTATGAGCATCGCATGGCGGGCCTAGGGGGTTGGTAAAAGTCAGACCCCCAAAAGCGGTACAAGTCGTGTCGGAGTGTAGCCCAGAACACCCTGAGATACTACTGGAATACCTACCAGTAAATCTCCTTGCCTCGGCCGAGGGCTTCGTGTAATGGCTCTCCTAGACACAGCACGACCTCACCCCCAATACCGGGAGAGACGAACCCCTGAAGATATGCTCACTGCCTCCATGTGGCTCGGGACTGTACCCAACTAAAACCTGTTTGCACGACTCCTTTGAGCCGTGGTAGGGTAGTAATCAAAGTACAGTGGGAACTCACACAAGACAAATGACGATCCCCAGGTCGATGAACTAACCTGCACACATGTCACCAGGGAACTGCCATCTGACGTCTGGTATATGACCAACTGGCATGTTCCCGGCGAGTCCTGTCCGGTGTACTCATAACTCAATGAGCACCTGTATACATCTTAGGTGATCCAACTGACACCAGTGGCTTGTGAGACCGGCCACCGCCCCTCGTCGGGGTCTCGACTGTATACACTAGTCTACTATGGAGTATCGATGCCCTGTCTCGAAACTCACACCACTAGGGACCATTTCAGGATATGCTTATAGACCCCAGCTCCCACTTATATGATCGCCCTCATACTGCTGGTGGTCAAGCAAGAATCCTAGGGGCTCTATCAACGTGTAATAGCGACGTGTCAGGTCACCTAAAACAGTACACGATGATAAAGGTAAACCAGATAGCATACTATCATCTCGAGTAAGACTGTCCTACCGGGATAGGTCCTCCATCAATCATTGCAATCACGTACCTGTGATCCAATAATTGACTCTGAGGGCATTATCTCCAACAATCTCCCACTTGCACTCAAGGCTAATTATTGCGATGCCGCATACTCACAGCCCGTGTGATACCGAACACCCAACTCCTCTACTAGTCAGTCTCACAAAGCTCGTTTGCGAAACTATTGCGTTCGAGGAATAGCCTCAGTGAGTGGATCCGCCTTGATGTCTCTTTCTATGTCTCTCTATATCTCAAGTTCGCGGAGAAACCCATCTCCCGAAATGAGCAATACCTGTCTTAGAATGTGTCTGGATGTCTGATGGGACATAGCTCATAAATGAACTCCAAATCCAAACTTCTTAGACTGTATCGTCAACTGAACTTAATCAGTATCCTGCGCCATGCCTCCCTCAGTATTGCCTTGGACCACCTGTCCAAAATACTGCCCCTCGTCAGAGGGAAAACTATAACTCTGACAACCTCCTTGTCGTCCATGTCACCCTGGAAGCCTGGAATGATAACTGTCTCACGAATGAGGCTGTCGTTATCATATCCCTAGAACATTCACTTATGTTCTAAAACTGCTTCCGACTGTTTCTCCAGGATTGGATTAATGTCAACTTGTTGCATCTAGTGCAAAAACAACATCTGGTGTGGTACTTGACATCTCATGATTGACTCAATTGCCTGAGCAAGTGATCTGCCAATCATGCACATCCCTCTCCCCTTCAGTCTGTAAGACACCTTTGGAGAGGGTGACTCCATTACCTGCAGGTACACTACCGTGCCAGGAGTCGTCCATTCTAAATACTCTTAGAATGCTGTCTAAGTACCCTGATTGGGAAACCACCCAAATCTAGATCTAAAACCATAGATCTAGTAACCAGTATGTCTGACATAAAATCCATTTCCTTTGTGGAGAAATCACTGTGTGACGACCAAAGTATAACCGATCGTAGTATAGGAGTTTCTTTTCCTACTCTGTGTATGTCATCCAAATACCAGGACATCACACCCTACTACCTTCTCAACAGATCCATCCCCTATTCTGATGAAGTCAAACCCATGACTGTCACGTCAGAAATAGATGATCTATCTCCGCTACATCTGCTCTAGTCTATAAATAGACATAAGCTACCTGTCCACCAATGCTTCCGCTGCTCCCACTAACTATGACAACCCTCTGGCAGAGTCATACAGACGTCCACTTCTAAAACTAGTTTAGAACGACGCTATACTCATCCTCCTGCCGGGTCTCGCAGCCTGGAACAACAGCAATAGTAATTGTGGGTAAACAAGAACTTCCCTGTCACCGTCCTTGAGGCTACCGTAGTACCTCTCGGGTGCCTGAAGTTACCCACCTCATCTGCGGAGTGGTCAATGGAATGTCAATCCAGATTGAATCTTTAGGTTCCTTATCAAATCTTTTGTAATCGTTTGTGGTTCTGGAATCACTTCCAGTTCTACCATACTCCCACTACTGTTTTCTGAAAAAAATCCATTTTTAATAAAACTGTGGCGAGTCTAGAACAATATCGCTATTGTTCATCCAGATGGTAGAAAGTCAACCCTCGTCATAGCCTGGGTCAACCCACAAACAGCCATTACAGAAACGTGCCTTGAGTTATCCAGAGTCTGGTTTTAATCATAAGCTGGACAACTCCCCATACCTTAACAACGTCAAGATACGAACTGTTCTATATCCCATATAGGACCAGAGGCACTGATTTAACTGAACCAGATCCAAATCATGCAACTGTCTCCAGTGCATGTCAACTAAATGGAAGGAGGCCGATCAGCGTTACTCAACTTAGGAATGCTTCCAATTATGAGTAACCTGAAAGAGAAGCAAGTTCTCTTAGTCACTACTACCAATCGAATACCATACACAAGTATCTACATCTTCGATCTCTTTGAAGAATCCCGATACTTGCTACACCTGGTTCTCTACTCTATTCAAATACCTATAACTTCTCAAAATTCGGACCCTGTGTTTCCACGAAACACTTGTCTAAAAACTAGAGAAGTCATAAGTAAACCGAATATAGTACGAGGACCAACCCCTCTGTCCAGATGGACCCTGGACAACATACAATACTCTGTATAAGTCCCTTGAGTCTGATAACTCATTCACTGTGTGTCGTAGGTTGAAAACTGTACTTATAGTTAAGAAGAATTACACCGATGTTTAATGCTCCTTACCTAACCATCCACTGATATAGGTAAATGTCGTAGACATAATTTCAGAAAGGTATATCTCACTCTATGAAAATAGACGTACAGATATATCAATTCGAAATTGGTGCATAACAGCGGATATTCAAAACCAAATATTTGCCGACCGGCAAACTACCCAGGTGACTTCCTCAAATATCACAGATTACAACGAATCCCGATATAATGAGGATGATCACCCAATTCCCAATAACTTACTCCCACTCATCATCTGTAAAACCATACAGATATGAGAATCGTACCTGGTAAATACATACCCTGGAGTAAGTATCTAATCGGGAAATCAGTTTCCTTTAACATTACACAGTGAAACTGAAACATTGAAATGTTTCGATGGGGTATCCTGGTATTCCTAGTAATGCCTCTTCCAGATTCACGACTGTAACCGTATAATTCTTTGCCACCTCTCCAAATCCCTTCATATGTCTTTAGTCTTTACCTTCTGCACACCCTTTTAGGCCAAATGGTTTTCTTCCTTCCCTACCGTTCGGCACCAGCCTATGGTTTGGAAGAAGACTATCCAATAAGCATAATGGGTGTACTGTCCCAATCCTAGGAACACTCGCAATGCGAGAGAAGGTGAAGATAAAAGACACCTGAATAACTCTTATTCCTATTTCTCCTGAACCAGAATCCATCCCCGAACTGGAACAAGTTCCTTTCGAGTTCGTATATAACCATACGATGGAGTATCCAATAAACTGTGGATCTTCGTAGTGATACGGAGTGTCCTGGAGAAATACAAAGGTGATTTAGGATTGGCAAAGGAATACTTTGGTTTGGTCGTGAATAGCAGTCGCAATTTACTTTGCCCTCTTACTAATCCCTTGCTTTGTCTTAACTCAATACCTTCTGTACACCATCGTTAGGCTAATTGGTTTTCTTCATTCCCTACCGGTCGGCACCAGCCTAAGGTTTGGAAGAAGACTATCCAATTTGCGTAATAGGTGTACTACTCCTAAACCAAGGAGTACTCACAACCTGAGAGAGGGTAAAAGGAAAAGACAACTGAATAATCCTATCCGTTTTCTCCAGAACCGGAAACCATCCTCGAATAAATCCCTTCGAGTTCGTATCTAACCATACGATGGTTTTGTCCAATGGAAGTGGACGTTCGTAGTAATACGGGGTGTCCTGGAGAAATGGGTAAAAGTAGGAGTGGCAATGAGGTTTGCAACTCTGACAATCCAAAAGCCAGTGTTTAAGAAGGTTCGGTCAACTTGGTCACTGAGTCATAGTCTTAGGGTCAGGTCAATGGTCGCTGCCAAAGAGAGAGAGAAAAGAAACACTCAGCGTGCACTCTAACCTAGATCAGAATGGTTACCAATTTATCTAATCTGGAATCCTCCCACTGTACCTCAAATTCTCCTCCAAACCTAAAAGAAGAAATAGTCGGGGTTACCCGAGGAGTAAACTAACTCATCAGTGGGAATCGAGATCCAACTATCATCGCATGATAACATGATGGAATCCGCTCACGTCATCACACTCCAGAAGGTATGCGCATATCTGGCAAATTTCAGTTCTTTTGAAACTCCCGATGTGTTTTCTGCCCCATGCTCTTATGACCTTGACGAAGGCCAACAAATCATAAGTCACATGTCAAGTTCTACCCGTCATTCTCCAGGTTAATTTGAATCCACCCGCACAAGCCCTTGACGAAGGCCAACAAGGCTATACGACTGTCCCAAACCAACGCATCTATCTATGCTGCAGAAAGGCAACAAGCAGCTACCATACACTATGTCTTGACAAAGGCCAACAAACATAGCATGAATACTACGTGCTACCCGTCTGAAACGACGGAGGGCTACGAATGGCTTCTGGCGAAAACCTTTAACGTAAAGAACTTGATATCATCGAAGGAACGGATAGCTTTTAAAAAATATAGTGACGAAAACCGTTGCTAAAGAGGTCACTCCCGGTGAAGGGATCTCGGCTCTTTCCCCGTAGAATGGGGTGCAGGATATTCCAAATGAATACCGCGATGCAAAGCAAAAGTAATCGGCTATAGTGAAGTTAATGCCCTGACGCAAACTTTTTGTCCAAGGGGTCACTCCCGGTGAAGGGATCTCGGCCCTTGCCTCGTCGACTGAGGAGCAGGATATTCCAACTGAATATCACGATGCAAAACAAAAGTGAACGTCCTTGCAATAACAGCTTTTTTTTGAAAAGTGTTCCAACAACATCAGATTAGGTTTGTTTTAACTTGCATTGATCCGAATCAACGCAGTCCCATCAATTGATCACACCAAAAAGAACGAAAATATACTGATGTACGTATATGCCATCCGCATTCGCCACTGGGTCCCGTCATTACCCGTTAGGTTAGCTAACTAACGACAGAGCGGGGACTGGACTAGCGCGGATGTAAAACATATACAACATCTACTAATATATATACCAATATATTATATTTCGCTCAAGGCGTGAAAGAAATGCAACATCACAGAGAATGAACAGCATCACAGAAACAATACAGATATCTGGGATCCCCGGGTTTCACAGAGCCACTACTGAAACCCGACGTTCCCCTGGTCGTGTGGATAGCCTGCGCAATGAAATCCTAGAACCCTACGGGCGCGGCAAGTTACCCGCCAAAACCTGAAGCGAGGCAGCCCCCTTCAGCACCGTGAATGGACCACCCAGCACTTCACGGAATCCGGTAACTTGGGCACCCCTCCTGGGTCAACCTGTACCCCCTACGAGTGCGGCGAATAGCCCGCCAATCCTAGAGTGAAGCCCCCTCCGTCTCAATGCCATGAGATGCGGGCTTGTTGCCCTCTAGAACCCGGCTATCCGTGCACCCCACCGCGGGGTAATCCTAGTACAGAAAGTAAAATATACATACAACGGGTACATCGACCGCAACCAGGTCGTGCCCCAAAAGAATAATACAATCAGGCAGTGACGGCAGTCCACATGTCGGACGCTCGCCCCGCAATATCAAATGTACATAATACAACCACAACTGTACTAGCATTGCATCCAGGCTATCCCCCACGACCGATCTGCAACATCACAGCAAAAACAGAACATCAACGTGAAAGTCACGTTCGCAAATCCGTCTAACCGGGCTATAGCAGTTAGACCGGATTTACCGATCAAGTGACATTCACGGTCGCAGATATAATGTAAATACTATGAAATAATGTGTTTAAATATTCGATCGATCAAACTTTAACAAGTGGGCCCCAAGCGATACTGTAGCAGGTCAAGAAATCCTGGGCCCAAAATTAATATTCCAAAACCCAAATTTAAAGCCCACAAGCCCACTGGAAAAACCTGGTGAGCTGAACCCAAATACCTGCGGCGGAACCGCGGCCAACAAGGGGTTAAGGCCGCGGTTCCGCGGTCGTACGGAGGGTTCAGGGAACCAAAATTTTCCAGTGGTCTTAGGGTACTCTGTACATCATTCTGCAATCACCTGAAAAATTTTTCGAGACCAAAAATTTTCAACAGAAACTGATGCGAACTAAAATGCAGTTTTGGAACACTCGATCGATCGAAACAGAAAAACACATTACACAAAGCTAGACTAAGTTAATGGCGAGGCTCTGATACCACTGTAAGTGCACGGCGGCGCCCCGGCCGTCAATCCGACGCCGGAATGCGGAAGTGGTGATAAACTTTAATTTTGCGGACTTAGCAAACCGGCACCACCGCGCACTAAACATCCGGATCGTAACCATTAACAAGTCTAAGCTACTAACAAGATAGGGAAGAGAAGTATACCGACAGATCCGAGTCCTCCGGTCTTCTCGTCGTCGTCCCGATCTCCTGCGGAATGTCCCATCTCCTCCTCGTCGCCGGAAGTGCACCACATCGCCTACTTCTTTTACGGGCTCCCACCTCAATGCCGAGGCAACTCGGGCACGAAGCCGGCTACTCGACGTGCCCAAGATTTGCTGTAGAATGTGTGAAGAACCATGTCTCACTTTGGGGATTGTGGAATTGCCATTGGTGGAGGAAAAGAGAGCAACTTTTGGAAAATGAGCTAGAAGACTTTTCTAGCAAACATGAGAAGCAAAATACCACACCCTCAAAAATGAATCCCATTCCATCCCCTTCATAGGAATGGCCGGCCCACACTTTCACAAGTGTGATTGGAGAGAGAAAGTCCAAGGGGAGGGTTAATCAACATGCTAGAAAGAGAGTGTGGAGTTATCATGTGAAGAAATGATTACTAGCAAAACCAACACTCAAAGGCAACCATCATCTCATGAATGATGGCTTCAAAAAGTCAAGCCATCATGAGAAGAAGAAGTCAAGTGATGGTGCTCATCATGAAAACCATCATGATGCAACAAGATGCAAAGAACCCCCTCCACTAATGCCTATTTGCAACAATGCAAATAAACCCTCCTCCACCAATCTTCGGCCAATGAACGGAACAAAGGAAATTGGCCGAAACGGAAAGCAAACTGGCAACTCCAGAAAACTGGTCCCGTAATAAATTACAGGAAAACCCCAATACTGTGCATACACACCCGCATCTGTATTTCGACCGAAATACAAATGCAATGAGATAAAATCTACATTGTACTATACTAGGATCCGGCTTAAACCAAAGCCGGCTAGTAATATCCGTTCGATCCTGATCCGTGCAATACCGCACGTATCTGATCGAACCCTGCCATATAACCATACGGCCTATAGTACAAACTGTCAGATCCTGATCCGTGCAATACCGTACGTATCTGATCGGACCTTGCCATATCTCCATACGGCCTCTACAACCTTTCGCCCGAAAGCTGAGTAACTGAATGTGGGGGACTCTAAAGACTCGTCAACACCATGGTTGTGGATTTAACCACTAGCACGTCAGAGGTATAAGCCAATACGTAACGGGCTACCAGGTATTGACTAAAAGGGACGTCTGTGAGTGAACTCAGCCAGACAACCCTACTGAGCCTGTCAGTGACAATATCCGTACAGTCCGGTCCGTTCGTCTATGAGCATCGCATGGCGGGCCTAGGGGGTTGGTAAAAGTCAGACCCCCAAAAGCGGTACAAGTCGTGTCGGAGTGTAGCCCAGAACACCCTGAGATACTACTGGAATACCTACCAGTAAATCTCCTTGCCTCGGCCGAGGGCTTCGTGTAATGGCTCTCCTAAACACAGCACGACCTCACCCCCAATACCGGGAGAGACGAACCCCTGAAGATACGTTCACTGCCTCCATGTGGCTCGGGACTGTACCCAACTAAAACCTGTTTGCACGACTCCTTTGAGCCGTGGTAGGGTAGTAATCAAAGTACAGTGGGAACTCACACAAGACAAATGACGATCCCCAGGTCGATGAACTAACCTGCACACATGTCACCAGGGAACTGCCATCTGACGTCTGGTATATGACCAACTGGCATGTTCCCGGCGAGTCCTGTCCGGTGTACTCATAACCCAATAAGCACCTGTATACATCTTAGGTGATCCAACTGACACCAGTGGCTTGTGAGACCGGCCACCGCCCCTCGTCGGGGTCTCGACTGTATACACTAGTCTACTATGGAGTATCGATGCCCTGTCTCGAAACTCACACGACTAGGGACCATTTCAGGATATGCTTATAGACCCCAGCTCCCACTTATATGATCGCCCTCATACTGCTGGTGGTCAAGCAAGAATCCTAGGGGCTCTATCAACGTGTAATAGCGACGTGTCAGGTCACCTAAAACAGTACACGATGATAAAGGTAAACCAGATAGCATACTATCATCTCGAGTAAGACTGTCCTACCGGGATAGGTCCTCCATCAATCATTGCAATCACGTACCTGTGATCCAATAATTGACTCTGAGGGCATTATCTCCAACATTGAGAGTTGAAAGAAGCTCGCTTGAGATCCTCTAGGTCCACGACGATCCACCCGGAGTCCTCTTTGTCTAAGCTGGATGCTTCACTAGATCAAGAGAAGAAGTTGAAGCCAACACTCTAAACTAATAGGCAAGAGTAGTGTAAAATGGTGATGTGGTTTGTTTTCTCACTTCAAAACCCTAACTTGATCACTCTTTTGTTCACTAGTAAAAGCTAGAGAGCAAGAGAGTGAGGAGGAAGAAGATGGCAAGATGAAGAGCTCAAAGATAATGATAAGCTTAGAGATAAAAATGAGAAAAGAAAATATATATATTTTCTTCTTCTCACCTTTAACCCTAGTTAATAAATATCTAGATATTTCATTTGGATGCAATATGGCCATGGAAATTAACTCAAGGTTAATGCAAAGGTTAATGGGTGGATAAAATAATCAAGCATGATAGAATTTCCATTTCCCTTTTCCTATATCCAAAAAGAAATATCAACATATTTATAAGTGTATGAGTCTTATATTGCCACCATCCATTGTATCAACAACCATGATACAAGAGTGTATGCGTGTATGTGTGCATGCACATCCATATGTGCATCAATGAGAATAAATGCATACATGCATGCATACAACAAAAAACAAGAAGGGTTTAAAGTGAAAAAGCTAATGGTCAATGATAAATCAACACTTGATTTAGCAAACCGGTCATATCACATACGACCTGACCAATAGCAAACCGCCCGATTAATATACGATATCCCATACACGCATTTAATAGGGTCCCCGCGCATATCTCATATGCACACCACATCGTTTCGCCTGGGCAAGGTAACTCCACTGTGGGACTCTAAGACTCGTCAATACGCCGGCAGTGGATGATGATCATATCAAGCACCCCCAAGCCGCAAGAGCTCAGCTAAACGTAACGGCCACCTGGGTATTGAGCGATCAGAAGAAAAAAAACGAACTTGTCACAACTCCCGTCGAGCCAACCGGCAACACTACCGTACAGTCCGGTCTCTTCGTCAGATATGCTGCATATCGAGTCTAGGGATGGTAACGTCGACCCCAATAACTCAATAAGTCGTGCCGATGAATGGTCTATAATAGATCGAGAAACTACTGATAACACTTATCAGTAAATCTCAACAGCCCTGGCCATGGACTTACTGATAAGCCAATCGAGCACGGCACAGCATCAACTCCCAATACCGGGAGAGACGAAACCCCTCCTATCGCTCACAGTCTCCATGTGTCTCGGGACTGTACCCAAAAGCCACCTGTTTGCACGGCTCAGTAAAGCCATGGTAGGGTGGTAATCAAAGTCTAGTGGGAGAACACACAAGACTCTATGACGATCTCGGGTCTACAGACTAACCTGTACCGGTGTCACCTGAGAACTGCTATCGGACGATAGATATAATACCATATAGGAGTTCTCAGTGGGTCTGTCCAGTGTACCCAGTCTCCACTGAGCACCCGCATATGATCTCGATGTCAAACATCAATGGATGTGGGAACATCCATCGCCCATCATGTGGGTCTAGTATCATATACGCTAGTCTACTCTGGTATATCGATGCCCCATCTCGATACACCTACGACTAGGGACATTTCAGGATATGCTTATAAACTACAGATGTCCCACTAGTATGATCTCTATCATAATCAGAGTAGTCAAGCAAATATCCTCAGGGCTTTATCAACATGTGTAAATGAATAAAAGCATGATCAAGTCAACATGTCAGATAAAAAAGAACCAGATAGCATAATATCATGTCGAGCAAGAATGTACACCGAATATATATATATATATATATATATACACACACACACACACATGCACAATTACATCCACTATTATATAATGGCCTCTAGGGCATACATATATCCAACAATCTCCCACTTGCACTAAGGCCAGTTATTGGCGTATCTCATACCCAACATCTCAAAAAGTCGCTGATGCTGCGGCTGAGGGAGGGCCTTGGTGAGTGGATCCGCGGTGTTATTCTTTGTGTCTACTCTCCTAATCTCGATCTCGCGGCGATCTACAATCTCCTGGATCAAATGAAAGCGCCTCAGGATGTGTCTGGACCGCTGATGGGACCTGGGCTCATTGGCTAATGCCGTAGCCCCATTATTATCACAATATAATGGTATTGGATCAATGATGGTTAGAACTACTCCTAGCTCCGAGACGAACTTCCTCATCCAGACGGCTTCCTTGGTAGCATCATTCGCAGCAATGTACTCAGCCTCCATCGTAGAGTCTGCAACGGTATTCTGTTTGGAACTCTTCCAACTTACCGCCCCTCCATTGAGGGTAAATACAAACCCAGAGATAGATTTGTTGTCGTCCTTATCACTCTGGAAGCTCAAATCGGTAAAGGCCTCCATTTGGAGATCTCCATTACCATACACCAAGAACAATTTTTTAGTCATTCGCAAGTACTTAAGAATGTTCTTCACAGCTATCTAGTGATTCTCCCCTGGGTTGGATTGATACATGCTTACTACACTAAGTGCATAAGCTACATCTGGGCGTGTACATAACATCGCATACATTATAGATCCTACTGCAAAAGCATAGGGTATAAGCTCATGCGAGCTCTCTCTTCATCGTTCTTTGGGCAAGAGTCATCAGAGAGAGTGACCCCATGGCAAGCGGGTAAGGCACCCCGCTTGGAGTCTTCCATACTAAACCTTTTTAGGATGGTGTTAGTGTACCTAGTTTGGGACAATCCCAATAACCTCTTGGATCTATCCCTATAGATCCGAATGCCCAAAATGTATGTGGCGTCACCCAGGTCCTTCATGGAGAACCTTAGTGATAAGAAAGATTTGACCGACTGTAGCATAGGAATATCATTTCCTATCAGAAGAATGTCATCCACGTACAATACGAGGAATGTGACAGATCTCCCTACAGTCTTCTTATAAACACAAGGTTCATCTGGATTTTTGATGAAATCAAACCCTTTGATAACATCATCGAAACAAATGTTCCAACTCCGTGATGCCTGCTTTAATCCATAAATGGATTTAAGCAATCTACATGCTTTCCCGCTGATCCCACTGTCAATGAAACCCTCTGGCTGATCCATATAAACGCATTCTTCTAAATCTCCATTTAGAAATGCTAATTTAATGTCCATCTTCCAGATTTCATAGTCGTAGTGAGCAGCAATAGCAAGTAGGATCCGAATGGATTTAAGCATGGCTACGGGAGAAAAAATTTCGTCATAGTCCAGACCTGGTCTTTGACGAAAACCCTTCGCCACAAGTCTTGCCTTATAGGTCTCTACCTGCCCATCCACACCAATCTTTCTTTTAAAGATCCATTTGCACCCCACGAATTTTACCCCAGGGGGTACAACGTCCAAAGTCCATACTTTGTTGGTGTACATAGACTGTTAGTTATGTATATGCCCTAGAGGCCATTGTTGTACATTTGATGTATATTATAATGGATGCTTGGTTATATATAGAGAAGACTTTCTTGCTCGTCATGATAGTATGCTATTTGGTTTCACTTTATCTTAACATGTTGACTTATATTGGTTTACTGTTTTACTCTCACATGTTGATAAAGCCCTTAGGATCTGTACTCGACTACTGGGACTATGATGAGATCATACTCGTGGGGCCGCGGTAGTCGATGAGTACATCCTATAACTGTTCCTAGTCGAGGGTATATCGAGACAGGGCATCGATACACCAGAGTAGACTAGCGTATACGCATCTTGACCCATATGATGGGCGATGGATGATCCCATATCCATCGGTGTTAGACATCAGAGATGGTGTACGGGTGCTCAGTGGAGACTGGGTACACTGGACGGACTCGCCGAGAACTCCCAGATGGTGATATACCACACGTCAGATGGCAGTTCTCCGGTGACACAGGTACAGGGTAGTCTGAAGACCCGAGATCGTCATAGAGTCTTGTGTGATTCCCACTGTGCTTTGATTTCCACCTTACCACGTCCAAGAGGGCGTGCAAAACGGTGGCTTTTGGGTACAGTCCCGAATCACATGGAGGCAATGAGCGATAGGAGGGGATTCGTCTCTCCCGGTATAGGGAGTTGATGTTGTGCTGTGTTCGATTGGCTATAACTGGAAGTCCCTGGCCAGGGCTGATATAGAGATTTACTGGTAAGTGTTACTAGTAGTTTCTCGACCCGTTATGAGCCATACATCGACACGACTTATCGGTTACTGGGGTCTGACGTATACCACCCCTAGACTTGATATGCGACATATCAGACGAACAGACCGGACTGTACGGGAGTGTTACTGGTTGGATTCACAGGAGAACGCACAGGCTAGCTTGTTGATCTTCTGATCGCTCAATACCTGGGTGGCTGTTACGTTTAGCTGACCGCTTGCAGCTTGTGGGTGTTTGATATGATCATCACCTGCTACCGGCGTATTGACGATTCTTTAGAGTCCTACACAGAGGTTTCTTGGCTCAGGCGAAACAGAGTAGTGGCACATATGTGATATGCGCAGGAGCGAGAATAATGCGATATGGGATACCGTATTATATTCTCGCGATATATGGATATGAACCGGGTCATCGGATCAAGTGTTGATTCGATGAATCGGTACATGATATATTAGTCGGTAATATTCGATATAGCCGGATCGTCGGATCAAGTGTTGATTCGATGATTTAATATATAATAATATATATGATATATTATTATATTAACTAATATTGGCTTGCTTTATTATTTCATTTTCTCAGTGGATGATACATTGATATATATGCGATATATGTTAATTGTATTATTTTCTTTTGTTGCAAATATATAATATATATGTGATATATATTATTGTGACATGATATGATTAATTGTTAAACATGTTTAAGGATGATTAATTGAGGTTAGGGTTTGATTTGGTTTAGTTGCTTCAAGTTGCTTCTAGAAGCATTTTCTTTTGTCATTATGAAGATATTTATGGATGACACATTTATTAACCAAACCAAACCCTAACTATAGTTTATTCTCTACTCATTCTTATCCATTCATCCTTGACCATGGTTACAATTCAATCATATGATTCTTTCTATTCATCACAAAAGGTTTTTAATCTCATTTATTGATTTTCCATTAGCTTCTTCTTCTTCTCTCTTGAAAAGCTTGCTAGAAAATCTTGAAGTGATGAAATAAAATGAGAAAATGATATTAAAAGAAAGCAAAATCACTACTCTCTCATACTCATCTCATCTAGCCCATGGGATTAGTGTGTTCTATTCTTTAGAGTGAGATAGCTTGAGTTCTTCGAAACCTCGACGTAGATCATCGGAGATTTGGAATACGACAAGCTAGAATGGATCGTTCGAGTCGTGGAGCCTCTCATGAGTCCGGGAGATCGTGGATCGCGGCAAAGGGACTTCTACTCGGGGCTTGTGAAGTGAAGGAGCGGACTACAAAGGTTGTAATCCCTCACCCTAAGATAAAAGTTATCTTATTGCATGTTAAACCCTAATAATCTAGCAAAGATCCCGGCTTTGGGTTGTTCGGCACGTCTAAAATTTAATCCGGGCATGTTTGATGCCTTACGAACCTTCACAAGAGTGCCTAGGAACCCTACAGTGGTATCAGAGCCTATCTAGAGCATTAGGCGATGTGTTTACGAAGTTAAAACTCCGATCGAACCCGAAACGGACAAAATGGACCCCTCTCTGGAAATTTTTTAAATTTTGGGATTTTTCAGAATTAAAAATGTGTAAAAAAATCAGCAGGTAATTTTAAGAATTACCATGAAACACGTGCCCACAATTCGACCAACAGAGCACGGTTCCGCGGCAGAAAGGGGGTTCGCGCGGCGCTTGCGCGGCGGCACTGTTGAATTGGGACACGTGGCTTCATGGTATTGCTCCTAGTTACTTGCTGAGTATTCTGGATATTTTTAATCTGTCTCAGGTGTTTATAAAATCTGGGGTTTATTTTGTAATTGTAGATTCGATCGGAATATTTAAATTCGTATTTCTTTCCGGATATTTAGAAACTGTTAAACTGGTTGAACGGATATCATTAACCCACTTTATTCCGGCACGGCAAACTTTCAAGCGTTGAATTTTTATTGGGTTTAAATCTTTCGAAAAATTGTACAAGTTAAGCGGTGGACCCTCTAGAAGACAACAAACCTTAACTCGATTATGTGACCGTCTTGAACTGCCTTTTGAACCTTCGGGTTTGGGGCAGTACGGCGTGCCACATGTGAGGCGTTGGCTTGACCCTTCTACGGCTGGATCACCGGTACTGTGACATATTCTGGGATTATTTGAACTCCGCTCAAGAGTTGAGCACTTCGGGAAATTTTGGGTGTTTGATTATCTGTTCAAATAGTTTAATACCGTATATTTATCTGGAATGTGATACAATATGTGGAATTCATAGAGTTAGGCATGAAATACGAAGTATGTGATATTTCGGATTTACGATGTCTAAAGTGATTGTGGATTCCAAATATTGTAGTTTTACACTTTCTTTTCTGTGACCGTAAGCGTAGTATGTGGTGTATCGCCGGCTTCGTTGCTATACATCAACGACAATCGGGATACGCATACTTGCTTACGTTGATGATATGAGATATTATGTGTTGCTGTGATATGTTATATTGGATCGTCGCGATCAGAATAGCCGGGGGTTTTATGTGAGATGAGGGTTTTTATTTTCATTCATGTAAAATTCATTTGTAATGTAATATTCTTTTATTTGGGGCACTTCCAGGATGCGGTTGCTGTCACCAGTGTATATTATTTACTTTTCCGCATTAGGTAGACCCAAGGAGGGGAGCACAAGTAACCGGGTTCTAGGGTCCAGTGGGAGGCCATCTCGAGGAGTCGAGACCGGGTCTCCTAACCCTAGAATTGGCAGTGTTACTTGCCGCTCTCGTAAGGGTCTTGGGATGTGGGTTTGGCTATTCGTCGCGACCGTGGAATCCGTGTTTTATACAGGCTCGTATTAAAAACACGGACATCCTAGTATATCCAATATTTCATATATGTTCTTCTGCTGCAATGTTCTGTGATGAGATCATATTACTGCCTGAGACGAATGCTTATACTATATATATATATGCTGATATATAAATATTACTGCTTTCGTTTCTTCTGTGATGCTTAGGAAGCATAAGCTGATGGGATTTTTATTAATGAGATTAATAAAAGAAAAGAAACCTAAAGATGTTGTAGAATCAAAAACTTTATAAAAAGGGTAGCTACAGTTTTGCTTTGCACAGTGATATATACGATATATCCTGCACCTTATTCGATGAGGAAAGGACCGAGATCCCTTCACCGGGAGTGACTCCTTTAGCGAAACTGGCAGATGCTACAAAACGCGGTTTGTCTTTTGATTGCTTTAAGTGTTTTGCTTTGCACAGCGGTATATATGATATATCCTGCACCTTATTCGATGAGGAAAGGGCCGACGATCCCTTCACCGGGAGTGACCCCTTTAGCGAAACTAAGAAAAGCCTCAAAATACTCCTTTTCAAAAACTACACGATTCTACGACGATATCATGTTCATTACGCTCAAGGTTTTTTCTGAAAAACCTGCGTAGCCCTCCGTCATTTCAGATAAAGACTGTTTAGTATTCGTGCTGCGTTTGTTGGCCTTTGTCAAGGCGTAGTGTGCGGTAGCTAACTGGTACTTATCTGTTTAAACATATGATGTGATTGGATTAGGGTATTCGTATGACCTTGTTGGCCTTTGTCAAGGGTCGTGCGGGTGGGTTTGATTTCAATCAAGAAATGACGGGTTGAACTTGACTAGCTTCCTATGGTTTGTTGGCCTTTGTCAAGGTCATAGGGGTTAGGGGCAAAAGCATTATCGGGAATTTCAAGTGTTGAAATTTGCAATGAGATTGCATACCTCCTATGAGATAGTTGGATCCTGATACCCACTGCGAGTAAGAGTTACTCCTGGGAGAGTTTTACACAGGACAATTAGTCATTCAAGTAGGTGTCTAGAAAAGTGTTAACGAGGTTACGCCTCTGGGAAAACGAGGTTTACTTTAATTAGGTCCGTGCGAAAGCACGGGGAACCTCCCTCAAAGTACCGACACTGATCTGGCTGAAAGATTGACGAAGTTGTAAGGTGTAATTAATCCCGGCTAATCTTACCTTTTATGGTTTGAAGGTAGATTTGATAAAAACAGTGGGAGACATCCTGATTAGATAAGATAATAACCAATCTAATCTTGCAAGAGCATACGCTAAAGTGTTTTCTTCTCTCTCTCTCCAGGTAGCGACCATTTCAGGCCATAATCAAGATAATAATATGGATGTATTGACTGAACCTGATTATTGTACTGAGCAAGGGAACGTCAGACCCGTTCTTTCTTATAAGAGTTATAAGACTGAACAGGAAACAGGAGAATATCTGGATTCTCACGCCGCCCAAAAGAACATGCATGTTGATGCATCTTCTTCAGGTGTGTTTGTTATTGAGAACTGTTTCTCAGTTCACCCTACGTCCTGGGTATTAGATACCGGATCAGGATCCCACATATGTAAACAGTTACATGGGCTACGTAAAGGTAGAGAACTGGGAAAAGGTGATCATTCCGTTCAAGTAGGGAACGGTGCAAGTATTGTAGCCAAAGCAGTTGGCGAATATCACCTTGTATTACCAAGTCGTAATACACTGATTCTAAATGAGTGCTATTATATACCGAACATGATGTGCAACATTATATCAGTTTCTTTATTGAGTAAAGAGGGATATAATTTTGTAGTACAGGATAATGTTATGAACATATTCCTAGATCAAAAGTTGATTGCATCAGGCTCGTTACATAATGGCATATTCATTCTAAATCAGAATACAGTCCTGAATATACAAAACACACACAAGAGGAAAAGTTCAGATATGAACGAATCCTACTTGTGGCATTGTAGACTTGGTCATATCAATGCGACACGACTGGCTAAGTTACATAAGGATGGTTATTTGAATCCGTTCGAATTATCATCTTATGATACTTGCCATTCATGTCTCAAAGGAAAAATGACCAAAGCTCCGTTTAGTGGACACGGAGAAAGAGTTGCTGAACTCTTAGGACTGGTACATAGTGATGTATGCGGTCCCATGTCTACGCATGCCAGGAACGGTTCTTCCTACTTTATTACATTCACTGACGATCTCTCAAGATTCGGATATGTGTTCCTGATGAAACACAAGTCTGAAGCTTTTGAGAAATTCAGAGAATGTAAGCACGAAGTAGAGAACCAAACGGGCAAAAGTATTAAGATTCTTCGATCTGATCGAGGAGGTGAATACTTAAGCGGTGAGTTCCTAGATTATCTAAAAGAGAATGGGATTCTCTCTCAGCTTACTCCTCCTTATACACCACAGCACAACGGTGTATCCGAGCGGAGGAATCGCACCTTATTAGATATGGTGCGCTCTATGATGAGCGAGGCTGAGTTACCTATTTCCTTCTGGGGGTATGCACTGGAGACAGCAGCATACCTATTGAATCAAGTTCCAACTAAATCTGTACCTACCACACCATATGAGATATGGAGTGGGAAGAGACCATGTCTTAAACGAGTTAAGATATGGGGTTGTCTGGCCTATGTCAAAAGGCAAAATCCAGACAAACTCGAGGCACGGTCAGTTCTATGCAAGTTTGTGGGATATCCTAAACATTCACATGGATATCTTTTCTACCATCGCGAGGAACAAAAGGTGTTTGTTTCTCGGCATGCCACCTTTTTAGAAAAGGAATTTCTTGCAAAAGAAATTTGTGGCGAAGAGGTAGAACTGGAAGAAGTTCCAGTAACACAAACTGCAACTGAAGATTTAGTGGAACCAGAGGATTCAGTAGTACCCGACGAACCCCAGCCTCTCCGCCGATCTAGTAGGGTTTCTCGTCCACCTGAGAGATACTACGGTTTTCTCATTGATGGTGGAAGCGAGGATTGCATCATGGATGATGATGAACCGACTAGTTTCGAGCAGGCCATCACGAGTGGTGACTCTGTGAAATGGCTGGATGCAATGCGATCTGAGATGGAATCCATGTACACCAATAAAGTATGGATTTTAGAAAATGCTCCTGAAGGGGTAAAACCCATTGGGAGCAAGTGGATTTTTAAAAAGAAATTTGGTGTAGATGGAAAAGTTGAGACTTTCAAAGCTAGACTGGTAGCAAAGGGATTTCGTCAACGACCAGGTGTGGACTATGACGAAACCTTTTCTCCAGTAGCTATGCTTAAGTCCATCCGGATCTTACTTGCCATTGCTGCATATCATGACTATGAAATCTGGCAAATGGATGTTAAGACCGCCTTTCTAAACGGTGATTTAGAAGAGTGCGTGTACATGACTCAGCCAGAGGGCTTCGTAGATAGTGGGAGCAGCGGAAAGGTGTGCAAACTGCTTAAATCCATTTATGGGTTGAAGCAAGCATCGCGGAGTTGGAACATCTGTTTTGATGTTGTAGTCAAAGAGTTTGACTTCATCAAAAATATAGATGAACCTTGTATCTATAAGAAGGTGGCAGAGGGTAAGGTAGTCTTACTCGTATTGTACGTGGATGACATACTCTTGATAGGAAATGATATTCCTATGCTGCAATCAGTCAAGCTCTTCTTATCACAAAGATTCTCAATGAAAGATCTAGGTGATGCCTCCTGCATATTGGGAATCATGATCTATAGAGATAGATCTAAACGGATACTGGGATTGTCCCAATCCAGGTACATTGACACCATACTAAAGAGGTTTAGTATGGAAGAATCCAAGCGTGGGAATCAGTCCACGATCTCTGGACTCACTCTCTCCAAAGAGATGTCTCCCAAGACTGATTTGGAGAGAGCTCGCATGCAAGGGATACCCTATGCTTCGGCAGTAGGCTCTATCATGTATGTGATGCTATGTACCAGACCCGATGTAGCATACTCCCTAAGTGTAGTGAGTCGGTATCAAGCAGATCCTGGAGAGAGTCATTGGACAGCAGTGAAGAACATTCTCAAGTACTTACGAAGGACTAAGGAGATGTTCTTGGTGTATGGTAACGGAGAACTCCAGGTGGAGTCCTTTACCGATTCCAGCTTCCAAAGTGATAAGGACGACTCTAAGTCGCATTCGGGTTTTGTCTTTACCCTCAATGGAGGGGCGGTATGTTGGAAGAGTTCCAAACAGGATACCGTTGCAGACTCAACGATGGAGGCTGAATACATCGCTGCCAACGATGCTGCCAAAGAGGCTGTCTGGATCAAGAAGTTCATTAGTGAACTTGGTGTGGTTCCATCCATTGAGCATCCAATACCTCTGTATTGCGATAACAATGGAGCTGTGGCTTTGGCCAAGGAACCCAGGTCCCATCAGAAGTCCAGACATATTCTGAGGCGGTATCACCTGATCAGGGAGATAGTTGATCGCCGGGAGATCGAGGTCAGGAGAGTAGATACGAAGGACAACACTGCGGATCCATTCACGAAGGCTATTCCCCAGATACAGTTTGAGAGATTATTCGGGATGCTAGGTATGAGATACTACAGCAGCTGGCCTTAGTGCAAGTGGGAGATTGTTAGTTATGTATATGCCCTAGAGGCCATTGTTGTACATTTGATGTATATTATAATGGATGCTTGGTTATATATAGAGAAGACTTTCTTGCTCGTCATGATAGTATGCTATTTGGTTTCACTTTATCTTAACATGTTGACTTGTATTGGTTTACTGTTTTACTCTCACATGTTGATAAAGCCCTTAGGATCTGTACTCGACTACTGGGACTATGATGAGATCATACTAGTGGGGCCGCGGTAGTCGATGAGTACATCCTATAACTGTTCCTAGTCGAGGGTATATCGAGACAGGGCATCGATACACCAGAGTAGACTAGCGTATACGCATCTTGACCCATATGATGGGCGATGGATGATCCCATATCCATCGGTGTTAGACATCAGAGATGGTGTACGGGTGCTCAGTGGAGACTGGGTACACTGGACGGACTCGCCGAGAACTCCCAGATGGTGATATACCACACGTCAGATGGCAGTTCTCCGGTGACACAGGTACAGGGTAGTCTGAAGACCCGAGATCGTCATAGAGTCTTGTGTGATTCCCACTGTGCTTTGATTTTCACCTTACCACGTCCAAGAGGGCGTGCAAAACGGTGGCTTTTGGGTACAGTCCCGAATCACATGGAGGCAATGAGCGATAGGAGGGGATTCGTCTCTCCCGGTATAGGGAGTTGATGTTGTGCTGTGTTCGATTGGCTATAACTGGAAGTCCCTGGCCAGGGCTGATATAGAGATTTACTGGTAAGTGTTACTAGTAGTTTCTCGACCCGTTATGAGCCATACATCGACACGACTTATCGGTTACTGGGGTCTGACGTATACCACCCCTAGACTTGATATGCGACATATCAGACGAACAGACCGGACTGTACGGGAGTGTTACTGGTTGGATTCACAGGAGAACGCACAGGCTAGCTTGTTGATCTTCTGATCGCTCAATACCTGGGTGGCTGTTACGTTTAGCTGACCGCTTGCAGCTTGTGGGTGTTTGATATGATCATCACCTGCTACCGGCGTATTGACGATTCTTTAGAGTCCTACACAGAGGTTTCTTGGCTCAGGCGAAACAGAGTAGTGGCACATATGTGATATGCGCAGGAGCGAGAATAATGCGATATGGGATACCGTATTATATTCTCGCGATATATGGATATGAACCGGGTCATCGGATCAAGTGTTGATTCGATGAATCGGTACATGATATATTAGTCGGTAATATTCGATATAGCCGGATCGTCGGATCAAGTGTTGATTCGATGATTTAATATATAATAATATATATGATATATTATTATATTAACTAATATTGGCTTGCTTTATTATTTCATTTTCTCAGTGGATGATACATTGATATATATGCGATATATGTTAATTGTATTATTTTCTTTTGTTGCAAATATATAATATATATGTGATATATATTATTGTGACATGATATGATTAATTGTTAAACATGTTTAAGGATGATTAATTGAGTTTAGGGTTTGATTTGGTTTAGTTGCTTCAAGTTGCTTCTAGAAGCATTTTCTTTTGTCATTATGAAGATATTTATGGATGACACATTTATTAACCAAACCAAACCCTAACTATAGTTTATTCTCTACTCATTCTTATCCATTCATCCTTGACCATGGTTACAATTCAATCATATGATTCTTTCTATTCATCACAAAAGGTTTTTAATCTCATTTATTGATTTTCCATTAGCTTCTTCTTCTTCTCTCTTGAAAAGCTTGCTAGAAAATCTTGAAGTGATGAAATAAAATGAGAAAATGATATTAAAAGAAAGCAAAATCACTACTCTCTCATACTCATCTCATCTAGCCCATGGGATTAGTGTGTTCTATTCTTTAGAGTGAGATAGCTTGAGTTCTTCGAAACCTCGACGTAGATCATCGGAGATTTGGAATACGACAAGCTAGAATGGATCGTTCGAGTCGTGGAGCCTCTCATGAGTCCGGGAGATCGTGGATCGCGGCAAAGGGACTTCTACTCGGGGCTTGTGAAGTGAAGGAGCGGACTACAAAGGTTGTAATCCCTCACCCTAAGATAAAAGTTATCTTATTGCATGTTAAACCCTAATAATCTAGCAAAGATCCCGGCTTTGGGTTGTTCGGCACGTCTAAAATTTAATCCGGGCATGTTTGATGCCTTACGAACCTTCACAATAGTGCCTAGGAACCCTACATAGACTCTATTTCAGATCTCATGGCATCCAGCCACTTCACAGAGTCTCCACTCGTGATAGCTTGCTGAAAGCTGGTAGGATCATCATCCTCCATTATGCAGTCTTCTCTACCACCATCAATGAAGAAACCTTAGTACCTCTCCGGTGGGCGAGAAGTCCTACCAGACCTACGGAGTGGCCGAGGTTCCTCAGTTTCTGTTGCAACAGCCGGTTCTACCAAGTCATCATTTGTAATTTGTGTTTCTAGAACTTCTTCTAGGTCTACCACACTGCTATCTGTATCATTTGTGAAACTCTTTTTCCAAGAATGTGGCATACTGAGAAACAAACACCTTTTGTTCCTCTTTGTGGTAGAAAAGATATCCATAAGAATTCTTTGGATATCCCACAAAATTACACATGACTGATCATGTCTCGAGTTTGTCCGGATTCTGCTTTTTAACATAGGCTGGAAAACCCCAAATCTTAATTCGTTTAAGAGATGGTCGCTTCCCATGCCATATCTCATATGGCGTGGTAGACACGGTTTTGGTTGGGACCCTGTTCAGTAGAAACGCTGCAGTCTCCAATGCATGCCCCCAAAATGAGACGGGTAACGCAGCATCACTCATCATGGAACGGACCATATCTAATAGGGTCTGATTCCGTCGTTCTGACACACCGTTGTGCTGTGGTGTGTAAGGAGGAGTGAGCTGAGAGAGAATCCCATTCTCTTTTAGGAAGTCTGCAAACTCTGTACTGAGATACTCCCCACCTCGATCTGATCGAAGCATTTTGATGCTCAAGCCGGTTTGTTTTTCTACTTCGAGTTTATATTCAGTGAATTTCTCAAAAGCTTCGGATTTGTGCTTTAATAAAAATACATGACCGAATCTTGAGAAATCATCAGTGAAAGTAATGAAATATGAAAAACCACCTCTAGCCTGTGTAGACATTGGCCCACATACATCACTATGTATGAGGCCTAAGAGCTCAGTAGCTCCTTCTCCGTGTCCGGTAAATGGAATTTTGGTCATTTTACCCTTGATACAAGACTGGCAAGTTGCATAAGATTTATATTCAAAAGGGTTTAAATATCCATTTTTATGTAGCTTGTTTAGTCTTGTTTCGTTAATATGACCAAGTCTACAGTGCCAAAGAAAAGCTTCATTTATTTCTGAAAGTTTTCTTTTATTAGTGTGTTGTATGCTGAAAACTGTGTGTTGATTTAGGACGTATATTCCGTTATTAAGTGTACCATACCCAACCAACATTTGATTCAGGTGAATGTTCATAATATTGTTCTGCAATACAAAATTATATCCTTCATTGTCTAACAAAGAAACGGATATTATATTACAAAGCATACTAGGTACACAATAACATGGGTTCAAAACCAATATACATCCAGACAGCAACCCCAAGTGATATTCTCCCACTGCAACTGTATGTACATTGGAACCATTTCCAACGCGGAGAGTATGGTCACATGTCTTCAAAACCTTGCTATTTCTCAGCCCCTGCATAGAATTGCAAATGTGAGAACCTGAACCGGTATCTAATACCCAGAAACAGAGTTTATTGAAAAACAGTTTTCTGTCACAAACACACCTGAAGCGGAAGCATCCCCATGCTTCTTCTTGAGATCTAAGTACTCCGTGCAGCTGCGCTTCCAGTGTCCTGTTTTGTGGCAGTGATGACATTCCCCTTTCCCCGATTCTCCAGCCTTGGACTTATCTTTCCCCTTAGCCTTTTTAACTCCACCCTTAGGTTTGGTGGGTTTCTTCTTCATCTTTCCCTTGGCCTTAGCTTTCGGGCGAGAGAAGGAAGATGGCCCAACACTCAAAACGGGAGTTTTCACTGATTTCAGCGTGCTCTCTGCACTCCTTAACATATTAAGGAGTTCAGGTAGTTCCTTCTCCATGTTGTGCATGTTGAAGTTAACTATAAATTGAGCAAAGGTGGAGGGGAGAGACTGCAGAATAATATCAGTATATTGCTCATTGTCCATTGTCCACCCAAGGTCCTCAAGCTCTTCTATGAGAGCTATCATCTTCAGAACATGGTCTCCTACCGGTGTGCCAGGTGACATCCGCATCTGAAATAGTTTTCGTGACGCTTCGTATCGTAAGACACGAGATTGCTCTCCATACAGCTCCTTTGTATGGAGAAATATGGCTTGGACGTCCATATTCTCGTGCTGCTTCTTATGTGTGTTATCCATCGATGCAAGCACGGGGCATTTGGCCGTGGCACAGTCAGCGTCCCATGTCTTGCGGACTTCCTTATCCGCAACTAAAGATTTAGGACCTGGGACGGGCGGGGCTGGAGCCGTGAGGACATATGATACCTTATCATAAGTCAAGGCAATGTTAAGGTTCCTCAGCCAGTCTTTATAATTGGTCACATTCGGTTTATTTTTATCTGGTAGAAGCTTGAGTCCTGTCATTGGTATCTGCCATTAAGAGAGAGAAAAGAATACACTCAGCGAAAACTCTTGCAAAGATCAGATTGGTTATTATCTTATCTAATCGATGTCTCCCACTGCTTTAATCAAGTTTTTCTTTCAAACCTTAAAAAGAAAAGTAGCCAGGATTAATTACAGTCTACAACTTCGCTAACCGTTCAGCCAGGCCAGTGTCGGTACTTGAGGGAGGTTTCCCGTGCTTTCGCACGTACCTAATTAATATAAACCTCATCTTCCCAGAGGCGTAGCCCCGTTAACACCTTTCTAGAAATCTAATAGGTTAGCTAATTGTAAACTACAAAACTCTCCTAGGAGCAACTATTGCCCACAGTGGGATCGGGATCCAACCATCATATGGAAGGTATGCAATCTCATTGCAAATTTCAACTCTTGAAATTCCCGATATGGTTTTTACCCCTAGTACCCATGACCTTAACTATGGTCAACAAATCATAAGCACTAGTCAAGTTCTACCCGTCATTTCTTGATTAATTAGACCCACTCATATGATCCTTAACTATGGTCAACAAAGTCGCATGAATGTCCTAATTAATCTGCATCATATGCAGTGTAGGAAGACATCACTTGGCTACCGTACACTACGCCTTAACTATAGTCAACAAACGTAGCACGAATACTAAGTACTCTACTTCCTAAAATGACGGAAGGTTGCGGATGGTTTTTAAGAAAACCTTTAACGCTTTGAACTTGATATCGTCATAGAATCAAATGGTTTTCAAAAGGAGTGGCTTAAGCTCCGCAGTTTTGAAATGTAGCTTTTTCGTAAAAAGCCGAGTGGTTTTCTAATCTGATTCTACAACATATTTTTAAGTTTATTTTCTTTACATTAATCATATTAATGTAGTCCCATCATTTAAGTCCTTAAGCCATCACAGAAAAGAAACGAAAATACAACGTGCGCTTATGCCATCCGCATTCGCTGCAATGTTCCGTTATGCACCGTTAGGTTACTTAACTAACGGCATACCGGGATGGGACTAGCGCGGGTGTAAAACATAAGCAATGTCTATTATATATCTCATATATAATATAGAATTCGTCTCAGATATATTAAGCGATCACATCACAGAATATAGGCAGCAAAATCACAGATATGATAATATAAGATATACTGGGACGTCCGTATTTAGTATTTAGCCAACAGTAGAAAATACGGATTCCACGGTCGTGAAGAATAGCCAATCCCACACCCTAGACCCCTACGAGAGCGGTAAGCGACCCTACCAATTCCAGAGTTAGGAGACCCGGTCTCGACTCCTCGAGATGGTCTCCCACTGGACTCTAGAACCCGGTCACTTGTGCTCTCCACCTTGGGTCTATCCTAATGCGGAAAAGTAAATAATATACAATAATGGTGACATCATCCTCAACCCGGAAGTGTCCCAAATAAAAGAATATTACATTACAAATGAATTTTACATGAATGAAAAGTAAAACTCTTATCTCACTTAAACCCCCCCCCCCCCGGCTATTCGATCACGACAATCCTATATATCACAACACAGCAACACATAACATCACATGTCATCAATATAAGCAAGTATGCATATCCCAATTGCCGTTGATATATAGCAACGAAACCGGCAACACGCATACTACGCTTACGGTCGCAAAAACAAGTATCACATACTACCAGGCGATGTTAAACCCTTCGATCGAATTAACGAACACCCATATTCCCCAGCAAGCTCAACACTTGAGTACCGTTAAACAATACCCAAAATCTATGCCACAGTATTTAATGGACCAGCCGTAGAAGGGCAGACCCAAGCCTCATTTGTGGCGCCACTAACTATGGTAAACCCTAAGGTTTAGTCGCAGTTTAGTGGTCACATCTCGAGTTAGGGTTACATTCTTCTAGAGGATCCATAGGAATACCTGCATTATATATCGAGTACGTTCAACCTGGAAAATACCAGTGTTTGATAATTCGTTCGACCTGTTTAACGTCGCCAAAGTTACCAAATACAATGCTATAAAATACGAAATACTCCGCAAAGAGCCCATTTCCAAACTAACTTCACATGCAAATTTGGACTTCAAAACAATACCAGAAACCCCAAACTATGAGTAAAAGATCACAGGTGCAATACGAGAGGGAGGGGAGCAAAAGGGGTCGGCGACGCCGGATTTTCTGGCTTGGTCGCTGACCAGGAACCGAGCACCCCCCCTCGTGTTTCACCTGTGTTCTTATATTCTTATAAATATCACTCTGCAGTTACTAAAATAATTTTTAAACCACTTTTTAAAAAATTTATAGAGAGCACTTTCATGGGGTTTCCAAAATCGTATTTTGCGAGGTTTTTCGTTTTCGTATTGCCGTAACATCGTCTAGGATTCTAGTTAGGCTCTGATACCATGAAGGTGTTTCTCCAGCACCACTACAAGGGTTTGGTAGCATCACACATGCCATATTAAAAATTATAGGGTACCAAAGAAAACATCCTAAGGACCATACTAGAAAACCTAGGGTAACAAGACTTTTAACACCAACACAAGTAGTAAAAGGCTAGGGTTTGAGAATACAACCTTTGTAGCTCCCTACGCAAGACTCCTTGACCACTTGAGAGTTGAAAGAAACTCGCTTGAGATCCTCTAGGTCCACGACGATCCACCCGGAGTCCTCTTTGTCCAAGCTGGATGCTTCACTACATCAAGAGAAGAAGTTGAAGCCAGCACTCTAAACTAATGGGCAAGAGTAGTGTAGAATGGTGATGTGATTTGTTTTCTCACTTCAAAATCCTAACTTGATCACACTTTTGTTCACTACTAAAAGCTAGAGAGCAAGAGAGTGAGGAAGAAGAAGATGGCAAGATGAAGATCTCAAAGATAATGATAAGCTTAGAGATAAAAATGAGAAAAGAAAATATATCTATCTATATATATCTATATATATATATATATATATATATATATATATATATATATATATATATATTCTTCTCACCTTTAACCCTAGTTAATAAATATCTAGATATTTCATTTGGATGCAAAATGGCAATGGAAATTAACTCAAGGTTAATGTAAAGGTTAATGGGTGAATAAAATAATCAAGCATGATAGAATTTCCATTTCCATTTTCTCTTATCGAAAAAGAAATATCAACATATTTATAAGCGTGTGAGTCTTATATTGCCACCATCCATTGTATCAACAACCATGATACAAGAGTGTATGCATGTATGTGTGCATGCACATCCATATGTAAATCAATGAGAATAAATGCATACATGCATGCATACAACAAAAGACAAGAAGGGTTTAAAGTGAAAAAGCTAATGGTCAATGATAAATCAACACTTGTTTTAGCAAACCGGTCATATCACATACGACCTAACCAATAGCAAACCGCCCGATTAATATACGATATCCCATATGTTAGTGTATATGCCCTAGAGGTCATTACTGTATCATACTAGTTTGTATATTACTTAATGGAAGCTTGGGATATTCACCTTGTATAGACAATCTTGCTCAATATAGTAGTATGCTACTTGGTTTGTTTCTACTTCAATGTGTACATGTGTTTATTTTAGTATATCACCTATACACATTAGTGGAGCCCTTAGGATCTTTGCTTGATTACCAGCGTTGTGATGGCAGTCACACTAGTGGGGGCTGGGTAATCTATAAGCACATCCTTATGCAGGTGCCTAGTCGCAGGACTATCGAGACAGGGCATCAATACTCCGGAGTAGACTAGCGTATGCGCTTCTCATCCCAGTATGGGAGATGGTCTGTCCCACAGCCATCAGTACGTCGTACTGGAGATAGTATGCGGGTGCTCGTTAGGTGACGAGTACACTGGACAGGACTCGTCGGGAACTGTTGGTTGGTACTATACCTATCGTCAGTTATCAGTTCCCAGGTGACATGAGTACAGCTTAGTCCGCTGACTTGACACTGTCACTTCGCCTCGAGTGTGTTCCCACTGTACTTTGATTACTATCCTACCACGGCTCAAAGGAGTCGTGCAAACAGGTAGTTTTTGGGTGCAGTCCCGAAGCACTTGGAGGCAGTGACGGTTAGACAGGATTCGTCTCTCCCGGTATTGGGGGTTGACATCGCGCTGTGTCTAGGAGAGCCATTACACGAGTAGTCCCTGGCCAGGGCAAGCGAGATATACTGGTAGGTTTCCAGTGCTATCTCAGGGTGTTCTGGGCTTCACTCCGACACGACTTGTACCGCTATTAGGGGACTGGCATTTACCGCCCCCTAGGCCCGCCATTCGATGTATCAGACGAATAGACCGGACTGTATAGAGATTGTCACATTCAGACTCAGTAGGAGTTCAGATGGGTTTCACCTCGTCGGTCTTCTTGTCGGCATCTACCTGGGGACCGTTACGCACAGCTAGTGCCGCTTGCAGTCTGTGATTAAACCCGCTGCCAGCGTAGTGTCGAGTCTTTAGAGTCCCACACAGAAAGCTATTCTCCTTAAGGCAAAAGAGTAGAGGTCGCATGGTTTTGCGACAGGGTTCGGTCGCATCCATGCACTTGTGCACGTACAGTGTCCGGACAGTTAACACTATCGGGCTTTGGTTTAAGCCAGATCCTAGTGTACGTTTTGGGATTGGTTTTATCTCGTTTGTATTCGCGTTCCTCGGAACGCGGATGCGGGTGTGTATGCACAGTTGACAGAGAGACAGAGGCAGAGGATTCTCATTGGGGTTATTGACTGTTGACCGTTGACCATTGACTTTTGCTTAACCCTAATGAGAATAAGAAATATTATTAACATTAATATTAATTAAGTATTATAGTGACATGGTTGTTGAGGGGTTGACTTTGTTGACTTGTTGACTTTGTTGACCGGTTGACTAGGTTGGACTAGTTGACCATCATCATGACAATGGCTATCATTCCATGGCAAAGACTTTTGCTTGCTTGTTTATTTATGCAAAATGAGTGCATGAATGATATAGCCATTTTGACTTAAACCATCACACAATACTTGATTACTATTTTTGTTATGATGGCTTTTGGATTATGAAATGTTGGATGAGAAAAGAGTGGCTCATTCTTTCATTTGCTTTCTCTCTCTTGAGCTCTCTCATTCTCAAGCTCTCCCTCTTCCTCTTGTTCTCTCTAGCTCAAGGCAAACCATTCTCATGTGTTGAGACTCATTGCCTTAGAGATAAAAAGACACCAAAACATTCCTCTACTCATTCTAGTTCACAAGGCCTAGCAATCCAAGTGATCTAGTTTCTTTAAAGTTCGAAGAAGAAGCCAAAGGTAGAAGCTTTCGGGTGGATCCATCTTCGGCGCAAGGAGACGATGAGGTGAGGCCGATCCGTACACCGGGAGGAGTTGAAGACGAAGGAGTTCAAGAAAGGTATAGCCCCCTAACCGAGTAGGTAAACTAGTTAGTCGTTTAACAAAGATCCGTATTGGTAGTCCATGTTATCACCCTCTTGAAAATCGTTTTTCACCACTTCCGCAACCCCGTAAGAACCGGGGAAGGGTAGCATGGACTTACAGTGGTATCAGAGCCTAGTTAAACACTATCTAACATGTTAGCAATGTAAGTAAAAGTTCGATCGGAGAAAAAATCGCGAAATACACCCGGAACTCAAACTTTCTGTCGATTTTCAAAGTGCTGTAAAAATTATTTGAGATATACCAAAAATCGACTCAGGGTTTTTATAGTATACTGCAGAAAAATGATCCACAGAGCCGTCCAACTCACCGCGGTTCCGCGGCAAGAACAGCTTCTTGCCGCGGATCCGCGGCCGAGTTGACTCGGCCGTGGATCGGTTTCATTGCAGTATACTCTATGGGGTATTTTGGGATTTTTGGAGCATGTCTTTTCAGCCAAGATTTTCCAGAAAGCAAAATTTGTTTTTGGGCTTGAAAATCCGTATTTTTATCGAACTTCTAAAGACTAAGGCTAACGGGTTTATATCTGTGATGTGATATATGTATTGAACGTCCGCTAATCGCTATACATCGATTAGTGGGGGTTATACATATCTGTGATCTGTAATGATTGATGGTATGTGTATATGAATTCTTTGGATTGTCGCGGATGAATAGCCGGGGGTTGTGAGATAAGAGTTTTTCCTTTTATCTTTCAATTCATGTAATATGTAAATTGATGTAATATTATTTTTGGCCGCACAACCGGGTCGGGGTTGTAACCATCATTGTATAATTTCTTTTTACTGTTTTTGCTCCTAGGATAGACCCAAGGTGGGGTGCACAAACTACCGGGTATCTCGAAGTGCCGAGTGGCCTACTCACGTCGTTGAGGGAGGTTGCTCCACTTCGGATATTTGGCGGGTAGTTTGCCGCACTCGTAAGGGTCTAGGGTGGGGTATTGGCTATTCATCGCGACCGTGTAATCCGCCTTTCGTTACAGGCTCGTACGAATTGCGGATTCCTAGTATATCCAATGTATTCATCTGTGATCTGAAATGGCTATCATTGCAATATATCTAAGTATGATATTATTTAGGCGTTGCTTATGTTTTGCAGCCGCGCTAGCCCAGCCCCCGCTCTTTCGTTAGTTAAGTAACCTAACGGGTAATGACGAGGCCCCGTGGCGAATGCGAATGGCATAAGCGTACATCATATTTTGGTTGTTTTCTGCAATGGTAGGATTAAATGATGGGACGCATTAAAAGAACTAATGCAAGAAAAATAAACCAAGTAAAAGTCGTTGGAACACTTTCAAAAACCACTCGGTTTCTTTTCAAAATAACTTTTAAACGCGGAGCTTAAGCCACT
This sequence comes from Agapanthus africanus, assembly GCA_030015575.1. Classification (NCBI taxonomy): domain Eukaryota; kingdom Viridiplantae; phylum Streptophyta; class Magnoliopsida; order Asparagales; family Amaryllidaceae; genus Agapanthus; species Agapanthus africanus. Next base: position 152,167,872 of record JASDDO010000012.1, read on the forward strand.
CCTTTTAAAAGCTATCTCGTTCCATCGATTATATCAAGTTCACTACGTTCACGGTTTCGCCAAAACCATTCGTAGCCCTCCGTCGTTTCACATGGATGGTCAATAGTATTCAAGCTATGTATGTTGGCCAAAGTCAAGGCATAGTGATTGGTAGCTATTGGGTATTCATGTGCAGCATAGATAGATGTGTTGGTTTGGGGCAGTCGTTCTACCATTTTGGCCAAAGTCAAGGGTATGTGCGGGTGGGCTCAAATTAACCTGGAGAATGACGGGTAGAACTTGACATGTGACTTATGATATTTTGGCCAAAGTCAAGGTCATAAGAGCATGGGGCAAAAATCCACATCGGGAGTTTCAAAAGAACTGAAACTTGCTAGCGCTGCATACCATTTGGAGTGTGATGATTCTGGTTGGATTCCTTCAGTTTTGTCACGCAATGATATTTGGATCCCGATCCTACTGTGAGTATATGCTACTCCTCGAGAAATTTTTCACTTAACGATCAATGCTATAAACCAAGTAGGTGTCTAGAAAGGTGTTAGCGGGGCTACGCCCCCAGGGAAAAGAGGTTCTTAAATTAAGGAACTTCGCGAAAGCGTTGGAAAACCTCCCTATAAGTACCGACACCAGCCTGGCCGAACGGTTAAGCAAGTATTGTACGGTGAGATTGATCCTGACTAATTCTTCCTTTTTGGTTTGAGGAGGGATTCGAGAGACAGTGGGAGCCATCCTGTTTAGACAAATTAAAAACTACTCTAAACTTGCAAGAGCATCATGCTAAAATGTTTCTTCTCTCTCTCCTAATTGCAGCGACCAATCATCATGACCGGACTTAAGTTATTACTAGATAAAAACATACTGACAGGGCCAAACTACAAAGATTGGCTCAGGAATGTCAAAATAGCAATCACTTATGACAAGTTGGGGTATCTCCTTACCACCAAAGCTCCCCCTATCCCAGGTCCCACCTCCAGCGTCGCGGATAAAGAAATCCGTAAGACTTGGGAGATCGATTGCGCGAAGGCCAGGTGCCTCGTGCTTGCCTCTATGGACAACGAACATCAGAGGAGGCACGAGAATATGGGCCTTGAATCCATATTTCTCCATACAAAAGAACTGTATGGAGAGCAATCTCGTATCGCAAGATACGAAGTGTCGAAGAAGCTATTTTCGGCAAAGTTGGCCATCGGATCATCGGTAGCGGAACACGTGCTTAAGATGATTGGCTTCATAGAGGAGCTCGCGGACCTTGGGACCATGTTAGAGAGTGAGCTATATACGGACTTGATTCTCCAGTCCCTTCCTTCCACTTACGCCCAGTTTATCCTGAACTTCAACTTACAAGAAAAGGAAGTTGAACTTTCAGAGCTCCTCAACATGCTGAGGAGTGCAGAGGGCACCCTACAGAAAGGTAGGGAAACATCCACTTTGTTTGTAGGAGGATCTTCCTCTTCTAGGTCCAAGGCGAAAGCCAAGGGAAAGAAGAAAAAAGCCCCCGCCAAACCAAGGGGCGGTGTTAGTAAAGTGGATACGAAGGGAAAGGCAAAAGCAACAAAGATAGCGGGGAAGCTTATAGGGAAGGAAGAGTGCTTTTTCTGTCATAAGAGTGGGCACTGGAAGAAAGATTGCAGGGCTTGGAAAGCCAGAACACAGGAACTGAAGCAAGTTGCGGCTTCAGCTTCAGGTGTGTATGTTATTGAAAACTGTCTATCAATAAACTCTACTTCCTTGGTATTGGATACCGGATCAGGATCTCATATCTGTAATTCTTTGCAGGCGTTGAGAAACCGTAGGGTTTTGAAGGCAGGTGACATGACCCTCAAAGTTGCAAACGGAGCTAGCATGGATGCTAAGGCTGTGGGGGACTATCACCTGGGAATGTCAGATGGACATGTTTTGGTTTTACGTAATTGCTTTTTTGTACCCAACGCAACTTGTAATATCATTCTGTATCTTTGATTTCTAAAGAAGATTATGAATTTGCGTTTGTAAGTAATGTTGTAAACATTCACCTTAATCAAGTTCTGATTGGGTCAGGTACATTAAGCAATGGTATATACGTACTAAACCAACCACAGATTTTCAATGACCAGAATACACACAAAAGAAAGTCTCCGGAAATAAATCAGACTTTCTTATGGCATTGTAGACTGGGTCACATCAATGAGAGAAGGTTGACGAAGATATATACAGAAGGATATTTGAATCCATTCGAATATCAATCGTATGCCACTTGTCAATCCTGTCTCAAAGGAAAGATGACAAAGACTTCGTTCACTGGACACGGAGTAAGGGCGAGAGAGCTCTTGGGACTCGTACACAGCGACGTGTGCGGTCCAATGTCTACACATGCGCGAAGCGGTTATTCTTACTTCATTACTTTTACGGATGACTTTTCAAGGTACGGTATGTCTTCTTAATGAAACATAAGTCCGAAGCCTTTGGAAAATTCCAGCAATATAAGAATGAAGTAGAAAAACAAACCGGCAAAAGTATCAAGACACTAAGATCGGATCGAGGTGGTGAATACTTGAGTGCCGAGTTCCTGGACTACTTAAAAGAGAATGGAATTCTCTCTCAGCTTACTCCTCCATACACTCCGCAACATAACGGTGTATCGGAGAGACGGAACCGAACCCTATTGGATATGGTACGGTCCATGATGAGTAACGCTGAGTTACCGCGATCATTCTGGGGATATGCACTAGAATCAGGTGCATACCTTTTGAACCGAGTTCCAACTAAGACTGTGCCTACCATACCATATGAGATGTGGTGTGGGAAGAGACCCTATCTTAATCACATTAAGACATGGGGAAGTCTAACTTTTGTCAAAAAGAAGCATGCGGACAAGCTCGAGGCACGCTCAGTACAGTGCAAGTTTGTGGGATATCCAAAGAACTCCAAGGGTTATTTCTTCTATTGCGAGGAGGAACAAAGGGTTTTTGTTTCTCGGCATGCCCACTTCTTGGAAACTCAGTTTTTGGAGAATCAGATAAGTGGGAGCGCAATAGAACTGGAAGAAATTCCAGAGCCACGAGCTATTACTGAAAGCTTAGTAGAACCAGAGGGTTCGAAAGATCATGAAATTCCTACGCCGCTCCGCAGGAGTAGTAGGCAGTCTCATCCGCCCGAGAGATACTACGGTTTTCTCATAGACGGGGATAGAGAGGATTGCATCATTGATTATGATGAGCCGACTAGCTTCCAGCAGGCCATTCAGAGCGTTGACTCGGTAAAATGGCTGGATGCAATGCGGACCGAAATGGAGTCCATGTACACCAACAAAGTATGGACGTTGGACGTTGCTCCAGATGGGGTAAAACCCGTAGGATGCAAGTGGATCTTCAAAAGGAAGATTGGTGTAGATGGACAGGTTGAGACCTATAAAGCTAGACTGGTTGCAAAGGGTTTTCGTCAAAAACCTGGTTTGGACTATGACGAGACCTTTTCTCCAGTAGCTATGCTGAAATCCATTCGGATCCTTCTTACCATTGCTGCCTTCCACGATTATGAGATTTGGCAGATGGACGTAAAGACCGCTTTTCTAAATGGAAATTTAGAGGAGTGTGTTTATATGGACCAGCCAGAGGGTTTCATTCAGAGTGGGAGCAGCGGAAAGGTATGCAAGTTGCTTAAGTCCATTTACGGACTAAAGCAGGCATCGCGGAGTTGGAACATCTGTTTTGATGAGACGGTCAAGGAATTTGGCTTTATCAAAAATCCAGATGAACCATGCATCTATAGTAGATTTGTAGCGAGAACTGTAGTATTCCTCGTTTTATACGTGGATGACATTCTCTTAATAGGAAATGACATTCCTATGCTACAATCCGTCAAGGGGTTCTTGTCACACAGGTTCTCCATGAAAGACCTGGGTGATGCCTCATACATTCTGGGGATCCGGATCTATCGTGACAGATCCAAGAGGATACTGGGACTCTCACAGTCCAGGTACATCGATACCATACTGAAAAGATTCAGTATGGAAGATTCCAAGCGCGGTAATCTACCGGCTTGTCACGGGATCACCCTCTCCAAAGAGATGTCTCCCAAGACTGATTTGGAAAGGGATCGCCTGTCTATTATACCCTACGCTTCTGCGGTAGGCTTTATAATGTATGCGATGTTGTGTACCAGACCAGATGTAGCTTATGCACTGAGTGTGGTAAGCCGGTATCAGTCAAACCCTGGGGAGAAACATTGGATAGCAGTAAAGAACATTCTTAAGTACCTAAGAAGGACTAAGGAGATGTTCTTGGTGTATGGCGGAAAAGACCTCCAGATCGAGGCCTTTGCTGACTCCAGCTTCCAGAGTGAAAAGGATGATTCCAAGTCCATGTTGGGTTATGTCTTTACCCTCAATAGAGGGGCGGTGTGTTGGAAGAGTTCCAAACAGGAAACCGTTGCTGACTCGACGATGGAAGCGGAATATATCGCTGCTGCAGATGCCGCAAAAGAAGCTGTCTGGATAAGGAAGTTCTTAACTGAACTTCGGTGGTTCCGTCCATTGTTGATCCAATACCGCTGTATTGCGACAACAACGGGGCTATAGCTTTAGCGAAGGAACCCAGGTCCCATCAGAAGTCCAGACACATCTTAAGGCGATATCACCTGATCAGGGAGATCGTGGGTCGCCAGGAGATCGAGGTTCGGAGAGTTCCTACGGAAGATAACACTGCTGATCCACTCACAAAGGCCTTACCCCAGACTCAGTTCGAGCGGCTGATCGAGATGATAGGTCTTCGATACGCCAGTACATGGCCTTAGTGCAAGTGGGAGATTGTTAGTGTGTATGCCCTAGAGGCCATTACTGTATCATACTAGTTTGTATATTACTTAATGAAAGCTTGGGATATTCACCTTGTATAGACAATCTTGCTCAATATAGTAGTATGCTACTTAGTTTGTTTCTACTTCAATGTGTACATGTGTTTATTTTAGTATATCACCTATACACATTAGTGGAGCCCTTAGGATCTTTGCTTGATTACCAGCGTTGTGATGGCAGTCACACTAGTGGGGGCTGGGTAATCTATAAGCACATCCTTATGCAGGTCCCTAGTCGCAGGACTATCGAGACAGGGCATCGATACTCCGGAGTAGACTAGCGTATGTGATTCTCATCCCAGTGTGGGAGATGGTCTGTCCTACAGCCATCAGTACGTCGTACTGGAGATAGTATGCGGGTGCTCGTTAGGTTACGAGTACACTGAACAGGACTCGTCAGGACCTGTTAGTTGGTACTATACCTATCGTCAGTTATCAGTTCCCAGGTGACATGAGTACAGCTTAGTCCGCTGACTTGACACTGTCACTTTGCCTCGAGTGTGTTCCCACTGTACTTTGATTACTACCCTACCACGGTTCAAAGGAGTCGTGCAAACAGGTAGTTTTTGGGTGCAGTTCCGAAGCACTTGGAGGCAGTGACGGTTAGACAGGATTCGTCTCTCCCGGTATTGGGGGTTGACATCGCGCTGTGTCTAGGAGAGCCATTACACGAGTAGTCCCTGGCCAGGGCAAGCGAGATATACCGGTAGGTTTTCAGTGCTATCTCAGGGTGTTCTGGGCTTCACTCCGACACGACTTGTACCGCTATTAGGGGACTGACGTTTACCGCCCCCTAGGCCCGCCATGTGATGTATCAGACGAACAGACCGGACTGTATAGAGATTGTCACATTCAGACTCAGTAGGAGTTCAGATGGGTTTCACCTCGTCGGTCTTCTTGTCGGCATCTACCTGGGGACCGTTACGCACAGCTAGTGCCGCTTGCGGTCTGTGATTAAACCCGCTGCCAGCGTAGTGTCGAGTCTTTAGAGTCCCACACAGAAAGCTATTCTCCTTAAGGCAAAAGAGTAGAGGTCGCATGGTTTTGCGACAGGGTTCGGTCGCATCCATGCACTTGTGCACGTACAGTGTCCGGACAGTTAACACTATCGGGCTTTGGTTTAAGCCAGATCCTAGTGTACGTTTTGGGATTGGTTTTATCTCGTTTGTATTCGCGTTCCTCGGAACGCGGATGCGGGTGTGTATGCACAGTTGACAGAGAGACAGAGGCAGAGGATTCTCATTGGGGTTATTGACTGTTGACCGTTGACCATTGACTTTTGCTTAACCCTAATGAGAATAAGAAATATTATTAACATTAATATTAATTAAGTATTATAGTGACATGGTTGTTGAGGGGTTGACTTTGTTGACTTGTTGACTTTGTTGACCGGTTGACTAGGTTGGACTAGTTGACCATCATCATGACAATGGCTATCATTCCATGGCAAAGACTTTTGCTTGCTTTTTTATTTATGCAAAATGAGTGCATGAAATGATATAGCCATTTTGACTTAAACCATCACACAATACTTGATTACTATTTTTGTTATGATGGCTTATGGATTATGAGAGGTTGGATGAGAAAAGAGTGGCTCATTCTTTCATTTGCTTTCTCTCTCTTGAGCTCTCTCATTCTCAAGTTCTCCCTCTTCCTCTTGCTCTCTCTAGCTCAAGGCAAACCATTCTCATGTGTTGAGACTCATTGCCTTAGAGATAAAAAGACACCAAAACAATCCTCTACTCATTCTAGTTCACAAGGCCTAGCAAGCCAAGTGATCTAGTTTCTTCAAAGTTCGAAGAAGAAGCCAAAGGTAGAAGCTTTCGGGTGGATCCATCTTCGGCGCAAGGAGACGACGAGGTGAGGCCGATCCGTACACCGGGAGGAGTTGAAGACGAAGGAGTTCAAGAAAGGTATAGCCCCCTAACCGAGTATGTAAACTCTTGTTAGGTTGTTAGTTAGTCGTTTAACAAAGATCCGTATTGGTAGTCCATGTTACCACCCTCTTGAAATTCGTTTTTCACCACTTCCGCAACCCCGTAAGAACCGGGGAAGGGTAGCATGGACTTACACCATACACGCATTTAATCGGGTCCCCACGCATATCTCATATACGCACCTCATCATTTCGCCTGGGCAAGGTAACTCCACTGTGGGACTCTAAGACTCGTCAATACGCCAGCAGTGGGTGTTGATCATATCAAGCACTCCCAAGCCGCAAGAGCTCAGCTAAACGTAACGGCCACCCGGGTATTGAGCGATCAGAAGAAAACAAGCGAACTTGTCACAACTCCCGTCGAGCCAACCGGCAACACTACCGTACAGTCCGGTCTCTTCGTCAGATATGCTGCATATCGAGTCTAGGGATGGTAACATCGACCCCAATAACTCAATAATTCATGCCAATGAATGGTCTATAACAAATCGAGAAACTACTGATAACACTTATCCGTAAATCTTAACAGCCCTGGCCAGGGACTTACTGATATAGCAATCGAGCACGGCACAGCATCAACTCCCAATACCGGGAGAGACGAAACCCCTCCTATCGCTCACTGTCTCCATATGTCTCGGGACTGTACCCAAAAGCCACCTGTTTGCACGGCTCAGTAGAGCCGTGGTAGGGTGGTAATCAAAGTACAGTGGGAGAACACACAAGACTCTATGACGATCTCGGGTCTACAGACTAACTTGTACCGGTGTCACCTGAGAACTGTTATCCAACGACAGATATAATACCATATAGGAGTTCTCGGCGAGTCCGTCCGGTGTACCCAGTCTCCACTGAGCACCCGCATATGATCTCGGTGTCAAACATCAATGGATGTGGGAACATCCATCGCCCATCATGTGGGTCTAGTATCATATACGCTAGTCTACTCTGGTATATCGATGCCCCATCTCGATACACCCACGACTAGGGAAATTTCAGGATATGCTTATAAACTACAGACGTCACACTAGTATGATCTCCATCATAATCAGAGTAGTCAAGCAAATATCCTCAGGGCTTTATCAACATGTGTAAATAAATAAAAGCATGATCAAGTCAACATGTCAGATAAAGAAGAACTAGATAGCATACTATCATGTCGAGCAAGAATGTACACTGAATATATATATACATGTATAAATACATCCACTATCATATAATGGCCTTTAGGGCATACATATATCCAACACAAGGAATATCATATCCTTAACAGCCTATGTTATGCTGAGTCAATTAGATCTGCTCAAAAACCTGATCGTTGAAGTAAAATTGTGTCGAGAAACGGCTCAAGATATACGGATCAAGAAACCAGGTAAGTGCAGAGATAAGAGGAGTTTTATCCAACACTTTCGCGAACTTTCTTAATTAGAATATCCCTTTCTCTTTTGGCGGTTGCGCCGTGAACACTTGTCTAGACATCTCGTGAACAATATAACATTAAGCAGTGTTCTAAACACAATTAACTTGCCCTATTGAGCGTGAATTCTTAAAGTCAGAGTTCTAATTGATTTTAAAATTACTGTGGGTATGAAAAAATGCAGTTTTGTGGTTTGTGATCCACGGAAAAGGTGGTGAAATCTTTTACCATATCTTGTTTGGTTCTCGTGCCTTTAAGTCCGTATTAAGATGCAAATGCGCAATCAATAAAAGAATTTAAGCAACCAAACAATCAAGCACATCTTTTTTTTTATTTTAGGCTTAAACGATGCAACAAATACGGATTAGTTCTCTATTCTATTGGCGGCAAATTTTTGCGAAGAATCCTGCAGAAGATATAATAGTGGAATGCATCGGATTTGAGAGAAACTGTTAGAAAAATACGTATCGATATGATTTTGGGTTTAAGAAACCCCCGTTTAAGTGATCCATGAATACTTGAATGTTCGCTTGCGCGGGTCAAACTATCCGGATTTTTTGCATTGTACTTCACTAACGACTTGTTGTTGAAAGTGAACCTTACTCCGCATGATCGTTACTCGTAATTCCATTGAAAAAGTGAAATGTCGGAAAATACGATATTTAGTGCAAAAAGAAATATATATGGCCAATATACTGCCAATATATAATTATGAAATTTTGGATATAAGACTGGAGCAAAAATGGGACAAAGAAGCAAACACCAAAAATTTAGGACAAATGGAGGGAGCGGAGCCGCAATTTGCGGCTATTGGGAATTTTTTGGCGGCCAACTTTTTGAGTTGGTGCTCCAATTTATACTGTGTCCTTCTTGTCCTTTTAGTGTCCTAATTTTATATGCAAAATCTTACAATTATTCTCAGAGTGACAGCAGATCAAAAAGACAGAGAACAAATATTAGAAAAGTTAGTTTTGTTTGTTTTGTTTTTGAAATTTTTTAGTTAAACTTAGTTTTTTAGTTTGTATATACAATTGAATCAGAAATAACAACCCTAATGACTACCGCTTCCCCGGCAACGGCGCAAAAACTTGGTAGGACTTTACCCGCGCGCGCTTTTGTAATTTTGAAAGAAAAGGTTTTATAAATGCGGCACACGCGATCTCAGTCTCGTTTTAAAATTTATAAACCATAAGTACACGGCGCGTTGTAGCAATCCGGTAAGTACGGGTCGATCCACAGGGAATTGGTGATTGGAGATTGTTGTTAAAGGTGCAAAGAGAAAGAATTTGAGTTTGTCCGAAATTAAGAAAAATACGAAAATATAGCTCAAGATTAAGAAAACGGTTGTGGCTCCGATTCGGATGGTTGAATAGTGGCGAATTCTTCGACGCCCTCTTGATCATGAGTTGTTCCGTCCATATGTTGATTTCGACGTGAAGCATGGCTGGTCAAGGCGTTCGCGAAGCACAAGTCATCAAGATGTTGAAGTACAACGCGAAGAATGAAACGGGTCCGTTACATTCTTACTTACCATTCTTATGTCCGCGCATGATGTATCAACACTAAGCACAAGGGTTAGCAAGCATACAACATCAACACACATCAATTTGCAAATAAGAAGTAAAGGGTAGCATTATTTTTGCTATGTAGGTGGGTGATAGTATATGGTATATGCTTGATGAGGTGTGTTAAGCATCATAAGCAAAATACCATATCTAAACTACCTAGCAAGTATAACACAAATTTGATTCTAAGCTTAACATTGCAAATAGTGATAATGAGAGAATAGGGAGTAACCATCAAAATCAACATACCATATCAAACATTTCTATTGAGCAATCTTCAAGTTGCAACCCCATTTAAGCATATTAAATATTCACAAGTGGAGGAGGAAGGCAAAGCCATTCATCTCACATCTTCACCATCACCACAATCACAAAGATTACTCAAACATCGTATAAAAGAAAATGAACAAAAGAAAAGAAAGAACACACAAGAAAACACAAGAACAAAGAGTTAAAGTAAAAGAAAGTGCAAGTTCTTTATTCACAAAAGTGGAGGGCTTGAGTTACAAGATAGATAGCAACTTCAACCTTCTTAATGGAGCACTCAAGTGAGAGCTCAAAGAGGGAAGAAGAAGATGATATCAAGAGTTACAAACTGTTTTTCTCACTCCAAAAGCCAACCTTGATCTTAATCTGAGACCTGCTATATATAGGCAACTTAATATCAAAAATAGCATATACAAGTGTGCTGAATATATCACAAGGGACCCACCAAATTTGGACGAGCCTATTTGGCTCTGTCTTGGCCGCAATTTACGGTCAAGAGGAATTAATTGGCGGCCTAAGTGTGGAGTCTGGGGCCCAACTTGGTGCATTGCTCTTCTGGTCACTTGAGTATCTCTCTGTAGTTGCAATTTCTTTTAATTTATACATGGGTGAAATCTGGAGCAATGAAAAGAGAAGGGATCAAGTGGGTATGTGTAGTGTTCACACTTCAAATCAATTCTTTTCCAAATACTCCACTTGCACATCCATTTGTGTATCCAGTTGCAAAGCATAATGATGATGTTTGCCCGCTTGGTGATGGTTCATGCCCCTTTTGTGATTGTTCATGCCCCTTTTGTGATTGTTCATGCCCATTTAGTGCATATGATCCAATACTTGTTCACACATGATCATGTTGGACCAAAACCAATTATTTATTGTACACAACTTAATTTGTTTGCAAAACTCAATGACTTAATCTGTTATCTGTCCCATTTGCAGTTCCGGCTAAAAACCGTCGTTTCAGTGTAAGTTGTGTACCGTCTCCAGTGTCTGTGCCTGTGTACCTGTAATCTGTACTAATGAGCAGACCCAGATTAGATAGCACTGTTTATTGAAAAAATGATAGGAAATGAGTGGTATTAAAATGTAATAAAGCGTACTTAACAAATACCTACAAACCTATCTTTTGCTCGTCCCGAGCGAAACAAAATCTTAACCTCACTTTCGCAGGGAACGCAATTGCACTGAGCCCGTGCAACAAGCCGTTAAACTACTAGGTCTCCCTAGTTGGAGGAGTTTTGTCTCCTGAGGGTTTTCAGCGGATTACACCCACAAAATCCCGTCAAGCTAGTTTCGTGAGAAAACAGTTGATTCTAATCTTAAAATTAAGCATCAAAGCTAGAAGTTATATTATCCTAAGTCAGAATCTTCCAACCCTTATTTTTCACTCCTCACATCTCATTTAACCTAAGTTCATATACGTCTTTACGTAATTGTGCGAATAATGTCGTTAAGTTTTAAAAACTTCGATTAGGGTCATCATGTCACAAATACGGACCAGGAAAGACTTCTAAAGGATCATACGAGTTTGAAAAGACTTAAGATTTTCTCGAGTTTGAATAGACTTGAGATTTTCTCAAGTTTTGTTCTCCAGTTAAGTTTCAAGTCAGAATTTCTATTATTTTTAACAGAGAACTAAGTCTTATTCTTCACACCTACCTTTCTCCAATATCGTCCTAACAAACAGGCGAGCGACACTTACGCCCGTACAATGTTTTGAATGGAGCCATTTGTATAGTCGCCTGAAAACTGTTATTGTATGAAAACTCCACTAAGTGCAAATGATCCTCCCATGAACCCTTGAAGTCTAACATGCACGCTCTCAACATATTTTCAAGAGTTTGGATCGTTCTTTTAGACTGGCCATCTGTATGAGGATGATAGGCCGTGCTAAATTTCAAGCGAATTCCTAAACTTTCCTATAGACTCCTACAAAAGTGTTATAGAAATCGAGTATCACGATCCGAAATAATGCTCACGGGTACTCCAAGCAATCTCGCAATCTCCTGCATATACCGCTCTGCCAAAGCCTCCGTCAACTGACCAACTCGAAATGGTATAAAATGAGCTTCCTTGGTCAATCGATCGACAATGACCCAAACTGTGTTATTGCCTTTTGGACTCCGTGGCAAAGCAGTCATGAAATCCATGGTTATATGTTCCCGCTTCCATTGGAGAATCGGAAGTGGTTGCAACAAACCAGCTACCCTTTGATGTTCAGCCTTGACTTGCTGACATACCAAGCACTTCGATACGTAGCGAGCAATCTCCCTTTTTATGCCTTCCCACCAGAAATGTTGTCGTAAATCTCTACACATCTTTGTGCCTCCCGGGGAATACGCGGAACTATGAGCCTCCTTCATGACTTCTTTACAAACATCTCCTTTAGGCACGCATAAATGACTCACATATCGTAATGAACCATTTTCATGAATCAACAAATATGTTTGAAGTCCGACTTCTACTTGTTCTCGAAACTTTTGCAATCTTGGATCGTGTGACTGTGCTGCTTTAACGTTATCGATCAAGGATGATTGTACTTGCTGAAAGTCGACCCTAGCACCACCATGAGATTTTAGTAGCATCAAGCATGCCAAATTTTAATTTTTATTAGGTGCTAAGCTAGACTATACAAGATCTTTGCTAGAATATTAGGGTTTGCTATGATGATGTGAACAACTAGAGAAAGTGAAAGATGGCTATACCCTCGTAGATCGAGTCCTTCACTTCACATGCTCCGTGTAGTAGTCTCGCGACTCCACTAGGCTCCAGTTGAGGCTTTGGAAGAGCTTCCTCCGATGACCTTCGTGCCGAAGATGATCCATACGAAGTTCCTCCAACTCAAGCTACCTCTACACTAAACTCTTTAGCGTAGGAAACACGCTACACTCGATCGCTAGTCAAGTGTAGGATGGTGAAATAGGGAATGTTTAAAGCTCACAAGATTGTGTTCAAGCTTCATAGTTCATTATGTGAGGGTTGAAGCTTGAACCATGGCAAATAAGGAAGATGAAGAATCTAGAGAGCAAATGGGAGCAACTCAAGAAAACGGCTAAGTGTTGAGAATGAAGTAAGAATGAATGGCAACTGTTGACCCCCACTCATTCAAGCATGGAATTTTCCAATATAAAATTGCAACCATGCTTGAATAGTGAGCCAAGATGAATAAACAAATATAAATCCCATGCTTGCAACCATGCTCTCATTTTCCACCTCATTTCTATTTTTGTCAAAAATAGAAATTCAAGCCATACTTCATTATATATATATGTATATTATAAAGAATAATTAGTGAGCTAATGATATTAGTTAAGATATAATTATATCATATATAATATATATCACATTATTAAATCAACACTTTATTTAATAATCCGGTTATATCACATATGACCGACTAATATCATTTATCTGTATATCACATTATCAAATCAACACTTGATTCGATAATCTGGTTATATCACATATAACCGAACCGACAATAAATAACTGCCAGATTACAATACGGTATCATATACACGTATTTAATCAGGCCCACACACATATTACATATGTGTCCTACTTCGTTTCGCTTGAACCAGGGAACTTCTGTGTGGGACTTTAAAGACTCGTCAATACGCCAGCAGTAGGTGATGATCACATCAGTCATCCACAAGCCGTCAGCGGTACTAGCTGGACGTAACGGCTACCCGGGTATTGAGCGATATGAAGATCAACAAGCAAGCTCGTCCATAGTCTCCATGAAGCCTATCAGTAACACCACCGTACAGTCCGGTCTCTTCGTCTTATATATCGCATATCATGTCTATGGGTGGTAAACGCCAGACCCCAGTAACGTGATAAGTCATGCCGATGTCTGGCCTATAACGGTTTGAGAAACTACTGATAACTCTTATCAGTAAATCTCAGCAACAGCCCTGGCCAGGGACTTCCAGTTATAGCCAATCAAGCATAGCGCAACATCAACCCCCAATACCGGGAGAGGCGAAACCCCTCCTATGGCTCATTGCCTCCATGTGACTCGAACTGTTCCCAAAATCCACCTATTTGCACGACTCCTTTGAGCCATGGTAGGGAGGAAATCAAAGCACAGTGGGAGCCACACAAGACTCTATGATGATCTCGGGTCTACAGACTAACATGTACCAGTGTCACTAGAGGACTGCTATCTGACGATAGGTATACTACCACATAGGAGTCCTCGGCGAGTTCTGTTCGGTGTACTCATTCTCCAATGAGCACCTGTGTATAATCTTTGATGTCACACACCAATGGTTGTGGGATCAACCATCGCCCTTTAAGGGACAAGAAACGTACACACTAGTCTACTCTGGAATATCGATGCCCTAGTCTTGATATTCCTACGACTAAGAACTGATTAAAGGATGTACTTTTGGACCACCCTGGCCCCACTAGTATGATCTCATCATAATCCTGGTAGTCAAGTACATATCCTAAAGGCTTTATCAACATGTAAGAGACAGACAGTATAAATACCAGTCTACATGTTAAGATAAAGGTAACCTGATAGCATACTATCATGTCGAGTAAGAAAGTCCTCTATATATATGTCCAAGCATCCACTATATCATCAATAATGGCCTCTAGGGCATACATATTCCTAACAATCTCCCACTTGCACTAAGGCCAGTTGTTGTAGTATCTCATACCCAACGTCCCAAAAGTCTCTCGAATAGCATCTGGGGGATGGTCTCGGCAAGTGGATCCGCTGTGTTATCCTCTGTGTCAACTCTCCTAATCTCGATCTCCCGGAGATCAACTATCTCCCTGATCAGGTGATACTTTCTAAGAATATGTCTGGATCGCTGACGGGACCGGGGTTCCTAGGCCAAAGCCGCAGCTCCATTGTCATCACAATACACAGGTATTGGATGCCCAATAGTAGGAACCAAGTTCATCATATGAACTTATTCATCCAAACAACTTCTTTGGCAGCATCGTTGGTAGCGATGTAATTAGCCTCTATCAATGAGTCTTCTACGGTATATAGCTTAGAACCCTTCCAACATACCGTCCCTCCACTGAGGGTGAAGACAAAACTCGAGACTGAATTTCAGTCGTCCTTATCACTCTGGAAGCTCGAATCGGTAAAGGACTCCATCTGGAGTTCACCGTTACCATACACCAAGATCATCTATTTAGTCCTTCTCAAGCACTTAAGAATGCTCTTCAGCTGTCCAGTGGTTTTCCCAAAGATCTATTCGACACTTATTCACTACACCTAGTGAGTAAGCTACATCTGGTCTGGTACATAATATCGCATACATGATTGACCCGTCTGTCAAAGCATAGGGTATCCCTTGTATGCGAGCTCTCTCTAAATCAGTCTCGAGAGACTTCTCTTTGAAGAGAGTGATTCCTGAACAAGGGGGTACATTACCACGCTTAGAATCATCCATACTAAACCCCTGTAGCATGGTGTATATGTATCTGGATTGGGATAATCCTAAATCCATTTAAATCTATCTCTATAGATCTATGTCCCCGGGATGTAGAAGACATCGGTTAGATCTTTCATGGAGAACATGTGTGATAAGAGGTGCTTGACCGAGTGTAGCATAGGAACATCATTTCCTATCAAGAGTATGTCATCCGCGTACAATACGAGGAAGACAACCATACTCTCTACAACCTTCTTATTTATACATGGTTCATCTTCTTTTTTGATGAAGTCAAACTATTTGACAGCTTCATTAAAACAGATGTTCCATCTCCGCGATATCTGCTTTAACCCGTAGATGGATTTAAGCAGCTTGCACATGCTTCCGCTGCTCCTACTGTCTACGAAGCCCTCTGGCAGTGTCATATACACGCTCACTTCTAAATCACCATTTAGAAAAGCGGTTTTGACGTGCAGTCTTCCAGATATCGTAGTCATAGTATGCAGCAATGGCAGGTAGGATCCTGATGGACTTAAGCTTAGCGACAAGTCTAGCTTTGAAAGTCTTAACTTTTCTATCTACACCAAATTATATTTCTCAAAGATCTTCTTGCTCCCGATGGGTTTTACTCCTTCAGGAGCAACATCCAAAGTCAATACTTTATTGGTGTACATGGATTCCATCTCAGATCAGCCATTTCACATAGTCTCCACTTGTGATAGCCTGCTCGAAACTAGTTTGGTCATCATCTCCATGATGCAATCCTCGCTCCAACCGTCTATAAGAAAACCGTAGTATCTCTCAGGTGGATGAGAAACCCTACTAGATCTGCGAAGTGGTTTCGGTTCATCAGGGACTATTGAATTCTCCGGTTCCATCAAATCGTCAGTTATAGTTTGCGTTGCTGGAACTTCTTCTAGTTCTATCTCTTTGCCACTAATTTCTTTCACAAGAAATTCCTTTTCTAAAGCGGTGGCATGTCGAGAAACAAAACATCTTTTGTTTCTCGGTGTGGTAGAAGATAAACCCTCGCGAATGGTTGAGATATTCTACAAACTTGCACAGAACTGACATTGCCTCGAGCTTGTCCGGATTTCGCTTTTCAACATAAGCCGGACAACCCTATATCTTAACTCATTTAAGAGATGGTCTCTTCCCATTCTATATCTCATATGGAGTGGTAGGCAACGGATTTGATCGGAACTCTATTCAATAGGTATGCATCTTCTCAAGTGCATGTCCCTGAAAGGAAATAAGCAACTTAGCAGTACTCATCATAGAGCGCACCATATCTCATAGGGTGCGATTCCTCCACCCCGATATACCATTGTGCTGTGGTGTATACGGAGGAGTAAGCTGAGAGAGAATCTCATTCTTTTTTAAATAGTCTCGGAATTCCATGCTCCAGTATTCTTCTCCCCGATCATATCGAAGGATTTGAATACCTTTACCCATTTGGTTCTCAATTTCGTACTTATATTCCTTGAAACTCTCAAAAGATTCAGTTTTGTGTTTCAACAAGAACACATGTCCGTATCTTGAGAGAATATCGGTGAATGTAATAAAGTATGCGGAACCGTCCCTGGCATGTGGAGACATAGAACCGCATACATCACCATGTAACTGTCCAAGAGTTCAGTAGCTCTTTCTCCGTTTCCAGTAAACGGAGATTTGGTCACCTAGCCTTTGAGACATGACTGGCAGGTTTCATAAAATGTAAATTCGAACAGATTCAAATATGCATCCCTATAGAACTTTAGCTAGTCTTGTTTCATCGATATGACCCAGTCTACAATGCCGCAAAAAGACTTCGTTAATTTCTGAACTGTTCCTCTTGTGTGTGTTCTGTACTTTTGGAACTGTAGTTTGATTCAGAACGTGTACACTGTTATACAACATACCTTACCCAATCAACACTTGATTTAGGAAAATATTCACAATATTACTGGTACGAAATAACGGTCGCTCAGACTCATTGTCTTACCAGTTGGTAACACAAGGTGATATTTGCCAACTGCTTTGGCTGCAACAATTGCACCATCTCTACTATTAGAGACATATCACCCTTTTCCAGTTCTCAACCTTTCTATAGCCCATGTAACAAATTACATGTGTGGAATCCTAATCCGGTATCCAATACCCAGGACGTAGAGGTAACTGAGAAACAGTTCTTGGTTACGAACACACCCGAAGACAATGCATCAACATGCTTTTAATTCGTTTGGGTGGCATGGGAATCTGAATATTCCCCTATTCCTTGCTCAAAATTATGACAATCATAAGATAGAGCGGAACCTAGCCCAGTATAATAAGTAGGTTCGGTCAAAACATCCATATTATTATCTTGATTAAGGCATGTCATTGGTCGCTACCAGGAGAGAGAGAAGGATAATCACTTTGCGTGCGCTCTTTGCAAGATTAGATTGGTTATTTTATCTAATCAGGATGGCTCCCACTATTTTTATCAAATCTTCCTTCAAACCCTAAAATGTAAGATTAGCCGGGATTAATTACACCCTATAGGTTCGCCAATCGTTCGGCCAGGTAGGTATCGGTACTCCGAGGGAGGTTTCCCGTGCTTTCGCACGGACCTAATTAAAATAAACCTCGTTTTCCCAGAGGCATGAATCCATTGACACCTTTCTAGACACCTACTGGATTAGTTAATTGTAAAGTGCAAAATTCTACCATTAGTAACTCTTACTCACAGTGGGTATCGGGATCCAATTATCATATAAAAGATATCCAATCTCATAGCAAATTTCAACACTTGAAATTCCCGATAATGGTTTTTACCCCTAGCAACTTATGACCTTGGTTATGGTCAACAAATCATAAGTGCTAGCCAAGTTCAACCTATCATTTCTTGATTGAATCAAACCCATCCATGCGACCCTTGGCTAAGGTCAACAAAGACGCACGACTACCATAATCCAATCGCATCACATGCCGCAGATAAGTACTAATTAGCTACCGCACACTACGCCTTGGCTAAAGTCAACAAACGTAGCACGAATACTAAATAGTATTAATCTGAAATGACGGAGGGCTACGCAGGTTTTTAAGAAAACCATGAGCGTAATGAACTAGAAATCGTTGTGGAATCTAATGTTTTTTGAAAAGGAGTGTTTTTGAGGCTTTTGCTAGTTTTGCTAAAGAGGCCACCCCCGGTGAAGGGATCTCGGCTCTTTCCTCATCGAATTAGGTGCATGATATTCATGAATACCACTATGCAAAGCAAGAACTAGAGAAGCAATCAAAAGACAAAACCGAGTGGGTTGTAGCATTTGCTAGTTTCGCTAAAGAGGTCACTCCCGGTGAAGGGATCTCGGCTCTTTCCTCATCGAATGAGGTGCTGGATATTCATCAAGGAATACCACTATGCAAAGAAAAAACTAGAGCTACCCTTTTTGAAAATTTGATTCTACAATATCTTTAGATTTCTTTCTTTTCATTAATCACATTAATGAAGTCCCATCATTTAATGTTTCCTAAACATCATAGAAAAATGAAACGAAAAATAGAACGTACGCTTATGCCATCCGCATTCGCCACGGGGTCCCGTCATGCACCGTTAGGTTACTTAACTACCGGCAGAGCGGGGGTTAGACTAGCGCGGGTGTAAAACATAAGCAACGTTTATTATATATCATATATATAATAGTACATTCGTCTCATGCAATTATATGATCAACATCATAGAACCAAGCAGCAGAAGCAACATATGAAATATTGGATATATTAGCATGTCCGTGTTTTAAATTTAGCCAATAATATAAAACACGGATTCCAAAGTCGTGATGAATACCCAAACCCACATCCCTAGACCCCTATGAGAGCGGCAAGTAGCCCTGCCAATTCTAGAGTTAGGAGACCCGGTCTCAACTCCTTGAGATGGTCTCCCACTGGACTCTGAAACCCGGTTACTTGCGCGCCCCGCCTTGGATCTATCATAATGCGAAAAAGTAAATAATATACAACAGTGGTGACATCATTCTCAACCCGGAAGTGCCCCAATAAAATAATATTACATACAGATTTTATGTGAATGAAAATAAAAAACCTCATCTCACATAAAAAAAAAACCCAGCTATTCTTTTACGACTATCCAATAAATCATATCTCCAACAACACATAACATCTCATGTTATCAACGTAAGTAAATACGCGTATCCCGAAACTCGTTGACATATAGCAACCAAATCGGGATACCCCACATATTACACTTACGGTCACAAAAAAGAAATTGAAAAACTACAATAATTAGAATCCGTAATATCCTTAGACATCATAAACCTGGAATATCTCATATTCCGAATTTCATGCCTAACTTATAAAACTTGCATTTTAGTCTCAAATTGAAAACTCTTTTCAATTGGTTGTCGGATAATTCAACAAGATTCCCGACTTCATGATCGCGTACAATACGCAATTGCGACGGAGTTTTGATCCAAATCAAAACTTCATGGCAATCGATCAATTGAGACTAAACGGCTAGGTTTACAATATACTAACTAGTTTTCATAAAACTAATTAATCCGAATTCCAATAATTGTATCACAGATCACAAATCTTATAAAGTAACCGTGACATTAGAATTCTGCACGCAATTAGCAAACTAAACCAAATTTTCCAAGACATGACAAATCCGGTGAGCTAAAGTTCCAAAACCGATCGTTTTAAGCCAATCCGGGAGTCCAAACGAACTCGAAACCCGCCCGAATCTTCGCAGAGGCGAAGATCCCAAAATTAACTATCGAATGGGGAGCCTCGAGGGGGTACCCACCCCCAGGGGCCACTTCGAAGTGGCCCCTAAGGGAAGGCAGACCCGAGTTGGGGTGCTCTCGGGTCACCCACCCCCAAGGCCACCTTGTGTGGTCTTGGGGTGTGGGTCCGGCCTCTGGTCCTCCCCCCCCCCCGGGGTATCCCCGGGGTGCGCACTCTCCACCCCGTGGCTTCTCGGTTCAAATCGTGAGCCCGCGGGGTGTGCAAACAACTCAAAACATCATTTTGGAAACTGTTTTTATCGGCAGTTTTTGCGCGACAAAAACGACGGATTTCTAATGTCGCTACAAGCTATGATAGTCTAGCCTAATGTTCTAGCTTGGCTCTGATACCATGAAATTCTACCCTAGCACCACCATGAGGTTTTAGTAGCATCAAGCATGCCAAATTTTAATTTTTATTAGGTGCTAAGTTAGACTATACAAGATCTTTGCTAGAATATTAGGGTTTGCTATGATGATGTGAACAACTAGAGAAAGTGAAAGATGGCTATACCCTCATAGATCGAGTCCTTCACTTCACATGCTCCGTGTAGTAGTCCTGCGACTCCACTAGGCTCTACTTGAGGCTTTGGAAGAGCTTCCTCCGATGACTTTCGTGCCGAAGATGATCCATGCGAAGTCCCTCCAACTCAAGCTACCTCTACACTAAACTCTTTAGCGTAGAAAACACGCTACACTCGATCGCTAGTCAAGTGTAGGATGGTGAAATAGGGGATGTTTAAAGCTCACAAGTTTGTGTTCAAGCTTCATGATTCATATCACATGTGAGGGTTGAAGCTTGAACCATGGCAAATGAGGAAGATGAAGAAGCTAGAGAGCAAATGGGAGCAACTCAAGAAAATGGCTAAGCGTTGAGAATGAAGTAAGAATGAATGGCAACTCTTGACCCCCACTCATTCAAGCATGGAATTTTGCAATATAAAATTGCAACCATGCTTGAATAGTGAACCAAGATGAATAAACAAATATAAATCCCATGCTTGCAACCATGCTCTCATTTTCCACCTCATTTCTATTTTTCTCAAAAATTGAAATTCAAGCCATACTTCATTATATATATATATATATATATATATTATGAAGAATAATTAGTGAGCTAATGATATTAGTTAAGATATAATTATATCACATATAATATATATCACATTATTAAATCAACACTTTATTTAATAATCCGGTTATATCACATATGGGCGACTAATATCATTTATCTGTATATCACATTATCAAATCAACACTTGATTCGACAATCTGGTTATATCACATATAACCGAACCGACAACAGATAACTGTTAGATTATAATACGGTATCACATACACGTATTTAATCAGGCCCACACAAATATCACATATGTGTCCTACTTCGTTTCGCTTGAATCAGGGAACTTCTGTGTGGGACTCTAAAGACTCGTCAATACGCCAGCAGTAGGTGATGATCACATCAGTCATCCACAAGTCGTCAGCGGTACTAGCTGGACGTAACGACTACCCGGGTATTGAGCGATATGAAGATCAACAAGCAAGCTCGTCCATAGTCTCCATGAAGCCTATCAGTAACACTACCGTACAGTCCGGTCTCTTCGTCCGATATGTCGCATATCATGTCTAAGGGTGGTAAATGTCAGACCCCAGTAACGTGATAAGTCATGCCGATGTCTGGCCTATAACGGTTTGAGAAACTACTGATAACTCTTATCAGTAAATCTCAGCAACAGCCCTGGCTAGGGACTTCCAGTTATAGACAATCGAGCATAACACAATATCAACCCCCAATACCGGGAGAGACGAAACCCCTCCTATCGCTCATTGCCTCCATATGACTAGGGACTGTACCCAAAATCCACCTGTTTGCACAACTCTTTTGAACCATGGTAGGGAGGAAATCAAAGCACAGTGTGAGCCACACAAGACTCTATGACGATCTCGGGTCTACATACTAACATGTAGCAGTGTCACCAGAGGACTGCTATCTGACGATAGGTATACTACCATATAGAAGTCCTCGGCGAGTCCTGTTCGGTGTACCCATTTTCCAATGAGCACCTGTGTACAATCTTTGATGCCACACACCAATGGTTGTGGGATCAACCATCACCCTCTAAGGGACAAGTAACGTACACACTAGTCTACTCTAAAATATCGATGCCCTAGTCTCGATATTCCCATGACTAGGAACTGATTAAAGGATGTACTTTTGGACCACCCTGGCCCCACTAGTATGATCTCATCATAATCCTGGTAGTCAAGTACATATCCTAAGGGATTTATGAACATGTAAGAGACAGACAGTATAAATAACAGTCTACATGTTAAGATAAAGATAACCTAATAGTATACTATCATGCCGAGCAAGAAATTCCTCTCTATATATGTCCAAGCATCCACTATATCATCAATAATGGCTTCTAGAGCATACATATTCCTAACACTTGCAACTGTATCAACTGTCCCGAATAATCTGGTAGTACAATCTTCAATTCGAATCTATGAAGATCGGCTATAATCTCCTTCTGTGCAGTCAACATCCATATTGCTGGTAACCGACTTAGAGCATCCGGCACTACATTAACTTTCCCCGGATGGTATTTTAGATCAAGATCATAGTCACCCATCAGCTCTAACCATCTACGTTGCCTCATGTTAAGCTCTTTCTGTATGAACACATACTTTAGGCTTTTTTGATCGGTAAATACTTCTACCCTTTCGCCCAATAAGTAGTGTCTCCAAATCTTCAGAGAGAAAATCACTGCTGCTAGCTCCAAATCATGGGTTGGGTAATTCTTCTCATGAGTTTTCAATTTTCTTGACGCATATACTATGACCTTCCCATGCTGCATTAGAACATATCCCAAGTCTTTCCCAGATGCGTCGCTGTGAATAATTAGCCCTCCAGAACCATCTGGCACTGTCAGATTAGGAGCAGCGGTCAATCTTTGCTTCAGCGCTTCAAAAGCCGACGTACACTTCTCAGTCCATACGAGTGGTACCTCTTTTCGTATTAGCTTGGTCAATAGTTCTGCTATTCGAGCGAAGTTCTCCACAAACCTTCTATAGTATCCGGCAAGCCTAAGGAAACTTCTAATCTCCCCCACATTCTTTGGAATCGGCCAATCGTGAATAGCTGCAATCTTTTCAAGGTCAACGGCAATTCCATCTCCGGATACAATATGACCCATGAACTTCACTTCTTCGAGCCAAAACTCGCACTTCCTTATCTTAGTATATAACTTTTCTTGTCTCAACGTTTACAGTGCGATCCTCAAGTGTTCTGCATGCTCTTCTTTTCTCCTCGAATAGACCAGAATATCATCAATAAACACTACTACGAACTGGTCAGGGGAGCCGGCGACCGAAGCCCCGGTGAACGGCGGAACGTTTGTATGACCATTTCCTGGTATTTTATAGGTACGGTGAAAATATTTGGTTCATCAAGTCCATGAATATTGCCGGTGCGTTAGTAACTCCAAATGGCATCATTAAGTACTCGTAATGCCCATATTGAGTTTGGAATGCCTTCTTGCAAATGTCTTCTGATTTCACCCAAACTTGATGATACCCAGATCGCAAATCCAATTTCGAGAATACCCTCGCGCCACTGAGTTGATCGAATAATTCGCCGATGCAAGGATTTGGGTACTTATTCTTAATAGTCACCCGATTTAATTCTCGATAGTCAATGCATATCCTCCGCGTGCCATCCTTCTTCTTGACTAGAAGAATTGGAGCTCCACATGGTGAACCACTGCTGCGAATCCAACCCTTCTCTAGTAATTTGGTAACTTGTTTCTTGACCTCTTCCAGTTCCACCGGCGCCATTGGATAATAAGCCTTTGAAATCGGCGCTGCTTCAGGAATAAGATCAATCGCGAACTCCACATCTTGTTTTGGCGGTAAACCTGAGATGTCCTAGAACACATCCATAAAATCCCGAACTACTACTGGTGCTTCTTCCTTGTTTACTTCTATTGACGAAATAACGGTACTTGTTTGCGTAGCCCAAAACTCGACTGACCCAACAGATCTGCTACCTCCCGAAAATATGAACTCCGGATGTCTGGAAATTTGGAAAATCACTTTCTTTGCCCTACAATCAATGTGAGCGTAGAAAATACCAAGAAAATCCATTCCCAAGACAACATCATAGCTACCAGTATCAATCACCAAGAAATCCGCGAATAACTCCCATTCGCAAATAACAATCGAGCATCCCTTGCACTCCCTGCTGGATACAATTCTCCCATTCCCAGTGTGTATGTCCCAGCAACTAGACAGGGCTGTGTGTGGAATAGAGTGTGCACTAATAAACTTGGAAGACATGAAGCAATGGGATGCACCTGAATCGAATAAAGCCAATGCGGAAAAATTATAAACGAGTAGGATACCTGAAACAGCGTTGTCCGATGCCTTGGCCTCCTCGGCTATCAAGGTGAAGGCCCATGCTTGATTAGGCCTCTGAGTGATCAGCTTCTGCCCAAGGGTTTGCTTTTGCGGTGGTTTCTAAATATCGTCTCTCCATCGTAGTTTCGAAAGGCAATCACTAATGGTATGGTCAGCTGATCTACAAACTAAACAAAGTCCGAGCCTCCTTCGAAAGTCCTTCTGCGTGTGTTTGGGTAGACGACAAAAGTCACAAATCGCAGCCATTTTCTGATCGGATACAAAAGGCTTCTTCATAGGTACAATGCCTCGTTGGTTTACCAGAATGCTTCTACGCATAGGTTCTCTATTTGGCGTAAACGCCGTCTTACGCACTACAACCTCTTGCTGTAGATTACCCTTTGCTTTTACCGATAAACTCTGCTACTCCCTGGATGCCTTGAGAACATGGGAGAAGGTGGTCAATCCCAGAGATATGATGTGTCTTTGAATCTCCACATCCAAGCTACGCATAAACCACCTTGCCTTATCTACCTCATTGGCAACCAAGGGCCCCGCAAATCGACTGAGCCGAGTCCACTCAGCCGCATGTGTATCAACGAATCCGCCATTTTGCTTCAAGCTAATGAACTTCTCTTTCATTTCCTCCCGAGCAGACTGCGGAAAGAACTTCTCCAAGAAACTTCGCGAAAAAGTTGCCCACCTGATCGTCTTAGTCAGACGGGTCTCCTCTATGAGCCACCACTCGCGAGCGTAATCTACCAATTGGATGCGTACTACATCCACCCTTTTCTCATCTGGAATCTGTGCGGCAATAAGCAGGTTCTCTATATCAACTAACCACTGCTCCGCTGACAACGGCTCCTCCAATCCAGTAAATGTGGATGAACCGAGCTTCCTAAAGTCCGCCACGGTGCCCTCACGTATGTTGGCCCGGGTGCTGCTGCAACCACGGACTGCTGGACCGTCCGCAAACCCTCCTGGAAAGCCTCGGCATGCTGCTGATTTAGTTCAGTTTGTCGCTTCTGATTTTCTAGCATACAACGTATAACTCCAAGTGATGTGGCCTTATCAACACGCTTCTGGTATGACTGTAAATCTCTATCCGCCATGATTCCGAAGCCAAGATACTGAAGGGGATTAGTAACGATAAACATGATTCAATAAACAAGATATTGATAACTATGGATTCAAGACTGACAAGGTAGTAATGTGGCAGGATATGTTCCTAATTCCGGGTTTCCTGGTTAGTGTATTGAGTTCAATACCCAACTAAAAAAGAACCAAACCCGACTAACCCTAAATCCTATGGCTCTGATACCAAACAAATCCTGTCACGCCCCGCTTCCCAAAATACGTAAATACGACATGTGACAGAGCCAACCATGCTATCTATAACTAGGAATAATCCCTCCATAGTCACATTACGGCTGTCAATCGGATATCAAGAACAGTAAATAAAATCTAGCTAGCATATGTCCATTTACCATAGTAAATAAGAATCAAGAAATGCATATAGCGAAACGAATCAAAATCCAATAAATAAAACAATATCTGAATCACGTACCATATGGGATCACATCAATAAAAAATAAAACTACAGAAATAAAAGAAACTAAGTATCCAGCTCCTCATTGCTCGGCTTACTTACTAAAATGCTCCTGATCTTCCTACGACAAAGTCAAAAGGACTGGGCCATGCAAAACCCAGACGTCGGTGCGTCATAAATATCAAAATATTAGTAATAGCCAGGATAGGATGGTATGATTAAACATGAATGTAAATAATAAACACATGTATAAAACAGTGAGCTATATGTATGTAATGTGTATCCTAAAATCTGTGCTTCTAGGTTATCTATTCTACAAGTCTTTGAAATCAATTAAATGGAATCGTTGATGTAACTCAATAGTATCCCGTGCGTGCCCGGGACCACGGTCAAGACTCTCGGGGTTGAATCCGAGACGTGATGCTAAGCAGTAAAACAGGCAACATGTACAGACGAATGATGTCGGCAATATCATTCCGGGGCCGGCCAAAGTCCGTACCGACTGATCAGTATGTGGAAGTATTGAACTGTTGAGTTACAAGTCAGGTTTCATTATTAATTTCCCCTTTCCCCCCAGGTTTTGTGTTCAAGTCGGGAATTTATGATATAAATTTAATGCCGACACAGGATCAGGCAGGTACAGGTCTTGTCTATGTAGACAACAAGTCACGTCCGTCAGGACAATAAATCAGGATTGTCAGCATTAGTAAAAGATTCAGGTAACAAGTCCGGAAATGTGTCGTGAACATTTCATGCAATGTATATTAACCAAAATAGATACCAAATTTAAAACTGTAATCAATATCAAAATAAGGTAAACATAACTAATGTCAGGATGTATATGTATCTATCTGTAATAACCGTTGTACATCTATTACCAGGTATATGGCAATCTAGATCAAATACTGAACTGATATAGTATTATAATAATATTATTATGATCTAGCATGCAATTAGATAAATCATTATCGGTACGAATACAGACCGATAATATAAAACTGTAAATCGGTAATATTTGCTGAATAATAAAACACGTATACTACCATTAATTATATAAATATAAATAAAGTAGCATGTTGCAAGTTTAAAACTTACCTGATCGAATCTCACGTTGAGTATCCGGATAACGTCACGATGCAAAACTCACATACACAAGACTTGACCTGGCTGAGCAACTGCGTGACGTGGTAACTGGGTTAGACGATGATGGTGACTGGATCGTCTAAATCGTCGGTAATGTGCGCAACTCCGGCAAACCGATCGGAAATCAATAAAAGACAAGGAAAAGAAAGAAGAAGAAGAAGAAATGGGGTTGCTGGGTTATGAGGTTCTCTGGGTTTTTAGAGTGGCGAGGACAGAAAATATGGTGGCGACGAGGTGACGGGGAGGCCGACGGCAAGGCGTCGTGGCCGGTGAGGTGGTTGGAGGTGGTCGGGGATTGAGAAGGAGAAGAAGGGGAAGGTGCGGTGTGGTGTGGGTGCTTTCGGGTTGCTAATGAGGAGGGAAGGTGACGGAGGGTGATCGGGTTCCGGCGACGAGGTTGACGAGAGGAGGTTGAAGGTGGGTTCTGGTGTCGGGGTCAGGCTTGGGTGGTCTTCGGAAAAGAGGAGGAGGAGATGGTGGCGAGGAATAGGTGATGGCGAGGAGATGGGGGTAGCGACGAGAGGCAGACGGCGACGAGAGGGAACGGCGTGGGTTTAGGGTTCGGCGCGAGAAGGGGGTGAAGAAGACGAGGGAAGAGAAAGAGAGAGAAGGTTTATAAAATTATTATATATATATACCCATATCTCTCTAAAAATCTAGTTTTTAAATATAAAGAATATACGTAAGAATTTAAAAACATGATGCAATATCCTGTAATTTAAATCATATACCCTAAAATAAAAATTTACGTAAATATACGTAGCGATCCAATAATCTGTTTGTCTAACTCTTAGGATACGAACATGATATATGTGCGCAACCACCTGATATGGGGTATTTTGTCATGCAAGACTAGATAAGAAAAGATCTTAGGATATGAACATGATATATGGGCGCAACCACCTGATATGGGGTATTTTGCCATGCAAGGCTAGATAAGAAAAGAATATTATTTTGTTTTTATATTATATTATAAGGAGATATGTAGAGCTTAAAATATACTATATATCTATTTAGCACACGATTCACATGGATACACGTACTAGCATATATTTGATATAATCTCGCGCCATATCGGGTTTCAACCATGCGGGTCGGGTCAGATACTGACCACAGTTACTAATTGCATCATTCGCAACCCAATAGCGACAATATTATAGAATTTTTCCTCAAGATTTAAAATACCCAAAATATATAGTATAAATATACTAGGGTGTTACAGCTCTACCACGGCTCTACTGAGTCATGTAAACGGGTTTTAGTTGGGTACAATCCCGAGCCACATGGAGGCAGTGAGCAGATTGAGGGATTCGTCTCTCCCAGTATAAGAATTCGATATTGCACTGTGCGCGATTGGCTATAACCATAAGACCTTGGACAAGATGGATGAGATTTACCGATAGGAGATTAGTAGTTTCTCGGTTGGTTAGCAGCTTCATATCGGCACGACTTATCAGGTTATTGGGAATCTGACGGTTTTCACCTCCCAGACTCGGTATGCGACACTCTTAGATGAACAGACCGAACTGTATGGTGATTATAACTTATAGGCTCTGTAGGCGTTCGGATGAGCTTGCTTATCGATTTTCCTTTCGTTCAATACCTGGGTAGCCGTTACGTACAGCTAGTACCACTAACGTGCTTGTGGTTATGGATTGAATCTAGTAACTCACTGCCAATCTATTGTCGAGTTTTTAGAGTCTTAATTGAAATGATTTTCCGTTGTGTATGTAGAAAATTGTATAGAAATCACAACCAAAAATTATTTGACCGCAATCAACTACGGTGTCATATGTAGATTGTAAGTAAGTGCGGATCGTCCATAGGGACAGTGTAATAGTTCGTCTTTTGAATTAGATGAGTCGAAACTTTAAGAGAAAGAAAAGAAAACAAAACAATTCATGATTTAAAGTTGAAGTTCAAGAATTAGAAAATATAGATCTAATAACAAGAAAAAGATAGAATCAAGAATTGATAGTTTGATGATTTTTCCAAACCAAATATCAAGAATCGAAATGAGGCTCGTAGGAATCGATCGGATCTATAGGTGTGATGTAATCTTACAATGACGTATTCTTATCCTTCGATGAGTTGATAATAGATCGATGATGATCGACAAGAATTAGGGATTTCTAGTGAAACTAGGGTTTCATCTTATCCCTTGTTCTTTCGTCGATATCATTCACATTCTAGCCTCTAGTAAATTCAAGAAACGATCGTAGATCCCTAATTTCGAGCGATCACAATCAAGAAAGCATCGCAACGAAACTAGGTCATCGATTCTTGAACTTGCTAGGGTTTACAAAACTCGTAGAACTTAAAAATCATTTTGAGATTTGTTACATCTTTCTATTGATCGTCTCGGCTCCTTTACGAGCGGAGTTTTACTCAAACATCACAACAAGAACAACAATTACAAATTGAGATCTAATCATGATGCAAGAATTAAAAGAAAGCAAGATTAAAGAATTTCACCTTTTATTTATATCAACAATTTCATTACAATCGCTCAAGAACTATAAGAGGAAGAACTTGATCGTCGATTTGGCTTCGCTCGGCTCCGTGAGTCGCGGATCGGCTTGGATCACTTGCTCGGTTGGAGATCGGCTCGGCTCCTAAAAGGTTGAAGGCTTCTCGCTTGATTGGTACTCAAGATCTTGAATTCGGAGTAGAATTAGGGTTAGGGTTTCGCACAAGCCTTGTCACTAGACTTGTGGAAGAAGATGAAGAAATTGACGAAGACTAAAGATTATTGAACTAATGAAGAACCCATCAACCCTTAGATCTAGGCTCCTATTTATAGATATCTAAACCCTAGATCTAGGATTTTAAATTTGAATTTCCCTCCAAAAGTTTGTTGAGGAGATTTGAATTTCCCTCCAAAAGTTAGTTAGAGGAGAAGCTTCTAGATGTGATTAGTTAGGAGCTTAATTAGGATTAGCTTAATTAATCTTCTTTGCTGATCTGGCAGAAGCTTCGGGACTTTTCTGGAATTTGAAGTATATTTCTGAGCTGTAGCCACTGATATAGGAATAATGATGCAAAATTGGAGAGCTGACGTGGCAAAACCACCGCGGTTCCGCGGCGCAAGCTGGCTCCCGCCGCGGTTCCGCGGCGCTTTTGGGGCTTCATGGCTTGGTCTCTCTGCATATGCTTTGGAATGATGTTTAGGGCTTTTTATGATATGTTGAATATTTTAATTCCTTCTGTATTGCTACCAGATCTGCATCTTTTGAGTTGGCGTAATTTTGATCAGCTCTTAGGCTTTGCTTCCGTATTTTCCTGCACGGACTCAAGACAAGTGTTGCGCAAATACAGAGATGATGCGATACCATGAAATGCAATCAATTTCCTTTAAAGTGCCGGTTTAAAAGTCTAACACATGAAATCTGATATTTAACGACTGATTTGCTAATATGTGAAATATGAATACCGAACACTTCTAAATGAGTGCAAATGATAGGGAAATTGTCGTGTTAAAAATACATTATTTTCGACTGATCAAATACCCCCAAACTTATTTTCGATCGTCTCGAGCGAACTTTTTATTAAAAAGAAGGAGAAAATAAAGAAAGAGAAAAACTAACTAGCACACTTTCGTAGGCAACACGATTGCACTGAGCGCGTGCAACAAGCCTTTAAACCTCTAGGTGTCCCTAGTAGGAGGAGTGTTGTCTCCTGAGGGTTTTCAGCGGATTACACCCACAAAATACAATAATAAAAGAAAGATCATGAATATTACATTTAAAGACAAGAATTGTAAAAGAAAAGCCTTGAAAATTAGGGTTTCCAACTAAGCTAGCTTTTCGGTTGTCATGAGCCCTATCTTAATGGTCATGAAAAGATGTTAGAAATCACGTCCTCCCTCAATAGAACATCGTCTTATTTTTCATTCCTATCTGTTTCCAAAACATCGATCATATAACCCTGCGTGTGTGTTAAGGATATCCCTACACCCGGAGAATTCAATTCAAGCTATCATACTCTTGCCCATCAGCCTCAGTACTTTTTAATTAATGAAAATTTAGAAGAGATTACTCACACATTTTCATGCGACCGTTAATACTTCTTGAGGTACTAACCGACCGATTACTCCTGTGCTTGCTTACTTGATGTATTTTCCTCGTCTTGCACCACCTCAGGCATAGCAGTGACTCCCTGTCACGACCCAAAATTGGCCCGTGACGGCCCTAATACTACGCAACGCCCTAAGACGTAACGTAGCAAAAGAAAGCCAAAACCCAGAAGTCTAAACCATAAAAATACGGAAAAGATAATATAAGTTTTGAAACATTTTAAATCGCAACCCAAATTCTTTAAAAGTCTTATTTTCTTTCTTTAAAATTTTAGCAACACCCCCTTTTTGTAAAAACTAGCCAAAAAGAATACAATACAAATATACGACGCCGTAGCGAAGAAATAAAGACAGTAGAGAGAAGCTGTATATAAAAGACATCAAATCCAAAATAATACACATGTCGTCCTCACCATGTCTCTAAGTCAACAATACAATAGTAGATGGAGAGTACAAAATACAACGAATGTACAATATGAAATACAGATAACCATCTAACCCACCTAAGCAAAATGGTACTGTGAGCTGATGCTGTATCTGTAGCAAAAGATGGTAGCTGAATAGCTGAATAGAGGAATAGCCTGCCTCGACTACTCTGGGGAACAACCTGAAACACCTGTGGCACAACGGGGGTGAGTTGCCAACTCGTGAATAGTATAAAACATATGCAGGTAATCGCAGGAATGCACGTACAGCATGAATCTAAGATATGCGATTACAGTAATACCATGTCATGCAAATGCTGAATAAAGGTAAGTACACTAGCAGGTACAATCAATATGTGAAGCAACAGTAACATAACAAATATATGAAATGACCATGCAAAAAGGATATGAGAATGTAAATATGCAACTATCATAAGGGTATACTAATAGGTACTACCACTATATGAATCTGTGCATAAAAATAGGTAAGGGTGAGGTATAGGGTGGAATATGTCATTTCCATGGAAACCTAATATCGTGGCAGGATCACAATCCATCAAGACACTCAAATCCCAAATCCTCAAATCAGCCCCCACATTGGGCTCTCACAACATATAAGTCTCACATCACCTCAATGTACAATATCGAATAGCTCTCCTATATCTCAAATGTACAATTCAACAGTCTCATTCATATCCAATATCCAATGTCAATGAATCACCTATATCCCAAGTCGAATCTCGAGTAAGAATCTAATATTTTAAAGGTATACATACAGAAATAAATATGATGGGGGCAATACACATATATTAGCGTCCCATTCCACTAATATTGGTGTAAAGATATATATAACAACGGCTAAAACCCCTGTTATATATACAAAGGTGTTAAAGAAATATCATGAAAACAGTGTGCCAAGCATCGACACAGAAAATCCTGACCACGTATCATACGCTATCCCGAAAGCACGAGTGCCTAGCTCTGACCCTCGCCCTTCGACGTATGCATACGTACATGACTCCAAGCGGTGTCTCCGTGATCCCCCGCCGAGTCATCAGTACTGTCACCGGTAGGTACTCGCCCGTCTCCAGGCTCAATCGGCAAAATCCATCGATCTTCTTGCCGAGGGGAACCATACCGGGCCCCACCATATACTCTCATACGGCAACCACACCTCGTATGGAGTATATAATCAGCACCGATAAAACTCATGGTGGACGCGCAAATATCATCTCAAGGAAACCGGGTTCTTCAATGTATGCATAATTTCATGAACTCCCACGGTTCCCAAATCCAGAAATCATCATGTGAAATCCAAATAACAATGCGCAAATCCAGGAATACATATATGCGATATATCAGAAATATGAGCATATAAATAAGAATATGTAGCTGAAACCAGATGTATACGAAACCAATAAGGTACAGCTAAGTAACATCAGTAACTGTAAATATGCGACATCAACTGAATATGTGTATGACATGCAGGTGTAGTAATGTATAGGTATCTACCTATAAGAACTGATGTCGTATACCCCCCTAGGTATAAGAAGAATATGTAGGAGGTATACCTATAGCTGTATCGCAAGGTGAAAATATACCTATCACTAAAGGTATGATACACTATAGGTATACCGATAAGCTAGATGTCATGTGTGGCAAGCAATAGTAGCTATAAGGGGTAGTGTGTGACATGGCAATTATTGACGGTGTGTGTGTAGCATACAAACCGTGCTCGTGCAACATGAACCGTCAATAATATGTGCAGTGTCCTACGGCTGCTAGTTACAGTATAACTACATCAAGGAAATAAAGTAAAGGCGCAATTCTAGAATGACGTAGAATGTGCGACAGGTATTGAATCCTAGCCCAGACGCATAACGCCATGCGGGCGATTCCCCTGTAGATGTTAAATCTACTCACCTACACTCCACGCTAGGTGAATCCTACCATCTGCTCCCCCCTGTAGCCGTGTCCGTAGTTCCTGCCTGCAAACCTGCAAACACGACATGAAAATCATATATAAGCCAAAATATTCCGCGAAACGCGATATCGAACCAAAACGAGAAACTCGCGTCGCGAACTAAACACGCGTGTGCACGATACGCTGAATCGTGTGTGTACGCGTCTAAAACCATCGCGACACGCCGCGATACGCTGGATCACAGAACCCACTCACGTATCGCGCGTATCGCGCAAACACAACGGACACCAAAAATGATATGTGACCCCAGATTTTCCTACAGGTAAGATATCACAAAACTAGACATACCAAAGACCTAGAAAACACTGCAGGGAACCCTACACAAAATCCCATCACCCCACTCCCCTTCCTGGCCGCAAATTGCGGCCAAATTGAAGAAATTGGCGGCCTAGGTAGGGGTAGGGTGGCTCGTGTTCTGGGGGTGTGCTCTAGACCTAACAAGCATGTTCCAGTCTTCTCAATTTTATTCTGTAGGTATCGGGTCACAAGCAGATTACAAAAGTCACAAATATCGCTTAAAAACGACAATTTGCACAAATTGGAAACCCTATGGTATTTTAGTGAAGTCTGGGTCAATTCTCAGTTAAGGTGACCTTAACTAAACTAAAATAAGCTAGGTTAACTAACACAATCATCACCTAATCAATATTCCACACAAATCACCATAATTTAGCACTAAACTAGCTATTTTAACACTAATCGAGCTAATTAACACACAAGCTACACAACAAGCAATAGGGTTCAGAAAATATACCCTATGCAACCCTAGGAAGTAGGTGAAGAAGTGTGTGGAGATGCTGCAAGAGCTGGGGTTGCTGCTGCTACAGTTGCTGCCTCTGCTGTTCTTATTGTTGTTGTTGCTGTTCTTGCTGCTGCTGCTGCTGCTGATGATGATGATGATGCTGATGATGTTGTTGTGGTTGTTGTTGTTGTTAAAGAGGTTGCTGCTACTGCTGTTGTCTGCTGCTGCTCTTTCTATTGTTGTTGTTGTTGTTATGGCTGCTACTGCTGTTGCTATTGTTTTTGTTGTTGTTGTTGTGGCTGCTTCTGGGGCTGGAGCTGCTGCTGCTGGATTTCAGGTAAGTGTGTGTGTGTGTGTGTGTGTGAGAGAGTGAGTGAAAAGAGAGGAAATGAGTGAGAATGAGAGAATGCAAACAAACCCCCCTTCCTCTCACCCTCTCTCACTTCATTAAAGAGGCATGGCTCACCATATAGCCATGCTCCTTCTCTCTCTCCAAAGTCAACAAGAAGTCAAACAATATATAAAACTCCATTACAAATTCATTTTCATTTTTAAAACAACCATAACACTTAAACAAAACAATAACTTAAAGAGAATGGGTTAATCCATCATGCTAGCTAAACATGGTCTAACCCCCTCTCTAAACCCTAGTTTACATGCACAAGTGTGTGTGCCTAACAAAATTCCAATAAAATACACAATAAATAGGATAAAATATTTAAAACTTAATTTGGCAAACTTTTTATTAAAAACCACACATTAAAATATAATTAGCTACAAAACACATTCTAAGGTGTTACAATCTCCCTCCCTTAAAAGAAATTTGTCCCCGAATTTTAAAATATACTGATACGCGTACCTTCAAAGAGAAGATTAAAATCCTCAAATCTCGCTCGCAGCCTCCCAAGTGACTATCTCACTATACGGCTACGCCCAAGAAAACCCTTCACAGATGGCAAAACCCTTGAGCGATGTACCTCCACCTGCCGAGCCATTAACACACATGGCTGCTGGTGAACGGAAGATCGCGTCCAGCCAAATGGTCTGGTGCCAAATCATGTGAGAAAGGTCAAGAAGGTAATTGTAGAGTATCATCACAAGGAATACGGGGTGAAAATCCAATAATTCTGGGCGGAAGTGCCAAATTACAGGCAACGAAACTAACTCGCTAATAAAATCTCAGAAGGACCTAAATCCTGGGATAAGCTTCCCAAAATCCAACACGTCATTCATCGGAAAGTCCATAGGAATCCATGATTTGCCACTGCGTACTCAAGCCTGCGACCAGCACAGTCGCATAAGACATCTGTTTGCAATGGACAATTCTCATCCTGACCTGAACACAACTGGACTATCTCCGAAGCTCTGGACTAGCTGGGGTCCAAAAATCCTACTTACGCAGAGTCAGAAGAACAACAGACTGGTGATCGACACGACCTAACCCCTAAGCCTAAGGGTGGCCAATTGGAGTGTCTCCTGATAACAGCTATCGAAGGAGAACCCTAACGATGGCGAGTGACGATCCCCAACTGCTGACAACAATCAACACAACACTCAACTTTAACAAAACAACTGAGCAAACTGAGTATAACCGGATGACAAGAATCCGAATGGAGTCACACCCTAACCAAACTTGGGTAGAAACCATAACGAAATTCATGGAGATCTGCTTCCACTCCTACTTCGGAACGGTAAAAGATTGCAACTCTCCAGCCGGCCTCAGACACTCGACTTAAGCACACAACAAGACAGACACCTTGAAACGAAACCTGAAACTTCTCTTGACATCCCTGCCCACCCGTAACTATCTCACAAGTCACGCCAAAGCTGGTGGAACTTGAATGAATACTGAGAGTTGACTGATGTGCTTACTCTAGGATTGCACGTCTCTACCTGATAATGTCGGTACACAAACACGTCCCTAACTTAGCACTCCATTGTCACAATTCAAGGTCTTCGAATCATTACCCAGCCGAATATGCTCAAGTATCGCTAATGTACGAGCATCGACGGGCAGTGTCTCGCGAAAGCGATTTAAGGGAAGTGGTTGGGCGCGGACATGAGCAAGCTGTCCCCTCCGTAGAGACGAACTAAAGCTATACTCAACGATCACACCAAAAACTGTAAATCTGCAGAAAACTAACACAACAATCCAAATCCGCCGCAGGAAGATGTACATTAAGCTCTGGTGGTCCGTGAAACTCTGACATGACTCTCAAACAAGTAGTGTCCCCAAATCTCCAACGCAAACCACCGCGGCCATCTCCAAATCATGAGTGGAATATCCTTCTCGTATTTCCTCCAAAGGTAGGGAAGCAAAAGCGATGACTAGTGTCACATCAGTACACCCTCAAGCCCACTCAAGAAACATTACAGTTAAACAACAAGTCGCCCGAACCAAAAGCAAAGAGAGACTGATGCAGTTGTTAACAGAATCTTCAACTGCTGAAAACTCCGTACACATGCCTCAGTCCAAAGAAAAGAAACCTCCTTACTGGTCAATTCAGTCGACGGTGCAGCACTACTCTAGCAATCCTGCATGAAACGGCGGTAAAAACCTGCTAAGCCCAACCATCTGCGGATCTCCGTCCTGCACACAAGTCTGGGCCTAAGCTGTACGGCCACGATCTCCCTCGGAACCATACGAAACCGTCTCCCGTGACTATAAGACCTGGGAGTCAACACAAAACAAGCCTGAAGAAATACTCAGAGAATTTAGCAAACTGCTGGGGCTCTCCCAGTATTTGCATAACAAATCCCCAAGTGTTACTCCTATCCCTCAAGACAAATTAGGTAGACCAGAGTGTCGTAAATAACACAACAAAAACTGGTCGAGGAACGGCCTGTAGAAATCTGGTTCATCATATCTATGAATGCTGCTAGGGCATCAGGGAATCCAACGACTCACCGATACACACAAAGCCCGTAGCACGCATAAGGCAGTCTTCGGAATGCCATCATCCCGAATCCGCAATAATGATGACCTGATCCCAAGCAAACTTAGAAAATGTCTCGCAATCTGGAGCTGATCGAAGAAATCGTCACGGCGAGGTGAAGGATACCTATCCGCACCATAAGCCGGTTCAATTGACGATCCGTCGATACGCAACCCTAAACTGCCGTCTTTCTCCTTGACGAACAGAAATAGGAGCTTCCAAAAGCGAAACACTCAGACACACAAAACTCCCCAAACCGAAACTCTGCAGCTGATCCTTTAGCTCCCAAGCTTCGCCGGCTCATCCGGAACAACGTCGGAAAAAACCCTCGCACGAAAGGAACCCGGTCCAACGATCCCACAGTGGCTCCGGTATCACGAATGAACGCCAAGAATCCTCGACATCTCCTCAGTAGCCGACTAGCGAAAAAGGCTGAATTCAAGCTGTAAGAGGCGGCACAACTATCCACATGTACAACAAGAACTGACTTGCCTGGGAAAACAAAACCTAACTTGCTTCCACACGATAGTCCACAGACGCCTAACACGTAGCTAAACAGTCCGTTCCCAGGAGAACGTCAAATCCAACATCTCTAGAAGGATCAAAACGACGGACGAATCTCTATCTCTTATCCGATTGGCACACAACTGAATACGTGTCGCGCAACAAAAGAATCGCTGACAGAAGTTAGCACAACTACGACTAATCTACCCAACCACGGTACAAGCATGAAAAACAACGAATATATCAAGGAACAAGCGAATTAAGGATACCTGAGAACTCCACATTGGACGTCTGCGCGTCCCGATGAGTAGAAGCAAACTCCTGTGTCTGCCCTCTACTCGCAGCTGGATGAACTCCTCTGGTAGACTGAGCCCTCTGAGCGAATCTTCCACGTCCACGGCCTCTCTGAAAACGATCCTGACGAGGTGCCAAGGAACAATCCCTGACGAAGTGCTGAAGGCTCCCGCATCGAAAACATCCACGTGCTGACTGCTGACCATCCTGAGGCTGAGAGCTGAACGACTGTCCTCGTCTTAAGCCTCTGCTACTCCCGCGATGGCCACGAAATCTGTCTCGACGACCAAACCTCTGTCTTTGGGCTGGTACACTGGTACGAGTCCTCCACTGTCCTGGAATATGTGCCTCGTCCACTGGAGCAGCAACCACTGGTGCTATGTAGGTGACGGACTGCTGCATACTGATCGTAAGGGACAGCTGAGTAACAGGGGTGACAACCTCCTGTCGTAGCTCCCGAATGACGTCAACTAAAGAACTCATCGTCTGGCGGAACTCCTGCATCTCTACTAAAAGTCTATCCATAGTATAGGTCGTAGGCTGATCCGTCTGCACCTGTGCAACTAGAGTGCCATCCTGGTCAGTACTCGTCTCACCCGAGCCAACTCTGACCTCGGCCCTCGCTGCATCACTCTGAGTCCCCATAGTCATCGACGGCAAGGCTATAAATTGATATAAGATAAGATTCGATAAGAATAAGGAAATCGAATCTTAAGGATAGGAATCATCAAGGAAGGAATATCAAGCAAATTGTACTTAGGCCACTTAATGCGAAGTACCGCACCGTGGGTATGCTGCAGACATACACACACTACGTTACCTTGCTTAAGCTACCTACTCCATCATACTAAGGTCATCCTACACTCCGAAAGGTAAAACCTAGCGCTCTGATACCAACTTTGTCACGACCCAAAATTGGCCCGTGACGGCCCTAATACTACGCAACGCCCTAAGACGTAACGTAGCAAAAGAAAGCCAAAACCCAGAAGTCTAAACCATAAAAATACGGAAAAGATAATATAAGTTTTGAAACATTTTAAATCGCAACCCAAATTCTTTAAAAGTCTTATTTTCTTTCTTTAAAATTTTAGCAACACCCCCTTTTTGTAAAAACTAGCCAAAAAGAATACAATACAAATATACGACGCCGTAGCGAAGAAATAAAGACAGTAGAGAGAAGCTGTATATAAAAGACATCAAATCCACAATAATACACATGTCGTCCTCACCAAGTCTCTAAGTCAACAATACAATAGTAGATTGAGAGTACAAAATACAACGAATGTACAATATGAAATACAGATAACCATCTAACCCACCTAAGCAAAATGGTACTGTGAGCTGATGCTGTATCTGTAGCAAAAGATGGTAGCTGGATAGCTGAATAGAGGAATAGCCTGCCTCGACTACTCTGGGAAACAACCTGAAACACCTGTGGCACAACGGGGGTGAGTTGCCAACTCGTGAATAGTATAAAATATATGCAGGTAATCGCAGGAATGCACGTACAGCATGAATCTAAGATATGTGATTACAGTAATACCATGTCATGCAAATGCTGAATAAAGGTAAGTACACTAGCAGGTACAATCAATATGTGAAGCAATAGTAACATAACAAATATATGCAATGACCATGCAAAAAGGATATGAGAATGTAAATATGCAACTATCATAAGGGTACATTAATAGGTACTACCACTATATGAATCTATGCATAAAAATAGGTAAGGGTGAGGTATAGGGTGGAATATGTCATTTCCACGGAAACCTGACATCGTGGCAGGATCACAATCCATCAAGACACTCAAATCCCAAATCCTCAAATCAGCCCCCACATTGGGCTCTCACAACATATAAGTCTCACATCATCTCAATGTACAATATCGAATAGCTCTCCTATATCTCAAATGTACAATTCAACAGTCTCATTCATATCCAATATCCAATGTCAATGAATCACCTATATCCTAAGTCGAATCTCGAGTAAGAATCTAACATCCTAAAGGTATACATACAGAAATAAATATGATGGGGGCAATACACATATATTAGCGTCTCATTCCACTAATATTGGTGTAAGGGTATATATAACAACGGCTAAAACCCCTGTTATATATACAAAGGTGTTAAAGAAATATCATGAAAACAGTGTGCCAAGCATCGACACAGAAAATCCTGACCACGTATCATACGCTATCCCGAAAGCACGAGTGCCTAGCTCTGACCCTCGCCCTTCGACGTATGCATACGTACATGACTCCAAGCGGTGTCTCCGTGATCCCCCGCCGAGTCATCAGTACTGTCACCGGTAGGTACTCGCCCGCCTCCAGGCTCAATCGGCAAAATCCATCGATCTTCTTGCCGAGGGGAACCATACCGGGCCCCACCATGTACTCTCATACGGCAACCACACCTCGTATGGAGTATATAATCAGCACCGATAAAACTCATGGTGGACGCGCAAATATCATCTCAAGGAAACCGGGTTCTTCAATGTATGCATAATTTCATGAACTCCCACGGTTCCCAAATCCAGAAATCATCATGTGAAATCCAAATAACAATGCGCAAATCCAGGAATACATATATGCGATATATCAGAAATATGAGCATATAAATAAGAATATGTAGCTGAAACCAGATGTATACGAAACCAATAAGGTACAGCTAAGTAACATCAGTAACTGTAAATATGCGACATCAACTGAATATGTGTATGACATTCAGGTGTAGCAATGTATAGGTATCTACCTATAAGAACTGATGTCGTATACCCCGTGGGTATAAGAAGAATATGTAGGAGGTATACCTGTAGCTGTATCACAAGGTGAAAATATACCTATCACTAAAGGTATGATACACTATAGGTATACCGATAAGCTAGATGTCATGTGTGGCAAGCAATAGTAGCTATAAGGGGTAGTGTGTGACATGGCAATTATTGACGGTGTGTGTGTAGCATACAAACCGTGCTCGTGCAACATGAACCGTCAATAATATGTGCAGTGTCCTACGGCTGCTAGTCACAGTATAACTACATCAAGGAAATAAAGTAAAGGCGCAATTCTACAATGACGTAGAATGTGCGACAGGTATTGAATCCTAGCCCAGACGCATAACGCCATGCGGGCGATTCCCCTGTAGATGTTAAATCTACTCACCTACACTCCACGCTAGGTGAATCCTACCATCTGCTCCCCCCTGTAGCCGTGTCCGTAGTTCCTGCCTGCAAACCTGCAAACACGACATGAAAATCATATATAAGCCAAAATATTCCGCGAAACGCGATATCGAACCAAAACGAGAAACTCGCGTCGCGAACTAAACGCGCGTGTGCACGATACGCTGAATCGTGTGTGTACGCGTCTAAAACCATCGCGACACGCCGCGATACGCTGGATCACAGAACCCACTCACGTATCGCGCGTATCGCGCAAACACAACGGACACCAAAAACGATATGTGACCCCAGATTTTCCTACAGGTAAGATATCACAAAACTAGACATACCAAAGACCTAGAAAACACTGCAGGGAACCCTACACAAAATCCCATCACCCCACTCCCCTTCCTGGCCGCAAATTGCGGCCAGATTGAAGAAATTGGCGGCCTGGGTAGGGGTAGGGTGGCTCGTGTTCTGGGGGTGTGCTCTAGACCTAACAAGCATGTTCCAGTCTTCTCAATTTTATTCTGTAGGCATCGGGTCACAAGCAGATTACAAAAGTCACAAATATCGCTTAAAAACGACAATTTGCACAAATTGGAAACCCTATGGTATTTTAGTGAAGTCTGGGTCAATTCTCAGTTAAGGTGACCTTAACTAAACTAAAATAAGCTAGGTTAACTAACACAATCATCACCTAATCAATATTCCACACAAATCACCATAATCTAGCACTAAACTAGCTATTTTAACACTAATCGAGCTAATTAACACACAAGCTACACAACAAGCAATAGGGTTCAGAAAATATACCCTATGCAACCCTAGGAAGCAGGTGAAGAAGTGTGTGGAGCTGCTGCAAGAGCTGGGGCTGCTGCTGCTACAGTTGCTGCCTCTGCTACAGTTGCTGCCTCTGCTGTTCTTGTTGTTGTTGTTGCTGTTCTTGCTGCTGCTGCTGATGATGATGCTGCTGCTGATGATGATGTTGTGGTGGTTGTTGTTGTTGTTAAAGAGGCTGCTGCTACTGCTGTTGTCTGCTGCTGCTCTTTCTATTGTTGTTGTTGTTGTTATGGCTTCTACTGCTGTTGCTATTGTTTTTGTTGTTGTTGCTGTGGCTGCTTCTGGGGCTGGAGCTGCTGCTGCTGGATTTCAGGTAAGTGTGTGTGTGTGTGTGAGAGAGAGTGAGTGAAAAGAAAGGAAATGAGTGAGAATGAGAGAATGCAAACAAACCCCCCCCCCTCTTCTCACCCTCTCTCACTTCATTAAAGAGGCATGGCTCACCATGTAGCCATGCTCCTTCTCTCTCTCCAAAGTCAACAAGAAGTCAAACAATATATAAAACTCCATTACAAATTCATTTTCATTTTTAAAACAACCATAACACTTACACAAAACAATAACTTAAAGAGAATGGGTTAATCCATCATGCTAGCTAAACATGGTCTAACCCCCTCTCTAAACCCTGTTTACATGCACAAGTGTGTGTGTGCCTAACAAAATTCCAATAAAATACACAATAAATAGGATAAAATATTTAAAACTTAATTTTGTAAACTTTTTATTAAAAACCACACATTAAAATATAATTAGCTACAAAACACATTCTAAGGTGTTACACTCCCAGACCAGTCGGCCTTAGGGCACTAGGTGAAGAAGCACCCTCGCTATATATTTTTTATTGCCCTCGGTGATAACAAAACCAGTGTTCATTTTTCTCACCACTTTATATTTTCTTCATTCATCATTTTTTTTTATTTCCTTCATACATCAGCTTTAAGACAAG
Source organism: Agapanthus africanus (assembly GCA_030015575.1). Classification (NCBI taxonomy): domain Eukaryota; kingdom Viridiplantae; phylum Streptophyta; class Magnoliopsida; order Asparagales; family Amaryllidaceae; genus Agapanthus; species Agapanthus africanus. The sequence continues at coordinate 152,211,050 of JASDDO010000012.1, forward strand.
AGCATTTCAAGGTATCCTCTACTATCCCGGGCTTTAAGACGTGTGTAAGTGCGAATATCAGGGTATCAACGTTCAAAATGTTTGGCTTCCAGAATAGAAACTATTTTTCAGACTTATTTTTATCCTCAGATTAGTGACTTCTTTCATCTTACTAACCCTTGGGACAACGGCTCATAACTACTTATTACTAGTTCGTATAAGAAAACTTCTAATTTTCTTGGTTTTCTTAAATTTTTCTAATCTCATGGATGTAATTTTTCACTATCTAAACTTTTATTATCTTATTTATGTACAAAAATATTTTTATAATTTTGAAAATTTTTAAATTTTTATGGTTTTCAAAAAATGTTTTGTGCTTATGCAAAGTGATATGCAAATGATGCGAAAATAAGCACAAACCTCCCCCAAACTTGTTTTCAAAAGTGTCCTCACTGTTGCCATCTGCTAAATCTCGAAAAACCTGTAAGCTTGGGAGGAATTTATCAGTGGGGGCAAAATATTTAAGTGAAGAACCTCCCTCAAACTTATTTTTGGCTCATCATTTTGTAAAAAGTTTCTTTTCAAGAGCCAGAAAAAAAAAATACTCCCCCCAAACTTGAGTTATGCAATGTTAATCTTTTAAAATCACAAGTGGGGGTCAAAAATCATTGGTCGATGCCAAGCTTTGCAAAGACCAAATGTTAACACCAACCATTCAAAAATTTTATCAATGCAGTGCTCTGGTTGGTGGAAGAAGAAGTGGGGAAAGGTTAAGTGGTGGAAGAGAGTGTGTGTGCGTCTCATTTTGGAGAGACGATGCAGTGAATGTGATGGATTACTCGCATTCTTTTTACAGTTCAGAGGAAGGGGTGGAGGTTCAATTTCATTGATTGGGAGATGATTCATCTCAACACCCGTGTCATTCAAAAATGCGAGTTCATCAGCGAAAATTTCCTCAAAAGTTCCATCCATACCCCGATGAATAATGTCATCACAAGGTGCGGGGTGATCTTCAGACTCTAAGAATGGTTCATAATCAGTGTTAATTTTTGACCCGGACATCTCGGTGGAAGAGTCCGTATGTGTATGATACATAGTTTAACATATGAAAAGAGTCTAGATCAATATTAGGAGGATCATCAAATTCGCTGCTGTCGACATCCATTAACTCGACAGAACAGACCTGAGCAGTAGGTTCGGAGGGTACACTTCCCAACTTGTAAATGTTCAGCTCTATTGACCTATTCCCGAAGGATAGGGTCATAGAACCGTTACGACAGTTGATAACAGCATTGGAAGTGGCCAAAAAGGGGCGACCTAAAATCACCGGAACTTGATTCCGTAGGTTCGCTACAGGCTGTGTATCCATTACAATAAAGTCCACAGGGAATATAAATTCCCCGATTTTTATTAACACATCCTCCAGTTCACCCCTAGGTTTGGTGATTGATCGGTCAGCCATCTGGAGAGTGCAATGGGTTGGCTTCAACTCTCCAATACCTAGTTGCTTGTAGACTGAGTATGGAAGCAAGTTAACACTAGCGCCAAGGTCTAGTAGAGCATGATTAATGTGTTTTTCCCCAATAGAAATGGAAATAGTAGGATATCCAGGATCCTTACGTTTCCTTGGTAATTGTTGGGGGAAAACCGTGTCTACAGTCTTTGCCATAAAAATCTTCTTGGGCACTTGAGTCTTCCTTTTCCTAGTGCACAAGTTCTTAAGAGTTTTCGCATAGGACGGAACTTGTTGGATAGCATCTAGGAGAGGGATATTGATGTTAACTTGCTTTAAAATGTCCATAATCTTCTCCATATGTGGACTTGGTGTGTTAGCCCTTAACCGATTAGGATAAGGTGCTTTAGCAATAAGCGCTGGGTCCATCATAGGAGAAGGAAGTGGGTGTGGAACCGATCCCAAAATAGAAGTGGGGATTGTCCGTGGAGGAGTAAAAGAGGTGGGCTGAAGTGGCGAGCCTTTTGGGAAACGAAGAATAGGCTCGGAAGAAGGTGGTGGGGTAGAAGAACTGGGGTCAGAATTAGAAGTGTGTGTGTGAGGAAAGATCTCAGCCGGGGTGTTATTGATTGATTTTTCTGTATCATCAAACTCTTCCCCAACGTGAGTGTCAAGCACTCTTCCAGATCTCAACGTGATTGCATCCACATGATGTGAATAGCCAGGATTGGGTAAAGGTTGAGCTGGAAGTTTCCCTTTCTCTCTTGCACGCATTTCGGCTTTTAGTTGTGCAATTTGTTCTTCCATCGATTTGGTGTTCTCATTTTGAGAGACAATGATCTTTATCACATTCTCGACGGAAGATTGCAAACTTGCCGTCCCTTGGATGGATTGTTTCATGAAAGTATCCAAGGTTTGTGCTAGTGCAGAGGTATTATCTGTACCGGTCAATTGCAAAGGACTAGATGATGCAAAAGTGTTGGCCGGATTTTGAAAGTTTTGTACTTGGAAGGGGTGCTGACTCAATTGAAGTGGTGGCTGCTGTTGTGGTGGAGGGGCCCCTTGGAAATTGTTTTGGGTTGGAACCGTGTTTTGAAATTGTGATTGGTTCCAAGCAAAATTTGGGTGATTCCTCCAACCCTGATTATATGTGGAAGAATAAGGATCGTTCCTAGGTCCTTGTTGGTACGCAGAATTGATAAGCTCATGACCTTGAAACGGACATTCTTCCGTCAAGTGAGACGGATCAGAACAGCAACCACATACAGTTTTGGAGAGTGACATTTGACTTAGGGCGGCAGCTAAAAATTTGTTTTCCATAGTCTCGAGTTTCTTATTGATAGCTGCAATGTCAGCTCTAACTCCTATGGAAATATCATTGCTATCCCTAGACGATTGACTCACACCCTCCCACTGTAAAGATTTTTCAGCGAAATCTTCTAGAAAGTTCCAGGCTTCCCCATCATCTTTGGTCATAAAATTGCCTTGACACATGGATTCAAGGGTCTGTCTTGTGTAAGGAGTAATGCCCTCATAAATGATTCGGCACAATTCCCATCTCGGGATGCTGTGATGTGGACATTGGACTAACAGATCCTTGAAACATTCAAGACATTTTGAAAATGTTTCATTTGGAAGCTGGGTGAATTGATAGATTTCGCTACGGACTCGAGCTGTTTTATGATGTGGGTAAGATTTCTTAAGGAATGCTTTGACGAATTCGTCCCAATTTGAAATGGAATGTGCGGTAGTGTTATATAGCCACTTCTCGGCTAAATCGCACAAAGTGAATGGGAGAAGACGTAGACGGAAAGCATCTACAGACAACTGTGAGGTACCCATCATTGCGCATACATTTTCGAATTTCGTGATAAACACGTATGCGTCTTCAGACTCGAGACCGTGAAATTTTGGTAGAAGGTTGATGTATTGGGGTTTTATTTGAAAATTTTCCCCGTTGGCTGGTGGAATGGAAAGACAGGTGGAAAGTGGACCTCGTGTAGGATAGCACCTCTCTTGGAGAGAGATGCGAGGTGGATTCTGTGCACCAACGGACGGCGGCAGGGTAGTGGAAAAGAAGTTCGATGGAGGTGGATCCATCAAAGTGGGTGTGGTGGTGGGTAAAGAAAAGATAAATGTAGAAATACCGACTTTAGGGTCGATGAGGGAAACGCGGACTTTAACGGGCACTAGAATCCCGTGTCCAGCCTATCTTGCACTAAAAAGGGTTAGTACAAGTGGCAGCGTGAATTTATAATTAGGGGAATGAATGTGATTGGTGTTTGTTTTGAAAAATGATACGGATTTTTTTAAAAAAATGATGCAACACAACAAATACAGCAACAAAAACCCTAGAATCTAGTGGTCACCTAGGTCCGGCTCTAGACCGCTCCTAACTGCCAAAAGACAAGTCGCAGGATAAATCCTCCACTGCCTCCTTGTCCCCCTGTGGCCAGGTAAGTGCCAGGTAAGTGGGAAGGTACTCCACTACGTAAGTAATGGGCCTAATTAATAACCACTAGCCTTCGACACACTTGCCTTAGACACCACAAGAAAACGCGGATAAGCAATGAATTACCCACGGCCTTCTTCTGTCCTAAGTGAGAGCGACGGTCCTTAGAGTCATCTCTAGATATTTTTTTAATTAATGAGGGTCAATGCGGATGCAAGTTTTGCGATTTTTGGGGCCTAGGAAGGATAATGAACTCCCTACCTAATCTGGATTTGGTCTTTGCCCCTTAATATCCGTATTAATATGCAAACAACCAAAAAATCAAAACACGCACAAATTTTTATTTTGCTTTTTGCGCGCTGCGAATATTTGCAAAGAAACCTGCACAAAATGTTAATTGGAGCAGATGAGGGAGAAGATAAGAAAGTAGGAAAATACCTGATGAAAAATTGCACAGAGATCCCTCTATCTAGCCGCGATTCCGCGGCAAATGTTGGCTAAAACCGCGCTTCCGCAGTCAATTCACAGGATCACTGCACCAAATTTTCAGAGAATGTCCCTGTTTACTTTTCTTGTCCTCTGGAGTTTGCAGAAATTTTTTTCCACAGCTCCACAAGTTCCAGATTTCCTCGCAATCAAACAACAACACGTATTAGGGTTTGTGCGAGTTTAGATCTAAAAATTATAATGGAATAAATTTTTCAACTCAAATTTCAAAATACGAACAATTAGCGCACTATCCCCGGCAACGGCGCCATTTGATTGAATACGAATTCTTAATGTGTAGTAATTGAGAAATTTTAATGAGTGCGGATCGTCTACAGGGACAGTGTAATCGTTCGTCTTTTGAATTAGATGAGTCGAAACTTTAATGAAAAGAAAACAAAACAATTCATGATTTAAAGTTGAAGTTCAAGAATTAGAAAATATAGATCTAATAACAAGAAAAAGATAGAATCAAGAATTGATAGTTTGATGATTTTTCCAAACCAAATATCAAGAATCGAAATGAGGCTCGTAGGAATCGATCGGATCTATAGGTGTGATGTAATCTTACAATGACGTATTCTTATCCTTCGATGAATTGATACTAGATCGATGATGATCGACAAGAATTAGGGATTTCTAGTGAAACTAGGGTTTCATCTTATCCCTTGTTCTTTCGTCGATATCATTCACATTCTAGCCTCTAGTAAATTCAAGAAACGATCGTAGATCCCTAATTTCGAGCGATCACAATCAAGAAAGCATCGCAACGAAACTAGGTCATCGATTCTTGAACTTGCTAGGGTTTACAAAATTCGTAGGACTTAAAAATCGTTTTGAGATTTGTTACACCATCTTTCTATTGATCGTCTCGGCTCCTTTACGAGCGGAGTTTTACTCAAACATCATAACAAGAACAACAATTACAAATTGAGATCTAATCATGATGCAAGAATTAAAAGAAAGCAAGATTAAAGAATTTCACCTTTTATTTATATAAACAATTTCATTACAATCGCTCAAGAACTACAAGAGTAAGAACTTGATCGTCGGCTTCGCTCGGCTCCGTGAGTCGCGGATCGGCTTGGATCACTTGCTCGGTTGGAGATCGGCTCGGCTGCTAAAAGGTTGAAGGCTTCTCGCTTGATTGGTACTCAAGATCTTGAATTTGGAGTGGAATTAGGGTTAGGGTTTTGCACAAGCCTTGTCACTAGACTTGTGGAAGAAGATGAAGAAATTGACGAAGACTAAAGATTATTGAACTAATGAAGAACCTATCAATCCTTAGATCTAGGCTCCTATTTATAGATATCTAAACCCTAGATCTAGGATTTTAAATTTGAATTTCCCTCCAAAAGTTTGTTGAGGAGATTTGAATTTCCCTCCAAAAGTTAGTTAGAGGAGAAGCTTCTAGATGTGATTAGTTAGGAGCTTAATTAGGATTAGCTTAATTAATCTTCTTTACTGATCTGGCAGAAGGTTCGGGACTTTTCTGGAATTTGAAGTATATTTCTGAGCTGTAGCCACTGATATAGGAATAATGATGCAAAATTGGAGAGCTGACGTGGCAAAACCGGCTCGGTTCCGCGGCGCAAGCTGGCTCCCGCCGCGGTTCCGCGGCGCTTTTGGGGCTTCATGGCTTGGTCTCTCTGCATATGCTTTGGAATGATGTTTAGGGCTTTTTATGATATGTTGAATATTTTAATTCCTTCTGTATTGCTACCAGATCTGCATCTTTTGAGTTAGCGTAATTTTGATCAGCTCTTAGGCTTTGCTTCCGTATTTTCCTGCACGGACTCAAGACAGGTGTTGCGCAAATACAGAGATGATGCGATGCCATGAAATGCAGTCAATTTCCCTTAAAGTGCCGGTTTAAAAGTCTAACACATGAAATCTGATATTTAACGACTGATTTGCTAATATGTGAAATATGAATACCGAACACTTCTAAATGAGTGCAAATGATAGGGAAATTGCCGTGTTAAAAATACATTATTTTCGACTGATCAAGTCTCACATTGAGGGTTTTTCCGGTTCTAGCGATATGATGTAGATATGCATATTGGATGCGTACCGGAGTTCGATTAAGACATGTGTATTGGATACACCAACGGTAATCGAACGTTTGATAATACTAGTCGGTATTTTGGAAAGACAGATATTAAATCAAGTATTGATTTAATATATTAATACATATATTGGATATATTATTTACTAGTATTATGTCATTTTTTATATTTATCTCACTTTTGCATTTAGTGCTAATGGAAATTATAAAGTATATGTTTACTTATTTATATATTTTCCATATTAATTTTCCTTCTTATTTATTTTGGACTTGACTTAACAAGATGGGAGGGGGTACACACCCACACTAGTTTGGCTTGACAAGTGGCGGAGAGAGGAGAGGGTGGACACTTGGAAGGGAGAGAGAGAGAGAGAGAGAGAGAGGAGGATGTATATAAGAGTATACTCTCATTTGTAAAAGATAAGGGTTTTATTTTTCCACTCTCGTCTCTCCCCATCTTCAAGCTCTCTGCTTTTTCATCTCTTCTAAAATGAGCAAAGGAAAATTAAATCAGGTGAGAAAAATTATGAGTGACACTAATCTACATCTCTAGGTTAATTAGCCTAGCAAACTAGTTAATCAAGTTTTTTCACCATCGGAGTTACTTTAAGGTGGAGATAGAGCAAGGGTTGGGTTTTCTCAAGTGAATCCATCTTTGACAAATGAAGAACTTCACCAAACTTGTTCCTTACAGCCTAGAAGCCTAGAGTTCAAGTTCATCCAAGAAGCATATGAAAATACTACAAAGGTTGTATTATCTAACCTTGAATGAAATGCTCTTGTGGTTTTCTGGTTGTAGTTGTTTAGAAATGATTCTTAGTCGTGGATGATAGTGTTTGCCTTGAAATTTTTGTTGCACATCTTGGTCCCGCTTCCGCCGTGCGCTCGGTAGCATCCCGACAGGACATGCTGATAGGATTATTCGCAGGGTTGGTTTGCAGTTTATCGAACCTCATACAATATTTACCTCTATAATTTTTTTTTTAAGAATTTTGTTTTTTGTATTTGCTACGTAATTATATTCCTTACCATTATTTTCTGAGCGTTTTCCCTTTTTTATTTGAAAGGAGTAAATGCCATTGTTTCCCATGTTATTTGGGTTAAAGTCAGAAAAATCCTAATTTAGTCCTACTCAACACCCCCACGTTCATCAAACCAAAATAACTCATTTTCTTCTCTAAATATCACAAAACAACTTGTAGACTTAAATCACACAATCATTTTATTAATACATGACTCGAGAAAAATTATTAAAGGATGCACGATTTTGAAAAGTCTAACGAGTGATGAGCATTTGCTCTAATAAGTCATTTGGGGAATATAATTGCTATAAGAGATAAACTAGGGGTTTTCTCCAAAATAATACTATTAAAATAATTAATTCCCAAAATGAATCTTTCCCCAAAATATTTCCGAGAATAGAATAGACCCCCGTAGGATTTGGTCTCGCGAGGCAATTACATGCCAAAGAGAAAGTTATTGTCAGTAGTATTTGCCTTTTGATGAAAACGCCATCATCAATAGCGGTTTTTTTTTTTATATATTTTCCAAATCACATATAGGTTCCTATAAAAAAAAGTTTTTTTTTTTTATATATTTTCCAAATCACATATAGGTTCCTATAAAAAAAATCATAATAGATTTCTATATACCAACTAAATTTATTCTATTTTCAAAAAGCTATGAGATTTTTTCATCCACTCTCTGTCCATTTTGTTACAATTTCAACAAAATCAAAATCAAAATCTAAAACAATCTTAACAAAATCAAAATCAATATCTTACAAGACATGGCAAAATCAATATCAATAGAAGAAAACGCTATTGGTAATAGCGTTTTCACTTTGAAGAAAAGGTTATTGACAATAGCTTTTTCCTTTGGCATTTAACTGCCATATCAAGGCCATTTCTATGTGGCTGTACGAACACTTATTTTGAGAATTATATTGGAAGCAGTAACATTTTGAGAATTATTTAATTAAATAGTATTATTTAGAGGGAAAAAAACTCTTTTTTTTATGGGCTGACGGGCTCCAGCGCCTTGCAGGCCCGTCTAACCCCTTGAATGGGTGAGGCCACTTCTAAGGGCCCTGCAGCATCCTAAATGTAAGAGTCATATGACATTGCAGTCACCAAATCTCCAGGGTTTGTTTGGGATGGGGCCATCCATACAGCCGGCACGGGAAATAATTTTCCCCATCTCAGGGCCAGGTCTTGCAATGGCAGTCACCAACTAAATTACTTATACAATTTTTCCATAAATTTTTTTCAGAGAATAATCAGTGGTTGCCCTCGAAGGGGATCTCCTAGGTCCTCATCTTCTCTGTATCAACAACTCGAACTTTTCGCCCGCCAAAAAGCTCCCTCTTTTATCTTTCGCACGGGATCTCGATCACAAATCGTCTTCTTAAAAGGTACTCTTTCTCTTAATCCGCTTTCTTTTTGTAGCGATTTGATCCATCTAGGGTTTTTCAACAACGATCAGCTTTCAATCGTATAGCCCCCTTTTAATAACTTTTTTCAAAACCCTAATAACCTTAGCTGTTTTTGTATTTATTATATTTAGATTGGATGATATCTTAACTTTTTTCAACATCCGTGATATTTTTTTTTTCAATTAGGAGGATTAATGAGCATAATGCAGTTTATGAGAATTATTAAGATGAAGATTATTAAAAAAGAAAATCAATTTTCTGATCACTTGTAGAATGTACATGTAATTAAAATGCAATGGATGAGTCCATTCACATTTCTACATGGCACTCGAAGAATAATTTGGATGTGAGACAAATTTGAATCCAAAAGTCAAATTATCAAGGGAGTTGTGGTTAAAATACATTGGATGTACATTTTTATGAAACGAGTTATAATTTTTGAAAGAGAGTTGTAAGCTGAGACAAGAAGCTTTATCTAGAATTAGTAGGGCACAATGATAAGCATATGGAATGTGTGGTTTTAGCAAAATGACAATTATAAAGAATCTGTTCTTATTGATAGTGTTGTCGATATATCACGATTATGTGTATCTTACGATTTGATACGATATATAGGAAATTGACATATATCTTATGCATGTATCGGTGGGGCAATGCATCGGTCGGATCATATTTTAATTAGGTTTGAAAACCTTTTAGAAACTATTTTAGGTTACGGTTTACAGGTTTAAAGCCAACCTTGCAGTATAAACACAAACTTTCAGCATGCCTCGTTTTCTTTTCTCCGGTCAATGCTGAGAAGACAGTAACTCCTTAAATCCATCTTAGAGCAAGATGAATCCAATCCTCATTGGAAGAATCAATCACAAAAGATGCATTCTGTTTCATTGTTACCTAAATACCAAGTTCTTTTCTGACAGCTATAAAATTGTAAAATCCTTCATTTTACTAAACTTCTCAATTAGATGACCAGCAACAATTTAGTTTTTATGCTAAAAATAAGTTTTATGCTATGATACAACTTTATGATACATTTATGTCTTGAACTTTATGTTAGTGATATGTATGCCCTAGAGGCAATTACTGTACATGCGATGTATATTGTAGTGGATACTTGGACATATATATGGAGGACTTTCTTGCTCGACATGATAGTATGCTATCTCGTTGCTCTTTATCTTAACATGTACTCTGATAGCCTCTATGTTATATGTTGATAAAGCCCTTAGTATGAGTACTTGACTACCAGGACTATGATGCAGATCATACTTGTGGGGACAGTGTAGTCGCTAAGTACATCCTTCAAATGTTCCTAGTCGCAGGTGTATCGAGACAGAGCATCGATATACCAGAGTAGACTAGCGTATGCTTCTTGACCCATGTAGATGGGCGATGGATGATCCCATATCCATTGATGTTTGACATCAGAGATAGTCTACGGGTGCTCAGTGGAGACTGGATACACTGGACGGACTTGCCGAGAACTCCCAGATGGTTTTATACCTCACGTCAGATGGCAGTTCTCTGGTGACACTGGTACAGGTTAGTCTGTAGATTCGAGATCGTCATAGAGTCTTGTGTGATTCCCAATGTGCTTTGATTTCCATTATACCACGTCCAAGAGGGCGTGCAAAACGGTAGCTTTTGGGTACAGTCCCGAATCATATGGAGGCAATGAGCGATAGGAGGGGTTTCGTCTCTCCCGGTATAGAGAGTTGATGTTGCGCTGTGTTCGATTGGCTATAACTGAAAATCCCTGGCCAGGGTTGCTGAGATTTACTGGTAAGTGTTATCAGTAGTTTCTCGAACTGTTATAGATCTCATATCGACACGAATTATCGGTTACTGATGTTTACCATCCCTAGACTGGATATGCGACATATTTTACGAAGAGACCGGACTGTACGAGAGTGTTACTGATTGGATTCGCAGGAGAATGTACAAGCTTGCTTGTTGATCTTCTGATTGCTCAATACCTGGGTGACTGTTACGTTTAGTTGACCGCTTGCAGTCTGTGGGTGTTTGATATGATCATCACCTACTGCCGGCGTATTGACGATTTTTTAGAGTCATACACAGAGGTTTCCTGGTTTAGGCCAAACGGAGTAGGAGCACATATGTGATATGTGCGGGACCGAGAATAATACGTGTATGTGATACCGTATTAGATTCTCGCGATATGTGATATCGGCCGGGTATATGTGATATAACCGGGTCATCGGATCAAGTGTTGATTCGATGAACTGATACAGACTATATTAGTCGGTTATTTGTAAAATAACCGGATTATCGGATCAAGTGTTGATTCGATAATTTAATGTATAATTATATATTTGATATATTATATTACATTAACTAATATAAGCTCAGTTAAATATTTTTTTTCTCACATGGATAATACATTGATATATATGCGATATATGTTAATTGTATTATTTTATTTTGTTACATTATATATTATATATGTGATATATAATATTGTAACATGTTAGTGTTACGAATGTAACATGTTTTGTGGAGTTTAAACAAGTTAGGGTTTTGATTTGGGTTAGTTTTTTCATGAAGCTTTCTTTTGTTTCTAGCTAGGATATTTTGTGAAGATATTTCTTAACCTAACCCAAAACCCTTTACCCTAGTTAATTCTCTATAAGGGTTAAGCCTTCATTCTTAACCCATGGTTGTATTTGTAACCACAACTAGATTTCATTATTCTCCACAAATAGATTTCTTCTTCTTCTTTCTCTTTGAAAAAGCTTTCTAGCTTTTGGGTTTGTGATGGATTTTGTGAGATAAAGAAAATAAAAGAGAGCTAAATTCCTACTCCATCATCCTTATCTATTCAGCCACTTAGATTAGGGTGTTTGCTTTGCTAATACTTGATCAGTGAAGTAATAGCTTGGGTTTGAGATTTTTCAATGTAGATCATCTTAGTTGTTGAAGATTGGAAGCAAGCTTGCATCTTTCTCTTTATGGAGCCTCTCTAGAGTCCGGGTACTTATGATCGCAGCGAAGAGACCTCAACACGGAGCTTATGAAGTGAAGGAACGGACTACAAAGGTTGTAATCCCTAACTATTAGATGTAAAGTTGTTTATATGAATGTTTACCCTAGGTCTCTAGTTACGATCTTGGTTAGGGTTTGTTTAGCACCCTAAAATTTTTAAAGTAGCATGATTGATACTTGCCAAAACCTTCACAAGGTGCTATACTAACCCTACAGTGGTATCAGAGCCAAGTTAGAGCATTAGGCGTTGTCTATACGAAGTTAAAAGTCCGATCGAACCCCGAAATATGATTTTGGACGCCCTCTCTGGAAATTTTTTAAAAATTTGATTTTTTCCTTATTAAAAATACTCAGAAAAATAAGCAGGTGATTCTATGGATATCTGTAAAGTATGATTCCCTAAATCCATCAAGCCACCGCGGAACCGCGGCCAAACCAAGTCATTGGCGGCGGTTCCGCGGCCGAACATGAGGATTCAGGGATCGTACTTCAAGAGGTGATCCGTAGGTATTACATTATGCTTCTGGGAATTTTTAATATTACTCAAGTGTTGAGTTTTCTGGAGATCTTAAGAATTCGTTGATTCGATCGGAAAGTTTAATATCGTTTAGTTTTTCGGATAATTTAGAACGTGTTAAAAGGTTCGAACGGATATCAATAACTCATTTTTTCAACTGTCGGAAAACTTTTAAGTGTTGGATTTTTCCTGAGTTTAAAACTTTCGGGAAATCATGCGAGCGTATCTGTGGATCCTCTAGAAGAACGTAACCTTAACTCGATTATGTGACCGTCAAAACCGCCACTGAAAGTTTAATTCTATACATCAACGACAATCGGGATACGCATACTTGCTTACGTTGATGATATGAGATATTATGTGCTGCTGTGATATGTTATATTGGATCGTCGTGTTTTGAATAGCCGGAGATTTTATGTGAGATGAGAGTTTTTCTTTTTCATTCATGTAAAATTCAGTTGTATATAATATTCTTTTATTGGGGCACTTCCGGGTCGAGGATGATGTCACCACTGTATATTATTTACTTTTCCGCATTAGGATGACCCAAGGCGGGGAGCACAAGTAACCGGGTTCTACGGCCCAGTGGGAGACCATCTCGAGAAGTCGAGACCGGGTCTCCTAACTTTAGAATTGATAGGGTTGCTTACCGCTCTCGTAGAGGTCTAGGGATGTGGGTTTGGCTATTCATCGCGACCGTGGAATCCGTGTTTTATACAGGCTCGTATTAAAACACGGACCTCCTAGTATATCCAATATTTCATATATGTTCTTCTGCTGCAATGTTCTGTGATGAGATTATATTACTGCCTGAGACGAATGTTTATATTATATATATGAAATATATGTTATATTGCTGATTTCATTTCAAATGCTGATGCTTGTGAAGCATAATAAAATGGGACTTCATTAATGAGATTAATGAAATAAAAGAAACCTAAAGATATTGTAGAAACTTGTTTAAAAACTGGTAGCTCTAGTTCTTGCTTTGCATAGCGGTATTCCTTGTAGAATATCCAGCATCTTATTCGTGTTAGTTATATGTATGCCCTAGAGGCCATTACTGTACATGAAATGTATATTGTAGTGGATGCTGGGACATATATAGGTAGGACTTTCTTGCTCGACATGATAGTACGCTATCTGGTTGCTTTTTATCTTAACATGTATACTTGCTGTCTCTCTATTACATGTTGATAAAACCCTTAGGATGTATACTCGACTTCCAGGACTATGATGTAGATCATACTAGTGGGGCATGGGTAGTCCATGAGTACATCCTTCAATGTTCCTAGTCATGGGAATATCGAGACGGAGCATCGATATTCCAGAGTAGACTAGCGTATATCTTCTCGACCCATGTAATGGGCGATGGATGATCCCATATCCATTGGTGTTTGACATCAGAGACGGTATGCGGGTGCTCAGTGGTGACTGGGTACACTGAACGGACTCGCCGAGAACTCCCAGATGGTATTATACCTCATGTCAGATGACAGTTCTCTGGTGACACTGGTACAGCTTAGTCTGTTGACCCGATATCGTCATAGAGTCTTGTGTGTCACCCACTGTGCTTTGATTTCCACCCTACCACGGCTCTATTGAGTCGTGCAAACAGGTGGTTTTTGGGTACAGTCCCGATTCACATGGAGGCAATGAGCGATAGGAGGGGATTCGTCTCTCCCGGTATTGGGGGTTGATATTGCGCTATGCTCGACTGGCCATAACTGGAAATCCCTGGCCAGGGTTGCACTGATTTACTGGTAAGTGTTATCAGTAGTTTCATGCTTGTTATGGACCTTACATCAGCATGACTTATCAAGCTACTGGGTCTGACGTTTACCACCCCTAGGCGAGATATGCGACATATCAGACGAACAGACCGGACTGTGCGGTAAGTGTTACTGGTTGGATTTGCAGGAGTGTGAGCAGGCTTGCTCGTTGATCTTCTGATCGCTCAATACCCGGGTGGCCGTTACGTTTAGCAGACCGCTTGCGGCTTGTGAGTGTTTGATATGATCATCACCTACTGCCGGTGTATTGACGAGTCTTTAGAGTCCTACACAGGGGTTTCCTGGTTCAAGCGAAACGGAGTAGGAGCGCATATGTGATATGTGCGGGACCGAGATTAATACGATATGAGATACCGTATTCTATTCTCGCGATTCGTGACATTGATCGGTTATATGCGATATAGCCGGGTTATCGGATCAAGTGTTGATTCGATAAGTTGTTACACATGATATTAGTCGGTTATGACCGGATCGTTAAATCAAGTGTTGATTTAATAATTTAATGTATAATTATATATTTGATATATTACTTTACATTAACTAGTATTGGTTCACTTAAGAATTGTTTTCTCACTAGTTTGTGCATAAGTATATATATGATATATATTTGTGTACATATGTTTGTATCATGTTTGATGATACATACAAGATGTGTGTATGAGACTTATACTAAGATTAGGTTTAAGATTAGGGTTATTGTTTTATCTTAAGATTTAACAAAAGAATTAAACTTGGTCAAAGTTGTCAAGCTTGAAAAAGCTTTGGAGAAACTTTGACAAAGTCCACCCTTTTGTCATTTCTCTTGATAATTCTTTAACCTAACCCTTAACTTAATGCCTTGGTCAATTCTCTACATGAGTTAAGCATGAGGGCTTAACTCAATCATGATGCCATAATTAAATAGATAAGCTTTCTTTTGGATGAGATAATTCATTATTCTTTCTTCTTCTTCTTCATCAAGCTCCATCAAAAAGCTTGCTAGCTCCAATGGTGCCATGTGAAAAAGAGTGAGAAAAACAATTCCAAAGTGAACCCACTTCCTATTTCTTCATCCTCTACCACTTGCCATGTAGTATAGGGTGTTTTATTCACAAAGTTCTTGACCAAGTGAAGGAATAGCTTGAGTTTGAGTCTCCCCGACGTAGACCATCTTCGGCCTCGAAGTCAACGACCTAGCCCGCTCTTTTCTCCAATGAAACCAACGCTAGGGTTCGGGATCCCGATGATCGCAGCGAAGGGACGTCAACATGGAGCTTTAGAAGTGAAGGACCGGATCTACAAAGGTTGTAATTCCTTTCACTTAGTAGTAAAGTAGTTTACTAGCTTTTAGTTTCGCCTTACCTCTAGTTAACGATCTTGCATAGAGTTGTTAGGCACACAAAAATTTGATTTTGGCATGGTTGATGCCTTGTGGAACCTCATGAGTGTGCCTAGGAACCCTACAATTCAATAAGGAAAGAACCGAGATCCCTTTACCGGGAGTGACCTCTTTAGCGAAACTAGCAGATGCTACAAACATGGTTTGTCTTTTGATTGCTTCTATAATTTTTGCTTTGCATAGTGGTATTTGTGAAATATGCTACACCTTATTCGATAAGGAAAGAGCCGAGATCCCTTCACCGGGAGTGACCTCTTTAGCAAAACTAGTAAAGGCCTCAAAAACACTCATTTTAAAATTCACTCGATTCTACGACGATATTAAGTTCATTACGCAAAGGGTTTTCATAAAAACTTATCGTAGCCCTCCGTCATTTCAGATAAGTACTACTTAGAAGTCGTGCTACGTTTATTGGCCTGCGTCAAGGCGTAGTGTGCGGTAGCTAACTAGTGCTTATCTGCAGCATACGATGCGATTGGATTAGGGTAGTGCGACTTTGTTGGCCTGGGTCAAGGGTCGTACGGGTGGGTTTAATTCAATTAGGAAATGTACGGGTTGAACTTGACTGGCGGACTATAGTTTGTTGGCCAGGTCATAGGACGCTAGGGGTAAAACATTATTGGGAATTTCAAGTGTTGAAATTTGCAATGAGATTGCATACCTCCTATGAGATAGTTGGATCCCGATACCCGCTGCGATTAAGAGTTACTCCTGGAAGAGTTTTACACATTATAATTAGCCGATCAAGTATGTGTCTAGAAAGGTGTCAACGGGATTAAGCCTCTGGAAAAACGAGGTTTACTTTAATTAGGTCCGTGCGAAAGCACGAGGAACCTCCCTCAAAGTACCCGGCACTACCCTGGTTGAAAGATTAGCGAACTTGTAGCGTGTAATTAATCCCGGCTAGTTTTTCCTTTTAGGGTTTGAAGGAAGATTTGACAAAAACAGTGGGAGACATCCTGATTAGATATATTAATAACCAATCTAATCTTGCAAGAGTTTACGCTGAGTGTTTTCTTCTCTCTCTCCAGGTAACGACCATGTCACGTCTTAATCAAGATAATAATACGGATGTATTGACCGAACCCGCTTGTTATACTGCGCTAGGGAACGTTGGTCCCGCTCCAACTTATAATTGTTTTAAGACCGAGCAGGAAATAGGGGATTACCAAAATTCCCGTACCGTCTAAACGAAGAAAGTCCATGCTGATGCATCTTCTTCGGGTGTGTTCATTACCGAGAACTGTTTCTCAGTATCCTTTACGTTCTGGGTATGAGATACCGGATCAGGATCCCGCAAATGTAATTTGTTACATGGGCTACAGAAAGGTAGAGAACTAAGAACGGGTAATAAGTTTCAAGAGTTGGAAATGATGCAAGTGTTGCAGCAAAGTCTGTTGGCAGTTATCACCCTGTATTACCAGAATACATTGATTCTGAACGAATGTTATTAGATACCGAACCTGATATACAACATCATATCAGTCTCTTTATTAATAAAGAAGGATATAATTTTGTATTGTTGGATAATGTTTTGAACATTTCATATATCAAGAGTTGATCAATTCAGGCACGTTATCTAAAAGCATAGACGTTCTAAATCAAACCACAGTTCTTAATGTACAGAACACACACAAGAGGAAGAGTTCAGAAATAAACGAATCCTTCTTGAGGTATTGTAGACTAGGTCATATCAATGTGACCCGACCAGCTGAAGTGACATTTAGATGCATATTTGAATTAGTTTGAATTTACATCTTATGAAACTTGCCAGTCATGTTACAAAGATAAGATGACCATAGCTCTGTTTATTGGAAATAGAAAGAGAGTTAGTGAACTCTTGGGATTGATACATGATGATGTATGAGGTCTCCTGTCTACACATGCCAGGACCGGTTCTTTGTACTTCAGAAGTAGAGAACCAAAACGGGTATAAGTATTATGTCCTTTGATGTGATCAGGGAGGAGAATACTTGAGCACGGGATTCCTGGACTATTCTAAAGGAGAATGAGATTCTCTTTCAGCATTACTCTTCCGAATACACCACAATACGTTGGTATATCGGGACGGAGCAATCGCACCCTATGTGATAAGGTGTGCTCTATGATGAGTACTACTGAGTTACCTATTTCCTTTTGGGGTTATGCACTTGAGAAGCTGCATACCTATTGAATAGGGTTCCAACCAAATCAGGTGCATACCACTCCATATCTGATATGGTATGGAAAGAGCCCATCTCTTAAGGATGTTAAGATTTGGAGTTGTCCAAAGCAAAATCCGGACAAACTCGAGGCAAGGTCAGTTCTGTGGAATTTTGTTGGATATCCCAAGCATTCGCAAGGGAATATTTTCTACCAAACTGGGGAGCAAAAGATGTTTTGTTTCTCAGCATGCCATCTTTTGGAAAGGGAATTTCTTGTAAAGAAATTAGTGGTCATGAGATAGAACTGGAAAAGGTTCCAGCTATACAAACTGCAGCTGATGATTTAGTAAACCCGAAGGATTCAATAGTTTCTAACGAACCTCAGCCTCTCCGCTGATCTAGTAGGGTTTCTCATCCACTTGAGAGATACTTCGGTTCTCTATGACAGTGGGAGCAAAGATTGCATCATGAGATGATGACCCAACTTGTTTCGAGCAGCCATCAAGAGTGTGGACTCTGTAAGAATGGCTGGATGCTTAGTGATCTGAGATGGAATCCATATACACCAACAAAGTATGGACTTTGGTTGCTTTATCTGAAGGGTTAAATCCCCATCAGAAGCAAATATATCTTGAGAAGATTACTTGGTGTACATGAAAAATTTAAGACTTTCAAAGCTATGCTTAAGTCCATCCAGATCCTACCTGCCACTGCTACATACCATGATTACGATATCTGGCGGTTGGGTGTAAGGACGGTTTTTCTAAATAATGATTTAGAAGAGAGCGTCTATAAGTACACAGCCAGAGGGCTTCGTAGATAGTAGGAGCAGCGGAAACGTGTGCAAGTTGTTTTATGAGATAAATCAGGCATCGTGGAGTAGGAACGTCTGTTTTGATGTGATAGTCAAAAAATTTGACTTCATCAAAATGGTAGATGAACCTAGTATATACAAAAAGGTAGAAGGGAGTATGGTGGTGATTCTCGTATTGTACGTCGATGACATACTCTTGATAGGGAAGGAGTTTCCTATGCTACGCTTGGTCAATCTCCTCTTATCACAAGGATTCTCCATAAAGGATCAAGGTGATACCTTCTAAATCCTGGGTTTTTGGATCTATGAGATAGATCTAATTGGATGTTAGGATTCTCACTAAGTATAGTGAGATGGAATCAATCGATCCTAATGAGAATCACTGGATAGCTTCCAGGATGGTAAGGTCGACTGAATGTCAGTCACATGCATTGTCTTTACCCTCAGTGGAGGGACGGTATGTTTGAAGAGTTCCACGCTAGATTTCGTGACATACTAGATGATAAAGGCAGGATAAATCACTACCAAGGATGCTACCAAAGAAATAGTCTGGATGTACACTAGTTCATAAGATGAACTTCGTTCCTACCATTGTGTGACAATGGAGTTTTGGCTTTTGCCAAGGAAACCCCGTCCTATCTGTGATCCAGACATATTCTAAGGCAGTATCACCTGATCATGGAGATGGTTGATCTCCAGGGAGATCGAGATTAGGAGAGTAGACATAGAGGACAACAGCGTGGATCCACTCACAAAGGCCTATTTCCCAGTAGAGACTTTCATCGGATGGTTGAGTATGAGATACTTCAACCACAGCTGATTATTGGGTATGAGATACTACAACAGATGGCCCTAGTGCAAGTGGGAGATTGTTAGTGATATGTATGCCCTAGAGGCCATTACTGTACATGCGATGTATATTGTAGTGGATGCTTGGACATATATATGGAGGACTTTCTTGCTCGACATGATAGTATGCTATCTGGTTGCTCTTTATCTTAACATGTACTCTGATAGCCTCTATGTTACATGTTGATAAAGCCCTTAGAATGAGTACTTACTACCAGGACTGATGCAAATCATACTAGTGAGGACAGTGTAGTCGCAAGTAAATCCTTCAATTGTTCCTAGTCGCAGGTGTATCGAGACAGGGCATCGATATACCAGAGTAGACTAGCGTATGCTTCTTGACCCATGTAGATGGCGATGGATGATCCCATATCTATTGATGTTTGACATCAGAGATAGTATACGGGTGCTCAGTGGAGAATGGATACACTGGACGGACTCGTCGAGAACTCCCAGATGGTATTATGCCTCACGCCAGATGGCAGTTCTTTGGTGACACTGGTACAGGTTAGTCTGTAGACCCGAGATCGTCATAGAGTCTTGTGTGATTCCCACTGTGCTTTGATTTCCATCATACCACGTCCAAGGGGGCGTGCAAAACGGTGGCTTTTGGGTACAGTCCCGAATCACATGGAGGCAATGAGCGATAGGAGGGGTTTCGTCTCTCCCGGTATAGGGAGTTGATGTTGCGTTGTGTTCGATTGGCTATAACTGAAAATCCCTGGCCAGGGTTGCTGAGATTTACTGGTAAGTGTTATCAGTAGTTTCTCGAACTGTTATGGACCTCATATCGACACGACTTATCGGTTACTGACGTTTACCACCCCTAGACTGGATATGCGACATATCAGACGAAGAGACCGGACTGTACGGGAGTGTTACTGATTGGATTCGCAGGAGAATGTACAGGCTTACTTGTTGATCTTCTGATTGCTCAATACCTGGGTGGCTGTTACGTTTAGCTGACCTCTTGCAGCCTGTGAGTGTTTGATATGATCATCATCTACTGTCGGCGTATTGACGATTCTTTAGAGTCCTACACAGAGGTTTCCTAGCTTAGGCAAAACGGAGTAGGAGCACATATGTGATATGTGCGGGACCGAGAATAATACGTGTATGTGATACCGTATTAGATTCTCGCGATATGTGATATCGGCCGGGTATATGTGATATAGCCGGGTCATCGGATCAAGTGTTGATTCGATGAATTGATACAGATTATATTAGTCTGTTATTTGTAAAATAGCCGGATTATCGGATCAAGTGTTGATTCGATAATTTAATGTATAATTATATATTTGATTTATTATATTACATTAACTAATATAAACTCACTTAAATATTCTTTTTCTCACATGGATAATACATTGATGTATATGCGATATATGTTAATTGTATTATTTTATTTTGTTACATTATATATTATATATGTGATATATAGTATTGTAACATGTTAGGGTTACAAATGCAACATGTTTTGTGGAGTTTAAGCAAGTTAGGGTTTTGATTTGGGTTAGCTTTTTCATGAAGCTTCATGAAGCTTTCTTTTGTTTTTAGCTAAGATATTTTGTGAAGATATTTCTTAACCCAATCCAAAACCATTTACCCTAGTTAATTCTCCACAAGGGTTAAGCCTTCATTCTTAACCCATGGTTGGATTTGTAACCACAACTAGATTTCATTATTCATCACAAATAGATTTCTTATTCTTCCTCTCTGAAAAAGCTTTTTAGCTTTTGGGTTTGTGATGAATTTTGTGAGATAAAGAAAACAAAAAAGAGCTAAATTCCTACTTCATCATCCTCATCTATTCTAGCCACTTAGATTAGGGTGTTTGCTTTGCTAATACTTGATTAGTGAAGCAATAGTTTGGGTTTGAGATTCTTCAAGGTAGATTATCTTAGTTGTTGAAGATTGGAAGCAGGCTTGCATCTTTCTCTTCATGGAGCCTCTCTAGAGTCCGGGTACTTGATGATCGCAGCGAAGGGATCTCAACACGGAGCTTATGAAGTGAAGGAACGGATTACAAAGGTTGTAATCTCTAACTCTTAGATGTAAAGTTGTTTACATTAATGTTTACCCTAAGTCTCTAGTTAAGATCTTGGTTAGGGTTTGTTTAGCACCCAATTTTTTTTAAAGTAGCATGATTGATACTTGCCAAAACCTTCACAAGGTGCTATACTAACTCTACACTTTATGCGGAAAATCATGAGATATAAGGGGTTAAGATGTGCATAAAAATTCTTAGATATAATATAGGGTATGAAAGAACAACACTCGAATACTACTTGTAATAAGATAAATATAAAATACAAGATATAACTACATGGAAGAACGCTTATTAGTTAGATAAAAATATACAAGACTTGAAAGATGTTGGATAATTGATATTTATTAGGCACTTGTCAAATTTAGGAGAGATGCTGACACTTGTTGCCAAGATAATGCTATAATATATTTATAATTTGAACTTCTATGGAAAAACATGAGATATGAGGGATTGAGATGTGTATAACAATTCTTAGATATAATATCGGATATGAAAAGACAACACTTTAATACTACTTGATAACAACACAAATATAAAATATGAGATATAAGTATATAACTACATGAAAGATCACTTGTTAGATAAAATTACAAGACTTAAAAAGATGTTGACATTTGTCATGCATTTGTCATAGTTAGGAGAGGGATGGTGACATTTGTTGCCAAGATAATGCTTGTCAGTAGATGCAGACAGCTAACCTTATACAAGGACAACAAGGAAAAACTATAAATAAGGGATGACTGGCAACTATATTCATAACAAAGAAGAATAAAAAAATACAAAGAGAAGGTTTGAGAAAGAAAAAGAATGGCAAGCTTAGAAGGCATACTGCAATTCTCTTCAACTCTTATATTTAAAGAAAAATGCTATGCTTTTAGATAACATGGTTCAGCTTTCCAACACGTGCAATCTAAATCTAGTCTCTCATTTCTTATCTTATATTTAACTTATAAGCGATAATAGCATATTGATCTCTTGTATTCATAATTTTAAAAAGAAGTTAGCATGCATCCTCAATCTTTATATGAGTTCCATTTTAGCTGCATCAAGTTACTATCCATTTTATCTAAATCAATCAACTTTAGAACACTTTTGTAAAAAGCCTTAAAAAGCTCTGCTATAGCTCTGTTTTAGCGGAAAGCGGTCATAACGCGCTTCACATTTGCATAAAACACCTTTATGTTGCATTAATGGCTTGAAACTCCCGCTTTGGGTCGCTTTGGCTTGAAAATCCTGCCTAAATCTGTCTTTAAGTATTCAAATGGAAAATAGTCAATATTTTTTTAACAATTCTAGATTATTATTTCAAATGATCGAATAATTAAATCTCATCATGGTCTCTAATCAGCAACATTATCTTTTTCATACCTTATATGGATGACAATTTCTTATAATTGTTCAATATATTTTAATTATTGCATACAAACTTTATGACAATATAATATCTTTGTTATGTTTATATTATTCTTTTTCTAAGAGTTTATATTAATATAATTTTCCATCATCATTTTATTCAGGGTAAATTGTCGAAAAAACATAAGCATTTTTTTCCGCTGTCAAAAACCTTTAGAAATTTTTCCTGCAGTATCTGCACAGCGGCCCGATATATCTAATCAATTCATACAAACTATTTAGAAATCACAGGAAGCGGTTTAGATATCATAGGAAATTGTTTAAATATCGCTGGTTACTGCTTAAATATCGCTGGTTACTGCTTAAATATCACATGTAAGGGGTTTTTTGACAACTAAAAACTTGTTTAGGGTTTTTGACTACTGATTCGAGGCTGGGGTTTTTTGACAACATAAATGTTGGGTATAAGTGCCCTCAAGGCAATTGTTGTAATTGAATGATGATATATACGAGAGAACAATTTTACTCGAGATGATAGTATGCTAACTGGTTTGTCTTTATCGTTCATGTGAATACGTTTTACCGGTTATTAAATATCGCTAATACATAATGATAAAGCTTGTAAGATCTTTGCTGGACTACCAGGATTATATATGTTTTACTAGTTATCACGTATCGCTAATACATAATGATAAAGCTTGTAGGATCTTTGCTTGACTACTAGGATTATGATAAGGATCATACTAGTGGGGCATGGGTAGTCTATAAGCACGTCTTTAAAAGTCCCTAGTCGAGAGAGTATCGAGACTGGGCATCGATACTCCAGATTAGACTAGTGTATATGTTTCTTAATCTCGACCGGGAAGATGGTAGATCCCATAGCCATTGGTGTTTAACACCAAAGATTGTATACATGTACTCATTAGATGAATGAGTTTCACTAGACGGACTCACTCGAGAACTCTTAAATGGTATTGTACCTATTGTCAGATAGTAGTTCTCATGTGACATAAGTACATAGTAGTTTGTAGATCTAAGATCGTCATAGTGTCTTGTGTGTGTTCCCACTGTACTTTGATTACTACCCTACCACAGCTTTAAAGTGTCGTGCAAACAACTTTTAGTTGGGTACAGTCCTGAAGCACATGGAGGTAGTGAGCGATCGAAAGGATTTCGGCTTTCCCGGTATAGGGAGTTGAGGTCGTGCTGTGCCATATCAACTATAACCATAAGTCCTTGGCCAAGGCAATTGGGATTTACTGATAAGTGTTATCACTAGTTTCTCGGATGGTTATGAGTTCATGATCGACACGACTTATCATGTTATTGGAACTCTGACGGTTTCTACCTTCCAGACTCAGTATGCGACACTCTTAGATGAAAAGACCGAACTCTACGTTGATTGCCACTGGTAGATTTTGCAGGGTTCGGATGAGCTTACTTGTTGACCTTCTTTCGATCAATACCTGGGTAGTCGTTACGTGCAGCTAGTACTGCTAACGTGCTTGTGGGCCATCGACATGATCCTAACCTACTGCCAGCATATTGTCGAGTCTTTAGAGTCCCACACAGATTTTCCAGCACAGGCGAAACGATGTAGGGCACGAATGAGTATACATGCAAGAGTCCGATTAAACACGTGTATGTGATACACGTAATTTAATCGGGTGTTTAATGATATTAGCCGGTATATATACGATATAACCGGATTATTAAATTAAGTGTTGATTTGGTAGTTAGATATATATTTATATATGATATAGATATATATTAAACTAATATCATGTTCACTTTATTATTTCTTCTCTTTAAATATATTTATATATGATATAAATATATGTATCATGTTAGCTAATACATGTGAGTTGTGTGTATGAGATGCACACACAAGTTTAGCTAATACATGATTGTCGTGTGTATGGGAATTACATTAGAAACAAGATGGGATCAAAGGATTTAGTTATTTATTTTTTTGGAAAAAGAATGAGTCATTTTTCTATGGTTGTGTGTAGAATAGATGACTCGTTTTTGTTTTTCCTAAAAAGATAAGTATGGATAATCTTTTAATCTCTTGAGAATTCCAAGCCATTCTGATTACCATGGATCTCTCTTGAGTTTTCTTAAGTGAGGAGAGGAAAATAAAAGTGAAGAAAATTAGTGATCAAAATTAACGTACATTTTTACTAATCATTCCTAGCAAGTTTAATTAGTGAGTTGCTTCATTATGACATGATCATTTGAAGCTAAAACTTGTGTTGGAGTTATCTCAAGGTGGATCATTTTTGGCGAGTATATTACCGAGCAAGTTGTTTTGGACCTAATGGAGCAAAAGAAATGAGCACATGAGGCATGAGATGGGCAAAATGCCAAGCCCAAGGGGCTATGCGTAAATTTGTAAGCCTATATAAGGCAACACGATAATGAAATAAAAAACAATAATTGATTCCCCTAAAAAATTAGGGTTTCTGTGTCCCTTCTCCTTCCTCAAGGTTTTAAAGCTTATTTTCTTTTCTGAATTAAATCAAGAGTTTAACTCTTCATTTCCCAAAAAGAAAAAGTTTTTCACCATAAAACCCTTGAAGGGGAACTCAGATCTCCCATCAAATCTCTAAAAGGGGAGATTTTAAGTCTTACCCCTTTCCTCTAAGATCCAGCCAACAGAGAGAAGGAAGTAGGAGATTCATCTCCAAAAATCCCACTTTGGGAAAAATCTAAGGCTCAAGAGAAGATTCAGGGCTCAAGAGAGAAGAAAGATGTCCCCTTTGATCATCTCTGAAGATCTTTGGGGAATTCTACTCCAAGACCCAAATTCTTAAAGGAGTTTAACTCCTAATCTAGATATTTTAGGAGTTTAACTCCAGATCCAGATATTTTAGGAGTTTAACTCCAAATCCAAATCTTTTGGAGTTTAACGCCACTTAAAATCGTTTGGGAGTTTAACTCCATAAAGATAAAAATCTTCTCTTTTTCTGGGAGTTTTCAAAGTCCCTCGGAGTTTAACTCTTAGTCCCGGGGCTAAGTCCCCCTCATTTTTTCTTGCGGGCACCCAGCGCCCACTTGCCGGGCACTTGAGGCGCCGGGCGCGTGAGGCACGGGCGCCCAGCGCCCACACGCCATGCACGTGCCTAGTGCCCACGCGCCACGCACGCGTCCTTAGGGCGCTCCTCGCCCCTCTTTTTCCATGCATTTCACACTAAAAACACTTACCCCATTAGAAAAATTTCTAATGGGACGCTGTCCTGCACCCTGCAAGGGGGATGTTAGCCCTCTTGACCGCTATCCGGGTAGCGGGACCCCTGTAAATTCTGCGAAGTCCCCGATATATCCAAAACCTTTCAAAATACAACACACGCACACGGCACATTGAGTTCGCATGACCAGTTTGATCCGTCAATCGGAGGTTCCCTTGCTCCAAAAACAAAAAACGAGAGGTAATTAACGACAGCTTAGTCCGGGCTGCCGGAGATTCGGATCCCCACAATTAATAAACCCCGGTACCCCAGACAGGAGGAATCTGTATACGTCTGACAAGCGACGCGTATTCCTATTTCAATGGGGTGACGAAAAACACCCTACAAAGTAACCTTACAGTGAAGACCCAGGGTCTCGTGGCGAATGCGGATGGTGTATATGTGCATTCTATTTTTCTTTTCATATCATGGATGGAGGTGATACGAAATGATATGGTTGCCAAAGGACTCAATGAAAGTATATTGTTCGATAGAAGTGAGTGGAGACAGAGGATTCATGTGTTGGACCCGGCGTGATTCTCATGTTGGTTCATGTAGCCTACCCCTTATGCTTGGGATAAAAGGCTCAGTTGTTGTTGTATATCATGCTTTTTCTGTAATGGTGTGAGGAGATGCTAGATAATATGAGATCATCTAATTGATGGGATTGCATTAATACAGATTAATGCAAAGAAAACAAACCTAAAATACGTTGATGGAATCAATATTTTCTAAAAGAAATTATAGCCGTATTCTTTTGTTTGTATAGTGATATTCGGTTAGGAATATCATGCATCTCATTCGATGGAGAAAGCCTTGGTCCCTTCACCGGGAGTTCGCTCTTAAGCAAAAGTTTATGTTGCTATAAATTTGCAAAACCATTCAGTTCCTTTAATGATATCACGTTCATTGCGTTAAAAGTTTCTTCAAATCCAGTCGTTACTCTCTGCCATTTCAGGAAGTAGAGTACTCAGTATTCGTGCTGCGTTTGTTGACCCCGTCAAGACGCAGTGTATGGTAGCTAAGTGATGTCTTCTTGCATGTATACGATGCGGTTATCCGGAACAGTCGCACGGCTTTGTTGGCATCCATCAAGGGCTTGTGCGGATGGGTTCGAGTTAATCATGAAATAACGATAACTTGACTACCGCTCTATAATTTGTTCGCATCCGT
Organism: Agapanthus africanus; assembly: GCA_030015575.1. Lineage (NCBI taxonomy): Eukaryota > Viridiplantae > Streptophyta > Magnoliopsida > Asparagales > Amaryllidaceae > Agapanthus > Agapanthus africanus. Next base: position 152,238,226 of record JASDDO010000012.1, read on the forward strand.
CAAGGTCATAGGTCGTTAGGGGTAAAAACCGATATCGGGAGTTTCAAGCGTTGAAACTTGCAATGTGATTGCATACCTTCTATGGAGTGGGGTGACTTGTTGGCATTCGTCAAGGTTACCACGCCATGAAATTTTGGATCCCGATTCTCACTGCGAGTAATAGTTACTCACGGGAGATTTTCTACATATGATCCCGACTAGTTCTCCTTTTAGGGTTTGAAGTGGAATTTGACAAAACAGTGGAAGACCAGATTAGATAAATTAATTAACCAATCTAATCTATGATATAGTGCATGCCGAGTGTTTCTTTTCTCTCTCTGGCAGCGACCCATGACTGACCTTAAATTAAAACTCGTAAACCAAGTTAACCGAATCTTTTTACAATTTACGGCTTTGGAATGCCATGATTGCCCTAACTCACAACAAAGTCGCATATGTCCTTGCCACTCCTACTTCCACTTTGTTGCTTTAGAACCCTCTGTATCCGGTACGGAGATCCATATTACTTGGAAGGCCATCGTATAGTTAGATACAAACTCGAAGAAATTATTTCAGTCATAGAATGACCACTGGTTTTAGAACAAATGAACTGTTCATTTGTCTCTCTATTTTATCTTATCTCAAGTTCGAGAGCTTCTTAAATAAGGAGAATATACCGGTTATACTTATTGGATAGTCTTTTTTCAAACCTTAAGCTGGTGCTGAAAGGTAGGTAATGAAAAAAACCAACGAGGCTAAGTTCGGTATACAGAAGGTAAGATGGAGAGATATCAAAAAGGGCCGAAGTGAGCGGAAAGAAAAATGCAACTACTGTTATGACCCTGGTCAGTGAAAGAGGCATTGCTAGGAATATCCGGCCATCCTTCGAAACATTTTGATATTTCATGTTTTTTATGTGATTTTAATCGAAAACTATTTTCCAATTAACTCTAATTTCTGGGTATATTGATACCAGATTAATATCCCACATCTGTAAGTGGTTACAGATGCTGAGAAAGATAGAGTATTGGGAAATGTGATTTGATTCTCAATGTCGGAAATCAGAGTAATTGTTGCTATTGGGGAAATCATCTGGTATGCCTATTAGCAAACTTTTGGTTTTGAATAATCGTTATAATGCACCAGTTTCTAAAAACCGATATATCCGTCTCTTTGTTTGATAAAGTGGGATATAAATTTTGAAAAATATGTTATGAACATTTGCTTTTATCATTTGATAACTGGGTAAGATGCATTGAATAACCGGATATAAATTCTTAACCAAAATACAGTTTTCAAATTACAACACATAGGGTATGAGTTAGTGAACTTATGAGACTTATACACAATGGTATATGTTGTCCGGTGTCCACATGGACAAGGGGTTGATATTTATATTTCGTTCTGTTTTCCTATGGGTTCTATATTTTTAGACACGTATTCTTATTGAAATGCAAAGTCTAAATATTTTGAGAACCAAACGTTGGAAATATCAAGATTTTTCGAACTGTTCGAAGATGTGGATACTTATGCTAGGTATTCCGTAGTTGTATAATCGAGAATTTGATTTTCTCTCAGATTACTCATCCGAGAGTTCGCTCCTTACTGAATAATGTTGAGTTGCCTTTTTCATTTAGGGATTTGCAGTGGAAACAGATGCATATCAATTGAATATGGTTCCATCTAAATTAGTGCATGCGATTCTACATGTGATATAGAGCATATCTTAAGGTAGTTAAAATATGGAGTTATTCGGTTTATCCTTAAAAATACAATCCGAACAAACTCAAGGCATGTTTCAGTAATAGACAGTTTGTGGGTTATCCCAAACTTTAGCAAAGGTTTAATTTTTGCCATTTTCAGGATTAAAAGTTGTTTTGTTCTCGACACGCTATCTTTTTATAAAAGGAATTTCTTGCAAAAGAAATTTGTGGGAGTATGGTAGAACTGGAAGTGATTCCAGAACCACAAACGGTTACTGAAAATTTGATAGAACCTGAAGATTCAATTGACCATGACAAATCGTAGCCACTCCTTAGATTTAGTAGGTGACTTCAGCCATTTGAGAGATACTTCAGTTCTCTCGTAGACGGTGACATGAAGGCTTGCATCATGTGATGACGACTCTACTATATCAGTAGGCCATAGGAAGTGGTGACTTCCGACTGATGGCTGGATGCCGAGCTATCCAAGTTGGACTCCATGCACGGCAACAAACTATGGACTTTGTTGCGTGCTCTTGAAAATGGTAAAACAAATAAGGAGCAAGTAGATCTTTCGAGATCAGTGCAAATGTAAAGGTAGTAGTTTAATAAGGATAGACTTGTAGTAAAAGGTTTTCATCAAATACCGATGTGAATTGTGATGAAACTTTTACTTAATGGCTTGTGCCGAAGTCCATATAGATATAACTTGTCATTGCTGTTCTTCATGACTATGATATCTGGCAGGTGGATGAATATGACGTCTTTCTAAATAGAGATTTAGAAGTGTACGTATATATGACTCTGCCAGAGGGTTATCGTAATCAGTGTGAGTAGCGGAAGGTGTGCAAGTAAGTAATGTCTATTTATAAACTAAAACAGGTATAGCGAAGATAGATCATTTGTTTTGATGTCACGGTCAAAGTGTTTGACTTCATCAAAATGATAGATGAATCTGGTATTTGTAAGATGGCTGTAGAGAGTATCGGTATGTTCCTCATATTGTATGTGGATAACAAACTCCTGATAGGAAGAGAAATTCATATACTACAGTTCGGTTAAACCATGGCAGTCACAAATGTCTCTCCATATAGGATTTGGATAATATATCAACTGATTCAGGTAACTAGGTCTATATAGATAGATCTAGTAGGAGTTTTTGGGATTATCCCAACTCAAGTAAGATGACACCATTCTAAAGAGATTTAGAACGAATGACTCATAGCGCGGTAGTGTACCCGCATATAGAAAAGTCACTTTCTAGGGAGATGCCATATACCAGATCAGATGTTGCTTTTACATTTGATGTAGTAAGCAGATATTAGTCTCATCCTAGAGAAATAAAGGAAACCAGTGAAGAACATATGTGGATATTCTTGGTGTATGGTAATCGAAGCCTCCATTAGGAGGTAGTTATCGATTTTGGTTTCTAAGTGACATGAAAGACAGTGTCTATCACGAGTTATAAGTTTACTCTTTTTAGTGGGAGCAGTATATTGGAAAGAGTTCCAAGCAGGATACTAGATAGTTATGGTGCTGGGTGTTGATTACGAATCAGCTAAGGATACAGCCTAAGAAGTCGCGGGATAAAATTGTTCATTTATGAACTTTGTCCCATCGTCTATCCAGGCAAATTCTAGGACAGATATCGTTCAATATGGGAGATAGTTGATCTTCGCAAAAATTGAGATATAGAGAATAAAAATAGATTCATTATAGCGGATCCACTCACTGAGCTTGTTTCTCGAATACAGTTTGTGAAACTGTTAGTAGAGAAGTTGGGTATGTAATACTGCAATAATTGGTCTTAAGTGCAAATGGGAGATTGTTGGATATAGAGGCTCTTAAGGCAATTATTGTAATTGAAGGAGGATCTATACGAGAGAACAATCTTACTCGAGATGATAGTATGCTGTTTGGTTTGTTTTTATCATCCATATGAATACGTTTTACTAGTTATCACGTTTTGCTAATACATAATGATAAAATCCGTAGGATCTTGGCTTGACTACCTGGATTATAATAGGGATCATACTAGTGGGGCCTAGGTAGTCTATAAGTACATCCTTAAAAGTCCCTAGTTGAGAGAGTATCGAGGCTGAGCATCGATACTCCAGATTAGACTGGTGTATACGTTTATTGACCCCGACCAGGGCGATGGTAGATCCCATAGCCATTAGATGAATGAGTTTCACTGGACGGACTCACTTGAGAACTCCTAGATGGTATTGTACCTATCATCAGATAACAGTTCTCATGTGACATGAGTACATGATAGTCTGTAGACCTAAAATTGCCATAGTGTCTTGTGTGTGTTTCCACTGAATTTTAATTACTACCCTACTACGACTTTAAAGAGTCGTGAAAATAGGTTTTAGTTAGGTACGGTTCCGAAGCACATGGAGGCAGTGAGCGATAGATGGGATTTCGTCTCTACCGGTATAGGGAGTCGAGTTCGTGCTGTGCCAGATCAACTATATCCATAAGTTCTTGGCCAAGGCAATTGAGATTTATTGATAAGTGTTATCAGCAGTTTCTCGGATGGTTATGAGTTCATGATCGGTACAACTTATCGGGTTATTGGGAGTTTGAAGGTTTTCATATCCCAGACCCGGTATGCGCCATTCTTAGACGAAGAGACATGACTGTGCGGTGATTGTCACTGATAGACTTTGCCGGGTTTGGATGAGTTTGCTTGTTGATCTTCTTTCGATCAATACCTGGGTAGCCGGTACGTGCAGGTAGTACCCCTAACGTGCTTGTGGGCTATGGATATGATCCTATCAACTTTCAGCGTATTGTCGAGTTTTTAGAGTTCCATACAGAGGTTTCACAGCACAGGCAAAGCGATGTAGGGCACGTATAAGGATACGTGCAAGCGTTCGATTAAACGTGTGTATGTGATACACGTAAATTGTTGTGTATGAGAATTACATTAGAAACAAGATGAGATCAAAGGATTTAGTTATTTCTTTTTTTGGAAAAAGAATGAGTCATTTTTCTATGGTTGTGTGTAGAATAGATAATCCACTTGTTTTTTCTAAAAAGATGAGTAGGGATAATTTTTTAATCTCATGAGAATTCCAAGCCATTCTCATCACTATGGTTCTCTTGAGTTTTCTTAAGTGAGGAAAGAAAAAGAAAAGAGAGGAAGAAAATTAGTGATCAAAATTAACTTACATCCTTACTAATCATTTCTAACAAGTTTGATTAGTGAGTTGCTTCATTATGATATGATCATTTGAAGCTAAAACTTGTGTTGTAGTTATCTCAAGGTGGATCATTTTTGGCGAGTAGATCACCGAGTAAGTTTGTTCTGGACCTAGTGGAGACTAGCTGGAGTATAAGAAGAGATGGCTAACGTGCTACAAAGGTTGTAGTCCACCACACTTCTTTTTTTTAGCTTACTAGTTTGTGTCAAGTTTAGTCTTTTGGTTTGATTCTAGGGTTAGGGTTACTATATCTCTCTAGATTTTTTAAACTACCGCTTCCGCTGCGCTTTAAAACCCTACTAAGTGAGCCTAACATCCCAGCAGGAAAAAGTGCTGGTTTTTTTTTTGTGACAATTTACCCTTTTATTTACCATTTAAAAACGTCTTGGCGTTTTTTTGCAGTTAAAGCTAAAGCCATGCCTTTCTGCTTCGCTACGCTTTCTGATTTCCACAACATTGCTTTAGAATGTGAATTTGTCTCGTAATGAAGCTAATGGTAGTAATAATAACCTATTTAATAGTTTTCTTCTGTTCTTAGTATTATGTTTATGATCAACACTATCCATATATTAGGTTTATGATTTGATTAATGGTTATAGCCAATAGGCTTATCGCTCGTGATTGCACCCTTTTAGCATTTGGACCATCAATAGTTGTATGCTATAAGTTTTCACACATTTCTATGATACATAGTCGTATATTAATTACATAACTATTTACACGTGATATTATTTATCTTACTATACACAATATGATATGATACACGGTAATGATACACTGGATTTGACTATTTTGCTTGTAGATGACCAAAGCGATGCCTGAGAGTGACCCTTTTCGTCTTTACAATAATCATTCGTCAACATAACATAGCTCCATTCTATATCTTTGGATAATTAGCTTATTTTCTGATTTATGTTGTCTTAGATTACTGTCTTTCAAAAGCTTGATTTTATTCTTATACTATCTTCTCGGGTTTGTTGTGATCAACACATAGTACAAGACACTATCACAAATGTAAGTATCATATATCGTTGCTTAAATTGGTGGCTTATTATATTTAAATCTATTTCTGTTTTTCTCCCTTTTCTTAGACACTGAAAATTTGTATACCGCTTGGTGTTTATTGAACTTTTCAAGCAATCAAGGAGGGATGGTGCGTAACACTGATTCTGCTGGTTCTACAGGTTTAGTATTAAATGAGTTTCCATCCATTCTAGCTTGATTATGCTCATTAAATTTCAGTTTGTACCTCTTCATTTAATCATCAAAGCTATATTTTCTCATGTTCTAGAGTTTGACAATATTAGAATTTCAGACATGGGTTTTCTAGAAGTTATATGCATGTTAAGCTTTGTGATATGAGAAGAAATTGGCTGCACAATCATGCAATTTGAAAGTCCTGCGATGATTGAGAATCATCTCTTATGTGAAGCAATAGAAGTCCTAGAAAGATTCTAGATGTTATGATTATACCATTTGTTTTGTATTTTTAAAAAAAAATTTAAAATCCTTGGTTAATTTTGAACCGTATTGTTTTATTATTAGATTGCTAATGAATCTGGGTGGAGACCCCACTGATTTACTGTTAAAAAAATTCTACAAGGAAAACTTGATGTTCTGCACACTTGTTCGGCAAGGGTCCTGATATGGAGCCTACACACTTGGAAATCCTGAAGAATTGTGACAATTCCTTTTGTTAGGGCTTACACAACCAACAACTTGATTTATCCAAGTCTACTTCTTGTTGAATAATTGGTATATTGAACTGTATCTTTTATATTCATCAATATATCTTTCATAATATATTCAGGAAAAGTTACCTATTAAGTACTGTTTTTTACAGGCTTAGTGCTATGATTTTTATATGCGTCTTTATTTTTTGCTTTAAATTGGTAGGATAAATTTTTAACTTATAAGTGCATGGTCTTTTCTCTATCCAGCTTCTTGCCCTCGCCTCTGATACCTACTTGTAAAGTTTGTTCTTGCATATTTTATTCTGCTTCTCTTAGGCTTTCATATAATAAAAGTAAATTTAATTATGGATCGTAATTAACTATTGTACAAATTAGGTGCCGAAATGAAAGGTATTGTAAAGTCTTCAACGAGAAAAGGTGACACAAATAGGCAAAAGAGAGACATCCACTTTGAGAATGGTGAAGAGACTATCTTTTGTAAGAGGCCAAGGGCAATTGATGCAGGTTCAAATTTGAAGATGCAATCTGTTAGATCATCTAAAAATCCTTTCATTGTTGGAGCGAAAAGAAAACTTGTAGAAAAAGAAGAGAAGGTTGCGATTGACCTAACAAAACTCGGCCCGGAAAGTATCCCTCCAAGGAGAAGACTTTTTGATTTTATATTGCATGATGCCAATGGAAATCCACAGCCTTTCGAAATGTCTGAATTTGAGGATATCTTTATCACCGCTTTTATTATGCCCGAGAATGATATTTTCGAAGAAGATTTGAAAGGGGTTAACTGCAAAAGTTTCGGTCGGATCGAGTCTTGGTCGATTTCAGGTTATGACGATGGCATCCCTGTAATTTGGGTCTCAACAGAAATTGCAGATTATGAGTGTGTAAAACCCAAAGGAAATTACAAAACGATCTATGATTCTTTCTATGAGAAGGCACACGTATGTGTTGAGGTTTATAGAAAGTTGGATGGTGGAAATCCAAATTTGAGTCTTGAAGAGCTGTTCAATGCACTAACTATTTGTAGAGATGTTGTGATCTCACTCGGTGATTTTATATACAACCAGCTAATTGGATTGGATGAGTCATCAGAAGATGGCAATGTGAGTTTAGCCACATTGCCAGCTCTTGTGGCCTTGAGAGATGAATGTTATAACAAAAGGCAAGAAAAAAACTTGGAAGCTAGGTATTATCCTGTGACTTCAGACAAGAACATCTACATCAAGATCAGTGAGAGTGAAATTGCAAACGATTACCCTCTTCCTGCATATTATGAGTCTGATATCCAAGAAATCGACGAGCACCTTTTCTCTGAGGGTGAAACTGAAATTTGCTATACCGAACTTCCTAAAAGAGTTCTTCACAACTGGGCTATATATGATGCTGATTCGAGACTAGTTTCACTAGAGATCCTCCCTATGAAACCGTGTGCACAACTTGATGTGACTGTTTTTGGATCGGGAAATGTGACAGGGGACGATATAGGTGAAGTTCTTTGGACTACAACTGACTCTATGGGAATTGAAGGGGTTCCAATTTATTTGAGTGCCATAAAGGAATGGTCGATAGATTTCAGCTCTTCCATGACACTCATATCCATTCGAACAGATGTTGCATGGTAATTTTTCCTTTATCTTTATCCTTTAATGCACACAGCTTGGAAACTCCATTTTCACAAGAATTAATTGCAAGAAACCGCCTTCACTTTTTTACCCATGTAGATCCTCTCTTTTCAAATTTAACCCCCTAATTTACAGGTATTAATTTTTTAACCATTTTCTACAAATATTTTCCACAAATACCCCTTGCTGAAATAATTATATATGCATTTTCAATGGAGTGAAGCAGGGGAAATAAAGCACAAAATCAAAGGTATTTGGGAATAAGAAGTTGCAGAAAACAGGGAGTTTGTTTTTGTTAAAGTATGTGGTAAAGTGCAGCTTTTGAAAGGAGGGTAAATGGGTAAATATGAGAGAGGTTTCCTGTAATTTAGCCAAAAGAACGTTTTGCTGTCTGTTGTTTCTAGAATGTTTCTGTTTTTGGATACTTAACCTTTTTCCCCCTAATACAGGTATAGGTTAGGGAAGCCTAAAACACAATATATGCCATGGTATGAACCAGTCCTCAGAACTGCAAAGATATCTGTAAATATTATTACCTTCCTTAAAGAAGTGAGAGATGTTTCTAGGCTTTCATTTGCCGATGTAGTTAAGAGAATTCCAGAGTTTAATAAGGATCTTCCTGCACAATTTTCTTCAGATTTCCTGCTACTTGAGAGATATATGGTTGTCCATGGGAACATTATTCTTCAACAATTTGCCGCTTGCCAAGATGAGACTGTTAGGAATTGTGCATTTGTTACTGGACTTTCAGAAAAGATGGAGGATAAAAATCATGTGAATCTTGTCATAAAGAAAGAAGTCATAGTGCAAAAGACGGCAAACTTGAATCCAACTGTTGCAGTGTTGCACAAACAGAAACTAATGAGGGCTACCATGACAAATCTGATATATAGAATCTGGAGCAACTATTACTTGCATCATGTTCCGGCAAATTCAAACTACAAAAAACTTGATAAGGAGAAGGAACTAGAACAGAAGACTTTTGATCCTTGTTCAACCAGAAGGGTTATTAAGCCCAAGCGTGATAACAAGGAAATTGAATGGAACGGGGAACCAATAGGGAAAATGAACTCAGGAGAATCACTTTATAGACTTGCAACCATTCATGATGAGTTAATTGGAGTTTGTGGTGCAGTAACTGTAAATTTCGACGACTCAAAGGAGCCAACTATCTTCTTTGTCGAATTCATGTATGAAAAATTTAATAGATTGAAAATGTTGCATGGGAGAATACTTTTAAGAGGCTCTCAAACTGTCCTAGGGGACACCGCAAATGAGAGAGAACTGTTTTTGACTAATGATTGCATGGATCTTGAGTTGGGAGATGTTAAAGAATGTGTGGACATTGATATACGTTTGCTAGCATGGGGGCATGAGTGTAGAAAGGCGTATGCTAATATCGGAAAAAGAGGTAAAGCGGAGCTAAAAAATATGAAAAGGAAAGCCAAGTCTATGAAGTACTATTGTAAAAGCTTATATTGTCCTGAGAGAGGTGCCTTCTTCGCTCTTCCTTACGAATATTTGGGCCTTGGAACTGGTATTTGTTACTCCTGCAAACAGAAAGAAATCGAGAAGGAAGATTTTAAAATTTGTTCAGAAACAAGCTTAATCTACAAAAAGAATGAATACAGTATTAATGACTTTTTGTATGTGAGACCACAGTTTTTTGGTCAAGTAATAGGGCTTAAAGCTTATGCCGTGTGCCAACTATTGGAGATTGAGGTTTCTTTGAGCTGTAAGCAACCCACTCTAGGATCAACAAAAGTTAAAGTCAGAAGATTCTATAGACCAGAAGATATATCAGCAGCCAAGAGTTACACTTCTGATATTAGACAAGTGAGTTATATTTCTAAAGCTCATACTTCAAACTTTATGTTATTTGATCTTGAAGTTTCTTTCTCTTATTGTGTTGTTTTTCATGAGATTTTACTCTAATGCAGTTTGTTTTAAGAGATCCCTTTAGGTTTACTACAGTGAAGATATACACATTGTGCCTGTGGAGATGGTGGAAGGAAAATGTGAAGTCAGAAGGAAAAGAGATCTTCCCAAGTTACAATATCCTGTGATTGTTGATCACATTTTCTTTTGTGAATATTCTTATGATTCTGTACATGGAGACATTAGGAAGGTATATTCGCATCTCGATCAGATTTTTTTTTTGTGCGCGAGGTTTCATATATTTTCATATATAATGCTTTTCGTTGACGGGAATATTCTGCTCGTTAGCAGTTGCCTGCCACTGTTAAGCTCTCCTGCCCATCTCAAATGCCTTCCGGCAATTTCTCAAGAAGAACAAAGGATATGGCTGAATCAAATCACTTGGCTACTCTCGATTTTTTTTCTGGTTGTGGGGGCTTATCTGAGGGGCTACAACAATCTGGTAAAGCCTCTTGTTACCATATAAAAATATTTTTATTTCAATCCTCATCTCAATTCTGGACTTTTAGTAGTGGCAGAGACTTTCAGAGCCACTTAAGGCTCAAATCCCAGTATGCACCCATTCAAAAATCGTATTATCAAGTACCATTAAGCAAAATCCTGGGCTTCGGGCCTTTGACTGATAAAAAAGAGTGCTCAACCTTCAAGGGCGAGTTAGAATATATAGACATGCATCTCAACTATTACCACAACCCGGAGGTCTGGTGTAGTGAGGGGGCTTGAAGATAGCATGCAATTTAGTCAAAATAGATGTTTGCATGTGTTCTCTGTGTGTATATGTATTGAAGAGTTCTGCATAAATTTTAATTGCAAATTTTGGATACCAAAAAAATAAGAGGTGGACACTTGGGAAAAAAGAATAAGTTGGAGAATTTTTCTCATTTTTTGGATTTTTTTTTCTTGACAAAAATGTGGGGACACATGAGCCCCTTGAGTATAGGTTATGATAGTAAAGATTCAGAAACAGTTGGTTCCTCATATATGAATGATATCTAATTAGCAAATACTTTCAAAATGTAGGCGTGCCATTTACAAAGTGGGCAATTGAACATGAACTGCCTGCTGGAGAAGCATTCAGAAAAAATCATCCTGATGCGTTAGTGTATACGGATGATTGCAATGTGATTTTAAGGTCATCATTCGACTTTAAGAGTCTCTTTCTTTCCTCACTTAGCCTTGCTTGTGAAATCGTTCTTCAAATGTTTGTGCAGAGCAATAATGAGCAAGTGTGGAGATGCAAATGATTGCATCTCAACTACCAAGGCTGCTAAATTGGCGGAAGAGCTTGACAAGGAGAAGCTCGATAAACTTCCAACACCTGGGGAAGTGGATTTTATCACCGGAACATCCCCATGTCAGGTCTTCTTTTTTTAATAGTATATCATCATCAAAATGATTATAATCATTTTCTGTTATGGCTTGTTCTAATTATACTTTTTCAATCTGTGACAATTGAAATATGTCTGATCAACTCTTATTTCAACTCTTCATAAAGAAACTTCTATTTTATTTTATTTTATGTTATTTACCTTTGTCCAGGGTGAGGCGATTTTGGCATTTCTATCTTTTGCTGATTATTTCCGTCCCAAGTTCTTTCTTCTAGAGAATGCCAGGAATTTTATGTCTTTTGGCAAAGAAGAAACATTGCGGCTGACTCTTGCTTCACTTTTAGAAATGGGTTATCAGGTTTGAACCTTCTATTTGGAGATGATTGCATTAAGACTTATTCTGAAAGCTTAAGATGCTCTTTCCTTTCCCCCTTGACTACAATTTAGGTGAGATTTGGAATTCTAGATGCCGGAGCCTATGGCGTTTCTCAAACAAGGAAATGGTTTTCTATATGGGGAGCATCTCCAGATGAGATGCTCCCCGAGTGGCCAGAGCCAATGCATGTGTGCTCATCTCCAGAGCTAAATATACCTATGCACGGTTATATGCAATGCAATGCTGTTCGTAGCTCCGCCCCAAGAGCTTCATTACGATCTATAACTGTAAGAGACGTTATTGGAGATCTGCCACCAGTTAAAAATGGTGCATCCAAATATAGCATTGATGTAAGTTTTTTTTAGACTCATGTCGTGCGCATTATTAGTCAGCATTGTTGGATGATATAAAATAATTGTTGGCCAACATCCATCCACATAGGCATTTGAGTGAAGTGGTTGCCAGCAGGGTAATAAAGATAAACTGTTCTATTGCCATCGCCAACATCGAATTAAGAAAGACTATTTTCTTCATTTGTGTTACCTCCCATGTGTAAAACATTTGTGCTGTCTTCAACTGAGGGATGGTGTTGGATGGTGTAAGATAATTGTTGTACCACCTCCATCATCTTAGCTAAAGTCTTCACCAATAAACATATTGGTTAAGTTTCTCTCATTACACGAAGAAAAAAATTCGTACCAGATTCTTTTTCTTCGTATCGGTCTATTTAGAATACCTTGCTAGGAAGCATGCACATGAATGCAGCACACTGACATGTCACACACGATTACGAAGATGCACGTTGGCATGAGACAAAAATGATGTGACACGGATATATAACTACAATTTGTTAAAAAGCAGGACAGAAACATGGAGACATGATTATTAACTTTATAGAATATATAAATAATAACAATAATAATAAAGTGAAATGCACAAAAAAATTGATATAGAACACATGCACATGCAAATGAATGCACATTTTTTAATAGAGTTTCATGTTCTATTGATAGGTACCAAAAGAGAACCTTCAATTATCGTTTTAAATCTCAGTCAATCCCTATCCCAGACGGCTGGCTCCTATCCTAAAATTGACCATCCGAGTTTAGCTACCAAGTTTGAACCTTGAATCTAGGTTCACTAGTTAATTATTGGATCTTCATATTAAGTTTATTGATGGGTTAGTGGCTTATTTAATGGGTTAATGCTTTTATTATTGGTATTTTTGACATCTATGAATATGGACACAGACACAGGCACATGTACTGACACAGATAGGAGACAAGAAAAAATTTGTCAAAAGGAAACGGCTATATTATTTTACATATTTTATTATGTGTGTAACAAAATATAAAAAACTACAAGAAGCACATATACCATTATAACATTAAAAGCACAACAACAATAGCTTTAAGATTATACCTTTCATTGATAACTATAAGTTTTCTTAAACATAAACGAGAAAACACACACGCACCCACATAAAACTAAAAGTAAAACACATAAGAACACAATTATCAAAGTTAAAACAAAGTGTCAACCCGTTTTTATCAGAGCAAACATTCATATGTCTGATTTCATCATTTGCATCAATTTGAACATTTGTTTCTAGATCTAGTCCAACACGAGAGACTGAAAAATTTAATACTCTTGTATCCCCAAAGATATCAAACTTGTCCATACATATACACATTTTTATTTTTTAACCCCGTATGATATCTAGATGTATTGTCCAATTTGGGAGGACATGGCTCAAAGGTGTTGGACATGTTGGACACGATGTGGGCGGAGTGCTCGATTATCCGATACATTTTGGACACGGACACGACAAAGCTATGTCAAGTGTCCGTTCTTCCTAATTTGACATCATTAAATAAAAAATATCGAAAAGTTTAGAGTTATGTTTACAGCATACTTAAAAAACCATTATATGCATCATTACTATGTTAAATTGTTTATAGTTATTTTTATTATTATTTTAATAGTTTACTAATTTTTAACAATTCGTTTAGTCAAACAATAAAAAGAGTTTGATTTCCAATCAAAGATGGACGATGTAGCTGAGGTGGCTAATTTCATCCAAAGAATAATTGTCTGATGTAGGTGTTGATACCAAGATTTTAAAAATTATGCATAGTACATTTGTATAAGAAACATGCCTTTGTGGATAGGTTTCAATGGAATATCTTAATTTACATCAAGGATTGACATTAAGTCTTTAGTTATGGATAAACTTACTAGACATATTCAGGATTACGTGACATAGTGTATGTTGTTTGCTGATGATATTGCTCTGTTTGATTAATCTAAAGAATGGAAATTACTAAAGTAGAAAAATGGAGAGGGGCCTCAGAATTTAAAGGATTTAGAATTAGCAGAACAAAAACTTAATATTTGGAATGCAATTTTAGCAAAATAGTGCGAAGGAATAAGCGTTCGGGGCAAATTGATGACAATGAAATTTCTAGGAACCATTTTTGTTATTTAGAATCTATAATTAATTATGATGGGATGATTGAAGAATATGTAACTCATACAATTAAAGCGGGGTTGTTGAAATGAAGAAGTGCTTCAGAAATATTATGTGATCATCAGTATCTTTGAAATTAAAAAGAAAATTATAAGACGGCAATAAGACTTGTTTTTCTTTATGGATCAGAATATTGGGCAATTAAAAAATATGTTCAAAAAATAAATATGGTTGAAATGCGAATGTTAAAGATGGATGAGAGATAATACACTAAAAAATAAGATAAGAAATGATTGTATTCGTAATAAGGTAGAGGTTGCTCTTATAAAGGATAAGATACGTGAAAACTGATTGTGATGGTTTGAACATGTGCAATGAAGACCGGTCGATACGTAGAAAAGATGACAAAATTATAGTGCTTGTTGCAACTAGAGGCTTGCCTAAAAAAATTGGCCATTAAGAACGATATATTAAATGTTAATATAACGGAAGAAATGGCTCTTGACAGAGCAGAATGAAAAAGAATTATTCATATAGCCGACTCCAAAATTTTGGGATGAGGGCTGGTTGATGTTATATAGAAACATAAACAAAATTGTTATATTTTTATATAAAATACTATATTAACATCCTTACCAAACATAATTTGATTTTGATATTTACATGAAAGCAAATTGCTTCTAAACATGTAATGAGTATGGAAAAAAAGTGTTTGAGAAATGCAATTGTACAAGTGCCCGAAATTACAAGCGATGGTATAGACGTATGTCTCACATGGTGTCTATGGAGTTTCGAAAAAGTATGGGTGCTGGACATAAGTTCTACACGGTTATGTGGCACAGCGCGGGATCATAGGATGCAAGTTTTTTGAATAGAGAAATCCAAAATACATTTTAACGAATAAACCCGTAACTTCACCAAATGGTGCAAAAACTATAAGCAGAAAATAACCAAATAAACCCTAAAACAACTAATATTTAAACCAAATTAATTGCAGTTGATCCCGTATCACTATGGCTTTGTCATCGAAGTGTATGTCCCGTATAAATTCCTCGCTATATGTTTTCTTTGAGCTTGTATTCCTTTTATATGAATAAATGAATTAAACATTCCTCCTGATTGGCAATGATTTATGGTTCTGTCTTTTTTCCTCGACTAGTATCAAAGCGATCCAGTGTCATGGTTCCAGAAGCAAATTAGAGGGGGCATGCTAATTTTACATGATCACATTTCAAAAGAAATAGGTGAAAGCAATCTTCTTCATTGTCAGGGCATGTCAAAGCGCAATAAGCATGATATCCCAGATGAAAAGGTAAACAACTTGTTTGTATCATTTCGCGTCTTTGTTGTTTCAGCTATAAACGAAAACGTAGTAAAAATGCAGGTAAACGGGTCAAAAGGCCAAATAGTGGACTCCATTCCTAGGGTTGGTCCAAACACAGATGACAAGGGGCGCAACCATAGTAAAGGATTATCTTGGAGGTTGAATTGGGAAGACAACTTTGCTACTTCCACTACAAATCCTCAGCCAATGCGGCTTCACCCAGAGCAAGATAGGATGCTGACAATCCGTGAATGTGCGAGATTTCAGGCAAGCCCCTTTCATTAATATTCTTTTACAAGGTATAGACCATGGCTTATGGTGAAAATGGTCGTTAATTTGCTTGCTAATATATACATGTATTATTTGACCAAAAATGAAATGCTCGACCCTTGCTTAGTTGCTTAGGATTCTGACTACATTCTACTGGTTGTTTGGTGCGTAATAGAAAATCGTTGGGTTATTTACTGCTCTACTGATATATAGATTTTAAGCACTTTAAAAACTAATAGAAACAATATCCTATAAGGGGAAAAAATCCTTACCATTAAAATTTCATTAATTTTGAGGCATTTTTCCTTAATGGATGCTGCCATATGAAATGCTTGACCCCCTGCCTAGGGTTCTGATCACATCTTCTTTTTCTCTTAACACCTGCTTTACTTGTGTAACAGAAAAAATGTTAAAAGAGTTCTTTCTTTTTAGGAAGCTTAATTTGATCTTATAACTGTAATTCTATAGTTTATAAGGAAATATAGAAAGCATAATAACTTAATCAAGTCGTTATCTTATAAAAAATCGTACCATCGCAAATTTATAGAGTTTTATCTACTTAAACGATAAACAAGCTTCACATTTTTCTATAGGCCGTTAAGCTTGCATTATAACAGTTGAGATGCCAATGTGCAGGGATTTCAAGACAGCTACCTATTTTCCGGTACAATTCATGACAAGCACAGGCAGATTGCGCACGCTGTACCACCTCCACTTGCATATGCTCTAGGGAGGAAGCTCAAAGAAGCTCTTGATGCGAAGCATTCC
Organism: Agapanthus africanus; assembly: GCA_030015575.1. Lineage (NCBI taxonomy): Eukaryota > Viridiplantae > Streptophyta > Magnoliopsida > Asparagales > Amaryllidaceae > Agapanthus > Agapanthus africanus. The sequence continues at coordinate 152,254,907 of JASDDO010000012.1, forward strand.
TAAGTTTTTCAGTTTGTTTGCTATTTTTGATTCATCTCATCATCGAGCTTCTTGAGATCAACAACAAGATGCTTGAGGATCAATTTTCCAGGGTTAAATGTGTTTTCATATTATTCATTTCTACTCGTTGATATCCACCTTTTAGAAGAGAATTTTTATTTTTATTTTTCTACTCGTTGATATTCAAATATGGGTTCCATGTTTGATGTTTACAAAGTCGTCAATGGAAAATTTGTTTTGTAGTTTTGTTTGTTGAGTTTTCCGTTATAGGAAGGTTATGTTTATAGCGAGTTGCAAGCAACCGCTTTCGTAGAAGATTCAGCTTGGGCCATAGAATATAGTAATTGTGAACATTCTCTTTGAGGTGATCGAAGATGATGTTGTCGATGGCAGCTGCATAGAATATAGCAAAGTAGGGAGAAACTAGAGGGCATGGGTCTCGTGGGTAGTATGGGATGTCCGGGACCCATGCCCATTGAGTGTGTTGTCGATGGCAGCTCCATTAAAATCTTTAATTAAACCATAAGAAGTGTCTATCATAAAAAAGAACATTACACTATAATTTGATTCAGGAAATGTCAAATGTCAATTGGTCTCCAGCTATAAACATCTTTATCGCTTGATTTGGCCTCAACTATATAAGCATCATTGTCTTCCGCTAATAACCTACCTTGTTATTTTTATAGCAGTGAGGTGGCACAAGCTTTATTCCTTCCTCCTCGTTATCACAATCAAACTAAGATATTATTAATCAATTTTAGCCATTCCAAAATGCAACAAACACCCATATATTGTAATTATTCTTAAGAAATGATAAATACTTTACCTACATGCTATTAATCTCTAACCCTATGTATTCAAGAGATAAGAAGGATGGGACACATGTCATCTAGATATTATTGCTTCAATACATTATTTTGAGTACATGGGGGTGTGAGTTGACAGTGGGTAGGAAAAACATTTCCCTAAAAAAATAACTTGATTTTCCGTGCATTTATTTGGACCATATTTCCCTAATATGCATGTATCTATTTTTTTTTTTCCTTTATCCTTCTATTTAAAAATGTATATGGGCTTTAAGAAAAAGCATAAAATTTTCCACTGCAGAAATCTTATTCTTCTTTCTACCAAAGACAGAGGTGGGAATATGTATGTCACATTAAATCAACATATTTATCATACAAAAGTTCCATATTTTCTAGATCTAAATAAAAAGATGAAAGATTCTGAATGACTTTCATTTACGGTTGCATCCGGATCCGGACATCCGGATCCATATTCGGATATCAGCCGGATACGGATTCGGATATCTGTTTGAAAATTCTTTCGGAGACGGATACGGATAGAGAAATATTTTTTGGATACGGATATCCGAATAAAATAATATTATTTTAATATAACACATATTATATGTATAAAATATTAAAATAACATAACATTTTATAAATTGATCTTTGGCGGTTGATTTAAAACTTATATTCTCATCAAGGTTATTGATATCTTATACTGTATCTTTATCTTAGATCTACAATAATAACTTAACAAGTTAACATAAAATCAAAATTAAACATCTCACTGCAAACTTTGGCCAATTAAAAATCATCTCACTGAATCTGCTCGATCTCTCCTCCATTCAACATCTGCAGATAAAAAAAAATCCCTAAATCGCTTTACTCCCCTCCTTCCTCGCCGCTGACTCGACCTCGCTCCTCCGTCATCAACTCGAACTCTCCTCCGCCGCCGACTCGATATCTCCCTTGCTCTCGACTTGATTTGCTCTGCGTGCTCTCCCTCTGCATGATCCCGACGCCGGAGTTCTTGATCTCTTTTGGGTTTTCGCAATCTATCTCCTTTTAGCATTTGGGAGTTCAAAGTATCAAGTGTGCAAAAAATAGATGATCCGGACCATCTAAGAATACAAGATTTATTTTAATTTTTTTTAAAAAAGCGTCAGAACTCCAGTGTCTCTCCTTTCAGCATTATACAGCAGAGGTTTTAGATTATCTTGGTGCATGTTTTTTCCTTAACATCTTGTTGCCAGGTTATAAATTGTGCACTACATTAAAATGATCTCTGCTGCAGCTTGCTATTCAATTGCTACAGGTTATGAGTTGCATGCTTCTTTTGATATATATTCAAGTTTTGCATACTGGTTTCTTGGAAATATTCTTTGCATGCTTATTTTATTGATATAATTGAGTATTTAATATCCGGATCCGTATTCGAATTTGATTATCTGATTTGTATCCGTATCCGTTTTTTTTTAATATGGACACGGTTTTTTTTACAGAATCATATCCGATCCGTATCCGTATCCGACATTCTAAAACAAATATGAATATGGTAATGCCGATATTGGATCCGCATCCACTCCCTAATGTCATTAGATAGTTCTAATCGTTTGGCTTATCTAACTTTGGTTAAACTAAAAAAGAACTTTGAAATTTTAATGATGAACACTCTAATTTTGTATGAGTTGCTATTTAATGTTTAGTTTCAATCCCTGATATGGGCGAGGTTTCGCCGAAACTACCGATACGTGGTGGTTTCGTATCGGTTTCGGTGGAAACCGATATGAAATCAACCATACAATATCATTTCGGCCAAAACCTTTAAAAACTTGTGTTTATACCATTTTTACTGTCATTGTGATCATTGTAGGTCTTGGTTGTTAGAAAACCGCAAAAGAGTGAACACAAACGCTATATTAATATTTATCTAAGAACGTTTTTCAATATATTTTGCATCATGACTGGATTTTTAAATAATATGATCATTGTATTGTAATATAGAAGCATAAATTTAAGTATTTTATATATCTACACTTAATGTATATTGTATTACCGTTGAAACCGAAACCCGAACAGAGATTAGCGAAACTAGCCGAAACCCAGCGAAGCTAATAAAATTATGAGAGACCGAAACTGAAACCGAGTTCTCGAACCTAGCTATTGACTGCTTCAACAGCGTTTGGAGACGATAGAGTAAAAAACAATAGTATCTACCGGGTTAATTTTTAAATATTTTGATAACAACACTTAAACTATTTCCAAAAAAGATTAGTTCAAATAAATTACAGTACCCTAATTTGGAGATAATGCAATTCATAAAAAGGAAAAAAAAAAGAAATGAAAAGAAAAGCAAAACTTTGGATGAAACGAAAAATTAAAATAATTTTAAAAGGCTGCAAAAATGTAAAAAGGAAAAAAGAAGACAGCTGTGGTATTAGCAAAAGGGACGAGGGCTCATCATGACATTGAAATATTCGATGACGAAGCGATAAGATAAAATAAAATAAAAAGGTTGAAGATGTTGGGTATCATGATTTGACTCTCATTGACAACCCAAATGAAAAACTCACCCTCACGGTACCCATTGCTTCAAACTATTGGTTGAAACCCGGATCCGAATTAAGACCCGACCCGTTTTGGATCCAATTAGGCATTAGACATGAATGAAAAACAAAAAGTAATTTCCTCCAAGAAATTGCCAATAATTTGATGTGAAATTCTTTTATATTGAGCTCAAGCGAGAAAGTAACAACGAAGAGATTATGCGAAGAATATTATTCACATGTCAACATATATCACGTGCTCTAAAGCCGGAAAATATTTATGCCCCCCAAAAAAGAGAACTAATCGTCTCCTTAAGGGTTGAAACACTTAAGTTTGTGTAATGAGGTTAATGGATCATCCATTACATGAGTAAACCAATTTGATATAATTTGAAAACTTTTCTCAACAAACCTACTTTTTAAAAACATTTTATTGTCTACAACAATTAATTTAACAACCATCCAATACATGAATGTAAAATCATATGAAATTGAATTGAATCCATTTTTTAGATGATGATGAACATAACCGAGCCACCAACCACCTATTAAAACGAACATTTTACAATGGGTGAATTTTGTAAAGCATAATTGAATTTTCAGGATTTTTAAGATGCGTAAAAGACGCCTACATTGTCCACCTTTGATGCATGTTACAGTGAAGCATATGTGCTAATATGCTATCATTGGATTTTACATAGTGTTTTTGCTCGTAAGTGCAAAATCCAATGAATATCGATAGAAAATGAAAACATGATGATTTTATTCATTTCATAATGCTCTATTTATAGAGCTACAGTAAATAGGAAAGAAAACATCCAAGAACATGAAATAAATTATTTCATATTTGGCTTACAAAATAAGGTAACTGATGATGCTCTATATTGGCAACGCCTCAGATCAGGACACGTGGCAGATGAAGTGTCCAAGAACTCAGAAGAAAGGGCCCACAGGGGCCGACCAGGCCATCCCTGTGCCCAAACTGCAAGCGCAAGCTGGCTCTCCTCAGAGCCCCTGGAAATTGGCCTCCTCGGTCTTTCAGCTCGTCCCGAGCTGCCACAGGACCAAGACTCCTTAGCCCTCTCGCTCGTTCCCGAGCTCCCCAGTCGAGGCCATCTTCCTCGGTCCTCCGACCGACCAACAGTACCGCTCACAGACGCAACCGCCGCTCCGCAAATCTCGCCATGCGCAGATTCTCCGCCAGCAACATCCCACGTTCCACGCCATCATGATCCCCATTAATGGGCGATCCGCTCTTTACGCGGGCATGACGTCGGGAGTGTAACCGCCGGCGAGATTCTCGCGCCTTCTACTGCGTGCAGCCGCCACTATAAAAAACCCCGTCACAGAGGGGTCAAGTAAGCCATTCTTGACACTTTACGCCGTTACTCTGCTCGGATCTCATCACTAACTTGAGCGTCGGAGGGTCCTCGGTGGTACCAAACCACCTCGGGACTTCTTTGCAGGTACTCGGCGACAGCTTCCTCACCCAACCTTCTCCTCTCAAAACCCATTGAGACCCACACGCAACGAAGGACAATCAACCAAGTTCACCTCGAGATCAACGGAAGACAACATCTGACGAAGGCCCGAAAAAGAGCTCCATCAGTTGGCACCGTCTGTGGGAAACGAAACTCCACAAAAAAACAAAGTTGGCCTTCCGATCTCCATCCCCATGGCAAGCGATCACCCTGAAGATCCAGATACCAGCCGCCGCCTCCCCCTTGCCAGAGGCACGGGTGAACCTCCTTCGGCGACCGTCATCAACGCCCTCGCCGCCCGAATAGACCGACACCCCCTCCCTTGACGGGGTCGCACAGAGGGGGCTCGCCACGGCGGCTCGAGGGCCACCTCGCCCAAGAATCTAAGCCCTCACTAAGAGGCAGCCCAGCAGCTACCCTGCTCGGCTATCCCTGGCGGGTAGCTTCCCTACCGCAACGCCAGGGATCAGAAAGTCCTCCCAGAGGCAGTCGAGCCCGAGGATCCCTCGCTCGGCTATCCTTGGCGGGTAGATTCCCTACCGCAACACCAGGGATCAGAAAGGCCTCCTAGAGGCAGTCGAGCCCGAGGATCCCTCGCTCGGCTCTCTCTGGCGGGTAGCTTCCCTACCGCAACGCCAGGGATCAGAAAGTCCTCCCAGAGGCAGTCGAGCCCGAGGATCCCTCGCTCGGCTATCCCTGGCGGGTAGCTTCCCTACCGCAACGCCACGGATCAGAAAGTCCTCCCAGAGGCAGTCGAGCCCGACGATCCCTCGCTCGGCTCTCCCTGGCGGGTAGCTTCCCTACCGCAACGCCAGGGATCAGAAAGTCCTCCCAGAGGCAGTCGAGCTCGAGGATCCCTCGCTCGGCAGTACCTGGCGGGTAGCTTCCCTACCACAACGCCAGGGATCGGAAAGCCCTCTCAGAGGCAGTCGAGCCCGAGGATCCCTCGCTCGGCTATCCTTCAGGACAAAAGCCCTCGCCAAGAGGCACCGGGCAGTAACCCTGCCTGGCCAAGGGTCCTTGGTAGGCTTCTTACAGCCCTATAGCTCTTCCCGCGCCAAGAACCAAAGTCCTCCCAGAGGCAGTCGGGTCCTTGCTCGGCTATCCCCTGCTGGTAGCTTCCTACCACAACCGACAGGGATCAAAGTCCTCGCCAAGAGGCACTGGGCAGTAACCCTGCTCGGTCCCCGTCGTGAAGGATCAAAAGTCCTCCCAGAGGCAGTCGAGCCCGAGGGTCCCTCGCTCGGCTATCCCTGGCGGGTAGCATCCCTACCGCAACGCCAGGGATCAGAAAGTCCTCCTAGAGGCAGTCGAGCCCGAGGATCCCTCGCTCGGCTATCCCCGGTGGGTAGCTTCCCTACCGCAACGCCGGTGATCAGAAAGCCCTCGCCAAGAGGCACCGAGCAGCTACCCTGCTCGACTATCCTTCGCAGGCCTCTCAGGGACCCACCAGCGTCCAGGATGAAAGCCCTCGCCAAGAGGCACCGAGCAGCTACCCTGCTCGGCCATCCTTCGCAGGCCTCTCAGGGACCCCCCAGCATCAAGGATCAAAGCCCTCGCCAAGAGGCACCGAGCAGCTACCCTGCTCGGCCATCCTTCGCAGGCCTCTCACGGCCCCTCCAGCGTCAAGGATCAAAGCCCTCATCGTGAGGCCGCCGAGTTCCTTCCTGCTCGGCGCATCCCCAGCGGGCATCCTCCTGCCCATCAGATGCTGAGGATCTCAAGCCCTCATCGTGAGGCCGCCGAGTTCCTTCCTGCTCGGCGCATCCCCAGCGGGCATCCTCCTGCCCATCAGATGATCAGGATCTCAAGCCCTCATCGTGAGGCCGCCGAGTTCCTTCCTGCTCAGCGAATCCCCAGCGGGCATCCTCCTGCCCACCAGACGCTGATGGTCTGAATCCCTCATCGCGAGGCCGCCGAGTTCCTTCCTGCTTGACCCATCCCCGGCGGGCACCCTCATGCCCATCAGACGCTGATGGTCTGAAGCCCTCATCGTGAGGCCGCCGAGTTCCTTCCTGCTCGGCACATCACCAGCGGGCATCTTCCTGTCCATCAGATGCTGATGGTCTGAAGCCCTCATCGCAAGGCCACCGACTACCTTCCGGCTCGGCGCATCCCCAGCGGGCGTCCTCCTGCCCATCAAACGCTGAGGATCTGAAGCCCTCTTCGCGAGGCCACCGAGCCCCTTCCTACTCGGCGCATCCCGGCGGGTAGCTTCCTACCCAACAAAGAAAAGGATCAAAGTCCTTCCAGACTCGACTATCCCTGGCTGGTAGCTTCCCTACTCGTAACGCCAGGGGTCAAGACCCTCGCCAAGATCAACCGAGCAGCTTCCCTACTCGGTCATTCCCAGCGGGCATCCTCCTGCCCATCAGATGCTGAGGATCTCAAGCCCTTGTAAGTCCACGTTGCCCACCCCGGTGCTTACGGGGAGGCGGAAAACGGAATAAAAATCGAAACTTTATCACTTTAGGCAACATGGACTAGACAAAGAAGGATCTTTGCTAAACAAAAACAAGCTAAAGCTAACTAGAAACTAGCTAAGGATAGAAATGGTTATACCTAGGGCTTTATGTCCTTCTCTCCTTGCTCCTTGGAGTAGTAGAAAGAGGTCACCTTTGTTGTCTTCTCACGTCGAAGAAGGATCCACCCGAAAGCCTCAACCTTTGGCTTCAACTCCAAGCTAGAAGTAACTAGGGTGCTATAAGTGCTAATCCTAGAACCCTAGATGAGAGTAGAGATTATCAAGAAGAGGTTTTTCTTAAGCTCAAGTGTTTCTCAACACATGAGAGGGGAGAGCTTGAGGGAGAGGAAGAACAAGAGAGAGAAAGTGAATGATAGAATGAGAGAAAATATGAAGCATTCTCACATATATGTGTGAATTATTGTAAATAGATAATTAGTGAGATAATTGTCATGGCTTAATCAAGACATGACCATTATCATTTCATTTTTAATGCAAATTGCAAGGATCAAAGAGCATCTTCCAAATGAAATGATGATGGTCAATATGTCAACTAAGGTCAACAAGTCAAGATAGTCAAATGGTCAACAACCATAACCATGCACAATTATATTAAACTAATATCAATTAACCATAATTCACACATAAGCATTAGGGTTAATAAAATGACAATGGTCATTAACCCTAATCAAAGTCCTCTCCCTCTGTCTCAAGCAACTGTGCATACGCACCCGTATTCGTGATCCGAGGAACACGAATACAAAGAGATAAAACCAATCCCAAATCATATACTAGGATCCGGCTTAAACCAAAGCCCGCTAGTATAAGCTGTCCGGACAGCAAACGTGCACAAGTGCGCGGATGCGAACGAACCCTGTCGCAAAACCATGCGACCTCTACTCATTTTGCCTAAAGGCGAATAGCTCTCTGTGTGGGACTCTAAAGACTCGACACTACGCTGGCAGTGGGTTTAACCACAGACCGCAAGCGGCACTAGCTGTACGTAACGGTCCCCAGGTAGATGCCGATAAGAAGACTGACGAGGTGAACCCCATCTGAACTCCTACTGAGCCTGTATGTGATAGTCTCCGTACAGTCCGGTCTGTTCGTCTGATACATCGCATGGCAGGCCTAGGGGGGCGGTGAATGTCAGTCCCCTAATAGCGGTACAAGTCGTGTCGGAGTGTAGCCCAGAACACCCTGAGATAACACTGGAAACCTACCAGTATATCTCGCTTGCCCTGGCCAGGGACTACTTGTGTAATGGCTCTCCTGGACACAGCGCGATGTCAACCCCCAATACCGGGAGAGACGAATCCTGTCTAACCGTCACTGCCTCCAAGTGCTTCGGGACTGCACCCAAAAACTACTTGTTTGCACGACTCCTTTGAGCCGTGGTAGGGTAGCAATCAAAGTGCAGTGGGAACACACTCGAGGCGAAGTGACAGTGTCAAGTCAGCGGACTAAGCTGTACTCATGTCACCTGGGAACTGATAACTGACGATAGGTATAATACTAACCAACAGTCCCCGACGAGTCCTTTCCAGTGTACTCGTAACCTAACGAGCACCCGTATACTATCTCAAGTACGACGTACTGACGCCTGTGGGACAGACCGTCTCCCACACTGGGATGAGAAGCGCATACGCTAGTCTACTCCGGACTATCGATGCCCTGTCTCGATAGTCCAACGACTAGGGACCTGTATAAGGATGTGCTTATGGATTACCCAGCTCCCACGAGTGTGAGCGCCATCACAACGCTGGTAATCAAGCAAAGATTCTAAGGGCTTTACTCATATGTATATCAGCGATATGCTAAAAGAAACACATGCACATATTAAAGCAGAGACAAACCAAGTAGCATACTATCATTTCGAGCAAAATTGTATATACAACTGTGAATATCCCAAGCTTCCATCAAGTAATATACAAACTAGTATGATACAGTAATGGCCTCTAGGGCATATGCACTAACAATCTCCCACTTGCACTAAGGCCATGTACTGGCGTATCGAAGACCTATCATCTCGATCAGCCGCTCGAACTGAGTCTGGGGCAAGGCCTTGGTGAATGGATCTGCTGTGTTATCTTCTGAAGCAACCCTCCGGACCTCGATCTCCTGGCGATCCACGATCTCCCTGATCAGGTGATACCGCCTTAAGATGTGTCTGGATTTCTGATGGGACCTGGGTTCCTTCGCTAAAGCTATAGCCCCGTTGTTGTCATAATATAGAGGTATTGGGTCAACAATGGACGGAACCACCTGAAGTTCTTTCAAGAACTTCCTCATCCAGACAGCTTCTTTTGCGGCATCAGATGCAGCGATGTATTCCGCTTCCATAGTCGAGTCCGCAACGGTTTCCTGTTTGGAACTCTTCCAACACACCGCCCCTCCATTGAGGGTGAAGACAAAACCCGACATGGACTTGGAATCATTCTTGTCACTCTGGAAGCTGGAGTCAGCAAAGGCCTCAATCTGCAGGTCTTTTCCGCCATACACCAAGAACATCTCCTTAGTCCTTCTCAGGTACTTGAGAATGTTCTTTACTGCTATCCAATGTTTCTCCCCAGGGTTTGACTGATACCTGCTTACCACACTCAGTGCATAAGCTACATCCGGTCTGGTACACAACATCGCATACATTATAGAGCCTACCGCAGAAGCGTAGGGTATAATAGACATGCGATCCCTCTCCAAATCAGTCTTGGGAGACATCTCTTTGGAGAGGGTGATCCCGTGACAAGCCGGTAGATTACCGTGCTTGGAATCTTCCATACCGAATCTCTTCAGTATGGTGTCGATGTACCTGGACTGTGAAAGTCTTAATATCCTCTTGGATCTGTCATGGTAGATCCGAATACCCAGAATGTATGAGGCATCACCCATGTCTTTCATGGAGAACCTGTGTGACAAGAACCCCTTGACAGATTGTAGCATAGGAATGTCATTTTCTATCAAGAGAATGTCATCCACGTATAAAACGAGGAATACTACAGTTCTCGCTACAAATCTATAATAGATGCATGGTTCATCTGGATTTTTGATAAAGCCAAATTTCTTGACCGTCTCATCAAAACAGATGTTCCAACTCCGCGATGCCTGCTTTAGTCCATAAATGGACTTAAGCAACTTGCACACCTTTCCGCTACTCCCACTCTGAATGAAACCCTCTGGCTGGTCCATATAGACACACTCTTCTAAATGTCCATTTAGAAAAGCTGTCTTTACGTCCATCTGCCAAATCTCATAATCGTGGAAGGCAGCAATGGCAAGAAGGATTCGAATGGATTTCAGCATAGCTACTGGAGAGAAGGTTTCGTCATAGTCCAAACCAGGTCGCTGACGAAAACCCTTTGCAACCAGTCTAGCTTTATAGGTCTCAACCTGTCCATCTACACCAATCTTCCTTTTGAAGATCCACTTGCATCCTACGAGTTTTACCCCATCTGGAGCAATGTCCAACGTCCATACTTTGTTGGTGTACATGGACTCCATTTCGGTCTGCATTGCATCCAGCCATTTTACCGAGTCGACGCTCTGAATGGCTTGCTGGAAGCTAGTAGGCTTATCACAATCTATGATGCAATCCTCTCTATCCCCGTCAATGAGAAAACCGTAGTATCTCTCGGGCGGATGAGACTGCCTACTACTCCTGCGGAGTGGCGTGGGAATGTCCTGATCTTTCGAACCTTCTGGTTCTACTAAGCTTTCAGTAATAGCTCATGGTTCTGGAATTTCTTCCAGTTCTATTGCGCTCCCACTTAGTTCTTTTTCTATGAACTGGTGTTCTAGAAAGTGGGCATGGCGAGAAACAAGGACTTTTTGTTCCTCTTCGCAATAGAAGAAATATCCCTTGGAGTTCTTTGGATATCCCACAAACTTACACTGTACTGAGCGTGCCTCGAGCTTGTCCGCATGCTGCTTTTTTACAAAAGCTGGACATCTGTAACATCTTCAAAAATATAAAATATTAATTTTGGGAATTTTTATAATTTAATATTATTTTATTGATTATTTTAATATTAAATGCAAATAAATAGGAAAAATGTTAGAAAAATTATGAAAAATTATGGAAAATTCTAAAATAGGGTAAATTAGTGAATTATGACATTTTTAAGTTTTTGTGATTAGTTTGACACTAATTTAGTGCTAATCGCGATTAAAATCGCTAATTGGGTTTTTTGGCAATTTTGTGCAAAACTTGCACATATCACTTTTTCTACACTTGTGTATTTTTCTTGACATGGTTTTCATTTGGGTTTACTAGTGATGTGAGAAGGGTTGGGTTTTAAAAGAAAAGGAAAAGAAAAGAAAATGCAATGATGAGGGTAGGTGAGAGAGAGAGGTGGACTTTGACCCTATACCCTTAGCCATTCTCTTCATTCTCATTTCTCTCCCTCTTCCTCTCCCTTGCTGCTGCTGCCCCCTTCTCCATTTCCCTCCCCTCCTCAAGCCACGAATCATCTCTAAAAACACACCAAAACCCCAATCTCCTTTCATTAAAAATGTGCAAAATCCCTAGATCTACACATGGAGCTAAAGAAGCATGGATTTGGTCACTAGAGGGCAACTCAAGAATTTTCTTGAGTTGCTAATGAAGGTAATTTCTGAACCATTTGCTTAATTATAGCCTTTCCTATAACCCCATGTCAAGATTTTATCAATATTGTGTGATATTATGGAATTGAGGAAAACCTAGTTAGGGTTTGAGTGGAATTGATGTTGCATTATGAAATTGAGCTCAGTTAAGATTATACCAACACCCTAGTGTTTGAATTGAGACCCTAACCTGAAGCTTGAACCCATAATACGGATTTTAGAAACCAATATCGGGGGAAAAACTGGAATCTGCCACTGTTATTTAGAATCTGCTATCACCCGAGATGCCCTAAAATAAAATTGGATTTACAGTGACATGTGCAGGCACCATTGAACCAACACCCCAAACCCTAGCCCCTGCCTCTCCTTCCCGGCCGCCAAAACCTCCTTTTTGGCCGCAATTTGCGGCCAGACCAGAGAGGAATCTCCTTGTTTTGCGTGCCTGGCCCCATTTCATCAATTCTTGGCCCTGGGTACTTCTAGTTTTGACAGATTCTATCAAGGGTGAAATCTGGGACATATATCCTATGTTGTCGTTTTGGATTCGTGTTTCCGTATTCCGTATTTTTGGATTCTGAAATGGTGGAATGTGTTTTGCCTCGACTATTGTCGTTTATACGACGATATAGAGGACTATGGATGGTTTTGAAGGCGTGCCATAGGTTCTCACCTATAGGCCCCCTTATCGTATCGTTTTGGATTTTATGCGCCGTTTTAGATTGGATTTGGTTTTAATGCGCATATACGATATTTTGATGTGTAGGTACCCACGAAGACTTCGGACGACAAGCAAATGCATGGTGATGTCCGCAAATGATGATGCAAGGTGAGTAGATTATATCTACGGGGGAAAGTCGGGTGGATGGCGTATAGCACCCCCGCAGTCCGTAGATAGCTTATTATATAGTATTGTGATATTATGTGTATTTTGGTTATGTAGGGTCAGAAGTGACTAGTGTAGTTCATAGTCGCGAACCCTAGGATAGAATTACACCTATACCTATACCCTTGCTTTTCATATGTACTTACACTGTGATTGATGATATGTGATGACTTTGGAGATGAGTTGATGATGTGGGCTTGGTGCCCGGAGATCGGTATTTTGATACGATTCATATGTGGGATATGACTTGTGATTCTTGCGGGCTTGGGATGTGTGTTTACCCCCGCATGCATACTTTACCGATGTTACCGTTTGTACTGGACATAGAGTAGTACTCCAGACTATATGATCTGATGATGGTGATATTTGTTATGTGATGAGACAGTGAGATGTTGACCCCTACCCAGCTTTTGGGAATGCCGTACGATGATTTACCGTACGAGCTGATATTGATGATAGATCCGCACTCATAGCTAGAGGATATCTTACGATATGACATTGAGGCGGGATCACCGACTATATATCTACATATATACTTAGACTCAGTTTTAGGTGGTTTCTACACCTACCCCTCCTGATTGACCGGATACTTAGATGTAGTTTGCATAGTAGATACTTCACTGTGGTGTTGACTATAAGATATCTGCTTTTTCATGCTATTCGCATCGCTGGCATATGTTCATTGCTATACTATTATCATGCTGTTAGGACACCAGCACCATTATCGGTGATGCGTATGTTTCACGTACACCGTTTGCCGGCTCACACACTTCATCATCGATAATTGCCATGCCACTACACTGTAGTACTATTGCATTCATGAGATGATTCTTCCTTCGACATATGCACATTACTATTCCATGTTGCATGATTTCCGATATGATTACCTTTCTTTACATGTCGCATACATCATGGATTGATTGCATAGCACATCGTATTGGATTTACTTCTTGATGTGGATTTTCATGTGATTTCTGATTTTGAGGACCGTGGGATTATTTAAGAAAAGATGCTCTTTTATGAAAAACCCGGTTCCCTTGATATGATATTTGGGGCGTCGCCCCGTGTTTTCTCGGTGCTAGAGGATGTACTGAGAGAGGGCTGACCCGGACTGACGGATGCCCGATGGATTGAGAGAGGGATGACCCGGACTGACGGATTTCCGATATATACTCTGAGAGAGGGCTGACCCGGACTGACGGATGCCCGATGGATTGATAGAGGGCTGACCCGGACTGACGGATGCCCGATGGATTGAGAGAGGGATGACCCGGACTGACGGATTCCCGATATATACTCTGAGAGAGGGCTGACCCGGACTGACGGATGCCCGATGGATTGATAGAGGGCTGACCCGGACTGACGGATGCCCGATGGATTGATAGAGGGCTGACCCGGACTGACGGATGCCCGATGGATTGAGAGAGGGATGACCCAGACTGACGGATTCCCGGTATATACTTTGAGAGAGGGCTGACCCGGATTGACGGAGCCCCATATGGATGAGGATTTACGTGTCGATGCTAGGCACGGGTTTTCATGATGTTTTTCCATGATATTGTTTATATCCTCATACTTGCATACATGATGCTTATCGTCAGTGGGTGACGGGTGGACGGGTTCCACATATATACAGACATGGTTCATATACAGACTGGATTTACACTTATCTTACACCAATATTAGTGGTATGGGACGCTAATATATGTGTATTGATATTATTGATATTTCTTCATTGATACTTCATGCAGACATACCTTACACTGATGACATGTTGTTACCTGAGTACCTGGCACTATATACATGATTAGATGTTACCTTGCCACCTTATTACACTCAGATGTACTCTTGTGGATATTTTACTGATCGTTGACTTAGGATATGTCTTGCATTCGATTTATCCTTGTAGATGTTTCTATTCACGAGTTGGCAACTTACCCCCGTTGTGCCACAGTTCTTGCAGGTTCTGCCGTACAGGTTCTATTGCGGCATTTCTGGCACACTTTCTTCTTGCGGGTGACTTGCTTTTGGTAGGTGGATTCTTTTGTATCAAGAATCCCCAGTTTGTATTTATTTTATTCCATTGTATCTAGAAATTGTCCATCAACCCAAAACTTGTATATTCTTTCAGACCTAGACTTCAGTGTTGTTTATTTCGACCTTAGACTCGCGCTTAGTAGTATTGCGGTTTCTTGTTGCTTTTGAGCTTTCTTTTGGATTTGATCCTCGCCACTTGGCGTTGTATATGATCATATCATTGCGTGGTTGTGACCGTCGATTGACGAAGAGCTAGCTCCCGCTTGGGGATGCCTTTATCCATTGCATATATTGATATCCTTGTTTTACCCCATTCGGGGCCAGTTTTGCAAAAGAGACTCTGCCGAAATTTTTAGAAAAGACTTATTGTTTTCAAAACGTACCTTCGGCTTAGTTATTTAAAAACCTTGATTTCAAACCTGTATTCTTCACTTCTTTAAACCAGTTTTCTTTACTTATTCTTCAAAATGGTTTTAGATTTCTGGGCTTTTGGTTTACTTGGATCAGATGGAGTCCTATAGGCTTCATAGGGTTCAAGGGCCAGTCATGTGCTCTTTCGGGTCGTGACAACATCCCCATGTCTTAATGTGATTAAGATAGGGTCTCTTCCCACACCACATCTGATATGGTGTAGTAGGCACAGTCTTAGTTGGAACTCGGTTCAAAAGGTATGCAACTGATTCTAGCGCATATCCCCAGAACGATCGCGGCAACTCAGCGTTACTCATCATGGACCGCACCATATCCAATAGGGTTCGGTTCCGTCTCTCCGATACACCGTTATGTTGCGGAGTGTATGGAGGAGTAAGCTGAGAGAGAATTCCATTCTCTTTTAGGTAACCCAGGAACTCGGCACTCAAGTATTCACCACCTCGATCAGATCTCAGTGCCTTGATACTTTTGCCTGTTTGTTTTTCTACTTCATTCTTATATTCCTGGAATTTTTCAAAAGCCTCAGATTTATGTTTCATTAAGAAGACATAACCGTACCTTGAAAAGTTATCCGTAAAAGTAATGAAGTAAGAATAACCGCTTCACGCATGTGTAGACATTCGACCGCACACGTCGCTGTGTACGAGTCCCAAGAGCTCGCTCGCTCTTTCTCCGTGTCCAGTGAATGGAGTCTTTGTCATCTTTCCTCTGAGACAGGATTGACAAGTTGCATACGATTGATATTCGAACGGATCCAAATATCCTTCTGCATGTAACTTAGTCAACCTTCTCTCATTGATGTGACCCAGTCTACAATGCCATAAGAAAGTTTTATTTATTTCTGGAGACTTTCTTTTGTGTGTATTCTGGACATTGAAAATTTATGGTTGGTTTAAAACGTATATACCGTTGTTCAATGTACCTGACCCAATCAAAACTTGATTAAGGTGAATGTTCACTACATTACTTACAAATGCAAATTCATAACCTTCTTTAGATAATAAAGATACAGAAATGATATTACAGGTTGCATTTGGTACATAATAACAACTACGCAAAACCAAAAAATGTCCATCCGACAATCCCAGGTGATAGTCCCCCACGACCTCAGCATCCATGCTAGCACCGTTTGCAACTCTGAGGGTCATGTCACCTGCCTTCAAAACTCTACGCTTTCTTAACGCCTGCAAAGAATTACAGATATGAGATCCTGATCCGGTATCCAATACCAGGATGTAGAGTTTATTGATAGACAGTTTTCAATAACATACACACCTGAAGCTGAAGCTGCAACTCGCTTCAAATCCTGTGTTCTGGCCTTCCAAGCCTTTCAATCCTGTTTCCAGTGACCACTTTTGTGACAATAGAAGCATTCTTCCTTCCCCACCAGCTTTCCCGCTACCTTTGTTGCTTTTCCTTTTCCCTTCGTATCCACTTTACTGACACCGCCTCTTGGTTTGGCGGAGGCTTTCTTCTTCTTACCCTTGGCTTTCGCCCTGGATCTAGAAGAGGAAGATCCTCCTACAAACAAAGTGGATGTCTCCCTACCTTTCTGTAGGGTGCCCTCAGCACTCCTCAACATGTTCAGAAGTTCGGAAAGTTCAACCTCCTTTCCTTGCATGTTGAAGTTAAGGATAAACTGGGTATAAGTGGAAGGAAGGGACTGGAGAATCAAATCAGTATAGAGTTCATTCTCCAACGTGGTCCCAAGGTCCGCGAGCTCCTCTATGTAGCCAATCATCTTAAGCACGTGTTCCGCTACCGATAATCCGACGGCCAATCTTGCCGAAAATAGCTTCTTCGACACTTCGTATCTTGCGATACGAGACTGCTCTCCATACAGTTCTTTTGTATGGAGAAATATGGACTCTAGGTCTATATTCTCGTGCCTCCTCTGATGTTCGTTGTCCATTGAGGTAAGTACGAGGCATTTGGCCTTCGCGCAATCTATCTCCCATGTCTTACGGATTTCTACATCCGCGACGCTGGAGGTGGGACCTGGGACAGGGGGAGCTTTGGTGGTAAGGACATACCCCAACTTGTCGTAAGTGATTGCCATCTTGACATTCCTGAGCCAATCTTTGTAGTTTGGCCCTGTCAATATGTTTTATCTAGTAATAACTTAAGTCCGGTCATGTTGAATGGTCGCTGCAATTAGGAGAGAGAAAAGAAACACTTTAGCATGATGCTCTTGCAAGTTTAGAGTGGTTTTTAGTTTGTCTAAACTGGATGGCTCCCACTGTCTCTCGAATCCCTTCTCAAACCGTAAAGAAAAGATTATTCAGGATCAATCTCACCGTACAATACTTGCTTAACCGTTCAGCCAGGCCAGTGTCGGTACTTCGAGGGAGGTTTTCCAACGCTTTCGCGAAGTTCCTTAATTTAAGAACCTCTTTTCCCTGGGGGCGTAGCCCCGCTAACACCTTTCTAGACACCTACTAGGTTTATAGCATTGATCGTTAAGTGAAAGTTTTCCCGAGGAGTAGCATATACTCACAGTAGGATCGGGATCCAAATATCATTGCGTGATAAAACTGAAGGAATCCTACCAGAATCATCACACTCCAAATGGTATGCAGCGCCAGCAAGTTTCAGTACTTATGAAACTCCCGATGTGGATTTTTGCCCCATGCTCTTATGACCTTGACTTTGGCCAAAATATCATAAGTCACATGTCAAGTTCTACCCGTCATTCTCCTGGTTAATTTGGACCCACCCGTACCTACCCTTGACTTTGGCCAAAATGGCAGCACGACTGTCCCAAACCAACGCATCTATCTATGCTGCACTTGAATACCCAATAGCTACCAATCACTATGCCTTGACTTTGGCCAAAATACATAGCTTGAATACTTTTGACCATTCATGTGGAATGACGGAGGGCTACGAATGGTTTTAGCGAAACCGTGAACGTAGTGAACTTGATATAATCGATGGAACGAGATAGCTTTTAAAAGGAGTGGTTCAAGCTCCGCGTTTAAAAGTTTAGTTTTGAAAAGAACCGAGTGGTTTTCAAAGTGTCCCAATCGACTTTTACTTGGTTCATTTTCTTGCATTAGTTCTTTTAATGCGGCCCATCATTTAATCCTACCATTGCAGAAAACAACCAAAATATGACGTACGCTTATGCCATTCGCATTCGCCACGGGGCCCTGTCATCACCCGTTAGGTTACTTAACTAACGACAGAGCGGGGGTTGGGCTAGCGCGGCTGTAAAACATAAGCAACGCCTAATTAGTTATCATATATAAATATATAGCAATGATAGACATTACAGATCACAGATGAATACATTGGATATACTAGGAATCCGCAATCCGTTTGAGCCTGCAACGAAAAGCGGATTACACGGTCGCGGTGAATAGCCAATACCCCACCCAAGACCCCTACGGGTGTGGCAAACTACCCGCCAAGTACCCGAAGCGAAGCAAACTCCCTCAACACGGTTAGTAGGCCACTCGGCACTTCGAGATACCCGGTAGTTTGTGCACCCCCTCCATGGGTCTATCCTAGGAGAAAAAACAGTAAAAAGAATTATACAATGACGGCTACAACCCCGACCCGGTTGTGCGGCCATACAAATAATATTATATCAATTTACATATTACAATGAATGAAAGAAAAAAAAGAAACACTCATCTCACATCCACCCCGGCTATTTACCCGCGACAATCCAACACATTCATATACACATACCATCATCAAACACAGATCACAGATATGTATAACCCCGACTAATCGACATATAGCGATTAGCCGACGTTCAATACATATAAACATCACAGATATAACCTTTTAGTCAAAGTGTAGTGAAGTTCAATAAAAAATACGGATTTATAGGCCCTCAAAAATAAATTTCTTTTCTGGAAAACCTGGGCACATATAAACCATCTTAAATATCCTAAAACCAAGCCAGAAAAACACTGCACCAAACTCGACCCAGAACAGAGCCTAAACGGCCGCGGTTGCGCGGCAATAGCTTGCTATTGCCGCGGAACCGCGGCTCTTTGAGCGAATCACTGGATCATGTTTGGTGGTTTTCTTCACAAAACCCTGAGATGATTTTTGGAGTAAGATTTATTTTGTTTTGAACAGAAAAAAAATTTAACAGAAAGTTAGGGTTTTGAAAATTTGGTTTTTCGATTTTTCCGATTGAACTTCGTTACACTTCACTACCTAGCTAGTTTATGTTTAGTTAGGCTCTGATACCACTGTAAGTCCACGTTGCCCACTCCGGTGCTTACGGGGAGGCGGAAAACGGAATAAAAATCGAAACTTTATCACTTTAGGCAACATGGACTAGACAAAGAAGGATCTTTGCTAAACAAAAACAAGCTAAAACTAACTAGAAACTAGCTAAGGATAGAAATGGTTATACCTAGGGCTTTATGTCCTTCTCTCCTTGCTCCTTGGAGTAGTAGAAAGAGGCCACCTTTGTTGTCTTCTCACGTCGAAGAAGGATCCACCCGAAAGCCTCAACCTTTGGCTTCAACTCCAAGCTAGAAGTAACTAGGGTGCTAGAAGTGCTAATCCTAGAACCCTAGATGAGAGTAGAGATTATCAAGAAGAGGTTTTTCTCAAGCTCAAGTGTTTCTCAACACATGAGAGGGGAGAGCTTGAGGGAGAGGAAGAACAAGAGAGAGAAAGTGAATGATAGAATGAGAGAAAATATGAAGCATTCTCACATATATGTGTGAATTATTGTAAATAGATAATTAGTGAGATAATTGTCATGACTTAATCAAGACATGACCATTATCATTTCATTTTTAATGCAAATTGCAAGGATCAAAGAGCATCTTCCAAATGAAATGATGATGGTCAATATGTCAACTAAGGTCAACAAGTCAAGATAGTCAAATGGTCAACAACCATAACCATGCACAATTATATTAAACTAATATCAATTAACCATAATTCACACATAAGCATTAGGGTTAATAACCCTAATCAAAGTCCTCTCCCTCTGTCTTAAGCAACTGTGCATACGCACCCGTATTCGTGATCCGAGGAACACGAATACAAAGAGATAAAACCAATCCCAAATCATATACTAGGATCCGGCTTAAACCAAAGCCCGCTAGTATAAGCTGTCCGGACAGCAAACGTGCACAAGTGCGCGGATGCGAACGAACCCTGTCGCAAAACCATGCGACCTCTACTCATTTTGCCTAAAGACGAATAGCTCTCTGTGTGGGACTCTAAAGACTCGACACTACGCTGGCAGTGGGTTTAACCACAGACCGCAAGCGGCACTAGCTGTACGTAACGGTCCCCAGGTAGATGCCGATAAGAAGACTGACGAGGTGAACCCCATCTGAACTCCTACTGAGCCTGTATGTGACAGTCTCCGTACAGTCCGGTCTGTTCGTCTGATACATCGCATGGCGGGCCTAGGGGGGCGGTGAACGTCAGTCCCCTAATAGCGGTACAAGTCGTATCGGAGTGTAGCCCAGAACACCCTGAGATAACACTGGAAACCTACCAGTATATCTCGCTTGCCCTGGCTAGGGACTACTTGTGTAATGGCTCTCCTGGACACAGTGCGATGTCAACCCCCAATACCGGGAGAGACGAATCCTGTCTAACCGTCACTGCCTCCAAGTGCTTCGGGATTGCACCCAAAAACTACCTGTTTGCACGACTCCTTTAAGCCGTGGTAGGGTAACAATCAAAGTGCAGTGGGAACACACTCGAGGCGAAGTGACAGTGTCAAGTCAGCGGACTAAGCTGTACTCATGTCACCTGGGAACTGATAACTGACGATAGGTATAATACCAACCAACAGTCCCCGACGAGTCCTGTCCAGTGTACTCGTAACCTAACGAGCACCCGTATACTATCTCAAGTACGACGTACTGACGGCTGTGGGACAGACCGTCTCCCACACTGGGATGAGAAGCGCATACGCTAGTCTACTCCGGAGTATCGATGCCCTGTCTCGATAGTCCAACGACTAGGGACCTGTATAAGGATGTGCTTATGGATTACCCAGCTCCCACGAGTGTGAGCGCCATCATAACGCTGGTAATCAAGCAAAGATCCTAAGGGCTCTACTAATATGTATATCTGCGATATGCTAAAAGAAATACATGCACATATTAAAGCAGAGACAAACCAAGTAGCATACCACCATTTCGAGCAAGATTGTATATACAACTGTGATTATCCCAAGCTTCCATCAAGTAATATACAAACTAGTATGATACAGTAATGGCCTCTAGGGCATATGCACTAACAGCCCTCATTATGAGGCCCCCGAGTTCCTTCCTGCTCGGCGCATCCCCAGCGGGCATCCTCCTGCCCAACAGACGCCGCAGGTCTGTACACGTCGCGTCGGCCAACCGACGCTCGACATGCAGACTGTCACTTCAGTGACGGGATGCGCGAACTGGCGCACCTTCCTTAAATGCAGATATTTCGCCCTGATTTGCTGGCAGAAAAGGCAGCTGACAGCATGGGGATGCGTCCCGACGAAATCTTAGGAGGGAGCTCTCCCCGGGCGGCCCGGCAGTCCACTCTTGACCCGACCCGCCAGCTGGTCGGGACAAAAGTGGGGGGCTAATGATGATGCTCTATATTGGCAACGCCTCAGATCAGGACACGTGGCAGATGAAGTGTCCCAGAATTCAGAAGAAAGGGCCCACAGGGGCCGACCAGGCCACCCCTGTGCCCAAACTGCAAGCGCAAGCTGGCTCTCCTTAGAGCCCCTGGAAATTGGCCTCCTCGGCCTTTCAGCTCGCCCCGAGCTGCCACAGGACCAAGACTCCTTGGCCCTCTCGCTCGTTCCCGAGCTCCCCAGCCGAGCCCATCTTCCTTGGTCCTCCGACCGACCTACAGTACCGCTCACAGACGCAACCGCCGCTCCGTAAATCTCACCATGCGCAGATTCTCCGCTAGCAACATCCCACGTTCCACGCCATCACGATCCCCATTAATGGGCGATCCGCTCTTTACGCGGGCGTGACGTCGGGAGTGTAACCGCCGGCGAGATTCTCGCGCCTTCAACTGCGTGCATGTCACGACCCAAAGTTTGGCCCATGACCGACACTTAACCACGTAACGTCTACTGGCGTAACGCGACTAAGTGAACCGAAAACCCAGAAATCAAACCGGTAAAAGTATAGAGTGTTTTAAGTTTAAATAGAAGCATTTACAAAGGTGCTAAGAAATCTTAAGTAAACAATCACCAAGATAGCAATATACGACGCCGTAGCGAAGATCAAGAGCAACAAGTGGGAACATCACAGATAGAATAAACTGCATAAGTAAAGTCGGCTCACAACGAGCTCGACACCAGAATACCAATAATATACATCATCGTCCTCACACTGTCTCTATATAAAGTACATATATGGTAGATGGAGAATACTAGATACAACAATGTGTACAAAAGAAGTAACCAGATACCACGACCCACGTATCAGCAAAATAGCTCTCGCACCAACTGTAGTGGTATCTGTAGCCAAAAGATGTAAGAAAGCAGCCTGTCGCGACTACTCCGAGAGGCAACCTGCAAATACTGTGGCACAACAGGGGTGAGTCTCCAACTCGTGAATAGGAATAACATATAAAGGTAATCGTGAGCATGCACGTACTGCTCTACTCTATCATATGCCAGCAGATGACATCAATGCGTGATAAGCAGTATGTGCAATAATCATGCAAGTGCTTTATCAAGTAATAAAACTACAGGATGAGATACAATAATAAATGCTGAGCATGGGAAATATAACATCTACACGGAATGCCAACGTGGAATATATAATCGGTGTCCATCAATGCACCCAGATCCCCCAAATAGCTCAGGCGCCGACACTCTCATCGGCCCTCCAATCCTGTAAATCTCTGAGAATCACGAGTGCCCAACATCGGCACCCAAATATCATAAGTACTCGTGTCCAGCATCGACACGCAAATCCTCATCCATCAGGCATCCGTCAGTCCGGATCAGCCCACGGGCTCCGTCTACGGTATCGGCCCTCGGCCCCGGCAGTATGGATCATCCCGCATCCATCTATCGACTCTGGTCAGCATCCTCCGGATAACCGCCAGGTCCAACCAATCACCGGTAGGTAGTAGTCTCTCTGCCAGGCTCACCGTCTACTACACAGCGAAACCGTTCTCGCCCCGGGGTACCATACCGGGTCTACCATGTACCCGTAATCGGCCTCATCCAACTCCTCGATTCGGGTTCACATATATCACTCTAGCACCGAGAAAACACATGGTGGACGCACCGAAATATCATATCAAGGGAAATCGGGTTTTTAAATAATTAACTATTCTCTTTTAAAATATCCACGGTTTCCCAAATCCAGAATTAACATGGAAACACCATATCTCAATGCGTAATCTAAGCAAGTATGAAGATATCAATGTATGTGTGCACTGGTATGAGTATACAGTGTGCATGTGTGAAGGTATGAAGATATCAATATATGTGTACACTGGTATGAGTATACAGTATGCATGTGCGCAGGTATGAAGATATCAATATATGTGTACACTGGTATGAGTATACAGTGTGCATGTGCGCAGGTATGAAGATATTAATATATGTGTGCACTGGTATGAGTATGTGATGTATATGTATCAAGTATGAATATCATGTAATCCGAATCAATATGCAAGTTAAAGCAATGTGATATATGCATCAAGTATGAATAT
This sequence comes from Agapanthus africanus, assembly GCA_030015575.1. Classification (NCBI taxonomy): domain Eukaryota; kingdom Viridiplantae; phylum Streptophyta; class Magnoliopsida; order Asparagales; family Amaryllidaceae; genus Agapanthus; species Agapanthus africanus. The sequence continues at coordinate 152,278,810 of JASDDO010000012.1, forward strand.
CATGTAATACGAATCAACATGCAAGTCAAAGCAATGTGATATATGCATCAAGTATGAATATCATGTAATCCGAATCAATGTGCAAGTCAAAGCAATGTGATATATGCATCAAGTATGAATATCATGTCCAGTCACATAAAAGATGAGCTACAGCATAATGATCATGGAAATTCTACAGTGTGAGCGTCATGGCAATTACTAACGGTGTGTGTGTAACATGCAGGATAGTGCTCGTGCAACATGAACCGTTAGTAATGGTGCGGTGTTCTATCAATTCTAGTTTATATACATATAGCAGGGAATGTGGTATGCACTGTTGGAGATAGTGCCCTCAAAGTCAATTATTGGATCGCAGGTACGTGATTGCAATGATTGAGGCAGGACCTATACCGATATGACAGTCTTGCTCGAGATGATAGTATGCTATCTGGTTTTTCTTTATCATCGTATACATGCTTTTGTTCGCTATTGCATATAGAGCCCATAGGATTCTTGCTTGATTACCAGCAGTATGATGGCGATCATATACGTGGGAGCTGAGGTCTATAAGCACATCCTTAAAGTGTCCCTAGTCGTGGGAGTTTCGAGATAGGGCATCGATACTCCAGAGTAGACTAGTGTATATAGTCGAGACCCCAATGAGGGGCGGTGGCCGGTCTCACAAGCCACTGGTGTCAGTTGGATCACCTAAGATGTATACATGTGCTCATTGGGTTATGAGTATACCGGACAGGACTCACCGGGAACATGCTAGTTGGTATTATACATATCGTCAGATAGCAGTTCCCTGGTGACATGTGTACAGGTTAGTTCATCGAACTGAGATCGTCATTTGTCTCGTGTGAGTTCCCACTGTGCTTTGATTTCTACTTTACCATGGCTCAAAGGAGTCGTGCAAACGGGTCTTTTTTGGGTACAGTCCCGAGCCACATGGAGGCAAGTGAGCGGATCGGCAGGGGATTCGTCTCTCCCGGTATTAGGGGTGAGATCGCGCTGTGTCTAGGAGAGCCATTACACATACCCCTCGGCCGAGGCAGGAGATTTACTGGTAGGTACTCCAGTAGTATCTCACGGTGTTCTGGGCCACTCTCTGACACGACTTATATCGCTATTGGGGGTCTGACGTTACTAGCCCCTAGGCAGATATGCGATACTCATAGACGAACGGACTGGACTGTATGTATATTGTCACTGTTAGGCTCAGTAGGGTTTATGGATGAGTTCGCTCGTCAGCTTCCCTTCTAATCAATACATAGGCAACCGTTACGTACAGCTTGTACCTCTGACGTGCTAGAGGTTATACCCAGTGCCAGTGTGTTGATGAGTCATTAGAGTCCCCCACAGACACTTTCCCAAGTTCGGGCGAAACGTTGTAGAGGCCGTATGGTTTTATGGCAGGGTTCGGAAAATGCACGTGCGTTTCGCACGTGTCATTTTTCGGGCAGATAATACTGGTCGGCTTTGGTTTAAGCCGGATCCGAGTATTATGCTGTGTAGATATAATATCTTTGTCTCAGTTGCATTTGTATTCGGTCGTAATACAAATACGGGTATGTTTATACTGATACAGAGTTATCCTGAAATTCGTTTCAGGATCACTTTTGGAAGTTGCCAGTTTTCAGTTTTCTATCAGCCGTATTTAACATTCGGTTAAATGCGGATTTATCTTTTTTTGAGATGAGTGTGGAAGTTTCTAGATGGTGACTAGGATGGTGACTAGGCTTGTGAGTCATTAGTGCATTGATTATTGCATTAATGGTTTTGGTGACTAGGTTAAATGATTCATCCTTTGCTTTAATTGTGTTCATACAAGGTGTTATATGACTCATCCTCTTCATTGATCTTGTGATCACCTCCCCCTCTCCTACACTCACCTCCCTCCCCTTTATATAGTGGCCGGCCTCCCCCTTCTTGTGGGATGATGGTTGCTTGGAAAAAAGATTGATATTGTTTTGGACTCGTGGAAATTAGATAGCCTCATTTCTCATTTCACCCGATTCCAAAAGGCAACTTCATTAACCGTTCGTCCGTGACTTTGGACGAAGCGAGACAAAATGTTCTACTCATTCTCTACTTCATCTTGGTCGTCTCCTTTAGCAAACTTGACGACCGAGTTACCTCGGTTCAGAGCCGGGAGCCCGTTTAAAGATCCGTCGACGTGGTGCCACCTGGACGAGAAGACTGGAGATTCAGGAGATCGGAGCAGCCGCAACAAAGCGTGGGATGATGGTTGAAGACCGAAGGACTCAGATCATTCGGTATAACTCTTCTACCCACTTTGTAGTTTGTTAGTTTAGCTTTAATGGCAGATCCGGGTTATAGTACGCTATAACGCCAGTTGTAAAAAGTTTTTGTTCCGCATTTGGCGTCTGTTAGACGGCCAGGGCGCTACCGTGGACTTACAGTGGTATTAGAGCCTCACCATTAAGCTATACTAACATGTTCTAACGCGTTTAAAATATCGATCGAACGGATTTTTGAAAAACGCAAATTTCGGGGTTAAAGTTTCTGTCGATTTTAAACAGCGTCTAAAAATTATTTTACATATCACAGAAAACTAAGCAGGCTTTTCTAAGCGTTCTGGAAAAATATGGGCACGTGATCCCACAAGACCACCACGGATCCGCGGTCAAACCTAGGGTTTGACCGCGGAACCGCGTCGCTTTTGTGGGAACAGTGCTCCAACTTTTTCCAGGGAGCTTTATTTTGGAAATTGTGGTTTTTGGTACTATTCTTTTGGGCCTAGTTTTTGTTATTGTACAGCAGATGTTTATGGGGCCCACTTTGGGATATTTGGTCGATCGAAATTTAAACATGTTAGTTTGCAGTACTTACTTTATATCTCCGACCGGGAATGTCATTCGAGCGGTAAATTGCATCTAATTGCTATATTTCTTTTAGACGGATTTGCGAACGTGACATTCGCGTTGATATTCTGTGTTGTGCTATAATGTTGCGGATTTGTCGTGGTGGATAGCAGTGTGCAATGTTAGTGTAGTTTGGATTTATTTGTACATTTGATATTGCGGGGCGAGTGTCTAACATGTGGACTGCCGTCACTGCCTGTTTGTATAATATTCTTTTGGGGCACGACCGGGTTGAGGTCGATGTACCCGTTGTACATATTTTTATTTCTGTACTAGGTTTATCCCGCGAAGGAGTGCACGGATAGCCGGGTTCTGGAAGGCAACGGGTCCGTATCTCATGGCTTTGAGAATCAAAGGGACCTCACTCTAGAATTGGCAGACGATTCTCCGCACTCGTGGGGGGTACAGGTTGACCCAAGGAAGGGTGCTCAATTTACCGGATTCCGTGAAGTGCCGGGTGTTCCATTCACTATGTTGTGGGGACTAACTCGCTTCAGGTTTTTGCGGGTAACTTGTCGCACCCGTAGGGGTTTAGGTTTCATTGTACAGGCTATCTACGCGACCAGGGGAACGTCGGGTTTCAGTAGCGGCTCTGTGAAATCCGCTGTAAGTCTACGCTAGCGCCCCGGCCGTCTACAGATGCCAAATGCGGAACAAAAACTTTTAAACTGGCGCTATCGTATACTTTAACCCGGATCTGCCATTATTGCTAAACTAACAAACTGTAAAGAGTGTAGAAAGATTGTACCGAACGATCCGAGTCCTTCGTTCTTCAACCATCATCCCACGCTCCGTTGCGGCTGCTCCGATCTCGTCGATCTCCGATATCCTCGTCGAGGTGGCACCACATGATCGGTTCTTTAAACGGGCTCCCGCCTCTGACTCGAGACAACTCGATCGTCAAGTTTGCTAAAAGAGACGACCAAGAATGATGTAGAGAATGAGTAGATGACTTTGTCTCACTTCGTCCAAATCCGTGGATGATCGGTTAATGAAGTTGCCGAGGGAATTGGGTGATGGAATGAAATGAACTGTAAAATTCCATACACCCCAAAATCTATCATATCTTTTTCCCGAATGAAATCAACAACCAAATGAGAGAGGGGGGGGGGCCTTTCTTATAAAGAGAAGGAGGAGGGTGAGTGTAGGAGCAAGAGAGTAACCTTAAGCACAAAATATCATATGTGAACACATAATAATATCTTAAGGAAAACAAGAAAGGTTTGAAATCAAAGCATGAGTCATTATTGCATTAATGACACCATTAATGCACTAATGACTCACAAGCCTCATCATCACTTCTAGAAACTTCTAGAATGATGAGTCACCCTAACAGAAGAAAAAATAAACCCGTCTTTAACCGAATGTTAAAAGACGGCTGATAGAAAACTGGAAACTGGCAACTTCCAAAAGTGATCCTGAAACGACTTTCAGGATAACCCCGAAACTGTATAAATATACCCGCATTTGTATTACGACCGAATACAAATGCAACTGAGACAAAGATATTATACCTACTCAATATGATACTCGGATCCGGCTTAAACCAAAGCCGACCAGTATCATCTGCCCGAAAACTGACACGTGCGTAAACGCACGTGCATTTTCCGAACCCTGCCATAAAACCATACGGCCTCTACAACGTTTCGCCCGAACTTGAGAAACTGTCTGTGGGGGACTCTAATGACTCGTCAGTACCCTGGCAGTGGGTTTAACCACAAACCGTCAGCGGCACTAGCTATGCGTAACGGCTGCCCATGGACTGACCTCAAGGGTGGCCGAGGAGCGAACTCAAGGGAGACCGATGAGCGAACTCCTCCGAAAACCCTACTGAGCCTAACAGTGACAATGTATATACAGTCCGGTCCGTTCGTCAATGAGTATCGCATATCCGCCTAGGGGGCTAGCAACGTCAGACCCCCAATAGCAGTATAAGTCGTGTCGGAGTGAAGCCTCAATACACCCTGAGATACTACTGGAGTACCTACCAGTAAATCTCCTACCATGGCCATGGATTTGTGTAATGGCTCTCCTAGACACAGCACGACCTCGCCCCCAATACCGGGAGAGACGAATCCCCTGCCGATCCGCTCACGTGCCTCCATATGGCTCGGGACTGTACCCAAAAGCTACCTGTTTGCACGACTCCTTTGAGCCGTGGTAGGGTAGAAATCAAAGCACAGTGGGAACTCACACGAGACAAATGACGACCTCAGGTCGATGAACTAACATGTACACATGTCACCAGGGAACTGCTATCTGACGGTAGATATAATACTAACTAGCAGATTCCCGGCGAGTCCTGTCCGGTGTACTCATAACCCAATGAGCACCTGTATACATCTTAGGTGATCCAACTGACACCAGTGGCTTGTGAGACCGGCCACCGCCCCTCATCGGGGTCTCGACTGTATACACTAGTCTACTCCGGAGTATCGATGCCCTGTCTCGAAACTCCCACGACTAGGGACCACAATTAAGGATATGCATATAAACTACCCAACTCTCACGTATATGATCGCCATCATACTGTTGGTAGTAAAGCAAGATCCTAAGGGCTCTATCAAAGTGTAACATGCAATCAGTCACCTGAACATGTACACGACTGATAAAGGCAAACCAGATAGCACACTATCATCTCGAGTAAGACTGTCCTACCGGTATAGGTCCTCCGCAATCATTGCAATCACGTACCTGCGATCCAATAATTGACTATGAGGGCACTATCTCCAACAATCTCCCACTTGCACTCAAGGCTAATATTGCGATGTCGACTACTCACAGCCCGTGTGAAACCGAACATCCAACTCCTCTACTAATCAGTTTCACAAAGCCCGTTTGTAAAACTATTGTGTTCGAGAAATAGCCTCAGTGAGTGGATCCGCCTAGAAGTATCTTTCTATATCTTTCTTAATCTCAAGTTCGCGGAGAAAACCATCTTCCGAATTAAGTAATACCTGTCTTAGAACATGTCTGGATATCTGATGGGACCTTAGTTCATAAATGAACTCCATATCCAAACTTCTTAGACGGAATCGATCACTGAACCTAATCAGTATCGGGCACCTTGCTTCCCACAGTATTCTCTTGGACCACCTGTCCATAATACTGTCCCTCTTCGTCAGAGGGAAAAACTAAAACTCTGACAATCACTCTGTCAACCATGTCACCTTTGAAGCTTGGAATGATAACCGTCTCCCGAAGGAGGCTGCCGTCATCAAATCCGTAGAACATGCACTTATGTTCTAAAACTGCTTCCTTATGTTTCTCCAGGATTGGATTAATACAAACTTATTGCATCTAGTGCAAAAACAACATTTGGTGTGGTACTTGACATTTCATGATTGACTCAGTTGCCTAAGCAAGTGATCTGCCAATCATGCACATCCCTCTCTCCTTTAGTCTGTACGACACCTTTAGAGAGGGTGACTCCATCACCTGCAGGTACACCACCATGCTAGGAGTCAACTATTCCAAAAACCATTAGAATATCTGTCAAAGTACCCACATTGGGAAACTACCCAAATCCAGATCTAAAACCATAGATCCAGAAACCAGAATGTCAAATATTATATCCATATCCTGTCTTGGAGAAACAACTGTGTGACGACCACAGTACAACCGATCGTAGTATAGGAATTTTACTTCCTACTCTGTGTATGTCATCCAGATACCATGACATCATACCCTACTACCTTCTTAACTGATCCATCCCCTATTCTGATTGAAGTCAAACCCATGACTGTCACATCAAAATTAGATGATCTATCTCCGCTATAACTGCTCAAGTCTGTAAATAGACATAAGCTACTTGCCCACTATGCTTCTGATGCTCCCACTGACTACGACAACCCTCCTACCGGGTCTCATATCCTGGAACAACAGTAGTGTCAAGTCTGGGTAGATAAGAACCTCCCTGTCACCGTCCTTGAGGCTACCGAAGTACCTCTCGGGTGTCTGAGGTTACCCACCATACCTGCGGAGTGGCTATTGGAATGTCAAACCTGATTGAATGTATAGGTCCTATTAAATTTTCCGTAATCGTTCGCGGTTCTGGAATCACTTCCAGTTCTACCATACTCCCACTACTGTTTTCTGAAAAAGATCCATTTTTACTAAAACTGTGGCGAGTCAAGAACAATATCACTATTGATCTTCTTAATGGTAGAATATCAACCCTCGTCATAGCCAGGGTCAACCCACAAACAGCCATTACAGAAACGTGCCCTGAGTTATCCAGAGTCTGGTTTTAAGCAAAAGCTGGACAACTCCCCGTACCTTAACATCTTTTAAGGTACGAACTATTCTATATCCAATATAGAAACTTTGGCACTAATTTAATTGGAACCATATTCAAACCATGCAACTGTCTCCAGTGCATATCAACTTAATGGAAAGAGGCTATTCAGCATTACTCAACTTAGGAATCCATCCAATTTATGAGTAACCTGAAAGAGAAACATGTTTCTCAAAACCATCACTATCATCTGAATACCAATCACAAGAATCTACATCTTCGATCTCTTTGAAGAATCCCGATACTTGTGATACCTGGTTCTCTACTTTATTCTTATACCCACAACTTCTCAAAACTTAGACCTTGTATTTCTACGAAACACTCGTCTAAATACTAGAGAAGTTATAAGTAAACAGAACATAGTACGAGGACCTACCCCTTTGTCCTGATGGACACTGGACAACATACAATACTCTGTATAAGTCCGCTGAGTTAAACAACTCAAAACCTGTGCGTTGTAGGTTGAAAACTGTACCCTGGCGATTTCCTCAAATATCACCAATTACAACGAATTCCGATATAATGAGGATGATCACCTAATTCCCAATATCTTACTCCCACTCATCATCTATAAAACCATACAGATATGAGAATGAAACCTGGTAAATACATACCCTTGGAGTAAGTGTCTAATCGGGAAAACAGTTTTTCCTTTAACAATGCACTGAAACATGAAAATGTTTCGTAGGGGTATCCTGGTATTCATAGCAATGCCTCTTCCATAATCCAATTCATGACTTCAACCGTATATTTTATTGCCGTCTCTCCAAATCCCTTTATTTGTCTTTAGTCGTTACCTTCTGTACACCATCGTTAGGCTAACTGGTTTTCTTCCTTCCCTACCGTTCGGCACCAGCCTATGGTTTGGAAGAAGACTATCCAGTAAGCATAATAGGTGTACCCTCCTAAACCAAGGAGTACTCGCATCTGAGAGAAGGTGATGATAAAAGACAACTGAATAATACCTTATTCTTTTAAAGGTGAAATAGGAGTGGCGATGAAGTACGCGGTTTTGGTCGTGAATGATATCAGTCGCAATTTACTTTGCCCTCTTTCTAATCCCTTTATTTTGTCTTTACATATTACCTTCTGCACACCCTACTTAGGCTAATTGGTTTTCTTCATTCCCTACCTTTCGGCACCAGCCTATGGTTTGGAATAAGACTATCCAATAAGCGTAATAGGTGTACTCTCCTAAACCAAGGAGCTCTCGCAACCTGAGAGAAGGTGATAATAAAAGACAACTGAATAAACCAATTCTATTTCTCCTGAACCTGGATCCATCCCCGAAGAAGTCCCTTCGAGTTCGTATATAACCATACGATGGATCTATCCAATGGAAGTGGATATCCGTAGTAATACGGGTGTTCTGAGAAATGCAAAGGGTAAAAGAAGGAGTGACAATGACTTATGCAACTCAGACAATCCAAAAGCCAGTATTTTAAGAAGGTTCGGTCAACCTGGTCACTGAGTCATAGTCTAGGGTCGGTCAAAAGTCGCTGCCAAAGAGAGAGAGAGAAAAGAAACACTCTGCGTGCATTCTAACCTAGATCAGAATGGTCATCATTTTATCTAATCTGGAAACCTCCCACTGTCCTGTCAAATTCTCCTCCAAACCTAAAGAAGAATCAATCGGGATCATCCGAAGAGTAAACCAACTCATCAGTGGGAATCAGGATCCAACTCTCATCGCATGATAACGTGATGGAATGCATCCACGTTACTCATACTCCAGAAGGTATGCGCATACTCGGCAAGTTTCAGTTTCTTTAGAAACTCCTGATATAGTTTTTTCCCCATGCTCTTATGATCGTGACTAAGGGCCAGCCCACCATAAGTCACATGTCAAGTTCTTCCCATCATTATCTTGTTAATTTGAACCCACCCGTACTCGCCCTTGACTAAGGGCCAACAAGGCTGTACGACTGTCCCAAACCAACTCATCTATCTATGCAACATGTGAACACCCCAGCAGCTACCAATCACTATGTCCTAGCTAAGGGCTAGACCAACATAGCTTGAATACTACTGACCATTCATATGAAATGACGGAGGGCTACGGCTGGTTTTTGGCGAAAAACCTTTAGCGTAGTGAACTTGATATCGTTGAAGGAACCTGATAGCTTTTTAAAATATAGTGACGAAAACCTTTTGCTAAAGAGGTCACTCCCGGTAAAGGGATCTCGGCTCTTTCCTCGTGGAATGAGGTGCAGGATATTCCACTGAATACCGCTATGCAAAGCAACTTGTAATCGACTATAGTGAAGTTATTACTCTGACGCAAACTTCTGCCCAAGGGGTCAGTCCCGGTGAAGGGATATCGGCCCTTGCCCCGTCGAATGAGGTGCAGGATATTCCACTGAATACCGCTATGCATAACAAAAGAAAACGTCTTTGCAATAACACTTTTTAAATTGTTCCAACAACTATATACAGGTTTGTTTTACTTTGCATTGATCAGAATCAACGCAGTCCCATCATTCGATCACACCAGAAAAGAACGAAAATAAAATGTACGTATATGCCATCCGCATTCGTCACTGGGTCCCGTCATCACTCGTTAGGTTACTTAACTAACGACAGAGCGGGGACTGGACCAGCGCGGGTGTAAAACATATACAACATCTAGTAGTATATAAACCAATATACAATAATCGCTCCAGGCGTGATAATATGCAACATTACAGAAAAGTAATAAGCATCACAGAACAATACAGATATCTGGGATCCCCGAGTTTCACAGAGCCGCTGCTGAAACCCGACGTTCCCCTGTCGTGTGGATAGCCTGTGCAATGAAACCTAGACCCCTACGGGTGCGGCAAGTTACCCGCCAAAACCTGAAGCGAGGCAGTCCCCACAGCATAGTGAATGGAACACCCGGCACTCCACGGAATCCGGTAAGCTTGGGCACCCCTCCTTGGGTCAACCTGTACCCCCTACGAGTGCGGCGAATAGTCTGCCAATTCTAGAGTGGGACCCCTCTGCCTCTCAAAGCCATGAGATGCGGATCCGTTGCCCTCCCGAACCCGGCTATCCGTGCACTCCGTCTTGGGGTAAAACCTAGTACAGTAATGAAAAATAGTACAATAGGTACATCGACCGCAACCTGGTCGTGCCCCAAAAGAATATTATACAACAGGCAGTGACGGCTGTCCACAAGTTGGACGCTCGTCCCGCAATATCAAATGTACAAATAAACTCAAACTGTACTATCATTGCACACTGCTATCCACCACGACAAATCCGCAACATCACAGCACAACACAGAACATCAACGCGAATGTCACGTTCGCAAACCCGTCTAAAAGAACTATAGCAATCAGACGCGGTTTACCGATCAAATGACATTCCCGGTCGGAGATATAATGTAAGCACTGTAAACTAACGTGTTTAAATTTCGATCGACCAAAGACCAAATTTCAAAAAGTGGGCCCCACTGCTTACTGGTGAACAGTAACAAAATCTGGGCCAAAACTATATATACCAAAAATCCCAATTTGCAATAGAGAATGCACTGTAGAAATTGCGCAGAGTGATTTGACTTTCCTGCGGCGCTTCCGCGGCTAAACCCATGCTTGGGCCGCGGATGCGCGGCGGAACAGTAAGATTACTTCTTCGAATTTCTGCAGTATTCCTAAAAAAGCCTGCTTGATTTTCTGGGATGGTCAAAATGACATTTGGACCAGTTTTGAAATTAACAGAAACTGTCAAGCTAAAAATTGCGATTTTTGATTTCCGGTCGGATCGATGTTTTAAACGCGTTAGCACAAGTTAGTATAGCAAAATGGTGAGGCTCTGATACCACTGTAAGTCTACGCTAGCGCCCCGGCCGTCTACAGACGCCAAATGCGGAACAAAAACTTTTAAACTGGCGCTATCGTATACTTTAACCCGGATCTGCCATTATTGCTAAACTAACAAACTGTAAAGAGTGTAGAAAGATTGTACCGAACGATCCGAGTCCTTCGTTCTTCAACCATCATCCCACGCTCCGTTGCGGCTGCTCCGATCTCGTCGATCTCCGATATCCTCGTCGAGGTGGCACCACATGATCGGTTCTTTAAACGGGCTCCCGCCTCTGACTCGAGGCAACTCGATCGTCAAGTTTGCTAAAAGAGACGACCAAGAATGATGTAGAGAATGAGTAGATGACTTTGTCTCACTTCGTCCAAATCCGTGGACGATCGGTTAATGAAGTTGCCGAGGGAATTGGGTGATGGAATGAAATGAACTGTAAAATTCCATACACCCCAAAATCTATCATATCTTTTTCCCGAATGAAATCAACAACCAAATGAGAGAGGGGAGGGGCCTTTCTTATAAAGAGAAGGAGGAGGGTGAGTGTAGGAGCAAGAGAGTAACCTTAAGCACAAAATATCATATGTGAACACATAATAATATCTTAAGAAAAACAAGAAAGGTTTGAAATCAAAGCATGAGTCATTATTGCATTAATGACACCATTAATGCACTAATGACTCACAAGCCTCATCATCACTTCTAGAAACTTCTAGAATGATGAGTCACCCTAACAGAAGAAAAGATAAACCCGTCTTTAACCGAATGTTAAAAGACGGCTGATAGAAAACTGGAAACTGGCAACTTCCAAAAGTGATCCTGAAACGACTTTTAGGATAACCCCGAAACTGTATAAATATACCCGCATTTGTATTACGACCGAATACAAATGCAACTGAGACAAAGATATTATACCTACTCAATATGATACTCGGATCCGGCTTAAACCAAAGCCGACCAGTATCATCTGCCCGAAAACTGACACGTGCGTAAACGCACGTGCATTTTCCGAACCCTGCCATAAAACCATACGGCCTCTACAACGTTTCGCCCGAACTTGGGAAACTGTCTGTTGGGGACTCTAATGACTCGTCAGTACCCTGGCAGTGGGTTTAACCACAAACCGTCAGCGGCACTAGCTATGCGTAACGGCTGCCCATGGACTGACCTCAAGGGTGGCCGAGGAGCGAACTCAAGGGAGACCGATGAGCGAACTCCTCCGAAAACCCTACTGAGCCTAACAGTGACAATGTATATACAGTCCGGTCCGTTCGTCAATGAGTATCGCATATCCGCCTAGGGGGCTAGCAACGTTAGACCCCCAATAGCAGTATAAGTCGTGTCGGAGTGAAGCCTCAATACACCCTGAGATACTACTGGAGTACCTACCAGTAAATCTCCTACCATGGCCATGGATTTGTGTAATGGCTCTCCTAGACACAGCACGACCTCGCCCCCAATACCGGGAGAGACGAATCCCCTGCCGATCCGCTCACGTGCCTCCATATGGCTCGGGACTGTACCCAAAAGCTACCTGTTTGCACGACTCCTTTGAGCCGTGGTAGGGTAGAAATCAAAGCACAGTGGGAACTCACACGAGACAAATGACGACCTCAGGTCGATGAACTAACCTGTACACATGTCACCAGGGAACTGCTATCTGACGGTAGATATAATACTAACTAGCAGATTCCCGGCGAGTCCTGTCCGGTGTACTCATAACCCAATGAGCACCTGTATACATCTTAGGTGATCCAACTGACACCAGTGGCTTGTGAGACCGGCCACCGCCCCTCGTCGGGGTCTCGACTGTATACACTAGTCTACTCCGGAGTATTGATGCCCTGTCTCGAAACTCCCACGACTAGGGACCACAATTAAGGATATGCATATAAACTACCCAACTCTCACGTATATGATCGCCATCATACTGTTGGTATTAAAGCAAGATCCTAAGGGCTCTATCAAAGTGTAACATGCAATCAGTCACTTGAACATGTGCACGACTGATAAAGGCAAACCAGATAGCACACTATCATCTCGAGTAAGACTGTCCTACCGATATAGGTCCTCCGCAATCATTGCAATCACGTACCTGCGATCCAATAATTGACTATGAGGACACTATCTCCAACAATCCGGGGATCCCAGATTATCTGTATTGTTCTGTGGTGCTTATTATTTTTCTGTAATGTTGCATATTATCACGTCTGGAGCGATTATTGTATATTGGTATTTATACTATTAGATGTAGTATATGTTTTACACCCACGCTAGTCCAGCCCCCGCTCTGTCGTTAGTTAAGTAACCTAACGGGTGATGACGGGACCTAGTGGCGAATGCGGATGACATATACGTACATTATATTTTCGTTCTTTTCTGGTGTGATTAATTGATGAGACTGCATTGATTCTTATCAATGCAAGGATAAAACAAACCTATAGTTGATGTTGTTGGAACAAATTTAAAAAGGTGTTATTACAAAGATGTTTCCTTTTGTTTTGCATAGTGATATTCAGTTAGAATATCCCGCACCTCATTCGACGAGGCAAGGGCCGAGATCCCTTCACCGGGAGTGACCCCTTGAGCATAAGTTTACGTTAGGATAATAACTTCACTATAGTCGATTACAAGTTGCTTTGCATCGCGGTATTCAGTTGGAATATCCTGCACCTCATTCCACGAGGAAAGAGCCGAGATCCCTTCACCGGGAGTAACCTCTTTAGCAAAAGGTTTTTCGTCACTATATTTTTATAAAAAGCTATCAGGTTCCTTCAACGAGATCAAGTTCATTACGTTAAAGGTTTTTCGCCAAAAACCAGTCGTAGCCCTCCGTCGTATCTTATGGATGGTCAGTAGTATTCAAGCTATGTTTGTTGACTTTCGCCAAGGCATAGTGCTTGGTAGCTGCTGGGGTATTCATTTGTAGCATAGATAGATGTGTTGGTTTGGGACAGTCGTATTACCTTGTTGGCTTTTGTCAATGGTATGTACGGGTGGGTTCAAATTAACCTGGACAGTGACGGGCAGAACTTGACATGTGACTTATGATTTGTTGGCTTTCGTCAAGGTCATAAGAGCATGGGGCAAAAATCACGTCGGGAGTTTCAAACATACAAGAAACTTGCCAGGCATGCGCATACCTTCTGGAGTATGATAACTTGAGTGGCTTCCATCAAGTTATCATGCGATGATAGTTGGATCTCGATTCTCACCGATGAGTTAGTTTACTCTTCGGGTGATCCCGACTAATTCTTCTTTCAGGTTTGGAGGAGAATTTGAGATAACAGTGGGAGGTTTCCAGATTAGATAAAGTGATAACCATTCTGATCTAGGTTAGAGTGCACGCAGAGTGTTTCTTTTCTCTCTCTCTCTCTTTGGCAGCGACCTTTGACCGACCCTAGACTATGACTCAGTGACCAAGTTGACCGAACCTTCTTAAAATACTGGCTTTTGGATTGTTTATGTTGCATAAGTCATTGCCACTCCTTCTTTTACCCTTTGTATTTCTCAAAACACCCCGTATTACTACGGACATCCACTTCCATTGGATAGATCCATCTTATGGTTATATACGAACTCGAAGGGACTTCTTCGAGGATGGATCCAGGTTCAGGAGAAATAGAATTGGTTTATTCAGCTTTCTTTTATTATCACCTTCTCTCAGGTTGCGAGGGCTCCTCAGTTTAGGAAGTACACCTATTACGCTTATTGGATAGTCTTATTCCAAACCATAGGCTGGTGCCGAAAGGTAGGGAATGAAGAAAACCAATTACCCTAAGTAGGGTGTACAGAAGGTAATAACTAAAGACAAAATAAAGGAATTAGAAAGAGGGCAAAGTAAATTGCGACTGTTATCATTCACGACCAAACTGCGTACTTCATCGCCACTCCTATTTCACCTTTGCTTTTTCCCCAGTTCGGGAGAAATAGAATAAGGTATTATTCAGTAGTCTTTTATCATCACCTTCTCTCAAGTTGCGAGTACTCCTAAGATTAGGAGAGTACACCTATTATGCTTACTGGATAGTCTTCTTCCAAACCATAGGCTGGTGCCGAACGGTAGGGAAGGAAGAAAACCATTTAGCCTAACGATGGTGTACAGAAGGTAATGAATAGAGACAAATAAAGGGATTTGGAAAGATGTCAAAGAAATATACGGTTAAAGTCATGAATTGAATTATGGAAGAGGCATTACTAGGAATACCAGGATACCCCAATGAAACATTTTTTTGTTTCAGTGCATTGTTAAGGGAAAACTGTTTTCCCGATTAGATACTTACTCCAGGGTATGTATTTACCAGGTATGATTCTCATATCTGTATGGTTTTACAGATGATGAGTGGGAGTAAGTTATTGGGAATTAGGTGATTATCCTCATTATATCAGAATTCATTGAAATTGGTGATATTTGAGGAGATCGCCTGGGTTTTTGCCGGACGATATGTATTTGGTTTTTGAGTATCCGTTGTTGTGCACCAATTTCAAAATGATATATCTGTACGTTTATTTTTATAAAGTGAGATATAACTTTTTAAAATTATGTCCGTGACATTTACCTATATTAGTTGACGATTGGGTAAGGAGCATTGAACAACGGAGTAGTTCTTATCCATAAGTACAGTTTTCAACCTACGATGCACAGGTTTTGAGTTATTCAAACTCAGCGGACTTATACAGAGTATTGTATGTTGTCCAGTGTCCGTCAGGACACAGGGGTAGGTCCTCTTACTCTGTTCTGTTTACTTGTAACTTCTCTAGTTTTTAGACAAGTGTTTCGTAGAAATACAATGTCTAAGTTTTGAGAAGTTGTGGGTATAAGAATAAGGTAGAGAACCAGATGTCGCAAGTATCGGGATTCTTCAAAGAAATCGAAGACGTAGATACTTGTGAACGGTATTCAGATGATAGTAATGGTTTTGAGAAACTTGTTTCTCTTTCAGGTTACTCATAATTGGATGGATTCCTAAGTTGAGTAATGTTGATTAGCCTCTCTCCATTAAGTTGATATGCACTGGAGACAGCTGCATGATTTGAATCTGGTTCCAATTAAATTAGTGCCTCTATTTCTATATTGTATATAGAATGGTTCATATCTTGTTAAGATATGGGGAGTTGTCCGGCTTATGCTTAAAACCAGACTCTGGATAACTCAGGGCACGTTTCTGTAATGACAGTTTGTGGGTTGACCCGGGCTTAGTCGAGGGTTAATTTTCTACCATCTGGAAGATCAATAGTGATATTGTTCTTGACTCACTACAGTTTTAGTAAAATGGATTTTTTCAGAAAACAGTAGTGGGAGTATGGTAGAACTGGAAGTGATTCCAGAACCGCAAACGATTACGGAAAATTTAATAGGACCTATATATTCAATCAGGTTTGACATTCCAATAGCCACTCCGTAGATATGGTGGGTAATCTCAGACACCCGAGAAGTACTCTGGTGGCCTCAAGGACGGTGACAGGGAGGTTCTTGTTTACCCAGACTTGACACTACTATTGTTCCAAACTATGATACCCGGCAAGAGGATAAGTATAACGTCGTTCTAAACTAGCTTTAGAAGTGTACGTAGATATTATTCTGCCAGAGGGTTGTCGTAGTCAGTGGGAGGAGCGGAAGCATAGTGGGCAAGTAGCTTATGTCTATTTATGGGCTTGAGCAGATATAATGGAGATAAGATCATCTAATTTTGATGTGACAGTCATGGGTTTGACTTCATCAGAATAGGGGATGGATCTGTTAAGAAGGTAGTAGGGTGTGATGTCCTGGTATTTGGATGACATACACAGAGTAGGAAGTAAAATTCCTGTACTACGATCGGTTGTACTTTGGTCGTCACACAGTTGTTTCTCCACAAAGGATATCGATATAATATTTGACATTCTGGTTACTAGATCTATGGTTTTAGATCTAGATTTGGGTAATTTCCCAATATGGGTACTTTGATAATATTCTAATAGTATTTTAGAATAGATGACTCCTGGCATGGTGGTGTACTTGTAGGTGATGGAGTCACCCTCTCTAAAGGTGTCTTACAGACTAAAGGGGAGAGGGATGTGCATGATTGGCAGATCACTTGCTTAGGCAATTGAGTCAATCGTGAGATGTCAAGTACCACACCAGATGTTGTTTTTGCACTAGATGCAATAAGTTTATATTAATCCAATCCTGAAGAAACATAAGGAAGCAGTTTTAGAACATAAGTGCTTGTTCTACGGATTTGATGACGGCAGCCTCCTTCGGGAGACGGTTATCATTCCAGGCTTCCAAGGTGATTTGGATGACAGAGTGATTGTCAGAGTTACAGTTTTCCCTCTGACGAGGGACAGTATTATGGACAGGTGGTCCAAGAGGATACTGTAGGAGGCATGGTGCTGGATACTGATTAGGTTCAGTTATCGTTACTGTCTAAGAAGTTTGATTTTGGAGTTCATTTATGAACTAGGTCCCATCAGATATTCAGACATATTCTAAGACAGGTATTACTCGATTCGGGAGATGGCTTTCTCCGCGAACTAGAGATTAAGAGAGACATAGAAAGAAACATCAGGGCGGATCCACTCACTGAGGCTATTTCTCGAACACAAGAGTTTTACAAACTAGCTTTGTGAAACTGATTAGTAGAGGAGTTGGATGTTCGGTATCACACGGGCTGTAAGTATGCGACATCGCAATAATTAGCCTTAAGTGCAAGTGGGAGATTGTTGGAGATAGTGCCCTCAAAGTCAATTATTGGATCGCAGGTACGTGATTGCAATGATTGAGGCAGGACCTATACCGATATGACAGTCATGCTCGAGATGATAGTATGCTATCTGGTTTGTCTTTATCATCATATACATGCTTTTGTTCGCTATTGCATATAGAGCCCATAGGATTCTTGCTTGATTACCAGCAGTATGATGGCGATCATATACGTGGGAGCTGGGGTCTGTAAGCACATCCTTAAAGTGTCCCTAGTCGTGGGAGTTTCGAGACAGGGCATCGATACTCCAGAGTAGACTAGTGTATACAGTCGAGACCCCGATGAGGGGCGGTGGCCGGTCTCACAAGCCACTGGTGTCAGTTGGATCGCCTAAGATGTATATAGGTGCTCATTGGGTTATGAGTACACCGGACATGACTCGCCGGGAACATGCTAGTTGGTATTATACATATCGTCAGATAGCAGTTCCCTGGTGACATGTGTACAGGTTAGTTCATCGAACTGAGGTCGTCATTTGTCTCGTGTGAGTTCCCACTGTGCTTTGATTTCTACCCTACCACGGCTCAAAGGAGTCGTGCAAACAGGTCTTTTTTGGGTACAGTCCCGAGCCACATGGAGGCATGTGAGCGGATCGGCAGGGGATTCATCTCTCCCGGTATTGGGGGGTAAGATCGTGCTGTGTCTAGGAGAGCCATTACACATAGCCCTCGGCCTAGACAGGAGATTTACTGGTAGGTACTCCAGTAGTATCTCAGGGTGTTCTGGGCCACTCTCTGACACGACTTATACCTGTAACATTTTCAAAAATATAAAATATTAATTTTGGGAATTTTTATAATTTAATATTATTTTATTGATTATTTTAATATTAAATCTATAATTAAATGCAATTAAATAGGAAAAATTTGAGAAAAATTATGGAAAATTCTAAAATAGGATAAATTAATGAATTATGACATTTTTAAGTTTTTGTGATTAGTTTGACACTAATTTAGTGCTAATCGCGATTAAAATCGCTAATCGGGTTTTTTGGCAATTTTGTGCAAAACTTGCACATACCACTTTTTCTCACACTTATCCATTTTCTTTCATGATATTTGGGGAACCACTATTCTTGTGAGAAGGTATTTGAGAGAAAAGAAAAGGGAAAAAGAAAAGAAAAGAAATTAGAGTGGGGGTAGGTGAGAGAGAGGATGGGCATTGTTGACTACCACCCTTAGCCATTTCTCCCATCATTTTTCTTCCCTCTTCCTCCTACTGCTGAACCTGCACCCCATTCCCTCCCCCTCTTCAAAGCCCAAAAATCACCTCAAAAACAACCCCAAAACCATATATCGGTTTCACAAAAAATGTGCACGAGCTCGAGACCTACAAGATGGACCAAGAAAGCATGGATTTTGGCCACTAGGGGCAACTCAAGAAAATTCTTGAGTTGCCAATTGAGGTAATTTCTGAACCATTGTCTTAGTTTTAGCATTTCCTATACCCCTATGCAAGTTTTGAATCGATATCGGGTGAATTGTGGACTTGGTGAAAAACTAGTTAGGGTTTGAGAGGAACTTGGGTTGTATTGTGAAATTGAGTTCAATTGAGGATACACCAACACCCTAGTGTATGAATTAAGACCCTAACTTGAAGTTTAAACCCATAATATGGATTTTAGAAACCGATATCGGGGAAAATATGAAATCTGGGAAGGTTAATTTGAATCTGCTATCACCCCGAGGACCCTAAAATAATATTGAGTGGAAATTGAGATGTGCAGGCACCATAGAGGCAACACCCAAGACCCCAACCCCTAACTCTTCTTCCCGGCCGCCAATTTTCCCCTTTTGGCCGCCAATTGCGGCCTGGGTCCCACCATTTTGGGTCGTGTTGGTTTTGTAGCTCCTACATTATTAGTTTAGGCCCCTGGTATGTATAGATTTGTATAAAGTGACCTGGGGTAAAATTTGGGACATATTTCATGAGTTGCTGTTTTGGATCTTAGTTTCCGTATTCCGTATTTTCATTTCTGCATTGGTGTATTTCGTTTTACCTCGACTATTTGTCGTTTATACGACGATATAGAGGATTTATTGATGGTTTTGAAGGCGTGCCATAGGTTCTCACCTATAGGCCCCCTTATCGTATCGTTTTGGATTTCATGCGCCGTTTTAGCTTGGATTTGGTTTTAATGCGTATATACGATATTTTGATGTATAGGTACCCATGAAGACTTCGGGACGACAAGCAAATGCGTGGTGACGTCCGCATATGATGATGCAAGGTGAGTAGATTATATCTACAGGGGGAAGTTGGGTGGATGGCGTATAGCACCCCCGCAGTCCGTAATTAGTACTATGTGGTATATTTATTTGTGTGATAGCTATAGTGTGTTGTGGTTAGTTAGGGGTAGAAATAACTAGCGTAGTTCCTAGTTGCGAACCATAGGATAGATTTGCACCCACACGCACACACTTGTGTGTTTTCTTATACTTGCACTGTACTTGATGATACGGGATGACTTTGGAGATGAGTCGATGATGTGGGCTTTGTGCCACGAGATCGGTGATTTGATATGATTCGTATTTGGGATACGAAATGTGATTCTTGCGGGCTTGGGATATGTGTTGACCCCCGCATGCATACTTCATTGATGGTATCGTTTTGTGCTAGACATAGAGTAGTACCCCAGATTATATGATCTGATGATAGTGATACCTGTGTTGTGACGAGATAGTGAGATGTTGACCCGTACCCAGCTATTGGGATGCCGTACGACGATTTACCGTACGAGCCTATATTGATGATAGATCCGCGCTCATGACTCGAGGATGTCAGATGATATGCTGTATCGTACGCGATACTATTGAGGCGGGATCACCGACTTATATATATATATATATCGACTCAGATGTTAGGCGGTTTCCCTACCTGTAGCTCAGCTTGTTAGTTCAGCCGTATAGTTTAGTATAGTAGTTGACATTAGACTAGACCGAGTCATACCCATTTCAAAACTAACGAATCGGGGATATTTTAAAGATAAGCAGAAGGGTTATACGGATATTTTCAAAAGACGTATCTTTTCATAAAAACACCGTAGCCCCTATTTTCAAAACCCTATGATTCGTGTTATTTCAAAAGGCACCATTTGTAGGACTTATAATAGATTAATGCAGATTAGTTATAGTTGCGTCTAGTATTCAGCTTCCGCTCACTATTGTGGTTCTCTTCGCATCGCATGCTTATATTATGTTTCGTACTACATTATTGATTTCATGCTGTTAGGACACCAGCACCATTACCGATGATGTGTATGTACCACGTACACTTATTTGCCGGCTCACACACATCTTCATCGGTAATTGCTATGCCACGTACACTTTAGAAATACTATTGCATTGATATAGGTTGTTAGCAAATATTTAGACAGGATGTAAGTGTACTCGCCTTATATGCTAGATTAGACATTGTAGTTATTACCTGCTACTTCATGCATACTGCTATTCATTGTTATGCCGCATTCATGGATTCTCATGCATATATTCACTATTTTGCATGCTATTGAAGTTTGGATTTGGATTTCTATGAGATTTTCTGGATTTGGAGGAAAACCGCAAAAACACAAATAAACATATTCTCTCTTTTAAAATAAAAAGTGCGGTTTTCCCATGATGTATGAGTCGTCCACCATGAGTTTGCTGATGGATTTGGAAACCCGATTCGAGGAGACGGATGAACCGTTTTGGGTACATGGTGGACCCGGTACGGTACCCCGGGGCAAGAGGAATGTGGTGATGACGTTGAGCCTGGCAGGGGAGTACTACCTACCGGTGATTTTACCCGACACGTCGGATATCCGGAGGATACCGTCGTGGTCTTGAGATTTATGGTAGGGGCCGGTCTGGACTGACGGCGCCCTAGATATTGTGGTCGAGACTTTGAGATATCGGGATATTGGGATTTCGTTTGTGCCGATGCTAGGCACAGTTTTATGTTGATTTCATTATGGTACCTCATTTTAAAAATACAAGGGAAATCTCACTAAATTTTGAAAACAGTTGCTTCTTGTAAATGTATTCTGTTTTCACGCATTCATATCTTATTCATATGTTATATTGCTATCTGAGGCACTGACACAGACACATGAGTTTGCACTCGGGTTAGATATTTACCCTAGCCTTGCTATAGGCTGCATATTTTATATTGAGGATTTTATATACTGATCGTATTGACCTAGGATTATGTCTTGCTTTCGGTTTCTGCTTGTTGATATTTCTATTCACGAGTTGGCAACTCACCCCCGTTGTGCCACAGTTCTTGCAGGTTCTGCCTTACAGGTTCCATTGCTGCATTTCTGGCACTCTACCTTCTTGCGGGTGATTTGCTTGGGTAGGTGGATTCTTTCGTATCAAGAACCACCATTGTATTTATTTATTTCATTGTATCTAGAATTTCCATCAACCAAAACTTGTATATTGTTTCAGACCTAGACTTTAGTGTTGTATATTTCGACCTTAGAGTCGCGCTTAGTAGTATTGCGGTTTTCTTATTGCTTTGAGCTTTCTTTTGGATTTGATCCTCGCCACTTGGCGTTGTATATTATATCTTGTGTGGTTGTGACCGTCGATTGACGAAGAGCTAGCTCCCGCTTGGGGATGCCTTTATCATTGCATATATATATATTGTTATTCTTGTTTTACCCCATTCGGGGCCAGTTTTACAAAAGAAACTCTGCCGAAATTTTTAGAAAAGCCTTACTGTTTTTAAAACGCACCTTCGGCTTAGTTATTTAAAAACCTTGATTTCAAACATGTTTTCTTCACTCCTTTAAACCAGTTTCCTTACTTATTCTAAAAAAATGGTTTTAGATTTCTGGGCTTTTGGCTTACTTGGATCAGATGGAGTCCTATAGACTTCATAGGATTCAAGGGCCAGTCACGTGCTCTTTCGGGTCGTGACAATACCGCTATTGGGGGTCTGACGTTACCAGCCCCGAGGCAGATATGTGATACTCATAGACGAACGGACCGGACTGTATGTATATTGTCACTGTTAGGCTCAGTAGGGTTTATGGATGAGTTCGCTCGTCAGCTTCCCTTCTAATCAATACATAACCAACCGTTACGTACAGCTTGTACCTCTGACGTGCTAGAGGTTATACCCAGTGCCAGTGTGTTGATGAGTCATTAGAGTCCCCCACAGACACTTTCCTAAGTTCAGGCGAAATATTGTAAAGGGCGTATGGTTTTATGGCAGGGTTCGGAAAATGCATGTGCGTTTTTGCACGTGTCATTTTTCAGGCAGATAATACTGGTCGGCTTTGGTTTAAGCCGGATCCGAGTATTATGCTGTGTAGATATAATATCTTTGTCTCAGTTGCATTTGTATTCGGTCGTAATACAAATGTGGGTATGTTTATTCTGATACGGGGTTATCCTGAAATTCGTTTCAGTATCACTTTTGGAAGTTGCCAGTTTTCAGTTTTCTATCAGCCGTATTTAACATTCGGTTAAATACGGATTTATCTTTTCTTGAGATGAGTGTGGAAGTTTCTAGATGGTGACTTGGATGATGACTAGGCTTGTGAGTCATTAGTGCATTGATTCTTGCATTAATGGTTTTGGTGACTAGGTTAAATGATTCATCCTTTGCTTTAATTGTGTTCATACAAGGTGTTATATGACTCATCCTCTTCATTGATGTTGTGATCACCCCCCCTCTCCTACACTCACCTCCCTCCCCTCTATATAGTGGCCAGCCTCCCCCCTCTTGTGGGATGATGGTTGCTTGGAAAAAAGATTGATATTGTTTTGGACTCGTGGAAATTAGATAGCCTCATTTCTCATTTCACCCGATTCCAAAAGGCAACTTCATTAACCGTTCGTCCGTGACTTTGGACGAAGCGAGACAAAATGTTCTACTCATTCTCTACTTCATCTTGGTCGTCTCTTTAAGCAAACTTGATGAACGAGTTACCTCGGTTCAGAGGCGGGAGCCCGTTTAAAGATCCCTCGACGTGGTGCCACCTGGACGAGAAGACTGGAGATTCAGGAGATCGGAGCAGCCGCAACAAAGCGTGGGATGATGGTTGAAGACCGAAGGACTCGGATCATTCGGTATAACTCTTCTACCCACTTTGTAGTTTGTTAGTTTAGCTTTAATGGAAGATCCGGGTTATAGTACGCGATAGCGCCAGTTGTAAAAAGTTTTTGTTCCGCATTTGGCGTCTGTTAGACGGCCGGGGCGCTACCGTGGACTTACATGCACAAAATAGTCGCCATGAAGAGTCAATGTAGGTAAATGTAATATGCTGCTATAAGGTCCTATCAGCCCTGACGCATAACGCCATGCGGGCAATTTCCCCGTAGATATTAAATCTACTCACCGTAGTCTCTCGCTAGGTATAGCCGACGATTTGCTTTCCCTTCTTCGCGGCGTCCGTCGCACTTGCCTGCGAACCTTGAATTCCACAGAATATCACACATAAGCTCAAAACCATACAAACACGACATTTAAAGTCAACTAGAAATCCGTGCCGCAAACCAAGCGCGCGTGTGCGCGATACGCTAAAACGTGTGATTACGCGCCTGAAGTCACTCCGACGCGTCGCGATACGCAGAAACCCCAAACCCACACACACGTATCACGCGTGTCGCGAAAGATTAAAAATACGGGAAATAGGGTATTCAACTCCAGATTTTGATACAGAACAGATATTATGAAAATATATATACCAAAACACTCCACATAGATGCAGACTCCAGTGGCCCAAATCCCAACCCCCAACTCACCCATCTGGCCGCAAATTGCGGCCATAATGAATATTCCGGCGGCCTATCTTGGGAATTGGGCTCCCAGGTTTTGTGTGTGCACTCTATACCCCCTATACATGCTACAGTAAAACCAATTTTATTCTGAAACAACTCGGGTAGCAGCAGATCCTACAGAGCCCTATTTCTAGTTAAAAATCACATTTTTACACTAAAATGATACTTTATGGTATTTTCCTGAAATCTGAAGCAAACCCAAGTCTAAAACCACATTAATAACCCATTACCAAGCTAACTAAGCCATAAAAAAGCTAAATTTAAAATATCATCACTAAAATCCCTTTAATATCACTAAAATGCACAAAAATGAGATTTTTAGCAACCAAACACACAAGTTATGGAAAAAAGGTGCTAGACCTGAGTTAATACCTTCTAAAGACCTTTAAAATCTAATTACACAGTCTATTATGACAAACATGCAAAATTTCTAATTATCGCGAAAACATCCTAAACGAATTTTCAAAGTGTTACAATCTACCGCCCTTAATGAAATTCGGTCCCCGAATTAAAAAAATCTAACTACACGTACCTTCAAAAAGGCGGGGATACCTCTTCCTCACCTCGCTCTCGGTCTCCCAAGTGACCTCCTCGCTGCTCTGACCACGCCAAAGTACCTTGACGGACGGTATCTCTTTCGACCTCAATTTCTTCACTTGTCGATCCAAGATCATCACCGGCTGCTTTGCATAGGAAAGGTCGCGCTCAAGCTGGATCGTCGGGTGCTGAATTGCATGCAAAGGATCATGAAGATATCTGCGGAGCATCGAAACGTGAAATACGGGGTGCACGTCTGGAAAACTGGACGGAAGGGCTAACCGATACGCAACTTCACCAACGCGCTCGAGGATCTCGAAGGGGCCCACATATCTGGGACTAAGCTTCCCCTTCTTCCCAAATCTCATTACACCTTTCATTGGGGAGACCCTCAAGAAAACATGGTCACCAACAGAAAACTCAAGTCTGCACCGACGACGGTCCGCATAAGATCTCTGCCTACTCTGGGCTGCTCTCATCCTATCGCGAATCAACTGGATCTTCGCGGTCGTCTCCTCTACAATCTGTGGCCCTAAGATGCTGCTCTCACTGAGCTCTGTCCAACAGGCGGGCGATCTGCATCTCCTCCCATAAAGAGCCTCAAACGGTGCCATCTGAATGGTCTCCTGGTAGCTGTTGTTGTAGGAGAACTTTACTAAGGGTAAATGATGATCCCAGCTACCTCCGAAGTCTAATACGCATGCTCTGAGCATGTCCTCAAGAGTCTGAATAGTCCGCTCTGACTGTCCGTCGGTCTACGGGTGAAATCATGTGCCGAAACTCAAGCGAGTGCTCAAAGCCTCCTGAAGCCTCTGCCATAGTCGGCTGGTAAACTGGGTGCCTCTGTCGGACACGATACATGTTGGAACTCCGTGCAGTCGTACAATCTCGTCAATGTAAATCTGGGCATACTGAGCAAATTCGAAAGTCGTCTTCACCGGTAGGAAGTGAGCCGCTTTCGTCAAACGATCCACGATCACCCAGATGGAGTCATACCCTCGACTAGTCCTGGGTAGACCCACAATGAAGTCCATAGAAATCTGCTCCCATTTCCACTCCGGAATGGGTAACGGCTGTAGCTCTCCCGCGGGCCTCTGGTGCTCAGCCTTGACTTACTGACAAGTCAGGCATCTTGACACAAAATCTGCGATGTCTCTCTTCATTCCATTCCACCAGTAAACACCTCTCATGTCATGGTACATCTTGGTGGAACCGGGATGAACACTATATACCGATCGATGTGCCTCCTCAAGAATCTCGCGCCGCAGTCCCTCAGCATCTGGTACGCACAGTCTAGCCCCAAATCGTAGTATCCCCTGATCATCGATCACGAACTCGGGAAATCTGCCCTGTCCAATCTGTGTCCTAATCTCTGAACATCGGTCATCACTGTGCTGTGCTTCATTTATGCGGTCGAGCAACTGTGGGCGTGCACGAACATGCGCAATCTGTCCTCCGATCGGCGTAAACTCAAACTGTACCCGGCTGTCGCATAAGATCTGCCAATCTGCCGATGACTGCCTCTGTACTGCGCTCAAACAAGATAGACTACCTCTAGGCCTCCTGCTCAAGGCATCCGCCACTATATTAGCCCTGCCCGGGTGGTACAAGATCTCACAATCGTAGTCCTTCACTAACTCCATCCATCGGCGCTATCTAAGGTTCAGGTCTCGCTGCTGAAATATATACTTTAATCTCTTGTGATCAGTGAATATCGGGCACGACTTGCCATATAGGTAATGTCGCCAGATCTTAAGTGCAAAGACCACTGCAGCCATCTCCAAATCGTGAGTGGGGTACATCTGTTCATGTTTCTTTAATTGCCGCGAAGCATACGCAATCACCCTATCATGTTGCATCAATACGCACCCTAGCCCCATGTAGGGTTGCTAGGCACGCGCACAAGGGTCTACGAGGCATCAACCATGCCCGATTTAAAATTTAGCCGTGCCGAACAACCCGAATACGGAACTTTAAACTAGAGATTAGGCGAAAACAAGCATGCTAAACACTTTAACACTAAGTGAGAGGGATTACAACCTTTGTAGATCCGGTCCTTCACTTCATATGCTCCGTGTTGTGGTCCCTTCGCTGCGATCATCGGGATCCGGACTCTCGAGAGGTTCCACGAAGAGAAAGACGCAACCTTTGCTTCCGATCTTCGATACTAAGATGATCTACCTTGAAGTTTCTTTAACACAAGCTAACACTCATGAAATGATGTGAACACCCTCATCTAAATGGCAAGGGAAGATGAGGATGATGAAGTAGGATTTTTGCTCTCTTTATTTATCTTTTTCTCATATTTATCCATCACAAAAATCAAAGCAAGAAACCATTTCAAGCAAAGAAGAAGAAGGAAGAAGATGATGAACAATAATGATAATCCTTTTGTAATGAATAGGAAAAGGAGATAATGATCAATTATGCAACCATTGTTCACTTAACCATTGTAGAGAATTAACCAAGGGTTAGGGTTTGGGTTGAGTTAAGAATGAGTCACACACAAATATCTTTCACAAAACAAAAAGAAAACCTTCTAGAAACATCTAGAAAGTTTAACCCTAATCCAAACCCTAATCATGTTTAAACTCCACTAAATAAGTTGCATTATTTATCATATCATGTTACAATATTATATATCACATATATAATATTTATCGTAACAAAATAAAATAATACAATTAACATAGATCGCATATATATCAATGTATTAGCCGAGTGAGAAAAACAATCTTTTAGTGAGCAAATATTAGTTAATGTAATTTAATATATCAAATATATTATTATACATTAAATTATCGAATCAACACTTGATCCGACAATCCGGCTATATCGCATATAACCGACTAATATTTATCCGTACCGATTCATCGAATCAACACTTGATCCGATGACCCGGCTGATATCAAATATCGCGAGAATATAATACGGTATCATATATCGCATTATCCTCGGTCCCGCACATATCACATATGTGCTCCTACTTCGTTTTTCCTGAGTCAAGAAACCTCTGTGTAGGACTCAAAAGAATCGTCAATACGCCGGCAGTAGGTGATGATCATATCAAACACCCACAAGCTGCAAGCGGTCAGCTAAACGTAACAGCTACCCAGGTATTGAGCGCTCAGAAGATCAACAAGCAAGCCTGTAACTTCTCCTGTGAATCCAAACAGTAACACTCCCGTACAGTCCGGTCTCGTCGTCTGATATGTCGCATATCTCGCCTAGGGGTGGTAAACGTCAGACCCCAGTAGCTCGATAAGTCGTGTCGATATAAGGTCTATAACAGTTCGAGAAACTACTGATAACACTTACCAGTAAATCTCAGCAACCCTGGCCAGGGATTTCCGGTTATAGCCAATCGAACACAGCACAACATCAACTCCCTATACCGGGAGAGACGAATCCCCTCCTATCGCTCATTGCCTCCATGTGATTCGGGACTGTACCCAAAAGCCACCTTTTTGCACGCCCTCTTGGACGTGGTATGATGGAAATCAAAGCACAGTGGGAATCACACAAGACTCTATGACGATCTCGGGTCAACAGACTACTCTGTACCAGTGTCACCGGAGAACTGCCATCTGACGTATGGTATAATACCATCTGGGAGTTCTCGGCGAGTCCGTCCAGTGTACCCAGTCTCCACTGAGCACCCGTACACCATCCTTGATGTCAAACACCAATGGATATAGGATCATCCATCGGCCATCATATGGGTCAAGATGCGTATACGCTAGTCTACTCTGGTGCATCGATGCCCTGTCTCGATACACCCACGACTAGGAACAATTATAGGATGTACTCGTCGACTACCGTGGCCCCACTAGTATGATCTCATCATAGTCCCAGTAGTCGAGTACATATCCTAAATGCTTTATCAACATGTAATATAGAGACAATCAGAGTACATGTTAAGATAAAGTACAACCAGATAGCATACTATCATGTCGAGCAAGAAAGTCCTCCCTATATATGTCCTAGCATCCACTACAATATACATCGTATGTACAGTAATGGCCTCTAGGGCATACATATAACTAACACCCCACTCGTGAAGCATCACAATAGACCATAAATCCTCCTGATCCTGAAGGCAAAGATAACACTGGTGTCGTAGTCAGTAGAGCCCGTAGCTGCTGAAAACTGTGCTCACACTCCTCCGTCCAATCAAAACGAACTCCTTTCCGGGTCAACCCGGTCAAAGGTGTAGCAATGCGAGAGAAGTCCTGCACGAATCGCCTGTAGTAGCCTGCCAGCCCTAGAAAGCTGCGAACCTCCGTCACTGACATGGGTCTAGGCCAACTCCGAACGGCCTCAATCTTCCTCGGGTCTACACATATACCCTCTCGTGTAATCACGTGCCCCAAGAAGTCTACGCTGTCCAGCCAGAAAGCACACTTGGAGAATTTGGGGAAAAGCTGATGCTCCCTCAAGATCTGCAGTGTAATCTGCAGGTGCTGCTCGTGCTCCTCTCTACTCCGAGAATACACCAGAATATCGTCAATGAACACGATGATGAACAGATCAAGATACGGCCAGAAAATACGGTTCATCAAGTCCATGAATGCTGCTGGCGCGTTGGTGAGTCCGAACGACATCACCAGAAACTCGTAATGGCCGTAGCGCGTGCGGAAAGCTGTCCTAGGAATGTCCTCCTGTCGAACCCGCAGCTGATGGTAGCCTGATCGCAAATCGATCCTCGAAAAGTATCCTGCCCCCTGAAGCTGGTCGAACAAATCGTCGATGCGTGGCAAGAGATACCTGTTCCACACTGTCACCCTGTTCAGCTGGCGGTAGTCGATGCACAAACGCATACTGCCGTCCTTCTTCTTGACAAACAGGACTGGAGCACCCCAAGGAGAAACACTGGGTCGAATAAGTCTCTTATCTAGCAAATCTTACAACTGACCCTTCAATTCTCTAAGTTCCGCCGGGGCCATCCGATAAGGCGGTACAGAAATAGGCCCCATGCCAGGAACCAAATCAATACAGAAAGAAAGGTCGCGCTCGGGCGGTAGCCCAGGAAGCTCGTCAGGGAACACATCAGGGAACTCGCTAACAACCGGAACCTGATCCAACGGAACCTCTGTAGCTCTAGTATCGCAAACATAGGCGAGAAATCCCTGACATCCCTTCCTCAAAAGCTGTCCAGCGCAGAAAGAATAAATCACACTGTGAGGGGTGGCACCACGGTCCCCCAACACAACAAAAACCGACTCACCGGGAAAACAAAATCTAACTGTCTTCTCGCGGCAGTCGACAGAAGCATAGCACGTGGCTAACCAATCCATGCCCAAAAGAACGTTGAAGTCCAACATTTCAAGAAGGATCAAATCGACCGGCAACTCTCTCTCGCCATTACGGACGGTATAGGATCGGAACACGTGCCTAGCGACAAACGACTCTCCCACAGGAGTAGTCACAACAAGCGGCTGATCAAGCAAACGGGACTCTCTACCCAAACTCGGCACAAAGTGTGTGGATACGTATGAGTGCGTGGATCCGGGATCGAATAACACGTGTGCATTAACAGAACATACTAGAAGGATACCTGAGACCACTGCATTGGACGCCTACGCGTCCTGATGCGTCAAAGCAAAAACTCATGCCTGTCCTCCACCTGCGACTGACTGTCTCCTGCCGGCAGCTGGCTGTCCTCTGCCTCGATCACCTCATCCTCTATGAACAAATCCTCCATGACCACGACCTCTCTGTGTATGGGTCTGACGCTGAGTAACAGTAGGTACAATATGCAACGCCCTCTGGGGTGGTGAAGGCGGTAATGTGACATGCGGTGCTGCCACCTCCCTCCGTGGTATCTCAGGAAAATCTCGCACACGATGATAAGAACTCCCGCAACGGTAACATCCCGATGATGGTCGCTGACCCTCCTAGGGATAGGAGCTGAACAACCGGCCTCGCCTCGAATCTTTACCACCTGCAAGGTGCCTGTCACGGCGCCGAAAAGGCTGTCTCTGCACTGATGTATCTGCATGAAGTCTCTTCGGCTCTGGGACTGCCGAAGTCTCAGCAAGGCGCTCCTAAACCAATAATGCTGCATCTACTGCTGCTGTGTATGTCTCGTAATGCTGCGCGATGATCGCAAGGAACAGTGGTGTGAGCAAGCCTCGGACAAATCTCTTAACTTGCATCTCCTCGGTAGCCACTAAGTACGGAGCATAAACTGATAGCTCGGTGAACAACACATCGTACTCTGCCACTGACATCTCCGGAGTCTGGCGTAAGGACCTGAACCTGCGTGCTCTAGCATCTCTGACACCCAGGGGAAGAAAGCGGGCAAGGAATAGCGCCACGAACTCTGTCCAGGTCATAGGAGGAAGACCTGCTGCTCTATCCTTCTCGACTGATTCGCACCATTTCTCCGCAAGACCTTCCAGGCGAAAGCTTGTAAACTCAACCCATCTCGCATCTGTGCATCTGAGGGAACGACATATCCGAGCCATCCTATCAATGAAAGACTGTGGGTCCTCGGCTGCATCGGTGCCTGTGAAGACCGGAGGCTTCAGCCTCATAAACTCTGACAGCGATACTATAATAACCTCTGTAGCTGCAGGTGCAACTGCCTGCACTATGGGTACCACCGCGGTCTCTACAACAGGTGGAACTACCTCTGGTCGCTGCGCTCGAAGTGTCTCAGCTAGAGATCCCATCATCTGGCGCATCTCCTGCATACTGGATCCTACCGTCTGGCGCATCTCCGGCACACCAACCCCTAACATGGCAATCTGATCTGTCACGGTAGGAACAGCCTGCTCGGGCACAACCGGTGTACTATCCGGATCAGTCCTCGTCTCGGACGAGTCAACTCGAATCTCGGCCCTCGCGGCCGCTCTCTGCGCCCTCGTAGTCTTTGGCGGCATAATGGCAGAAAGGAAAAGTAGGATTTGATAAGGGTACGGAAATCGAATCACAAGAATGTATATACTCGAGAAGGAATTTAAATCAACAAGTCCTAAGGTCGCTTAGGCGGAGTACCGTGTCGTGAGTATGCCGCGGAACATACCCACGCTACGCCACTCTGCTTCAGCTACCTACTCCATCATACCAGGGCCATCCTACGCTCCGAAAGGTAAAATCCTACGCTCTGATACCAACTTTGTCACGACCCAAAGTTTGGCCCGTGACCGGCACTTAACCACGTAACGTCTACAGGCGTAACGCGACTAAATGAACCGAAAACCCAGAAATCAAACCAGTAAAGTATAGAGTGTTTTAAGTTTTAAATGGAAGCATTTACAAAGGTGCTAAGAAATCTTAAGTAAACAATCACCAAGATAGCAATATACGACGCCGTAGCGAAGATCAAGAGCAACAAGTGGGAACATCACAGATAGAATAAACTGCATAAGTAAAGTCGGCTCACAACGAGCTCGACACCAGAATACCAATAATATACATCATCGTCCTCACACTGTCTCTATATAAAGTACATATATGGTAGATGGAGAATACTAGATACAACAATGTGTACAAAAGAAGTAACCAGATACCACAACCCACCTATCAGCAAAACAGCTCTCGCACCAACTGTAGTGGTATCTGTAGCCAAAAGATGTAAGAAAGCAGCCTGCCACGACTACTCCGAGAGGCAACCTGCAAATACTGTGGCACAACGGGGGTGAGTTGCCAACTCGTGAATAGGAATAACATATAAAGGTAATCGCGAGCATGCACGTACTGCGCTACTCTAGCATATGCCAGCAGATGATATCAATGCGTGATAAGCAGTATGTGCAATAATCATGCAAGTGCTCTATCAGGTAATAAAACTACAGGATGCGATACAATAATGAATGCTGAGCATGGTAAATATAACATCTACACGGAATGTCAACGTGGAATATATAATCGGTGTCCATCAATGCACCCAGATCCCCCAAATAGCTCAGGCACCGACACTCTCATCGGCCCTCCAATC
The DNA here is from genome assembly GCA_030015575.1 of Agapanthus africanus. NCBI lineage: Eukaryota > Viridiplantae > Streptophyta > Magnoliopsida > Asparagales > Amaryllidaceae > Agapanthus > Agapanthus africanus. Next base: position 152,311,773 of record JASDDO010000012.1, read on the forward strand.
CTGTAAATCTCTGAGAATCACGAGTGCCCAACATCGGCACCCAAATATCATAAGTACTCGTGTCTAGCATCGACACGCAAATCCTCATCCATCAGGCATCCGTCAGTCCGGATCAGCCCACGGGCTCCGTCTACGGTATCGGCCCTCGGCCCCGGCAGTACGGATCATCCCGCATCCATCTATCGACTCTGGTCAGCATCCTCCAGATAACCGTCAGGTCCAACCAATCACCGGTAGGTAGTAGTCCCTCTGCCATGCTCACCGTCTACTACACAGCAAAACCGTTCTCGCCCCGGGGTACCACACCGGGTCCACCATGTACCCGTAATCGGCCTCATCCAACTCCTCGATTCGGGTTCACATATATCACTCTAGCACCGAGAAAACACATGGTGGACGCACCGAAATATTATATCAAGAGAAACCGGGTTTTTAAATAATTAACTATTCTCTTTTGAAATATCCACGGTTTCCCAAATCCAGAATTAACATGGAAACAGCATATCTCAATGCGTAATCTAAGCAAGTATGAAGATATCAATGTATGTGTGAACTGGTATGAGTATACAGTGTGCATGCGCGCCGGTATGAAGATATCAATATATGTGTACACTGGTATGAGTATACAGTGTGCATGTGCGCAGGTATGAAGATATCAATATATGTGTACACTGGTATGAGTATACAGTGTGCATGTGCGCAGGTATGAAGATATCAATATATGTGTGCACTGGTATGAGTATGTGATGTATATGTATCAAGTATGAATATCATGTAATCCGAATCAATATGCAAGTCAAAGCAATGTGATATATGCATCAAGTATGAATATCATGTAATCCGAATCAACATGCAAGTCAAAGCAATGTGATATATGCATCAAGTATGAATATCATGTAATCCGAATCAATGTGCAAGTCAAAGCAATGTGATATATGCATCAAGTATGAATATCATGTCCAGTCACATAAAAGATGAGCTACAGCATAATGATCATGGAAATTCTACAGTGTGAGTGTCATGGCAATTACTAACGGTGTGTGTGTAACATGCAGGATAGTGCTCGTGCAACATGAACCGTTAGTAATGGTGCGGTGTTCTATCAATTCTAGTTTATATACATATAGCAGGGAATGTGGTATGCACTGTTGGAGATAGTGCCCTCAAAGTCAATTATTGGATCGCAGGTACATGATTGCATCGATTGAGGCAGGACCTATACCGATATGACAGTCTTGCTCGAGATGATAGTATGCTATCTGGTTTTTCTTTATCATCGTATATATGCTTTAGTTTGCTATTTCATATTGATAGAGCCCATAGGATTCTTGCTTGACTACCAGCAGTATGATGGCGATCATATACGTGGGAGCTGGGGTTTGTAAGCACATCCTTAAAGTGTCCCTAGTCGTTGGAGTTTCGAGACTGTGCATCGATACTCTAGAGTAGACTAGTGTATATAGTCGAGACCCCGACGAGGGGCGGTGGCCGGTCTCACAAGCCACTAGTGTCAGTTGGATCACCTAAGATGTATACAGGTGTTCATTGGGTTATGAGTACACCGGATAGGACTCGCCGGGAACATGCTAGTTGGTATTATACATATCGTCAGATAGCAGTTCCCTGGTGACATGTGTACAGGTTAGTTCATTGAACTGAGGTCGTCATTTGTCTCGTGTGAGTTCCCACTGTGCTTTGATTTCTACCCTACCACGGCTCAAAGGAGTCATGCAAACAGGTCTTTTTTGGGTACAGTCCCGAGCCACATGGAGGCAAGTGAGCGGATTGGCAGGGGATTCGTCTCTCCCGGTATTGGGGGTGAGATCGCGCTGTGTGTAGGAGAGCCATTACACATAGCCCTCGGACGAGGTAGGAGATTTACTGGTAGGTACTCCAGTAGTATCTCAGGGTGGTCTGGGCCACTCTCTAACACGACTTATACCGCTATTGGGGGTCTGACGTTACCAGCCCCTAGGCAGATATGCGATACTCATAAACGAACGGACCGGACTGTATGTATATTGTCACTGTTAGGCTCAGTAGGGTTTATGGATGAGTTCGCTCGTCAGCTTCCCTTCTAATCAATACATAGGCAACCGTTACGTACAGCTTGTACCTCTGACGTGCTAGAGGTTATACCCAGTGCCAGTGTGTTGATGAGTCATTAGAGTCCCCCACAGACACTTTCCCAAGTTCGGGCAAAACGTTGTAGAGGCCGTATGGTTTTATGGCAGGGTTCGGAAAATGCATGTGCGTTTTCGCACGTGTCATTTTTCAGGCAGATAATACTGGTCGGCTTTGGTTTAAGCCGGATCCCAGTATTATGCTGTGTAGATATAATATCTTTGTCTCAGTTGCATTTGTATTCGGTCGTAATACAAATGCGGGTATGTTTATACTGATACGGGGTTATCCTGAAATTCGTTTCAGGATCACTTTTGGAAGTTGCCAGTTTCCAGTTTTCTATTAGCCGTATTTAACATTCGGTTAAATGCGGATTTATCTTTTCTTGAGATGAGTGTGGAAGTTTCTAGATGGTGACTAGGATGGTGACTAGGCTTGTGAGTCATTAGTGCATTTATTATTGCATTAATGGTTTTGGTGACTAGGTTAAATGATTCATCCTTTGCTTTAATTGTGTTCATACAAGGTGTTATATGACTCATCCTCTTCATTGATCTTGTGATCACCTCCCCCTCTTCATTGATCTTGTGATCACCTTCCTTGCCGAAGATGATCCACCGGAGAGAACCGATCCAAGCTCCAGCTTCACCTAGTGAAGCAACCGACACTCCAAACTTGCTAGAAGTGGAGAGTAGGAATGTAGGAATTTTCCACTATCATTTTCACTCAAATATAAAACTCAAGAGAGCATGCAAGAAGGAGGAGGAGGATGAAGGGGTAGTCATAACACCAATGAGCTAAGCTCGGAATGGATAAGAGAATAATAGAATGGCTTTATAATCTTTTAATCATCAAAATAAAATATCAAAACCATTTTCAATAAACAAATGAAACTTATCCCTCTCTACATTCCCACAACCATGTTAGGAACATGTATGCCCTAGAGTCCATTATTGTATATTATAGTGGATGTTTGGACATATATATAGAGGACTTTCTTACTCGACATGATAGTATGCTATCTGGTTGCTCTTTATCTTAATATGTACACTTGTTTTAGTTTACTATCTCATTGATACATATTGATAAAACCCTTAAGATGTTGGCTTGACTACCAGGACTATGATGCAGATCATACTGGTGGGGCTTGTGTAGTCTGCAAGCATATCCTTTAACAGTTCCTAATCGAGAGAGTATCGAGACATGGCATTGATGTTCCAGAGTAGACCAGTGTGTACGTTTCTTGACCCTGTATGGGGCGATGGTTGATCCCATAACCATTGGTGTTTGACATCAAAAATTGTACACAGGTGTTCATTGGAGAATGAGTACACCGAACATGACTCGCCGAGAACTCCTAGATGGTACCATACCTATCATCAGATAGCAGTTCTCTGGTGACACTTGTACAGGTTAGTCTGTAGACCCGAGATCGTCATAGTATCATGTGTGGTTTCCACTGTGCTTTGATTTCCTCCCTACCACGGCTCAAAGGAGTCATGCAAACATATGGATTTTGGGTACAGTCCCGAGTCACATGGAGGCAGTGAGTGATAGGAGGGGTTTCGTCTCTCCCGGTATTGGGAGTTAATGTTGCGCTATACTCGATTGGCTATAACAGCAAGTCTCTGGCCAGAGCTGATGAGATTTACTGGTAAGTGTTATCAGTAGTTTCTTGAAAGGTTATAGGCCACACATCGGCATGACTTATCAAGTTAGTGGGGTCTGACGATTCCACCCCCAGACTCGATATGCAACATATCAGACGAAGAGACCAGAATGTACGGTAAGTATTGCTTATAGGCTTTACAGGAATTTAGACAAGTTTGCTTGTTGATCTCTATTCGTTCAATACCTGGGTAGTCGTTACGTCCAGCTAGTACCGCTGATGGCTTGTGGGTATCTGATGTGATCATTACCTACTGCTGGCGTATTGACGAGTCTTTTGAGTCCCAAATAGAGGTTTTCTAACTCAAGAAAAGCGAAATATGGCTCATATGGAGATATGTGCAGGAGCTTGAATAAATACGAGTATATGATACCGTATTCTAATCTAGCGATATTTGATATCAGCCTGATTATATGTGATATAACAGCATTATTGAATCAAGTGTTGATTCAATGATTGATTTATATATATATGTTAATATATATTTAATATTGGCCAGTTTTATATAATATGACCGGATTTTTGAATCAAGTGTTGATTTAATATCTAATATTGAATATTAGCCGGTTATATGTGATATAACCAGATAATTGAATCAAGTATTGATTTAATGTTTTGATATACATATATATATGATATTAGTCGGTTATATATAATATAACCGGATTATTGAATCAAGTGTTGATTTAATAATTTGATATATATATATATATCATGGTTGATGATACATGGAATATGGATGTATGAGAATCACATTGAGAAAAGATAATGATAAACATTTTGGAATAAAAATAAATGAAGAATGAGTCATGGCTTAAGATGCTTGTAAAAACCATGACTCATCTTCAAGTCTTATTTTATTCAAAGATATTTATCATACACATCTTATCTCATAAGTTTATGGTTCATTCCCACTCATCCAAGTTCATCCTCATCTTCATCTACATCTCCTCTCTAGAATTTTCTTGAGTTGAGAAAAAGAAAAAAAAAGAAAAATATTTCTGGTGAGCAAATCTCCTATTTCATCAATCTACATTATTCTAGCTTATTAGTTTAGGTTGTTAACTTCACTAATACCTTAATTAGTGAGGTGTGATCTTGAGTGAAAGAGACTTCAAGGTGGATCGGCAACGAAGAGAACAAGTAAGCTCGATCCTTTCTTCAAGTGGAGCCTCAAGAAGAGTTCTAGGGACTACTACTCGGAGGTTTAGAAGTGAAGGACTAGACTACAAAGGTTGTAAACTCATTTCACTTAGTGTAGAATCTTGTTTTCTAACTTAATAACCATAATTCTCTAGTTCGATTCTTGTTATACTTAGCACTCTAGATTTTTTAAAATTGCATACTTGATGCTCAAATAAACCCAGTAGAGGTGCTAAGACATACTTTCATGGTATCAGAGACAAGCAAAAGGCTTAGGATTTCATTATACGAAGTTAAAGTGCTCGATCGAAATTTTAAACACGAATTTAGGTAGTTTCTGTCCATTTTTTCAAACGTTGAAATTTTCACAATTAAAAATGCTCAGAAAATTCAGCAGGCTTTTCTATGGAGGTATATGAAATATGAGCTCCTAACTCCACAAGATGGCCGCGGAACTGCCGTCTTTACCATGTGTTGGCCGCGGTTCCACGGTTCATTTGTAGTGTTAGGAGTCGTGTTTTCTTGTACCACTTCATTTTTACATTCTGGGCTGTCTGGACATTTCTAATAAGGCTCAAGTGGTTGAGGTCTCTGTGAATTGCTGTTATTTGAAATATCGATCGAAATGTTTAACATCATTTGGATTGCTATAGTTATGTGATATAATTTTTGGAATCCACATTTATTAGTTTTGCGAAAACTAGTTAACGATATGTAAATCTCGCATTTTAATCTCAAATGATGGATTACCACGGAGTTTGGATTTAGATCGAAACTCCGTCGCAATCTCGTATCATATATGAATACTCCCAGGGAGACACTAGTAGACAACCATGCTTCATAGCCCCGACTAAGTGACTATAGGAGAACCCAATGGCCAAAAGCACCCACTCGGGTGCTCGCGGCCACGGTGTTCCGCCTAAGTGCACTTCGTTGACAGCCTCGGGGGTGCGGCCATCTACTAACGTTCCCGATGAGCATTCGATCAAATAATCAGGAATCTTATTGAATTACCCAACTTAATATTTGAAAAGTGTTTTCAATTCGAGACTTAAATGCAAGGTTTATAGGGTTAGGCATGAAATTCGGAATATGTGATAATATGGGTTTATAATGTCTAAAAATGATGCGAATTCTAACTATTGTAGTTTTCATTTCTTTTCTGTGACCGTAAGTGTAATATGTGACAGTATCCCCGATCTTGTTGCTATACGACAATGATATTAGGGATACGTATATTTACTTATGTTGATGGCATGTGATGTTATTGTGTTGCTATTGATATGTTATATTGGATCGTCATGATTGAATAGCCGAGGGTTTTTACGTGAGATGAGTGTTTTTCAATTTTCATTCATGTAAATATTTATATGTAATATTCTTTTATTGGGACACTTTCGGGTTGAGGTCGTTGTCTCCATTTGATATATATTATTTACTTTTCCACATTAGGATAGACTCAAGACGGGGAGTAAAAGTAACCGGATTCTAGAGTCCAGTGGGAGACCATCTTAAGGAGTCGAGACCGGTCACCTAACTCTAGAATTGGTAAGGTTGCTTGCCGCTCTTGTAGGGTTCTACGGGTATGGGCTTGGCTATTCATCAAGACCGTGAAATCCGTATTTTTTATTACTGGTTTAATCTAAAATACGGACCTCTTAGTATATCCTATGTTTCATATATCATCTTCTGCTGTTTTTATGATGTGATATGATTATATAACCGTGTGAGACGAATGCTACTTATTTATATGGTATACTAGTAGACACTGTATATGTTTTGCATCCGCGTTAGTCCTGACCCCGCCCTGCCGTAAGTTAAGTAACCTTACGGTGAACACCCAGGTCTCTGTGGAGAATGCATATGGTATATATGTAAGCCGATGCCGCGCACCCTCGGGCTCGCGGGGAGGCAGAATTTTCAAAAAACGATTATGAACAACTACGCAACACCGGCTAACTCCAGGATCTATACTAAAACCTTAACTAACTAAATTAATTAGGAGGTTTAACTATTATGATAGTTGGTTATACCTCCATGACCAAGTCCTTCAGGTCTTCTTTGCCTCCTCTCCATGACTCCTCGAAGAAAGGATCGAGCTTGCTACATCAGCCTCCTCACGTCAAAGATGATCCACCCTAGAGAATGTGCTTCAAGCTCTAACCTTTAAACCGAGATACTAAGGTAGATGGTTCGCTAATCCAACTGGCCAAGATGATGCAGAGAATGCTAATGGATTGTTTAGTCTCACTAAACCCTATGGCTCACAACACATGTGACGGATTAGGGTTTAGTTTGAGGAAGAAGGAGATGGAGAAATCAAGAGAGAGAATGAGGAGAAGAAAAATGAACCAACATCAAGCATGAAGTGTAGAAAATGGCTAAGTATATGAGCTCAATTATTCAAGCATGCAATATTTCATAATAAGAAATATCACCCATGCTTGAATAGTGAGTTAAGACCAATATAATAATCCCTTAGCCATACTTTGCACCATGCCACAAATATCTCTTTCTTTTCTCCAATATCCACCTCATTAATCCATTTACCAAAATGGATAAAACTAAATAATGAGGTGTCTCCTTCTAGAAGCACGCCTTGCCAAATTACAAGAATGCCCCTCACTGTATATACATACCCATATCCGTATTCCGAAAAATACGAATACACTGAGACGATAACAATCCAATAATACAATACTAGGATCCGGCTTAAACCAAAGCCCACTAGTATTGTCCGCCCGATCAGCATCTGTGTGCAAGTACACGTATGTGATCGAAGCCCTGTTGTAAAACTATACAGCGTCTACATCAATTTCCCGAAGCAGTAAAACCCTCGGTGTGGGACTCTAAAGACTCGATAGTACGCTGGTAGTAGGGTTTAACCACAAGCACATCAGCGGTACTAGCTGCACGTAACGGCTAGCCAGGTATCTGTCGATAAGAAGACCGATGAGCAAACTCATCCAAACTCCTATTGAACCTGTTTGTAACAATCTTTGTACAGTCTGGTCTGTTCTTCTAAGATACTTGCATATCGTGCTTAGAGGGATGGTAAACGTCAGACTCCTAATAGTGCAATAAGTCGTGCCGGAGTAGAGCCCAATACATCCTGAGAAACTACTGAAGTACCTACCAGTAAATCTCGCTTGCCCTAACCAGGGACTTTGTGTAATGGCTTCCCGAACATTGCGCGATATCAACCCCCAATACCGGGAGAGACGAATCTAATCTAACTGTTAGTTATATGTATGCCCTAGAGGCCATTACTGTACATACGATGTATATTGTAATGGATGCTTGGACATATATAGGGAGGACTTTCTTGCTCGACATGATAGTACGCTATCTTGTTGTACTTTATCTTAACATGTACTCTGATTGTCTCTATGTTACATGTTGAGAAAGCCCTTAGGATATGGACTCGACTACTGGGACTATGATGAGATCATACTAGTGGGGCCACGGTAGTCAACGAGTACATCCTATAACTGTTCCTAGTCGAGGGTGTATCGAGACAGGGCATCGATACACCAGAGTAGACTAGCGTATACGCATCTTGACCCATATGATGGGCGATGGATGATCCCATATCCATCGGTGTTTGACATCAAGGATGGTGTACGGGTGCTCAGTAGAGACTGGGTACACTGGACGGACTCACCGAGAACTCCCAGATGGTATTATACCTCACGTCAGATGGCAGTTCTCCGGTGACACTGGTACAGAGTAGTCTGTTGACCCGAGATCGTCATAGAGTCTTGTGTGATTCCCACTGTGCTTTGATTTCCATCATACCACATCCAAGAGGGCATGCAAAAAGGTGGCTTTTGGGTACAGTCCCGAATCACATGGATGCAATGAGCGATAGGAGGGGATTCGTCTTTCCCGGTATAGGGAGTTGATGTTGTGCTGTGTTCGATTGGCTATAACCGGAAATCCCTGGCCAGGGTTGCTGAGATTTACTGTTAAGTGTTATCAGTAGTTTCTCGAACTATTATAGACCTCAAATCGACACGACTTATCGAGCTACCGGGGTCTGACGTTTACCACCCCTAGACGAGATATGCGACATATCAGACGACAAGACCGGACTGTACGGGAGTGTTACTGTTTGGATTCACAGGAGAATGTACAGGCTTGCTTGTTGATCTTCTGAGCGCTCAATACCTGGGTGGCTGTTACGTTTAGCTGACTGCTTGCAGCTTGTGGGTGTTTGATATGATCATCACCTACTGCCGGCGTATTGATGATTCTTTAGAGTCCTACACAGAGGTTTCTTGACTCAGGCAAAACGGAGTAGGGGCACATATGTGATATGTACGGGACCGAGGATAATGTGATATGTGATACCGTATTCTATTCTCGCGATATTTGATATCAGCCGGGTCATCGGATCAAGTGTTGATTCGATGAATCGGTACGGATAAATATTAGTCGGTTATATGCGATATAGCTGGATTGTCGGATCAAGTGTTGATTCAATAATTTAATGTATAATAATATATATGATATATTAAATTACATTAACTAATATTTGCTCACTAAAAGATTCTTTTTCTCACTCGGGTAATACATTGATATATATGCGATATATGTTAATTGTATTATTTTATTTGGTTACAATAAATATTATATATGTGATATATAATATTGTAACATGATATGATAACTAATGCAACATGTTTAGTAGAGATTAAACAAGATTAGGGTTTGATTTGGGTTAATGCTTTCTAGATGATTCTAGAAGGTTTAGTTTTGTTTTGTGAAAGATATTTTGTTATGACTCATGCTTTAACCCAACCCAAACCCTAACCCTAGTTAATTCTCTACATGGGTTTAGTTGACCATGGTTGCATTAATCATCATCTTTATCCTTTCATTATTCATCACAAAAGGATTCTTATCATATTGTTCATCTTCTTCCTTTTTTCTTTTCATGAAAAAGCTTTCTAGCTTTTTCTAAGTGATGAAAAATAAGTGAGAATAAGAAAATAAAAGAGAGCAAAAATCCTACTTCATCATCCTCATCTATCCTTGCCATTTAGATGAGGGTGTTCACTTCATATTATGAGTGTTAGCTTGTGTTAACGAAACTTCAAGGTAGATCATCATTGTATCGAAGATCGGAAGCAAGACTGCTTCTTTCTCTTTGTGGAACCTCTCGAGAGTCCGGAACACGATGATCGCAGCGAAGGGACTTCAACACGGAGTTTTAGAAGTGAAGGACCGGATCTACAAAGGTTGTAATCCCTCTCACTTAATGTTAAAGTGTTTAACATGCTTATTTTCGCCTAATCTCTAGTTTAAAAATCCGGCTTTGGGTTGTTCGGCACGGCTAAATTTTAAATCGGGCATGGTTGATGCCTCGTAGAACCTTGTGCGTGTGCCTAGCAACCCTACACTAACCGCTACTGCCTCCAAGTTTATCGGGACTGCACCCAACTACTACCTGTTTGCACGACTCCTTTGAGCCATGGTAGGGTAGTAATCAAAGTACAGTGGAAACACACTCGAGGCGAAGTGCGATGTCAAGTCAACGGACTAAGCTGTACTTATGTCACCTGGGAACTGCTACCTGACAATGGGTATAATACCAACCAGTAGTTCCCGACGAGTCCTGTCCAGTGTACCTCATAACCTAATGAGCACCTACATACTATCTCCAGTACGACGTAGTAATGGCTGTGGGACAGACCATCTCCCCTGCTGGGATGAGAAGTGTATACACTAGTCTATTCTGGAGTATCGATGCCCCGTCTTGATAATCCTACGACTAGGGACCTGTATAAGGATGTATTTATAGACTACCTAGCCCCCACTAGTGTGACTGCCATCACAACGCTGGCAGTCAAGCAAATATCCTAAGGGCTCTACCAATATGTATAAGTGATATGCTAAAAGAAACACGTGCACATATTGTTAGGAATATGTATGCCCTAGAGGAAATTATTGTACATTGATGTATATTATAGTGGATGCATGGACATATATATAGAGGACTTTCTTGCTCGACATGATAGTATGCTATCTGCTTACTCTTTATCTTAACATGTACACTTGTATTATTATACCGTCTCTCTGATACATGTTGATAAAGCCCTTAGGATGTTTGCTTGACTACCAGGACTATGATGCAGATCATACTACTGGGACTTATGTAGTCTACAAGCACTTCCTTTAACAGTTCCCAGTCGAGAGAGTATCAATACACGGTATCGATATTCCAGAGTAGACTAATGTGTACGTTTTTTGACCCTGTAGGGGGTGATGGTTGATCCCATATCCATTGGTGTTTGACCTCAAAGATTGTACAGAGGCGCTCATTAAAGAATGGGTACACTGAACATGACTCGTCGAGAACTCCTAGATGGTACTATAACTATCGTTAGATAGCAGTTCTCTGGTGAAACTGGTACATGTTAATCTGCAGACCTGAGATCGTCATAGAGTATTATGTGGTTCCTACTATGCTTTGATTTCCTCCCTACCACGGCTCAAAGGAGTTGTGCAAACAGGTGGATTTTGGGTACAGTCCCGAGTCACATGGAGGCAATGAGTGATAGGAGGGGTTTCGTCTCTCCCGGTATAGGGAGTTGATGTTGCGCTATGCTCGATTGGCTATAACAGGAAGTCTCTGTCTAGGGCTGTTGATGAGATTTACTGGTAAGAGTTATCGGTAGTTTCTCGTACCGTTATAGGCCATACATCGGCATGACTTATCAAGTTATTGGGGTCTGACGATTCCACCCCAGACTCGATATGCGACAAATCAGACGAAAAGACCAGACTGTACGGTAAGTGTTACCTATATGCTTCATGAGAGTTTGGATAAGCTTGCTTGTTGATCTTCTATTCTCTTAATACCCGGGTAGTCGTTACATCCAGCTAGTACTGCTGACGGTTTGTGGGTAACTGATGCGATTATTACCTACTGCTGGCGTATTGACGAGTCTTTAGAGTCCCACACAGAAGTTTCATGGTTCAAGCGAAATGAAGTAGGGCACATATGTTATGTGCAGGGGCCTGATTAAATATGAGTATATGATATTGTATTCTAATCTGGCGGTTATTTTTTATCAGTTAGGTTATATTTGATATAACTGTATTATCGAATCAAGTGTTGATTTGATAATATGATATACAGATAAATAATATTAGTCGGTTATATGTGATATAACCAGATTATTAAATCAAGTGTTGATTTAATAATATGATATATATTTATATTTGATATAATTATATATTAACTAATATTATTAGCTCGCTAATTATTTTCGTCATAATATATATATATATATATATATATATATATATATATATATGAAGCATGGTAGGATTTCTATTTTGTGAAAATAGAAAATGAGGTGGAAAAATAGGGAGATATTATCATTTGTTTATTAGTCTTGACTCACTATTCAAGCATGGTTGCAATTTATTATTGCAAATAATTCCATGCTTGAATAAGTGAGGTCAAGAAAGAGCCGTTCTTCACTTCTTTCTACACTTAGCTATTTTTTGAGTTGAACTCATTTTTCTTTTTAGCTCTCTCCATCTTCTTCACCTCCACATCCAAGCTCAATCCCTCACATGAGTTGTGAACCCTTGAGCTTGTGAGAACCCTAGTGAGCAAACAACACCCTCAGTTTACTATCCTACACTAGATTAGCACTTTGGTGTAGTGTGTTTCCTTCACTAAAGAGTTTAGTGAAGGGGTAACTTGGATTACCGGAGCTTCGGGTGGATCATCTTCGGCACGAAGAACGCAAAGGAAGCTCGATCCAACTTCAAGTGGAGCCTAGTGGAGTGTAACGTTGTGAAAATCGTTTTGGTGAAATTTCGGAAAATCGGCAAAATAAGGGGGTTTTCTGTAAAAAGTCAAAATACAAATATCTTTATTTTAAAATTAAATATAAATATTCTAATTATGTAATTGCTAGTATTTGGTGTTTATTGAGCCACTGGTGAGATTTCAAAATTTCTGAAAATTTTTCCGAAATTAATTATTTTAATATTATTTTAAGCCGTCACTAATACATTTAATTCAGGAAAATTACAAACTGGAATGAGTTCAAACAAATTTTGTGCATCATTATACATTAAACAAAATTTTATCATGTGGTTTTTGAATTGAAATAGGGTTGTTATCCGGTGATAGAAAATATCGAAGAAAAAGGCTTTTTTTCGGTGAAATTAGTGCAAACGGAGTGCGGTATAACTTTTATCTTTTCCCAAACAAAACCACACTATATTTTACTCCCTCACACTATTTTTGGCTGATCTTGGCAGCCCCTCTCACTTCATTCTTCAAGTGCCTTCTAGAAATTTGTTTTTTTGAAAATAAAAGAAAAGGAAAATGCATAAAGGTTGAAAAGACATAAAGATGATGATATTTGGAGGAAGTTTCTACATGATTCATGACTCATTTCTTTCTCTCCCTCTTCTCCTAAACATGGCCGGCCTCCTCCTCTAGGCAGCCCCCCATTTCCCTCTCTTCTTTTGTTGCTAAAATCCATCAAAAATACATCAAAATTCAATTAAAAATCCACAAAAAAACCTATTTATTTCCTATCCTTCATTCTTTGCTCATTTTCATATGGAATTTGGAGAGGGAAAGCATGTATTTTTGAGGCTCATTTTCATGTTTGGATTTCTTGTGTGAAGGTATAAATCTTGTTCTTTTGAATTATTGTTAATTAATGTTTCATTCTAGCATAAATTGATTTAATGAATTAATTCTATTTCTAAGTTTTAAAAATTCAAGTTAGGGTTGTAAAATAAGGTTATGATTTTTATTAATTAATTACGGTTATTATAACTAGTTTAACATTTTTAGAAGTGGAGATTCTTGTATGGAGGATAGATTGTAAATTGTTTATCCAAAATGGTTAAATTAAACCATTTTTTTAAAAAACTAGATTTCTATATATTTTATATATTGGTGAGATAAATTCCAATGAATGTTTGTAACAATAGATTGTTGTTTAAATGAGGATATTGACATGTTAAAGGAATGGAAAAACTTAGTTTAGTTACTAGTATTATTGATAATTGATAAATTTTGATAAAAATTGCTATTTTTGCTAACTAGTTTTTGGAAATTATTAAATAAATGAGATTTAAAATATAAATTAAGGTTTCATTATATCATTATCATTGTAAATTGTAGTTTGATACATTAATTCATACAAAATCAAGTTTTGTTGTGGAATTGTGGAATTTTGCTTGTAAGTTGTGGAAAATTGATAAAAGTGCAAACTAGAAATTATTTGTAATATAAATTAGTGTAATAAAAATATGGTAAAGGTTTCTATAACTTAGTTATGTTAATTAATGAATATTATGACCATTAGTTTCATTAAACGTCAAGTTTTGAAGTAAAACGGTGAATTGATATTTTCAAGGTTTTCGGAATTGGATGATTTGATCGATTTTAGGGTTCCGATGATTTGAACAAAGTTTTATATTATAAGTAATGGGTTTTGAAAATACGGGTTGTTTATTGGTTTTTACCTCGATCAATCGGGGTTTGTACACCGATATCGAGCGGTATTTGGTTCTTTTGCGTGGACGGGACATAGGTTTTAACCTGTGCTTGTTCTTCGTATCGTGTGACTTTTGTATGTGATTCGGTTTACGATTCTATTTATATGTTTGCGTCTAGGTACCGCCACGTGGACCGCGGGCGATGAAGAGGAGGATGGCGACACCGTCTTCGGCTGACATGGACCAGGTGAGTAGATGCATATCTACGGGGGAAGTCGGGTGGATGGCGTTTAGCACCCCCGCAACGTAGAATAGGAATAGTACCTATTGACTTTAGGAAACCAGACGTGACCCTAGTAGGACCCTAGTATTGATCTTAGGCTGGACTAGACCGATTTAGGAAAACCATATCAGAAGATGAGTACCTTAGAAGAGGTTCGTAGGTTTCAGATAGAGACACACCCACGCACACACTGAAATTCGAAATGGGATACGTGTATTTGTATATATATAGAACTAGGCATAGGTATATTTATATATATACAACACGTATAGGTGATTCATTGTTGTGATATGATACCCGAGATATGATGAAACAATGTAACTGGGCTTGATGCTGTGATTCTTGACTAGACAGTCGTAATAAAGTGTTAGCGGATCATTAGAGAATGATATAATGAACATGAACATATAAATTATAAAGAGTGGTGTGATATTGATGTACATGGGATGCTAGAATAGTACCCGGACTGTAACTTGTGACTGATTACGATATGATATATGTATAACTTGATTACAACATTATATTGGTGTGACCTGATGCCGATATCACATAAGTATGACTTAATCACAATATGATACATAGGACATGACATTCCTGAGAATAACATTATACTAATAATGAGACACCTATGAGATACTTGACCCGTACCCCGATATTGGGATGCCGTACGATGGATTTTACCGTACGAGACACAGATATGATGATTGATCCGCACTCTTGATTCGAGGAAGCCGTACTACGTACGTGACGCTATTGAGGCAGGATCGCCGACTATTAGAGATATTGATTCAGACCTTAGGTAGACTCTAGTTTCTTATTGACTAGTTCTTAGGTTTAGTTTTTCCTTAGGAGGTTAGATGGACACTAGGTTAGGGTTGAGTCATATAGTGGTAGTAGTATTAGTATATTAAATGAGTGGATAACACACATTCGTCTTTACCTTCACACTGTAATCATAATGTTGCATGTTCATACATATGTTGCTATAAACAGTATAAACCTTACCTGTTAGGACACCAGCACCATTACCGATGATGCGCATATTCCACGCACACTTATTTGCCGGCTCACACACATCATCATCGGTAATTGCTATGTCACGTACACTTTAGATCATATTATATTTTGTTGATAGAATCAGTTAACAACTAAACCGATATAATATTGTGATTACTCTCTGATGTTAGTATAGACATGATATTCATAACTTAGACATTCCAGCATTCATATTTTCATGTTATCGCACAGTATTATGAGCATATGCCGACATTTATCATATACTACTCATGATTTTGAGATTTCTGGATTTTTTGGGGAAAACCGCAAGAATATATATAAAAACTTTTCTCTCTCTCCTCCTTTCTTTTTAAATAAGATGCGGTTTTCTCGTGATGTATGTGTCGTCCACCATGAGATTTCGTGTTTTCTGATGGATTTCGAGACCCGATTCGAGGAGTGGATGAACCGTCTCGGGTACATGGTGGGCCCGGTATGGTACCCCGGGGCAAGAAGATCGAGTTGTAGACGATGAGCCTGGCAGGGGAAGGCTACCTACCGGTGATGTCTGGCGCGGCGGATATCCGGAGGATACCGACCGTTGTCGTGAGATTTGATGATATGGGTCGATCCGGACTGACGGAGCCCGACATATTGAGGCTTGAGATTTCATGTTTTGTGTCGATGCTTGACACGGATTTTCATGGATTTCATTATTGAGATTTCAGATTCTTATACACATTCTACTATGAGAACAGCTAAAGATTCACATACATACATATCTGGATTTCAGGATTTGTTACGTTACATTCATGGTGCATGCATTTCATTCATATGACATAGTACTATATGAGGCACTGACACGACACGGAGTATTTGCACTTACACGTAGTATTACCCTGCTATTACTAGATGTTTGGGATATAGTAGTATATTATTATGACCTAGGATAGCGTCGTGCATTCGATTTCTTTTCGTAGATGTCTTCTACTCACGAGTTAGCAACTCACCCCCGTTGTGCCAAATTCTTTATAGGTTCGATGTACAGGTTTCCGTGGCAGCTTGTTGGCACATCTTTTCTTCAGGGTGATTTGCATGGTAGGTTGGTTCACTTGTATCCGAACCACCATTGTACTTTTATTCTTTCATTTGTATCTAGTAAGCTCCATCAACCATATTTGTATTACTTGATAAGTTTATTGGACCAGTTATTTATTTCGACCTTAGAGTCGCGCATGTGTTATTCTGATCTGGTGGTTTTTGTTTTCTTTTGAGATTTGAGCCTCGCCCTTTGGCGTTGTATATTATTGTGATTGTTGTGGTTGTCTCCGCCTGTTGGCGTTGAGCTAGCACCCGTTTGGGGATGCTTTTTATTGTTTATTCATATTATACTTGTTGTACCTGTTTGGGGGCCAGTTTTTACGGAGGAGACTCTGCCGAAATTTTTGGTAAATTTGCTGATATTTTATACTTGTTTTCTTTTCTTTTCTTCTTCTTCTTCTTTTATGGTTTAGATTTCTGGGCTTCGGCTTACTTAGGTTACGTTGCGCCTCTAGACGTTTCGTAATCTAAGTGCCGGTCACGTTCCGTACTTTCGGGTCGTGACAAAGTTGGTATCAGAGCGCTAGGTTTAACCCTGTATAAGTCTAGGTGACCCTTGGTTGATGGAGCAGGCGATTAGGTAGAGTAACGTACCGTGGGTATGGTCCGCGGCATACTTACGATACGCCACTCTGCTTAAGGAGCCCTAGGATTTACATTGTTTGTACCGTATTCCATTCGTTCTTTTGATCTATCTTCGTCAATGTTGGACGGCGGGTTCTATTACCACTGGCAGAGGGAGCTGCGGCTCGAATGCGATAACCATTAGAGTATGGGCTATTCTTGAGGATTGAAGCATTGCTTAGCGTGCGGACGAAGGGTATTCACATGCCGTCCGGATGAAGTTAAAAGGGGTTCGAACGATTATCAGAAAACCATTTTCCTAAGTTTAAAGTATTCGGAAGAACATGCAGGTATTTCGATGGACCCTCTAGAAGAATGAAACCCTAACTCGACATAATGACCACGAGAACGCCCTTGAACCTTAGGGTTTACGGCAGTTCCGCTGTGCCATTAGTGAGGCTTGGGTTTGCCCTTCTACAGCTGGATCATCGATGCTGGGGTATGTACCGGATATTTTTAAACTGTACTTGAGTTTTGAGCTCTCGGGGAATTATGGGATTTTGATGGATCGATCGAAAAGTTTAATGTAGTCCGGATATCAAGTGAAGGGATCGACTATGTGGGAGGCTCTAGACACGAGTATTGCCGTTGGTAGCGCAGTTAGCACACCTATGAAAGAACGAGTTTGAAGCAGTCGACATCAGAGGAAAGAGGCACACATTGACGATAGTGTTTACGATTGTGATTTAGTGATTTGAATTCCATATTTTCTGTTATTGGATTTTGGCATTTTGAGGAATTCGTTTTACGATTGGTATTTCATGTGTGTACCTTCATTACATTCTAGTTGTGTTTCATATACCAGTTGTATTGGTGTTGTTTAGTACACACCCAGTACACTTGATTTGGTTTTATATATATTGAGATTTTTGATTTGACTTCGTGCATAGGGGTTACACATGATTTTGACATATGTTTCGACCTAGTTTTCATGCATTTTTGTGCTATGATTCGAGTCTGATGTTCGATGTATGTTTTCGTGCTCCATGTGCACCTGATTAGGAGTCTTGCGCGTACTTGACGCACTTGATGCGATTTTGTGCACACCAGATGCACTAAATCGGGGTTTTGTGCAGATTAGATGCACCTGATTTTGAGTCGTGCACGCCCGTTGCACTTGACAGATGTTTTTGGTGCATACCTGTTACACTTAGTTTTGTTTTGTGGGTATTCATGGTTTCTGCATTTGGTTTCGATTTCAGTGCGCACCGGACGCACATGACATTTTATTGATGTGATTGGAATTGATTTCAGTTTGAGCAGTATATTTTCATAATGATTATTATTTGATTTAGTAACCAGGCGGGACGTGTATGTTAAATAAAAGATATATATATATATATATATAGTTATTTTTTTTAAAATAAACGTCCGCTACTTATGCCGTGACACGTGCATCACACGACAATTTTCAAAAAGGGGTTTGCATATTTCCTTAGCCGGATATTTGTACGGTTTCACTATGATGCACACTATATATATATAAGTTATAGTTTTGATATATATTATGTTGGTTTTCGTATTGGGTTTGATATTTTATCTTCGCCGTAACTCCGATGATTGCGTTATGCTTGACGGGGTTGATTTTAGTTATATATTGATGATTTCGGAGCCCCGACGATTTGAGTATTTTGATAAATGTTTTAGTATTTGGAGGGGGAGTTTTAATTTAAATTCGGGGACCGAATTTCTTTAAGGGGGGAAGATTGTAACGTTGTGAAAATCGTTTTGGTGAAATTTCGGAAAATCGGCAAAATAAGGGGGTTTTCTGTAAAAAGTCAAAATACAAATATCTTTATTTTAAAATTAAATATAAATATTCTAATTATGTAATTGCTAGTATTTGGTGTTTATTGAGCCACTGGTGAGATTTCAAAATTTCTGAAAATTTTTCCGAAATTAATTATTTTAATATTATTTTAAGCCGTCACTAATACATTTAATTCAGGAAAATTACAAACTGGAATGAGTTCAAACAAATTTTGTGCATCATTATACATTAAACAAAATTTTATCATGTGGTTTTTGAATTGAAATAGGGTTGTTATCCGGTGATAGAAAATATCGAAGAAAAAGGCTTTTTTTCGGTGAAATTAGTGCAAACGGAGTGCGGTATAACTTTTATCTTTTCCCAAACAAAACCACACTATATTTTACTCCCTCACACTATTTTTGGCTGATCTTGGCAGCCCCTCTCACTTCATTCTTCAAGTGCCTTCTAGAAATTTGTTTTTTTGAAAATAAAAGAAAAGGAAAATGCATAAAGGTTGAAAAGACATAAAGATGATGATATTTGGAGGAAGTTTCTACATGATTCATGACTCATTTCTTTCTCTCCCTCTTCTCCTAAACATGGCCGGCCTCCTCCTCTAGGCAGCCCCCCATTTCCCTCTCTTCTTTTGTTGCTAAAATCCATCAAAAATACATCAAAATTCAATTAAAAATCCACAAAAAAACCTATTTATTTCCTATCCTTCATTCTTTGCTCATTTTCATATGGAATTTGGAGAGGGAAAGCATGTATTTTTGAGGCTCATTTTCATGTTTGGATTTCTTGTGTGAAGGTATAAATCTTGTTCTTTTGAATTATTGTTAATTAATGTTTCATTCTAGCATAAATTGATTTAATGAATTAATTCTATTTCTAAGTTTTAAAAATTCAAGTTAGGGTTGTAAAATAAGGTTATGATTTTTATTAATTAATTACGGTTATTATAACTAGTTTAACATTTTTAGAAGTGGAGATTCTTGTATGGAGGATAGATTGTAAATTGTTTATCCAAAATGGTTAAATTAAACCATTTTTTTAAAAAACTAGATTTCTATATATTTTATATATTGGTGAGATAAATTCCAATGAATGTTTGTAACAATAGATTGTTGTTTAAATGAGGATATTGACATGTTAAAGGAATGGAAAAACTTAGTTTAGTTACTAGTATTATTGATAATTGATAAATTTTGATAAAAATTGCTATTTTTGCTAACTAGTTTTTGGAAATTATTAAATAAATGAGATTTAAAATATAAATTAAGGTTTCATTATATCATTATCATTGTAAATTGTAGTTTGATACATTAATTCATACAAAATCAAGTTTTGTTGTGGAATTGTGGAATTTTGCTTGTAAGTTGTGGAAAATTGATAAAAGTGCAAACTAGAAATTATTTGTAATATAAATTAGTGTAATAAAAATATGGTAAAGGTTTCTATAACTTAGTTATGTTAATTAATGAATATTATGACCATTAGTTTCATTAAACGTCAAGTTTTGAAGTAAAACGGTGAATTGATATTTTCAAGGTTTTCGGAATTGGATGATTTGATCGATTTTAGGGTTCCGATGATTTGAACAAAGTTTTATATTATAAGTAATGGGTTTTGAAAATACGGGTTGTTTATTGGTTTTTACCTCGATCAATCGGGGTTTGTACACCGATATCGAGCGGTATTTGGTTCTTTTGCGTGGACGGGACATAGGTTTTAACCTGTGCTTGTTCTTCGTATCGTGTGACTTTTGTATGTGATTCGGTTTACGATTCTATTTATATGTTTGCGTCTAGGTACCGCCACGTGGACCGCGGGCGATGAAGAGGAGGATGGCGACACCGTCTTCGGCTGACATGGACCAGGTGAGTAGATGCATATCTACGGGGGAAGTCGGGTGGATGGCGTTTAGCACCCCCGCAACGTAGAATAGGAATAGTACCTATTGACTTTAGGAAACCAGACGTGACCCTAGTAGGACCCTAGTATTGATCTTAGGCTGGACTAGACCGATTTAGGAAAACCATATCAGAAGATGAGTACCTTAGAAGAGGTTCGTAGGTTTCAGATAGAGACACACCCACGCACACACTGAAATTCGAAATGGGATACGTGTATTTGTATATATATAGAACTAGGCATAGGTATATTTATATATATACAACACGTATAGGTGATTCATTGTTGTGATATGATACCCGAGATATGATGAAACAATGTAACTGGGCTTGATGCTGTGATTCTTGACTAGACAGTCGTAATAAAGTGTTAGCGGATCATTAGAGAATGATATAATGAACATGAACATATAAATTATAAAGAGTGGTGTGATATTGATGTACATGGGATGCTAGAATAGTACCCGGACTGTAACTTGTGACTGATTACGATATGATATATGTATAACTTGATTACAACATTATATTGGTGTGACCTGATGCCGATATCACATAAGTATGACTTAATCACAATATGATACATAGGACATGACATTCCTGAGAATAACATTATACTAATAATGAGACACCTATGAGATACTTGACCCGTACCCCGATATTGGGATGCCGTACGATGGATTTTACCGTACGAGACACAGATATGATGATTGATCCGCACTCTTGATTCGAGGAAGCCGTACTACGTACGTGACGCAATTGAGGCAGGATCGCCGACTATTAGAGATATTGATTCAGACCTTAGGTAGACTCTAGTTTCTTATTGACTAGTTCTTAGGTTTAGTTTTTCCTTAGGAGGTTAGATGGACACTAGGTTAGGGTTGAGTCATATAGTGGTAGTAGTATTAGTATATTAAATGAGTGGATAACACACATTCGTCTTTACCTTCACACTGTAATCATAATGTTGCATGTTCATACATATGTTGCTATAAACAGTATAAACCTTACCTGTTAGGACACCAGCACCATTACCGATGATGCGCATATTCCACGCACACTTATTTGCCGGCTCACACACATCATCATCGGTAATTGCTATGTCACGTACACTTTAGATCATATTATATTTTGTTGATAGAATCAGTTAACAACTAAACCGATATAATATTGTGATTACTCTCTGATGTTAGTATAGACATGATATTCATAACTTAGACATTCCTGCATTCATATTTTCATGTTATCGCACAGTATTATGAGCATATGCCGACATTTATCATATACTACTCATGATTTTGAGATTTCTGGATTTTTTGGGGAAAACCGCAAGAATATATATAAAAACTTTTCTCTCTCTCCTCCTTTCTTTTTAAATAAGATGCGGTTTTCTCGTGATGTATGTGTCGTCCACCATGAGATTTCTTGTTTTCTGATGGATTTCGAGACCCGATTCGAGGAGTGGATGAACCGTCTCGGGTACATGGTGGGCCCGGTATGGTACCCCGGGGCAAGAAGATCGAGTTGTAGACGATGAGCCTGGCAGGGGAAGGCTACCTACCGGTGATGTCTGGCGCGGCGGATATCCGGAGGATACCGACCGTTGTCGTGAGATTTGATGATATGGGTCGATCCGGACTGACGGAGCCCGACATATTGAGGCTTGAGATTTCATGTTTTGTGTCGATGCTTGACACGGATTTTCATGGATTTCATTATTGAGATTTCAGATTCTTATACACATTCTACTATGAGAACAGCTAAAGATTCACATACATACATATCTGGATTTCAGGATTTGTTACTTTACATTCATGGTGCATGCATTTCATTCATATGACATAGTACTATATGAGGCACTGACACGACACGGAGTATTTGCACTTACACGTAGTATTACCCTGCTATTACTAGATGTTTGGGATATAGTAGTATATTATTATGACCTAGGATAGCGTCGTGCATTCGATTTCTTTTCGTAGATGTCTTCTACTCACGAGTTGGCAACTCACCCCCGTTGTGCCAAATTCTTTACAGGTTCGATGTACAGGTTTCCGTGGCAGCTTGTTGGCACATCTTTTCTTCAGGGTGATTTGCATGGTAGGTTGGTTCACTTGTATCCGAACCACCATTGTACTTTTATTCTTTCATTTGTATCTAGTAAGCTCCATCAACCATATTTGTATTACTTGATAAGTTTATTGGACCAGTTATTTATTTCGACCTTAGAGTCGCGCATGTGTTATTCTGATCTGGTGGTTTTTGTTTTCTTTTGAGATTTGAGCCTCGCCCTTTGGCGTTGTATATTATTGTGATTGTTGTGGTTGTCTCCGCCTGTTGGCGTTGAGCTAGCACCCGTTTGGGGATGCTTTTTATTGTTTATTCATATTATACTTGTTGTACCCGTTTGGGGGCCAGTTTTTACGGAGGAGACTCTGCCGAAATTTTTGGTAAATTTGCTGATATTTTATACTTGTTTTCTTTTCTTTTCTTCTTCTTCTTCTTTTATGGTTTAGATTTCTGGGCTTCGGCTTACTTAGGTTACGTTGCGCCTCTAGACGTTTCGTAATCTAAGTGCCGGTCACGTTCCGTACTTTCGGGTCGTGACATGGAGTCGTGTGGACTACTACATGGAGCTTTTGAAAAGAAGGACACGGTCTACAAAAGTTGTAGCCTCTTTCTCTTAGTGTAAGGTTTTGTTATATCATGTTAAATCCTAATCATCTAGTTTCGATTCTTGTTTAGTGTAAATTAGCACCCCAAAAATTTAAAAATGGCATGCTTGATGCTAGTAAAACCCAGTAGTGGTGCTAACAAACACTTTCATGGTATCAGAACCAAAGCTAGAAGACTGTACGATGTAGTTAGAATTATGAAAACGAAACAACTCCGAAACCGAAACCCAAAACATCAAGTTTCTGTCGATTTCAAAATGGTCTCTGAATTTTTTTTAAATAATTGTAGAATGTTACTTGTGATGTAACTAGAACACCAGAGAAAAACGAGTACAAAATTTGAATGTTTGTCTGGCGAGAATGCCAAAATGGCTGGCGACGCCGGTCCTATTGTAATGATTTGGGCTCATTTTTATTTGGTGTTCTATGGTGTTGAGTTTAGGGTTTCATGATTATGTTTGATTAGCCCAGTTTGCATGTGATGTTAACTTTTGTTAAGGGGATAATTCGGAGTGTTTCGTAGTCATAATTTTTACATCATTTCGGATTTAAGTTTGATATATGATGCTGTAGTTGGAATCCACATTAAATTAGTTTTGTGAAAACTAGTTTGTTTGTAAATTTAGCATGTTAGTCTCTATTTATCGATTGCCATGAAGTTTTGATTCGGATCGAAACTCTGTCGCAATCGCATATCGTACGCGAATACTCGCCAGATAACTTTACTAGGTAGCCACGCCCCATAGCCCCGACCAAGTGACTTTAGGAGAACCCTGATGCTAAAAGCATCCACTCGGGTGCTCGCGGCCACGGTGTTTCATCTAAGTGCACTTGGTCGACGACATCGGGGGTGCGACCATCTACTAAAGTTCCCGACGAGTATTCGATCGAGTAATCGGGAATCTTATTGAATTATCCGACTAAGTTATTGAAAAGTGTTTTCGATATGAGACTAAAATGCAAGGTTTATAGGTTAGGCATGAAATTCAGAATATGAGATATTCTGGATTTATGATGTCTAAGGGAATGCGGATTCTAATTATTGTAGTTTCTCATTTCTTTTCTGCGACCGTAAGTGTAATATGTGGGGTATTCCAAATCTCGTTGCTATATGTCATCAGAATTTGTGATACGCATATTTACTTACATTGATGACATGTGATGTTATGTGTTGTTGTGATATGTTATATTGGATCGTCGTGAATGAATAGCCGCGAGTGTTTGCATGAGATGATAGTTTTTTTAATTTTCATTCATGTAAAAAATTTGTATGTAATATTCTTTTATTGGGATACTTCCGGGTTGAGGATGATGTCACATTGATGTATATTATTTACTTTTCCGCATTAGGATAGACCCAAAGCAGGGAGCACAAGTAACCGGGTTCTGTAGTCCAGTGGGAGACCATCTCGAGGAGTCGAGACCGGGTCTCCTAACTCTAGAATTGGCAGGGTTGCTTGCCGCTCTTGTAGGGATCTAGAGATGTGGGTTTGGATATTCATCACGACCGTGGAATCCGTGTTTTTCATTATTGGATTAATTTAAAAAACGGAGCTCCTAATATATCCAATATTTCATATGTTGATTTTTGTTGCTTGGTTCTATGATGTAATCATATAACTACGTAAGACGAATGCTATATATATATATGATATATATAATAAATGTTGCTTATGTTTTGCACCCGCGCTAGTCTAGCCCCCGCTCTGCCGTTAGTTAAGTAACATAACGGTGCATGACGGGGCCCCGAGGCGAATACAGATGGCATAAGTATACGTTCTATTTTCTTTGATGTTTAGGGAAACATAAATGATGAGACTTCATTAATGAGATTAATGAAAAGAAAAGAAACCTAAAGATGTTGTAGAATCGAAATTTTAAAAAAGCAGCTCTAGTTTTTGCTTTGCAAAGTGGTATTCCTTGATGAATATCCAGCACCACATTCGATGAGGATGTTGGCTATAGTGCCCTCAAGGCAATTATCGTAATCGCAGGCAGGTGATTATGATGATTGAGGAAGGACCCATACCGGTAGGACAGTCTTACTCGAGATGATAGTATGCTATCCGGTTTGTCTTTATCATCATGTAAATGTTGATAAAGTCCATAGGATACTTGCTTGACTACCAGCATTATGATGGCGATCATATACGTGGGAGCTGGGGGTCTATAAGCGCATCCTTAAATGTCCCTAGTCGTGGGAGTTTCGAGACTGAGCATCGATACTCCAGAGTAGACTAGTGTATACTGATCGAGACCCCGACGAGGGGCGGTGGCCAGGTCACACAAACCATTGGTGTTAGTTTGTTCACCTAGGATAGTATACAGGTGCTCATTGGGTTATGGGTACACTAGACGAACTCGCCGGGAACCTTCTAGTTGGTATTATACTTATTCTCAGATAGCAGTTCCCAGGTGACATATGTACAGGTTAGTCTGTCGACTAGAGATAGTCATTTGTCTCGTATGAGTTCCCACCGTGCTTTGATTACTACCCTACCACGTCTCAAAGGAGTCGGGCAAACAGGTTTTAGTTGGGTACAGTCCTGAGCCACATGGAGATAGTGAGCGGATCTTCGGGGATTCATCTCTCCCGTTATTGGGGGTTGATGTCGCACGGTACACGGGTGGCCATCACCAGAAAACCGTAGCCAAGGTAGTCAAGAATTACCGATCTAGGATCGGTAGTTTCTCTGGTGGTGATGGGTTTCATACCGACACGAATTATCGCGTTATTGGGGGTCTGACTTTATCCACCCCTAGACTCGATATGCGATACTCTTAGACGAACAGACTAGACTGTACGGATATTGTCACTGTTAGGCTCAGTAGGGTTCCTGGATGAGTTCGCTCATCGGCTTCCCTTTCTCTCAATACCTCGGCAGCCGTTACACACAACTAGTGCCACTGACGTGCTTGTGGTTAAATCTACAGCTAGTGTATTGATGAGTCATTAAAGTCCCCCACAGACAGTTTCCCAAGTTCGGGCGAAACGTTGTAGAGGCCGTATGGTATTATGGCAGGGTTCGACCATATACGTGTACTTGTTCACGGATCATGATCGGACGGATCATACTAGTGGGCTTTGGTTTAAACCAGATCCTAGTATTAGATTTGTTGGATTACTTTAGTCTTATTGCATTCGCATTCAGTCGGAATGCGGATGCAGGTATGTATATACAGGTGAGGGGTATCCTTATGATTCGTCACGAGTTTACTTTAGTTGATGCCATATCTTTTTGTTGGATTAAACATTTTGGTTTAAATGTTTAGTGGAGGAAAATGTGAGTGCAAGTTTTGTCCATAAGCATCTTTTCATGCCACATGTACATGGTGACTCATGGTATTGGTTTGTGTGGCCATTTAATGTGACATGGATTGATTTATGGAGCTAATTATGATTAGTGGGGGTATTTTGGAGAGAGAGGGGCTGCCATGTGATAGCTTAGGACTTTGGTTATTGATCTCTCTCTCTCTCACTCAAAAGAACACACAATATAATAAGCAAGTTATCTTTCTTCTTCTTTCTTCTTGAGCTCACCTCTTCCTCCAATGGCTTTAACTTCAACCTCCATCATACAATCTCATGTGTTGAGAATCAATGGATGCTTGAGACAAAGTTATCACACACATTCTCTACTTCACCTTGGACATGTCGGCTAGCAAACTTCATGTCCGAGTTGCTTCGGTTTGAAGCGGGAGCCCGTAAAAAGACTTCTTGACTTGGTGCCCTTTCGATGAGGAGACCGGAGATCGAGCGAGATCGGAGATGCCGCGAGGAGCTAAAGATGGCGGCTAAAGACCGAAGGACACAGATCGATCGGTATAGCCATTCTAACTTCTTTGTAGATTGCTAGTTAACGGTTAATGGAACAATCCGGGAATTTGGTTATGGTAGCGCCAAGTTTTGAAAAGTTTTTGTTCCGCATTTGTCCTCGGAAAGACGGCCGGGGCGCTACCGTAACCCAACATGGTATCAGAGCCACGCCATTAATCTTTACTAGCTTGTTCTAACATGTTTAAAATATCGATCGAACGAAATTTCCAAAACCGCAATTCCATTTCTGAAGTTTCTGTCAAAATTTTTTTGCGGTCAAAAAATTATTTTCAGTATGTCAGAAAATTGTGCAGGCTTTTCTCAGACACCTGAAGAAATTTGAATGCACGATCCCATCATTACGCCGCGGAACCGCGTCATAACTGGCTTGTTTGCCGCGGATCCGTGGTGGAAATGTAGGCTCAGAGCTTCATTTTTCTTCTGGGTGTCTTTCATATGGAATTGTGGTTTCTGGAATATTTGGTTTAGGCCCAGATTTGTTTGAGTGCTGGGTTCTTGCACTTGGGGCTATTTTGGGAAGTTTTGTTGATCGAAATTTTAAATACATTAGTTCACAGTACTTACATTACTATCTGCGGACGTGAATGTCATTTGAGCGGTAAATCTTGTCTAATTACTATAGCTCTTTTTGACGGGTTTGCGAACGTGACATTCACGTTGATGTTCTGTGTTGTGCTGTGATGTTGCGGCTTTGTCGTGGTGGATAGCTTGCGTGCAATGGTAGTGCAGTTTGGATTTATTTGTATATTTGATATCGCGGGGCGAGTATCCGACATGTGGACTGCCGTCACTGCTTGTTTGTATAGTATTCTTTTGGGTCACGACCGGGTTGAAGTCGATATCACCGTTGTACATATTTTCTTTTCTGTACTAGAATTACCCGGCGATGGAGTGCACGGGTAGCCGGGTTCTAGAGGGCAACGGGCCCGCATCTCATGGCTTTGAGACGGAGGGGGGTTCACTCTAGAATTGGCGGGCTATTTGCCGTACTCGTAGGGGGTATAGGTTGACCTAAGGAGGGGTGCTCAAGTTACCGGATTTCGTGAAGTGCTGGGTGGCCCATTCACTTTGCTGAAGGGGGCTGCCTTGCTTCTGGTTTTGGCGGGTAACTTGCCACACCCGTAGGGGTCTAGGTTTTCATTGCACAAGCTATCCACACGACCGGAGGAACGTCGGGTTTCACTTGCGGCTCAATGAAACCCGGGGCTCCAAGATTATCTGTATTGTTCTGTGATGCTTATTACTTTTCTGTGATGTTGCATTTATCATGCCTTGAGCGATTATTATATATTGATATATATACTAGTAGATGTTGTATATGTTTTACATCCGCGCTAGTCCAGTCCCTGCTCTGTCGTTAGTTAAGTAACCTAACGGGTGATGGCGGGACCCAGTGGCGAATGCGGATGGCATATACGTACATCATATTTTTGTTCTTTATTGGTGTGATTAATTGATGGGACTGTGTTGATTCAGATAAATGCAAGGAAAACAAACCTATTCGATGTTGTTGGAACCAATTTTAAAAACTGACATTACAGACGTACGCTTTTGCTTTGCACAGTGGTATTCGGTTATGAATATCCAGCACCTCATTCGACGAGGCAAGGGCCGACATCCCTTCATCGGGAGTGACCCCCTGGGCAGAAGTTTGCGTCAACGTAATAAATTTACTACAGTCGATTATTTTTGCTTTGCATCGTGGTATTCAGTTTGGAATATCCTGCACCTCATTCGACGAGGAAAGAGCCGAGATCCCTTCACCGGGAGTGACCTCTTTAGCAAAAGTTTTCGCCACTATAAATTTGTAAAACCACTCGGTTCCTTCAACGATATCAAGTTCATTACGTTAAAGGTTTTTCGCCAAAAACCAGCCATAGCCCTTCGTCATTTCTTATAAGTACTATTTGGTATTCGTGCTATGTTCGTTGGCAAGCGTCAAGGCATAGTGTACGTTAGCCGAATAATACTTATTTGTAGCATGATATGCGATTGATCGGGACAGTCGTACAGCTTTGTTGGCAAGCGTTAAGGGTTTGTACGGGTGGGTTCGAGTTAATCCAGGATAATGACGGGTTGAACTTGACTAGTGGCCTATAACTTGTTGGCAAGCGTCAAGGTTATAGGTCATTAGGGGTAAAAACACATATCGGGAGTTTCAAATATACAGAAAACTTGCCAGGCATGCGCATACCTTCTGGACTGTGGTGACTTGAGTGGCTTCTATCAAGTTATCATGCGATGGTAGTTGGATCCCGATTCCCACTGATGAGTAGGATTACTCCTTGGATGATTTTAGATGATCCCGACTAATTCTCCTTTTAGGTTTGGAGGATAATTTGAGGATACAGTGGGAGACATCCTGATTAGATAAAGTGATTAACTATTCTGATCTAGGTTAGAGTGCACGCTGAGTGTTCCTTTCTCTCTCTCTTTGACAGCGACCATGGCCCGACCCTGGACTATAACTCAGTAACCAAGTTAACCGAACTTTCTTAAAACACACTGGCTTTTGGATTGTCTGAGTCGCATACAATATTGCCACTCCTTCTTTTACCCTTTTCATTTCTCCAGAACACCCCGTATCACTATTAATATCCACTTCCATTGGATAAATCCATCGTATGGTTATATACGAACTCGAAGGAACTTGTTCCAGATTCGAGGATGGATTCTGGTTCTGGAGAGAGCGAATATGACTATTCAGTTGTCTTTTATCATTACCTTCTCTCAGATTGTGTTGGCTTCTAGGATTAGGAGAGGGTACACCTTTTACGCTTATTGGATAGTCTGTTTCCAAACCATAGGCATGTGCCGAAAGGTAAGGAAAGGAGAAAACCAATTAGCCTAAGTTGGGTGTACAGAAGGTAATAAGTAAAGACAAAATAAATGGATTAAAAAAAGGGGCAAATTAAATTGCGACTGCTATCATTCACGACCAAACCACGTATTTCATCGCCACTCCTACTTCTCCTTTGTATTTATCCAAAACACCCCGTATCACTACGAACATCCACTTCCATTGGATAAATCCATCGTATGGTTATATACGAACTCGAAGGAACTTGTTTCAGTTCGAGGATGGATTCTGGTTCAGGAGAAATAGGAATAAGGTTTATTCAGCTGTCTTTTATAATCACCTTCTCTCAGATTCCGAGTACTCCTAGGATTAGGAGAGTACACCTATTACGCTTATTAGATAGTCTTCTTCTAAATCATAGGCTGGTGCCAAACGGTAGAGAATGAAGAAAACCATTAAGCCTGAAGGGGTGTACAGAAGGTAATGATTAAAGACAAATAAAGGGATTTGGAGAGATGGCAACGAAATATACAGTTACAGTCATGAATCTAATAATGGAAGAGGCATTACTATGAATACCCGGATACCCTTTTGAAACATTTTCATGTTTCAGTTTCACTGTGCGTTGTTAATATAAAACTAATTTCCCAATTAGACCTTTACTCCAGGATATGTATTTACCAGGTATGATTCTCACATCTGTATGGTTTTGCAGATGATGAGTGAGAGTAAGTTATTGGGAATTAGGTGATCATCCTCATTATATCGGAATTCGTTGTAATTGGTGATATTTGAGGAAATCGCCTGGGTTTTTGCCGGACGACAAATATTTGGTTTTGAATATCCGTTCTTATGCACCAATTTCAAACTGATATATCTGTACGTTTATCTTATAAAGTGAGATATAAATTTTTGAAATTATGTCGATGACATTTACCTATATCAGTTGATGGTTAGGTAAGGAGCATTCAACAGCGGTGTAATTCTTCATAACCACAGTACAGTTTTTCAATCTACGACGCACATGGTTTGAGTTATTAAACTCAGTGGACTTATACAAAATATTGTATGTTGTCCGTTGTCCATTAGGACAGAGGGGTTGGTACTCGTACTATATTCTGTTTACTTGTGACTTCTCTAGTTTTTAGACAAGTGTTTCGTAGAAATACAAGATCTAAGTTTTGAGAAGTTATAAGTACAAGAATAAAGTAGAGAACCAGGTGATGCAAGTATCAGGATTCTTCAAGGTGATCGAAGATGTAAATACTTGTGTTTGGTATTCAGTTGATCATAATGGTTTTGAGAAACTTGTTTCTCTATCAGATTACTCATATCTGGATGCATTCCTAAGTTGAGTAATGCTGATCAGTCTCTCTCCATTTAATTGACTTGCACTGGAGACAGCTGCATGATTTGAATCTGGTTCCAATTAAATCAGTGTCTCTATTTCTATATTGAATATAGAATGGTTCATATCTTAATGATGATAAGGTACGGGGAGTTGTCCGTCTTATGCTTAAAACCAGACTCTGGATAACTCAAGGCATGTTTCTGTAATGGCTGTTTGTGGGTTAACCCGGGCTTTGACGAGGGTTAACTTTCTACCATCTGGAAGATCAATAGTGATATTGTTCTTGACTCGCCACAGTTTTAATAAAATGGACTTTTTCAGAAAACAGTAGTGGGAGTGTGGTAGAACTGGAAGTGATTCCAGAACCGCAAACGATTACTGAAAATTTAATTGGATCTAAAGATTCAATCAAGTTTGACATTCCATTAGCCACTCCGCAGATATGGTGGGTAACCTCAGGCACCCGAGAGGTACTCCGTTAGCCTCAAGGACAGTGACAGGGAGGTTCTTGTTTACCCAGACTTGTTATTACTGTTGTTCTAGAATATGAGACCCGGCTGGAGGATGAGTATAGCGTCGTTCTAAACTAGCTTTAGAAGTGCACGTGTATATGACTCTGCCAGAGGGTTGTTGTAGTCAGTGGGAGCAGCGGAAGCGTAGTGAACAAGTAGCTTGTGTCTATTTATAGACTAAAGCAGATATAGCGGAGATAGATCATCTATTTTTGATGTGACAGTCATAGGTTTTGATTTCATCAGAATAAGAGATAGATCTGTTAAGAAGGTAGTAGGGTGTGATGTCCTGGTATTTGGATGACATACACATAGTAGTAAGTGTAATTCCTATACTACGATCGGTTATACTGTGGTTGTCACACAGTGGTTTCTCCACATAGGATATGGATATAATATCAGACATTCTGCTTACTAGATCTATGGTTTTAGGTCTAGATTTGGGTAGTGTCCCAATCTGGGTACATAGACAGTATTCTAAAGGTGTCTTAGAATGGACGACTCCTGGCAAGGTGGTGTACCTGCAGGTGATGGAGTCACCCTCTCTAAAGGTGTCTTATAGACTAAAGGGGAGAGGGATGTGCATGATTGGTATATCACTTGCTTAGATAATTGAGTCGATCATGAGATGTTAAATACCACATCAGATGTTGTTTTTGTACTAGCTGCAATAAACATATATTAATCCAATCCTGGAGAAACGCTGGGAAGCAGTTTTGAACATAAGCAGATATTCTAGGGATATGGTAATGGCAGCCTCCTTAAGGAGACGGTTATTTTTTCAGGCTTCCAAGGTGACCTGGATGACAGAGTGGCTATCAGAGTTATAGTTTTTCCCTCTTTTGAGAGACAGTATGTTGGACAGGTGGTCCAAGCGGATACTGAGGAAGGCATGGCGCAGTATACTGATTAAGTTCAGTGGACTATACAGTCTAAGAAACTTGCTGGATTTGGAGTTCATTTGTGAATTGGGTCCCATCAGATATCCAGACAAATTCTAAGGCAGATATCGCTCATTTTGGGAGATAGTTTTCTCCGCGAAGTTGAGATATAGAGAGGTGATTGGTAAAGTTTTTGCATGCTAAGTTTATTACCACAATCAAGATGGTTTCGCATGTAGCTAGCCGGTTGAGTATGGGTCGTCTGCAGGGAGATGGGAATCTTTTTCTATGTGCTTTAACGAGTTAAGTCCAAATGTCCAGGTTTGTTTTGAGATTAACTATGTGCTAAAATGATATATAAAGAGAGCTTGTTAGGGTTAGGATTAGGTTAGTTTGAGTTAGGAGTCGCTCACTTCTTTCGTTTCCACTCTTAATATCGGTGTTACGGTAATCGGCAACAACGGGGATTAGCACGACTAGGAAGGAACTTGCGAGTATAAGCTAGGCTTTCCAACGCTTAAGTTCTTCCTTTTGGTGCTTGTCCGTCCGTTCTTGGCTCTTAGCCTTAACCTCCGGTTAATTCAACCACAACCGGTCTCACTAAGGAATCACCGCTATCATGTAGGATAGGATGCCGTAGGGAGCGGATTGTGGTTCAATTAACGGGAGTCCGAATTAAGATGTTGTGCAAGAAAAGAGTGAGAGATATTTCCTTCTCTCAAACTTTCCTTATCTTACCCTAACAAGTGAGAAAACTACTCACCCATTACAAGAAAAAGGAAAATAAAACAAAGGAGGAAGATAGAAAGAAAGAGGTTAGAAGATTACAACTAGCTATTTGAGACCTCACTTTGGCAAGGATCAAGCTTAAGCATCATTGTTGTTTAAGGATAAAGAAAATGAGAACAAGAAAGAAACAAACAACAAATAACAACAACTAGATTAGCAAATGAAAAATACAAGCAATTATCATTAACAAAATAACAAGACAAGCATGGTAATAAAAAGAACTCTTTTATTCATTCTTCACTCACAAAAGCTCACTACAAGTTTTTAATGGAGAAGAGATGAGAAGAGGAAGAAGAACAACAACATGTATTCTAAAATCTAAACACAAGAATAAAAACCCTTGGCTTTGGCAAGTTCTGGACTATTTATAGGTAGGCAACAGAAATTCTAGGGCAACATTCTGAACAAAAATGAAATGACCAAAACGCCCCTGAAAATAGGTCAACTGCCGACACCGTACGGCCGCGGTTCCGCGGCCTAAGCATGGTTATTTGAGACCTCACTTCAGTGTGGTATATGTTATTTCTCAGAATCTCTTCATAATTTTTCCAGAATTTCAGCAGATCAAAAGGTGATTTGATGTGGATCTTTTGCCATGATTTCCTCGAGCTCCGCGTAGATATGTTGGATCTTGTGTTGACATTGAGCTTTGTGCATGAAAATGACATCGATTTGCTATTTTGTCCCTTAAACTGGTGTGCGGCAACATACGGGTAGAGAGCGGAGACCCGTGTTTTATCTGTGGTTGGCAGTAATCCGGAATTTGTCGTGTTTTTCCATCAATTTCACTGTTTAGAGCCGAGACCCTGTATCCTGCAATTGACTAGCAAACATGGCTCAAGAGTACCTACCGATAAGCAATGTGATCAAAATTGGGCGGTATAAAAATGCTAAAATCTGATATGAACAAATACCCCCAAACTTATCATTTGCTTATCCCGAGCAAAGCCAATTTATTCACAAAAAATCCTAACCTCACTTTCGCAGGGAACGCGATTGCACTGAGCATGTGCAACAAGCCGTTAAACCTCTAGGTGTCCCTAGTAGGAGGAGTGTTGTCTCCTGAGGGTTTTCAGCGAATACTACCCACAAAATCCGGTCAAGCTAGTTTCTAAAATAACTATGATTCAAACCCTAAAGTTTTGTTTCAGAAAATAACAATTCTATTATCCTAAGTCTAGACTATCGAACCTTTATTTTTCACACCTCGCTTCTTATTTAATTTAAGATTTTATATGTCTTTACGTACAGTGCAAATAGTGTCGTTAAGTTCCAGAAGGATCGATTAAAGTCATCATGTCACACAATATAGCCCAGATAAATTTTTTAAAAGGATCACATAAGTTTTATAAAGAGTTAAGCATTTTTCAAGTTTCGTTTTCCAGTAAAGTTTCAACTTCAGAATTTCTATCTTCCCTAACAGGAAACTAGGTCTTATTTTTCACTCCACCTTTTTCTTGTTTTCATTTCATACAAACCTCTGTGAACGTGCAATAGTCTCTATCATAGAATAAAACCTTCATATCTCCGCTAGAAATATTTTTTTTTTATAAAAACCTGTCTTTTTTCAAGATTATTCTCACACAAAGAACCGTTAGGAATTTTAACTCGGAGAGAACACTTGCTTGACTTTGTTTTAATCTGGACTTTCTAGGCTTCTTAACGAGCTTTGGGCCAATGCACCCAAACCAGTTGGCTTTAGGACATTAGGTGTAGAGACACCCCAGCGGACTTAATTACTCAAGTTACCTAGGCCCCAAAACAAAAGACAATTTAGCGTGAAAATCATGATGATTCAATGCGAACGGAGATATAACCGGCAGTTCAGTTATTTTTTTTTGGATAAAAGACGTGTTTAGGGTTAGGTGTGTAGTCATTCCAATCAAGTTTCAGATGGGTTATTTTTCAGAATTAGTTCTAATTAAGGCATCAATAATATCCCTTCATATTCACTTCACTTCATAAACTATTCTTGATATTACTTATTTCAGAACAAACCTATTTGATCCTCAGAAAATCATTTTTCCATTTAAAAGTTTTTAGACATAAAAGACTTGTTATCTAATTTCCAAAACTCACGACACGTGTAGTGTGATGTAAAGACGTATATCAGCTATAGTTAACTTCAAAGGAGAGTTATCTTTCAGGTTTTCAAAATCTAAAAATAAGATTTAGTTATTCTTATCTTATCAAATAAAACCGTCGAAATGTTGAATCAGAGTTCTCCCACTAGCTAACTTGACAGAAAAGTTTTTATATTTTTAGAAAATTTTCTGATTTTTATGGATTTTATGGATTTTAATATGCAGATGCAAAATATACATATGAATGCGAAGGTTAGAAATGCATACCGAGCGTACCCCCAAACTTAAACTGGACAGTGTCCTCACTGTCATTGCATGAAGAGATCATTGAAGGGTCAAAATTGTCGGTTAGATACACAAATTTTTTTAAATTTTTTTTCAAAGAAAAAGAAAAATAGTAAAAATGGAAAAGAATATCTACAAATATATACAAAAAGGTATATACATACCCCCAAACTTATTTGGAATAGTGTCCACTGTTCTTGGCTGGATAACCGAAGTTTGGTGGTAGGTAGAGGAAGATTATGCAGGGTAAACTGGCTCCTGTAAGACCAGAAGCTCCTCTGTTGGTTCGGCGCTAAGGTATGGTTTAAGTCGGTGTCTGTTTACTTTGAAAAATGAACCGTCCTTTGGATTCTCCAAATCCACAGCGCCATGCGGATACACATTCCGCACAAAATACGGTCCTTTCCAGCGAGATCGGAGCTTTCCTGGATAGAAGTGTAGCCGGGTGTTGTAAAGCAGCACCTGTTGACCAGGTGTGAAAGTTTTGCGCAAAAGGTGTTTATCGTGAAACACCTTCGTTCGGTTCTTAACAACAACCGTGTTATCATAAGCCTCATCCCGAAGCTCTCTTAATTTGTTCAACCGCACCTTCCGTTGGCTGCCCGCATCTTCGAGAGACAGATTCAGCTCTTTTATCGCCCAAAATGCGCGATGCTCTATTTCCACAGGGAGGTGGCAAGCCTTTCCATACACAAGCCGATAGAAAGACATGCCAAGATCGGTCTTATAAGCAGTTCGAAATGCCCAAAGGGCATCAGTGAGTTTCAACGACCAATCCTTACGGTTCTTGGAAACCGTCTTCTCCAGTATCTGCTTGATTTGCCGATTAGAAACTTCGGCTTGCCCACAGGTTTGGGGGTGTTAGGGTGTAGATAGCTTATGATTAATGGAATATTTCCGCATCAAGGCCTCGAAAGTCTTATTGCAGAAATGAGTTCCATTGTCGCTAATAGATCGCTCGGGGGTGCCCAAAACGGGAGAAAATGTTTTCTTTAAGAAACCTAACGACAACCTTGTTGTTGTTAGTCCGGCTGGGCACAACCTCGACCCACTTAGAGACATAATCAACAGCGAGAAGGATGTACAAGTTCCCAAAAGAGCTGGGAAACGGCCCCATGAAATCTATCCCCCAAACGTCGAAAATCTCCACAACCAAGATTGGTTGGAGCGGCATCTCATTCCTCCTGGATATCCGGCCCAAGTGTTGGCACCGGGAGCAAGTCTTGCAGTAGTCATGAGCGTCTTTGAAGAGTTGTGGCCAATAGAAACCACATTGCAAGATCTTCTCAGCTGTCTTTCTGGGGCCAAAATGCCCGCCACATGCTTGATCGTGGCAAAATGACAGCACACTCTTGAATTCATCATCAGGGACACACCGACGAATAATATGGTCGGGACAGTACTTGAACAGATAGGGTTCGTCCCAGTAAAAGTGTTTTACTTGGGATAAGAATCGAAGTCTGTCCTGACTTGACCATTCAGTCGGTAGTAATCCTGTGGCCAAATAATTCACAATATCTGCGAACCAGGGTTCGCGAGATACTGTCAAGAGTTGTTCATCCGGAAAAACGTCGTTGATCGGAAGTTGAGGCGACGGCGATGAAGGAAGTCGTGAGAGATGGTCGGCGACTACATTTTCACATCCTCTTTTGTCCTTGATGACAAGGTCAAACTCTTGAAGCAAGAGGATCCAACGTATTAGTCGAGATTTTGCATCTTTCTTCGTAAAAAGATGGCACAGAGCAGAATGGTTTGTGTAGACAATGACTGGAGAGCCGATGAGGTAGGGCCTGAACTTTTCTAAAGCAAATACAACAGCCAAGAATTCCTTCTCAGTTGTTGTATAATTCAGTTAGGCGTCGTTCAGGGTTCGGCTAGCAAAATAGATTACGTGCGGCATCCTGTTGATGTGTTGTCCAAGGACAGCACCAATGGCAAAGTCAGATGCATCGCACATAATCTCAAATGGGTGCGTCCAGTCAGGTGAAGAAAGAACGGGAGCAGAAGCGAGTGAGCTTTTTAATGACTCGAACGCAGTCACACAGCTCGAGTTGAAGTCGAATGGAGTGTCCTTGGCCAGTATAAGAGTCAAGGGCCTAGCAATCTTGCTAAAGTCCTTGATGAACCGTCTATAAAAACCGGCATGGCCAAGGAAGGCTCAGATGTCCCTGACGCATCTGGCAGGAGGGAGATTGGAAATGACCTCAATCTTTGCTTTGTCAACCTCTATGCCATTTTGCGAAATGATATGTCCTAAGACAATACCTTCGCGCACCATGAAGTGTCACTTCTCCCAATTCAAAGTGAGGTTCTTGTCTTTACATCGGGTAAGGACAGCGTCAAGATGCAGCAAACACTCATTGAAGAAATCACCGAAGATGGAGAAATCGTCCCTGAAGATCTCCAGGAATTTTTCCACCATGTCTGAGAAGATTCCCATCATACACCGCTGGAAGGTAGCGGACGCATTGCATAACCCAAAGGGCATGCGACGATATGCGAACGTGCCGAAAGGACAAGTAAATGTGGTCTTGTCCTGGTCTTTTTCGGCGATAGGAATCTGATTATAGCCGGAGTAGCCATCAAGAAAGCAGTAGTACTCATGTCCGGCCAATCGTTCAAGCATTTGGTCAATGAAAGGTAGCGGAAAGTGGTCCTTCCGCGTTGCGGCGTTGAGTTTTCTGTAATCGATGCATACTCGCCACCCAGTTTGGGTGCGAGTAGGGATTAACTCGTTCGCCTCGTTAGTGATGACCGTTATTCCTGATTTCTTGGGGACAACGTGAATGGGGCTAACCCACTGGCTATCAGAAACAGGGTAAATGATACCACTATCCAGACACTTTACGATTTCTTTTTGCACAGCCTCCTTCATGACTGGATTGAGTCGCCTTTGTGGATCCCTGGCTGGTTTGGCATCATCCATCAGATGAATGTGATGTTCAACGATCAGGGGACTAATCCCCTTGATGTCCGCCGTGGACCAGCCAAAAGCTTGTCTATTGCTGTGCAAGACCGCAAGAAGGGCTTTCTCTTGCTCTGGAGCTAGAGAATCCGAGATGATAACAGGGAGGGTCTCGTTCTCACCTAAGTAAGCGTACTTAAGGTGAGACGGCAAAGGCTTGAGTTTGAGCGTTGGAGGTGAAACGATTGAAGGCAAGATTGGTAAAAAGGTCTCGAACTCAAAGGATTCCAGCAAAGGTTCAACAAGAGTGTAAGCGACCGAGTTGGATGGTTCAGGTAACTCATCCAGAAATTCGAAGGATTAAAACTCGGGTGGTGAGTGGCTAAGATCGTTTGAGAAAGTGAAACACTCGTAGTCATTGTCGGGCGTAGAAACAGCAGCAGGTTCGAAGAGGAACGCACTAGTGGCGTTAAGGTTATCGTGATCGAACAAAAACTCCTCGAATTCACACTCTTCTGGGGTGATCTCCTGGATTGAGCAAATGTCTAGTATATGAGCATTAGGTTCGGTGGGCTGATTCCCCAACCTAAAAATGTTGAGTTCAATTATCATGTTTCCAAAAGATATGTTCATCGAACCATTTCGACAATTGATCATAGCATTTGAGGTTGCAAGGAATGGGCGACCGAGTATCACCGAAATTTTATTTCGGGGGTTAGCTACAGGTTGTGTGTCTAAAACAATGAAGTCAACGGGGAATATGAAGTCCCCAACCTTGATTAACACATCTTCTAGCTCACCCCTAGGATGGGTGATCGATCGGTCGGCCATTTGGAGAGTGCAGTGTGTGGGTTTCAGCTCTCCTACACCTAGTTGCTCATATACTGAGTATGGAAGCAGGTTAACACTGGCACCAAGATCTAATAGTGTGCGGTTGATGTTCTTATCCCCAATGGTAATAGAAATCGTAAGACAGCCAGGGTCCTTCCGTTTTTGAGGTAAAGATTGGGTAAGAGCATCACTCACAACACTAGCCAAGAAAACTTTCTTGGGCAACACTAGCCAAGAAAACTTTCTTGAGTACCTGAGATTTCCTCTTATTCGTGCACAAGTCCTTTAAGATTTTCGCGTAGGACGGGACTTGTTGGACATCATCTAAAAGGGGCATGTTGATGTTAACCTGCTTAAACAACTCTAGAATCTTCTCCATTTGTGGATTTTGTTTATTGGACCTCAACCGGTATGGAAATGGAACGTTTTTAAAATTGATTGAGTCCAATTCTTGTGGAGGAGATTGTGGAGTTGGAACGGATCCCAGAGCTGGTGTTTTCGTGGAGTGAGAAGTGGGTCCGTTCAGAGCAGAAGAAGAAGAAGAAGAGCCTTTTGACGAATGGAGAATAGGCTCAGAAGACAAAGAAGAAGAAGAAGAAGAAGAAGACGAAGAAGTGGCCGGGGTGTCATTATCTTCAATTGTTGTGCCGATGTTGTTGTGCAGCATCCTTCTCGATCTCAATGTAGTCACGGCACTCACATTATGGTTCTGTTGTTCAAGAGAAACATGTACATTATGTGGGTGACCGGGATTTGGGAGTGGTTGAGATGGAAGCTTCCCCTTTTCTTGCTCGCTTAACGCCGCATTCAGTTGTGCAATCTGGGCTTCGATGGTCTTGATGCTTTGCCCGTGTGCAGCAGTGTGTTGCACCAAAGACTGAATAGACGACTGGATGTTGGCGGTGGATTGTGTCAATTGTTTAACGAACGCCTCCAGACTTCGTTCTAGCGAGGAAACCTTATCGTTGTTTGACGGAACAAAGTTGTTTTGCAGAAAAGAATTGTTGGGTGCAAATTTGTTCGTCTGATTTTGAAAAGGTTGGGGTTGGAAGGGCTGCTGAAACTGATGTTGAGTTTGTTGTTGCGCTTGTTGTTGCGGAGGAGGGGGCCTCTGGAAATTGTTGCCTTGGAATAGATGCTGATTCTGATTCCAGGCGAAATTGGGGTGGTTCCTCCAACCGGGATTGTAGGTGGAAGAGTATGGATCATTTCTCGGTCTTTGCTGAAATGCATCATTAACTTGATCCTGTCCTTGAGATGGTGGATTGTAAGGACACTCTTCGGTTAAGTGAGAAGGATCGGAACAACAAGCACAAATGGTACGAAGGGGAAGAACAGGGGCAGGAGCAGGAGATGAAAATTTGCTCTCTATCGCTTCAAGTTTTCTTGTTATTGCAGCCATTTCAGCTTTCATCGCAATAGATACATCGAGTTGGTGAATCCCTACACTAGACTGACCAGTAGAATTGGAGGAAGAAGAAGAAGTTGGTCTGGTGCTCTCCCATTGAAGCGTTTGTTCTGCAAGGTCGTCGAAGAATTGCCACGCTTCCTCGTCAGATTTCGATAGGAAGTGGCCCTGACAAATGGTTTCCAACAACTGCTTGGTTGTTGGGTTCAAGCCCTCGTATAAG
The DNA here is from genome assembly GCA_030015575.1 of Agapanthus africanus. Classification (NCBI taxonomy): domain Eukaryota; kingdom Viridiplantae; phylum Streptophyta; class Magnoliopsida; order Asparagales; family Amaryllidaceae; genus Agapanthus; species Agapanthus africanus. Next base: position 152,353,444 of record JASDDO010000012.1, read on the forward strand.
GTTTAGCAAAGTTTCCATTTCTCGATACCATGGTGAGGGCACTGAACAAGAAGGTCTTTATACCGGTCAAAGCACTTCCAGAAGGGTTCAGTAGGAAGCTGAGAGAATTGGTTGATTTCGTTACGGATACTTACGGTTTTATGATTCGGATAGAATTTCTTGAGAAACGCTTTCACAAACTCGTCCCAACTGGTTATGGAGTGGGAAGCGGTGCTATACAGCCACTTTTCAGCAAGATCGCACAAAGTGAACAGAATGACCCGTAGTCGTATAGCATCGTCCGACAGCTGGGTAGTTTTCATCATGGCACAAACATTTTGGAACTTGTTGATGAAGATATAGGCATCTTCAGATTCAAGCCCATGAAATTTCGGAAGCATGTTAATGAAGTGGGGCTTAATTTCAAAATTATCCCCATTGGCCGGTGGAAGGGAAAGACAGGTGGGATGTGCAGAACGGGTGGGATAGAAACGATCCTGGAGCGCGATTCGCTGCGGTGCTACAACAGGCGATGGTGGTGGGTTATTTGCATCCATAGGAGGTGGAATCAATCCCGGGGGAGTCAAAGAGATGTTTGGATTAAATCCTGACATCGCGGAAGAAGAGGTTAGTGATGGTGAAGGTGAGGATGTATGAACAGAATTCCGGTCAACTTCGGAGTTGGCCGGCAAAGGTAAGGGTGAAAGAGGCGTGGACGGAGTTTCGACGTCTGAGTCGATCGCGTAGTCGGTAGCGACTAACGTAACGCGGACGAAGCGGGCGCTAGTGTCCCGAGTCCAAGCGGACATACACTAAACGAGTTTAGTATAGTCAAAGCGGAGAAGGTGAGGGTAAGAAAACGTCACTGGAGAAATATGATGGGTGGTGGGTGAAAAAATGGGATTTTGGTGACAAAGGGCAAGTTTTTATAAAAGTTTTTGGTTTTGTGTGTTTTTTTTAGAAAGAGCTTTACAGAAATATGTATGGACTTACGGCTTCAAACAATTATAAACAAGATATGCACAATGTAAGTCCACGGTAGCACCCCGGCCATCTAACAGACGCCAAATACGGAACAAAAACTTTTTACAACTGGCGCTATCGCGTACTATAACCCGGATCTGCCATTAAAGCTAAACTAACAAACTACAAAGTGGGTAGAAACGTTATACCGAATGTTCCGAGTCCTTCGGTCTTCAACCATCATCCCACGCTTCGTTGCGGCTGCTCCGATCCCCTCAATCTCCAGTCTTGTCGTCCAGGTGGCACCACGTCGACGGATCTTTAAACGGGCTCCCGCCTCTGAATCAAGGCAACTCGATCGTCAAGTTTGCTGAAAGAGACGACCAAGATGAAGTAGAGAATGAGTAGAACACTTTGTCTCGTTACGTCCAAAGTCACGGACGAACGGTTGTGGAAGTTGCCTTTTGGATCGGGTGAAATGAGAAATAGGCTATCTAATTTTCATGAACCCGAATCTATCATAATCTTTTTTCTAGTGAACAAAAACCATGAGCTTTAAGAGGAGGGGAGGCGGCCGGCCACTTATAGAGAGGGAGGGAGGTGAGTGTAGGAGGGGGATGGTGACCACAAAGGAAAAGATCAACAACAAATATCTTAGCTTCAAGTATGAAAGCATTTAAAGCAAACCAATCACAATTAACCTAGTCACCTTGTCATTAAATGCACCATTAATGACCTAATGACTCGCTAGCCTTGCACCCTCTCTAGAACCTTCTAGAACACTGACTCACCTCATCAAGAAAAGATAAATCCGCATTTAACCGAATGTCAAAATACGGCTGATAGAAAACTGGAAACTGGCAACTTCCAAAAGTGATCCTGAAACGAATTTCAGGATAATCCCGTATCAGTATAAACATACCCGCATTTATATTATGACCGAATACAAATGCAACTGAGACAAAGATATTATATCTACACAACTTAATACTCGGATCCGGCTTAAACCAAAGCCGACCAGTATTATCTGCCCGAAAAACGACACGAGCGAAAACGCACGTGCATTTTCCGAACCTTGCCATAAACCCATATGGCCTCTACAACGTTTCGCCCGAACCTGGGAAAGTGTCTGTAGGGGACTCTAATGATTCATCAACACACTGGCACTGGGTATAACCACTAGCACGTCAGAGGTACGAGCTGTACGTAACGTTTGCCTATGTATTGATTGGAAGGGAAGCTGACGAGCGAACTCATCCATAAACCCTACTGAGCCTAACAGTGACAATATACATACAGTCCGGTCCGTTCGTCTATGAGTATCGCATATCGGTCTAGGGGCTAGTAACGTCAGACCCCCAATAGCGTTATAAGTCGTGTCAGAGAGTGGCCTAGAACACCATGAGATACTACTTGAGTACCTACCAGTAAATCTCCTGCCTCGGCCGAGGGCTTTGTATAATGGCTCTCCTGGACACAGTGCGATTGTAAGTGCACGGCGGCGCCCCGGCCGTCAATCCGACGCCGGAATGCGGAAGCGGTGATAAACTTTAATTTTTGCGGACTTAGCAAACCGGCACCACCGCGCACTAAACCCCGGATCGTGCCATTAAACTAGATCTAGCAACTAACAAGAAGGGGAAGAGATATACCGACTGAACGGAGTCCTCCGGTCTTCATCTCCACTCCGATCTCCTCGCGGGATCTCCGGTCGTCGCCTCCTCGCCGGAAGGGCACCACGTCGCCTGCATCTTTTACGGGCTCCCGTCTCTATACCGAGGCAACTCGGGCATGAAGCTGGCAAGTCGACATGCCCAAGACTTGCTATAGAATGTAGTGTAGAGTGCATGTCTCACTTTGGGGTATTGGTTGCCTTTTGAAGATGGAGGAATGAAGGTATGAAAAATGGTGCTTTCATTTTTCCTTGTATCAAGAATGAGATGAATGAAATTTTGCCACACCACAAAAATGAAACTCTCTCTTTCTCACTCCCTCAAAATGGTGGCCGGCCAAGTCTATTTGGAAAATGGTGGAGGGATAAAAACCAAATCCATGAAGGGAGGTAAGTGTAGGATAAAGCAAGTGGTAACCTTAACCAAAACATCAACCATGCTTAATACTTCTATTCACATCAAATCTCATTAATGCAAAAGCATGGATGAAAGATATCATAATCAATACAATTGCAAGAAACCCCCTCCAAAAATGTTATTTGCATAATTGCAAATAACACCCTCCATCGGAAAAGTCCGGCCGGGAAAGAACAAAGGAAAACCGGCCGGAACGGAATGCAAACTGGCAACTCCAGAAAACTGGTTCCGTAATAAATTATAGGAAAACCCCGATACTGTGCATACACACCCGCATCTGTATTCCGTCCGGATACAAATGCAATGAGACAAAATCTACACTGTACTAAACTAGGATCCGGCTTAAACTAAAGCCGGCTAGTAATATCCGTCCGATCCTGATCCGTGCAATACCGCACGTATCTGATCGAACCCTGCCATATATCCATACGGCCACTAGTACAAACTGTCCGATCCTGATTCGTGCAATACCGCACGTATCTGATCGGACCCTGCCATATCTCCATACGGCCTCTACAGCGTTTCGCCCGAAAGCTTGAGTAACTGAAAGTGTGGTGGACTCTAAAGACTCGTCAATACTATGGCTGTGGATTTAACCACTAGCACGTCAGAGGTATAAGCCAATACGTAACGGGCCCCCAGCTATTGACTAAAAGGGACGTCGATGAGCGAACTCATCCTGACACCCTACTGAGCCTGTCAGTGACAATATCCGTACAGTCCGGTCCGTTCGTCTATGAGCATCGCATGTCGGGCCTAGGGGGTTGGTAAAAATCAGACCCCCAAAAGCGGTACAAGTCGTGTCGGAGTGTAGCCCAGAACACCCTGAGATACTACTGGAATACCTACCAGTAAATCTCCTGCCTTGGCCAAGGACTTCGTGTAATGGCTCTCCTAGACACAGCGCGACCTCACCCCCAATACCGGGAGAGACGAACCCCCGAAGATCCGCTCACTGCCTCCATGTGGCTCGGGACTGTACCCAACTAAAACCTGTTTGCACGACTCCTTTGAGCCGTGGTAGGGTAGTAATCAAAGCACAGTGGGAACTCACACGAGACAAATGACGATCCCCAGGTCGATGAACTAACCTGTACACATGTCACCTGGGAACTGCTATCTGACGTCAGGTATAAGACCAACTAGCATGTTCCCGGCGAGTCCTGTCCGGTGTACTCATAACCCAATGAGCACCTGTATACATCTTAGGTGAACCAACTGACACCAGTGGCTTGTGAGACCGGCCACCGCCCCTCGTCGGGGTCTCGACTGTATACACTAGTCTACTCTGGAGTATCGATGCCCTGTCTCGAAACTCCCACGACTAGGGACCTTTTAAGGATGTGCTTATAGACTCCAGCTCTCACTTATATGATCGCCCTCATACTGCCGGCAGTCAAGCAAGAATCCTAGGGGCTTTATCAACGTGCAATAGCGACCTGTCAGGTCACCTAAAGCAGTACACGATGATAAAGGTAAACCAGATAGCGTACTATCATCTCGAGTAAGACTGTCTTCCCGGGATAGGTCCTCCCTCAATCATTGCAATCACGTGCCTGTGACCCAATAATCGACTCTGAGGGCATTATCTCCAACAGCGATCTCACCCCCAATACCGGGAGAGACGAATCCCCTGCCGATCCGCTCACTTGCCTCCATGTGGCTCGGGACTGTACCCAACTGAAACCTGTTTGCACAACTCCTTTGAGCGTGGTAGGGTAGTAATCTAAGCACAGTGGGAACTCACACGAGACAAATGACGAGCTCAGGTCGATGAACTAACCTGTACACATGTCACCAGGGAACTGCTATCTGACGATATGTATAATACCAATTAGCAGGTTCCCGGCGAGTCCTGTCCGGTGTACTCATAACCCAATGAGCACTTGTATACATCTTAGGTGAACCAACTAACACCAATGGCTTGTGAGACCGGCCACCGCCCCTCGTCGGGGTCTCGACTGTATACACTAGTCTACTCTGGAGTATTGATGCCCTGTCTCGAAACTCCCATGACTAGGGACACTTTTAAGGATGTGCTTACAGACCCCAGATCCCACGTATATGATCGCCATCATACTGCTGGTAGTCAAGCAAGAATCCTATGGGCTCTATCATCATGCAATAGTGAACTAAAGCATGTATATGATGATAAAGACAAACCAGATAGCATACTATCATCTTGAGTAAGACTGTCATATCGGTATAGGTCCTGCCTCAATCATTATAATCACGTACCTGCGATCCAATAATTGACTTTGAGGGCACTATCTCCAACAATCTCCCACTTGCACTTAAGGCTAATTATTGCGGTGTCGCATACTCACAGCCCGTGTGATACCGAACATCCAACTTCTCTACTAATCAGTTTCACAAAGCTAGTTTGTAAAACTCTTGTGTTCGAGAAATAGCCTCAGTGAGTGGATCCGCCCTGATGTTTCTTTCTATGTCTCTTTTAATCTCAACTTCGCGGAGAAAACCATCTCCCGAATCGAGTAATACCTGTCTTAGAATATGTCTGAATATCTGATGGGACCTAGTTCATAAATGAACTCCAAATCCAAAATTCTTAGACTGTATCGATCACTGAACCTAATCAGTATCCAGCACCATGCCTCCCATAGTATCCTCTTGGACCACCTGTCCATAATACCGTCCCCCGTCAGAGGAAAAACTATAACTCTGAAAATCAGTCTGTCATCCATGTCACCTTGGAAGCCTGGAATGATAACCGTCTCCCTATGGAGGTTGCCGTCATCAAATCCTTAGAACATACACTCATGTTCTAAAACTGCTTTCTTATGTTTCTCCAGGATTGGATTAATGCAAACTTATCGCAACTAGTGCAAAAACAACATCTGATGTGGTACTTGACATCTCATGATTGACTTAATTGCCTAAGCAAGTGATCTGCCAATCATGCACTTCCCTCTCTCCTTTAGTCTCTAAGACACCTTTAGAGAGGGTGACTCCATCACCTGCAGGTACACCACCATGCCAGGAGTCATCTATTCTAAAATACTATTAGAATATTGTCAAAGTACCCATATTGGGAAACTACCCAAATCTAGATCTAAAACCGTAGATCTAGTAACCAGAATGTCTGATATTACATCCATATCCTTTCTGAAGAAACAACTGTGTGACGACCAAAGTACGACCGATTGAAGTATAGGAATTTTACTTCCTACTCTGTGTATGTCATCCAAATACCAGGACATCACACCCTACTACCTTCTCAACAGATCTATCCACTATTCTGATGAAGTCAAAACCATGACTGTCTCATCAAAATTAGAGATCTATCTCCGCTATAACTGCTGAAGTCTATAAATAGACATAAGCTACTTGTCCACTATACTTCCGCTGCTCCCACTGACTATGATAACCCTCTGGCAGAATAATATCTACATACACTTCTAAAGCTAGTTTAGAACGACATTATACTTATCCTCTTGTCGGGTCTCATAGTCTGGAACAACAGTACTGTCAAGTCTGGGTAAACAAGAACCTCCTTGTCACCGTCCTTGAGGCTACCTGAGTATCTCTCGGGTGTCTGGGGTTACCCACCATATCTGCGGAGTGGCTATTGGAATGTCAAAACTGATTGAATATATAGGTCCTATTAAATTTTCCGTAATCGTTTGCAGTTCTGGAATCACTTCCAGTTCTACCATACTCCCACTACTGTTTTCTGAAAAAATCCATTTTACTAAAACTGTGGCGAGTCAAGAACAATATCACTATTGATCTTCCAGATGGTAGAGATGTCAACCCTCGTCAAAGCCAGGGTCAACCCACAAACTGCCATTACAGAAACGTGCCTTGAGTTATCCAGTGTCTGGTTTTAAGCATAAGCTGGACAACTCCCTTTACCTTAACATCGTTAAGATATGAACCATTCTATATCTAATATAGAAATAGAGGCACTAATTTAATTGGAACTAGATTCAAATCATGCACTTGTCTCCAGTGCATAACAACTTAATGGAAAAAGGCTAATCATCATTACTCAACTTAGGAATCCATCTAATTATGAGTAACCTGAAAGAGAAATAAGTTTCTCAAAACCATTACTATCATCTGAATACCAATCATAAGAATCTACATCTTTGATCTCTTTGAAGAATCCCGATACTTGTGACACCAGGTTCTCTACTTTATTCTTATACCCACAACTTCTCAAAACTTAGACATTGTATTTCTATGAAACACTTGTCTAAAAAAGTAGAGAAGTCATAAGTAAACAGAACATAGTACGAGAACCTACCCCTTTGTCCTGATGGACACTGGACAACATACAATACTCTGTATAAGTCTACTGAGTTTGAATAACTCAAAGCCTGTGCATCGTAGGTTGAAAACTGTACCCAGGCGATTTCCACAAATATCACTGTCACGACCCGAAAGAGCACGTGACTGGCCCTCGAACCATATGAAATCTATAGGACTCCATCTGATCCAAGTAAGCCAAAGCCCAGAAATCTAAAACCATTTTAAGAGTAAGTGAAGAAAACTGGTTTAAAGAAGTGAAGGAAAATATGTTTGAAGTCGAGGTTTTTAAATAACTAAGCCGAAGGTGCATTTTTAAAAGGTAAAGTCTTTTCTAAAAATTTCGGCAGAGTTTCTTTTGTAAATACTGGCCCCGAACGGGATACAACAAGCATAACATATATACAATGATAAAAGGCATCCCCAAGCGGGAGCTAGCTCTTCGTCAATTGACGGTCACAACCACACATGCAATATAATATACAACGCCGAAAGGCGAGGATCGATCCAAAAGAAACACAGTAAGCATGAAAACCGCAATACTACTAAGCGCGACTCTAAGGCCAAATAAAACATCACTAAAGTCTGAGTCTGAAACAATAAACAAATTTGGTTGATGGAAATTCTAGATACAAAGAATAATATAAGTACAATGGTGGTTTTGATGCAAAAGGAACCACCTACCAAATGCAATTCACCCGCAAGGAAGCAATGTGCCAGAAATGCCGCAAAGGAACCTGTACGGCAAAACCTGCAAGAACTGTGGCACAACGGGGGTGAGTTGCCAACTCGTGAATAGAGAATAACTACAAGCAGAAACCGAACACAAGACATAATCCTAGGTCAAAACGATCAGTACAAAATCCTCAATATAAAACATGCAGCCTATAACAAGGCTAGGGTAAATATCTAACCCGAGTGTAATCTCCTGTGCCTGTGTCAGTGCCTTAGGTAGCAATATAACATAAGAATGAGGTATGAATGCATGAGAACATAATACATGTAAATGAAGAAACTGTTTTCATACTTTAGTGAGATTTCCTTTGTATTTTTAAAATGAGGTATCATAATGAAATCAGCATAAAACAGTGCCTAACATCGGCACAAAACGTAATCCAAATATCCCGATATCTCTGTATCCCAATCACAAAATCTAGGGCGCCGTTAGTCCAGACCGGCCCCTACCATCAATCTCAAGACCACGACGGTATCCTCCGGATATCCGACGCGTCAGGTAAAATCACCGGTCGGTAGTGCTCCCCTGCCAGGCTCAACGTCATCACCACATTCATCTTGCCCCGGGGTACCGCACCGGGTCCACCATGTACCCGAAACGGTTCATCCGTCTCCTCGAATCGGGTTTCCAAATCCATCAGCAAACTCATGGTGGACGACTCATACATCATGGGAAAACCGCACTTTTTATTTTAAAAGAGAGAAAATGTTTATCTGTGTTTTTGCGATTTTCCTCCAAATCCAGAAAATCTCACGGAAATCCAAATCCAAAACCTCAGTAACACGTAAAATAGTGAATATATGCATGAGAATCCATGAATGCGGCATAACAATGAATATCAGTATGCATGAAGTAGCAGGTAATAACTACAATGTCTAAACTATTAGCTAATAGGTTATGTCAAGCAATAGTATTTTCTAAGGTGTACGTGACATGGCAATTACCGATGAAGATGTGTGTGAGCCGGCAAGTAAGTGTACGTGGTACATACGCAACATCGGTAATGATGCTGGTGTCCTAACAGCATGATACCAATAATAGAGTATGAAACATAATATAAGAATGCGATGCAAAGCGAACCACAAAAAAAGTGGGAGCTGAATCTAGACGCAACTATAACTAATCTGCATTAATCTAATATAAGTCCTACAAATGGTGCCTTTTGAAATATCACGAATCTTGGGGTTTTGAAAATAGGGGCTACGGTGTTTTTATGAAAAGATACGCCTTTTGAAATGTCCGTAGATCCCTTGACCTGTCTTTTAAAATACCCACGACCCGCTAGTTTTGAAATAGGTAGGAGTCTAATCTAATCTAACAACTACACTAAACTATACAGCTGAACTAACAAGCTGAGCTACAGGTAAGAAAACCGCCTAACATCTGAGTCGATATATATATAGATATAATAGTCGGTGATTCCGCCTCAATAGTATCGCGTACGATACAGTATATCATATGACATCCTCAAGTCATGAGTGCGGATCTATCATCAATGTAAAGCTCATACGGTAAATCGTCGTACGGCATCCCAATAGCTGGGTACGGGTCAATATCACACTATCTCATCACACTTCAGGTATCACTATCAACATATCATATAATCTGGGGTACTATTCTATGTCTAGTATAAATCGATACCATCAATAAAGTATGCATGCGGGGGTAAACACACATCCCAAGCCCGCAAGAATCACATTTCGTATCCCAAATACGAATCATATCACATCACCGATCTCGCGGCACAAAGCCCAATATCATTGACTCATCTCCAAAGTCATCCAATATCATCAACACAGTGCCAGTATAAGTAATATGCAAGGGTGTGCGTGTAGGTGTAATTCTATTCTAGGGTTCGCGACTATGAACTACACTAGTCACTTCTAACCCTACACTATCCATAATACACCTAACTATCATATATAATAACAACTACGGACTACGGGGGTGCTATACGCCATCCACCCGACTTCCCCCAGTAGATATAATCTACTCACCTAGCGTCTTCATTTGTGGACGTCGCCACGCGCTTGCTTGTCGTCCCGAAGTCTTCATGGGGTACCTACACATCAAAATATCGTATATGCGCATTAAAACCAAATCAAAGCTAAAACGGCACATGAAATCCAAAATGATACGATAAGAGGCCTATAGGTTAAAACCCATGGCACGCCTTCAAAACCATCAACACATCCTCTATATCGTCGTATAAACGCCAAATAGTCGAGGCAAAACACAATCCACAATTGCAGAATTAAAAATACGGAATACGGAAACATGAATCTAAAACAACAACTTAGGAAATATGTCCCAGATTTTACCCTAGGTCACTTTATACAAATCTATATATACCAGGGGTCTAACATGAACATGCAGGAGCTACAGAACCAATACGGGCCAAAATGGTGGGACCCAGGCCGCAATTTGCGGCCAATGGGGATAAATTGGCGGCCGGGAAGAAGAAGTGGGAGCTGGGGTCTTGGGGTTAGCTTCCTGGGTGCCTGCACGTGTCACTGTCCAATCAATTTTAATTTAGGGTGTCTCGGGTGATAGCAGATTCAATATACCCTTCACAGATTTCATAAATTCCCCGATATCGGTTTCTAAAATCCGTATTATGGTTTAAGCTTCAGGTTTTGGGTTTCCAATTCATACACTAGGGTGATGGTATAACCTCTACTGACCTCAATTCCATATTACAACCCATAAATCATCACAACCCTAACTAGGTTATCCACAAGTCCACAATATCACACAATATCGATTCGATCTTAATATGAGGGTAAAGGAAATGCATAAACTAAGTTTAAGGTCCAGAAAATACCTCATTTGGCAACTCAAGAATTTTCTTGAGTTGCCCCTTGTGGCCAAAATCCTTGCTTCTTTAGCACCAAGTGTAGATCTAAGGATTGTGCACACATTTAATGAAATGGAGATTGGGTTTTGGGGTTGTTTTAGAGGTGTTTTGGAGCTTGAAGAGGGGAGGGAAAGGAGGTGCAGGAGCAGCAGCAGGAGAAGGGAGAAGAGGGAGGGAAATGAGGGGAGAAATGGTTAAGTCCTTAGTCAATGAAGCTCATACCTCTCTCTCTCACCAACTACCCATTTCTTTATTCTTTTCCTTTTCTTTTTCCTTTTAAAACCCTTCTCACTCAAATAGTAAACCCAAATGAAAAGCATGGCAAGAAAATGCACAAGTGTGAAAAAGTGATATGTGCATGTGTTGCACAAAAATCTAAAAACCGATTAGCGATTTTTAATCGCGATTAGCACTAAATTAGTGTCAAATTAATCACAAAAACTTTAAAATGTCATAATTCTCTAATTTACCCTATTTTAGAATTTTCCAAAATTTTTCCCCATTTATTTGTATTTAATAATTCCAAAATATTAAAATATTCAATAAAATAATATTAAATTATAAAAATTCCCAAAATTAACATTTTATCTTTTTTGAAATGTTACAATCTACCCCCCTTAAAGAAATTCGGTCCCCGAATTTAAATTTAAACCCCCAATACTAAATTTTTTTTTGTAATACTCCAATTTGTCGGGGCTCCGAAGACATCAATACATAGAGAATATCCTATGCGTCTGGTGCGCAAGGAATCAAAATCCATATATGTGTCATACAGGTGTACAAAACAACATCTAGGTGCAACGGATGTGCACGAAACATCTGTCATAGGCAACGTGTGTGCCTGACAGCAACCAAATCAGGTGCATGTAACATGCACGAAGAATCCCGATTTAGTGCATCTGGCGTGCACCAAAATCGTATATCAAAACACTAAAGGTGCATGAAAACTCTGCTGGAAGTGTAAATCAAATCACTGTATAAAGTGGGCGTGAATTCACAATCAAAACCTCGAATGTAATAACTATGCGCAAAATATAAATATCCAGTGGGTGCATGAAACAAATATCATGAAACTCAGTCATCAAAACTAAATCATGCAAACAGAACGCCCAAAATACCGAAATCCAAAATGACGGATACGTGATAATCGAATCACAAAATCACAAATCATAGTACCGTCGTCGGTAGTTCCTCCTTCGAGGTCGAGAAGGAGTCGGTGCATCCACTGCTAGCAGCGCAAGATATCTACTTGCCTCTTGCTCACGGTCTGGCGCCCTCTGACTCTGGGTCCTTATCTTCTCTGAGGATTACCTATCTCGCAGTCAATCGGCTCATCGGCCCTGTCAGGTGTGCTAACGGGGACGATTCCGTTCTGGCACTTCTCTGGTCACATATCGGTCAATCCTCACGACCACTCGTGAGGCAGCCCATCACTGGCGTCGGCCTCTGGCTCTCTGAATGCACGTCACATATCTGATCCTAGGTGAAAACATCATTGCAGCAATGTCCTGGAAGGAATCCTGCTCAAGGTCTCTTCCGATCTTGCCTATGCCGAACTGTACAGAGGCTGGCTCTCCTGCATAATCTCTTCTCACTCGATAGACATCTGTGTCCTCAGCACAATATTTCTCGGAATCTGGTTGCATCCCAATGCCTCTGTAAGCATATCTGACCTCTGGTCTCGACGGGAAGCAATGACAGCTCGTCAGCGTCTCGCCCGAACCTCTGGTTCCACCTGTCTCTATCGTCGTCCACTATGACGTCACGCCATGCATATCTACGCACTGCACTGTTCTCGGCCACGGTCAATCTGAAGTCTCTCACACGGACTCGAAATCGCGTACTCTGTAGCTTCATCATTCTGTAGAAGATGTCAGGCCGAACAGGCCCTCGGGAACACGTCCCAACCATCGGAGGAATACTCAATACTCGTCCGTCCTTGATCGATTCGCAACGCATCTGGGTAAGTTCCTTTATCCGAATCTGGTCAACTACCTCGTCGATAATGCTAACTCTGGCCTGCTGGTTGTGCGCAATATGACCACTCCTGGGTCAGGTCTTCTCGTATAGTATTCCAGAAAGGTCATGTCGAAGTCTCTCTCAAATCTCATCCCTGCCGAATTTCCCAGAAGTCATCATCCCTTGCTGAAGCAAATTCTTGTTCCGGAACGGCTGCATACTTATCGCGCTTCTTTCTGGAAGATATATCCATATACAACGCCTCTGGGTGCGTATCACATCTCTAATGTCAGCGGAGTGGGACGTCATCTCGTCGAAATCTCTTGCGAACTCTTTTCTTCACTCTGCTTCAATGTCGACTGATTCGGACTCGTCTCATCGTGGCTGCATGGACTATGCTCCAACGGTTATACTCGTATCTGGAGTCTCCTAAGCAATGCATCCCATCACATGATATCCGAATGATGTCGAAACATTCGATCGACTCGTCAGAACCTTATAATCCCCCAAGAGATCAACATCTTGAGTACAGTTTAATAGTATCGAGTACATGCCTCAGCGTCGGTGGTCCGGCCGTAGAAGGGCAAACCCAAGCCTCACTAATGGCGCCGCGGAACTGCCGTAAACCCTAAGGTTCAAAGGCTTTCACACGGTCATTAAGTCGAGTTAGGGTTTCATTCTTCTAGAGGGTCCATAGAATCACCTGCATGTCTTTCCGTATACTTTAAACTTGGAAAATGGGCTCCTGACATTCGATCGTCTCAATCGACTCTCAACGAATCTGCGTGAAGTCGTCTCTAGCTGGAATCAATCTATCTGATGACCTCGCATCGGTAAACAGACGAACCAAATGTCCTAGTCATTCATCCTCAGGTGACTGGCGACTCGCTATCATCTCTCTAAGTATATGCTCACGCTGCAGCAGCTCCAACCATCTGGGCGATATCTCGTCATTTGCAGCAGCAACTGACTCATTCACCTGCACGCCGAACAGCGCCTCAATCCTCCAGGAAAGACGACGTATTGGCGGTCATCTCTGAATCGGTCTGCCCTAGATCTGAGTAAGACTCTCCACACTGGAAATCTTCAACTCAACTGGGCCCGCTCCGGTGCATAAATCGGACAAATCACCTTCGTCTCTCAAATCGAGTAGACTAGCTATAATCTGTCTCATATCTGTCTGGAAGCTCCGACAATCTAAGCTCGTAAGCTCCGAAAGCGACATCCCGTCAATCTCAGCAACAGCTGGTCCCTCTGTCTGCACGGTAGGCGACATCATAATCTCTGAGGTATGATGTACATCAACAGTCCTCTCTCAACTGGCAGCTCTAACAATGGCCCGATCATCCGGTGCAAAACCAAGCACTCGCCTCCACTTGAGGTCACAGTCAACAATACTAACTCGAGACGTTCCAATGTCACCAGAAAACACAATGGTCAGCCCTCGTACCAGACGAGCTCGCACTGACCGTAACCCTAGTAGCAGCCCAAACTGCGCTCAAACATGGCGACAGGAACCTCAATCGAGTATCGAAGAGAGCAGATCAATGGCAAGAAAGGAAACAACAGATCCAGAGTGGATACACGATCATAAGAAGGAACAGCATCAATGAAGGTATGATCATGGACTAATAGAATCGGGGATCTCAAATGGATGTATAATCATGGATATAAAGAGAATCACTGATCTCGAAAATATGTACATCCTAAGGTTCCTTAAGCGGAGTGGCGTGTCGTAAGTATGCCGCGGAACATACCAACGGTACGTCACTCTACTTTAGTCACCTATTCTATCAACCAAGGGTCATCCTATACGACGAAAGTTCGGGTCTAATACCCCCTCGACTAAGTCTAAGTTTCGTAAGGTCAAGCCTAAGTTCCGTATATATATAAACGCCCTAGGCTCCACATAGTCAAACTTAGACTCGAACTAAGGTCAACCTAGCGCTCTGATACCAACTTTGTCACGACCCGAAAGAGCACGTGACTGGCCCTCGAACCATATGAAATCTATAGGACTCCATCTGATCCAAGTAAGCCAAAGCCCAGAAATCTAAAACCATTTTAAGAGTAAGTGAAGAAAACTGGTTTAAAGAAGTGAAGGAAAATATGTTTGAAGTCGAGGTTTTTAAATAACTAAGCCGAAGGTGCATTTTTAAAAGGTAAAGTCTTTTCTAAAAATTTCGGCAGAGTTTCTTTTGTAAATACTGGCCCCGAACGGGATACAACAAGCATAACATATATACAATGATAAAAGGCATCCCCAAGCGGGAGCTAGCTCTTCGTCAATTGACGGTCAAAACCACACATGCAATATAATATACAACGCCGAAAGGCGAGGATCGATCCAAAAGAAACACAGTAAGCATGAAAACCGCAATACTACTAAGCGCGACTCTAAGGCCAAATAAAACATCACTAAAGTCTGAGTCTGAAACAATAAACAAATTTGGTTGATGGAAATTCTAGATACAAAGAATAATATAAGTACAATGGTGGTTTTGATGCAAAAGGAACCACCTACCAAATGCAATTCACCCGCAAGGAAGCAATGTGCCAGAAATGCCGCAAAGGAACCTGTACGGCAAAACCTGCAAGAACTGTGGCACAACGGGGGTGAGTTGCCAACTCGTGAATAGAGAATAACTACAAGCAGAAACCGAACGCAAGACATAATCCTAGGTCAAAACGATCAGTACAAAATCCTCAATATAAAACATGCAGCCTATAACAAGGCTAGGGTAAATATCTAACCCGAGTGTAATCTCCTGTGCCTGTGTCAGTGCCTCAGGTAGCAATATAACATAAGAATGAGGTATGAATGCATGAGAACATAATACATGTAAATGAAGAAACTGTTTTCATACTTTAGTGAGATTTCCTTTGTATTTTTAAAATGAGGTATCATAATGAAATCAGCATAAAACAGTGCCTAACATCGGCACAAAACGTAATCCAAATATCCCGATATCTCTGTATCCCAATCACAAAATCTAGGGCGCCGTCAGTCCAGACCGGCCCCTACCATCAATCTCAAGACCACGACGGTATCCTCCGGATATCCGACGCGTCAGGTAAAATCACCGGTCGGTAGTGCTCCCCTGCCAGGCTCAACGTCATCACCACATTCATCTTGCCCCGGGGTACCGCACCGGGTCCACCATGTACCCGAAACGGTTCATCCGTCTCCTCAAATCGGGTTTCCAAATCCATCAGCAAACTCATGGTGGACGACTCATACATCATGGGAAAACCGCACTTTTTATTTTAAAAGAGAGAAAATGTTTATCTGTGTTTTTGCGGTTTTCCTCCAAATCCAGAAAATCTCACGGAAATCCAAATCCAAAACCTCAGTAACACGTAAAATAGTGAATATATGCATGAGAATCCATGAATGCGGCATAACAATGAATATCAGTATGCATGAAGTAGCAGGTAATAACTACAATGTCTAAACTATTAGCTAATAGGTTATGTCAAGCAATAGTATTTTCTAAGGTGTACGTGACATGGCAATTATCGATGAAGATGTGTGTGAGCCGGCAAGTAAGTGTACGTGGTACATACGCAACATCGGTAATGATGCTGGTGTCCTAACAGCATGATATCAATAATAGAGTATGAAACATAATATAAGAATGCGATGCAAAGCGAACCACAAAAAAAGTGGGAGCTGAATCTAGACGCAACTATAACTAATCTGCATTAATCTAATATAAGTCCTACAAATGGTGCCTTTTGAAATATCACGAATCATGGGGTTTTGAAAATAGGGGCTACGGTGTTTTTATGAAAAGATACGTCTTTTGAAATGTCCGTAGATCCCTTGACCTGTCTTTTAAAATACCCACGACCCGCTAGTTTTGAAATAGGTAGGAGTCTAATCTAATCTAACAACTACACTAAACTATACAGCTGAACTAACAAGCTGAGCTACAGGTAAGGAAACCGCCTAACATCTGAGTCGATATATATATAGATATAATAGTCGGTGATTCCGCCTCAATAGTATCGCGTACGATACAGTATATCATATGACATCCTCAAGTCATGAGTGCGGATCTATCATCAATGTAAAGCTCATACGGTAAATCGTCGTACGGCATCCCAATAGCTGGGTACGGGTCAATATCACACTATCTCATCACACTTCAGGTATCACTATCAACATATCATATAATCTGGGGTACTATTCTATGTCTAGTATAAATCGATACCATCAATAAAGTATGCATGCGGGGGTAAACACACATCCCAAGCCCGCAAGAATCACATTTCGTATCCCAAATACGAATCATATCACATCACCGATCTCGCGGCACAAAGCCCAATATCATTGACTCATCTCCAAAGTCATCCAATATCATCAACACAGTGCCAGTATAAGTAATATGCAAGGGTGTGCGTGTAGGTGTAATTCTATTCTAGGGTTCGCGACTATGAACTACACTAGTCACTTCTAACCCTACACTATCCATAATACACTTAACTATCATATATAATAACAACTACGGACTGCGGGGGTGCTATACGCCATCCACCCGACTTCCTCCAGTAGATATAATCTACTCACCTAGCGTCTTCATTTGTGGACGTCGCCACGCGCTTGCTTGTCGTCCCGAAGTCTTCATGGGGTACCTACACATCAAAATATCGTATATGCGCATTAAAACCAAATCAAAGCTAAAACGGCACATGAAATCCAAAATGATACGATAAGAGGCCTATAGGTTAAAACCCATGGCACTCCTTCAAAACCATCAACACATCCTCTATATCGTCGTATAAACGCCAAATAGTCGAGGCAAAACACAATCCACAATTGCAGAATTAAAAATACGGAATACGGAAACATGAATCTAAAACAACAACTTAGGAAATATGTCCCAGATTTTACCCTAGGTCACTTTATACAAATCTATATATACCAGGGGTCTAACATGAACATGCAGGAGCTACAGAACCAATACGGGCCAAAATGGTGGGACCCAGGCCGCAATTTGCGGCCAATGGGGATAAATTGGCGGCCGGGAAGAAGAAGTGGGAGCTGGGGTCTTGGGGTTAGCTTCCTGGGTGCCTGCACGTGTCACTGTCCAATCAATTTTAATTTAGGGTGTCTCGGGTGATAGCAGATTCAATATACCCTTCACAGATTTCATAAATTCCCCGATATCGGTTTCTAAAATCCGTATTATGGTTTAAGCTTCAGGTTTTGGGTTTCCAATTCATACACTAGGGTGATGGTATAACCTCTACTGACCTCAATTCCATATTACAACCCATAAATCATCACAACCCTAACTAGGTTATCCACAAGTCCACAATATCACACAATATCGATTCGATCTTAATATGAGGGTAAAGGAAATGCATAAACTAAGTTTAAGGTCCAGAAAATACCTCATTTGGCAACTCAAGAATTTTCTTGAGTTGCCCCTTGTGGCCAAAATCCTTGCTTCTTTAGCACCAAGTGTAGATCTAGGGATTGTGCACACATTTAATGAAATGGAGATTGGGTTTTGGGGTTGTTTTAGAGGTGTTTTGGAGCTTGAAGAGGGGAGGGAAAGGAGGTGCAGGAGCAGCAGCAGGAGAAGGGAGAAGAGGGAGGGAAATGAGGGGAGAAATGGTTAAGTCCTTAGTCAATGAAGCCCATACCTCTCTCTCTCACCAACTACCCATTTCTTTATTCTTTTCCTTTTCTTTTTCCTTTTAAAACCCTTCTCACTCAAATAGTAAACCCAAATGAAAAGCATGGCAAGAAAATGCACAAGTGTGAAAAAGTGATATGTGCATGTGTTGCACAAAAAGCTAAAAACCGATTAGCGATTTTTAATCGCGATTAGCACTAAATTAGTGTCAAATTAATCACAAAAACTTTAAAATGTCATAATTCTCTAATTTACCCTATTTTAGAATTTTCCAAAATTTTCCCCATTTATTTGTATTTAATAATTCCAAAATATTAAAATATTCAATAAAATAATATTAAATTATAAAAATTCCCAAAATTAACATTTTATCTTTTTTGAAATGTTACAATCACCAATTACAACGAATTCCGATATAATGAGGATGATCACCTTAATTCTCAATAACTTACTCCCACTCATTATCTGCAAAACCATACAGATATAAGAATGATACCTGGTAAATACATACCCTGTAGCAAGTATCCAATCGGGAAATCAGTTTTCTTTTAACAATGCGCAGTAAAACTGAAACATTAAAATGTCTCGTAGGGGTATCCTGGTATTCCTAGTAATGCCTCTTCCATAGTCCTATTCATGACTGTAACCGTATATTTCTTTGCCATCTCTCCAAATCCCTTTATTTGTCTTTAGTCATTTCCTTCTGTACACCATCGTTAGGTTAAGTGGTTTTCTTCCTTCCCTACCGTTCGGCACCAGCCTATGGTTTGGAAGAAGACTATCCAGTAAGCATAATAGGTGTACCCTCCTAATCCTAGGAGTACTTGTAACACGAGAGAAGTTGATGATAAAAGACAATCTGAATAATACCTTATTCTATTTCTCCCGAACTGGGGAAAAAGCAAAGGTGAAATAGGAGTAGCGATGAAGTACGCGGTTTGGTCGTGAATGATAACAGTCACAATTTACTTTGCCCTCTTTCTAATCCCTTTTATTTTGTCTTTACACATTACCTTCTGTACACCCTACTTAGGCTAATTGGTTTTCTTCATTCCCTACCTTTCAGCACCTGCCTATGGTTTGGAATAAGACTATCCAATAAGCGTAATAGGTGTACCCTCCTAAACTAAGGAGCCCTCGCAACCTGAGAGAAGGTGATAATAAGAGACAACTGAATAAACTAATTCTATTTCTCCTGAACCTGGATCCATCCTCGAAGAAGTCCCTTCGAGTTCGTATATAACCATACGATGGATCTATCCAATGGAAGTGGATATCCGTAGTAATACGGGGTGTTCTGAGAAATGCAAAGGGTAAAAGAAGGAGCGGCAATGACTTATGCAACTTGGACAATCCAAAAGCCAGTATTTTAAGAAGGTTCGGTCAACTTGGTCACTGAGTCATAGTCTAGGGTCGGTCAAAGGTTGCTGCCAAAGAGAGAGAGAGAGAAAAGAAACACTCTGCGTGCACTCTAACCTAGATCAGAATGGTTATCACTTTATCTAATCAGGAAACCTCCTACTGTTATCTCAAATTCTACTCCAAACCTGAAAGAAGAATTTGTCGGGATCACCCGAAGAGTAAACTAACTCATCAATGAGAATCGGGATCCAACTATCATCGCATGATAACTTGATGGAAGCCACTCAAGTTATCACACTCCAGAAGGTATGCTCATGCCTGGCAAGTTTGCTGTATGTTTGAAACTCCCGATGTGATTTTTGCCCCATGCTCTTATAACGTTGGCGTTGGTCAAAATGTCATAAGTCACATGCCAAGTTCTACCCGTCATTGTCCAGGTTAATTTGAACCCACCCGCACATGCCCCTGACGTTGGCCAAATGGCAGAACGACTGTCCCAAACCAACTCATCTATCTATGCAACAAATGAAATACCCTAGCAGCTACCAAACACTATGCCCTGGCGTTGGTCAAATGCATAGCTTGAATACTACTGACTATCCATAAGAAATGACGGAGGGCTACGGTTGGTTTTTGGCGAAAAACCTTTAACGTAATGAACTTGATCTCGTTGAAGGAAACTGATAGCTTTTTATAAAATATAGCGATGAAAACGTTTTGCTAAAGAGGTCACTCCCGGTGAAGGGATCTCGGCTCTTTCCTCGTGGAATGAGGTGCAGGATATTCCATCTGAATACCGTGATGCAAAGCAACTTGTAATCGACTATATTAAAGTTACTACCCCTGCCCAAGGGGTTTTCCCGGTGAAGGGATATCAGCCCTTGCCTCGTTGAATGAGGTGCAGGATATTCCATCTGAATATCACTATGCAAAACAAAAGGAAACATCATTGTAATAACACCTTTTAAAATTTGTTCCAACAACATCAAATATAGGTTTGTTTTATCCTTACATTGATAAGAATCAACGCAGTCCAATCAATCAATCACACCAGAAAAGAACAAAAATAAAATGTACGTATATGCCATCCGCATTGACCACTGGGTCCCGTCATCACTCGTTAGGTTACTTAACTAACGACAGAGCGGGGGCTGGACTAGCGCGGGTGTAAAACATATACAACATCTAATAGTATATATACCAATATACAGTAATCCCTCCAGGCGTGATAATATGCAACATTACAGAAAAGTAATAAGCATCACAGAACAATACAGATAATCTGGGATCCCCGGGTTTCACAGAGCTGCTGCTGAAACCTGACGTTCCCCTGGTCGTGTGGATAGCCTGTGCAATGAAACCTAGACCCCTATGGGTGCGGCAAGTTACCCGCCAAAACCTGAAGCGAGTTAGTCCCCACAGCATAGTGAATGGAACACCCGGCACTTCACGGAATCTGGTAAATTGAGCACCCCTCCTTGGGTCAACCTGTACCCCCTACGAGTGCGGCGAATAATCTGCCAATTCTAGAGTGAAGTCCCTTTGCCTCTCAAAGCCATGAGATACGGGCCCGTTGCCCTCCAGAACCCGGCTATCCGTGCACTCCTTCGCGGGATAAACCTAGTACAGAAATAAAAATATGTACAACGGGTACATCGACCTCGACCCGGTCGTGCCCTAAAAGAATATTATACAAAAAGGCAGTGACGGCAGTCCACCTGTTGGACGCTCTCCCCGCAATATCAAATGTACAAATAAATCCAAACTGCACTATCATTGCACCCTGCTATCCACCACGACATATCCGCAACATCACAGCACAACACAGAACATCAACGCGAATGTCACGTTCGCAAACCCGTCTAAAAGGACAATAGCAATCAGACGCGGTTTACCGATCAAATGACATTCCCGGTCGGAGATATAATGTAAATACTGCATACTAACAAGTTTAAAATTTCGATCGACTAAATTTCCCGAAGTGGGCCCCACGTACATCTGCTGTACAGTAACAAAATCTGGGCCCAAACAAATATTACCAAAAGCCACAATTTCCAGTCAAAAGCTCACTGGAAAATTTTGAGTCACTGTTCCCACATAATGGCCGCGGTTCCGCGGTCAAACCCATGCGTTGACCGCGGATCCGCGGCTCTATTGTGGGATTACGTGATCAAATTTTTCCCGTGTGCTTAGAAACGCTTGCTTGAATTTCTGTGATATGTAAAATTAATTTTGGACACTGTTTAAAATCGACAGAAACTTTAACCCAGAAAATTGCAGTTTTCGAAAATCCGTCCGATCGATGTTTTAAACGTGTTAGCACAAGTTAGTGTAGCTTAATGGTGAGGCTCTGATACCACTGTAAGTCCACGGTAGCGCCCTGGCCGTCTAACAGACGCTAAATGCGGAACAAAAACTTTTTACAACTGGCGCTATCGCGTACTATAACCCGGATCTGCCATTAAAGCTAAACTAACAAACTACAAAGTGGGTAGAAACGTTATACCGAATGATCCGAGTCCTTCGGTCTTCAACCATCATCCCACGCTTCGTTGCGGCTGCTCCGATCTCCTCGATCTCCAGTCTTGTCGTCCAGGTGGCACCACGTCGACGGATCTTTAAACGGGCTCCCGCCTCTGAATCGAGGCAACTCGATCGTCAAGTTTGCTAAAAGAGACGACCAAGATGAAGTAGAGAATGAGTAGAACACTTTGTCTCGTTACGTCGAAAGTCACGGACGAACGGTTATGGAAGTTGCCTTTTGGATCGGGTGAAATGAGAAAGAGGCTATCTAATTTTCATGAACCCGAATCTATCATAATCTTTTTTCTAGTGAACAACAACCATGAGCTTTAAGAGGAGGGGAGGGGGCCGGCCACTTATAGAGAGGGAGGGAGGTGAGTATAGGAGGGGGAAGGTGACCACAAAGGAAAAGATCAACAACAAATATCTTAGCTTCAAGTATGAAAGCATTTAAAGCAAACCAATCACAATTAACCTAGTCACCTTGTCATTAAATGCACCATTAATGACCTAATGACTCACTAGCCTTGTCACCGTCTCTAGAACCTTCTGGAACACTGACTCACTTCATCAAGAAAAGATAAATCCGCATTTAACCGAATGTCAAAATACGGCTGATAGAAAACTGAAAACTGGCAACTTCCAAAAGTGATCCTGAAACGAATTTCAGGATAACCCCGTATCAGTATAAACATACCCGCATTTGTATTACGACCGAATACAAATGCAACTGAGACAAAGATATTATATCTACACAGCATAATACTCGGATCCGGCTTAAACCAAAGCCGACCAGTATTATCTGCCCGAAAAACGACACGTGCGAAAACACACGTGCATTTTCCGAACCTTGCCATAAACCCATATGGCCTCTACAACGTTTCGCCCGAACTTGGGAAAGTGTCTGTAGGGGACTCTAATGACTCATCAACACACTGGCACTGGGTATAACCACTACCACGTCAGAGGTACGCGCTGTACGTAACGTTTGCCTATGTATTGATTGGAAGGGAAGCTGACGAGCGAACTCATCAATAAACCCCACTGAGCCTAACAGTGACAATATACATACAGTCCGGTCCGTTCGTCTATGGGTATCGCATATCGGCCTAGGGGATAGTAACGTCAGACCCCCAATAGCGTTATAAGTCATGTCAGAGAGTGGCCCAGAACACCATGAGATACTACTGGAGTACCTGCCAGTAAATCTCCTGCCTCGGCCGAGGGCTTTGTGTAATGGCTCTCCTAGACACAGCGCGATCTCACCCCCAATACCGGGAGAGATGAATCCCCTGCCGATCCGCTCACTTGCCTCCATGTGGCTCGGGACTGTACCCAACTAAAACCTGTTTGCACAACTTCTTTGAGCGTGGTAGGGTAGTAATCTAAGCACAGTGGGAACTCACACGAGACAAATGACGACCTTAGGTCGATGAACTAACCTGCACACATGTCACCAGGGAATTGCTATCTGACGATATGTATAATACCAATTAGCAGCTTCCCGGCGAGTCCTGTCCGGTGTACTCATAACCCAATGAGCACCTGTATACATCTTAGGTGAACCAACTGTAGGGTTGCTATGCACGCGCACAAGGGTCTACGAGGCATCAACCATGCCCGATTGAAAAATTAGCCGTGCCGAACAACCCGAATACGGATCTTTAAACTAGAGATTAGGCGAAAACAAACATGTTAACATCTTTAACAATAATAGAATTCCTTTTGTGATGAATAATGCAAAGGAGATAATGATGAATTATGCAACCATGGTCAAGTAACCATTGTAGAGATTGAACTAGGGTTAAAGGGTGTGGTTGGGTTAAGAAATATCATGCCAAAATATCTTTTCCAAAACAAAAAAGAAAACCTTCTAGAAACATCTAGAAAGGTTTATCCCTAATCAAACCCTAACCATGTTTAATCTCTACTAAACATGTTGCATTAGTAATCATATCATGTTACAATATTATATATCACATATATAATATTTATTGTAACCAAATAAAATAATACAATTAACATATATCGCATATATATCAATGTATTACCCAAGTAAGAAAAAGAATCTTTTAGAGAGCTAATATTAGTTAATGTCATTTAATATATCATATATATTATTATACATTAAATTATCGAATCAACACTTGATCCGACAATCCGGCTATATCGCATATAACCGACTAATATTTATCCGTACCGATTCATCGAATCAACTCTTGATCCGATGACCCGGCTGATATCAAATATCGTGAGAATACAATACGATATCACAAACCGCATTATTCTCGGTCCCGCACATATCACATATGTGCTCCTACTCCGTTTTGCCTGAGCCAAGAAACCTCTGTGTAGGACTCTAAAGAATCGTCAATACGCCGGCAGTAGGTGATGATCATATCAAACACCCACAAGCTGCAAGCGGTCAGCTAAACGTAACAGCTACCCAGGTATTGAGCGCTCAGAAGATCAACAAGCAAGCCTGTACATTCTCTTGTGAATCCAAACAGTAACACTCCCGTACAGTCCGGTCTCGTCGTCTGATATGTCGCATATCTTGCCTAGGGGTGGTAAACGTCAGACCCCAGTAGCTCGATAAGTCGTGTCGATATGAGGTCTATAACAGTTCGAGAAACTACTGATAACACTTACCAGTAAATCTCTTCAACCCTGGCCAGGGATTTCCGGTTATAGCCAATCGAACACAGCACAACATCAACTCCCTATACCGGGAGAGACGAATCCCCTCCTATCGCTCATTGCCTCCATGTGATTCGGGACTGTACCCAAAAGCCACCTTTTTGCATGCCCTCTTGGACGTGGTATGATGGAAATCAAAGCACAGTGGGAATCACACAAGACTCTATGACGATCTCGGGTCAATAGACTACTCTGTACCTGTGTCACCGGAGAACTGCCATCTGACGTGTGGTATAATACCATCTGGGAGTTCTCGGCGAGTCCGTCCAGTGTACCCAGTCTCTACTGAGCACCCGTACACCATCCTTGATGTCAAACACCGATGGATATGGGATCATCCATCGCCCATCATATGGGTCAAGATGCGTATACGCTAGTCTACTCTGGTGTATCGATGCCCTGTCTCGATACACCCTCGACTAGGAACAATTATCGGATGTACTCGTCGACTACCGTGGCCCCACTAGTATGATCTCATCATAGTCCCAGTAGTCGAGTACTTTTCCTTAGGGCTTTATCAACATGTAATATAGAGACAATCAGAGTACATGTTAAGATAAAGTACAACCAGATAGCATACTATCATGTCGAGCAAGAAAGTCCTCCCTATATATGTCCTAGCATCCACTACAATATACATCGTATGTACAGTAATGGCCTCTAGGGCATACATATAACTAACAATCTCCCACTTGCACTAGGGCCATCTGTTGTGGTATCGCATACCCAACAATTAGCTGCGGTTGAAGTATCTCATACTCAACCATCCCGTAAAAGTCTCTACTGGAAAAAAGGCCTTTGTGAATGGATCCGCGCTGTCGTCCTCTGTGTCTGCTCTCCTAACCTCGATCTCCTTGGAGATCAACCATCTCCATGATCAGGTGATACTGCCTAAGAATTATATCTGGATTACTGATGGGACGGTAGTTCCTTGGCAAAAGCCACAACTCCATTGTCACACAATGGTAGGAACGAAATTCATCTTATGAACTTATATATATCCAGACTGCCTCTATGGTAGCATCTTTGGTAACGATGTATCATGCCTTTAATTGTCTAGTATGTCACGGTATCTAGCTTAGAACTCTTCCAACATACCGTCCCTCCACTGAGGGTAAAGACAATGCCTGCGACTGACATTCAGTCGTCCTTATCACCCTGGAACCTTTCCAGTGATTCTCCCCAGGATCGATTGATGTTAGTTATGTATATGCCCTAGAGGCCATTGTTGTACATTTGATGTATATTATAATGGATGCTTGGTTATATATAGAGAGGACTTTCTTGCTCGTCATGATAGTATGCTATTTGGTTTCACTTTATCTTAACATGTTGACTTGTACTGGTTTACTGTTTTACTCTCACATGTTGATAAAGCCCTTAGGATTTGTACTCGACTACTGGGACTATGATGAGATCATACTAGTGGGGCCACGGTAGTCAATGAGTACATCCTATAACTGTTCCTAGTCGAGGGTATATCGAGACAGGGCATCGATACACCAGAGTAGACTAGCGTATACGCATCTTGACCCATATGATGGGCGATGGATGATCCCATATCCATCGGTGTTTGACATCAGAGATGGTGTACGGGTGCTCAGTGGAGACTGGGTACACTGGACGGACTCGCCGAGAACTCCCAGATGGTGATATACCACACGTCAGATGGCAGTTCTCCGGTGACACAGGTACAGGGTAGTCTGAAGACCCGAGATCGTCATAGAGTCTTGTGTGATTCCCACTGTGCTTTGATTTCCACCTTACCACGTCCAAGAGGGCGTGCAAAACGGTGGCTTTTGGGTACAGTCCCGAATCACATGGAGGCTATGAGCGATAGGAGGGGATTCGTCTCTCCCGGTATAGGGAGTTGATGTTGTGCTGTGTTCGATTGGCTATAACTGGAAGTCCCTGGCCAGGGCTGATATAGAGATTTACTGGTAAGTGTTACTAGTAGTTTCTCGACCCGTTATGAGCCATACATCGACACGACTTATCGGTTACTGGGGTCTGACGTATACCACCCCTAGACTTGATATGCGACATATCAGACGAACAGACCGGACTGTACGGGAGTGTTACTGGTTGGATTCACAGGAGAACGCACAGGCTAGCTTGTTGATCTTCTGATCGCTCAATACCTGGGTGGCTGTTACGTTTAGCTGACCGCTTGCAGCTTGTGGGTGTTTGATATGATCATCACCTGCTACCGGCGTATTGACGATTCTTTAGAGTCCTACACAGAGGTTTCTTGGCTCAGGCGAAACAGAGTAGTGGCACATATGTGATATGCGCAGGAGCGAGAATAATGCGATATGGGATACCGTATTAGATTCTCGCGATATATGGTTATGAACCGGGTCATCGGATCAAGTGTTGATTCGATGAATCGGTACATGATATATTAGTCGGTTATATTCGATATAGCCGGATCGTCGGATCAAGTGTTGATTCGATGATTTAATATATAATAATATATATGATATATTATTATATTAACTAATATTGGCTTACTTTATTATTTCATTTTCTCAGTGGATGATACATTGATATATATGCGATATATGTTAATTGTATTATTTTCTTTTGTTGCAAATATATAATATATATGTGATATATATTATTGTGACATGATATGATTAATTGTTAAACATGTTTAAGGATGATTAATTGTGGTTAGGGTTTGATTGGGTTTAGTTGCTTCAAGTTCTTTCTAGAAGCAATTTTCTTTTGTCATTTGTAAAGATATTTTGGATGACACATTTTTAACTTAACCAAACCCTAACCCTAGTTGTTTCTCTACTTGTTCTCATCCAATCATCCTTAACCATGGTTAATAATTCAATCATATGTTTTATATTTCTATTCATCACAAAAGAAAATGATTATCATTATTCCTTTTCCATGATCATCTTCTTCTTCTTCTCTCATGAAGAAGCTCTCTTGATTTTCTTAAGTGATGATAAAATATGAGAAAATGATATAGAAAGAAAGCAAAATCACTACTCTCTTATCCTCATCTCATCTAGCCCTTGGGATTAGGGTGTTCTTCTCTTTAGAGTGAGATAGCTTGAGTTCTTCGAAACCTCGACGTAGATCATCGGAGATTTGGAATACGACAAGCTAGAATGGATCGTTCGAGTCGTGGAGCCTCTCATGAGTCCGGGAGATCGTGGATCGCGGCAAAGGGACTTCTACTCGGAGCTTGTGAAGTGAAGGAGCGGACTACAAAGGTTGTAATCCCTCACACTTAGATAAAAGTTATCTTAATGCATGTTAAACCCTAATAATCTAGCAAAGATCCCGGCTTTGGGTTGTTCGGCACGTCTAAAATTTAATCCGGGCATGTTTGATGCCTTTTGAACCTTCACAAGAGTGCCTAGGAACCCTACAGTGGTATCAGAGCCTAGCTAGAGCATTAGGCGATGTGTTTACGAAGTTAAAACTCCGATCGAACGCGAAACGACGAAAAAAAACCCCTTCTCTGGAAATTTTTTAAAATTTAGGATTTTTCTGAATTAAAAATATGTAAAAAAATCAGCAGGGAAATCTAAGAATTACCATAAAACCCGAGCCCCTAATTCGACCAAACGGCGGCGGAAGCGCGGCGTAAGCATGGCTTGCGCGGCGCTTCCGCGGCGGAACAGTGAAATCAGGACACGTGGCTTCATGGTAATTCCCATAGTTACTTGCTGAGTATTCTGGATATTTTTATTCTGTTCCAGGTGTTTAAAATTCTGGGGTTTGTTTTGTAAAAGTAGACTCGATCGGAATATTTAAATTCGTATTTCTTTCCGGATATTTAGAAACTGTTAAACTGGTTGAACGGATATCATTAACCCACTTTATTCCGGCACGGCAAACTTTCAAGCGTTGAATTTTTATTGGGTTTAAATCTTTCGGAAAATTGTACAAGTTAAGCGGTGGACCCTCTAGAAGACAACAAACCTTAACTCGATTATGTGACCGTCTTGAATTGCCTTTTGAACCTTCGGGTTTGAGGCAGTACGGCGTGCCACATGTGAGGCGTTGGCTTGGCCCTTCTACGGCTGGATCACTGGTACTGTGACATATTCTGGGATTATTTGAACTCCGCTCAAGAGTTGAGCACTTCGGGAAATTTTGGGTGTTTGATTATCTGTTCAAATAGTTTAATACCGTATATTTATCTGGAATGTGATACAATATGTGGAATTCATAGAGTTAGGCATGAAATACGAAGTATGTGATATTTCGGATTTACGATGTCTAAAGTGATTGTGGATTCCAAATATTGTAGTTTTACACTTTCTTTTCTGTGACCGTAAGCGTAGTATATGGTGTATCGCCGGCTTCGTTGCTATACATCGACAATCGGGATACGCATACTTGCTTACGTTGATGATATGAGATATTATGTGTTGCTGTGATATGTTATATTGGATCGTCGCGATCAGAATAGCCGGGGGTTTTATGTGAGATGAGGGTTTTTATTTTCATTCATGTAAAATTCATTTGTAATGTAATATTCTTTTATTTGGGGCACTTCCTGGTTGCGGTTGCTGTCACCAGTGTATATTATTTACTTTTCCGCATTAGGTAGACCCAAGGAGGGGAGCACAAGTAACCGGGTTCTAGGGTCCAGTGGGAGGCCATCTCGAGGAGTCGAGACCGGGTCTCCTAACCCTAGAATTGGCAGTGTTACTTGCCGCTCTCGTAGGGGTCTTGGGATGTTGGTTTGGCTATTCGTCGCGACCGTGGAATCCGTGTTTTATACAGGCTCGTATTAAAAACACGGACGTCCTAGTATATCCAATATTTCATATATGTTCTTCTGCTGCTATGTTCTGTGATGAGATCATATTACTGCGTGAGACGAATGCTTATACTATATATATATGCTGATATATAAATATTACTGCTTTCGTTTCTTCTGTGATGCTTAGGAAGCATAAGCTGATGGGATTTTTATTAATGAGATTAATAAAAGAAAAGAAACCTAAAGATGTTGTAGAATCAAAAACTTTATAAAAAGGGTAGCTACAGTTTTGCTTTGCACAGTGATATATACGATATATCCTGCACCTTATTCGATGAGGAAAGGACCGAGATCCCTTCACCGGGAGTGACTCCTTTAGCGAAACTGGCAGATGCTACAAAACGCGGTTTGTCTTTTGATTGCTTTAAGTGTTTTGCTTTGCACAGCGGTATATATGATATATCCTGCACCTTATTCGATGAGGAAAGGGCCGACGATCCCTTCACCGGGAGTGACCCCTTTAGCGAAACTAAGAAAAGCCTAAAAAAAAAACACTCCTTTTCAAAACTTCACTCGATTCTACGACGATATCAAGTTCATTACGCTCAGGGTTTTCTGAAAAACCTGCGTAGCCCTCCGTCATTTCAGATAGAGACTAGTTAGTATTCGTGCTGCGTTTGTTGACCTTAGCCAAGGCGTGGTGTACGGTAGCTAATTAGTATTTATCTGCGAAAACATGAGATGTGATTGAGTTAGGGTAGTCGTGCGACTTTGTTGACCTTAGCCAAGGGTCGTACGGGTGGGTTTAATTCAATCAAGAAATGACGGGTTGAACTTGACTAGCGCTTATGATTTGTTGACCTTAGCCAAGGTCATAAGTTGCTAGGGGAAAAAGCATTATCGGGAATTTCAAGTGTTGAAATTTGCAATGAGATTGCATACCTCCTATGAGATAGTTGGATCCTGATACCCACTGCGAGTAAGAGTTACTCCTGGGAGAGTTTTACACAGGACAATTAGTCATTCAAGTAGGTGTCTAAGAAAAGTGTTAACGAGGTTACGCCTCTGGGAAAACGAGGTTTACATTAATTAGGTCCGTGCGAAAGCACGGGGAACCTCCCTCAAAGTACCGACACTGATCTGGCTGAAAGATTGACGAAATTGTAGGGTGTAATTAATCCCGGCTAATCTTACCTTTTAGGGTTTTAAGGTAGATTTGATAAAAACAGTGGGAGACATCCTGATTAGATAAGATAATAACCAATCTAATCTTGCAAGAGCATACGCTAAAGTGTTTTCTTCTCTCTCTCTCCAGGTAGCGACCATTTCAGGCCATAATCAAGATAATAATATGGATGTATTGACTGAACCTGATTATTGTACTGAGCAAGGGAACGTTAGACCCATTCTTTCTTATAAGAGTTATAAGACTGAACATGAAACAGGAGAATATCTGGATTCTCACGCCGCCCAAAAGAACTTGCATATTGATGCATCTTCTTCGGGTGGGTTTGTTATTGAGAACTGTTTCTCAGTTCACCCTACGTCCTGGGTATTAGATACCGGATCAGGATCCCACATATGCAAACAGTTGCATGGGCTACGTAAAGGTAGAGAACTGGGAAAAGGTGATCATTCCGTTCAAGTAGGGAACGGTGCGAGTATTGTAGCCAAAGCAGTTGGCGAATATCACCTTGTATTGCCAAATCGTAATACACTGATTCTAAATGAGTGCTATTATATACCGAACATGATGTGCAACATTATATCAGTTTCTTTATTGAGTAAAGAGGGATATAATTTTGTAGTACAGGATAATGTTATGAACATATTCCTAGATCAAAAGTTGATTGCATCAGGCTCATTACATAATGGCATATTCATTCTAAATCAGAATACAGTTCTAAATATACAAAACACACACAAGAGGAAAAGTTCAGATATGAACGAATCCTTCTTGTGGCATTGTAGACTTGGTCATATCAATGCGACACGACTGGCTAAGTTACATAAGGATGGTTATTTGAATCCGTTCGAATTATCATCTTATGATACTTGCCATTCATGTCTCAAAGGAAAAATGACCAAAGCTCCGTTTAGTGGACACGGAGAAAGAGTTACCGAACTCTTAGGACTGGTACATAGTGATGTATGCGGTCCCATGTCTACGCATGCCAGGAACGGTTCTTCCTACTTCATTACATTCACTGACGATCTCTCAAGATTCGGATATGTGTTCCTGATGAAACACAAGTCTGAAGCTTTTGAGAAATTCAGAGAATATAAGCACGAAGTAGAGAACCAAACGGGCAAAAGTATTAAGATTCTTCGATCTGATCGAGGAGGTGAATACTTAAGCGGTGAGTTCCTAGATTATCTAAAAGAGAATGGGATTCTCTCTCAGCGTACTCCTTCTTATACACCACAGCACAATGGTGTATCTGAGCGGAGGAATCGCACCCTATTAGATATGGTGCGCTCTATGATGAGTACAGCTGAGTTACCTATTTCCTTTTGGGGGTATGGGCTGGAGACAGCCATATATCTATTGAATAGAGTTCCAACTAAATCATTGCCTACCACTCCATATGAGATATGGAATGGGAAGAGACCGTCTCTTAAAAGAGTTAAGATATGGGGTTGTCCGGCCTATGTTAAAAAGCAAAATCCGGACAAACTCGAGGCACGATCAGTTCTTTGTAAGTTTGTAGGATATCCAAGCAATTCGTATGGATATCTATTCTACCACGTTGAACAACAAAAGGTGTTTGTTGCTCAACATGCCACCTTTTTAGAAAAGGAATTTCTTGAAAAAGAAATTAGTGGCTCTGAGGTAGAATTGGAAGAAGTTCCAGCAGAACAAACTACAACAGATGATTTAGTGGAACCAGAGGATTCAGTAGTACCCAACGAACCCCAGCCTCTCCGCCGATCTAGTAGGGTTTCTCGTCCACCTGAGAGATACTACGGTTTTCTCATTGATGGTGGAAGCGAGGATTGCATCATGGATGATGATGAACCGACTAGTTTCGAGCAGGCCATCACGAGTGTTGACTCTGTGACATGGCTGGATGCAATGCGATCTGAGATGGAATCCATGTACACCAATAAAGTATGGATTTTAGAAAATGCTCCTGAATGGGTAAAACCCATTGGGAGCAAGTGGATTTTTAAAAAGAAATTTGGTGTAGATGGAAAAGTTGAGACTTTCAAAGCTAGACTTGTAGCAAAAGGTTTTCGTCAAAGACCAGGTGTGGACTATGACGAAACCTTTTCTCCAGTGGCTATGCTTAAGTCCATCCGGATCTTACTTGCCATTGCTGCATACCATGATTACGAAATCTGGCAAATGGATGTTAAGACCGCCTTTCTAAACGGTGATTTAGAAGAGTGCGTGTACATGACTCAGCCAGAGGGCTTCGTAGATAGTGGGAGCAGCGGAAAGGTGTGCAAACTGCTTAAATCCATTTATGGGTTGAAGCAAGCATCGCGGAGTTGGAACATCTGTTTTGATGTTGTAGTCAAAGAGTTTGACTTCATCAAAAATATAGATGAACCTTGTATCTATAAGAAGGAGGCAGAGGGTAAGGTAGTCTTCCTCGTATTGTACGTGGATGACATACTCTTGATAGGAAATGATATTCCTATGCTGCAATCAGTCAAGCTCTTCTTATCACAAAGATTCTCAATGAAAGATCTAGGTGATGCCTCCTGCATATTGGGAATCATGATCTATAGAGATAGATCTAAACGGATACTGGGATTGTCCCAATCCAGGTACATTGACACCATACTAAAGAGGTTTAGTATGGAAGAATCCAAGCGTGGGAATCAGCCCACGATCTCTGAACTCACTCTCTCCAAAGAGATGTCTCCCAAGACTGATTTGGAGAGAGCTCGCATGCAAGGGATACCCTATGCTTCGGCAGTAGGCTCTATCATGTATGCGATGCTATGTACCAGACCCGATGTAGCATACTCACTAAGTGTAGTGAGTCGGTATCAAGCAGATCCTGGAGAGAGTCATTGGACAGCAGTGAAGAACATTCTCAAGTACTTGCGAAGGACTAAGGAGATGTTCTTGGTGTATGGTAACGGAGAACTCCAGGTGGAGTCCTTTACCGATTCCAGCTTCCAAAGTGATAAAGACGACTCTAAGTCGCATTCGGGTTTTGTCTTTACCCTCAATGGAGGGGCGGTATGTTGGAAGAGTTCCAAACAGGATACCGTTGCAGACTCAACGATGGAGGCTGAATACATCGCTGCCAACGATGCTGCCAAAGAGGCTGTCTGGATCAAGAAGTTCATTAGTGAACTTGGTGTGGTTCCATCCATTGAGCATCCAATACCTCTGTATTGCGATAACAATGGAGCTGTGGCTTTGGCCAAGGAACCCAGGTCCTATCAGAAGTCCAGACATATTCTGAGGCGGTATCACCTGATCAGGGAGATAGTTGATCGCCGGGAGATCGAGGTCAGGAGAGTAGATACGAAGGACAACACTGCGGATCCATTCACGAAGGCTATTCCCCAGATACAGTTTGAGAGATTATTCGGGATGCTAGGTATGAGATACTACAGCAGCTGGCCTTAGTGCAAGTGGGAGATTGTTAGTTATGTATATGCCCTAGAGGCCATTGTTGTACATTTGATGTATATTATAATGGATGCTTGGTTATATATAGAGAGGACTTTCTTGCTCGTCATGATAGTATGCTATTTGGTTTCACTTTATCTTAACATGTTGACTTGTACTGGTTTACTGTTTTACTCTCACATGTTGATAAAGCCCTTAGGACTTGTACTCGACTACTGGGACTATGATGAGATCATACTAGTGGGGCCGCGGTAGTCAATGAGTACATCCTATAACTGTTCCTAGTCGAGGGTATATCGAGACAGGGCATCGATACACCAGAGTAGACTAGCGTATACGCATCTTGACCCATATGATGGGCGATGGATGATCCCATATCCATCGGTGTTTGACATCAGAGATGGTGTACGGGTGCTCAGTGGAGACTGGGTACACTGGACGGACTCGCCGAGAACTCCCAGATGGTGATATACCACACGTCAGATGGCAGTTCTCCGGTGACACAGGTACAGGGTAGTCTGAAGACCCGAGATCGTCATAGAGTCTTGTGTGATTCCCACTGTGCTTTGATTTCCACCTTACCACGTCCAAGAGGGCGTGCAAAACGGTGGCTTTTGGGTACAGTCCCGAATCACATGGAGGCTATGAGCGATAGGAGGGGATTCGTCTCTCCCGGTATAGGGAGTTGATGTTGTGCTGTGTTCGATTGGCTATAACTGGAAGTCCCTGGCCAGGGCTGATATAGAGATTTACTGGTAAGTGTTACTAGTAGTTTCTCGACCCGTTATGAGCCATACATCGACACGACTTATCGGTTACTGGGGTCTGACGTATACCACCCCTAGACTTGATATGCGACATATCAGACGAACAGACCGGACTGTACGGGAGTGTTACTGGTTGGATTCACAGGAGAACGCACAGGCTAGCTTGTTGATCTTCTGATCGCTCAATACCTGGGTGGCTGTTACGTTTAGCTGACCGCTTGCAGCTTGTGGGTGTTTGATATGATCATCACCTGCTACCGGCGTATTGACGATTCTTTAGAGTCCTACACAGAGGTTTCTTGGCTCAGGCGAAACAGAGTAGTGGCACATATGTGATATGCGCAGGAGCGAGAATAATGCGATATGGGATACCGTATTAGATTCTCGCGATATATGGTTATGAACCGGGTCATCGGATCAAGTGTTGATTCGATGAATCGGTACATGATATATTAGTCGGTTATATTCGATATAGCCGGATCGTCGGATCAAGTGTTGATTCGATGATTTAATATATAATAATATATATGATATATTATTATATTAACTAATATTGGCTTACTTTATTATTTCATTTTCTCAGTGGATGATACATTGATATATATGCGATATATGTTAATTGTATTATTTTCTTTTGTTGCAAATATATAATATATATGTGATATATATTATTGTGACATGATATGATTAATTGTTAAACATGTTTAAGGATGATTAATTGTGGTTAGGGTTTGATTGGGTTTAGTTGCTTCAAGTTCTTTCTAGAAGCAATTTTCTTTTGTCATTTGTAAAGATATTTTGGATGACACATTTTTAACTTAACCAAACCCTAACCCTAGTTGTTTCTCTACTTGTTCTCATCCAATCATCCTTAACCATGGTTAATAATTCAATCATATGTTTTATATTTCTATTCATCACAAAAGAAAATGATTATCATTATTCCTTTTCCATGATCATCTTCTTCTTCTTCTCTCATGAAGAAGCTCTCTTGATTTTCTTAAGTGATGATAAAATATGAGAAAATGATATAGAAAGAAAGCAAAATCACTACTCTCTCATCCTCATCTCATCTAGCCCTTGGGATTAGGGTGTTCTTCTCTTTAGAGTGAGATAGCTTGAGTTCTTCGAAACCTCGACGTAGATCATCGGAGATTTGGAATACGACAAGCTAGAATGGATCGTTCGAGTCGTGGAGCCTCTCATGAGTCCGGGAGATCGTGGATCGCGGCAAAGGGACTTCTACTCGGAGCTTGTGAAGTGAAGGAGCGGACTACAAAGGTTGTAATCCCTCACACTTAGATAAAAGTTATCTTAATGCATGTTAAACCCTAATAATCTAGCAAAGATCCCGGCTTTGGGTTGTTCGGCACGTCTAAAATTTAATCCGGGCATGTTTGATGCCTTTTGAACCTTCACAAGAGTGCCTAGGAACCCTACAGTGGTATCAGAGCCTAGCTAGAGCATTAGGCGATGTGTTTACGAAGTTAAAACTCCGATCGAACGCGAAACGACGAAAAAAACCCCTTCTCTGGAAATTTTTTAAAATTTAGGATTTTTCTGAATTAAAAATATGTAAAAAAATCAGCAGGGAAATCTAAGAATTACCATAAAACCCGAGCCCCTAATTCGACCAAACGGCGGCGGAAGCGCGGCGTAAGCATGGTATGTAGCCGTGGCAAGTAGGATCTGGATGGACTTAAGCATAGATCCTTAAAAAGGTCTCAACATAATCCATACCTGGTCTATGATGCAAAGCTTTAACAAGTCTAGATTTGAAAGTCTCAACTTTTCCATGTACACCAAGTGATCTTCTCAAGATATACTTGCTCCTGATGGAGATTTAACCCTTCAGATAAAGCAACCAAAGTCCATACTTTGTTGGTGTATAAGGATTCCATCTCAGATCGATAAGCACCCAGCCATTCTTACAGAGTCCCACTCCTGATGGCCAGCTCGAAACTAGTTGGGTCATCATCTCATGATGCAATCCTCGCTCCCACAGTCATAGAGAAACCGAAGTATCTCTCAGGTGGGTGAGGAACCCTACTAGATCGGCGGAGTGGCTGAGGTTCGTTGGAAACTATTGAATCCTTTGGTTCTACTAAATCATCAGCTGCATTTTGTATAGCTGGAACATTTCCAGTTCTACATAACAGACCTTGCCTCTTGCTTGTCCGGATTTTGCTTTAAGACATAGGCCGGACAACCCCAAATCTTAACAAGCTAAAGATATGGGCTCTTCCCTTTCCATATCATATATGAAGTGGTAGGCAACTGATTTGATTTGAACCCTATTCAATAGGTATGCAACTTCACAAGTGCATAACTCCCAAAAGGAAATAGGAAACTCAGTAGTACTCATCATAGAGCACACCATATCACATAGGGTGTTATTGCTCCGCCCCGATACATCGACGTGCTGAGGTGTATACGGAGGAGTAATGCTGAGAGAGAATCTCATTCTCCTTTAGAATAGTCCTGGAATTCCGTACTCAAGTATTCTCCTCCTTGATCTCATCAAAGGACATAATACTTTTACCCGTATTTTGGTTCTCTACTTCTAATTTATATTCTGTGAATATCTCAAAAGGTTCGGACCTGTGTTTCAACAGAAACATATGTCTGAATCTTGAGAGAATATCAGAGAATGTAATGAAGTAGAAAGAACCAATCTTGGCATGTGTAGACAGGGGACCTAACATACATCAACATGTATCAATCCCATGAGTTCACTAACTCTTTCTCTGTTTCCAATAAACAGAGCTGTGGTCATCTTATCTTTGTGACATGACCGGCAAGTTTCACAAGATGTAAATTCAAACTAATTTAAATATGCATCTATATGTAACTTTAGCTAGTCGGGTCGCATTGATATGACCTAGTCTACAATGCCTTAAGAAGGATTCGTTCATTTCTGAACTCTTCCTCTTGTGTGTGTTCTGTACGTTAAGAACTGTGATTTGATTTAGAACGTCTATGCTTTTAGATAACGTGCCTGAACCGATCAACTCTTGATATAGGAAATGTTCAAAACATTATCCAACAATACAAAATTATATCCTTTCTTTATTAAAAAGAGAGTGATATGATTTTGTATATCAGGTTCGGTATCTAATAACATTCGTTCAGAATCAATGTATTTAGGTAATACAGGGTGATAGTGACCAACAGACTTGGCTGCAACACTTGCACCGTTTTCTGTCTCATGAAACTTATCACCCGTTCTCAGTTCTCTACCTATCTGTAGCCCATGTAACAGATTACATATACGGGATCCTGATCTGGTATCACATACCCAGGACGTAAAGGATACTGAGAAACAGTTCTGTGTAATGAACACACCCGAAGATGATGCATCAACATGCACTTTCTAAGTTTTGGCGGCACGGGAATTCTGGTAATCCCCAATTTCCTGCTCTTTCTTATAACAATTATAAGTTGGAGCGGGACCAACGTTCCCTAGCTCAGTATAACAAGCAGGTTCGGTCAATATATCCGTATTATTATCTTGATTAAGGCGTGATATGGTCGCTACCTGGAGAGAGAGAGAGAAGAAAACACTCAGCGTATGCTCTTGCAAGATTAGATCGGTTATCTAATATATCTAATCAGGATGTCTCCCACTGTTTTAATCAAATCTTCCTTCAAACCCTAAAAGGAAAGACTAGCCGGGATTAATTACACGCTACAAGTTCGCCAATCTTTCAGCCAGGCCAGTGTCGGTACTTTGAGGGAGGTCCCCCGTGCTTTCGCACGAACCTAATTAAAGTAAACCTCGTTTTCCCAGAGGCGTAACCCCGTTAACACCTTTTAGACACCTACTTGATCGGCTAATTGTAATGTGTAAAACTCTCCCAGGAGTAACTCTTACTCGCAGCGGGTATCGGGATCCAACTATCTCATAGAAGGTATGCAATCTCATTGCAAATTTCAACACTTGAAATTCCCAATAATATTTTACCCCTAGCGATCTATGACCTTAACTAAGTCAACAAACCATAAATCGCAAGTCAAGTTCAACCCGTACATTTCCCGATTGAATTAAACCCACCCGTACGACCCTTAACTGAGTCAACAAGGCCGTACGAATACCCTAATCCAATCACATCTCATGTTTTAGCAGATAAACATTACTTAGCTACCGTACACTATGCCTTAACTAAGTCAACAAACATAGCACGAATACTAAATAATATCTATCTGAAATGACGGAGGGCTACGCAGGTTTTTCAGAAAACCCTGAGCGTAATGAACTTGATATCGTCGTAGAATCGAGTGATTTTAAATGGAGTGTTTTTGAGGCTTTTCTAGTTTTGCTAAAGGGGTCACTCCCGGTGAAGGGATCGTCGGCCCTTTCCTCATCGAATAAGGTGCAGGATATATCATATATACCGCTGTGCAAAGCAAAAACTATAGAAGCAATCAAAAGACAAACCGAGATTGTAGCATCTGCCAGTTATTGCTAAAGGAGTCACTCCCGGTGAAGGGATCTCGGTCCTTTTCTTATCGAATAAGGTGCTGGATGTTCTACAAGGAACACCGCTATGCAAAGCAAGAACTAGAGCTACCAGTTTTTAAACAAGTTTCTACAACATCTTTAGGTTTCTTTTATTTCATTAATCTCATTAATGAAGTCCCATTTTATTATGCTTCACAAGCATCTCTTTTGAAACGAAATCTGCAATATAACATATATCTCATATATATAATATAAACATTCGTCTCAGGCAGTAATATGATCTCATCACAGAACATTGCAGCAGAAGAACATATATGAAATATTGGATATACTAGGACGTCCGTGTTTTCAATACGAGCCTGTATAAAACACGGATTCCACGGTCGCGATGAATAGCCAAACCCACATTCCAAGACCCCTATGAGAGCTGCAAGTAACACTGCCAATTCTAGGGTTAGGAGATCCGGTCTCGACTCCTCGAGATGGTCTCCCACTGGACCCTAGAACCCGGTTACTTGTGCTCCCCGCCTTGGGTCTACCTAATACGAAAAAGTAAATAATATACAACGGTGACATCTTCCACTACCTGGAAGTGCCCCAATAAAAGAATATTACATAAAAATGAATTTTACATGAATGAAAAAGGAAAAACTCTCATCTCACAAAAAACCCCCGGCTATTCAAACACGACGATCCAATATAACATATCATAGCAACACATAATATCTCATATCATCAACGTAAGCAAGTATGCGTATCCCGATTGTCGTTGATGTATAGCAACGAAGCCGGCGATACACCACATACTACGCTTACGGTCACAGAAAATAAAGTGTAAAACTACAACAGTTGGAATCCGCAACCTCCTTAGACATCGCATGCCTAACCAAATGAATTCCTTAGACATCACATGCCTAATAATTATAAACCCCGGATTTTAGTCTCATTATCGAAAACTCTTTTCAATATCAAGTCGGGCAATTCAACAAGATTCCCG
The DNA here is from genome assembly GCA_030015575.1 of Agapanthus africanus. NCBI lineage: Eukaryota > Viridiplantae > Streptophyta > Magnoliopsida > Asparagales > Amaryllidaceae > Agapanthus > Agapanthus africanus. The sequence continues at coordinate 152,394,094 of JASDDO010000012.1, forward strand.
ACGTCCAGATCGAATGCTCGTCCCAAACTTTAGTAGACGGCTGCACCCCCAGATGCCGTCGACGAAGTGCATTAAGGCGGAACACCGCTGCCGCGAGCACCCGAACGGATGCTTTCGGCGACGGGGTTCTCCTACAGTCACTTGGTCGGGGCTATGGGGCGTAGCTGTCTATTAAGTTTACCCGGCGAGTATCCGCGTACGCTACGTGATTGCGACGGACTTTTGATCACATTAAGATTCCGTGGCAACCGATCATTTTGAGACTAAACTGCTATGTTTATAATATTCAAATCAGTTATCTAATAACTACATGTGGATTCCAATTATTGTATCACATTCCAGATAAATAGACAAAGTTAAACTTTCCGATCGAATAATCAAACACCTAAGATTTCCCTAATATATCTCAACACTTGAAATCAGTTTAAAAACATCCATCACATGCCACAGCACCAATGGTCCAGCCGTAGAAGGGTCAAGCCAATGCCTCACATGTGGCACGCCGTACTGCCCCAAACCCTAAGGTTCAAAAGGCAGTTCAAGACGGTCACATATGTTGGAGATAGTGCCCTCAGAGTCAATTATTGGATCACAGGCACGTGATTGCAATGATTGAGGGAGGACCTATCCCGGTAGGACAGTCTTACTCGAGATGATAGTATGCTATCTGGTTTACCTTTATCATCGTGTACTGCTTCAGGTGACCTTACAGGTCACTATTACACGCTGATAGAGCCCCTAGGATTCTTGCTTGACTGCCGGCAGTATGATGGCGATCATATACGTGAGAGCTGGTGGTCTATAAGCACATCCTTAAAAGGTCCCTAGTCGTGGGAGTTTCGAGACAGGGCATCGATTCTCCAGAGTAGACTAGTGTATACAGTCGAGACCCCGACGAGGGGCGGTGGCCGGTCTCATAAGCCACTGGTGTCAGTTGGTTCACCTAAGATGTATACAGGTGCTCATTGGGTTATGAGTACACCGGACAGGGCTCGCCGGGAACATGCTAGTTGGTCTTATACCTGACGTCAGATAGCAGTTCCTTGGTGACATGTGTACAGGTTAGTTCATCGACCTGGGGATCGTCATTTGTCTCGTGTGAGTTCCCACTGTACTTTGATTACTACCCTACCACGGCTCAAAGGAGTCGTGCAAACAGGTTTTAGTTGGGTACAGTCCCGAGCCACATGGAGGCAGTGAGCGGATCTTCAGGGGTTCGTCTCTCCCGGTATTGGGGGTGAGGTCGCGCTGTGTCTACGAGAGCCATTACGCAAAGCCCTCGGCCGAGGCAGGAGGTTTACTGGTAGGTATTCCAGTAGTATCTCTGGGCGTTCTGGGCTACACTCCGACACGACTTGTACCGCTTTTAGGGGTCTGACTTTTACCAACCCCCTAGGCCCGACATGCGATGCTCATAGACGAACGGACCGGACTGTACGGATATTGTCACTGACATGCTCAGTAGGGTGTCAGGATGAGTTCGCTCATCGATGTCCCTTTTGGTCAATAGCTGGTGGCCCGTCACGTATTGGCTAATACCTCTGACGTGCTAGTGGTTAAATCCACAGCCATAGTATTGACGAGTCTTTAGAGTCCACCACACTTACAGTTACTCAAGCTTTCGGGCGAAACGCTGTAGAGGCCGTATGGAGATATGGCAGGGTCCGATCAGATATGTGCGGTATTGCACGGATCAGGATCGGAAAGTTTTGTACTAGTGGCCGTATAGTTATATGGCAGGGTTCGATCTGATACGTGCGGTATTGCACGGATCAGGATCGAACGGATAATACTAGCCGGCTTTGGTTTAAGCCGGATCCTAGTTTAGTACAGTGTAGATTTTGTCTCATTGCATTTGTATCCGGTAGGAATACAGATGCGGGTGTGTATGCACAGTATCGGGGTTTTCCTGTAATTTATTACGGGACCAGTTTTCTGGAGTTGCCAGTTTGCATTCCGTTCCGACCGGTTTTCCTTTGTTCTTTCCCGGCCGGACTTTTAGGATGGAGGGTGTTATTTGCAAGTTTGCAAATAACATATTGTGGAGGGTTTATTTGTGAGATAAGAGATTATGAAAGCATCTTTTTTTATTCCTTTCTTTTTCTATCATCATTTCTTGTAAAAGGTGATTAGGATTGATTTGGTTTTGATGTGAGATTGTGATGATAATGTTTGGCTATGGTCACCACTTGCTTTTACTACCATTACCTTCCTTCTATGGTTGTGGTTTTGTATTCCTTCCTCCACCATTCTCATTTTGAGATGAGAGAACTCACTTGAGAGAAAAGAGAAGAAGAGAGTTTCATTCTTGAGAGTGTAGTATTCTTGATCTCATTTTCATGCTAGAAAAATGCAAGCACCATTTTTCTAATCTTGATTCCTCCATCATCTTCAAAGGCAACAAAACCCCAAATGAGACATAGCCTCAACCCTACACATTCTACAGCAAATCTTGGACGCGTCGGCTAGCCTACTTCGCGCCCGAGTTGCCTCGGTATTAAGGCGGGAGCCCGTAAAAGCCGCAGGCGATGTGGTGCTCTTCCGGCGAGGAGGCGACGATATGGAGATTAGACTTTCCGCGGGAGATCGGGACGATGACGAGAAGACCGGAGGACTCGGATCACTCGGTATACTTCTCTTCCCATCTCTTGTTAGCTAGCATTAGGTTAATGGTTACGATCCGGGTTTTCATTGTCCGCGGTAGCGTCAGTTTCCAAGTAAGGAAAATTTTTGATTCCGCATTTTGGCCTCGGATAGACGGCCGGGGCGCTGCCGTTGCGCAACAACATAATCGAGTTAAGGTTTGTTGTCTTCTAGAGGGTCCACCGCGTTACTTGCACGACTTAGAACGTTCTTAAACACGAGAAAAAATCCAACTTTTGAAAAATTTTCCGACAGGGGAAAAAGTGAGTTATTGATATCCGCCCGAACTTTTTAACAGTTTCTAAAAGTTATCCGGAAGCACACAGAGACAAAATTAGACAATCCGATCGAATCTACGAATTCCCTAAACAACCCCAGAAAACTCAACTGTAGAATAAGTATTAAAAATTCCCATAAAACTCAGCACTGTGAAAGAGGAATTACTGTGCAAATATGGAGGGCTGACGTCATCATATGGCCGCGGAATCGCCGCATAAGGCATGCTTATGCCGCGGTTCCGCCGCGCTTTAGATGAGTTAGCCCCTCGAATTTCACAGTAATTCATCTAAGACCCTGCTGAATTTTTTAGCAATTTTTAATCTGGAAAAAACCCAATTTTTTAAAAAAGTCCAGAGAGCATTTTAGAAATGGGATTTCAGTTCGATCGGACTTCAAACTCCGTCTACGCATCGCCTAAAGCTCTAGCTTGGCTCTGATACCACTGTAGGGTTGCTATGCACGCGCACAAGGGTCTACGAGGCATCAATCATGCCCGATTGAAAAATTAGCCATGCCGAACAACCCGAATACGGATCTTTAAACTAGAGATTAGGCGAAAACAAACATGTTAACATCTTTAACACTAAGTGAGAGGGATTACAACCTTTGTAGATCCGGTCCTTCACTTCATATGCTCCGTGTTGTGGTCCCTTCGCTGCGATCATCGGGTTCCGGACTCTCGAGAGGTTCCACGAAGAGAAAGATGCAACCTTTGCTTCCGATCTTCGTTACTAAGATGATCTACCTTGAAGTTTCGTTAACACAAGCTAACACTCATGAAATGATGTGAACACCCTCATCTAAATGGAAAGAGAAGATGAGGATGATGAAGTAGGATTTTTGCTCTCTTTATTTATCTTTTTCTCATATTTATTCATCACTTTAGAAAAACTAGTAAGCTTTTTCATGAAGAGAATGAAGGAAGAAGATGAACAATAATAGAATTCCTTTTGTGATGAATAATGCAAAGGAGATAATGATGAATTATGCAACCATGGTCAAGTAACCATTGTAGAGATTGAACTAGGGTTAAAGGGTGTGGTTGGGTTAAGAAATATCATGCCAAAATATCTTTTCCAAAACAAAAAAGAAAACCATCTAGAAACATCTAGAAAGGTTTAACCCTAATCAAACCCTAACCATGTTTAATCTCTACTAAACATATTGCATTAGTAATCATATCATGTTACAATATTATATATCACATATATAATATTTATTGTAACCAAATAAAATAATACAATTAACATATATCGCATATATATCAATGTATTACCCGAGTGAGAAAAAGAATCTTTTAGTGAGCTAATATTAGTTAATGTCATTTAATATATCATATATATTATTATACATTAAATTATCGAATCAACACTTGATCCGACAATCCGGCTATATCGCATATAACCGACTAATATTTATCCGTACCGATTCATCGAATCAACTCTTGATCCGATGACCCGGCTGATATCAAATATCGTGAGAATACAATACGATATCACATACCGCATTATCCTCGGTCCCGCACATATCACATATGTGCTCCTACTCCGTTTTGCCTGAGCCAAGAAACCTCTGTGTAGGACTCTAAAGAATCGTCAATACGCCGGCAGTAGGTGATGACCATATCAAACACTCACAAGCTGCAAGCGGTCAGCTAAACGTAACAGCTACCCAGGTATTGAGCGCTCAGAAGATCAACAAGCAAGCCTGTACATTCTCCTGTGAATCCAAACAGTAACACTCCCGTACAGTCCGGTCTCGTCGTCTGATATGTCGCATATCTTGCCTAGGGGTGGTAAACGTCAGACCCAGTAGCTCGATAAGTCGTGTCGATATGAGGTCTATAACAGTTCGAGAAACTACTGATAACACTTACTAGTAAATCTCTTCAACCCTGGCCAGGGATTTCCGGTTATAGCCAATCGAACACAGCACGACATCAACTCCCTATACCGGGAGAGACGAATCCCCTCCTATCGCTCATTGCCTCCATGTGATTCGGGACTGTACCCAAAAGCCACCTTTTTGCACGCCCTCTTGGACGTGGTATGATGGAAATCAAAGCACTGTGGGAATCACACAAGACTCTACGACGATCTCGGGTCAACAGACTACTCTGTACCAGTGTCACCGGAGAACTGCCATCTGACGTGTGGTATAATACCATCTGGGAGTTCTCGGCGAGTCCGTCCAGTGTACCCAGTCTCCACTGAGCACCCGTACACCATCCTTGATGTCAAACACCGATGGATACGGGATCATCCATCGCCCATCATATGGGTCAAGATGCGTATACGCTAGTCTACTCTGGTGTATCGATGCCCTGTCTCGATACACCCTCGACTAGGAACAATTATAGGATGTACTCGTCGACTACCGTGGCCCCACTAGTATGATCTCATCATAGTCCCAGTAGTCGAGTACTTTTCCTAATGGCTTTATCAACATGTAATATAGAGACAATCAGAGTACATGTTAAGATAAAGTACAACCAGATAGCATACTATCATGTCGAGCAAGAAAGTCCTCCCTATATATGTCCTAGCATCTGTTAGTTATATGTATGCCCTAGAGGCCATTACTGTACATAGGATGTATATTGTAGTGGATGCTGGGACATATATAGGGAGGACTTTCTTGCTCGACATGATAGTATGCTATCTGGTTGTACTTTACCTTAACGTGTACATTGATTGTCTCTCTGTTACATGTTGGTAAAGCCCTTAGGATGTATACTTGACTACCTAGACTATGATGCGGATCATACTAGTGGGGACATGGTAGTCCATAAGTACATCCTTCAAAGTCGCTAGTCGTGGGTATATCGAGACGGGGCATCGATATACCAGAGTAGACTAGCGTATACCTTCTCGACCCATACAGATGGGCGATGGATGATCCTATATCCATTGGTGTTTGACATCGGAGATGATATACGGGTGCTCAGTAGAGACTGGGTACACTGGACGGACTCGTCGAGAACTCCCAGATGGTATTATACCTCATGTCAGATGGCAGTTCTCTGGTGACACTAGTACAGAGTAGTCTGTTAACCCGAGATCGTCATAGAGTCTTGTGTGGTTCCCACTGTGCTTTGATTTCCATCTTACCACGTCCAAGAGGGCGTGCAAAACGGTGGCTTTTGGGTACAGTCCCGAGTCACATGGAGGCAATGAGCGATAGGAGGGGATTCGTCTCTCCCGGTATAGGGGGTTGATGTTGCGCTGTGTTCGATTGGCTATAACAGGAAATCCCTGGCCAGGATTGCTGAGATTTACTGGTAAGTGTTACCGGTAGTTTCTCGAAGTGTTATAGACCTCATATCGACACGACTTATCGAGCTATTGGGGTCTGACGTTTACCACCCCTAGGCGAGATATGCGACATATCAGACGATCAGACCGGACTGTACGGTAGTGTTACTGGTTGGATTCACAGGAGTGTGAGCGGGCTTGCTCGTCGATCTTCTGATCGCTCAATACCCGGGTGGCCGTTACGTTTAGCAGACCGCTTGCGGCTTGTGGATGCTTGATATGATCATCATCTGCTGCCGGCGTATTGACGAGTCTTTAGAGTCCTACACAGAGGTTTCCTGGCTCAAGCAAAATGAAATAGGAGCGCATATGAGATATGTGCGGCACCGAGAATAATACCAGTATGTGATACTGTATTCGATTCTCGCGATGTGACATTGATCGGTTATATGCGATATAGCCGGGTTATCGGATCAATTGTTGATTCGATAAGTTGTTACTAATGATACTAGTCGGTTATATGCGATATGACCGGATCGTTAAATCAAGTGTTGATTTAATGATTTAATGCATAATTATATATTTGATATATTACTTTGCATTAACTAGTATCGGTTCACTTTAAATGGATTTTCTCGCTCGGGTGTGCGCATTGCATATGCGATATGATTTTTTGCACATGCTTGTATCATGTTTGATGATACATGCCTTTTTAATTAAGTGTATAGAATTAAACCTTGGTTAATGGAATGGTTAGGGTTTACTATTTGCTTATTCATTTTATTCATTTATTTATTAATCTTTTTCTTATTGGAAAAAGGAAATGAAATGATAAAATGGTGGCATTTCTTTTGTTCATTCATGAAGCTTCATGAATGCTTTGACTTGATGACCATTTTGTTTTTAGCTTAACCCTAACCATTGCATTAAACCATGATTAGTTCTCTACACTTAACTATGGTCATGTTATGATAAGGATTTATTATTCTTTTCTTTTTTAATTAACTCATCATAACATAATTCTTCTTCTTCTTCCTTTCTTCACTTGAAGAAAGCAAGCTCCATCAATGGTGATTGATGGAAATGAGTGAGAAATCCAATTCTAAAGTCTACCCACTTCCTATTTCTTCATCCTCTACCTCTTTCCAAGTAGTAGAGTATGTTTCCTTCACAAGTTTTCATGACTTGGTGAAGGTGGAGCTTGATTTAGCGATGCCTCGACGTAGATCATCTTCGGCATGGACATCGACGACCTAGCTCGCCATTTCTCCGACGAAGCCGACGCTAGAGCCCGGGAATTCATTTGGACAGCGAGGGGACTTCGTTGCGGAGCTATGGAGGTGGAGCACCGGATCTACAAAGGTTGTATTTCCGTTTAAACTTTAGTTAAGTTGTTAACTAGTTTCATTTTCGCCTAGAAATCTAGCCAACGATCCGTATTAGGGTTTCTCGGCACCCCGTATTTTTGAAATTGGCATGGTTGATGCCTTGTGAGACCTCACTAGAGTGCCTAGGAACCCTACAGTGGTATCAGAGCCTAGCTAGAGCCTTAGGCGAAGTTTAGACGGAGTTTGAAGTCCGAACGAACCCGAAACCCCATCACAAAATGCTCTCTGGACAATTTTTAAAATCGTGGTTTTTTCCAGATTAAAAATATTCAGAAATATCAGCAGGAAGATCTAAGGATAACTGTAAAATTCGAGCGCCTAATTCCTTAATCTCGCCGCGGATCCGCGGCATGAGCATGCTCATGCGGCGGTTCCGCGGCCACTTTGTCGTTTTGTGCATCGAAATTTGCACCTTAATTCTTAATATGAAGTGCTGGTTTTCCTGGGAATTTTTAATATATTTTCAAGAGTTGAATTTTCTGGGTTTGTTTTGGGGATTCGGTGTTTCGATCGGGGTTTCAAATTTTGTCTATGTGGCTTTCCGGATAAATTTTAGAATATGTTAAAAAGTTCGACCGGATATAAATACCCAATTTTTCCCCTGTCGGAAAATTTCCAAGTGTTGGATTTTTCCGTAGTTTAACGACGTTCTAAGTAGTGCAAGTAACTCGATGGACCCTCTAGAAGACAACAAACCTTAACTCGATTATGTGACCGTCTTGAACTGCCCTTTGAACCTTCGGGTTTGGGGCAGTACGGCGTGCCACATGTGAGGCGTTGGCTTGACCCTTCTACGGCTGGACCGTAGGTACTGAGGCACGAACTGAATGTTGTTAGACTTATTTCATGTGTTGAGCTGTATCGGGAAAACTTGGGTGTTCGATCGGAAAGTTTAACATTTTCTGTTTATTCGGAATGTGATACAATAATTGGAATTCACAATAGTTATGTGATAACTGAATGAATGTTATAAACATAGCGCTTTAGTCTCACTTGATCGGTTACCACGGAATTTTGATGTGATCAAAAGTCCGTCGTAATCACGTAGCGTACGCGGATACTCGCCGGGTAAACTTAATAGACAGCCTCACTCCATAGCCCCGACCAAGTGACTGTAGGAGAACCCCGTCGCCGAAAGCATCCGTCCGGGTGCTCGCGGCAGCGGTGTTCTGCCTTGGTGCACTTCGTCGACGGTATCGGGGGTGCGGCCGCTTACTAAAGTTTGCGACGAGCATTCGATCAGGATGTCGGGAATCCTGTTGAATTCCCCGACTTGATATTGAAAAGAGTTTTCGATAATGAGACTAAAATACGGGGTTTATAATTGTTAGGCATGCGATGTCTAAGGAATTCATTTTGGTCAGGCATGCGATGTCTGAGGTGATTGCGGATTCCAACTGTTGTAGTTTTACACTTTCTTTTCTGTGACCGTAAGTGTAATATGTGATATCGCCGGTTTCATTGCTATATGTCAACGACAATTGGGATAGACATATTTACTTACGTTGATGACATGTGATGTTATGTGTTGCTGGATATGTTATATTGGATCGTCGTGTTTGAATAGCCGGGGGGGGTCTTTATGTGAGATGAGTGTTTTTCATTTTCATTCATGTAAAAAACTTGTATGTAATATTCTTTTATTGGGGCACTTCCAGGTTGCGGAAGTAGTCACCCTTTGTATATTATTTACTTTTCCGCACTAGGATAGACCCAAGGAGGAGGGCACAAGTAACCGGGTTCTGGAGTCCAGTGGGAGACCAACTCGAGGAGTCGAGGCCGGGTCTCCTAACTCTAGAATTGGTAGGGTTGCTTGCCGCTCTCGTAGGGGTCTAGGGGTGTGGGTTTGGCTATTCTTCGCGACCGTGGAATCCGTGTTTTATACTGGCTCGTATTGAAAACACGGACGTCCTAGTATATCCAATATTTCATATGTTTCTTCTGCTGCGATATCTGTGATGTGATCATGTGATGTTCTGTGATAGATACAGTATATAGTATATATGATATATTATATAGGCGTTACTTATGTTTTACACCCGCGCTAGCCCTGCCCCGCTCTGCCGTTAGTTACCTAACCTAACGGTGCACGAGGGGACATCGAGGCGAATGCGGATTGCATAAGTGTATGTCGTATTTATCTATGATGATTAGGTACTTAAATGATGGGACTTCATTAATGTGATTAATGAAATAAAAGAAACCTAAGATGTTGTAGAATCGAATTTCAAAATAAAACAGGTAGCTACAGTTCTTGCTTTGCACAGCGGTATATATGATATATCCTGCATCTTATTCGATGAGGAAAGGACCGAGATCCCTTCACCGGGAGTGACTCCTTTAGCAATAACTGGTAGATGCTACACACTCGGTTTGTCTTTTGATTGCTTTTAAGTGTTTTTGCTTTGCACAGTGATATATATGATATATCCCGCACCTCATTCGACGAGGAAAGGACCGACGATCCCTTCACCGGGAGTGACTCCTTTAGCAAAACTAGAAAAGCCTCAGAAGCACTCCATTTTAAAATCATTTGATTCTACAACGATATCAAGTTCATTACGCAATAGGTTTTCAGAAAAACCTGCCGTAGCCCTCCGTCATTTCAGATAAGTGGTGGTTAGTATTCGTGCTACGTTTGTTGGCCTGCGTCAAGGCGTAGTGTGCGGTAGCTAACTAGTATTTATCTGCTTATGCATATGATGCAGATTGGATTAGGGTAGTCGTGCGACTTTGTTGGCCTGCGTCAAGGGTCGTGCGGGTGGGTTTAATTCAATCAGGAAATGACGGGTTGAACTTGACTAGCAGACTATGGTTTGTTGGCCTGCGTCAAGGTCATAGGACGCTAGGGGCAAAATATTATCGGGAATTTCAAGTGTTGAAATTTGCAATGAGATTGCATACCTTCTATGAGATAGTTGGATCCCGATACCCGCTGCGAGTAAGAGTTACTCCTGGGAGAGTTTTATACATTACAATTAGTCGATCAAGTAGGTGTCTAGAAAGGTGTCAACGGGGTTACGCCTCTGGGAAAACGAGGTTTACATTAATTAGGTTCGTGCGAAAGCACGGGGGACCTCCCTCAAAGTACCGACACTGGCCTGGCTGAAAGATTGGCGAACTTGTAGCGTGTAATTAATCCCGGCTAGTCTTTCCTTTTAGGGTTTGAAGGAAGATTTGATAAAAAGCAGTGGGAGCCATCCTGATTAGATAAAATAAAACCAATCTATTCTTGCAAGAGCGCACGCTGAGTGTTTTCTTCTCTCTCTCTCCTGGTAGCGACCATATCACGCCTTAATCAAGATAATAATACGGATTATTGACCGAACCCGCTTGTTATACTGAGCTGGGGAACGTTGGTCCCGCTCCAACTTATAATTGTTATAAGACAGAGCAGGAATTTGGGGAATACCAGATTTCCCGTGCCGCCCAAACGAAGAGAGTGCATGCTGATGCATCATCTTCGGGTGTGTTCATTACAAAGAACTGTTTCTCAGTATCCTCCGTATCCTGGGTATTTGATACCGGATCAGGATCCCAGATATGTAAGATGTTACATAGGGCTACAAAAGGGTAGAAAAACTGAGAACGGGTGATAAGTTTCATGAGGCAGAAAACGGGGCAAGAGTTGCAGCTAAGTCTGTTGGTCACTGTCACCCTGTATTACCGATACATTGATTCTGAACGAACGTTATTAGATACCGAACCTGATATACAAAATCATATCTGTCTCTTTATTAGTAAAGAAACGATAAAATTTTGTATTGTTGGATAATGTTTTGAACATTTCCTATATCAAAAGTTGATCGGTTCAGGCACGTTATCTAAAAGCGTTGATGTTCTAAATCAAACTACAGTTCTTAGTATACGGAACACACACAAGAGGAAGAGTTCAGAAATGAACGAATCCTTCTTGAGGTATTGTAGACTAGGTCAGATCAATGTGACCTGACTAGCTAGAGTTACATAAAGATGTATATTTAAATTAGTTTGAATTTACATCTTGTGAAACTCGCCAGTCATGTCACAAAGATAAGATGACCATCGCTCTGTTTATTGGAAACAGAGAAAGAGTTAGTGAACTCTTGGGATAATACATGTTGATGTATGTAAGGTCCCCTGTCTACACATACCAAGACTGGTTCTTTATACTTCATTATATTCTCTGATAATCTCTCAAGATTCAGTCATATGTTCCTGTTGAAACATGAGTCCGAACCTTTTGAGATATTCACAGAATATAAGCGAGAAGTAGAGAACCAAAATACGGGTAAAAGTATTATGTACTTTGATGAGATCAAGGAGGAGAATACTTGTGCATAGAATTTCTGGACTATTCTAAAGGAGAATGAGATTCTCTCTCAGAATTACTCCTCCATATACACCATAGCACGATGGTATATCGGGGCGGAGCAGATACACCCTATTTGATATGGTGTTCTCTATGATGAGTACTACTGAGTTACCTATTTCCTTTTGGGGGTTATGCACTTGAGAAGTTGCATACCTATTGAATAGGGTTCCAATCAAATCAGTTGCCTACCAATTCATATGTGATATGGAAAGGTAAGAGCCCATATCTTAAGTTAGTTAAGATTTGGGGTTGTCCGGGCTATGTCTAAAAAGCAAAATCCGGACAAGCTCGAGGCAAGGTCAGTTATGTACAACTGGAAAGGTTCCAGCTATACAAGCTACAACAGATGATTTGGTAGAACCGAAGGATTCAGTAGATTCCAACGAACCTCAGCCTCTCCACCGATCTAGTAGGGTTCCTCACCCACCTGAGAGATACTTCGGTTGCTCTATGATAGTGGGAGCGAGGATTGCATCATGAGATGATGACCCAACTAGCTTCGACCTGGCCATCAGGAGTAAGACTCTGTAAGAATGGCTGGATGCTTAGCGATCTGAGATGGAATCCATGTACACCAACAAAGTATGGACTTTGGTTGCTATATCTGAAGGGTTAAATCCCCATCAGGAGCAAGTATATCTTAGGAAGATTACTTGGTGTAGATGGAAAAGTTGAGACTTTCAAAGCTAGACTTGTTAAAAGTTTGCATCATTGACGAGGTGTGGATAATGATAAAACCTTTTCAAGTAGCTATGCTTAAGTCCATCCAGATCCTACTTGCCACGGCTACACACCATGACTACGATATCTGGTGGTTGGGTGTCATGACTACTTTTTTAAATGATGTTTTAGAAGAGTGCGTCTATAAGTACACAGCCAGAGGGCTTCGTAGACAGTGGGAGCAGCGGAAACGTGTGCAAGATGCTTTATAGGATTAAAGCAGGCATCGAGGAGTTGGAACATCTGTTTTGATGGATTAGTCAAAGAGTTTGACATCATCAAAATGGTAGATGAACCTTGTATAAACAAAAAGGTAGTAGGGAGTATGGTGGTGATCCTCGTAGAGTACGTGGATGACATACTCTTGATAAGAAAGGAGTTTCTTATGCTACGCTCGATCAATCTCCGTTTATCACAAAGATTCTCCGTGTAGGATCAAAATGATACCTCCTAAATCCTGAGTTTTAGATCTATGAGATAAATTTAATTGGATGTTAGGATTCTCACTAGTTGTAGTGAGATGATATTGTTAGTTATGTATATGCCCTAGAGGCCATTGTTGTACATATGATGTATATTATAATGGATGCTTGGTTATATATAGAGATGACTTTCTTGCTCGTCATGATAGTATGCTATTTGGTTTTGCTTTATCTTAACATGTTGACTTGTATTGGTTTAATTTTTTACTCTCACATGTTGATAAAGCCCTTAGGATCTGTACTCGACTACTGGGACTATGATAAGATCATACTAGTGGGGCCACGGTAGTCGATGAGTACATCCTATAACTGTTCCTAGTCGAGGGTATATCGAGACAGGGCATCGATACACCAGAGTAGACTAGCGTATACGCATCTTGACCCATATGATGGGCGATGGATGATCCCATATCCATCGGTGTTAGACATCAGAGATGGTGTACGGGTGCTCAGTGGAGACTGGGTACGCTGGACGGACTCGCCGAGAACTCCCAGATGGTGATATACCACACGTCAGATGGCAGTTCTCCGGTGACACTGGTACAGGGTAGTCTGTAGACCCGAGATCGTCATGGAGTCTTGTGTGATTCCCACTGTGCTTTGATTTCCACCTTACCACGTCCAAGAGGGCGTGCAAAACGGTGGCTTTTGGGTACAGTCCCGAATCACATGGAGGCAATGAGCGATAGGAGGGGATTCGTCTCTCCCGGTATAGGGAGTTGATGTTGTGCTGTGTTCGATTGGCTATAACTGGAAGTCCCTGGCCAGGGCTGTTATAGAGATTTACTGGTAAGTGTTACTAGTAGTTTCTCGACCCGTTATGAGCCACACATCGACATGACTTATCGGTTACTGGGGTCTGACGTATACCACCCCTAGACTTGATATGCGACATATCAGACGAACAGACCGGACTGTACGGGAGTGTTACTGATCGGATTCACAGGAGAACGCACAGGCTAGCTTGTTGATCTTCTGATCGCTCAATACCTGGGTGGCTGTTACGTTTAGCTGACCGCTTGCAGCTTGTGGGTGTTTGATATGATCATCACCTGCTACCGGCGTATTGACGATTCTTTAGAGTCCTACACAGAGGTTTCTTGGCTCAGGCGAAACGGAGTAGAGGCACATATGTGATATGTGCAGGACCGAGAATAATGCGATATGGGATACCGTATTATATTCTCGCGATATTTAGATATGAACCGGGACATCGGATCAAGTGTTGATTCGATGAATCGGTACATGATATATTAGTCGGTAATATTCGATATAGCCGGATCATCGATTCAAGTGTTGATTCGATGATTTAATGTATAATAATATATATGATATATTGTATTACATTATCTAATAATGTCTCGCTTTATTATTTTATTTTCTCAGTGGTTGATACATTGATATATATGCGATATATGTTAATTGTATTATTTTCTTTTGTTGCAAATATATAATATATATGTGATATATATTATTGTGACATGTTATGATTAATTGTTAAACATGTTTAAGGATGATTAATTGAGATTAGGGTTTAATTTGGGTTAGATGTTTCATGCATCTTCTAGAAGGTTTCTTCTTTTGTCATTCTTAAGATATTTTCTTTAACTCAACTAAACCCTAACTCTAGTTATTTCTCTACAAAATCCTAGCCACTCATCCTTGACCTTGGTTAATAATCAATCATATAGTTTTATTCTATTCATCACAAAAGAAAAGAATTATCATTATTCTTTTTCCATTCTCATCTTCTTGCTTCTTGAAAAGCTTGCTAGATTTTCTTAAGTGATGAAATAATATGAGAAAATGATATAAAAAGAAAGAAAAATTACTACTCTCTCATCCTCATCTCATCTAGCCCATGGGATTAGTGTGTTCTTCTCTTTTGAGTGAGAAAGCTTGAGTCGTAGCAACTTCAAGGTAGATCATCGGAGATTTGGAATACTTCGAGCTAGCATGGATCGTTCGAGTCGTGGAGCCTCTCATGAGTCCGGGAGATCGCGGATCGCGGCAAAGGGACTTCTACTCGGAGCTTGTGAAGTGAAGGAGCGGACTACAAAGGTTGTAATCCCTCACACTTAGATAAAAGTTATCTTCTTGCATGTTAAACCCTAATAATCTAGCAAAGATCCCGGTTTTGGGTTGTTCGGCACGTCTAAATTTTTATCCGGGCATGTTTGATGCCTTTTGAACCTTCACAAGAGTGCCTAGGAACCCTACAGTGGTATCAGAGCCTAGCTAGAGCATTAGGCGATGTGTTTACGAAGTTAAAACTCCGATCGAACCCGAAACGACGCAAAAAGACCCCTCTCTGGAAATTTTTTAAATTTTAGGATTTTTCTGAATTAAAAATATGTAAAAAAATCAGCAGGGAATTCTAAGAATTACCATGAAGCCCGAGCCCCCAACTCGACTAAACGGCGGCGGAACCGCGGCGCAAGCATGGCTTGCCCGGCGGCGGAACCGCGGCGCAAGCATGGCTTGCGCGGCGGTTCCGCGGCGGATTAGTCGATTGGTGACATGTGGCTTCCTGGTAATGACCGTAGGTACTTGTTGAGGCTTCTGGATATTTTTAACAGTGATTCCAGTATTATTTAAATCTGGGGTTTATTTAGTAATAGCAGATTCGATCGGAATTTTTGAGTTCGTATTTCTTTCCGGATATTTAGAAATTGTTAAACTAGTTGAACGGATATCATTAACCGACTTTTTCCCGGCACGTAAAACTTTGAAGCATTGAATTTTTATCGGGTTTAAATCTTTCGGAAAATTATACAAGTTAAGCGGTGGACCCTCTAGAAGACAACAAACCTTAACTCGATTATGTGACCGTCTTGAACTGCCTTTTGAACCTTCGGGTTTGGGGCAGTACGGCGTGCCACATGTGAGGCGTTGGATTGACCCTTCTACGGCTGGATCACCGGTACTGTGACATATTCTGGGATTATTTGAACCCCGCTCAAGAGTTGAGCAATTTGGGAAATTTTGGGTGTTTGATTATCTGTTCGGAAAGTTTAATACTGTCTATTTATCTGGAATGTGATACAATATGTGGAATTCATAGAGTTAGGCATGAAATGCGGAGTATGTGATATTTCGGATTTACGATGTCTAAAGGGATTGTGGATTCCAAATATTGTAGTTTTACATTTTCTTTTCTGTGACCGTAAGTGTAATATGTGATATCGCCGGTTTCGTTGCTATATGTCAACGACAATTGGGATGCGCATATTTACTTACGTTGATGATATGAGATATTATGTGTTGCTGTGATATGTTATATTGGATCGTCGCGATCAGAATAGCCGGGGGTTTTATGTGAGATGAGGGTTTTTATTTTCATTCGTGTAAAATTCATTTGTAATGTAATATTCTTTTATTTGGGGCACTTCCAGGTTGCGGTTGTTGTCACCAGTGTATATTATTTACTTTTTCCGCATTAGGTAGACCCAAGGAGGGGAGCACAAGTAACCGGGTTCTAGGGTCCAGTGGGAGGCCATCTCGAGGAGTCGAGACCGGGTCTCCTAACCCTAGAATTGGCAGTGTTACTTGCCGCTCTCGTAGGGGTCTTGGGATGTGGGTTTGGCTATTCGTCGCGACCGTGGAATCCGTGTTTTATACAGGCTCGTATTGAAAACACGGACGTCCTAGTATATCCAATATTTCATATATGTTCTTCTGCCGCAATGTTCTGTGATGAGATCATATTACTGCGTGAGACGAATGCTTATATTATATATATATGCTGATATATAAATATTACTGCTTTCGTTTCTTCTGTGATGCTTAGGAAGCATAAGCTGATGGGATTTTTATTAATGAGATTAATAAAAGAAAAGAAACCTAAAGATGTTGTAGAATCAAAACTTAATAAAAAGGGTAGCTACAGTTTTGCTTTGCACAGTGATATATATGATATATCCTGCACCTTATTCGATGAGGAAAGGACCGAGATCCCTTCACCGGGAGTGACTCCCTTAGCGAAACTGGCAGATGCTACAAAACGCGGTTTGTCTTTTGAATGCTTTTAGTGTTTTGCTTTGCACAGCGATATATATGATATATCCTGCACCTTATTCGATGAGGAAAGGGCCGACGATCCCTTCACCGGGAGTGACCCCTTTAGTGAAACTAAGAAAAGCCTAAAAAACACTCCTTTTCAAAAACACTCGATTCAACGACGATATCAAGTTCATTATGCTCGGGGTTTTCTGAAAAACCTGCGTAACCCTCCGTCATTTTAGGAAAATAGAGTACTTAGTATTCGTGCTGCGTTTGTTGACCATAGTTAAGGCGCAGTGTACGGTAGCTAAGTGATGTTTTCCTATATAACATAAGATGTGATTAATTAGGACAGTCATATGACTTTGTTGACCATAATTAAGGGTCATGTGGGTGGGTCTAAATTAATCAAGAAATGACGGGTAGAACTTGACTAGTGCTTATGATTTGTTGACCATAGTTAAGGTCATAAGAAACTAGGGGTAAAAATATTATCGGGAATTTCAAGCGTTGAAATTTGCAATGAGATTGCATACATCCTATAAGATAGTTGGATCCCGATACCCACTGCGAGTAAGTGTTACTCCTGGGAGAGTTTTACACAAGACAATTAGCCGATCAAGTAGGTGTCTAGAAAAGTGTTAACGAGGTTACGCCTCTGGGAAAACGAGGTTTACTTTAATTAGGTCCGTGCGAAAGCACGGGGAACCTCCCTCAAAGTACCGACACTGATCTGGCTGAAAGATTGACGAAATTGTAGGGTGTAATTAATCCCGGCTAATCTTACCTTTTAGGGTTTTAAGGTAGATTTGATAAAAACAGTGGGAGACATCCTGATTAGATAAGATAATAACCAATCTAATCTTGCAAGAGCATACGCTAAAGTGTTTTCTTCTCTCTCTCTCCAGGTAGCGACCATGTCATGCCATAATCAAGATAATAATATGGATGTATTGACTGAACCTGATTATTGTACTGAGCAAGGGAACGTTAGACCCATTCTTTCTTATAAGAGTTATAAGACTGAACAGGAAACAGGAGCATATCTGGATTCTCACGCCGCCCAAAAGAACATGCATGTTGATGCATCTTCTTTAGGTGTGTTTGTTATTGAGAACTGTTTCTCAGTTCACCCTACGTCCTGGGTATTAGATACCGGATCAGGATCCCACATATGCAAACAGTTGCATGGGCTACGTAAAGGTAGAGAACTGGGAAAAGATGATGATTCCGTTCTAGTAGGGAACGGTGCAAATGTTGCAGCCAAAGCAGTTGGCGAATATCACCTTGTTTTACCAAGTCGTAATACACTGATTCTGAATGAATGTTATTATATACCGAACATGATGTGCAACATTATATCAGTTTCTTTATTAAGTAAAGAAGGATATAATTTTGTAGTAAAGGATAATGTTATGTACATATTCCTAGATCAAAAGTTGATTGCATCAGGCTTGTTACATAATGGCATATTCATTCTAAATCAGAATACAGTCCTGAATATACAAAACACACACAAGAGGAAAAGTTCAGATATGAACGAATCCTACTTGTGGCATTGTAGACTTGGTCATATCAATGCGACACGACTGGCTAAGTTACATAGAGATGGTTATTTGAATCCGTTCGAATTATCATCTTATGATACTTGCCATTCATGTCTCAAAGGAAAAATGACCAAAGCTCCGTTTAGTGGACACGGAGAAAGAGTTACCGAACTCTTAGGACTGGTACATAGTGATGTATGCGGTCCCATGTCTACGCATGCCAGGAACGGTTCTTCCTACTTCATTACATTCACTGACGATCTCTCTAGATTCGGACATGTGTTCCTGATGAAACACAAGTCTGAAGCTTTTGAGAAATTCAGAGATTATAAGCACGAAGTAGAGAATCAAACGGGCAAAAGTATTAAGATTCTTCGATCTGATCGAGGAGGTGAATACTTAAGTAATGAGTTTCGAGGTTATCTAAAAGAGAATGGGATTCTCTCTCAGCTTACTCCTCCTTATACACCACAGCACAACGGTGTATCGGAGCGGAGGAATCGCACCCTATTAGATATGGTGCGCTCTATGATGAGCACTGTTGAGTTACCTATCTCCTTTTGGGGTTATGCGCTGGAAACAGCCACATATCTATTGAATAGAGTTCCAACTAAATCGGTGCCTACCACTTCATATGAGATATGGAATGGGAAGAGACCATCTCTTAAACGAGTTAAGATATGGGGTTGTCCGGCCTATGTTAAAAAGCAAAATCCGGACAAACTCGTGGCAAGATCAGGTATATGTAAGTTTGTAGGATATCCAAAAGATTCTTATGGGTATATATTCTATCACGCTGAGGAACAAAAAGTGTTATTTTCTCAATATGCCACCTTTTTAGAAAAGGAATTTCTTGAAAAAGAAATTAGTGGCAAAGAGGTAGAGCTGGAAGAGGTTCCAGAAACACAAATTACAACTGAAGATTTAGTGGAACCAGAGGATTCAGTAGTACCCGACGAACCCCAGCCTCTCCGCCGATCTAGTAGGGTTTCTCGTCCACCTGAGAGATACTACGGTTTTCTCATTGATGGTGGAAGCGAGGATTGCATCATGGATGATGATGACCCGACTAGCTTCGAGCAGGCCATCACGAGTGGTGACTCTGTGAAATGGCTGGATGCTATGCGATCTGAGATGGAATCCATGTACACCAACAAAGTATGGACTTTGGAAAATGCTCCTGAAGGGGTAAAACCCATCGGGAGCAAGTGGATTTTTAAAAAGAAATTTGGTGTAGATGGAAAAGTTGAGACTTTCAAAGCTAGACTTGTAGCAAAGGGTTTTCGTCAACGTCCTGGTGTGGATTATGACGAAACCTTTTCTCCAGTGGCTATGCTTAAGTCCATCCGGATCTTACTTGCCATTGCTGCATACCATGACTATGAAATCTGGCAAATGGATGTTAAGACCGCCTTTCTAAACGGTGATTTAGAAGAGTGCGTGTACATGACTCAGCCAGAGGGCTTCGTAGATAATGGGAGCAGCGGAAAGGTGTGCAAGCTGCTTAAATCCATTTATGGGTTAAAGCAAGCATCGCGGAGTTGGAACATCTGTTTTGATGTTGTAGTCAAAGAGTTTGACTTCATCAAAAATATAGATGAACCTTGTATCTATAAGAAGGTAGCAGAGGGTAAGGTTGTCTTCCTCGTATTGTATGTGGATGACATACTCTTGATAGGAAATGATATTCCTATGCTGCAATCAGTCAAGCTCTTCTTATCACAGAGATTCTCAATGAAAGATCTAGGTGATGCCTCCTGCATATTGAGAATTATGATCTATAGAGATAGATCTAAACGGATACTGGGATTGTCCCAATCCAGGTACATTGACACTATACTAAAGAGATTTAGTATGGAAGAATCCAAGCGTGGGAACCAACCCACGATCTCTGGACTCACTCTCTCCAAAGAGATGTCTCCCAAGAGTGATTTGGAGAGAGCTCGCATGCAAGGGATACCCTATGCTTCGGCAGTAGGCTCTATCATGTATGGGATGCTATGTACCAGACCTGATGTAGCATACTCACTAAGCGTAGTGAGTCGGTATCAAGCAGATCCTGGAGAGAGTCATTGGACAGCAGTGAAGAACATTCTCAAGTACTTACGAAGGACTAAGGAGATGTTCCTGGTGTATGGTAACGGAGAACTCCAGGTGGAGTCCTTTACCGATTCCAGCTTCCAAAGTGATAAGGACGACTCTAAGTCGCATTCGGGTTTTGTCTTTACCCTCAATGGAGGGGCGGTATGTTGGAAGAGTTCCAAACAGGATACCGTTGCAGACTCAACGATGGAGGCTGAATACATCGCTGCCAACGATGCTGCCAAAGAGGCTGTCTGGATAAAGAAGTTCATTAGTGAACTTGGTGTGGTTCCATCCATTGAGCATCCAATACCTCTGTATTGTGATAACAATGGAGCTGTGGCTTTGGCCAAGGAACCCAGGTCCCATCAGAAGTCCAGACATATTCTGCGGCGGTATCACCTGATCAGGGAGATAGTTGATCGCCGGGAGATCGAGGTCAGGAGAGTAGATACGAAGGACAACACTGCGGATTCATTCACGAAGGCTATTCCCCAGATACAGTTTGAGAGATTATTCGGGATGCTAGGTATGCGATACTACAGCAGCTGGCCTTAGTGCAAGTGGGAGATTGTTAGTTATGTATATGCCCTAGAGGCCATTGTTGTACATATGATGTATATTATAATGGATGCTTGGTTATATATAGAGATGACTTTCTTGCTCGTCATGATAGTATGCTATTTGGTTTCACTTTATCTTAACATGTTGACTTGTATTGGTTTACTGTTTTACTCTCACATGTTGATAAAGCCCTTAGGATCTGTACTCGACTACTGGGACTATGATAAGATCATACAAGTGGGGCCACGGTAGTCGATGAGTACATCCTATAACTGTTCCTAGTCGAGGGTATATCGAGACAGGGCATCGATACACCAGAGTAGACTAGCGTATACGCATCTTGACCCATATGATGGGCGATGGATGATTCCATATCCATCGGTGTTAGACATCAGAGATGGTGTACGGGTGCTCAGTGGAGACTGGGTACACTGGACGGACTCGCCGAGAACTCCCAGATGGTGATATACCACACGTCAGATGGCAGTTCTCCGGTGACACTGGTACAGGGTAGTCTGTAGACCCGAGATCGTCATGGAGTCTTGTGTGATTCCCACTGTGCTTTGATTTCCACCTTACCACATCCAAGAGGGCGTGCAAAACGGTGGCTTTTGGGTACAGTCCCGAATCACATGGAGGCAATGAGCGATAGGAGGGGATTCGTCTCTCCCGGTATAGGGAGTTGATGTTGTGCTGTGTTCGATTGGCTATAACTGGAAGTCCCTGGCCAGGGCTGATATAGAGATTTACTGGTAAGTGTTACTAGTAGTTTCTCGACCCGTTATGAGCCACACATCGACACGACTTATCGGTTACTGGGGTCTGACGTATACCACCCCTAGACTTGATATGCGACATATCAGACGAACAGACCGGACTGTACGGGAGTGTTACTGATCGGATTCACAGGAGAACGCACAGGCTAGCTTGTTGATCTTCTGATCGCTCAATACCTGGGTGGCTGTTACGTTTAGCTGTCCGCTTGCAGCTTGTGGGTGTTTGATATGATCATCACCTGCTACCGGCGTATTGACGATTCTTTAGAGTCCTACACAGAGGTTTCTTGGCTCAGGCGAAACGGAGTAGAGGCACATATGTGATATGTGCAGGACCGAGAATAATGCGATATGAGATACCGTATTATATTCTCGCGATATTTAGATATGAACCGGGACATCAGATCAAGTGTTGATTCGATGAATCGGTACATGATATATTAGTCGGTAATATTCGATATAGCCGGATCATCGATTCAAGTGTTGATTCGATGATTTAATGTATAATAATATATATGATATATTGTATTACATTATCTAATAATGGCTTGCTTTATTATTTCATTTTCTCAGTGGATGATACATTGATATATATGCGATATATGTTAATTGTATTATTTTCTTTTGTTGCAAATATATAATATATATGTGATATATATTATTGTGACATGTTATGATTAATTGTTAAACATGTTTAAGGATGATTAATTGAGATTAGGGTTTAATTTGGGTTAGATGTTTCATGCATCTTCTAGAAGGTTTCTTCTTTTGTCATTCTTAAGATATTTTCTTTAACTCAACTAAACCCTAACTCTAGTTATTTCTCTACAAAATCCTAGCCACTCATCCTTGACCTTGGTTAATAATCAATCGTATAGTTTTATTCTATTCATCACAAAAGAAAAGAATTATCATTATTCTTTTTCCATTCTCATCTTCTTGCTTCTTGAAAAGCTTGCTAGATTTTCTTAAGTGATGAAATAATATGACAAAATGATATAAAAAGAAAGCAAAATTACTACTCTATCATCCTCATCTCATCTAGCCCATGGGATTAGTGTGTTCTTCTCTTTTGAGTGAGAAAGCTTGAGTCGTAGCAACTTCAAGGTAGATCATCGGAGATTTGGAATACTTCGAGCTAGCATGGATCGTTCGAGTCGTGGAGCCTCTCATGAGTCCGGGAGATCGCGGATCGCGGCAAAGGGACTTCTACTCGGAGCTTGTGAAGTGAAGGAGCGGACTACAAAGGTTGTAATCCCGCACACTTAGATAAAAGTTATCTTCTTGCATGTTAAACCCTAATAATCTAGCAAAGATCCCGGCTTTGGGTTGTTCGGCACGTCTAAATTTTTATCTGGGCATGTTTGATGCCTTTTGAACCTTCACAAGAGTGCCTAGGAACCCTACAGATATCAATAGATTCTAGGGAGAATCGCTGGAAGGGTTCCAGGGTGATAAAGACGACTGAATGTCAGTCGCAGGCATTGTCTTTACCCTCAGTAAAGGGACGGTATGTTGGAAGAGTTCCAAGCTAGATACCGTGACATACTAGACGATAAAGGCAGCATACATCGCTACTTAAGATGCTACCAAAGAGGCTGTTTGGGTGTATATTGGTTCATGAGATAAACTATGTTCCTCCCATTGTGTGACAATGGAGTTGTGGCTTGTGCTAAGGAACGCAGGTCCCATCAGTGATCCAGACATATTCTAAGGCAGTATCACCTGATCATGGAGATGGTTGATCTCCAAGGTGATCGAGGCAAGGAGATAAGACTCAGAGGATAACACGGCGGATCCACTCACGAAGGCCTATTCCCAGAGAGAGACTTTTATGGGATGGTTGAGTATGAGATACTTCGACCACTGCTACAGATGGCCCTAGTGCAAGTGGGAGATTGTTAGTTATATGTATGCCCTAGAGGCCATTACTGTACATAGGATGTATATTGTAGTGGATGCTGGGACATATATAGGGAGGACTTTCTTGCTCGACATGATAGTATGCTATCTGGTTGTACTTTACCTTAACGTGTACATTGATTGTCTCTCTGTTACATGTTGGTAAAGCCCTTAGGATGTGTACTTGACTACTTGGACTATGATGCGGATCATACTACTGGGGACATGGTAGTCCATAAGTACATCCTTCAAAGTCCCTAGTATTGGGTATATCGAGACGGGGCATCGATATACCAGAGTAGACTAGCGTATACCTTCTCGACCCATACAGATGGGCGATGGATGATCCTATATCCATTGGTGTTTGACATCGGAGATGATATACGAGTGCGATGGCAGTTCTCTGGTGACACTGGTACAGAGTAGTCTGTTGACCCGAGATCGTCATAGAGTCTTGTGTGGTTCCCACTGTGCTTTGATTTCCATCTTACCACGTCCAAGAGGGCGTGCAAAATGGTGGTTTTTGGGTACAGTCCCGAGTCACATGGAGGCAATGAGCGATAGGAGGGGATTCGTTTCTCCTGGTATAGGGGGTTGATGTTGCGCTGTGTTCGATTGGCTATAACAGGAAATCCCTGGCCAGGGTTGCTGAGATTTACTGGTAAGTGTTACCGGTAGTTTCTCGAAGTGATATAGACCTCATATCGACACGACTTATCGAGCTATTGGGGTCTGACGTTTACCACCCCTAGGCGAGATATGCGACATATCAGACGATCTGACCGGACTGTACGGTAGTGTTACTGGTTGGATTCACAGGAGTGTGAGCGGGCTTGCTCGTCGATCTTCTGATCGCTCAATACCCGGGTGGCCGTTACGTTTAGCAGATCGCTTGCGGCTTATGGATGCTTGATATGATCATCATCTGCTGCCGGCGTATTGACGAGTCTTTAGAGTCATACACAGAGGTTTCCTTGCTCAAGCAAAACGAAATAGGAGCGCATATGAGATATGTGCGGGACCGAGAATAATACCAGTATGTGATACTGTATTCGATTCTCACGATGTGACATTGATCGGTTATATGCGATATAGCCGGGTTATCGGATCAACTGTTGATTCGATAAGTTGTTACTAATGATACTAGTCGGTTATATGCGATATGACCGGATCGTTAAATCAAGTGTTGATTTAATAATTTAATGCATAATTATATATTTCATATATTACTTTGCATTAACTAGTATCGGTTCACTTTAAATGGATTTTCTCGCTCGGGTGTGCGCATTGCATATGCGATATGATTTTGTGCACATGTTTGATGATACATGCCTTTTTAATTAAGTGTATAGAATTAAACCTTGGTTAATGGAATGGTTAGGGTTTACTATTTGATTATTCATTTTATTCATTTATTTATTAATCTTTTTCTTATTGGAAAAAGGAAATGAAATGATAAAATGGTGGCATTTCTTTTGTTCATTCATGAAGCTTCATGAATGCTTTGACTTGATGACCATTTTGTTTTTAGCTTAACCCTAACCATTGCATTAAACCATGATTAGTTCTCTACACTTAACTATGGTCATGTTATGATAAGGATTTATTATTCTTTTTTTTTAATTAACTCATCATAACATAATTCTTCTTCTTCTTCCTTTCTTCACTTGAAGAAAGCAAGCTCCATCAATGGTGATTGATGGAAATGAGTGAGAAATCCAATTCTAAAGTCTACCCACTTCCTATTTCTTCATCCTCTACCTCTTGCCAAGTAGTAGAGTGTGTTTCCTTCACAAGTTTTCATGACTTGGTGATGGTGGAGCTTGATTTAGCGATGCCTCGACATAGATCATCTTCGGCATGGACATCGACGACCTAGCTCGCCATTTCTCCGACGAAGCCGACGCTAGAGCCCGGGAATTCATTTGGACAGCGAGGGGACTTCGTTGCGGAGCTATGGAGGTGGAGCACCGGATCTACAAAGGTTGTATTTCCGTTTAAACTTTAGTTAAGTTGTTAACTAGTTTTATTTTCGCCTAGAAATCTAGCCAACGATCCATATTAGGGTTTCTCGGCACCCCGTATTTTTGAAATTGGCAAGGTTGATGCCTTGTGAGACCTCACTAGAGTGCCTAGGAACCCTACAGCATCCACTACAATATACATCGTATATACAGTAATGGCCTCTAGGGCATACATATAACTAACACCAACTAACACCAATGGCTTGTGAGAACGGCCACCGCCCCTCGTCGGGGTCTCGACTGTATACACTAGTCTACTCTGGAGTATCGACGCCCTGTCTCGAAACTCCCATGACTAGGGACACTTTTAAGGATGTGATTACAGACCCCAGCTCCTACATATATGATCGCCATCATACTGCCGGTAGTCAAGCAAGAATCCTATGGGCTCTATCATCATGCAATAGTGAACTAAAGCATGTATACGATGATAAAGACAAACCAGATAGCATACTATCATCTTGAGTAAGACTGTCATATCGGTATAGGTCCTGCCTCAATCATTGTAATCACGTACCTGCGATCCAATAATTGACTTTGAGGGCACTATCTCCAACACACAATCACACCTAGATCAAGGGTCACCTAGGTCAGCTAGACAGCTCCTAACTGTTCCAAAGGGCTAGAAATAGGACCTCAAACTGCCTCTTCTCCGTCAATTGCGGCCAGGTAAGTGCCAGGTAAGTGGGAGGCTCCCCACTACGTAAGTAGTGGTCCTAATTAAGTAACCACTTGCCTTGGACACACTTGCCTAGACACCGCAAAGTCAGGGTAGGATAAACGGCCGATGCCTGTAACTAGTCCTCTGTCCTATTGAGCGCGAAGTCCTTAGGACCGAGTCTAGTATTTTTTAATTTAAGAAATGGTCAATGCATATGCTTTTTGTGATTTCTGGGGTCCTGGGAAGGGTGATAAAATCCCCACCCAATCTAGATTGGTTTCAAGTCCCTTAAAGTCCGTATTAATATATGCAAAGCAGTAACAATCAACTGCAATCAATTTTTATTTTTTTAGCGCGGCGCAAAGAATCCTGCACAAAAACAATTTATTGGAAGGGGAAGAGAATTTGCGCAAAGAATGCTGCAGAAAACACAGTTCAGCGGAGTTCAGAGGAGTGGGGAAGAGACTAGAGACACTTACAGGGATTTTGGGATGCTGACAGCACCAAGTGGCCGCGGTTCCGCGGCCTAAGCCTGCTTATGCCGCAGTTCCGCGGCAGTAAGGTGGAAGTGGGGCTTCAAAAATCTTGTAGGTCCTTCGTTGGCTGTCCTCTTCTTGTCTGGATTTCCTGAATCTTGATTTGCTCACTGTATCTGCTCCAGATTTTTACAGTAGTCCGTTGGCTCCGTCTTGATCCGTCGCGGTGTAGCCGCGAGTTATGGGTCTAACTTCCCACGTCTTTGGCACTGAACTTGAACTTCCTTTTCTCCTGCACACTTGCACAAAAACTAATCAAAAATAACAAGATGTTTTTTTTACAATGTATATATTTTTTTTTGTTTTTCGGTTATGTTTATATTCACAAATTAACGCGAAATTACACAAAGAAATAAACTACCGTCTCCCCGGCAACGGCACCATTTGATTGGTAAAGTTTTTGCATGCTAAGTTTATTACCGCAATCAAGACAGTTTCTCATGTAGCTAGCCGGTTGAGTACGGGTCGTCCGCAGGGAGATGAGAATCTTTTTCTATGTGCTTTAACGAGTTAAGTCCAAATGTCCAGGTTTGTTTTGAGATTAACTATGTGTTAAAATGATATATAAAGAGAGCTTGTTAGGGTTAGGATTAGGTTAGTTTGAGTTAGAAGTCGCTCACTTCTTTCGTTGCCACTCTTAATATCGGTGTTACGGTAATCGGCAACAACGGGGATTAGCACGACTAGAAAGGAACTTGCGAGTATAAGCTAGGCTTTCCAACGCTTAAGTTCTTTCTTTTGGTGCTTGTCCGTCCGTTCTTGGCTCTTAGCCTTAACCTCCGGTTAATTCAACCACAACCGGTCTCACTAAGAAATCGCCGCTATCATGTAGGATAGGGTGCCGTAGGGAGCGGATTGTGGTTTAATTAACGAGAGTCCGAATTAAGATGTTGGGCAAGAAAAGAGTGAGAGAGATTTCCTTCTCTCAAACTTTCCTTATCCTACCATAACAAGTGAGAAAACTACTCACCCATTACAAGAAAAAGGAAAATAAAACAAAGGAGGAAGATAGAAAGAAAGAGATTAGAAGATTACAACTAGCTATTTGAGACCTCACTTTGGCAAGGATCAAGCTTAAGCATCATTGTTGTTTAAGGATAAAGAAAAAGAGAACAAGAAAGAAACAAACAACAAATAACAGCAACTAGATTAGCAAATGAAAAATACAAGCAATTATCATTAACAAAATAACAAGACAAGCATGGTAACAAAAAGAACACTTTTATTCATTCTTCACTCACAAAAGCTCACTACAAGTTTTTAATGGAGAAGAGAGAAGAGGAAGAAGAACAACAACATGTATTCTAAAGTCTAAACACAAGAATAAGCACCCTTGGCTTTGGCAAGTTCTGGACTATTTATAGGCAGGCAACAGAAATTCTAGGGCAACATTTAGAACAGAAATGAAATGACCAATACGCCCATGAAAATAGGTCAACGGCCGACACCGTACGGTCGCGGTTCCGCGGCCTAAGCGTGCTTATGCCGCGGAACCGCGGCCATTTAGGAGGCTTAGGCCTTTAATTTTGGTGATTTCCCTTGGTTTGCAGTACCCTTCAGTGTGGTATATGTTGTTTCTCAGAATCTCTTCACAATTTTTCCAGAATTTCAGCAGATCAAAAGGTGATTTGATGTGGATCTTTTGCCATGATTTCCTCGAGCTCCGCGTAGATATGTTGGATCTTGTGTTGACATTGAGCTTTGTGCATGAAAATGACATCGATTAGCCATTTTGTCCCTTAAACTGGTGTGCGGCAACATACGGATAGAGAGCGGAGACCCGTGTTTTATCTGTCGTTGGCAGTAATCCGGAATTTGTCGTGCTTTTCCATCAATTTCACTGTTTAGAGCCGAGAACCTGTATCCTGCAATTGACTAGCAAACACGGCTCAAAAGCACCTACTGATAAGCAATGTGATCAAAATTGGGCGGTATAAAAATGCAAAAATCTGATATGAACAAGAGGTATGAAGGAAACATTGGAGATGATCCACTCACTGAGGCTATTTTTCGAACACAATAGTTTCGCAAACGGGCTTTGCGAAACTGATTAGTAGAGAAGTTGGGTGTTCGGTATCACACGAGCTGTGAGTATGCGACACCGCAATAATTGGACTTAAGTGCAAGTAGGAGATTGCTGGCTATAGTGCCCTCAAGGCAATTATCGTAATCGCAGGCAGGTGATTATGATGATTGAGGGAGGACCAATACCGGTAAGACAGTCTTACTCGAGATGATAATATGCTATCCGGTTTTTCTTTATCATCATGTAAATGTTGATAAAGCCCATATGATATGTAAGTCGACGTTAGACACCCCACATGATGCGGGGAGGCGGAATAGGTAAAACAATCATTTTGTTTAAGTTAACATCGACTAACTTTACGGATCTTTGCTAAACCCTAACTAACAACTATCTAGAAGTGATTAACTACTATGATAGATGATTATACCTCAAGATTCTAGTCCTTGTTGTTCTTGTTGTTCATCTCCTCGTCAGCCTCCTCGATGTGATAGAAGATCCACCCGGGAGTTCTTTCTCCAAGCTTTAACCTCTCACTTGAGGTAACTAGATGGCTATGATTTCTAATCAAGGTAACCTAGAAGATATAAAGATGGATTAGGGATCTATTAGTCTTGCTAACTCTTGGGATCTCAACACATGAGAGGGTTAGGGTTAGGTTTTTGAAGAGAGAGAGCTTGAGGAGAGAGAAAGCGTTTGTAATAATGAAATGAAAATATAACTCATTATGTATATAATGAAGCATAATAATTATCAAATAAATCATATAGATAATTACAACCATGCTTCATTTAATACAAATGAATGAATCATCTCATGAGTCATTAAGCAATAAATGCTTCATTAACTCATTTGGATGAATCACTTCATGAGTCACAAATTCATTTAATGCAAATTACACTTAAGCTCTCCACCTCATCTTTCTTCTAGAAGCTTCTCGACTAATTACGAGAATGCCCCTCCCATCCGTGAAAACACGGAAATACTGAGACTGTATAAATCCAATAATCCAATACTAGAATCTGGCTTAAACTAAAGCCCGCTAGTATTATCTGTCCGAACCTCGTACGTGCATAAATACATGTATGTGTCCGAACCCTGTCATAAAACCATACGACCTCTATATCGTTTCGCCTGAAGCAGGGAAACTCTCTGTGTGGGACTCTAAAGACTCGACACTACGCTGGCAGTGGGTTTAACCACAGGCCGCAAGCGGTACTAGCTGTACGTAACGGTCCCTAGGTAGATGTCGATAAGAAGGTCGATGAGGAAACCGATCCGAACTCCTACTGAGCCTGATGTGACAATCTCCGTACAGTCCGGTCTGTTCGTCTAGGACTATCGCATATCGGGCCTAGGGGGCGGCAAGCGTCAGTCCCCCTAAAAGCGGTTTAAGTAGTGTCGGAGTGAAGCCCATTACACCTTGAGAAGCTACTGGAAATCCTACCAGTAAATCTCGTTTGCCCTGGCCAGGGACTTTGCATAATGGCTCTCCAAACACAGCGCGATATCAACTCCCAATACCGGGAGAGACGAATCTTATCTAACCGCCACTGCCTCCAAGTGCTTCGGGATTGTACCCAACTGCTACCTGTTGGCACGACTCCTTTGAGCCATGGTAGGGTAGCAATCTAAGAACAGTGGGAACACACTCGAGACGAAACAGCAGTGTCAAGTCTGCGGACTATGCTGTACTCATGTCACCTGAGAACTGTTAACTGACGACGGGTATAATACCAACCAACAGTTCCCTGTGAGTCCTGTCCGGTGTACCCGTAACCCAACGAGTACCTGTATACTATCTCCACTACAACGTACTAATGGCTGTGGGACAGACCATTTCCCCTGCTGGGATGAGAAGCATACACACTAGTCTACTTTGGAGTATCGATGCCCTGTCTCGATAATCCTATGACTAGGGACCTGAAAAAGGATGTGCTTGTAGACTATCCAGCCCCCACTAGTGTGACTGCCATCACAACGCTGGTAGTCAAGCAAGATCCTATGGGCTCTATCAATACGTATTCGCGATATGTTAAAAGATACATATACACATATTAAGATAGATATAAACCAAGTAGCATACTACTATGTTGAGCAAGACTGTTAATATAACTGTGAATATCCCAAGCTTCCATTAAGTAATATACAAGCTAGTATGATACAATAATGGCTCCTAGGGCATATACACTAACAATCTCCCACTTGCACTAGGGCCATGTACTGGCATATCGAAGACCTATCATCTCGAGTAGCCTCTCAAACTGTATCTGAGGTAAGGCCTTTGTGAATAGATCCGCAGTGTTCTCCTCTGTAGCAACTCTCCGGACATCGATCTCCTGGTGATCTATGATCTCCCTGATTAGGTGATACCGTCTTAAGATGTGTCTGGACTTCTGATGGGACCTGGGTTCCTTCGCTAAAGCTATAGCCCTATTGTTGTCACGTTACAGAGGCATTGGATCAACAGTGGATGGAACCACCTGAAGTTTTGTGAGGAACTTCTTCATCTAGACTGCTTCTTTTGCGGCATCGCAAGCAGCTATATACTCCGCTTCCATCGTCGAGTCAGCAACGGTGTCCTGCTTGGAACTCTTTCAGCACACCTCCCCTCCATTGAGGGTAAAGACATAACCTGACATGGACTTGGAGTCATCCTTGTCACTCTGGAAGCTGGAGTCGGCAAAAGCCTCGATCTTGAGGTCTTTTTCGCCGTAAACCAACAACATATCCTTAGTCCTTCTCAGGTACTTGAGAATGTTCTTTACTGCTATCCAATGCTTCTCCCCTGAGTCTGACTGATACCGGCTTACCATGCTCAGTGCGTAAGCTACATCTGGTCTGGTGCACAACATCGCATACATTATAGAGCCTACCGTAGAAGCATAGGGTATAATCGACATGCGATCCCTTTCCAAATCAGTCTTGGGAGACATCTCTTTAGAGAGGGTGATTCCGTGACAAGCCGGCAAATTACCGCGCTTAGAATCTTCCATACTGAATCTTTTCAGTATAATGTTGATATACCTGGACTGCGAATGTCCCAACATCCTCTTAGATCTATCACGACAGATCTGGATCCCCAGAATGTAAGAGGCATCACCCAGATCTTTCACGGAGAACCTGTGTGACAAGAATCCTTTGACAGATTGTAGCATAGGAATGTCATTTCCTATCAAGAGAATGTCATCCACGTACAAGACGAGAAATACGACAGTTCGTGCTACAATTTTACTATATATACATGGTTCATCTGGATTTTTGATAAAGTCATATTCTTTGACCGTTTCATCAAAACAGATGTTCCAACTCCGCGATGCCTGCTTTAGTCCATAAATGGACTTAAGCAACTTGCACACTTTCCCGCCTCTCCCACTCTGATTGAAACCTTCTGGCTGATCCATATAGACGCATTCTTCTAAATTGCCATTTAGAAAATCCGTCTTTACGTCCATCTACCAGATCTCATAATCATGGAAGGCGGCAATGGCAAGAAGGATCTGAATGGATTTGAGCATAGCCACTGGAGAAAAAGTTTCGTCATAGTCCAAACCAGGTCTTTGACGAAAACCCTTTGCAACAAGTCTAGCCTTTTAGGTTTCCACCTGTCCATCTACACCAATCTTTTTCTTGAAGATCCACTTGCATCCTATGGGTTTTACCCCATTTGGAGCAAAGTCCAAAGTCCATACTTTGTTGGTGTATATGAACTCCATCTCGGTCCGCATTGCATCCAGCCATCTTACTGAGTCGCCGCTCTGGATGGCCTGCTGGAAGCTAGTAGGTTCATCATTATCAATGACGTAATCCTCTCTATCCCCGTCTATGAGAAAACCGCAGTTCTCTCAGGAGGATGAGACGGCCTACTACTCCTGCGGAGGGGTGCGGGAATGTCCTGTTCTTCTTGAACTTCTGGTTCTACCAAACTTTCAGTAGTAGTTTGTGGTTCTGGAATTTCTTCCAGTTCTATTGCGCTCCCACTTGTTTCCTTTTCTAAAAACTGTTGTTCTAGAAAATGGGCATTACGAGAAACAAAAACCTTTTGTTCCTCTGCGTAATAGAAAAAATACCCTTGGAGTTCTTTGGATATCCCACAAACTTACACTGTACTGATCGTGCCTCGAGTTTGTCCGCATGCTGCTTTTTAACAAAAGCTGGACATCCCCATATCTTCAGATACTGAAGATAGGGTTTCTTCCCACTCCATATCTGATATGGTGTGGTAGGCATAGTCTTGGTAAGAACTCTGTTCAAAAGATATGCAGCTGATTCTAGTGCATAACCCCAGAAAGATCGTGGTAACTCAGCATTACTCATCATGGAACGTACCATATCCAATAGGGTTCGGTTCTGTCTTTCCGATACACCGTTATGCTGCGGAGTGTATGGAGGAGTAAGCTGAGAGAAAATTCCTTTCTCTTTTAGGTAACCCAGGAACTCGGCACTTAAGTATTCACCACCTCGATCAGATCTCAGTGTCTTGATACTTTTGCCGGTTTGGTTTTCTACTTCATTCTTATATTCTTGGAATTTCTCAAAGGCCTCGGATTTATGTTTTATTAAGAAAATGAATCTATACCTAGTGTAATCATCCGTAAAAGTAATGAAATATGAAAAACCAGCTCTAGCATGTGTAGACATTGGACCACATACATCGCTGTGTATAAGTCCGAAGAGCTCGCTCGCTCTTACTCCATGTCCAGTGAATGGAGTCTTTGTCATCTTTCCTTTGAGACATGATTGACAAGTGGCATAAGATTGATATTCGAATGGATCCAAATATCCTTCTCTATGTAACTTAGTTAACCTTGTTTCATTGATGTGACCTAGTCTACAATGATATAAGAAAGCCTGATTTATATCTGGAGACTTTCTTTTTAGTGTGTTCTGGACATTGAAAATCTATAATTGGTTTAACACGTATATACCGTTATCTAGTGTACCGGACCCAATCAAACCAAGATTAAGGTGGATGTTAACAACATCGCTTACAAACGTGAAATCATAACCTTCTTTTGATAACAACGATACTGATATGATATTACACGTTAAACTGGGTACACAAAAACAGTTCCGCAAAACCAAAATATGTCCACTCGTCAATCCAAGGTGATAATCCCCTACAGACACAGCATTCACGCTACATCCATTAGCAACCTGGAGGGTCATATCACCAACCTTCAGCACTCTACGGTTTCTCAGTGCCTGCAATGAATTGCATATATGAGATCCTGATCCGGTATCCAATACCCAGGAAGTAGAGTTGATTGACAGACAATTTTCAATTACAAACACACCTGAAGTCGAAGCCATAGCTTGCTTCGGGTCCTGGTTCTTGCTAATCCAAGCTTTGCAATCTTTCTTCCAATGGCCTTTCCTACGACAGTGGAAGCACTCGTCCTTTGCCACTATTGGCACCGCAACCTTTGCCTTTCCCTTAACTACCACCTCTTGGTTTGGTAGTGTTGGAGATAGTGCCCTCACAGTCAATTATTGGATCACAGGCACGTGATTGCAATGATTGAGGAAGGACGTATCCCGGTAGGACAGTCTTACTCAAGATGATAGTATGCTATCTGGTTTATCTTTATCATCATGTACTACTTTAGGTGACCTTACGAGTCGCTATTACACGGTGATAGAGCCCCTAGGATTCTTGCTTGACTACCAGCAGTATGAGGGCGATCATATACGTGGGAGCTGGGGTCTATAAGCACATCCTTAAATGGTCCCTAGTCGTGGGAGTTTCAAGACAGGGCATCGATTCTCCAGAGTAGACTAGTGTATATAGTCGAGAACCATATGAGGGGCGGTGGCCGGTCTCACAAGCCACTGGTGTCAGTTGGTTCACTTAAGATGTATACAGGTGCTCATTGGGTTATGAGTACACCGGACAGGACTCGCCGGGAACCTGCTAGTTGGTATTATACCTGACGTCAGATAGAAGTTCCCTGGTGACATATGTACAGGTTAGTTCATCGACCTGAGATCGTCATTTGTCTCGTGTGAGTTCCCACTGTGCTTTGATTA
Source organism: Agapanthus africanus (assembly GCA_030015575.1). Classification (NCBI taxonomy): domain Eukaryota; kingdom Viridiplantae; phylum Streptophyta; class Magnoliopsida; order Asparagales; family Amaryllidaceae; genus Agapanthus; species Agapanthus africanus. The sequence continues at coordinate 152,429,361 of JASDDO010000012.1, forward strand.
CTACCCTACCACGCTCAAAGGAGACGTGTAAACAGGTTTTAGTTGGGTACAGTCCCGAGCCACATGGAGGCAGTGAGCGGATCTGCAGGGATTCGTCTCTCCCAGTATTGGGGGTAAGGTCGCGCTGTGTCTAGGAGAGCCAGTACATGAAAAGTCCTTGGCCAAGGTAGGAGATTTACTGGTAGGTATTCCAGTAGTATCTCAGGGTATTCTGGGCTACACTCCGACACGACTTGTACCGCTTTTGGGGGTCTGACTTTTACCAACCCCTAGGCCCGCCATGCGATGCTCATAGACGAACGGACCGGACTGTACGGATATTGTCACTGACAGGCTCAGTAGGGTGTCAGGATGAGTTCGCTCATCGACGTCCCTTTTGGTCAATAGCTGGTAGCCCGTCACGTATGGCTAATACCTCTGACGTGCTAGTGGTTAAATCCACAGCCATAGTATTGACGAGTCTTTAGAGTTCACCACACACAGTTACTCAGGTTTCGGGCGAAACGCTGTAGAGGCCGTATGGAGATATGGCAGGGTTCGATCAGATGCGTGCGGTATTGCACGGATCGTGATTGGACGGTTTTTACTAGCCGGCTTTGGCTTAAGCCGGATCCTAGTATTAGACAGTGTAGATTTTGTCTCTTTGCATTTGTGTTCAGTGGGATTATAAATGCGGGCATGTATATGCAGTAATAGGGTTTTCCTGTAATTTATTACGGGATCAGTTTTCTGAAGTTGCCAGTTTGCATTCCGTTCCGGTCGGTTTTCCTTTGTTCTTTCGCGGCCGGACTTTCCGTTGGAGGGGGTTATTTGCAAGAGTGCAAATAACTTATTGTGGAGGGGTTTCTTGCATTTGTGGCTTCATCATGATGAGATTCTTTTCTAGTCCATTCCATTGCATTTATTATGATGGTTTGTGAAAGGATTGAAATGTGAAATGGATGTGACTTTTATCTAGCATTATCTTTTCTTTTCTTCTATTGGATATTCATTCTTTTTCTCTCGACCATGGTGGAGGGGCCGGCCACACTAGAGGGAGGGAGAGGGTTCATTTGTGTGAGAGAGAAATTCATTCATCTCATTTTTATTCTATGCTTGCTACCAAAAATCACACACCTCTCTCCAAAGATTATTTCTTCACCTCCATCCTTCAATGGCAACATAAACCCTAAAAGAGACATAGTATTCTACACTACATATACAGCAAATCTTGGATGCGTCGGCTAGCCAACTTCGCGCCCGAGTTGCCTCGGTCCAGAGGTGGGAGCCCGTAAAAGAAATCGGCTTCGTGGTGCCCTTTCCGACGAGGAGGTGACGGATGGAGATTCCACGGGAGATCGGAGTGGAGACGAAGACCGAAGGGCACAGATCGCTTGGTATATCTCTCCACCCATCTTTTAGTTTGCTAGTAGTTAGGTTAATGGCCTGATCCGGGTTGATAGTGTGCGGTGGTGCCGGTTTGCAAGTTTCGCAAAGTTTTTCGTTTCAGCGCTTCCGGCGTCGGATTGACGGCCGGGGCGCCGCCGTGCACTTACATTGGTATCAGAGTGATTAGTCCAAAAATACTTGTTAACCGTAATCAGAAACGGCGTCGCTTTGCAGCTATCCGGTGAGTACGGGTCGATCCACAGAGATGGGTAGATTTCTTATTGTGTCTTTACGAGTTGATTCCAAATGTTGTTTGGATTGATTTAATCTAAAAAAAACTAGATCTATCACTAAACTAAATTAATCTAATTTAAAGTCTCGCTAGGGTTAGGTTTAGGGGAAGTTTGGAGATTTAAGGTTTCCTCACCGCTTTCAATGCCTTATTATTGATCTATTAGATGTTACAGTAATTATTCATAAAGTGGATAAGAATTTTTTGGGAAGATGTTTCTTCCTCTAGATTCGTATCCTTCCTTTATCGATAATTACCCTAACCTCCATGGAAGACGCGTAAAACCAGCCCTTTATACTACGGTTCATCGTTACCTCAAGGGTAGGATGCCGTAGGGAGCGGTTGTGCGTGCAAGCATGGAGTTCTAACTCTTAGGTGTGGATGGCATGAAAGGGGTGAGAGATCTCATCTCTCAAACCTTTCCCTAAGGCTAACCCTAACAAGCGAGGAGACTACTCGCTCATTAGGGGATGATAAGACATACTAATTAAAAGAATTAAAACAAAGACATAAAATAACTTACTAGGTTGACGACTCCCTCCAAGCAATATTGAACAGATCTGAATAATACTCCCAGCAATTCTGAATTTTATTGATTGAAAAGAGGCATAGGGTTTTACAATTTTCGATTACAATTTATAAGTAAACAGGGAAAATTAGGGTTTCAGAGTCTCGCGCATGTGAAATTACAGATATGCCTACGAAAAATCCCAACCCCTGCACCGACGCACCGACACGGGAAAAAATGCACCGACACGGGCACTGAATGGCCGCGGAGCCGCGGCATTGGTTGGCTTGGGCCGCGGTTCCGCGGCCCTTTGGTGGGCTTGGCTCACCAAATTTCTTGAGATGCATTCTGGGTATTTGGGCTTCTTTATTCTTCACTATTTTTCTCTGTTTGGCTTCTTGGTTTTTTCCAGATCTTCAGTGAAAACTTGTAAGGATCTTTTGACCGTTTCACTTTCGTCTTTTTTGGACCTTGCACTGTTCTTCGTCTCGGCTTGAGTAAGATCCGTCTGCTTGTTGGTCAAAAGTCCCTTTTCTGTATCAACTTTTGTCTTTTTCACTGTATTCGCTCCAAGAGCCTGTGTCCTGTAACATGCAACAAATGTGCGTCAAGAGTACCTGTTTATTTATAAAACGGATAAGAATAGGGGGATGAAAAATGCAATATTATGGTCTGAACAAATACCCCCAAACTTATCTTTTGCTTGTCCTCGAGCAAACTTATTATTTTATTCACTAAAATCATAACCGCACTTTCGCAGGGAAACGCGATTGCACTGAACACGTGCAACAAGCCGTTAAACCTCTAGGTGTCCCTAGTAGGAGGAGTGTTGTCTCCTGAGGGTTTTCAGCGGATACTACCCACAAAATCCTATCAATTTGACCCATTGACTTTTATTTCTCCAGTTAGGGTTTCTAACCAGGAATTCTATTATCTTTTGACTCGCGAATCATCCACCCACATTCTTCACACTTCCTAATCATCTAACTTAAGATTATACATGTTATGTAGACCTACTTAGCTTTTGGCATCTCTTAAGTCTTCCTTCTAGGGTTTCATCTCCACTTAGGAATTTCTATCAACTCTATTAAAGATATAAGTTCTATTCTTCATCCCTTTTCTCTCATCTAAACTCTAATCACATATCCCCACGTGTGTGTAAATATCACCCCTACACTTGGAAATTCAAATCAAGCAATCGTACTCTCGTCCATTGTCCAAAGCACTTGTTGATTAGTGAATTTTGCTTACACATCCTTCATGCGACCGTTAATACTTCTTGAGGTACCAACGACCGATTACAAGATGTGTTTGCACATTAAAGCGTACTTCCTAGTCTTGCAACACCTAAGGCTTTTAGCAGTGACTTCCAAACCAGTTGGTCTAAGGCACTAGGTGATGAAGCACCCTCGCTAAATATTTTTCTATTTTTACAGCCTTAAGTAATCACAAAAACCAGTGTCCATTTTTTTCCTTTATTCACTTTTTTTTTATTTTCATTGTACTAAGGACTTAAGACAAGAGCATTTCAAGGTCTTTTCTACTATTCCAAGTTTCAAGGTGCGTGATTGTGCAAATTGTAGGGTATAGATTTTCAGAATCTAGACTTAAGCTAGGAACTATTTTTCAAACTTATACTGTAATAAGAACATCAATACTCTTCCCTTGTTTCGACTTAGCCCAAGAAGTCAACCCAAAATTTGCCTATTTCTAAATAAACTACAAGGCATATACTTTCTACCGTTAAACTTTAAGGAATGTTATATTTAGGGTTTTTAATTCACTAAGTCTAAGATCTAGTTGTTCCTAGGCAGTTAACCTATTTTTCAAACTTAAGTCAATTAGCCAAAATTGAATACAATAATTTTTATAATTTTTGAAATTTTTCAATTTTTATGGGTTTTCAAATAAGTATGCAAATGCAAAAATATGTACAAATGAATGCGAGGGAAGAAAACGTACCGAGCATACCCCCAAACTTGAACTTGACAGTGTCCTCACTGTCATGCTAAACCAAGAGGGTCAAAATACCGGCACTTCCCTGTTTATTTATTTATAATCTTTTTATTGTTAAGAAAAACAAATAAAATATATACAGAAAGGCCCTCCCCCAAACTTCATTTAAACTATGTTAGACATTACTGCCAAACCTTGCATAGACCAAACGTTAACACCAACCAGTTGAAAAATTTATCAGTAAAGAGTATTGGTTGATGGAAGAATAAGTTGTAGCGATTCACAAAGAATTGGGGAAGATAGAAGTGGTGGTATGGAAGGTGTGGAGGTGAATATACAGGAGGTGGTGATGAATTAAAACGAGAATGCGAATGATCAGCAATCAGTGGAATGTTGGCATTCTCGTAGCTTATTAAAAGAGATGGGGGTGGTTCAACTTCTAAATGAAGAGGTTGACTAACCACAATACCCCCAAAATGTTCCTGTGGGTCCTCTATTGACTTGGCATCATCCATCAATTTCATATGATATTCAATTATAAGGGAACTGATCTCCTCGATGTCTGCCATAGTCCAATCGAAAACTTGCCGCCTCTCTTGTAAGACTTTTAAAATAGCGTTCTCTTGCTCGAAGGCTAGAGAGGCTGATATTATAATGGGAAAAGTCTCATTCTCACCTATGTAAGCATATTTAAGGTGAGGCGGTAAGGACATGAGTTCGAGTTTCGGAGGCGAAAGAATCATTGCGGAATCTACCTCGAACTCAAAGGATTCCAATACAGGCTCGAAATCACTGCAAACAACCGATTCGGATGGTTCATCCAAAAATTCAAAAGACTCATATTCAGGCTGTGAGTCTTCATCATCCGAAAAAGTGAAATATTCATAATCAATATCGGTTGTGTCAACTGTTGTAGGCTCAAGGAGGGACGCACTATTGGCGTCAAAACTGTTTTCATCAAATAGAAATCTTTCAAGCTCGCAGTCCCCCTGCGTGATTTCGTGAATAGAGCAAACTTCTCGTATACTAGTTTTAGGCACGGGGGGCAAACTTCCCATCTTATAAATATTGAACTCACTAGACATCTTCCCAAAGGATAGCGTCATGGAGCCATTGCGACAGTTTATTACAGCATTGGAAGTGGCCAAAAATGGTCGACCGAGAATCACCGGAATTTGGTTTCTTGGGTTAGCAACAGGTTGTGTCTCCATAACAATAAAATCAACGGGGAATATGAACTCCCCAACTTTGATCAACACATCCTTTAGCTGACCCCTTGGATGGGTGATTGATCGATCAGCCATTTGGAGAGTACAACGAGTGGGTTTCAACTCTCCAACCCCTAATTGTTCGTACACGGAGTAGGGAATCAGGTTAACACTAGACCCAAGATCTAAAAGTGCTCGATTAATTTTCTTATCCCCAATTGTGATTGAAATCGTAGGACAGCCGGGGTCCTTTCGTTTTTGGGGTAAGGTTTGATGGTGGTTAATAGCATTGCTCACTGCACTAGCCACCAGCACTTTCTTGGGTACTTGAGATGCTTTTCTCTTCGAGGTGCATAAGCCCTTTAAGATTTTCGCGTATGAAGGGACTTGTTGGATTGCATCCAAGAGAGGTATATTTATGCTAACCTGCTTAAATATCTCCACAATCTTCTCCACTTGTGCATTTGGTTTATTAGGACTCAACCTGTTTGGGAATGGAGCATTTTGAAAATTCGTTGAGTCAAATGTCTGTGGAGTAGAATGTGGAGTAGGAACGGATCCCGGTGTAGATGTGTTCATGTTGTGAGAAATGGGTCCGTTCGAGCTAGAAGAAGTAGAGCCGTGTGAAGGGTGGAGAATAGGCTCTAAAGAAAGAGGTGAAGAAGAAAGTGAAGAAAATGAAGAAGGGGAAGATGACAATGGAGAAAAGGAAGAAGAAGAAGAACCACCGGCGGGGATGTCATCACTAGTTCCCATATTATTTTGCAACACTCTTCCAGATCTCAACGTGGTCACCGCATTTACATTGTGATTGGGATATGCGTTTTGTGTGTGACCGGGATTTGGCAATGGTTGAGATGGAAGCTTTCCCTTTTCTCTCTCGCTCAACGCAGCAGTTAATTGTGCAATTTATGCCTCAATAGATTTGATACTTTGATCGTGTGAAGCATTGTTAGTCATTAAAGATTGAACATAATTTTCAAATCTTGCTGCGGATTCTGTGGATTGCTTGAGAAATGCATCTAGACTTTTTTCGAGCGAGATAACCTTATCATCATTTGGTAGAACCAAATTGTTCGCTTGATTTGTATAAGGCTGTTGTTGGAAAGGTTGCTGGTTTTGAGTTTGTGAAGGTGCTTGTTGTTGTTGTGGAGGAGGAGGTCTTTGAAAATTGTTATTTCCTTGGACTTGTTGATTTTGGTTCCAAGCGAAATTTGGGTGACTCCTCCACCCCGAATTGTATGTCGAAGAGTACGGATCGTTTCTTTGTCGTTGCTGAAATGCAGCATTGACTTGATCCTTTCCTTGAGTAGATGCATTATAAGGACACTCTTCGGTTAAATGCGATGGATTCGAACAAAAAGCACAAACAGTTCGCGTAGGTAAAGCAGGGGCAGGAGAAGATGATGAGATTTTGGTCTCAATGGCTTCTAGTTTTTTCATAAGTGCGGCCATCTCGGCCTTCATTGCAATCGACATATCTACTTGATATATGCCTGCCCTAGATTGACCAATAGAAGAAGATGATGTGGTCTTGGTACTCTCCCACTGAATTGTTTGCTCACTAAGATCCTCAAGAAACTGCCACGCTTCGTCGCTAGACTTGGAGAGAAAATGACCTTGAGATATGGTTTCTAGCAACTGCTTCGTTGCCGGGTTCAATCCCTCGTATAATGTTTGGCAAAGTTGCCAACTTTCGATCCCATGATGAGGGCATTGAACAAGTAGGTCTTTAAATCTCTCGAAGCACTTCCAAAATGGTTCGGAAGGAAGCTGTGAAAATTGTATAATCTCGTTACGGATTCTAGCAGTTTTGTGATGAGGATAGAACTTTTTCAGAAAAGCTCTCACAAACTCGTCCCAATTTCTAATGGAATGTGATGCGGTGCTGTATAGCCACTTCTCGGCTAGGTCACATAAGGTAAAAGGAATGACCCTTAGCCTTATAGCGTCATCACTTAATTGGGTCGTCTTCATCATAGCGCACACATTTTGGAATTTATTAATAAAGATATATGCATCTTCAGATTCCAAACCATGAAATTTTGGCAGCATATTGATGAAATGTGGTTTTATTTCAAAATTGTCCCCATTTGCCGGTGGGGGTGAAAGACATGTAGGTAAAGAAGCGCGGACAGGGTAGAAGAGATCCTGGAGCGCAACTCGTGCGGGCGCTACAACAGGCGGAAGATTCGGGTTATTCGCACCTGGCGGAGGTGGAATCATTCCCGTCGGTAAGGTATCGTTGGGGTTGAATCCCGACATACCTTCGAAAGAAGAATTTGAAGGTGGAGGTAAGGAAATGGAGGGAATTTCGACTTCGGTGTCGAAAGGTTCGTCGGTCGGTACCAACGAAACATGGACTAATCGGGCGTTAGTATCCCTAGTCCAAAGTGACATACACTAAAGGGGTAGTGTAGTCAGAAAAATAGAAAAACAGAATGTGGGGGTAAGATAACGTCAATGGAGGGAAGTGAGTGGAAGTGAGTTGCAAGTTTTCTGAGCGGCAAGTTGCAAGTTTTGAAAAGATTTTTCTTTTTTTTTTTATTTATGTGAGAGTTTTGCAAAGAAGTTTTGAAAAGAGACTCGTGACACAAATGTATCAACCACACATGCACAATCAGGCCTAGATCTAGGGTCGCCTAGGTCTGCTAGATAGCTCCTAACTAGGGCTAGAAATAGGACCTCAAACCGCCTCTTCACGGACAAGTACGACCAGGTAAGTGGGAAGGAACCACAAAAGTGGGCCTAATTAATAACCACTAGCCTAGACACCGCAAAGTCAGTTAGGATAAACGGTTGATGCCTATACTAGTCCTTTTCAATTGAGCTCGATGTCCTTAGGTCTGAGTCTAGTATTTTTTTAATTAATTGTGGTCGATGCAAAATGCTTTAGGTGTTTTCTGGGGTCCTGGGAAGCGTGATGAAATCCCCACCCAATCTGAGTTTGGTCAATTAGCCTCTTAAAGTCCAATTAAAATATGCAAAACATAAAATTCACTTGCAATCAAAAATTTTAGCGCGGCGCAAAGAAACCTGCAGAAAATCTGTTATTTAGAAGGGGAGAGAAGATTTTTAGCGCAAAGAATTCCTACAGAAAATTTTCAGAAAAGATATATGGAGGTTGACAGAGGGGAGAAGGAGAAAACAAACCCTGCAATTTTTATGCGCTGACATGGCAATTGCGCGGCGGAACCACGGTGAGAAGCCCACTTATGCGGCGGAAGCGCGGCAGTTTAGTAGGTTCATCGTCTGAAAAAATTTGTACTGTTCTGTGCTTGCAATTCCTCTCTGTTCTTCTGCACCAACTTCTGTTTTGCCCTCTGTAAATTTCCAGATTCGCAATCCTTAGCTGTTCCTGCAAGATTCAAACCATACACCCTTCAAACAGATCAAAATTGATAAATTTTTTTTATTTTATTTTCAAATTTTTATAATTTTTAAAATTTATATCAACCCGAAATTACACAAAAGAAAGATTACGCCATCCCCAGCAACGGCGCCATTTGATTAGTCCAAAAATACTTGTTAACCGTAATCAGAAACGGCGTCGCTTTGCAGCTAGCCGGTGAGTACGGGTCGATCCACAGAGATGGGTAGATTTCTTATTGTGTCTTTACGAGTTGATTCCAAATGTTGTTTGGATTGATTTAATCTAAAAAAAATAGATCTATCACTAAACTAAATTAATCTAATTTAAAGTCTCGCTAGGGTTAGGTTTAGGGGAAGTTTGGATATTTAAGGTTTCCTCACCGCTTTCAATGTCTTATTATTGATCTATTAGAAGTTACAGTAATTATTCATAAAGTGGATAAGAATCTTTTGGGAAGATGTTTCTTCCTCTAGATTCGTATCCTTCCTTTATCGATAATTACCCTAACCTCCATGGAAGACGCGCGAAACCGGCCCTTTATACTACGGTTCATCGTTACCTCAACGGTAGGATGCCGTAGGGAGCGGTTGTGCGTGCAAGCATGGAGTTCTAACTCTTAGGTGTGGATGGCATGAAAGGGGTGAGAGATCTCATCTCTCAAACCTTTCCCTAAGGCTAACCCTAACAAGCGAGGAGACTACTCGCTCATTAGGGGATGATAAGACATACTAATTAAAAGAATTAAAACAAAGACATAAAATAACTTACTAGGTTGACGGCTCCCTCCAAGTAATATAGAACAGATCTGAATAATACTCCCAGCAATTTTGAATTTTATTGATTGAAAAGAGGCATAGGGTTTTACAATTTTCGATTACAATTTATAAGTAAACAGGGAAAATTAGGGTTTCAGAGTCTCGCGCATGTGAAATTACAGATATGCCCACGAAAAATCCCAACCCCTGCAACGACGCACCGACACGGGAAAAAATGCACCGACACGGGCACTGAATGGCCGCGGAACCGCGGCATTGGTTGGCTTGGGCCGCGGTTCCGCGGCCCTTTGGTGGGCTTGGCTCACCAAATTTCTTGAGATGCATTTTGGGTATTTGGGCTTCTTTATTCTTCACTATTTTTCTCTGTTTGGCTTCTTGGTCTTTTCCAGATCTTCAGTGAAAACTTGTAAGGATCTTTTGACCGTTTCATTTTCGTCTTTTTTGGACCTTGCACCGTTCTTCGTCTCGGCTTGAGTAAGATCCGTCTGCTTGTTGGTCAAAAGTCCCTTTTCTGTATCAACTTTCGTCTTTTTCACTGTATTCGCTCCAAGAGCCTGTGTCCTGTAACATGCAACAAACGTGCGTCAAGAGTACCTGTTTATTTATAAAATGGATAAGAATAGGGGGATGAAAAATGCAATATTATGGTCTGAACACAGAGCCACGCCATTAACCTAGTCTAGCTTGCTCTAGTATGTTTAGAACTCGATCGAACAAAAATCCCAAAAACCGTATTTTTAGTGCATCTGGTTTCTGTCGAAATTTTTTTAGCTCTAAAAATTTTTCAGGTCATTGCAGAAACACATGCAGGAAATTCTAAGAATTCTGGGAAAATACGATCCAATGAAGCTTTAGTACGACCGCGGAAACGCGGCCAAACCCCTGGTTTGGCTGCGGTTCCACGGTGGGAAAAAGTCAACGCTGGGCCAAATTTTTTCAGTGGGCTTTTGAATTGGAAATAGGGGTTTTGGGATAATCTTTTTGGGCCCAGATTTTCTGTAAGTGCTACAATACTGCTTGGGGTCCACTTAGGTAATTTTGATCGATTGGAAAAGTTTAAACATGTTAGTTCACAGTATTTACATTATATCTGCGACCGTGAATGTCATTCGATCGGTAAATCCAGTCTATCTGCTATAGCCCTTTTAGACGGATTTGCGAACGTGACATTCACGTTGATGTTCTGTGTTGTGCTGTGATGTTGCGGATTGGTCGTGGGGGATAGCCTGGATGCAATGCTAGTACAATTTTGTTTTATATGTACATTCGATATTGCGGGGCGAGCGTCCGACATGTGGACTACCGTCACTGCCCGTTTGTATTATTCTTTTGGGGCACGACCGGGTCGAGGTCGATGTACCCGTTGTATGTATATTTTTCTTTCTGTACTAGGATTCCCCCGCGGAGGGGTGCACGGATAGCCGGGTTCTAGAGGGCAACAACCCCGCATCTCATGGCATTGAGACGGATGGGGCTTTACTCTAGAATTGGCGGGCTATTCGCCGCATTCGTAAGGGGTACAGGTTGACCCTGGAGGGGTGCCCAAGTTACCGGATTCCGTGAAGTGCTGGGTGGTCCATTCACGTTGCTGAAGGGGGCTGCCTCACTTCAGGTTTTGGCGGGTAACTTGCCGTGCCCGTAGGGGTCTAGGATCTCATTGCACATGCTATCCACACGACCAGGGGAACGTCGGGTTTCATTAGCGGCTCTGTGAAACCCGGGGATCCCAGATATCTGTATTGTTCTGTGATGCTGTACATTTCTGTGATGTTGCATTTTATCACGCCTTGAGGGAAATATTATATATTGATATATATACTAGTAGATGTTGTATATGTTTTGCATCCGCGCTAGTCCAGTCCCCGCTCTGTCGTTAGTTAAGTAATCTAACGGGTGATAACGGGACCCAGTGGCGAATGCGGATGGCATATACGTACATCATTATTTTCGTTCTTTTGTGGTGTGATCAATTGGTGGGATTGCGTTGATTCGGATCAATGCAAGCTAAACAAACCTATTCTGATGTTGTTGGAACATTTTTTCAAAAAGCTGTTATTGCAAGGACGTTCTCTTTTGTTTTGCATCGTGGTATTCAGTTGGAATATCCTGCTCCTCAGTCGACGAGGCAAGGGCCGAGATCTCTTCACCTGGAGTGACCCCTTGGACAGAAGTTTGCGTCACGGCAATAACTTCACTATAGCCGATTGCTTTTGCTTTACATCGTGGTATTCAGTTGGAATATCCTGCACCTCATTCTACGGGGAAAGAGCCGAGATCCCTTCACCGGGAGTGACCTCTTTAGCAATGGTTTTCGCCACTATATTTTTATAAAAGCTATCCGATTCCTTCAACGATATCAAGTTCATTATGTTAAAGGTTTTTCGCCAAAAACCATTCGTAGCCCTCCGTCGTTTCAGAAAGGTAGCACATAGTATTCATGCTATGTATGTTGGCCTTCGTCAAGGCATAGTGTATGGTAGCTATTTGTTACTTTTCTGCAGCATAGATAAATGCGTTGGTTTGGGACAGTCGTACTACTATTTTGGTCTTCGTCAAGGGTATGTACTGGTGGGTTCAAATTAACCTGGACAATGACGGGTAGAACTTGACATATGACTTATGATATGTTGGCCTTCGTCAAGGTCATAAGAGCATGGGGCAAAAATCTACATCGGGAGTTTCTAAAGAAACTGAAACTTGCCAGATATGCGCATACCTTCTGGAGTGTGATAACGTGAGCGGATTCCGTCACGTTATCATGCAATGATAGTTGGATCCCGATTCCCACTGATGAGTTGGTTTACTCCTCGGGTGATCCCGGCTAATTCTTCTTTCAGGTTTGGGGAAGAATTTGACGTTACAGTGGGAGGTTTCCTGATTAGATAAAGTGATAACCATTCTGATCTAGATTAGAGTGCACGCTGAGTGTTTCTTTTCTCTCTGTTTGGTAGCGACCATTGACCCGACCCTAGACTATGACTCAGTGACCAAGTTGACCGAACCTTCTTAACACTGGCGTTTGGATTGTCAGAGTTGCAGACCTCATTGCCACTCCTACTTTTACCCTTTTCTCCGGGACACCCCGTATTACTGCGAACGTCCACTTCCATTGGACAAAACCATCATATGGTTATATATGAACTCGAAGGAATTCGAGGATGGTTTCCGGTTCTGGAGAAAACGAATAGGACTATTCAGTTGTCTTTTCCTTTTACCTTCTATCAGGTTACGAGTACTCCTTGGTTTAGGAGATAGTACACCTATTACGCAAATTGGATAGTCTTCTTCCAAACCATAGGCAGGTGCCGACCGGTAGGGAATGAAGAAAACCAATTAGTCTAAACGGTGTACAGAAGGTATTAAGTTAAGACAAAGAAAGGGATTAGTAAGAGGGCAAAGTAAATTGCGACTCTTATTCACGACCAAACCAAGTATTTCTTCGCCAATCCTAAATCACCTTTGTATTTCTCCAGGACACTCCGTATCACTACGAAGATCCACAGTTTATTTGGATACTCCATCGTATGGTTATATACGAACTCGAAAGGAACTTGTTCCAGTTCGGGGATGGATTCTGGTTCAGGAGAAATAGGAATAAGGTTTATTCGGTTGTCTTTTATCTTCACCTTCTCTCGTATTGCGAGTGCTCCTAGGATTAGGACAGTACACCCATTATGCTTATTGGATAGTCTTCTTCCAAACCATAGGCTGGTGCCGAACGGTAGGGAAGGAAGAAAACCATTTGGCCTAAAGGGGTGTACAGAAGGTAATGACTAAAGACATATAAAGGGATTTGGAGAGATGGGAAAGAATTATACGGCTATAGTTGTGAATCTGGATAATGGAAGAGGCATTACTAGGAATACCGGGATACCCCATCGAAACATTTCAATGTTTCAGTTTCACTGTGTACTGTTAAAAGAAAACTGATTTCCCAATTAGACACTTGCTCCAGGGTATGTATTTACCAGGTTAGATTCTCACATCTGTATGGTTTTACAGATGATGAGTGGGAGTAAGTTATTGAGAATTAGAGATCATCCTCATTATATCGGGATTCGTTGTAATTGGAGATATTTGAGGAAGTCACCTGGGTTGTTTGCCGGACGGCAAATATTTGGTTTTGAATATCCGTTATAATGCACCAATTTCAAATTGATATATCTGTACGTCTATTTTTATAGAGTGAGATATACCTTTTTGAAATTATGTCTATGACATTTACCTATATCAGTAGATGGTTAGGTAAGGAGTATTAAGCAGCGGTGTAATTCTTCTTAACCATAAGTACAGTTTTCAACCTACGACACACAGTGAATGAGTCATTTGACTCAAGGGACTTATACAGAGTATTGTATGTTGTCCAGTGTCTATTAGGACAGAGGGGTAGGCACTCGTACTATATTATGTTTACTTGTGACCTCTCTAGTTCTTAGACAGGTGTTTCGTAGAAACGCAGGGTCCAAGTTTTGAGAAGTTATAAGTATAAGATTAAAGTAGAGAACCAGGTATTGCAAGTATCGGGATTCTTCAAGGTGATCGAAGATGTAGATACTTGTGTATGGTATTCAGTTGATAGTAATGATTAAGAGAACTTGCTTCTCTTTCAGGTTACTCATAATTGGAAGTAATCCTAAGTTGAGTAACACTGATCGGCCTCCTTCCATTTAGTTGACATGCATTAGAGACAGCTGCATGATTTGTATCTGGTTCAATTAAATCAGTGCCTCTGTTTCTATATTGGATATAGAATAGTTCATAACTTGACATTGTTAAGGTACGGGGAGTTGTCCAGCTTATGCTTAAAACCAGACACTGGACAACTCAAGGCACGTTTCTGTAATAGCTGTTTGTGGGTTGACCCGGGCTATGACGAGAGTTGATTTTCTACCATCTGGAAGATCAATAGTGATATTGTTCTTGACTCGCCACAGTTTTAATAAAAAAATGGATTTTTTTTCCAGAAAACAGTAGTGGGAATATGGTAGAACTGGAAGTGTTTCCAGAACCGCAAACGATTACTGAAGATTTGATAAGAACCTAAAGATTCAATCTTGTCTGACATTCCATTGGCCACTCCGCAGATATGGTGGGTAACCTCAGGCACCCGAGAGGTACTTCGGTATGCTCAAGGACGGTGGCAGGGAGGTTCTTGTTTACCCAGACTTTCCATTGCTGTTGTTCCAGACCGTGAGACCCGGCAGGAGGATGAGTATAGCGTCGTTCTAAACAGGCTTTAGAAGTGTACGTGTATATGACTCTGCCAGAGGGTTGTCGTAGTCAGTGGGAGCAGCGGAAGCATTGGTGGACAAGTAGCTTATGTCTATTCATAGACTAAAGCAGATATAGCGGAGATAGATCATCTATTTCTGATGTGACAGTCATAGGTTTGACTTCATCAGAATAGGGGATGGATCTGTTAAGAAGGTAGTAGGGTGTAATGTCCTGGTATTTGGATGACATACACAGAGTAGGAAGTGATATTCCTATACTACGGTCGGTTATACTTTGGTTGTCACACAGTAGTTTCTCCACATAGGAATTGGATCTTATATCGTACATTCTGGTTACTAGATCTATAGATATAGATTTGGGTGGTTTCCGAATCTGGGTACTTAGACAGCATTCTAAGAGTATTTAGAATGAACGAATCTAGGCATGGTGGTGTACCTGCAGGTAATGGAGTCACCCTCTCTAAAGGTGTCTTACAGACTAAAGGGGAGAGGGATGCGCATGATTGGCAGATCACTTGCTTAGGCAATTGAGTCAATCATGACATGTCAAGTACCACACCAGATGTTGTTTTTGCAGTAGGTGCAATAAGTTAAAATTGATCCAATCCTGGAGAAACAGTCGGAAGCAGTTTTAGAACATAAGTTGATGTTCTAGGGATATGATAACAGCATTCTCCTTCGGGAGACAGTTATCATTCCAGGCTTCCAAGGTGACCTGGATGGCAGAGTGGCTGTCAGAGTTATAGTTTTCCCTCTGACGAGGGGCAGTATTTTGGACAGGTGGTCCAGGTGGATACTGAGGGAAGGCATGGCGCAGGATACTGATTAAGTTCAGTTGACGATACAGTCTAAGAAGTTTGGATTTGGAGTTCACTTATGAGCTAGGTCCCATTAGATATCCAGACACATTCTAAGACATGTATTGCTCATTTCAGGAGATGGGTTTCTCCGCGAACATGAGATAAAGAGAGACATAGAAAGAAACATCACAGCATATCCACTCACTTAGGCTATTCCTCGAACGCAATAGTTTCACAAACGAGCTTTGTGAGACTGACTAGTAGAGGAGTTAAGTGTTCGGTATCACACGGGCTGTGAGT
The DNA here is from genome assembly GCA_030015575.1 of Agapanthus africanus. Lineage (NCBI taxonomy): Eukaryota > Viridiplantae > Streptophyta > Magnoliopsida > Asparagales > Amaryllidaceae > Agapanthus > Agapanthus africanus. Next base: position 152,445,176 of record JASDDO010000012.1, read on the forward strand.
ATGCGACATCGCAATAATTAGCCTTGAGTGCAATTGGGAGATTGTTGGAGATAGTGCCCTCAGAGTCAATTATTGGATCACAGGCACGTGATTGCAATGATTGAGGGAGGACTTATCCCGGTAGGACAGTCTTACTCAAGATGATAGTATGCTATCTGGTTTATCTTTATCATCGTGTACTGCTTTAGGTGACCTTACGAGTCGCTATTACACGTTGATAGAGCCCCTAGGATTCTTGCTTGACTACCAGCAGTATGAGGGCGATCATATACGTGGGAGCTGGGGTCTATAAGCACATCCTTAAATGGTCCCTAGTCGTGGGAGATTCGAGACAGGGCATCGATTCTTCAGAGTAGACTAGTGTATACAGTCGAGACCCCGACGAGGGACAGTGGCCGGTCTCACAAGCCACTGGTGTCAGTTGGTTCACCTAAGATGTATACAGGTGCTCATTGGGTTATGAGTACACCGGACAGGACTCGCTGGGAACCTGCTAGTTGGTATTATACCTGACGTCAGATAGCAGTTCCCTGGTGACATGTGTACAGGTTAGTTCATCGACCTGAGATCGTCATTTATCTCGTGTGAGTTCCCACCGTGCTTTGATTACTACCCTACCACGCTCAAAGGAGATGTGCAAACAGGTTTTAGTTGGGTACAGTCCTGAGCCACATGGAGGCAGTGAGCAGATCTGCAGGGGTTCGTCTCTCCCGGTATTGGGGGTGAGGTCGTGCTGTGTCTAGGAGAGCCAGTACATGAAAAGTCCTTGGCCAAGGCAGGAGATTTACTGGTAGGTATTCCAGTAGTATCTCAGGGTGTTCTGGGCTACACTCCGACACGACTTGTACCGCTTTTGGGGGTCTGACTTTAACCAACCCCTAGGCCCGCCATGCGATGCTCATAGACGAACGGACCGGACTGTACGGATATTGTCACTGACAGGCTCAGTAGGGTGTCAGGATGGGTTCGCTCATCGACGTCCCTTTTGGTCATTAGCTGGTAGCCCGTCACATATGGCTAATACCTCTGACGTGCTAGTGGTTAAATCCACAGCCATAGTATTGACGAGTCTTTAGAGTCCACCACACATAGTTACTCAGGTTTTGGATGAAACGCTGTAGAGGTCGTATGGAGATATGGCAGGGTTCGATCAGATACGTGCGGTATTGCACGGATCGTGATCGGACGGTTTTTACTAGCCGGCTTTGGCTTAAGCCGGATCCTAGTATTAGACAGTGTAGATTTTGTCTTTTTGCATTTGTGTTCAGTGGGAATACAAATGCGGGCATGTATATGCAGTAATAGGGTTTTCCTGTAATTTATTACTGGATCAGTTTTCTGAAGTTGCCAGTTTGCATTCCGTTCCGGCCGGTTTTCCTTTGTTCTTTCGCGGCCGGACTTTCCGTTGGAGGGGGTTATTTGCAAGAGTGCAAATAACTTATTGTTCGTTATTTTGAAATTTGAGTTGAAAAGTTTATTTCATCTATATTTTTAGATCTAAATTCGTACAAACCCTAAACGTGTTGTTGTGATTTGTTGCGAGGAAATCTGGAATCATTGGAGCTGTGGAAAAAAATTTCTGATCATTCCAGAGAGCCTAGAAGGTGATCAGAAAAAGAGCCTCAACATTTCGTGCAGTGATCTGATATTTCCACCGCGGAACCGCGGCATTAGGCGACTCCCGCGGCGGAACCGCGGTGCTACAGTGGAATCACTGTTCAAAAATTTTTGGTAACTCTCTTGACTTTCTTATCTACTTCCTCATCTACTCCAATTAACATTTTGTGTAGGTTTCTTTGCAAATAAATCGCAGCGCCGTAAAAAGCAAATTAAAATTGTGTGTGTTTTTGTTTCTTGGTTGTTTGCATAATTAATACGGATATTAAGGGGCAGAGACCAAATTCAGATTAGGTGGGGAGTTCATTACCCTTCCTAAGCCCCGAAAATCACAAACTTGCATCCGCATTTACCCTCATTAATTAAAAGAAATCTAGAGATGACTCTAAGGACCGTCGCGCTCACTTAGGACAAGAGAAGGCCGTGGGTAATTCATTGCTTATCCTCATTTTCTTGTGGCGTCTAAGGCAAGTGTGTCGAAGGCTAGTGGTTATTAATTAGGCCCACTACTTACGTAGTGGAGTACCTTCCCACTTACCTGGCACTTACCTGGCCACAGGGAGACAAAGAGGCAGTGGAGGATTGATCCCGCGACTTGTCTTTTGGCAGTTAGGAGCGGTCTAGAGCCTGACCTAGGTGACCAATAGAATTAGGGTTTTGTGTGTTGCATTTGTTGTGTTGCATCATTTTTTTTCAAAAATCCGTATATTTTCAAAACAAACACCGCATTCAGCATTTTCCCTAATTATAAATTCACGCTGCCACTTGTACTAACCCTTTTTAGTGCAAGATAGGCTGGACACGGGATTCTAGTGCCCGTTAAGTCCGTGTTTTCCTTATCGACCTTAAAGTCGGTATTTCTACATTTACCCTTTTTTTTACCCACCACCACACCCACATCGATGGATCTACCTCCATCGAACTTCTTTTCCACTACTCCGCCGCCGTCCGTTGGTGTGCAGAATCCACCTCGCATCTCTCTCCAAGAGAGGTGCTATCCAACACGAGGTCCCCTTTCTACATGTCTTTCCATTCCGCCAGCCAACGGGGAAAATTTTCAAATAAAACCCCAATACATCAACCTTCTACCAAAATTTCACGATCTCGAGTCTGAAGACGCATATGCATTTATCACCAAATTTGAAAATGTATGCGCAATGATGGGTACTTCACAGCTTTCTGTGGATGCTTTCCGTCTTCGTCTTCTCCCATTTACCTTGTGCGATTTAGCCGAGAAGTGGCTATATAACACTACCTCACATTCCATTTCAAATTGGGACGAATTTGTCAAAGCATTCCTTAAGAAATTCTACCCACATCAAAAGACAGCTCGAGTCCGTAGCGAAATCTATCAATTCACCCAGCTTCCAAATGAAACATTTTCAAAATGTCTTGAACGTTTCAAGGATCTGTTAGTCCAATGTCCACATCACGGCATCCCGAGATGGGAACTGTGCCGAATCATTTATGAGGGCATTAATCCTAACACAAGACAGACCCTTGAATCAATATGTCAAGGCAACTTTATGACTAAAGATGATGGGGAAGCCTGGAAATTTCTAGAAGATTTCGCTGAAAAATCTTTACAGTGGGAGGGTGTGAGTCAATCGTCTAGGGATGTCAATGATATTTCCATAGGAGTTAGAACTGACATTTCAGCTATGCAAAAGAATCTAGAGACTATGGAAAACAAATTTTTAGCCTCCCTAAGTCAAATATCACTCTCCAAAACTGTATGTGGCTGCTGTTCTGATCCGTCTCACTTGACGGAAGAATGACCGTTTCAAGGTCATGAGCATACCAATGCCGCATTTCAAAGACCTAGAAATGATCCATTTTCTTCCACATATAATCAGGGTTGGGGGAATCACCCAAATTTTGCTTGGAACCAATCACAATCTCAAAACACGGTTCCAAACACGAATCATTTCCAAAGGGTCCCTCCACCACAACAGCAGCCACCACTTCAATTGAGTCAGCACCCCTTTCAAGCACAAAATTTTCAAAATCCGGTCAACACACCTGCGCTGTCTAGTCCTTTGCAGTTGACTGGGACTGATGAAACCTATTCATTTGCACAATGCATGAATTTGGTCTTAACAAATATCATGCAAGTTTCGGCTGAGATGAAGTCTTCGCTCGATAAAATTGAGAAAAACTCAGCGTCCCAAGCTGAGAGTATCAAATCGATGGAAGCAGAAATTTCACGATTAAGAGCCGAAATAAGTGCAAGAGAGAAAGGGAAATTTCCAGCTCAACCTTTACCCAATCCTGGCTATTCACATCATGTGGATGCAATCACGTTGAGATCTGGAAGAGTGCTTGACAATCACGTTGGGGAAGAGTTTGATGATACTGATAAATCAATCAATAAAACCCCGGCTGAGATCTTTCCTTCCACCTCTACTTCTAATTCTAACCCCAAATCTTTTACCCCACCACCTTCTTCCGAGCCTATTCTTCGTTTCTCAAAAGGCTCGCCATTTTAGCCCACCTCTTTTACTCCTTCACGGACGATCCCCACTTCTATTCTGGGATCGGGTCCACACACACTTCCTTCTCCTATGATAGACCCAGCACTTATTGCTAAAGCACCTTATCCTAATCGGTTAAGGGCTAACACACCGAGTCCACATATGGAGAAGATTATGAACATTTTAAAGAAAGTTAACATCAACATCCCTCTCCTAGATGCTATCTAACAAGTTCCGTCTTATGCGAAAACTCTTAAGAACTTGTGCACTAGGAAGAGGAAGACTCAAGTGCCCAAGAAGATATTCATGGCAAAAACAGTAGACACAGCCTTTCCCCAACAATTACCAAGGAAACGTAAGGATCCTGGATATCCTACTATTTCCATTTCTATTGGGGAAAAACACATTAACCGTGCTCTACTAGACCTTGGCGCTAGTGTTAACTTGCTTCCATACTCAGTTTATGAGCAACTAGGTATCGGAGAGTTGAAGCCAACCCATTGCACTCTTCAAATGGCTGACCGATCTATCACCAAACCTAGGGGTGAACTGGAGGATGTGTTAATAAAAATTGGGGAATTCATATTCCCTGTGGAGTTTATTGTAATTGATACATAGCCTGTAGCGAACCCACGGAATCAAATTCCGGTGATTTTAGGTCGCCCCTTTTTGGCCACTTCCAATGCAATAATCAACTGTCGTAATGGTTCTATGACCCTATCCTTCGGGAATAGGTCAATAGAGCTGAACATTTACAAGTTGGGATGTGTACCCTCCGAACCTACTGCTCAGGTCTGTTCTGTCGACTTAATGGATGTCGACAGCAGCGAATTTGATGATCCTCCTGATACCGATCTTGACTCTTTTCATATATTATTGTTTGACCCAACTATGTATCATACACATACGGACTCTTCCACCGAGATGTCCGGATCAACAATTAACACTGATTATGAACCATTCTTAGAGTCTGAAGATCACCCCGCACCTTGTGATGACATTATTCATCGGGGTATGGATGGAACTTTTGAGGAAATCTTCGCTGATGAACTCGCATTTTTGAATGACACGGGTGTTGAGATGAATCATCTCCCAATCAATGAAATTGAACCTCCACCCCTTCTTCTGAATTGTAAAAAGAATGCGAGTAATCCATCACATTCACTACATCGTCTCTCCAAAATGAGACGCACACATATTCTATTCCACCACTTAACCTTTCCCCACTCTTTCTTCCACCAACCAGAGCACTACATTGATAAAATTTTTGAATGGTTGGTGTTAACTTTTGGTCTTTGCAAAGCTTGGCATCGACCACTGATTTTTGACCCCCTCATATGATTTTCAAAGATTAACATTGCATAACTCAAGTTTGGGGGGGGGGTACATTATCTGGCTCTTGAAAAGAAAATTTTTACAAAAATTTGAGCCAAAAATAAGTTTGGGGGAGGATCTTCACTTAAATATTTTGCCCCCACTAATAAATTCCTCCCAAGATTACAGGTTTTTTGAGATTTAGCAGATAGCAACAGTGAGGACACTGTTGAAAACAAGTTTGGGGGAGGTTTGTGCTTATTTTCGCATCATTTGCATATCACTTTGCATATGCACACAACATTTTTTGAAAACCATAAAAATTTAAAAATTTTCAAAATATAAAAATATTTTTTGTACATAAATAAGATAATGAAAGTTTAGATAGTGAAAAATTACATCCATGAGATTAGAAAAATTTAAGAAAACCAAGACAATTAGAAGTTTTCTTATACGAACTAGTAATAAGTAGTTATGAGCCGTTGTCCCAAGGGTTAGTAAGATGAAGGACGTCACTAATCTGAGGATAAAAATAAGTCTGAAAAATAGTTTCTATTCTGGAAGCCAAACATTTTGAACGTTGATACCCTGCTATTCGCACTTACACACGTCTTAAAGCCTAGGATAGTAGAGGATACCTTGAAATGCTCTTGTCTTAAAGCCAAAAGTATGAAGGAAATAAAAAAAAAATGAATGAAGAAAATATAAAGTGGTGAGAAAAATGGACACTGGTTTTGTTATCACCGAGGGCAATAAAAAAATATATAGCGAGGGTGCCTCTTCACCTAGTGCCCTAAGGCCAACTGGTCTGGGAGTCACTGCTATGCCTGAGGTGGTGCAAGACGAGGAAAATACACAAAATAAGCAAGCACATGAGTAATCGGTCGGTTAGTACCTCAAGAAGTATTAACGGTCGCATGAAAGTGTGTAAGCAACTCCATTTAAATATTCATTAATCAAAAAGTACCGAGGCTCATGGGCAAGAGTATGATAGCTTGAATTGAATTCTCCGGGTGTAGGGATGTCCTTTACACACACGCAGGGTTATATGATCGATGTTTGGAAGAAAGATAGGAATGAAGAATAAGACGATGTTTTTATTGAGGGAGGACGTGATTTATAACATCTTTTCATGACCATTAAGATAGGGCTCATGACAACCGAAAAGCTAGCTTAGTTGGAAACCCTAATTTTCAAAGTCTTTCTTTTACAATTCTTTTCTTTAAATGTAATATTCATGATCTTTCTTTTATTATTGGATTTTGTGGGTGCAATCCGCTGAAAACCCTCAGGAGACAACACTCCTCCTACTAGGGACACCTAGAGGTTTAAAGGCTTGTTGCACATGCTCAGTGCAATCGTGTTGCCTACGAAAGTGTGCTAGTTAGTTTTTTCTCTTTCTTTATTTTCTCCTTCTCTTTTTAATAAAACATTCGCTCGAGACGATCGAAATTAAGTTTGGGGGAATTTGATCAGTCGAAAATAATGTATTTTTAACACGGCAATTTCCCTATCATTTGCACTCATTTAGAAGCGTTCGGTATTCATATTTCACATATTAGCAAATCAGACGTTAAATATCAGATTGCATGTGTTAGACTCTAAAACCGACATTTCTAAGGAAATTGACTGCATTTCATGGCATTGCATCATCTCTATATTGCGCAACACTTGTCTTGTGAAATTGTGCAGGAAAATCCGGAAGAAAAACAAAAATTGTCAATTTGCTGATCAAACATTACACCAACTCCAAGTTTTGAGATCTGGTAGCAATCCAAAGGGAGAAATACAATTCAACATATCAAAGAAAGGCCCACAACTCAAGCCCAACAAGCACCAGAAGAACCAAGCCCTGAAGCTTCAAAAGAGCCACGGAACCGCGGCGGGAGCCGGCTTGCGCCGCGGTTCCGCGGCGGTTTGGTCAGACTATCATTCCATTTTTGGTGCATAACTCCTCTCTCAGGGCCCACATTCATTTAAGATGCCTCAAATTCCAGAAGGACCTCGAAGCTACTGCCAGATCAAGAAAGATCATTAAGCAAGGCTAATCTTAATTAAGCTCCTAACAAACTATTTCTAGAAGCTCCCTCCTAACTAATCACATCTAGAAGCTTCTCCTCTAACTAACTTTTGGAGGGAAATTCAAAGTCTCCTCAACAAATTTTTGGAGGGAAACTTAAAATTCAAATCCTAGATCTAGGGTTTTGATGGCTATAAATAGGAACCTAGATCTAAGGGTTGAGGGGGTTTAATCTTTAGTTAGTTCATTAATTCTTTACCTCTACTTTCTTCATCTTCTTCCACAAGTCTAGTGACAAGGCTTGTGCGAAACCCTAACCCTAATTCCACTCCAAATTCAAGATCTTGAGTACCAATCAAGCGAGAAGCCTTCAACCTTTTAGGAGCCGAGCCGATCTCCAACCGAGCAAGTGATCCAAGCCGATCCGCGACTCACGGAGCCGAGCGAAGCCAAATCGACGATCAAGTTCTTCCTCTTGTAGTTCTTGAGCGATTGTAATAAATTTGTTGATATAAATAAAAGATGAAATTCTTTAATCTTGCTTTCTTTTAATTCTTGCATCATGATTAGATCTCAATTTGTAATTGTTGTTCTTGTGATGACGTTTGAGTAAAACTCCGCTCGTTAAGGAGTCGAGACGATCAATAGAATGATGATGTAACAAATCTTTAAACGATTCTTGAGTCCTACGAGTTTTGTAAACCCTAGCAAGTTCAAGAATCGATGACTCAGTTTCGTAGCGATGCTTTCTTGATTGTAATCGCTCGAAATTAGGGATCTACGATCGTTTCTTGAATTTACTAGAGGCTAGAATGTGAATGATATCGACGAATGAACAAGGGATAAATGATGAAACCCTATTTTCACTAGAAATCCCTAATTCTCGTCGATCATCATCGATCTAGTATCAATCCATCGAAGGATAAGAATACGTCATTGTAAGATTACATCACGTCTATAGATCCGATCGATTCCTACGAGCCTCATTTAGATTCTTGATATTTGGTTGGAAAAATCATCAAACTATCAATTCTTGATTCTATCTTTTTCTTGTTATTAGATCTATATTTTTCTAATTCTTGAACTTCAAATATAAATCATGAATTGTTTTGTTTTGTTTTCTTTAAAGTTTTGACTCATCTAATTCAAAAGACGAATGATTACACTGTCCCTGTAGATGATCCGCACTCACTTACAATCTACATCCGACACCGTAGTTGATTCTTGCTTGACTACCAGCAGTATGATGGCGATCATATACGTGGGAGCTTGGGTCTGTAAGCACATCCTTAAAGTGTCCCTAGTCGTGGGAGTTTCGAGACAGGGCATCGATACTCCAGAGTAGACTAGTGTATACAGTCGAGACCCCGACGAGGGGCGGTGGCCGGTCTCACAAGCCACTGGTGTCAGTAGGATAACCTAAGATGTATACTGGTGCTCATTGGGTTATGAGTACACCGGACAGGACTCGCCGGGAACATGCTAGTTGGTATTATACATATCGTCAGATAGAAATTCTCTGGTGACATGTGTACAGGTTAGTTCATCGACCTGAGGTCGTCATTTGTCTCGTGTGAGTTCCCACTGTGCTTTGATTTCTACCCTACCACGGCTCAAAGGAGTCATGCAAACAGGTCTTTTTTGGGTACAGTCCCGAGCCACATGGAGGCAAGTGAGCGGATCGGCAGGGGATTCGTCTCTCCCGGTTTTGGGGGTGAGATCGCGCTGTGTCTAGGAGAGCCATTACACAAATCTCTCGGCCGAGGCAGGAGATTTACTGGTAGGTACTCCAGTAGTATTTTAGGGTGTTCTGGGCCACTCTCTGACATGACTTATACCGCTATTGGGGGTCTGACGTTACCAGCCCCTAGGCCGATATGCGATACTCATAGACGAACGGACCGGACTGTATGTATATTGTCACTGTTAGGCTCAGTAGGGTTTATGGATGAGTTCGCTCGTCAGCTTCCCTTCCAATCAATACATAGGCAACCGTTACGTACAGCTCGTACCTCCGACGTGCTAGTGGTTATACCCAGTGCCAGTGTGCTGATGAGTCATTAGAGTCCCCCACAAACACTTTCCCAAGTTCGGGCGAAACGTTGTAGAGGCCGTATAGTTTTATGGCAGGGTTCGGAAAATGCACGTGCGTTTTCGCACGTGTCGTTTTTCGGGCAAATAATACTGGTAGGCTTTGGTTTAATCCGGAACCCAGTATTATACTGTGTAGATATAATATCTTTGTCTCAGTTGCATTTGTATTCGGTCGTAATACAAATGCGGGTATGTTTATACTGATACGGGGTTATCCTGAAATTCGTTTCATGATCACTTTTGGAAGTTGCCAGTTTCCAGTTTTCTATCGTCCGTTTTTAACATTCGGTTAAAGACGGATTTATCTTTTCTTGAGATGAGTGTGGAAGTTTCTAGAGGCTTCTAGAAGGTGGTGACTAGGTTCATGCATCTTTGTGACTCATTAGTGCATTTAATGATGTTTGATGTCTAGGGTTAATGATTCATCATTTGCATTAAATGTGTTCATACTAGGTGTTATTGTGACTCATCCTTTCTTTTGCTTTGTGGTCACCACTCCCTCCTCCTACACTCACCCCCCTCTCCTATATATGGCCGGCCCATGAGTGAGAGAGAGATTATGGTTGCTTGGAAAAAAGATTGATATTGGTTTGGACTCATGGAAATTAGATAGCCTCATTTCTCATTTCACCCGATTCCAAAAGACAACTTCATTAACCGTTCGTCCATAGCTTTGGACGTAATGAGACAAAGTGTTCTACTCATTCTCTACATCATCTTAGTCGTCTCTTTTAGCAAACTTGACGACCAAGTTCCCTCGGTTCAGAGGCGGGAGCCTGTTTAAAGATCCGTAGACGTGGTGCCACCTGGACGAGAAGACTGGAGATTCAAGAGATCGGAGCAGCCGCAACAAAGCGTGGGATGATGGTTGAAGACCGAAGGACTCGGATCGTTCGGTATAACTCTTCTACCCACTTTGTAGTTTGTTAGTTTAACTTTAATGGCAGACCCGGGTTATAGTACGCGATAGCGCCAGTTGTAAAAAGTTTTTGTTCCGCATTTGGCGTCTGTTAGACGGCCGGGGTGCTACCGTGGACTTACTGTTCCGAGCCACATGGAGACAGTGAGCGGATCGTCGGGGATTCGTCTCTCCCGGTAATGGGGGTTGATTTCCCACAGTGCACGGGTGGCCATCACCAGAAAACCTTGGCCAAGGTAGTCGAGAATTACCGATCTAGGATCGGTAGTTTCTCTGGTGGTGATGGGTTTCATACGGACACGAATTATCACGTTATTAGGGGTCTGACTTTATCCACCCCCTAGACTTGATATGCGATACTCTTAGACGAACAGACCGGACTGTACGGATATTGTCACTGTTAGGCTCAGTAGGGTTACTGGATGAGTTCTCTCATCGGCTTCCCTTTCGCTCAATACCTCGGCAGTCGTTACGCACAGCTAGTGCTATTGACGTGCTGGTGGTTAAATCCACAGCCAGCGTATTGATGAGTCATTAGAGTCCCCCAAAGACAGTTTCCCAAGTTCGGGCGAAACGTTGTAGAGGTCGTATGGTATTATGGCAGGGTTCGACCATATACGTGCACTTGTGCACGGATCATGATCGGACGGATCATACTAGTGGGCTTTGGTTTAAGCCGGATCCTAGTATTAGATTTGTTGGATTACTTTAGTCTCATTGCATTCGCATTCATTCGGAATGCGGATGCAGGTATGTATATAAAGGTGAGGGGTATCCTTGTGATCCGTCACGAGTTTACTTTATTTGATGCCATATCTTTTTGTTGGATTAAACATTTTGGTTTAAATGTTTAGTGGAGGAAAATGTGAGTGCAAGTTTTGTCCATATGAATATTTTCATGCCACATATACATGGTGACGCATGGTATTGGTCTGTGTGGCCATTTAATATGACATGGATTGATTTATGGAGCTAATTATGATTAGTGGGGGTATTTTTGGGAGAGAGGGGCTGCCATGTGATGGCTTGGGACTTTGGTTATTGATCTCTCTCTCTCTCTCTCAAAAGAACACACAATATAATAAGCAAGTTATCTTTCTTCTTCTTTCTTCTTGAGCTTACCTCTTCCTCCAATGGCTTCAACTTCAACCTCCATCCATACAATCTCATGTGTTGAGAATCAATGGATATTTGAGACAAAGTTATCACACACATTCTCTACTTCACCTTGGAAATGTCGGCTAGCAAACTTCATGTCTGAGTTGCTTCGGTTTGAAGCGGGAGCCCGTAAAAAGACTTCTTGACTTGGTGCCCATTCGATGAGAAGACCGGAGATCGATCGAGATCGGAGATGCCGCGAGGAGCTAAAAATGGTGGCTAAAGACCGAAGGACACAGATCGATCGGTATAGCCATTCTAACTTCTTTGTAGATTGCTAGTTAACGGTTAATGGAACAATCCGGGTATTTGGTTATGATAGCGCCAAGTTTTGAAAAGTTTTTGTTTCTCATTTGGCCTCGGAAAGACGGCCGGGGCGCTGCCGTAACCCAACAGAGGAAAGAGCCGTGATCCCTGTAAGTCGATGTAGTACACCCCAGTACTTATGGGGAGGCGGAATTTACAAAAAACTTATCAAGTTTAAACAACGAACATCGACTAACCGCTTGAATCGAAGCTAAACCCTAAAAAACCGTATTCTATGAGTTTCTTTACATAAGTGATTAGGGATTATACCTAATGAACCGGTCCTTCTTCTTTATGTCCTCCTTGGTTCTCCTCGGCCTTCTCTAGGTAGTAGACGATCCACCCGAGAGCGAAACTCCAAGCTAAACCTCTAACTTGAGGTAACTAATCAACTTTGATTGCTAATCAAAGATGATAGGATGATAAAGAGTGAAGGTTATGGATTGTTTAGTCTAACTAATCCTTTGATCTCAACACATGAGGATTAAGGATTAGGGTTTGAAGATGAGAGCTTGAGGAGAGAGAATGTGTGATATGATAATGAGAGAAGAGAGAGAGTGTATCATAATATTATGAAGCATTCTTTTTATCAAATAATGAATAAAGGAAATGAATAAGCATGCTTCACAAAATATCTTGTGATGATTCATTAACATGAGTCATTAAGCAATAAATGTGCATTAATGAAGTGAATGAATCACCACTATGACTCACTCTCTTTCCAAAACAAACCTCCTTAGTCACATCTTCTAGAAGCTTCTCGAGGAATTACGAGAACGCCCCTCCGATCCGTAAAAATACGGAAAAACTTTAGACTGTAAAAATCCAATAACCGGATACCAGTAACTGGCTTAAACCAAAGCCGACTGGTAAAAACTGTCCGAAAGTCGTACGCGTGTAAACGCACGTATGCGTCCGAACCCTTTGTCGCAAAACCATGCAACCTCTATATCGTTTCGCCTGGAGTAGGAAACTCTCTGTGTGGGACTCTAGAGACTCGACTACTACGCTGGCAGTGGGTTTAACCACAGACCGCAAGCGGCACTAGCTGTACGTAACGGTCCCCAGGTAGTTGTCGATAAGAAGGCCGATGAGTAAACCCATCCGAACTCCTACTGAGTCTGATGTGACAATCTCCATACAGTCCGGTCCGTTCGTCCATGACTATCGCATATCGGGCCTAGGGGGGCGGCAAGCGTCAGTCCCCTAATAGCGGTATAAGTCGTATCGGAGTGAAGCCCATCACACCCTGAGAAACTGCTGGAACCTACCAGCAAATCTCGCTTGCCCTGGCCAGGGACTTTGCGTAATGGCTCTCTGACACAGCACGATATCTACTCCCAATACCGGGAGGGACGAATCCTGTCTAACCGCCACTGCCTCCAAGTGCTCGGGACTGCACCCAACTGCTACCTGTTTGCACGACTCCATAGAGCCGTGGTAGGGTAGCAATCTAAGAACAGTGGGACACACTCGAGGCGAAGTAGCAGTGTCAAGTCTGCGGACTACGCTGTACTCATGTCACCTGGGAACTGTTTACTGACGACTGGTATCAAACCAACCAACAGTTCCCTGTGAGTCCTGTCCGGTGTACCCGTAACCTAACGAGCACCTGTATACTATCTCCAGTACGACGTACTGATGGCTGTGGGACAGACCATCTCCCCAACTGGGATGAGAAGCGTACACACTAGTCTACTCCGGAGTATCGATGCTCTGTCTCGATAATCCAACGACCAGGGACCTGAATAAGGATGTGCTTGTAGACTACCCAGCCCCCACTAGTGTGACTGCCATCACAACGCTGGTAGTCAAGCAAGATCCTAAGAGCTCTATCAATACGTATACTCACATATTAAGATAGAAAAACCAAGTAGCATACTACCATGTTTAGCAAGACTGTTATATACATGTGATTATCCCAAGCTTCCATTAAGTAATATACAAGCTAGTATGATACAGTAATGGCCTTCTAGGGCATAAACACTAACAATCTCCCACTTGCACTAGGGCCATGTACTGGCATATCGCAGACCAATGATCTCGAGTAGCCTCTCGAACTGAATCTGAGGAAGGGCCTTCGTGAATGGATCAGCTATGTTCTCATCTGAAGCAACTCTCCGAACCTCGATCTCCTGACGATCAATGATCTCCCTGATCAGGTGATACCGCCTCAAGATGTGTCTGGACTTCTGATGGGACCTTGGTTCCTTTGCTAAAGCTATAGCTCCGTTGTTGTCGCAATACAGAGGTATTGGATCAACTATGGTAGGAACCACCTGAAGTTCTGTTAGGAACTTCTTCATCCAGACTGCTTCTTTTGCGGCATCGCAAGCAGCTATATACTCCGCTTCCATCGTCGAGTCAGCAACGGTGTCCTGCTTGGAGCTCTTCCAGCACACCGCCCCTCCATTGAGGGTAAAGACATAACCCGACATGGACTTGGAATCGTCCTTATCACTCTGGAAGCCGGAATCAGCAAAGGCCTCCAACCTGAGGTCTTTTCCGCCGTAAACCAAGAACATCTCCTTAGTCCTCCTCAGGTACTTGAGAATGTTCTTTACTGCTATCCAGTGTTTCTCCCCTGGGTCTGACTGATACCGGCTTACCACGCTCAGTGCGTAAGCTACATCTGGTCTGGTACACAACATCGCATACATTATAGAGCCTACCGCAGAAGCGTAGGGTATAATAGACATGCGTTCCCTTTCCAAATCAGTCTTGGGAGACATCTCTTTGGAGAGGGTGATTCCGTGACAAGCCGGTAGATTACCGCGCTTTGAATCTTCCATACTGAATCTCTTCAGTACAGTGTCGATATACCTGGACTGCGAAAGTCCCAACATCCTCTTGGATCTATCACGATAGATCCGGATCCCCAGAATGTAAGAGGCATCACCCAGGTCTTTCATGGAGAACCTGTGTGACAAGAATCCTTTGACAGATTGTAGCATAGGAATGTCATTTCCTATCAATAGAATGTCATCCACGTACAAGACGAGGAATACGACACTTCTGGCCACAACTTTACTATATATGCACGGTTCATCTGGATTTTTGATAAAGTCATATTCTTTGACTGTCTCATCAAAACAGATGTTCCAACTCCGCGATGCCTGCTTTAGTCCATAAATGGACTTAAGCAGCTTGCATACTTTCCCGCTGCTCCCACTCTGATTGAAACCCTCTGGCTGATCCATATAGACGCTCTCTTCTAAATTTCCATTCAAAAAAGCCGTCTTTACGTCCATCTGCCAGATTTCATAATCATGGAAGGCAGCAATAGCAAGAAGGACCCGAATGGATTTGAGCATAGCCACTGGAGAAAAGGTTTCATCATAGTCCAAACCAGGTCTTTGACGAAAGCCCTTTGCAACAAGTCTAGCCTTATAGGTTTCCACCTGTCCATCTACACCAATCTTTTTCTTGAAGATCCATTTGCATCCTATGGGTTTTACCCCATCTGGAGCAAAGTCCAAAGTCCATACTTTGTTGGTGTACATGGACTCCATTTCGGTCCGCATTGCATCTAGCCATCGTACCGAGTCGCCGCTCTGGATGGCCTGCCTGAAGTCAGTAGGTTCATCATCATCTATGATGCAATCCTCTCTATCCCCATCTATGAGAAAACCGTAGTATCTCTCAGGCGGACGAGACGGCCTACTACTCCTGCGGAGGGGTGCGGGAATGTTCTGTTCTTCTTGAACCTCTGGTTCTACCAAACTTTCAGCAGCAGTTTGTGGTTCTGGAATTTCTTCCAGTTCTATTTCGCTCCCACTTGATTCCTTTTCTAAAAACTGATGTTCTAGAAAATGGGCATTACGAGAAACAAATACCTTCTGTTCCTCTGCGTAATAGAATAGATATCCCCTGGAGTGCTTTGGATATCCCACAAACAAACATTTTACTGATCGTGCCTCGAGCTTGTCCACATGCTGCTTTTTAACAAAAGCTGGACATCCCCAAATCTTTATATACTGTAGATGGGGTTTCTTCCCACTCCACATCTGATATGGAGTGGTAGGCACAGTCTTGGTAGGTACCATGTTCAAAAGATATGCCGCTGATTCTAGCGCATGTCCCCAGAAAGATCGCGGTAACTCAGTATTACTCATCATGGATCGTACCATATCCAATAGGGTTCGATTCCGTCTCTCCGATACACCGTTATGCTGTGGAGTGTATGGAGGAGTAAGCTGAGAGAGAATTCCTTTCTCTTTTAGGTAACCTAGGAACTCGGCACTCAAGTATTCACCACCTCGATCAAATCTAAGTGTCTTTATACTTTTGCCGGTTTGGTTTTCTACTTCATTCTTATACTCTTGGAATTTCTCAAAAGCCTCGGATTTATGTTTCATCAGATAAATGAATCCGTATCTTGAGTAATCATCCGTGAAAGTAATGAAATAGGAATAACCACCTCTCGCATGTGTAGACATTGGACCGCATACATCACTGTGTATGAGTCCTAAGAGCTCGCTCGCTCTTACTCCTTGTCCAGTAAATGGAGTCTTTGTCATCTTTCCTTTGAGACAAGATTGACAAGTGTCATAGGTTTGATATTCGAACGTGTCCAAATATCCTTCTCTATGCAACTTAGTCAACCTTCTCTCATTGATGTGACCCAGTCTACAATGCCATAAGAAAGCTTTATTTAAATCTGGAGACTTTCTTTTTAGTGTGTTCTGGACATTGAAAATTTGGAGTTGGTTTAACACATATATGCCGTTATTTAGAGTACCTGACCCAATCAAACCATGATTAAGGTGGATGTTGACAACATCTCTTACAAACGTGAAATCATAACCTTTATTTGATAACAAGGAAACAGATATGATGTTACACGTTAAGCTGGGTACAAAATAACAGTTATGTAAAACCAAAATGTGTCCACTTGTCAATCCTAGGTGATAATCCCCGACGGACGCAGCTCCCACGCTAGCTCCGTTAGCAACCCTGAGGATCATATCACCTTCCTTCAGCACTCTACGGTTTCTCAGTGCCTGCAATGAATTGCAAATATGAGATCCTGACCCGGTATCCAATACCCAGGAAGTAGAGTTGATCGACAGACAATTCTCAATTACAAACACACCTGAAGTCGAAGCCACAGCTTGCTTCGGTTCCTGGTTCTTGGCGTTCCACGCCTTGCAATCCTTCTTCCAGTGCCCTTTCCTGTGACAATGGAAGCACTCATCCAGGCCAACTACCGGTGCTGTAAACTTTTTCTTTCCCTTCTTTCCCACCTTACTAACACCTCCTCTAGGTCTGGGTGCGGCCTTCTTCTTCCTTCCTTTGGCCCTAGCCTTGGACCCTGAAGAAGATGAACCGCCAACAAACATAGCGGGTGTTTCCCTTGCCTTCTGCAAGGTGCCCTCTGCACTCCTTAACATGTTCAGGAGTTCCGCAAGTTCAACTTCTTTTCCTTGAAGATTGAAGTTGAGGATAAACTGGGCGTAGGTGGGAGGAAGGGACTGGAGAACAAGGTCTGTATAGAGCTCATTATCCAAAGTCGTCCCAAGGTCCGCGAGCTCTTCAATATAGCCGATCATCTGTAGGACATGTTCACCTACAGATGACCCGACAGCCAACCTCGCTCGAAACAATTTCTTAGAGGTCTCGTATCTTGCTATACGAGATTGCTCTCCATAAAGTTCCTTTGTATGGAGAAATATGCCATCTAGAGACATATCCTCGTGCCTCCTCTGATGTTCATTATTCATCGAGGCAAGCACGATGCACTTGGCTCTCGCGCAATCTAAATCCCAGGTTTTACGGATTTCCTTATCCGCATTGCTGGATTTGGGACCAAGGGCAGCAGGTGCTGTAGCGGTGAGGACGTACCCCAGTTTGTCATAGGTCAAAGCCATCTTGACATTCCGCAGCCAATCTTTATAGTTTGGCCCCGTCAGTATATTTTTCTCTAAAAGTAACTTAAGTCCAGTCATTTTCAGGGTCGCTGCAATTAGGAGAGAGAGAAGAAAACTCTTTAGCATGATGCTCTTGCAAGTTTAGAGTGGTTTTTAGTTTATCTAAACTGGATGGCTCCCACTGTTTCTCGAATCCTTCCTCAAACCATAAAAGAAGAATTAGCCAAGACTATTCTCACCGTACAATACTTGCTTAACCGTTCAGCCAGGCCGGTGTCGATACTTCGAGGGAGGTTTTCCAACGCTTTCGCGAAGTTCCTTAATTAAATAACCTCTTTTCTCTGGGGGCGTAACCCCGCTGACACTTTTCTGGACACCTACTAGGTTTATAGCATTGATCGTTAAGCGACGAATATCCTGATAAGTAGCATATACTCACAGTAGGATCGGGATCCAAATATCATCGTATGATAATGTTGAAGGAATCCTACCAACATTCATCAAACTCCAAATGGTATGCATCTCTTTGCAAATTTCAGTTTCTTTAGAAATTCCCGATATAAGTTTTTGCCCCATGCTCTTATGACCTTGGCGTTAGGTCAAAATGTCATAAGTCACATGTCAAGTTCTACCCATCATTATCCTGTCAGTTTGAACCCATCCGTATATATCCTTGACGTTCGGCCAAAATGATAATACGACTGTCCCAAACTAACTCATCTATCTATGCAACAAATGAATATCCAGCAGCTACCAAACACTATGCCTTGGCGTTAGGTCAAAATACATAGCTTGAATACTACTGAATACCCAGATGAAATGACGGAGGGCTACGAATGGTTTTGGCGAAACCGTGAACGTAGTGAACTTGATATAACCGAAGGAACCTGATAGCTTTTAAAAGGAGTGGTTAAATCTCCGCATTTAAAAATATCTGTTTTAAAAATAACCGAGTGGTTTCTTTTAAATTGTTCCAACGATTAAAACTTTGGTTTGTTTTACTTTGCATTACAGATAATGCGTCCCATCATTAACCTATCATTGCAGAAAACAACGAAAATATAACGTCCTCTTATGCCATCCGCATTCGCCACGGGGTCCCGTCATCACCCGTTAGGTTACTTAACTAACGACAGAGCGGGGGCTGGGCTAGCGCGGGTGTAAAACATAAGCGACGTCTAAATAGCTATAATAAATATAGATATTTTACATTCGTCTGACGCAATGATATTCATTCCAGAACACAGATAAACAATATTGGATTTGCAAGCAATCTGTATTTCTTTTGAGCCTGCAAGAAAAGACAGATTACACAGTTGTGATGAATAGCCGTTTACCCCACCCTCGACCCCTACGGGTACGGCAAACTACCCACCCGGCAGTCTGTGTACCCCACCTTGGGTCAGTCCTAGGAGCAAAAACAGTAAAATGAAATAATACAACGGTGGCTACAACCGCAACCTGGAAGTGCCCCGCGAAAATAATATTACAACAAATTACAATTACAACAAATGAATAAATCAATAAACCATTGTTTACCCCCGGCTATACACCACAACAGTCCAATACAGTTTATATGCACAAACAGATATAACCATTTCAGAAATGTGCAACCCCCTGCCAACCGACATACTAGCAGTTGGGGGAGGTTTACGAACACATCAAACAATCACAGATATAATCCAATACGCAAATACTGTATTTTTCGATCGAATAAACAACTTCAAAATTGCTCCAAAATCTGCTCTGTTAAACAGTGACCTGAGCAATAATTAAATATTCCAGAAAACCCCAAATGTCACAGGGGACCCACACAAGAAAGACGAGTCCATGACTCGGCCAAAGCGCCGCGGAAGCGCGGCAGATCCCACCGATCCGCCGCGGTTCCGCGGCCGAGTTGCCGATTCATGGGCTCGAATTTCTTGGGTGTTCTCCTGGACCCCTTTCTAGCTCTTTGAACACTCCAGAAAAATTTTAGGACTTCATTTTCAGTTCGACAGAAACTTAACAGAACTAGGGTTTTCCGGGATCGTTTTTTCGTTCGAAATCCGTACAAATTTGCGATTAAGTTATTTAGTGTTTAGCGAGGCTCTGATACCACTGTAAGTCGATGTAGTACACCCCAGTACTTATGGGGAGGCGGAATTTACAAAAAACTTATCAAGTTTAAACAACGAACATCGACTAACCGCTTGAATCGAAGCTAAACCCTAAAAAACCGTATTCTATGAGTTTCTTTACATAAGTGATTAGGGATTATACCTAATGAACCGGTCTTTCTTCTTTATGTCCTCCTTGGTTCTCCTCGGCCTTCTCTAGGTAGTAGACGATCCACCCGAGAGCGAAACTCCAAGCTAAACCTCTAACTTGAGGTAACTAATCAACTTTGATTGCTAATCAAAGATGATAGGATGATAAAGAGTGAAGGTTATGGATTGTTTAGTCTAACTAATCCTTTGATCTCAACACATGAGGATTAAGGATTAGGGTTTGAAGATGAGAGCTTGAGGAGAGAGAATGTGTGATATGATAATGAGAGAAGAGAGAGAGTGTATCATAATATTATGAAGCATTCTTTTTATCAAATAATGAATAAAGGAAATGAATAAGCATGCTTCACAAAATATCTTGTGATGATTCATTAACATGAGTCATTAAGCAATAAATGTGCATTAATGAAGTGAATGAATCACCACTATGACTCACTCTCTTTCCAAAACAAACCTCCTTAGTCACATCTTCTAGAAGCTTCTCGAGGAATTACGAGAACGCCCCTCCGATCCGTAAAAATACGGAAAAACTTTAGACTGTAAAAATCC
Organism: Agapanthus africanus; assembly: GCA_030015575.1. Lineage (NCBI taxonomy): Eukaryota > Viridiplantae > Streptophyta > Magnoliopsida > Asparagales > Amaryllidaceae > Agapanthus > Agapanthus africanus. The sequence goes on from JASDDO010000012.1 coordinate 152,465,767, forward strand.
AATAACCGGATACCAGTAACTGGCTTAAACCAAAGCCGACTGGTAAAAACTGTCCGAAAGTCGTACGCGTGTAAACGCACGTATGCGTCCGAACCCTTTGTCGCAAAACCATGCAACCTCTATATCGTTTCGCCTGGAGTAGGAAACTCTCTGTGTGGGACTCTAGAGACTCGACTACTACGCTGGCAGTGGGTTTAACCACAGACCGCAAGCGGCACTAGCTGTACGTAACGGTCCCCAGGTAGTTGTCGATAAGAAGGCCGATGAGTAAACCCATCCGAACTCCTACTGAGTCTGATGTGACAATCTCCATACAGTCCGGTCCGTTCGTCCATGACTATCGCATATCGGGCCTAGGGGGGCGGCAAGCGTCAGTCCCCTAATAGCGGTATAAGTCGTGTCGGAGTGAAGCCCATCACACCCTGAGAAACTGCTGGAACCTACCAGCAAATCTCGCTTGCCCTGGCCAGGGACTTTGCGTAATGGCTCTCTGACACAGCACGATATCTACTCCCAATACCGGGAGGGACGAATCCTGTCTAACCGCCACTGCCTCCAAGTGCTCGGGACTGCACCCAACTGCTACCTGTTTGCACGACTCCATAGAGCCGTGGTAGGGTAGCAATCTAAGAACAGTGGGACACACTCGAGGCGAAGTAGCAGTGTCAAGTCTGCGGACTACGCTGTACTCATGTCACCTGGGAACTGTTTACTGACGACTGGTATCAAACCAACCAACAGTTCCCTGTGAGTCCTGTCCGGTGTACCCGTAACCTAACGAGCACCTGTATACTATCTCCAGTACGACGTACTGATGGCTGTGGGACAGACCATCTCCCCAACTGGGATGAGAAGCGTACACACTAGTCTACTCCGGAGTATCGATGCTCTGTCTCGATAATCCAACGACCAGGGACCTGAATAAGGATGTGCTTGTAGACTACCCAGCCCCCACTAGTGTGACTGCCATCACAACGCTGGTAGTCAAGCAAGATCCTAAGAGCTCTATCAATACGTATACTCACATATTAAGATAGAAAAACCAAGTAGCATACTACCATGTTTAGCAAGACTGTTATATACATGTGAATATCCCAAGCTTCCATTAAGTAATATACAAGCTAGTATGATACAGTAATGGCCTTCTAGGGCATAAACACTAACAATCCCTTCACCGAGAGTGACCTCTTTAGTAAAACTAGCAAATGCTATAACCCACTTGGTTTTGTTTTAATAGCTTCTCTAGTTCTTTCTTTACATAATGGTATTCCTTGATGAATATCCAACACCTCATTCGATGAGGAAAGACCCGAGATCCCTTCACCGGGAGTGACCTCTTTAGAAAAACTAGTAAAAGCTACAAAAAAACTCCTTTTTAAATCACTAGATTCTACAACGATATCAAGTTCATTACGTTAAAGATTTTTGTCAAAACCAGTCGTAGCCCTCAGTCATTTCAGATAAGTGCTATTTAGTATTCGTGCTGCGTTTGTTGACCTCCGTCAAGGCGTAGTGTACGGTAGATGATTAGTGCTTATCTGCTGCATATGATGCGATTGGATTAGGGTAGTCGTACGGCCTTGTTGACCTCCGTCAAGGATGGTGTAGGTGGGTTTAATTCAATTATGAAATGAATGGGTTGAACTTGACTATCGGCCTATGGTTTGTTGACCTCCGTCAAGGTCATAGGTAGTTAGGGGTAAAAACAATTATCGGGAATTTCAAGTGTTGAAATTTGTAATGAGATTGCATACCTTCTATATGATAGTTGGATCCCGATACCCACTGCGAGTAAGAGTTACTCCTGGGAGAGTTTTCCACTTTACAATTAGCCGATCAAGCATGGGGAGACTCTCTCGGAGTACCAATACCTGCCTGGCTGAACGATCGGCGAACTTGTAGGGGGTAATTAATCCCGACAAATCTTACCTTTTATGGTTTGAATGAAGATTTGATAAAAACAGTGAGATCCATCCTGATTAGATAAGATAATAACCAATCTAATCTTTCAAAGAACGCACGCTAATGCGCTTCCTTCTCTCTCTCTCTCCAGGTAGTGACCATGACATACCTTAATCAAGATAATAATATGGATGTATTGACCGAACCCGCTTATTATACTGAGCCGGGGAACGTTGGTTCGCTTTTTCTTATGATTGTCATAAGTCTGAGCAAGGAATAGGGGAATACCTGGATTCCCATGCCACCCGAACGAAGAAGGAGCATGCCGATGCATCTTCTTCGGGTGTGTTCATAACCGAGAACTGTTTCTCAGTTTGCTCTAAGTCCTGGATATTGGATACTGGATCAGAATCCCACGTATATAATTTGTTACATGGGCTAAGGAGTGGTAGAGAACTGGGAAAGGGTGATATGTTTCTAAAAGTAGGGAATGATGCAATTGTTGCAGCCAAAGCGGTTGGCGAATACCACCTAGTGTTACCAAATGGTAATACAATGATTCTTAACGACTGTTACTACGTACTAATATTAGTTAACGTAAGTTAACATATCAAATATATATAATTATACATTAAATTATTAAATCAACACTTGATTTAATAATCCGGCTATATCACATACAACCGACTAATATCATATGTATCAACTTATCGAATCAACACTTGATCTGATAACCAGGCTATATCACATATAACCGACCGATATCACATATCGCGAGAATAGAATGAGGTATCATATACACGCATTAGTCTCGGTCCTGCACATATCACATATGTGCTCCTACTTCGTTTCGCTTGAGCCAGGAAACCTCTGTGTAGGACTTTAAAGACTCATTAATACGCCAACTGTAAGTCTACGCTAGCGCCCCGGTAGTCTACAGACGCCAAATGCGGAACAAAAACTTTTAACTTGGCGCTATCGTATACTTTAACCCGGATCTGCCATTATTGCTAAACTAACAAACTGTAAAGAGTGTAGAATGGTTATACCGAACGATCCGAGTCCTTCGTTCTTCAACCATCATCCCACGCTCCGTTGCGACTGCTCCGATCTCGTCTATCTTCGATCTCCTCGTCGAGGTGGCACCACATGATCGGTTCTTTAAACGGGCTCCCGCCTCTGACTTGAGGCAACTCGATCGTCAAGTTTGCCAAAAGAGACGACCAAGATTGATGTAGAGAATGAGTAGATGACTTTGTCTCACTTCGTCCAAATCCGTGGACGATCGGTTAATGAAGTTGCCGTGGAAATCGGGTGATGGAATGAAATGAGCTGTGAATTCCATACACCCCAAAACTATCATATCTTTTCTAACCGATGAAATCAACAACCATAAGAGAGAGAGGAGGGGGCCGGCCTCTTATAAAGAGAGAGGGGGTGACCGTAGGAGAGGGGGAGGTGACCATATCACAAATATCATGATAAAAGATCTTAAGCAAAACAAAACCATCAATTTCAAAGCATGAGTCATTAAAAGGAACCAATCACATTAAACCTAGTCACCTTATCCTTAATGACTCACCAAGCCTCATCATCACTTCTAGAAGCTTCTAGAATGATGACTCACCCCAACTGAAGAAAAGATAAATCCGTCTTTAACAGAATGTTAAAAGACGGCTGATAGAAAACTGGAAACTGGCAACTTCCAAAAGTGACCCTGAAACGAATTTCAGGACAACCCCGAAACTGTATAAATATACCCGCATTTGTATTACGACCGAATACAAATGCAACTGAGACAAAGATATTATACTTACTCAATATAATACTCGGATCCGGCTTAAACCAAAGCCGACCAGTATCATCTGCCCGAAAACTGACACGTGCGTAAACGCACGTGCATTTTCCGAACCCTGCCATAAAACCATACGGCCTCTACAACGTTTCGCCCGAACTTGGGAAACTGTCTGTGGGGGACTCTAATGACTCGTCAGTACCCTGACAGTGGGTTTAACCACAAACCGTCAGCGGCACTAGCTATGCGTAACGGCTGCCCACGGACTGACCTCAAGGGTGGCCGAGGAGCGAACTCAAGGGAGACCGATGAGCGAACTCCTCCGAAAACCCTACTGAGCCTAACAGTGACAATGTATATACAGTCCGGTCCGTTCGTCAATGAGTATCGCATATCTGCCTAGGGGGCTAGTAACGTCAGACCCCCAATAGCAGTATAAGTCGCGTCGGAGTGAAGCCCAATAACACCCTGAGATACTACTGGAGTACCTACCAGTAAATCTCCTGCCACGGCCGTGGGCTTTGTGTAATGGCTCTCCTAGACACAGCACGACCTCGCCCCCAATACCGGGAGAGACGAATCCCCTGCCGATCCGCTCACGTGCCTCCATATGGCTCGGGACTGTACCCAAAAGCTACCTGTTTGCACGACTCCTTTGAGCCGTGGTAGGGTAGAAATCAAAGCACAGTGGGAACTCACACGAGGCAAATGACGACCTCAGGTCGATGAACTAACCTGTACACATGTCACCAGGGAACTGCTATCTGACGGTAGATATAATACTAACTAGCAGATTCCCGGCGAGTCCTGTCCGGTGTACTCATAACCCAATGAGCACCTGTATACATCTTAGGTGATCCAACTGACACCAGTGGCTTGTGAGACCGGCCACCGCCCCTCGTCGGGGTCTCGACTGTATACACTAGTCTACTCCGGAGTATCGATGCCCTGTCTCGAAACTCCCACGACTAGGGACCACAATTAAGGATATGCATATAAACTACCCAACTCTCACGTATATGATCGCCATCATACTGTTGGTAGTAAAGCAAGATCCTAAGGGCTCTATCAAAGTGTAACATGCAATCAGTCACCTGAACATGTACACGACTGATAAAGGCAAACCAGATAGCATACTATCATCTCGAGTAAGACTGTGCTACCGGGATAGGTCCTCCGCAATCATTGCAATCACGTACCTGCGATCCAATAATTGACTATGAGGGCACTATCTCCAACAATCTCCCACTTGCACTCAAGGCTAATATTGCGATGTCGACTACTCACAGCCCGTGTGAAACCGAACATCCAACTCCTCTACTAATCAGTTTCACAAAGCCCGTTTGTAAAACTATTGTGTTCGAGAAATAGCCTCGGTGAGTGGATCCGCCTAGAAGTATCTTTCTATATCTCTCTTAATCTCAAGTTCGCGGAGAAAGCCATCTCCCGAATTGAGTAGTACCTGTCTTAGAATATGTCTGGATATCTGATGGGACCTTAGTTCATAAATGAACTCCATATCCAAACTTCTTAGACTGAATCGATCACTGAACCTAATCAGTATCGGGCACCTTGCTTCCCACAGTATCCTCTTAGACCACCTGTCCATAATACTGTCCCTCTTCGTTAGAGGAAAAAACTAAAACTCTGACAGTCACTCTGTCATCCACGTCACCTTTGAAGCCTGGAATGATAACCGTCTCCCGAAAGAGGCTGCCGTTATCAAATCCGTAGAACATGTACCAATGTTCTAAAACTGCTTCCTTATGTTTCTCCAGGATTGGATTAATACAAACTTATTGCATCTAGTGCAAAAACAACATTTGGTGCGGTACTTGACATCTCATGATTGACTCAATTGCCTAAGCAAGTGATCTGCCAATCATGCACATCCCTCTCCTGTTTAGTCTATATGACACCTTTAGAGAGGGTGACTCCATCATCTGCAGGTACACCACCATGCTAGGAGTCAACTATTCCAAAAACCATTAGAATATCTGTCAAAGTACCCACATTGGGAAACTACCCAAATCCAGATCTAAAACCATAGATCCAGAAACCAGAATGTCAAATATTATATCCATATCCTGTCTGGAGAAACAACTGTGTGACGACCACAGTCCAACCGATCGTAGTATAGGAATTTTACTTCCTACTCTGTGTATGTCATCAAGATACCATGACATCACACCCTACTACCTCCTTAACTGATCCATCCCCTATTCTGATTGAAGTCAAACCCATGACTGTCACATCAAAATTAGATGATCTATCTCCGCTATAACTGCTCAAGTCTATAAATAGATATAAGCATCTTGCCCACTATGCTTCCGCTGCTCCCACTGATTTCGACAACCCTACTACCGGGTCTCATATCCTGGAACAACAGTAGTGTCAAGTCTTGGTAGATAAGAACCTCCCTGTCACCGTCCTTGAGGCTACCGAAGTACCTCTCGGGTGTCTGAGGTAACCTACCATACCTGCGGAGTGGCTATTGGAATGTCAAACCTGATTGAATGTATAGGTCCTATTAAATTTTCCGTAATCGTTTGCGGTTCTGGAATCACTTCCAGTTCTACCATACTCCCACTACTGTTTTCTGAAAAAGATCCATTTTTACTAAAACTGTGGCGAGTCAAGAACAATATCACTATTGATCTTCGAAATGGTAGAATATCAACCCTCGTCATAGCCAGGGTCAACCTACAGACAGCCACTACAGAAACGTGCCCTGAGTTATCCAGTGTCTGGTTTTAATCATAAGCTGGACAACTCCCCGTAACTTAATATCTTTTAAGGTACGATCCATTCTATATCCAATACAGAAACTTTGGCACTTATTTAATTAGAACCAAGATTCAATCCATGCAGCTGTCTCCAGTGCATATCAACTTAATGGAAAGAGGCTAATCAGCATTACTCAACTTAGGAATCCATCCAATTATGAGTAACCTGAAAGAGAAACACGTTTCTCAAAACCATCACTATCATCTGAATACCAATCACAAGAATCTACATCTTCGATCTCTTTGAAGAATCCCGATACTTGTGATACCTGGTTCTCTACTTTATTCTTATACCCATAACTTCTCAAAACTTAGACCTTGTATTTCTACGAAACACTCGTCTAAATACTAGAGAAGTTATAAGTAAATAGAACATAGTACGAGGACCTACCCCTTTGTCCTGATGGACACTGGACAACATACAATACTCTGTATAAGTCCGCTGAGTTAAACAACTCAAAACCTGTGCGTCGTAGGTAGAAAACTGTACCCTGGCGATTTCCTCAAATATCACCAATTACAACGAATTCCGATATAATGAGGATGATTACCTAATTCCCAATATCTTACTCCCACTCATCATCTGTAAAACCATACAGATATGAGAATGAAACCCGGTAAATACATACCCTTGGAGCAAGTGTCTAATCGGGAAAACAGTTTTTCTTTAACGATGCACTGAAACATGAAAATGTTTCGTAGGGGTATCCTGGTATTCATAGTAATGCCTCTTCCATAATCCAATTCATGACTTCAACCGTATATTTTATTGCCCTCTCTCCAAATCCCTTTATTTGTCTTTAGTCATTATCTTCTGTACACCATCGTTAGGCTAAATGGTTTTCTTCCTTCCCTACCGTTCGGCACCAGCCTATGGTTTGGAAGAAGACTATCCAGTAAGCATAATAGGTGTACCCTCCTAAACCAAGGAGTACTCGCATCTCGAGAGAAGGTGATGATAAAAGACAACTGAATAATACCTTATTCTTTTAAAGGTGAAATAGGAGTGGCGATGAAGTACGCGGTTTTGGTCGTGAATAATATCAGTCGCAATTTACTTTACCCTCTTTCTAATCCCTTTATTTTGTCTTTACATATTACCTTCTGCACACCCTACTTAGGCTAATTGGTTTTCTTCATTCCCTACCTTTCGGCACCAGCCTATGGTTTGGAATAAGACTATCCAATAGGCGTAATAGGTGTACTCTCCTAAACTAAGGAGCTCTCGCAACCTGAGAGAAGGTGATAATAAAAGACAACTGAATAAACCAATTCTATTTCTCCTGAACCTGGATCCATCCTCGAAGAAGTCCCTTCGAGTTCGTATATAACCATACGATGGCTCTATCCAATGGAAGTGGATATCCGTAGTATTACGGGTGTTCTGAGAAATACAAAGGGTAAAAGAAGGAGTGGCAATGACTTATGCAACTCAGACAATCCAAAAGTCAGTATTTTAAGAAGGTTCGGTCAACCTGGTCACTGAGTCATAGTCTAGGGTCGGTCAAAGGTCGCTGCCAAAGAGAGAGAGAGAAAAGAAACACTCTGCGTGCACTCTAACCTAGATCAGAATGGTCATCACTTTATCTAATCCGGAAACCTCCCACTGTCCTGTCAAATTCTCCTCCAAACCTAAAGAAGAATCAATCAGGATCACCCGAAGAGTAAACCAACTCATCAGTGGGAATCAGGATCCAACTCTCATCGCATGATAACGTGATGGAATGCATCCACGTTACTCATACTCCAGAAGGTATGCGCATACTCGGCAAGTTTCAGTTTCTTTAGAAACTCCTGATAAAGTTTTTGCCCCATGCTCTTATGATCGTGACTAAGGGCCAGCCCACCATAAGTCACATGTCAAGTTCTTCCCATCATTATCTTGTTAATTTGAACCCACCCGTACTCGCCCTTGACTAAGGGCCAACAAGGCTGTACGACTGTCCCAAACCAACTCATCTATCTATGCAACATGTGAACACCCCAGCAGCTACCAATCACTATGTCCTAGCTAAGGGCTAGACCAACATAGCTTGAATACTACTGACCATCCATATGAAATGACGGAGGGCTACGGCTGGTTTTTGGCGAAAAAACCTTTAGCGTAGTGAACTTGATATCGCTGAAGGAACCTGATAGCTTTTTAAAATATAGTGGCGAAAACCTTTTGCTAAAGAGGTCACTCCCGGTAAAGGGATCTCGGCTCTTTCCTCGTGGAATGAGGTGCAGGATATTCCACTGAATACCGCTATGCAAAGCAACATGTAATCGACTATAGTGAAGTTATTACTCTGACGCAAACTTCTGTCCAAGGGGTCGGTCCTGGTGAAGGGATATCGGCCCTTGCCTCGTCGAATGAGGTGCTGGATATTCCACTGAATACCGCTATGCATAACAAAAGGAAACGTCTTTGCAATAACACTTTTTAAATTGTTCCAACAACTGTATACAGGTTTGTTTTTACTTTGCGTTGATTAGAATCAACGCAGTCCCATCAATCAATCACACCAGAAAAGAACGAAAATAAAATGTACGTATATGCCATCCGCATTCGTCACTGGGTCCCGTCATAACCCGTTAGGTTACTTAACTAACGACAGAGCGGGGACTGGACTAGCGCGGGTGTAAAACATATACAACATCTAATAGTATATAAACCAATATACATAATCGCTCCAGGCGTGATAATATGCAACATTACAGAAAAGTAATAAGCATCACAGAACAATACAGATATCTGGGATCCCCGAGTTTCACAGAGCCGCTGCTGAAACTCGACGTTCCCCTGTCGTGTGGATAGCCTGTGCAATGAAACCTAGACCCCTACGGGTGCGGCAAGTTACCCGCCAAGACCTGAAGCGAGGCAGCCCCCTACAGCATAGTGAATGGACCACCCAGCACTCCATGGAATCCGGTAAGCTTGGGCACCCCTCCTTGGGTCAACCTGTACCCCCTACGAGTGCGGCGAATAGTCTGCCGATTCTGAAGTGGGCCCCCTCTGCCTCTCAAAGCCATGAGATGCGGACCCGTTGCTTTCCCGAACCCGGCTATCCGTGCACTCCGTCGCGGGGTAAAACCTAGTACAGTAATGAAAAATAGTACAATAGGTACATCGACCGCAACCTGGTCGTGCCCCAAAATAATATTATACAACAGGCAGTGACGGCTGTCCACAAGTTGGACGCTCGCCCCGCAATATCAAATGTACAAATAAACTCAAACTGTACTACCATTGCACACTGCTATCCACCACGACAAATCCGCAATATCACAGCACAACACAGAACATCAACGCGAATGTCACGTTCGCAAACCCGTCTAAAAGAACTATAGCAATCAAACGCGGTTTACCGATCAAATGACATTCCCGGTCGGAGATATAATGTAAGCACTGTAAACTAACGTGTTTAAATTACGATCGACCAAAAACCAAATATCGAAAAGTGGGCCCCACTGCTTACTGGTGAACAGTAACAAAATCTGGGCCAAAACTTTATATGCCAAAAACCCCAAAATCAAACAGAGAAGCCACTGGAAAAATTTGGGAGCACGTGCTCACCACATGGCCGCGGAAGCGCGGTCAAACCATAGGTTTGACCGCCCTTCCGCGGCGGTTTGGTGAGTTCACGTGCCCAAATTTTGTCGTGGTTCTTATAATTCCCTGCACGGATTTTTAAGACATCCAGAAATAAATTTTGAGACCATTTAAAATTAACAGAACTGTCAAGCAAAGAAAAATGCGATTTTTGTTTTTCGGTTCGATCGATGTTTTAAACGCGTTAGCACAAGTTAGCATAGCAAAATGGTGAGGCTCTGATACCACTGTAAGTCTACGCTAGCGCCCCGGTAGTCTACAGACGCCAAATGCGGAACAAAAACTTTTAACTTGGCGCTATCGTATACTTTAACCCGGATCTGCCATTATTGCTAAACTAACAAACTGTAAAGAGTGTAGAATGGTTATACCGAACGATCCGAGTCCTTCGTTCTTCAACCATCATCCCACGCTCCGTTGCGACTGCTCCGATCTCGTCTATCTTCGATCTCCTCGTCGAGGTGGCACCACATGATCGGTTTTTTAAACGGGCTCCCGCCTCTGACTTGAGGCAACTCGATCGTCAAGTTTGCCAAAAGAGACGACCAAGATTGATGTAGAGAATGAGTAGATGACTTTGTCTCACTTCGTCCAAATCCGTGGACGATCGGTTAATGAAGTTGCCGTGGAAATCGGGTGATGGAATGAAATGAGCTGTGAATTCCATACACCCCAAAACTATCATATCTTTTCTAACCGATGAAATCAACAACCATAAGAGAGAGAGGAGGGGGCCGGCCTCTTATAAAGAGAGAGGGGGTGACCGTAGGAGAGGGGGAGGTGACCATATCACAAATATCATGATAAAAGATCTTAAGCAAAACAAAACCATCAATTTCAAAGCATGAGTCATTAAAAGGAACCAATCACATTAAACCTAGTCACCTTATCCTTAATGACTCACCAAGCCTCATCATCACTTCTAGAAGCTTCTAGAATGATGACTCACCCCAACTGAAGAAAAGATAAATCCGTCTTTAACAGAATGTTAAAAGACGGCTGATAGAAAACTGGAAACTGGCAACTTCCAAAAGTGATCCTGAAACGAATTTCAGGACAACCCCGAAACTGTATAAATATACCCGCATTTGTATTACGACCGAATACAAATGCAACTGAGACAAAGATATTATACTTACTCAATATAATACTCGGATCCGGCTTAAACCAAAGCCGACCAGTATCATCTGCCCGAAAACTGACACGTGCGTAAACGCACGTGTATTTTCCGAACCCTGCCATAAAACCATACGGCCTCTACAACGTTTCGCCCGAACTTGGGAAACTGTCTGTGGGGGACTCTAATGACTCGTCAGTACCCTGGCAGTGGGTTTAACCACAAACCGTCAGCGGCACTAGCTATGCGTAACGGCTGCCCACGGACTGACCTCAAGGGTGGCCGAGGAGCGAACTCAAGGGAGACCGATGAGCGAACTCCTCCGAAAACCCTACTGAGCCTAACAGTGACAATGTATATACAGTCCGGTCCGTTCGTCAATGAGTATCGCATATCTGCCTAGGGGGCTAGTAACGTCAGACCCCCAATAGCAGTATAAGTCGCGTCGGAGTGAAGCCCAATAACACCCTGAGATACTACTGGAGTACCTACCAGTAAATCTCCTGCCACGGCCGTGGGCTTTGTGTAATGGCTCTCCTAGACACAGCACGACCTTGCCCCCAATACCGGGAGAGACGAATCCCCTGCCGATCCGCTCACGTGCCTCCATATGGCTCGGGACTGTACCCAAAAGCTACCTGTTTGCACGACTCCTTTGAGCCGTGGTACGGTAGAAATCAAAGCACAGTGGGAACTCACACGAGACAAATGACGACCTCAGGTCGATGAACTAACCTGTACACATGTCACCAGGGAACTGTTATCTGACGGTAGATATAATACTAACTAGCAGATTCCCGGCGAGTCCTGTCCGGTGTACTCATAACCCAATGAGCACCTGTATACATCTTAGGTGATCCAACTGACACCAGTGGCTTGTGAGACCGGCCACCGCCCCTCGTCGGGGTCTCGACTGTATACACTAGTCTACTCCGGAGTATCGATGCCCTGTCTCGAAACTCCCACGACTAGGGACCACAATTAAGGATATGCATATAAACTACCCAACTCTCACGTATATGATCGCCATCATACTGTTGGTAGTAAAGCAAGATCCTAAGGGCTCTATCAAAGTGTAACATGCAATCAGTCACCTGAACATGTACACGACTGATAAAGGCAAACCAGATAGCATACTATCATCTCGAGTAAGACTGTGCTACCGGGATAGGTCCTCCGCAATCATTGCAATCACGTACCTGCGATCCAATAATTGACTATGAGGGCACTATCTCCAACACCAACAATAGGTGGTGATCATATCAGTCACCCACAAGCCGCAAACGATCTGCTAAACGTAACGGCCACCCGGGTATTGAGCGATCAGAAGATCAACAAGAAAGCATGATCATACTCCTGCGAGTCTAATCAGTAACACTACCGTAGAGTCCGGTTTCTTCATCTGATATGTCGCATATCTCAGCCTAGGGTTGGTAAACTTCAGACCCCAATAGCTTGGTAAGTCATGCCGATATGAGGCTCATAACGGTTCGAGAAACTACTGGTAACACTTACCAGTAAATCTCAGCAACCCTGTCCACGGATTTCCTGTTATGGCCAATCAAGCAAAGCGCAACATCAACCCCCAATACCGAGAGAGACGAAATCCCCTCCTATCGCTCATTGCCTCCATGTGACTCGGGACTGTACTAAAAAACCACCGTTTTTCATGATCTCTTGAACGTGGTAAGGTGAAAATCAAAGCACAGTGGGAATCACACAAGACTTTATGATGATCTCGGGTTGACAGACTAACCTGTACCAGTGTCACCAGAGAACTGCTATCTGACGATAGGTATAATATCATCTAGGAGTTCTCGGCAAGTCCGTTCAGTATACCCAGTCTCCATTAAGCACCCGTATACCTTCTCTGATGTCAAACACCAATGGACGCGGGATCATCCAACGCTCATCATATAGGTCGAGATGTTGGGTTATGGCAGCGCCCTGGCCATCAAACCGTGGCAAAATGCGGAACGAAAATTTTCTAAACTGGTGCTACCATGACCCGATACCCGGATCTACCCTAAACCCTATACTAGCAAGCAATATAAAAGAAGTTAGAATGGTTATACCGAGTTGAGCCGTGTCTTTCGGTCTTCAACCTTCATCCTAAGCTCCTAGAGGTTGCGGATCAAGTTTGGTTGCCGGTCTTCCTCCATCTACGATGATCTACCTGAGGAAAACAGCGCAACCTTCAGCCTCGCCAAGCGAGGAAACCGACGCTCCAAAGTTGATAGCAATGGAGAGTGAAGGTATAGGAATGTGTCATTATAATTTTTATCTCATCACAAATGCTCAAAAGAGCAACTCAAGAAGATGAAGGAGGTGAGGAAACATATGGCATGCGCAACTAAAGAAATGGCTAAGTGTTTTCTCCAAGTGAGTGAGAATGAGAATGATGAAGAAAGTGTAGAAAACAAATGAGCAAGGCATCAAGTGAAGTGAAGAAAATGAGCAAGGCCACTCAAGAAGTGGTGGTTGCCTCCTCTCTCTCTCAATCATGCACACAAAAAATCTCATTTCCTTTTTCAATAAAATAATGCAAACCATACCTCTCTACATGCCAAGTCCATGCTCATGCCAGCTCACCCCTCCACCTCATTTGTAAAACAAATGATTTTCTAGAAAAGGAAATCATACAAATGAGGTGTCCAATATTCTAGAAACAATTCCGTATAAATACGGAATACAACCTGGTACACGTATCAAAATACATATACGCGTATTCGTACGAAAATACGAATAACCAAGAGAGAAAATGAATAGTGAAAAATAATACTAGAATACATATATATGAATACATATATATAAATACATATATATAAATTATTAAATCAAAACCTGATTTAATAATCCAGCTTAATCCTAAGCCGTTAGTATTATTAATCGTCTGATTAAAGTCTGGGCAGCCTGTACACATATTTAATTGGACACCTGTATGTACCAACATACGTCATCTACACCATATCGCCTGAACCGTGAAAACCCTCTGTGTTGGACTCTGAAGACACGTCAATACGCTGGCAGTGGATTTAACCACAAGCACGTCAGCGGCACTAGCTGTACGTAACGGCTACCCAGGTATTGAGCAAAATGATGGCCAACGAGAAAACTCATCCAAACCCCTACTAGTCTGATAGTGACAATATCCGTACAGTCCGGTATGTTCGTCTAAGAGTATCGCATATCGAGTTTAGGGGGTGGATAAAGTCAGACCCTTAAAAACGTGATAATTCATGTCGGTATGTAACCCATCACCACATGAGAAACTATCGATCCTGGATCGGTAATTCTCGTATAACCCGGCCAAGGATTTCTAGTGATGGCCACCCATGCACAACTTGACATCAACCCCCAATATCGGGAGAGATGAATCCCCGACGATCCGCTCACTGCCTCCATGTGGCTCGGGACTGTACCCAACTAAAACCTGTTTGCATGACTCCTTTGAGCTGTGGTAGGGTAGTAATCAGAGCATAGTGGGAACTCACACGAGACAAATGACGATCTCAGGTCGACAGATTAACCTGTACACATGTCACCTGGGAACTGCTATCTGAAAATAGGTATAATACCAACTAGCAGGTCCCCAGCGAGTCCGTTCAGTGTACTCATAACCCAATGAGCACCTGTATACTATCTTAGGTGAACAAACTAACACCAATGGCTTGTGAGACCTGGCCACCGCCCCTCGTCGGGATCTCGACCAGTATACCCTAGTCTACTCTGGAGTATTGATACCCAGTCTCGAAACTCCCACGACTAGGGACATTTAAGGATTTGCTTATAGACCCCCAACTCCCACATATATGATCGCCATTATAATGCTGGTAGTTAAGCAAGAATCCAATGGGCTCTATCAGCATATACATGATGATAAAAACAAACCAGATAGCATACTATCATCTCGAGTAAGACTGTTCTACCGGTATAGTTCCTCCTTCAATCATCATAATCACCTGCCTACGACTATGATAATTGCCTTGAGGACATTATAGCCAACAATATCCCACTTGCACTTAAGGCTAATTATTGCGGTGTCGCATACTCACAACCCGTATGATACCGAACACCCAACTTCTCTACTAATCAGTTTCGCATAGCTCATTTGTGAGTGTTCGAGAAATAGCCTCAGTGAGTAGATCCGCTCCAATGTTTCTTTATGTATCTCTCTATATCTCAACTTCGCGGAGAATGGCCATCTTCCGAAATGAGCAATACCTGTCTCAGAATTTGTTTGGATATCTGATGGGACCCAGTTCATAAATGAACTCCAAATCCAACAATATTCTTAGAATGTATCGTCCACCGAATTTAATCAGTAACATGTGTCATAACTTTTTCAGTATCCGCTTGGACCACCTGTCCAACATACTGTCCCTCAAAAGAGGGAAAAACTATAACTCAGACAGCCACTCTGTCATCCAGGTCACCTTGGAAGCCTGAAATGACAACCGTCTCCTGAAGGAGGCTGCCGTTACCATATCCCTAGAACATCCATTTATGTTCATAAACTGATTCCCTACATTTCTTCAGGATTGGATTAATATATGTTTATTGCAGCTAGTGCAAAAACATCTGGTGTGGTACTTGACATTTCATGATTAACTCAATTGTCTAAGCAAGTGATATGCTAATCATGCAGATCCCTATCCCTTTTAGTCTGTAAGACAGCTTTGAAGAGGGTGACTCCATCATCTGCAGGTACACCACCATGTCAGGAGTCGTCCATTCTCAACAATTTAGAATAGTGTCAAGTACCCAAATTGGGACACTTCCCAAATCTAGATCTAAAACCATAGATCTAGTAACCAGAAACCCTGATATTATATCCATGTCCTATGCGAAGAAACAACTGTGTGACAACCACAGTATAACCGATCGTAGTATAGGAATTTCGCTTCCTGTAAAGTGCATGTCATCCAAATACCAGGACATCACTCCCTACTACCTTCTTACCAGATCCATCTCCTATTCTGATGAAGTCAAAACCAATGACTGTCACATCAAAAATAGATGATCTATTTCCGCTATACCTCCTTTAGTCTATAAATAGACATAAGCTACTTGCCCACCATGCTTCCGCTGCTCCCACTGACTACAACAACCCTCTGGCAGAGTCATATACACATGCACTTCAAAAGCTAGTTTAAAACGACGCTATACTCATCCTCCTGCCGGGTCTTATAGTCTAAAACAACAGCAATGGGAAGTCTGGGTAAACAAGAACCTCCCTGTCACCGTCTCTGAGAAGATCGAAGTACCTCTCAGGTGCCTGAGGTTACCCACCAAATCTGCGGAGTGGCTAATGGAATGTCAAATATAATTGAATCTTCAGGTTCTATTAAATCTTCAGTGACCGTTTGTGGTTCTGGAATCACTTCCAGTTCTACCATACTTCCACTTTTGTTTTCTGAAAAAAATCCATTTTACTAAAACTGTGGCGAGTTAAGAACAATATCATTATTGACCTTCCTGATGGTAGAAAGTTAGCCCACGTTAAAGCCCGTGATAACCCACAATCTGCCATTACTGAAACGTGCCTCAAGTTTATCCGGATTCTGGTTTTAAGTATCAGCCGGACAACTCCCTATACCTTAACATCGTTAAGATATAAATTGATTCTATATATATCCAATATAGACACAAAAGCACTAATCTAATTGGAACTAGATTCAAAATCATGCAGCTATCTCTAGTGCATATGAACCAAATGGAATGAGGCATATCAGCATTACTCATCAAGGAGTGCATCCATATATGAGTGACCTGAAAGAGAAGAATGTTCTTAAAAACCACGCTTTCTTCTTTACTATGTGAGGGCTTTCTTGCTTACTATCAACGGAATACCAAACACAAGTATCTACATCTTCGACTAACTCGAAGAATCATGATACTTCTAAAAAATGGTTCTCTACTTTATTCTTATACCTATAACTTCTTAATATCTGGACCTTGCATTTCAATGAAATACTTTTCTAGAACTGGAGAAGTCATGAGTAAACAGAATATAGTACGAGTACCAACCTCTTTGTCCTAATGGACACCGGACAACATACAATACTTTGTATAAGTCCACTGAGTTTAATAACTCAAACCCTGTGTATCGTAGGTTGAAAACTGTACTATGGTTAAGAAGAATTACACCGCTGTTGAATGCACCTTATCTAATCATCAACTGATATAGGTAAATGTCATAGACATAATTTCAAAAGGTTATATCTCACTTTATAAAATAAATGTACAGATATATCAGTTTGAAATTGGTACATAACAATGGATATTCAAAACTAAATATTTGTCATCCGGCAAAAACAAGATGATTTCCTGAAATATCACCAATTACAATGAATTCCGATATAATGAGGATCTAATCATCCAATTCCTAATATCTTACTCCCACTCACCATCTGTAACACCATACAGATATAAGAAACTGATCTGGTAAATACATACCCTGGAGTTAGATTCCAATTGGGAAAACAGTTTTCAATTAACATTGCACAGTCAAACTGAAACATGAAAATGTTTCGAAGGGGTAACCTGGTATTCCTAGTAATGCCTCTTCCACTATCCTGATTCATGACAGTAACCATATACTTACCTGCCCTCACTTCAATCCCTTTATTATGTCTTTACTTATTACCTACTGTATACCTTCTTTAGGCTAATTGATTTTCTTCCTTCCCTACCCTTCGACACCGGCTTAAGGTTTGGAATAAGACTATCCAATAAGCGTAATAGGTGTACACTCCTTATTCTAGGAGCCCTCGCAACTTGAGAGAAGGTAATGCGAAAAGACATCTGAATAATCATATTCTATTTCTCCTGAACCGGAAACCATCCTCGAATCTCGAACGAATTCCTTCGAGTTCGTATGTAACTATACGATGGCATGTCCAAGTATTATGGACGTTCGTAGTGATACGAAGTGTTCTGGAGAGATCCAAAATGGATGTGGGAGTGGCAGGGGTATACACGGTTTTGTCGTGAATGATAGCAGTCGCAATTTTCTTTTCCGTTATTCTAATCCCTTTATATGTCATTACTTATTACCTTCTGTACACCGCCTTTAGGCTAATTGGTTCCCTTCCTTCCCCACCTTTCGGCACCTACCTATGGTCTGGAGGAAGACTATCCAATAAGCTCAATAGTTATACCCTCTCCTAATCCTAGGAGCCCTTACAACTTGAGAGAAGGTAAAGAGAAAAGACAACCGAATAATCCTATTTAATCTTTTCGGAACCAGAATCCATCCTCGAATCTGGAACAAGTTCCTTCGAGTTCATATGTAACTATACGATGAATTTATCCAATAGGAGTGGATGTTCGTAGTGATACAGGGTGTTCTGGAGAAATGCAAACGTAATATAGAAGTGGCAATGATATATGCGACACCGTGACATTCCAAAAGCCAAAGTGTTTTAAGAAGGTTAGTTAACTTGTTCTTCTTGAGTTTTAGTTTAGGGTTGAGCCATGGTCGCTACCACAGAGAGAGAGAGAGAGAGAGAGAGAGAGAGAGAGAGAGGGAAAAGAAACACTCAGCGTGCACTCTAACATAGATCAGAATGGTTAACCACTTTATCTAATTAGGACGGCTCCTACCATTTCCTCGAATTCTCCTCTAAACCAAGAAGGATAATTAGTCGGGGTCATCTAAAATCACCCGGAGAGTAATCCTACTCATTAGTGGGAATCGGGATCCAACTATCATCGCATGATAACTTGATGGAATCCATTCAAGTTACCACACTCCAGAAGGTATGCGCAAGACTGGCAAGTTTCCTGTATGTTTGAAACTCCCGATGTGATTTTTACCCCTAACGACTTAAAACCTTGACACTTGCCAACAAGTTATAGGACACTAGTCAAGTTCAACCCGTCATTGTACTGGATTAACTCGAACCCACCTACACAAACCTTTTGTTAGTGTATATGCCCTAGAGGCCATTATTGTATCATACTTGTATGTATATTACTTAATGGAAGCTTGGGATATTCACAGTTGTATATACAGTTTTTCTAAAACTGGTTGTATGCTACTTGGTTTGTGTCTACTTTAATATGTGCATATGTTTCTTTTAACGTATCACTTATACATATTAGTAGAGCCCATAGGATCATTTCTTGATTACCAGCGTTGTGATGGCAGTCACACTAGGGGGGCTGGGTAGTCTGTAAGAAACATCATATACAGATCCCTGGTCGTTGGATTATAGAGATAGGGCATCGATATTCCGGAGTAGACTAAGTGTGTACGCTTCTCATCCCAGTTGGGGAGATGGTTTGTCCCACAACCATCAGTACGTCGTACTGGAGATAGTATACAGGTGCTCGTTAGGTTACGGGTACATCGGACATGACTCGCAGGGGAACTGATTGGTTGGTATTATACCCATCGTCAGTTAACAGTTCCCAGGTGACATGAGTACAACATAGTCCGCAGAATTGACACTGCTACTTCGCCTCGAGTGTGTCCCACTGTTCTTAGATTGCTACCCTACCATGGCTCAAAGGAGTCGTGCAAACAGGTAGCAGTTGGGTGCAGTACCGAGCACTTGGAGGCAGTGGCGGTTAGACATGATTCGTCTCTCCCGGTATTGGGAGTTGATATCGCGCTGTGTCAGAGAGCCATTACGCAAAGTCCCTGGCCAGGGCAAGCGAGATTTACTGGTAGGTTCCAGTAGTTTTCTCAGGGTGTAATGGGCTACGCTCCGACACGACTTATACCGCTATTAGTGGACTGACACTTGCCGCCCCCTAGGCTCGATATACGATAGTCTTAGACGAACAGACCGGACTGTACGGAGATTGTCACATCAGGCTCTGTAGGAGTTCGGATGGGTTTCCTCATCGGCCTTCTTATCGACATCTACCTGGGGACCGTTACGTACAGCTAGTGCCGCTTGCGGTCTGTGGTTAAACCCACTACCAGCGTAGTGTCGAGTCTTTAGAGTCCCACACAGAGGGTTTCCCTGCTCCAGGAGAAACGATATAGAGATCATATGGTTTTACGACAAGGGTTTGGACGCATACGTGTTTAAACGTACGTACGATGTTCGGACAGTTTTTTACTAGTCGTCTTTGGTTTAAGCCAGATTCTAGTATCGGGTTATTGGATTTATACAGTCTAAAGTTTTTCCGTGTTTTCACGGATTGGAGAGGCGTTCTCGTAATTTTCCGGGAAGCTTCTAGAAGCATGGTGACTTGGGGGTTAAGGTGGCATATGCATTAATTAGATTAATGAGTCATGTAGTGATTCATACATTGAGTTAATGATTCATTTAATGTTTTGTATGACTCATGTGATGAATTACTTAGTGTATTAATGAAACATGGTGATAATTCATTATTTTTTACTTACTAGATATTATCATATGTTTCATATATACACAAATGACTTCATTCATCTAAAAAAAATTCTCATTCTCACCTTCTCTCTCCTCAAGCTCTTCCTCTTCAAACCCTAACCCTAACCTCTCATGTGTTGAGATCAAGGGTTAGATAGACTAATACATCCATAACCTCACTCTATATCCCCTAGGTAGCTTAGATTAGCACTTTGAGCAACCTAGTTATCTCAAGTTAGAGATCAAGCTTGGCGTAGGAGCTCTCGGGTGGATCGTCTTTGATTCGAGGAGGCCGTTGAGGTGCCGATGTTCCAAGGAGCCTACGAGGAGTGGAGGACAACGATGAAGATCCGAAGGACAAGTAACATGAGGTATAACTTCGAATCCGAGTAGTTAAACCTCTCGTAGTTTGCTAGTAACGGTTTAGATACGATTCATGCGCTCAAGTCCGTGTTACGAAGCTTTGATGATCGTTTTTCATATATTCCGCCTCCCCGTAAGTTCGTGCGGTGCGTGACATGGAATTACACCATTTTGGAGTTTGATGAATGTTGGTAGGATTCCTTCAACATTATCTTACGATGATATTTTGGATCCCGATCCTACTGTGAGTATATACCACTTATCAGGAGATTCGTCACTTAACGATCAATGCTATAAACCAAGTAGGTGTCAAGAAAGGTGTCAGCGGGGCTACGCCCCCAGAGAAAAGAGGTTATTTAATTAAGGAACTTCGCGAAAGTGTTGGAAAACCTCCTTCGAAGTATCGACACTGACCTGGCTGAACGGTTAAGCAAGAATTGTACGGTGAGAATAGTCCTGGCTAATTCTTCTTTTATGGTTTGAGGAGGGATTCGAGAAACAGTGGGAGCCATCCTGTTTAGAGAAATTAAAAACCACTCTAAACTTGCAAGAGCATCATACTAAAATGTTTTCTTCTCTCTCTCTCATTGCAGCGACCTTATGACCACACATAGGTTACATCTAGATAACAAATTGACTGAATCTGACTTATATGATTGGCAAAGATCTGTCCAGATGTCCATTGCTTATGACAAGCTGGACCATCCTATTACTGCTCAAGATCCCGCCGTCCCAGGTCCAGTTTCCACCGTCACGGATATGGATATCCGCCAGACAAGGGAAAAAGATATAGCAAAAGACAAGTGTCTCGTGTTAGTTTCAGTTGATGGTGTATACGAGAAGCAGCACGAGAAGATGGACTCAGTTTCCATCTTTCTCCATAACAAAGATTTATATAGAGAGCAATCTCATATCACAAGATATAAGACCTTGACCGAATTAATTCAAGCGAGGTTGGCCGTCGGGTCATCTGTAGGGGACAACGTCCATACAATGACTAGCTGTATTGATTAGCTCAAGGACCTGAAGGCCACGTTGGAGAACGAGTCAGATACTAATTTGATTCAACAGTCTCTACCTTCTACCCTGAAGGAAACCAGGGAAGTAGAAGGAAAGAGAAGGGCAAAAGTTTCGGGACTGGATATAGTAAAAGAGGGACGTTCCTATTGTTATGGGATTGCAGAAAGATTGCAGGGCTTTAGAAGCCAGTAGCCAGGATACGAAGAATGTTGTGGCTTCAGCCTCAAATATGTTTGTAATTGAGAACTGTTTGTCAATAAACTCTACTTCCTGGGTACTAGATACCGGAGCAGGATATCATATCTGTAATTCATTACATGCTTTGAGAAACCGTAGAGTTATAAAGGTAGGTGATTGGTCTCTCAGAGTTGCAAACGGAATGAGCGTGGACGCTGAATCCGTGGGAGAATATCGCCTAGGTTTGACAAGTGGGCAGATATTGATTCTACGTAACTGTCTGTATGTACCTAGTATGACTTGCAATATCATATCAGTGTCCTCACTTTCGAGAGAGGGATATGATTTTACATTCGTAAGCGATGTAGTTAACATCCACCTAAATCAAGATTTGATTGGGTCCGGTACATTAGATAACGGGATATACGTATTATGTCAAGCTCAGGTTTTCAATGTCCAGAACACACTTAAAAGAAAGTCTCCAGAAATAAATCAGGCTTTCTTATGGCATTGTAGACTAGGTCACATCAATGAGAGAAGGTTGACTAAGTTACATAGAGAAGGATATTTGAATCCGTTCGAATATCAATCTTATGCTACTTGTGAATCTTGTCTCATAGGAAAGATGACAAAGACTCCGTTCACTGGACACAGAGTAAGAGCAAGCGAGCTTTTGGGACTCATACACAGTGACGTGTGCGGTCCAATGTCTACACATGCGCGAGGTGATTATTCCTACTTCATTACTTTTACGGATGATTTCTCTCGGTATGGATATGTCTTCTTAATGAAGCATAAATCCGAGGCTTTTAAGAAATTCCAAGAATACAAGAATGAAGTGGAAAAACAAACAGGCAAGAGTATAAAGACACTGAGATCTGATCGAGGTGGTGAATACTTAAGTGCCGAGTTCTTGGGTTACATAAAAGAGAATGGTATTCTCTCTCAGCGTACTCCTCCATACACACCACAACACAACGGTGTATCAGAAAGGAGGAATCGAACCCTATTGGATATGGTTCGTTCCATGATGAGTAAGGCTGAGTTACCGCGATCTTTCTGGGGATATGCGCTAGAATCAGCTGCATATCTTTTGAACAAGGTTCCAACCAAAACTGTGCCTACCACACCATATCAGATGTGGAGTGGGAAGAAACCCTGTCTTCGGTACCTGAAGGCATGAGGATGTCCAGCTTTTGTTAAAAAGGAGCATGTGGACAAACTCAAGGCACGCTCAGTACAATGTAAGTTTGTGGGATACTCAAAGAACTCCAGGGGGTATTTTTTCTATTACGCAGAGGACAAAAGGTTTTTGTTTCTCGTAATGCCCATTTTCTAGAACATCAGTTTTTAGAAAAGGAAACAAGTGGGAGAGAAATAGAACTGGAAGAAATTCCAGAACCACAAACTACTACTGAAAATATGGTAGAACCTGAGGTTTCAGAAGAAAGGGACATCCTGACGCCACTCCGCAGGAGTAGTAGGCAGTCTCATCCGCCCGAGAGATACTACGGTTTTCTCATAGACGGGGATAAAGAGGATTGCACTATTGACTATGATGAGCCTACTCGCTTCCAGCAAGCCATTCAGAGCGGTGACTCAGTAAAATGGCTGGATGCAATGCGGACCGAAATGGAGTCCATGTACACTAACAAAGTATGGACTTTGGACATTGCTCCAGATGGGGTAAAATCCATAGGATGCAAATGGATCTTCAAAAAGAAGATTGGTGTAGATAGAAAGGTTGAAACCTATAAGGCTAGACTTGTTGCAAAGGGTTTCCGTCAATGACCTGGTTTGGACTATGACGAAACCTTTTCTCCAGTGGCTATGCTCAAATCGATTCGGGTCCTTCTTGCTATTGCTGCCTTCCACGATTATGAGATCTGGCAGATGGACGTAAAGACGGCCTTTCTAAATGGAAATTTGGAAGAGTGCGTCTATATGGATCAGCCAGAGGGATTCATTCAGAGTGGGAGTAGCGGTAAAGTATGCAAGCTGCTTTAGTCCATTTATGGACTAAAGCAGGCATCACGGAGTTGGAACATCTGTTTTGATGATACTGTCAAAGAATTTGACTTTATCAAAAATCCAGATGAACCTTGCATATAGAGTAAGATTGTAGGGAGAGCTGTAGTATTCCTCGTCTTGTACGTGGATGACATTCTCCTAAGAGGAAATGATATTCCTATGTTACAGTCAGTCAAAAGATTCTTGTCACATAAATTCTCCATGAACGACCTGGGTGATGCCACCTACATTCTGGGGATCCGGATCTATCGTGATAGATCAAAGAGGATGTTGGGACTTTCGCAGTCCAGGTACATAGAAACCATAGTGAAGAGATTCAGTATGGATGATTCTAAGCGCGGTAATCTACCGGCTTGTCACGGAATCACCCTCTCCAAAGAGATGTCTCCCAAGACTGATTTTGAAAGGGATCGCATGTCAATTATACCCTACGCTTCTGCGATAGGCTCTATAATGTATGCGATGTTATGTACCAGACCAGATGTAGCATACGCATTGAGCGTTGTAAGCCGGTATCAGGCAAACCCAGGGGAGAATCACTGGATAGCAGTAAAGAACATTCTCAAGTACCTAAGGAGGACTAAAGATATGTTCTTGGTGTATGGCGGAAAAGACCTCCAGCTTGAGGCCTTTGCCTACTCCGGTTCCAGAGTGACAAAGATGACTCCAAGTCCATGTCGGGTTATGTCTTTACCCTCAATGGAGGGGCAGTCTGTTGGAAGAGTTCCAAACAAGATACCGTTGCTGACTCGACGATGGAAGCGGAGTACATAGCTGCTTGCGATGCCGCAAAAGAAGCTGTCTGGATGAAGAAGTTCCTCACAGAACTTCAGGTGGTTCCTACCAGTGTTGATCCAATACCTCTGTATTGTGACAACAACGGCGCTATAGCTTTAGCAAAGGAACCCAGGTCCCATCAGAAGTCCAGACACATCTTAAGGCGGTATCACCTGATCAGGGAGATCGTAGATTGCCGGGAGATCGAGATAAAGAGAGTAGAGACGGAGAATAACGTTGCTGATCCATTCACAAAGGCCCTTCCTCAGACGCAGTTCGAGAGGCTATTCGAGATGATAGGTCTACGATATGCCAGCTCATGGCCCTAGTGCAAGTGGGAGATTGTTAGTGTATATGCCCTAGAGGCCATTATTGTATCATACTTGTATGTATATTACTTAATGGAACCTTGGGATATTCACAGTTGTATATACAGTCTTGCTAAAAATGGTAGTATGCTACTTGGTTTGTGTCTACTTTATTATGTCCATATGTTTCTTGTAACGCATCACTTATACATATTAGTAGAGCCCATAGGACCTTTGCTTGATTACCAGCGTTGTGATGGCAGTCACACTAGTGGGGGCTGGGTAGTCTGTAAGCAACATCCTATACAGGTCTCTGGTCGTTGGATTATCGAGATAGGGCATCGATATTCCGGAGTAGACTAAGTGTGTACGCTTCTCATCCCAGTTGGGGAGATGGTCTGTCCCACAGCCATCAGTACGTCGTACTGTAGATAGTATACAGGTGCTCGTTAGGTTACGGGTATACCGGACAGGACTCGCAGGGGAACTGATTGGTTGGTATTATACCCGTCGTCAGTTAACAGTTCCCAGGTGAAATGAGTACAGTATAGTCCGCAGACTTGACACTGCTACTTCGCCTCGAGTGTGTCCCACTGTTCTTAGATTGCTACCCTACCACGGCTCAAAGGAGTCGTGCAAACATGTAGCAGTTGGGTGCAGTCCCGAGCACTTGGAGGCAGTGGCGGTTAGACATGATTCGTCTCTCCTGATATTGGGAGTTGATATCGCGCTGTGTCAGAGAGCCATTACGCAAAGTCCCTGGCCAGGGCAAGCGAGATTTACTGGTAGGTTCCAGTAGTTTTCTCAGGGTGTAATGGGCAACGCTCTGACACGACTTATACCGCTATTAGGGGACTGACGCTTGCCGCCCCCTAGGATCGATATGCGATAGTCTTAGACGAACAGACCGGACTATACGGAGATTGTCACATCAGGCTCAGTAGGAGTTCGGATGGGTTTCCTCATCGGCCTTCTTATCGACATCTACCCGGGGACCGTTACGTACAGCTAGTGCCGCTTGCGGTCTGTGGTTAAACCCACTGCCAGCGTAGTGTCGAGTCTTTAGAGTCCCACACAGAGAGTTTCCCTGCTCCAGGAGAAATGATATAGAGGTCGTATGGTTTTACGACAAGGGTTTGGACGCATACGTGTTTAAACGCACGTACGACGTTCGGACAGTTTTTTACTAGTCGGCTTTGGTTTAAGCCAGATTCTAGTATCGGGTTATTGGATTTATACAGTCTAAAGTTTTTCCGTGTTTTCACGGATTGGAGGGGCGTTCTCGTAATTTTCCGGGAAGATTCTAGAAGCATGGTGACTTGGGGGTTAAGGTGGCATATGCATTAATTGGATTAATGAGTCATGTAGTGATTCATACATTGAGTTAATGATTCATTTAATGTTTTGTATGACTCATGTGATGAATCACTTAGTGTATTAATGAAACATGGTGATAATTCATTATTTTTTACTTACTAGATATTATCATATGTTTCATATATACACAAATGACTTCATTCGTCTAAAAAGAATTCTCATTCTCACCTTCTCTCTCCTCAAGCTCTCCCTCTTCAAACCCTAACCCTAACCTCTCATGTGTTGAGATCAAGGGTTAGCTAGACTAATACATCCATAACCTCACTCTATATCCCCTAGGTAGCTTAGATTAGCACTTTGAGCAACCTAGTTATCTCAAGTTAGAGATCAAGCTTGGCGTAGGAGCTCTCGGGTGGATCGTCTTTGATTCGAGGAGGCCGTTGAGGTGCCGATGTTCCAAGGAGCCTACGAGGAGTGGAGGACAACGATGAAGACCCGAAAGACAAGTAACGTGAGGTATAACTTCGAATCCGACTAGTTAAACCTCTCGTAGTTTACTAGTAACGGTTTAGATACGATTCATGCGCTCAAGTCCGTGTTACGAAGCTTTGATGATCGTTTTTCATATATTCCGCCTCCCCGCAAGTTCGTGGGGTGCGTGGCATGGAATTACACCCTTGACGCTTGCCAACAAAGCTGTACGACTGTCCCGATCAATCTCATATCCATTCTATAAATAAGTATTATTCAGCTACTGTACACTATGCCTTGACGCTTGCCAACAAACATAGCACGAATACTAAATAGTACTTATAAGAAATGAGGTGCAGGATATTCCAAACTTAATAGCACGATGCAAAGCAAAAGGAACGACTATAGTGAAGTTATTACGCTGACGCAAACTTTTACCCAAGGGGTCACTCCCGAGGAAGGGATCTCGGCGGCTGCCTCGTCGAATGAGGTGCTGGATATTCATAACCGAATACCGCTGTGCAAAGCAAAAGCCAACGTCTGTAATGTCAGTTTTTTTTTAAAAACTTGGTTCCAACAACATCATGTATGTATGTTTGCTTTCCTTGCATTAATCAAAATCAACACAGTCCCATCAATTAATCACACCAGAAAAGAACGAAAATATATGATGTACGTATATGCCATCCGCATTCGCCACTGGGCCCCGTCATCACCCGCTAGGTTACATAACTAATGACAGAGCGGGGTCTGGACTAGCGCGGGTGCAAAACATATACAACATCTACTAGTATATATATAAATATATATATAACAATCGTCCCAAGCATAATATAAAGCAACATCACAGAATCTCAGCCAAGCAACACAGAGTGGTGGATAATCCTGTAGCCCCGGGTTTCACTTGAGCCGCAAATGAGACCCGACGTTCCCTATCGTGTGGATAGCCTATGTAATGAAAACCTAGACCCCTACGAGTGCAGCGAGTTACCCGCAAATCCCAGAAGCGAGGCAACCCCAACCAACAACGTGAATAGGCCACCCAGCACTTCACGGAATCCGGTAACTTGGGCACCCCTCCATGGGTCAACCTATACCCCCTACGAGTGCGGCGAATAGCTCGCCAATTCTAGAGTAAGGTCCCCTCCGTCCCAACGCCATGAGATGCGGACCCGTTTCCCTCTAGAACCCGGCTATTCATGCATTCCACCGCGGGGTAATTCTTGTACAGGAAAGAAAAAAAATATATACAAGGGTGACATCGACCTCAACCCGGTCGTGCCCCAAACAAATAATATACAAACTAGCAGAGACGGCAGTCCACATGTCAGACGTTCATCCCGCAATATCAAATATACAAATGAAACTAAACTGTACTAACATTGCACCTATGCTATCCACCATGATGATCCAACCACAATCACAGCACAACACAGAACATCAACGTGAATGTCACGTTCGCAAACTTGTCTAAAAGGACATATAGCAATTAGACGAGTTGTACCGCTCTAATGACATTCATGGTCGCAGATAGTAATGTATGTACTGTATACATTTAAACCGTGTTAAATTATCGACTTCGATACACCCCGAATTGCCCCTGAGGAAAAGATAACATAATATCCAAAATGGGGAAAACAAGCAATACCACTACACCAATATTCCAGAGACTAGAAAACACCAAAAATCTCAAGTCCAAACTCTAATAAAAACCGGCCTCACCCGTATTTTTGCAAATCTCGCCGGGTCAAATTTGGCGGATGGGGCTCGTTTTTGTAGGGTGTTCTAGTTGTCTCTTAAATAGTCTTCTGCAATTGCTTAAATTTTTTTTAAGACTTTAAAAATTGACAGAAACTGGAATGTGCAGTGCACTGTTTTGGGGTTGTTTCGATTTCGATACTTTAACATCGTCTAAACTAGATAGCTAAGGGTTTAAGGGTTGGCTTTGATACCATGTTAGGTTACGGCAGCGCCCCGGCCATCAAACCGTGGCCAAATACGGAAGAAATTTTTTCTAAACTGGCGCTACCATGACCCGATACCCGGATCTACTCTAAACCCTATACTAGCAATTAATATAAAAGAAGTTAGAATGATTATACCGAGTTGATCAATATCCTTCGATCTTCAACCTTCATCCCAAGCTCCTAGAGGTTGCGGAACAAATTTAGTTGCCGGTCTTCCTCCATCTACGATGATCCACCTGAGGGAAACGACGCAAACTTCAGCCTCACCAAGCGAGGCAACCGACACTCCAAGGTTTCTAGCAATGGAGAGTGGAGGTATAGGAATGTGTCGCTATAATTTTTCTCTCATCACAAATGCTCAAAAGAGCAACTCAAGAAGATGAAGGAGGTGAGGAAACATGTTGCATGAACAACTAAAGAAATGGCTAAGTGTTTTCTCCAAGTGAGTGAGAATGAGAGTGATGAAGCAAGTGTAGAAAACAAATGAGCAAGCCATCAAGTGAAGTGAAGAAAATGAGCAAGGCCACTCAAGAAGTGGTGGCTGCCTCCTCTCTCTCTCAATCATGCACACAAAAAATCTTATTTTCTTTTTCAATAAAATAATGCAAACCATACCTCTCTACATGCCAAGTCCATGCTCATGCCAACTCACCCCTCCACCTCATTTGTAAAACAAATGATTTTCTAAAAAAAGGAAATCATACAAATAAGGTGTCCAATCTTCTAGAAACAATTCCGTATAAATACGGAATACAACCTGGTACACGTATCGAAATACATATACGTGTATTCGTACGAAAATACAAATAGCCAAGAGAGAAAATGAATAGTGAACAATAATACTAGAATACATATATATAAATTATTAAATCAAAACCTGATTTAATAATCCGGCTTAATCCTAAGCCGCTAGTATTATCAACCGTCTGGTTAAAGTCTGTGCAGTCTGTACACATATTTAATCGGACACGTGTATGTACCAACATACGTCATCTACACCATATCGCCTGAACCGTGAAAACCCTCTGTGTGGGACTCTAAAGACTCGTCAATACGCTGGCAGTGGGTTTAACCACAAGCACGTCAGCGACACTAGCTGTACGTAATGGCTACCCAGGTATTGAGCGAAAGGAAGGCCGACGAGCAAACTCATCCAAACACCTACTGAGTCTGACAGTGACAATATCCATACAGTCCGGTATGTTCGTCTGAGAGTATCGCATATCGAGTCTAGCGGAGTGGATAAAGTCAGACCCCTAACAACGCAATAATTCGTGTCGGTATGTAACCCATCACCACCTGAGAAACTATCGATCCTGGATCGATAATTCTCGTATACCCCGGCTAAGGATTTCTAATGATGTACACCCATGCAAAACGCGACATCAACCCCTAATACTGGGAGAGACGAATCCCCGATGATCCGCTCACAGCCTCCATATGGTTCGGGACTGTACCCAACTAAAACCTGTTTGCACGACTCTTTTGAGCCGTAGTAGGGTAGTAATCAAAGCACAGTAGGAACTTACACGAGACAAATGATGATCTCAGGTCGACAAACTAACCTGTACACATGTCACCTGGGAACTGCTATCAGACAATAGGTATAATACCAACTAGCAGGTTTCCGGCGAGTCCTTCCAGTGTACTCATAACCCAATGAGCACCTGTATACTATCTTAGGTGAAGAAACTAACACCAATATATTGTGAGACCTGGCCACCGCCCCTCGTCTGAGTCTCGATCAGTATACACTACTCTACTCTGGAGTATCGATGCCCAGTCTCGAAACTCCCACAACTAGGGACATTTAAGGATTTGTTTATAGACCCCCAGCTCCCACATATATGATCGCCATCATAATGCTGGTAGTCAAGCAAGAATCCTATGGGCTCTATCAACATATACATGATGATAAAAACAAAGCAAATAGCATACTATCATCTCGAGTAAGACTGTTCTACCGGCATAGTTCCTCCCTCAATCATCATAATCACCTGCATGCGACTATGATAATTGCCTTGAGGGCACTATAGCAACACAAGAAGCGTATACGCTAGTCTACTCTGGAATATCGATGCCCCATTTCGATACTCCCACGACTAGGAACATTTGAAGGATGTACTTACCGACCACCTCTTCCCTACTAGTATGATCTGCATCATAATCCTGGTAGTCAAGTACTCATCCTAAAGGTTTTATCAACATGTAATAGAGTGACAACAAGTGTACATGTTAAGATAAAGAGCAACCAAATAGCATACTATCATGTCGAGCAAGAAAGTCCTCCATATATATGTCCAAGCATCCAGTATAATATACATCATATGTATAATAATGGTCTCTAGGGCATACATATAACTAACAATCTCCCACTTGCACTAAGGACATTTGTTGTAGTATCTTATACTCAACGCCCCATAATAGTCTCTCTAGGGAAAGGCCTCTGTGAGTGGGTCTGCCGTGTTATCCTTCGCGTTAACTCTCCTTACCTCGATCCCTTGGAGATCAACCATCTTCCTGATCATATGATACTGTCCTCAGAATATGTCTGGATCACTGATGGGACCGGTGTTCCTAAGACAAAGTCACAACTTCATTGTTGTCACAATAACAGTGATTGGATGCTCAATGGTAGGAACCGTGTTCATCTCATGAACAAGAAATATACAGACATCCACTTTGGTAGCATCGTTGGTAGCGATGTATTCAGCCTTTATCGTCTAGTTTGCCACGGTATCTAGCTTGGAACTCTTCCAACATACCGTCCCTCCACTGAGGGTAAAGACACAACCCGTGACTGACTTTCAGTCGACCTTATCACTCTGGAACCCCGAATTGGTAAAGGACTCCCACTAGAGTTCACTGTTACCAATCCCCAAGAACATTTCTTTAGTGCTTCTCAAGTACTTAAGAATGTCCTTCACAGTTGTCCAGTGATTCTCCCAAGATCCGATTGATTCCTGATCACTACACCCACTGAGTTAGCTACATCTGGTCTGGTACATAATATCGCATATATGATAGAGCCTACTGCCGAAGCATAGGTATCCCTTGCACGTGAGCTCTCTCCAAATTAGTCTTGGAAGACATCTTTTTGGAGAGAGTGATTCCTGAGTAAGTGGGCAAACCACCACGCTTAGAATCTTCGATACTAAACCCTTTAGTATGGTGCTTAATGTACCTGGATTTGGGACACTCCATCTGTTAGTTATATGTATGCCCTAGAGGCCATTACTGTACATACGATGTATATTGTAGTGGATGCTAGGACATATATAGGGAGGACTTTCTTGCTCGACATGATAGTATGCTATCTGGTTGTACTTTATCTTAACATGTACTCTGATTGTCTCTATTGTTACATGTTGATAAAGCCCTTAGGATATGTACTCGACTACTGGGACTATGATGAGATCACACTAGTGGGGCCACGGGAGTCGATGAGTGCATCCTATAACTGTTCCTAGTCGAGGGTGTATCGAGACAGGGCATCGATGCACCAGAGTAGACTAGCGTATACGCATCTTGACCCATATGATGGGCGATGGATGATCCCATATCCATCGGTGTTTGACATCAAGGATGGTGTACGGGTGCTCAGTGGAGACTTGGTACACTGGACGGACTCGCCGAGAACTCCCAGATAGTATTATACCATACGTCAGATGGCAGTTCTCCGGTGACACTGGTACAGAGTAGTCTGTTGACCCGAGATCGTCATAGAGTCTTGTGTGGTTCCCACTGTGCTTTGATTTCCATCATACCACGTCCAAGAGGGCGTGCAAAAAGATGGCTTTTGGGTACAGTCCCGAATCACATGGAGGCAATGAGCGATAGGAGGGGATTCGTCTCTCCCGGTATAGGGAGTTGATGTTGTGCTGTGTTCGATTGGCTATAACCGGAAATCCCTGTCCAGGGTTGCTGAGATTTACTGGTAAGTGTTATCAGTAGTTTCTCGAACTGTTATAGACCTCATATCGACACGACTTATCGAGCTACCGGGGTCTGACGTTTACCACCCCTAGGCGAGATATGCAACATATCAGACGACGAGACCGGACTGTACGGGAGTGTTACTGTTTGGATTCGCAGGAGAAGTTACAGGATTGCTTGTTGATCTTCTGAGCGCTCAATACCTGGGTAGCTGTTACGTTTAGCTGACCGCTTGCAGCTTGTGGGTTTTTGATATGATCATCACCTATTGCCGGCGTATTGACGATTCTTTAGAGTCCTACACATAGGTTTCTTGACTCAGGCAAAACGGAGTAGGGGCACATATGTGATATGTGCGGGACCAAGGATAATACGATATGAAATACCGTATTCTATTCTCGCGATATTTGATATCAGCCGGGTCATCGGATCAAGTGTTGATTCGATGAATCGGTTCGGATAAATATTAGCCGGTTATATGCGATATAGCCGGATTGTCGGATCAAGTGTTGATTCGATAATTTAATGTATAATAATATATATGATATATTAAATTACATTAACTAATATTTTCTCACTAAAAGATTCTTTTTCTCACTCGGGTAATACATTGATATATATGCGATATATGTTAATTGTATTATTTTATATTGTTACGATAAATATTATATATGTGATATATAATATTGTAACATGATATGATAACTAATGCAACTTGTTTAGTAGAGTTTAAACATGATTAGGGTTTGGATTAGGGTTAAGCTTTCTAGATGTTTCTAGAAGCTTTTCATTTTGTCATGATAAAGATATTTGTAAGTGACTCATGCTTTAACCCAACCCAAACCCTAACCCTAGTCAATTCTCTACAATGGTTAAGTCAACCATGGTTGCATTATTCTTCATATCATTTCATTTTCTATTCATCACAAAAGGATTCTTAACATTATTCATCTTCTTCTTCCTTGAGTTCTTCTTGAAAAGCTTTCATGCTTTGAAAAAGGTGATGAATAAATATGAGAAAAAGATAAATAAAGAGAGCAAAAATCCTACTTCATCATCCTCATCTTCCCTTTCCATTTAGATGAGGGTGTTCACATCATTTCATGAGTGTTAGCTTGTGTTAAAGAAACTTCAAGGTAGATCATCTTAGTATCGAAGATCGGAAGCAAAGGTTGCGTCTTTCTCTTCGTGGAACCTCTCGAGAGTCCGGATCCCGATGATCGCAGCGAAGGGACCACAACACGGAGCATATGAAGTGAAGGATCGGATCTACAAAGGTTGTAATCCCTCTCACTTAGTGTTAAAGTGTTTAGCATGCTTGTTTTCGCCTAATCTCTAGTTTAAAGTTCCGTATTCGGGTTGTTCGGCACGGCTAAATTTTAAATCGGGCATGGTTGATGCCTCGTAGACCTTTGTGCGCGTGCCTAGCAACCCTACAGTGGTATCAGAGACAAGCTAGAGCTTTAGGCGAAGTCTAGACGAAGTTTAAAGTCCGATCGAACCCGGAAAACCCGATAAAACCCACTCTCTGGAAATTTTTTGAAAATTTGGATTTTTGTGAATTAAAAATATCCAAAAATTACAGCAGGTAATTATAAGAATTACTGTGAAGCACGTGAGCGCAAGTCGACTAAAGCGCCGCGGAACCGCGGCCCCACCCCAGCATGTGCGGCGGTTCCGCGGCCAAATAGTCGATTCTTGGCACGTGCTCTTCACAGTAACTCCTATATTTTAATGTTGTGTTTTCTAGGAATTTTTAATATTTATTCATCTGTTGAATTATCTGGGTTGTATTGGGGACTTAAAGTTTCGATCGGATATTATAACTTTGTTTAGTTTGTCCGAATAATTTTTAGAAACTGTTAAAAAGTTCGAACGGATATCAATAACTCACTTTTTCCCCTGTCGGAAAATTTTTCAAAAGTTGGATTTTTCTCGTGTTTAAGAATGTTCTAAGTCGTGCAAGTAACGCGATGGACCCTCTAGAAGACAACAAACCTTAACTCGATTATGTGACCGTCTTGAACTGCCTTTTGAACCTTAGGGTTTGGGGCAGTACGGCATGCCACATGTGAGGCGTTGGCTTGACCCTTCTATGGCTGGACCATTGGTACTGTGGCATGTGATGGATGTTTTTAAACTGATTTCAAGTGTTGAGATATATTGGGGAAATCTTGGGTGCTTGATGATTCGATCGGAAAGTTTAATTTTTTCTATTTATCTGGAATGTGATTCAATAATTGGAATCCACAGGTAGTTATGAGATAACTGATTTGAATATTATAAACATAGCAGTTTAGTCTCAGATGATCGGTTGCCACGAAATTTTGATGTGATCAAAAGTCCGTCGCAATCACGTAGAGTACGCGGATACTCGCCGGGTAAACTTAATAGACAGCCTCACTCCATACCCCCGACCAAGTGACTGTAGGAGAACCCCGTCGCCGAAAGCATCCGTTCGGGTGCTCCCGGTAGCGGTGTTCCGCCTTGGTGCACTTCGTCGACGGTATCGGGGGTGCGGCCGTCTACTAAAGTTTGCGACGAGCATTCGATCAGGACGTCGGGAATCTTGTTGAATTGCCCGACTTGATATTGAAAAGAGTTTTCGATAATGAGACTAAAATGCGGGGTTTATAATTGTTAGGCATATGATGTCTAAGGAATTCATTTGGTTAGGCATGCGATGTCTAAGGAGGTTGCGGATTCCAACTGTTGTAGTTTTACACTTTCTTTTCTGTGACCGTAAGCGTAGTATGTGGTGTATCGCCGGCTTCGTTGCTATACATCAACGACAAGCGGGATACGCATACTTGCTTACGTTGATAATATGAGATATTATGTGTTGCTGTGATATGTTATATTGGATCGTCGCGTTTGAATAGCCGGGGTTTTATGTGAGATGAGAGTTTTTGTTTTTCATTCATGTAAAATTCATTTGTATGTAATATTCTTTTATTGGGGCACTTCCAGGTAGCGGAAGAT
The DNA here is from genome assembly GCA_030015575.1 of Agapanthus africanus. Taxonomy (NCBI): domain Eukaryota; kingdom Viridiplantae; phylum Streptophyta; class Magnoliopsida; order Asparagales; family Amaryllidaceae; genus Agapanthus; species Agapanthus africanus. The sequence continues at coordinate 152,501,664 of JASDDO010000012.1, forward strand.
GTCACCGTTGTATATTATTTACTTTTCCGCATTAGGTAGACCCAAGGCGGGGAGCACAAGTAACCGGGTTCTAGGGTCCAGTGGGAGACCATCTCGAAGAGTCGAGACCGGGTCTCCTAACCCTAGAATTGGCAGTGTTACTTGCCGCTCTCGTAGGGGTCTAGGGATGTGGGTTTGGCTATTCATCACGACCGTGGAATCCGTGTTTTATACAGGCTCGTATTGAAAACACGGACGTCCTAGTATATCCAATATTTCAAATTTGTTCTCCTGCTGCAATGTTCTGTGATGAGATCATTTTACTGCCTGTGACGAATGTTTATATTATATATATGAGATATATGTTATATTGCAGATTTCGTTTCAAAAGAGATGCTTGTGAAGCATAATAAAATGGGACTTCATTAATGAGATTAATGTAACTAAAAGAAACCTAAGATTTTGCAGAAACTTGTTTATAAAAATAGGTAGCTACAGTTCTTGCTTTGCATAGCGGTGTTCCTTGTAGAACATCCAGCACCTTATTCGATAAGGAAAGGACCGAGATCCCTTCACCGGGAGTGACTCCTTTAGCAATAACTGGCAGATGCTACAAACTCGGTTTGTCTTTTGATTGCTTCTATAGTTCTTGCTTTGCATAGTGGTATTTGTGAAATATCCTGCACCTTATTCGATGAGTAAAGGGCCGACGATCCCTTCACCGGGAGTGACCCCTTTAGCAAAACTAGAAAAGCCTAAAAAAACACTCCATTTAAAATCACTCGATTCTACAACGATATCAAGTTTATTACGCTCAGGGTTTTCTGAAAAACCTGCGTAGACCTCCGTCATTTCAGATAGATATTATTTAGTATTCGTGCTATGTTTGTTGACTTAGTTAAGGCATAGTGTACGGTAGCTAAGTAATGTTTATCTGCTAAAACATGAGATGTGATTGGATTAGGGTATTCGTACGGCTTTGTTGACTCAGTTAAGGGTCGTACGGGTGGGTTTAATTCAATCGGGAAATGTACGGGTTGAACTTGACTTGCGATTTATGGTTTGTTGACATAGTTAAGGTCATAGATCGCTAGGGGAAAAATATTATTGGGAATTTCAAGTGTTGAAATTTGCAATGAGATTGCATACCTTCTATAAGATAGTTGGATCCCGATACCCGCTGCGAGTAAGAGTTACTCCTGGGAGAGTTTTATACATTACAATTAGCCGATCAAGTAGGTGTCTAGAAAGGTGTTAACGGGGTTACGCCTCTGGGAAAACGAGGTTTACTTTAATTAGGTTCGTGCGAAAGCACGGGGGACCTCCCTCAAAGTACCGACACTGGCCTGGCTGAAAGATTGGCGAACTTGTAGCGTGTAATTAATCCCGGCTAGTCTTTCCTTTTAGGGTTTGAAGGAAGATTTGATTAAAACAGTGGGAGACATCCTGATTAGATATATTATATAACCAATCTAATCTTGCAAGAGCATACGCTGAGTGTTTTCTTCTCTCTCTCTCCAGATAGCGACCATATCACGCCTTAATCAAGATAATAATATGGATATATATTGACCGAACCCGCTTGTTATACTGAGCTGGGGAACGTTGGTCCCGCTCCAACTTATAATTGTTATAAGACAGAGCAGGAAATTGGGGAATACCAGATTTCACGTGCCGCCCAAACGAAGAAAGTACATGTTGATGCATCATCTTCGGGTGTGTTCATTACACAGAACTGTTTCTCAGTGTCCTTTACGTCCTGGGTATGTGATACCGGATCAGGATCCCGTATATGTAATCTGTTACATGGGCTACAGAAAGGTAGAGAACTGAGAACGGGTGATAAGTTTCATGAGACAGAAAACGGTGCAAGTGTTGCAGCCAAGTCTGTTGGTCACTATCACTCTGTATTACCAGAATACATTGATTCTGAACAAATGTTATTAGATACCGAACTTGATATACAAAATCATATCAGTCTCTTTATTAGTAAAGAAAGGATATAATTTTGTATTGTTGGATAATGTTTGGAACATTTCCTATATCAAGAGTTGATCGGTTCAGGCACGTTATCTAAAAGCATTGACGTTCTAAATCAAACTACAGTTCTTAGTATACAGAACACACACAAGAGGAAGAGTTCAGAAATGAATGAATCCTTCTTGAGGTATTATAGACTAGGTCATATCAATGCGACCCGGCTGGCTGAAGTTACATATAGATGCATATTTAAATTAGTTTGAATTTACATCTTGTGAAACTTGCCGGTCATGTCACAAAGATAAGATGACCACAGCTCTGTTTATTGGAAACAGAGAAAGAGTTAGTGAACTTTTGGGATTGATACATGCTGATGTATGAAAGTCCCCTGTCTACATATGCCAAGATCGGTTCTTTGTACTTCATTACATTCTCTGATAATCTCTCAAGATTCAGACATATGTTCCTGCTGAAACACAAGTCCGAAGCTTTTGAGATATTCACAGAATATAAGTTAGAAGTAGAGAACCAAAATACGGGTATAAGTATTATGTCCTTTGATGAGATCAAGGAGGAGAATACTTGAGCATGGAATTCCTGGACTATTCTAAAGGAGAATGAGATTCTCTCTCAGCATTACTCCTCCGTATACACCATAGCACGATGGTATATCGGGGCGGAGCAATAGCACCCTATGTGATATGGTGTGCTCTATGATGAGTACTACTGAGTTGCCTATTTCCTTTTGGGAGTTATGCACTTGAGAAGCTGCATACCTATTGAATAGGGTTCAAATCAAATCAGTTGCCTACCACTTCATATATGATATGGAAAGGGAAGAGCCCATATCTTAAGCTTGTTAAGATTTGGGGTTGTCCGGCCTATGTCTAAAAGCAAAATCCGGACAAGCTTTAGGCAAGGTCTGTTATGTAGAACTGGAAATGTTCCAGCTATACAAACTACAGCAGATGATTTGATAGAACCAAAGGATTCAATAGTTACCAACGAACCTCAGCCTCTCCGCCGATCTAGTAGGGTTCCTCACCCACCTGAGAGATACTTTGGTTTCTCTATGACAGTGGGAGCGAGGATTGCATCATGAGATGATGACCCAACTAGCTTCGAGCTGGCCATCAGGAGTGGGACTCTGTAAGAATGGCTGGGTGCTTATCGATCTGAGATGGAATCCTTATACACCAACAAAGTATGGACTTTGGTTGCTTTATCTGAAGGGTTAAATCCCCATCAGGAGCAAGTATATCTTGAGAAGATTACTTGGTGTACATGGAAAAGTTGAGACTTTCAAAGCTAGACTTGTTAAAGGTTTGCATCATAGACCAGGTATGGATTATGTTGAAACCTTTTCTAAGGATCTATGCTAAAGTCCATCCAGATCCTACTTGCCACGGCTACATACCATGACTACGATATCTGGTGGTTGGGTGTCATGACTGCTTTTCTAAGTGATGTTTTAGAAAACAGCGTCTATAAGTACACAGCCAGAGGGCTTCGTAGACAGTGGTAGCAGCGGAAACGTGTGCAAGATGTTTTATATGATAAAACAGGCATCGCGGAGTTGGAACATCTGTTTTGATGTGGTAGTCAAAGAGTTTGACTTCATCAAAATGGTATATGAACCTTGTATATACAAAAAGGTAGTAGGGAGTATGGTGGTGATCCTCGTAGAGTACGTGGATGACATACTCTTGATAGGGAAGGAGTTTCCTATGCTACGCTCGGTTAATCTCCGCTTATCACAAGGATTCTCCATATAGGATCAAAGTGATACCTCCTAAATCCTGGGTTTTGGATCTATGAGTTAGATCTAATTGGATGTTAGGACACTCACTAGTTGTAGTGAGATGGTATCAATCGATCCTGGGGAGAATCATTGGAAAGGTTCCAGGGTGATAAGGACAACTGAATGTCAGTCGCAGGCATTGTCTTTACCCTCAGTGGAGGGACGGTATGTTGGAAGAGTTCCAAGCTAGATACCGTGACTTACTAGACGATTAGAGGCAAGATACATCGTTACCAAGGATGCTACCAAAGAGGCAGTCTGGATAGATATAAGTTCATAAGATGAACTTCGTTCCTACCATTGTGTGACAATGGAGTTGTGGCTTTAGCCAAGGAACTACCGTCCCATCAGAAATCCAGATATAATTCTTAGGCAGTATCACCTGATCATGGAGATGGTTGATCTCCAGGGAGATCGAGGATAGGAGAGTAGACACAGAGGACAACAGCGCGGATCCACTCATAAAGGCCTTTTTCCCAGTAGATACTTTTATGGGATGGTTGAGTATGAGATACTTCAACCGCAGCTAAATGTTGGGTATGCGATACCATAACAGATGGCCCTAGTGCAAGTGGGAGATTGTTAGTTATACGTATGCCCTAGAGCCCATTACTGTACATACGATGTATATTGTAGTGGATGCTAGGACATATATAGGGAGGACTTTCTTGCTCGACATGATAATATGCTATCTGGTTGTACTTTATCTTAACATGTACTCTGATTGTCTCTATTGTTACATGTTGATAAAGCCCTTAGGATATGTACTCGACTACTGGGACTATGATGAGATCATACTAGTGGGGCCACGGGAGTCGATGAGTACATCCTATAACTGTTCCTAGTCGAGGGTGTATCGAGACAGGGCATCGATGCACCAGAGTAGACTAGCGTATACGCATCTTGACCCATATGATGGGCGATGGATGATCTCATATCCATCGGTGTTTGACATCAAGGATGGTGTACGGGTGCTCAGTGGAGACTGGGTACACTGGACGGACTCGCCGAGAACTCCCAGATGGTATTATACCATACGTCAGATGGCAGTTCTCCGGTGACACTGGTACAGAGTAGTCTGTTGACCCGAGATCGTCATAGAGTCTTGTGTGGTTCCCACTGTGCTTTGACTTCCATCATACCACGTCCAAGAGGGCGTGCAAAAAGGTGGCTTTTGGGTACAGTCCCGAATCACATGGAGGCAATGAGCGATAGGAGGGGATTCGTCTCTCCCGGTATAGGGAGTTGATGTTGTGCTGTGTTCGATTGGCTATAACCGGAAATCCCTGGCCAGGGTTGCTGAGATTTACTGGTAAGTGTTATCAGTAGTTTCTCGAACTGTTATAGACCTCATATCGACACGACTTATCGAGCTACTGGGGTCTGACGTTTACCACCCCTAGGCGAGATATGCAACATATCAGACGACGAGACCGGACTGTACGGGAGTGTTACTGTTTGGATTCGCAGGAGAAGTTACAGGCTTGCTTGTTGATCTTCTGAGCGCTCAATACCTGGGTAGCTGTTACGTTTAGCTGACCGCTTGCAGCTTGTGGGTGTTTGATATGATCATCACCTACTGCCGGCGTATTGACGATTCTTTAGAGTCCTACACAGAGGTTTCTTGACTCAGGCAAAACGGAGTAGGGGCACATATGTGATATGTGCGGGACCGAGGATAATACGATATGAGATACCGTATTCTATTCTCGCGATATTTGATATCAGCCGGGTCATCGGATCAAGTGTTGATTCGATGAAACGGTACGGATAAATATTAGCCGGTTATATGCGATATAGCCGGATTGTCGGATCAAGTGTTGATTCGATAATTTAATGTATAATAATATATATGATATATTAAATTACATTAACTAATATTTGCTCACTAAAAGATTCTTTTTCTCACTCGGGTAATACATTGATATATATGCGATATATGTTAATTGTATTATTTTATATTGTTACGATAAATATTATATATGTGATATATAATATTGTAACATGATATGATAACTAATGCAACTTGTTTAGTGGAGTTTAAACATGATTAGGGTTTGGATTAGGGTTAAGCTTTCTAGATGTTTCTAGAAGCTTTTCATTTTGTCATGATAAAGATATTTGTAAGTGACTCATGCTTTAACCCAACCCAAACCCTAACCCTAGTCAATTCTCTACAATGGTTAAGTCAACCATGGTTGCATTATTCTTCATATCATTTCATTTTCTATTCATCACAAAAGGATTCTTAACATTATTCATCTTCTTCTTGCTTGAGTTCTTCTTGAAAAGCTTTCATGCTTTGAAAAAGGTGATGAATAAATATGAGAAAAAGATAAATAAAGAGAGCAAAAATCCTACTTCATCATCCTCATCTTCCCTTTCCATTTAGATGAGGGTGTTCACAACATTTCATGAGTGTTAGCTTGTGTTAAAGAAACTTCAAGGTAGATCATCTTAGTATCGAAGATCGGAAGCAAAGGTTGCGTCTTTCTCTTCGTGGAACCTCTCGAGAGTCCGGATCCCGATGATCGCAGCGAAGGGACCACAACACGGAGCATATGAAGTGAAGGACCGGATCTACAAAGATTGTAATCCCTCTCACTTAGTGTTAAAGTGTTTAGCATGCTTGTTTTCGCCTAATCTCTAGTTTAAAGTTCCATATTCGGGTTGTTCGGCACGGCTAAATTTTAAATCGGGTATGGTTGATGCCTCGTAGACCTTTGTGCGCGTGCCTAGCAACCCTACACCATCCACCTAGATCTATCACCATAGATCATAATCCACAAGATGTAGTCGGTATCATCCAGATCTTCCTTGGAGAATCCTCGTGATAAGAGGAGCTTGACCGAGTGATGCATAGGAAACCATTTCCTATCAAGAGTGTGTCATCCACGTACAATACGTAGAAAACAACCTTACTCTCTACAACCTTCTTGTATATACAAGGTTCATCAACCTTTTCGATGAAGTCAAACTCTTTGACTGCCACATCAAAACAGATGTTCCAACTCCGTGATACGTACTTTAATCCTGATGGACTTAAGCATAACCACTGGAGAAAATGTTTCATCACAAACCACACCTGTTTATTGACGAAAACCTTTTACTTCAAGTCTAGCTTTGAAAGTCTCAACTTTTCCATCTACACCAAGAATTTTCTCAAGATCCATTTTCTCCCGATGAGTTTTACCCCTTCAGATGCAACGTTTAAAGTCATACTTTGTTGGTGTACATGTATTCCATCTCTGATTGCACAGTATCCAGCCATTTCACAGAGTCCCCACTCGTGATGGCCTGCTTGAACCTAGTTGGGTCATCATCTACCATGATGCAATCCTCGCTCCCACCATCACCGAGGAAACCATAGTATCTCTCAGGGGATGAGAAACCCTACCAGATTCGCGGATAAGCTTAGGTTCGTCGGAGACTATTGAATCGTTTGGTTTCACCAAATCATCAGCTGTTAGTTTGTCCAGCTGGAACTTCTTCCAGTTCTACCTCATGACTACTAATTTCTTCACAAGAAATTCCTTTTCTAAAAAGGTGGCATGCAGAGAAACAAAACACATTTTGCTTCTCAGTGTGGTAGAAGATATTCCCTCGGAAATGTTTAGGATATCCAACAAACTTACAGAATTGACCTTGTTTCAAGCTTGTCCGGATTCTGCCTTTCAACATAGGCCGGACAACCCCATATTTTAACTTGTTTAAGATATGGTCTCTTCCCATTCCATATCTCATATGAAGTGGCAGGCACTGATTTGGATGGATCCCCATTCAATGGGTATGCAGCTTCTCAAGTGCATAACACCAAAAGGAAACAGATAACTTAGCAGTACTTATCATAGAGCTCACCATATCTCATAGGGCGCGATACCTCCGCCCCTGATACACCATTGTATTGTGGTGTATACGAAGGAGTAAGCTGAGAGAGAATCCCATTGTCCTTTTAGAGACTCCAGGAACCCCATGCGCAAGTATTCCCTTCGCCGATCACATCGAAGGACTTAATACTTCTACCCTTCTGGTTCTCAACTTCAAGCTTATATTCCTTGAATTTCTCAAAAGTTTCAGTCTCGTGTTTCAATAGGAACACGTGTCCGAATCTTGAGAAATCATTGATGAATGTAATGAAGTACAAAGAACCAACCCTAGGATTTGTAGACTTAGGGCCGCATACATCACTATGTATCCTTCCTAAGGGTTCAGCAACTCTTTCTCTGTTTCCAGTAAACAGAGTATTGGTCATTTTACCTTTGAGACAAGACTGGAAAGTATCATAAGATGAAAATCAGAACATGTTCAAATATTCATTCTTATGTAACTTAGCCAGTTGTGTCGCATTGATATGACCTAGTCTACAAAGCCACATGAAGGATTCGTTCATTTCTGAACTACTCCTCTTATGTGTGTTTTATATATCTTGAACTGTGGTTTGATTTAGAATGTATATGCCATTACATAACGTGGTCGATCCAATCAACTCTTGATTAAGGAAAATGTTCACAACATTATCCTGCAATACAAAATTATTTCCTTCTTTAACTTAATAAAGAAACTGATATAATGTTGTATATCAGGTTCGGCATGTAATAACATTTGTTCAGAATCAATGTATTAATACAGGGTGATCTTTGCTAACTGATTTGGCTGCAACAATTGCACCATTCTCTAATCTATAGAATGATCACCTTTTCTCAGTTCTCTATCTTTTTGTAGCCCATGTAACAAATTACATATATGGGATCCTGATCTGGTATCTCATACCTAAAACGTAGAGGATACTGAGAAACAGTTCTTAGTAATGAACACACCCAAAGAATATACTTCAACATCCTCATCCCTCGATTGGGTCGCGTGGAAATCTGGATATTTCCCTATTTTCTGTTTGGACTTATAACATTTATAAGATAGAGCGGAACCGGCGTTCCCCAGCTCAGTATAATAAGCAGGTTCGGTCAATGCATCCATATTATTATCTTGATTAAGGCATGACATGGTCGCTACCAGGAGAGAGAGAGAGAGAGAAGAAAACACTCAGCGTATGCTCTTGCAAGATTAGATTGGTTATTATTTTATCTAATCAGGATGGATCCCACTGTTTTTATCAAATCTTCCTTTAAACCCTAAAAGGTAAGACTAGCTGGGATTAATTACACCCTACAAGTTTGCCAATCTTTCGACCAGGCCAGTGTCGGTACTTTGAGGGAAGTTCCCCGTGCTTTCGCACAGACCTAATTAAAATAAACCTCGTTTTCCCAGGGGCGTAACCCCGTTAACACCTTTCTAGACACCTACTTGATCGGCTAATTGTAATGTGCAAAGCTCTCCCAGGAGTAACTCTTACTCGCAGCGAGTATCGGGATCTAACTATCTCATAGAAGGTATGCAATCTCATTGCAAATTTCAACATTTGAAATTCCCGATAATATTTTGCCCCAAGCGATCTATGACCTTGACAAGGTCAAAAAACCATAAATCGCAAGTCAAGTTTAACTCGTACATTTCATGATTGAATTAAACACACCCGCACGACCCTTGAAAAGGTCAACAAGGCCGCACAACTACCCTAATCCAATCGCATCATATGCTTTGCAGATAAGAACTAATAAGCTACCGCACACTGCACCTTGACAAGGTCAACAAATGCAGTACGAATACTAAATAACCCTTATCTGAAATGGCGGAGGGCTACGAAAGGTTTTTAAGAAAACCTTTTGCGTAATGAACTTGATATCATTGTAGAATCGAGTGATTTTTAAAAGGCATTTTTAGGCTTTTGCTAGTTTTGCTAAAAAGGTCACTCCCGGTGAAGGGATCTCGGCTCTTTCCTCATCGAATGAGGTGCTGGATATTTCACAAATACTACTATGCAAAGCATGAACTAAAAGAGCAATAAAAAACAAAACCGAGTGAGTTATAGCATCTGCTAGTTTCGCTAAAGAGGTCACTCCCAGTGAAGGGATCTCGGCTCTTTCCTTATCGAATAAGGTGCTGAATATTCTTCAAGGAATACCACTATGCAAAGCAAGAACTAGAGCTACCAGTTTTTAAAACAAGATTCTACAACATCTTTAGGTTTCTTTTATTTCATTAATCTCATTAATGAAGTCCCATCAATTATGCTTCCTAAGTGTCACAGAAGAATGAAAGCAACAATATTTATTATATACCATATATATAATATAAGCATTCTTCTCAGAATATCAAGTGATCACATCATAGAATATCAGCAGTAGAAGAACACATATGAAATACTGGATATACTAGGAATTCCGTGTTTTATTTAAGCCAGTAAAAAACATGGATTCCACGGTCGCGATGAATAGCCAAACCCACATCCTTAGACCCCTACGAGAGAGGCAAGCGACCCTACCAATTCTAGAGTTAGGAGACCCGGTCTCGACTCCTCTAGATGGTCTCCCACTGGACTCTAGAACCCGGTTACTTGTGCTCCCCGCCTTGGGTCTATCCTAATGCGGAAAAGTAAATAATATACATCAATGGTGACATCATCCTCAACCCGGAAGTGCCCCAATAAAAGAATATTACATACAAGTTTTTACATGAATGAAAATGAAAAACTCTCATCTCAGGCAAAAAACCCCGGTTATTCAAACACGACGATCCAATATAACATATCCCAGCGACACATAACATCACATGTCATCAACGTAAGTAAATATGCGTATCCCAATGCGTATCCCAATTGTTGTTGACGTATAGCAACGAAACCGGCGATACACCACATATTACACTTACGGTCGCAGAAAAGAAAATGAAAAACTACAACAATTGGAATCCGCAACCACCATAGACATCATAAACCCAATGTATCACATACTTTGGATTTCAGGCTTAACCAAATGAATTCCTTAGACATCACATGCCTAACAATTATAAACCCCGCATTTTAGTCTCGATATTGAAAACACTTTTCAATAACCAGTCGGGTAATTCAACAAGATTCCCGATAACCTGATCGAATGCTCGTCGAAAACTTTAGTAGATGGCCGCACCCCCGATTCTATCGACGAAGTGCACTTAGGCGGAACACCGCGGCCGCGAGCACCCGAACGGATGCTTTTAGCGACGGGGTTCTCCTAAAGTCTCTTGGTCGGGGCTATGGAGCGTGGCTATCTAGTAAGGTTACCCGGCGAGTATCCGCGTACGCTACGTGATTGCGACGGACTTTTGATCCACATCAAAATCCCGTGGCAACCTGTAACATTTCAGAAAATATAAAATATTATTTTTGGAATTTAATATTAAAATAATATTTTTCCCGAAAACTGTCTTTGCGAAATTAGGGTTTTCGAAAAAGGGTATAAATGTATACCAATAATTATGAAATAAATAGATATTAAAATAATTTATTCATTTAATAGTATATTTAAAGGATTTGGCATTTTTAAAATTTATTATATGCAGTTTTGATAAAAACCCGATTAGTGCACTGCTAATCGCGATTAAGCCAAATCCGTATTTCTACAGCTTTTTATGGCTAGTGCACCATGACATGTTACATGTTATTTCATAGTGTTGTTTTATTTGGGTGTATGTGTTTTGGTGAGAAAAGAGAAAGAAAAGGTGTCATGATGAGTGAGGAGAGAGAAAGGAGACAAAATGATGACATGGAAAGGGAGTGGGTGAGAATTATAGTGAGAGGGAGAGGGGGGCTGCTGCCTTGACCATTTCCCCCCATAATTTTCTTTCCCTCTTCATCTCCCTCAACTCCACATCCCTCCATCTTTTACCCTCTTGATCCACCCCAAAAACTTTGCCAAAACCCTATGCCCTTTCACAAAAAAAATGATCACCTCCTCACCCTCATCGCTATGAACCAAGAAAAGTCGGATTTTGACAACTTGTGGATATCTAGGGTTTTATTTGGGAGTAACCATGAGGTATATCTATTTTCTTTTAGATTAGTTTTGAATTCCTAGCTTTTTGTTAAGTTTAGACATCGTTTAATATTGGATTGTGAACTTGGAAAATCCCAAGAGAAGGGTTTAGGAAATTGGTGATGTTATGGCTGCCAATAGGACTTTTGAGAGGATTCATGACCTGGACCAGAGCTTAGAAACCACATAACACGGATTTAGAAACCCCGACATCGGATAAATGTGTGAATTGTGAGGGTATTTTGGAATCTGGAGCAACCCGGGGACACTAGAAATGATTTTGTAATTACTGGGAGTCGTGCAGACACCTAGGAAGCTACCACTGAGACCCGAGCCCATAACTCCAACCCCTGGCCGCAGATAAATTCAATCTGGCCGCAAATTGTGGCCAGGGTAAGTTGGAACTGATCCGTATTTGTTCTGGAGTCCCTTTAGATGTAAATTAGACCTTCCATGTATGCAGAATTGACCAATTTGGCCTAGGGTAAAATCTGGGAGCACATTGGGGTGTTTTTGGCTATGATTTCCGTATTTTGAAATGTTAATTCTTGATATTGGATTTGTATTTGGTTGTTGGATGTTTGTACATTGACAACATGGGTTGTTTGATTGTTTTTGCACGTGTAGGCCATAGATTCTAACCTATGAGCGCACCGTGCGCCGTATCGGTTTTCCGGATTCGATTTTAATATGTATTGCGATTTTTTATTATTGTAGGTACCCTCGCATGGATTCCGAGGTGAAGGAGCGTAGCGTCATCGATTACGGCGAGCGAAGACCAGGTGAGTGGATCTATATCCACGGGGGAAGTCGGGTAGATGGCGTATAGCACCCCCGCAATGTATTGATGGAAAACTGATTATAGAATATGGTTAAGGAAACCTAGATTAGGAAACTAGGGTTAGAATGAGATAGATATGAAACCATATTAGAAACTAGAGGATAGTTAGAAGTGATATGTTACTACTATCATAGGATGACGTTTAACGATATTGCCGTTTAGGGTACTGTAGGACTAGATAGTCGATGTAGATGCGTCATCCGAACCATACCGTTTTCTAAACCGAAGAATCGTATGTATCTTTTAAATATATACCTTGAGGGATGTTACGGATTTTCAAATGATATCTTTTTCTTAAAAACACCGTAACCGCTATTTCCAAAACTACGATTCGCTTCTGTTAAAATCTGCTTGTATGGTTCGGGTGTGCATGTTAGATTAGATACTTATACTTAGTAGCGATAGAATGTTTATGTAAATTCGATTTGTTGTGTGATATAAATGCGATGAAAGAACATAAGACGGATATGATGATATGATGACATGATGATATATCGGTATACGGATGCGAGTCGATCGAGATGATTTATACCCTGCCGGTCCCCTGATGTAAGATTGTAGCGGATGTGAACCAGGACATAGGTACATAGATATATATACATATATAGAATGTTGTGAATCATGGATGATAGGCCGTACGTGATATTAGGTCGTACCCTCATTTGTCGTATAGGATGATAGGATCCCTATTAGCTTAATGACGCCGCACGATGATTTTCTGTGCGTGATGAGTTTGACTTGATGTTTGATCCATACCCTTTACTAGAGGATGCCGTACGACGGATTATACCGTACGTGATGCTGTGAGGCTAGATGCCGATCGATAGATTCACCGACTCAGACATATGATAGTTGCATATACCTTATAGCTTTTAGCTGATGATTTACCTTATGCTGCATTCATGATATTATTATTGCACTGCATATACCTGTGATAGTACACCTGCACCATTATCGATGATGCGTATGTTACACGCATACAGACTGTAGGCTCACACACTTCATCATCGATAATTGCCATGTCACTACATAGTAGGATTGCTGCATCATGATATGACTCTTCGCAAACCTGCTTGCGAATATACATTGATATATTCACATTGGTGCACATATACATTGATATATTCATACTTGCGCACATACACATTGTATATCCACATTGGTGCACATATACATTGATATATTCACATTGGTGCACATATACATTGATATATTCATACTTGCGCACATACACATTGTATATCCACATTGGTGCACATATACATTGATATATTCATACTTGCGCACATACATATTGTATATCCGTATTGGTGCACATATACATTGATATATTCATACTTGCGCACATACACATTGTATATTCATATTGGCGCACATATACATTGATATATTCACATTGGTGCACATATACATTGATATATTCATATTTGCGCACATACACATTGTATATCCACATTGGTGCACATATACATTGATATATTCACATTGGTGCACATATACATTGATATATTCATACTTGCGCATATGCACATTGCATACCCATATTGGCGCATATACACATTGGTACCTCTATACTTGCGCATTTACATATTGTGCCTACATAGATAACTAGTTTTATTGGAAAATTGGGAACCACATGTTATATTTTAAAAACTAGAATCAATTAAAAGAGCGGTTTTCCCTTAACATGTCATATCACTTTTCCATGTTGCATGATATACAGATATACTTACATTTCTATTATATGTCACATACATCATGCTCTATGATTTTACAAATTGAGATATGTTGTTTTCATGAGATTTCTGGATTTGAGAACCGTGGACATTTTAAAAGAGATTATGTGTTGTTTTAAAAACCCGGTTTCCCTTGATATGATATTTCAGTGCGTCCACCATGTGTTTTCTCGGTTCTGAGAGCGACATGTGAAACCCGATTCGAGGAGGCGGATGAAGCCGATTGCGGGTACATGGTGGACCCGGTATGGTACCCCGGGGCAAGAGAGAGATTTCATGTGGATGACGATGAGCCTGGCAGAGGGACTACTACCTACCGGTGATAGCATTTAGGCTCGGCGGATATCCGGAAGATACCGACCAGAGTTGAGAGATGATATGGGCCGATCCGGACTGACGGAGCCCGTGGGCCGATCCGGACTGATGGAGCCCGATATATGAGGATTTACGTGCCGATACTGGGCACGATTTTTATGATGTTTTCGAGTGTCGATGCTAGGCACTCAGGTCCCATGATTTTGATGTGTCACGAGGGACACACGTTGATTTATATCCTCATGCTTACATGCATACATACACTGATTATATGGTTGGACGAGATCCACATGCATACATACACTGATTATATGGTTGGACGAGATCCACATACATACAGACACTGACTATATGGTTGGACGAGATCCACATGCATACATATACTGATTATATGGGTGGACGAGATCCACATGCATACATGCATTGATCATTACTATTGGATGCTATCCACATGCATATAGGTATTGACTACCTTGTTAGCACATATACAGACCCGGTCACCCTAGATATCATAGTATTACCTTTATGATATAGTTGATATAGGAGTCGTTGTTTATTCGATTTCTATCTGTTGATATTTTTCTACTCACGAGTTAGCAACTCACCCCTGTTGTGCCACAGTTCTTGCAGGTTGACCGCTTGGATCAGTAGCGGTTTCGCTGGCACACAGTTGTATTCGGGCGTTTTGCATTGGTAGGTGGGACATTTATATCATTCCCACTCTTGTATCTACATTTCATATTGTATCTAGTTAACTCCATCAATCAAAATTGGTAATTGTATGAGTAATGAGACTTAGTGAGATTGTGGTTGCGAGACTTAGAGCGAGGGGTTGTTCGCTACTGGTGGTTTTATGTCTTGCTTATTTATTTATCTTTTGTGGTGAACTTCGCCGTTGGGCGTCGTATACTTATTTATATTATCTTGCGTGGTTGTGATCCGCCGTTTGGCGAAGAGCTAGCTTCCGCTTGGGGATGCCATTATTCTTATTATGTATTTGTGATTTTGGATCAAAATATACAAAGGAGGTGCTGCCAAAATTTTTAAAAGACAAAACATGTTTTCAAACTAGTAAATTTCACTTGCATCATTCATGTTCCTTTTCTATGCATTAAGAAAACTTGATTTCATATACCTTTATTTCAAAACCTCACCTCCTTTATTTTTTCTAAAAGGTTTAGATTTCTGGGTTTCAGCTTACTTGAATTCCGTTACGCCTTTAGACGTTGCGTGATTCAAGTGCTGGTCACGAGCTAATATTTCGGGTCGTGACACAACCGATCAAATGAGTCTAAATTTCTAGATTTAAAATTCAAATTAGTTTTCATAAAACTAAATATTGTGGATTCTAAGTATTATATCACAATCACAGATAGCTAGACAACGTTAAACTTTTCGATCGAATCAACAAACACCCAAAATTTCCTAAAGAGCTTAACACTTAAGCGGAGTTTACAAAATACCCAGAACATACCACAACACTTATGGACCAACCGTAGAAGGGTCAACCCTTGCCTCACCTATGGCGCCGCGGAACTACCACAAACTCTAGGGTTTGGTGGCGGTTCCGACGATCACAGAATCAAGTTAGGGTTTTGTTCTTCTAGAGGGTCCATAGAAAACACGTGCATGATTTTCTGAAGATTTTAAACTTGGAAAAATCCAACTCTTGGAAAATTTCCAGCGAGAGAGAAAATGGGTTGTTGATATCCGTTCAAACTTTTTAACGTCGTCTAAATAACCCGAAACGATGTTAGAATTATGACTACGAAACACTCCGAATTGTTTTTACAGAAAGATAACATCACATGCAATTCTAGTAAAAACAAGCAACACCTAAAATACCAAAACCCAGAGACTAGAACACCATAAAAAATTGAAGCCCAAAACCACTCAAAAAACCGGTGACACCGATCAATACCACACATGTCGCAAGGTCAAATCCGGAGAGGAGGGCTCAAATTTCTGTGGTGTTCATGTTATATCTCATATAGCATTCTGCAATTGCTTAAACAAATTTAGAAACTTCAAAAATTTCGATACAAACTTGGTTTTTATTTCGAGTGTTTCGAAATTGTTTCGGTTTCGTAATTCTACAAACATCGTCTAATTCTCTAGCATGGCTCTGATACCATAGCAGGGTTCCCTAGCCACACCGCTGGGTTTCGGGAGGCATCATCCATACCGTTTTTAAAAAAATGGCGCGCTAAAGAACCCTAACCTAGAATCATAACTAGAGAATTAGACGAAACTAGCATGTAAACATTTTTACATCTAAGTGAACAAGGAATACAACATTTGTAGACCGGTCCTTCACTTCAATAGCTCCGTGTAGTAGTCCTTTCGCTCAATGTAGTGAACTCTCGGACTCTAGAAAGGCTCCACAAGATGAAAGAAACAAGCTTTCTTGAAGTCTTCAAGGCCGAAGATGATCTACGTCGAGAAGACACCAACTCAAGCTACCTCTTCACCAATATGGAATTAGTGAAGCAAACACTCTAAACTAAATGGCTAGTCTAGTAGAAGATGATGAAGTAGGATTTTTTCTCACTTTAGAAATATTTTTCTCACTCATTTTCTTCACTTCCCAAAAATCTAGAGAGCTTGAGTAAGGAGATAAAGAAAAGCAACCATGGAAAAAGTCAAGTGTAGAATGGCAACCATGTGTGAGTTAATATCATATACTAACTCATGTAGAAACTAAACCATGGCTAATCATAATGGTTGGGTTAACAAATATCTCAAGTAAAACAAAATTGGTGGACTTGGTCAATGGTTCCACAAGTTTCAACCATGTGACAAATTTCCATTTAATTTTGATTTACTTTATATAAATAAAACCCTTCATTATGTTAAGTATGGTGTGAGTCTCATACACCCATGTCTCATGTATCATCTAGTATGACACAAAAGAATGTACATTAATATATATCACATATATACTAAGTGTACACAAGTGAGAAAAAGAAATCTTAAGTGAGCTAATATTAGTTAATGTAAGTTAATATATTAAATATATATAATTATGCATTAAATTATTAAATCAACACTTGATTTAATAATCCGGCTATATCACATACAACCGACTAATATCATATGTATCAACTTATTGAATCAATACTTGATCCGATAACCCGGCTATATCACATATAACCGACCAATATCACATATCGCGAGAATAGAATACGGTATCACATACGCGCATTAATCTTGGTCCCGCACATATAACATATATGCTCCTACTTCGTTTCGCTTGAGCCAGGAAACCTTTGTGTAGGACTTTAAAGACTCGTCAATATGCCGGCAGTAGGTGGTGATCATATCAATCACCCACAAGCCGCAAACGATCTGCTAAACATAACAGTCACCCGGATATTGAGCGATCAGAAGATCAACAAGCAAACCTGCTCATACTCCTGCGATCCAATCAATAACACTACCATACAGTCCGGTCTCTTCGTCTGATATGTCGCATTGTTAGTTATATGTATGCCCTAGAGGCCATTACTGTACATACGTTGTATATTGTAGTGGATGCTTGGACATATATAGGGAGGACTTTCTTTCTCGACATGATAGTATGCTATCTGGTTACTCTTTATCTTAACATGTACTCTGATTGTCTCTATGTCACATGTTGATAAAGCCCTTAGGATGAGTACTTGACTACCAGGACTATGATGCGGATCATACTAGTGGGGACAGTGTAGTCGCCAAGTACATCCTTCAAATGTTCCTAGTCGTAGGTGTATCGAGACAGGGCGTCGATATACCAGAGTAGACTAGCGTATGCGCTTCTTGACCCATATGATGGGCGATGGATGATCCCATATCCATTGGTGTTTGACATTAGAGAAGGTATACGGGTGCTCAGTGGAGACTGGGTACACTGGACGGACTCACCGAGAACTCCCAGATGGTATTATACCTCACGTCAGATGGCAGTTCTCTGGTGACACTGGTACAGGTTAGTCTGTAAACCCGAGATCGACATAGAGTCTTGTGTGATTCCCACTGTGCTTTGATTTCCATCATACCACGTCCAAGAGGGCGTGCAAAAATGTGGCTTTTGGGGACAGTCCCGAATCACATGGAGGCAATGAGCGATATGAAGGGTTTCGTCTCTCCCGGTATAGGGAGTTGATGTTGCACTGTGTTCGATTGGCTATAACTGGAAATCGCTGGCCAGGGTTGCTGAGATTTATTGGTAAGTGTTATCAATAGTTTCTCGAACTGTTATGGACCTCATATCGACACGACTTATCAAGCTACTGGGGCCTGGCGTTTACCACCCCTAGGCGAGATATGCGACAGATCAGACGAAGAGACCGGACTGTACAGGAGTGTTACTGATTGGATTCACAGGAGAATGTACAGGCTTGGTTGTTGATCTTCTGATCGCTCAATACCTGGGTGGCTGTTACGTTTAGCTGACCGCTTGCATCTTGTGGGTGTTTGATATGATCATCACCTACTGCCGGCGTATTGACGATTCTTTAGAGTCCTACACGGAGGTTTCCTGGCTCGGGCAAAATGGAGTAGGAGCACATATGTTATATGTGCGGGACCGAGAACAATACGTGTATGTGATACCGTACTAGATTCTCGCGATATATGATATCGGCCAGGTATATGTGATATAGCCGGGTCATCGAATCAAGTTTTGATTCGATGAACTGATACAGATTAGTCGGTTATTTGTGAAATAGCCGGATTATCGGATCAAGTGTTGATTCGATAATTTAATGTATAATTATATATTTGATATATTATAGTACATTAACTAATATTAGCTCACTTAAAGATTCTTTTTCTCACTCGAGTAATACATTGATATATATGTGATATATGTTAATTGTATTATTTTATTTTGTTACAATAAATATTTTATATGTGATATATAATATTGTAACATGTTATGGTTATAAATGCAACATGATTTATGATGTTTAAATATGGTTAGGGTTTGGATTAGGGTTAAACTTTCATGAAGCTTTCAAGAAGCTTCTTGAAGCTTTGACTTTGACCTTGATATTTTGTGATATTTTGCAAAGATATTTCGTGATATGTCGCAAAGATAGTTCTTTAACCCAACCCAACCCTTTAACCATAGTTAATTCTCTACATGGGTTAAGTCTTCATACTTAATCCATGGTTGAATTTCTAACCTCACTTGATTCATTATTCATCACAAATGGTTTTGCTTCTTCTTCTTCTTCTTCTTCCTTTTTGATAAAAAGCTTTCTAGCTTTTTCAAAAGTGATGAAAATGAGTGAGATAAAGAAAAATGAGAGCTAAATTCCTACTTCATCATCCTCATCTATTCTAGCCACTTAGATTAGGATGTTTGCTTTGCTAATACTTGATTAGTGATGAAAGGTTCCTAGGCATCCTATAGAGGTCTCACAAGGCATCAACCATGCCAATTTCAAAAATTATGGGTGCCGCGAAACCCTAACGCGGATCTTAGACTAGAATTCTAGGCGAAAAACAAAACTAGTTAACAAATTAACTAAAGGTTAGATGCTACAACCTTTGTAGATCCGGATATCCACTTTCTTAGCTCCACGTAGTCGTCCTCTCGCTGTCCTTTTCGAATCCTAGACTCATTCGTCGGCTTCATCGGGAAAACGAGCGGAATAGGTCGTCGGCTTCGTGCCGAAGATGATCTACGTCGAGGTTGCACAAGTTCAAGCTCCAACTTCACCAAGTTGTGAAACTTGTGAAGAAAACACCCAAAACAACTTGGAAAGAGGTAGAGGGTGAAGAAATAGGAGGTGGGTTCACTTTAGAATTGGATTTCTCACTTTGGATCTCAAGTTGCCATTGATGGCATCATAGTTTCTTTCTTGAAGATGATGAAGAAGAAGAAGCTAGTTTATGATAAGTTATTTTTAAAATGAAAAGAAAAACCAAACTTATCATAATGTGAACCATAGTTAAGTGTAGAGAATTGACTAAGGTTAGAATAATGGTTAGGGTTTAGTGTGAAGACAAAATGGTCACAAAGTCAAAGCTTCATGAAGCTTCAACAATGTTCAAGAATGAAAGCAACCATTTTGTATTCTTATCCCATTCTTTTTCCAAAAATGAATAAATAAAAGAATGGATAAATAAAAACCCTAATCACTTTCTTAACCTAGGCTTAATTCTATACACTTAACCAAATGAGCAAGCATCATCAAGCATGATACTAACATGTGCACAAAAGTATATCACATATACAATTCGCATATCAAGTGAGAAAATCCATTTAAAGTGAACCAATACTAGTTAATGCAAAGTAATATATCAAATATATAATTATACATTAAATCATTAAATCAACATTTGATTCAATGATTCGGTCATGTCGCACATAACCGACTAGTATTCAATGTATCGATTTATCGAATCAATGATTCGATAACTAGGTCATATCGAATATAGCCAATCGAAACATTTATCGCGAGAATGAAATGCGGTATCACATACACGCATTATTCTCGGTCCTGCACACATCTCATATGCGCTCCTATTTCGTTTCGCTTGAGCCAGGAAACCTCTGTGTAGGACTCTAAAGACTCGTCAATACGCCGGTAGCAGATGATGATCATATCAAGCACCCACAAGCCGCAAGCGGTGTGCTAAACGTAACGACCATCCGGGTATTGAGCGATCAGAAGATCGACGAGCTAGCCCGCTCACACTCCTGTGAATCCAACCAGTAACACTTACCGTACAGTCCGGTCTGTTCGTCTGATACGTCGCATATCAAGTCTAGGGGTGGTAAACGTCAGACCCCAATAACCGATAAGTCGTGCCGATGTGAGGCTCATAACGGGTCGAGAAACTACTGGTAACACTTACCAGCAAATCTCTGATCAGCCCTGGCCAGGGACTTCCCTGTTATGGCCAATCGAGCACAGCGCAACATCAACTCCCAATACCGGGAGAGACGAAACCCCTCCTATCGCTCATTGCCTCCATGTGACTCGGGACTGTACCCAAAGACCACCGTTTTGCACGCCCTCATGGACGTGGTAAGGTGGAGATCAAAGCATAGTGGGAATCACACAAGACTCTATGACGATCTCGGGTCTATAGACTAACCTGTATAAGTGTCACCTGAGAACTGCCATCTGACGTGAGGTATAATACCATCTGGGAGTTCTCGGCGAGTCCGTCCAGTGTACCCAGTCTCCACTGAGCACCCGTACACCATCTCTGATGTCAAACACCAATGGATATGGGATCATCCATCGCCCATCTCATGGGTCGAGAAGCGTATACGCTAGTCTACTCTGGTATATCGATGCCCCGTCTCGATACACCTACGACTAGGGACCTTGAAGGATGTACTTATGGACTACCATGTCCCCACTAGTATGATCTGCATCATAGTCCAGGTAGTCAAGTACACATCCTAAGGGCTTTACCAACATGTAACTCTAAGACAGTTTAAAGAGACTAGCGTACATGTTAAGATAAAGAGTAACCAGATAGCATACTATCATATCGAGCAAGAAAGTCATCTCTATATATGTCCAAGCATCCAATATAATATACAACATCTGTACAATACTGGCCTCTAGGGCATACATACAACTAACAATCTCCCACTTGCACTAGGACCAGCTGCTGTAGTATCGCATACCGAGCATCCCGAAGAGTCTCTCAAACTGTATCTGGGGAATGGCCTTCGTGAGTGGATCCGCCGTGTTGTTCTTCGTGTCAACTCTCCTGACCTCGATCTCCCGGCGATTAACTATCTCCCGGATCAGGTGATACCGCCTCAGAATATGCCTGGACCGCTGATGGGACCTGGGTTCCTTGGCCAAAGCCACCGCTCCATTGTTATCGCAATACAAAGGTATTGTATGCTCAATGGATGGAACCACTCCAAGTTCAGTAATGAACTTCTTGATCCAGACAGCCTCTTTGGCAGCGATG
This sequence comes from Agapanthus africanus, assembly GCA_030015575.1. Classification (NCBI taxonomy): domain Eukaryota; kingdom Viridiplantae; phylum Streptophyta; class Magnoliopsida; order Asparagales; family Amaryllidaceae; genus Agapanthus; species Agapanthus africanus. Next base: position 152,524,155 of record JASDDO010000012.1, read on the forward strand.
TATTCAGCCTCCATCGTCGAGTCTGCCACGGTTTCCTGCTTGGAACTCTTCCAGCTAACCGCCCCTCCGTAAAGGGTAAAGACAAAGCCCGACTGCGACTTAGAGTCGTCCTTATCACTCTGGAAGCTCGAATCGGTAAAGGACTCCACTTGGAGTTCTCCGTTACCATACACCAAGAACATATCTCTAGTCCTTCGTAAGTACTTGAGAATGCTCTTCACAGCTGTCCAGTGACCCTCTCCAGGATCAGCTTGATACCTGCTCACTATACTTAGTGAGTATGCTACATCGGGTCTGGTACATAGCATCGCATACATGATAGAGCCTACTGCCGAAGCATAGGGTATCCCTTGCATGCGAGCTCTCTCCAAATCATTCTTGGGAGACATCTCTTTGGAGAGAGTGACTCCAGAGATCGTGGGCAAGTTCCCACGCTTGGACTCTTCCATACTAAACCTCTTTAGTATGGTGTCAATGTACCTGGATTGGGACAATCCCAAAATCCGTTTGGATCTATCTCTATAGATCCTAATTCCCAATATGCAGGAGGCATCACCAAGATCTTTCATTGAGAATCTTTGTGATAAGAAGAGCTTGACCGATTGCAGCATAGGAATATCATTTCCTATCAAGAGTATGTCGTCCACGTACAATACGAGGAAGACAACCTTACTCTCTGCCACCTTCTTGTAGATACAAGGTTCATCTGGGTTTTTGACGAAATCAAACTCTTTGATAACGACGTCAAAGCAGATGTTCCAACTCCGCGATGCTTGCTTTAATCCATAAATGGATTTAAGCAGCTTGCACACCTTCCCGCTACTCCCACTATCTACGAAGCCCTCTGGCTGAGTCATGTACACGCACTCTTCTAAATCACCATTTAGAAAGGCGGTCTTAACATCCATTTTCCAGATTTCGTAATCATGATATGCAGCGATGGCAAGCATGATCCAGATGGATTTAAGCATAACTAATGGAGAAAAGGTTTCGTCATAGTCCACACCTGGTCTTTGACGAAAACCCTTTGCTATAAGTCTAGCTTTGAAAGTCTCCACTTTCCCATCTACACCAAGTTTTTTCTTGAAGATCTACTTGCTCCCAATGGGTTTTACCCCTTCACGAGCAACTTCCAAAGTCCATACTTTGTTGGTGTACATGGAATCCATCTCAGACCGCATAGCATCCAGCCATTTCACTGAGTCCCCACTCGTGATGGCCTGCTCGAAGCTAGTTGGGTCATCATCCTCCATGATGCAATCCTCGCTCCCACCATCCATGAGAAAACCGTAGTATCTCTCAGGTGGGCGAGGAACCCTACCAGATCGGCGGAGAGGCTGAGGTTCGTCGGGTACTACTGAATCCTCTGGTTCTACCAAGTCTTCTGTTATAGTTTGTTCCGCTGGAGCCTCTTCCAGTTCTACCTCAATGCCACTTGTCTGTTTCATAAGAAAACTCTTTTCTAAGAAAGTGGCATGCCGAGAAACAAACACCTTTTGTTCCTCGGGATGGTAGAAGATATACCCTTGTGAATTTTTTGGGATATCCTACAAACTTACATAAGACTGATCTTGCCTCGAGTTTGTCCGGATTCTGTCTTTTGACATAGGCTGGACAACCCCATATCTCAATGTAATTAAGATGTGGTCTCTTCCCTTTCCATATCTCATATGGAGTGGTAGGCACTGATTTGGTAGGAACTCTATTCAATAGGTCCATGGCTGTTTCAAGCGCATATCCCCAAAAGAAAATAGGTAACTCAGCTGTGCTCATCATAGAGCGCACCATATCTAATAGGGTGCGGTTCCTCCGTTCTGATACACCGTTGTGCTGTGGTGTATATGGAGGAGTCAGCTGAGAAAGAATCCCATTCTCTTTTAGGAAGTCCAGGAATTCATTGCTCAAGTATTCACCTCCTCGATCAGATCTTAGGATTTTAATACTTTTTCCGGTTTGGTTCTCAACTTCTTGTTTATATTCCCTAAATTTCTCAAAAGCTTCTGATTTCTGTTTCATCAGGAACACATACCCGAACCTAGAGAGATCGTCAGTGAATGTAATGAAGTATGAAGAACCATCCCTGGCATGTGTAGACATGGGACCGCATACATCACTATGTATAAGTCCCAAGAGTTCGGTAACTCTTTCTCCGTGTCCCGTAAACGGAGTTTTGGTCATCTTGCCTTTGAGACATGACTGGCAAGTGTCATAAGATGAAAATTCAAACAGATTTAAATATCCATCTTTATGCAACTTAGCTAGTTGTGTCGCATTGATGTGACCCAGTCTACAATGCCACAAGAAGGATTCGTTGATTTCAGAACTCTTCCTCTTGTGTGTGTTTGTTATGCTCAGAACTGTTGATTGATTTAGAACATAAATGCCATTGCATAACGTGCCTGATCCAACCAACTTTTGGTAACGGAAAATGTTCATAACATTGTCTGTAATACAAAATTATATCCCTCTTTACTTAATAAAGAAATCGATATAATGTTGCATATCAGGTTCGGCATGTAATAGCATTCGTTCAGAACCAATGTATTTCCAGTTGGTAATATAAGGTGATATTCCCCGACAGTCTTAGCTGCAACAATTGCACCATTTCCAACTCTAATGTCTTTATCACCTTCTCCAAGTTCTCTACCTTTCCTTAGCCCATGTAACTGATTACATATATGGGATCCTGACCCGGTATCTAATACCCAGGACGTAGAGCAAATGGAGAAACAGTTCTCAGTAACGAACACACCCAAAGAAAATGCATCAACATGTACTTTCTTCATTCGGGTGGCATGGGAATCCTGGTATTCCCCTATATCCTGTTCATTCCTATAACTCTTATAAGAAAGAACGGAACCAACGTTCCCCAGCACAGAATAACATGCGGGTTCGGTCAATACATCCATATTATTATCTTCATTAGGGCATGAAATGGTCTCTACCTGGAGAGAGAGAAGAAAACACTTTAGCGTATGCTCGTGCAAGATCAGATTGGTTATTATCTTATCTAATCAGGATGGCTCCCACTGCTTTTTATCAAATCTTCCTTCAAACCCTAAAAGGAAAGACTAGCCGGGATTAATTACACACTACAAGTTCGCTAATCTTTCAGCCAGGCCAGTGTCGGTACTTTGAGGGAGGTCCCCCGTGCTTTCGCACGAACCTAATTAATGTAAACCTCGTTTTTCCAGAGGCGTAACCCCGTTGACACCTTTCTAGACACCTACTTGATCGGCTAATCGTAATGTGCAAAACTCTCCCAGGAGTAACTCTTACTCACAGTGGGTATCGGGATCCAACTATCTCATAGAAGGTATGCAATCTCATTGCAAATTTCAACACTTGAAATTCCCGATAATGCTTTTTCCCCTAGTGTGCTATGACCTTGACGCATGCCAAACAACCCATAGTCCGCTAGTCAAGTTCAACCCGTACAATTCGTGATCGAATTAAACCCACCCGTACGACCCTTGACGCATGCCAAACAACGCCGTACGAATACCTTAATCCAATCGCATCTCATGCTGCAGATAACTAATAATCAGCTACCGTACACTACGCCTTGACGCATGCCAAACAACCGTAGCACGAATACTGAATATTACATATCTAAATTGACGGAGGGCTACGCAGGTTTTTCTGAAAACCATAAGCGTAATGAACTTGATATCGTTGTAGAATCAAATGAAGTTTTAAAATGGAGTGATTTTGAGGCTTTTTCTAGTTTTGCTAAAGGAGTCACTCCCGGTGAAGGGATCTCGGTCCTTTCCTCGTCGAATGAGGTGCGGGATATATCATATATATCGCTGTGCAAAGCAAAAAACCCAAAAGCAGTCAAAAGCAAACCGAGTGTGTAGCATCTGCCAGTTATTGCTAAAGGAGTCACTCCCGGTGAAGGGATCTCGGTCCTTTCCTCATCGAATAAGGTGCAGGGTATATCATATATACCGCTGTACAAAGCAAGAACTGTAGCTACCTGTTTTATTTTAAAATTCGATTCCACAACATCTTAGGTTTCTTATCTTTCATTAATCACATTAATGAAGTCCCATCATTTAAATACCTAAACATCACAGATAGATATGACGTACACTTATGCCATCCGCATTCGCCTCGATGTCCTCTCGTGCGCCGTTAGGTTAGGTAACTAACGACAGAGCAGGGCAGGGCTAGCGCGGGTGTAAAACATAAGTAACGTCTATATAATATATCATATATACTATATACTATATCCATCACAGAATCGCATCACAGATATCGCAGCAGAAGAAACATATGAAATATTGGATATACTAGGACGTCCGTGTTTTTAATACGAGCCAGTATAAAACACGGATTCCACGGTCGTGATGAATATCCAATCCCACACCCCTAGACCCCTACGAGAGCGGCAAGCAACCCTGCCAATTCTAGGGTTAGGAGACCCGGACTCGACTCCTCGAGTTGGTCTCCCACTGGACCCCAGAACCCGGTTACTTGTGCTCCCCTCCTTGGGTCTATCCTAATGCAGAAAAGTAAATAATATACAAGAGGTGACATCTTCCGCTACCTGGAAGTGCCCCAAATTAAAAGAATATTACATACAAGTTTTTACATGAATGAAAATGAAAAACACTTATCTCACATAAAAACCCCCGGCTATTCAAACACGACGATCCAATATAACATATCCAGCAACACATAACATCACATGTCATCAACGTAAGTAAGTATGCATACCCCAATTGTCGTTGACGTATAGCAACGAAACCGGCGATATCACATATTACACTTACGGTCACAGAAAAGAAAGTGTAAAACTACAACAATTGGAATCCGCAACTTCTTTAGACATCACATGCCTAATCAAATGAAATACTTAGACATCACATGCCTAACAGATATAAATCCCGCATTTTTGTCTCATTATCGAAAACTCTTTTCAATAACATGTGGGACTAAACTGCTAGATTTATAACATTTATTCAGTTATCTCATAACTGTTTGTGAATTCCAATTATTGTATCACATTCCAGATAAACAGAAAATGTTAAACTTTCCGATCGAATAGTCGATACCCAAGTTTTCCCGATACAGTCCAACACATGAAATAAGTCTAACAACATTCAGTTCGTGCCTCAGTACCAACGGTCCAGCCGTAGAAGGGTCAAGCCAATGCCTCACATGTGGCACGCCGTACTGCCCCAAACCTGAAGGTTCAAAGGGCAGTTCAAGACGGTCACATAATCGAGTTAAGGTTTGTTGTCTTCTAGAGGGTCCATCGCGTTACTTGCACTACTTAGAATGTCGTTAAACTACGGAAAAATCCAACACTAGGAAATTTCCCGACAGGGGAAAAGTTGGGTATTTATATCCGGTCGAACTTTTTAACATATTCTATAAATTATCCGGAAGTACACAAAGACGAAATTTGATAATCCGGTCGAAACACCGAAGCTCTAAAACACCCCAGAAAATTAAACTCTGGAATAATTATTAAAAATACCCATAAAACTCAGATGCAGAAACTATGAATTACTGTGCAGAGGAGGAGGGATGACGTCATCAAGCCGCCGCGGAACCGCCGCCTAAGCTGGCTTAGGCCGCGGTTCCGCCGCTCTTATCACTGTTCATTGGAAAAAATTTGCATCGTAATTCTTAGAATTCCCTGCTGAATTTTTTAAGCATTTTTAATATTGAAAAATCCCAGATTTTAGAAAATGTACAGAGAGCATGTTTGGTTTAGGGTTTCAGGTTCGTTCGGGCTTCAAATTGCGTCTAGACTTCGCCAAAGGCTTTAGCTTGGCTCTGATACCAGTGAAAGGTTCCTAGGCACCCTATAGAAGTCTCACAAGGCATCAACCATGCCAATTTCAAAAATTATGGGTGCCGCGAAACCCTAACGCGGATCTTAGACTAGAATTCTAGGCGAAAAACAAAACTAGTTAACAAATTAACTAAAGGTTAGATGCTACAACCTTTGTAGATCCGGATATCCACTTCCTTAGCTCCACGTAGTCGTCCTCTCGCTGTCCTTTTCGAATCCTAGACTCATTCGTCGGCTTCATCGGGAAAACGAGCGGAATAGGTCGTCGGCTTCGTGCCGAAGATGATCTACGTCGAGGTTGCACAAGTTCAAGCTCCAACTTCACCAAGTTGTGAAACTTGTGAAGAAAACACCCAAAACAACTTGGCAAGAGGTAGAGGGTGAAGAAATAGGAGGTGGGTTCACTTTAGAATTGGATTTCTCACTTTGGATCTCAAGTTGCCATTGATGGCATCATAGTTTCTTTCTTGAAGATGAAGAAGAAGAAGAAGCTAGTTTATGATAAGTTATTTTTAAAAAGAAAAGAGAAACCAAACTTATCATAATGTGAACCATAGTTAAGTGTAGAGAATTGACTAAGGTTAGAATAATGGTTAGGGTTTAGTGTGAAGACAAAATGGTCACAAAGTCAAAGCTTCATGAAGCTTCAACAATGTTCAAGAATGAAAGCAACCATTTTGTATTCTTATCCCATTCTTTTTCCAAAAATGAATAAATAAAAGAATGGATAAATAAAAACCCTAATCACTTTCTTAACCTAGGCTTAATTCTATACACTTAACCAAATGAGCAAGCATCATCAAGCATGATACTAACATGTGCACAAAAGTATATCACATATACAATTCGCACATCAAGTGAGAAATCCATTTAAAGTGAACCAATACTAGTTAATGCAAAGTAATATATCAAATATATAATTATACATTAAATCATTAAATCAACATTTGATTCAATGATTCGTTCATGTCGCACATAACCGACTAGTATTCAATGTATCGATTTATCGAATCAATGATTCGATAACTAGGTCATATCGAATATAACCAATCGAAACATTTATCGCGAGAATGAAATGTGGTATCACATACACGCATTATTCTCGGTCCTGCACACATCTCATATGCGCTCCTTTTTCGTTTCGCTTGAGCCAGGAAACCTCTGTGTAGGACTCTAAAGACTCGTCAATACGCCGGTAGCAGATGATGATCATATCAAGCACCCACAAGCCGCAAGCGGTGTGCTAAACGTAACGGCCATCCGGGTATTGAGCGATCAGAAGATCGACGAGCTAGCCCGCTCACACTCCTGTGAATCCAACCAGTAACACTTACCGTACAGTCCGGTCTGTTCGTCTGATACGTCGCATATCAAGTCTAGGGGTGGTAAACGTCAGACCCCAATAACCGATAAGTCGTGCCGATGTGAGGCTCATAACGGGTCGAGAAACTACTGGTAACACTTACCAGCAAATCTCTGATCAGCCCTGGCCAGGGACTTCCCTGTTACGGCCAATCGAGCACAGCGCAACATCAACCCCCAATACCGGGAGAGACGAAACCCCTCCTATCGCTCATTGCCTCCATGTGACTCGGGACTGTACCTAAAGACCACCGTTTTGCATGCCTTCATGGACGTGGTAAGGTGGAGATCAAAGCACAGTGGGAATCACACAAGACTCTATGACGATCTCAGGTCTACAGACTAACCTGTACAAGTGTCACCTGAGAACTGCCATCTGACGTGAGGTATAATACCATCTGGGAGTTCTCGGCGAGTTCGTCCAGTGTACCCAGTCTCCACTGAGCACCCGTACACCATCTCTGATGTCAAACACCAATGGATATGGGATCATCCATCGCCCATCTCATGGGTCGAGAAGCGTATACGCCAGTCTACTCTGGTATATCGATGCCCCGTCTCGATACACCTACGACTAGGGACCTTGACGGATGTACTTATGGACTACCATGTCCCCACTAGTATGATCTGCATCATAGTCCAGGTAGTCAAGTACACATCCTAAGGGCTTTACCAACATGTAACTCTAAGACAGTTTAAAGAGACTAGTGTACATGTTAAGATAAAGAGTAACCAGATAGCATACTATCATATCGAGCAAGAAAGTCATCTCTATATATGTCCAAGCATCCAATATAATATACAACATCTGTACAATACTGGCCTCTAGGGCATACATACAACTAACAAGTGAAGCAAAAGCTTGGGCTTGAGTTTCTTCAAGGTAGATCATCTTTGTTATCGAAGATCGGAAGCAAGCTTGCATCTTTCTTTTCATGGAGCCTCTCTAGAGTCCGGGTACATGATGATCGTGGCGAAGGGACCTCAACACGGAGCTTATGAAGTGAAGGAATAGACTACAAAGGTTGTAATCCCAAACTCTTAGAAGTAAAGTTGTTTACTTGCTTTGTTTTCACCTAATCTCTAGTCTAAGATCTTGGTTAGGTTTGTTCGGCACTTCTAAAATTTGAATCGGGCATGGTTGATGCCTTTTAGACCATTGTGACAGTGCCTAGTAACCCTACAGTGGTATCAAAGCCAAGCTAGAGCTTTAGGCGAAGTCTAGACGAAGTTTAAAGTCCGGTCGAACCCCGTAACGTCGCAATTTACCCCCTCTCTGGAAATTTTTTAAAATGTTGATTTTTTCTGTATTAAAAATACTCAGAAAACTAAGCAGGGAATTGTAAGAATTGCTGTGAAGTACGAGCCCACAATTCCCTCAAGGGAGCGCGGATCCGCGGCCAAACCTTGGGTTATGGGTTTGGCAGCGGTTCCGCAGCCACTCTTGGGATTTATGGGCCATGACTTCTGGGGTTTATTCTAGGTTATTTCTACATGCTTCTGGGAATTTTTAATATTACTCAAGTGTTGAGTTTTCTGGAGATCTTTTGTATTCGTTGGTTCGATCGGAAAGTTTAACTTCGTTTAAGTTTTTTCCGGGTAATTTTAGAACGTGTTAAAAAGTTCGATCGGATATCAATAACTCACTTTTTCCCCTGTCGGAAAATTTTCAAGTGTTGGATTTTTTCTCGAGTTTGAAACTTCCGGAAGATCATGCAAGCGTATCTGTGGACCCTTTAGAAGAACATAACCTTAACTCGATTATGTGACCGTAAAAAATGCCCCTTGAACCCTAGGGTTTGTGGTAGTTTAACGTTGCCACATGTGAGGTGTTGGTTTGACCCTTCTACGGCTGGTTCATTGGGGCTGTGACATGTTCTGGGGTTTTGGACTCCGCTCAAGTGTTGAGCTATTTGGGAAATCTTGGGTGTTTGTTTATTCGATCGGAAAGTTTAACATTATCTATTTATCTGGATTGTGATACAATATTTGGAATCCACAAGTAGTTATGAGATAACAAATTTGAATGTTATAAATCTAGCAGTTTAGTCTCAGATGATCGGTTGCCACGGGATTTTGATGCGATCAAAAGTACGTCGCAATCACGTAGCGTACGCGGATACTCGCCGGGTAAACTTAATAGATAGCCACGCCCTATAGCCCCGACCAAGTGACTGTAGGAGAACCCCGTCACCAAAAGCATCCGTTCGGGTGCTCGCGGCAGCGGTGTTCCGCCTTAGTGCACTTCGTCGACGGCATCCGGGGGTGCGGCCGTCTACTAAAGTTTGCGACGAGCATTCGATCAGGATGTTGGGAATCTTGTTGAATTTCCCGACTTGATATTGAAAAGAGTTTTCGATATTGAGGTTATAATGCGGAGTTTATAATTGTTAGGCATGTGATGTCTAATGAATTCATTTGGTTAGGCATGTGATGTCTAAGGTGGTTGTGGATTCCAACTGTTGTAGTTTTACACTTTCTTTTCTGCGACCGTAAGTGTAATATGTGGTGTATCGTCGATTTTGTTGCTATACATCAAGGACAATTGGGATACGCATATTTACTTACGTTGATGATATGTGATATTATGTGTTGTTGTGATATGTTATATTGGATCGTCGTGTTTTGAATAGCCGGGGTTTTTTTTATGTGAGATGAGGGTTTTTAGTTTCATTCATATAAAATTTAATTGTATGTAATATTCTTTTATTGCGGCACTTCCGGGCTGAGGATGATGTTACCATTGTATATTATTTACTTTTCCGCATTCGGTTAGACCCAAGGCGGGGAGCACAAGTAACCGGGTTTTAGGGTCCAGTGGGAGACCATATCGAGGAGTCGAGACCGGGTCTCCCAACCCTAGAATTGGCAAAGTTGCTTGCCACTCTCGTAGGGGTCTAGGGATGTGGGTTTGGCTATTCATCGCGACCGTGGAATCCGTGTTTTATATAGGCTCGTATTAAAACATGGACCTCCTAGTATATCCAATATTTCATATATGTTCTTCTTCTGCAATGTTCTGTGATGAGATCATATTACTGCCTGAGACGAATGTTTATATTATATATATGAGATATATGTTATATTGCGGATTTCGTTTCATATCTGATGCATGTGAAGCATAATTAAAATGGTACTTCATTAATGAGATTAATGAAATAAAAGAAACCTAAAGATGTTGTAGAAAATTGTTTAAAAACTGATAGCTCTAGTTCTTGCTTTGCATAGCGGTATTCCTTGTAGAATATCCAGCACCTTATTCGATAAGGAAAGAGCTGAGATCCCTTTACCGGGAATGACCTCTTTAGCGAAACTAGCAGATGCTACAAACACGGTTTGTCTTTTGATTGTTTTTATAGTTCTTTCTTTGCATAGTGATATTTGTGAAATATCCTGCACCTTATTCGATGAGGAAAGAGCTGAGATCCCTTCACCGGGAGTCACCTCTTTAGCAAAACTAGAAAAGGCCTAAAAAACATTCCATTTAAAACCATTCGATTCTACAACGATATAAAGTTCATTACGCAAAGGGTTTTCTTAAAAACCTGTCGTAGCCCTCCGTCATTTCAGATAAGTAGTCTTTAGTATTCGTGCTTCATTTGTCGACTTAGTCAAGGCGTGGTGTGCGGTAGCTGATTAGTGCTTATCTGCAAAGTATATGATGCGATTGGATTAGGGTAGTCGTGCAGCCTTGTTGACTTAGTCAAGGGTCGTGCGGGTGGGTTTAATTCAATCGGGAAATGACGGGTTGAACTTTACTTGCGGTCTATGGTTTGTTGACTTAGTCAAGGTCATAGATCGCTCGGGGTAAAATATTATTGGGAATTTCAAGTGTTGAAATTTGCAATGAGATTGCATACCTCCTATGAGATAGTTGGATCCCGATACCCGCTGCGAGTAAGAGTTACTCATGGGAGAGTTTTACATATTACAATTAGCCGATCAAGTAGGTGTCTAGAAAGGTGTCAACGGGGTTACACCCCTGGGAAAATGAGGTTTATTTTAATTAGGTCCGTGCACACACACGGGGAACCTCGCTCAAAGTACCGACACTGGCCTGGCCGAAAGATTGGCGAACTTATAGCGTGTAATTAATCCCGGCTAGTCTTTCCTTTTAGGGTTTGAAGGAAGATTTGACTATAACAGTGGGAGACATCCTGATTAGATATATTAATAACTAATCTAATCTTACAAGAGCATACTGTAAGTCCACGTTACATCTCCCGGTACTTACGGGCTTGCGGAAATGATGAAAAACGATTTTTCTAGAGGTGGTAACATGGACTCAAAATACGGATCTTTGTTAAACAACTATTTAACAATCCTAACAAGAGTTTTACCTACTTGGTTAGGTGGTTATACCTTAACTTGATCTCCTTCGTCTTCAACTCCTTGCGGTGGTCGGATTGGCCTCACCTCGTCGTCTCCTTGCGCCGAAGATGGATCCACCTGAAAGCTTCTACCTTTGGCTTCACTTCAAACTAGAAGAAACTAGAACACTTGGTTTGCTAAATCTTATGAACTAGGATGAGTAGAGGAGTGTGTTGGGTTTTATCTCAATGGTTCTTGCTTCTCAACACATGAGAGAAGTGAACCATGAACTAGAGAGAGAGAGAGCAAGAGGAAGAGGGAGAGCTCAAGCAAGAGAGAGAAAGCAAATGAAAGAATGAGCAAGACTTTTTCCATACTAGCTCTGATAATCCAAAATCATGATAACAAGTAATAATAATAGAGTATTATGTGATGGTTGTTATCATGTCAAATGGCAATATCATTTCTTGCATTAAATGCAATTTGTGAACAAAACAAGCAAGCTTAAGTCAATATCAAGAAATGATAGCCATTGTCATGATGGTGGTCAACAAGTCAACAACCCTAATCAACCGGTCAACTAAGTCAACAAGTCAACAAAATCAACCATCTACAACTATGTCACAATAATACTTAATTAATATTATTGTCAATCATATTTCTTATTCTCATTAGGGTTTAGCAAAAAGTCAATAGTCAACAGTCAACAACCCCAATGAGAAACCTCTTCCTCTGTCTCTCTGTCAACTGTGCATACACACCCGCATCCACGTTCCGAGGAACACGAATACATACGAGATAAAAACCAATCCCAAAACGTACACTAGGATCGGGCTTAAACCAAAGCCCGCTAGTGTTAACTATCCGGACACTAAACGTGCACAAGTGCACGGATGTGACCGAACCCTGTCGCAAAACCATGCGACCTCTACTATTTTTCCTGAAGGCGAATAGATTTCTGTGTGGGACTCTAAAGACTCGACACTACGCTGGCAGTGGGTTTAACCACAGACCGCAAGCGGCACTAGCTGTGCGTAACGGTCCCCAGGTAGATGCCGACAAGAAGACTGACGAGGTGAAACCCATCTGAACTCCTACTGAGCCTGAATGTGACAATCTGCGTACAGTCCGGTCTGTTCGTCTGAGAACATCGCATGGCGGGCCTAGGGGGCGGTAAACGTTAGTCCCCTAATAGCGGTACAAGTCGTGTCGGAGTGTAGCCCAGAACACCCTGAGATAAAACTGGAAACCTACCAGTATATCTCGCTTGCCCTGGCCAGGGACTTTGTGTAATGGCTCTCCTAGACACAGCGCGATATCAACCCCCAATACCGGGAGAGGCGAATCCTGTCTAACCGTTACTGCCTCCAAGTGCTTCGGGACTGCACCCAACTACTACCTGTTTGCACGACTCCTTTGAGCCGTGGTAGGGTAGTAATCTAAGTACAGTGGGAACACACTCGAGGCGAAGCGACAGTGTCAAGTCAGCGGACTAAGTTGTACTCATGTCACCTGGGAACTGATAACTGACGATAGGTATAGTACCAACCAACAGTTCCCGACGAGTCCTGTCCAGTGTACTCGTAACCTAACGAGCACTCGCATACTATCTTAAGTACGACGTACTGACGACTGTGGGACAGACCGTCTCCCCTGTTGGGATATGAAGCGCATACGCTAGTCTACTCCGGAGTATCGATGCCCTGTCTCGATAGTCTTATGACTAGGGACCTGCATAAGGATGTGCTTGTAGATTACCCAGCCCCCATGAGTGTGACAACCATCACAACGCTGGTAATCAAGCAAAGATCCTAAGGGCTCCACTAATGTGTATAGGTGATATACTAAAATAAACACATGTATACATTAAAGCAGAAACAAACCAAGTAGCATACTACTATTTTGAGCAAGATAGTCTATACAAGGTGAATATCCCAAGCTTCCATTAAGTAATATACAAACTAGTATGATACAGTAATGGCCTCTAGGGCATATAAACTAACAATCTCCCACTTGCACTAAGGCCATGTACTGGAGTATCGAAGACCTATCATCTCGATCAGCCGCTCGAACTGAGTCTGGGGTAAGGCCTTCGTGAATGGATCAGCTGTGTTATCTTCCGTAGCAACTCTCCGAACCTCGATCTCCTGGCGACCCATGATCTCCCTGATCAGGTGATACCGCCTCAAGATGTGTCTAGATCTCTGATGGGACCTGGGTTCCTTCGCTAAAGCTATAGCCCCGTTGTTGTCGCAATACAGAGGTATTGGATCAATAATGGATGGAACCACCTGAAGTTCAGTTAAGAACTTCCTTATCCAGACGGCTTCTTTTGCGGCATCTGCAGCAGCGATATATTCCGCTTCCATCGTCGAGTCAGCAACGGTTTCCTGTTTGGAACTCTTCCAACACACCACCCCTCCATTGAGGGTAAAGACATAACCCGACATGGACTTGGAATCATCCTTGTCACTCTGGAAGCTGGAGTCAGCAAAGGCCTCGATCTGGAGGTCCTTTCTGCCATACACCAAGAACATCTCCTTAGTCCTTCTCAGGTACTTGAGAATGTTCTTTACCGCTATCCAGTGTTTCTCCCCAAGGTTTGACTGATACCGGCTTACCACACTCAGTGAATAAGCTACATCTGGTCTGGTACACAACATCGCATACATTATAGAGCCTACCGCAGAAGCGTAGGGTATAATAGACATGCGATTCCTTTCCAAATCAGTCTTGGGAGACAACTCTTTGGAGAGGGTGATCCCGTGACAAGCCGGTAGATTACCGCGCTTGGAATCTTCCATACTGAATCTTTTCAGTATGGTGTCGATGTACCTGGACTGTGAAAGTCCTAATATCCTCTTGGATCTGTCATGAAAGATCCGGATCCCCAGAATGTACGAGGCATCACCCAGGTCTTTCATGGAGAACCTGTGTGACAAGAATCCCTTGACAGATTGTAGCATAGGAATGTCATTTCCTATCAGAAGAATGTCATCCACGTACAATACGAGGAATACGACAGTTCTTGCTACAAATCTACTATAGATGCATGGTTCATCTGGATTTTTGATAAAGCCAAATTCTTTGACCGTCTCATCAAAACCGATGTTCCAACTCCGCGATGCCTGCTTTAGTCCATAGATGGACTTAAGCAACTTGCACACCTTTCCGCTGATCCCACTCTGAATGAAACCCTCTGGCTGGTCCATATAGACACACTCCTCTAAATTTCCATTTAGAAAAGCGGTCTTTACGTCCATCTGCCAAATCTCATAATCGTGGAAGGCAGCAATGGCAAGAAGGATCCGAATGGATTTCAGCACAGCCACTGGAGAAAAGGTTTCGTCATAGTCCAAACCAGGTCTTTGACGAAAACCCTTTGCAATAAGTCTAGCTTTATAGGTCTCAACCTGTCCATCTACACCAATCTTCCTTTTGAAGATCCACTTGCATCCTACAGGTTTTACCCCATCTGGAGCAATGTTCAACATCCATACTTTGTTGGTGTACATGGACTTCATTTCGGTCCGCATTGCATCCAGCCATTTTACTGAGTCAACGCTCTGAATGGCCTGCTGGAAGCTAGTCAGCTCATCATAATCAATGATGCAATCCTCTCTATCCCTGTCTATGAGAAAACCGTAGTATCTCTCGGGAGGATGAGACTGCCTACTACTCCTGCGGAGCGGCGTAGGAATGTCATGTTCTTTTGAACCCTCTGGTTCTACTAAGCTTTCAGTAATAGTCTGTGGTTCTGGAATTTCTTCCAGTTCTATTTCGCTCCCACTTGTTTCCTTTTCTAAGAACCGGTGTTCCAGAAAATGGGCATTACGAGAAACAATGATCTTTTGCTCCTCTGCGTAATAGAAGAGATACCCCCTGGAGTTCTTTGGGTATCCCACAAACTTTCACAGTACTGAGCGTGCCTCGAGTTTGTCCGCATGCTGCTTTTTGACAAAAGCCGGACATCCCCAGATCTTCAGATATTGAAGATAGGGTTTCTTCCCACTCCATATCTCATATGGTGTGGTAGGCACAGTCCTAGTTGGAACTCGGTTCATAAGGTATGCAGCTGATTCTAGTGCATATCCCCAGAATGATCGCGGTAACTCAGTGTTACTCATCATGGAACGTACCATATCCAATAGGGTCTGGTTCCGTCTCTCCGATACACCGTTATGTTGTGGAGTGTATGGAGGAGTAAGCTGAGAGAGAATTCCATTCTCTTTTAAGTAATCCAGGAACTCGGCACTTAAGTATTCATCACCTCGATCAGATCTTAGTGTCTTGATACTTTTGCCTGTTTGTTTTTCTACTTCATTCTTATATTCCTGGAATTTTCCAAAGGCTTCGGATTTATGTTTCATTAAGAAGACATATCCGTACCTTGAAAAGTCATCAGTAAAAGTAATGAAGTAAGAATAACCGCTTCGCGCATGTCTAGACATTGGCCGCACACGTTGCTGTGTACGAGTCCCAAGAGCTCGCTCGCTCTTACTCCGTGTCCAGTGAACGAAGTCTTTGTCATCTTTCCTTTGAGACATGATTGACAAGTGGCATACGATTGATATTCGAACGGATCCAAATATCCTTCTGTATGTAACTTCGTCAACCTTCTCTCATTGATGTGACCCAGTCTACAATGCCATAAGAAAGCCTGGTTTGTTTCCGGAGACTTTCTTTTGTGTGTATTCTGGACATTGAAAATCTGTGGTTGGTTTAGTACGTATATACCATTGCTTAATGTACCTGACCCAATCAAAACTTGATTAAGGTGAATGTTTACAACATTACTTACAAATGCAAATTCATAACTTTCTTTAGATAATAAAGATAAAGAAATGATATTACAAGTTGCATTGGGTACAAAATAGCAATTACGCAAAACCAATACGTGTCCATCTGACAACCCCAGGTGATAACCCCCCACGGACTCAGCATCCATGCTAGCTCCGTTTTGCAACTCTGAGGGTCATATCACCTGCCTTCAAAACCCTACGCCTTCTCAGTGCCTGTAAAGAATTACAGATATGAGATCCTGATCCGGTATCCAATACCCAGGATGTAGAGTTTATTGATAGATAGTTTTCAATAACATACACACCTGAAGCTGAAGCCGCAACTTGCTTCAGATCCTGGGTTCTGGCCTTCCAAGCCCCGCAATCCTTTTTCCAGTGTCCTCTCTTGTGACAGTAAAAGCATTCTTCCTTTCCCACAAGCTTTCCCGCTACCTTTGTTGCTTTTGTCTTTCCCTTCGTATCCACTTTACTAACACCGCCCCTTGGTTTGGCAGGGGCTTTCTTCTTCTTTCCCTTGGCTTTCGCCTTGATCCTTATACAAACAAAGTGGATGTTTCCCTACCTTTCTGTAGGGTGCCCTCTGCACTTCTCAGCATGTTGAGGAGTTCTGAAAGTTCAACTTCTTTTTCTTGCAAGTTAAAGTTCAGGATAAACTGGGCGTAAGTGGAAGGAAGGGCCTGGAGAATCAAGTCCGTATAGAGCTCGTTCTCTAACGTGGTCCCAACGTCCGCGAGCTCCTCAATGAAGCCAATCATCTTTAGCACGTGTTCCGCTACCGATGATCTGACGACCAATCTCACTGAAAACAGCTTTTTCGAGACTTCGTATCTTGCGATACGTGATTGCTCTCCATACAGTTCTTTTGTATGGAGAAATATGGATTCAAGGTCCATATTCTCGTGCCTCCTCTGATGTTCATTGTCCATAGAGGCAAGCACGAGGCACTTGGCCTTCGCGCAATCGATTTCCCACGTCTTACGAATTTCCCTATCCGCGACGCTGGTTTTGGGACCTGGGACAGGGGGAGCTTTGGTGGTAAGGAGATACCCCAACTTGTCATAAGTGATTGCCATTTTGACATTCCTGAGCCAATCTTTGTTGTTTGGCCATGTCAGTATGTTTTTATCTAGTAGTAACTTAAGTCCAGTCATGATGTTTGGTCGCTGCAATTAGGAGAGAGAGAAGAAACACTTTAGCATGATGCTCTTGCAAGTTTAGAGTGGTTTTTAATTTATCTAAACAGGATGGCTCCCACTGTCTCTCGAATCCCTCCTCAAACCAAAAAGGAAGAATTAGTCAGGATCAATCTCACCGTACAATACTTGCTTAACCGTTCAGCCAGGCTAGTTTCGGTACTTCGAGGGAAGTTTTCCAACGCTTTCACGAAGTTCCTTAATTAAATAACCTATTTTCCCTGGGGGCGTAGCCCCGCTAACACCTTTCTAGACACCTACTTGGTTTATAGCATTGATCGTTAAGTGAGAAATTTCCCGAGGAGTAGAATATACTCACAGTAGGATCGGGATCCAAATATCATTGCGTGACAAAACTGAAGGAATCCTACAAGAATCATCACACTCCAAATGGCATGCAGTGCTAGCAAGTTTCAGTTCTTTTGAAACTCCCGATGTGGATTTTTGCCCCATGCTCTTATGAACTTGGCGTGAGGTCAAAATGTCATAAGTCACATGTCAAGTTCTTCCCATCATTATCCAGGTTAATTTGAACCCACCCGTACCTACCCTTGATGTAGGCCAAAATGGCTGTACGACTGTCTCAAACCAACACATTCTATCTATGCAACAGATAAATATCCGGCAGCTACCAATCACTATGCCTTGGCGTGAGGTCAAAATACATAGCTTGAATACTACCGAATATTTAACTGAAATGATGGAGGGCTACGGATGGTTTTGGCAAAACCGTGAACGTAGTGAACATGATATAATCGATGGAACGAGATAGCTTTTAAAAGGAGTGCCTTAAGCTCCGCGTTTAAAAGTTGTTTTTGAAAAGAAACCAAGTGGTTTTGAAAGTGTTCCAACGATTCAACTTTGGTTTATTTTCTTGCATTAATTTAATGCGTCCCATCATTTAATCCTACCATTGTAGAAAACAATGAAAATATGACGTACGCTTATGCCATCCGCATTCGCCACGGGGCCCCGTCATTACCCGTTAGGTTACTTAACTAACGACAGAGCGGGGGCTAGACTAGCGCGGATGCAAAACATAAGCAACACCTAAATAGATATCATATATAGATATATACATTCGTCACATGTAATGATAGCCATTCCAGATCACAGATGAACACATTGGATATACTAGGAATCCGTAATCCGTACGAGCCTGTAACGAAGAGCGGATTACTCGGTCGCGATGAATAGCCAAGACCCCACCCTAGACCCCTACGGGTGCGGCAAACTACCCGCCAAGTACCCGAAGCGAAGCAACCTCCCTCAACACCGTGAGTAGGCCACTCGGCACTTCGAGATACCCGGTAGTTTGTGCACCCCACCTTGGGTCTATCCTAGGAGCAAAACTAGTAAAAGAAATTATACAATGACGGCTACAACCCCATCCCGGTTGGGCGGCCATATAAATAATATTACATCAATTACAAATTTACTTGAATTGAAAGAAAAGAAAACTCTCATCTCACAACCCCCCGGCTATTCATCCCCGACAATCCAATGAATTCATATACACATACCATCAACATTACAGATCACCGATATGTATAACCCCCACTAATCGACGTATAGCAATTAGCGGACATTCAATACAGATATCACATCACAGATATAACCCGTTAGCTTAAAGTCTTTAGAAGTTCGATCAAAATACGGATTTTTAGACCCTAAAAACAAATTTTTCTTTCTGGAAAATCTGGGCAGAAAAATCATATTGTAAAAATCCCAAAACAACCCCAGAAACACACTGCAGGAAATTTGTGCCACGGCCGCGGATCCGCGGCGGGAGCATGCTCCTGCCGCGGTTCCGCTGCGCTTTGACCGAGCCAGTGGACCAAATTTCTTGGGTGTATTTAAAAAAGCCTGAGTCGATTTTTGGTGCAAGATTTATTATTTTTTGAACAGAATACAGAATCGACAGAAACTTGATTTTTCGGGCGTGTTTCGTGACTTTTTCTCCGATCGAACTTCTAGTTACTTTGCTAACATGTTAGATAATGTTTAACTAGGCTCTGATACCACTCTTAAGTCCACGTTACCTCTTCCGGTACTTACGGGCTTGTGGAAATGATGAAAAACGATTTTTCTAGAGGTGGTAATATGGACTCAAAATACGGATCTTTGTTAAACAACTATCTAACAATCCTAACAAGTGTTTACCTACTCGGTTAGGTGGTTATACCTTAACTTGATCTCCTTCGTCTTCAACTCCTTGCGGTGGTCGGATCGGCCTCACCTCGTCGTCTCCTTGCGCCGAAGATGGATCCACCTGAAAGCTTCTACCTTTGGCTTCACTTCAAACTAGAAGAAACTAGAACACCTGGTTTGCTAAACCTTGTGAACTAGGATGAGTAGAGGAGTGTGTTGGGTTTTATCTCAATGGTTCTTGCTTCTCAACATATGAGACAAGTGAACCATGAACTAGAGAGAGCAAGAGGAAGAGGGAGAGCTCAAGCAAGAGAGAGAAAGCAAATGAAAGAATGAGCAAGACTTTTTCCATACTAGCTCTCATAATCCAAAATCATGATAACAAGTAATAATAATTGAGTATTATGTGATGGTTGTTATCATGTCAAATGGCAATATCATTTCTTGCATTAAATGCAATTTGTGAACAAAACAAGCAAGCTCAAGTCAATGCCAAGAAATGATAGCCATTGTCATGATAGCGGTCAACAAGTCAACAACCCTAATCAACCGGTCAACTAAGTCAACAAGTCAACAAAGTCAACCATCTACAACCATGTCACAATAATACATAATTAATATTGTTGTCAATCATATTTCTTATTCTTATTAGGGTTTAGTAAAAAGTCAATAGTCAACAGTCAACAACCCTAATGAGAAACCTCTGCCTCTGTCTCTCTGTCAACTATGCATACACACCCGCATCCGCGTTCCGAGGAACACGAATACATACGAGATAAAACCAATCCCAAAACGCACACTAGGATCTGGCATAAACCAAAGCCCGCTAGTGTTAACTGTCCGGACACTAAACGTGCACAAGTGCACGGATGTGACCGAACCCTGTCGCAAAACCATGCGACCTCTACTCTTTTGCCTGAAGGCGAATAGCTTTCTATGTGGGACTCTAAAGACTCGACACTACGCTGGCAGTAGGTTTAACCACAGACCGCAAGCGGCACTAGCTGTGCGTAACGGTCCCTAGGTAGATGCCGACAAGAAGACTGACGAGGTGAAACCCATCTGAACTCCTACTGAGCCTGAATGTGACAATCTGCGTACAGTCCGGTCTGTTCGTCTGAGAACATCGCATGGCGGGCCTAGGGGGCGGTAAACGTCAGTCCCCTAATAGCGGTACAAGTCGTGTCGGAGTGTAGCCCAGAACACCCTGAGATAACACTGGAAACCTACCAGTATATCTCGCTTGCCCTGGCCAGGGATTTTTTGTAATGGCTCTCCTAGACACAGCGGTATATCAACCCCAATACGGGGAGAGACAAATCCTGTCTAACCGTCACTGCCTCCAAGTGCTTCGGGACTGCACCCAACTACTACCTGTTTGCACGACTCCTTTGAGCCGTGGTAGGGTAGTAATCTAAGTACAGTGGGAACACACTTGAGGCGAAGCGACAGTGTCAAGTCAGCGGACTAAGCTGTACTCATGTCACCTGGAAACTGATAACTAACGATAGGTATAGTACCAACCAACAGTTCCCGACGAGTCCTGTCCAGTGTACTCGTAACCTAACCAGCACCCGCATACTATCTCAAGTACGACGTACTGATGGCTGTGGGACAAACCGTCTCCCCTGCTGGGATGAGAAGCGCATACGCTAGTCTACTCCGAAGTATCGATGCCCTATCTCGATAGTCCTACGACTAGGGACCTGCATAAGGATGTGCTTGTGGATTACCTAGCCCCCACGAGTGTGACAACCATCACAACGCTGGTAATCAAGCAAAGATCCTAAGGGCTCCACTAATGTGTATAGGTGATATACTAAAATAAACACATGTACACATTAAAGCAGAAACAAACCAAGTAGCATACTACTATTTTGAGCAAGATTGTCTATACAAGGTGAATATCCCAAGCTTCTATTAAGTAATATACAAACTAGTATGATACAGTAATGGCCTCTAGGGCATATACACTAACACATACGCTGAGTGTTTTCTTCTCTCTCTCTCTCTCTCCTGGTTAAGACTATGTCATGCCTTAATCAAGATAATAATACAGATGTATTGACCGAACCCACTTGTTATACTGCGCTAAGGAACGTTGGTCCCGCTCCAACTTATAATTGTTATAAGACAGAGCAGGAAATAGGGGATTACCAAAATTCCCGTGCCGCCCAAACGAAGAAAGTGCATGTTGATGCATCATCTTCGGGTATGTTCATTACCGAGAACTGTTTGTCAGTATCCTTTATGTCCTGGGTATGAGATAACGGATCTGGATCCCGCAAATGTAATTTTTTACATGGGCTACAGATAGGTAGAGAACTGAGAACGGGTGATAAGTTTCAAGAGTTGGAAATGATGCAAGTGTTGCAGCCAAGTCTGTTGGCAGTTATCACCCTGTATTAACAGAATACATTGATTCTGAACGAATGTTATTAGATACCGAACCTGATATACAACATCATATCAGTCTCTTTATTAGTAAAGAAGGATATAATTTTGTATTATTGGATAATGTTTTGAGTATTTCCTATATCAAGAGTTGATCGGTTCAGGCACGTTATTTAAAAGCATAGACGTTCTAAATCAAACCACAGTTCTTAACGTACAGAACACACACAAGAGGAAGAGTTTAGAAATGAACGAATCCTTCTTGAGGTATTGTAGACTAGGTCATATCAATGCGACCCGACTAGATAAAGTTACATAAAGATGAATATTTAAATTAGTTTGAATTCACATCTTGTAAAACTTGCCAGTCATGTCACAAAGATAAGATGACCACAACTCCGTTTATTAGAAACAGAGAAAGAGTTAGTGAACTCTTAAGATTGATACATGCTGATGTATGAAGGTCCCCTGTCTACACATGCCAAGACCGGTTCTTTGTACTTCACATTCACTGATTATCTCTCTCAAGATCCGGACATATGTTCCTGTTGAAACACAAGTCTGGAACTTTTGAGAAATTCAATGAATATAAATTAGATGTAGAGAACCAAAAACGTGTATAAGTATTATGTCCTTTGATGTGATCAGGGAGGAGAATACTTGAGCACGGGATTCCTGGACTATTCTAAAGGAGAATGAGATTCTCTCTCAGCATTACTCCTCCGTATACACCACAGCACGTCGGTGTATCGGGGCGGAGCAATCACACCATATTTGATATGGTGCGCTCTATGATGAGTACTACTGAGTTTCCTATTTTCTTTTGGGAGTTGTGCACTTGTGAAAATGCATACCTATTGAATAGGGTTCCAATCAAACCAGATGCCTGCCACTCCATATGTGATATGGTATGGAAGAGCCCATCTCTTAAAGATGTAAAGATTTGGGGTTGTCCGGCCTATGTTTAAAAGCAAAATCTGGACAAGCTCGAGGCAAGGTCAGTTCTGTGGAAGTTTGTTGGATATCCCAAGCATTCGCAACGGAATATCTTCTACCAAACTGGGGAAAAAATGTGTTTTTGTTTCTCAGCATGCCACCTTTGTGAAAGGGAATTTCTTGTGAAGAAATTAGTGGTCATGAAGTAGAACTGGAAGGAGTTCCAGCTATACAAACTGCAGCTGATGATTTGGTAGAACCGGAGGATTCAATAGTTTCCAACGAACCTCAGCCTCCCCGCCGATCTGGTAGTGTTCCTCATCCACCTGAGAGATACTTCGGTTTCTCTATGACAGTGGGAGCGAGTATTGCATCATGAGATGATGACCAAACTAGTTTCGAGCAGGCCATCAGAAGTGGGACTCTGTGAGAATGGCTAGATGCTGAGCGATCTGAGATGGAATCCTTATACACCAACAAAGTATGGACTTTGGTTGCTTTATCTGAAGGGTTAAATCCTCATCAGGAGCAAGTATATCTTGAGAAGATTACTTGGTGTACATGGAAAAGTTGACTTTCAAAGAAAAAAAAAGTCCATCCAGTTCCTACTTGCCACGGCTACATACCATGACTTCGATATCTGGCGGTTGGGTGTCATGTGTAACGTCTCAAAATAATAAAATATTATTTTTGGGAATTTTTATAATTTAATATTATTTTAATGAATATTTTAATATTCTGGTATAATTAAATACAAATAAATGGGGGAAAATTATGGAAAATTCTAAAATAGGGTACTTTATGGAATTATGCCATTTTAAAGTTTTTATGATTAGTTATATGCTAATTTAGTGCTAATTGCGATTAAAAATCGCTAATCGGATTTTTAGCATTTTTGTGCAAAAATGTGCACATATCATTTTTCTTATACTTGTTCATTTTTCCACTATGTTTCTTTTGGGGTTACTATTCTAGTGAGAAGGGTTTAGAGAGGAAAGGAAAAGAAAAGAAAAAGGAAAAAGTAGCAGGATGATGAGAGAGAGAGAGTAGGTTGCTTTTGACTTTTGACCCTTTCCTCCATCATTTCCATCTCATTTCCTCTCCCCCCTTCATAGAGATGCTGCTGCTGCTGCTCCTCCCTCATCTCCCTGCCCTTCACTCCATAGATCCCTCTCATTTCCCTCACCAAAACCCCATTCCCACTTCACAAAAAGTGTTCCCGTGCTCACTAGCTATACATTGAACCTAGCAAGATTGGATTTGGAGGACCTTGAGCAACTCAAGAATTTTCTTGAGTTGCCAAAGGAGGTAAATTCTGGACCTATTAGAGTAGTAATTCATTCCTTGTGCATCAATTCTAGTTTCATGTCGATATGGTGTCGTTTGGTGGATTTGTGAAACATCAAGTTAGGGTTTAGGGTTTGATCTGAAACCAAAGTGAAATTGAGGCTTGTTGTGACCTTAGAAACCCTGGTGTGATGTTATTTTGGATCAAACTAGAGACTAGAACACAGAATACGGATTTATGAGACGATGTCGGAGAAAAACTATGAATCTGTGATCGTATTTGGGAATCTGCTATCACCCCGAGACCCCTAAAATAAAATTGAGTTGACAGTGACATGTGCAGGAATCAAGGAAGCTAACCCCAGAACCCTAGCCCCTAATTCCCTTTCCCGGTCGCAAATTTAACCCAATTGGCCACAATTTGCGGCCCAACCAGCACCAAAATATCTCGTTTTTGTTCCAGAGCTCCTACATGTGTAGTTTAGACCCCTGGCATGTATAGATTTGTCTAATTTGACCTAGGGTGAAATCTGGAGCCTATTTCCTTAGTTGCTGTTTTGGATTTGTGTTTCCGTATTCCGTATTTCTAATTCTGAATTTGCTTATGGTGTTTTACCTCGACTACTTGGCGTTTATACGACGATATCGAGGGTTGTTGATGGTTTTGGAGGCGTACCCATAGGTTCTAACCTATAGGCCCCATAGCGTATCGTTTTGGCTTTCGTGTGTCGTTTTAGCTTTGGTTTGGTTTTGATACGCATTTGCGATACGTTAATGTGTAGGTACACCATGAAGACTTCGGGATGACAAGCAAACGCGTGGCGA
This sequence comes from Agapanthus africanus, assembly GCA_030015575.1. Lineage (NCBI taxonomy): Eukaryota > Viridiplantae > Streptophyta > Magnoliopsida > Asparagales > Amaryllidaceae > Agapanthus > Agapanthus africanus. Next base: position 152,549,225 of record JASDDO010000012.1, read on the forward strand.
CGTCGACAGATAAAGACGCAAGGTGAGTAGATTATATCTATGGGGGAAGTCGGGTGGATGGCGTATAGCACCCCCGCAGTCCGTAGTTGGTATACCTTATATGTATATATTATTTATGATAGTATAGTGTAGTGGATTATTTGAGATGTGATATCATGTGATAGGGTTAGGAATAAACTAGAATATTTCCTAGCTGCGAACCCTAGGATAGGTTTACACCCACATGCACACACATGTTGATTCTCTATACTTATACTGTGATAATGATGGATAGTGAATGACTTTGGAGATGAGCCGATGATATTGGGTTTTGTGCCGCGAGATCGGTGATTTGATATGATTCGTATTTGGGATATGACATGTGATCTCTAGCGGGCCCTTGGACGTGTGTTTACACACACAGTCATATTGATGGTATCAGTTGTACTAGACTTAGATCAGTACCCCAGATTATGTGATATAATGATGAGGATACCAAATAATTGATGAGTTGATTGTGATATCGACCCGTACCTAGCTATTGGGATGTCGTACGACGATTTACCGTACGAGCTTTATATTGATGATAGATCCGCACTCATGACTCGAGGATGTCAGATGATATACTGTATCATACGCGATACTATTGAGGCGGGATCACCGACTATTTTATATATATCGACTCAGATTTAGGTGGTTTTGTAACGTCTCAAAATAATAAAATATTATTTTTGGGAATTTTTATAATTTAATATTATTTTAATGAATATTTTAATATTCTGGTATAATTAAATACAAATAAATGGGGAAAAATTATGGAAAATTCTAAAATAGGGTACTTTAAGGAATTATGCCATTTTAAAGTTTTTATGATTAGTTATATGCTAATTTAGTGCCAATTGCGATTAAAAATCGCTAATCGGATTTTTAGTATTTTTGTGCAAAAATGTGCACATATCATTTTTCTTACATTTGTGCATTTTTCCATCATGTTTCTTTTGGGGTTACTATTCTAGTGAAAAGGGTTTAGAGAGGAAAGGAAAAGAAAAGAAAAAGGAAAACAGTAGCATGATGACGAGAGAGAGAGGGTAGGTTGCTTTTGACTTTTGACCCTTTCCTCCATCATTTCCACCTCATTTCCTCTCCCCCCCTTCATAGAGCTGCTGCTGCTGCTCCTCCTCCCTCATCTCCCTCCCCTTCACTCCATAGATCCCTCTCATTTCCCTCACCAAAACCCCATTCCCACTTCACAAAAAGTGTTCCCGAGCTCACTAGCTACACATTGAACCTCGCAAGATTGGATTTGGAGGACCTTGAGCAACTCAAGAATTTTCATGAGTTGCCAAAGGAGGTAAATTATGGACCTATTAGAGTAGTAATTCATTCCTTGTACATCAATTCTAGTTTCAAGTCAATATGGTGTCGTTTGGTGGATTTGTGAAACATCAAGTTAGGGTTTAGGGTTTGATCTGAAACCAAAGTGAAATTGAGGCTTGTTGTGACCTTAGAAACCCTGGTGTGATGTTGTTTTGGATCAAACTAGAGACTAGAACACAGAATACGGATTTATGAGACGATGTCGTAGAAAAACTGTGAATCTGTCCGTATTTGGGAATCTGCTATCACCCCGAGACCCCTAAAATAAAATTGAGTTGACAGTGACATGTGCAGGTATCAAGGAAGCTAACCCCAGAACCCTAGCCCCTAATTCCTTTTCCCGGCCGCAAATTTAACCCAATTGGCCGCAATTTGCGGCCCGACCAGCACCAAAATATCTCGTTTTTGTTCCAGAGCTCCTACATATGTAGTTTAGACCCCTGGCAAGTATAGATTTGTCTAATTTGACCTAGGGTGAAATCTGGAGCCTATTTCCTTAGTTGTTGTTTTGGATTCGTGTTTCCGTATTCCGTATTTCTAATTCTGAATTTGCTTATGGTGTTTTACCTCGACTACTTGGCGTTTATACGACGATATCGAAGGTTGTTGATGGTTTTGGAGGCGTACCCATAGGTTCTAACCTATAGGCCCCATAGCGTATCGTTTTGGCTTTCATGTGTCGTTTTAGCTTTGGTTTGGTTTTGATATGCATTTACGATACGTTAATGTGTAGGTATCCCATGAAGACTTCGGGATGACAAGCAAACGCGTGGCGATGTCGACAGATAAAGACGCAAGGTGAGTAGATTATATCTACGGGGGAAGTCGGGTGGATGGCGTATAGCACCCCCGTAGTCCGTAGTTGGTATATCTTATATGTATATATTATTTATGATAGTAAAGTGTAGTAGATTATTTGAGATGTGATATCATGTGATAGGGTTAGGAATAAACTAGAATATTTCCTAGTTGCGTACCCTAGGATAGGTTTACACCCACATGCACACACATGTTGATTCGCTATACTTATACTGTGATAATGATGGATAGTGAATGACTTTGGAGATGAGCCGATGATATTGGGTTTTGTGCCGCGAGATCGGTGATTTGATATGATTCGTATTTGGGATACGACATGTGATCTCTAGCGGGCCCTTGGACGTGTTTTTACACACGCAGTCATAATGATGGTATCAGTTGTACTAGACATAGATCAGTACCCCAGATTATGTGATATAATGATGAGGATACCAAATAATTGATGAGTTGATTGTGATATCGACCCGTACCCAGCTATTGGGATGTCGTACGACGATTTACCGTACGAGCTTTATATTGATGATAGATCCGCACTCATGACTCGAGGATGTCAGATGATATACTGTATCGTACGCGATACTATTGAGGCGGGATCACCGACTATTATATATATATCGACTCAGATTTAGGTGGTTTCCATTCACCTCCTGATGGACTTGGCTTAGTAGATGTTAGACCAGACCCGAGTCATACCTATTTCAAAACTAACGAATCGGGAGTATACTAAGGACAAGTAAAGGGATAATACGGGTATTTTCAAATGACGTATCTATTCTAAAAAACACCGCAACCCTTATTTTACTAAAAACCCCGATTCGTCTTATTTCAAATGGCACCACTGCATGACATGTACATATTGGTGTAGATTCTTCACTGCTGCATTGATTATTCGATTCTGCATCGCATTGCATGTGTTTATTTCTATATTGCAATCATGCTGTTAGGACACCAGCACCATTATCGATGATGCATATATTCCACGTACACTTGCTTGCCGGCTCACACACTTCATCATCGATAATTGCCATGTCCCTACACAGTAGTATTATCGCATCAGGATATGACCTTGTATGTGCATACCACTATTCTATGTTGCATGATATACTGTTATGCTTACATTTCTTTTACATGTCGCATACATCATGCTTTCTGATTATACGCATTGAGATATGTTGTTTCCATGATGTTTCGGGATTTGGGAACCGTGGGTAATTCAAAGAGAATATGTAATTGTTTTAAAAACCCGGTTCACCTACCGGTGATTGGTTGGACCTGGCGGTTATCCGGAGGATACCGACCAGAGTCGATAGATGGACGACCCGTGCTGCCGGGGCCGAGGGCCGATACCGCAGACAGAGCCCCATATGAACGAGGATTTACGTGCCGATGCTAGGCACAGGTTTCATGATGTTTCCATGATTTTGATTATATCCTCACATTTACATGCATGATGCATATTGTCATTTGGGTGACAGGTGGACGGGATCCACATTTATACAGACTAGCATTACATTGATCATACTTCATTTGTATATATCACAGGGTATGAGGGCGCTGTTATATATACCCTTACACCAATATTAGTGGAATGGGACGCTAATATATGTGTATTGATATTCATTTTTATACTTCATCATATTTACTTCATGCAGACATACCTTATGTTTATGACATGTTATTAACTGAGGCACTGACACGAGTATTTAGCACTACCTACATGTTTAGATGTTACATTGCCACCTTATCAAGGTTCAGGCTTATCCTTTGAGGTTTTTATCTGATTGTATTGACCTAGGATTATGTCATGCATTCGGTTTCTGCTTGTAGATATTCTCTATTCACGAGTTGGCAACTCACCCCCGTTGTGCCACAGTTCTTGCAGGTTTTGCCGTACAGGTTCCATAGCGGCATTTCTGGTACACTACTTCTTTGCGGGTGAATTGCTTTTGGTAGGTGGGTTCTTTTGCATCAAGAACCACCATTGTACTTTTATTATTCCTTTGTATCTAGAATTCCATCAACCAAAACTTGTATATTGTTTCAGACTTAGACATTAGTGATGTATTATTTCGACCTTAGAGTCGCGCTTAGCAGTATTGCGGTTTTAATGCTTATTGAGTTTCTTTGGATTTGACCCTCGCCATTCAGCGTTGTATATTATATTGTTTGTATGGTTGTGACCGTCGATTGGAGAAGAGCTAGCTCCCGCTTGGGGATGCCTTTTATCATTGCATATATATTGTTCTTGTTGTACCCCATTCGGGGCCAGTATTTACAAAAGAAACTCTGCCGAAATTTTTAGAAAAGACTTTACATTTTTTAAAATACATATTCGGCTTAGTTATTTAAAAACCTTGACTTCAAATATGTTTTTCTTCACTTCTTTAAACTAGTTTTCTTTATTTACTCTTAAAATGGTTTTAGATTTCTGGGCTTTTGGCTTACTTGAATCAGATGGAGTCCTATAGACTTCATATGGTTCAAGGGCCAGTCACGTGCTCTTTCGGGTCGTGACAAAGTTGGTATCAGAGTGCTAGGTTGACCTTGGTTCGAGTCTAAGTTTGACTATGTGGAGCCTAGGGCGTCTATATATATATATACGGAACTTAGGCTTGACCTTACGGAACTTAGACTTAGTCGAGGGGGTATTAGACCCGAACTTTCGTCGCGTAGAATGACCCTTGGTTGATGGAATAGGTGACTAAAGTAGAGTGACGTACCGTGGGTATGTTCCGCGGCATACTTACGACACGCCACTCCACTTACGGAGCCTTAGGATGTACATTTCCTTGCACAGTATTATATTCATTCCCGATCTATCTTCATCAATACTGGTTATGATTTTGCTACCACGATTGCACGGGCAGAGAGAGCTATGGCTAGAGTTGCGTCAGCTTGAGCTTGTCGCAGGCGAGGACTGACCAGGGTGCGATTCCAGAGACTTACGATTGCATCGAGAGGCGTCGTCTTATTGTGTTTTCGCGCCATGAGCGTTTGAAAGATCGCTTTCACGAGATTTCTCGGACGTGCCGATTGGTACCAGAGGAGCAGGCTACTGCTAGAGGCCATCCAGGATGTGATAGCCATTGATATATCGCTTACTCAGGATGATCGAGACACTGTTCAGCGTACGGAAGAATGAGCCAGTTGTTGCTGCATATGACGAGATGCCACCCAGATGATTGGAGCTACTGCAGCATGAGTATATACTTAGAGATATGTTGGAAGGTCGCTAGTCACTAGAGAATGAGTGACTAGGACATGTGGTTTGTTCGCTTACCCCGATGCGAGGTCATCAGATAGATTGCTTCCAGCTAGAGACGACTTCATGCGGAGACGTTGAGAGTCGACGGAGACGATCGAATGTCAGGAGCCCATTTTTCATGTTTAAAGTATACGGAAAGACATGCAGGCGATTCTATGGACCCTCTAGAAGAATGAAAGCCTAACTCGACTTAATGACCGTGTGAAAGCCTTTGAACCTTAGGGTTTGCGGCAGTTCCGCGGCGCCATTAGTGAGGCTTGGGTTTGCCTTTCTACGGCTGGACCACCGACGCTGTGGCATGTACTCGATACTATTAAACTGTACTCAAGATGTTGAGCTCTTGGGGGATTATGAGGTTTTGACAAATCGATCGAATGGTTCGACTCCCTTCGGATGCTAGGTGGTGAGATGCATTCTTGGAAGACTCCAGATACGAGTATAGCCGTTGGAGCACAGTCCATACAGCCACGATGAGACGAGTCCGAATCAGTTGACATTGAAGCAAATGAAGTAAATGTTAGTTATATGTATGCCCTAGAGGCCATTACTGTACATAGGATGTATATTGTAGTGGATGCTGAGACATATATAGGGAGGACTTTCTTGCTCGACATGATAGTATGCTATCTGGTTACTCTTTGCCTTAACGTGTATACTGATTGTCTCTCTGTTACATGTTGGTAAAGCCCTTAGGATGTGTACTTGACTACCTGGACAATGATGCGGATCATACTAGTGGGGACATGGTAGTCCATAAGTACATCCTTCAAGGTCCCTAGTCGTGGGTATATCGAGACAGGGCATCGATATACCAAAGTAGACTAGCGTATACCTTCTCGACCCATACAGATGGGCGATGGATGATCCCATATCCATTGGTGTTTGACATCAGAGATGATATACGGGTGCTCAGTAGAGACTGGGTACACTGGACGGACTCGCCGAGAACTCCTAGATGGTATTATACCTTACGTCAGATGGTAGTTCTCTGGTGACACTGGTACAGAGTAGTCTGTTGACCCGAGATCGTCATAGAGTCTTGTGTGATCCCCACTGTGCTTTGATTTCCACCTTACCACGTCCAAGAGGGCGAGCAAAATGGTGGTTTTTGGGTACAGTCCCGAATCACATGGAGGCAATGAGCGATAGGAGGGGATTCTTCTCTCCCGGTATAGGGAGTTGATGTTGCGCTGTGTTCGATTGGCTATAACCGGAAATCCCTGGCCAGGGTTACTGAGATTTACTGGTAAGTGTTACCAGTAGTTTCTCGAACTGTTATAGACCTCATATCGACACGACTTATCGAGCTACTGGGGTCTAACGTTTACAACCCCTAGGCGAGATATGCGACATATCAGACGAACAGACCGGACCGTACGGTTGTTAGTGTATATGCCCTAGAGGCCATTACTGTATCATACTAGTTTGTATATTACTTAATGGAAGCTTGGGATATTCACCTTGTATAAACAATCTTGTTCAATATAGTAGTATGCTACTTGGTTTGTTTCTACTTCAATGTGTACTTGTGTTTATTTTACTATATAACTTATACGCATTAGTGGAGCCCTTAGGATCTTTTGCTTGATTACCAGCGTTGTGATGGCAGTCACACTAGTGGGGGCTGGGTAATCTATAAGCAAATCCTTATACAGGTCCCTAGTCGCAGGACTATCAAGACAGGGCATCGATACTCCGGAGTAGACTAGCGTATGCGCTTCTCATCCCAGTGTGGGAGATGGTCTGTCCCACAGCCATCAGTACGTCGTACTGGAGATAGTATACGGGTGCTCGTTTGGTTATGAGTACACTGGACAGGACTTGTCGGGAACTGACAGGTTGGTATTATACCTATCGTCAGTTATCAGTTCCCAGGTGACATGAGTACAGCTTAGTCCGCTGACTTGACACTGGCACTTCGCCTCGAGTGTGTTCCCACTGCACTTTGATCACTACCCTACCACGGCTCAAAGGAGTCGTGCAAACAGGTGGTGGTTGGGTGCAGTCCCGAAGCACTTGGAGGCAGTGACGGTTAGACAGGATTCGTCTCTCCCGGTATTGGGGGTTGACATCGCGCTGTGTCTAGGAGAGCCATTACACGAGTAGTCCCTGGCCAGGGCAAGCGAGATATACTGGTAGGTTTCCAGTGTTATCTCAGGGTGTTTTGGGCTTCACTCCGACACGACTTGTACCGCTATTGGGGGACTGACGTTTTACCGTCCCCTAGGCCCGACATGCGATGTATCAGACGAACAGACCGGACTGTACGGAGACTGTCACATTCAGACTCAGTAGGAGTTCAGATGGGGTTCACCTCGTCAGCCTTCTTGTCGGCATCTACCTGGGGACCGTTACGCACAGCTAGTGCCGCTTGCGGTCTGTGGTTAAACCCACTGCCAGCGTAGTGTCGAGTCTTTAGAGTCCCACACAGAGGGTATTCGCCTCTGGGCAAAACAGAGTAGAGGTCGCATGGTTTTGCGACAGGGTTCGTTCTCATCCGCGCACTTGTGCACGTTTGGAGTCCGGGTGGATATTGCCAGCGGGCTCTGGTTTGAGCCGGATACTGGTATATGTTTTGGGGTTACTTTTATCTCTCAGTATTCATGTTCCTCGGAACAAGAATGCAGGTGTGTATGCACAGTTGTTTGAGGCGGAAGAAGAGGTTTTTCATTAGGGTTTCGGAACGGGTGCGCATGCACAGTTGACAGTCGTCTTTTTTCCAAACCCAAATGAATTAGTGAGATATCTATTAATAATAGTAATTAAATGAAATTATGTTATGGTTGGTTTTGTTGACTTGTTGACCATGGTTGACTTGTTGACCATGGTTGAATGTTTGACCATCATCATTATTTAGCAAGGATACTCCTTGATTCTTGCCAACATTCATTTAATGAAGTATGATAGTGGTCATTCCAAAACAACCATCAACTATTCTCATTTGAATTATTATTACTAATTAGATAATTCTTTTTCTTTTGATATGGTTGCAAAAAGGAAAAAGAGAGCTCATTCTTTCATAACCATTCTCTCTCCTCACTTCATCTTCTTCCTCCTCAAGCTCAAGGTGATTCCTTCTCATGTGTTGAGAATCCCTCACCTTGAAAAGAAAACAACCCCTAGACACTCTCTACTCATTCTAGGTTCAAGGTTTAGCAAGCCGGAGATCCTAGTTCACTTAAAGTTCGAGGAAGAGCCCAAAGGTTGAACCCTCAGGTGGATCCATCTTCGACGGAAGAAGACTACGAGGAAAGAACCATCAACCTCCACAAAGTTTGAAGAAGAAGGAGTTCAAGTTTAGGTATAACCATCTTTCCGAGTAGCTAACTCTCTTTAGCTTATTTGCTAGCTTTAGTTTAGGAAAAGATCCCGACTTTGTTAGTCCATGTTGCCCCATGCGCTAAAAATTTGATTTTTATACCGTTTCCGCCTCCCCATAAGAACCGGGGGTCGCAACGTGGACTTATAGTGGTATCAGAGCCTAACTAAACTTAAACTAGCTTGGTAGTAAAGTGTAACGAAGTTCGGAACCGAAAAATCCAAAAACCAAACTTTTGCAAAACCCTAGTTTCTGTTAAAAATTTTTCTGGTCAAAACGAGATTTGTTATACACCTAAATTCGGCTCAGGGTTTTGTGTGAACACCCAAGAAAAACGATCCCCTGATTCATTCAAACCGCCGCGGTTCCGCGGCATGAGGTAGGTATTCGCCGCGGAACCGCCGCCGTTTGTTGTCCTCTCGTCATCGTTTTTCGTGCAGTGTGTCTCTGTGTTGGTTTTGGGATTTTTAAGATATATTATATGTGCCCAGATTTTCCAGAACAGAAATTTACTTTTGGGGTCCTATAATTCCGTATTTTTTTTCCGAACTTCACTGCACTTTGACTATGATGGTTATATCTGTGATGCTTGCATGTATTGAATGTCGGCTAATCGCTATAAGTCGATTGGTCGGGGTTATACATGATCTGTGTTTGATATTGGAATGTGTATATGAATGTGTTGGACTGTTGCGGGTGAATAGCCGGGGTGGATGTGAGATGAGCTTTTGTTTTTCTTTCATTCATTGTAAATGTAAATTGATGTAATATTATTATTTGTTTGGCCGCACAACCGGGTCGGGGTTGTAGCTGTCATTGTATAATTCTTTTTACTGTTTTTGCTCCTAGGATAGACCCATGGAGGGGTGCACAAACTGCCGAGTACTTGGCGGGTAGTTTGCCGCACCCGTAGGGGTCTTGGGTGGGGTATTGGCTATTCACCGCGACCGTGTAATCCGCTTTTCGTTGCAGGCTCGAAAGGATTGCGGATTGCTAGTATATCCAATGTATTCATCTGTGATCTGTAATGTCTATCATTGCTTTCTATTTAGGCGTTGCTTATGTTTTACAGCCGCGCTAGCCCAGCCCCCGCTCTGTCGTTAGTTAAGTAACCTAACGGGTGATGACGGGGCCCCGTGGCGAATGCATATGGCATAAGCGTACGTCATATTTTGGTTGTTTTCTGCAATGGTAGGATTAAATGATGGGACGCATTAAAAGAACTAATGCAAGAATATCACGCATTAAAAGAACTAATGCAAGATAATAAACCAAGCTAAAGTCGTTGGAACACTTTTGAAAAACCACTCGGTTCTTTTCAAAACTAACTTTTAAATGCGGAGCTTGAGCCACTCCTTCTAAAAGCTATCTCGTTCCATTGATTATATCAAGTTCACTACGTTCACGGTTTCGCCAAAACCATTCGTAGCCCTCCGTCGTTTCGTATGAATATTCAATAGTATTCAAGCTATGTTTGTTGACCTTCGTCAAGACATAGAGATTGGTAGCTGTTGGGTGTTCATATGTAGCATAGATAGATGCGTTGGTTTGGGACAATCGTATTGCCTTGTTGACCTTCGTCAAGGGTATATACGGGTGGGTTCAAATTAACCTGGATAATGACGGGCAGAACTTGACATGTGACTTATGATTTGTTGACCTTCGTCAAGGTCATAAGAGCATGGGGAAAAAATCCACATCGGGAGTTTCATAAGTACTGAAACTTGCTAGATTTGCATACCATTTGGAGTGTGGTGATTCTGGTAGGATTCCTTCAGTTTCGTCACACGATGATTTTTGGATCCCGATCCTACTGTGAGTATATGCTACTCCTCGGGAAATTTTTCACTAAACGATCAATGCTATAAACCTAGTAGGTGCCTAGAAAGGTGTTAGCGGGGCTACGCCCCCAGGAAAAAGAGGTTATTTAATTAAGGAACTTCGCGAAAGCGTTGGAAAACCTCCCTCGAAGTACCGACACTTGCCCGGCTGAACGGTTAAGCAAGTATTGTGCGGTGGGATTGATCCCGACTAATTCTTCCTTTATGGTTTGAGGAGGGATTCGAGAGACAGTGGGAGCCATCCTGTTTAGACAAATTAAAAACCATTCTAAACTTGCAAGAGCATCGTGCTAAAGTGTTTCTTCTCTCCCCCCTGCAGCGACCAAATCGAAATGACTGGACTTAAGTTACTTCTAGATAAAAACATATTGACAGGGCCAAACTACAAAGATTGGCTCAGGAATGTCAAGTTGGCAATCACTTACGACAAGCTGGGGTATCTTCTTACCACCAAAGCTCCCCCCGTCCCAGGTCCCACCTCCAGCGTCGCGGATAAGGAAATCCGTAAGACTTGGGAGATTGACAGCGCGAAGGCCAGGTGCCTCGTACTTGCCTCGATGGACAACGAACATCAGAGGAGGCACGAGAATATGGATTTGGAATCCATATTTCTTCATACAAAAGAACTGTATGGAGAGCAGTCTCGTATCGTAAGATACGAAGTGTCGAAGAAGTTATTTTCGACAAAGTTGGCCGTCGGATCATCGGTAGCGGACCACGTGCTTAAGATGATTGGCTACACTGAGGAGCTCGCGGAACTTGGGCCACGTTGGACAGTGAACTCTATACGGATTTAATTCTCCAGTCCCTTCCATCCACTTACGTCCAGTTCATACTGAATTTCAACTTGCAAGAAAAGGAAGTTGAACTTTCAGAACTCCTCAACATGCTGAGGAGCGCAGAGGGCACCCTACAGAAGGGTAGGGAAACACCCGCTTTGTTTGTAGGAGGATCTTCTTCCTCTAGGTCCAAGGCGAAAGCCAAGGGAAAGAGGAAGAAAGCCCCCGCCAAACCAAGAGGCGGTGTTAGTAAAGTGGGTACGAAGGGAAAGGAAAAGGCAACAAAGATTGCGGGGAAGCTTGTGGGTAAAGAGGAATGCTTCTATTGTCACAAGAGTGGGCACTGGAAGAAAGATTGCAGGGCTTGGAAGGCCAGGACACAGGAACTGAAGCAGGTTGCGGCTTCAGCTTCAGGTGTGTATGTTATTGAAAACTGTCTTTCTATAAACTCTACTTCCTGGGTATTGGATACCGGATCAGGATCTCATATCTGTAATTCTTTGCAGGCGTTGAGAAACCGTAGGTTTTTGAAGGCAGGTGACATGACCCTCAGAGTTGCGAACGGAGCTAGCATGGATGCTAAAGCCGTGGGGGACTATCACCTGGGAATGTCAGATGGGCATGTTTTGGTTTTGCGTAATTGCTTTTTTGTACCCAACGCAACTTGTAATATCATTTCTGTATCTTTGGTTTCTAAAGAAGGTTATGAATTTGCGTTTGTAAGTAATGTTGTAAACATTCACCTTAATCAAGTGCTGATTGGGTCAGGTACACTAAGCAATGGTATATACGTATTGAACCAACCACAGATTTTCAATGTCCAGAATACACACAAAAGAAAGTCTCCAGATATCAATCAGGCTTTCTTATGGCATTGTAGACTGGGTCACATCAATGAGACACGGTTGACTAAGTTACATAAAGAAGGATACTTGGATCCGTTCGAGTATCAGTCTTATGCCACTTGTGAATCTTGTCTCATGGGAAAGATGACAAAGACTCCGTTCACTGGACACGGAGAAAGAGCGAGCGAGCTCTTGGGACTCATACACAGTGACGTGTGTGGTCCAATGTCTACACATGCGCGAAGCGGTTATTCATACTTCATTACTTTCACAGACGATTTCTCTAGGTATGGACATGTCTTCTCAATGAAGCACAAATCCGAGGCCTTTGAGAAATTTCGGGATTACAAGAATGAAGTTGAAAAACAAACAGGAAAAAGTATTAAGATTCTAAGATCGGATCGAGGTGGAGAATACTTGAGTGCCGAGTTCCTGGACTATTTAAAAGAGAATGGAATTCTCTCTCAGCGTACTCCTCCATACACTCCGCAACATAACGGTGTATCGGAAAGGAGGAATCGAACCCTATTGGATATGGTTCGTTCTATGATGAGTAAGGCTGAGTTACCGCGATCTTTCTGGGGCTATGCACTAGAAGCAGCTGCATATCTCTTGAACAAGGCTCCCACCAAGACTGTACCTACCACTCCATATCAGATGTGGAGTGGGAAGAAACCCTGTCTTAAGTACCTTAAGATATGGGGATGTCCAGCTTTTGTAAAAAAGCAGCATGCGGACAAGCTCGAGGCACGTTCAGTACAGTGTAAGTTTGTGGGATACCCAAAGAACTCCAGGGGGTATCTGTTCTATCCCGCAGAGAAACAAAAAGTTCTTGTTTCTCAACATGCCCGCTTCTTGGAAACTGAGTTTTTGGAAACCCAGATAAGTAGGAACGCAATAGAACTGGAAGAAATTCCAGAACCACAAGCTATTACTGAAAGCTTGGAAGAGCCAGTAAGTTCAAAAGAACAGGACATTCCTATGCCGCTCCGCAGGAGTAGTAGGCAGTCTCATCCGCCCGAGAGATACTACGGTTTTCTCATAGACGGGGATAGAGAGGATTGCATCATAGATTATGATGAGCCTACTAGCTTCCAGCAGGCCGTTCAGAGCATTGACTCGGTAAAATGGCTGGATGCAATGCGGACCGAAATGGAGTCCATGTACACCAACAAAGTATGGACGTTGGACATTGCTCCAGACGGGGTAAAACCCGTAGGATGCAAGTGGATCTTCAAAAGGAAGATTGGTGTAGATGGACAGGTTGAGACCTATAAAGCTAGACTTGTAGCAAAGGGTTTCCGTCAAAGACCTGGCTTGGACTATGACGAAACCTTTTCTCCAGTGGCTATGCTGAAATCCATTCGAATCCTTCTTGCCATTGCTGCCTTCCACGATTATGAGATTTGGCAGATGGACGTAAAGACCGCTTTTCTAAATGGAAATTTAGAGGAGTGTGTCTATATGGATCAGCCAGAGGGTTTCATTCAGAGTGGGAGCAGCGGAAAGGTGTGCAAGTTGCTTAAGTCCATCTATGGACTAAAGCAGGCATCGCGGAGTTGGAACATCTGTTTTGATGAGACGGTCAAGGAATTTGGCTTTATCAAAAATCCAGATGAACCATGCATCTATAGTAGATTTGTAGCGAGAACTGTAGTATTCCTCGTTTTATACGTGGATGACATTCTCTTAATAGGAAATGACATTCCTATGCTACAATCTGTCAAGGGGTTCTTGTCACACAGGTTCTCCATGAAAGACCTGGGTGATGCCTCTTACATCCTGGGGATCCGGATCCATCGTGATAGATCCAAGAGGATATTAGGACTTTCTCAGTCCAGGTACATCGACACCATAGTGAAGAGATTCAGTATGGAAGATTCCAAGCGCGGTAACCTACCGGCTTGTCACGGGATCACCCTCTCTAAAGAGATGTCTCCCAAGACTGATTTGGAGAGGGATCGCATGTCTATTATACCCTACGCTTCTGCGGTAGGCTCTATAATGTATGCAATGTTGTGTACCAGACCGGATGTAGCTTATGCACTGAGTGTGGTAAGCCGGTATCAGTCAAACCCTGGGGAGAAACACTGGATAGCGGTAAAGAACATTCTCAAGTACCTGAGAAGGACTAAGAAGATGTTCTTGGTGTATGGCGGAAAAGACCTCCAGATCGAGGCCTTTGCTGACTCCAGCTTCCAGAGTGACAAGGATGATTCCAAGTCCGTGTCGGGTTTTGTCTTTACCCTCAATGGAGGGGCGGTGTGTTGGAAGAGCTCCAAACAGGAAACCGTTGCAGACTCGACTATGGAAGCGGAATACATTGCTGCATCTGATGCCGCAAAAGAAGCTGTCTGGATGAGGAAGTTCTTAAAAGAACTTCAGGTGGTTCCGTCCATTGTTGACCCAATACCTCTGTATTGCGACAACAACGGGGCTATAGCTTTAGCGAAGGAACCCAGGTCCCATCAGAGATCCAGGCACATCTTGAGGCGGTATCACCTGATCAGGGAGATCGTGGATCGCAAGGAGATCGAGGTTCGGAGGGTTGCTTCAGAAGAGAACACTGCAGATCCATTCACCAAGGCCCTACCCCAGACTCAGTTCGAGCGGCTGATCGAGATGATAGGTCTTCGATACGCCAGTACATGGCCTTAGTGCAAGTGGGAGATTGTTAGTGTATATGCCTTAGAGGCCATTACTGTATCATACTAGTTTGTATATTACTTAATGGAAGCTTGGGATATTCACCTTGTATAAACAATCTTGCTCAATATAGTAGTATGCTACTTGGTTTGTTTCTACTTCAATGTGTACTTGTGTTTATTTTACTATATCACTTATACGCATTAGTGGAGCCCTTAAGATCTTTTGCTTGATTACCAGCGTTGTGATGGCAGTCACACTAGTGGGGGCTGGGTAATCTATAAGCACATCCTTATACAGGTCCCTAGTCGCAGGACTATCGAGACAGGGCATCGATACTCCGGAGTAGACTAGCGTATGCGCTTCTCATCCCAGTGTGGGAGATGGTCTGTCCCACAGCCATCAGTACGTCGTACTGGAGATAGTATACGGGTGCTCGTTGGGTTACGAGTACACTGGACAGGACTCGTCAGGAACTGACAGGTTGGTATTATACCTATCGTCAGTTATCAGTTCCCAGGTGACATGAGTACAGCTTAGTCCGCTGACTTGACACTGGCACTTCGCCTCGAGTGTGTTCCCACTGCACTTTGATCACTACCCTACCACGGCTCAAAGGAGTCGTGCAAACAGGTGGTGGTTGGGTGCAGTCCCGAAGCACTTGGAGGCAGTGACGGTTAGACAGGATTCGTCTCTCCCGGTATTGGGGGTTGATATCGCGCTGTGTCTAGGAGAGCCATTACACGAGTAGTCCCTGGCCAGGGCAAGCGAGATATACTTGTAGGTTTCCGGTGTTATCTCAGGGTGTTTTGGGCTTCACTCCGACATGAATTGTACCGCTATTGGGGGACTGACGTTTTACCGCCCCCTAGGCCCGACATGCGATGTATCAGACGAACAGACCGGACTGTACGGAGACTGTCATATTCAGACTCAGTAGGAGTTCAGATGGGGTTCACCTCGTCAGCCTTCTTGTCGGCATCTACCTGGGGACCGTTACGCACAGCTAGTGCCGCTTACGGTCTGTGGTTAAACCCACTGCCAGCATAGTGTCGAGTCTTTAGAGTCCCACACAGAGGGTGTTCGCCTCTGGGCAAAACAGAGTAGAGGTCGCATGGTTTTACGACAGGGCTCGTTCTCATCCGCGCACTTGTGCATGTTTGGAGTCCGGACGGATATTGCCAGCGGGCTCTGGTTTGAGCCGGATACTGGTATATGTTTTGGGGTTACTTTTATCTCTCAGTATTCATGTTCCTCGGAACAAGAATGCAGGTGTGTATGCACAGTTGTTTGAGGCGGAAGAAGAGGTTTTTCATTAGGGTTTCGGAACGGGTGCGCATGCACAGTTGACAGTCGTCTTTTTTCCAAACCCTAATGAATTAGTGAGATATCTATTAATAATAGTAATTAAATAAAATTATGTTATGGTTGGTTTTGTTGACTTGTTGACCATGGTTGACTTGTTGACCATGGTTGAATGTTTGACCATCATCATTATTTAGCAAGGATGCTCCTTGATTCTTGCCAACATTCATTTAATGAAGTATGATAGTGGTCATTCCAAAACAACCATCAACTATTCTCATTTGAATTATTATTACTAATTAGATAATTCTTTTTCTTTTGATATGGTTGCAAAAAGGAAAAAGAGAGCTCATTCTTTCATAACCATTCTCTCTCCTCACTTCATCTTCTTCCTCCTCAAGCTCAAGGTGATTCCTTCTCATGTGTTGAGAATCCCTCACCTTGAAAAGAAAACAACCCCTAGACACTCTCTACTCATTCTAGGTTCAAGGTTTAGCAAGCCGGAGATCCTAGTTCACTCAAAGTTCGAGGAAGAGCCCAAAGGTTGAACCCTCAGGTGGATCCATCTTCGACGGAAGAAGACTACGAGGAAAGAACCATCAACCTCCACAAAGTTTGAAGAAGAAGGAGTTCAAGTTTAGGTATAACCATCTTTCCGAGTAGCTAACTCTCTTTAGCTTATTTGCTAGCTTTAGTTTAGGAAAAGATCCCGACTTTGTTAGTCCATGTTGCCCCATGCGCTAAAAATTTGATTTTTATACCGTTTCCGCCTCCCCGTAAGAACCGGGGGTCGCAACGTGGACTTACAACGGTAAGTGTTACTGGTTGGATTCACAGGAGTGTGAGTGGGGTTGCTCGTCGTTCTTCTGATCGCTCAATACCCGGGTGGCCGTTATGTTTAGCAGACCGCTTGCGGCTTGTGGGTGTTTGATATGATCATCACCTGCTGCCGGCGTATTGACGAGTCTTTAGAGTCCTACACAGAGGTTTCCTGGCTCAAGCGAAACGAAATAGGAGCGCATATGAGATATGTGCGGGACCGAGAATTATACCAATATGTGATACTGTATTCTATTCTCGCGATTTGTATCATTGGTCGGTTATATGTGATATAACCGGGTTACTGAGTCAAGTGTTGATTCGATACATTGATACACTTGATATTAGTCGGTTATATGCGATATGACCGGATCGTTAAATCAAGTGTTGATTTAATGATTTAACGTATAATTATATATTTGATATTTTACTTTACATTAACTAGTATTTGTTCACTTAAGATGGATTGTCTCACTTGATGTGCACATTGTATATATGATATAGTTTTGTGCACTAGTTTGTATCATGTTTGATGATACATGCAAACTTGGGTGTGTATGATTAAACCATGGTTATGTTAATGGTTAGGGTTTTGATTTACTTATTTATTTATTCTTTTAATTCATTTTTGGCAAAAAGAGAAATGGTGGCTTGCTTTGTTTTATAGTTGAAGCTTCATGAAGCTTTGAATAAGCCTACCATTTTTGTTTTATGCTAAAACTAACCATTCACCTAACCCTAGTTTATTCTCTACACTTGTTAATCTAACCCAAGGTTGCATAATGATAAGAATCACTTATTTTCTATTTTCCAAGAATTATCATCATATTCTTTTTCTTCTTCTTCTTCTTCTTCAAGAAGAAGAAACCATTCTAGCTTCAATGGTGCCTTGAGTAAAAAGAGTGAGAAATCCAATTCTAAAGTGACCCACTTCCTATTTCTTCATCCTTTACCACTTGCCAAGTAGTATAGGGTATTTTCTTCACAAGTTCATGACTTGGTGAAGTTGGAGCTTGATCTTGAGTTGCCTCGACGTAGATTATCTTCGGCATCGAAGTCGACGACCTAGCCCGATCATTTCTTCGACGAAACCATCGCTAGAGTCCGGGATTCGATGATCGCAGTGGAGGGACATCATCATGGAGATAAGGAAGTGGAGGACCGGATCTACAAAGGTTGTATTTTCGTTCACTCTTAGTTAAGTTGTTAACTAGTTATCGTTTTCGCCTTAAACTTTAGTCAACGATCGCATTAGCGTTTCTCGGCACCGAAAGTTTTTGAATTTGGCATGGTTGATGCCTTGTGGAACCTCATTAGTGTGCCTAGGAACCCCCACAGTTGTATCAGAGCCTAGCTAGAGCCTTAGGCGATGCGTAGACGATGTTAGAAGTCCGATCGAACCCGTAACCCTAATCCGAAACCCTTCTCTGTACAATTTTTCAAAACTGGGATTTTTGCGAATTAAAAATATGCAGAAAATTCAGCAGGGTTTTTTAGTAATTACTGTGCAGCACGTGCTCATGATTCGATTAAAGCGCGGCGGAACCGCGGCACGAGCATGCCTCGTGCGGCGGTTCCGCGGCCATTCTGTCACTTTAAGTTTTGAAATTTGCACAGTAATTCCTATATTTTAGTGCTGTATTTTATGGGAATTTTTAAATTCTACTCAAGAGTTGAGTTTTCTGGGTTGTATTGGGGACTCGGTGTTTCGATCGGGATGTTTAACTTCGTCTGTGTTTTTCCGGATAATTTTAGAAATTGTTGAAAAGTTCGACCGGATATAAATACCCACTTTTTTCCCTGCCGGGAAATTTCCAAGTGTTGGATTTTTCCGTGGTTTAAAGACGTTCTAAGTAGTGCAAGTAACGCGTTGGATCCTCTAGAAGACAACAAACCTTAACTCGATTATGTGACCGTCTTGAACTGCCCTTTGAACCTTAGGGTTTGGGGCAGTACGGCGTGCCACATGTGAGGCGTTGGCTTGACCCTTCTACGGCTGGACCGTTGGTACTGAGGCATGAACTGGATGTTTTTAAACCTATTTCATGTGTTGAGCTGTTTCGGGAAAACTTGGGTGTTTGAATGTTCGATCGGAAAGTTTAACATTTTCTATTTATCTGGAATGGGATACAATACTTGGAATCCACAAGTAGTTATGAGATGACTAATATGAATGTTATAAACATAGCACTTTAGTCTCACATGATCGGTTGCCATGGAATTTTGATGTGATCAAAAGTCCGTCGCAATCTCGTAGCGTACGCGGATACTCGCCGGTAAACTTAATAGATAGCCACGCCCTATAGCCCTGACCAAGTGACTGTAGGAGAACCCCGTCGCTGAAAGCATCCGTTCGGGTGCTCGCGGCAGCGGTGTTCCGCCTTGGTGCACTTCGTCGACGGCATCGGGGGTGCGGCCGTCTACTGAAGTTTGCGACGAGCATTCGATCAGGATTTCGGGAATCTTGTTGAATTGCCCGACTTAATATTGAAAAGAGTTTTCGATAATGAGACTAAAATGCGGGGTTTATAATTGTTAGGCATGCGATGTCTAAGGAATTCATTTGATTAGGCATGCGATGTCTATGCAGGTTGCGGATTCCAACTGTTGTAGTTTTACACTTTCTTTTCTGTGACCGTAAGTGTAATATGTGATATCGCCGGTTTCGTTGCTATATGCCAACGACAATTGGGATACGCATGTTTACTTACGTTGATGACATGTGATGTTATGTGTTGCTGGATATGTTATATTGGATCGTCATGTTTGAATAGCCGGGGGGTTTTATGTGAGATGAGTGTTTTTCATTTTCATTCATGTAAAAACATATATGTAATATTCTTTTATTGGGGCACTTCTAGGTAGCGGAAGCTGTCACCGTTGATGTATATTATTTACTTTTCCGCACTAGGATAGACCCAAGGAGGAGGGCACAAGTAACCGGGTTCTATGGTCCAGAGGGAGACCAACTCGAGGAGTCGAGTCCGGGTCTCTTAACTCTAGAATTGGTAGGGTTGCTTGCCGCTCTCGTAGGGGTCTAGGGGTGTGGGTCTAGCTATTCATCGCGACCGTGGAATCAGTGTTTTATTCTGGCTCGTATCGAAAACACGGACGTCCTAGTATATCCAATATTTCATATATATTTCTTCTGCTGCGATATCTGTGATGTGATCATTTGATGTTCTGTGATAAATAATGTATATAGTATATATAATATATTATATAGGCGTTACTTATGTTTTACACCCGCGCTAGCCCTGCCCCGCTCTACCGTTAGTTACCTAACCTAACGGTGCACGACGGGACATCGAGGCGAATGCGGATGGCATAAGCGTACGTTGTATTTATCTGTGATGTTTAGGTGACTTAAATGATGGGACTTCATTAATGTGATTAATGAAAGAAAAGAAACCTAAGATGTTGTGGAATCGAATTTTCAAAAACAGGAAGCTACAGTTCTTGCTTTGCATCGCGGTGTTCCTTGTAGAACATCCTGCACCTTATTTGATAAGGAAAGGACCGAGATCCCTTCACCGGGAGTGACTCCTTTAGCAATAACTGGAAGATGCTACAACTCTCGGTTTGTCTTTTGATTGCTTCTATAGTTTCTACTTTGCACAGTGATGTATATGATATATCCTGCACCTCATTCGACGAGGAAAGGGCCGACGATCCCTTCACCGGGAGTGACCCCTTTAGCAAAACTAGAAAAGCCTAAAAAACACTCCATTTTAAAATCATTTGATTCTACAACGATATAAAGTTCATTACGCAAAGGGTTTTCTTAAAAACCTGTCGTAGCCCTCCGTCATTTCAGATAAGTAATAGTTAGTATTTGTGCTGCGTTTGTTGACTCAGTTAAGGCGTAGTGTGCGGTTGCTGATTAGTGCTTATCTGCAAAGCATATGATGCGATTAGATTAGGGTAGTCGTGCGGCCTTGTTGACTCAGTCAAGGGTCGTGCGGGTGGGTTTAATTCAATCGGGAAATGACGGGTTGAACTTTACTTGCGGTCTATGGTTTGTTGACTCAGTCAAGGTCATAGATCGCTTAGGGCAAAATATTATCGGGAATTTCAAGTGTTGAAATTTGCAATGAGATTGCATACCTTCTATGAGATAGTTGGATCCCGATACCCGCTGCGAGTAAGAGTTACTCCTGGGAGAGTTTTACACATTACAATTAGCCGATCAAGTAGGTGTCTAGAAAGGTGTCAACGGGGTTAGGCCTCTGGGAAAACGAGGTTTACATTAATTAGGTTCGTGCGAAAGCACGGGGGACCTCCCTCAAAGTACCGACACTGGCCTGACTGAAAGATTGGCGAACTTGTAGAGTGTAATTAATCTCGACTAGTCTTTCCTTTTAGGGTTTGAAGGAAGATTTGATAAAAACAGTAGGAGCCATCCTGATTAGATAAAATAATAACCAATCTGATCTTACAAGAGCGCACGCTGAGTGTTTTCTTCTTTCTCTCTCCAGGTAGCGACCATATCACGCCTTAATCAAGATAATAATACGGATGTATTGACCGAACCCGCTTGTTATACTGAGCTGGGGAACGTTAGTCCCACTCCAACTTATAATTGTTATAAGACAGAGCAGGAATTGGGGAATACCAGATTTCCCGTGCCGCCCAAACGAAGAAAGTGCATGTTGATGCATCATCTTCGGGTGTGTTCGTTATAAAGAACTGTTTCTCTGTATCCTCTACGTCCTGGGTATTTGATACCGGATCAGGATCCCAGATATGTAATCTGTTACATAGGGCTACAAATAGGTAGAGAACTGAGAACGGGTGATAAGTTTCATGAGACAGAAAACGGGGCAAGTGTTGCATCCAAGTCTGTTGGTCACTGTCACCATGTATTATCAGTACATTGATTCTGAACAAATGCTATTAGATACCGAACCTGATATACAAAATCATATCTGTCTCTTTATTAGTGAAGAAACGATAAAATTTTGTATTGTTGGATAATGTTTTGAACATTTCATATATCAAAAGTTGATCGGTTCAGGCACGTTATCTAAAAGCATTGATGTTCTAAATCAAACTACAGTTCTTTAGTACACGGAACACACACAAGAGGAAGAGTTCAGAAATGAACGGATCCTTCTTGAGGTATTGTAGACTTGGTCATATCAATGCGACCCGACTAGCTAAGTTGCACGAAGATGCATATTTAAATCTGTTTGAATTTACATCTTGTGAAAACTTGTCGGTCATGTCACAAAATAAGATGACCACAGCTTTGTTTATTGGAAGCAGAGAAAGAGTTAGTGAACTCTTGGGAGGATACATGTTGATGTATGAAGGTCCCCTGTCTACACATGCCAAGACCGGTTCTTTGTACTTCATTAAATTCTTTGATGAACTTTCGAGATTCAGACCTATGTTCCTGTTGAAACACAAGTCCGAACCTTTTGAGATATTCACAGAATATAAGTTAGAAGTAGAGAACCAAAATACGGGTATAAGTATTATGTCCTATGATGAGATCAGGGAGGAGAATACTTGTGCATGGAATTCTTGGACTATTCTAAAGGAGAATGAGATTCTCTCTCAGTGTTACTCCTCTGAATACACCACAGCACAACGGTGTATCGGGGCGGAGCAGTCACACCCTATGTGATATGGTGCACTCTATGATGAGTACTACTGAGTTTCCTATTTCCTTTTGGGAGTTATGCACTTAAGAAGCTGCATACCTATTGAATAGGGTTCAAATCAAATCAGTTGCCTACCACTTCATATGTGATATGGAAAGGGAAGAGCCCATATCTTAAGTTTGTTAAGATTTGGGGTTGTCCGGCCTATGTCTAAAAAGCAAAATCCGGACAAGCTCGAGGCAAGGTCTGTTATGTAGAACTGGAAATGTTCCAGCTATACAAACTGCAGCTGATGATTTGGTAGAACCGAAGGATTCAATAGTAACCAACGAACCTCAGCCTCTCCGCCGATCTAGTAGGGTTCCTCACACACCTGAGAGTTACTTCGGTTTCTCTATGACAGTGGGAGCGAGGATTGCATCATGAGATGATGACCCAACTAGTTTCGAGCTGGCCATCAGGAGTGAGACTTTGTAAGAATGGCTAGATGCTAAGTGATCTGAGATGGAATCCATGTACACCAAAAAAGTATGGACTTTGGCTGCTATATCTGAAAGGTTAAATCCCCATCAGGAGCAAGTATATCTTGAGAAGATTACTTGGTGTAGATGGAAAAGTTGAGACTTTCAAAGCTAGACTTGTTAAAGGTTTTCGTCATCGACCAAACGTGGATAATGATGAAACCTTTTCCAGGGACGATGTTTAAGTCCACCCAGATCCTACATGCCACGGCTACATACCATGACTACGATATCTGGCGGTTGGGTGCCATGACTGCTTTTCTAAGTGAAATTTTAGAAGAGTGCGTCTATAAGTACACAACCAGATGGCCTCGTAGACAGTGGGACCAGCGGAAACGCGAGCAAGATGTTTTATGTGATAAAGCAGGCATCGCGGAGTTGGAACGTTTGTTTTGATGTGTTAGTCAAAGAGTTTGACATCATCAAAATGGTAGATGAACCTTGTATATACAAAAAGGTAGTAGGGAGTATGGTAGTGATCCTCGTAGAATACGTGGATGACATACTCATGATAGGGAAGGAGTTTCCTATGCTACGCTCGGTCAATCTCCGCTTATCACAAAGATTCTCCATATAGGATCAAAGTGATACCTCCTAAATCCTGAGTTTTCATCTATGAGATAGAGGTAATTGGATGCTAGGATTCTCACTAGTAGTAGTGAGATGGTATCAAACGATCCTGGGGAGAATCACTGGAAAGGTTCCAGGGTGATAAGGACGACTGAAAGTCAGTCACAGGCATTGTCTTTACCCTCAGTAAAGGGACGGTATGTTGGAAGAGTTCCAAGCTAGATACCGTGGCATACTAGACGATAAAGGCTGGATACATCGCTACTTAAGATGCTACCAAAGAGGCTGTCTGGGTGTATATTAGTTCATGAGATGAACTTAGTTCCTCCCATTGTGTGACAATGGAGTTGTGGCTTATGCCAAGGAGTGTCCGTCCCATCAGTGATCCAGACATATTCTGAGGCAGCAACACCTGATCATGGAGATAGTTGATCTCCAAGGAGATCAAGGTTAGGAGAGTAGACTCAGAGGACAACGCGGAGGATCCACTCACAAAGGCCTTTTGCCAAAGAGAGACTTTTATGGGATGGTTGAGTATGAGATACTGCAACCACTGCTACAGGTGGCCCTAGTGCAAGTGGGAGATTGTTAGTTATATGTATGCTCTAGAGGACATTACTGTACATAGGATGTATATTGTAGTGGATGTTGGGACATATATAGGGAGGACTTTCTTGCTCGACATGATAGTATGCTATCTGGTTACTCTTTGCCTTAACGTGTATACTGATTGTCTCTCTGTTACATGTTGGTAAAGCCCTTAGGATGTGTACTTGACTACCTAGACTATGATGGGGATCATACTAGTGGGGACATGGTAGTCCATAAGTACATCCTTCAAGGTCTCTAGTCATGGGTATATCGAGACAGGGCATCGATATACCAAAGTAGACTAGCGTATACCTTCTCGACCCATACAAATGGGCGATGGATGATCCCATATCCATTGGTGTTTGACATCAGAGATGATATACGGGTGCTCAATAGAGACTGGGTACACTGGACGGACTCGCCGAGAACTCCTAGATGGTATTATACCTTACGTCAGATGGCAGTTCTCTGGTGACACTGGTACAGAGTAGTCTGTTGACCCGAGATCGTCATAGAGTCTTGTGTGATTCCCACTGTGCTTTGATTTACACCTTACCACGTCCAAGAGGGCGAGCAAAACGGTGGTTTTTGGGTACAGTCCCGAATCACATGGAGGCAATGAGCGATAGGAGGGGATTCGTCTCTCCCGGTATAGGGAGTTGATGTTGTGCTGTGTTCCATTGGCTATAACCGGAAATCCCTGGCCAGGGTTGCTGAGATTTACTGGTAAGTGTTACCAGTAGTTTCTCGAATTGTTATAGACCTCATATCGACACGACTTATCGAGCTACTGGGGTCTGACGTTTACCACCCCTAGGCGAGATATGCGACATATCAGACGAACAGACCGGACTGTACGGTAAGTGTTACTGGTTGGATTCACAGGAGTGTGAGCGGGCTTGCTCGTCGTTCTTCTGATCGCTCAATACCCGGGTGGCCGTTATGTTTAGCAGACCGCTTGCGGCTTGTGGGTGTTTGATATGATCATCACCTGCTGCCGGCATATTGACGAGTCTTTAGAGTCCTACACAGAGTTTCCTGGCTCAAGCGAAACGAAATAGGAGCGCATATGAGATATGTGCAGGACCGAGAATTATACCAGTATGTGATACTGTATTCTATTCTCATGATTTGTATCATTGGTCGGTTATATGTGATATAACCGGGTTACCGAGTCAAGTGTTGATTCGATACATTGATACACTTGATATTAGTCGGTTATATGCGATATGACCGGATCGTTAAATCAAGTGTTGATTTAATGATTTAATGTATAATTATATATTTGATATATTACTTTACATTAACTAGTATTTGTTCAGTTAAGATGGATTTTCTCACTTGATGTGCACATTGTATATATGATATAGTTTTGTGCACTAGTTTGTATCATGTTTGATGATACATGCAAGCTTGGGTGTGTATGATTAAACCATGGTTATGTTAATGGTTAGGGTTTTGATTTACTTATTTATTTATTATCTTAATTAGTTTTTGGCAAAAAGAGAAATTGTGGCTTGCTTTGTTTTATAGTTGAAGCTTCATGAAGCTTTGAATAAGTCTACCATTTTTGTTTTATGCTAAACCTAACCATTCACCTAACCCTAGTTTATTCTCTACACTTGTTAATCTAACCCAAGGTTGCATAATGATAAGAATCACTTATTTTCTATTTTCCAAGAATTATCATCATATTCTTTTTCTTCTTCTTCTTCTTCTTCAAGAAGAAGAAACCATTCTAGCTTCAATGGTGCCTTGAGTAAAAAGAGTGAGAAATACAATTCTAAAGTGAACCCACTTCCTATTTCTTCATCCTCTACCACTTGCCAAGTAGTATAGGGTGTTTTCTTCACAAGTTTCATGACTTGGTGAAGTTGGAGCTTGATCTTGAGTTGCCTCGACGTAGATAATCTTCGGCATCGAAGTCGACGACCTAGCCCGATCATTTCTTCGACGAAACCATCGCTAGAGTCCAGGATCCGATGATCGCAGTGGAGGGACATCATCATGGAGCTAAGGAAGTGGAGGACCGGATCTACAAAGGTTGTATTTTCGTTCACTCTTAGTTAAGTTGTTAACTAGTTATCGTTTTTGCCTTAAACTCTAGTCAACGATCGCATTAGGGTTTCTCGGCACCGTAAATTTTTGAATTTGGCATGGTTGATGCCTTGTGGAACCCTATTAGTGTGCCTAGGAACCCTACAATAAAGAGTTCGT
This sequence comes from Agapanthus africanus, assembly GCA_030015575.1. Taxonomy (NCBI): domain Eukaryota; kingdom Viridiplantae; phylum Streptophyta; class Magnoliopsida; order Asparagales; family Amaryllidaceae; genus Agapanthus; species Agapanthus africanus. Next base: position 152,575,727 of record JASDDO010000012.1, read on the forward strand.
AAGAGAGTTCGACAAGATGATGTTCTACTCCGCCGACATCAGAGATGCGATACGTACGCAGAGGCATTGTTTATGGATATACCTTCCTGAAAAAGGACGGACGAGTATTGAGTATTCATCCGATGGTTGGGACACGTTCCCAAGGACCTGTTCGGTCACACATCTTCTACCGAATGATGATGCTACAGAGTACGCGATTTTGAGTCCGTGCGAGAGACTTCGGATTGACCATAGCCGAGAACGTTGCAGTGTGCAGATAAAGACGTAAGTCGATGTGGACGATGATATAGACAAGCGGGACCAGAAGTTCGTACGAGACGCTGACGAGCTGTCATTACTTCCCGTCGAGACCAGAGACCTGATGTGCTTACATAGGCGTTGGGATGCGACCAGTTTCCGAGAAATGCTGTGCTGAGGACACAGATGTCCATTGAGCGAGAAGAGATTATGCCAGAGTACCAGCCTCCGTACAGTTTGTCTTAGGCAAGATTGGAAGAGACCTTGAGCGGGATTCCTCCCAGGACACAGCTGCAATGATGTTTGCACCCATGATCAGATGGGTGATGTGCATTCAAGGAATCAGAGGCCGATGCCAGTGACATGCTGCGTTACGAGTAGTCGTAAGGATTGACCGAGAGATGACCAGAGAAGTGCCAGAACGGAAATGCCCCCGTTAGCACACCTGACAGGGCCGATGAGCCGATTGATTGTGAGATTGGAAATCCACAGAGAAGATAAGGACCCAGAGACAGAGGACGCCAGACTATGAGCAAGAGGCAAGTAGATATCTTGCGCTGCTAGCATTGGATGCACCGACACCTTCTCGACTTTGACGGAGGGACTACCGACGACGGTATTTATGATTTGTGATTTTATGATTCGATTATCACGTATCCGTCATTTTGGATTTCGGTATTTTGGGCGTTCTGTTTGCATGATTTAGTTTTGATGACTGAGTTTCATGATATTTGTTTCATGCACCCACTGGGTATTTATATTTTGCGCATAGTTATTACATTTGAGATATTGATTGTGATTTCATGCCTATTTTATGCCAGTGATGTGATTTACGTTTCCAGCATAGTTTTCATGCACCTTCAGTGTTTTGATATACAATTTTGGTGCACGCCAGATGCACTAAATCAAAATTCTTCGTGCATGTCAAATGCACCTGATTTGGCTGTCAGGCACACACGTTGCCTATGACAGATATTTCGTGCACACCCGTTGCACCTAGATGTTGTTTTGTGCACCTGTATGGAACATATATGGATTTTGATTTCCGTGCATACCAGACGCACAGGGTGGTGTTATGTGCATTTTTAGGATTTATTCCTTTTGGAGCAGTACATTTTTATGATATTTGATATTCGTTTTGTACTGGGCAGGACTAGTCAGAGGACAGTACCAGGATATATTTTGCATGCATTGATAGTTATTGAAGGGAATTCCAAAAAGCGAGCTATAGTCTCAGCATATATACCTATGTGTCCGATATGACACGAAACATTTTAAAAACAGGGAAACCCTTCTAAATTGTTTTCAAAATGGCGGAACGTGCATAGTAAACAAAAGATATATACATATATGGTTATTTTCTTATGAAAAACGTCCGCCACTGTGCAGTGTTACGCGCATCGCACAACGACTTAAAAGAGATTTGGCATGCATTTACATCAGCTATTCACATGTATAGATTGGATGTCTACATGTATAGTTCTGATCTATATCATATTGGTTTTGTATTGGATTTGACATTTGTGTCTTTACCATGACTCCGATGATTACGGGATGCTTGACGGAGTTTTGCTTTTGAGTTATCTGCTCAGTACTTATGCGCATTCATAGCGCTATGATGTTTTATGTATTGATGATTTCGGAGCCCCGATGACTTGGAATTTGTATTGAAGTATTTTAGTATTTGGGGGTTTAGATTTAAATTCGGGGACCGAATTTCTTTAAGGGGGGTAGATTGTAACGTCTCAAAATAATAAAATATTATTTTTGGGAATTTTTATAATTTAATATTATTTTAATGAATATTTTAATATTCTGGTATAATTAAATACAAATAAATGGGGAAAAATTATGGAAAATTCTAAAATAGGGTACTTTATGGAATTATGCCATTTTTAATTTTTTATGATTAGTTATATGCTAATTTAGTACTAATTGCGATTAAAAATCGCTAATCGGATTTTTAGCATTTTTGTGCAAAAATGTGCACATATCATTTTTCTTACACTTGTGCATTTTTCCACCATGTTTCATTTGGGGTTACTATTCTAGTGAGAAGGGTTTAGAGAGGAAAGGAAAAGAAAAGAAAAAGGAAAAAGTAGCATGATGATGAGAGTGAGAGAGTAGGTTGCTTTTGACTTTAGACCCTTTCCTCCATCATTTCCTCTCCCCCCTTCATAGAGCTGCTGCTGCTCCTGCTCCTCCCTCATCTCCCTCCCCTTCACTCCATAGATCCCTCTCATTTCCCTCACCAAAACCCCATTCCCACTTCACAAAAAGTGTTCCCGAGCTCACTAGCTAAACATTGAACCTAGCAAGATTGGATTTGGAGGACCTTGAGCAACTCAAGAATTTTCTTGAGTTGCCAAAGGAGGTAAATTCTGGACCTATTAGAGTAGTAATTCATTCTTTATGCATCAATTCTAGTTTCATGTCGATATGGTATCGTTTGGTGGATTTGTGAAACATCAAGTTAGGGTTTAGGGTTTGATCTGAAACCAAAGTGAAATTGAGGCCTGTTGTGGCCTTAGAAACCCTGGTGTGATGTTATTTTGGATCAAACTAGAGACGAGAACACAGAATACGGATTTATGAGACGATGTCGGAGAAAATCTGTGAATCTGTGATCGTATTTGTGAATCTGCTATCACCCCGAGACCCCTAAAATAAAATTGAGTTGACAGTGACATTTGCAGGCATCAAGGAAGCTAACCCCAGAACCCTAGCCCCTAATTCCCTTTCCCGGCCGCAAATTTAACCCAATTGGCCGCAATTTGCGGCCCGACCAGCACCAAAATATCTTGTTTTTGTTCCAGAGCTCCTACATGTGTAGTTTAGACCCCTGGCATGTATAGATTTGTCTAATTTGACCTAGGGTGAAATCTGGAGCCTATTTCCTTTGCTGCTGTTTTCGATTCGTGTTTCCGTATTCCGTATTTCTAATTCTGAATTTGCTTATAGTGTTTTACCTCGACTACTTGGCGTTTATACGACGATATCGCGGGTTGTTGATGGTTTTGGAGGCGTACCCATAGGTTCTAACCTATAGGCCCCATAGCGTATCGTTTTGGCTTTCGTGTATCGTTTTAGCTTTGGTTTGGTTTTGATACGCATTTACGATACTTTAATGTGTAGGTATCCAATGAAGACTTCGGGATGACAAGCAAACGCGTGGCGACGTCGACAGATAAAGACGCAAGGTGAGTAGATTATATCTACGGGGGAAGTCGGGTGGATGGCGTATAGCACCCCCGCAGTCCGTAGTTGGTATACCTTATATGTATATATTATTTATGATAGTATAGTGTAGTGGATTATTTGAGATGTGATATCATGTGATAGGGTTAGGAATAAACTAGAATAATTCCTAGTTGCGAACCCTAAGATAGGTTTACACCCACATGCACACACATGTTGATTTGCTATACTTATACTGTGATAATGATGGATAGTGAATGACTTTGGAGATGAGCCGATGATATTAGGTTTTGTGCCGCGAGATCGGTGATTTGATATGATTCGTATTTGGGATACGACATGTGATCTCTAGCGGGCCCTTAGACGTGTGTTTACACACGCAGTCATATTGATGGTATCAGTTGTACTAGACTTAGATCAGTACCCCAGATTATATGATATAATGACGAGGATACCAAATAATTGATGAGTTGATTGTGATATCGACCCATACCCAGCTATTGGGATGCCGTACGACGATTTACCGTACGAGCTTTATATTGGTGATAGATCCGCACTCATGACTCGAGGATGTCAGATGATATACTGTATCGTACGCGATACTATTGAGGCGGGATCACCGACTATTATATATATATCGACTCAGATTTAGGTGATTTCCATACACCTCCTGATGGACTTGTCTTAGTAGATGTTAGACCAGACCCGAGTCATACCTATTTCAAAACTAACGAATCGGGAGTATCCTAAGGACAAGTAAAGGGATAATACGGGTATTTTCAAAAGACGTATCTATTCTTAAAAACACCGCAACCCTTATTTTACTAAAAACCCCGATTCGTCTTATTTCAAATGGCACCACTGCATGACATGTACATATTGGTGTAGATTCTTCACTGCTGCATTGATTATTCGATTCTGCATCGCATTGCATGTGTTTATTTCTATATTGCAATCATGCTGTTAGGACACCAGAACCATTATCGATGATGCATATATTCCACGTACACTTGCTTTCCGGCTCACACACTTCATCATCGATAATTGTCATGTCACTACACAGTAGTATTATTGCATCAGGATATGACCTTGTATGTGCATACCACTATTCTATGTTGCATGATATACTGTTATGCTTACATTTCTTTTACATGTCGCATACATCATGCTTTCTGATTATACGCATTGAGATATGTTGTTTCCATGATGTTTCGGGATTTGGGAACCGTGGGTAATTCAAAGAGAATATGTAATTGTTTTAAAAACCCGGTTACCCTTGATATGATATTTCAGTGCGTCCACCATGTGTTTTCTCGGTGCTGAGAGCGACATGTGAAACCCGACTTGAGGAGGCGGATGAGGCCGATTGCGGGTACATGGTGGACCCGGTATGGTTCCCCAGGGCAATAAATGTTTTAAGTGGAGTAGACGATGAGCCTGGCAGGGTGGCGAGTACCTACCGGTGATTGGTTGGACCTGGCGGTTATCCGGAGGATACCGACTAGAGTCGATAGATGGACATGGGTTGACCCGTGCTGCCGGGGCCGAGGGCCGATACCGCAGACGGAGCCCCTTATGGACGAGGATTTACGTGCCGATGCTAGGCACAGGTTTCATGATGTTTCCATGATTTTGATTATATCCTCACATTTACATGCATGATGCATATTGTCATTTGGGTGACAGGTGGACGGGATCCACATTTATACAGACTAGCATTACATTAATCATACTTCATTTGTATATATAACAGGGTATGAGGGCGCTGTTATATATACCCTTACACCAATATTAGTGGAATGGGACGCTAATATATGTGTATTGATATTCATTTTTATACTTCATCATATTTACTTCATGGAGACATACCTTATGTTTATGACATGTTATTACCTGAGGCACTGACACGAGTATTTATTACTACCTACATGTTTAGATGTTACATTGCCACCTTATCATACTTCAGGCTTATCCTTTGAGGTTTTTATCTGATTGTATTGACCTAGGATTATGTCATGCATTCGGTTTCTGCTTGTAGATATTCTCTATTCACGAGTTGGCAACTCACCCCCGTTGTGCCACAGTTCTTGCAGGTTTTGCCGTACAGGTTCCATAGCGGCATTTCTGGCACACTACTTCTTTGCGGTTGAATTGCTTTTGGTAGGTGGGTTCTTTTGCATCAAGAACCACCATTGTACTTTTATTATTCCTTTGTATCTAGAATTCCATCAACCAAAACTTGTATATTGTTTCAGACTTAGACATTAGTGATGTATTATTTCGACCTTAGAGTCGCGCTTGGCAGTTTTGCGGTTTTAATGCTTATTGAGTTTCTTTGGATTTGACCCTCGCCATTCGGCGTTGTATATTATATTGTTTGTGTGGTTGTGACCGTCGATTGGCGAAGAGCTAGCTCCCTCTTGGGGATGCCTTTTATCATTGCATATTTATTGTTCTTGTTGTACCCCGTTCGGGGCCAGTATTTACAAAAGAAACTCTGCCGAAATTTTTAGAAAAGACTTTACATTTTTTTTAAATACATATTCGGCTTAGTTATTTAAAAACCTTGACTTCAAACATGCTTTTTCTTCACTTCTTTAAACTAGTTTTCTTTATTTACTCTTAAAATAGTTTTAGATTTCTTGGCTTTTGGCTTACTTGGATCAGATGGAGTCCTATAGACTTCATATGGTTCAAGGGCCAGTCACGTGCTCTTTCGGGTCGTGTCATCATGACTGCTTTTCTAAATGATAATTTGGAAGATAGCGTCTATATGTACACAGCCATAGGGCTTTGTAGACAGTGGGAGCAGCGGAAACGTGTGCAAGTTGTTTTATGTGATAAATCAGGCATCGCGGAGTTGGAACGTCTGTTTTGATGTAGTAGTCAAAGAGTTTGACTTCATCAAAATAGTAGATGAAACTTGTATATACGAAAAGATATTAGGGAGTATGGTGGTGATCCTCGTATAGTACGTGGATGACATACTCTTGATAGGGAAGGAGTTTCCTATGTTACGATATGTCAATCTCCAATTATCATAAGGATTCTCCATATAGGATCAAGGTGATACCTCCTAAATCCTGGGTTATGGATCTATGAGATAAATCTAATTGGATGTTAGGATTCTCACTAGTTGTAGTGAGATGGTATCAATCGATCCTGAGGAGAATCACTGGAAAGGTTACAGGGTGATAAGGACGACTGAAGGCATTGTCTTTACCCTCAGTGGAGAGACGGTATGTTGGAAGAGTTCTAAGCTAGATTCTGTGATATACTAGACGATTAAAGGCAAGATACATCGTTACCAAGGATGCTACCAAAGAGACCGTCTGGATATAATTTAGTTCATGAGATGAACTTCGTTCCTGCCATTGTGTGACAATGGAGTTGTGGCTTATGCCAAGGAATCCCCGTCCCATCAGAGATCCAGACATATTCTTAGGCAGTATCACCTGATCCTGGAGATGATTGATCTCCAGGGAGATCGAGGTTAGGAGAGTAGACACAGAGGAAAACAACGTGGATCCACTCACAAAGGCCTATTTCCCAGTAAAGACTTTTAAGAGATGGTTGAGTATGAGATAGTTCAACCACAGCTTTTTGTTGGGTATGAGATACTAAAACAGATGACCCTAGTGCAAGTGGGAGATTGTTAGTTATATGTATGCCCTAAAGGCCATTACTGTACATACGTTGTATATTGTAGTGGATGCTTGGATATATATAGGGAGGACTTTCTTGCTCGACATGATAGTATGCTATCTGGTTACTCTTTATCTTAACATGTACTCTGATTGTCTCTATGTCACATGTTGATAAAGCCCTTAGGATGAGTACTTGACTACCAGGACTATGATGCGGATCATACTAGTGGGGACAGTGTGGTCGCCAAGTACATTCTTCAAATGTTCCTAGTCGTAGGTGTATCGAGACAGGGCATCGATATACCAGAGTAGACTAGCGTATGCGCTTCTTGACCCATATGATGGGCGATGGATGATCCCATATCCATTGGTGTTTGACATCAGAGAAGGTATACGGGTGCTCAGTGGAGACTGGGTACACTGGACGGACTCGCCGAAAACTCCCAGATGGTATTATACCTTACGTCAAATGGCAGTTCTCTGGTGACACTGGTACAGGTTAGTCTGTAGACCCGAGATCGTCATAGAGTCTTGTGTGATTCCCACTGTGCTTTGATTTCCATCATACCACGTCCAAGAGGGCATGCAAAAAGGTAGCTTTTGGGTACAGTCCCGAATCACATGGAGGCAATGAGCGATAGGAGGGGTTTCGTCTCTCCCGGTATAGGGAGTTGATGTTGCGCTGTGTTCGATTGGCTATAACTGGAAATCCCTGGCCAGGGTTGCTGAGATTTACTGGTAAGTGTTATCAATAGTTTCTCGAACTGTTATGGACCTCATATCGACACGACTTATCAAGCTACTGGGGCCTGACGTTTACCACCCCTAGGCGAGATATGCGACATATCTGACTAAGAGACCAGACTGTACGGGAGTGTTACTGATTGGATTCACAGGAGAATGTACAGGCTTGCTTGTTGATCTTCTGATCGCTCAATACCTGGGTGGCTGTTACGTTTAGCTGACTGCTTGCATCTTGTGGGTGTTTGATATGATCATCACCTACTGCCGGCGTATTGACGATTCTTTAGAGTCCTACACGGAGGTTTCCTGGCTCGGGCAAAATGGAGTAGGAGCACATATGTTATATGTGCGGGACCGAGAACAATACGTGTATGTGATACCGTACTAGATTCTCGCGATATATGATATCGGCCTGGTATATGTGATATAGCCGGGTCATCGGATCAAGTGTTGATTCGATGAACTGATACAGATTATATTAGTCGGTTATTTATGAAATAGCCGGATTATCGGATCAAGTGTTGACTCGATAATTTAATGTATAATTATATATTTGATATATTATATTACATTAACTAATATTAGCTCACTTAAAGATTCTTTTTCTCACTCGGGTAATACATTGATATATATGTGATATATGTTAATTGTATTATTTTATTTTGTTATAATAAATATTGTATATGTGATATATAATATTGTAACATGTTATGGTTATAAATGCAACATGATTTGTGGAGTTTAAATATGGTTAGGGTTTGGATTAGGGTTAAACTTTCATGAAGCTTTCAAGAAGCTTCTTAAAGCTTTGACTTTGACCTTGATATTTTGTGATGTTTTGCAAAGATATTTCTTTAACCCAACCCAACCCTTTAACCATAGTTAATTTTCTACATGGGTTAAGTCTTCATACTTAACCCATGGTAGCATTTCTAACCTCACTTGATTCATTATTCATCACAAATGGTTTTGCTTCTTCTTCTTCTTCCTCTTTGATAAAAAGCTTTCTAGCATTTTCAAAAGTGATGAAAATGAGTGAGATAAAGAAAACAAATGAGAGCTAAATTCCTACTTCATCATCCTCATCTATTCTAGCCACTTAGATTAGGGTGTTTTCTTTGCTAATACTTGATTAGTGAAGCAAAAGCTAGGGCTTGAGTTTCTTCAAGGTGGATCATCTTTGTTATCGAAGATCGGAAGCAAGCTTGCATCTTTCTATTCATGGAGCTTCTCTAGAGTCCGGGTACATGATGATCGCGGCGAAGGGACCTCAACACGGAGCTTATGAAGTGAAGGAACGAACTACAAAGGTTGTAATCCCAAACTCTTAGAAGTAAAGTTGTTTACTTTGTTTGTTTTCACCTAATCTCTAGTCTATAATCTTGGTTAGGGTTGTTCGGCACTTCTAAAATTTGTATCGGGCATGGTTGATTCTTTATAGACCCTTGTGACAGTGCCTAGTAACCCTACACGCATATCTCAGCCTGGGGGTGGTAAACGTCAGACCCCAATAGCATGATAAGTCATGCCGATGTGAGGTTCATAATGGTTTGAGAAACTACTGATAACACTTACCAGTAAATCTCAGCAACCCTGGCCAGGGATTTCCTGTTATGGCCAATCAAGTATAGCGCAACATCAACCCCCAATACCAGGAGAGACGAAATCCCCTCATATCGCTCATTGCCTCCATGTGACTCGGGACTATACCCAAAAACCAACGTTTTGCATGATCTCTTGAACGTGGTAAGGTGGAAATCAAAGTACAGTAGGAATCACACAAGGCTCTATGACAATCTCGAGGCGACAGACTAACCTGTACCAGTGTCACCAGAGAACTGCTATTTAACGATAGGTATAATAACATCTAGGAGTTCTCGGCGAGTCCGTTCAGTGTACCCAGTCTCCACTGAGCACCCGTATACCTTTTCTGATGTCAAACACCAATGGATGTGGGATCATCCATCGCCCATCATATGGGTCGAGTGTAAGTCGATGTGCAACACCCCACGAGTTGCAGGGAGGCGGAAATATGAAAAACGATCTTGTTTTGAAGCGTTCATCGACTAACCAAAGATCTTTGCTAAACGAGAATTAACAACAACCATATAGTTCTAAGCTACTATGTAAATAGATTATACCTAATGATTCTAGTCCTTCGTCTTTTTGATCTCTACGTCCTCCTCGGCCTCCTTTCAGTAATAGAAGATCCACCCGAGTACCCTAATCCAAGCTACACCTCAAGACTTGAGGTAACTTTGTTTCTCTAGTTGCTAACCAAAGTAACTAAGATGATGTAGAGTTAGGTTACGGAGTGTTTAGTCTATCCCAATCCTTAGTCTCAACTCATGAGTGGTAGGATTAGGATTTGAAGAAGGAGTGAACTTGAGAAGAGAGAAGGTGGAGATGATAATGAGAATACAAGGCTTCTAACTTGAATATATGAAATATAATGAATTATCAAATAAATGAATATAAATGATTATTCACCATGCTTCATTAATTCAATAAGAGTGATTCACTATGTGAGTCATTAAGCAATAAATGATGCATTAATGACATAGTGAATCACACTAATGAGTCACAATTTGCATTAAATGAAAATGCCACCTTAACCTCCTTAGTCACCCTCCTTCTAGAAGCTTCTCGGAAAATTATGAGAACGCCCCTCGCATCCGTGAAAACACGGAAAAACTATAGACTGTATAAATCCAATAACCCGATACTAGAATCTAGCTTAAACCAAAGCCGGCTAGTAAAAACTGTCCGAATGTCGTACGTGCGTTTAAACACGTATGCGTCCGAACCCTTTGTCGTAAAACCGTACGACCTCTATATCATTTCGCCTGGAGTTGGGAAAACTCTGTGTGGGACTCTAAAGACTCGACTACTACGCTGGCAGTGGGTTTAACTACAGACCGCAAGCGGCACTAGCTGTACGTAACGGTCTCCAGGTAGATGTCGATAAGAAGGCCGGTGAGGATACCCATCCGAACTCCTACCGAGCCTGTGCGTGACAATATCCGTGCAGTCCGGTCTGTTCGTCTAAGAGTATCGCATGTATGGTCTAGGGAGGTGGTAAACGTCAGACCCCTAATAACCGTACAAGTCGTGTCGGTATGGCTCTATCACCATCCGAGAATTTACTGATCAATCTATCAGTAATTCTCAATCAGCCCTGGCCAGAGACTTATGGTAATGACCAACCGATCACTGTGCGATATCAACTCCCTAAACCGGGAGAGACGAATCCCTAACAGTCACTCACTGCCTCCATGTGGCTCGGGACTGTGCCCAACTAAAACCTGTTTGCACGACTTCTTTGAACCGTGGTAGGGTAGTAATAAAAGCACAGTGGGAACTCACACGAGACAAATGACGACTTTAAGTCAACGAACTATCTACACACATGTCACCTGAGAACTGTTATCTGACGTTAGGTATAAATACCATTCAGTCAGTTCTCGGCGAGTCCTGTCCGGTGTACTCACACCCAGTGAGCATCTGTATACAATCTTAGGTGCACTCCACCAATGGCTGCGGGACCAATCCATCGCCCCTCCTCAGGATCTAGATATGTATACACCAGTCTACTCCGGAGTATCGATGCCCAGTCTCGATACTCCTGTGACCAGGGACATCTAAGGATGTGCCTATTGACTATCCAGCTCCCACTAGTATGACTGCCATCACAACGCGGGTAGTCAGGCAAACATCCTAAGGGCTTTATCAACATGTATATATATATGAATACGACCCAAAATATATCAAATGTTAAGATAAAGACAAACCAAATAGCGTACTATTATATTAAGCAAGACTGTTATGTACATACATATCCCAGTATCCTATACAATGAAGGCCTCTAAGGCATATATATCTAACAATCTCCCACTTGCACTAGAGACTATAATTAGCGCAATGAGTACCCACTGTCTTCACTATATCCAGTTGCTGGAGTACCGCATGCCCAACCTCTCAAACAGCCTCTCGAACTGAACTTGAGGGATGGCCTTTGTGAATGGATCTACCGTGTTGTCTTTTGTATCCACTTTCCGTCCCTCGATCTCCAGACGATCAACGATCTCCCTGATGAGGTGAAAACGCCTTAAGATATGCCTGGATTTCTGATGGGACCTGGGTTCCTTTTCCAATGCTACGGCCCCATTGTTATCAAAATACAGAGGTATTGGATTGGCAATGGACGGAACCACTTGAAGTTCAGAAATGAACTTCCTCATACAGACAGCCTCATTTGCGGCTTCACTAGCAGCTATATACTCAGCCTCCATAGTTGAGCCTGCGACGGTATCCTGTTTGGAACTCATCCAACATACCGCCCCTCCATTGAGGGTAAACACAAAACCCGAAATGGATTTAGAATCATCTTTGTCACATTGGAAGCCGGAGTCGGTAAAAGCCTCTACATGGAGGTCCCCACTACCGTAAATCAAGAACATCTCCTTAGTCCTTCTCAGGTACTTGAGAATGTTCTTTACCGCTATCCAATGTTTCTCACCTGGGTCAGACTGATACCTTCTTACCACACTAAGTGCGTAATCTACATCCGGTCTTGTACATAACATCGCATACATTATAGATCCTACCGCCAAAGTGTAGGGTAAAATGCTCATGCGATCCCTCTCTTCATCAGTCTTTGGAGACATCTCTTTGGAGAGGGTGATCCCGTGACAAGCGGGCATGTTACCGCACTTGGAATCTTCCATACTAAACCTCTTTAGTATAGTGTCAATATACCTGGACTGTGAAAGTCCTAACATTCTATTAGATCTATCACGATAGATCTTAATGCCCAAAATGTAGGTTGCATCACCCAAATCTTTCATGGAGAATTTCTGTGACAAGAAGAGCTTTACTGATTGTAGCATAGGGACATCATTCCCTATCAGTAGTATGATGTCGACGTACAAAACGAGGAAGACTACTGCTCCTTCTACAATCTTCCTATAAATACATGGTTCATCTACATTTTTGATAAAGTCAAACTCTTTGACTGTCTCATCAAAGCAGATGTTCCAACTTCGCGATACTTGCTTTAATCCATAGATGGATTTAAGCAACCTGCACACTCTTCCGCTGTTCCCACTGTCTAAGAAACCTTCTGGTTGATCCATGTAAACACTCTCTTCTAAATGTCCATTTAGAAAAGCTGTTTTAACATCCATCTGCCAGATTTCATAGTCATAGAAGGCAGCAATGGCAAGCAGGATCCGAATGGATTTAAGCATAGCTACAGGTGAAAAGGTTTCATCATAGTCCAATCCTGGTCTTTGACGAAAACCTTTTGCAACGAGTCTAGCTTTGTAGGTTTCCACTTGTCCAAGTGCACCAATCTTCTTTTTGAAGATCCATTTGCATCCAACTGGTTTCACCCCAGGAGGAGCAACTTCTAAAGTCCACACTTTATTGGTGTACATGGATTCCATTTCGGATCTCATAGCATCCAGCCACTTCATCGAGTCAATACTCGTGATAGCCTGCTGAAAACTAGTAGGCTCATCATCATCGATGATGCAATCCTCTCGATCCCCATCTAGAAGAAAACCATAGTATCTCTCAGGAGGATGAGAAAGCCTACTAGATCTGTGGAGTGGCGTTGGTTCGTCATGTTCTATTGAAATCTGAGATTCTTCTAAGTCCTCGGTAGTAGTTTGAGGTTCTGGAATTTCTTCCAGCTCTACCATGCTCCCACTAATTTCTTTTGCAAGAAATTCGCTTTCTAAGAATACAATGTGGCGAGCGACAAACACCTTTTGTTCTTCAGTGTGGTAGACCATGTACCCCCTTGAATGTTTGGGGTAACCTACAAACTTGCACAAAACCGATCGTGACTCGAGCTTGTCTGGTCTATGCTTTTTAACATATGCCGGACACTCCCATATCTTGATATACTTGAGATATGGTCTTTTCCCGCTCCACATTTCATATGGAGTGGTAGGCACAGACTTAGTTGGAACTCTATTCAATAAGTATGCTGCCGATTCTAGAGCAAATCCCCAGAAGGAAAGTGGTAACTCAGCACCACTCATCATTGAACGTGCCATATCTAATAGCGTGCGATTCCTCCTTTCTGATACACCATTATGCTGAGGTGTATAAGGCGGAGTAAGCTGAGAGAGAATTCCATTCTCTTTTAAGTATTCAAGGAAACTGGTACTTAAGTATTCTCCACATCGATCAGATCGAAGTGTCTTGATGCTTTTACCAGTTTGTTTCTCTACTTCATTTTTATACTTTTTAAACTTCTCAAAGGTCTCTGATTTATGTTTCATTAAGAACATATGTCCATACCTAGAGAAGTCATCAGTAAAAGTGATGAAGTAGGAGTGACCGCTTCGCGCATGTGTAGACATTGGACCACATACATCACTGTGTACAAGTCCCAAGAGTTCAGTAGCTCTTGCTCTGTGTCCGGAGAATGGAGATTTGGTCATTTTTCCTTTGATACATGATTGACAAGTTGCATATGATGAATATTCAAACGAATCTATATATCCATCTTTATGTAACTTAGTCAACCTTGTTTCGTTTATATGACCAAGTCTACAATTCCATAGGAAGGCTTGATTTGAATCTGGAGCCTTTCTTTTAAGTGTGTTTTGAATATTGAAAATTTGAGGTTGATTAAGAATGTATATGCCGTTTTCCGGTGTGCCATACCCAATCAGTTCTTGATTTAGGAGAATTTTCATGACATTACTTTCAAGCGCAAAATTTTATCCTTTATTAGACAACAAAGATACTGATATAATATTACACAGCATACCGGGAATACAAAAACAGCTGTACAACACCAAAACGTGCCCACTAGTCAACCCTAGGTGATACTCCCCTATTGCAATAGCATCTACATGCATTCCATTTCCCATCCGGAGAGTCATATCACCAGCCTCCAGTACTCTACTATTTCTCAGATCCTGCAATGAATTACAGATGTGAGAACCAGAACCGGTATCAAATACCCATGAAGTAGAGTTTACTGAAAGACAATTTTTTATTACGAACACACCTGAAGCAGAAGCAACCGCTTGCTTCGTGTCCTTTGCCTTGAAGGCCATACAGTCCTTCTTCCAGTGCCCTTACTTGTGACAATAATGGCATTCGTTTATATCCGCTTTCACCCTTCCTGCCTTGTTCTTTCCCTGCACCTTCTTGACCCCACCCTTCGGTTTGGTGTCTTTCATCTTCTTCTTCCCTTTAGCTTTCGCTTTATATTTAGAAGGGGATGATTGGCCAACATACAGAACGGGGGTCTTCTCCTTTTTCAAGGAGGTCTCTGCTACCCTCAACATGTTGAGGAGCTTCGGAAGATCAGCTTCCATTTCGTGCATGTTGAAGCTAAGCATTAACTGAGAGAAGGTGTGGGGAAGGGACTGCAAAATCAAGTCGATATACAAATCATTCTCTAGCACGCATCCCAGGTTTGTGAGTTCCTCAATGAGGCTGATCATTTTGAGGACGTGCTCTCCTATAGGCGATCCTGGAGATAACCTCATCTGGAAGAGTTTCCTTGAGGTCTCGTACCTTGGGATACGGGAGTGCTCTCCATATAATTCCTTTACATGGAGAAAGATGGATACAATATCCATACTCTCATGCTGTTTCTGGAGTTCATTGTTCATGGACGCCAGCACGATACACTTAGCTCGCTCACAATCCAGATCCCAAGTTTTGCGAACTTCCTTGTCCACAACTGAGGAATCTGGTCCAGGGATAAGGGAAGGAACAGCGGTGGTAACATATGCTATTTTGTTATAAGTCGGTGTAATGTTGACGTTCCTTAGCCAATCTTTATAGTTCTGTCCTGTCAGTATATTTTTTTCAAGTAATAGTTTTAGTCCTGTCATGGTAGCTGCTAGAGAGAGAGAAAAGAAAACACTCAGCATATGCTTCTTGCAAGTTTAGATTGGTTATTAGTTTATCTAAACATGATGGCTCCCACTTTTCCCTCAAAACCTAAAAGAAGAACTAATCAGGATTTAATCACACGTCACAATACTTGCTTAACCTTTCAGCCAGGCTGGTGTTGGTACTTCAAGAGAGGTTTTCCAACGCTTTCGCGAAGTTCCTTAATTAAATAACCTCTTTTCCCTGGAGGCGTAGCCCCTCTAACACCTTTCTGGACACCTACTTGGTTTATAGCATTGATTGTTAAGTGAGAATGTTTCCCGAGAGTAATTCTACTCATCAGTGGGATCGGGATCCAACTATCATTGTATGATGCACTAGATGGAAGCCACTCTAGTCACCACACTCCAGAAGGTATGCTAAATCTGCAGGTTTCCTCTATGTTTGAAACTCCCGATGTGATTTTTATACCCCAAGCTCTTATAGACCTTCACGTAGGCCAACAAGTCATAAGACGCAAGTTAAGTTCTACTCGTCGTTGTCCTGATTAATTTAGGTACATCGTACATGCCCTTGACGTAGGCCAATAAGGCTGTACATCTGTCCTATACTAATGTATCTATCTATGCAACAAATAGGCAAACACACTGCTACCATACACTATGCCTTGACGTAGGCAAACAAGCATAGCATGAATACGATGTGATGTCTATCTGAAACGACGGAGGGTTATGGCTGGTTTTTGGCAAAAAACCGTTAACGTAATGAAATTGATTTGATCGAAGGAACTAAGATAGCTTTTATTAAAAGGAGTGGTTTAAGCTCCGCATTTAAAATTTGTTTTTCCAAGAAAACCGAGTGGTTTTTAGAAATTGTTCCAACGATTCAGTTTAGGTTTTATTTTTCTTTGCATTAAAAATAATATGTCCCATCTTTAACCTATCATTACAGATAACAACAAAAATACAACGTCCTCTTATGCCATCCGCATTCGCCACGGGGTTTCGTCATCACCCGTTAGGTTACTTAACTAACGGCAAAGCGGAGGCTGGGCTAGCGCGGGTGTAAAACATAAGCGACGTATAAATAGCTATCATATATAGATATTGTATATTCGTCAGACACAATAATAGGCATTCCAGATCACAGATAAACTTTATTGGATTTGCAAGCAATCCGTGTTTCTTTTGAGCCTGTAAGAAAAGACGGATTACACAGTTGTGATGAATAACCATTACCCCACCCTAGATCCCTACGGATACGGCAAACTACCCGCCAAGTACCCGAAGTGAAGTGGTCTCCCTCAACGACGTGAGTAGGCCACTAAACACTTCGAAATACCCGGTAGTTTGTGCACCCCACCTTGGGTCTATCCAAGGAGCAAAAACAGTAAAAAGAAATAATACAACGGTGGCTACAACCGCAACCTGGATGTGCCCCGCAAAATAATATTACAACTTATTACAATTATATCGAATGAATTAATACAATAACCCGTCACAAAACCCCGGCTAATCATCACAACAGTCCAATAGAGTTCATAATCAAAAACAGTTAAAACATTACAGATATGTGCAACCCCCTGCCAACCGACATACTAGCAGTTAGGGGAGGTTTACGAACACATAATACAGTTCACAGATATAATCAGACAAGCAAACATCGTATAATTTCGATCGATTAAACACATTAAATTCTACTCCAAATCTTCTCTGTAAATTTGAAACCTGAGCAGAAAATAAACAGTACCAGAAAATACAAAATATCACAAAAGATGCACAGAGGAAAACTGGGCTGAATCGGCCCCAACTCAGCCGCGGATCCGCGGCGGATCGGTGGGATCGGCCGCGGTTCCGTGGCTTAATAGCCGATTCAGGAGCCTATTTTTCTTCTGTGTTGTTATATTTTCTTGCTGGTCATTCTGGAGGAACCTGAAAAATTTTAGGACCTCATTTTAAAAACGACAGAAACTTTATGATATCCGTGTTTTTTTCAATTTGTTTTGCGTTCGAAATTCATACGACTTTGCAAGTGAGTTAATTATTGTTTAGTGAGTCTCTGATACCACTATAAGTCGATGTGCAACACCCCACGAGTTGCGGGGAGGAGGAAATATGAAAAACGATCTTGTTTTGAAGCGTTCATCGACTAACCGAAGATCTTTGCTAAACGATAATTAACAACAACCATAGAGTTCTAAGCTACTATGTAAAGAGATTATACCTAATGATTCTAGTCTTTCGTCTTTGTGATCTCTACGTCCTCCTCGGCCTCCTTTCAGTAATAGAAGATCCACCCGAGTACCCTAATCCAAGCTACACCTCAAGACTTGAGGTAACTTTGTTTCTCTAGTTGCTAACCAAAGTAACTATGATGATGTAGAGTTAGGTTATGGAGTGTTTAGTCTATCCTAATCCTTGGTCTCAACTCATGAGTGGTAGGATTAGGGTTTGAAGAAGGAGTGAACTTGAGGAGAGAGAAGGTGGAGATGATAATGAGAATGAAAATCTTCTCACTTGAATATATGAAACATAATGAATTATCAAATAAATGAATATAAATGATTATTCACTATGCTTCATTAATTCAATAAGAGTGATTCACTATGTGAGTCATTAAGCAATAAATGATGCATTAATGACATAGTGAATCACACTAATGAGTCACAATTTGCATTAATTGAAAATGCCACCTTAACCTCCTTAGTTACCCTCCTTCTAGAAGCTTCTCGGAAAATTACGAGTACGCCCCTCGCATCCGGGAAAACACGGAAAAACTATAGACTGTATAAATCCAATAACCCGATACTAGAATCTGGCTTAAACCAAAGCCGGCTAGTAAAAACTGTCCGAATGTCGTACGTACGTTTAAACACGTATGCATCCGAACCCTTTGTCGTAAAACCGTACGACCTCTATATCATTTCGCCTGGAGTTGGGAAATCTTTGTGTGGGACTCTAAAGACTTGACTACTACGCTGGTAGTGGGTTTAACCACAGACCGCAAGCGGCACTAACTGTACATAACGGTCCCCAGGTAGATGTCGATAAGAAGGCCGGTGAGGATACCCATCCGAACTCCTACTGAGCCTGTGCGTGACAATATCCGTGCAGTCTGGTCTGTTCGTCTAAGAGTATCGCATGTATGGTCTAGGGAGGTGGTAAATGTCAGACCCCTAATAACCGTACAAGTCGTGTCGGTATGGCTCTATCACCATCTGAGAATCTACTGATCAATCTATCAGTAATTTTCAATCAGCCCTGGCCAGGGACTTATGGTAATGACCAACCGATCACAGTGCGATATCAACTCCTTATACCGGGAGAGACGAATCCCTAACAGTCACTCACTACCTCCACGTGGCTCGGGACTGTGCCCAACTAAAACCTGTTTGCACGATTCCTTTGAACCATGGTAGGGTAGTAATCAAAGCACAGTGGGAACTCACGCGAGACAAATGACGACTTTAAGTCAACGGACTATCTGCATACAAGTCACCTGAGAACTGCTATCTGACGTTAGGTATAAATACCTTCCAGTCAGTTCTCGGTGAGTCCTGTCCGGTGTACTCACACCCAGTGAGCATCTGTATGTTAATGTATATGCCCTTGAGGCCATTACTGTATCATACTAGCTTGTATATTCCTTGATGGAAGCTTGGGATATTCACAATTGTATAGACAATCTTTCTCAAAATGGTAGTATGCTACTTGGTTTGTCTCTACTTCAATATGTGCATGTGTTTCTTTTTGCATATCGCTTATACACATATTAGTAGAGCCCTTAGGATCTTTGCTTGATTACCAGCGTTGTGATGGTGCTCACACTCGTGGGGGCTGGGTAATCCATAAGCACGTCCTTATACTGGTCCCTAGTCGTTGGACTATCGAGACAGGGCATCGATACTCCGGAGTAGACTAGCGTATGTGCTTCTCATCCCAGCGGGGGAGACGGTCTGTCCCATAGCCGTCAGTACGTCGTACTTGAGATAGTATGCGGGTGCTCGTTAGGTTACGAGTATACTGGACAGGACTCGTCGGGAACTATTGGATGGTATTATACCTATCGTCGGTTATCAGTTCCCAGGTGACATGAGTACAGCATAGTCCGCCGACTTGACACTGTCACTTCGCCTCGAGTGTGTTCCCACTGTACTTAGATTACTACCCCACCACGGCTCAAAGGAGTCGTGCAAACATGTAGTAGTTGGGTGCAGTCCCGAAGTACTTGGAGGCAGTGACGGTTAGACAGGATTCGTCTCTCCCGGTATTGGGGGTTGACATCGCGCTGTGTCTAGGAGAGCCATCACACAAGTAGTCCCTGGCCAGGGCAAGCGAGATATACTGGTTGGTTTCCAGTGTTATCTCAGGGTGTTCTGGGCTACACCCCGACATGACTTGTACCGCTATTAGGGGACTGACGTTCACCGCCCCCTAGGCCCGCCATGCGATGTATCAGAAGAACAGACCGGACTGTACGGAGATTGTCACATACAGGCTCAGTAGGAGTTCGGATGGGTTTACCTCATCGGCCTTCTTATCGACATCTACGTTGGGACCGTTACGTACAGCTAGTGCCGCTTGCGGTCTGTAGTTAAACCCACTGCCAGCGTAGTGTCGAGTCTTTAGAGTCCCACACAGAGAGTTTCCCAGCACTGAGCGAAACGTGTTGAGGCCGTATGGTTTTACGGCAGGGCTACGATCACTTACGTGCACTTGTGTGCGTATGCTGTTCGGGCAGGCAATACTAGTAGGTTTTGGTTTAAGCCAGGTCCTAGTATTGCACAGATGGATTTGATTTGTCTTCTGTGCATTCGCATTCTACGGAATGCGGATGCGGGTGTGTATGCACAGTTTTGAGGAGTGATGAAGGAGGAGGTGCCCCATTAGGGTTTTGGCAGTTGGTTCGGCCAAAACCGTAATGTGGCACACTCATTAGGGTCTTGACAATTCGTTTGGTCAAAACCGTTATGAGTAGGGAGACATTGTTTACTAATCCTTTTAGTGATAGATTAGTGATGGCTAATTGCATTGACCATTTGACCACTTAGACCCCTTTTGACTTTGTTGACCCGTTGACCGTGTTGACCATTGACCTTCAAGAGGGATCTACACTCTTCTTTTATTTTCTTTTTATTTCTTGTGTTATGATAATGGTCAATTCAATATGCCATCAAGTCTTTAATGATAGGATTAGTAATGATGATTATTGTGTATTATTGCAACCATGGTTCATTTCATTTGGGTTTAATCTTTTCATTATTCTCTTCTCATTCTCTCTTGAAATGAGAAGAAAAGAAAAGCTCTATGGTTGCTAACCTTTCTCCTTCTTCTTCCTCCTCTTGATTTTATCTTTTGATCTCATGTGTTGAGAGAAAAAGATCCCACAAAGACAAATACATCCATACATCTCCTCTATACAATCTAGGGCTTCTTGACTAGCAATCACTTTGCCCCAGTTGCCTTGGCTTGAGGCGGAGCTAAGTGTACAACTCTCGGGTGGATCGTCTTCGACTCAAGAAGGCCGCGGAGGTGCCCAAGGTCCGGATCGACGCTTGGAACTTGGATGGATGAGTGGGACAGCGGGATGAAGACCCGAAGGACCGGTTCTGTGAGGTATACTTTCTACAGCATAGTAGCTAAAACCTCTTAGTGTTTACTAGTTTCTAGTTTAGCAAAGATCCGACTTTTAGTCCATGTTGCCTTGCGCCAAATCATTTTTTTTCGCCGTTTCCGCCTCCCCGTAAGAACCGGGGTGAGCAACGTGGACTTACAGTAGTATCAGATCCTAGCTAAACATAAACTAGTAAGTTAGCAAAGTGTTAAGAACATCGATCGGAAAAAATTCGCAATACACAACCACAAAACCTCAAGTTTCTGTCGATTTTTATACTGCTCAAAAAGTGTTTTAAAATATATGAAAAATCGTCTCAGGTTTTGTGAAAACACTGCAGAAAAACGATCCAGTGATTCGATCAAACGACCGCGGTTCCGCGGCAATGACATACTCATTGCCGCGGTTCCGCCGCCGTTTTGACTCGGCACTGGATCGAGTTTTGTGTAGTGTTTTAGTTTGGATGTTTTGGGATTTTTAATACATGTTTTTTCTACCCAGATTTTCCAGAGAGCAAATTGACTTTTCGGGTGGTTAAAAATCCGTATTTTGATCGATATTCCGTAGACTTTGGCTAATGCATATTTTCTGTAATGTGATATATGTATTGAACGTCCGCTAATCGCTATACGTCGATTAGTGGGGGTTATACATATCTGTGATCTGTAATATTGATGGTTTGTGTATATGAACTCGGTGGATTGTCGCGGATGAATAGCCGGAAATGGGTGTGAGATGAGAGTTTCTTTTTCTTTCATTCATTATAAATTATGTAAATTGATGTAATATTATTTGTTTGGCCGCATAACCGGGTCGGGGTTGTAGCCGTCATTGTATAATTTCTTTTTACTGTTTTTGCTCCTAGGATAGACCCAAGGTGGGGTGCACAAACTACCGGGTATCTTGAAGTGCCGAGTGGCCTACTCACGGTGTTGAGGGAGGTTGCTTCGCTTCGGGTACTTGGCGGGTAGTTTGCCGCACCCGTAGGGGTCTAGGGTGGGGTTTGGCTATTCATCGCGACCGTGTAATCCGTTTTTCATTGCAGGCTCGAACGAATCGCGGATTCCTAGTATATCCAAAGTGTTCATCTGTGATCTGTAATGGCTATCATTTCTATATATCTATATATAATAACTATTTAGGCGTTTCTTATGTTTTTCAGCCGCGCTAGTCCAGCCCCCGCTCTGTCGTTAGTTAAGTAACCTAACGGGTGATGACGGGCCCCGTGGCGAATGCGAATGGCATAAGCGTACGTCATATTTTGGTTGTTTTCTGCAATGGTAGGATTAAATGATGGGACGCATTAAAAGAACTAATGCAAGAAAATAAACCAAGTAAAAGTCGTTGGAACACTTTGAAAACCACTCGGTTCTTTTCAAAAGCAAGCATTTTAAACGCGGAGCTTGAACCACTCCTTTTCAAAGCTATCTCGTTCCATCGACTATATCAAGTTCACTACGTTCACGGTTTCACCAAAACCATCCGTAGCCCTCCGTCATTTCGTATGGACATTCAACAGTATTCAAGCTATGTTTGTTGACCTTCGTCAAGGCATAGTGATTGGTAGCTGTTGGGTGTTCATATGTAGCATAGATAGATGCGTTGGTTTGGGACAGTCGTATTACCTTGTTGACCTTCGTCAAGGGTATATACGGATGGGTTCAAATTAACCTGGATAATGACGGGTAGAACTTGACATGTGACTTATGATTTGTTGACCTTCGTCAAGGTCATAAGAGCATGGGGCAAAAACCCACATCGGGAGTTTCGAAAGTACTGAAACTTGCTAGCGCTGCATACCATTTGGAGTGTGATGATTCTGGTAGGATTCCTTCGGTTTTATCACGCGATGATATTTGGATCCCGATCCTACTGTGAGTATATGCTACTCCTCGGGAAATCTCTCACTTAACGATCAATACTATAAACCAAGTAGGTGTCTAGAAAGGTGTTAGCGGGGCTACGCCCCCCAGGGAAAAGTGGTTCTTTAATTAAGGAATTTCGCGAAAGCGTTGGAAAACCTCCCTCGAAGTACCGACACTGGCATGGCTGAACGGTTAAGCAAGTATTGTATGGTGGGATAGATCCTGACTAATTCTTCCTTTATGGTTTGAGGAGGGATTCGAGAGACAGTGGGAGCCATCCTGTTTAGATAAATTAAAAACCAATCTAAACTTGCAAGAGCATCATGCTGAGTGTTTTCTTCTCTCTCTCTTAATTGCAGCGACCCAGTGACCGCACCTAGGTTACATCTAGATAATAAAACGACTGAATCTGACTGTTATGACTGGCAAAGGTCTGTCCAGATGTCCATTGCCCATGACGAGCCGGGACACCTCTTGACTGATCCAACCCCTGCCGTCTCAGGTCCAGTTTCCCCTGTCACGGATATTGATATCCGTAGGACATCGGAAGAAGAATGTGCGAAAGCCAAGTGCCTCGTGTTAGCCTCAGTTGATGGTATATACCAGAGGCAGCACGAGAAGATGGACTCAGCTTCTATCTTCCTCCATAACAAAGTTTTATATGGAGAGCAATCTCGTATCACAAGATATGAGACATCGAACGAATTGCTTCCAGCGAGGTTGGCTATCGGGTCATCTGTCGGGGGCAACATCCTTACAGAGACCAGCTCTTTTGAGCTCATGGACCTGAAGACCACGTTGAAGAACGGGTCAGATGCTGACTCAGTTCAACAGTCTCTACCTACTACCCTAAAGGAAACTAGGGCAGTAGAAAGAAAGGGAAGGGCAGAAGTTTCAGGAACAAATGTAGTAAAAGAGGGATGTTCCTATTGTTACGGGAATGAACATGGGCAGAAGGATTGCAGGGCTTGTAAAGCCAGTAGCCAGAATTCGAAGCATGTTGTGGCTTCGGCTTCGGGTGTGTTTGTAATAGAAAACTGCATGTCAGTTAACCCTACTTCCTGGGTATTGGATACCGGATCAGGATCTCATATCTGTAATTCGTTACAGGCTTTGAGAAACCGTAGGGTTATCAGGAAAGGTGATATGACTCTCAGGGTTGCTAACGGAATGAGCATGTATGCTGAATCCGTAGGGGAATATCATCTAGGACTGACAACTGGGCAGATATTGATTCTGCGTAACTGTTTTTATGTACCAGGTGCGACTTGTAATATCATATCTGTATCCTTGATTTCTAAGGAAGGATATGATTTTACTTTTGTAAGCGATGTAGTAAACATCCACCTAAATCAAGTCCTGATTGGGTCAGGTACATTACAAAACGGAATATACGTATTGAATCAAGCTCAGATCTTCAGTGTCTAGAACACACTTAAAAGAAAGTCTGCGGAAACAAATCAGGCTTTCTTATGGCATTGTAGACTGGGTCACATTAATGAGACACGGTTAACAAAGTTACATAAAGAGGGATACTTGAATCCGTTTGAGTATCAGTCTTATGCTACTTGTGAATCTTGTCTCATGGGAAAGATGACAAAGACTCCGTTCACTGGACACGGAGAAAGAGCAAGCGAGCTCTTGGGACTCATACACAGTGATGTGTGTGGTCCAATGTCTACACATGCGCGAAGTGGTTATTCATACTTCATTACTTTCACAGATGATTTCTCTAGTTATGGGCATGTCTTCTTGATGAAGCACAAATCCGAGGCCTTTGAGAAATTTCAGGAATACAAGAATGAAGTTGAAAAACAAATAGGCAAAAGTATCAAGACACAAAGATCTGATCGAGGTGGTGAATACTTGAGTGCCGAGTTTCTGGGCTACTTAAAAGAGAATGGAATTCTATCTCAGCTTACTCCTCCATACACACCACAACACAACGGTGTATCCGAAAGGCGGAATCGAACCCTATTAGATATGGTTCGTTCCATGATGAGTAAGGCTGAGTTACCACGATCCTTCTGGGGTTATGCGCTAGAAACAGCAGCATATCTCTTGAACAAGGCTCCAACCAAGACTCTGCCTACCACCCCATATCAGATATGGAGTGGGAAGAAACCCTGTCTTAAGTACCTTAGACATGGGGATGTCCAGCTTTTGTAAAAAAGCAGCATGCGGACAAGCTCGAGGCACGCTCAGTACTGTGTAAGTTTGTGGGATACCCAAAGAACTCCAGGGGGTATCTTTTCTATTCCGCAGAGGAACAAAAGGTTTTTGTTTCTCAGAATGCCCACTTCTTGAAAACTGAATTTTTAGAAAATCAGATAAGTGGGAGCGCAATAGAACTGGAAGAAATTCCAGAACCACAACCTGTTACTGAAACCTTGGTAGAACCAGAAGGTTCAGGAGAACCGGACATTCCAGCGCCACTCCGCAGGAGTAGTAGGCAGTCTCATCCGCCCGAGAGATACTACGGTTTTCTTATAGACGGGGATAGAGAGGATTGCACCATGGATTATGGTGAGCCTACTAGCTTCCAGCAAGCCATCCAGAGCGGCGACTCGGTAAAATGGCTGGATGCAATGCGGGCCGAGATGGAGTCCATGTACACCAACAAAGTTTGGACTTTGGACTTTGCTCCAGAAGAGGTAAAACCCGTAGGCTGCAAATGGATCTTCAGAAAGAAGATTGGTGTAGATGGGCAGGTTGAGACCTATAAAGCTAGACATGTTGCAAAGGGTTTTCTTCAAAGACCTGGTTTGGACTATGACGAGACCTTTTCTCCAGTGCCTATGCTAAAATCCATTTGGATCCTTCTTGCCATTGCAGCCTTCCACGATTATGAAATTTGGCAGATGGACATAAAGACGGCTTTCCTAAATGGAAATTTGGAAGAGTGCGTCTATATGGATCAGCCGGATGGATTCATTCAGAGTGGGAGCAGCGGTAGAGTGTGCAAGTTGCTAAAGTCCATCTATGGACTTAAGCAGGCATCGCGGAGTGGGAACATCTGCTTTGATGATACTGTCAAGGAATTCGACTTTATCAAAAACCCAGATGAACCATGCATTTGCAGTAAGATTGTAGGGAGAACTGTAGTATTCCTCGTCTTGTACGTGGATGGCATTCTCCTAATAGGAAATGATATTCCTATGCTATAGTCAGTCAAAGGATTCTTGTCGCAGAGGTTCTCCATGAAGGACCTGGGCGATGCCAACTATATTCTGGGGATCCAGATCTATCGTGATAGATCTAAGAGGATGTTGGGACTTTCACAGTCAAGGTACATCGACACCATACTGAGAAGATTCAGTATGGAAGATTCCCAGCGCGGTAATTTACCGGCTTGTCACGGGATCACCCTCTCCAAAGAGATGTCTCCCAAGACTGATTTGGAGAGGGATCACATGTCTATTATACCCTACGCTTCTGCGGTAGGCTCTATAATATATGCGATGTTATGTACCAGACCAGATGTAGCATACGCATTGAGCGTTGTAAGCCGGTATCAGTCAAACCCAGGGGAGAAACACTGGATAGCGGTAAAGAACATTCTCAAGTACCTGAGAAGGACTAAGGAGATGTTCTTGGTGTATGGCGGAAAAGACCTCCAGCTCGAGGCCTTTGCTGACTCCAGCTTCCAGAGTGACAAGGATGACTCCAAGTCCATGTCGGGTTATGTCTTTACCCTCAATGGAGGGGCGGTTTGCTGGAAGAGTTCCAAGCAGGAGACCGTTGCTGACTCAATTATGGAAGCGGAGTACATAGCTGCTTGCGATGCCGTAAAGGAAGCTGTCTGGATGAAGAAGTTCCTCACGGAGCTTCAGGTGGTTCCTACCATTGTTGATCCAATGCCGCTATATTGCGACAACAACAGAGCTATAGATTTAGCAAAGGAACCCAGGTCCCATCAGAAGTCCAGGCACATTTTGAGGCGGTACCACCTGATCAGGGAGATCGAGGTGAAGAGAGAAAATACGGAGAACAACACTGCAGATCTACTCACGAAGGCCGTACCCCAGACTCAGTTCGAGCGGCCGATCGAGATGATAGGTCTTCGATACGCCAGTAAATGGCTTTAGTGCAAGTGGGAGATTGTTAGTGTATATGCCCTAGAGGCCATTACTGTATCATACTAGCTTGTATATTACTTGATGGAAGCTTGGGATATTCATAGTTGTATAGACAATCTTGCTCAAAATGGTAGTATGCTACTTGGTTTGTCTCTACTTCAATATGTGCATGTGTTTCTTTTTGCATATCGCTTATATAAATATTAGTAGAGCCCTTAGGATCTTTGCTTGATTACCAGCGTTGTGATGGCGCTCACACTCGTGGGGGTTGGGTAATCCATAAGCACATCCTTATACAGGTCCCTATTCGTTGGACGATCGAGACAGGGCATCGATACTCCGGAGTAGACTAGCGTATGCGCTTTTCATCCCAGCGGGGGAGACGGTCTATCCCACAGCCGTCAGTACGTCGTACTTGAGATAGTATGCGGGTGCTCGTTAGGTTACGAGTACACTGGAAAGGACTCGTCGGGAACTGTTGGATGGTATTATACCTATTGTCAGTTATCAGTTCCCAGGTGACATGAGTACAGCATAGTCCGCCGACTTGACACTGTCACTTCGCCTCGAGTGTGTTCCCACTGTACTTAGATTACTACCCTACCACGGCTTAATGAAGTCGTGCAAACAGGTAGTAGTTGGGTGCAGTCCCGAAGTACTTGGAGGCAGTGACGGTTAGACAGGATTCGTCTCTCCCGGTATTGGGGGTTGACATCGCGCTGTGTCTAGGAGAGCAATTACACAAGTAGTCCTTGGCCAGGGCAAGCGAGATATACAGGTAGGTTTCCAGTGTTATCTTAGGGTGTTCTGGGCTACACCCCGACACGACTTGTACCGCTATTAGGGGACTGACGTTCACCGCCCCCTAGGCCCGCCATGCGAAGTATCAGACGAACAGACCGGACTGTATGGAGATTGTCACATACAGGCTCAGTAGGAGTTCGGATGGGTTTACCTCATCGGCCTTCTTATCGACATCTACCTGGGGACCGTTACGTACAGCTAGTGCCGCTTGCGGTCTGTGGTTAAACCCACTGCTAGCATAGTGTCGAGTCTTTAGAGTCCCACACAGAGAGTTTCCCTGCACTGAGCGAAACGTGTTGAGGCCGTATGGTTTTCGGCAGGGCTACGATTACTTACGTGCACTTGTGTGCGTATGCTGTTCGGGCAGGCAATACTAGTAGGTTTTGGTTTAAGCCAGGTCCTAGTATTGCACAGATGGATTTGATTTGTCTTCTGTGCATTCGCATTCTACGGAATGCGGATGCGGGTGTGTATGCACAGTTTTGAGGAGTGATGAAGGAGGAGGTGCCCCTTTAGGGTTTTGGCAGTTCGTTCGGCCAAACCGTAATATGGCACACTCATTAGGGTCTTGACAATCGTTTGGTCAAAACCGTTATGAGTAGGGAGACATTGTTTACTAATCCTTTTAGTGATAGATTAGTGATAGCTAATTGCATTGACCATTTGAACACTTAGACCCCTCTTGACTTTGTTGACCCGTTGACCGTGTTGACCATTGACCTTCAACAGGGATCTACACTCTTTTTTTTTTCTTGTGTTATGATAATGGTCAATTCAATGTGCCATCAAGTCTTTAATGATAGGATTGGTAATGATGATTATTGTGTATTATTGCAACCATGGTTCATTTCATTTGGGTTTAATCTTTTCATTATTCTCTTCTCATTCTCTCTCTTGAAATGAGAAGAAAAGAAAAGCTCCATGGTTGCTAACCTTTCTCCTTCTTCTTCCTCCTCTTGATCTTATCTTTTGATCTCATGTGTTGAGAGAAAAAGATCCCACAAAGACAAATACATCCATACATCTCCTCTACACATTCTAGGGCTTCTTGACTAGCAATCACTTTGCCCCAGTTGCCTTGGCTTGAGGCGGAGCTAAGTGTACAACTCTCGGGTGGATCGTCTTCGACTCAAGAAGGCCGCGGAGGTGCCCAAGGTCCGGATCGACGCTTGGAGCTTGGATGGACGAGTGGGACAGCGGGATGAAGACCCGAAGGACCGGTTCTGTGAGGTATACTTTCTACAGCATAGTAGCTAAAACCTCTTAGTGTTTACTAGTTTCTAGTTTAGCAAAGATCCGACTTTTAGTCCATGTTGCCTTGCGCCAAATCATTGTTTTTCGCCGTTTCCGCCTCCCCGTAAGAACCGGGGTGAGCAACGTGGACTTACACTGTATACAATCTTAGGTGCACTCCACCAATGGCTGCGGGACCAATCCATCGCCCCTCCTCAGGGTCTAGATATGTATACACCAGTCTACTCCGGAGTATCGATGCCCAATCTCGATACTCCTGCGACCAGGGACATCTAAGGATGTGCCTATTAACTATCCAGCTCCCACTAGTATAACTGCCATCACAACGCGGGTAGTCAGGCAAACATCCTAAGGGCTTTATCAACATGTATATATATATATATATATGAATACTACCCAAAATATATCAAATGTTAAGATAAAGATAAACCAAATAGCGTACTATTATATTAAGCAAGACTGTTATGTACATACATATCCCAGTATCCTATACAATGAAGGCCTCTAGGGCATATATATCCAACATCGAGAAGCGTATACGCTAATCTACTCTGGAATATCGATGCCCCGTCTCAATACTCCCATGACTAGAAACATTTGAAGGATGTACTTACCGACTTCCTCTGCCCCACCAGTATGATCTGCATTATAATCCTGGTAGTCAAGCACTCATTCTAAAGGCTTTATCAACATGTAATAGAGAGACAATAAGTGTACATGTTAAGATAAAGAGCAACCAGATAGCATACTATTATGTCGAGCAAGAAAGTCCTCCCTATATATGTCCAAGCATCCACTATAATATACATCACATGTATAATAATGGTCTCTAGGGCATACATATAACTAACACATAGAAAGCTCAAGTTTGGATTTTGAGCACTTTCAACCATCTTGGAATTTTCTTCAGGTTCTTGAAGAGGTATAACCTTTACTTTTCTTCTTGTTATTTAATTTTTTAACCTCCTTGTTAAGTTTAGAGTTCGATTAAGCAAGTTTAGTGACTTTGGAAAATTCTAGAATGATTTTACTAAATGATTTGAGTTGTAGAGATGAAATTGAGGTTTAGTTAGTGACTACAAGCCATTAGTGATGATATTCTGGATAAACTAGAGACTAGAAACCCAAAACACGAACTTGGAATTTTCCCGATATCTGTTTTTAGTGAATTTTGATGCTCTGTAGAATCTGCTGTGACTCGATAGCTCTGAAAAATAAGTTTCCATCACAGTGAGATGTGCAGGCCATCTAGAATTTATCCTAGAAACCAGAGCCCTCACCCACTTGTTTTGGCCGCAGATTTATTCCCCCAGGCCGCAATTTGCGGCCTGGTCTTGATAGATTAGAGTGATTTTTGGTGCATAGCTCTATTATCTGATATCTAGACCTACCCTATATGTAAAATCTCCTAATTTGACCTAAGGTAGAATCTGGAAGTGATTTTCTATGTTGCTGAATTCGGGTTTCCGATTTCAAAAAACTTGGTTTTGGTATTTGAGTTTTGGTACGATCGTTGGACGTTCATACGTCAACGCTGAGGGTTATTTGGTTTTTCTTGCATGCGTAGGCTATAGGTTCTAATCTATTAGCACTTCATGTGCCGTATCGGTTTTTAGACTTGGTTTTAATATCGTTACGGTGTGTATTGATTGTAGGTATCTTCGCGTGGACTTCCGAGACGAAGAAGGAGATCAAGAAGTTTATCGACTTCGACTAAGCAAGGATATTGCAGGTGAGTAGATCTATATCTACGGGGGAAGTCGGGTGGATGGCGTATAGCACCCCCGCAACCATTGTAATGGAGAAACGATATATAGAATATATTTGGGAGAAACCTTTGGTATGAACTTACAGATATAATCAAAGGATTTAGTATACGATGACTTGATGAAATGAGGATGGGAAGCGATATATATATATATATATATATATATATATAATTGAAAATAAGATAAGTACGAGATGATTTATATTGATATAAGGATATGATGAAACAAGATAACATGAGCGGATATGCTTGATATGAGGATGTGAGGCGATATGACTACATAAATACATATGCCAAGATATGTTATGAGATTGATGAAATATGATGTGAGATCGATATAGATATGATATGAGGTTAATATATATGTATGTACATATATAAGAATGTGAGGTGATGTTATGTATTAGGACGATAGATCCTTATTCTGATTTAATGACACCGTACGATGGATTATACCGTACGTGATATGATACCGGATGATTGATTCGCACTCTCGACTCGAGGATTATGTATGAGGATTACATTACATCTGATATATAAGGCTAGATCGCCGACTTATGGATTTGTATTGATTCGGAGAATCATTGCTGCTAAACACCTTAGTGGATAATGGGTTATATTTGATGTATCCAAGGGTAGTTATATATCTTATTACCGTTCATGTTATGTTGTATTATTCCCCATGACATACGTACTATGTTCCCAGCATTACCTTTATATGGCATCGTCTACTAGTACACCTGTACTATTACCGATGATGCGCATGTTACACATACACAGATTTGCCTGCTCACACATTCATTATCGGTAATTGCCATGCCACTTACACAGTAGAACTGCTATAGCCCGGTATTACTCTTAACTGTAAAGTACAATCATTTGTTCAGTAATTATCACATGACATGCTTATATGATAATACTTGAGATGCTTACAGTACTGTTCTATATTTGCATATACTATACTTTATGGTTACATGCATTGAGATGCTGTTTTTATGAGATCTCTGGATTTGAGAACCACGGTTATATTTCAAAGGAAATTATGAATTGTTTTAAAAACGCAGTTTCTCGTGATGTGATATTTTGTGTCCACCATGAGTTTTCTCAGTTCTGAGCTATGTGATACCCGATTCGATAAGTGAGAAGGAACCATCTGCGGGTACATGGTGGACCCGGTAAGGTACCCCAGGGAAAGAAGATCGTGGAGTAGACGATCAGTCTGGTAGGGGATGCACTACCTACTGGTGATAGTTTGGGCTCGGCGGTTATCCAGAGGATACCGATCGGAGTCGTGAGATCAGCTAGATATGAGGTCCGAACTGAGGATGCGGTGCCTGAGATATGAGGATTTACGTGTCGATACTGGACACGGGTTTTATGATGTTCAAGTGTCGATGTTGGACACTCAAGTTTCATGATGTTGATGTGTCGTTGATGGACATACATTGGTTGGTACACATGCATACATGTATATACATTCAGATGCCTATCATTACATAATGATATTGGCACCACTATATTATACACATGTGCATACATGATCACCCTAGATACCATAGTATTACCTTCATGATACAGTAGGACCTAGGGATCATTATCCATTCGATTTCTACCTGCTAATATTTTCTACTCATGAGTTGGCAACTCACCCCCGTTGTGCCACAGTTTTCTTACAGGTTCGACCGCTTGGATCAGTAGAGGTATCGCTAGCATACAACTTTCTTCAAGGTGTTTTGCTTTGGTAGGTGGGATACACATTTGGATCGTGACCACTCTTGTACCTATTATTTCTATTGTATCTAGTTAAAGCTCCATCAATCAAAAATCAGACTTTGTATAGTTTTGGTAGACTTAGATATAGACTCGTATATCTGCGAGACTTAGAGCGAGATGGGTGTATGTTCGCTATTTGAGCTGGATGATATCTTAGTTTTATTTATTCTCCTTCTGTGTTTGATCTTCGCCATAGGGCATCGTATATTTATGCTTTATTGCGTGGTTGTGATTCCGCCAATTAGCGAAGAGCTAGCCCTCGCTTGGGGTTGCCTTTTTCATTGCATATATATGGTTTTGGATCAAAATATACAATGGAGGTGCTGCCCAAATTTCAAGGACGAAAATGTTTTCAAAGATAGATACAAACTATTATATTTTCATATGATATGACTTATACTTTTAAAGGATGGCTTGAATTTCGTAATGCCGATGTTTCAAAATTGCACCTCCACTATTTTCCGCAAAAAGGTTTAGATTTCTAGGCTTTGGCTTACATGAATTACGGCGAGGTCCTGTAGACTTCACGTAATTCTCGTGCTGGTCACGTGCCAATTCCGGGTCGTGAAAAAGTTGGTATCAGATCGTTAGGTTTAACCTTGGTTCGAGTTTTGGCTTGACCTTACGGAACTTAGACTTGACTAATGGGGTTTTTAGGACCCGAGTTTTCATTTTATAGGTTGACCTTAGTTGATGGAGTAGGTAGCTTGAGTAGAGAGACGTACCGTGTGTATGTTCCGCGGCATACTTACAATATGCTGCTCCGCTTAAGTGACCTTAGGATGTACATTTCCTAAGATCCTTGATTCTATTCATTCTTATGATCATATTCCCATTGATTCCATTCTTTCCTAAGATCATATTTCCATTTCAGACTTATCGATTTCGTTCGTTCGATCGATCTATCTTCATCAATATTTGCTTAAGGTTCCTGTCACCATGGCTATGAGAGAAGAGTGTTAGTTATATGTATGCCCTAGAGGCATTACTGTACATTGGATGTATATTGTAGTGGATGCTGGGACATATATAGGTAGGACTTTCTTGCTCGACATGATAGTAGGCTATCTAGTTGCTCTTTATCTTAACATGTATACTTGTTGTCTCTCTATTACATGTTGATAAAGCCCTTAGGATGTGTACTCAACTTCCAGGACTATGATGAAGATCATACTAGTGGGGCCTGGGTAGTCAATGAGTACATCCTTCAATGTTCCTAGTCGTGGGAATATCGAGACGGGGCATCGATATTCCAGAGTAGACTGGCGTATATCTTCTCGACCCATATGATGGGCGATGGATGATCCCATATCCATTGGTGTTTGACATCAGAGATGGTATGCGGGTGCTCAGTGGTGACTGGGTACACTGAATGGACTCACCGAGAACTCCTAGATGGTATTATATCTCACGTCAGATGGCAGTTCTCTGGTGACACTGGTACAGCTTAGTCTGTTGACCCGAGATCGTCATAGAGTCTTGTGTGTCTCCCACTGTGCTTTGATTTCCACCCTACCACGGCTCTATTGAGTCGTGCAAACAGGTGGTTTTTGGGTACAGTCCCGATTCACATGGAGGCAATGAGCGATAGGAGGGGATTCGTCTCTCCCGGTATTGGGGGTTGATGTTGCGCTATGCTCGACTGGCCATAACTGGAAATCCCTGGCCAGGGTTGCAGTGATCTACTGGTAAGTGTTATCTGTAGTTTCATTCTATGTTATGGACCTTACATCGGCATGACTTATCAAGCTACTGGGGTCTGACGTTTACCACCCCTAGGCGAGATATGCGACATATCAGACGAACAGACCGGACTGTACGGTAAGTGTTACTGGTTGGATTCACTGGAGTGTGTAGCTCAATACCCGGGTGGCCGTTACGTTTAGCAGACCGCTTGCGGCTTGTGGGTGCTTGATATGATCATCACCTGCTGCCGGCATATTGACGAGTCTTTAGAGTCCTATACAGAGGTTTCCTGGCTCAAGAGAAACGAAATAGGAGCGCATATGAGATATGTGCGGGACCGAGAATAATACCAGTATGTGATACTGGATTCTATTCTCGTGATTTGTATCATCGGACGGTTATATGAGATATAGCCGGGTTACCGAATCAAGTGTTGATTCGATACATTGATACACTTGATATCAGTCGGTTATATGCAGTATGATCGGATCGTTAAATCAAGTGTTGATTCAATGATTTAATGTATAATTATATATTTTATATATTACGTTACATTAACTAGTATTGGTTCACTTAAGATTATTTTTCTCACTTGATTGTGCACATTGTATATATATGATATATGTTTGTGCACTATTTTGTATCATGTTTGATGATACATGCAAACTTGGGTGTTTGTATGCTTTGAACCATGTTTAGGTTAATGGTTAGGGTTTTTATTTGTTTATTTATTTATCCATTTTGGCAAAAAATAAAATGGTGGAATTCTTTGTTTTTATTTGAAGCTTCATGAAGCTTTGAAAAGTTCAAACCATTTTGTTTTTTCCTAAACCTAACCATTCACCTAAACCCTAGTTTAGTCTCTACACTAGTTACACTAACCCATGGTTGCTATATGATAAGATCACTTGATTTATTATTACTAATCAATTGATTTTATTATGCTTATCATATTCTTTTTCTTCTTCTTTTTCTTCTTCAAGAAGAAGAAACATTGCTACCTCCAATGGTGCCATGATCAAAAGAGTGAGAAATCCAAATCCAAAGTGAACCCACTTCCTATTTCTTCATCCTCTACCACTTGCCAAGTAGTAGAGTGTGTTATCTTCAAA
Source organism: Agapanthus africanus (assembly GCA_030015575.1). Classification (NCBI taxonomy): domain Eukaryota; kingdom Viridiplantae; phylum Streptophyta; class Magnoliopsida; order Asparagales; family Amaryllidaceae; genus Agapanthus; species Agapanthus africanus. Next base: position 152,611,376 of record JASDDO010000012.1, read on the forward strand.
AGTTCTATGACCAAGTGAAGATGGAGCTTGATCTTGAGTTGCCTCGACGTAGATCATCTTCGGCATCGAAGTCGACAACCTAGCCCGCCCATTTCTCCGATGAAGCCGACGCTAGAGTCCGGGATCCGATGATCGCAGCGAAGGGACATCGTCACGGAGCTAAAGAAGTGGAGGACCGGATCTACAAAGGTTGTAGTCCCTTTCACTTATTAGTTAAGTTGTTAACTTTTTTTTGTTTCGCCTTACCTCTAGTAACGATCTAGCATTAGGGTTTCTCGGCACAAGAAATTTTTTGAATTGGACATGGTTGATCAGTTGTAGAACCTCATGGGTGTGCCTAGGAACCCTACAGTGGTATCAGAGCCTAGCTAGAGCCTTAGGCGATGAGTAGACGAAGTTAGAAACCCGATCGAACCCGAAACCCTAATCCAAAACCATCCTCTGTACATTTTTTTAAATCTGGGATTTTTGTGAATTAAAAATATGCAGAAAAATCAGCAGGGTTTTCTAAGAAATACTGTGCAACACGTGCTCCTGAGTCCACTAAAGCACCGCGGAAACGCGGCAAGAGCATGGCTCGTGCGGCGGTTCCGCGGCCATACAGTAGCATTAGCTTGTGAATTTTGCACAGTAATTTCTTTCTTTAGATGCTGAGTTTTCTGGGAATTTTTAAATTGCACTCAAGAGTTGAGTTTTCTGGGTTGTATTGAGAGTTCGTAGATTCGATCGGATTGTCTAATTTTGTCTATGTGTTTTTCCGGGTAATTTTAGAACACATTGAATAGTTCGACCGGATATAAATACCCAATTTTTCCCCTGCCGGGAAATTTCCAACTGTTGGACTTTTCCGTAGTTTGAGAACGTTCTGAGTAGTGCAAGTAACGCGATGGACCCTCTAGAAGACAACATACCTTAACTCGATTATGTGACCGTCTTGAACTGCCCTTTGAACCTGTCACGACCCCCAGGGTACGGAACGCGACTGGCACTTAAGTTACGAAACGTCTCAAGACATCCGTAATATAAGTAAGCCAAAGCCCAGAAACCAAAACCAAATAAGCAAAAGAGTGAAGAGAACCCAATCAATTGAAAACGAGTTTATCAAATAAGTCATATAAAACCTCTTTAAAAACAATATCAATTTTTCCGAAAATTTCGGCAGAGTCTCCTTTGTAAATACTGGCCCCCAAAATGGGTACAACAAGAATATATATGAATCCAATAAATAAGGCATCCCCAAGCGGGAGCTAGCTCTTCGCCACAAGGCGGTCACAAATCCCACGCAATGTAAAGCAACAACTTGCGAAATAATCATAAGGAACCATGAGAAAAACAGCATGTCGACTCAAGTGAGCTCGACCCCAAAATACAGCATAAAAAGTCCACAAATCTCACAGTCTCATCTCTAGGTCAATATACAACAATACTGGTAGATACAGTAGATGGAGTACTCTAGATACAAAGAATATACAAGGTGGTGCAAAAATAATAATATAACCCACCTAAGAGCAAAACCTCGAGTCCAGGCAAAAGAAGCAAGTGCGCCCGCCGCTACTGTACTGACGGAGCGGACCTGAAAAAGGCTGTGGCACAACGGGGGTGAGTTGCCAACTCGTGAGTAATAAATAACATCTACACAGGCTATCGAAAGCATGCACACAAGTATCCTAGCATCTAAAATACAGGTAAGGCAGGACATAATAGCAGGCAGGTATGCAATATGAATATGCTAGCAGGTATGAATGCAATGCGAATCAACTCGTGATCTGAATGTGTAAGTATAAGAAATCATGTTTTTTCCCTTTAAGAATCTCTTTTGAAATACCAGCACAATACCAATAGAATCAACCAGAACCTGTGCCCAGCAACGACACCTCAAAACTATCACAAATCTCATATATCCATGTCATAGTATCTCTGGCCTCAGCAATCCGGCTGACCCAGCTCAATATCAAAATCTCATCATCTCGCGGCCACGGTCGGTATCCTATGGATATCCGCCGTGCCAAACAATCACCGGTAGGTAATCCGTCCCCTGCCAGGCTCAACGTCAACACCACATTCATCTTGCCCCGGGGTACCATACCGGGCCCACCATGTACCCGTGACGGTTCCTCCACTCCTCGACACGGATCTCGAAAACCACAGCAAACTCATGGTGGACGACACTTACATCACTAGAAAACCGCAATTTACATATTTTAAAAATATAATAAGTTTAGAAATTTTGCTGCTTTCCCCCGAAATCCAGAAATATCATAAAATCTCAAGAAGTCCTCATAAGTGCATATGTCAATGATAATGAATGCATATGGTATCAATAATCGAGTTGCGATGTGTGATTAATAGATTAGGCATGAACAAATAATATGATGAAGCACATGCACATGAATAGCAATCCTACGATTTCATTTTAAGGAATTAAAGGCAATAACACAAGTTTAAGTATCGTTTATAGTAAAAGGTTTCAATTTAAAGGTTATCTAGTGTGGTGGAATGGCAATTACCAGGGCGTGGGTGTAAGCATGAATAGTGCTCGTGCTGCATATAAAAACCCTAGCAATGGTGCGGTGTCCTATAAAATGGTTTCGCATATGAATATCAATATAAGGCATGAATGTAGCAAATAATCATACAAGTATTACACCCCTAATTACTAACATTGCTAAGAATCTTTTAAGTTACTAAAACTATCGGGCGACTTGCGCCATCCAACGATAGTCCCCCGTAGATGTTACATCTACTCACCGGAATCCCTAGCTAGTCACGTCCGATCACCGCTTTCCCCTTTCGAGCCGCGTCTGATGTCTCCGCGACCGAACCTGGAATTTACATCAAGCCACTTAAGCAAAGTAACCATATAGATTGGTTAAGTAAACAACTAGATTAATTAAAAAGATTTAATTAACTAAAACATGGTTTCAAGAAACCCTAGTTAACTCAACCATTAACTTTTTAAAAAAAACTAGATTAGGATTAACACTAAAATTAACACTAAACAACTAGATTAAAGAATTCTAACCATATCAACTTAAAAGAGTAGAAATTATACCTCAAATTTTATAGATCTAGTAAGAAGAATTTGCTTCCAAAGATGCCTCCTTTCACCAAGATTTAAACTAAAGTGGGTGTGAGAAGAGATGGGTTAAGGTTTTGTGTTGAATTAGTGAAGCATTTGTTGATTTTTGATGGTTTTTGAGATGAATTTGAGAACAAAAGAGAGGGGGAAAATGAAGGGGGAGGGCTGCAGATTTTTGGCCAGAACAAGGGAGTGGGGGAGTGGTGTGGGGTGTGGAAAAAGTCTTGGTCAACCCACACCAAACAAGTAAAGACCCATACCTAATAAAAAAATCCAAAATCCTTAAAAAAAACACCTCTTTTCTACACAAAAATGAAGTCAAAGAGGAAAGCATTTTTTTTTCTTGGGTTTGCTGGAAAAGGGCCGGCCTAGGCTGAGGGAAGAGGGAGAGGGGTTTTACAAAAGAAATTTTATGCAAAAAGACCCCCTACAAGTCCAAAATTGCAAGGTTTAGCTTAAAATTCAATAAATTTCGTTTTCCATAATAAAAATTTGTTAAAACTTAAAATAAATTACTAAAAATTTATGTTACAACTAGATTTTAATTAACATGATTTTAAAGCTTAAATTTAGCCCATTTAAATTTGTATTTAACGCTAATTTAATGTATTTTCTTACCGGCTTAAAATAATATTAAAAAATTGAAAAATTAGGGAAAATTTTTAAACGACCAGAATTTCATAAGTAACTCATTTGCTACTAAAAACTAGAAATTACCTATCCAAATTAGGTATACTTTGTCCTAAACTGCAAAATAACAAAAAGGGCGGTTTTCGGAAAAATACCGAATTTTCACCGATTTTCAGGAAAACACCAAAACGACTTTTAAAGGCGTTACAATCTTCCCCACCTAAAGAAATTCGGTCCCCGAATTTAAAATATAACTACGCGTACCTTCAAAGAGATGGGGATATTTCTTCCTCATCTCGCCTTCGGTCTCCCAGGTGACCTCCTCGCTGCTCGGGCCACGCCAAAGGACCTTGACGGTCGGTATAACTTTCGATCTCAACTTCTACACCTGCCGATCCAGGATGGCCACCGGCTGCTCTGCAAAAGAAAGGTCGCGTTCTAGCTGGACTGTCGGGTGCTGAATCGCATGCGAAGGGTCGTGAAGGTACTTGCGGAGCATTGAAACATGGAAGACGGGGTGAACATCGGGAAAGCTGGGTGGAAGGGCCAAACGATATGCAACAATGCCAACACGCTCGAGGATCTCGAAGGGACCTACGAATCTAGGGCTAAGCTTCCCCTTTCTCCCAAAACGCATCACGCCCTTCATCGGAGAGACCCTCAGAAAAACATGGTCGCCAACTACGAACTTTATCCTGCGACGGCGCCTGTCTGCATACGATTTCTGCCTGCTCTGAGCCGCTCTCATCCGGTCTCGGATCAACTGTATCTTCGCTGTCGTCTCCTCAACAAGCTGCGGCCCCAAAATACTGCTCTTGCTGAGCTCTGTCCAACAGACGGGCGATCTGCATCTCCTCCCATACAATGCCTCGAAAGGTGCCATCTGAATAGTATCCTGGAAGCTGTTGTTGTAGTAGAACTCCACTAGAGGTAAATGACGATCCCGGCTACTGCCGAAGTCTAAAACGCACGCTCTGAGCATGTCCTCGAGAGTCTGAATGGTCCGCTCTGACTGTCCGTCGGTCTGCGGATGAAACGTTGTGCTGAAGCTCAAACGAGTGCCCAAAGCCTCCTGAAGTCTTTGCCAAAGTCGGCTGGTGAACTGGGTACCTCGATCTGACACGATACAAGTCGGTACGCCATGTAGTCGCACGATCTCGTCAATGTAGAGCTGAGCATACTGAGCGAAGCTGAAAGTCGTCTTCACTGGCAGGAAGTGAGCCGCTTTCGTCAATCGATCTACGATCACCCAGATGGAGTCATACCCTCGACTGGTCCTGGGTAGACCCACAACGAAATCCATCGAAATCTGCTCCCATTTCCACTCCGGAATGGGTAACGGCTGTAGCTCTCCTGCAGGCCTCTGGTGCTCGGCCTTGACTTGCTGACAAGTCAGGCATCTCGATACAAACTCCGCAATGTCCCTCTTCATCCTGTCCCACCAGTAGGTCTCTCTCATATCATGGTACATCTTGGTGGAACCGGGGTGGACACTATACACTGATCGGTGTTCCTCCTCAAGAATGTCGTGCCGTAATCCATCAGCATCTGGTACGCACAGTCTAGATCTATAGCATAAAATCCTCTGATCGTCAATCACGAACTCGGAAAATCTGCCCTGTCCCATCTGTGCCATGATCTCTGAGCAACGGTCATCACTGCGCTGTGCCTCATATATACGGTCAAGCAACAGTGGGCGTGCACGAACATGCGCGAGCTGTCCCCCTGTCTGAGTGAACTCGAACTCAACTCGGCTGTCGCATAACATCTGCCAATCTGCTGACGACTGCCTCTGCACTCCGCGCAAAAAGGATAGACTACCCCCGGGCCTCCTACTCAACGCATCTGCCACCACATTCGCCTTGCCTGGGTGATATAAGATCTCGCAGTCGTAGTCTTTCACCAACTCCATCCAACGACGCTGTCTGAGGTTCAGGTCTCGCTGCTTAAATATGTACTTTAAGCTCTTGTGATCAGTGAATATCTGACACGACTCGCTGTATAGGTAATGTCGCCAAATCTTCAGTGCAAAGACCACTGCAGCCATCTCCAAATCATGAGTGGGGTAGTTCTGTTCATGCTTCTTCAACTGCCGAGAAGCATATGCGATCACCTGGCCATGCTGCATCAATACGCATCCTAACCCCACTCGCGAAGCATCACAGTAGACCACAAATCCGCCTGATCCCGAAGGCAAGGATAATACCGGCGCCGTAGTCAAACATGTCCGCAGCTGCTGAAAACTGCGCTCGCACTCCTCCGTCCAGACGAAAGGAACTCCCTTCCGGGTCAAACCGGTCAAAGGTGAATCTATACGGGAGAAGTTCTGAACAAAACGCCTGTAGTAGCCCGCCAGGCCTAGAAAACTACGGATCTCAGTAACCGATGTAGGTCGGGGCCACTGCTGAACAGCCTCAGTCTTCTTCGGGTCCACACAAATGTCGTCTCTCGTAACCACATGACCCAAGAATCCGACGCTGTCTAGCCAGAATGCACACTTGGAGAACTTTGCGAACAGCTGGTGCTCCCTCAGAGTCTGTAACGTAATCTGCAAGTGCTGCCCGTGCTCCTCTCTGCTCCGGGAGTACACCAAGATATTGTCGATAAACACGATGATGAACAAGTCAAGATACGGCCTGAATGTACGGTTCATCACCATGAATGCTGCTGGGGCGTTGGTGAGTCCGAACGACATCACCAAAAACTCGTAGTGGCCGTAGCGCGTGCGAAAAGCTGTCCTCGGTATATCCTCCTGTCGAACTCGTAGCTGATGGTATCCTGATCGCAAGTCGATCCTCGAAAAATACCCCGCACCCTGAAGCTGGTCGAACAAATCATCAATGCGTGGCAACGGATATCTGTTCCGAACGGTAACGTTGTTCAGCTGGCAGTAGTCGATGCATAAGCGCAAACTTCCATCCTTCTTCTTGACAAACAGGACTGGAGCACCCCATGGAGAAACACTAGGTCGAATAAGCCCCTTATCTAACAAATCCTGCAACTGATCCTTCAGCTCTCGAAGCTCTGCCGGGGCCATCCGATAAGGCGGTATAGAAATAGGCCCCGAGCCGGGAATCAAATCGATGCAGAACTCAACGTCGCGCTCAGGTGGTAGCCCAGGTAGCTCATCAGGGAAAACATCAGGGAACTCACAAACAACCGGGACCCGGTCTAACGGAACCTCTGCAGCTCGAGTATCACAAATATACGCTAAAAATTCCTGACATCCCTTCCGCAAGAGCTGACCAACGCGAAGAGACGAAATCAAGCTAGGAAGGGTGACGCTGCGGTCTCCCTGAATAACAAGGACTGGCTCTCCCGGAAAGCTAAATCAGACTGCCTTCTCACGGCAGTCCACCGAAGCATAACAAGTGGCTAGCCAATCCATGCCCAAAAGCACATCAAAGTCCAACATATCGAGGAGAATCAAATCAACCGATGAATCCCTCTCCCCGATACGAACGGAACACAATCGAAAAACAAAACGAGCGACAAACGACTCGCCTACCGGAGTACTAACAACAAGCGGATGATCTAAAGATGATGACTCACGGCCCAACATCGGTGCAAAGTGTGTAGAGACGTACGAATGTGTGGAACCTCGGTCAAATAATACCCATGCGTCGAAAGAACAAACTGGCAAGGTACCTGTCACAACGGCATTGGATGCCTGCACATCCTGCGGTGTCAAAGCAAATACTCGAGCCTGTCCTCCACCGATAGCGGGCTGACCTCGACCTCGGCCTCTGCCTCCTCGTCCTCTCTGAACAGGACCGCCGCGTCCACGGCCTCTGGGTGCACCTAGCTGGCGTGGAGCATCGCCTGGGGTAGGAAGTAGGGCTCTCTAAGGAGGGGGTGATGATGGTGGTAGGGTCACATGCGGAACTGTCGCTGCTCCCTGTCGTCTCACCGGACAGTCTCTGACAAGATGGTGCGTACTCCCGCACCCAAAACACCCTGGCGACGGCTGCTGTCCCTGGGGATAAGAACCATATAACCGTCCCCGTCCAAATCCCCTGCCAGGCCTATCTCTCGGGAAGAATCTGGCGCGCTGCCTCTGAGACGGTACATCGGTGCGAATCCTCTTCGGCCCAGAAACGGCCGAAGTCTGTGATATGCGTGCCTCCATCCGTAATGCCATATCCATAGCAGCTGAATAAGTGTCGTAGTGCTGGGCGCCAATGGCAAGATATAGCTGGGCATCAAGTCCCTGTACGAACCTCTTCACCATCTTCTCTTCGGTATCCACCAAATACGAAGGATATCGGGATAACTGCGAAAACTGGATGTCATACTCAGACACCGTCATCCCAGGTGTCTTGACTAAGGCCTCGAAGCTACGAGCTCTGGCGTCACGAACGCTCTCTGGGAGGAAATGAGCTAGAAAGACCGCTGTAAACTCGGCCCACGTCATAGGCGGTAGACCTGCAGCTCGACCTCTCAAGACTGACTCCCACCATGTCTGCGTGAGACCTTCTAGTCGGAAACTCGTAAGCTCTACCCATCGATCATCCGAACATCTCAGCGAACGACAGATCCTGGCTAAACTGTCAAGGAACGTCTGTGGGTCCTCCGCTGCCTCGGTGCCGGTGAATACTGGAGGTCTCAGCCTCATGAAATCCTGTAGTGAAACTGCGATGGTCACGGCGGTAGTAGTAGAAGCAGGTATCATAGCAGTCTGGGATGTAGTAGGTGCGTCATCCGGCATCGGTGTACGACTGGCTGCAACTAGGGATCCTACCATCTGACGTAGCTCCTGCATGCCCCCCATCATCTGTCGCAACTCCTCCATACCAGTCTCGCGCCTATCCATACGGCCTGGGGAAGGTGGATCGGTCTGTCCCTGCGGCGTAGGCATACCCCCCTGCTCAGTCCTAGTCTCGGACGAGCCAGCTCGAATCTCGTCTCGGGCGGCAGCCCTCTGTGCCCTCGTAGCCTTCGGCGGCATAGTGGCTGTTACAGGGAAACGGATAGTAAGAACAGTGCAATAGGATCATAGGATACACGGAATTGAAGAAGGAATTTTCAAGCAAGTATATCCTAAAGTCACTTAGGCGGAGTACCGTATCGCAAGTATGCCGCGGACATACACACGCTACGTTACCCTACTTAAGTCACTTACTCCATCTACCAAGGGTCATCCTACACTCAAAAAGGTAAAACCTATCGCTTTGATACCAACTTTGTCACGACCCGCAGGGTACGGAACGTGACTGGCACTTAAGTTACGAAACGTCTGAAGACATCCGTAATATAAGTAAGCCAAAGCCCAGAAACCAAAACCAAATAAGCAAAAGAGTGAAGAGAACCCAATCAATTGAAAACGAGTTTATCAAATAAGTCATATAAAACCTCTTTAAAAACAATATCAATTTTTCCGAAAATTTCGGCAGAGTCTCCTTTGTAAATACTGGCCCCCAAAATGGGTACAACAAGAATATATATGAATCCAATAAATAAGGCATCCCCAAGCGGGAGCTAGCTCTTCGCCACAAGGCGGTCATAAATCCCACGCAATGTAAAGCAACAACTTGCGAAATAATCATAAGGAACCATGAGAAAAACAGCATGTCGACTCAAGTGAGCTCGACCCCAAAATACAGCATAAAAAGTCCACAAATCTCACAGTCTCATCTCTAGGTCAATATACAACAATACTGGTAGATACAGTAGATGGAGTACTCTAGATACAAAGAATATACAAGGTGGTGCAAAAATAATAATATAACCCACCTAAGAGCAAAACCTCGAGTCCAGGCAAAAGAAGCAAGTGCGCCCGCCGCTACTGTACTGACGGAGCGGACCTGAAAAAGGATGTGGCACAACGGGGGTGAGTTGCCAACTCGTGAGTAATAAATAACATCTACACAGGCTATCGAAAGCATGCACACAAGTATCCTAGCATCTAAAATACAGGTAAGGCAGGACATAATAGCAGGTAGGTATGCAATATGAATATGCTAGCAGGTATGAATGCAATGCGAATCAACTCGTGATCTGAATGTGTAAGTATAAGAAATCATGTTTTTTCCCTTTAAGAATCTCTTTTGAAGTACCAGCACAATACCAATAGAATCAACCAGAACCTGTGCCCAGCAACGACACCTCAAAACTATCACAAATCTCATATATCCATGTCATAGTATCTCTGGCCTCAGCCATCCGGCTGACCCAGCTCAATATCAAAATCTCATCATCTCGCGGCCACGGTCGGTATCCTCAGGATATCCGCCGCGCCAAACAGTCACCGGTAGGTAATCCGTCCCCTGCCAGGCTCAACGTCAACACCACATTCATCTTGCCCCGGGGTACTATACCGGGCCCACCATGTACCCGTGACGGTTCCTCCACTCCTCGACACGGATCTCGAAAACCACAGCAAACTCATGGTGGACGACACTTACATCACTAGAAAACCGCAATTTACATATTTTAAAAATATAATAAGTTTAGAAATTTTGCAGCTTTCCCCCGAAATCCAGAAATATCATAAAATCTCAAGAAGTCCTCGTAAGTGCATATGTCAATGATAATGAATGCATATGGTATCAATAATCGAGTTGCGATGTGTGATTAATAGATTAGGCATGAACAAATAATATGATGAAGCACATGCACATGAATAGCAATCCTACGATTTCATTTTAAGGAATTAAAGGCAATAACACAAGTTTAAGTATCATTTATAGTAAAAGGTTTCAATTTAAAGGTTATCTAGTGTGGTGGCATGGCAATTACCAGGGCGTGGGTGTAAGCATGAATAGTGCTCGTGCTGCATATAAAAACCCTAGCAATGGTGCGGTGTCCTATAAAATTGTTTCGCATATGAATGTCAATATAAGGCATGAATGTAGCAAATAATCATACAAGTATTACACCCCTAATTACTAACATTGCTAAGAATCTTTTAAGTTACTAAAACTATCGGGCGACTTGCGCCATCCAACGATAGTCCCCCGTAGATGTTACATCTACTCACCGGAATCCCTAGCTAGTCACGTCCGATCACCGCTTTCCCCTTTCGAGCCGCGTCTGACGTCTCCGCGACCGAACCTGGAATTTACAACAAGCCACTTAAGCAAAGTAACCATATAGATTGGTTAAGTAAACAACTAGATTAATTAAAAAGATTTAATTAACTAAAACATGGTTTCAAGAAACCCTAGTTAACTCAACCATTAACTTTTTAAAAAAAAACTAGATTAGAATTAACACTAAAATTAACACTAAACAACTAGATTAAAGAATTCTAACCATATCAACTTAAAAGAGTAGAAATTATACCTCAAGTTTTATAGATCTAGCAAGAAGAATTTTCCTCCAAAGATGCCTCCTTTCACCAAGATTTAAACTAAAGTGGGTGTGAGAAGAGATGGATTAAGGTTTTGTGTTGAATTAGTGAAGGATTTGTTGATTTTTGATGGTTTTTGAGATGAATTTGAGAACAAAAGAGAGGGGGAAAATGAAGGGGGAGGGCTGCAGATTTTTGGCCAGAACAAGGGAGTGGGGGAGTGGTGTGGGGTGTGGAAAAAGACTTGGTCAACCCACACCAAACAAGTAAAGACCCATACCTAATAAAAAAATCCAAAATCCTTTAAAAAAACACCTCTTTTCTACACAAAAATGAAGTCAAAGAGGCAAGCATTTTTTTTTCTTGGGTTTGCTGAAAAAGGGCCGGCCTAGGGCTGAGGGAAGAGAGAGAGGGGTTTTACAAAAGAAATTTTATGCAAAAAGACCCCCTACAAGTCCAAAATTGCAAGTTTTAGCTTAAAATTCAATAAATTTCGTTTTCCATAATAAAAATTTGTTAAAACTTAAAATAAATTACTAAAAATTTATGTTACAACTAGATTTTAATTAACATGATTTTAAAGCTTAAATTTAGCCCATTTAAATTTGTATTTAACACTAATTTAATGTATTTTCTTACCGGCTTAAAATAATATTAAAAAATTGAAAAATTAGGGAAAATTTTTAAACGACCAGAATTTCATAAGTAACTCATTTGCTACTAAAAACTAGCAATTACCTATCCAAATTAGGTATAATTAGTCCTAAACTGCAAAATAACAAAAAGGATGGTTTTCGAAAAAATACCGAATTTTCACCGATTTTCAGGAAAACACCAAAACGATTTTTCAAGGCGTTACAATCTTCCCCCCTTAACGAAATTCGGTCCCCGAATTTAAAAATATAACTACGCGTACCTTCAAAGAGATGGGGATATTTCTTCCTCATCTCGCCTTCGGTCTCCCAGGTGACCTCCTCGCTGCTCGGGCCACGCCAAAGGACCTTGACGGTCGGTATAACTTTCGATCTCAACTTCTTCACCTGCCGATCCAGGATGGCCATCGGCTGCTCTGCTAAAGAACGGCCGCGCTCTAGCTGGACTGTCGGGTGCTGAATCGCATGCGAAGGGTCGTGAAGGTACTTGCGGAGCATTGAAACTTAGAAGACGGGGTGACCATCAGGAAAGCTGGGTGGAAGGGCCAAACGATATGCAACAACACCAACACGCTCGAGGATCTCGAAGGGACCTATGAATCTAGGGCTAAGCTTCCCCTTTCGCCCAAAACGCATCACGCCCTTCATCGGAGAGACCCTCAGAAAAACATGGTCGCCAACTGCGAACTCTAACCTGCGACGGCGCCTGTCTGCATACGATTTCTGCCTGCTCTGAGCCGCTCTCATCCGGTCTCGGATCAACTGTATCTTCACTGTCGTCTCCTCAACAAGCTGCGGCCCCAAAATACTGCTCTCGCTGAGCTCTGTCCAACAGACGGGCGATCTGCATCTCCTCCCATACAATGCCTCGAAAGGTGCTATCTGAATTGTATCCTGGAAGCTGTTGTTGTAGGAGAACTCCACTAGAGGTAAATGACGATCCCAGCTACCGCCGAAGTCTAAAACGCACGCTCTGAGCATGTCCTCGAGAGTCTGAATGGTCCGCTCTGACGGTCCGTCGATCTGCGGATGAAACGCTGTGCTGAAGCTCAAACGAGTGCCCAAAGCCTCCTGAAGTCTTTGCCAAAGTCGGCTGGTGAACTGGGTGCCTCGATCTGACACGATACAAGTCGGTACGCCATGTAGTCGCATGATCTCGTCAATGTAGAGCTGAGCATACTGAGCGAAGCTGAAAGTCGTCTTCACTGGCAGGAAGTGAGCCGCTTTCGTCAATCGATCTACGATCACCCAGATGGAGTCATACCCTCGACTGGTCCTGGGTAGACCCATAAAGAAATCCATCGAAATCTGCTCCCATTTCCATTCCGGAATGGGTAACGACTGTAGCTCTCCTGCGGGCCTCTGGTGCTCGGCCTTGACTTGCTGACAAGTCAGGCATCTCGATACAAACTCCGCAATGTCCCTCTTCATCCCGTCCCACCAGCAGGTCTCTCTCATATCATGGTACATCTTGGTGGAACCGGGGTGGACACTATACACTGATCGGTGTGCCTCCTCAAGAATGTCGCGCCGTAATCCATCAGCATCTGGTACGCACAGTCTAGATCCATAGCGTAAAATCCCCTGATCGTCAATCACGAACTCGGAAAATCTGCCCTGTCGCATCTGTGCCATGATCTCTGAGCAACGGTTGTCACTACGCTGTGCCTCATATATACGGTCAAGCAACTGTGGGCGTGCATGAACATGCGCGAGCTGTCCCCCTGTCTGAGTGAACTCGAACTCAACTCGGCTGTCGCATAACATATGCCAATCTGCTGACGACTGCCTCTGCACTGCGCGCAAAAAGGATAGACTACCCCCGGGCCTCCTACTCAACGCATCTGCCACCACATTCGCCTTGCCTGGGTGATATAAGATCTCGCAGTCGTAGTCTTTCACCAACTCCATCCAACGACGCTGTCTGAGGTTCAGGTCTCGCTGCTGAAATATGTACTTTAAGCTCTTGTGATCAGTGAATATCTGACACGACTCGGCGTATAGGTAATGTCGCCAAATCTTCAGTGCAAAGACCACTGCAGCCATCTCCAAATCATGAGTGGGGTAGTTCTGTTCATGCTTCTTCAACAGCCGAGAAGCATATGCGATCACCCGGCCATGCTGCATCAATACGCATCCTAACCCCACTCGCGAAGCATCACAGTAGACCATAAATCCGCCTGATCCCGAAGGCAAGGATAATACCGGCGCCGTAGTCAAACATGTCCGCAGCTGCTGAAAACCGCGCTCGCACTCCTCCGTCCAGACGAAAGGAACTCCCTTCCGGGTCAAACTGGTCAAAGGTGAAGCTATACGGGAGAAGTTCTGAACAAAACGCCTGTAGTAGCCCGCCAGGCCTAGAAAACTACGGATCTCAGTAACCGATGTAGGTCGGGGCCACTGCTGAACAGCCTCAATCTTCTTCGGGTCCACACAAATGTCGTCTCTCATAACCACATGACCCAAGAATCCGACGCTGTCCAGCCAGAATTCACACTTGGAGAACTTTGCGAACAGCTGGTGCTCCCTCATAGTCTGTAACGTAATCTGCAAGTGCTGCCCGTGCTCCTCTCTGCTCCGGGAGTACACCAAGATATTGTCGATAAACACGATGATGAACAAGTCAAGATACGGCCTGAATGTACGGTTCATCAATTCCATGAATGATGCTGGGGCGTTGGTGAGTCCGAACGACATCACCAAAAACTCGTAGTGGCCGTAGCGCGTGCGGAAAGATGTCCTCGGTATATCCTCCTGTCGAACTCGCAGCTGATGGTATCCTGATCGCAGGTCGATCCTCGAAAAATACCCCGCACCCTGAAGCTGGTCGAACAAATCATCAATGCGTGGCAACGGATATCTGTTCCGAACGGCAACGTTGTTCAGCTGGCGGTAGTCGATGCATAAGCGCAAACTTCCATCCTTCTTCTTGACAAACAGGACTGGAGCACCCCACGGAGAAACACTAGGTCGAATAAGCCCCTTATCTAACAAATCCTGCAACTGATCTTTCAGCTCTCGAAGCTCTTCCGGGGCCATCCGATAAGGCGGTATAGAAATAGGACCCGAGCCGGGAATCAAATCGATGCAGAACTGAACGTCGCGCTCAGGTGGTAGCCCAGGTAGCTCATCAGGGAAAACATCAGGGAACTCATAAACAACCGGGACCCGGTCCAACGGAACCTCTGCAGCTCGAGTATCATAAATATACGCTAAAAATCCCTGACATCCCTTCCGCAAGAGCTGACCAGCGCGAAGAGACGAAATCAAGCTGTGAAGGGTGACGCTGCGGTCTCCCTGAATAACAAGGAATGGCTCTCCCGGAAAGCTAAATCAGACTGCCTTCTCACGACAGTCCACCGAAGCATAACAAGTGGCTAGCCAATCCATTCCCAGAAGCACATCAAAGTCCAACATATCGAGGAGAATCAAATCAACCGATGAATTCCTCTCCCCGATACGAACGGAACACAATCGAAAAACAAAACGAGCAACAAACGACTAGCCAACCGGAGTACTAACAACAAGCGGATGATCTAACGACGATGACTCACGGCCCAACATCGGTGCAAAGTGTGTAGAGACGTACGAATGTGTGGAACCTGGGTCAAATAATACCCGTGCGTCGAAAGAACAAACTGGCAAGGTACCTGTCACAACGGCATTGGATGCCTGCGCATCCTGTGGTGTCAAAGCAAATACTCGAGCCTGCCCTCCACCGATAGCGGGCTGACCTCGACCTCGGCCTCTGCCTCCTCGTCCTCTCTGAACAGGACCGCCGCGTCCACGGCCTCTGGGTGCACCTAGCTGGCGTGGAGCATCGCCTGGGGGAGGAAGTAGGGCTCTCTGAGGAGGGGGTGATGATGGTGGTAGGGTAACATGCGGAACTGTCGCTGCTCCCTGTCGTCTCACCGGATAGTCTCTGACAAGATGGTGCGGACTCTCGCACCCAAAACACCCTGGCGACGGCTGCTGTCCCTGGGGATAAGAACCATATAACTTTCCCCGTCCAAATCCTCTGCCAGGCCTATCTCTCGGGAAGAATCTGGCGCGCTTCCTCTGAGACGGTACATCGGTGCGAATCATCTTCGGCCCAGAAACGGCCGAAGTCTGTGATATGCGTGCCTCCATCCGTAATGCCGTATCCATAGCAGCTGAATAAGTGTCGTAGTGCTGGGCGCCAATGGCAAGATATAGCTGGGCATCAAGTCCCTGTACGAACCTCTTCACCATCTTCTCTTCGGTATCCACCAAATACGGAGCATATCGGGATAACTGCGTAAACTGGATGTCATACTCAGACACCGTCATCCCAGGTGTCTTGACTAAGGCCTCGAAGCTACGAGCTCTGGCGTCACGAACGCTCTCTGGGAGGAAACGAGCTAGAAAGACCGCTGTAAACTCGGCCCACGTCATAGGTGGTAGACCTGCAGCTCGACCTCTCAAGACTGACTCCCACCATGTCTGTGCGAGACCCTCTAGTCGGAAACTCGTAAGCTCTACCCATCGATCATCCGAACATCTCAGCGAACGACAGATCCTGGCTAAACTGTCAAGGAACGTCTGTGGGTCCTCCGCTGCCTCGGTGCCGGTGAATACTGGAGGTCTCAGCCTCATGAAATCCTGTAGTGAAACCGGGATGGTCACGGCGGTAGTAGTAGAAGCAGGTATCATAGCAGTCTGGGATGTAGTAGGTGCGTCATCCGGCCTCGGTGTATGACTGGCTGCAACTAGGGATCCTACCATCTGACGTAGCTCCTGCATGCCCCCCATCATCTGTCGCAACTCCTCCATACCAGTCTCGCGCCTATCCATACGGCCTGGGGAAGGTGGATCGGTCTGTCCCTGAGGCGTAGGCATACCCCCTGCTCAGTCCTAGTCTCGGACGAGCCAGCTCGAATCTCGTCTCGGGCGGCAGCCCTCTGTGCCCTCGTAGCCTTCGGCGGCATAGTGGCTGTTACAGGGAAACGGATAGTAAGAACAGTGCAATAGGATCATAGGATACACGGAATTGAAGAAGGAATTTTCAAGCAAGTATATCCTGAAGTCACTTAGGCGAAGTACCGTATCGCAAGTATGCCGCGGACATACACACGCTACGTTACCCTACTTAAGTCACTTACTCCATCTACCAAGGGTCATCCTACACTCAAAAAGGTAAAACCTATCGCTTTGATACCAACTTTGTCACGACCCGCAGGGTACGGAACGTGACTGGCACTTAAGTTACGAAACGTCTCAAGACATCCGTAATATAAGTAAGCCAAAGCCCAGAAACCAAAACCAAATAAGCAAAAGAGTGAAGAGAACCCAATCAATTGAAAACGAGTTTATCAAATAAGTCATATAAAACCTCTTTAAAAACAATATCAATTTTTCCGAAAATTTCGGCAGAGTCTCCTTTGTAAATATTGGCCCCCAAAATGGGTACAACAAGAATATATATGAATCCAATAAATAAGGCATCCCCAAGCGGGAGCTAGCTCTTCGCCACAAGGCGGTCACAAATCCCACGCAATGTAAAGCAACAACTTGCGAAATAATCATAAGGAACCATGAGAAAAACAGCATGTCGACTCAAGTGAGCTCGACCCCAAAATACAGCATAAAAAGTCCACAAATCTCACAGTCTCATCTCTAGGTCAATATACAACAATACTGGTAGATACAGTAGATGGAGTACTCTAGATACAAAGAATATACAAGGTGGTGCAAAAATAATAATATAACCCACCTAAGAGCAAAACCTCGAGTCCAGGCAAAAGAAGCAAGTGCGCCCGCCGCTACTGTACTGACGGAGCGGACCTGAAAAAGGCTGTGGCACAACGGGGGTGAGTTTCCAACTCGTGAGTAATAAATAACATCTACACAGGCTATCGAAAGCATGCACACAAGTATCCTAGCATCTAAAATACAGGTAAGGCAGGACATAATGGCAGGTAGGTATGCTGTATGAATATGCTAGCAGGTATGAATGCAATGCGAATCAACTCGTGATCTGAATGTGTAAGTATAAGAAATCATGTTTTTTCCTTTTAAGAATCTCTTTTGAAATACCAGCACAATAACAATAGAATCAACCAGAACCTGTGCCCAGCAACGACACCTCAAAACTATCACAAATCTCATATATCCATGTCATAGTATCTCTGGCCTCAGCCATCCGGCTGACCCAGCTCAATATCAAAATCTCATCATCTCGCGGCCACGGTCGGTGTCCTCTGGATATCCGCCGTGCCAAATAGTCACCGGTTGGTAATCCGTCCCCTGCCAGGCTCAACGTCAACACCACATTCATCTTGCCCCGGGGTACCATACCGGGTCCACCATGTACCCGTGACTGTTCCTCCACTCCTCGACATGGATCTCGAAAACCACAGCAAACTCATGGTGGACGACACTTACATCACTAGAAAATTGTAATTTACATATTTTAAAAATATAATAAGTTTAGAAATTTTGCGGCTTTCCCCCGAAATCCAGAAATATCATAAAATCTCAAGAAGTCCTCATAAGTGCATATGTCAATGATAATGAATGCATATGGTATCAATAATCGAGTTGCGATGTGTGATTAATAGATTAGGCATGAACAAATAATATGATGAAGCACATGCACATGAATAGCAATCCTACGATTTCATTTTAAGGAATTAAAGGCAATAACACAAGTTTAAGTATCATTTATAGTAAAAGGTTTCAATTTAAAGGTTATCTAGTGTGGTGGCATGGCAATTACCAGGGCGTGGGTGTAAGCATGAATAGTGCTCGTGCTGCATATAAAAACCCTAGCAATGGTGCGGTGTCCTATAAAATTGTTTCTCATATGAATGTCAATATAAGGCATGAATGTAGCAAATAATCATACAAGTATTACACCCCTAATTACTAACATTGCTAAGAATCTTTTAAGTTACTAAAACTATCGGGCGACTTGCGCCATCCAACGATAGTCCCCCGTAGATGTTACATCTACTCACCGGAATCCCTAGCTAGTCACGTCCGATCACCGCTTTCCCCTTTCGAGCCGCGTCTGACGTCTCCGCGACCGAACCTGGAATTTACAACAAGCCACTTAAGCAAAGTAACCATATAGATTGGTTAAGTAAACAACTAGATTAATTAAAAAGATTTAATTAACTAAAACATGGTTTCAAGAAACCCTAGTTAACTCAACCATTAACTTTTTAAAAAAAACTAGATTAGGATTAACACTAAAATTAACACTAAACAACTAGATTAAAGAATTCTAACCATATCAACTTAAAAGAGTAGAAATTATACCTCAAATTTTATAGATCTAGCAAGAAGAATTTGCCTCCAAAGATGCCTCCTTTCACCAAGATTTAAACTAAAGTGGGTGTGAGAAGAGATGGATTAAGGTTTTGTGTTGAATTAGTGAAGGATTTGTTGATTTTTGATGGTTTTTGAGATGAATTTGAGAACAAAAGAGTGGGGGGAAATTAAGGGGGAGGGCTGCAGATTTTTGGCCAGAACAAGGGAGTGGGGGAGTGGTGTGGGGTGTGGAAAAAGTCTTGATCAACCCACACCAAACAAGTAAAGACCCATACCTAATAAAAAAATCCAAAATCCTTAAAAAAAACACCTCTTTTCTACACAAAAATGAAGTCAAAGAGGCAAGCATTTTTTTTTCTTGGGTTTGCTGGAAAAGGGCCGGCCTAGGGCTGAGGAAAGAGAGAGAGGGGTTTTACAAAAGAAATTTTATGCAAAAAGACCCCCTACAAGTCCAAAATTGCAAGTTTTAGCTTAAAATTCAATAAATTTCGTTTTCCATAATAAAAATTTGTTAAAACTTAAAATAAATTACTAAAAATTTATGTTACAACTAGATTTTAATTAACATGATTTTAAAGCTTAAATTTAGCCTATTTAAATTTGTATTTAACGCTAATTTAATGTATTTTCTTACCGGCTTAAAATAATATTAAAAAATTGAAAAATTAGGGAAAATTTTTAAACGACCAGAATTTCATAAGTAACTCATTTGATAATAAAAACTACCGATTACCTATCCAAATTAGGTATAATTAGTCCTAAACTGCAAAATAACAAAAAGGACGGTTTTCGGAAAAATACCGAATTTTCACCGATTTTCAGGAAAACACCAAAACGACTTTTCAAGGCGTTACAGAACCTTAGGGTTTGGGGAAGTACGGCGTGCCACATGTGAAGCGTTGGCTTGACCCTTCTACGGCTGGACCGTTGGTACTGAGGTATGAAGTGAATGTTTTTAAACTTATTTCAAGCGTTGAGCTGTTTCGGGAAAACTTGGGTGTTTGATTGTTCGATCGGAAAGTTTAACATTTTCTATTTATCTGGAATATGATACAATATTTGGAATCCACAAGTAGTTAAGAGATAACTGATTTGGATCTTATAAACATAACACTTTAGTCTCACTTGATCGGTTGCCACGGAATTTTGATGTGATCAAAAGTCCGTCGCAATCACGTAGCGTACGCGGATACTCGCCGGATAAACTTAATAGACAGCTACACCCCTTAGCCTCGACCAAGTGACTGTAAGAGAACCCCGTCGCCAAAAAGCATCCGTTCGGGTGCTCGCGGCAGCGGTGTTCCGCCTTACTGCACTTCGTCGACGATATCGGGGGTGCGGCCGTCTACAAAAGTTTGCGACGAGCATTCGTTCTGGATGCCGGGAATCTTGTTGAATTGCCCGACTTTATATTGAAAAGTGTTTTCGATATTGAGACTAAAATGCGGGGTTTATAACTGTTAGGCATGCGATGTCTAAGGAATTCATTTGGTTAGGCATATGATGTCTAAAGAGTTTGCGGATTCCAACTGTTGTAGTTTTACACTTTCTTTTCTGTGACCGTAAGTGTAATATGTGATATCGCCGGTTTCGTTGCTATATGTCAACGACAATTGGGATGCGCATATTTACTTACGTTGATGACATGTGATGTTATGTGTTGCTGGATATGTTATATTGGATCTTCGTGTTTGAATAGACGGGGTTTTTTTTATGTGAGATGAGTGTTTTTTCATTTTCATTCATGTAAAAACTTATATGTCATATTCTTTTATTGGGGCACTTCCAGGTTGCAGAAGATGTCACCATTTATGTATATTATTTACTTTTCCGCATTAGGATAGACCCAAGGAGGGGAGCACAAGTAACCGGGTTCTAGGGTCCAGTGGGAGACCATCTCGAGGAGTCGAGTTCGGGTCTCCTAACCCTAGAATTGGTAGGGTTGCTTTCCGCTCTCGTAGGGGTCTAGGGGTGTGGGATTGGCTATTCATCGCGACTGTGGAATCCGTGTTTTATACTGGCTCGTATTAAAAACACGGGCGTCCTAGTATATCCAATATTTCATATGATATTTTCTGCTGCGTTATCTGTGATGTGATCATGTGATTTGTTCAGATAGATATAGTATATAGTATATATGATATATTATATAGATGTTACTTATGTTTTACACCCGCGCTAGCCCTGCCCCGCTCTGCCGTTAGTTACCTAACCTAACGGTGCATGAGGGGACATCGAGGCGAATGCGGATGGCATAAGCGTACGTTATATTTATCTGTGTTGTTTAGGTGGACTTAAATGATGGGACATTCATTAATGAGATTAATGAAAGAAAATAAACCTAAAAGATGTTGTGGAATCGAATTTCATAAAAACAGGTAGGTACAGTTCTTGCTTTGCATCGCGGTGTTCCTTGTAGAACATCATGCACCTTATTCGATAGGGAAAGGACCGAGATCCCTTCACCGGGAGTGACTCCTTGAGCAATAACTGGCAGATGCTACAACCCTCGGTTTGTCTTTTGATTGCTTCTATAGTTTCTGCTTTGCACAGCGGTATATATGATATATCCTGCACCTTATTCGATGAGGAAAGGGCCGACGATCCCTTCACCGGGAGTGACCCCTTTAGCAAAACTAGAAAAGCCTAAAAAACATTCCATTTAAAAACCATTTGATTCCGCAACGAGATCAAGTTCAAAGCGTTAAAGGTTTTCATAAAAACCATTCGCAACCCTCCGTCATTTTAGGAAGTAGAGTACTTAGTATTCGTGCTGTGTTTGTTGACCATAGTCAAGGCACAGTGTACGGTAGCTAAGTGATGTCTTCCTACACCGCATATGATGCGATTAGTTAGGACAGTCGCGTGACTTTGTTGACCTTAGTTAAGGGTCATGTGGGTGGGTCTAATTAATCACGAAATGACGGGTAGAACTTGACTAGTACTTATGATTTGTTGACCATAGTTAAGGTCATAGGTGCTAGGGGTAAAAACAGTTATCGGGAGTTTCAAGTGTTGAAATTTGCAATGAGATTGCATACCTTCTATATGATAGTTGGATCCCGATATCCACTGCGAGTAATTGTTTCTCCTGGGAGAGTTTTGCACTTTGCAATTAGCCGATCAAGTAGGTGTCTAGAAAGGTGTCAACGGGGTTACGCCTATGGGAAAACGAGGTTTACTTTAATTAGGTCCGTGCGAAAGCACGGGGAAACTCCCTCAAAGTACCGACACTGGCCTGGATGAAAGATTGGCGAACTTGTAGAGTGTAATTAATCCCGGCTAGTCTTTCCTTTTAAGGTTTGAAGGAAGATTTGATAAAAACAGTGGGAGCCATCCTGATTAGATAAAATAAATAACCAATCTAATCTTGCATAGAGCGCACGCAGAGTGTTTTCTTCTCTCTCTCTCCAGGTAGCGACCATATCACGCCTTAATCAAGATAATAATATGGATGTATTGACCGAACCCGCTTGTGATACTGAGCTGGGGAACGTTGGTCCTGCTCCAACTTATATTTGTTATAAGACCGAGCAGGAATTAGGGGAATACCAAGATTCCCATGCTACCCAAACGAAGAAATTGCATATGATGCATCTTCTTCGGGTGTGTTCGTTACACAGAACTGTTTCTCAGTATCCTCTGGGTGCTGGGTATCTGATACCGAATGAGGATCCCAGATATGTAATTTGTTACATAGGGCTACCGAAAGGCAGAGAACTGAGAACGGGTGATAAGTTTCATGAGACAGAAAATGGTGCAAGTGTTGCAGCCAAGTCTGTTGGTCACTGTCACCCTGTATTACCAATACATTGATTCTGAACAAATGCTATTAGATACCGAACCTGATATACAAAATCATATCAGTCTCTTTATTAATAAAGAAAGGATATAATTTTGTATTGTTAAATATTGTTTTGAACATTTCAAAAGTTGATCGGTTCAAGCACGTTATCTAAAAGTATTGACGTTCTAAATCAAACTACAGTTCCTAGTATACAGAACACACACAAGAGGAAGAGTTCAGAAATGAACGAATTCTTCTTGAGGTATTGTAGACTAGGTCATATCAATGTGACCCGACTAGCGAAAGTTACATTTTAGATGCATATTTAAATCAGTTTGAATTTACATCTTGTGAAACTTGCCAGTCATGTCACAAAGAGAAGATGAGCATAGCTCTGTTTACTGGAAACAGAGAAAGAGTTAGTGAACTCTTGGGACTGATACACAGTAATGTATAAAGGTCCCTAGTCTACATATGCCAAGACTGGTTCTTTATACTTCCTTATATTCACTGATGATCTCTCATGATTCAGACATATGTTCCTGTTCAAACACAAGTCCGAAGCTTTTGAGATATTCACAGAATATAAGATAGAAGTAGAAAACCAAATAAAGGTATAAGTATTATGTCCTATGATGAGATCATGGAGGAGAATACGTGTGCATGGAATTCTTGGACTATTTTACAGGAGAATGAGAATCTCTCTCAGTATTACTCCTCTGAATACACCACAGCACAACGGTGTATCGGGACGGATCAATCGCACCATATTAGATATGGTGTGCTCTATGATGAGTACTACTGAGTTACCTATTTCCTTTTGGGGTTGTGCACTTGAGAAGTTGCATACCTATTGAATTGGATTCACCACTCTATACAAGATATGGTATAGGAAGAGCCTATCTCTTAAGTAAGTTAAGATTTGGGATTGTCCGGCCTATGTCAAAAGCAAAATCCGGACAAGATCGAGGCAAGGTCAGTTCTGTAGAACTGGAAAGGTTCCAGCTATACAAACTGCAGCTGATGATTTGACAGAACCAAAGGATTCAATAGATCTTGACGAACCTCAGCCTCTCCGTCGATCTAGCAGGGTTCCTTATCCGCCTGAGAGATACTTTGGTTTCTCGATGACAGTGGGAACGAGGATTGCATCATGAGATGATGACCTAACTAGTTTCGAGCTGGCAATCAGGAGTGAGACTCTGTAAGAATGGCTGGATGCTTAGCGATCTAAGATGGAATCCATGTACGCCAACAAAGTATGGACTTTGGTTGCGATATCTGAAGGGTTAAATCCCCATCAGAAGCAAGTATATCTTGAGAAGATTGCTTGGTATAGATGGAAAAGTTGAGACTTTCAAAGCTAGACTTGTTAAAGGTTTTCGTCATCGACCAGGCATGGAAAATGATGAAACCTTTTCCAGTAGCTGTGCTTAAGTCCATCCGGATCCTACTTGCCATTGCTACATACCATGACTACGATATCTGGTGGTTGGGTGCCATGATTGCTTTTCTAAATAATGATTTAGAAGAGAACATCTATAAGAACACAGCCAGAGGGCTTCGTAAACAGTGGGAGCAGCGGAAACGTGTGCAAGTTGCTTTACAGGATAAAGCAGGCATCGCGGAGTTGGAACGTCTGTTTTGATATGGTAATCAAAGAGTTTGACTTCATCAAAATGATAGATGAACCTTGTATATACAAAACGGTAGTAGAGTAAGGTGGTCATCCTCGTATTGTACGTGGACAACATACTCTTGATAGGAAAAGAGTTTCTTATGCTACACACGGTTAATCTCCTCTTATCATAAGGATTCTCCAATAGGATAAAGGTGATACCTCCTAAATTCTGGGATTTGGATCTATGAGATAGATCTAAATGGATGTTAGGCTTCTCACTAGGTTTAGTGAGATGGTATCAATCTATCCTGGGGAGAATCACTGGAAAGGTTCCAGGGTAATAAGGACGACTGAATGTCAGTCGCAGGCATTGTCTTTACCCTCAGTGGAGGGATGGTATGTTGGAAGAGTTCCAAGCGTGATACCGTGGCAAACTAGACGATAAAGGCTGGTGACATCGCTATTAAAGATACTACCAAAGAGGCAGTTTGGGTGACTATTGGTTCATGAGATGAACTAGGTTCCTACCATTGTGTGACAATGGAAGTGTGGCTTGGCCCAGGAACCCCGATCCCATCAGTGACCCAGACATATTCTGAGGCAGTATCACCTGATCATGGAGATAGTTGATCTCCAGGGTGATCGAGGTAAAGAGAGTAGACTGAGAGGACAACACGGCGGATCCACTCACAAAGGCCTTTTCCCAGAGAGAGACTTATATGGGATGGTTGAGTATTAGATACTGCAACCACTGCTACAGATGGCCCTAATGCAAGTGGGAGATTGTTAGTTATATGTATGCCCTAGAGGCCATTACTGTACATTGGATGTATATTGTAGTGGATGCTGGGACGTATATAGGTAGGACTTTCTTGCTCGACATGATAGTACGCTATCTGGTTGCTCTTTATCTTAACATGTATAATTGTTGTCTCTCTATTACATATTGAAAAAGCCCTTAGGATGTGTACTCGACTTCCAGGACTATGATGAAGATCATACTAGTGGGGCCTGGGAAGTCAATGAGTACATCCTTCAATATTCCTAGTCGTGGGAATATCGAGACAGGGCATCGATATTCCAGAGTAGACTGGCGTATATCTTCTCGACCCATATGATAGGCGATGGATGATCCCATATCCATTGGTGTTTGACATCAGAGATGGTATGCGGGTGCTCAGTGGTGACTGGGTACACTGAACGGACTCGCCGAGAACTCCCAGATGGTATTATACCTCACGTCAGATGGCCGTTCTCTGGTGACACTGGTACAGCTTAGTATGTTGACCCAAGATCGTCATAGAGTTTTGTGTGTCTCCCACTGTGCTTTGATTTCCACCCTACCATGGCTCTATTGAGTCGTGCAAACAGGTGGTTTTGGGTACAGTCCCGATTCACATGGAGGCAATGAGCGATAGGAGGGGATTCGTCTCTCCCGGTATTGGGGGTTGATGTTGCGCTATGCTCGACTGGCCATAACTGGAAATCCCTGGCCAGGGTTACAGTGATCTACTGGTAAGTGTTATCAGTAGTTTCATGCAATGTTATGGACCTTACATCGGCATGAATTATCAAGCTACCGGGGTCTGACGTTTACCACCCCTAGGCGAGATATGCGACATATCAGACGAACAGACCGGACTGTAAGGTAAGTGTTACTGGTTGGATTCATTGGAGTGTGAGCGGGCTTGCTCGTTGATCTTCTGATCTCTCAATACCCGGGTGGCCGTTACGTTTAGCAGACCGCTTGCGGCTTGTGGGTGCTTGATATGATCATCACCTGCTGCCGGCGTATTGACGAGGCTTTAGAGTCCTACACAGAGGTTTCCTGGCTCAAGCGAAACGAAATAGGAGCGCATATGAGATATGTGCGGGACCGAGAATAATACCAGTATGTGATACTGGATTCTATTCTCGTGATTTGTATCATCGGACGGTTATATGAGATATAGCCGGGTTACCGAATCAAGTGTTGATTCGATACATTGATACACTTGATATTAGTCGGTTATATGCAATATGACCGGATCGTTAAATCAAGTGTTGATTCAATGATTTAATGTATAATTATATATTTTATATATTACTTTACATTAACTAGTATTGATTCACTTAAGATTATTTTTCTCACTTGATTGTGCACATTGTATATATATGATATATGTTTGTGCACTATTTTGTATCATGTTTGATGATACATACAAACTTGGGTGTGTGTATGCTTTGAACCATGTTTAGGTTAATGGTTAGGGTTTTTATTTGTTTATTTATGTATCCATTTTGGCAAAAAATAAAATGGTGGAATTCTTTGTTTTTATTTGAAGCTTCATGAAGCTTTGAAAAGTTCAAACCATTTTGTTTTTTCCTAAACCGAACCATTCACCTAAACCCTAGTTTAGTCTCTACACTAGTTACACTAACCCATGGTTGCTATATGATAAGATCACTTGATTTATTATTATTAATCAATTGATTTTATTATGCTTATCATATTCTTTTTCTTCTTCTTCTTCTTCAAGAAGAAGAAACATTGCTACCTCCAATGGTGCCATGATCAAAAGAGTGAGAAATCCAAATCCAAAGTGAACCCACTTCCTATTTCTTCATCCTCTACCACTTGCTAAGTAGTAGAGTGTGTTATCTTCACAAGTTCTATGACCAAGTGAAGATGGAGCTTGATCTTGAGTTACCTCGACGTAGATCATCTTCGGCATCGAAGTCGACGACCTAGCCCGCCCATTTCTCCGATGAAACCGACGCTAGAGTCCGGGATCCGATGATTGCAGCGAAAGGACATCGTCACGGAGCTAAAGAAGTGGAGGACCGGATCTACAAAGGTTGTAGTCCCTTTCACTTATTAGTTAAGTTGTTAACTTGTTGTTGTTTCGCCTTACTTCTAGTAACGATCTAGCATTAAGGTTTCTCGGCATAAGAAATTTTTTGAATTGGACATGGTTGATCAGTTGTAGAACCTCATGGGTATGCCTAGGAACCCTACACAGAGAAAGCTGCGGCTTGAGATGCGGTCAGAGCGAGCTTATCACGGGATGTCGCCTCCAGAATATATAAGCTGAAACCACATGAGCTTACAGGAAGAGATGTGACAGAATATCGCTAGTCCATCTTGAATAAAGTGGCCAAGATGATTCGTCTAATTGAATGCGCCGACCCAGGCTCGGTTGATTTGAAGAATTCCAGTTTGGAGGATCTTACTCAGGTCTAGAGTAAATCAATCAAGAGAGGACATCGTTCGTTGGATACTCCGATGTGAGATAAGTAAGTTGACCAGTTTTAGATAGAAGAACCTCACCCAGACATGTTGTGAGTTAATCGAGAAAGGAAGAATAAAGCGTATTCCTCTGACAACTTAGATGATTTTTCGAGGATGTAATCAGCTAGATACCTTCTACGGAGTGGTGAAGATTACCCGAGTTCGTAGTTCGAGTCTTTGGGAGAGACTCCGGATTAACTATGGCCGAGAACGAATTGCAGTACGCAGCCAGCAAGGCATGATTTCAAATTGGACGATAATGATGACTGGTGGAACAAGAGGTTCGTGTGAGATATTAATGAGCTATTGTTAATCTCCGTTGATACCAGAGAATTGATATGTATGCAGAGGTGTTGGATACGGACAAGTTCCTGAGGAATGCCGTGCTGAGAATGCAGCTGTCCGGAAATGAGAAAAAGAATTAAGGAAAGAGTGCCAACCTCCGTATAGTTCAGCATAGGTGAGATCGGAAGAGACCATAAGCAGGTTCTTTCCAGGAAGCCATAGTTATAAGGATTTGCACCCAGGATCAGTTGTCTCGCGAGTATTCAGAGAACCAGATGTCGCCATCAGTAACATATTGCTTTACGAGTGGTCTTGTTATGTGGCTAAGCAATGATCAAAGGAGTGACAAAGCGGGACCAATTCCGTCATCACACCTAACCGGGACGATGAGCATAAAGTTGTGGGATTGGTAATCTATGGAGAAAAACAAGGGCCCAAAGACAGAGGACACTAGACCGTGAGCAGGAGGCAAGTGGATGTTCTTGCTTTGCCAGCTTTGGACGCACCGGCATTTTTCGACATTGAAGGAGGTGTACCTCAATGTCAGTTATTGTGATTTTTATTTTAGTGATCCAAGTATCACATTTTTATCGCTTGGACTTGAGTTTTGATGATTCGGATTCATGATATTTTTTTTCGTGCACGGTTATTGCACTTGGTTTATACATCCATTACGTTGGGTTGTGATTTATGCATGTCTATTTCACTTGATATCGATTTTGTGCCTAGGCTGCGCATATTTGTGATTTTGTGTATTTTGATACTGTCGATTTGACTTCGTGCATGATGTATGCACTTGACTTTGACTTATGCACTCGGTATAGTTCACATTTGCTTGCAGTGCATTTGATATGGGTTTTGTGCACGTAGTTGCACACATTTATGATTTTATACACCTTGAGACACTCGATGCCGTTTTAATGCGCATTAGGGACATTGATGAGTTTTCGGACACCTAGTGCACCTAGTATTGGTTTTCGTGCATCTGTTGCACTAGATGTTTTTGTGTGGTCCTGACGTACTTGATTTAGATTTCACGCACACTGGGCATATGGGATGCGATTTTGTGCACACCGGATGCACTTGATCAAGATTTTTAATTGTGCATATTAGTTGCACTTGGTTGAGATTTTCGTGCACTCTAGATGCACTTGATGTGGTAGTCGTGCACACCTGTTGCACTTGACAGATGCTTTCGTGCACATCTGTTGCACTTAGTTTTTGCTTCTTTGCACATTCGTGGCACTTGTATTTGACTTGGATTTCCATGTACACCAGACGCACGTGGTATTGGATACGTCTTTTGAGACCGATTTTACTCATAAGCATCATATCTTTATGATAGGTACTATATTATATAGTGACCGAGCAGGACTGGTCTGAGGACAGTACCTGAGTATTTTGCATGCACATTATTTACCAAGAGATTTTCAAAAAGGAGATATAGTCTTGCTATTTCCTACGTGCCAT
Organism: Agapanthus africanus; assembly: GCA_030015575.1. Taxonomy (NCBI): domain Eukaryota; kingdom Viridiplantae; phylum Streptophyta; class Magnoliopsida; order Asparagales; family Amaryllidaceae; genus Agapanthus; species Agapanthus africanus. The sequence continues at coordinate 152,640,759 of JASDDO010000012.1, forward strand.
AGTGACACGAACTTTTACGAAGGAAACCTTTTGGGATATTTCAAAAAGGCAGGACGTGTATCTTAAGCAAACATATATAGACATATATCTATTTCTTTACAAATGTGTGTCCGCCACTTGTACCGTGAGTTACGTATCGCACGGCGATTTAGGAAAGATTTTGCATGTGTTTTATTCAGTTTTTAGAAGGTTTTACAAGGATGTGTATTATATACGTATTATGCTCTTGATTATGGTATATTTGGATTTTAGCAGTGGATTTTGAGATTTGCATCTCCATTATAACTCCTATGATTGTGTGCCGCTTGACGGAGTTTCGACTTTGGGCTTCGCACTGCGCTGTGTTACATTTGAGTATTCCAAGATTTCGGAGCCCCGTTGATTGAACTGGTTATTGAAATATTTTAGTATTTATGGGTTTAAATTTAAATTTGGGGACCGAATTTATTTAAGGGGGAAGATTGTAACATTTCAGAAATATAAAATAATATTTTTGGAATTTAAATAATAAAATAATATATTTCACGAAAACTATTCGAGTATGAATTTGGAGTTTTCGTAAAATGGTATAATTATATACCAATATTTGGAAAATAATTGGATATTAAAATGAATTATTTATTATAAAGGCATTTATTGGATTTGGACATTTTATAAATAATTATGCAATTAATTATATGCAAGTTTATGTTAAACTTGATTAGTGTACTACTAATCATGCATTAGGCCAAATCCAACTTCTTAATAATCATGGCTAGTGCACCATGACACATTGTGTTTGATTCATGCATGGCTTCTTTATGTTTGTGGTATTTGGTTTTATTTAAAAGGAAAAGAGAAAAATAAAAGATATTTGTGTGAGTGGGGGACAAAGGTGACATGGAGGGGGACAAGAGGGCACGGGCATGAGAGAGAGTGAGAGTGAAAAAGAGTGGGGCGGGGATACTTGACAATGGCACTATTCCTTCATTCTTCACTTCATTATTTCTTCAACTCCTCCTTCATCTTCATCTCCTCCTCCTTCCTCCACCTCACTACCCATGGGAATCATCTCCAAAATCTCATCAAAACCTATGGCTTCCTTCACAAAAATTGTGCAACACCTCATCCTACAGCCCATAGCAAGCTCAAGTTTGGATTTTGAGCACTTTCAACCATCTTAGAATTTTCTTTAGTTGCTCCAAGAGGTTTAACCTTCATTTTTCTTCTTATTATTTAGTTTCTTAACCTCCTAATTAAGCTTAGAGTTCGATTAAGCAAGTTTAGTGACTTTGGAAAATTCTATAATGATTTTAGTGGGTGATTTGAGTTGTAGAGATGTAATTGAGGTTTAGTTAATGACTACAAGCCACTAGTGATGATATTTTGGCTAAACTAGAGACTAGAAACCCAAAACACGAACTTAGAATTTTCCCGATATTGGTTTTGGTGAATTGATATGACTCTGTAGAATTTGCTGTGACTCGAGAGCTCTGAAAAATAAGTTGCCATCATAGTGAGATGTGCAGGCCTCCTAGAATTTATCCTAGAAACACAAGCCCTCACCCCCTTGTTTTGGCCGCATATTTATTCCCCCGGGCCGCAATTTGCGGCCTGGTCTTTGTGGATTGGTGTGATTTTTGGTGTATGGCTCTGTTATCTGCTATCTAGACATAGCCTATATGCAAAATCTCTTAATTTGACCTAGGATAGAATCTGGGAGAGATTTTCTATGTTGTTGATTTCGGGTTTCCGATTTCTGAAAACTTGGTTTTGTTATTTGAGTTTTGGCACGGTCGTTGGACGTTCATACATCAACGCTAATGGTTATTTGGTTGTTCTTGCATGTGTGGGCTATAGGTTCTAACATATGAGCACTTAGTGTGCCATATCGATTTTCGTACTTGGTTTTAATATCGTTACGATGTGTATTGATTGTAAGTACCTTCGCGTGGAATTCCGAGATGATGAAGGAGATCAAGAAGTTCATCAACTTCGACTAAGTAAGGATATTGCAGGTGAGTAGATCTATATCTACGGGGAAAGTCCGGTGGATGGCGTATAGCACCCCCGCAACCATAGTAATGGAGAAACGATATATAGAATATATTTTGGAGAGACCTATGCTATGAACTTACGGATATAATCAAAGGATTTAGTATGAGATGACATGATGAAATAAGGATGTATGCTATGAACTTACGGATATAATCAAAGGATTTAGTATGAGATGGCATGATGAAATGAGGATGTGAAGCGATATATATATATATATATATATATATATATGTATGTATATATGTATACGTATATATGTATATGTGTGTGTGTGTGTGTGTGTGTAATTGAAAAGAGGACAAGTATGAGATGATATATTGATATGAAGATATGATGAAACAAGATAACATGAGCGGATATACTTGATATGAGGATGTGAGACGATATGAATACATAAATACATATGCCAAGATATGTTATGAGATTGATGAGATATTATTAGTGTATATGCCCTAGGGGCCATTATTGTATCATTCTAGCTTGTATATTACTTAATGGAAGCTTGGGATATTCACAGTTATATTAGCAGTATTGCTAAACATGGTAGTATGCTACTTGGTTTATGTCTATCTTAATATGTGTATATGTTAGCATATCAAGAATACACATTGATAGAGCCCTTAGGATCTTGCTTGACTGCCAGCGTTGTGATGGCAGTCACACTAGTGGGGGCTGGGTAGTCTACAAGCACATCCTTTTTCAGGTCCCTAGTCGTAGGATTATCGAGACAGGGAATTGATACTCCGTAGTAGACTAGTGTGTACGCTTCTCATCCCAGTTGGGGAGATGGTTTGTCCTACAGCCATCAGTACGTCGTACTGGAGATAGTATACAGGTGCTCTTTGGGTTACAGGTACACCGGATAGGACTCGCAGGGAACTGTTGGTTGGTATTATACCCGTCGTCAGTTAACAGTTCCCAGGTGACATGAGTACAACATAGTCCGCAGACTTGACACTGCTGCTTCGCTTCGAGTGTGTTCCCACTGTTCTTAGATTGCTACCCTACCACGGCTCAAAGGAGTCGTGCAAACATGTAGCAGTTGGGTGCAGTCCCGAAGCACTTGGAGGCAGTGGAGGTTAGACAGGATTCGTCTCTCCCGGTATTGGGAGTTGATATCACGCCGTGTCTAGAGAGCCATTACGCAAAGTCCCTGGCCAGGGCAAGCGAGATTTACTGGTAGGTTTTCCAGTAGTTTCTCAAGGTGTAATGGGCTTCGCTCCGACACGACTTATACCGCTTTTAGGGGACTGACGCTTGCCGCCCCCAAGGCCCGATATGCGATAGTCTTAGACGAACAGACCAGACTGTACGGAGATTGTCACATCAGGCTCAGTAGGAGTTCGGATGGGTTTCCTCATCGGCCTTCTTATCGACATCTACCTGGGGACCGTTACGTACAGCTAGTGCCGCTTGCGGTCTGTGGTTAAATCCACTGCCAGCTTAGTAGTCGAGTCTTTAGAGTCCCACACAGAGAGTTTCCCTGCTTCGGGCGAAACGATATAGAGGTCGTATGGTTTTACGATAGGGTTCGGACACGCACGTGCATTTATGCACGTACGATGTTCGGACAGTTTATACTAGCAGGCTTTAGTTTAAGCCAGATTCTAGTATTGGATTATTGGATTTATACATTCTCAGTATTTCCGTGTTTTCACGGATGGGAGGGGCGTTCTCGTAATTTTTCGAGAAGCTTCTAGAAGATTGATGAGTTGGAGGCTTAGGTGGCATTTGCATTAATTGGTTTAATGACTCATGGTGTGATTCATCCATAGAGTTAATGATGCATTTATTGTTTAAATGACTCATGAGATGAATCACAAGGTGAGTTAATGACGCATGATGATAATTGTTATTTGTTATTCATTTAATAAATATCTTATGCTTCATATATTCACAATGATTCATTATTCCAAGATCATTCTCACTCTCACCTTCTCTCTCCTCAAGCTCTCTCTCTTCAAGAACTAACCCTAACCTCTCATGTGTTGAGATCCAAGGGTTAGCAAGACTCAAAGATCCATAATCATATTCTATATCCTCTAGGTTGCTTTGATTAGCACTTTTAGTAACCTAGTTATCTCAAGTTAGAGGTCAAGCTTGGAGTAGTAGCTATCGGGTGGATCTTCTATCACAAAGAGGAGGCCGACGAGGAGGTGGTCAACGAGAACAAGAAGGACTTGGTTCATTAGGTATAATCTTCTTTCATGGTAGCTAATCCCTCCTATGATGTTGTTAGTTAGGGTTTGGCAAAGATCCGTAAGTTAGTCGATGTTTGTTTTTAAACTATAAAGATTGTTTTACCTATTCCGCCTCCCCGCCACTCATAGGGTGTCTAACGTCGACTTACAGTGGTATCAAAGACTCGCTAAACCATAACTAACTTGTTAGCAAAGTCGTTAGAAATTCGATCGCAAAACGAACCCGAAAAAACATCATTTTCACATAGTTTCTGTCGTTTTTAAAACAGGGTCTAAAAATTTTTGCAGGGACCCTTAAAATTACAAGCAGGAAATTATAAGAACACTGGAGAAATTTGGGTTCGGGACTCGGCCAAACCGCCGCGGAACCGCGGCCGATCCAAGCGATCCGCCGCGGATCCGTGGCCGAGTTGAAGCCGAGTCGGCCCAAAATTCCCCAGTAATTCTTCTGTGTTGATTTTGTTCTTTCTGGGATATTTTGTTTCTGCTCAAGTTTCAGGTGCATAGAGAATATTTGGAGTAGAATCATTTGCGTTTGCTTGATCGAAATTCTAAGATTTTTGGCTAATTTGATTATATCTGTGATTTGTTTAATGTGTTTGTAAAGCTCCCCTAACTGCTGGTATGTCGGTTAGCAGGGGGTTGCACATTTCTGTAATGGTTTTCACTGTTTGTGTTTGTGGGCTTGTTGGATTGTCGTGAATGGATAGCCGGGGATGCGAGACGAGCGTTTATTACATTCAAATGTAATTTGTAAATTGTTGTAATATTCTTTTGCGGGGCACATCCGGGCTGAGGTTGTAGCCACCGTTGTATTATTTCATTTACTGTTTTCTGCTCCTAGGATAGACCCAAGATAGGGTGCACAAACTACCGGGTACTTTGAAGTGTTTAGTGGCCTACTCACGTTGTTGAGAGAGACCGCTTCACTTCAGGTACTTGGCGGGTAGTTTGCTGTACCCGTAGGGGTCTAGGGTGGGGTTTTGGCTATTCATCGCGACTGTGTGATCCGTCTTTCTTTGCAGGCTCAAAAGAAATGTGGATTCGTAGAAAATCCAATATGTTCATCTGTAATCTAGAATGCCTATTATTGCATCATACGAATGTACAATATCTATATATGATAGCTATTAGACGTCACTTATGTTTTACACCCGCGCTAGCCCAACCCCCACTCTGTCGTTAGTTAAGTAACCTAACGAGTGAATGACGGGACCCAGTGGCAAATGCGCATGGCATAAGAGAACGTTGTATTTTTGTTGTTTTCTGCAATGATAGGTTAATTGATGGGACGCATTATATTAATGCAAAGAAAATAAACCAAAGTTGAATCGTTGGAACAGTTTAAAAGAAACCACTCGGTTATTTTTAAAAACAGAAGATATTTTTAATTGCGGAGCTTTAACCACTCCTTTTAAAAGCTATCAGGTTCCTTCGATCATATCAAGTTCACTACGTTCACGGTTTCGCCAAAACCATTCGTAGCCCTCCGTCATTTCATTTGGGTATTCAGTAGTATTCAAGCTATGTATTTTGACCTAACGCCAAGACATAGTGCTTGGTAGCTGCTGGGTATTCATTTGTTGCATAGATAGATGAGTTAGTTTGTGACAGTCGTATTATCATTTGGCCAACGTCAGGAGTATGTATGGATGAGTTCAAATTAACAAGATAATGATGGGTAGAACTTGACATGTGACTTATGACATTTTGACCAAACACCAAGGTCATAAGAGCATGGGGCAGAAATTTATATCGGGAATTTCTAAAGAAACTGAAATTTGCAAAGAGATGCATACCATTTGGAGTGTGATAATTTTGGTAGGATACCTTCAGTTTTATCACACGATGATATTTGGATCCCGATCCTACTGTGAGTATCCGCTACTCATCAAGAGATTCGTCACTAAACGATCAATGCTATAAACCAAATAGGTGTCGAGAAAGGTGTCAGCGGGATTACGCCCACAGAGAAAAGAGGTTATTTAATTAAGGAACTTCGCGAAAGCGTCGTAAAACCTCCCTCGAAGTACCGACACCGGCCTGGATGAACGGTTAAGCAAGTATTGTATGGTGAGAATAGACCTGGCTAGTTCTTCCTTTTTGGTTTGAGGAGGGATTCAAGAAACAGTGGGAGCCATCCTGTTTAGATAAACTAAAAACCACTCTAAACTTGCAAGAGCATCACGCTAAAGTGTTCCCTCTCTCTCATTGCAGCGACCCAGAACAAGACAGGCCTTAAGTTACTATTAGAAAAAAATATATTGACAGGGCCAAACTATAAAGATTTGCTGCGGAATGTCAAGATGGCTTTGACTTATGACAAATTGGAGTATGTCCTTACTGCTAAGGCACCTGCTGTCCCTGGTCCAAAATCCAGTCTTGCAGATAAGGAAATCCACAAGGCCTAGGAGTTAGATTGCGCGAAGGCCAAATGCATCGTGCTTGCCTCTATGAATAATGAACATCAGAGGAGGCACGAAGATATGGATCTTGAATCCATATTTCTCCATACAAAAGATCTATATGGAGAGTAATCTCGTAAAGCAAGATACGAGACCTCGAAGAACTTGTTTCAGTCGAGGTTGGCCGTCGGATCATCTGTAGGTGAACATGTCCTAAAGATGATTGGCTATATAGAAGAGCTCGCAGACCTCGGGACGACTTTGGAGAACGAGCTCTATACAGACATGATTCTTCAATCCCTTCCTTCCACCTACGCCCAGTTTATTCTGAATTTCAACATTCAAAGAATAGAAGTTGAACTTCCAGAACTCCTTAACATGTTGAGGAGTGCAGAGGGCACCTTGCAGAAGGCAAGGGAAACACCCGCTATGTTTGTTCACGGTGCTTCTTCTTCCAGGTCCAAGGCTAGGGCCAAAGGAAGGAAGATGAAGACCGCTACCAAACCAAGAGGTGGTGTTAGTAAGGTGGGATCTAAAGGAAAGACAAAGATTGCAGTGCCAGTAGTGGCAAAGGACGAGTGCTTCCACTGTCGTAGGAAAGGGCACTGGAAGAAAGATTGCAAAGCTTGGAATGCCAAGAACCAGGAACCGAAGCAAGCTGTGGGTTCGACTTCAGGTGTGTTTGTAATTGAAAATTGTCTGTAAATCAACTCTTCTTCCTGGGTATTGGATACCGGATCAGGATCACATATATGCAATTCCTTGTAGGCACTGAGAAACCGTAGAGTACTGAAGGTTGGTGATATAACCCTCCAGGTTGCTAACGGAGCTAGCGTGGGTGCTGTGTCCGTAGAGGATTATCACCTTGGATTGACGAGTGGACATATTTTGGTTTTGCATAACTGTTTTTGTGTACCCAGTTTAACGTGTAATATCATATCAGTATCGTTGTTATCAAAAGAAGGTTATGATTTCACGTTTGTAAGCGATATTGTTAACATCCACCTTAATCATGGTTTGATTGGGTCCGGTACACTAGATAACGGTATATATGTCTTAAACCAATTACAGATTTTCAATGTCCAGAACACACTAAAAAGAAAGTCTCCAGATATAAATAAGGCTTTCTTATGGCATTGTAGACTAGGTCACATCAATGAGACAAGGTTAACTAAGTTACATAGAGAAGGATATTTGGATCCGTTCGAATATCAATCTTATGCCACTTGTCAATCATGTCTCAAAGGAAAGATGACAGAGACTCCATTTGCTGGACATGGAGTAAGACCGAGCGAGCTCTTAGGTCTCATACACAGCGATGTATGTGGTCCAATGTCTACACATGCAAGAGGTGGTTTTTCATATTTCATTACTTTTACGGATGATTACTTTAGGTACAGATTCATTTTCTTAATGAAACATAAATCTGAGGCTTTTAAGAAATTACAAGAATATAAGAATGAAGTAGAAAACCAGACCGGCAAAAGTATCAAGACACAGAGATCTGATCGAGGTGGTGAATACTTAAGTGTCGAGTTCCTAGGTTACCTAAAAGAGAAAGGAATTCTCTCTCAGCTTACTCCTCCATACACTCCACAGCATAACGATGTATCGGAGAGACGGAATCGAACCCGATTGGATATGGTACATTCCATGATGAGTAATGCTGAGTTACCGCGATATTTCTGGGGTTATGTGCTAGAAGCAGCAGCATATCTTATGAACAGGGCTCCTACCAAAACTGTGCCTACCACGCCATATCAGATGTGGAGTGGGAAGAAACCCTATCTTCAGTATCTAAAGATATGGGGATGTCCAGCTTTTGTTAAAAAGCAGCATGCGGACAAACTCGAGGCACGATCAGTACAATGTAAGTTTGTGGGATATCCAAAGAACTCCAGGGGGTATTTCTTCTATTACGCAGAGGTACAAAAGGTTTTTGTTTCTCGTAATGCCCATTTTCATGAACTTCAGTTTTTAGAAAAGGAAACAAGTGGGAGCGCAATAGAACTGGAAGAAATTCCAGAACCACAAACTACTACTGAAAGTTTGGTAGAACCAGTAGTTCAAGAAGAACAGGACATTCCCTCACCCCTCCGCAAAAGTAGTAGGCCGTCTCATCCGCCTGAGAGATACTATGGTTTTCTCATGGATGGGGATAGAGAGGATTGCGTCATTGATGATGATGAACCTATTAGCTTCCAGCAGGCCATCCAGAGCGGTGACTCGGTAAGATGGCTAGATGCAATGCAGACCGAGATGGAGTCCATGTACACCAACAAAGTATGGACTTTGGACTTTGCTCCAGGTGGGGTAAAACCCATAGGATGCAAATTGATCTTCAAGAAAAAGATTGGTGTAGATGGACAGGTAGAAACCTATAAGGCTAGACTTGTTGCAAATGGTTTTCGTCAAAGACCTGGTCTGGAATATGACGAAACTTTTTCTCAACTGACTATGCTAAAATCCATTCGGATCCTTCTTGCCATTTCCGCCTTCCATGATTATAAGATCTGGCAGATGGACGTAAAGACAACTTTTCTAAATGGTAATTTAGAAGAGTGCGTCTATATGGATCAGCCAGAAGGCTTCAATCAGAGTGGGAGCAGCGGGAAAGTGTGCAAGATGCTTAAGTCCATTTATGGACTAAAGCAGGCATCGCGGAGTTGGAACATCTGTTTTGATGAAACGGTCAAAGAATATGACTTTATCAAAAATCCAGATGAACCATGTATATATAGTAAAATTGTAGCACGAACTGTCGTATTCCTCGTCTTGTACGTGGATGACATTCTTTTAATAGGAAATGTCATTCCTATGCTACAATCTGTCAAAGGATTCTTATCACACAGGTTCTCCATGAAAGACTTGGGTGATGCCTCTTACATTCTGGGGATCCGGATCTATCGTGATAGATCCAAGATGATGTTGGGACTTTCGCAGTCTAGGTATATCAACACTGTACTGAAAAGATTCAGTATGGAAGATTCTAAGCATGGTAGTTTACCGGCTTGTCACGGAATCACCCTCTCCAAAGAGATGTCTTCCAAGACTGATTTGGAAAGGGATCACATGTCTATTATACCCTACGCTTCTGCGGTAGGCTCTATAATGTATGCGATGTTATGCACCAGACCAGATGTAGCTTACGCACTGAGCGTGGTAAGCAGGCATCAGTCAGACCCAGGAGAGAAGCACTGGATAGCAGTAAAGAACATTCTCAAGTACCTGAGAAGGACTAAGGAGATGTTCTTGGTTTACTGCGGAAAAGACCTTAAGATCGAGGCCTTTGCTGATTCCAGCTTCCAGAGTGACAAGGATGACTCCAAGTCCATGTCAGGTTATGTCTTTACCCTCAATGGAGGGGCGGTGTGCTGGAAGAGTTCCAAGCAGGACACCGTTGCTGACTCGACGATGGAAGCGGAGTATATTGCTGCTTGCGATGCCGCAAAAGAAGCGGCCAGGATGAAGAAGTTTCTAACAGAACTTTAGGTGGTTCCTACCATTGTTGATCTAATACCGCTGTATTGCGACAACAACGGAGCTATAGCTTTAGCGAAGGAACCCAGGTCCCATCAGAAGTCCAGACACATCTTAAGGTGGTATCACCTGATCAGGGAGATCATTGATCGCCGGGAGATCGAGGTCCGGAGATTTGCTACAGAGGAGAACACTGCTGATCCATTCATAAAGGCCTTACCTCAGATTCAGTTCGAGAGGCTACTCGAGATTATCGGTCTTCGATACGCCAGTACATAGCCCTAGTGCAAGTAGGAGATTGTTAGTGTATATGCCCTAGGGGCCATTATTGTATCATACTAGCTTGTATATTACGTAATGGAAGATTGGGATTCATAGCTATATTAACAGTCTTGCTAAACATGGTAGTATGCTACTTGGTTTATGTCTACCTTAATATATGTATATGTTAGCATATCAAGAATACATATTGATAGAGCCCGTATGATCTTACTTGACTACCAGCGCTGTGATGGCAGTCACACTAGTGGGGGCTGGGCAGTCTACAGGCACATCCTTTTTCTGGTCCCTAGTCGTAGGATTATCGAGACATGGCATCGATACACCAGAGTAGACTAGTGTATACGCTTCTCATCCCAGTTGGGGAGATGGTTGTAAGTCCATATTGCGACCCCCGGTACTTGCGGGGAGGCGGAAACGGTATAAAAAACAAATTTTTATCGCAAGAGGCAACATGGACTACACTAGGTCGGGATCGTGTCTAAACTAAACTAGCAAATACGCTAAAAGGAGTTAGCTACTATGGAAGATGGTTATACCTAAACTTGAACTCCTTCTTCTTTAAACCTTGTAGAGGTTGATGGTTCTCTTCTTGTCACCTTCCTCTGTCGAAGATGGATCCACCTCGAAGGTTCGACCTTTGGGCTCTTCCTCGATCTTTGAGTGAACTAGGGTTTCCGGCTTGCTAAACCTTCAACCTAGAATGAGTAGAGAGAGACTAGGGTTTGCTTTTCCTTTTAAAGAGAAGGATTCTCAACACATGAGAAGGTTTCTCTTTTCTAGAGGAAGAAGAAGATGAAATGAGGAGAGAGAGAGGTTATGATAGAATGAGCTATATTTTTCTTTCTTGCAACCATAATGCAAAAGAAAAGAATTATCTAAATGATAATAATTGAAAATAAGAATAGTTGATGGTAATTTTAGAATGACCACTATCATGCTTCTTTAAATGAAGTGTAAGCATGAATCAAGGAGGATCTTTCAAAGCATGATGGTGGTCAATGGTCAACAAGTCAACCAAGGTCAATAAGTCAACAAAAATCAACCATAACATAATTCTCATTTAATTACTATTATTAATAGATAATTCATAAATCCATTAGGGTTTGGAAAAAGATAACTGTCAACTGTGCATACGCACCCGTTCCGAAACCCTAATGAAAAACCTCATTCTCCGCCTCAAGCAACTGTGCATACACACCTGCATTCTCGTTCCGAGGAACAAGAATACCAAGATATAAAAGCAACCCTAAAACATATACCAGTATTTGGCTCAAACCAGAGCCTGCCAGTATAATCCGTCCGGACTCCAAACGTGCACAAGTGCGCGGATGAGAACGAACCTTGTCGCAAAACCATGTGACCTCTACTCTGTTTTGCCCAGAGGCGAATACCCTCTGTGTGGGACTCTAAAGACTCGACACTACGCTGGCAGTGGGTTTAACCACAGACCGCAAGCGGCACTAGCTGTGCATAACGGTCCCCAGGTAGATGTCGACAAGAAGGCTGACGAGGTGAAACCCCATCTGAACTCCTACTGAGTCTGAATGTGACAGTCTCCGTACAGTCCGGTCTGTTCGTCTGATACATCGCATGTCGGGCCTAGGGGGCGGTAAAACGTCAGTCCCCCAATAGCGGTACAAGTCGTGTCGGAGTGAAGCCCAAAACACCCTGAGATAACACTGGAAACCTACCAGTACATCTCGCTTGCCCTGGCCAGGGACTACTCGTGTAATGGCTCTCCTAGACACAGCGCGATGTCAACCCCCAATACCGGGAGAGACGAATCCTGTCTAACCGTCACTGCCTCCAAGTGCTTCGGGACTGCACCCAACCACTACCTGTTTGCACGACTCCTTTGAGCCGTAGTAGGGTAGTGATCAAAGTGCAGTGGGAACACACTTGAGGCGAAGTGCCAGTATCAAGTCAGCGGACTAAGCTGTACTCATGTCACCTGGGAACTGATAACTGACGATAGGTATAATACCAACCTGTCAGTTCCCGACGAGTCCTGTCCAGTGTACTCGTAACCCAACGAGCACCCGTATACTATCTCCAGTACGACGTACTGATGGCTGTGGGACAGACCATCTCCCACACTGGGATGAGAAGCACATACGCTAGTCTACTCCGGAGTATCGATGCCCTGTCTCGATAGTCCTACGACTAGGGACCTGTATAAGGATGTGCTTATAGATTACCCAGCCCCCACTAGTGTGACTGCCATCACAACGCTGGTAATCAAGCAAAGATCCTAAGGGCTCCACTAATGCGTATAAGTGATATAGTAAAATAAACACAAGTACACATTGAAGTAGAAACAAACCAAGTAGCATACTACTATATTGAGCAAGATTGTTTATACAAGGTGAATATCCCAAGCTTCCATTAAGTAATATACAAACTAGTATGATACAGTAATGGCCTCTAGGGCATATACACTAACAATCTCCCACTTGCACTAAGGCCATGTACTGGCGTATCGAAGACCTATCATCTCGATCAGCCGCTCGAACAGAGTCTGGGGTAGGGCCTTGGTGAATGGATCTGCAGTGTTCTCTTCTGAAGCAACCCTCCGAACCTCGATCTCCTTGCGATCCACGATCTCCCTGATCAGGTGATACCGCCTCAAGATGTGCCTGGATCTCTGATGGGACCTGGGTTCCTTTGCTAAAGCTATAGCCCCGTTGTTGTCGCAATACAGAGGTACTGGGTCAACAATGGACGGAACCACCTGAAGTTCTTTTAAGAACTTCCTTATCCAGACAGCTTCTTTTGCGGCATCAGATGCAGCGATGTATTCCGCTTCCATAGTCGAGTCTGCAACGGTTTCCTGTTTGGAACTCTTCCAACACACCGCCCCTCCATTGAGGGTAAAGACAAAACCCGACATGGACTTGGAATCATCCTTGTCACTCTGGAAGCTGGAGTCAGCAAAGGCCTCAATCTGGAGGTCTTTTCCGCCATACACCAAGAACATCTCCTTAGTCCTTCTCAGGTACTTGAGAATGTTCTTTACTGCTATCCAATGTTTCTCCACAGGGTTTGACTGATACCGGCTTACTACACTCAGTGCATAAGCTACATCCGGTCTGGTACACAACATCGCATACATTATAGAGCCTACCGCAGAAGCGTAGGGTATAATAGACATGCGATCCCTCTCCAAATCAGTCTTGGGAGACATCTCTTTAGAGAGGGTGATCCCGTGACAAGCCGGTAGGTTACCGCGCTTGGAATCTTCCATACTGAATCTTTTCACTATGGTGTCGATGTACCTGGACTGAGAAAGTCCTAATATCCTCTTGGATCTATCACGATGGATCCGGATCCCCAGGATGTATGAGGCATCACCCAGGTCTTTCATGGAGAACCTGTGTGACAAGAACCCCTTGACAGATTGTAGCATAGGAATGTCATTTCCTATTAAGAGAATGTCATCCACGTATAAAACGAGGAATACTACAGTTCTCGCTACAAATCTACTATAGATGCATGGTTCATCTGGATTTTTGATAAAGTCAAATTCCTTGACCGTCTCATCAAAACAGATGTTCCAACTCCGCGATGCCTACTTTAGTCCATAGATGGACTTAAGCAACTTGCACACCTTTCCGCTGCTCCCACTCTGAATGAAACCCTCTGGCTGATCCATATAGACACACTCCTCTAAATTTCCATTCAGAAAAGCGGTCTTTACGTCCATCTGCCAAATCTCATAATCGTGGAAGGTAGCAATGGCAAGAAGGATCCGAATGGATTTCAGCATAGCCACTGGAGAAAAGGTTTCGTCATAGTCCAAGCCAGGTCTTTGACGGAAACCCTTTGCTACAAGTCTAGCTTTATAGGTCTCAACCTGTCCATCTACACCAATCTTCCTTTTGAAGATCCACTTGCATCCTACGGGTTTTACCCTGTCTGGAGCAATGTCCAACGTCCATACTTTGTTGGTGTACATGGACTCCATTTCGGTCCGCATTGCATCCAGCCATTTTACCGAGTCAACGCTCTGAACGGCCTGCTGGAAGCTAGTAGGCTCATCATAATCTATGATGCAATCCTCTCGATCCCCGTCTATGAGAAAACCGTAGTATCTCTCGGGCGGATGAGACTGCCTACTACTCCTGCGGAGCGGCATAGGAATGTCCTGTTCTTTCGAACCCTCTGGTTCCTCTAAGATTTCAGTAATGGTTTGTGGTTCTGGAACTTCTTCCAGTTCTACTGCGCTCCCACTTATCTGATTTTCCAAAAACTCAGTTTCCAAGAAGTAGGCATGACGAGAAACAAGAACTTTTTGTTCCTCTTCGTAGTAGAAAAGATACCCCTTGGAGTTCTTTGGGTATCCCACAAACTTGCACTGTACCGAGTGTGCCTCGAGCTTGTCCGCATGCTGCTTTTTTACAAAAGCCGGACATCCCCATGTCTTAAAGGATTTAAGACAGGGTTTCTTCCCACTCCACATCTGATATGGTGTGGTAGGCACTGTCTTAGTAGGAACTTGGTTCAAGAGATGTGCAGCTGTTTCCAGTGCATAACCCCAGAAAGATCGCGGTAACTCAGCCTTACTCATCATGGAACGAACCATATCCAATAGGGTTCGATTCCTCCTTTCCGATACACCGTTATGTTGCGGAGTGTATGGAGGAGTACGCTGAGAGAGAATTCCATTCTCTTTTAAATAGTCCAGGAACTCGGCACTCAAGTATTCTCCACCTCGATCCGATCTTAGAATCTTAATACTTTTGCCTGTTTGTTTTTCAACTTCATTCTTGTAATCCCGAAATTTCTCAAAGGCCTCGGATTTGTGCTTCATTAAGAAGACATGTCCATACCTAGAGAAATCGTCTGTGAAAGTAATGAAGTATGAATAACCGCTTCGCGCATGTGTAGACATTGGACCGCACACGTCGCTGTGTACGAGTCCCAAGAGCTCGCTCGCTCTTACTCCGTGTCCAGTGAACGGAGTCTTTGTCATCTTTCCCATGAGACAAGATTCACAAGTGGCATAAGACTGATACTCGAACGGATCCAAGTATCCTTCTTTATGTAACTTAGTCAACCGTGTCTCATTGATGTGACCCAGTCTACAATGCCACAAGAAAGCCTGATTGATATCTGGAGACTTTCTTTTGTGTGTATTCTGGACATTGAAAATCTGTGGTTGGTTCAATACGTATATACCATTGCTCAGTGTACCTGACCCAATCAGAACTTGATTAAGGTGAATGTTTACAACATTACTTACAAACGCAAATTCATAACCTTCTTTAGAAACCAAAGATACAGAAATGATATTACAAGTTGCGTTGGGTACAAAAAAGCAATTACGCAAAACCAAAACATGCCCATCTGACATTCCCAGGTGATAGTCCCCCACGGCTTTAGCATCCATGCTAGCTCCGTTTACAACTCTGAGGGTCATGTCACCTTCCTTCAAAAACCTACGATTTCTCAACGCCTGCAATGAATTACAGATATGAGATCCTGATCCGGTATCCAATACCCAGGAAGTAGAGTTTATAGAAAGACAGTTTTCAATAACATACACACCTGAAGCTGAAGCCGCAAACTGCTTCAGTTCCTGTGTCTTGGCCTTCCAAGCCCTGCAATCTTTCTTCCAGTGTCCACTCTTATGACAATAGAAGCATTCTTCTTTACCCACAAGCTTCCCCGCAATCTTTGTTGCCAATTCTTTTCCCTTCGTACCCACTTTACTAACACCGCCTCTTGGTTTGGCGGGGGCTTTCCTCCTCTTTCCCTTGGCTTTCGCCTTGGACCTAGAGGAAGAAGATCCTCCTACAAACAAAGCGGGTGTTTCCCTACCCTTCTGTAGGGTGTCCTCTGCGCTCCTCAGCATGTTGAGGAGTTCTGAAAGTTCAACTTCCTTTTCTTGCAAGTTGAAATTCAGTATGAACTGGGCGTAAGTGGATGGAAGGGACTGGAGAATTATATCCGTATAGAGTTCACTGTCCAACGTGGTCCCAAGTTCCGCGAGCTCCTCAGTGTAGCCAATCATCTTAAGCACGTGGTCCGCTACCGATGATCCGACGGCCAATTTTGTCGAAAACAACTTCTTCGACACTTCGTATCTTGCGATACGAGACTGCTCTCCATACAGTTCTTTTGTATGAAGAAATATGGATTCCAAATCCATATTCTCGTGCCTCCTCTGATGTTCGTTGTCCATCGAGGCAAGTACGAGGCACCTGGCCTTCGCGCTGTCAATCTCCCAAGTCTTACGGATTTCCTTATCCGCGACGCTGGAGGTGGGACCTGGGACGGGGGGAGCTTTGGTGGTAAGAAGATACCCCAGCTTGTCGTAAGTGATTGCCAACTTGACATTCCTGAGCCAATCTTTGTAGTTTGGCCCTGTCAATATGTTTTTATCTAGAATCAACTTAAGTCCAGTCATTTCGATTTGGTCGCTGCAGGGGGGAGAGAAGGAACACTTTAGCACGATGCTCTTGCAAGTTTAGAATGGTTTTTAATTTGTCTAAACAGGATGGCTCCCACTGTCTCTCGAATCCCTCCTCAAACCACAAAGGAAGAATTAGCCGGGATCAATCTCACCGTGCAATACTTGCTTAACCGTTCAGCCAGGCCAGTGTCGGTACTTCGAGGGAGGTTTTCCAACGCTTTCGCGAAGTTCCTTAATTAAATAACCTCTTTTCTCTGGGGGCGTAGCCCCGCTAACACCTTTCTAGGCACCTACTAGGTTTATAGCATTGATCGTCTAGTGAGAAATTTCCCGAGGAATAACATATACTCACAGTAGGATCGGGATCCAAATATCATTGCGTGGCGAAACTGAAGGAATCCTACCAGAATCACCACACTCCAAATGGTATGCAAATCTAGCAAGTTTCAGTACTTATGAAACTCCCGATGTGGATTTTTGCCCCATGCTCTTATGACCTTGACTAAGGCCAACAAATCATAAGTCACATGTCAAGTTCTACCCGTCGTTATCCAGGTTAATTTGAATCCACCCGTATCTACCCTTGACTATGGCCAACAAGGCAATACGACTGTCCCAAACCAACGCATTCTATCTATGCAACATATGAATACCCATCAGCTACCAAACACTGTGCCTTGACTAAGGCCAACAAACACAGCTTGAATACCGTTGAATATTCATATGAAACGACGGAGGGCTACGAATGGTTTTGGTGAAACCGTGAACGTAGTGAACTTGATATAATCGATGGAACGAGATAGCTTTTAGAAGGAGTGGCTCAAACTCCGCATTTAAAAGTTAGTTTTGAAAAGAACCGAGTGGTTTTTCGAAAGTGTTCCAACGATTTTAACTTGGTTTATTATCTTGCATTAGTTCTTTTAATGCGTGATATTCTTGCATTAGTACTTTTAATGCGTCCCATCATTTAATTCCTACCATTGCAGAAAACAACCAAAATATGACGTACGCTTATGCCATTCGCATTCGCCACGGGGTCCCGTCATCACTCGTTAGGTTACTTAACTAACGACAGAGCGGGGGCTGGGCTAGCGCGGCTGTAAAACATAAGCAACGCCTAAATAGAAAGCAATGATAGACATTACAGATCACAGATGAATACATTGGATATGCTAGCAATCCGCAATCCTTTCGAGCCTGAAACGAAAAGCGGATAACACGGTCGCGGTGAATAGCCAATACCCCACCCAAGACCCCTACGGGTGCGGCAAACTACCCGCCAAGTACCCGGCAGTTTGTGCACCCCTCCATGGGTCTATCCTAGGAGCAAAAACAGTAAAAAGAATTATACAATGACGGCTACAACCCCGACCCGGTTGTGCGGCCAAACAAATAATAATTACATCAATTTACATTTACAATGAATGAAAGAAAAAACAAAAGCTCATCTCACATCCACCCCGGCTATTCACCCGCGACAGTCCAACACATTCATATACACATTCCAGCACATTACAGATCATGTATAACCCCGACTAATCGACCTATAGCGATTAGCCGACGTTCAATACATGCAAGAATCACAGATATAACCATCATAGTCAAAGTGCAGTGAAGTTCGGAAAAATACGGAATTATAGGACCCCAAAAGGAAATTTCTTTTCTGGAAAATCTGGGCACATATAATATATTTCAAAAATCCCAAAACCAACACACAAACACTCTGCACAAAAATCGATGGACAGAAGACGACAAACCGCGGCGCTTCCGCCGCACATGCCTACCTCGTGCGGCGGAAGGGCGGCGGTTTGAGGGAATTAGGTCATCGTTTTTCTTGGGTGCACTCACAAAACCCTGAGACGATTTTACAAGTATAAAGTTTTTCATTTTGAGCCAAAAAAATTCAACAGAAACTCAGTTTTTGTGATTTTTCCGGTTTTGTGATTTTTCGTTTCCGAACTTCGTTACACTTCACTACCAAGCTAGTTTAAGTTTAGTTAGGCTGTGATACCACTGTAAGTCCATATTGCGACCCCGGTACTTGCGGGGAGGCGGAAACGGTATAAAAAACAAATTTTTATCGCAAGAGGCAACATGGACTACACTAGGTCGGGATCGTGTCTAAACTAAACTAGCAAATACGCTAAAAGGAGTTAGCTACTATGGAAGATGGTTATACCTAAACTTGAACTCCTTCTTCTTTAAACCTTGTAGAGGTTGATGGTTCTCTTCTTGTCGCCTTCCTCCGTCGAAGATGGATCCACCTCGAAGGTTCGACCTTTGGGCTCTTCCTCGATCTTTGAGTGAACTAGGGTTTCCGGCTTGCTAAACCTTCAACCTAGAATGAGTAGAGAGAGACTAGGGTTTGCTTTTCCTTTTAAAGAGAAGGATTCTCAACACATGAGAAGGTTTCTCTTTTCTAGAGGAAGAAGAAGATGAAATGAGGAGAGAGAGAGGTTATGATAGAATGAGCTATATTTTTCTTTCTTGCAACCATAATGCAAAAGAAAAGAATTATCTAAATGATAATAATTGAAAATAAGAATAGTTGATGGTAATTTTAGAATGACCACTATCATGCTTCTTTAAATGAAGTGTAAGCATGAATCAAGGAGGATCTTTCAAAGCATGATGGTGGTCAATGGTCAACAAGTCAACCAAGGTCAATAAGTCAACAAAAATCAACCATAACATAATTCTCATTTAATTACTATTATTAATAGATAATTCATAAATCCATTAGGGTTTGGAAAAAGATAACTGTCAACTGTGCATACACACCCATTCCGAAACCCTAATGAAAAACCTCATTCTCCGCCTCAAGCAACTGTGCATACACACCTGCATTCTCGTTCCGAGGAACAAGAATACCAAGATATAAAAGCAACCCTAAAACATATACCAGTATCTGGCTCAAACCAGAGCCTGCCAGTATAATCCGTCCGGACTCCAAACGTGCACAAGTGCGCGGATGAGAACGAACCTTGTCGCAAAACCATGCGACCTCTACTCTGTTTTGCCCAGAGGCGAATACCCTCTGTGTGGGACTCTAAAGACTCGACACTACGCTGGCAGTGGGTTTAACCACAGACCGCAAGCGGCACTAGCTGTGCGTAACGGTCCCCAGGTAGATGTCGACAAGAAGGCTGACGAGGTGAAACCCCATCTGAACTCCTACTGAGTCTGAATGTGACAGTCTCCGTACAGTCCGGTCTGTTCGTCTGATACATCGCATGTCGGGCCTACGGGGCGGTAAAACGTCAGTCCCCCAATAGCGGTACAAGTCGTGTCGGAGTGAAGCCCAAAACACCCTGAGATAACACTGGAAACCTACCAGTACATCTCGCTTGCCCTGGCCAGGGACTACTCGTGTAATGGCTCTCCTAGACACAGCGCGATGTCAACCCCCAATACCGGGAGAGACGAATCCTGTCTAACCGTCACTGCCTCCAAGTGCTTCGGGACTGCACCCAACCACTACCTGTTTGCACGACTCCTTTGAGCCGTGGTAGGGTAGTGATCAAAGTGCAGTGGGAACACACTTGAGGCGAAGTGCCAGTATCAAGTCAGCGGACTAAGCTGTACTCATGTCACCTGGGAACTGATAACTGACGATAGGTATAATACCAACCTGTCAGTTCCCGACGAGTCCTGTCCAGTGTACTCGTAACCCAACGAGCACCCGTATACTATCTCCAGTACGACGTACTGATGGCTGTGGGACAGACCATCTCCCACACTGGGATGAGAAGCGCATACGCTAGTCTACTCCGGAGTATCGATGCCCTGTCTCGATAGTCCTACGACTAGGGACCTGTATAAGGATGTGCTTATAGATTACCCAGCCCCCACTAGTGTGACTGCCATCACAACGCTGGTAATCAAGCAAAGATCCTAAGGGCTCCACTAATGCGTATAAGTGATATAGTAAAATAAACACAAGTACACATTGAAGTAGAAACAAACCAAGTAGCATACTACTATATTGAGCAAGATTGTTTATACAAGGTGAATATCCCAAGCTTCCATTAAGTAATATACAAACTAGTATGATACAGTAATGGCCTCTAGGGCATATACACTAACAATGGTCTGTCCTACAGCCATCAGTACGTCATACTGGAGATAGTATGTAAGTGCACGGCGGCGCCCCGGCCGTCAATCCGACGGCCAAATGCGGAAGCAGTGATAAACTTTAATTTTACTTGAACTGGCAAACCGCCGCGTACTAATACCCGGATCGAACCATTAACTAGTCCTAGCTATCTACAAGAAAGGGAATAGAGATATACCGACAGATCCGAGTCCTCTGGTCTTCTCGTCGTCGTCCCAATCTCCTACGGAATGTCCCGTCTCCTCCTCGTCGCCGAAAGTGCACCACATCGCCTACTTCTTTTACGGGCTCCCACCTCAATGCCGAGGCAACTCGGGCACGAAGCTGGCTAGTCGACGTGCCCAAGATTTGCTGTAGAATGTAGTGTGGATTATAAGTCTCACTTTGGGGTTGTGGAATTTCCTTTGTGGTGGAGGATTGATACAAGCTTTTTGGAGATAGTGTTGTGGGATTTTCCAACATGAAATGAATGAAAAATCCCACCTCAAAATTCATGGGCAGCCCCATACATGGCCGGCCATGACTTGGTGAGTGAGTGGAGAGAATGAAAGTGTCATATGATAGAAAATGAGAGAGCCATTCAATTGAGAGAGAGAGAGAGAAGGCTATCATACAAAAGAAATCATCACCAAATCAAAACCCACACTCAACCACCTACCACCAACCTCATCATCAACAACCATGATGAGCCAAAAGTCAAGTCATGATGGAAAAGAAAGAGTCAAATGGTCAAGCCATCATCAACTAAAGAAAGTCATGGTATGGTGCTATAATCATGATGCAAGAATATGCAAAGAACCCCTCCTCAAATACTTATTTGCAACAAGGCAAATAAGCCCTCCTCCACCAATCTTCGGCCAATGAACGATATAAAGGAAATTGGCCGAAACGGAAAGCAAACTGGCAACTCCAGAAAACTGGTCCCGTAATAAATTACAGGAAAACCCCGATACTGTGCATACACACCCGCATTTGTATTCCGACCGAAATACAAATGCAATGAGACAAAATCTACACTGTACTATACTAGGATCCGGCTTAAACCAAAGTCGGCTAGTAATATCTGTCCGATCCTGATCCGTGCAATACCGCACGTATCTGATCGAACCCTTCCATATATCCATACGGCCTGTAGTACAAACTGTCCGATCCTGATCCGTGCAATAACGCACGTATCTGATCGGACCTTGCCATATCTCCATCCGGCCTCTACAACTTTTCGCCAGAAAGCTGAGTAACAGAATGTGGGGGACTCTAAAGACTCGTCAACACCTTGGTTGTGGATTTAACCACTAGCACGTCAGAGGTATAAGACAATACGTAACGGGCTACCAGGTATTGACTAAAAGGGACGTCTGTGAGCGAACTCAGCCCGACAACCCTACTGAGCCTGTCAGTGACAATATCCGTACAGTCCGGTCCGTTCGTCTATGAGAATCGCATGGCGGGCCTAGGGGGTTGGTAAAAGTCAGACCCCCAAAAGCGGTACAAGTCGTGTCGAAGTGTAGCCCAGAACACCCTGAGATACTACTGGAATACCTATCAGTAAATCTCCTTCCTTGGCCAAGGACTTCGTGTAATGGGTCTCCTAGACACAGCACGACCTCACCCCCAATACTGGGAGAGACGAACCCCAGAAGATACGCTCACTGCCTCCATGTGGCTCGGGACTGTACCCAACTAAAACCTGTTTGCACGACTCCTTTGAGCCGTGGTAGGGTAGTAATCAAAGTACAGTGGGAACTCACACGAGACAAATGACGATCCCCAGGTCGATGAACTAACCTGCATACATGTCACCAGGGAACTGCCATCTGACGTCTGGTATATGACCAACTAGCATGTTCCCGGCGAGTCCTGTCCGGTGTACTCATAACCCAATGAGCACCTGTATACATCTTAGGTGATCCAACTGACACCAGTGGCTTGTGAGACCGGCCACCGCCCCTCGTCGGGGTCTCGACTGTATACACTAGTCTACTCTGGAGTATCGATGCCCTGTCTCGAAACTCACACGACTAGGGACCATTTAAGGATATGCTTATAGACCCCCAGCTCCCACTTATATGATCACCCTCATACTGCTGGTGGTCAAGCAAGAATCCTAGGGGCTCTATCAACGTGTAATAGCGACTTGTCAGGTCACCTAAAGCAGTACACGATGATAAAGGTAAACCAGATAGCATACTATCATCTCGAGTAAGACTGTCCTACCGGGATAGGTCCTCCATCAATCATTGCAATCACGTACCTGTGACCTAATAATTGACTCTGAGGGCACTATCTCCAACAATCTCCCACTTGCACTCAAGGCCAATTATTGCGATGTCGCATACTCATAGCCCGTGTGATACCGAACACCCAACTCCTCTACTAGTCAGTCTCACAAAGCTCGTTTGCGAAACTATTGCGTTCGAGGAATAGCCTCAGTGAGTGGATCCGCTTTGTTGTTTCTTTCTATGTCTCTCTATTTCTCAAGTTCGCGGAGAAACCCATCTCCCGAAATGAGCAATACCTGTCTTAGAATGTGTCTGGATGTCTGATGGGACCTAGCTCATAAATGAACTCCAAATCCAAACTTCTTAGACTGTATCGTCAACTGAACTTAATCAGTATCCTGCGCCATGCCTCCCTCAGTATTGCCTTGGACCACCTGTCCAAAATACTGCCCCTCGTCAGAAGGAAAAACTATAACTCTGACAACCTCCTTGTCGTCCATGTCACCTTAGAAGCCTGGAATGATAACTGTCTCCTGCATGAGGCTGTCGTTATCATATCCCTAGAACATCCACTTATGTTCTAAAACTGCTTCCGACCGTTTCTCCAGGATTGGATTAATGTCAGCTTATTGCATCTAGTGCAAGAACAATGTCTGGTGTGGTACTTGACATCTCATGATTGACTCAATTTCCTGAGCAAGTGATCTGTCAATCATGCACATCCCTCTCCAATTTAGTCTGTAAGACCCCTTTAGAGAGGGTGACTCCATTACCTGCAGGTACACTACCGTGCCAGGAGTCGTCCATCCTAAACACTCTTAGAATGCTGTCAAGTATCCTGATTGGGAAACCACCCAAATCTAGATCTAAAATCATAGATCTAGTAACCAGTATGTCTGATATAAAATCCATTTCCTTTATGGAGAAAACATTGTGTGACGACCAAAATATAACCGATTGTAGTATAGGAGTTTCTTTTGCTACTCTGTGTATGTCATCCAAATACCAGGATATCACACCCTACTACCTTCTCAACAGATCTATCCCCTATTCTGATGAAGTCAAACCCATGACTGTCACGTCAGAAATAGATGATCTATCTCCGCTACTGGTGCTTTAGTCTATAAATAGACATAAGCTACCTGTCCATCAATGCTTCCGCTGCTCCCACTGACTACGACAACCTTCTGGCAGAGTCATATAGACGTACACTTCTAAAGCAAGTTTAGAACGACGCTATACTCATCCTCCTGCCGGGTCTCACAGTCTGGAACAACAGCAATGGCAAGTGTGGGTAAACAAGAACTTCCCTGTCACCGTCCTTGAGGCTACCGTAGTACCTCTCGGGTGCCTGAAGTTACCCACCTTATCTGCGGAGTGGCCAATGGAATGTCGATCCAGATTGAATCTTTAGGTTCCTATCAAATCTTCAGTAATCGTTTGTGGTTGTGGAATCACTTCCAGTTCTACCATACTCCCACTACTGTTTTTCTGAAAAAATCCATTTTTAATAAAACTGTGGCGAGTCTAGAACAATATTGCTATTGTTCATCCAGATGGTAGAAAGTCAACCCTCGTCATAGCCTGGGTCAACCCACAAACAGCCATTACAGAAACGTGCCTTGAGTTATCCAGAGTCTGGTTTTAATCATAAGCCGGACAACTCCTCGTACCTTAACATTGTTAAGATATGAACTGTTCTATATCCAATATAGAACAAGAGGCACTGATTTAATTGAACCAGATTCAAATCATGCAGCTGTCTCCAGCGCATGTGAACTAAATGGAAGGAGGCCGATCAGCGTTACTCAACTTAGGAATGCCTCCAATTATGAGTAACCTGAAAGAGAAGCAATATCTCTTTATCATTACTATCAACTGAATACCATACACAAGTATCTACATCTTCGACCTCTTTGAAGAATCCCGATACTTGCTACACCTGGTTCTCTACTCTATTCAAATACCTATAACTTCTCAAAATTCGGACCCTGTGTTTCCGCGAAACACCTGTCTAAAAACTAGAGAAGTCATAAGTAAACCGAATATAGTACGAGGACCAATCGCTCTGTCCTGAAGGACCCTGGACAACATACAATACTCTGTATAAGTCCCTTGAGTCTGATAACTCATTCACTGTGTGTCGTAGGTTGAGAACTGTACTTATGGTTAAGAAGAATTACACCGCTGTTTAATGCTCCTTACCTAACCATCCACTGATATAGGTAAATGTCATAGACATAATTTCAGAAAGGTATATCTCACTCTATGAAAATAGACGTACAGATATATCAATTTGAAATTGGTGCATAAAAGCGGATATTCAAAACCAAATATTTGCCGTCCGGCAAACAACCCAGGTGACTTCCTCAAATATCACCGATTACAACGAATCCCGATATAATGAGGATGATCACCCAATTCCCAATAACTTACTCCCACTCATCATCTGTAAAACCATATAGATGTGAGAATCATACTTGGTAAATACATACCCTGGAGTAAGTATCTAATCGGGAAATCAATTTTCTTTTAACAGTACATAGTGAGACTGAAACATTGAAATGTTTTGAATGGGTATCCCGGTATTCCTAGTAATGCCTCTTCCAGATTCACGACTGTAACCGTGTAATTCTTTGCCACCTCTCCAAATCCCTTCATATGTCTTTAGTCTTTACCTTCTGCACACCCCTTTAGGCCAAATGGTTTTCTTCCTTCCCTACCGTTCGGCACCAGCCTATGGTTTGGAAGAAGACTATCCAATAAGCATAATGGGTGTACTGTCCTAATCCTAGGAACACTCGCAATGCGAGAGAAGGTGAAGATAAAAGACACCTGAATAAATCTTATTCCTATTTCTCCTGAACCAGAATCCATCCCCGAACTGGAACAAGTTCCTTTCGAGTTCGTATATAACCATACGATGGAATATCCAATAAACTGTGGATCCTCGTAGTGATACGGAGTGTCCTGGAGAAATACAAAGGTGATTTAGGATTGGCGAAGGAATACTTGGTTTGGTCGTGAATAGCAGTCGCAATTTACTTTGCCCTCTTACTAATCCCTTGCTTTGTCTTAACTTAATACCTTCTGCACACCATCGTTATGCTAATTGGTTTTCTTCATTCCCTACCGGTCGGCACCAGCCTAAGGTTTGGAAGAAGACTATCCAATTTGCGTAATAGGTGTACTATCTCCTAAACCAAGGAGCACTCGCAACCTGAGAGAAGGTAAAAGGAAAAGACAATTGAATAATCCTATCCGTTTTCTCCAGAACCTGAAACCATCCTCGAATAAATTCTTTCGAGTTCGTATCTAACCATACGTTGGTTTTGTCCAATGGAAGTGGACGTTCGTAGTAAAACAGGGTGTCCTGGAAAAAAGGGTAAAAGTAGGAGTGGCAATGAGGTCTGCAACTCTGACAATCCAAAAGCCAGTGTTTAAGAAGGTTCGGTCAACTTGGTCACTGAGTCATAGTCTTAGGGTCGGGTCAATGGTCGATGCCGAAGAGAGAGAGAAAAAAAACACTCAGCGTGCACTCTAACCTAGATCAGAATGATTACCAATTTATCTAATCTGGAATCCTCCCACTGTACCTCAAATTCTCCTCCAAACCTTGAAAGAAGAATTAGTCGGGGTCACCCGAGGAGTAAACGAACTCATCAGTGGGAATCGGGATCCAACTCTCATCGCATGATAACGTGACGGAATCCGCTCACGTCATCACACTCCAGAAGGTATGCGCATATCTGGCAAGTTTCAGTTCTTTTGAAACTCCCGATGTGATTTCTGCCCCATGCTCTTATGACCTTGACTTTGGCCAACAAATCATAAGTCACATGTCAAGTTCTATCCGTCATTCTCCAGGTTGATTCGAATCCACCCGCACAAGCCCTTGACTTTGGCCAACAAGGCTATACGACTGTTCCAAACCAACGCATCTATCTATGCTGCATATGAATAACCAACAGCTACCAAACACCGTGCCTTGACTTTGGCCAACAAACACAGCTTGAATACTATTGACTACCCATATGAAACGACGGAGGGCTACGAATGGTTTCTGGCGAAAACCTTTAACGTAATGAACTTGATATCGTTGAAGGAACGGATAGCTTTTAAAAATATAGTGACGAAAACCGTTGCTAAAGAGGTCACTCCCGGTGAAGGGATCTCGGCTCTTTCCCCGTAGAATGGGGTGCAGGATATTCCAAATGAATACCACGGTGCAAAGCAAAAGCAATCGGCTATAGTGAAGTTAATGCCCTGACGCAAACTTCTGTCCAAGGGGTCACTCCCGGTGAAGGGATCTCGGCCCTTGCCTCGTCGACTGAGGAGCAGGATATTCCAACTGAATATCGCGATGCAAAACAAAAGTGAACGTCCTTGCAATAACAGCTTTTTGAAAAGTGTTCCAACAACATCAGATTAGGTTTGTTTTTAACTTGCATTGATCCAAATCAACGCAGTCCCATCAATTGATCACACCAAAAAGAACGAAAATATACTGATGTACGTATATGCCATCTGCATTCGCCACTGGGTCCTGTCATTACCCGTTAGGTTAGCTGACTAACGACAGAGCGGGGACTGGACTAGCGCGGATGCAAAACATATACAACATCTACTAATATATATACCAATATATTATATTCGCTCAAGGCGTGATAAAATGCAACATCACAGAGAATGAACAGCATCACAGAAACAATACAGATATCTGGGATCCCCGGGTTTCACAGAGCCACTACTGAAACCCGACGTTCCCCTGGTCGTGTGGATAGCCTGTGCAATGAAATCCTAGAGCCCTACGGGCGCGGCAAGTTACCCGCCAAAACCTGAAGCGAGGCAGCCCCCTTCAGCAACGTGAATGGACCACCCAGCACTTCACGGAATCCGGTAACTTGGGCACCCCTCCTGGGTCAACCTGTACCCCCTACGAGTGCGGCGAATAGCCCGCCAATCCTAGAGTGAAGCCCCCTCCGTCTCAATGCCATGAGACGCGGGCCCGTTGCTCTCTAGAATCCGGCTATCCGTGCATCCCTCCGCGGGGTAATCCTAGCACAGAAAGTAAAATATACATACAATGGGTACATCGACCGCAACCAGGTCGTGCCCCAAAATAATAATACAAACAGGCAGTGACGGCAGTCCACATGTCGGACGCTCGCCCCGCAATATCAAATGTACATAATACAACCACAACTGTACTAGCATTGCAACCAGGCTATCCCCCACGACCGATCCGCAACATCACAGCAAAAACAGAACATCAACGTGAAAGTCACGTTCGCAAATCCGTCTAACCGGGCTATAGCAGTTAGACCGGATTTACCGATCAAGTGACATTCACGGTCGCAGATATAATGTAAATACTGTGAAATAATGTGTTTAAAATATCCGATCAATCAAATTTTAACAAGTGGGCCCCCAAGCATTACTGTAGCAGATCAAGAAATTTTGGGCCCAATATTAATATTCCAAAACCCCAATTTTAACCCCAGAAAGATACTGTAGAAATTTGGTGCAGGGATCCCCACAGTGTGCGGCGGAACCGCGGCGAGGAGGGGGAGTTTGCGGCGGTTCCGCGCTCCCACAGTGGAGTCACTTCATCGAATTTTTACAGAGCTCTTAGATTTTCCAGTACATCAATGTTTTACAACCTGAAAAATTTTTGGAGACCAAAAAATTTCAACAGAAAACTGTCGTGAAGGAAATACGGGTTTTGGAACATTTGATCGATCGGAACTGAAAACACATTAAGGCAAGCTGGACTAAGTTAATGGCGAGGCTCTGATACCACTGTAAGTGCACGGCGGCGCCCCGGCCGTCAATCCGACGGCCAAATGCGGAAGCGGTGATAAACTTTAATTTTACTTGAACTGGCAAACCGCCGCGCACTAATACCCGGATCGAACCACTAACTAGTCCTAGCTATCTACAAGAAAGGGAATAGAGATATACCGACAGATCCGAGTCCTCCGGTCTTCTCGTCGTCGTCCCAATCTCCTGCGGAATGTCTCGTCTCCTCCTCGTCGCCGGAAGTGCACCACATCGCCTACTTCTTTTACGGGCTCCCACCTCAATGCCGAGGCAACTCGGGCACGAAGCTGGCTAGTCGACGTGCCCAAGATTTGCTGTAGAATGTAGTGTGGATTACAAGTCTCACTTTGGGGTTGTGGAATTGCCTTTGTGGTGGAGGATTGATACAAGCTTTTTGGAGATGGTGTTGTTGGATTTTCCAACATGAAATGAATGAAAAATCCCACCACAAAATTCATGGGCAGCCCCATACATGGCCGGCCATGACTTGGTGAGTGAGTGGAGAGAATGAAAGTGTCATATGATAGAAAATGAGAGAGCCATTCAATTGAGAGAGAGAGAAAGAAGGCTATCATACAAAAGAAATCATCACCAAATCAAAACACACACTCAACCACCTACCACCAACCTCATCATCAACAACCATGATGAGCCAAAAGTCAAGTCATGATGGAAATGAAAGAGTCAAATGCTCAAGCCATCATCAACTAAAGAAAGTCAAGGTATGGTGCTATAATCATGATGAAAGAATATGCAAAGAACCCCTCCTCAAATACTTATTTGCAACAATGCAAATAAGCCCTCCTCCACCAATCTTCGGCCAATGAACGATACAAAAGAAATTGGCCGAAACGGAAAGCAAACTGGCAACTCCAGAAAAATGGTCCCGTAATAAATTACAGGAAAACCCCGATACTGTGGATACACACCCGCATTTGTATTCCGACCGAAATACAAATGCAATGAGACAAAATTTACACTGTACTATACTAGGATCCGGCTTAAACCAAAGTCGGCTAGTAATATCTGTCCGATCCTGATCCGTGCAATACCGCATGTATCTGATCGAACCCTGCCATATATCCATACGGCCTGTAGTACAAACTGTCCGATCCTGATCCGTGCAATACCGCACGTATCTGATCGGACCTTGCCATATCTCCATACGGCCTCTACAACTTTTCGCCCGAAAGCTGAGTAACAGAATGTGGGGGACTCTAAAGACTCGTCAACACCTTGGTTGTGGATTTAACCACTAGCACGTCAGAGGTATAAGCCAATACGTAACGGGCTACCAGGTATTGACTAAAAGGGACGTCTGTGAGCGAACTCAGCCCGACAACCCTACTGAGCCTATCAGTGACAATATCCGTACAGTCCGGTCCGTTCGTCTATGAGCATCGCATGGCGGGCCTAGGGGGTTGGTAAAAGTCAGACCCCCAAAAGCGGTACAAGTCGTGTCGGAGTGTAGCCCAGAACACCCTGAGATACTACTGGAATACCTACCAGTAAATCTCCTTCCTTGGCCAAGGACTTCGTGTAATGGCTCTCCTAGACACAGCACGACCTCACCCCCAATACCGGGAGAGACGAACCCCTGAAGATACGCTCACTGCCTCCATGTGGCTCGAGACTGTACCCAACTAAAACCTGTTTGCACGACTCCTTTGAGCCGTGGTAGGGTAGTAATCAAAGTACAGTGGGAACTCACACGAGACAAATGACGATCCCCAGGTCGATGAACTAACCTGCACACATGTCACCAGGGAACTGCCATCTGACGTCTGGTATATGACCAACTAGCATGTTCCCGGCGAGTCATGTCCGGTGTACTCATAACCCAATGAGCACCTGTATACATCTTAGGTGATCCAACTGACACCAATGGCTTGTGAGACCGGCCACCGCCCCTCGTCGGGGTCTCGACTGTATACACTAGTCTACTCTGGAGTATCGATGTCCTGTCTCGAAACTCACACGACCGGGGACCATTTAAGGATATGCTTATAGACCCCCAGCTCCCACTTATATGATCGCCCTCATACTGCTGGTGGTCAATCAAGAATCCTAGGGGCTTTATCAACGTGTAATAGCGACTTGTCAGGTCACCTAAAGCAGTACACGATGATAAAGGTAAACCAGATAGCATACTATCATCTCGAGTAAGACTGTCCTACCGGGATAGGTCCTCCATCAATCATTGCAATCACGTACCTGTGACCTAATAATTGACTCTGAGGGCACTATCTCCAACATAGTATACAGGTGCTCGTTGGGTTACAGGTACACCGGACAGAACTCGTAGGGAACTGTTGGTTGGTATTATACACATCGTCAGTTAACAGTTCCCAGGTGATATGAGTACAGCATAGTCCGCAGACTTGACACTGCTGCTTCGCCTCGAGTGTGTTCCCACTGTTCTTAGATTGCTACCCTACCACGGCTCAAAGGAGTCGTGCAAACAGGTTGCAGTTGGATGCAGTCCCGAAGCACTTGGAGGCAGTGGCGGTTAGACAGGATTCGTCTCTCCCGGTATTGGGAGTTGATATCGCACTCTGTCTGGAGAGCCATTACGCAAAGTCCCTGGCCAGGGCAAGCGAGATTTACTGGTAGGTTTTCCAGTAGTTTCTCAAGGTGTAATGGGCTTCACTCCGACACGACTTATACCTCTTTTAGGGGACTGACGCTTGCCGCCCCCTAGGCCCGATATGCGATAGTCCTAGACGAACACACCGGACTGTACGGAGATTGTCACATGAGGCTCAGTAGTAGTTCGGATGGATTTCCTCATCGGCCTTCTTATCGACATCTACCCGGGGACCATTACGTACAGCTAGTGCCGCTTGCGGTCTGTGGTTAAACCCACTGCCAGCGTAGCAGTCGAGTCTTTAGAGTCCCACACAGAGAGTTTCCCTCCTTCGGGCGAAACGATATAGAGGTCGTATGGTTTTACTACAGGGTTCGGACAAGCACGTGCATTTATGCACGTACGATGTTCGGACAGTTTATACTAGCAGGCTTTGGTTTAAGCCAGATTCTAGTATTGGATTATTGGATTTATACAGTCTCAGTATTTCCGTGTTTTCATGGATGGGAGGGGCGTTCTCATAATTTGTCGAGAAGCTTCTAGAAGATTGATGAGTTGGAGGCTTATGTGGAATTTGCATTAATTGGTTTAATGACTTATGGTGTGATTCATCCATAGAGTTAATGATGCATTTATTGTTTAAATGACTCATGAGATGAATCACAAGGTGAGTTAATGAAGCATGATGATAATTGTTATTTGTTATTCATTTAATAAATATCTTATTCTTCATATATTCACAATGATTCATTATTCCAAGATCATTCTCACTCTCACCTTCTCTCTCCTCAAGCTCTCTCTCTTCAAGAACTAACCCTAACCTCTCATGTGTTGAGATCCAAGGGTTAGCAAGACTCAAAGATCCCTAATCCTATTCTATATCCTCTAGGTTTCTTTGATTAGCACTTTTAGTAACCTAGTTACCTCAAGTTAGAGGTCAAGCTTGGAATAGTAGCTCTCGGGTGGATCTTCTATCACAAAGAGGAGGCCGACGAAGAGGGGGTCAACGAACAGAAGAAGGACTTGGTTCATTTGGTATAATCTTCTTTCATAGTAGTTAATCCCTCCTATGATGTTATTAGTTAGGGTTTGGCAAAGATCTATAAGTTTGTCGAGGTTTGTTTTTAAACTATAAAGATTGTTTTACCAATTCCGCCTCCTTGCCACTCGTGGGGTGTCTAACGTCGACTTATAGATATGATGTGAGATCGATATAGATATGATATAAGGTTGATATATATGTATGTATGTATATAAGAATGTGAGGTGATGTTATGTATTAGTATGATAGATCCTTATTTTGATTTGATGACACCGTATGATGGATTATACCGTACGTGATATAATACCGAATGATTGATCCGCACTCTCGACTCGAGAATGATGTACGAGGATTACAACACATCTGATACTATATGGCTGGATCGCCGACTTATGGATTTATCTTGATTCGGAGAATCATTGCTGCTAACCACCTTAGTGGATAATGGGTAATATTTGATGTATCCAGGGGTAGTTACATATCTTATTACTTTTCATGTTATGCTGTATTATTCCACATGACATACGTACTATATTCCTGTAAGTCTTCGGTCGCGCCTCGGCCGTCAATCCGAGGCCAAACATGGAACAAAAAACTTTTCTAAACTGGCGCTAACACAGACTTTTACCCGTATCGTTCCATTAACCCTATACTAGCAACTACAAAGAAGTTAGAATGGCTATACCGATCGATCCGTGTCCTTCGGTCTTTAGCCACCATCCTAAGCTCCTCGCGGCATCTCCGATCTCGCTCGATCTCCGGTTTCCTCATCGAAGTGGCACCACATCTAGAAAACCTTTTACGGGCTCCCGCTTCAAACCGAAGCAACTCGGACATGAAGTTTGCTAGACGACATGTCCAAGGTGAAGTAGAGAATGTGTGTGATAATTTTGTCTCATGACATCCATTGATTCTCAACACATGAGATGATATGGATGGAGGTTGAAGAAGAAGCCATTGATGAGGAAATTGTGAGCTCAAGAAAAAGGAGGAAGAAGAAGAGCTTTGCTATTGTGTGAGATAAAAATGAGAGAGCACTAAAATGAAATCTCAAGAGCAAACCCCACACTTGTGGCTGCCCCCTCTCTCTTTCTCCATCTCAATCTCACCCAATAAATCAATAAACAAGTGGACATAGCACAAAAAATAATACCATGAGTCACCAAATGCACATGCCACATTAATTGCTCTTCATGATGACCAGCACTCACAATTTCCACTTGATTAAACATTTAAACCAAAATGTTTAATCCAAAAAGAGAATGGCAACATCTAAAGTAAACTCGTGACAGATCATAAGGATACCCCTCACCTGTATATACATACCTGCATCCGCATTCCGACTGAATACGAATGCAATAAAACGAAAGCAATCTAACAAATCTAATACTAGGATCCGGCTTAAACCAAAGCCCACTAGTATGATCCGTCCGATCATAATCCGTGCACGAGTGCACGTATATAATCGAACCCTTCCATAAAACCATACGGCCTCTACAACAGTTCTCCCGAACTTGGAAAACTTTCTGTGAGGGACTCTAAAGACTCGTCGATACACTGGCAGTGGGTTTAACCACAAGCACATCAGTGGTACTAGCTGTACGTAACGGCCGCCCAGGTATTGACCAAAAGGGAGACCGATGAGCGAACTCATCCTGAAACCCTACTGAGCATGTCAGTGATAATATCCGTACAGTCCGGTCCGTTCGTCTATGAGTATCGCATATCGGGCCTAGGGGGCTGGTAAACGTCAGACCCCCAATAGCGGTATAAGTCATGTCGGAGTGTAGCCCAGAACACCCTGAGATACTACTGGAATACCTACCTGTAAATCTCACTTTCCTTGGCCAAGGACTTCGTGTAATGGCTCTCCTAAACACAGCGTGATCTCACCCCCAATACCGGGAGAGACGAATCCCCTGCCGATCTACTCACTGCCTCCATGTGGCTCGGGACTGTATCCAACTAAAACCTGTTTGCACGACTCCTTTGAGCCATGGTAGGGTAGTAATCAAAGCACAGTGGGAACTCACACGAGATAAATGACGATCTCAGGTCGATAGACTTATGTCACCAGGGAACTGCTATCTGACGTTAGGTATAATTCCAACTAGCATGTTCCCGGCGAGTCCGTCCGGTGTACTCATAACCCAATGAGCACCTGTATACGTCTTAGGTGAACCAACAGACACCAATGGCTTGTGAAACCGGCCACCGCCCCTTGTCGGGGTCTCGATCGTATACACTAGTCTACTCATGGAGTATCGATGCCCAGTCTCGAAACTCCCACGACTAGGGACACCTTAAGGATGTGCTTATAGACTACCCAACTCTCACGTATATGATCGCCATCATACTGCTGGTAGTCAAGCAAGAATCCTAAGGGTTCTATCAACGTGTAATAGTGATATGTAATGTCACCTAAAGCATGTACACGGTGATATAGACAAACCAGATAGCATACTATCATCACGAGTAAGACTGTCCTACCAGCATAGGTCTTCCCTCAATTATTGAAATCACGTGCCTGCGATCCAATAATTGACTTTGAAGGCACTATATCCAACAATCTCCCACTTGCACTTAAGGCTAATTATTACGATGTCGCATACTCACAACCCGTGTGATACCGAACGCCCAACTCCTCTACTGACCAATCTCACAAAGCTCGTTTATGAAACTATTGCGTTCGAGAAATAGCCTCAGTGTGTGGATCCGCTCCGATGTTTCCTTCTATGTCTCTCTTAATCTCATGTTCACGGAAAAAGCCATCTCCCGAATTGAGCAATACCTGTCTTAGAATATATCTGGATATCTGATGGGACCTAGTTCATAAATGAACTCTAAATCCAGCAAACTTCTTAGACTGTATCGTCAACTGAATTTAATCAGTATCCTGCGTCATGCCTCCCTCAGTATCCGCTTGGATCACCTGTCCAAACCACTGCCCCTCGTCGGAGGGAGAACTATAACTCTGACAATCACTCTGTCATCCAGGTCACCTTGGAATCCTGGAATAATAACTGTCCCCCGAAGGTGGCTGCCGTTATCATATCCCTAGAACATCAACTTATGTTCTAAAACTGCTTCCACACGTTTCTTTAGGATTGGATTAATATCAACTTATTGCAGCTAGTGCAAAAACAACATCTAGTGTGGTACTTGATATCTCATGATCGACTCAATTGCTTAAGCAAGTGATATGCCAATCATGCGCTTCCCTCTCCCTTTTAGTCTGTAAGACACCTTTAGAGAGGGTGACTCCATCGTCTGCAGGTTCACTACCATGCCAGGAGTCGTCCATTCTTAAACACCTTTAGAATGCTGTCTAAGTACCCGGATTAGGACACTACCCAAATCTAGATCTAAAACCATATATCTAGTAACTAGAATGCCTGATATAATATCTATATCCTTTGTGGAGAAACCACTGTATGACAACCACAGTATAACCGATCATAGTATAGGAATTTCAATTCCTACAACGTGTGTGTCATCAAATACCAGGACATCACACCCTACTACCTCCTTAACAGATCCATCCCCATTCTGATGAAGTCAAAACCTATGACTGTCACATTAAAAATAGATGATCTATCTCCGCTATATCTGCTTCAGTCTATAAATAGACATAAGCTACCTGTCCACTATACTTCCGCTGCTCCCACTGACTACGATAACCCTCTGGCAGAGTCATACACACGTGCACTTCTAAAGCTAATTTAGAACGACGCTATACTCATCCTCCTGCCGGGTCTCATAGTCTGGAACAACAGTAATGGCAAGTCTGGATAAACAAGAACCTCCCTGTCACCATCCTTGAGGATACCGGAGTACCTCTCGGGTGCCTGAGGTTACCCACCATATCTGCGGAGTGGCTAATAGAATTTCTAACCTAATTGAATCTTTAGATTCTTATTAAATTTTCAGTAATCGTTTGCGGCTCTGGAATCACTTCCAGTTCTACCATACTCCTACTATTGTTTTCTGAAAAAGTCCATTTTATTAAAACTGTGGCGATTCAAGAACAATATCTCTATTGACCTTCCAGATGGTAGAAAGTTAACCCTCGTCATAGCCCGGGTTAACCCACAAACTGCCATTACAGAAACGTGCCTTGAGTTATCCAGAGTCTGGTTTTAAGCATAAGCCGGACAACTCCATATACCTTAACATCGTTAAGATATGAGCCATTCTATATCTAATATAAAAACAGAGGCACTGATTTAATTGGAACCAGATTCAAATCATGCAGCTGTCTCTAGTGCATGTCAACTAAATGGAGAGAGGCCGATCAACATTACTCAACTTAGGAGTGCATCCAGATATGAGTAACGCGAAAGAGAAGCAAGTTCTCGAAACCATTACTATCAATTGAATACCTAATACAAGTATCTACATCTTCGATTACCTTGAACAATCCTGATACTTGCAACACCTGGTTCTCTACTTTATTCTTATACCTATAGCTTCTCAAAACTTGGACCTTGTGTTTCTACGAAACACTTGTCTAAAAACTAGAGAAGTCAAAAGTAAACAGAATATAGTACGAGGACCAACCCCTCTGTCCTAATGGATACTGGACAACATACAGTACTTTGTATAAGTCCCCTGAGTTGAATAACTCAAATCCTGTGCTTCATAGGTTGAAAACTGTACTTATGGTTAAGAAGAATTACACCGCTGTTTAATACTCCTTACCTAACCATCAACTGATATATGTAAATGTCATGGACATAATTTCAAGAAGTTATATCTCACTTTATAAAATAAACGTACAGATATATCAGTTTGAAATTGGTGCATAACAACGGATATTCAAAACCAAATATTTGCCGTCCGGTAAAAACCCAGGCAATTTCCTCAAATATCACCAATTACAGCGAATCCCGATATAATGAGGATGATCACCTAATTCCCAATAACTTACTCCCACTCATCATCTATAAAACCATACAAATGTGATAATCAAACCTGGTAAATACATACACTGGTGCAAGGACCTAATTGGGAAATCAGTTTTCAATTAACAATATACAGTGAAACTGAAACATGAAAATGTTTCGAAGGGGTATCCGGGTATTCCTAGTAATGCCTCTTCCATTATCAGATTCACAACTGTAACCGTATATTTCTTTGCCATCTTTCTAAATCCCTTTATTTGTCTTTACTCACTATCTTCTGTACACCCCTTTAGGCTAAATGGTTTTCTTCCTTCCCTACCATTCGGCACTAGCCTATGGTTTAGAAGAAGACTATCCAATAAGCATAATATGTGTACTCTCCTAATCCTAGGAGCTCTCGCAACCTAAGAGAAGGTAAAGATAAAAGACAACTGAATAAACCTTATTCCTATTTCTCCTGAACCAGAATCCAACCCTGAACTGGAACAAGTTCCTTCGAGTTCGTATATAACCATACAATGGAGTATCCAATAACCGTGGATCTTCGTAGTGATACGGGGAGTTCTGGAGAAATACAAAGGTGGAGTAGGAGTGGCGATGAAATACATGGTTTGGTCGTGAATGATAGCAGTCGCAATTTACTTTGCCCTCTTTCTGATCCCTTTATTTGTCTTTACTTATTACCTTTTGTACACCACACTTAGGCTAATAGGTTTTCTTCTTTCCCTACCTTTCGGCACCTGCCTATGGTTTGGAAGAAGACTATCCAATAAGCCCAATAGGTGTACCCTCTCCTAATCCTAGGAGCCCTCACAACCTGAGAGAAGGTAAAAGGAAAAGACAACTGAATAATCCTTATTCTATTTCACCTGAACTAGGATCCATCCTTGAA
Organism: Agapanthus africanus; assembly: GCA_030015575.1. Taxonomy (NCBI): domain Eukaryota; kingdom Viridiplantae; phylum Streptophyta; class Magnoliopsida; order Asparagales; family Amaryllidaceae; genus Agapanthus; species Agapanthus africanus. The sequence continues at coordinate 152,679,160 of JASDDO010000012.1, forward strand.
TCTGGAACAAGTTCCTTCGAGTTCGTATATAACCATACGATGGATTTATCCAATGGAAGTGGATGTTCGTAGTGATACGTAGTGTTCTGGAGAAATGCAAAGGGTAAAAGAAAGAGTGGCAATAATGTATACAACTCAGACAATCCAAAAGCCAGTGTTTTAAGAAAGTTCGGTTAACTTGATCACTGAGTCATAGTATAGGGTCGGGACATGGTCGCTGTCAAAGAGAGAGAGAAAGAAACACTCAGCGTGCACTCTAATCTATATCAGAATGGTCAATTACTGTATCTAATCAGGATGTCTCCAACTGTACCCTCAAATTCTCCTCCAAACCTGAAAGAAGAATTAGTCGGAATTACCCGAGGAGTAAACCAACACATCAGTGGGAATCGGGATCCAACTATCATCGCATGATAACATGATGGAATCCTCTCACGTTATCACACTCCAGAAGGTATGCACAAGCCTGGCAAGTTTCCTGTATGTTTGAAACTCCCGATGTTCTTTTTACCCCATGCTCTTATGACCTTGACGAAGGCCAACATATCATAAGTCACATGTCAAGTTCTACCCGTCATCATCCAGGTTGAGTTGAACCCACCCGTACATACCCTTGACGAAGGCCAAAATAGTAGTACGACTGTCCCAAACCAACGCATCTATCTATGCAACAGAAAAGTAACAAATAGCTACTATACACTATGCCATGACGAAGGCCAACAAACATAGCATGAATACTAAGTGCTAACCGTCTGAAATGACGGAGGGCTACGAATGGTTTTTGGCGAAAAACCTTTAACATAATGAACTTGATATCGTTGAAGGAACCGGATAGCTTTTTATAAATATATAGTGGTGAAAACCTTTGCTAAAGAGGTCACTCCCGGTGAAGGGATCTCGGCTCTTTCCCCGTTGAATGAGGTGCAGGATATTCCAAACTGAATACCGCGATGCAAAGCAAAAGGTAATCGACTATAGTGAAGTTATTACCCTGACCCAAACTTCTGCTTAAGGGGTCACTCCCGATGAAGAGATCTTGGCCCTTGCCTCGTCGAATGAGGTGCAGGATATTCATAACCGAATACCACTGTGCAAAATAAAAGAAAACGTCCTTATAATAACAGCTTTTGAAAAATGTTCCAACAACATCAAAAAGGTTTGTTTTCCTTGCATTGATCCGAATCAATGCAGTCCCATCAATTAATCACACCAATAAAGAACGAAAATATGATGTACGTATATGCCATCCGCATTCGCCACTGGGTCCCGTCATCACCCGTTAGGTTACTTAACTAACGACAGAGCGGGGACTGGACTAGCGCGGGTGTAAAACATATACAACATCTACTAGTATATATATCAATATATAATAATCGTTCCAGGCGTGATAAATGCAACATCACAAAAAAGTAATAAGCATCACAGAACAATACAGATAATCTGGGAGCCCCGGGTTTCATTGAGCCGCAAGTGAAACCCAACGTTCCCCTGGTCATGTGGATAGCTTGTGCAATGAAAATCTAGATCCCTACGGGCGCGACAAGTTACCCTCCAAAACCAGAAGCGAGGTAGCCCCCTTCAGTAAAGTGAATGGGCCACCCAGCACTTCACAGAATTCGGTAACTTGAGCACCCCACTTTGGGTCAATCTATACCCCTACGAGTGCGGCAAATAGCCCGCCAATTCTAGAGTGAAGCCCCCTCCGTCTCAAAGCCATGAGATGCGGGCCCGTTGCCCTCTAGAACCCGGCTACCTGTGCACTCCACCGTGGGGTAATCCTAGTACAGAAAAGAAAATATGTACATCGGTGACATCGACCTCAACTCGGTCGTGCCCCAAAAGAATAATATACAAACAGGCAGTGACGGCAGTCCACATGTCGGAGGCTCGCCCCGCGATATCAAATGTACAAATAAAACTAAACTGTACTAATATTGCACCAAGCTATCCACCATGACAAATCCGCAACATCACAGCACAACACAGAAAATCAACGTGAATGTCACGTTCGCAAACTTGTCTAAAAGAACATATAGCAATTAGACAAGTTGTACCGCTCGAATGACATTCACGGCCGCAGATAGTAATATAAGTACTGTGAACTAATGTATTTAAAATTTCGATCGACAAAACTTTTCAAAATGGCCCCAAGTGCAAAACCCAGCACTCAAACAAATCTGGGCAAAAACTAAAAAATTCCAGAAACCATAATTCCATAATTTAGAGCTCTAGAAGAATGATTGCGCACTGTTGCCCTAAAATAGCGGTGGAACCGCGGCCAAAACGTGGGTTATGCCGTGGTTCCACGGCGTTCTTGTGGGTTCAGTCGCCCAATTTTCTTCTGTAGTCTTAAAAAAGCCTGCACGATTTTCTGACACACTGAAAAAAAAATTTCGACAACTTTAAAAATCCGGCAGAAACTTGAAAAATGGAATCGCGGTTTTTGAAAATTTCTTCGATCGATGTTTTAAACATGTTAGAACAAACTAGTAAGGGGTCTGATACCATGTAAGTCTACGGTAGCGCCTCGGCCGTCAATCCGAGGCCAAACGTGGAACAAATAACTTTTCTAAACTGGCGCTAACATAGACTTTTACCCGGATCGTTCCATTAACCCTATACTAGCAACTACAAAGAAGTTAGAATGGCTATACCAATCGATCTGTGTCCTTCGGTCTTTAGACACCATCCTAAGCTCCTCGCAGCATCTCTGATCTCGCTCGATCTCCGGTCTCCTCATCGAAGTGGCACCACGTCTAGAAAACCTTTTACGGGCTCCCGCTTCAAACCAAAGCAACTCAGATATGAAGTTTGCTAGCTGATATGTCCAAGGTGAAGTAGAGAATGTGTGTGATAACTTTGTCTCATGACATCCATTGATTCTCAACACATGAGATGGTATGGATGGAGGTTGAAGAAGAATCCATTGATGAGGAAATTATGAGCTCAAGAAAAAGGAAGAAGAAGAAGAGCTTTGTTATTGTGTGAGATAAAAATGAGAGAGCACTAGAATGAAATCTCAAGAGCAAACCCCACACTTGTGGCTGCCCTCTCTCTCTCTCTCTCTCCATCTCAATCTCACCCAATAAATCAATAAACAAGTGGACATGGCACAAAAAATAATACCATGAGTCACCAAATTGCACATGCCACATTAGTTGCTCTTCATGATGACTAGCACTTATAATTTCCACTTGATTAAACATTTAAACCAAAATGTTTAATCCAAAAAGAGAAAGGCAACATCTAAAGTAAACTCGTGACGGATCACAAGGATACCCCTCACGTGTATTTACATACCTGCATCCGCATTCCGACTGAATACGAATGCAATGAGAAGAAAGCAATCCAACAAATCTAATACTAGGATCTGGCTTAAACCAAAGCCCACTAGTATGATCCATCCGATAATAATCCGTGCACGAGTGCACGTATATGAATGAACCCTGCCATAAAACCATACGGCCTCTACAATGTTTCGTCCGAACTTGGAAAACTTTCTGTTGAGGACTCTAAAGACTCGTCAATACGCTGGCAGTGGGTTAAACTACAAGCACATCAGTGGTACTAGCTGTACGTAACGGCCGCCCAGGTATTGACCAAAAGGGAGGCCAATGAGAGAACTCATCCTGAAACCCTACTGAGCCTGTCAGTGACAATATCCGTACAATCCGGTCCGTTCGTCTATGAGTATTGTATATCGGGCCTAGGAGGCTGGTAAACGTCAGACCCCCAATAGAGGTATAAGTCGTGTCGGAGTGTAGCCCAGAACACCCTGAGATACTACTAGAATACCTACCGGTAAATCTCACTTTCCTTGACCAAGGACTTCATGTAATGGGTCTCCTAAACACAGCGCGATCTCACCCCCAATACCGGGAGAGACGAATCCCCTGCCGATCCACTCACTGCCTCCATGTGGCTCGGGACTGTACCCAACTAAAACCTGTTTGCACGACTCCTTTGAGCCGTGGTAGGGTAGTAATCAAAGCACAGTGGAAACTCACACGAGACAAATGAAGATCTCAAGTTGATAGACTAACCTGTACACATGTCACAAGGGAACTGCTATCTGGCGTTAGGTATAATTCCAACTAGCATGTTCCCGGCGAGTCCGTCCGGTGTACTCATAAACCAATGAGCACCTGTATACGTCTTAGGTGAACCAACTCACACAAATGGCTTATGAGACCGGCCACCGCCCCTCGTCGGGGTCTCGATCGTATACACTAGTCTACTCATGGAATATTGATGCCCAGTGTAACACCTTAGAATGTGTTTTGTAGCTAATTATATTTTAATATATTGTTTTTAATAAAAAGTTTACCAAATTAAGTTTTAAATATTTTATCCTAATTATTGAATATTTTATTAGAATTTTATTAGGCACACACACACTTGTGCATGATAACTAGAGTTGTTTTTGGGGTTGAACCATGTTTAGCTAGCATGATGGGTTAACCAATTTGTATTAAGTGTTTTGGGTTTTAATTATTTATGTGTTTCATTGTTTGAAATTCCTTTATTTTCTTTTCTTTCTTTTCTTTGTTGACTTGGTGTGAGAGGGAGTATGGGCATGGCTTGAGCCATGCTCATTAAATGATGAGAGAAGGGGGTCTTTTGACTTGGGGCCTCATTTCCTTGCTCATTTTTCCCCACAACACACACACACTCAGCTGAGAGAGAGAGAGAGAGAGAGAGAGAGGCAGCAGCAGAGGAAGCAGCAGCAGCAGCAGAGGAAGCAGCAGCCACAGCAGCAAGAAGCAGCAGCAGCAGCTGCAGACATCATCATCATCATCATCATCATCAGCATCATTGACAACAACAACAACACCACAACAACAACAACTATAGCAGCAGCAGAAACAGAAGCAGCAGCAAGCTCCAGAAACAGCAGCAACAGGGACCCCCAGCTCTCGCAGGAGCTCTTCTCCACTTCTTCACCAGCTTTCTAGGATCCCTTGGGGTATAATTTCTGAACCCAATCCCTAGTTTGCCTTGTTGTGTGTTAGTTTAGCTTCGGTGTGCGATTATTGCTAGTTTAGTGCTAGATTATGGTATTTGTGTGGGATTTTGGTAAGATGTTGATTGTGTTAGTTACTTTAGCTTAATTAAGTGCTAATAAGGCCACTTCAACTGTGATATCCCCAGATTTCACTAAAATACCATAGGTTTCTTAGTTGTGCAATTGGTGTTTTAAGGCGATATTTGTGACATTTGTGATCTGCTGTTACCAGGGTGACTTCAGGATAAAATTGAGTGGACCCCAGCCTACTAGTAACACCCTGACCCCACCACCAAAGCCCGACCCCACCACTCAAAAATTGGGCCGCCGAAATCATCTTTCTGGCCGCAATTTGCGGCCAGAACTGGGAGTTTGGAGTTAGGGTTTTTGGGGGTGGTGTCTGCTTTGTTTTGTAGGTCCTGGGTATGTGTAGTTTTGTAATATTGTAGCCTGGACAGAATCTGGGACTGTATGTCGCTTTTGTGTTTAGTTGTGTTTGCGCGATACGCGCGATACGCGAGTGGGTTCTGTGATCCAGCGTATCGCGGCGTGTCGCGATGGTTTCTAGACGCGTACACACACGATTCAGCGTATCGTGCACACGCGCGCTTGGTTCGCGACGCGAGTTTCTCGTTTCGATTCGATATCGCGTTTCGCGAGATATGTGGCTTATAGGTGATTTCCATGTCTTATTTACAGGTTTGCAGGCAGGAGCTACGGACATAGCTACAGGGGGAGCAGGTGATAGGATTCACCCAGCGTGGAGTTTAGGTGAGTAGATATAACATCTACAGAGGAATCGCCCGCATGGCGTTATGCGTCTGGGCTAGGATTCAATTTCCTGTCGCACATTCTACGTCATTGTAGAATTGCGCCTTACTGCATTTCCTAGATATAGCTATATACTGTGACTAGCAGCCGTAGGACACTGCACACATTATTGACGGTTCATGTTGCACGAGCACGGATTGCATGCTACACACACACCGTCAATAATTGCCATGTCACACACTACCCCTTATAGCTACCATTGCTTACCACACTTGACATCTAGTTTAACGGTATACCTATAGTGTATCATACCTTTAGTGATAGGTATATTTTCACTTACGATACAGCTACAGGTATACCTCCTACAGATTTTACTTATACCGGGAGGGATTTCCTACATATGTTACTATACCCAGGGGGGTATACGACATCAGTTCCTATAGGTAGATACCTAGACTTAGCTATACCTGTATGTTAGACACGTATTCAGTTACAGATACCTATCTACTTTTACTGATGTTACTTAGCTGTACCTCATCTTGATTTCGCATACATCTGGTTCAGCTATATACTTGTGTTTACCTGCTCGCATTCAGATATATCGCATATATTATTCCTGTATTTATGCATCGTTTATCTGGACTTTTTTATGATGTTTTCGGGATTTGGGAACCGCGGGAGTTCATGAAATTATGCATACATGAACAACCCGGTTTCCTTGATATGATATTTCGAGCGTCCCCTATGAGTTTTATCGGTGCTGATTACCTACTCCATACGAGGTGTGGTTGCCGTATGAGAGTACATGGCGGGGCCCGGTATGGTTCCCCTCGGCAAGAAGATCGATGAGTTTGCCGATTGAGCCTGGAGGCGGGCGAGTACCTACCGGTGATTGTTTGGACCTGGCAGTTGTCTGGAGGCTACTGGCCAGAGTGGAGAGATGGATGCGGGATGACCTGTACTGTCGAGGCCGAGGGCCGACACTGCAGACGGACCCCGTGGGCTGATCCGGACTGACGGAGCACCCTATACGAGGATTTCTGTGCCGATGTTTGGCACACGGTTTCATGATATTTCTTTAACCCCCTTTTTGTATATATAACAGGGGACTTAGCCGTTGTTATATATACCCTTACACCAATATTAGTGGAATGGGACGCTAATATATGTGTATTGCCCCCATCATATATATATCTTTAGGATGTTAGATTCATATTGAGATTGGACTTGGGATACTAGGTGATTCATTGGGATTTGGACATTGGATACACCTATGTGTTTGGTGACTTGTACATTCGGGATATAGGAGATTACTCGACATTGTACATTGAGGAGATGTGAGACTTATTTGATGTGAGCGCCCAATGTGGGGCCTGGTTTGAGGACTTGGGATTGGAGTATCTTATTGGATTGTGATCCTGCCACGATGTCAGGTTTCCGTGGGAAATGACATATTCCACCCTATACCTCACCCTTACCTATCTTATGCACAGATTCGTATATTGGCAGTACTTGTAGTGTACCCTTATGATAGTTGCATATTTGCTTTCTCATATCTCTATTGCATAGACATTGCATACTACTATCATGCCATCATTGCTTCACATATTGATTGTACCTGCTAGTGTACTCTCCCTATTTCAGCATTGCATGATATATTATTATTGTAACCGCATATCTTAGATTCATGCTGTACGTACATTCCTGCGATTACCTGCATATGTTTTATACTATTCACGAGTTGGCAACTCACCCCCGTTGTGCCACAGGTGTTTCAGGTTATTCCCAGAGTAGTCGAGGCAGGCTATTCCTCTATTCAGCTATCCAGCTATTACCTTTTGCTACAGATACCGCATCAGCTCACAGTACCATTTTGCTTAGGTGGGTTAGATGGTTATCTGTATTTCTTATTGTATATTCGTTGTATTTTGTACTCTCCATCAGCTATTGTATTTTTTTGACATAGAGACTTGGTGAGGACGTTAGATGTATTATTGTGGATTTAATGTCTTTTATATACAGCTTCTATCTCTACTGTTATTATTTTCTGTTGTATTCATTGTGGCTGGTTTCTACAAATGGGTGTTGCTAAAATTTTAAAGAACGAAAGTAAGACTTTTTTTTAAAGAATTTGGGTTGCGATTTCAAATGTTTCAAAACTTATATTATCTTTTCCGTATTTCTCATGGTTTAGATTTCTGGGTTTGGCTTTCTTTTACTACGTTGCGTCTCTAGGCGTTGCGTAGTATTAGGGCCGTCACGGGCCATTTTTGGGTCGTGACACCCAGTCTCGAAACTCCCATGACTAGGGACACTTTAAGGATGTACTTATAGACTACCTAACTATCACATATATGATCGCCATCATACTGCTGGTAGTCAAGCAAGAATCCTAAGGGCTCTATCAACGTGTAATAGTGATATGTAATGTCACCTAAAGCATGTACACGATGGTAAAGACAAACCAGATAGCATACTATCATCTCGAGTAAGACTATCGTACCATTATACGTCCTCCCTCAATCATTGAAATCACGTGCCTGCGATCCAATAATTGACTTTGAGAGCACTATATCCAACAGTTCCCTGCATTACCTTTATATGGCATCGTCTATTAGTATACCTGCACTATTACCGATGATGCGCTTGTTACACATACACAGATTTGCCGACTCACACATTCATCATCGGTAATTGAAATGCCATTTACACAGTAGAACCTCTATAGCCCGGTATTACTCTTACTATAAAGTACAATTATTTGTTCAGTAATTATCATATGATATGCTTAAATGATAATACTTGAGATGCTTACAGTACTGTTCCATGTTTGCATATACAGTACTTTATGGTAACATGTATTGAGATTTTGTTTTCATGAGATCTCTGGATTTGAGAACCGTGGTTATATTTCAAAGAAAATTATGAATTGTTTTAAAAATACGGTTTCTCGTGATGTGATATTTCGTGTCCACCATGAGTTTTCTCAGTTCTGAGCTATTTGATACCTGATTCGATGTATGAGGAGAAACCGTCTGCAGGTACATGGTGGACCCGGTAAGGTGCCCCGAAGCAAGAAGATCATGGAGGAGACGATGAACCTGGCAGGGTGTAACATTTCAAAAAAATAAAATATTATTTTTGGAATTTTTTTATAATTAAATAATAAAATATTGAATATTTTAATAAGGCGGTATAATTACATACCGATAAATTTGTGAAAAATTTGGAAAATTATAGAAATTTCTAAAAGAGGGCGTTTCATGTGAATTATGCAAATTTTAAGTCTTTATGATTAATTATACACTAATTTTGTGCTAATCGGGATTAGATATCGCTAATCGGGCACTAATCGTGTTTTATGCACATGTCATTTTTTCCACACTTGTTACATTTTCCTACATGATTATGGATGTATGGTTATTGTTTTGGGTTAACTATTGAGGGGAGAAGAAAAAGAAAAGAAAAGAAAAAGAAATGGGATAAAGAATAGAATATAGTAGTAGGTATGGGTGAGAGAGAGAAAGGTGAGGGTTACATTTGATTTAACCATTCTCTCCTCCATCATTCTCCTTCATTTTCCCTTCCTCCTTCAGCCCAAGGCAGCACCCTCTCTTCCACCATCTTCAAAACCCCTACAACTCCATTAAAAACACCTCAAAACTCAAACCCCCTTTCACAAAAAAGATGCACAAGCTCACTAGCAACACATTAGACCAAGAAAGCTTGCATTTTGGACACTTGGGGCAACTCAAGAAAATTCTTGAGTTGCCAAATGAGGTATTTTCTGAACCATGAGCTTAGTATTCACATTGATTTTACATCCATGTTAACTTTAAACTGATATTGTGAAGTTTAGTGAAGTTTGGGAAACCCTAGTAAAGGGTTGAGTGTTTGTTTGAAATTGGTGATGTTGTGGCTGTTAACTAGACCTGGGTGCTGTTTAATGACCTGGACCAAAGCTTAGCAATCCCAAAATACGGATTTAGAAACCCCGACATTGGATAAATGTATGATTTGAGAAGGTATTTTGGTATCTGGAGCAACCCGGGGACACTAGAATTGATTTTGCAATTACTGGGAGTTGTGCAGGCAACTAGGAAGCTACCACTGAAACCCTAGCCACATACCCCAACCCAAGGCTGCAGATTTATCCATTCTGGCGCAATTTGCGGCCAGAGCAGGGAAATAGGGCCCCAGGTTTGGTCCATGGTTCCTTTTGCACTAAAATAGACCCCTCCTATATGCAGAATTGGCAAATTGTCACCTGGGAAAATCTGGGAGCATTTTGGTGTGTTTTAGGCTATGTTTTCCGTATTTTGAAATGCAATTTCTTGACATTTGGATTTGTACTTGGTTGTCGGATGTTTGTATATCGACAACAGGGGTTGTTTGATTGTTTTGCACGTGTAGGCCATAGGTTCTAACCTATGAGCACACCGTGTGCTGTATCGGTTTTCAGGATTAGATTTTAATACGTATTGCGATTGTTTATTATTATAGGTACTCCCGTATGGATTCCGAGGCGAAGGAGCGTAGCGTCATCGATTTCGGCGAGCGAAGACCAGGTGAGTGGATCTATATCCACGGGGGAAGTCGGGTGGATGGCGTATAGCACCCCCGCAAAGTATTGATGTAAAACTGATTATAGAATATGGTTAGGAAACCTAGATTAGGAAACTGGGGTTATAGTAAAGGATCATTAGTGATACTATATTAGAACTAAGGATAGTTAGAAATGAGATAATACGGCTATTATGTGATGAAGGAATTCGAGGACGACGTTGTCGATATTGCCGTTTAGGGTACCGTAGGAATAGATAGTCGATGTAGATGCGTCATCCGAACCATACCTTTTTCTAAACCGAAGAGTCGTATGTATCTGTTTAAAATATACCTTGAGGGATGTTACGGATTTTCAAATGATATTTTTTTCTTAAAAACACCGTAACTCCTATTTTCAAAACTACGATTCGCTTCTTTAAAAATCTGATTGTATGGTTCGGGTGTGTATGTTAGATTAGATCTTATACTTATAGTAGAGATAGAATGTTTAGGTAAACTCGGCTTGATATGAGTTATAAATGCGATGAAAAGATTATAAGACGGATATGATGACCTGATGATATGTTGGTATACGGATGCGAGTCGATCGAGATGATTTATACCCTGTCGGTCCCCTGATGTGAGATTATTGCAGATGTGACCTGGGACATAGGTATATATATATATATATATATATATATATATAGAATGTTGTGAATCATGGATGATAGACCGTACGTGATTTCAGGACGTACCCTCATTTGTCGTATAGGATCCCTATTAGCTTAATGCCGTCGTACGATGATTTTCCATGCGTGAAGAGTTTGACTTGATGATTGATCCTTACCCTTGACTAGAGGTTGCAGTATGATGGATCATACCGTACGTGATGTTGTTAGGCTGGATGCCGATTGATAGATTCCCCGACTCGGTCATATTAGATACGTATACCCGTCAGCATTGCATATGATTTACCTTATGCTGCATTCATATTATTTTCAATGCATTGCATATACCTGTGTTAGTACACTTATACCATTATCGATGATGCGTATGTTACACGTACATAGATTTGCCGGTTCACACACTTCATCATCGATAATTGCCATGTCACTACACAGTAGGATTGCTTCATCATGATATGAATCTTTGCATAATCTGCCTTCTATAGTTACCTGTGCACTTTTATACGATGTTGCATGATATATTGCTATGCTTACATTTCCATCACATGTCGCATACATCATGCCTTATGATTTTACGCGTTTAGGTATGTTGTTTTCATGAGATTTCTGGATTTGAGAACCGTGTCCATTTCAAAGAAAGCATGTAATGTTTTAAAACAAAACCCGGTTTCTCTTGATATGATATTTCAGTGCGTCCACCATGCGTTTTCTCGGTTCTGAGACGTGTGCTTGAAACCCAATTCGAGGAGTTGGATGATCCATTTGCGGGTTCATGGTGGACCCGGTATGGTTCCCCGGGACGAGAAATGTTTTTCGTGGAGCAGATAATGAGCCTGGCAGAGAGGCGAGTACCTACCGGTGATAATATTTGGGATCAACGGATATCTGGAGGATACCGACCGGAGTCGAGAGATGAGATGGGTCGATCCGGACTGACGGAGCCCGTGGGCCGATCCGGACTGACGGAGCCCGATATATGAGGATTTACGTGCCGATGCTGGGCACGGTTTTCATGATGTTTTCGAGTGTTGATACTAGGCACTCAGGTTCTATGATTTTGATGTGTCGGGAGGGACACCGTTGATATATATATCCTCATACTTTCATGCACACTCTTTTATGATATTTACGTGCATACATACCTTGATTATGGTTGGACGAGATCCATATACATGCATTGATATTACTGGTGGATGTTATCCGAATGCATATAGGTATTGACTACCTTGTTGGCATATACAGACCCGGTCACCCTAGAAATCATAGTATTACCTTTATGATATAGTTTACCTAGGAGTCGTTGTATATTCGATTTCTATCTGTCGATATTTTTGTACTCACGAGTTGGCAACTCACCCCCGCTGTGCCACAGTTTTTGCAGGTTGACCGCTTGGATCAGTAGCGGCTTCGCTGGCACACAGTTGCATTCGGGTGTTTTGCATTGGTTGGTGGGATATTTGTATCATTCCCACTCTTGTATCTACATTTCATATTGTATCTAGTTAACTCCATCAATCAAAATTTGTAAATTGTATAAGTGATGAGACTTAGTGAGGCTTGTAGTTGCGAGATTTGAGCGATGGGTTTTATATTCACTTTTGGGGTTATATCTTGCTCATTTCTTTATCTTCTTGTGGTGAACTTTGCTGTTGGGCGTCGTATACTCATTTATACTGTATTGCATGGTTGTGATCCGCCGTTTCGCGAAGAGCTAGCTCCCGCTTGGGGATGCCATTATCCTTATTATGTATTTGTGGTTTTGGATCAAAATTTACAAAGAAGGTTCTGCCAAAATTATTAAAAGACCAAACATGTTTTTTTAAACTGGTAAATTTCACTTGCATCATTCATGTTCCTTTCTATGCATTAAGAAAACTTGATTTCATATACCTTTATTTTTTTCAAAAAGGTTTAGATTTCTGGGTTTCAGCTTACTTGAATTCCGTTACGCCTTTAGACGTTGCGTGATTCAAGTGTTGGTCACGAGCTAATATTTCGGGTCGTGACACAGGGGATGCACTACCTACTGGTGATAGTTTGGGCTCGGCGGTTATCCAGAGGATACCGACCGGAGTCGTGAGATCAGCTGGATATGAGGGCCGATCTGAGGATGCGACGCCTAAGATATGATGATTTATGTGTCGATACTGGACACGGGTTTTATGATGTTTGGGTGTCGATGTTGGAGACTCAGATTTCATGATGTTGATGTGTCGTTGATGGACACACGTTGGTTGGTATACATGCATACATGCATATGCATTCAGATGACTATCATTACATACTGATATTGCACGACTCTGTTGTACACATATTCATACACGATCACCCTAGATATCATAGTATTACCTTCATAAAACAGTAGGACTTAGGGATCATTGTACACTCAATTTATACCTACTGATATTTTCTACTCACAAGTTGGTAACTCATCCCGTTGTGCCACAGTTTTCTTGCAGGTTCAACCGCTTGGATCAGTAGCGGTATCGCTGGCACACAGTTTTCTTCAGAGTGTTTTGCTTTGGTAGGTGGGATACACATTTGGATCGTGACCACTCTTGTACCTATTATTTCTATTGTATCTAGTTAAACCTCCATCAATCAGAAACCATACTTTGTATAATTTTGGTAGACCTAGACATGGACTTCTATATTTGTGAGACTTAGAGCGAGATGGGTGTATGTTCGCCATTTGAGCTGGATGATGTCTTGGTTTTATTTATTCTCCTTCTGTGTTTGATCTTCGCCCTAGGGCGTTGTATATTAAAGTTTTATTGCGTGGTTGTGATTCCACCAATTGGCGAAGAGCTTGCTCCCACTTGGAGATGCCTTTTTCATTTTATGTATGTGGTTTTGGATCAAAATATACAAGGGAGGTGTTGCCCAAATTTCAAGGACGAAAATGTTTTCAAAGATAGATACAAACCATTGTATTTTCATATGATATGACTTATACTTTTAAAGGATGGCTTGAATTTCTTAATGCCGATGTTTCAAAACTGCAACTCCACTATTTTCCTCAAAAAGGTTTAGATTTATGGGCTTCGGCTTACTTGAATTACGGCGGGGTCCTGTAGACTTCATGTAATTCTCGTGCCGGTCATGTGCTAATTCCGGGTCGTGACAATATCTAAACACAATCTCACACAATTTAGGTACTATACTAGTAGCCACCCTTCCTGCACTTGCACTTTTTGAAACTGGAGCTTCACACTGTTTAATGTCACAATGATTCGTGAGAACGCACGCGATTTCCATGAAACCACTCATTTCAAGCTGGAATGTCAATTTCGGGAATGGAGTCTTGAAGGCAACCTTGAGATATGATCAATGCCCAGTTGTAATTTGAGATCGAGAATTCTACACAAATTTCAAAGTACTGGACATACCAAATTTCGATGTTGGGTTGGGAATAGATTGGCTGGGAGTATTTTATGCTACCATTGACTGTCGTCAAAGGAGGGTAATATTTGACATTCCATACCATCCAGTCTTCTATTTCAAAAGTGGAGACAAAACCTTGGAGCCAAGAAGCTACCGTGTTAAACCGAAGAATACAGAAGTGTTCTCCCTACCTACTGAAGAAGGAAAGCCTAAAGTAGTTCGAGAGTTCGAGAATGTGTTCCCTGAAGACATATCAGGTTTGCTTCCTGTTCGAGCACTTGAATTTATTATTGATTTACAACCTGGTGCAAAACCTGTAATCAAAGCTCCATACTGATTAAATCCGGAAGTATTGAAGGAGATCCATATTCAGTTGGACGAATTACTGAAGAAAGATTGGATCTGACCCAGTACTTCAAGTTGGGGATCTCCGGTGTTACTAGTGAAGAAGAAGGAAGGTTCCTACCAGATGTGTGTGAATTATCGAGCTCTGAACGAAGCGACAATTAAGAACTGGTATCCACTACCGCGTATCGATGGCCTTTTCGATCAGTTAAGTGGATCTTGTGTCTTTGCAAAGCTAGATCTTCGTTCGGGTTACCATCAGGTGAAGGTCAAAGAGTCCAACATTCCGAAGACGGCGTTTAGGACTCGTTATGGCCATTATGAATATCTCATAATACCATTTAGAGTGACTAATGCACCCGCCATCTTTATGAACCTGATGAACCAAGTTTTCTGAGAGTACTTAGACAAGTTTGTTGTTATCTTTATCGAAAACATCCTGGTGTATTCAAAAAATCGGAAAGATCACGCCGATCACTTACGCATTTTCCTGGAGATAACACTAACTCTATGCCAAGTACAACAAGTATGAATTTTGGCTAGATCAAATCGGATTTCTCGGACATATTGTTTCAGGCGAAGGAATTTCTGTGGATCCAGCTAAGGTGTCAGCTGTCAGCGAGTGGCCTGTTCCCCTCCGAAAGATGGCGCACGACGCGGGGCGTCTCGCCTGAGATTCGGGGCAGATGCTAATTGGTGCTATCCATCTACCTCTTCGAAGATGCCAAGTTGATTTATGGCACCGTATATCGAAGGTTTAAACGGATGCGTCCGATGTAGCAGACTTCGTCAGATTCCCCCTCGCTTGAGGGGTTTTTGATTGTGGGGACGGTCTTCCCTGCAGGCGCAAGCCCCTGCAGTTAATTACGCTACTGCACTGCGGTAACCACTTTCTCCTTCTCCAGATGGTCACTTCGTGTCGTGTGTGTTTATTTTGTGTTTAGTTTCCCGTGGATTGTATACGGAGACTGAGTTATGTCGTTGCCCGTAGGACGTGGACTAGTCCAAATCCGTATTATCTTAGATTTGGGTTTGGGGGTTTGGGTTTAAGAATACATTAGCCTCATTGGAGACTAAGATCAACTTAAACGTTTGTTAAGGACACGTTAGCCTAGTTTTTAGACTAAGATCGACTTAAACGGGATCGTCTAAATCCAACAATAGAGCAATTAAGGGAGCCCTGTTGTTTAGTTTAGTGACATCACGGTCAGTAGGTAGTTTAAGGATGCGGTCCGTAGGTAGTTTAAGAACATTGCGGTCCATAGGTAGTTTAAGGATATTGCGGTCCAATGTTAGTTTTAAGACGTTGCTGTCAAGGTTAAGGACGTCATAGTCCGTTGTTAGTTTTATGACATTCCGGTCAAGGTTAAGGACGTCATAGTCCGTTGTTAGTTTTAAGACATTCCGGTCAAGGTTAAGGACGTTATAGTCCATGGGTTTAAGGACCCCACAGTCCGATATTAGTTATAAAACATCCCAGTCAAGGTTAAGGACGTCATAGTCCATGAGTTTAAGGACCCCACAGTCCGTATCAATGTGTGGTCATCGGGATCCGTCACCTCTTTGAAGACGTTGAGGAATTACAACGCCAAGTATCAAAGGAGTGAAGAGATGTACCCTTGAACCAAGGTAGATTAAATAGTCTTTGGCCCAATTTAGGACCAAGACCAATCAATTATGTGATGAGCCCATTGGCCCAGTTAAGTTTGGATTGAGGACTTATGGCCATCTTGGGCTAAGTCCAATCATGTTTGGAATATTGGCTTTCTGTTGGTCCATTGAAGGAGAGGCTTTGCCTCTAGAACTTAGCCAATTGGGCTGAAGCTAGTGTTAAACACTAAAGGACAACCAGTGTTGAACACTGGGAATGAGATTGACAAGTTAATGTTTAACACTAAAAGATAGTTGGTGTTAAACACCAGCAACGGGGGATTTCAAATTAGTGTTAAACACTAAAACAAATCAGTGTTAAACACTAAGATAATCAGTGTTAAACACTGGTCACAAAGATTTTAATTTATTGTTGAACACTGAGAAAATTAATATTAAACCCTATTAACAGAGGTTTAATTTAATGTTAACACTAAGAAATTCAGTGTTAAACACTGCAAATAAAGTTCTTCAATTAGTGTTGAACACTAAGGTAAATTAGTGTTGAACACTGGATTCAGAGGTTCCAATTTAGTGTTAAACACTAAGGCAAGAGGGGTCACGTGGTAGCACGTGAGGGTGCCCTCCCTGCGGACTTTTTCAGGGGTCACGTGGTAGCACGTGACCCTGCTTCTTTGCTTGTTTGCTTAAGAATCAAATTCTTCATTAAATCCCCACTTTCTTCTGAATAATTATATTCTTAGATAGAGTTGAACTCTAACTTCTTTTCTGTAGGAATTAAATTCCTCATATATGCGAAGAACTGGATTCTATCATAGGGTTTAACCCTAATAATAACTTTAGAGGAATTAAATTCCCATTTTCTTCTGAAGAATTACTCTTAGATAGGGTTAAACCCTAATTTGTCTTCTGTAAGAATTGAATTCCTATATATGTGAGGAATTAGGTTCTGTCATAGGGTGAAACCCTAATTTCTTCTTTCTTAAGGGAATTAAATTCCTGTTATTTTGACAGAATTAAGTTCTTAACTAGGGTTAAACCCTGGTTCTATTCATTTTGAAGGAATTAAATTCCTATAACATAGGGTTAAATCCTAATTTTATTTCAAAGGAATTAAATTCCTATAGTTCCATGAGAATTAAATTCTCAAACTTCCATTCCCTCTCTATGCTTTGGCTCTGCATGGCAGGATCTCAACCCAATGAGAATTAAATTCTCAATTCATGGGGAGATGTGCACTTTGCAGATCCTCTACTAAAGAGAGAACTAAGTTCTTCTTTTTAATATAAGAGTTAAACTCTTTTGAGAATTAAATTCTCTTTTTAAAAGCCTTCCCTTTCTTACCTAAGGTTTTCTTCTGCAGCAGATAAAATTCTTCCAAAGTCTCAAGGCTCTATTTCTTTTTCACTCTATGTCTCTGTCTCCTTTTTGTGTATCTCTTGGCTCCTATTTATAGGAGAAGGAGCAGAATCAATTAGTTTTAGTGAATCATTCATTGAGGGATTTGATTTGTATTCATTAGAGATTTGATTTGCATTCATCATTCATCTGGACTTTTGGATTATTAGGTGAATTTTATTCACCATTGGATTTTAAATCCAAAGATATTCCTTTGTTATTTCGGTTAGATTTTAAGGGGAAATCTTTCCAAGTTCAAGATTTTTCCATGAATAGCTGAAATTTAATCACCTTTAGATTTTTAATCCAATCGGTTCCAAATAATCATTCTCCTTTGGAAAGATTTGAATCCCTTTCAGAATTTAATTCTGTTAAATAAAGAGGCTTTGAAATCCGGTCACGTGTAGGCACGTGACCCTTGGTCACGTGTAGGCACGTGACCCTCTGGAACGTGTAGGCACGTGACCCTCTGGAACGAGCTTTCTTCTCCTTTCCGCGCTCTGTTTTCTAGCTGCTGTTCAACCGTCACATGCCAACACGTGACCCCTGGTTACGTGTGAGCACGTGACCCTTTCTGGAGTCTATTCTTTGATTTAATCAGGGAGATGAATCTACCTTTGCCGCTGCTTTTAAATGTCATGTGCCGACACGTGACTGCTGGTCACGTGCTAGCACGTGATGCCTCTTCCTTAAACTTTCCTGATTTTATATCAGGAAACAAATTCCCCCACAGCGTTGTTCTCACGCGTCTGCACGTGAGTGCAACGTTGTCACCTTGGTGACCGTTGGATTCCTCTAGGGACTCGGGTAGATGAAACTTTTCCATCACATCCTATAAATATAGGGGTCATTTCAGAGACGCCTCCACTTTGCTTATCTTCCTCCTTGCAAACTTTTTCTGAGAATTTAATTCTCTTCTTCCAGAGCTTAGTTCTCTGTCTCAAAAACTTTCCAGAGTTTAACTCTGTTTGACCGATTCCTCTTCCTCAGGTAATCATCTTGAGTGGACGAAGAACTTTTATACATAAAATTCTCCGGATTTTAAATCCACCTCAAGTGTTTCACCCTTTTAATATGAACCCATTTTTCCTTTATGTTTTTCAATCAAAGTATGAAACCATTTAACCTTCAACAGTAGATCTTTTTAGGGTTCATATGATTTTTAGGGAGATAATGGTGGCGGTGAGAATCTATGGAATTTAATTCCATCCCAAAAAAAGTTTCTGGGAACTTAATTCCCTTTTCTTAATAAGGAATTTAATTCCTATGAAGAACTCGGTTTCTTCACACGGAGGATTTCTTAGGGTCTCTTGGCTCTAGGTTGTCATTCTGTAATTAATGGAACAGAAGCTTTACAATGACGTCTTCTGTGGGAATTTAATTCCCTTGATCCTGTTGGATTTGTTGTAGATTCCAAGGTAGACTTGTCTTCTAGGGGATGTGCAGGGCCGCTTGAAACCCATCTTCTATTTAATGAGGATATTCCCTTTGTCTTATTACAATTGCTTGGTCTCATTATTAATGAGCCGTCATCCTGATTCTGTGGGGCCCATGTGTTTTGTAGCCAATGGTCCCATAAAGAGAGTTTGCTGTTGCTTTCTTCAACTAGTCTTCATGTTCATGCATGGATATATATTGCTGACTTTGCTTTTGACGGTCTTCTTTTATTCGATTTCAGGTGCAATGGCTTCTGTTCCGTGCTTTCCCTTTACTCGCTCAGAGGCCGCTTTTCCTCAATCACCATCTGACGAGGAAGCGATGGCGATGATCCGGGCTCATGACCTGAACTGCACCAACTTGCTTCTATGGGGAACTTGGTACAGCCATGTTATCCGGGGTCGCCGGAGTTTCCTTTGCGTAATACCGACGGAACCTACTTTCCCGTTCTTGCCGTTGGACCCTCCGAAGACGGTATTTGCTGTGGAGATGCCAAACTGGACTCCGACAGGGCGGCTGGAGCCTTCAACGACCGGTATCCCGAACCATCCGATCCCGGCTATAGACATTCTGGGGCGGCGTATTTGCCAGGGTGAGGCCCAACCATGGGGACAAATCTACAAGATAGGGCTCACCCCTCGACACCCTACGGGGTACCTTCTCTGGGCTCGTTACATCCTGTCCGCCCATCGTGAGCGGCTACAGAAGGTAGGGCTTTACCAGGCGATATACGCGTCGCTCTTTCACTACCAATCCCCGCATGTCTGGTGGGTTAAGGCGTTCTTGAACCAGTGGAACCTCCCGAATAACACTTTCCTTTTAGGGGACCGCGAGGTCTCGATCTCTCTGGCAGAATTCTATGACATCTCGGGGTTGCCAATCAGGGGTAGCCTGTATGAGGAGTTGCTGCCTTCTGACGAGTACATCTTTGAGCCCGAGCCTGCTCCGGTTGACGGCCTGTCTGCTGAGAATGCTGTCCGTCACAAGCGCCCAGTTTGATCAAGGCACTAGGTATTTTCGATCGTTTGTTCACCGAATCCGAAGAGCAGGGTGTAACTTTTAAGAGCTTCATTTCTTGTTTCCTTCGCGAGGACGTCTTTCCGAAGATAGCTCCGAAGTTCGCCAACATTAGAGACCCTTTTGGGTTTGGTCCGAAGAAGCTGCCGACCACTGAATCGGATCTACCACAGTACTACATCCTTATTATGTCGCCGATGTCTTTTGAATCCATTGCTGCTCCCGGCATGGATGAGGAGACGTTCTTCGTGGGGTTTGTTAGTGTCTGGCTTAGTTGGTTTGTCATCCCCATGCATCGTCGCTTTATGAAAGCTTCGGTTATCTACCCGGCTTATTGTATCGCTGAGGGGACGCGGTTGGCCATCGGCATCCCGGCATTGGCGCATCTTTATCACGGGTTGGGCACCGCCGCTAATACCTCTACTCCTGGTGTGGATGTAGTAAACTTTTTGCTTCATTACTTCACGTCCTGGATCGAAATGCACGTGTTGGGGGCTTTCGCTATGCATCAGAGGCCCGCATTTTACGACGCCTACCCCTTCCCGTGACTTATGCGATTGGTGGATGCTTCTGCCGCCGACCCGAATCAATTCGGGGATATTCGGGTGCTGATTTCTCCTCACGCCACCGCTGGCGGGCTGGTTTTTAATGATCGGGTCCTGTCTTCTCCTTTAGTTCCAGTTCAGCAACTCTGGGACCGGTCAAAAGACAATGCACCCTCTCTAAGGCCCCGGGAGGCCGTGCACTTGTATACCATCAGACCAGGCTATTTGGTATTTCGCCAGGACAGCGCAGCTCTTTTCATGCAGGGCATTCCCTTCGAGGCTTTCATAGTTGCGCCGGTCCCTTCACTTGATGCCGTTTGCGATGCCGCTCATCATTTCATAAGGTTGAACACTGGCTCCCACTTCATGATCCCTGAAGCTGAGCACATGCCCCGGTGCGTGGGATCGTTCACGGGTTGGTATCTCCATCGAGTCAGCCCGATTATTCTTGAGGAGAGAAGGGTGCTTCTTGGTCATGATGCCCCTCCTCAGGTTCCGGCCACAGGAGCTATGCTGCGACCGCGAGCTCCGGTCCGCTTCCCTCTGAGGGAGATTGGCACTGCGCTCATTCCGAGGGAGTCGGGGGTGGACCTTACGCCAACAGCTGGTATGCCCCTAGGCACCTGGTCGTGGGGTAGACGGGCCCCAGTAGCAGCACCACCGCCTGCAGCAGCATTGCCTCCCGTGGCATCGACAATGGCGGTGTCATCCTCGGTTGTGGCACCAAGCGAGGGTAAAAGGGACGATGGTGTTGAAGGCGACATGGGTCGCCGCTGCACCAAGGCTCCGCGAGGAAAGAAACGGTCGTCTTCGGCGGCCGGTTCTGGATCTAAGAGGCAGAAGAGGGTGGACACCAATCTACTTGATTCTTTAACGGAGTCGGAGCCCATACTTCCGATGAGTCGCTGGCCGTGCAAGAGTCGGACACTGGTCTTCTTTTCCCGGGTTCGGCTGCCGAGGAGGCCGCACAATTGGCTGAGGCTATAAGACGTTCCCAAGATGAGTCCCAGAACGTCAGGGTTCCGAAGAAGCCCTATCCTGCCGTAATCTTTTATGAAGACCCTTCATGGATTCGGCGGCTGTTTATTGGCCCTTTGGAGGAATGGGGAGAAAGGGTCCTGAAACAGGCCGCTTCGGAGGATGCTGCGGACGCGCTTTCATTGTGGACCGGCGGCCATGAGTATACCCTCGATCCCCGGAGAGCACGCCTCCTTGAGAAGGAGCATCAGCTTGAAGAAGCCATACTGAAGGCTTCCCTACCCATTGGTATGTTTTTATATTTCTTTGCAGTTCTTCAGATTGCTTATGCTTGTATATATGTATCCTTATTTTGTGCGACTTGTGCAGAGTCTTCGGCGATGGGAGGGATCCCCACTGGCTTGCTGCAGCTAGAGCCCGTTGACATTCCCGATGCAGCCTTACTCGATGCAGGTGGGGCCGACAATGCCATTCCTCTCGCAATAGAACCTCCGGCGGCGGCTCTTGATTCCAGGGTACTCGCTCCTTTGGGAGTGGTTCCCTCGGTGGTCGCCGTCCCAACGACTCTACCCGAAGGCGGCCCACTGGTTGAGAAGGAGATAGTCGGGACTACCCTCCCTTTGTTGGAGCCTGAGGTCACGATAGAGGCCGTTGAAGCTGCTATCCCCCCGGCTCAGAATGGGAGGAGTGTCGAAGGTAACCTTCCACGTTTTGAGCTAGTAATCTTTCTGTTACCTGAACTCTTTTGTCTTTTCAGAATTGCGTGGACTGGCGGCCTCCATTGTCGATCTGTCTCCTCGGAAATCCTTCCAGCGCCTTTTAGAAATGGCCGCTCCGCAGGCGATATCTCCTCTCATCTGGACAAGGTGAGTGTTGTTCATCACTTCTAATAGCATCGTTGTTATTTTGCGTATTGACATTGATGTTCTGTACAGTTTTGGAGGCCGATGATGAGGTCGAGGTTCTCGAAGGGCCAGGGGAACCCTCAGCTCCTACTTGCATGACCGTAGGTAAGTGACATTTCGGTATAGCCTCACTTGTTCCTTTGCTTAAGAGTCTTACTGATATTTTTCAACTCTGAACAGCCTTGCCAGCTCCAATAGCATTGGAATCGCGTGTCGTCATGCCACCCGGCCCTTATGCTTTGCGAGCTTCAGAACACTTGGCCTAATTGAGCCTTGTCTCCCTGTCGTCTTTGATCGAGGAGCTTCATGCTGGCAGTGCAACCACAGCTGAAGCATTTGCTTCCGAGGCTAACGGTTCTCTTCCTTTTCTTTCCACCTACCATAGCGAAGAGGTGGTGCGAGTCTGGGTGGAGTTCTTTCGGCAGGTGGAGGCTTGCTTACACGCACTTGAATGTTCCCGTCTTTCTTCGGAGGCCATGGCTGCAAAGGCGGACTTGCGGGGGCTGATAGCACGGTGCGCGGCAAACATGACATCGTGCGAGAAGAGGCTCGGCCGTAATTCTCGGAGAGGGAGTTGGCTTCTAAAGCGCTGAGCGAGCTTCAAGATAATCTTACTGCCAAGGCCAACAAAGCGTATGAACTCTGGCGGGTGCTTCAAGAGTCTATCAAAGAGGTGGTGGCTCTTGATAAAGCTGCCACGTTCACTCGTGAGAGGGTCGAGGCTCATAAGGCCACCGAGAAGGAGCTTGAAGGTCGGCTCGCCTCATATCAGGCCCAGCAGGCTCAGGCGGAGGCTTGTCTTCAGGCGATCTTGATCATGAAGCCGTGACTCAGCAACAGGAAGATGAGCTGGTAAAATTGCTACATCGCCCGCCGGCTTAAAGACTTGTATCTTTTCCTTTCTTTTTTGTACATACTCATGGATGAGAGTATTTTCTTTTTGTTCTTTCATGGATTGTAGTTTGTATCCATTTTGGTTTATGAATAAAAGATACATTTTTCTCCTCAATGGTGTGTCCCCTTTCTATTGAATGTGTTCTGCGGACAATTTATCTTGGCCTACTTGTAGGACAGCGATGGCTTAGGATTCAGGGTTAAGATCTGCCTCCTAAGACTTTTGAGCCTTATGAGCCGTGAGGGTCTCATAAGGAGTTTTTCTCCCTACAGGTCGAGAGGATCCCGTAGGTGTAAGCTCTTCTTAAGAGTCGTGAGGATTCTTAAGCAGGTTCTCCCTTGGGAGTCGTAAGGATCTCACAAGAGAGTTTTTCTTACTTACAGGTCGTGAGGACCTGCAAGTGCTGGATGTGGTCATCCTTGTCCGTGTTTCACGGGGTCAGGGGTTGCTCAAGGCATCGTAGTTTAAAGACGTCGCGGTCAAGGTTAAGGACATCATAGTCCGTGGATTTAAGGACTCCACAGTCCGATGTTAGTTTTAAGACATCACGGTCAAGGTTAAGGACGTCATAGTTCGTGGATTTAAGGACTCCACAGTCCGATGTTAGTTTTAAGACATCACGGTCAAGGTTAAGGACGTCATAGTCCGTGGATTTCAGGACTCGACAGTCCGATATTAGTTTTAAGACATCTCGGTCAAGGTTAAGGACATCATAGTCCATGGATTTCAGGACTCCACAGTCCGATGTGCGGTTGCGGGGACCCGTCACCTCTTTGAAGACGTTGAGGAATTACAACGCCAGGTATCAAAGGAGTTAAGAGATGTACCCCTAAACCAAGGTGGAATCAATATAGAATCAGGCTGGTTGATCGTTAGTTTTAAGACATTACGGTCGAGGTTAAGGACATCATAGTCCGTGGATTTTAAGGACTCCACAGTCCGGTATTTGCTCTGGATGCTTCACACGGGTTCACTGCCGTGCTTGGCGAGGACCAGGCTCCGCTCTGGGCGTTTTCCGCGGGGTCAAAGAGTGACGTTATCCGCGATCCACGTAACCAGGAATTTTGCACTAGATGCTTCACACGGGTTCACTGCCGTGTTCGGTAAGGACTAGGCTCCGCTCTGGATGCTTCACACGGGTTCACTGCCGTGCTCTGCGAGGACCATGATCCGCTCTGGACGTTTTCCACGGGGTCAAAGAGTGACGTTATCCGCGTTCCACATAACCAGGAATTTTGCACTAGATGCTTCACACGGGTTCACTGCTGTGCTCGGCGAGGACTAGGCTCCGCTCTGGATGCTTCACACGGGTTCACTGCCGTGAACTGCGAGGACCAGGATCTGCTCTGGACGTTTTCCATGGGGTCAAAGAGTGACGTTATCCGCGTTCCACGTAACTAAGAATTTTGCACTAGATACTTCATACGGGTTCACTGCTGTGCTCAGCGAAGACTAGGCTCCGATGTGGATGTTTCCCATGGGGTCAAAGAGTGCCGTTATCCGCGTTCCACGTAACCAGGAATTTTGCACTAGATGCTTCACATAGGTTCATTGCCGTGCTCGGCGAGGACTAGGCTCCGCTCTGGATGCTTTACACGGGTTCACTGCCGTGCTCTGCGAGGACCAGGATCCGCTCTGGACGTTTTCCACGGAGTCAAAGAGTGACGTTATCCGCGTTCCACGTAACCAGGAATTTTGCACTAGATGCTTCACACGGGTTCACTGCCGTGCTCGGCGAGGACTAGGCTCCGCTCTGGATGTTTCCCACGGGGTCAAAGAGTGACGTTATCCACGTTCCACGTAACCAGGAATTTTACTGATTGTATCCGCATTTCACGGAATGGAGATTTGACTGTTGGTGATATGTATATCGCCGAGCCATGGAACTAGGGGTTGTCGCTGCTCCGCTTTGTTTGAAGTTGTGTCCGTCGTTACGAGACGAGCGTTGGGATGATCTATAGGTCGCTTGCGGCCCGTCGAGCTTTAGCTTCTTTCTTTGATGAAACCTGGGGGGAAGTATGTTCACTTCTTTGTTTACGCACTTGGATTGTATACAGGGTGTGATAGAACATCACCTGTAGGGCATAAATTAAAATTTTATTATTATTATTTTTATATTATATTTCATTTCTTTTCCCGCGATGCTCCATCATTTCAGCTTTTATATCACGAAGGTCGCGATTGCCCTATCATTTCGGCTATTTTTCGCGGTGCCCAATCATTTCGGCTATATTCTTTTTTTTTACTCGCTGCTTTTTATTGTGAGTTGCCCCATCATTTAGGTTATTTTGCGTGCATACATTTTTACTTGCTGCTTTTTATTGCAAGTTGCCCCATCATTTCGGCTATTTCGTATGCACGTGCGGCCTACTGGCTTTTCGCCATAAACCTGAAATTAGACACCGATTTCGGCATCAACACCGCTACAACTGGGATATGGCCAGGAGCGAATCATCATCTGCCTCTGTCGATGTTGAACAAAGGTGGCTTAGCAAACAGGGTTAGGGTCCTGTCGACTAAGGCTTTTGACTTCATGAGCCGTAAGGGTCTCACAAAGATATTTCCCCCTACAAGTCGTGAGGATCTTATAGGTGTATTTTCTCCCTAGGAATCGTGAGGATTCCTAAGTGTATGTTCCTCTGTAAGTCGTAAGGATCCTACAAGAGGGCTTTCTCCTTATAAGTCGAGAGGACTTATAAGGGTTGTTCACCAAAGGGACATACCCCTAGTCACGGGTGGGACTTTGCTGAGGAAATGTTTATTCGCGCCCGTGGATTGTATACAAGGGTCAGTATGAGCCACTTGTAGGGCATTGTCGAAGGTTATGGGGTTTTTTGCTTAAGCACAGATTCAGGTTTCTGTAACTTAAGACTTTCAAGTCTTATGAGCCGTGAGGGTCCCATAAGAGAGTTCTCCTTGTAGGTCGTGAGGATCTCGCAAGTGTCTTTTCTCCTCAGGAATCGTGAGGATCCCTAAGTGTGTTACTCCCTTGTGAGTCGTAAGGATCTCATGCGGGTGGTTTCTCCTTACAGGGTCGTGAGGATCCCGCAAGTGTCCTTTAACGAGGTTGCGCCCTTTCGGGTTTTCACAAACACTCGCCGGTAGCCCTGCTGTTTTTACTCATGGAGCCCTTTCGGGTTTTCATCCGTGCCCATTTTGCTTATGGACATAACATTTTTTTTCTTTTTTTTTACGAGGTCGCGCCCTTTCGGGTTTTCACGAACACTCGCCGGTAGCCCTGCTGTTTTCACTCACGGAGCCCTTTCGGGTTTTCATCCGTGCCCTTTTTGCTGATGGACATACCGTTTTTATTTATTATATTTTTTTCTCTTTTTTTTTTATTTTTATCTCGTCAGCCTAAGGATGCTGCGGTGTTAGTTTAAGGACGTTTCGGTCCGTCGTTAGTTTAAGGACGTTTCGGTCCGTCATGAAGAGGGCTGGCTACTACTTATAGAGCTTGAGCTTAGAATGATAGCGAGCGGGCATAGTCATCGTCATCTATCATTGACCTAGGCTATGACTCCTTAAGCGTAGTATTTCTTTAGGAAGCGGCCGTTTATTGGCCTGAAAGGCCTCTCACCGTGCATATCCATGAGTAGATAGGCTCCACCTTGGTAGACTTTATCTATGATGTACGGGCCTTCATAGTTTCGCTCGAATTTTCCCCGCTTGGCGCGATTGGGGATCATAGGCCTTTTGATCACTAGCATGAGTTTGCCTTGGCGGAATGTCCTCGGCCTGGTCAATCTTTCATACGAGCGCGTCATTTTCACTTTGTAAGCCTCCAGATTTTGTTGCGCTATGAGCCGGGTTTCATCGAGGGCGTCAAGCTCCTCAAGCCGGAGGTGAGCATTTTCTTTGTCTGTCAACTCGTGGTGGACTGCCACTAGTAGAGAAGGTAGCTATATCTCGAAGGGGATTACTTCTTCCGTACCGAATACCAATGCGTATGGCGTCGTGTTCGTGGCCGTCTTGAACGTTGTCCGATATGCCCAGAGAGCTTCTTGCAGTCTCTCATGCCAGCCCTTCTTATTTCGAGACACCGTCTTCTTCATGATCTTTGTCAAGGTCTTGTTGAAGGCCTCAGCTAGACTGTTAGCTCGTGGATTATAAACTGAGGAGTATCTCCAGTCTATATTATGCCGTTGCGCGAAGCAGCTGATTTTATGGCTTCTGTAGGCCGGCCCGTTATCGGAGATAATCCACCACGGAGTTCCAAACCGATAATCGACGTGCGTCTTGAAAAAGTGGAGGATATTCTCCGTCTTCACTTCCCTCAGCGGCACTGCTTCTGCCCATTTGGAGAAGTAATCAGTCGTTGCCAGGATGAAACGATGTCCCTTAGACGATGCCAGTTCGATGGGGCCGACTATGTCAGTTCCCCACATTTCGAATGGCCAGCTAGCCATCGTTGGATGTACCGGATTTGGATGCTGGTGGATGAAATCCCCATGGATTGGCATGAGTGGCACTGCTTCGCATATTCGAGGCAGTCCTGGATCATCGTGGGCCAGTAGTAACCCATCCGTTTAATTTTTAACTTCATCTTCGGGCCTGCTTTATGAGAACCACAGATTCCGTCATGAACTTCCTGAACGACTCTTTCTGCTTCGTCAGGTCCTAAACATCTCAGCCACAGAGAATCAAACGACCTCTTGTACAGAGTATTGTTGACGAAGGCGAAAGACAGAGCTCGTTTCATGAGCTGATGTCTTGAGGACGCTTCTTCGGGCATTCGGTGGGACTTAAAGTAGTCTATGAAGACCTCCTTCCAGTCCTCAGCCTTCTCACGGTCTTTTATTTGTAGGGTCGTCTGCTCAATAGCTCCCTTTTCTTCGGATGATTCCGGATATATTTTATGCTGGGGCTGCACCACGATTTTAACGTCATCAAGGTTCTCGTCAGCCAGTTCTTTAGCGAGCTTAGCTAACGCGTCTGCTTTACTGTTTTCCGCGTGTGGTATGCTTTCCAGAGTATATGAGGGAATTTGGGTCAACATTTGTTGCACCTTTTCACCGTACTTCACCAACTCCGGTTTGCACGTTTGGTAGTCGCCGTTTACTTGACTAACGACCAGTTGAGAATCCCCGTATATGAGGAGGTTTTCAATTCCCATGTCGATGGCGATCTTGAGGCCTGCTATCAAAGCTTCGTATTCGGCTTCATTATTCGTCCTCAGTTCTGTTAAAGAGAAAGCGAAGCGCATTATCCCTCCTTGTGGAGTTACGAAGATGACGCCTACCCCCGATCTGATCATTGGGGTACTTTTTTTGCGCTTCTTTACGGAGGACGCTCCATCGAAATAAAGTTCCCATCGGGTATCACCACCGTCGACCGCGTCAAATGCATGTTCGTCCGTCAAATCGCAATTTAGAGGATAACCGGCAGGTACTGGATGCTCAGCAAGGAAGTCGGCGATGGCTTGGCCTTTCACTGCCTTAAGAGGCTGATAGGTTATTGAAAACTCCATCAGGAGCAGGGCCCATTTAGCGAGTCTCCCTGTGAATATGGCCTTTGACATTAGATATTTTAGGGGGTCCACCTTTGATATATGACAGACCTCATGTGCCAATGCATAGTGCCGGAGTTTTGTTATCGCAAAGATTAACGCCAGGCAATGTTTTTCGATAGGGGAGTAATTGCTTTCTACCCTCAGAAGAACTCGGCTTAAATAGTAGCGCGCTCTCTCCTTCGCTTGGTCGTTTTCTTGCGCCCATAATGCGCCTAAAGAACCCTCAAGGGCTGTTGTATAAAGAATAAGGGGCTTTCCCTTGACCGGAGCAGTCAGCACTGGCGGGTTCTGCAGGTACTGCTTGATTTCATCTAGCGCGCTCTGGCATTTTTGGTCCCAGACGAACGGAGTTCCCTTCTTCATCAGGTGACTGTAAGGACGGCACTTTCCTGACAGGTTGGCGATAAACCGCCGGATGTACGCGAGCTTCCCTTGGAGAGACCGCAGCTATTTGAGAGTCCTTGGCGGTGGCATTTCCATGATCGCCTTGATCTTAGATGGATCTATTTCGATACCTCGGTGTCGAATGATGAATCCCAGGAATTTACCCGAGGAGACTCCGAATGCGCATTTGAGGGGATTCATCTTCAACTTATATTGCCGAAGGCGTTGAAATACGGTCTTCAGATGCTCTAAATGCTTTTCATATGACATGCTCTTTATCACGAGGTCGTCGATATAGCACTCGACGATTTCATGTATGAGATCATCAAAGATCTTTGTCTTGGCCCTCTGATAGGTGGCACCGGCATTCTTTAATCCGAAGGGCATAACTTTGTAGCAGAATATACCCAAAGGAGTCCGGAAAGTGGTCTGCTTCTGGTCATCGGGATGCATCTTTATCTGATTGTACCCTGATGAACCGTCCATGAAGGAGAAAACCTCATGAGTGGACGTATTGTCTATCATCAGTTCGGTGACCGGCACTGGGAAATCGTCCTTCGGGCAGGCTTTATTGAGATCTCGGAAGTCCACACATATGCGCACTGTCCCAGTTTTCTTCATTACCGGGACGATGTTGGCGATCCAGTCAGGATACTGTACCTCCTGGATAAACCCAGAATCGATCAGCTTCTTGACTTCGGCGTTACTGCTCATCTCCAGCTCAAGCCGCATCCTTCTCGGCGCTTGTTTGACTCGCTTGATATCCGGGGATATTGCTAATTTATGCACCGCAATCTCTGGATCTAATCCTGGCATTTCAGAATAATTCCATGCGAAGCAATCTCTATGCTGCACAAGCACGTCTTTTAACGCCGCCACCCTTTCCTCAGATAGCAGCTCGCTAACGAATGTCGGTCGCGGATCGTCTACCGATCCCAACTCAATCTTCTTGAGGTTATCTGCAGTAGTATGTATGCTATCTTCCAGCTCTTTTGGAGCTTGTGGAAATTCTGAGATCACCTCATTGTCATTGTTTTCGAAGCACCAAGGGAGGTCATCCATATTCTCAGGATCTCCTTTTGATATCGTTACCATATGACAGCTACGAGCTCGCTTCTAAGGCCGATGTGGATCTGGTTCTGCTCTTGTGGCTTTGGGTTCGTGCTTTTGTGGCGGCGTTACCCTCCAGCTGCTGGATAAAGCAAACCTGCCTTGCTGGTACTGGTCTTCGACCCAGTTATTCAAGGTAAAGCAGTCATCGAGGGGGTGTCCTATGGCTCGGTGATAAGAGCAATAGCCCGGATGAGAAACTTCGTTAACTTGCTCAGGATGCTTGGACTCCGGAAGTGCGATTATTTGATGTTTTATAGCGAGCTCGAGTAACTTCTTCGTCTTGTCTCGGGGGAAGGAATACGCTCGACTCATCTTCTTCATGAAGGACAAACCCGGACCGCGCAATACCCGATCACCCGACTCTTTAACCCTACGTCGTTGCTGTCGACTTCTTTTTCTGCTTCTTGACTTACTTCTGCCTCTGCGTCGGGCCTTTTGCGCAACGGGTTGATAGGGAGGAGCATCTTCATCTTTTGTAGCCTGTTGAAGCAGACGTTGCGTCCTGGCCTTCTCGTAGATGGCTATCTCGCGATTATGGTCATCCCGAGCCTTTTGACCCGCTTTCCTAATAAGCGTGTCCATTCGTTCTTCAAATGGCGGACTCGGCACTTCGCTCGCGGGATCCAGCTTTGATGAGGGGTTAGCATCTCCTGACAGGGCGTCCTCCTCCTTATTGAAGTTATATATGGCGTAGCTACCGTGGACTCGCTCCCGCTTCCCGGATCTCACGTATCCAAGGCCGAGCGTTTCCACTCTCCCGTTGGGCAATTTGCACTGAGTTCCGGGGACATCCAAAATCCTGTTGTAGAATCGAGCTTGTCGAACAGTCTGTTTTAAGGGTACCCCTGGCTCTTCAATAGCCTCTTTAGTCCATTTGTGTAATATTTGGGCAAATGGATGGGTTGGAGCCTGTCGAGTATAGAATCCGCGCCATGCCAGATCTCTTTCTCCACTCTCGTTTCTGTGGATTGGTAGAATAGGATCACCTTTTCACCCTTTCGCCTGGGAGGGACGTAAAACGTCTGCAGGTCCTGCACATTGTAAGATTCAAGTGTGTCGAGATCCTTGTAGTATTCCCGCGGCACCATGGTTATTTGTAAACTCTGATCATCGCCAGGGGGTGCTTGTATTGACGGCCGACTGGATAACACGGCATTAATCTCATCTTCTGAGTCACTTCCGAAGATCAACATGGGGGCGGACGGTCCCGGGTTGTTGCGTCGAGACGGCCCAGCGTAAACTATCTCTTCTTCTTCATCGGTATCGCTCCCAAAAACAGGGATGGTGGCGGCGGCTTTGCTTTCCGGCTTGCAACACTTTTCTGTATCCTCGAAGTCTGGCAAAAAGTACTTTGCATCTTCGTACTTGCGGACTTCGTTTACGGAGAATGGGTTCAGCTCACCTGTTACGGTATACTCGAAACCATCTTTAAAGTATTTTATATACTGATGCTGTGTAAAAGGTATGATGTTGTACTCGTGTAACCAAGGACGACCGAGCAAGGCGTTGTAGCAGGTCTTGGTGTCAATAACGTGAAACTTGATGTCTGTGACAAGCAGTCCGAAGCGTAACATTAGTATTACAGATCCGAGAGTCCGTGACGACTGGGAGTCAAAACCGGAGATGGTAATTTTGTTACGAGCGAGGTGCTGCACGCTCATGCAGATTTCCTTCAACACCCGAACGTTAAGGAGATTGACGGAGGATCCATTATCAACCAGGATCTTGCCTATCTTGATATCATGGCAGTATCCAGAGACGTATAGGGGACGGTTGTGGTCGCACGTCCCGAGGAGAAGGTCTTCGTCACCGAAAGTGATGTCGGCTGTGTGCACTTCTTCCAGTTCATCCTTCATCCTTTCTGCGGCGAGGAAGGCTTGGAATTGCTCGGGTTCTTGTAACGCCTTGATTAATGAATCTCGTACTTCTTTTAATAATAGGAGGGTATCAAGAATGCTGATCTGAGAAGGTAGCTTCCTTAGGTGCGCTAGGATGTTGTAGTCTACCTTACCCTTCCTGGGAGGGTCCTTGGCAGTCAGCTCTTTCATGACTTGGTCATCTAAGGCGATATCCCCAGTGACCTTTTCCTTTCCCTTATCTTTTCTATTTGCGGGCCCGAGATTCTTTTCCGGGAGCGTGCGATTGCGCAGCTGAATGTTCTCACAGGCCTCCGGTTCTTCCTCTTTCCCTAAGGCGGACTCTTTAAAGAGAGGGCCCAAAGCCATTTCCTCATCAGAGTCGCTCCCAAAGGTGAGAACTTGTGATCCTCCGGCGTTGACCATGTAACAGCTGCCGGTAGTTCTTTTGTGCCTGTCGGTTGTACTTCTCTGCTCCCGACGAGTTCTGCGTTTCATGCGCTTAAAATGTTGCCGGTGAGCAACATATCCCTGCCACCATATCCTAAAAGCGTCGCACTCCTCCGTAGGGTATGAAATTTTCTGATGATATGAGCAATAATTAGGGTGCCTCTCCGCCCCATCGAACGCGTTTTCTTCCGAGGGTGGTAGCTTCATCCCCATTGACATGGCTTTGGCAAACCTTTTCCTCGTCTTGAACAAGTTTTTATTCGCATCGGATATCTTTTGATCTGGCGGGAGTGCTTCGACTCTTTCGTTTAGTCGCCTGTGCTTGGCTCCTTCCGATGCAGCCATCTCACGCTCCTGATCGGCTTTACTCTTCAAACGAATCTCGTCTAGAAAGGCGTCGATCATTTCATCTGTTAGCCATACAAGTTCTGGCTCAGGTTGTGCCCCCAGTTTCTCAGTGCCAGGAGTTTTGTCATCGTCTGTAAACGAGTGGGAGATAACATGGCAACTCGCCACATATCCCTCGGATTCATCTGATGAGCTTTCTCCATCATCTTCCTCCTGAAAGACGTGGTTGAGGAACTCTTGCAGTGTGACGGGAGTCCGCGCCTTTTGATTGTACTCCTCCAGCGAGTCAATCTGTTTCTGCAAATCCATGCACTTGTCTCCGGGCTTCATGGGCTTTTTGGATTTCTTCTTCTTTTTCTTCGAAGATTTTGACGGTTGGGTGTGAGTACTTGGGCCATCACCACGAATCTTTGTGGTTGGGTGCGGCTTCAACATCCCTTCGATGATTTGAGGTTCAAGTGGGTTCTTCCATTCGACCGCTGGGCACGCATGAAGGTCACTCAGCATCCTTTTGGTTTTAGCTGATAGCACGATTTCCCATGGAGCTTCTTCAATAAAGGAACAAGTTGCCCCCGGTGCGTCCGTCTTCTTAGGAGTATGTGGCTGTGGCGGGTTCACCTTCCACTTTTCGGACAGTGCAAACTTCCCCTTGAGGTATTGATCTTCAATCCACCCTTTGAAAACGAAGCAATCCTCAATCGAATGGCTTACCGTTTGATGGTAAGGGCAATAGTTGGGGTTATTCACCTCAGTGGGTTGTGGCGGTCGCCATAGATTTGGCAAGTTTATAAGTCTGTTGCGTACTGCCAGCTCGAATAACCGTTTCGTCTTGTCCCGTGGGAACGAGTAGGGACGCTTCATCTTCTCATTATAATACCGCCGTCTTTCTTCCAATTGATCCGCTAGCTTTGAGGCACTGGGTTGCTGCTGAGCATTCGCGACGAAGGTTGCCTTCCCTTTACCCTTGTCACTCCGAGGCTCTGGCTTCGGGGGAGACGGTCTGTGACCCATCTGGTCCATCTGGGCCAACTTGTCGATCAAAGCCTGAAACGTGGTCGGCTTAAAGAACATCATAAACTGGGAGATAGTTGCATGAGGGTCTAAGGTTCCCACGAACATGCCCACCGCGGGCGCTTCCTCAATGCGTTGCTCGCATTTCGACAACAAATTTCGCCAGCGTATAGCATACTGGACCCACGTTTCGCCTGGTTTCACCCTGGCATTGATCGATGCTGTTATTGGAGTGCGTTCGCTGGCGCTTGCGAATCGCTGAGTGAATAGCAACTCCATTTCAGCGAACGTCTTGATAGAATCGTTCGGGAGTTCCGAATACCATTCGAACGCTGTTTCTGATAAGCTGCCCATGAACTGGCGAAGCAACAGTTTATCATCACCGCCGGTGTTACCGCAAAGGGCCCTGAACTGGGCAACATGTTGGTGGGGATTGCCAGTCCCCTTATACACGTGGAATTTCGGTATTGTATAACCTGGCGGATATTTGATTTGGTCGTACCAGCTCGGATACGGTCGCCCCGTTTTTACGACTTGACCAGTTGCCTCAGTCACATGATGAACCCGGATCTGCTGGGCTATATAGTCGTTCAAGTCAGCCTTAGAGATTGTCTCTTCCTTGGCCGTTGAGAAGGCCGGTGGTGGATTTGACAATTCTCCCCTGTCGTCTTCAAGGACGATCGGAGGATCCTCAGCAGGTGGGTCTTGTTGGATCATTATTCCCACCATGTCCTGGAATAAGTGGGCTATTTGCTTTATATTGGCCGCTTGTTCCGCATCCTCTTTATCTTTCTTTTCCAATATCCTCCGGAGGAACTCGGCGTCGGTTTCCTGTTCTTGCTGCTGATCCGAGGATGCCTCGGGGCTTTCTTTCGGTCCAGTAAGTGCGGCTATTGCGATCATCATTTCCTGGAGCTTTTGCTGTTGCTCCTGAGCTTTGGTCATCGACCGTGTAAGCGGTCTATGACCTGTTGACGCGCGGCTATCTTCTTTCCCCAACGCCATGTATACAGTATGGACCATCCTGCCCCCAGCCTTAGGGCGTCTTGGCTCAGCGCTTTTAGCTTTAGTTGCAGGCCCGGGGATCTTCTCTGGCCTCTTCTATTTATGAGCAGTGGAAGCTGAGGGGGCCGTTGAAGTGGGCACCTAGACAGCTTTTCGCGGCTTAGCCTGGTGACTGACTTCCTGTTGGATTTTCAGCTTCTTGTGCTGGCGGGAGAAATTTGGAACGATCACCGAGTCTCGGGTCTGCCGCCAGAATTTATAGATTTGGGAGGACAGCCGTTGAGGAGATTGGGGTTGTTCTGGCTTTACTTCTACGGCCTTTTTCAGCGGAGAGGGATACCTCTTTAGCACCGCGGTAGGAGAATTCCTCCGCACCTTATTTAGCATCTCAAAGCTGTTCCCAGTTGGAACAGCAGCATTAACTTCTGCCATCGGGGCTGGAGGAGTTAGCCCAGGAGGGGAGCTGCCTCCGGCCTTCCTCACTCGGCGCCAGTAACGACGTCGAGCGCGTCGTGCTGATGGAACCGGCTTGGTGAGGGCGATAGTGTCGTCTTGTCCCCGGTGTAGGTGGGGGGTTGCTACTGGTGTCAGCCTGTTAAAGATCGATGTCTTTTGGGTAGCAGGAGCGGGAGCTGGAGCCGTCAATCTTGTGAAGACCGACATTTTAGCAGGGGAAGCCGCCTTGTCGACTTCAGGAGCAGGGCTGGTTATTTTCTTAGGAGCAGCCTTCTCTGGGATTGTAGGCCCCGTCATGGGCCCACAGGAGCTCTGGCCCAATCTGGAGAAGACCGAGGCACTGGTGTTGGGCGACCCGTTGAGAGGGGCCGCGGTAGGTATAAACCGATCAAAGACCGACTTCTTGGGAGCTTCCATTGTCAGCACAGGAGCGGTGAAGCTTGTTGGCGGGAGCATGGTCCCAAAAAACAACCCTGTGGTGGCTCGAGTGACCTGTTCCACGGGTATTGTAAATAGCGAAGCAGCTTGGGGTCCGTAGGCTACACCTCCTGGCGAGGAAGAGCGCTGGTTGCAATTGCAGTTGGAGCATTTCGCACAAGTGGAAGCCATTGATTCTTTGCTTTCTGCAATAAGCAAAATGCCAAATCTTAGTACCTTGAAACCCAAGGGTAACCATTAGCGAACCGTGTTTGGTTTGCGAACACGACACACGAAGTGTGGAGTGGAAAGAGGAAAAGGTCCCACCGGGCATGCCAGAATCTGTTCCCTTCCGAAAGACGGCGCACGACGCGGGGCGTCTCGCTTGAGATTCGGGGCAGATGCTAATTGGTGCTATCCGTCTACCTCTTCGAAGATGCCAAGTTAATTTATAGCACCGTATATCGAAGGTTTAAACGGATGCGTCCGATGTAGCAGACTTCGTCAGATTCCCCCTCGCTTGAGGGGTTTTTGATTGTGGGGAGGCTCTTCCCTGCAGGCGCAAGCCCCTGCAGTTAATTACGCTACCGCACTGCGGTAACCAGAATATGTTCCCCTCCGAAAGATGGCGCACGACGCGGGGCGTCTCGCCTGAGATTCGGGGCAGATGCTAATTGGTGCTATCCGTCTACCTCTTCAAAGATGCCAAGTTGATTTATGGCACCGTATATCGAAGGTTTAAACGGATGCGTCCGATGTAGCAGACTTCGTCAGATTCCGCCTCGCTTGAGGGGGTTTTGATTGTGGGGACGCTCTTCCCTGCAGGCGCAAGCCCCTGCAGTTAATTACGCTACCGTACTGCGGTAACCACTTTCTCCTTCTCCAGATGGTCACTTCGTGTCGTGTGTGTTTATTTTGTGTTTAGTTGCCCGTGGATTGTATACGGAGACTGAGTTATGTCGTCGCCCGTAAGACGTGGACTAGTCCAAATCCGTATTATCTTAGATTTGGATTTGGGGGTTTGGGTTTAAGGATACGTTAGCCTCATTGGAGACTAAGATCAACTTAAACGTTTGTTAAGGACACGTTAGCCTAGTTTTTAGACTAAGATCGAATTAAACGGGATCGTTTAAATCCAACAATAGAGCAATTAAGGGAGCCCTGTTGTTTAGTTTAGTGACATCATGGTCAGTAGGTAGTTTAAGAACATTACGGTCCGTAGGTAGTTTAAGGACATTGTGGTCCATAGGTAGTTTAAGGACATTGCGGTCCAATGTTAGTTTTAAGACGTTGCGGTCAAGGTTAAGGACGTCATAGCCCGTTGTTAGTTTTAAGACATTCCGGTCAAGGTTAAGGACGTCATAGTCCGTTGTTAGTTTTAAGACATTTCGGTCAAGGTTAAGGACGTCATAGTCCATGGGTTTAAGGACCCCACAGTCCGATATTAGTTTTAAGACATCCCGGTCAAGATTAAGGACGCCATAGTCCATGAGTTTAAGGACCCCACGGTCCGTATCAATGTGTGGTCATCGGGACCCGTCACCTCTTTGAAGACGTTGAGGAATTACAACGCCAAGTATCAAAGGAGTGAAGAGATGTACCCTTGAACCAAGGTAGATTAAATAGTCTTTGGCCCAATTTGGGACCAAGACCAATCAATTATGTTATGAGCCCATTGGCCCAGTTAAGTTTGGATTGAGGACTTATGGCCATCTTGGACTAAGTCCAATCATGTTTGGAATATTGACTTTCTGTTGGTCCATTGAAGGAAAGGCTTTGCCTCTAGAACTTAGCCAATTGGGCTGAAGCTAGTGTTAAACACTAAAGGCCAACCAGTGTTGAACACTGGGAATGAGATTGACAAGTTAATGTTTAACACTAAAAGATAGTTGGTGTTAAACACCAGCAACAGGGGATTTCAAATTAGTGTTAAACACTAAAACTAATCAGTGTTAAACACTGGCAGCAGAAATCTCAAATTAGTGTTAAACACTAAGATAATCAGTGTTAAACACTGGTCACAAAGATTTTAATTTAGTGTTGAACACTGAGAAAATTAATATTAAACCCTGTTAACAGAGGTTTAATTTAATGTTAACACTAAAAAATTCAGTGTTAGACACTGCAAATAAAGTTCTTCAATTAGTGTTGAACACTAAGGTAAATCAATGTTGAACACTGGACTCAGAGGTTCCAATTTAGTGTTAAACACTAAGGCAAGAGGGGTCACCTGGTAGCACGTGTGGGCGCCCTCCCCTGCGGAGTTTTTCAGGGGTCACGTGGTAGCACGTGACCCTGCTTCTTTGCATGTATGCTTAAGAATCAAATTCTTCATTAAATCCCCACTTTCTTCTGAATAATTATATTCTTAGATAGAGTTGAACTCTAACTTCTTTTATGTAGGAATTAAATTCCTCATATATGCGAAGAACTGGATTCTATCATAGGGTTCAACCCTAATAATAACTTTAGAGGAATTAAATTCCCATTTTCTTCTGAAGAATTACTCTTAGATAGGGTTAAACCCTAATTTGTCTTCTGTAAAAATTGAATTCCCATATATGTGAGGAATTAGGTTCTGTCATAGGGTGAACCCTAATTTATTCTTTCTTAAGGAAATTAAATTCCTGTTATTTTGACAGAATTAAGTTCTTAACTAGGGTTAAACCCTGGTTCTATTCATTTTGAAGGAATTAAATTCCTATAACATAGGGTTAAACCCTAATTTTATTTCAAAGGAATTAAATTCCTATAGTTCCGTGAGAATTAAATTCTCAAACTTCCATTCCCTCTCTATGCTTTGGCTCTGCATGGCAGGATCTCAACCCAATGAGAATTAAATTCTCAATTCATGGGGAGATGTGCACTTTGCAGATCCTCTACTAAAGAGAGAACTAAGTTCTTCTTTTTAATATAAGAGTTAAACTCTTTTGAGAATTAAATTCTCTTTTTAAAAGCCTTCTCTTTCTTACCTAAGGTTTTCTTCTGCAGCAGATCAAATTCTTCCAAAGTCTCAAGGCTCTATTTCTTTTTCTCTCTATGTCTCTGTCTCCTTTTTGTGTATCTCTTGGCTCCTATTTATTGGAGAAGGAGCAGAATCAATTAGTTTAGTGAATCATTCATTGAGGGATTTGATTTGTATTCATTAGAGATTTGATTTGCATTCATCATTCATCTGGACCTTTAGATTATTAGGTGAATTTTATTCACCATTGGATTTTAAATCCAAAGATATTCCTTTGTTATTTCGGTTAGATTTTAAGGGGAAATCTTTCCAAGTTCAAGATTTTTCCATGAATAGGTGATATTTAATCACCTTTAGATTTTTAATCCAATCGGTTCCAAATAATCATTCTCCTTTGGAAAGATTTGAATCCCTTTCAGAATTTAATTCTGTTAAATAGAGAGGCTTAGAAAGCCGGTCACGTGTAGGCACGTGACCCTTGGTCACGTGTAGGCACGTGACCCTCTGGAACGAGCTTTCTTCTCCTTTATGCGCTCTGTTTTCTAGCTGCTGTTCAACCGTCACGTGCCAACACGTGACCCCTGGTCACGTGTGAGCACGTGACCCTTTCTGAAGTCTATTCTTTTATTTAATCAGGGAGCTGAATCTGCCTTTGCCGCTGCTTTTAAATGTCACGTGCCAACACGTGACTGCTGGTCACGTGCAAGCACGTGATGACTCTTCCGTAAACTTTCCTGATTTTAAATCAGGAAACATGGCCGACACCAAAGACGGTGAAGGATATAAGAAGTTTCTTGGGCTTAGCAGGATATTACTGACGCTTCATTGAAGGATTCTCAAAGATCGCAGCACCCCTGACCAAGCTCACGCATAAAGAAGAAGCCTTCGTGTGGTCAGAAGCATATGAGAAAGATTTTGTATAACTCAAGTCAAGATTAACCACTGCTCCTATTCTTGTAATACCGGATCAATCTAGCGTATTTGATGTGCATTTTGATGCATCTGGTAAAGGATTACGATGTGTTCTACATCTACATGGAAAAATTATGACTTTTGCATCAAGACAACTAAAAGTTCATGAACGCAACTTTCCAATACATGATCTGGAATTGGCAGCCGTCATATTCGCCCTTATGATTTTGCGGCACTATTTATTAGGAGAGCGAGTGGATATATACACTGACCAGAAAAGTCTTAAGTATGTTTTTACTCAGAAGGAACTCGACATGCGACAGAAAAGATGGCTAGAACTTATGGCAGACTTCGACATTAACATACAGTATCATCCTGGGATGGTGAATGTAATTCCTGATGCACTTAGTTGCTAGCTATTAGCAATGAACCTCACCGCTAAATGAAAGTTACAGCAAGAATTGTATGGATTGAATATCGAAGTAGTCATGCCAGATAACGCTTCATATTTGATGAACTTACAAGTCCAGTCCACTCTTGTAAATCAGATCAAGGCAGCTCATGCAAATGATGCTAAGCTGCAAAAGATCCAAGAACAAGTAGAAAGTGGATTTCGAACTGACTTCATCATCCATGAAGATGGATCCTTGCATTATGAAAGCCGTTTATGTGTGCCAGTCGGCCCTATTCGAGAAGAGTTGATGAAAGAAGCCTACAACTCTCTGTATTCGGTACACCCCGGTGGTACAAAGATGTACAAGGATCTACGGCAACATTACTGGTGGCATAGAACGAAGCGAGAAGTAGCAAGGAGGAGCGTAGCAAAGTGTCTAGTGTGTCAGCAAGTGAAGGCTGAACATCACAGAACTGCTGGTCTATTTCAGCCGTTACCAATCCCAAAATGGAAATGGCAGCACATTACCATGGACTTCATGACTACTCTCCCTCGCAGTACGAAGGGTAATGATGCAATTTGGGTTATTGTGGATCGACCCACCAAGTCGGCTCACTTTATTCCATTCCGAGTTGGCCAGTCAACCGAGACGTTAGCACGGAAGTACATGGAGGTGAGAATAAATATAAAGTATGATTTATACCTTCAAGATGTACCATATTTGATACTCATAAACTCATGCAGGAGATCGTGAGATTACATAGAGTACATGTTTGTATCGTCTCCGATCGTGATATGAGATTCCGATCACAGTTTTGGCAGAGTCCGCAAGCTAGCCTGAGAACAAGTCTAAATTTCAGCACGGCGTATCATCCACAAACAGATGGACAGTCCGAGTGAACAATTTAGATATTAGAAGATATGCTAGGAGCCTGTATGTTAAACTTTAGAGGTTCATGGAAAGATCACTTACACCTTGTGGAGTTTTTATACAACAACAGTTATCAGGAAAGCATTGGGATGGCACCTTTCGCAGCACTCTACGAACGGAAATGTCATCCCCGCTGAGTTGGGACGACGTTGGAGATCTTGAACTCCTTAGACCAGAGATGATCGTGGCAACTGTGATTGTAGTTCGCACGATCAAGGAAAAGATGCGAATAGCTTAGGACCGACAATAACATCCGGCAGATGCAAACCTTTGACATCTAGAGTTTCAACCCAGAGAGCATGTATTCTTGAAGATCTCTCCAAATAGAAGAGTGATCCGTTTGCAGGGTTCCTAAGCACTCTAGTGAGATCTCACAAGGCATCGAACATGCCAATTTCAAAAATTCTAGGTGCCGAGAGACCCGACTACGGATCGTTTGCTAGAAAACTAGGCGAAAAAGAAACTAGTTAACACTTAACTACGAGTTTAATGGAAATACAACCTTTGTAGATCCGGTGCTCCACCTCCACGGCTCCGCAACGAACTCGTCTCCGCTGTCCAAATCAAAATCCGGGCTCTAGTGTCGCTTCGTCGGAGAAATGGCGAGCTAGGTCGTCGATGTCCATGCCGAAGATGATCTACGTCGAGGCATCGCTAAATCAAGCTCCGACTTCACCAAGTCAAAAAACTTGTGAAGAAAACACACTCTACTACTTGGGAAGAGGTAGAGGATGAAGAAATAGGAAGTGGGTAGACTTTAGTTTTGGATTTCACACTCTTTTTATCACTTCACCATTGATGAAGTGAAGGTTTTCTTCATGAAGATGAAGAAGAAGAAGATGATATATCATGATAAGAATAATAGAATAGAATATGAATAATCATTTCTTATCATAATTAAACTATAGTAATGTGTAGAGAGTTGACCATAGTTAAATAAATGGTTAGGGTTTAAAAGATGAAGATAAAAGGGTTTGATTGGTCAAAGCTTCATGAAGCTTCACTTAGCTTCATGAAAGAAACCCTTTTGTTTTCTTTTTCTCATTTATCTTTTAAATCCAAATGAAAAGATAAATGAAAGAATAAAAGAAAACCCTAATTATTTATTTAACTTAGGTTTACTTCATTACACAAACCCTAGCATTCTTGCATCATCAAACATGATACAAACAAGTGCACAAAATCATATCGCATATGCAATGCGCACACCCGAGTGAGAAAATCCATTTAAAGTCAACCGATACTAGTTGATGCAAAGTAATAAATCAAATATATAAATATGCATTAAATCATTAAATCAACACTTGATTCAATGATCCGGTCATGTCGCACACAACCGACTAGTATACAATGTATCGGCTTATCGAATCAACGCTTGAATCGATAACTAGGTTATATCGCATACAACCATTTGACACATTGATCGCGAGAATGAAATACGGTATCACATACACGCATTATTCTCGGTCCCGCACATATCTCATATGCGCTCCTATTTCGTTTCGCTTGAGCCAGGAAACCTCTGTGTAGGACTCTAAAGACTCGTCAATACACCGGCAGCAGATGATGATCATATCAAGCACCCACAAGCCGCAAGCGGTCTGCTAAACGTAACGGCCACCCGGGTATTGAGCGATCTGAAGATCGACGAGCAAGCCCGCTCACACTCCAGTGAATCCGACCAGTAACACTACCGTACTGTCCGGTCTGATCGTCCGATATGTCGCATA
This sequence comes from Agapanthus africanus, assembly GCA_030015575.1. NCBI lineage: Eukaryota > Viridiplantae > Streptophyta > Magnoliopsida > Asparagales > Amaryllidaceae > Agapanthus > Agapanthus africanus. The sequence continues at coordinate 152,722,166 of JASDDO010000012.1, forward strand.
TCTTGCCTAGGGGTGGTAAACGTCAGACCCCAATAGCTCGATAAGTCGTGTCGATATGATGTCTATAACAATTAGAGAAACTACTGGTAACACTTACCAGTAAATCTCTGCAACCCTGGCCAGGAATTTCCTGTTATAGCCAATCGAACACAGCGCAACATCAACCCCCTATACCGGGAGAGACGAATCCCCTCCTATCGCTCATTGCCTCCATGTGACTCAAGACTGTACCCAAAAACCACCGTTTTGCACGCCCTCTTGGACGTGGTAAGATGGAAATCAAAGCACAGTGGGAACCACACAAGACTCTATGACGATCTCGGGTCAACAGACTACTCTGTACCAGTGTCACCAGAGAACTGCCATCTGACGTGAGGTATAATACCATCTGGGAGTTCTCGGCGAGTCCGTCCAGTGTACCCAGTCTCTACTGAGCACCCGTATATCATCTCCGATGTCAAACACCATTGGATATGGGATCATCCATCGCCCATCTGTATGGGTCGAGAAGGTATACGCTAGTCTACTCTGGTATATCGATGCCCCATCTCGATACACCCATGACTAGGGACTTTGAAGGATGTACTTATGGACTACGATGTCCCCACTAGTATGATCCGCATCACAGTCCAGGTAGTCAAGTACACATCATAAGGGCTTTACCAACATGTATCAGAGAGACAATCAGTGTACACGTTAAGGTAAAGAGAAACCAGATAGCATACTATCATGTCGAGCAAGAAAGTCCTCCCTATATATGTCCCAGCATCCACTATAATATACATCCTAAGTACAGTAATGGCCTCTAGGGCATACATATAACTAACAATCTCCCACTTGCACTAGGGCCATCTGTAGCAGTGGTTGTAGTATCTCATACTCAACCATCCCATAAAAGTCTCTCTCTGGCAATAGGCCTTCGTGAGTGGATCCGCTGCGTTATCCTCTATGTCTGCTCTCCTTGCCTCGATCACCCTGGAGATCAACCATCTCCATGATCAGGTGATACTGCCTTAGAATATGTCTGGATCACTGATGGGACCGGCGTTCCTCGGCATAAGCCACAACTCCATTGTCTCACAATGGTAGGAACGTAGTTCATCTCATGAACTAATATACACCCAAACATCCTCTTTGGTAGCATCTTAAGTAGCGATGTATCCTGCCTTTATCGTCTAGTATTTCACGGTATCTAGCTTGGAACTCTTCCAACATACCGTCCCTTTACTGAGGGTAAAGACAATGCCTGCGACTGACATTCAGTCGTCTTTATCACCCTGGAATACTTCTAGTGATTCTCCCAGGATCGATTGATACCATCTCACTACAACTAGTGAGTATACTAACACCCAAATAACATCTATCTCATAGATGAAAACTCAGGATGGAGGAGGTATCACATTGATCCTATCTGGAGAATCATTGTGATAAGCGGAGATTGACCGAGCGTAGCATAAGAAACTCCTTTCTTATCAAGAGTATGTCATCCACGTACTCTACGAGGATCACAACCATACTCCCTACTACCTTTTTGTATATACAAGGTTCATCTACCATTTTGATGATGTCAAACTCTTTGACTAATCTATCAAAACAGATGTTCCAACTCCGCGATGCCTGCTTTATCACATAAAACATCTTGCATACGTTTCCGCTGCTCCCACTGTCTACGAGGACCTCTGGCTGTGTACTTATAGATGCACTCTTCTAAAACATCATTTAGAAAAGCAGTCATGGCACCCAACCGCCAGATATCGTAGTCATGGTATGTAGCCGTGGCAAGTAGGATCTGGATGGACTTAAGCATAGATCCTTAGAAAAAGGTTTCAACATAATCCATACCTGGTTAATGATGCAAACCTTTAACAAGTCTAGCTTTGAAAGTCTCAACTTTTCCATGTACACCAAGTAATCTTCTCAAGATATACTTGCTCCTGATGGGGATTTAACCCTTCAGATATAGCAAGTAAAGTCCATACTTTGTTGGTGTATAAGGATTCCATCTCAGATCGCTAAACATCCAGCCATTCTTACAGAGTCTTACTCCTGATGGCCAGCTCGAAACTAGTTGGGTCATCATCTCATGATGCATTCCTCGCTCCCACTGTCATAGAGAAACCGAAGTATCTCTCAGGTGGGTGAGGAACCCTACTAGATCGGCGGAGAGGCCGAGGTTCGTTGGAATCTACTGAATCCTTCGGTTCTACCAAATCATCAACTCCAGTTTGTATAGCTGGAATGTTTCCAGTTCTACATAACAGACGTTGCGTCGAGCTTGTCCGGATTTTGCTTTTAGACATAGGCCGGACAACCCCAAATCTTAACAAACTTAAGATATGGGCTCTTCCCCTTCCATATCACATATGAAGTGGTAGGCACTGATTTGATTCGAACCCTTTTCAATAGGTATGCAACTTCTCAAGTGCATAACCCCCTAAGGAAAAAGGTAACTCAGTAGTACTCATCATAGAGCACACCATATCAAATAGGGTGTATCTGCTCCGCCCCGATACACCATCGTGCTATGGTGTATTCGGAGGAGTAATGCCGAGAGAGAATCTCATTCTCCTTTAGAATAGTCCAGGAATTCCATGCACAAGTATTCTCCTCCTTGATCACATCAAAGGACATAATACTTATACCCATATTTTGGTTCTCTACTTCTAACTTATATTCTGTGAATATCTCAAAAGGTTCGGACTTGTGTTTCAACAGGAACATAGGTCTGAATCTCGAAAGATCATCAGAGAACGTAATGAAGTATAAAGAATCAGTCCTGGCATTCGTAGACTGGGGACCTACATACATCAACATGTATCATCCCAAGAGTTCATTAACTCTTTCTCTGTTTCCAGTAAACGGAGCTATGGTCATCTTATCTTTGTGACATGACTGGCGAGTTTCACAAGATGTAAGTTCAAACTAATTTAAATATGCATCTTTATGTAACTCTAGCCAGTCGGGTCGCATTGATCTGACCTAGTCTACAATACCTCAAGAAGAATTCGTTTATTTCTGAACTTTTCTTCTTGTGTGTGTTCTGTATACAAAGAACTGTAGTTTGATTTAGAACATTAATGCTTTTAGATAACGTGCCTGAACCGATCAACTTTTGATATAGGAAATTTTCAAAACATTATCCAACAATACAAAATTTTATCATTTCTTTACTAATAAAGAGACAGATATGATTTTGTATATCAGGTTCGGTATCTAATAACATTCGTTCAGAATCAATGTATCGGTAATACAGGGTGACAGTGACCGACAGACTTGGCTGCAACACTTGCCCCGTTTTCTGCCTCATGAAACTTATCACCCGTTCTCAGTTTTTCTACCCTTTTGTAGCCCTATGTAACAGATTACATATCTGGGATCCTGATCCAGTATCATATACCAAGGATGCGGAGGATACTGAGAAACAGTTCTGTATAATTAACACACCCGAAGATGATGCAACAGCATGCACTCTCTTCGTTTGGGCGGCACGGGAAATCTGGTATTCCCCAATTTCCTGCTCTGTCTTATAACAATTATAAGTTGGAGTGGGACCAACGTTCCCCAGCTCAGTATAACAAGCGGGTTCGGTCAATAATCCATTTTATTATCTTGATTAAGGCGTGATATGGTCGCTACCAGGAGAGAGAGAGAAGAAAACACTCAGCGTGCGCTCTTGCAAGAATAGATTGGTTATAATTTTATCTAATCAGGATGGCTCCCACTGCTTTTTATCAAATCTTCTTTCAAACCCTAAAAGGAAAGACTAGCCGGGATTAATTACACACTACAAGTTCGCCAATCTTTCAGCCAGGCCAGTGTCGGTACTTTGAGGGAGGTCCCCCGTGCTTTCGCACGAACCTAATTAATGTAAACCTCGTTTTCCCAGAGGCATAACCCCGTTAACACCTTTCTAGACACCTACTTGATCGGCTAATTGTAATGTGTAAAACTCTCCCAGGAGTAACTCTTACTCGCAGCGGGTATCGGGATCCAACTATCTCATAGAAGGTATGCAATCTCATTGCAAATTTCAACACTTGAAATTCCCGATAATATTTTGCCCCTAGCATCCTATGACCTTGACGGAGGCCAACAAACCATAGGCTACTAGTCAAGTTCAACCCGTCATTTCTTGATCGAATCAAACCCACCCGCACGACCCTTGACGGAGGCCAACAAGGTCGCACGACTACCCTAACTCAATCTGCATCATATGCATAAGCAGATAAATACTGGTTAGCTACCGCACACTGCGCCTTGACGAAGGCCAACAAACGCAGCACGAATACTAAACAGCAGTTATCTGAAATGACGGAGGGCTACGACAGGTTTTTCTGAAAACTTATTGCGTAATGAACTTGATATCGTTGTAGGATCGAATGAATTTTGAAATGGAGTGTTTTTTAGGCTTTTCTAGTTTTGCTAAAGGAGTCACTCCCGGTGAAGGGATCGTCGGTCCTTTCCTCGTCGAATGAGGTGCGGGATATATCATATATATCACTGTGCAAAGCAAAAACTCTTAAAAGCAATCAAAAGACAAACCGAGGGTGTAGCATCTGCCAGTTATTGCTAAAGGAGTCACTCCCGGTGAAGGGATCTCGGTCCTTTCCTCATCGAATAAGGTGCAGGATATATCGTATATACCGCTGTGCAAAGCAAGAACTGTAGCTACCTGTTTTATTTTGAAATTCGATTCTACAACATCTTAGGTTTCTTTTATTACATTAATCTCATTAATGAAGTCCCATCATTTAAGTACCTAAACATCACAGATAGATATGACGTACACTTATGCCATCCGCATTCGCCTCGATGTCCCCTCATGCACCGTTAGATTAGGTAACTAACGACAGAGCAGGGCAGGGCTAGCGCGGGTGTAAAACATAAGTAACGCCTATATAATATATCATATATACTATATACTGTATCTATCACAGAACATCACATGATCACATCACAGATATCGCAGCAGAAGAAACATATGAAATATTGGATATACTAGGACGTCCGTGTTTTCAATACGAGCCAGTATAAAACACGGATTCCACGGTCGTGATGAATAGCCAAACCCACACCCCTAGACCCCTACGAGAGCGGCAAGCAACCCTACCAATTCTAGAGTTAGGAGACCCGACCTCGACTCCTCGAGTTGGTCTCCCACTGGACTCCAGAACCCGGTTACTTGTGCCCTCCTCCTTGGGTCTATCCTAGTGCGGAAAAATAAATAATATACATCAGGTGACAACTTCCGCAACCTGGAAGCGCCCCAATAAAAGAATATTACATACAAGTTTTTACATGAATGAAAATGAAAAACACTCATCTCACATAAAAACCCCCGGCTATTCAAACACGACGATCCAATATAACATATCTAGCAATACATAACATCACATGTCATCAACGTAAGTAAATATGCGCATCCCAATTGTCGTTGACATATAGCAACGAAACCGGCGATATCACATATTACACTTACGGTCACAGAAAAGAAAGTGTAAAACTACAACAGTTGGAATCCGCAACCACCTCAGACATCGCATGCCTGACCAAATGAATTACTTAGACATCGCATGCCTAACAATTATAAACTCCGCATTTTAGTCTCATTATCGAAAACTCTTTTCAATATCAAGTCGGGTAATTCAACAAGATTCCTGGCATCCTGATCGAATACTCGTCGCAAACTTTAGTAGGCGGCCGCACCCCCGATACCGTCGACGAAGTGCACCAAGGCGGAACACCGCTACCGCGAGCACCCGGACGGATGCTTTCGGCGACGGGGTTCTCCTACTGTCACTTGGTCGGGGCTATGGAGTGATGCTGTCTATTAAGTTTACCCGGCGAGTATCCGCGTACGCTACGTGATTGCGACGGACTTTTGATCACATCAAAATTCCGTGGCAACCGATCAGTTGAGACTAAACTGCTATGTTTATAACATTCATTTAGTTATCTCATAACTTATTGTGAATTCCAATTATTGTATCCCATTCCGGATAAATAGAAAATGTCAAACTTTCCGATCGAACAATCGAACACCCAAGTTTTCCCGATACAGATCAACACATGAAATACGTCTAACAGCATTCAGTTCGTGCCTCAGTACCAACGGTCCAGCCGTAGAAGGGTAAAGCCAACGCCTCACATGTGGCACGCCGTACTGCCCCAAACCCGAAGGTTCAAAGGGCAGTTCAAGACGGTCACATAATCGAGTTAAGGTTTGTTGTCTTCTAGAGGGTCCATTGCGTTACTTGCACTACTTAGAACGTCGTTAAACTACGGAAAAATCCAACACTTGGAAATTTCCCGACAGGGGAAAAATTGGGTATTTATATCCGGTCTAACTTTTTAACATATTCTAAAATTTATCCGGAATGCCACACAGACAAAATTTGATAATCCGATCGAACATACGAATCCCCAAAACAACTGCAGAAAATTCAACTTTTGAAAAATTATTAAAAATTCCCAGAAACATCACCACTGGAAACTAAGAATTACTGTACAAAATAATTTAAATATTGGGACCGTACGGCCGCGGATCCGCCGCATGAGCCTTGCTCATGCCGCGGAAGCGCGGTGGGAAAGTGGAATTAGGTCCTCGAAATTTACAGTAATTCTTAGAAAACCCTGCTTGATTTTCTGGATATTTTTAATCATGAAAAATCCACAATTTTAAAATCTGGACAGAGAGCATTTTTGGTTCGGGGTTTCGGGTTCGTTCGGACTTCAAATTCCGTCGGGACTTCGCCTAAGGCTCTAGCTAGGCTCTGATACCACTGTAGGGTTCCTAGACACTCTAGTGAGGTCTCACAAGGCATCGAACATGCCAATTTCAAAAATTCTAGGTGCCGAGAGACCCGACTACGGATCGTTTGCTAGAAAACTAGGCGAAAAAGAAACTAGTTAACACTTAACTACGAGTTTAACGGAAATACAACCTTTGTAGATCCGGTGCTCCACCTCCATGGCTCCGCAACGAACTCGTCTCCGCTGTCCAAATCAAAATCCGGGCTCTAGTGTCGCTTCGTCGGAGAAATGGCGAGCTAGGTCGTCGATGTCCATGCCGAAGATGATCTACGTCGAGGCATCGCTAAATCAAGCTCCGACTTCACCAAGTCAAAAAACTTGTGAAGAAAACACACTCTACTACTTGGCAAGAGGTAGAGGATGAAGAAATAGGAAGTGGGTAGACTTTAGTTTTGGATTTCACACTCTTTTTATCACTTCACCATTGATGAAGTGAAGGTTTTCTTCATGAAGATGAAGAAGAAGAAGATGATATATCATGATAAGAATAATAGAATAGAATATGAATAATCATTTCTTATCATAATTAAACTATAGTAATGTGTAGAGAGTTGACCATAGTTAAATAAATGGTTAGGGTTTAAAAGATGAAGACAAAAGGGTTTGATTGGTCAAAGCTTCATGAAGCTTCACTTAGCTTCATGAAAGAAACCCTTTTGTTTTCTTTTTATCATTTATCTTTTAAATCCAAATGAAAAGATAAATGAAAGAATAAAAGAAAACCCTAATTATTTATTTAATTTAGGTTTACTTCATTACACAAACCCTAGCATTCTTGCATCATCAAACATGATACAAACAAGTGCACAAAATCATATCGCATATGCAATGCGCACACCCGAGTGAGAAAATCCATTTAAAGTCAACCGATACTAGTTGATGCAAAGTAATATATTAAATATATAAATATGCATTAAATCATTAAATCAACACTTGATTCAATGATCCGGTCATGTCGCACACAACCGACTAGTATACAATGTATCGGCTTATCGAATCAACGCTTGAATCGATAACTAGGTTATATCGCATACAACCATTCGACACATTGATCGCGAGAATGAAATACGGTATCACATACACGCATTATTCTCGGTCCCGCATATATCTCATATGCGCTCCTATTTCGTTTCGCTTGAGCCAGGAAACCTCTGTGTAGGACTCTAAAGACTCGTCAATACACCGGCAGCAGATGATGATCATATCAAGCACCCACAAGCCGCAAGCGGTCTGCTAACTGTAACGGACACCCGGGTATTGAGCGATCTGAAGATCGACGAGCAAGCCCGCTCACACTCCAGTGAATCCGACCAGTAACACTACCGTACTTTCCGGTCTGATCGTCTGATATGTCGCATATCTTGCCTAGGGGTGGTAAACGTCAGACCCCAATAGCTCGATAAGTCATGTCGATATGAGGTCTATAACAATTAGACAAACTACTGGTAACACTTACCAGTAAATCTCTGCAACCCTGGCCAGGGATTTCCTGTTATAGCCAATCGAACACAGCGCAACATCAACCCCCTATACTGGGAGAGACGAATCCCCTCCTATCGCTCATTGCCTCCATGTGACTCGGGACTGTACCCAAAAACCACCATTTTGCACGCCCTCTTGGACGTGGTAAGATGGAAATCAAAGCACAGTGGGAACCACACAAGACTCTATGACGATCTCGGGTCAACAGACTACTCTGTACCAGTGTCACCAGAGAACTGCCATCTGACGTGAGGTATAATACCATCTGGGAGTTCTCGGCGAGTCCGTCCAGTGTACCCAGTCTCTACTGAGCACCCGTATATCATCTCCGATGTCAAACACCAATGGATATAGGATCATCCATCGCCCATCTGTATGGGTCGAGAAGGTATACGCTAGTCTACTCTGGTATATCGATGCCCCATCTCGATACACCCACGACTAGGGACTTTGAAGGATGTACTTATGGACTACGATGTCCCCACTAGTATGATCCACATCACAGTCCAGGTAGTCAAGTACACATCCTAAGGGCTTTACCAACATGTATCAGAGAGACAATCAGTGTACACGTTAAGGTAAAGAGAAACCAGATTGCATACTATCATGTCGAGCAAGAAAGTCCTCCCTATATATGTCCCAGTGTCCACTACAATATACATCCTATGTACAGTAATGGCCTCTAGTGCATACATATAACTAACACCGTTTTGGCAAGAAGGGTAAATTAAGTCCAAGGTATATAGGACCGTTCGATATACTCGAACGAGTTGGAGAAGTGGCATACCGTTTAGCACTACCACCCTCATTGGAAGGAGTGCCCAACGTGTTTCACATATCCTAACTACGACGATATGTGAGCGACCCCAGCCACATAGTTGATCACTTAGAGCTCACTGTACAGACCGATCTGACTTATAAGCAGCAACCAATTGAGATCCTGGACCGAAAAATGAAGATATTGCGGAACAATGAGGTGAACTTGGTCCGAGTGATGCGGAGAAAAGACTCGCCAGGAGAATCGACAAGGGAGCGAGAAGACGATATGCATGCACGATATCTTTACCTTTTTGAAAATTAGTCTATATGTAAATTTGGAGAACGAAATTTTTATAAGGAGGATAGAATGTAATGACCCTGAAATCCCTGTACAAAAATTACTTGTTTATTGTATAGAAAAGGTATTTCAGCCTGCTATAAAGTTATAAATTAAATTTATTTAATAAAAACAAGAAACAATTTGTAGCTCACTGGTAAACCCTCTACACTTCTGTGACATAGCCTGTGTGTTCGAATCCCATCAGTCCTAATTATTTTTTAAAAATTTCTTTTCAATTTTTCGGAAGCCCAAGAGTTGCACGTGCAATGCATGAAAAAATGAAAAGTTTCAGAAAAATCAATCATTCGTAAAAAGGAGTAAACACTGATTAAAGCAGGTGGCACGAATCTCGAAGCGATTGGGCCAAATCCAACCGCCCAAAGTCCCCATCCACCAACCGCTGACGGTCCAAGATGTTCCAAATTGCTCCATGCTTTGCACACCAGTCCCTTCGACTCCCCTAAACTCCCTTGCACTGTTTGATTTTCCTGCAATCAAACAGAGACTTTTCAATTCAACATTTAACACCCATTTTAATTCTTTTGATAAAATTTTTAATTCCCAAACCCTAATTTCTTTATTATAAATAGCACCCTATGCCCTAGCTCTCTTCTATTCAAGAAGGGTTAAGGCTATTCAAGTGGTGTAAGCAAGCGAAGGGGAGTAGCGATCAAATTCCGATGACCGGACCATCTCCGATGAGACCAAGACTCCCTCTCTCTTCTTTAACCTCTTCCTAACATCACACGGGTAAGTATCTTTTCTCTCCATTTCTTTCATCTCAATTTGTCTTCTAAGAAAATATCGACAAAGTGGAGTTAGCTCCGATATCTTCTTTTTAACAATTATTATCCACTTTTTAAGCAAAATAGGTCAAACTGACTTTCTCACACCACTCTTAACCTTATTTACAATCATTTAACTTTTAGTTTAATAGAAAAATTCATGTGAAACAATCATATAACAAACTTTTTCATTAAAATACCATGAACTTTAGTATAACCTTTTTCAATAACTAGTTTATCTACCTTTAGGAAAACTTCACGGGGTAACGACCTACCCTACACACAAACTATGGTTTCATAGCACGACGTTCTAAACATATGGCTAATTTAAAGAATAGGTTTTACATTAAAATACCACACTTATACAAAAACGAGTTTCTTTTAATCGAGAATTTTAAATCCTTGGCAATTACACCTCTACAACCCTCGTTAGGGGACCCGCTATTGGATGGTGTGGATTATCGCACATCCTTAGGATAGTAGAGCGAGATGCAGAACTCCTCACAGAATATTCAGACTCGAAAGGAAATAAAAATACGGTTTTTAAGAAATACGACTTTTTTAAACAAAACTAAATTTTGGAAAATTATATAGAACTATGAATTCGTATTTTCAATAAAAACATATTATGAAACTATATTTTTTTAAATGAAAGATTGGAATTTTCTTATTAAAATACCATCAAGTTTCCAAAAGAGCTAGTTTACATAAAAATACCATAAACTAAGTTTTATCACTAAAACACCACAACAATTAAAATACATATTCATGAAAACCCTGAATATTATAAATCACCCTCGAGATTTATTTTTAAATAATATTAAAGTCTTTTTCATCAAACCCCCACGAGATATGCAAATAATATTTTAAGGACTCTACATTAATATAGGTTTAAGCGGTATTAATTCTCTTGAGCCCCAGGGAGCCGGAGAAAGTGAGTGCTTGTCTATTCAGGTTAGACAACTTAACGGAGTTATCAATGGCAATTGTCTTAAAAAAAGACACAAATCCTTCTATCCATGTGCAGCAGTTGCCGATTATTTCCGAACTTAAGAAATTTCAAGAATTAAGTCCTTTCATAAGATTCTGACTTCAACCTGAATCCAAAACTTAAACCAAAATCCAAAAAAAAAAATCAAACACAAACTTGAATACTTGATCATGAATCTGAACACTCGATTTCAAATATCAATTTCATACTTGGATACTTGACTCGACTTGACCGAACCACGGTTATAACTTGACATGAATACCTGAATACATGATTACGTCTTGAACATGAATCTGTACATTTTATATCCATAGATTTGGCCAAGAGCTATAATCTTAATTTATACAATATAATACGCAGGGATAAAGAGGTAGATTGGTACGAAACGTATATCGTGGCACGAGAGGTCACTTTAAAAGACACCTACATGAATTCACGTGCCGTTGTCCCGTGGGTTATGACTAGGCCTTGTACTATATGTTACTATAAGTCCATGGGGTAAGATGGACTCCTCTTGTATACATGAATACCTTCTTTATCAAACTATAAATAACCACATTAGAATAACTATTTTATACATGTGAATGATCATATACAATTTTACTTTTCCACTATTCATTTGGTTTCTATTCACATTATATACTATCTTCTCTTACTTCTTTTGGCACTTATTCAGCATTAGTTCACTGTTGACATTTCTTTATGTTCTTTCTTTGGAATGTTCGTCAGGAGGACCAGATTCGGAGGAGATAGAAACGAGCCCGGAAGACTTGGACCGGTTCGCTTCTCAGCCTGATTTTTAGCTCCTGCTTGTATTTACTTCCAGTATGCCATTGTGTAGACATTTGTTTTATTATTGTATTTTTTTATTACAAACAGTTGTATGAAAATTTGAATGTAAATAAAATTGTTGTTTCATTTTATTACTCTTGTTATTCCTTCTCATTGTTATATTGGTTAATTACGCTTAACGTATTTTCATATTAAATACGTTGTGGGCTTGTAATGTCACCATTTCCATCTACTGGGAAGCGATGCATGATAGGTTTAATGAAATCATGCCGCATATGCTTCTCTACAGGGTGCACCATACATGGACACTCCATGGTCTGTTTACTCTTTTGAACTATAAAATGTAACGACCCCTCTCGAACAGGTTATGTCATCTGAAAATATTAGTTTCATTAATTTGTTTAAGGCATGTGTGTACTGAATAATCATAAAACGACCTCTTATGTAGACTGAATAGTCATTTTGATAAAATTCTTTTCTATTCAAAATGCTAGTCATTTGATTTCAAAAGTCATATGTAATTTAAAATAATACATTTAATAGTGGATGCTAGCCAATATTCAACCGACTGAGATTCGACGGACGCTGATTGATGGCGGAGGATGACCGGTGTCGGCGAAAGCGACCGTCGACGAGAATGGTTGGTCAGTGGTCAGTAGGGGAGAAGGCGACCGTCAACCGGCGACGAGAATGGTCAGTTGATGGTCGGAGGTGGCAATTAGCGACGGCGATGGATGGCTGATGGTAGGCGACGGGGTTGGTGTACGACGGTAAGGACGGTCGGCCGGCGGTAGCGTCGGCGGTTGCTGGCGGCGGCAATCGGTAGCGATGCCTAGTGGGACGGTTAAAATCCAAATTCTGGCATTTTAAAATGCTAGTTTCAACTAACACTATTTAGAAAATTCCAATTTTAAATAAGTTGAGAGAAATATGAATTTTTAAATTCTGGAATTGCATTTTCAAATGATCTGGGACTAACACCCTATAAATGAACTGAATATGACATTCTTTGACGAAAGCACTATGACAAAAATACTTTTTAAGTAGGGTTAAATGACATTATTAAAGTTTATTGGTGCTATCTCAGACCTTGAAAGTCAACTGTGCTTTTTAAAATTTAAAGCAAAGAGTAGCTACGCTATTTTTCTATACAACACATTCAAACACTTGATGTGAGGCCTCATGCATTAAGTGCGGGACCTGCTTATTTTGTAAGTGTTGTGTAGAAAATTGTTGTGTTGGAGCTCTTTTTTCTAAAATTTATGATTTTTCATACATTCCTAACTGATTTAGTATAATTTTTTTAAACGACCCCTTTGCGATCGAACCGGCTGTCTCTCACTATGGATAGAGAATTGAACATTTTCACCGCATGAACTATATCTAATCGGTTGAGTTAGCAAAAAATTACTGATAACTTGAATTGAGATGTCTCTTTTACCCTCTAGCCACGGTCCACCACTCTTGTGGTCCTATATCTAGTCAACGGGGTCCTTGGTAGTGTCTCCCACCCGCATCTGAATCGGATCTGGCAAGCCAGGTGCTGCCCTTATCGGATTTCCTGTCTGATGGTGGCTGTAATCTCCTTCAGATGTTGTCCTCCGTCGATCCTGTGATGGCGGTCTTTGACAGTTGTTATTTGGTTTAGGAGTTGTTGAATGTGTGGATCTCAATAGGTTAGCATTGGCGCCGAGCAATCTGCAAAAGAAGTCCCGGGGTGGGTGACCACCGTAGGACCCTCCGACGATCAAGTTAGTGTCGGGGAATAAGTGCAGAGCAACGGCGTATTAGAAATGATTTCGAGTTACCTGAGTCGTCTGAGAGAGGGGTTTATATAGTTGTCACGTGGAGCAAGTAGGCGCGAGATCGTCGCCGTATGTTATGCCCCTACGTTATCCTTGCATTAATGGCGGGATATGCCCATTAATGGGAGATGCGCTAGCATAGGACGCGGAACATAGGGAGGCGGATATCTCACCCTGGCGAGATACGCGGAGCCGTTGCAGGGGCGCTTGGGTTCCACACTCTCGGTTGATCGGGGAAGCCAAGGAAGCTCGTCCTGTCAGATTGCTCGGAGACGAGCAGTGAGGCGAGGAAGCTCGGCCTATCAGATGGCTCGGAGATAAGCAGTGAAGCCGAAGAAGCTCGGCCTGTCAGGTGGCTCGGAGACGAGCAGTAAGTCCAAGGAATCTCGGCCTGACAGATGGCTCGGAGACAAGCGAGGAGACTGTGGAAGCTCGGAGACAAGTTGTTGGTAGTTTGCTAGGTGAAGGTGGAAAGTACTCAGGGAGGTCTTCTGAAAGGTCGGACACTTCCTCGAGACGGGGTCCCGAGGAATGCCCCTAATGCAACTCATTTATTCCACCTTCGTAGCCTTCGGTACATGTCATCCGCCACGTGTCATAATCTGAGGAAATTCCACTTATGAGCATCATCATTTGCCCCCCACTCTCATTTCGACCTATTTATGGGTCAGGTCGAAAGTGGCCTGCTCGGTTTTTCTTCGGCTCGGTTTGGCCTCGAGAATCAGAATGTGGATCGTCCGAGAACGACATGGCGTTTGGCGGTGGCGTCGTTTCAATCTTTAGGCCCACGTGTCATCTTGTCATGCACCTGAATTTTCGCATGTATCTCCGATGGCGTCAGTGGATCAGTGGAATCATTGGGCTTTATAGAGGGGCGCCGTTTCAGTCGATTCACCAGTTAGGATACGGGCCACGTGTCGGAAGTCATTTGGAGGAAACGACAGGCTGTCCCTGACTCCTGCAGTTGAAAAAACATCCCCAATGGCCGGTCGCCACGTGGAGCTTCGACTGCCCCTTGAGCGCGACGTTTCGTTTTGGAGAGAATCAATCTGGACCATGGGATGTTCACTTTTGGGGTGTATAAATAGGAGGGGACCATCCTAGAGCCGACACTTTGCTCTAATTCTCTTTCATTGTTGAAGATTTCCCGGCGCTCCACTTCTTAGATCAAATCCTCTGTTGATTTTTCCTTGGTGAGTCCATTTTTTTGAATAATGTTAGATGTCTTCATCCGAGGAGTCTGTCGAGGTAGTGAGGGTAGAGTCGGACGATGAGGCCTCAGTTTCTGGGGTCGAGTCCAGTGGGACTTCCTTATCTTCGGCTTTAGATAGCCAAGAGAGTTCTTATTTTTCTTCGTCTTCTGCGCTGGGTTCGACCCCTAGGGTCAGGGCCGCCCTTGTCACTCACCGTTGGGTAGAGACAAGGGCTTCCAAGGTGCGCATCAGAAACACCCGCGATGCGCCCTCTGTTTTGAAGAGTCTGGACGAGCTTTTCGAAATTCAGACTCGATTCCACATCCCCTCTAACTAATCCATCCGTTTAGCTAGAGAGGGTGAGCGGGAGGACCAGGTGCAGGGCAAGGAGATTGCCTTGTATTTGGAGGCTTTCCGGGCAGGAATGTGTCTTCCCTTCCCAACCGAGGTTTATGGGGTGCTTCATTGCTTCCGTCTTACTCAGGGCCAGCTAGCGCCGAACTCGTGGAGGATCCTCCTCGGGTTTCTAGTCCGGTTGAAATTAGATCAGATCCCCTTCAGTTTGACCCTCCTCGTGTCTTTCATTTGTTATAAAAATCACGTCGGCCCCAGTAAGGAAGAGCCGAGCTGGGTGTATTTTTCATATAAAAATATAAGGGCGGGACGGTCGGGTCGGGGGTAGTAGTCGTCCCTTCTTCCATCCACGAATTGGCATATGCCTACACAGTGGCACATGGCCGACTACCCGAGGGCAAAGCAGTCAACTTCCCCCGAGGCGAGGGTGGTGTCCCAGTAGGAACCGATCCAGCGGGCGGATGTTCTTCTATCCGAGTAGGCACTGAGCTGGGCTGGGCTTAGTCCTGCGTGTTTTCTGGGTAAGTCAGGGCCTTCGATGACCTATTTAGACTTTACTAAATTTCCTTTGTCGTTTCGGTGTCACTAACCCTCCTTTGTTCTTATGTTCTTTTTTGCAGAGACTATGGACCAATCAAAAATCCTACCCGCCATGGCCGCTAAGAACTAAGGATGGAAGGCCGAGGGTGCAAGCTCGTCCTGACCCGATCCGAGCTCAACCCCGAGGCCAACTCCATAGTCTAAGCCTTCTACCGCTCCTCGAGCCCTAGAAGAAGGACGAGGGTGCAAGCTCGTCCTGACCCGGTCCGAGCTCAGCCCCGAGGCCAACTCCATAGTCCAAGCCTTCTGCCGCTCCCCGAGCCCTAGAAGAATGTCGTGGGGGGTCATAAGCATGCGCAGGACCCGGTGCTCCGGGCAAGAGAGGAGGAGGAGGCTGAGCCCGCCGAAATCCCCCTCAAAAGACTGAAGCGGACAGTCTCTCGGCCACCTTCTACCGGGATCCCAGTGCAGGAGGGCGACTTATACATTGAGGTGCCCTCGGGGCTCTCCGTCGCCGAAAGCTTGCTTTCGGACATAAAAAAAATAGAGCAAGCAGCCGGGGGCGAGATTCCCTGGGGGACCATGAAGGCCCAGGTGGCCGCCATAGCGTAGGAGGCGGTTCAGGTCGGTACTTGACTTTTCTTAAAATTTCTTAAGTCTTGTTTCCTCGGTTTGAACTTTCTAACCCGTTTGCTGCTTTCCTTAGGTCCTTCATCACTGTGCTCTCCTCGTCACCATGGAATCCGAGAAGGTAGCCGTGGCCATGAAAATGGCGGGCGAATCCTCCTTGCGGGAGAAGGAAGTCTGCCTCCAACTGCGGAAGGCGGAGGAGAAGGCGACTCTCCTCGACACTTGACTGGTCGCCGAGAGGCTGACGAACTCCAAGCTGAAAGAGTCTCATCGACTCCTGGATGAGTCCAACCGATCCATCCAAGCCAAGTTTGAGGAGGTAAACAGCCTCTACAACTTGATGAAGAAGTCGAGGGACGTCCTCAAGAAGGATTTCCGAGTGGCTATAGATGCAGTGAAGCTCGCCGAGAGCCGGGCGGCAAAGGACGTGGAGGTATATAAGGCGTCCGACCAATTTTACACCGATCTCGCCGAATCCGCGACCGTCGTGTGGAACAACGCCCTCGATGCCGTCAAGGAGTCTATGCCGGGGTTCGATGACAGCGAGCTACGTGCCAAGTACCTCCTGACCGAGGAAGAGCCACAAGGGGACGTCGCCGAGGCTGCAATTGGAGGCGAGGATGTCGGCGGAAGCACCGACCCCGAGGTCGCAGTTTTGGTCCCTGATGGTGGCCTCGAGCAGGGTGAGATCTCGGCCAAGCGGGTGTCTTGAGTTTTCCTCCCTTGAAGATTTTTTTCTTTCCTTAAAATTTTGTAAGCCTCCAGGCATTTCTGTAAGGCTGAGGAGCCTACAATACTTTGTATTTATCTTCGATTATAAATAAAGTACTCCTTTTTCCTTTGCCTAAATGTCTGCTCGCTAAGCAAGTACTTTTAGCTCGTATACTTTTCATTGTTTGAATCTTCATTCTGCAAGTATTTTTAGCTCGTAGGTATTTTTATCTTGCAAGCGCCAGACCGGTGTCCTCCTTTTAGCCGGAGTCAAGGTGGCGATCGCGCATCGAGCCGAACGATAGCCAAGTGTAGGAAGGTCGGTGTCCTCCTCTTCCCCGGAGTCAAGGTGGCGATCGCGCGTCGAGTATAAACCGATTGATGGGCCGAGGAAGAATCTGCTCGGCGGCCTCAAGAGGAGGGCTTTTATATCCGCTTCTTTATAGGGCAGGAATCTACCTACTGCGGATGGACTAAGCAAGAAGATACTCAGTCGCCTCTACGTCGAGGGTTTTGAATCCACAGTATTGATGGGCAGGAAGCTACACTGCGGATGGACCGAGCAGGAAGCTACTCTATGGCCTCATGGGGAGGGATTTAGATCCACAACATTGATGGGCAGGAAGCTACCCACTGCGGATGGACCGAGTAGGAGGCTACTCGGTGGCCTCAACGTCGAGGGCTTTGGTTCCACAATATTGATGGGCAGGAAGCTATCCACTGTGGATGGACCGAGCAGGAAGCTACTCGGTGTCCTTGTGAGGAGGGGTTTAATCCACAGCATTGATGGGCAGGAAGCTACCCACTGCGGATGGACCAAGTAGGAGGCTACTCGGTGGCCTCGTGAGGAGGGCTTTTGATCCACAACGTAGTTCGGCAGGATCTACCCGCTGCGGATGGACCGAGCAGGAAGCTACTTGGTTGCCTAGACGTCGAGGGCTTTGGATCCACAATATTGATAGGCAGGAAGCTACCTACTGCGGATAGACCGAGCAGGAAGCTACTCGGCGGCCTCATGAGGAGGGATTTAGATCCACAACATTGATGGGCAGGAATCTACCCACTGCGGATGGACCGAGAAGGAAGCTGCTCAGTCACCTCACGACGAGGGCTTTATCGACTCTATAGTATCTTCTTAGGCGTCGTTCAACTTCCCTTGACCCGCGAAGGGAGGGAATAGCGACCATCGTGACTGATACGTGGCGGTGCTAAATCGGGAAAGTGCGATATTCCGTGATTTGCGTCGCTGTGTGAGTAAAACTCGGCCGTTGGAAGATTTTTGTTGAGGCTATAAATACTGAAGGTACATTGATTTCTTTCTAGTCTCGCACTCCCTGAAGATGGCTGGCCACATGTATACTATCAGGTAGGTCGTTTCCCGTGATGACGTATACTTTTACAACCTTGATCGCTCCGAGGAAACGTACGAGGCGGTGATAAGCCGCTTGGAGGGCCACTGTGGACGCTTACTTCCCCGGAGATCTCTTCTCCTTCAGGTGTTGATTTATGTGATATGGAGGACTTCGCCAGGTCTGCACTATTCCCTATCCCCATGGCTGATGGATGAGGCGTTCGATAAAATGCACACGGTCTATGGGCTTGGTCTGATCTCAAAGAGTAAGCGAGATCGCTCTGTGGACCTCCTTCTTGAGAGTTTCCAGCATAGGTTGATCATCACTTCCTACTTTGCGGAAGAGTATCCTCCCTCGCCCAGGGAATCCGTGGCTTCTAAGGTTCGCGAGTACCGTCTGAGGGAGCGGGTCAAAGCTGCTTGGGATCGGCTGGAGAAGCTTTCTTCAGTGTTCCACCGACAATGTTTTATGCCCCCCAGCGTCTTGCAGGCGGTATGCTCTACCGGGCAATGCTTCTGTTAGGAGGAATGGTCGGAGAACTTGTGCAGTCTTCGAGGTCTTTAGTGTGCTCAGTTGACGAGATGGATTTCACGAGCATGTCGTTGACGTAGACTTCCATGTTTCTGTCGATCTGAGATTTGAATAGCTTATTGACCAGGCGCTGATATGTGGCCCTGGCATTTTTGAGTCCGAAGAGCATCACTTTGTAGCA
Source organism: Agapanthus africanus (assembly GCA_030015575.1). Classification (NCBI taxonomy): domain Eukaryota; kingdom Viridiplantae; phylum Streptophyta; class Magnoliopsida; order Asparagales; family Amaryllidaceae; genus Agapanthus; species Agapanthus africanus. The sequence goes on from JASDDO010000012.1 coordinate 152,741,425, forward strand.
GTATACCCCCTGATCAGTGGTGAAAGTGGTAAGTTTTTCGTCGGCCGGGTTCATCTTAATCTGATTGTAACCGGAGAAAGAATCCATGAAGCTCAATAATTCATGGCCGGCCGAACTGTCTACCAGCAGCTCTATCCGAGGGAGGAGATAGTTGTATTTGGAGCAGGCCTTATTCAAATCCGTGAAATCGACGCACCTGCGCCATTTCCCATTTTCCATCTTGACCATGACCATGTTCGCCAGCCAATCTTAGTAGTCCAGGTTTCTGATAAAGTTAGCGGCGAGCAGTCGATCCACTTCGTCTTCTATTGTCTTTTGCTTGGCCGGCGCAAAGCTTCTCTTCTTTTGTTGGACGGGCTTTGCTTTCAGGTCGACCCTGAGCTTGTGGGAGATCACTCTAGGAAAGATTCTGGGCATGTCCGCCTTTGCCTAAGAGAAGATGTCCGAGTAATCTCGGAGGAACCGGATCAGGTCTTCACGGTGATCTCCAGTCAGGAGTGAGCCGATCTGGACAGTCCAGCCATCGACCCCTTCTTCGAGGGGATTTTCTCCAAAGCTTCAATCGGGGCACCTCTAACCTCCCTTTAGTCGTCGCATGTATCCAAAGGCCCTTGGAAATCAGGCATGACTTCAAGATTGTTGCCCTGCTCTCCGGCGATAGACATCGAGGCGAGGAAAATCTTAGCGATTTGCTGGTCTCCATAGGCCCGGCATATTCCCCCTTGATCCAAAGGGAATTTGAACGCTAGGTGATAAGTTGAGATCAGGGCCTGAAAAGCGTTTAAGGTAGGATGTCCCAAGAGAATATTGTAAATGAAGGGACTTTGGCGATGAGGAAGTCCACTGGTATGGTTCGCGTATTGCCTGCTTCCCCAATGTTGAGGAGGAAGGTGACCAATCCTTCGGCAGGGACAGAATGATTGGTGAACCCACAGAGGACATGGGAGATAGGTTGGAGATCGGATAGTCCTAGCCCCATACGTTGGAAACAGTCATGGAACAGGATATCCGTTGAGCTCCCTGAGTCGACCAATATCCTTTGGAATTCGTAACGGTGGACTCTGGCCGTTATCACGAGAGGGTCATTGTGAGGGGGTGATATGCCATGGAGGTCCTCATCTGTGAAAGTGATCGACTCATCCTTATGTAGCATACCGCTTGTACCCTCGATTGGGAGGATGTGGTAGGTCCCCCACTTTCCCGAGCTGGATCCGAGGTAACGACCATGATCTGCCCGATCGTTAATTCCTCGGGAGGGGTTTGGTCATTTTGCTCTCGCTCTGCCTGCCGCTTGTCCCGCGGGTATTTCACCAGGTGGCCTGAGCGGATCAACTCCTCAACGCAGTCACGTAGTTGTTTGCAGTTCTCAGTCGGGTGACCCTGCGACCTATGGAAGGCGCAGTATGGGCCGCGGAGACACTTGCCAGCCCTTTGGGTGACTGGCGGGAGCTTAAAGAACCTCTCGCCCTTAGCTTCCTCCAGCAGCTCAGTCTGAGAGATGTTTAGGGAAGTGTACTCTTGAAACCTCAGGGAGTAAGGCTTCGGACGATCAACTTTCTTTTTCTCCTCCCTGTGCCTTTTCTTTCTGTCCGCCTTGTCGGCTCGGGGAAGGTTTGAGTTTACCTCGGACTCGAGTTGGATTTCTCGCTCGATCCAGGCTTTTAATTTGGCTATAGTCTTAGGTTGCGCTAATGCAAAAGAGCACAGCCACTCTTTGTGCCTAAGACCCGACCTCAGCGTGGTGATGATTGTTTCATTGCGGTGCTCGGGGACCTCGAGGAAGGCGTTGTAGAAGCGGGTGACATATCCTTTGAAGGATTCTTTGTCTCTGCTCTTGACGGTGAACAGGTAGACGTCCTTTTCTGTCATCGATTTCCGAAGAAGTGACCGAGGAATTGGGTGGCCAGCTCGTCGAAGGTCGAGATGGAACATGGCTTAAGTCTTCGGAACCAGTCTCGGCCAGCCTGGATGAGGGTGGTGTGGAAAGCTCGGTATTAAGCTGCATCCGAGTTATCATAGAAACTCATGCTCGTCGTAAATTCGTCTAGATGGTCCTTCAGGTCAGATTTCTCGTCAAAGAGGGCCACTTTTGGCGGCTTGTTCATGGACGAGACGTGCTCGGCCAGTAGCTCTTCTGTAAAGGGCTTTGTTAATGAGTCGGCGGAATACCTGGCCCCTTCGCCGGACGCATGGCCATCCCGTCGTATGCCTTCTATTTTCTTTTCGAGGGCTTCAAGTCGGAGGTGGTACCCTAAGGATTCTGCACAGTCGGAGTGTTGGCTACCTCCGCTCCTGGTCTGCGTGATGGTGCAGCTCAGATTTCGTTCTATCAAATTTCTCAAATCCTCGGGTGAGGCCCTCCTCGAGTGGTCCCGGCGTTCATTGTTTGCATATCCCTGGGGAGCGTGGGGGAGACAGTCATGCTTGGAAGCAGTCGAGCTGACCGACACCTCCTCAGAGAGAGAGAACGCGCAGCGGGAATCAGAGCGACGACCCAGTCTTCCCTAGGATTGGGGCGTAGAGCTGTCCGGAGCACAGCGGATCATGGAATCAATCGCCGCATGCTAGTCATGGTGGCCGGAGTCGGCACTCCGGCGCTCGGTGATGCTGGGATGAGCACGAGTGAGATCGAGGGCTTGAGCGTGCCCATCCGTCCTTCTGCGGATGTCGTTATCCCGGGGAGGGGGAACGGCGGTTTGGTTGGTAGAGCCCGCCGCTTGAACGCGGACGAGGGTATCCACCAGCGATGCGAGCATGTCTATCCAAGGGGATAGGGCATTGATCACGTTAGGAGGAGAAGACGAGTCACTCCCGCCTCTGTTGTGGCGGCTCATATTTGGATCGTCTCGATTGTCGCTCGCCATCGGGTCGAGGGCGGAAGATCAACTTTAGGGTTAGAGAAGCTTCTGAAGCGTGTTCCTATTAGGGATATGTATGCCCTAGAGGCGATTATTGTACATTGATGTATATTATAACGGATGCTTAGACATATATATAGAGGACTTTCTTGCTCGACATGATAGTATGCTATTTGGTTGCTCTTTATCTTAACATGTACACTTGTATTATTATAATATCTTTCTAATACATTTTGATAAAGCCCTTAGGATATTTTCTTGACTACTACGACTATGATACAGATCATACTACTGGGACTTGTGTAGTCTACAAGCACATCCTATAACAGTTCCTAGTCGAGGGAGTATCGAGACAGGGCATCGATATTCCAGAGTAGACTAGTGTGTACGTTTCTTGACCCTGTAGGGGGCGATGGTTGATCCCATATCCATTGGTGTTTGACATCAAAAATTGTACACAAGTGCTCATTAGATAATGGGTACACCGAACAGGACACGCCGAGAACTCCTAGATGGTACTATACCTATCGTCAGATAGCAGTTCTCTGGTGATACTGGTACAGGTTGGTCTGTAGACCCGATGTCACGACCCGAAATGGCACGTGACTGGCCCTTGAATCATATGAAGTCTATAGGACCCCATCTAATTCAAGTAAGACAAAAACCCAAAAATCTAAACCAATTTTAAAGAAAGTGTTTTTTTAAAATAAGCCGAATATGCGTTTTTAAAATCACAACTCTTTTCTGAAAATTTCGGTAGAGTTTCCTTTGTAAATTCTGGCCCCAAACAGGTACAACATGCATAATAAATAAAAGGCATCCCCAAGCGGGAGCTAGCTCTTCGTCAATTGACGGTCACAACCACGCAAGCAATATAATATACAACGCCAAAGGGTGAGGATCAAAACTCAAAAAGGAATCTCAAATCATCATGAAAACCATAATAATACAACGCGCGACTCTAAGGTCGAAATAATATACAACTGGTCTCTAAGTCAAATAAATAATACAGTCTGGTTGATGGAGTTTACTAGATACAACTGAAAAATAAAGTACAATGGTGGTCACGATACAGGTGAACCCACCTACCAAGGCAATCACCCAGAAAGGAGCAGTGTGCCAGCAAAGCCGCAACGAACCTGTACGGCAAAACCTGCAAGAAACTGTGGCACAACGGGGGTGAGTTGCCAACTAGTGAGTAGAAAACATCACAAAGTAGAAATCGTATGTATGACTCATCCTAGGTCAATACGATCATACTATATGTATCCTCAATAATAATATGTCCTGAAGCATAAATAATGGCAAGGGTAACATCTATGCATAAGTGTAATCCCATATGCTCGTGTCAGTGCCTCAGGTAGCAATATATCATAAATATGATGTATGAATGCATGAAAACAGAATGCATCTAAATGTGGAAACTGTTTTCATAATATAGTGAGATTTTTGTATGTATAAATCGAGGTATCATCAATGAAATCAGTGTCAAGCATCGACACAAAACATAAATCCCAATATCTCAAGCTCCGGCCATCCGGACTGGCCTGTAACCTCGAATCTCAATATCTAGGGCTCCGGCTATACGGACTGGCCCATATCATCAAATCTCAAAACCTCAGGCTCCGGCTATGCGGACTGGCCCGTACTCCGATCGGTATCCTCCGGATATCCGTCGAGTCACTATACAATCACCGGTCAGTAGTGCTCCCCTGTCAAAGGCTCAACGTCATCATCTGTGACCTTCTCGCCATGGGGTACCGCACTGGGTCCACCATGCACCCACAGACGGTTCCTCCTCCTCCTCGAATCGGGTGTATGATATCGCTCAAGAGCTGAGAAAACTCATGGTGGACATATCTCAAATCATATCATGAGAAAACCACAACTTTCATTTTAAAATGATAATCAGTTTATAAAATCCTTGCGGTTTCTCCAAATCCAGAAATCTCATGGAAATCTAAAATAACAATATCGAGAATAAATAATACTGCATACTGGGCTTCGGCAATCCGGACTGGCCCTATAATATTGCATGACAATGAAAATATGAGTAAACATGAAAATCACAGTAATAAATGCAATGTCTAAACTAGCATATGAAAACAATAACATATAGGAACTATCAGCTAGCAAGCTATGTTGATTGTTACATTTTTACCGTGTCGTATTTAGAAAGAGTTTTGAAATTACCGCAATCAAAACGGTGTCGCGTGTAGCGAGCCGCGATGAGTACGGGTCATCCGCAGGGAGATGATAAGTTCTTAGGCTTGTATTAACGAGTCAACAATGTGTTTTGATTTGTTGGTTAAACTAAATGTCGTAACAAGGATATGTATAATAAAAACACTTGTTAAGGATAGTAATAGATTAGATTGTATGAAGGTGATGTTTGCCGATTCATTATAGCCCCAACTTTGGTATTGACACTAAGGCAATAGGTAACAACGCGGATTAGGGAACTTGAAATACGGTATTTGCGGCATTTCGTAAATCCGTCTTCCTTGTCCCTTGTCCTTCCGTTGTTATCTCTTGATTTTAGCCTCCGGCAAACCACTAGCAATCCGGTCACGATTAGGAATCATCGCTATCATGGTAGGATAGGATGCCTAGCAGAGCGGAATTGCAAGTGATTTGCATGGAGTTTCAATTGCAAAGATTAAGGTTTTTAAAGTTTTAGCAAAGAACATCTTCAAATACAACCTAACCATATTCCACCCTTAACAAGTAAATAGATTACTCACACATATTCACAAAGTAAAAATACAGAAAAAAGACAAAAAGAAGAAACATAATGAATGATGCAAGAAAAGAAAGATAAAGAGAGAACCAATGAATCCAAGAGCAAATATCTCCAAGTGTTTTGAAGCCCGGTGCAATGTGAAATCCAATACCAAACTTTAAGGTTGCAAGATCACTTAAGAGGTTGCAAGATCAAAGTAGAACAAGAATTTCACAAGTTCAAATATGTAAAACAAGACATATGAAATGAAATGAAATAAGGATTTTATTGAACTATAACAAGTTACAACTAATCTTGAAGTTAAGAACCTAAACCTTAAGCTTGCAAGTTCATGAAGAAGTTGCAAAGTCAAGACAAAGGGGCAAGAGCTCAAGAACTACAAAGAGAAGCAAGCTTACAAATTACAAGAATTCTAAAACAAAACTAAACAAAAAGCAAGTCCTCTTCTCTTGCCCTCTGGTCTGTATTTATAAGCTTCAAAGAAAATTAAACAAACAATAAAAATGAGACGATGTGGCATCTAGGGAGGGACCACAGAAGACTGGGGACCATTGGATGCAGGGGAGCCGGCGAGCTCGGATCTTGCAAGGGTGTGCTCGGCCCAAATCCGAGATCTGGGCCCCGTGCTTGTAGTGTAGACTTGTGTGCCTCCCCACATTACTCTGGTGCAGTTTTCTTAGTCTGTAAAGGCCTTGGGTGCACTCAGATATTTTGGAGGGAACTTGTAGCTTCATATCACATCAACTCTTTTTGCATTAAATGTACATCACACTCATGCCAACTTGCACCAAGTCATCATGTCATGGGCAGCCCTCTTCACTAAGTTCATGAACCAACAAGCTAGTTTTACCACTTGTATGTGTTGGACCATTTGGTTAAAAAGTGTGTACACATGAATGTTGCAAAAAGAAACTTATGAAGTTTTGGTCGGTTTGCAGTTCTGGATGCAGTGTCGGTTCATAAATGATATATCCATGATTTTAAGCGTATTTCCAGTATTTTATCACGGATACCTGTAATCTGTAATACTGAACAGGCACTGGTTAATAGTACCGATATATACAAAAAATGGATAATGAATGAGTGGTATAAAAATGCAATATTGTAGTATAAACAAATGTCAATGAAGTAATGTTCTCTAAAGTGTACGTGACATAGCAATTACCGATGAAGATGTGTGTGAGCCAGCAAGCAAGTGTACATAGATCATACGCATCATCGGTGATGGTGATGGTGTCCTAACAACATGATTTTAATAACAGCTAATGAAAACACAATATAAGCATGCAATGCGATGCGAACAGCAAGAATATGCAGAACATGAATAATAACACAACATGTATGAATATAAACATTAATGTAAATGAGTCATTACAGTTTTGCCATTTGAAATAACACAAATCGTGGTGTTTAGAAATTAGGGCTATGATGTTTTTTAAGAAAAGGTACATCCTTTGAAATATCCGTAGAATCCCTTGGCCTGTCTTTAAAATACTCACGATTCGTTAGTTTTGAAATAAGTATGAATCGATTCTAGTCTAACATCTACAAGTAACTACAGGACCAAACTAACAGACTAATCGAAAAGGGTAAGGAAAACCACCTAAGTCTGAGTTGATATATATATATATATATAGTCGGTGATCCCGCCTCAATAGTATCGCATATGATACACTATATAATATGACATTCTCGAGTCAAGAGTACGGATCTATCATCAATAAAGCTCGTACGGTAAATCCGTCACACGGCATCCCAATCTGGGTACGGGTCAAATATTACATTATCTCATTATTCATCTGGTATCCTTATCATCATATCCTGTATTAGGGGTACTGATCTAAGTCTAGTATATACTGATACCATCTACATATATATATGCGTGTGTATGAAACACATCGCCCAAGGACCCGCTATAATATCGTGTCGTATGTCATAATACGAACCACGTCATAACACCGATCTTATAGCACCATGCCCAATCTCATCGACCCATCTCCAAATACCATATACTATCCTCATCATCCATGTATACACACACACACACACACACACACATACACACATAGTCCTATACCTGTGTGTTTTTATATATATATACATATCCCCATATACGCACAAGTAAATAAATGAATGCAAGTGTGTGTGCGCGTGTATGTAAACCTTATTCTAGGGTTCACGACTAGGAAATTAACTAACGACACTATCATTCAAAGTCTTCTAAAGCAATTAGCTAAGTATACACATCCTAATAATATCATTTAAGTATATATCCATATATATAACATAACGCATTTGCGTTCTATACTACGAAGTGCGGGGGTGCTATACGCCATCCACCCGACATCCCCCATAGATATATATCTACTCACATTGATTTTCGCTTTCCGAAGTCGATGATGTCACGCTCGTCCTTGTCTTTGATGTCCCCTCGGGGTATCTACATATATACACATATAACATCGTAAACGAAATCACGCACGAAAACCAAAATGGCACGAATCTCACATAGGTCAAAACCTATGGTCTACTCACACAAAAGAGCCCGAAAACACCCGATATCGACGTACAAACGTCAAGTGACCGATACAAAACACAAATATCAAAACTTAAATTCATAAACATCACGAAATACAAGGCAGCAACCCATAAAAGTGTTTTCATATATTTTAGTTCAGGTCAAAACTAGGTGCACAAACAGTACTGGGGTGATGTATAGGGTGTATATGACCTACAGAAGGAACTTGGGCACCTGATTCATCAATGTGGCCAGCCCTTACCCCCTAAAATCCAGCCTGCTCGGCCATACTAGCTCCGTTTGGGTTCGTGTGCAGAGGGGGGTCTCCTAGTGTCAATTCTAGTCCACTGGGGTTGTTTGTGTTTCTTAAAAATTCTGCAGATCAGTCCAGATTTCCTGTAGGCATCACAATTCCATAAAACCGACATTGGAAAGTTTCTGTTTTGGGTTTCAGGTTTTTGCCCGGGGTTGTTCTGGGTTTCTAATACCAAGGGGGGTTTAAAGTCACCAATAAAGCTCATTAGAAGAAACACAACTCAAGAATTCCACATAACCTCTTCTAGGAAATTTCAATGTCCACTAAACCACAATAAAACACCTTTAAAATTGTATGGTTGCTAAGGTAATCGAAATATAATACTAAAGGTGCAGAAATTACCTCATTTAGCAACACAAGAAAATTCTTGAGTTGCCCCAAGTGCTCAAAATCCATCCTTTCTTGGTCCAAAGTGCATCTAGTGAGCTTGTGCATGTTTTTAATAAAGTGGTGATGAAGTTTTGAGTTGTTTTTTGTGTTGTAATGAAGAGGTAGAGGAGGGGGATGATCTGTGCTACCATGGAGATAAAGAGAGAAGAGAGAATGAGGAAGATGATGAAGGGAACAATGTGATATGATCTAAGGTTGATCCATCACCTCTCTCTCTTGCCCATACTCTATATTTTATCATTTTCCTTTTGTTTTCTTTTCTTTACTTTACTTTTCTTTCTCATTTAAACACAAACCATGCATGAAAAATGAGAAAAAACCATGATAAAAATACAACAAGTGTTAAAATGTGACATGGTGCATGTTATGTGTACAAATCCGGCTTAATGTGCGATTAGTGATATTTAATCGCGATTAGCATTAAAATAGAGTATAATTAATTATAAAAAATTGTAATTTGCATAATTCATATAAAGCACCCTCATTTCAGTAATTTCTATAATTTTCTAATTTTTTCCCAATTTATTGTTATTTAATTATACCGTAATATTAAAATATTCATAATATTAATTATTTAATTATAAAAATTCCCAAAAATAATATTTTATTTTTCTGAAATGTTACACCCGAGATCATCATAGAGTCTTGTGTGGTTCCCACTGTGCTTTGATTTCCTCCCTACCACGGCTCAAAGGAGTCGTGCAAACATGTGGATTTTGGGTACAGTCCCGAGTCACATGGAGGCAATGAGCGATAGGAGGGGTTTCGTCTCTCCCGGTATAGGGAGCTGATGTTGCGCTATGCTCGATTGGATATAATAGAAAGTCCCTGGCTAGGGCTGATGATGAGATTTACTGGTAAGAGTTATCAGTAGTTTCTCGTACCGTTACAGGCTACACATCGGCATGACTTATCAAGTTATTGGGGTATGACGATTCCACCCCGAGACTCGATATGCGACATATCAGATGAAGAGACCGGACTGTATGTTGAGTGTAACTTATAAGCTTCATAGGAGTTTGTGTTGGCTATAGTTCCATTAAGTCAATTATTGAATCGCAGGCACGCGATTGTGATGATTGAAAGATGACCTATACCGGTAGAACAGTCTTATTCGAAATGATAGTATGCTTTCCGGTTTGTCTTTATCATCATGTAAAGTATTAGGTGGCATTACATATCACTATAACATGTTGATAGAGCCCATAGGATTCTTGCTTGACTACCAGCATTATGATGGCGATCATATACGTCGGAGTTGGGTGGTCTATAAGCACATCCTTAAATGTCCCTAGTTGTGGGAGTATCGATGTAGGGTGTTTTTCGTCACCCCATTGAGATGGGAATACGCGAGCGCTTGTCAGGCGTACTACAGATTCCCCCTGCCTGGGGTAGACCGGGGTTTATTGATTGTGGGGATCCGAATCTCCGGAAGCCGCGGACTAAGCTGCCGTTAATTACCCCTCGCCTTAGGAGCGAGGGAACCTCCGATTAACGGGTTTAAACTGGTCATGCGAACTCAATGTGCGGTGTGCGTGTGTTGTGTTTAGAAAAAGGGGTGTTGGATATATCGGGAGCCACGCAGAGTTTTTATGGGGACAGTGTCGTAGAGTATGTGTGTGTAAATATGTATGCATATGTACATATATATATATATATATGTATGTATACATGTATATATATATATATAAAAGAAAGAGGGGGAAAAGACATCCAAAGGATGCCTGGGGCAGCACCTTGGGCGCTGTGCGCCTAGGTGCTGTGCGCTCAGACGCTAGACTGCCACGTGTCGGCGCGCAGAGCGCTTGAGCGCAAGTACGCCACGTGTCGGCACGGGGGCGATTTGCGCTAGAGCGCTTGCGCTTGAGGGGCGACTTGCGCTCGAGCGCAAGCGCGCCACATGTCGGCACCGAGGCGACTTGCGCTGGAGCGCTTGCGCTGGAGCGCAAGCGCGCCACATGTCGGCACGGGGGTGACTTGTGCTCGAGCACTTGCGCTTGAGTGCAAGCGCGCCACGTGTCGGCACCGGGGCGACTTGCGCTCGAGCGCTTGCGCTGGAGCGCAAGCGCGCCATGTGTCGGCACGCGGGCGCTCTGCGCTTGAGCGCCGACGAGAAAAAGAGGTTTTAGCCTAAAAAAGATTTCTCGAAAGAGAAATCATAGAGGAGTTGGACTCCTGAGTGTGTTTTTGGGGTTAATGGAAGGGGTTCTTCTTCTTCCTCCTCTGTTAGCTGGATCTTGAAGATCAAGAGATGTGAGATCTCAAAATCTCTTCTTTTTGAGATCTGATGACAGATCCAAGTTCCCCTTTGTGGGTTTTGTGGTGGAAAAATGCTTTGTTTTTTAAAAGGAAGAGTAAAACTCTTGATTTAATTCAAAAGAAAGAAGAAGGTTTGAGATCTTCAGAAAGGGGAAAGAGATACAAACCCTAAGTTTTTTGTGAGAATGAAAAGTGTATGCTTTATTCATCATCATGTTGCCTTATATAGGCTTACATATTTACATATAGCCCCTTGGGCTTTACAAAAATGGCATTTTAGCCATCCCATGGCACATGTGCCATTTCATTTTTGCACATAAGCCATGGGCTTACAAAATATTGGCTTTATGTCCATTTTGTTTACATTCATGCATAAACAATTACATAAAAAAAATTTATTACATGATCTTGTTGTTGGCATGGGGAGGCTGGCTGCGGGCTCGACTTGGGCATGGGCCCGATTGACCCGGGTTTGGGCCCACCTGGCATGGGGTTGACTTTGATTTTGACTTGGTCAACCGGGGTGTAAATTTTTACCCCAACAAATTGCCCCCTGTCAATAAATGCACACAGCATATGTGGGTCGTGTGCATGAAATTGATAGATCTTCTTTTGCATGGAGGCGACTTTCTTTGGTTCCCACTTTTTGGGATGCTCTGCCCTTTTTACGACATGGACGGTCGGCGCTTGACGCATCTCCGAGATAGAGTGTCCATGGTAGACGATTCCCTAGCCCGGAGTGATTTCGTTGACGTGCCCCCGGCGCGGAGTGTCGCTGGTCGACGTTTCCCCGAGGCGGGGTATCGGCTGGTCGACGTATCCCCGAGACGGAGTGACTGCTTGACGTTTCCTTGAGACAGAGTGTCGCTGGTCGACGTGTCCCCGGCACGGAGTGTCTGCTTGACGTTTCCCCGGCACAGAGTGTCGCTGTTGTACGTTTCCCTGATGCGGAGTGTCTGTGTTAGACGTTTCCCCGATGCGGAGTGTCGCTGGTTGACGTGTCCCCGGTACGGAGTGTCTGCTTGACGTTTCCCCGGCACGGAGTGTCGTTGTCGGACGTTTTCCAGATGCGGAGTGTCTGTGTTGGACGTTTTCCCGATGCAGAGGGTCTGTTGTAGGACGTTTCCCCGAGACGGAGTGCCTGCTGTAGGACGTTTCTCCGAGATGGAGTGCCTGTGGTAGGACGTTTCCCCGAGACGGATTGCCTGGTGTAGGACGTATCCTCGAGACGGAGTGCCTGCTGTAGGACGTTTCCCTGAGACGGAGTGCCTGATGTTCGACGTTTCCCCGAGACGGAGTGCCTACTGTAGGACGTATCCCCGAGACGGAGTGCCTGCTGTAGGACGTATCCCCGAGACGGAGTGCCTGCTGTAAGACGTTTCCCCGAGACGGAATGCCTGCTGTAGGACGTTTCCCCGAGACGGAGTGCCTGGTGTTGGAAGTTTCCCCGAGACGGAGTGCCTGCTGTAGGACGTTTCCCCGAGATGGAGTGCCTGCTGTAGGACGTTTCCCCGAGATGGAGTGCCTTTGGTAGGACGTTTCCCCGAGACGGAGTGCCTGGTGTAGGACGTATCCCCGAGACGGAGTGCCTGCTGTAGGATGTTTCCCCGAGACGGAGTGCCTGCTGTAGGACGTTTCCTCGAGACGGAGTGCCTGTGGTAGGACGTTTCCCCGAGACGGAGCGCCAGTGGTAGGACGTATCCCCGAGACGGAGAGCCTGTGGTAGGACGTATCCCCGAGACGGAGTGCCTGCTGTAGGACGTTTCCCCAAGACGGAGTGCCTGCTTTAGGACGTTTCCCCGAGACGGATGTGGTAGGACGTTTCCCCGAGATGGAGTGCCTGCTGTAGGACGTTTCCCCGAGATGGAGTGCCTGCTGTAGGACGTTTCCCCGAGACGGAGTGTCTGCTTGACTTTTCCCCGGCACGGAGTGTCGCTGATCGACTTTTCCCAGGCGCGGAGTGTCGCTGGTTGACTTTTCCCCGGCACGGAGTGTCGCTGATCGACTTTTCCCTAGCGCGGGGTGTCGCTGGTTGACTTTTCCCCGGCCCGGAGTGTCGCTGATCGACTTTTCCCCGGCGCGGAGTGTCGGGTTGACTTTTCCCCGGCACGGAGTGTCGCTGATCGACTTTTCCCCAGCGCGGAGTGTCGCGGGTTGACTTTTCCCCGGCACGGAGTGTCGCTGATCGACTTTTCCCCGGTGCGGAGTTTCGCTGATCGACTTTTCCCCGGCGCGGAGTGTCGCGAGTTGACTTTTCCCCGGCACGGAGTGTCGCTGATCGACTTTTCCCCGGCACGGAGTGTTGCTGATCGACTTTTCCCCGGCGCGGAGTGCCGGGTTGACTTTTCCCCAGCACGGAGTGTCGCTGATCGACTTTTCCCCGGCGCGGAGTGCCGGGTTGACTTTTCCCCGGCACGGAGTGTCGCTGGTTGACTTTTCCCCTGCCCGTAGTGTCGCTGATCGACTTTTCCCCGGCGCAGAGTGTCGGGTTGACTTTTCCCCGGCACGAAGTGTCGCTGATCGACTTTTCCCCGGCGCGGAGTGTCGGGTTGACTTTTCCCCGGCACGAAGTGTCGCTGATCGACTTTTCCCCGGCGCGGAGTGTCGCGGGTTGACTTTTCCCCAGCACGGAGTGTCGCTGATGGACTTTTCCCCGGCGCGGAGTGTCGCTGGTTGACTTTTCCTCGGCGCGGAGTGTCGGGTTGACTATTCCCCGGCACGGAGTGTCGCTGATCGACTTTTCCCCGACGCGGAGTGTCGGGTTGACTTTTCCCGTCACGGAGTGTCGCTGATCGACTTTTCCTCGGCGTGGAGTGTCGCAGGTTGACTTTTCCCCGGCACGGGGTGTCGCTGTTCGACTTTTCCCCGGCACGGAGTGTCGCTGATCGACTTTTCCCCAGCACGGAGTGTCGCTGATCGACTTTTCCCCGGCGCGGAGTGTCGCTGGTTGACGTTTCCCCGAGACGGAGTGCCTTCAGTTGGACGTTTCCCTGAGACGGAGTGTCTGCCGTTGGACGTTTCCCCGAGACGGAGTGTCTGCCGTTGGATGTTTCCCCGGTATGGAGTGTCTGCTGTTGGACGTTTCCCTGATGCGGAGTGTCTGTGTTGGACGTTTCCCCGATGCCGAGTGTCGCTGTTGGAATTGCTTGGTTTGATTTGTTTGATTTGAGTCGACATCAGTATCGCTACACTGGAATATGGTACCAGGAGCGAATCATCATTTGTCATGAGAGAATTTTGGGATTGGTATTTTTGTCGGCATCTGCATTACTGCACTGGAATAATGCCAGGAGCAACTCATCATTTTCCCCGGGAGGATTTGGATTTGGTTTTTTTTTCGTTTGGCATCTGCATTGCTACACCGGAATAATGCCGGAGCAACTCATCATGTGCCCCAAGAGGATTTGGAAATTGGTGGCTTAGGAGACAGGTTTAGATCCCTATCATCTAAGGCTTTTCAATTTTGTGAGCCGTAAGGGTCTCACAAAGCATTTTCTCCCTACGGGTCTTAAGGATCCCGTAGGTGTGTTTTCTCCTTAGGAGTCGTGAGGACCCCCAAGTGTGTTGCTCGTTTGTGAGTCGTAAGGATCTCACGCGGGAATTTTCTCCTCACAAAGTCGAGAGGACTTTGCGAGTGCATTTCATTTTTTTTATGAGTTTGCGCTCTTTCGGGTTTTCACAAACTCGCCGGCAGTCCTGCTGTTTTTACTCACGGAGCCCTTTTGGGTTTTCTTCCGTGCCCATTTTGCTTGTGGACATACCGTTCTCTCTTTTTTTCTCTTTTTTTTAGGAGAGATCGGGATTATTTTAGGCCCGTGGATCGTATACGGTTTTGCAGGATGTATGATCCAGACCGTAGGGCCGGAAAAATTTCAGGACTTTGTCGGCGTCTGCATCGCTGCACTGGAATGTGGTACCAGGAGCGACTCATTATTCGCCGTTGGGGTATGGGATTTGGAATTTGGTTAGCGTCTGCATCGCTACACTGGAATATGGTTCCAGGAACAACTCATCATTCACCACTTTGGGGTTGGGGAGCGATGGCTTAGGTGACAGGTTTAGATCCCTGTCACCTAAGACTTTTCAATTTTATGGGCCGTGAGGGTCCCATAAAAGCATTTTCTCCCTGCGAGTCGTAAGGATCCCGCAGGTGTACTTTCTCCTTAGGAGTCGTGAGGATTCCTAAGGGTGTTTTTTTTTGTAAGTCGTAAGGATCCCACAAAGGTTTGTTCACCTCATGTATCGTGAGGACACATGAGTAGATTTCCCTCGTTCCCAGTTTAACGACTTAGAGGTCGACTGTTTCTAGTTTAACGACTTAAAGGTCATCTGGTTCCAGTTTAACGACTTAAAGGTCATCTGTTTCCAGTTTAACGACGTGGTGGTCATCTGTTTCCAGTTTTAAAGACGTGGAGGTCGATTGTTTCCAGTTTAACGACTTAGGGGTCATCTGTTTCCAGTTTAACGACGTAGTGGTCGGTCGTTCCCAGTTTAACGACGTGGTGGTTTGCGGGTGTTCCCAGTTCCAGTTTAATGACGTGGCGGTCGATTGTTCCCAGTTTTATAACGTGGCGGTCGATTGTTCCCAGTTTTATGACGTGGCGGTCGATTGTTCCCAGTTTAACAACGTAGAGGTCATCTGTTTCCAGTTTAATGACTTGGAGGTCATCTGTTTCCAGTTTAACGACGTAGAGGTCATCTGTTTCCAGTTTAACGACGTAGAGGTCATCTGTTTCCAGTTTAACGACGTGGAGATCATCTGTTTCCAGTTTAACGACGTAGAGGTCATCTGTTTCCAGCTTAACGACGTAGAGGTCATTTGTTTCCAGTTTAACGACTTGGAGGTCATCTGTTTCTAGTTTAACGACGTAGAGGTCATCTGTTTCCAGTTTAACGACGTAGAGGTCATCTGTTTCCAGTTTAACGACTTGGTGGTCATCTGTTTCCAGTTTAATGACTTGGTGGTCATCTGTTTCCAGTTTAGAGACTTAGAGGTCTACTGTTTCCAGTTTAACGACTTAGAGGTCATCTGTTTCCAGTTTAACGACTTGGTGGTCATCTGTTTCCAGTTTAACGACTTGGAGGTCATCTGTTTCCAGTTTAACGACTTGTTGGTCATCTGTTTCTAGTTTAATGACTTGTTGGTCATCTGTTTCCAGTTTAAATACTTAGGGGTCTATTGTGCCCAGTTTAACGACTTAGCGGTCATCTGTTTCCAGTTTAAAGACTTAGAGGTCATCTGTTTCCAGTTTAAAGACTTGGAGGTCACCTGTTTCCAGTTTAACGACTTGGTGGTCATCTGATTCCAGTTTAACGACTTGGTGGTCATCTGTTTCCAGTTTAACGACTTGGTAGTCATCTATTTCCAGTTTAACGACTTAGAGGTCTACTGTTTCCAGTTTAACGACGTAGAGGTCATCTGTTTCCAGTTTAACGACTTGGTGGTCATCTGTTTCCAGTTTGACGACTTAGAGGTCATCTGTTTCCAGTTTAACGACTTGGTGGTCATCTGTTTCCAGTTTAACGACTTGGTGGTCATCTTTTTCCAGTTTAACGACTAGGAGGTCATCTGTTTCCAGTTTAACGACTTGGTGTTCATCTGTTTCCAGTTTAACGACTTGGAGGTCATCTGTTTCCTTTTTAACGACTTGGTGGTCATCTGTTTCCAGTTTAACGACTTGGTGGTCATCTTTTTCCAGTTTAACGACTTGGAGGTCATCTGTTTCCAGTTTAACGACGTGGTGGTCATCTGTTTCCAATTTAACGACGTGGTGGTCTTCTGTTTCCAGTTTAACGACGTGGTGGTCATCTGTTTCCAGTTTAACAACGTAGAGGTCGTCTGTTTCCAGTTTAACGACTTAGAGGTCATCTGTTTCCAGTTTAACGACATAGAGGTCATGTGACGAGGAGCTTAGAGAAGATACCTGATTGAGTAGCTGTAAGGGGCACCGCTGGAGTTTGCCCGAGATGCCTTATTACTTTGTCAGTGTTGATGGCCTTGCCCCCAGCTGGGGCCAAGAAAAATCGTTCAAATACCGACTTGCATCGAATATGGCAATTGGAAATTGTTAACATTCAAATAGAAACATTATTTCAGTACAGGCAATCGATATGTATATTGATTGAGTTCGCATGCACATTTAACCCAAAAATATAGGAGGAGAGATGGTCCCACCGGGCGTGCCAGAATTTGTAGGGTGTTTTTAGTCACCCCATTGAGATGGGAATACGCGCGCGCTTGTCAGGCGTACTACAGATTCCCCCTTCCTGGGGTAGGCCGGGGTTTATTGATTGTGGGGATCCGAATCTCCGGCAGCCGCGGACTAAGCTGTCCTTAATTACCCCTCGCTTTTTGGGCGAGGGAACCTCCGATTAACGGGTTTAAACTGGTCATGCGAACTCAATGTGTGGTGTACGTGTGTTGTGTTTTGAAAAGGGGGTTTTGGATATATCGAGAGCCACGCAGAGTTTTTACAGGGGTCCCATGGAGTGGAGTGTGTGTGTGTGTAAATATGTATGCATATGTACATATATATATATATATATGTATGTATACATGTATGTATACATATATATAAAAGAAAGAGGGGGAAAAGACATCCAAAGGATGCGTGGGGCAGCACCTTGGGCACTGTGCGCCTAGGTGCTGTGCGCTTAGGCGCTAGAGTGCCATGTGTCGGCACGTAGGCGCTCTGCGCTTGAGCGCAAGTACGCCACGTGTCGGCACGGTGGCGATTTCCGCTTGAGCGCTTGCGCTTGATCGCAAGCGCACCACGTGTCAGCACGGGGGAGACTTGCGCTCGAGCGCTTGCGCTGGAGAGCAAGCGCGCCACGTGTCGGCACCGGGGCGACTTGCGCTCGAGCACTTGTGCTTGAGCGCAAGCACGCCACGTGTCGGCACGTGGGCACTTTGCGCTTGAGCGCTGAGAGCTGGAGCACAAGCGCGCCACGTGTCGGCACGCGGACGCTCTGCGCTTAAGCGCCGGTGAGAAAAGGAGGCTTTTAGCCTAAAAAGATTTCTCGAAAGAGAAATTTTCGAGAAATCAGAGAGGAGTTGGACTCCTGAGTGTGTTTTTGGGGTTAATGGAAAGGGTTCTTCTTCTTCCTCCTCTGTTAGTTGGATCTTGAAGATCAAGAGATGTGATATCAAAATCTCTCCTTTTTGAGATCTGATGACAGATCCAAGTTCCCCTTTGTGGGTTTTGTGGTGGAAAACTGCTTTGTTTTTGAAAAGGAAGAGTAAAACTCTTGATTTAATTCAAAAGAAAGAAGAAGGTTTGAGACCTTCAGAAAGGGGAAAGAGATACAAACCCTAGGTTTTTTATGAGAATGAAAAGTGTATGCTTTATTCATCATCATGTTGCCTTATATAGGCTTACATATTTACATATAGCCCCTTGGGCTTTACAAAAATGGCATTTTAGCCATCCCATGGCTCATGTGCCATTTCATTTTTGCACATAAGCTATGGGCTTACAAAATATTGGCTTTAAGCCCATTTTGTTTACATTCATGCATAAACAATTACATAAAAATTATTTATTACATGATCTTGTTGTTGGCATGGGGAGGCTGGCTGCGAGCTCGACTTGGGCATGGGCCCGCTTGACCTGGTCTTGGGCCCACCTGGCTTGGGGTTGACTTTGATTTTGACTTGGTCAATCGGGGTGTAAATTTTTACCCCAACAATCGAGACTGGGCATCGATACTCCGGAGTAGACTAGTGTATACCCCGACGAGAGGCGATGGCCGGTCTCACAAGCCATTGTTCTCAGTCAGTCATATAAGATAGTATGCAGGTGCTCATTGGGTTATGAGTACACTAGACGGACTCGCCGGAAACATGCTAGTTGGTATTATACCTATTGTCAGATAGCAGTTCTCAGGTGACATGAGTACAGGTTAGTCTGTTGACCTGAGATCGTCATTTGTCTCGTGTGATTCTCCACTTTGCTTTGATTACTACCCTACCACGGCTCAAAGGAGTAGTGCAAACAGGTTTTAGTTGGCTACAGTCTCGAGCCACATAGAGACAGTAAGCAGATTGTCGGGGATTCGTCTCTCCCGGTATTAGGGATTGAAGTCGCATTGTGCATGGGTGGCCATCACCAGAAATCCTCGGCCGAGGTGGACGATAATTACTGATTTGGATCAGTAGTTTCTAAGTGGGTGACGGGCTACATACCGACACGAAATATCGCGTTATTAGGGGCCTGACTTTGTCCACCCCCTAGACCTGATATGGATACTCTTAGATGAACATACCGGACTGTATGGAGATTGTAATGGACAGGCTCAGTAGGGGTTTGGATGAGCTTGCTCGTTGTCCTTCCTTTCGTTCAATATCTGGGTAGCCGTTACGTACAGCTAGTGTCGCTGACGTGCTTGTGGTTAAACCCACTGCCAGTGTATTGACGAGTCTTTAGAGTCCTACACAGAGGGTTTTCCTGGTTGTGGCGAAATGATGTAGTATCCATATTGGATATGTGCAAGGTTCCGATCGATTGATTGTACTATGTACCAGGACTTTCAATTGGACAGTCGATAATAATAGTTGGCTTGGGTTTGAGCCGGATTATTAAATCAGGTATTGATTTAATAATTTATGTATATGTATTTCGATACGTATATTCTAGTATTATGTTTTTTGTGTTTTTCTATCTCTTCGGATATTCGTGTTTCGGTACGAATACAGGTATGTATATAGAGTAGAATGTAATCCGTATTTTTTACAGATAACATTCTAGAAGGCCGACACCTCATTTTAAGGTTTGACCATTTATTATAAATTGATAAATGAGGTGGAATTGATTTGATGGGAGTATGGTGAGGACCATGCTTGCATAGTGTGCACAAATGAATTCTTAATTCATTTGTACATACTATTCAAGTATGGGCAGATTTTAAAAATGAAAGATATTGTTTTACAAAACCAAGCATGCTCATTTTCTCTCTCTATAGTTAGCTCATTATTTTTGTGAGATGGTTCTTTCTCTTGAGCATGCCATCTTCTCCTCATCATTTTGTACTTCACTCCTCTCTTGAGTTTCATGGTTTCCTCCACCTTCATGAGAGGATGTGAGATGAGATAAATAAACACTTAGTCCACTCACACCAATCGAAGTTTCGCGCATTTCAGATGGTGGTAAAGTGAGACTACATCCTAGGCTTTCTAGATTAGCAACCTAGAAACCCTAGTTTCTTCACTTCCAGTCTTTATGTGAAGCTAAAACAATGACTACATCTCTCGGATGGATCATCTTCGACGGAGGAAGACCGGCGGCCAAGTTCGTTCGAGTACGCCTCAAGGAGCTTAGAAAGGTGATGGATGACCGAAGGACTTGGTTCTTTTGGTATATCACTTCTAACCATTTAGTTTAGCTTCTTTAGTTTGCTAGTATAGGTTTATGGTTTAGATCTTGGACGGGTTTTGTTTGCGCCAAAATTTTTTAAATGCCCGTTTTTGTTCCGCATCGGCCACGGTAGATGGCCAGGGCACCGGAGAAACCCAGCAATGGTATCAGAGCCATCCATAAACCAATACTAGCTTATTTGCATGAATTTAGAATATCGATCGACCAAACATTCCGAATCATTTTTCCATTTTTACATACTTGCTGTCGATTTTGAAAAATGTTCAAAATATCTTTCTGTGTATCTTAAAAATCCGTGCAGGCATACTTAGGGCACCATAAGAAATTTGGCGATAAGACCCCACCAATTGGCCACGGTTTCGTAGAAATACAAGCAAATTGGCCGCGGAAGCGCGGCAGATTTGTGGGCATTTTGCTCCAAATTTCTTCTGGCACTCTCTGACATGGAAATTTGATTTTTGGTATATTTAGTTTTGTCCCAGATTTGTTTAATGTGTTGTTTTGCATTTGGGGCCAATTTGGAAAAGTTTTAGTCGATCGAAATTTTAACTGTGTGATTATCAGTACATGTGATGATATCTGCGATCATGAATATTATTGAGCGGTACAACCCGACTAGTTGCTATATGTTCAACTAGACGGGTTTGCGAACATAATATTCACATTGATGTTCCATATTTTGCTGATATTGTGGTTGGATTGTCGTGGTGGATATCCTGGATTGCAATGCTAGTAGTACAATTCAGATTCATTTGTATATTTGTTATTGCTGGGCGAGCGTCCTACATGTGGATTGCCGTCTCTGCCAAATTGTATATTCTTTATTGGGGCATGACCGGCTTGAGGTCGATGTCTCCATTGTATATATCTTTTATTTTCTATACTAGGATTACCCCACGGTAGAGTGCATGAATAGCCGGGTTCTAGAGGGAAACAAGCCTGCATCTCATGGCATTGAGACAGAGGGGCTTCACTCTAGAATTGGCGGGCTATTCGCTGCACTCATAGAGAGTATAGTTTGACCCGCGGAGGGGCGCTCAAGTTACTGGATCCCGTGAAGTGCTGGGTGGCCCATTCACTTTGTTGATTGGGGTTGCCTCACTTCTGGAATTGGCGGGTAACTTTGTTGGATATGTATGCCCTATAGGCCATTATTGTATATGTATACATATGGATGCTTGGACATATATATGTACGTGACAGTCTTGCTCGATATGATAGTATGCTATCTGGTTTGTCTTTATCTTAACATTTGTATATTTTACTTGCTATTACATATCTTTTATACATGTTGATAAAGCCCGTAGGATCATTGCTAGACTACCTGTGTTGTGATGACGATCATACTTGTGGGAGCTGGGTAGTCGGTACGCACATCCTTAAATGGTCCCTAGTCATGGGAGTGTCGAGACTGGGCATCGATATTCCAGAGTAGACTAGTGTATACGTTTCTAGACCCCGACGAGGGGCGATGGTTTGGTCCCGCAACCATTGTTCTTTAGACCTAAGATCGCATACAGGTGCTCACTGGGGGTGAGTACACCAGACAGACTCGCCGAGGAATTCCAGATGGTACTATACCTATCGTCAGATAGAAGTTCTCAGGTGACATGAGTGCAGGTTAGTCTTTAGACCTGAGATCGTCATTTGTCTCGTGTGAGTTCCCACTGTGCATTGATCACTACCCTGCCACGGCTCTACTGAGTCGTGCAAACAGGTTTTGGTTGGGTACAGTCCCGGGCCACATGGAGGCAGTGAGCGATTGTCGGGGATTCAACTCTCCCGGTATTGGGAGTAGATATTGCACTGTGTTTGATTGGTCAGGACCATAAGACTTTGGCCAAGGCAGTTGGGATTTACATAGGCTGATCAGTAGTTTCCCGGATTGGTCCTGAGCCATATCAGCATGAATTACCGGGTTACTAAGGTCTGACGTTTACCAACCCCAGACCCAGTATGCGATACTCTAAGATGAAGAGACCAGACTGTACGGAGATTGTCACAGATAAGCTCAGTAGGGATCCTGATGAGTTTGCTCGTCGACCTTCCCTTTCGACAGGTACCCGGGTAGCCGTTACGTACAGTTAGTGCCGCTGACATGCTTATGGTTATGGATTTAACCAGTAACTCACTACTGGCGTACTGTCGAGTCTTTTGAGTCCCACACAGAGGGTTTCCCTGGTTCAGGCGAAATGATGTAGTATCCGTATTCGATACGTGCAGGGTCTCGATCGATCGATTTACTTTGTACTCGGATTTTCGATCGGACAGTAAGTAATACTAGCCGGCTCAGGTTTGAGCCGGATTATTAAATCAGGTATTGATTTAATAGTTTACATATATGTATTTCGATATGTATATTCTAGTATTACGTTCTTCATGTTATTCTATCTCTTTGGGCATTCGCGTTTTTATCCGAATGCAGGTATGTATATACAGCAGACTGTAATTCGTATTTTATTACAGATTACCTTCTAGAAGGTGGACACCTCATCATGGACATTTCCGATAAATGGAAATGAGGTGGAAATTAAAGAGAGGGAGGAATGGTGAGTGGCATGGCTTCAATAGTTCACAAACGAATTCTTTATTCATTTGTGGTTACTATTGAAGCATGGCTACATTTCTTTATTCATAAAAATTCATACACAAAACCTTTGAGTTCATTTTTTCTCTCACTTGCATGCTTCATTATTCTTGGGCTCCCATTTTAGCTTCACCCTCCTCCCTCCTCTTGAGTTTCCTCCATCTTCATCATCTTCCTCTTCACTATCCTCTCATGAGTTGAGAAACAACTGAAGAGGCAAGAAAGTGACAGCAAAACACTTAGATCATCACACTACATCCTAGACTACTTGGTTTAGCAACCCATGTTCTCTAGTTGCTCCACTTGACATATAGTGTGGAGATAAAGCCATAGATTATATCCCTCGGGTGGATCATCTAAGATAAAAGAGGACCGGAGAGCAAGATCTATCACGGAGAACCAAAGGAGCCAACAAAGAAGATCAAGCATGTTCAAGGTGGCCACTTGGAGCTAATGAAGAAGAAAGAAGACCGGAAGACTTGGATCGATTGGTGAGACTTCTTTCATAGTAGTTAGTTCATCTTGCTAGATAGGTTTATGGAAAAATATGGGTTTTCATTGGGTTAACTTAGCGTCATTTTTAAACTAGTAAGAAAATTTTGTTCCGCAAACCGCCACGTTCGATGGCTCCGGCGTTGAGATAACCCAACATGGTATCAGAGCCACCCCATAAAACCTATACTAGCAGTTTAAACATTGTTTAAAATAATGAAACCGAAATAACTCCAAAACACGAAACTTTGAAATCAAGTTTCTGTCAATTTTTAAAAGGCCTCTGAAAATTTTTTAAGCAAGTGCAGAGTGATCCTTTGACTATGAGATGAACCCAGAACAAAAACGAAGCGATTCTAACATGTTTGGACCGGCCACATCATGGAAAAAACTGGCCTCACCGGTTTTAGTGATGAGAAATCGAGTCGTTTTTGTTAGGTGCTCTCTAACTCTTGGATTAAGGGTTTCGAGATATGTTTGTTTTTATGCCTAGAATGAATTTTTAATTAACTTGTGTTTTGGGGCATTGCGGAGTATTTCGAAGTCGTTGTTTTAAATAACTGTTTAATTATTATCAGTACTTAGATTAACATCTGCGACCGTGAATGTCATTTGATCGGTAAACCTGTCTATCCGCTATATGTCTTTTTAGACGAGTTTGCGAACATGACATTCACGTTGATGTTCTGTGATTGTGCTGATATTGTGGTTGGATAGTCGTGGTGGATAGCATGTGGTGCAATGTTAGTTGTACAGTTTGTATTCATTTGTACATTTGTTATTGCGGGGCGAGCGTCCGACATGTGGACTTCCATCTTTGCCGGGTTGTGTATTATTTGTTTGGGGCACGACCGGATTGAGGTCGATTTCACCATTTGTACATATTATTTTCATTTTCTGTACTAGAATTACCCCGCGGTGGAGTACACGAATAGCCGGGTTCTAGAAGGCAACAAGCCCGTATCTCATGGCGTTGAGACGGAGGGGACTTCATTCTAGAATTGGCGGGTGATTCGCCGCACTCGTAGGGGGTATAGGATGACCCACGGAGGGGCACCCAAGTTACCGGATTCCATGAAGTGTTGGGTGGCCCATTCACTTTTTTGAAGGGGATGCCTCACTTCTGGGATTAGCGGGTAACTAGCCGCGCTCATAGGGGTCCAAGTTTTTATTGCATAGGCTATCCACACGACCGGAAACGTCGAGTATTATTTGCGGCTCAAATGAAACCCGGGGCTCCAAGATTATCCACCTTTCTGTATTGTTGGCTGTGATTCTTGTTAGTTATATGTATGCCCTAGAGGCCATTACTGTACATTGGATGTATATTGTAGTGGATGCTGGGACATATATAGGTAGGACTTTCTTGCTCGACATGATAGTGCGCTATCTGGTTGCTCTTTATCTTAACATGTATACTTTCTGTCTCTCTGTTACATGTTGATAAAGCCCTTAGGATATGTACTCGATTTCCAGAACTATGATGCAGATCATACTAGTGGGGCCAGGATAGTCCATGAGTACATCCTTCAATGTTCCTAGTCGTGGGAATATCGAGACGGGGCATCGATATTCCAGAGTAGACTAGCGTATATCTTCACGACCCATGTGATGGGCGATGGATGATCCCATATCCATTGGTGTTTGACATCGGAGATGGTATACCGGTGCTCAGTGGAGACTAGGTACACTGAACGGACTCGCCGAGAACTCCCAGATGGTATTATACCTCACGTCAGATGGCAGTTCTCTGGTGACACTGGTGCAGCTTAGTCTGTTGACCCGAGATCGTCATAGAGTCTTGTGTGTCTCCCACTGTGCTTTGATTTCCACCCTACCAAGGCTCTACCGAGTCGTGCAAACAGGCAGTTTTTGGGTACAGTCCCGATTCACATGGAGACAATGAGCGATAGGAGGGGATTCGTCTCTCCCGGTATTGGGGGTTGATGTTGCGCTATGCACGACTGGCCATAACAGGAAATCCATGGCCAGGGTTGCCGTGATATACTGGTAAGAGTTATCAGTAGTTTCATGAATGTTATGGACCTTACGTCGGCATGACTTATCAAGCTATTAGGGTCTGACGTTTACCATCCCTAGGTGAGATATCCGACATATCAGACGAACAGACCGGACTGTACAGTAAGTGTTACTGGTTGGATTCACAGGAGTGTGAGCGGGCTTGCTCGTCGATCTTCTGATCGCTCAATACCCGGGTGGCCGTTACGTTTAGCAGACCGCTTGCGGCTTGTGGGTGTTTGATATGATCATCACCTGCTGCCGGCGTATTGACGAGTCTTTAGAGTCCTACACAGAGGTTTCCTGGCTCAAGCGAAACGAAATAGGAGAGCATATGAGATATGTGCGGGACCGAGAATAATGCGTGTATGTGATAACGTATTCTATTCTCGCGATGAATGTATCGATTGGTTGTATGCGATATAACCTAGTTATCGAGTCAAGGATTGATTCGATAAGCCGATACATTGGATATTAGTCGGTTATATGCGATATGACCGGATCGTTAAATCAAGTATTGATTTAATGATTTAATGTATAATTATATATATTTGATATATTACTTTGTATTAACTAGTATTGGTTCACTTTAAATGGATTTTCTCACTTGAAATGCACATTGTATATGTGATATATTTTTGTGCACAAGATTGTATCATGTTTGATGATACATGAATGTTTGGGTGTATGTTTAGTTTAAACCATGGTTATGTTAATGGTTAGGGTTTTGATTTACTTATCTATTCATTTATTTATTCATTCATTTTTTGAAAGGTAAAGAGAAATGGTGGCTTGATTTGTTTTCTAGTTGAAGCTTCATGAAGCTTTGAATAAGTCCACCATTTTTGTTTCATGCCTAACCCTAACCATTCAACCTAACCCTAGTTTATTCTCTACACCTAACTATGGTTGCAAATATGATAAGTATCAATTTATTTTTCTATTTTTAATATACTTATCATATTCCTTCTTCTTCTTCTTCTTTTTCAACAAAAGAAGAAAGCTTGTATCCATCAATGGCAACATGAGAAAAAGAGTGAGAAATCCAATTCTAAAGTGAACCCACTTCCTATTTCTTCATCCTCTACCACTTTCCAAGTAGTATAGGGTGTTTTCTTCACAAGTTTCATGACTTGGTGAAGTTGGAGTTTGATTTTGAGTTGCCTCGACGTAGATCATCTTCGGCATCGAAGTCGGCGACCTAGCCCGATCTTTTTTCCGATGAAACCACCGTGAGAGTCTTGGATTCCGATGGGTACAGCGGAAAGACGTCAACACGGAGCCATGGAGGTGGAGGACTGGATCTACAAAGGTTGTATGTTCGTTCACTCTTAGTTAAATTCATTTACTTGCTTGCATCGCCTTATCATCTAGTTAACGATCCGTATTAGGGTTTGTAGGCACATGAAAAAATTTGAATTGGGCATGTTTGATCTGTTGTGAGACCTCATTAGTGTGCCTAGGAACCCTACAGTGGTATCAGAGCCTAGCTATAGCTTTAGGCGATGTGTATACGAAGCTAGAAGTCCGATCGAACCCGATATCCCCCGATTTCAACCCTTTCTGTACAATTTTTCAAACAGTGGATTTTTGTGAATTAAAAATTCTCAAAAAATTAAGCAGGAAAAACTAAGAATTACTGTGAAATACGGTCCACTAAATCAATAATTTGACCGCGGAACCGCGGCGAAACCATGGGTTTTGCGGCGGTTCCGCGGCCAAAATTTGGACTTAGTCCCTGAAATTTCATATATTTATTCTTAGCTTCTTTCTTGGCAATTTTTTATGGGAATTGTTTAATTCCACTCAAGTGTTGAGTATTCTAGGGTTTTATTGGGGACTCGTTAATTTGATCGGATAATTTAACTTCGTTTAAGTTTTTCCGGATATTTTAGAAACTGTTAAAAAGTTCGACCGAATATAAATACCCACTTTTTCCCTTGCCGGGAAATTTCCAAGTGTTGGATCTTTCCGTAGTTTAAGAACGTTCAAAGTAGTGCAAGTAACGTGATAGTCCCTCTAGAAGACAACAAACCTTAACTCGATTATGTGACCGTCTTGAACTGCCCTTTGAACCTTAGGGTTTGGGGCAGTACGGCGTGCCACATGTGAGGCGTTGGTTGACCCTTCTACGGCTGGACCGTTGGTACTGAGGCATGAAGTGAATGTTTTTAAACTTATTTCATGTGTTGAGCTGTTAAGGGAAAACATAGGTGTTCGATTGTTTGATCGGAAAGTTTAACATTTTCTATTTATCCGGAATGTGATACAATAATTGGAATCCACAAGTAGTTATGAGATAACTGAATGAATGTTATAAACATAGCAGTTTAGTCTCACTTGATCGGTTGCCACGGAATTTTGATGTGATCAAAAGTCTGTCGCGATCACGTAGCGTACACGGACATTCGCCGGTAAACTTAATAGACAGCTACACCCCATAGCCCCGACCAAGTGACTGTAGGAGAACCCCATCGCCGAAAGCATCCGTTCGGGTGCTCGCGGTAGCGGCGTTCCGCCTTAGTGCACTTCGTCGACGGTATCGGGGGTGCGACCGTCCACTAAAGTTTGCGATGAGCATTCGTTCTGGATGCCGGGAATCTTGTTGAATTGCCCGACTTTATATTGAAAAGTGTTTTCAATATTGAGACTAAAATGCAGGGTTTATAATTGTTAGGCATGCGATGTCTAAAGAGTTTGCGGATTCCAACTGTTGTAGTTTTACACTTTCTTTTCTGTGACCGTAAGTGTAATATGTGATTCGCCGGTTTCGTTGCTATATGTCAACGACAATTGGAATACGCATGTTTGCTTACGTTGATGACATGTGATGTTATGTGTTGCTCGATATGTTATATTGGATTGTCGTGTTTGAATAGCCGTGTTTTTTTTATGTGAGACGAGTGTTTTTCCTTTTCATTCATGTAAAAACTTGTATGTAATATTCTTTTATTGGGGCACTTCCAGGTTGCGGATGCTGTCACCATTTGTATATTATTTACTTTTCCGCATTATGATAGACCCAAGGAGGGGAGCACAAGTAACCGGGTTCTAGGGTCCAGTGGGAGACCAACTCGAGGAGTCGAGTCCGGGTCTCCTAACCCTAGAATTGGTAGGGTTGCTTGCCGCTCTCGTAGGGGTCTAGGGATGTGGGATTGGCTATTCATCACGACCGTGGAATCCGTGTTTTATACTGGCTCGTATTAAAAACACGGACGTCCTAGTATATCCAATATTTCATATAATATTTTCTGCTGCGTTATCTGTGATGTGATCATGTGATTTGTTCAGATAAATTTAGTATATAGTATATATGATATATTATATAGACGTTGCTTATGTTTTACACCCGCGCTAGCCCTGCCTCGCTCTGGCGTTAGTTACCTAACCTAACGGTGCAGACGGGACATCGAGGCGAATGCAGATGGCATAAGCGTACGTTATATTTATCTGTGATGTTTAGGTGGACTTAAATGATGGGACTTCATTAATGAGATTAATGAAAGAAAATAAACCTAATTGATGTTGTGGAATCGAATTTCAAAAATAAAACAGGTAGCTACAGTTCTTGCTTTGCATTGCGGTGTTCATTATAGAACATCCTGCACCTTATTCGATGAGGAAAGGACCGAGATCCCTTCACCGGGAGTGACTCCTTTAGCAATAACTGGCAGATGCTACACACTCGGTTTATCTTTTGATCGCTTCTATAGTTTCTGCTTTGCACGGTGATATATATGATATATCTCGCACCTCATTCGACGAGGAAAAGGCCGACGATCCCTTCACCGGGAGTGACCCCTTTAGCAAAACTAGAAAAGCCTCAAAAACATTCCATTTAAAAACCATTTGATTCCGCAACGAGATCAAGTTCAAAGCGTTAAAGGTTTTCATAAAAACCATTCGCAACCCTTCGTCATTTTAGGAAGTAGAGTACTTAGTATTCGTGATGTGTTTGTTGACCATAGTCAAGGCACGGTGTACGGTAGCTAAGTGATGTCTTCCTACACCGCATATGATGCGATTAGTTGGGACAGTCGCGTGACTTTGTTGACCTTAGTTAAGGGTCATGTGGGTGGGTCTAATTAATCACGAAATGACGGGTAGAACTTGACTAGTACTTATGATTTGTTGACCATAGTTAAGGTCATAAGTGCTAGGGGTAAAAATCTTTATCGGGAGTTTCAAGTGTTGAAATTTGCAATGAGATTGCATACCTTCTATATGATAGTTGGATCCCGATACCCACTGCGAGTAATTGTTACTCCTGGGAGAGTTTTGCACTTTGCAATTAGCCGATCAAGTAGGTGTCTAGAAAGGTGTCAACGGGGTTACGCCTCTGGGAAAACGAGGTTTACTATAATTAGGTCCGTGCGAAAGCACGGGGAACCTCCCTCAAAGTACCGACACTGGCCTGGCTGAAAGATTGGCGAACTTGTAGAGTGTAATTAATCCCGGCTAGTCTTTCCTTTTAAGGTTTGAAGGAAGATTTGATAAAAACAGTGGGAGCCATCCTGATTAGATAAAATATATAACCAATCTGATCTTGCAAGAGTGCACGCTGAGTGTTTTCTTCTCTCTCTCTCCAGGTAGCGACCATGTCATGCCTTAATCAAGATAATAATATGGATGTATTGACTGAACCCGCTTGTTATACTGAGCTGGGGAACGTTGGTCCCGCTCCAATTTATAATTGTTATAAGACAGAGCAGGAAATAGGGGAATACCATAATTCCTATGCCGTCCAAACGAAGAAAGTGCATATGATGCATCTCCTTCGGGTGTGTTCATTACAAAGAACTGTTTCTCAGTATCCTCTGCATCCTGGGTATATGATACCAGATCAGGATCCCAGATATGTAATCTGTTACATAGGGCTACCGAAAGGTAGAAAAACTGAGAACGGGTGATAAGTTTCATGAGACAGAAAACGGGGCAAGTGTTGCAGCCAAGTCTGTTGGTCACTGTCACCCTGTATTACAGGTACATTGATTCTGAACAAATGCTATTAGATACCGAACCTGATATACAAAATCATATCAGTCTCTTTATTAGTAAAGAAAGGATATAATTTTGTATTGTTGGATAATGTTTTGAACATTTCCTATATCAAAAGTTGATCGGTTCAGGCACGTTATCTAAAAGTATTGATGTTCTAAATCAAACTACAGTTCCTAGTATACAGAACACACACAAGAGGAAGAGTTCAGAAATGAACGAATCCTTCTTGAGGTATTGTAGACTAGGTCACATCAATGCGACCCGACTGGCTGAAGTTACATTTTAGATGCATATTTAAATCAGTTTGAATTTACATCTTGTGAAACTTCCCAGTCAGGTCACAAAGATTAGATGACCATAGCTCTGTTTATTAGAAACAGAGAAAAAGTTAGTAAACTCTTGGGACTGATATATGATGATATATGTAAACTCCCATGTCTACACATGCCAAGACCGGTTCTTTGTATTTCATTACATTCTCTGATAACCTCTCAAGATTCAGACATATGTTCCTGTTGAAACACAAGTCCGAACCTTTTGAGATATTCACAGAATATAAGTTAGAAATAGAGAACCAAAAACTAGGTATAAGTATTATGTCCTATGATAAGATCAGGGAGGAGAATACTTGTGCATAGAATTCCTGGATTATTCTAAAGGAGAATGAGATTCTCTCTCAGTATTACTCCTTTGATTATAACACAGCACAACGATGTATCAGGGCGGAGCAAAAGCACCCTATATGATATGGTGTGCTCTATGATGAGTATTACTGAGTTACCTGTTTCTTTTAGGGAGTTATGCACTTATGAAGTTGCATACCTAATAAATAGGGTTCAACTCAAATCAGTGCATGTTGGAGATAGTGCCCTCAAAGTCAATTATTGGATCGCAGGTACGTGATTGCAATGATTGAGGCAGGACCTATACCGATATGACAGTCTTGCTCAAGATGATAGTATGCTATCTGGTTTGTCTTTATCATCGTATACATGCTATTGCATGATTGATAGAGCCCATAGGATTCT
This sequence comes from Agapanthus africanus, assembly GCA_030015575.1. Taxonomy (NCBI): domain Eukaryota; kingdom Viridiplantae; phylum Streptophyta; class Magnoliopsida; order Asparagales; family Amaryllidaceae; genus Agapanthus; species Agapanthus africanus. Next base: position 152,773,010 of record JASDDO010000012.1, read on the forward strand.
GCTTGACAGCCAGCAGTATGATGGTGATCATATACGTGGGAGCTGGGGTCTATAAGCACATCCTTAAAGTGTCCCTAGTCGTGGGAGTTTTCGAGACAGGGCATCGATACTCCAGAGTAGACTAGTGTATACATTCGAGACGCCGACGAGGGGCGGTGGCCGGTCTCACAAGCCACTGGTGTCAGTTGGATCACCTAAGATGTATACAGGTGCTCATTGAGTTATGAGTACACCGGACAGGACTCGGCGGGAATCTGCTAGTTGGTATTATACATATCGTCAGATAGCAATTCCCTGGTGACATGTGTACAGGTTAGTTCATCGACCTGAGATCGTCGTTTGTCTCATGTGAGTTCCCACTGTGCTTTGATTTCTACCCTACCACGGCTCAGAGGAGTCGTGCAAACAGGTCTTTTTTGGGTATAGTCCCGAGCCATATTGGAGGCAAGTGAGCGGATCGTCGGGGATTCGTCTCTCCCGGTATTGGGGGTTGATGTCGCGCAATGCACGGGTGGCCATCACTAGGAATCCTCGGCCGAGGTAGTGGAGAATTGCTGATTTGGATCAGTGGTTTCTCAGGTGGTGATGGGCTTCATCCCGACACGATTTATCGCGTTATTAGGGGTCTGACTTTATCCACCCCCCTAGACTCGATATGTGATACTCTTTAGACGAATGGACCGGACTATATATACATTGTCACTGTCAGGCTCAGTAGGGTTTATTGATGAGTTCGCTCGTCAGCTTCCCTTCCAATCAATACATAGGCAAACCGTTACGTACAGCTTGTACCTCTGACGTGCTAGGGATTATACCCAGTGCCAGTGTGTTGATGAGTCATTAGAGTCCCCCACAGACACTTTCCCAAGTTCGGGTGAAACGTTGTAGAGGCCGTATGGTGTTATGGCAAGGTTCGGAAAAAGCACGTGCGTTTTCGCACGTGTCGTTTTTCGGGCAGATAATACTGGTAGGCTTTGGTTTAAGCCGGAACCCAGTATTATACTGTGTAGATATAATATCTTTGTCTCAGATGCATTTGTATTCGGTCGTAATACAAATGCGGGTATGTTTATACTGATACGGGGTTATCCTGAAATTCGTTTCAGGATCACTTTTGGAAGTTGCCAGTTTCCAGTTTTCTATCAGCCGTATTTAACAGTCGGTTAAATGCGGATTTATCTTTTCTTGAGTAGGTGAGTCAGTGTTCTAGAAGGTTCTAGAGAGGGTGACAAGGCTAGTGAGTCATTAGGGCATTAATGGTGTAATTAATGACATGGTGACTAAGTTAAATATGATTGGTTTGCTTTTAATGCATTCATACTTTGTGTTCACACTAGATATTTTGCTTAGTGTTACCTCCCTTGCTCCTACACTCACCCCCTCCTCTATATATTGTGGCCGGCCTTCCCCCCCTCTCTAGATCATGGTTGTTGTTCACTAGAAAAGATTATGATAGATTCGGGTTCATGAAAATTAGATAGCCTCTTTCTCATTTCACCCGATCCAAAAGGCAACTTCCATAACCGTTCGTCCGTGGCCTTGGATGTAACGAGACAAAGTGTTCTATTCATTCTCTACTTCATCTTGGTCTTCTCTTTTAGCAAACTTGACGATCGAGTTGCCTCGGTTTAGAGGCGGGAGCCCGTTTAAAGATCCATTGACGTGGTGCCACCCAGACGAGAAAAACTGAGATTCAGGAGATCGGAGTAGCCGCAACAAGCGTGGGATGATGGTTGAAGACCGAAGGACTCGGATCATTCGGTATAACGTTTCTACCCCTTTGCAATTTGTTAGTTTAGCTTTAATGGCCGATCCGGGTTACGGTACACGATAGCGCCAGTTTCGTTAAAAGTTTTTGTTCCGCATTTGGCGTCTGTTAGACTGCCGGGGCGCTACCGTGGACTTACAGTGGTATCAGAGCCTCACCATTAAGCTATACTAACTTGCGCTAACACGTTTAAAAGATCGATCGAACGGATTTCGCAAAACTACATTTTTTCAGGCCACTGAGTTTCTGTTGATTTTAAACAGTGTCTAAAAATAATTCTACATATCACAGAAAATTCAGCAGGGTTTTTTAAGCTCACCGTCAAAATTTGGTCACGTGATCTCACAATACCGCCGCGGAATCGCGGTCAAACCTGGGGTTTGACCGCGCTTCCGCGGCCATTCTGTGAGATCTGTGCTCCAAATTTGCACAGTGGCTTTTTGACTGGAAATTGGGGTTTTTGGTATATATCTTTTGGGCCCAGATTTTGTTACTGTACACCAGTTATTCGTGGGGCCCACTTTGGGAAATTTTATCGATCGAAATTTTAAATTTGTTAGTATGCAGTATTTACATTATATCTCCGACCGGGAATGTCATTTGATCGGTAAACAGCGTCTGATTGCTATAGTTCTTTTAGACGGGTTTGCGAACGTGACATTCGCGTTGATGTTCTGTGTTGTGCTGTGATGTTGCGGATATGCCGTGGTGGATAGCAGGGTGCAATGATAGTGCAGTTTGGATTTATTTGTACATTTGATATTGTGGGGCGAGCGTCCAACATGTGGACTGCCGTTACTGCCTGTTTGTATAATATTCCTTTAGGGCACGACCGGGTCGAGGTCGATGTACCTGTTGTACATATTTTTTTATTTTTGTACTAGGTTTATCCCGCGAAGGAGTGCACGGATAGCCGGGTTCTGGAGGGCAACGGGTCCGTATCTCATGGCATTGAGAGGCAAACGGACCTCACTCTAGAATTGGCAGACTATTCGCCGCACTCGTAGGGGGTACAGGTTGACCCAAGGAGGGGTGCTCAATTTACCGGATTCCGTGAAGTGCCGGGTGTTCCATTCACTATGTTGCGGGGACTACCTCGCTTCAAGTTTTGGCGGGTAACTTGCCGCATCCGTAAGGGTCTAGGTTTCATTGCACAGGCTATCCACACGACCAGGGGAACATCAGGTTTCAGCAGCGGCTCTGTGAAACCCGGGGATCCCAGATTATCTGTTTTGTTCTGTGATGCTTATTACTTTTCTGTAATGTTGCATATTATCACGCCTGGAGTGATTATTGTATATTGGTATATATACTATTAGATGTTGTATATGTTTTACACCCGCGCTAGTCCAGCCCCCACTCTGTCGTTAGTTAAGTAACCTAACGGGTGAAGACGGGACCCAGTGACGAACGCGGATGGCATATACGTACATTTTATTTTCGTTCTTTTCTGGTGTGATTGATTGATGGGACTGCATTGATTCTTATCAATGCAAGGATAAAACAAACCTATATTTGATGTTGTTGGAACCAATTTTAAAAGGTGTTATTACAAAGATGTTTCCTTTTGTTCTGCATAGTGATATTCAGTCAGAATATCCCGCACCTCATTCGACGAGGCAAGGGCCGAGATCCCTTCACCGGGAGTGACCCCTTGAGCAGAAGTTTACGTCAGGGTAGTAACTTTAATATAGTCGATTACAAGTTGCTTTGAATCGCGGTATTCAGTTAGAATATCCTGCACCTCATTCCACGAGGAAAGAGCCGGGATCCCTTCACCGGGAGTGACCTCTTTAGCAAAACGTTTTTCGTCGCTATATTTTTATAAAAAGCTATCAGTTTCCTTCAACGAGATCAAGTTCATTATGTTAAAGGTTTTTCGCCAAAAACCAGTCGTAGCCCTCCGTCATTTCTTATGGATGGTCAGTAGTATTCAAGCTATGTATTTTGACCAACGCCAAGGCATAGTGTTTGGTAGCTGCGGGGTATTCATCTGTTACATAGATAGATGAGTTGGTTTGGGACAGTCGTTCTGTCATACCTGGCCAACGTCAGAAGCATGTGCGGGTGGGTTCAAATTGACCTGGATAGTGACGGGTAGATCTTGGCATGTGACTTATGATATTTTGACCAACGCCAAGATCATAAGAGAATAGGGCAAAAATCAATATCGGGAGTTTCAAACATACAGGAAACTTTCCAGGCATGCGCATACCTTCTGGAGTGTGATAACTTGAGTGGCCTCCATCAAGTTATCATGTGATGATAGTTGGATTCCGATTCTCACTGATGAGTTGGTTTACTCTTCGGGTGATCCCGACTAATTCTTCTTTAGGTTTGGAGGAGAATTTGAGATTACAGTGGGAGGTTTCCTGATTAGATAAAATGATAACCATTCTGATCTAGGTTAGAGTGCACGCAGAGTGTTTCTTTTCTCTCTCTCTTTGGCAGCGACCTTTGACCGACCCTAGACTATGACTCAGTGACCAAGTTGACCGAACCTTCTTAAAATACTGGCTTTTGGATTGTCTTAGTTGCATAAGTCATTGCCGCTCCTTCTTTTACCCTTTATATTTCTCAGAACACCCCGTATTACTACGGATATCCACTTCCATTGGATAGATCCATCGTATGGTTATATACGAACTCGAAGGGACTTCTTCGAGGATGGATCCAGGTTTAGGAGAAATAGAATTAGTTTATTCAGTTGTCTTTTATTATCACCTTCTCTCAGGTTACGAGGGATCCTTAGTCTAGGAGAGTACACCTATTACGCTTATTGGATAGTCTTATTCCAAACCATAGGCAGGTGCCGAAAGGTAGGGAATGAAGAAAACAAATTAGCCTAAGTAGGGTGTACAGAAGGGAATAACTAAATAAAAAATAAAGGGATTAGAAAGAGGGCAAAGTAAATTGCGACTGTTATTATTCATGACCAAAACCGTGTACTTCATCGCCACTCATATTTCACCTTTAAAAGAATAAGGTATTATTCAGTTCTCTTTTATCATCACCTTCTCTCAAGTTGCGAGTACTCCTAGGATTAGGACGGTACACCTATTATGCTTACTGGATAGTCTTCTTCCAAACCATAGGCTGGTGCCGAATGGTAGGGAAGGAAGAAAACCATTTAGCCTAACAATGGTGTACAGAAGTGTAAGTGCACGGCGGCGCCCCGGCCGTCAATCCGACGGCCAAATGCGGAAACGGTGATAAACTTTAATTTTGCGGACTTAGCAAACCGGCACCACCGCGCACTAAACCCCGGATCGGGCCATTAAACTAGATCTAGCTAACAACAAGACGGGTTAGAGATATACCGAGTGATCCGAGTCCTCCGGTCTTCTCGTCGTCGTCCCGATCTCTCGCGGAATGTCCGGTCTCCACCTCGTCGGAAGGGCACCACATCGCCTGCATCTTTTACGGGCTCCCACCTCTTGACCGAGGCAACTCGGGCGCGAAGTTGGCTGGCCGACGCGTCTAAGATTTGCTGCAGAATAGTGTAGAAAAGCTGTCCCTTTTGGGGTTTAGGAGGTTGCCAATTTGGAGGAATTTAGCACAAGGATTTCTCATGAACACTTGATGAAAAATGGAGCTTGCCATGGAATAAAATGAGCTCGGCCAAAAAGCATTTGTGTTCACTGCAAAAACATGAAGCAAGCACTCTCTCCGTCTCTTGCTGTGAAAGGAAAATTGAGCCCATTCCATTAATACTCATTTCAATCATCAAACCAATAAAGCAAGCTCTCCAGCACACATACAAAATGGGGGGGTCCACCAAATTAACAAGCAAGGAATTTGCCACACAAATTAAACCATGAAGGAAATATCCACACAAAATTTAAAACCTCACTCCATTTCCAAAACAGTGGCCGGCCCAATTCCATATTCCATCACAAAACCCATACCACCATCTAATCACAATAAATGCATCATAGAGGAAAAAAAACAAAGATGCTAAACATATCAATCATTTTGCAATAAACCCCCTCCACAAATGTTATTTGCACAATTGCAAATAACCCCCTCCATCGGAAAAGTCCGGCCGGGAAAGAATAAAGGAAAACCGGCCGGAACGGAATGCAAACTGGAAACTCCAGAAAACTGGTCCCGTAATAAATTACAGGAAAACCCCGATACTGTGCATACACACCCGCATCAGTATTCCGTCCGGATACAAATGCAAAGAGACAAAACTACACTATCAAATACTAAGATCCGGCTTAAGCTAAAGCCGGCTAGTAAAAACTGTCCGATCACGATCTGTGCAATACCGCACGTATCTGATCGAACCCTGCCATATCTCCATACGGCCTCTACAGCGTTTCGCCCGAAAGCTTGAGTAACTGAAAGTGTGGTGGACTCTAAAGACTCGTCAATACTATGGCTGCGGATTTAACCACTAGCACGTCAGAGGTATAAGCCAATACGTAACGGGCCACCAGCTATTGACTAAAAGGGACGTCGATGAGCGAACTCATCCTGACACCCTACTGAGCCTGTCAGTGACAATATCCGTACAGTCCGGTCCGTTCGCCTACGAGCATCGCATGTCGAGCCTAGGGGGTTGGTAAATGTCAGACCCCCTAAAGCGGTACAAGTCGTGTCGGAGTGTAGCCCAGAACACCCTGAGATACTACTGGAATACCTACCAGTAAATCTCCTGCCTTGGCCAAGGTCTTCGTGTAATGGCTCTCCTAGACACAGCGCGACCTCACCCCCAATACCGGGAGAGACGAACCCCTGAAGATCCGCTCACTGCCTCCATGTGGCTCGGGACTGTACCCAACTAAAACCTATTTGCACGACTCCTTTGAGCCGTGGTAGGGTAGTAATCAAAGCACAGTGGGAACTCACACGAGACAAATGACGATCCCCAGGTCGATGAACTAACCTGTACACATGTCACCTGGGAACTGCTATCTGACGTCAGGTATAAGACCAACTAGCATGTTCCCGGCGAGTCCTGTCTGGTGTACTCATAACCCAATGAGCACCTGTATACATCTTAGGTGAACCAACTGACACCAGTGGCTTGTGAGACCGGCCACCGCCCCTCGTCGGGGTCTCGACTGTATACACTAGTCTACTCTGGAGAATCGATGCCCTGTCTAGAAACTCCCACGACTAGGGACCTTTTAAGGATGTGCTTATAGACTCCAGCTCTCACTTATATGATCGCCCTCATACTGCTGGCAGTCAAGCAAGAATCCTAGGGGCTCTATCAACGTGCAATAGCGACATGTCAGGTCACCTAAAGCAGTACACGATGATAAAGGTAAACCAGATAGCAAACTATCATCTCGAGTAAGACTGTCCTACCAGGATAGGTCCTCCCTCAATTATTGCAATCACGTGCCTGTGATCTAATAATTGACTCTGAGGGCACTATCTCCAACAATCTCCCACTTGCACTCAAGGCTAATTATTGCGATGTCGCATACTCACAGCCCGTGTGATACCGAACACCCAACTCCCCTACTAGTCAGTTTCACAAAATCCGTTTGCGAAACTATTGCGTTCGAGGAATAGCCTCAGTGAGTGGATCCGCCTAGATGTTTCTTTCTATGTCTCTCTATATCTCAAGTTCGCGGAGAAAGCCATCTCCCGAAATGAGCAATACCTGTCTTGGAATGTCTGGATGTCTGATGGGACCTAACTCATAAATGAACTCCAAATCCAAAATTCGTCGACTGTATCGTCAACTGAATTTAATCAGTATCCTGCGCCATGCCTCCCTTAGTATTACCTTGGACCACCTGTCCAAAATACCGCCCCTCGTCAGAAGGAAAACTATAACTCTGACGACCTCCTTGTCGTCCAGGTCACCTTGGAAGCCTGGAATGATAACTGTTTCCCGAATGGGGCTTTCGTTATCATATCCCTAGAACAGCCACTTATGTTCTAAAACTGCTTCCGACTGTTTCTCCAGGATTGGATCAATGTCAACTTATTGCATCTAGTGCAAGAACAACATCTGGTGTGGTACTTGACATCTCATGATTGACTCAATTGCCTAAGCAAGTGATCTGCCAATCATGCACATCCCTCTCTACTTTAGTCTATAAGACACCTTTAGAGAGGGTGACTCCATTACCTGCAGGTATACTACCGTGCCAGGAGTCGTCCATTCTAAATACTCTTAGAATGCTGTCTAAGTACCCAGATTGGGAAACCACCCAAATCTAGATCTAAAACCATAGATCTAGTAACCAGTATGTCTGATATAATGTCCAAGTCCTTTGTGGAGAAACCACTGTGTGACGACCAAAGTATAACCGATCGTAGTATAGGAATATCACTTCCTACTACCTTCTCAACAGATCCATCCCCTATTCTGATGACGTCAAACCTATGACTGTCACATCAGAAATAGATGATATATCTCCGCTACATCTGCTTTAGTCTATAAATAGACATAAGCCTGATGTCCACCAATGCTTCCGCTGCTCCCACTGACTACGACAACCCTCTGCCAGAGTCATATAGACGTGCACTTCTAAAACTAGTTTAGAACGACGCTATACTCATCCTCCTGCCGGGTCTCGCAGCCTGGAACAACAACAATGGCGAGTGTGGGTAAACAAGAACTTCCCTGTCACCGTCCTTGAGGCTACCGGAGTACCTCTCGGGTGCCTGAAGTTACCCACCTTATCTGCGGAGTGGCCAATGGAATGTCAAATCAGATTGAATCTTTAGGTTCCTTATCAAATCTTCAGTAATCGTTTGCGGTTCTGGAATCACTTCCAGTTCTACCATGCTCCCACTACTGTTTTTGAAAAAATCCATTTTTAATAAAACTGTGGCGAGTCTAGAATAATATTTCTATTGATCTGCCAGATGGTAGAAAGTCAACCCTCGTCATAGCCTGGGTCAACCCACAAACAGCCATTACAGAAACATGCCTTGAGTTATCCAGAGTCTGATTTTAATCATAAGCCGGACAACTCCCCGTACCTTAACAATGTTAAGATATGAACTGTACTATATCCAATATAGAACCAGAGGCACTGATTTAATTGAACCAGATTCAAATCATGCAACTATCTCCAGTGCATGTCAACTAAATGGAAGGAGGCCGATCAGCGTTACTCAACTTAGGAATGCTTCCAATTATGAGTAACCTGAAAGAGAAGTAATTACTATAAACTGAATACCATACACAAGTATCTACATCTTCAATCACTTTGAAGAATCCCGATACTTGCTACACCTGGTTCTCTACTCTATTCAAATACCTATAACTCCTCAAAACTTAGACCCTGTGTTTCTACGAAACACATGTCTAAGAACTAGAGAAGTTAAAAGTAAACAGAACATAGTATGAGGACCAAACCCCTCTGTCCTAATGGACACTGGACAACATACAATACTCTGTATAAGTCCGCTGAGTCTAACAACTCTTTTACTGTGCGTCGTAGGTTGAAAACTGTACTTATGGTTAAGAAGAATTACACCGCTGTTCAATGCTCCTTACCTAACCATCCACTGATATAGGTAAATGTCATCGACATAATATCAAAAGGTATATCTCACTCTATAAAAATAGACGTACAGATATATCAATTTGAAATTGGTGCACAACAGCGGATATTCAAAACCAAATATTTGCCGACCGGCAAACAACCCAGATGATCTCCCCAAATATCACCGATTACAACGAATCCCGATATAATGAGGATGATTACCCTATTCCCAATAACTTACTCCAACTCATCATCTGTAAAACCATACAGATGTGAGAATCATACCTGGTAAATACATACCCTGGAGTAAGTGTCTAATCGGGAAATCAGTTTTCCATTAACAGTACACAGTTGAACTGAAACATTGAAATGTTTCGATGGGGTATCCTGGTATTCCTAGTGATGCCTCTACCATTATCCAGATTCATAACTATAACCGTATAAATCTTTGCCACCTCTCCAAATCCCTTCATATGTCTTTAGTCATTACCTTCTGTACACCCCTTTAGGCCAAATGGTTTTCTTCCTTCCCTACCGTTCGGCACCAGCCTATGGTTTGGAAGAAGACTATCCAAAAAGCATAAAGGGTGTACTGTCCTAATCCTCGGAGCACTCGCAATGCGAGAGAATGTGAAGATAAAAGACAACCGAATAAACCTTATTCCTATTTCTCCTGAACCAGAATCCATCCCCGAACTGAAATAAGTTCCTTTCGAGTTCGTAAATAACCATACGATGGAGTATCCAATAAACTGTGGATCTTCGTAGTGATACGGAGTGCCCTGGAGAAATACAAAGGTGATTTTAGGATTGGCGAAGAAATACTTGGTTTGGTCGTGAATATCAGTCGCAATTTACTTTGCCCTCTTACTAATCCCTTACTTTGTCTTAATCTTAATACCTTCTGTACACCGTTTAGGCTAACTGGTTTTCTTCATTCCCTACCGGTCGGCACCAGCCTATGGTTTGGAAGAAGACTATCCAATTTGCGTAATAGGTGTACTACTCCTAAACCAAGGAGTACTCGCAACATGAGAGAGGGTGAAAAGAAAAGACAACTGAATAATCCTATCCGTTTTCTCCAGAACCGGAAACCATCCTCGAATTCCTTCGAGTTCGTATCTAACCATACGATGGTTTTGACCAATGGAAGTAGACGTTCGTAGTAATACGGGGTGTCCTGGAGAAAAGAGTAAAAGTAGGAGTGGCAATGAGGTCTGCAACTCTGACAATCCAAAAGCCAGTGTTAAGAAGGTTCGGTCAACTTGGTCACTGAGTCATAGTCTAGGGTCGGGTCAATGGTCGCTGCCAGAGAGAGAGAGAAAAGAAACACTCAGCGTGCACTCTAACCTAGATCAGAATGGTTACCAATTAATCTAATCTGGAAACCTCCCACTGTACCTCAAATTCTCCTCCAAACCTCAAAGAAGAATTAGTCGGGGTCACCCGAGGAGTAAACTAACTCATCAGTGGGAATCGGGATCCAACTATCATCGCATGATAACGTGACGGAATCCGCTCACGGTATCACACTCCAGAAGGTATGCGCATATCTGGCAAGTTTCAGTTCTTTTGAAACTCCCGATAAGATTTTTGCCCCATGCTCTTATGACCTTGACTAAGGCCAACAAATCATAAGTCACATGTCAAGTTCTACCCGTCATTGTCCAGGTTGATTTGAACCCACCCGTACAAGCCCTTGACTAAGGCCAACAAGGTTATACGACTGTCCCAAACAAACACATCTATCTATGCAGCATATGAATACCCAATAGCTACCAAACACTGTGCCTTGACTAAGGCCAACAAACACAGCTTGAATACTATTGACTACCCATATGAAACGACGGAGGGCTACGAATGGTTTCTGGCAAAAACCTTTAACGTAATGAACTTGATCTCGTTGAAGGAACGGATAGCTTTTTAGAAAATATAGTGACGAAAACCTTTACTAAAGAGGTCACTCCCGGTGAAGGGATCTCGGCTCTTTCCCCGTAGAATGGGGTGCAGGATATTCCAACTGAATACCACGGTGCAAAGCAAAAGTAATCGGCTATAGTGAAGGTATTACCCTGATGCAAACTTCTGTCCAAGGGGTCACTCCCGGTGAAGGGATCTCGGCCCTTGCCTCGTCGACTGAGGAGCAGGATATTCCAAATGAATACCACGATGCAAAACAAAAGTGAACGTCCTTGCAATAACAGCTTTTTGAAAAGTGTTCCAACAACATCAGAATAGGTTTGTTTAACTTGCATTGATCCGAATCAATGCAGTCCCATCAATTGATCACACCACAAAGAACGAAAATATACTGACGTACGTATATGCCATCCGCATTCGCCACTGGGTCCCGTCATCACCCGTTAGGTTAGCTTACTAACGGCAGAGCGGGGACTGGACTGGCGCGGGTGAAAAACATATACAACATCTACTAATATATATACCAATATATTATATTTCGCTCAAGGCGTGAAAAGAAATGCAACATCACAGAAATGTACAGCATCACAGAACAATACAGATATCTGGGATCCCCGGGTTTCACAGAGCCACTACTGAAACCCGACGTTCCCCTGGTCGTGTGGATAGCCTGTGCAATGAAATCCTAGACCCCTACGGGTGCGGCAAGTCACCCGCCAAAACCTGAAGCGAGGCAGCCCCCTTCAGCTCCGTGAATGGACCACCCAGCACTCCACGGAATCCGGCAACTTGGGCACCCCTCCTGGGTCAACCTGTACCCCCTACGAGTGCAGCGAATAGCCCGCCAATCCCAGAGTGAAGCCCCCTCCGTCCCAATGCCATGAGATGCGGGCTTGTTGCCTTCTAGAACCCGGCCATCCGTGCACCCCACCGCGGGGTAATCCTAGTACAGAAAGTAAAATATACATACACCGGGTACATCGACCGCAACCAGGTCGTGCCCCAAAAGAATAATACAATCAGGCAGTGACGACAGTCCACATGTCGGACGCTCGCCCCGCAATATCAAAAGTACATAATACACCAACACTGTACTAGCATTGCATCCAGGCTATCCCCCACGACCGATCCGCAACATCACAGCAAATACATAGAACATCAACGTGAAAGTCACGTTCGCAAATCCGTCTAACCGAGCTATAGCAGTCAGACCGGATTTACCGATCGAGTGACATTCACGGTCGCAGATATAATGTAAATACTGTGAAAAATGTGTTTAAAATTTTCCGATTGACCAAAAATTAACAAGTGGGCCCCCAATCAAAACTGTAGCACTCACAGAAAACCTGGGCCCAATTTTAATTTTCCAAAACACCCAAAATAAGCCCATAAGCCCACTGGAGAAAAATGATATGGTGACGTCACCAATGTGCGGCGGAACAGCGGCCCAAGGGGGGGTTTGGCCGCGGTTCCGCGCTCTGTTGGTCGACTGAACGTATCGAATTTTTCCAGTAGTCTTATAACTCCCTGCACATCATTCTGAGACCACCTGAAAAATTTTTCGACACCAAAAAATCTTAACAGAAAACTAATGTGAACACAAATTGGGTTTTCGGGATTTTGGTCGATCGGAACTGAAAAACACATCAAACGAAGCTAGACGAAGTTAATGGCGAGGCTCTGATACCACTGTAAGTGCACGGCGGCGCCCCGGCCGTCAATCCGACGGCCAAATGCGGAAACGGTGATAAACTTTAATTTTGCGGACTTAGCAAACCGGCACCACCGCGCACTAAACCCCGGATCGGGCCATTAAACTAGATCTAGCTAACAACAAGACGGGTTAGAGATATACCGAGTGATCCGAGTCCTCCGGTCTTCTCGTCGTCGTCCCGATCTCTCGCGGAATGTCCGGTCTCCACCTCGTCGGAAGGGCACCACATCGCCTGCATCTTTTACGGGCTCCCACCTCTTGACCGAGGCAACTCGGGCGCGAAGTTGGCTGGCCGACGCGTCCAAGATTTGCTGCAGAATAGTGTAGAATAGCTGTCCCTTTTGGGGTTTAGGAGGTTGCCAATTTGGAGGAATTTAGCACAAGGATTTTTCATGAACACTTGATGAAAAATGGAGCTTGCCATGGAATAAAATGAGCTCGGCCAAAAAGCATTTGTGTTCACTGCAAAAACATGAAGCAAGCACTCTCTCTGTCTCTTGCTGTGAAAGGAAAATTGAGCCCATTCCATTAATACTCATTTCAATCATCAAACCAATAAAGCAAGCTCTCCAGCACACATACAAAATGGGGGGGGGGGTCCACCAAATTAACAAGCAAGGAATTTGCCACACAAATTAAACCATGAAGGAAATATCCACACAAAATTTAAAACCTCACTCCATTTCCAAAACAGTGGCCGGCCCAATTCCATATTCCATCACAAAACCCATACCACCATCTAATCACAATAAATGCATCATGGAGGAAAAAAAAAACAAAGATGCTAAACATATCAATCATTTTGCAATAAACCCCCTCCACAAATGTTATTTGCACAATTGCAAATAACCCCCTCCATCGGAAAAGTCCGGCCGGGAAAGAACAAAGGAAAACCGGCCGGAACGGAATGCAAACTGGAAACTCCAGAAAACTGGTCCCGTAATAAATTACAGGAAAACCCCGATACTGTGCATACACACCCGCATCAGTATTCCGTCCGGATACAAATGCAAAGAGACAAAACTACACTATCAAATACTAAGATCCGGCTTAAGCCAAAGCCGGCTAGTAAAAACTGTCCGATCACGATCTGTGCAATACCGCACGTATCTGATCGAACCCTGCCATATCTCCATACGGCCTCTACAGCGTTTCGCCCGAAAGCTTGAGTAACTGAAAGTGTGGTGGACTCTAAAGACTCGTCAATACTATGGCTGCAGATTTAACCACTAGCACGTCAGAGGTATAAGCCAATACGTAACGGGCCACCAGCTATTGACTAAAAGGGACGTCGATGAGCGAACTCATCCTGACACCCTACTGAGCCTGTCAGTGACAATATCCGTACAGTCCGGTCCGTTCGCCTACGAGCATCGCATGTCGGGCCTAGGGGGTTGGTAAAAGTCAGACCCCCAAAAGCGGTACAAGTCGTGTCGGAGTGTAGCCCAGAACACCCTGAGATACTACTGGAATACCTACCAGTAAATCTCCTGCCTTGGCCAAGGTCTTCGTGTAATGGCTCTCCTAGACACAGCGCGACCTCACCCCCAATACCGGGAGAGACGAACCCCTGAAGATCCGCTCACTGCCTCCATATGGCTCGGGACTGTACCCAACTAAAACCTGTTTGCACGACTCCTTTGAGCCGTGGTAGGGTAGTAATCAAAGCACAGTGGGAACTCACACGAGACAAATGACGATCCCCTGGTCGATGAACTAACCTGTACACATGTCACCTGGGAACTGCTATCTGACGTCAGGTATAAGACCAACTAGCATGTTCCCGGCGAGTCCTGTCCGGTGTACTCATAACCCAATGAGCACCTGTATACATCTTAGGTGAACCAACTGACACCAGTGGCTTGTGAGACCGGCCACCGCCCCTCGTCGGGGTCTCGACTGTATACACTAGTCTACTCTGGAGAATCGATGCCCTGTCTCGAAACTCCCACGACTAGGGACCTTTTAAGGATGTGCTTATAGACTCCAGCTCTCACTTATATGATCGCCCTCATACTGCTGGCAGTCAAGCAAGAATCCTAGGGGCTCTATCAACGTGCAATAGCGACATATCAGGTCACCTAAAGCAGTACACGATGATAAAGGTAAACCAGATAGCAAACTATCATCTCGAGTAAGACTGTCCTACCGGGATAGGTCCTCCCTCAATCATTGCAATCACGTGCCTGTGATCCAATAATTGACTCTGAGGGCACTATCTCCAATAAGAAGGTAACGACTAAAAACAAATAAAGAGATTTGGAGAGATGGCAAAGAAATATACGGTTACAGTCATGAATTGGATTATGGAAGAGGCATTACTAGGAATACCAGGATACCCCTACGAGACATTTTAATGTTTCAGTTTTTTGCGCATTGTTAAAAGAAAACTATTTTCCCGATTAGATACTTACACCAGGGTATGTATTTACCAGGTTACATTCTCATATCTGTATGGTTTTTACAGATAATGAGTGGGAGTAAGTTATTGGGAATTAGGTGATCATCCTCATTATATCGGAATTCGTTGTAATTGGTGATATTTGAGGAAATCACCTGGGTACATTTATCAACCCACGATGCACAGGTTTTGAGTTATTCAACTCAGCGGACTTATACAGAGTATTATATGTTGTCCAGTGTCCGTCAGAACAAAGGGGTAGGTCCTCGTACTATGTTCTGTTTACTTATGACTTCTCTAGTTTTTAGACAAGTGTTTTGCAGAAATACAATGTCTAAGTTTTGAGAAGTTATGGGTATAAGAATAAAGTAGAAAACCAGGTATCGCAAGCATCGGGATTCTTCAAAGAGATTGAAGATGTAGATTCTTGTGGTTGGTATTCAGTTGGAAGTAATGATTTTGAGAAACTTGTTTCTCCTTCGGGTTACTCATAATTGAATGTATTCCTAAGTTGAGTGATGCAGATTAGCCTCTCTCCATTAAGTTGATTTGCACTGGAGACAGTTGCATGGATTGAATCTGATTCAAATTAAATTAGTGCCTCTATTTCTATATTAGATATAGAATGGTTCATATCTTAACGATGTTAAGGTAAGCGGAGTTGTCCAACTTATGCTTAAAACTAGACACTGGATAACTCAAGGCACGTTTCTGTAATGGTTGTTTGTGGGTTGACCCTGGCTTTGATGAGGGTTGACATTTCTACCATCTGGAAGATCAATAGTGATATTGTTCTTGACTCGCCACAGTTTTAGTAAAATGGACTTTTTCAGAAAACAGTAGTGGGAGTATGGTAGAACTGGAAGTGATTCCATAACCGCAAACGATTACAGAAAATTTAATAGGACCTATATATTCAATCAGGTTTGACATTCAGATAGCCACTCCGCAGATATGGTAGGTAACCTCAGACACCCGAGAGGTACTCCGGTAGCCTCAAGGATGGTGACAGGGAGGTTCTTGTTTACCTAGACTTGACACTACTGTTGTTCCAGACTATGAGACCCGTCAAGAGGATAAGTTTAACATCGTTCTAAACTAGTTTTAGAAGTGTACGTAGATATTATTCTGCCAGAGGGTTGTCGTAGTCAGTGGGAGCAGCAGAAGCATAGTGAGCAAGTAGCTTATGTCTATTTATAGGCTTGAGCATATATAGCGGAGATAAGATCATCTAATTTTGATAAGACAGTCATAGCTTTGACTTCATCAGAATAGGGGATGGATCTGTTAAGAAGATAAGTAGGGTGTGATGTCCTGGTATTTGGATGACATACACAGAGTAGGAAGTAAAATTCATGTACTACGATCGGTTGTACTTTGGTCGTCACACAGTTGTTTCTCAACAAAGGATATGGATATAATATCTGACATTCTGGTTGCTAGATCTATGGTTTTTAGATCTATATTTGGGTAGTTTCCCAATATGGGTACTTTGACAATATTCTAATAGTA
Organism: Agapanthus africanus; assembly: GCA_030015575.1. Lineage (NCBI taxonomy): Eukaryota > Viridiplantae > Streptophyta > Magnoliopsida > Asparagales > Amaryllidaceae > Agapanthus > Agapanthus africanus. Next base: position 152,789,791 of record JASDDO010000012.1, read on the forward strand.
TTTTAGAATAGATGACTCCTGGCATGGTGGTGTATCTGCAGGTGATGGAGTCACCCTCTCTAAAGGTGTCTTAGAGACTAAAGGAGAGAGGGAAGTGCATGATTGGAAGATCACTTGCTTAGGCAATTGAGTCAATCATGAGATGTCAAGTACCACACCATATGTAGTTTTTGCACTTGATGCGATAAGTTTATATTAATCTAATCCTGGAGAAACATAAGGAAGCAGTTTTAGAACATAAGTGTTTGTTCTACGGATATGATGACGGCAGCCTCCTTCGGGAGACGATTATCATTCCAGGCTTCAAAGGTGACATGGATGACAGAGTGATTGCCAGAGTTATAGTTTTCCCTCTGACGAAGGACAATATTATGGACAAGTGGTCGTGCAAACAGGTCTTTTTTGGGTATAGTCCCGAGCCACATTGGAGGCAAGTGAGCGGATCGTCGGGGATTCGTCTCTCCCGGTATTGGGGGTTGATGTCGCGCAACGCACGGGTGGCCATCACTAGGAATCCTCGGCCGAGGTAGTGGAGAATTGCTGATTTGGATCAGTGGTTTCTCAGGTGGTGATGGGCTTCATCCTGACACGATTTATCGCGTTATTAGGGGTCTGACTTTATCCACCCCCTAGACTCGATATGTGATACTCTTTAGACGAATGGACCGGACTATATATACATTGTCACTGTCAGGCTCAGTAGGGTTTATTGATGAGTTCGCTCGTCAGCTTCCCTTCCAATCAATACATAGGCAAACCGTTACGTACAGCTTGTACCTCTGACGTGCTAGGGATTATACCCAGTGCCAGTGTGTTGATGAGTCATTAGAGTCCCTCACAGACACTTTCCCAAGTTCGGGCGAAACGTTGTAGAGGCCGTATGGTGTTATGGCAAGGTTCGGAAAAAGCACGTGCGTTTTTGCACGTGTCGTTTTTCGGGCAGATAATACTGGTAGGCTTTGGTTTAAGCCGGAACCCAGTATTATACTGTGTAGATATAATATCTTTGTCTCAGATGCATTTGTATTCGGTCGTAATACAAATGCAGGTATGTTTATACTGATACGGGGTTATCCTGAAATTCGTTTCAGGATCACTTTTGGAAGTTGCCAGTTTCCAGTTTTCTATCAGCCGTATTTAACAGTCGGTTAAATGCGGATTTATCTTTTCTTGATGAGGTGAGTCAGTGTTCTAGAAGGTTCTAGAGAGGGTGACAAGGCTAGTGAGTCATTAGGTCATTAATGGTGTAATTAATGACATGGTGACTAAGTTAAATATGATTGGTTTGCTTTTAATGCATTCATACTTTGTGTTCACACTAGATATTTTGCTTAGTGTTACCTCCCTTGCTCCTACACTCACCCCCTCCTCTATATATTGTGGCCGGCCTTCCCCCCCCCCCTCTCTAGATCATGGTTGTTGTTCACTAGAAAAAGATTATGATAGATTCGAGTTCATGAAAATTAGATAGCCTCTTTCTCATTTCACCCGATCCAAAAGGCAACTTCCATAACCGTTCGTCCGTGACCTTGGACGTAACGAGACAAAGTGTTCTACTCATTCTCTACTTCATCTTGGTCGTCTCTTTTAGCAAACTTGACGATCGAGTTGCCTCGGTTCAGAGGCGGGAGCCCGTTTAAAGATCCGTCGACGTGGTGCCACCCAGACGAGAAAAACGGAGATTCAGGAGATCGGAGTAGCCGCAACAAGCGTGGGATGATGGTTGAAGACCGAAGGACTCGGATCATTCGGTATAACGTTTCTACCCCTTTGCAATTTGTTAGTTTAGCTTTAATGGCCGATCCGGGTTACGGTACACGATAGCGCCAGTTTCGTTAAAAGTTTTTGTTCCGCATTTGGCGTCTGTTAGACTGTCGGGGCGCTACCGTGGACTTACAGTGCCTACCACTCCATATAAGATATGGTATGGGAAGAGCCTATCTCTTAAGTAAGTTAAGATTTAGGATTTTCCGGCCTATGTCTAAAGCAAAATCCGGACAATATCGAGGCAAGGTCAGTTCTGTAGAACTGGAAAGGTTCCAGCTATACAAAACTGCAGCTGATGATTAGACAGAACCAAAGGATTCAATAGTCCCCGATGAACCTCAGCCTCTCCGCCGATCTGGTAGGTTTCCTCACCTGCCTGAGAGATATTTCTGTTTCTCGATGACAGTGGGAGCGAGGAATGCATAATGAGATGATGACCCAGCTAGTATCGAGCAGGTCATCGAGAGTAGGGACTCTGTAAGAATGGCTGGATGCTTAGCGATCTGAGATGGAATCCATGTACACCAGCAAAGTATGGACTTTGGTTGCGATATCTGAAGGGTTAAATCCCTATCAGGAGCAAGTATATCTTGAGAAGATTACTTGGTGTAGATGGAAAAGTTGAGACTTTCAAAGCTAGACTTGTTAAAGGTTTTCGTCATCGACCAAGCATGGATAATGATGAAACCTTTTCCAGGGACGATACTTAAGTCCATCCAGATCCTACTTACCATTGCTGCACACCATGACTGCGATATCTGGTGGTTGGGTTCCATGACTACTTTTCTAAATAATGATTTAGAAAAGAACTTCTATAAGAACACAGCCAGAGGGCTTCGTAAACAGTGGGAGCAGCGGAAACGTGTGCAAGTTGCTTTACAGAATAAAGCAGGCCTCGCGGAGTTGGAACGTCTGTTTTGATGTGGTAAGTCAAAGTGTTTGACTTCATCAAAATGGTAGATGAACCTTGTATATACAAAAAGGTAGTAGAGAGTAAGGTGGTTATCCTCGTATTGTACGTGGACAACATACTCTTGATAGAAAAAGAGTTTCATATACTACGCTCGGTCAATCTCCGCTTATCACAAGGATTCTCCAATAGGATCAAAGTGATACCTCCTAAATCCTGAGTTTTCATCTATGAAATAGATGTAATTGGATGCTAGGATTCTCACTAGATGTAGTGAAATGGTATTAATCGATCCTGGGGAGAATCACTGGAGGGGTTCCAGGGTGATAAAGACGACTGAATGTTAGTCACAGGCATTGTCTTTACCCTCAGTAAAGGGACAGTATGTTGGAAGAGTTCCAAGCTAGATACCGTAGCAAACTAGACGATAAAGGCTGGTAACATCGCTATTAAAGATGCTACCAAAGAGGCAGTTTGGGTGTATATTGGTTCATAAGATGAACCAGGTTCCTACCATTGTATGACAACGGATGTGTGGCTTTGGGCCATGAACCCTGGTCCCATCAGTGACCCAGACATATTCTGAGGCAGCATCACCTGATCATGGAGATAGATGATCTCCAGGGTGATCGAGGTTAGGAGAGTAGACTCAGAGGACAACACGGCGGATCCACTCACAAAGGCCTTTTCCCAAAGAGAGACTTTTAGGGGATGGTTGAGTATTAGATACTACAACTACTGCTACAGATAGCCCTAGTGCAAGTGGGAGATTGTTAGTTATATGTATGCCCTAGAGGCCATTACTGTACATTGGATGTATATTGTAGTGGATGCTGGGACATATATAGGTAGGACTTTCTTGCTCGACATGATAATACGCTATCTGGTTGCTCTTTATCTTAACATGTATACTTTCTGTCTCTCTGTTACATGTTGATAAACCCTTAGGATATGTACTCGACTTCCAGGACTATGATGCAGATCATACTAGTGGGGCCTGGATAGTCCATGAGTACATCCTTCAATGTTCCTAGTCGTGGGAATATCGAGACGGGGCTTCGATATTCTAGAGTAGACTAGTGTATATCTTCTCGACCCATGTGATGGGCGATGGATGATCCCATATCCATTGGTGTTTGACATCGGAGATGGTATGCGGGTGCTCAGTGGAGACTGGGTACACTGAACGGACTCGCCGAGAACTGCCAAATGGTATTATACCTCACGTCAGATGGCAGTTCTCTGGTGACACTGGTGCAGCTTAGTCTGTTGACCCGAGATCGTCATAGAGTCTTGTGTGTCTCCCACTGTGCTTTGATTTCCACCCTACCACGGCTCTACTGAGTCGTGCAAACAGGTGGTTTTTGGGTACAGTCCCGATTCACATGGAGGCAATGAGCGATAGGAGGGGATTCGTCTCTCCCGGTATTGGGGGATGATGTTGCGCTATGCACGACTGGCCATAACAGGAAATCCCTGGCCAGGGTTGCCGTGATATACTGGTAAGAGTTATCAGTAGTTTCATGAATGTTATGGACCTTACGTCGGCATGACTTATCAAGCTATTGGGGTCTGACGTTTACCACCCCTAGGCGAGATATGCGACATATCAGACGAACAGACCGGACTGTACGGTAAGTGTTACTGGTTGGATTCACAGGAGTGTGAGCGGGCTTGCTCGTCGATCTTCTGATCGCTCAATACCCGAGTGGCCGTTACGTTTAGCAGACCGCTTGCGATTTGTGGGTGTTTGATATGATCATCACCTGCTGCCAGCGTATTGACGAGTCTTTAGAGTCCTACACAGAGGTTTCCTGGCTCAAGCGAAACGAAATAGGAGCACATATGAGATATGTGCGGGACCGAAAATAATGCGTGTATGTGATACCGTATTCTATTCTCGTGATGAATGTATCGATTGGTTGTATGCGATATAACCTAGTTATCGAATCAAGGATTGATTCGATAAGCCGATACATTGGATATTAGTCGGTTATATGCGATATGACCGGATCGTTAAATCAAGTATTGATTTAATGATTTAATGCATAATTATATATATTTGATATATTACTTTGCATTAACTAGTATTGGTTCACTTTAAATGGATTTTCTCACTTGAAATGCACATTGTATATGTGATATATTTTTGTGCACAAGATTGTATCATGTTTGATGATACATGAATGTTTGGGTGTATGTTTAGTTTAAACCATGGTTATGTTAATGGTTAGGGTTTTGATTCACTTATCTATTCATTTATTTATTTATTCATTTTTTGAAAGGTAAAGAGAAATGGTGGCTTGATTTGTTTTCTAGTTGAAGCTTCATGAAGCTTTGAATAAGTCCACCATTTTTGTTTCATGCTTAACCCTAACCATTCAACCTAACCCTAGTTTATTCTCTACACCTAACTATGGTTGCAAATATGATAAGTATCAATTTATTTTTCTATTTTGAATATACTTATCATATTCCTTCTTCTTCTTCTTCTTCAACGAAAGAAGAAAGCTTGTATCCATCAATGGCAACATGAGAAAAAGAGTGAGAAATCCAATTCTAAAGTGAACCCACTTCCTATTTCATCATCCTCTACCACTTGCCAAGTAGTATAGGGTGTTTTCTTCACAAGTTTCATGACTTGGTGAAGTTGGAGTTTGATCTTGAGTTGCCTCGACGTAGATCATCTTCGGCATCGAAGTTGGATACCTAGCCCGATCTTTTCTCCGATGAAACCACCGTGAGAGTCTTGGATTTCGATGGGTACAGCGGAGAGACGTCAACACGGAGCCATGGAGGTGGAGGACCGGATCTACAAAGGTTGTATGTTAGTTCACTCTTAGTTAAATTCATTTACTTGCTTGCATCGCCTTATCATCTACTTAACGATCCGTATTAGGGTTTGTAGGCACATGAAAAAATTTGAATTAGGCATGTTTGATCTGTTGTGAGACCTCATTAGTGTGCCTAGGAACCCTACAATTCTATGATGTTGCTTATTATCATACCTAGAATGAATGTTATATATATTTATATATATACTAGTAGATGTTGTATATGTTTTGCACCCGCGCTATTCCAGCCCCCGCTTTGTCGTTAGTTAAGTAACTTAACGGCATATACGTACATCATATTTTCGTTATTTTCTTGTGTGATAGGATTAAACTGATGGGACTGTAAGTCTACGGTAGCGCCCCGACCGTCTGTCCGATGCCAAAATACGGAAACGAAAACTTTTTCAAAACTAGAAACCGGCGCTATCGTACACTATAAACCCGGATCGAACCAATAACCTATAACTAGCTACTAGAGAAAGGGTTGGAAAGGCTATACCGATCGATCCGTGTCCTTCGGTCTTTGGCTACCATCCTAAGCTCCTCGCGGTATCTATGAGCTTCGGTCTCCTCGTCGGAAAGGGCACCACATCTTCGAGTCTTTTTATGGGCTCCCGCTTCATCCGAAGCAACTCGGGCACGAAGTTCGCTAGCCGACGTGTCCAAGGCGAAGTAGAGAATGTGTGTGACAACTTTGTCTCTTGCATCCATTGCATGGATGGAGGTTGAAGATGAAGCCATCAATGGAGGTTGTGAGCTAGAGCAAGAAGAAGAAGAAGGAGCCATTTTCTTTCTTTTGTTATGCTATGGAAAAAATGAGAGTAGTATGAAAAATACAACCCCCAACTCAATACAATGGCTGCCCTTCTCTCTTTTCCTCTCATTTCAAACCAAAAATCAATCATATAATGTGACATTAGCACAAGAAAAGAGACCATGAGTCACTAATGAAGTCTATGTCACATTAAATGCACAAAAAGATGATTTAAGCTAACAATTTCCATTTGTAAACATTAATCCAAATGTTTACAACAATAAAAAGATACGGCAACATCTAAAGTAAACTCGTGACGGATCTCTAGGATACCCCTCACCTGTATATACTGTATGTCCACGGTAGCGCCCCGGCCGTCTAACAGACACCAAATGCGGAACAAAAACTTTTTACAACTGGCGCTATCACGTACTATAACCCGGATCTGCCATTAAAGGTAAACTAACAAACTACAAAGTGGGTAGAAGAGTTATACCGAACGATCTGAGTCCTTCGGTCTTCAACCATCATCCCACGCTTTGTTGCGGCTGCTCCGATCTTCTGAATCTCCAGACTTCTCGTCCAGGTGGCACCACGTCGACAGATCTTTAAACGGACTCCCACTTCTGAACCGAGGCAACTCGATCATCAAGTTTGCTAGAAGAGATGACCAAGATGATGTAGAGAATGAGTAGAACACTTTGTCTCGTTACGTCCAAAGTTATGGACGAACGGTTAATGAAGTTGCTTTTTGGAATCGGGTGATAAGAATTTGAGCTATATGAAATTTCCATATACAAATCTATCATAATCTTTTCCCTAGTGAGTAACAACCATCATACCATAAGAGGGGGGTGGACGGCCACTATATAGAGGGGAGGGAGGTGAGTGTAGGAGAGGGGGAGGTGATCACAAGATCAATGAAGAGGATGAGTCACATAACACCTTGTATGAACACATTCAATGCAAATGATGAATCATTAACCCTAGTCATCAAACATCATTAAATGCACTAATGAGTCACAAAGATGCATGAACCTAGTCACTACCTTCTAGAAGCCTCTAGAAACTTCCACACTCATCTCAAGAAAAGATAAATCCGTATTTAACCGAATGTTAAATACTGTTGATAGAAAACTGGAAACTGCCAACTTTCAAAAGCGATCCTGAAACGAATTTCAGGATAATCCCATAACAGTATAAACATACCCGCATTTGTATTACGAAGGAATACAAATGCAACTGAGACAAAGATATTATATCTACACAGCATAATACTCGGATCCGGCTTAAACCAAAGCCGACCAGTATTATCTGCCCGAAATATGACACGTGCGTAAACTCACGTGCATTTTCCGAACCCTGCCATAAAACCATACGGTTTCTACAACGTTTCGTCCGAACTTGGGAAAGTGTCTGTAGGGGACTCTAATGACTCATCAACACACTGGCACTGAGTATAACCACTAGCACGTCAGAGGTACTGGCTGTATGTAACGGTTTGCCTATGTATTGATTGGAAGGGAAGCTGACGAGCGAACTCATCCATAAACCCTACTAAGCCTAACAGTGACAATATACATACAGTCCGGTCCGTTCGTCTATGAGTATCGCATATCGGCCTAGGGGCTGGTAACGTCAGACCCCCAATAGAGGTATAAGTCGTGTCAGAGAGTGGCCCAGAACACCCTGAGATACTACTGGAGTACCTACCATTAAATCTCCTGCCTCGGCCGAGGGCTTTGTGTAATGACTCTCCTAGACACAGCGCGATCTCACCCCCAATACCGGGAGAGACGAATCCCCTGCCGATCTGCTCACTTGCCTCCATGTGGCTCGGGACTGTACCCAAAAAAGACCTGTTTGCACGACTCCTTTGAGCCGTGGTAGGGTAGAAATCAAAGCACAGTGGGAACTCACACGAGACAAATGTCGACCTCAGGTCGATGAACTAACCTGTACATATGTCACCAGGGAACTGCTATCTGACGCTATATATAATACCAACTAGCATGTTCCCGGCGAGTCCTGTCCGGTGTACTCATAACCCAATGAGCACCTGTATACATCTTAGGTGAACTAACTGACACCAATGGCTTGTGAGACCGGCCATTTCCCCACGTTGGGGTCTCGACTGTATACACTAGTCTACTCTGGAGTATCGATGCCTTGTCTCGAAACTCCCACGACTAGGGACACCTTAAGGATGTGCTTACAGACCCCAGCTCCCACGTATATGATCGCCATCATACTGCTGGTAGTCAAGCAAGAATCCTATGGGCTCTATCAATATGCAATAGCGAACTAAAGAATGTATACGATGATAAAGACAAACCAGATAGCATACTATCATCTCGAGCAAGACTGTCATATCGGTATAGGTCCTGCCTCAATCATTGCAATCACGTACCTGCGATCCAATAATTGACTTTGAGGGCACTATCTCCAACAATCTCCCACTTTCACTTAAGGCTAATTATTGCGATGTTACATACTCACATCCCGTGTGATACCGAACATCCAACACCTCTACTAATCAGTTTCACAAAGCAAGTTTGTAAAACTCTTGTGTTCGAGAAATAGCCTCAGCGAGTGGATCTGCCCTGATGTTTCATTCTATGTCTCTCTTAATCTCAAGTTCGCGGAGAAAGCCATCTCCCGAATTGAGTAATACCTGTCTTAGAATATGTCTGGATATCTGATTGGACCTAGTTCATAAATGAACTCCAAATCCAAACTTCTTAGACTGTATCGATCACTGAACCTAATCAGTATCCAGCACCATGCCTCCCACAGTATCCTCTTGGACCACCTGTCCATAATATTGTCTCTCGTCAGAGGGAAAACTATAACTCTGACAATCACTCTGTCATCCATGTCACCTTGGAAGCCTGGAATGATAACCGTCTCCTGAAAGAGGCTGCCGTCATCAAATCCGTAGAACATTCACTTATGTTCTAGAACTTCTTCCTTATGTTTCTCCAGGATTGGATTAATATTAACTTATCGCATCAAGTGCAAAAAACAACATCTGGTGTGGTACTTGACATCTCATGATTGACTCAATTGCCTAAGCAAGTGATCTGTCAATCATGCACATCCCTCTCTCCTTTAGTCTCTAAGACACCTTTAGAGAGGGTGACTCCATCACCTGTAGGTAAACCACCATGCCAGGAGTCATCTATTCTAAATACCATTAGAATACTGTCAAAGTACCCAAATTAAGAAACTACCCAAATCTAGATCTAAAAACCATAGATCTAGTAACCAGAATGTCTGATATTATATCCATGTCTTTTGTGAAGAAACAATTGTGTAACAACCACGGTACAACCGATCGTGGTATAGGAATTTTACTTCCTACTCTGTGTATGTCATCCAAATACCAGGACATCACACCCTACTACCTTCTCACCAGATCCATCCTCTATTCTGATGAAGTCAAACTCATGACTGTCACATCAAAATTAGATGATCTAATTTCCGCTATCTCTGTTCAAGCCTATAAATAGACATAAGCTACTTACCACTATGCTTCCGCTGCTCCCACTGACTACGACAATCCTCTGGCAGAATAATATATACGTACACTTCTAAAGCTAGTTTAGAACGATGCTATATATATCCTCCTGCCGGGTCTCATAGTCTGGAACAACAGTAGTGTCAAGTCTGGATAAACAAGAACCTCCCTGTCACCGTCCTTGAGGCTACCGGAGTACCTCTCGGGTGTCTGAGGTTACCCACCATATCTACGGAGTGGCTATTGGATTGTCAAACCTGATCTAATATATAGGTCCTATTAAATTTTCCATAATCGTTTGCGGTTCTGGAATCACTTCCAGTTCTACCATACTCCCACTACTGTTTTCTGAAAAAGTCCATTTTAATAAAACTGTGGCGAGTCAAGAACAATATCACTATTGATCTTCCAGATGTTAGAAATATGAACCCTCGTCAAAGCCAGGGTCATCCCACAAACTGCCATTACAGAAACGTGCCTTGAGTTATCCAGTGTCTGGTTTTAAGCATAAGTTGGACAACTCCTCGTATCTTAACATCGTTAAGATATGAACCATTCTATATATCATATAGAAATAGAGGCACTAATTTAATTGGAACCATATTCAAATTATGCAGCTGTCTCCAGTGCATATTAACTTAATGGAGACAGGCTTATCAGCATTACTCAACTTAGGATTCCATCCAATTATGAGTAACCTGAAAGAGAAACAAGTTTCTCAAAAACCATTACTATCAACTGAATACCAATCACAAGTATCTCGATCTCTCTGAAGAATCCCGATACTTGCGATACCTGGTTCTCTACTTTATTCCTACACCCACAACTTCTCAAAACTTAGACATTGTATTTCTACGAAACACTTGTCTAAAAACTAGAGAAGTTATAAGTAAACAGAACAGAGTATGAGGACCAACCCCTTTATCCTAATGGACACTGGATAACATACAATACTCTGTATAAGTCCGCTGAGTTGAATAACTCAAAACCTGTGCATCACAGGTTGAAAACTATACTTATGATTAAGAACTACTCCGTTGTTCAATGCTCCTTACCCAATCATCAACTGATATAGGTAAATGTCACGAACATAATTTCAAAAAGTTATATCTCACTTTATAAAAATAAACGTACAGATATATCATTTTGAAATTGGTGCACAACAACGGATGCTAAAAACCAAATACATGCCTACCGGCAATAACCCAGGCGATTTCCTCAAATATCACCAATTACAACGAATTCCGATATAATGAGGATAATCACCTTATTACTAATAACTTACTCCCACTCATCATTTGTAAAACCATACAGATATGAGAATCATACCTGGTAAAAACATACCCTGGAGTAAGTATCTAATCGGGAAAACGGTTTTCCTTTAACAATGCACTGAAACATGAAAATGTTTCGTAGGGGTATCCTGGTATTCCTATTAATGCCTCTTCCATAATCCAATTCATGACTATAACAGTATATTTCTTTGTCATCTCTCCAAATCCCTTTATTTGTCTTTATCTATTACCTTCTGTACACCATCGTTAGGCTAAATGGTTTTCTTCCTTCCCTACCGTTCGGCACCAGCCTATGGTTTGGAAGAAGACTATCCAGTAAGCATAATAGGTGTACTCTCCTAATCCTAGGAGTACTCGCAACTTGAGTGAAGGTGATGATAAAAGACAACTGAATAATACCTTATTCTTTTTCTCCCGAACTGGGAAAAAGCAAAGGTGAAAATAGGAGTAGCGATGAAGTACGCGGTTTGATCATGAATGATAACAGTCGCAATTTACTTTGCCCTCTTTCCAATCCTTTTATTTTGTCTTTAGTTATTACCTTCTGTACACCCTACTTAGGCTAATTGGTTTTCTTCATTCCCTATCTTTCGGCACCAGCCTATGGTTTAGAATAAGACTATCCAATAAGCGTAATAGGTGTACTCTCCTATACTAAGGAGCCCTCGCAACCTGAGAGAAGGTGATAATAAAAGACATCTGAATAATATTTTATTCTATTTCTCCTGAACCTGAATCCATCCTCGAAGAAATCCCTTCGAGTTCGTATATAACCATACAATGGATCTATCCAATGGAAGTGGATGTCCGTAGTAATACGGGGTGTTCTGAGAAATACAAAGCGAAAAAGAAGGAGCGGCAGTGACTTATGCAACTCGGACAATCCAAAAGCCAGTATTTTAAGAAGGTTCGGTCAACTTGGTCACTGAGTCATATTCTAGGGTCAGTCAAAGGTCGCTGCCAAAGAGAGAGAGAAAAGAAACACTCTGCGTGCACTCTAACCTAGATCAGAATGATTATCATCTTATCTAATCAGAAACCTCCCACTGTAATCTCAAATTCTCCTCCAAACCTTAAAGAAGAATTAGTCGGGATCACCCGAAGAGTAAACCAACTCATCAGTGAGAATCGGGATCCAACTATCATCGCATGATAACTTGATGGAAGCCACTCAAGTTATCACACTCCAGAAGGTATGCGCATACCTGGCAAGTTTCCTGTATGTTTGAAACTCCCGATGTGATTTTTGCCTCATGCTCTTATGACCTTGAATTTAGTCAACAAATCATTAGTCACATATCAAGTTCTACCCGTCATTGTCCAGGTTAATTTGAACCCACCCGTACATACCCTTGACTTTAGTCAACAAGGTAATACGACTGTCCCAAACCAACACATCTATCTATGCATCAGATGAATACCCAGCAACTACCAAACACTATGCCTTGACTTTAGTCAACAAGCATAGCTTGAATACTGCTGACTATCCATAAGAAATGACGTAGGGTTGCGGCTGTTTTTTGGCGAAAAACCTTTAACGTAATTAACTTGATCTCGTTGAAGGAACCTGATAGCTTTTTATAAAAGTATAGTGACGAAAAACCTTTTGCTAAAGAGGTCACTCCCGGTGAAGGGATCTCGGCTCTTTCCTCGTGGAATGAGGTGCAGGATATTCCAACTGAATACCGTGATGCAAAGTAACTTGTAATCGACTATATTGAAGTTACTACCCTGACGTAAACTTCTGCCCAAGGGGTCACTCCCGGTGAAGGGATCTCGGCCCTTGCCTCGTCGAATGAGGTGCAGGATATTCCAACTGAATATCACTATGCAAAGCAAAAGGAAACATCTTTGTAATAACACCTTTTTAAATTTGTTCCAACAACATCAAATATAGGTTTGTTTTATCCTTCCATTGATAAGAATCAATGCAGTCCCATCAATCAATCACACCAGAAAAAAACGAAAATAAAATGTACGTATATGCCATCCGCATTCGTCACTGGGTCCTGTCATCACCCGTTAGGTTACCTAACTAACGACAGAGCGGGGGCTGGACTAGCGCGGGTGTAAAACATATACAACATCTAATAGTATATATACCAATATACAATAATTGCTCCAGGCGTGATAATATGCAACATTACAGAAAAGTAATAAGCATCACAGAACAATACAGATAATCTGGGATGCCCGGGTTTCACAGAGCCGCTACTGAAACCCGACGTTCCCATGGTCGTATGGATAGCCTGTGCAATGAAACCCAGACCGCTACGGGTGCGGCAAGTTACCCGCCAAAACCTGAAGCGAAGTAGTCCCCCACAGCATAGTGAATGGAACACCCGGCACTTCACGGAATCCGGTAAATTGAGCACCCCTCCTTGGGTCAACCTGTACCCCCTACGAGTGCGGCAAATAGTCTGCCAATTCTAGAGTGAGCTCCCTCTGCCTCTCAAAGCCATGAGATACGGACCCGTTGCCCTCCAGAACCCGGCTATCTGTGCACTCTTTCGCGGGATAAACCTAGTACAGAAATGAAAAATATGTACAACGGGTACATCGACCTCAACCCGGTCGTGCCCCAAAAGAATATTATACAACAGGCAGTGACGGCAGTCCACATGTTGGACGCTCGCCCCGCAATATCAAATGTACAAATAAATCCAAACTGCACTACCATTGCACCCTGCTATCCACCACGACAAATCCGCAACATCACAGCACAACACAGAACATCAACGCGAATGTCATGTTCGCAAACTCGTCGAAAAGAACTATAGCAATTAGACGCAATTTACCGCTCGAATGACATTCCCGGTCGGAGATATAAAGTAAGTACTGTATACTAACAAGTTTAAAATTTCGATCGACAAAACTTCTCAAAGTGGGCCCCACGTACATCTGCTGTACAGTAATAAAATTTGGGCCCAAAAGAAATATTCCATAAACAACAATTTTACAAGAAGAACCTACTGTAGAAAAATGGTTTACTGTAGCTCCAAAACGGCGGCAGAACCGCGGCCAAATTAGGGTTTGCACGGCGGTTCCGCGGCGCTTTGGAAGCTTAAGTTGACCAAATTTCACCAGAATTCTTAAAAAAGCCTGCTCTCTTTTCTGTGATATGCAAAATAATTTTTAGACCCTTTTAAAAATCGACAGAAACTTTAACCCAGAAAATTGCAGTTTTCGAAATTCCGTTCGATTGATATTTTAAACGCGTTAGCACAAGTTAGTAAAGCTTAATGGTGAGGCTCTGATACCACTGTAAGTCCACGGTAGCGCCCCGGCCGTCTAACAGACGTTAAATGCGGAACAAAAACTTTTTACAACTGGCGCTATCGCGTACTATAACCCGGATCTGCCATTAAAGCTAAACTAACAAACTACAAAGTGGGTAGAAGAGTTATACCGAACGATCCGAGTCCTTCGGTCTTCAACCATCATCCCACGCTTTGTTGCGGCTGCTCCGATCTCCTGAATCTCCAGTCTTCTCGTCCAGGTGGCACCACGTCGACAGACCTTTAAACGGGCTCCCGCCTCTGAACCGAGGCAACTCGATCATCAAGTTCGCTAGAAGAGATGACCAAGATGAAGTAGAGAATGAGTAGAACACTTTGTCTCGTTACGTCCAAAATTATGGATGAACGGTTAATGAAGTTGCCTTTTGGAATCGGGTGATAAGAATTTGAGTTATATGAAATTTTCATATACAAATCTATCATAATCTTTTCCCTAGTGAGTAACAACCATCATACCACAAGAGGGGGGGAGGACGGCCACTATATAGAGGGGAGGGAGGTGAGTGTAGGAGAGGGGGAGGTGATAACAAGATCAATGAAGAGGATGAGTCACATAACACCTTGTATGAACACATTCAATGCAAATGATGAATCATTAACCCTAGTCATCAAACATCATTAAATGCACTAATGAGTCACAAAGATGCATGGACCTAGTCACTACCTTCTAGATGCCTTTAGAAACTTCCACACTCATCTCAAGAAAAGATAAATCCGTATTTAACCGAATGTTAAATACGGCTGATAGAAAACTGGAAACTGGCAACTTTCAAAAGCGATCCTGAAACGAATTTCAGGATAACCCCGTAACAGTATAAACATACCCGCATTTGTATTACGACTGAATACAAATGTAACAGAGACAAAGATATTATATCTATACAGCATAATACTCGGATCCGGCTTAAACCAAAGCCGACCAGTATTATCTGCCCGAAATATGACACGTGCGTAAATGCATGTGCATTTTCCAAACCCTGCCATAAAACCATACGGCCTCTACAACGTTTCTCCCGAACTTGGGAAAGTGTCTGTAGGGGACTCTAATGACTCATCAACACACTGGCACTGGGTATAACCACTAGCATGTCAGAGGTACTGGTTATACGTAACGGTTTGCCTATGTATTGATTGGAAGGGAAGCTGACGAGCGAACTCATCCATAAACCTTACTGAGCCTAACAGTGACAATATACATACAGTCCGGTCCGTTCGTCTATGAGTATCGCATATCGGCCTAGGGGATGGTAAAGTCAGACCCCCAATAGCGGTATAAGTCGTGTCAGAGAGTGGCCCAGAACACCCTGAGATACTACTGGAGTACCTACCAGTAAATCTCCTGCCTCGGCCAAGGGCTTTGTGTAATGGCTCTCCTAGACATAGCGCGATCTCACCCCCAATACCGGGAGAGACGAATCCCCGACGATCCGCTCACTTGCCTCCATGTGGCTCGGGACTGTACCCAAAAAAGACCTGTTTGCACGACTCCTTTAAGCCGTGGTAGGGTAGAAATCAAAGCACAGTGGGAACTCACACGAGACAAATGAAGACCTCAGGTCGATGAACTAACCTGTGCACATATCACCAGGGAACTGCTATCTGACGATATGTATAATACCAACTAGCATGTTCCCGGCAAGTCCTGTCCGGTGTACTTATAACCCAATGAGCACCTGTATACATATTAGGTGAACTAACTGAAACCAATGGCTTGTGAGACCGGCCATTGCCCCTCGTCGGGGTCTCGACTGTATACACTAGTCTACTCTGGAGTATCGATGCCCTTTCTCGAAACTCCCACGACTAGGGACACTTTAAGGATGTGCTTACAGACCCCAGCTCCCATGTATATGATCGCCATCATACTGCTGGTAGTCAAGCAAGAATCCTATGGGCTCTATCAATATGCAATAGCGAACTAAAGCATGTATACGATGATAAAGACAAACCAGATAGCATACTATCATCTCGAGCAAGACTGTCATATCCGTATAGGTTCTGCCTCAATCATTGCAATCACGTACCTGCGATCCAATAATTGACTTTGAGGGCACTATCTCCAACATATACATACCTGTATCCATATTCCGACTGAATGCGAATGCGATGAGACTAAAGTAATCCAACAAATCTAATACTAGGATCTGGCTTAAACCAAAGCCCACTAGTACGATCCGTCCGATCATGATCCGTGCACTACTGCACGTATATGATCGAACCCTGCCATATATCATACGGCTTCTACAACGTTTTGCCCGAAACTTGAGAAACTGTCTGTGGGGGACTCTAAAGACGCGTCAATACTTTGGCTGTGGATTTAACCACTAGCACGTCAGTGGTACTAGCTGTACATAACGAGCTACCAGGTATTGACCAAAAGGGAGGTCGATGAGCGAACTCATCCTGACATCCTACTGAGCCTGTCAGTGACAATATCCGTACAGTCCGGTCTGTTCGTCTATGAGCATCGCATGGCGGGCCTAGGAGTTGGTAAAAGTCAGACCCCTAAAAGCGGTACAAGTCGTGTCGGAGTGTAGCCCAGAACACCCTGAGATACTACTGGAATACCTACCAGTAAATATCCTGCCTTGGCCAAGGACTTCGTATAATGGCTCTCATAGACACGGCGCGATCTTACCCCAAATACCGGGAGAGACGAAACCCCTGCCGATCCGCTCACTGCCTCCATGTCGCTCGGGACTGTACCCAACTAAAACCTGTTTGCACGATTCCTTTGAGCCGTGGTAGGTTAGAAATCAAAGCACAGTGGGAACTCATACGAGACAAATGACGATCTCAGGTCGATGAACTAACCTGTACACATGTCACCTTGGAACTGCTATCTAACATCAGGTATAATACCAGCTAGCATGTTCCCGGCGAGTCCTGTCCGATGTACTCATAACCCAATGAGCACCTGTATACATCTTAGGTGATCCAACTGACACCAATGGCTTGTGAGACCGGCCACCGCCCCTCGTCGGGGTCTCGACTGTATGCACTAGTCTACTAATGGAGTATCGATGCCCAGTCTCGAAACTCCCATGACTAGGGACCACTTTAAGGATGTGCTTATAGACCCCAGCTCCCACGTATATGATCGCCATCATACTGCTGGCAGTCAAGCAAGAATCCTAAGGGCTCTATCAACGTGTAATAGCGACCTGTAAGGTCACCTAAAGCAGTGCATGATGATAAAGAAAAACCAGATAGCATACTATCATCTTGAGTAAGACTGTCCTACCGGCAGAGGTCCTCCCTCAATCATTGCAATCACGTGCCTGTGATCCAATAATTGACTCTGAGGGCACTATATCCAACAATCTCCCACTTGCATTCAAGGCTAGTTATTGCGATGTCGCATACTCACAGTCCGTATGATACCGAACACCCAACTCCTCTACTAATCAGTCTCACAAAACTCGTTTGCGAAACTATTGTGTTCGAGGAACAGCCTTAATGAGTGGATCCGTTCTGATGTTTCTTTCTATGTCTCTCTTTATCTCAAGTTCGCGGAGAAAGCCATCTCCCGAAATGAGCAATACCTGTCTTAGAATATGTCTGGATATCTGATGGGACTTAGTTCATAAATGAACTCTAAATCCAAACTTCTTAGACTGTATCGTCAACTGAACCTAATCAATATCCTGCGCCACACCTCCCTCAGTATCCGCTTAGACCACCTGTCCAAAATATTGCCTCTCGTCAGAGGGAAAACTATAACTCTGACAGCCACTCTGTCATCCAGGTCACCTTGGAAGCCCGGAATGATAACCGTCTCCTAAAAGAGGCGGTTTGTTATCATATCCCTAGAACATCCACTTATGTTCTAAAACTGCTTCCGAACGCTTCTCCAGGATACGATTAATATCAACTTATTGCATCTGGTGCAAAAACAACGTCTGGTGTGGTACTTGATATCTCATGATTGACTCAATTGCCTAAGCAAGTGATCTGCCAATCATGCACATCCTTCTCCCCTTTAGTCTGTAAGACACCTTTAGAGAGGGTGACTCCATCACCTGTAGGTACACTACCGTGCTAAGAGTCGTCTATTCTAAAACACCTTTAGAATGCTGTCTAAGTACCCTGATTAGGAAACTACCCAAATCTAGATCTAAAACCATAGATCTAGTAACCAGAATGCCTGATATAATATCCATGCCTTGTGTGGAGAAACTACTGTGTGACAACCAAAGTATAACCGATCGTAGTATGGGAATTTCACTTCCTACTCTGTGTATGTCATCCAAATACCAGGACATCACACCGTACTACCTTCTTAACAGATCCATCCCCTATTCTGATGAAGTCAAACCTATGACTGTCACATCAGAAATAGATGATCTATCTCCGCTATATCTGCTTTAGTCCATAAATAGACATAAGATACTTGTCCACTATGCTTCCGCTGCTCCCACTGACTACGACAACCCTCTGGCAGAATAATATTCACGTACACTTCTAAAGCCAGTTCAGAACGACGCTATACTCATCCTCCTGCTGGGTCTCATAGCCTCGAACAACAGTAGTGTCAAGTCTGGGTAAACAAGAACCTCCCTGTTACCGTCCTTGAGGCTATCGGAGTACCTCTCGGGTGCCTGAGGTGACCCAATACATCCGCGGAGTGGCCAGTGGAATGTCAAACTAGATTAAATTTTTAGGTTCTTATCAAATTTTCAGTAATCATTTGCGGTTCTGGAATCACTTCCAGTTCTACCATACTCCCACTGTTGTTTTCTGAAAAAGAATCCATTTTACTAAAACTGTGGCGAGTCAAGAACAATATTACTATTGATCTTCCAGATGGTAGAAAGTCAACCCTCGTCATAGCCCAGGTCAACCCACAAACAGCCATTACAGAAACGTGCCTTGAGTTATCCAGAGTCTGTTTTTAAGCATAAGCCGGACAACTTCCCGTACCTTAACATTGTTAAGATATGAACTATTCTATATCCAATATAGAAATAGAGGCACTGATTTAATTGGAACCAGATTCAAATCATGCAGCTGTCTCCAGTGCATGTCAACTAAATGGAGAGAGGCCGATCAGCATTACTCAACTTAGGAATACATCTATATATGAGTAACCTGAAAGAGAAGCATGTTCTCATAATCATTACTATTAACTGAATACCATACACAAGTATCTACATCTTCAATTACCTTGAAGAATCCTGATACTGGCAATACCTGGTTCTCTACTTTATTCATATACCTATAACTTCTCAAAACATAGACCTTGCATTTCTACAAGACACATGTCTAAGAACTAGAGAAATCACAAGTAAACAGAATATAGTACGAGTACCAACCCCTTTGTCCTCATGGACACTGGACAAAATACAATACACTGTATAAGTCCCCTGAGTCTAATAAATCATTCCCCGTGTGTCGTAGGTTAAAAACTGTACTTATGGTTAAGAAGAATTACACCGCTGTTTAATGCTCCTTACCTAACCATCCACTGATATAGGTAAATGTCAAAGACATAATTTCAAAAACTTATATCTCACTTTATAAAAATAAACGTACAGATATATCAATTTGAAATTGGTGCATAACAACGGATATTCAAAACCAAATATTTGTCGTCCGGCAAACAACCCGGGCGATTTCCTAAAATATCACCAATTACAACGAATCCCGATATAATGAGGATGATCACCCAATTCCCAATAACTTACTCCCACTCATCATCTGTAAAACCATACAGATGTGAGAATCAAACCTGGTAAATACATACCCTGGAGCAAGGACAAATTGGGAAATCAGTTTTCTTTTAACAGTACACGGTGAAACTGAAACATGTAAATGTCTCGAAGGGGTATCTGGGTATTCCTAGTAATGCCTCTTCCATTATCAGATTCACAACTGTAACCGTATATTTCTTTTCCATCTCTCCAAATCCGTTTATATGCCTTTAGTCATTACCTTTTGTACACCCCTTAAGGGTAAATGGGTTTCTTCCCTCCCTACCGTTCGGCACCAGCCTATGGTTTGGAAGAAGACTATCCATTAAGTTTAATAGGTGTACTGTCCTAATCCTAGGAGCACTCGCAACCCGAGAGAAAGTAAAGATAAAAGACAACTGAATAAAACTTTATTCATATTTCTCCTGAACCAGAATCCATCCCCGAACTGGAATAAGTTCCTTTCAAGTTCGTATATAACCATACGATGGAGTATCCAAATAACTGTGGATCTTCATAGTGATATGGAGTGTTCCGGAGAAATACAAAGGTGAAGTAGGAGTGGCGATGAAATACCTGGTTTGGTCGAGAATAGCAGTCGTAATTTACTTTGCCCTCTTACTAATCCATTTATTTGTCTTAACTTATTACCTTATGTACACCATCGTTAGGCTAATTGGTTTTCTTCATTCCTCACCGTTAGGCACCTGCCTATGGTTTGGAAGAAGACTATCCAATTAGCGTAATAGGTGTACCATCCTAATCCAAGGAGCACTCGCAACCTGAGAAAAAGGTAAAACGAAAAGACAACTGAATAGTCCTATTCATTTTCTCCAGAACTGGAAACCATCCTCGAATCAGTTCCTTCGTGTTCGTATATAACCATACAATGGTTTTATCCAATGGAAGTGGATGTTCATAGTAATACGGGGTGTTCTGGAGAAAAAGGGTAAAAGTAGGAGTGGCAATGAGGTATGCAACTCTGACAATCCAAAAGCCAGTGTTTTAAGAAGGTTCGGTTAACTTTGGTCACTGAGTCATAGTCTAGGGTCGGGCCATGGTCGCTGCCAAAGAGAGAGAGAAAAGAAACACTCGGCGTGCACTCTAATCAAGATCAGAATGGTTATCACTTTATCTAATCAGGAAACCTCCCACTGTAACCTCAAATTCTCCTCCAAACCTGAAAGAAGAATTAGTCGGGATCGCCCGAGGAGTAAACCAACTCATCAGTGGGAATCAGGATCTAACTATCATCGCATGATAACGTGATGGAATCCACTCACGTTATCACACTCCAGAAGGTATGCGCATATCTGGCAAGTTTCAGTTTCTTTAGAAACTCCCGATGTGATTTTTACCCCATGCTCTTATGACCTTGACTTTGGCCAACAAATCATAAGTCACATGTCAAGTTTTACCCGTCATTATCTAGGTTAATTTGAACCCACCCGTACCTACCCTTGACTTTGGCCAACAAAGTAGTACGACTGTCCCAAACCAACGCATCTATCTATGCAACAGAAAAGTAACAAATAGCTAACATACACTACGCCTTGATTTTGGCCAACAAACATAGCATGAATATTAAGTGCTATCCGTCTGAAATGACGGAGGGCTACGAATGGTTTTTGGCGAAAAACCTTTAACGTAATGAACTTGATATCGTTGAAGGAACCGGATAGCTTTTTATAAAAATATAGTGGCGAAAACCTTTACTAAAGAGGTCACTCCCGGTGAAGGGATCTCGGCTCTTTCCCCATAGAATGAGGTGCAGGATATCCCAACTAAATACCACGATGCAAAGCAAAAAGTAATCGGCTATAGTGAAGTTATTACCCTGACGCAAACTTCTGTCCAAGGGGTCACTCCCGGTGAAGCGATCTCGGCCCTTGCCTCGTCGACTAAGGTGCTGGATATTCATAACCGAAAACCACTGTGCAAAACAAAAGAGAACGTCCTAGCAATAAAAGCTTTTTTTTGAAAAATGTTCCAACAACATCAGAATAGGTTTGTTTAGCTTGCATTTATCCGAATCAATGCAGTCACATCAATTGATCACACCAATAAAGAACGAAAATACGATGTACGTATATGCCATCCGCATTCGCCACTGGGTCCCGTCATCACCCGTTAGGTTACTTAACTAACGATAGAGCGGGGACTGGACTAGCGCGGATGTAAAATGTATACAACATCTACTAGTATATATATCAATATATAATAATCGTTCCAGGCGTGATAAAATGCAACATCACAGAAATGTAATAAGCATCACAGAACAATACAGATAATCTGGGATCCCCGGGTTTCATAGAGCCGCTACTGAAACCCGGCGTTCCTCTGGTCGTGTGGATAGCCTGTGCAATGAAATTCTAGACTCCTACGGGTGCGGCAAGTTACCCGCCAAAACCTGAAGCGATGCAGCCCCCTTCAACAAAGTGAATGGACCACCCAGCACTTCATGGAATCCGGTAACTTGAGCACCCCTCCTTGGGTCAACCTATACCCCCGACGAGAGCGGTGAATAGCCCGCCAATTCTAGAGTAAATCCCCCTCCGTCTCAAAACCATGAGATGCTGGCTCGTTGCCCTATAGAACCCGGCTACCCGTGCACCCCTCCGTGGGGTAATTCTAGTATAGAAAGTAAAATATATACAACGGGTACATCAACCTCAGCCTGGTCGTGCCCCAAAAAATTAATATACAAACAGGCAGTGACGGCTGTCCACATATCAGACGCTCGACCCGCAATATCAAATGTACAAATACAACCAAATTGTACTACCATTGCATCCAGGCTATCCACCATGACAAATCCGCAACATCACAGCACAACACAGAACATCAACGTGAATGTCACGTTCGCAAATCCGTCTAAAAGGGCTATAGCAATTAGATAAGATTTACCGATCAAATGACATTCACGGTCGCAGATATAATGTAAATACTGTGAACTAACATGTTTAAAATTTTCGATCGACAAAATTTCCCAAAGTGGGCCCCAAGCACAAATCCAGTACTTAAAATAATCTGGGCCAAAACAAAATTTACCAGAAACCTCAATTCCAACACAGAGACCACTGTAGAAAATTTTATGCAGTGTTGCTATAGTGCGACGGCGGAACCGCGGCCAAAACGTGGGTACGGCCGCGGTTCCGCGGCGCTACAGTGCAATCATGCTTAGAAATTTTTGCAGTGTTCTTAAAAAAACCTGCCTGATTTTCTGCAATACACAAAATAATTTTTCGGCGACAAAAAATTCGACAAAAACTGTTAAATTGGAATCGCGGTTTTGGAAAATTCGGCCGATCGATGTTTTAAATACGTTAGAACAAGCTAGTAAAGGTTAATGGCGTGGCTCTGATACCATGTAAGTCTTCGGTAGCGCCACTGAGGCCAAAATGCGGATACGAAAACTTTTTCAAAACTAGAAACCGGCACTATCGTACACATTAAACCCGGATCGAACCATTAACCTATAACTAGCTTCTAGAGAAAGGGTTGGAAAGGCTATACCGATCGATCCGTGTCCTTCGGTCTTTGGCTACCGTCCCAAGCTCCTCGCGGCATCTCCGAGCTCCAGTCTCCTCGTCGGAAAGGGCACCACATCATCGAGTCTTTTTACAGGCTCCCGCTTCATCCGAAGCAACTCAGGCACGAAGTTCGCTAGCCGACGTGTCCAAGACGAAGTAGATAATGTGTGTGACAACTTTGTCTCTTCCATCCATTGTATGGATGGAGGTTGAAGATGAAGCCATCAATGGAGTTTGTGAGCTAGAGCAAGAAGAAGAAGAAAGAGCCATTTTCTTTCTTTTGTTATGCTATGGAATAAAATGAGAGTAGTATGAAAAATACAACACCTAACTCAATACAATGGCTGCCCTTCTCTCTCTTCCTCTCATTTCAAACCACAAATCAATCATATAATGTGACATTAGCACAAGAAAAAAGACCATGAGTCACTAATGAAGTCTATGTCACATTAAATGCACAAAATGATGATTTAAGCTCACAATTTCCATTTATAAACATTAATCCAAATGTTTACAACAATAAAAAGATACGGCAACATCTAAAGTAAACTCGTGATGGATCACAAGGATACCCCTCACCTGTATATACATACCTGCATCCGCATTCCGACTGAATGCGAATGCGATGAGACTAAAGTAATCCAACAAACCTAATACTAGGATCCGACTTAAACCAAAGCCCACTAGTATAATCCGTCCGATCATGATCCGTGCACTACTGCACGTATATGATCGAACCCTGCCATATATCATACGGCCTCTACAACGTTTCGCCCAAAACTTGAGAAACTATCTGTGGGGAACTCTAAAGACTCGTCAATACTTTGGCTGTGGATTTAACCACTAACACGTCAGTGGTACTAGCTCTACCTAACGGGCTACAAGGTATTGACCAAAAGGGAGGTCGATGAGCGAACTCATCCTGACACCCTACTGAGCCGGTCAGTGACAATATCCGTACAGTTCTGTCCATTCGTCTATGAGCATCGCGTGGCGGGCCTAGTGGGTTGGTAAAAGCAAGACCCCTAAAAGCGGTACAAGTCGTGTCGGAGTGTAGCCCAGAACACCCTGAGATACTACTGGAATACCTGTTTCCTGATTTAAAATCAGAAAAGCTTCTGGAAAAAGCTTCAGAAAAGGGTCACATTCTTACACGTGACCAGCAGTCACGCGCTGGCACGTGACACCTAAACGCATCATCAAGGCAAGTTCAGTTTCCTGACTACATTGAAGAAAAGGGGCTTCAGAAAGAGTCACGTGCTCCCACGTGACCAGGGTCACGTGTCGACACGTGACATTTAAATGCAAGCGTCAAAGGCACACCGGATCCCTGATCAAATCAAGGAAAAAGCTTCAAAAGAGGTCACGTGCTCCCACGTGACCAGTGGTCACGTGTTGGCACGTGACGCTCAAAACATCAGAATTTTTCTCCAGTTAAATCAAGAAAAAGAGTCCAGACAAGGGTCACGTGCTCACACGTGACCAGGGGTCACGTGGTGGCACGTGACAGTTAAGCAGCAATCAGAAGACAAAGCGCAAAAAGAAAGAGGAAGGCTCGTTCCAAGGGGGTCACATGCCCACACGTGAACATGGATCACGTGGTCACACATGATCGGCTTTCAAAGCCCGTTTTGTTAACAGAATTAAATTCTGAAGGAGATTCAAATCTTTCCAAAGGAAAGCGACTATCTGGAACCGATCGAATTAAAGATTCAGAGGTGATTAAATATCATCTATCTATGGAAAATCTCGAGTTTGGAAAGATTTCCCCTTTAAATCTAACAGAAATAACAAAGGAGAATCCCTGGATTTGAAATCCAATGGTGAATAAAATTCACCTAATAATCCAAGGGTCAAAAACAAATGATGGATACAAATCAAATCTCTTAATAAAGATTCATCAAAAACTAATTGATTCGGCTGCTTCTCCTATAAATAGGAGCCTAGAGACACAAAAGAAAGGGAAAGATATATACGCAGAGAAAGAAAAAAAGAGAGAGCCTTGATACTTTGAAGGAACTTGGATCTTCTGCAAAAGAAAACCCTAGGTAAGAAAGGGAAGGCTTTCTGAAAGAAAGAGAATTCAATTCTCAACAGTGTTTAACTCTGATATATGAAACAGAAGAATATATTTCTTCTCTCTTTGATAGAGGATCTGTAAAGAGCACATCTCCCCTTGAAGTTGAGAATTTAATTCTCGGAGGGTTGAGATCCTGCCATGCAGATCCAAAACATAGAGAGGGAATACAAGCACGAGAATTTAAATTCTCACAAAACTATAGGAATTTAATTCCTTTAAAATAAAATTAGGGCTTGACCTTATATCATGGAAGTTTAATTCCTTCAGAACAAAGAGAAACAGGGTTTAACCTTAATTAAGAACCTGGTTCTGTTGAAACAGCGGGAATCTAATTCCCTTAATCATAATTTAACAGAGAATGGGAGTTCAATTCCTTAAAAGCTTTTATTAGGGTTTAACCCTATTCAGTTCTTCGCATATATGAGGAATTTAATTCCTACAGAAAATTCAGAGTTCAACTCTGTTCCAGAATATAAGTCTTCAAAAGGAAGTAGGAATTTAATTCCTCTGAAATTTAGAGCTCGAGGAATTTAATTCCTGAAAAAGGAGTAACAGATCCTCTAAACAACATAGAGGCAGGGTTACGTGTCACCATGTGACCCCCCCAAAAGATCTACTGAAAGCCCCTTTGAGGCAGCACCCCACGTGACCCACGTGACCCTCGGCAGAAGCGTTAACATATAAGCATTTGAATGCCCGTCACGTGATGACACGTGATACTCTGAAAAATGCGATAATCTCAGCAGAATTAATGAAGGGAGGGCGCTCTCACGTGTTGCCACGTGACCCCTCTTGCCTTAGTGTTTAACACTAAATCGAAACTCCCGAATCCAGTGTTAAAACAACTGTTGGGCCTTAGTGTTCAACACTAATCAAAAACTTTACTTGCAGTGTTCAACACTGACTACCTTAGTGTTTAACACTAATTTGAGGGCTCAGTTGCCAGTGCTTGATACCGATCTGTTTTAGTGTTTAACACTAATTTGAAAGCCTTGTCGCTGGTGTTTAACACCAATTATCTCTTAGTGTTAAACACTAACCTCATTCCCAGTGTTCAACACTGATTGCTCTGAAGTGTTTAACACTAGGCTTTGGCCTGATTGGCTAAAGGGATAGAGGCAAAGCCTCTCCCTCAGTGGACCAACCAGAAGCCAATATTCCAGACCTGACTGGACTTAGCCCAAGCTGGCCATAAGTCCTCAATTCGTGATTAACTGGGCCAATGGGCTCATAACATAATTAATCAGTCTTGACCCAAATTGGGCCAGGGACTACTCAAGCCATTCCGGTTCTAGGGTACATCTCTTCACTCCTTTGATACTTGGCATTATAATCCCTCAATGTCTTCAAAGAGGTGACGGGTCCCGACGACCACCCACGATATGGACTGTGGGGTCCTTAAACCCATGTCTAATGCAAAATTCCTGGTTACGTGGAACGCGGATAACGTCACTCTTTGACCCCGCGGAAAACGCCCAGAGCGGAGCCTAGTCCTCGCCGAGCACGGCAGTGAACCCGTGTGAAGCATCTAGTGCAAAATCCCTGGCTACGTGGAACGCGGATAACGTCACTCTTTGACCCCGTGGAAAGCGCCCAGAGCGGAGCCTGGTCCTCGCCGAGCACGGCAGTGAACCCGTGTGAAGCATCCAGAGCACATACCGGACTGTGGAGTCCTTAAACCCATGGACTATAACGTCCTTAACCTCGACCGAGATGTCTTAAAACTAACAACGGATCGCAATGTCCTTAAACTACCCACGGACCGCAATGTCCTTAAACTACCCACGGACCGCAATGTCCTTAAACTACCCACAGACCGCAATGTCCCTAAACTAGAACAATAGAGCCCCTATATGCTCTTTTGTCGGATCTAAACGGTCCCGTTTAAGTTGATCTTAGCCTCAAAGATGGCTAACGAATCCTTAAACCTTCAAGCAGACTGGACTACGAATCCCCCCAATTAACTCTGGCTCGAGTGTACATCTCTGAACCCCTCTGACACCCGTCGTTGTAATCCTTCAACGTCGTCAGAGAGGTGACAGGTCCCGACGGCCACACACATACGATGGACCACTATGTCCCTAAAACTGGAACAATGGAGTCCAAACGCTCCTTTGTCGGATCTAAACGATCCCGTTAAGTTGATCTTAGTCTTAAACTAGACTAACGTGTCCTTAACAAATGTTTGAGTCGATCCTAGCCTCAAGTATGGCTAACGTATCCTCAAACCAAACCCCCAAACCCAAATCTAAGATAATACGGATTTGGACTAGTCCACGCCCTGCGGGCGACAACATAAATCGGTCTCCGTAAACGATCCACGGGCAATAAAACAAAAACACACGACACGAAGTGACCATCTGGAGAAGGAGAAAGTTGTTACCGCGATGCGGTAGCGTAATTAACTGCAGGGGCTTGCGCCTGCAGGGAAGAGCGTCCCCACAATCAAAAACCCCTCAAACGAGAGGGAATCTGACGAAGTCTGCTACATCGGACGCATCCGTTTAAACCTCCGATACATGGTGCCATAAATCAACTTGGCATCTTCGGAGGGGCAGACGGATAGCACCAATTAGCATCTGCCCCGAACCTCAGGCGAGACGGCCCCACGTCCTGCGTGTCCGTTCGGAAGGGAACAGATTCTGGCACGCCCGGTGGGACCTTTTCCTCTTTCCACTCCACACTTCGTGTGTCGTGATTCGCGAACCAATCGCGGTTCGCTAATAGTTGCCCTTGGGTTTCAAGATACTAAGAATTGGCGTCTTACTTATTGCAGAAAGCAAAGGATCGATGGCTTCTACTTCTGCGAAATTCTCCAACTGCTCAAACTGCAATTACGGCCAACGCTTTACCTCGCCAGGAGGTATAGCCTATGGACCCCAAGCTGCTTCGTTGTTCACAATGCCGGTGGACCAGGTGACTCAAGCCACTACCGGATTGTTCTTTGGGACTATACTCCCACCATCAAGCTTCGCGGCGCCGGTGATGACAAAGGAAGCTCTCAAGAAGTCGGTCTTTGACCGTCTTGCCCCTGCCGCGGCTCCTCTCATCGAGTCGCCCAAAGTCAACGCCTCGGTCTTCTCTAGATTGGGCCAGAAATCCTGCGAACTCATCACGGGACCTATGATCTCAGAGAAGGCTGCTTCTAAGAAAGCGGCCGCTCCTGCCTCCGAAATCGCCAAGGCGGCTTCCCCAGCCAAGAAGTCGATCTTCACAAGATTAACGGCTTCAGCTCCCGCTCCTGCTGCACTAAGGACATCGGTCTTTGACAGGCTAACACCAGCAGCGACCCCCCACCTACACAGGGGGCAAGACGAAGCCATTCTCACCGCTGAACCAGCGTCGTCCGCTCGACGCGCTCGACTTCGTCATTGGCGCCGAATAAGGAAGGCTGGGGGCAACTCCCCCTCCGGATTAACTCCACCAGCCCCGACGACAGAAGTTAATGCTGCTGTTCCAACTGGGAACAGCTTCGAGATGCTAAATAAGGTGCGAAGGAATTCCCCTACTGCAGTGCTAAAGAGGTCTCCTCCCTCATTAAAAAAGGTTGTGGAAATAGAATCAGAACAGCCCCGATCTCCTCAACGACTGTCTTCCAAAATCTATAAGGTTTGGCGGCAGGCCCGAGACTCGATCGTCGATCCAAACTTCTCCCGCCAGCACAAGAAGCTAAAAATCCAACCGGAGGCCGGTCATCAGGCTAAACCCCGAAAAGCTATCTGGACGCCCACCTCAACGGCCCCCTCAACCTCCATGACTCATAAAAGGAGGAGGCCAGAAAAGATCCCTCACCATGCAACAACAGCTAAAAGCACTGAGCCCAAACGCCCTAAGTCTGGGGGCATGAGGGTGCACACTGTTTATATGGCTTTTGGAAAGGAGGAAAGCCGCACCTCTACGGGCCACCGACCGCTGACCCGATCCGTGACGAAAGCCCAGGAGCAGCAACAAAAGCTTCAGGAAATGATGAATGCTATGGCCGCACTTACTGGACCAAAAGAAAGCCCAGAAACGTCCTCAGACGCACGCCAGGAGGAGGAAACCGACGCTGAATTCCTTCGCCGGACACTGGAGAAAAAGGACAAAGAGGCTGCTGAACAAGCGGCCAACATACAACGGATGGGCCTTCTCTTCCAAGATATGATAGGAATGATGATCCAGCAGGACCTACCCGCCGAGGATCCCCCAATCGTTCTGGAAGACGACCAGGGAGAAACGTCAAATCCACCACCAGCCCTCTCAACGGCCAAGGAGGAGACAATCTCTAAAGCTGACTTGGCTGACTACATAGCCCAGCAAATCCGGGTCCATCATGCGACTGAAGCAGCTGGTCAAGTCGTGAAAACGGGGCGGCCGTATCCGAGCTGGTACGATCAAATCAAATACCCGCAAGGCTATACGATACCGAAATTCCATGTGTATAAGGGGACCGGCAATCCCCATCAACATGTCGCCCAGTTCCGGGCCCTCTGCGGTAACACCGGCGGTGATGATAAAACTGTTACTCCGTCAGTTCGTTGGCAGCTTATCAGAAACAGCGTTCGAATGGTATTCGGAACTCCCGAACGATTCTATCAAAACGTTCGCTGAAATGGAGTTGTTATTCACTCAGCGGTTCGCAAGTGCCAGCGAGCGCACTCCAATAACTGCATTGATTAACGCCAGGGTAAAACCAGGCGAAACCTGGGTCCAGTATGCTATACGCTGGCGAAACTTGTGGTCGAGATGTGAACAACGCATTGAGGAGGCACCCGCAGTGGGCATGTTCGTGGGAACCCTGGACCCCCACGCAACTATCTCCCAGTTTATGATGTTCTTTAAGCCAACCACATTCCAGGCTTTAATCGACAAGTTGGCTCAGATGGACCAGATGGGTCATAGACCACCTCCCCCGAAGTCGGAACCTCGGAATGACAAGGGTAAAGGAAGGGCAACCTTTGTCGCGAATGCCCAACAACAACCTAACGCCCCGAAACCGGCAGATCAATTGGAAGAAAGACGCCGGTATTATAATGAAAAGATGAAGCGTCCCTACTCGTTCCCACGAGACAAGACGAAACGGTTATTCGAGCTGGCAATACGCAACAGACTTATAAACCTACCAAATCCAAGGCGACCGCCACAACCCACCGAGGTGAATAACCCTAACTATTGCCCTTACCATCAAACGGTAAGTCATCCGATTGAAGATTGCTTCGTCTTCAAAGGATGGATTGAAGATCAATACCTCCAGGGGAAGTTTGTACTGTCCGAAAAGTGGAAGGTGAACCCACCACAACCGCATACTCCTAAGAAAGCAGATACACCGGGGGCAACCTGCTCCTTTATTGAAGAAGCTCCATGGGAGGTCGTACTATCAACTAAAACCAAAAGAATGCTGAGAGACCTTCATGCGTGCCCTGCGATCAAATGGAAGGACCCTCTTGAACCTCAAATTATCGAAGGGATGTTGAAGCCCCGCACAATTACGAAGATTCAGGATAAGGGCCCAAATACTCATGCCCAACCGTCAAAATCTTCAAAGAAAAAGAAGAGGAAATCCAAGAAGCCCGCGAAGCTTGGAGACGAGCACACGAACTTGCAAAAGCAAATCGACGCGCTGGAAGAATACAATCAAAAGGCACGAACTCCTGTCACACTGCAAGAGTTTCTCAACCACATCTTTCAAGAGGGAGATGATGGAGAGAGCTCGTCGGATGAATCCGAAGGGAATGTGGCGAGTTGTAACGTAATCTCCCACTCGTTTACCGATGATGAGAAAACTCCTGGCACTAAGAAGCTGGAGGCAGAGCCTGAACCAGAGCGTGCGTGGCCGACAAATGAAATGATCAATGCCTTTCTAGACGAGATCCGGCTAAAGAGTAAAGCGGATCAGGAGCGTGAGATGGCAGGGTCAGAAGGAACCAAATGCAGGCGACTGAACGGGAGAGCTGAACTACCCCTTCCAGAGCGAATGGTATCCGAAGTAGACAAGAAGATATTCAAGACGAGGAAAAGGTTTGCCAAAGCCATGTCAATAGGGATGAAGCTACCACCCTCGGAAGGAAACACACACGATGGGGTGGAGAGGCATCCTGATTATTGCGCATATCATCGGAAAATCTCACACCCCACAGAGGAGTGCGACGCCTTTAAGATATGGTGGCAAGGATATTTTGCTCGTCGGCAACATTTTAAGCGCATGAAATGCAAGAGCCGTCGGGAACGAAGAAGCACTGTCGACGGGCGCAACAGAACTACTGGCAGCTGTGACATGGTTAACGTCGGGGGGTCACAAGTTCCCACCTTTGGGAGCAACTCTGATGAAGAAATGACTCTGGGCCCTCTCTTTAAAGAATCCGTGTTAGGGAAAGAGGAGGAATCGGAGGCCTGCGAGAACATTCAGCTGCGCAATCGCACACTCCCAGAAAAGAATCTCGGGCCCGTGAGCAGAAAAGATAAGGGAAAGGAAAAGGTCATTGAAGATATCACTTTAGATGACCAAGTCACGAAAGAACTAACTACCAGAGACCCTCCTAAGAAGGGTAAGGTGGACTATAACATCCTCGCGCACTTAAGGAAGCTACCTTCTCAGCTTAGCATCCTTGATGCCCTCCTATTGTCAAAAGAATCGCGAGACTCACTAATTAAGGCGTTGCAAGAACCTGAACAATTCCAAGCCTTCCTCGCCACTGAAAGGATGAAAGACGACCTGGAGGAAGTGCATACGGCCGACGTCACTTTCAGTGATGAAGACCTCCTTCTCGGGACGTGCGACCACAACCGTCCCCTATATGTCTCCGGATACTGCCATGACATCAAGATAGGCAAGATCCTGGTGGATAATGGATCCTCCGTCAATCTCCTTAATGAAGGAAATCTGCATGAGTGTGCAACACCTCGCTCGTGACAAAATTACTATCTCCGGTTTCGATTCACAATCGTCACGGACTCTCGGATCTGTGATACTAACATTACGCTTTGGACTTCTCATCACAGACATCAAATTTCATGTCATTGACGCCAAAACCTGCTACAACGCCTTGCTCGGTCGTCCTTGGCTACACGAATACAACATCGTCCCTTCTACACAACATCAGTGTATGAAGTACTTTAAGGATGGTTTCGAGTATACCGTAACAGGAGAGTTAAATCCATTCTCTGTGAACGAAGTCCGCAAATACGAAGATGCGAAATACTTTTTGCTAGACTTCAAAGATACAGAAAGGTGTCGCAACTCGGAGAACAAAGCCGCCGCCACCATCCCTGTTTTCGGAAGCGATACCGAAGAAGAGGAAGAGATAGTTTATACAGGGCCATCTCAGCGTAACAACCTGGGGACGCCCGCCCCCAAGTTGGTCATCAGAAGTGATTCAGAAGATGAAGTTAATGCCGTATTCTCCAATCGGCTGTCAATGCAAGCACCCCCTGGCGATGATCATAATTTGCAGATCACCATGGTACCGCGAGAACACTACAAGGATCTCGACACGCTTCAAGCTCACAATGTGCAGGACCTGCAAATGTTTTACGTCCCTCCCAGGCAAAGGGGTGAGAAGGTGATCCTATTCTACCGATCCTCAGAGTCGAAAATAGGAAAGAGATCTGGCATGGCGCGGATGCTACATGCGACAGACTCCAACCCATCCGTCTGCCCAGATACTATACAAATGGATTAAAGAAGCTATTGAAGCGCCAAGGAGTACCCTTAAAACAGACTGTTCGGCAGGCTCGGTTCTACAACAAGATTTGGGATGTCCCTGGGACTCAGCGCAAATTGCCCAACGGGAAAATGGAAACACTCGGGCTTGGATACGCGAGAGCGGGAAAACGGGAACGGGTCCACAGTAACTACGCCATATACACCTTTGATGAAGAAGAGGACGCCCTGTCAGGAGATGCCAACCCCTCGTCAAAATTACACCCCGCGATCGAAACGCCGAGTCCGTCGTTTGGAGAACGAACGGACAAGCCTATCAGGAAAATGGGTCCGAAAGCTCAGGAAAACCACAACCGCGAAATGGCCATCTACGAGAAGGCCAGGACGCAACGCCTATTTCAACAGGCTCCAAAAGACAAAGATGCTCATCTTTGTCAACCCGTTGTGCGAAAGGCCCGATGCGGAGACGGAAATAAATTAAGAAGCGGGAAGAGGAGCCGACAACAACGACACAGGATTAGAGGGTTACAGGTACTGCGCGGCTCGGATTCGTCCCTCATGGAAAAGATGAGTCGAGCGTATTCCTTCCCCCGAGACAAGACGGAGAAGTTACTCAAGCTCGATTTAAAACATCAAATGATCGCACTTCCAGAGTCTAGACACCCTGAGCAAGCTAACAAGGGTTCTCGTTTGAGCTATTGCTCTTATCACCGAGCCATAGGACATCCTACCGAGGACTGCTTCACCTTCAAGAACTGGGTCGAGGACCAGTACCAACGGGGCAGATTCGCTTTATCCAACGGCTGGAGGGTAACGCCGCCACAAAAGCATGAACCCAAGGCCGCAAGAGCAAAACCGGATCCACCTCAGTCCTGGGAGCGGATTCGCACCTGTTATACGATTACGATATTAAAAGAAGAGCGCGAGAACATGGATGACTTTCCCCAGTGCTTTGAGAACAGCGACGATGAGGTGATCTCAGAATTTCCGCCAGCTCCGAGAGAACTGGAAGATGGTATACATACTACGGCGGATAACCTCAGGAAGATTGAGTTGGGATCGGCAGATGACCCGCGACCGACATTTGTCAGCGAGCTACTCTCTGAAGAAAAGGTGGCCGCGTTAAAGAACGTGCTTCTACGGCATAAAGACTGCTTCGCATGGAACTACTCTGAGATGCCAGGATTAGATCCGGAGGTTGCCGTGCATAAATTAGCAATATCCCCGGATATCAAGCCAGTCAAGCAAGCGCCAAGAAGGATGCGACTCGAGCTTGAGATGAGCATCAACGCCGAAGTCAAGAAGCTGATCGATTCTGGATTTATTCAAGAAGTCCAATATCCCAATTGGATCGCCAATATCGTCCCGGTAATGAAAAAGAATGGGACAGTACGCATATGTGTGGATTTCAGGGATCTCAATAAAGCCTGTCCAAAGGATGATTTCCCAGTACCGGTAACCGAGCTGATGATAGATAACACGTCCACTCACGAGGTTTTCTCCTTTATGGACGGTTCGTCAGGATACAATCAGATAAAGATGCATCCCGAAGACCAGAAGCACACCGCTTTCCGGACCCCTTTGGGTATATTCTGCTACAGGGTTATGCCCTTTGGTCTAAAGAACGCGGGCGCTACCTATCAAAGGGCCATGACAAAGATCTTCGACGACCCCATACATGACATCGTCGAGTGCTATATCGATGACCTCGTAGTAAAGAGCATGTCATACGAAGATCATTTAAAGCATCTGGAGACTGTATTTCAACGCCTTCGGCAATACAATTTGAAAATGAATCCCCTCAAATGCGCGTTTGGAGTCTCCTCGGGCAAATTCCTGGGATTCATCGTTCGACACCGAGGAATTGAAATAGATCCATCAAAGATTAAAGCGATCATGGAAATGCCTCCGCCAAGAACTTTCAAACAGTTGCGGTCTCTCCAAGGGAAGCTCGCATACATCCGGCGATTTATCGCCAATCTTTCCGGCAAATGCCGTCCTTACAGCCACCTGATAAAAAAGGGAACTCCGTTCGTTTGGGATCACAAATGCCAAGGTGCACTAGACGAGATCAAGCAATACCTGCAGAACCCTCCGGTGTTGGCCGCGCCGGTCAAAGGAAAACCCCTCATTCTTTATACAACCGCCCTCGAAGGTTCCTTGGGCGCATTTTGGGCGCAAGAGAACGATCAGGGAAAAGAGAGAGCACTCTACTACTTAAGTCGAGTTCTGCTGGGGGCAGAAAGCAACTACTCTCCCATTGAAAAACATTGCTTGGCATTGATCTTCGCGATAACAAAGCTCATGCACTATGCGTTGGCGCATGAAGTCCGTCTCATTTCAAAGGTGGACCCCCTTAAATACTTGATGTCGAAAGCCATATTGATGGGACGACTCGCTAAATGGGCCCTACTCTTGATGGAGTTCTCGGTAACGTATCAACCTCTCAAGGCAGTAAAAGGCCAAGCCATTGCCGATTTCCCCGCCGAGCACCCGATACCGGCCGATTCTCCTCTGAACTGTGATTTGCCGGACGAGCATGCATTTGATGCGATTGGCAGCGGTAGCACCCGATGGGAACTCTATTTCGATGGAGCGTCCTCCGTAAAGAAACATAAACAGGGTATCCCAATGATCAAATCGGGGATAGGCCTCATCTTTGCAACTCCACAAGGAGGGATAATGCGCTTCGCCTTCTCCTTAACAGAGCCGAGGACAAACAATGAAGCTGAATACGAAGCTCTGATAGCGGGCCTCGAAATCGCTATCGACTTGGGAATTGAAGACCTCCTTATATACGGGGATTCTCAACTGGTTGTTAGTCAAGTAAATGGTGACTACCAAACGTGCAAACCGGAGTTGGTGAGGTACGGCGAAAAGGTGCAACAACTATTGATCCAAATTCCCTCCTATACTTTGGAGAATATACCGCGCGCGGAAAACAGTAAAGCAGACGCATTAGCCAAACTTGCTAAAGAACTGGCGGACGAAAACCTCGATGATGTATGAATCGTGGTACAAAGCCGTCGAGTGCTTGCCCCGGCAGAAATACCCCAGGAATTATATAAAGAGAAGGGAGCGACTGAGCAGACGACCCTACAAATAAAAGACCATGAGAAGGCCGAGGACTAGAGGGAAGTCCTCATAGACT
Organism: Agapanthus africanus; assembly: GCA_030015575.1. Taxonomy (NCBI): domain Eukaryota; kingdom Viridiplantae; phylum Streptophyta; class Magnoliopsida; order Asparagales; family Amaryllidaceae; genus Agapanthus; species Agapanthus africanus. The sequence goes on from JASDDO010000012.1 coordinate 152,826,266, forward strand.
ACTTTAAATCCCACCGAATGCCCAAAGATACATCCTCCAGGCATCAGCTCATGAAGCGAGCTCTATCTTTCGCCTACGTCAACGATACTCTATACAAGAGGTCGTTTGATTCTCTATGGCTGAGATGCCTAGGACCTGACGAAGCGGAAAGAGTCATTCAGGAAGTTCATGACGGACTCTGCGGTTCCCACCAAGCAGGCCCTAAGATGAAGTTGAAGATAAAACGGATGGGTTACTACTGGCCCACGATGATCCAGGACTGCCTTGAGTATGCGAAGCAATGCCACTCGTGCCAGATTCATGGGGACTTTATCCACCAACATCCGAATCCACTACACCCAACGGTGGCTAGTTGGCCATTCGAAATGTGGGGGACTGACATAGTCGGCCCCATCGAGCCAGCATCATCCCGGGGACATCGTTTTATCCTAGTGAAAACTGATTACTTCTCCAAATGGGCAGAAGCAATACCATTGAGGGAAGTGAAGACGGAGAATATCCTCCATTTCTTCAAGACGCACGTCATCTATCGGTTCGGAACCCCACGGCGGATTATCTCCGATAACGGGCCAGCCTACAGAAGCCATAAGATTAGCCGCTTCGCGCAGCAGCACAATATAGACTGGAGATATTCTTCAGTTTACAATCCATGAGCTAACGGTCTAGCCGAGGCTTTCAATAAGACCTTGACGAAGATCATAAAAAAGACCGTTTCCCGGAATAAGAGAGACTGGCACGAGAGGCTGCAAGAAGCCCTTTGGGCTTATCGAACTACATTCAGGACGGCCACGAACACAACGCCGTACGCGTTTTTATTTGGGACGGAAGCAGTACTCCCCCTCGAGATAGAGTTACCCTCTCTACGAGTGGCAATCCACCACGAGCTGACGGACGAAGAAAATGCTCACCTTCGGCTTGAGGAGCTTGATGCCCTCGACGAAACTCGGCTCATAGCGCAACAACATCTAGAAGCCTACAAAGCAAAGATGACGCGCTCGTACGAGAGATTGACCAGGCCGAGGACATTCCGCCAAGGCAAACTCGTGCTAGTGGTCAAGAGACCTACGATCCCCAATCGTGCCAAACGGGGGAAATTTGTGCCAAACTACGAAGGCCCCTACATCATAGACAAGGTCTATCAGGGTGGAGCCTATCTACTCATGGACATGCACGGTGAAAGGCCTTTCAGGCCAATAAACGGCCGCTTCTTAAAGAAATACTATGCTTGATGAGCCATAGCCTGGGTCAATGATAGATGACGACGACTATGTCCGCTCGCTATTTTCCTAGGCTCAGACTTTGCAAGCAGTGGCTGGCCCTCCCATATCGACAGACCAAAACGTCCTTAAACTAACAACGGTCCGGAACGTCCTTAAACTATCGATGGACCGAAACGTCCTTAAACTAACGACGGACCGGAACGTCCTTAAACTATCGACGGACCGAAACGTCCTTAAACTAACAACGGACCGAAACGTCCTTAAAACTATCGACGGACCGAAACGTCCTTAAACTATCGACAGACCGAAATGTCTTTAAACTAACGACAGACCGAAAAGTCCCTAAACTACTACCGCAGCATCCTTAGGCTGACGAGATAAAAAAAAGAGAAAAAAAAAATAATAAAAAAACGGTGCGTCCACAAGCAAAACGGTCACGGATGAAAACCCGAAAGGGCTCCGTGAGTAAAAACAGCAGGACTACCGGCGAGTGTTTGTGAAAACCCGAAAGGGCGCAACCTCGTTAAAAGACACTTATAGGGTCCTCTCGACCTTGTAAGGAGAAACCACCTGCGTGAGATCCTTACGAATCGCAAAGGAGTAACACACTTAGGGATCCTCACGATTTCTAAGGAGAAAATACACTTGCGAGATCCTCACGACTCGTAAAGAGAATTCTCTCATGGGACCCTCACGGCTCATGAGATTTGAAAGTCTTAAGTTACAGAAACCTAAACCTGTTCTTAAGCAGATCCCCCACAACCTTCGATATTGCCCTACAAGGGACTCAATACTGACCCTTGTATACAATCCATGGGCGCGAATAAACATTTCCCCAGCAAAGTCCAACCCTTGTAGGTCCTCTTGACCCATAAGGAGAAAGCCCTCTTGTAGGATCCTTATGACTTACAGAGGAGCGCACACTTAGGACTCCTCACGATCCCTAAGGAGAAAATACACCTGCAAGATCCTCACGACTTGTAGGGAGAAATACCTTTGTGAGACCCTTACGGCTCATGAAGTCAAAAGCCTTGGTCGACAGGACCCTTAACCCTGTTTGCCAAGCCACCTTTGTTCAACATCAACAGAGGCGAATGATGATTCGCTCCTGGCAATATTCCAGTTGTAGCGGTGCTGATGCCGAAATCGGTGCCTAAAATCCAGGCTTGCAGCGAAAAAGCTAGCAAGCCACACATGCCTACAAAATAGCCGAAATGATGGGGCAACTTGCAATAAAAAACAGCAAGTAAAAATGAAGGCATGAAAAATAGCCGAAATGATGGGGCAACTCGCAATAAAAAGCAGCGAGCAGAAAATAAATAAATAGCCGAAATGATTGGGCACCGTGAAAAATAGCCGAAATGATGGGGCAATCGCGACCTTCGCGATATAAAAGCTGAAATGATAGAGCATCGCGGAAAAAGAAATAAAAAAAAAGTGAAATCCTCGCCCTACAGGTGATGTTACATCTACCTCTGTATACAATCCAGGGGCGCAAACAAAGAAGGGATCATACTCCCTCCCCAGGTTTCATCATAAGGAGAAGTCAAATCTCGACGGTTCACAGATAGCCTAGAGATCATCTCGACGTCCGTCTCATGGCAGCAGACACAACATCAAGCAAAACGGAACAGCGGCAACCCCCAGTTCCATGGCTCGGCGATACATATCACCAAGAGTCAAACCTCCATCCCGTGAAATGCGGATACAATCAACAAAATTCCTGGTCACGTGGAACACGGATAACGTCACTCTTTGACCCTATGGAAAACGTCCAGAGCGGATCCTGGTCCTCGCAGAACACGGCAGTAAACCCGTGCGAAGCATCCAGAGCGGAGCCTAGTCCTCGCCTAACGCGGCAGTGAACCCGTGTGAAGCATCTAGTGCAAAATTCCTGGCCACGTGGAACGCGGATAATGTCACTCTTTGACCCCGAGGAAAACGTCCAGAGCGGATCCTGGTCCTCGCAGAACACGGCAGTGAACCCGTGCGAAGCATCCAGAGCGGAGCCTAGTCCTCGCCTAACGTGGCAGTGAACCCGTGTGAAGCATCTAGTGCAAAATTCCTGGTTACGTGGAACGCGGATAATGTCACTCTTTAACCCCGTGGAAAACGTCCAGAGCGGATCCTGGTCCTCGCAGAGCACGGCAGTGAACCCGTGTGAAGCATCCAGAGCGGAGCCTAGTCCTCGCCTAACGCGGCAATGAACCCGTGTGAAGCATCTAGTGCAAAATTCCTGGTCACGTAGAACGCGGATAATGCCACTCTTTGACCCCGTGGAAAACGTCCAGAGCGGATCCTGGTCCTCGCAGAGCACGGCAGTGAACCCGTGCGAAGCATCCAGAGCGGAGCCTAGTCCTCGCCTAACGTGGCAATGAACCCGTATGAAGCATCTAGTGCAAAATTCCTGGTTACGTGGAACGCGGATAATGTCACTCTTTGACCCCGTGGAAAACGTCCAGAGCGGAGCCTAGTCCTCGCCTAACGCGGCGGTGAACCCGTGTGAAGCATCTAGTGCAAAAATTCCTGGTTACGTGGAACGCGGATAATGTCACTCTTTGACCCCGTGGAAAACGTCCAGAGCGGATCCTGGTCCTCGCAGAGCACGGCAGTGAACCCGTGTGAAGCATCCAGAGCGGAGCCTAGTCCTCGCCTAACGCGGCAGTGAACCCGTGTGAAGCATCTAGCGCAAAATTCCTGGTTACGTGGAACGCGGATAATGTCACTCTTTGACCCCGTGGAAAACGTCCAGAGCGGATCCTTGTCCTCGCCAAGCACGGCAGCGAACCCGTGTGAAGCATCCAGAGCGGAGCCTGGTCCTCGCCAAGCACGGCAGTGAACCCGTGTGAAGCATCCAGAGCAAACACCGGACTGTGGAGTCCTTAAAATCCATGGACTATGACGTCCTTAACCTCGACCGTGATGTCTTAAAACTAACGATCAACCCCCCCGATTCCCTACGGATTCTACCTTGGTTTAAGGGTACATCTCTTCACTCCTTTGATACCTGGCGTTGTAATTCCTCAACGTCTTCAAAGAGGTGACGGGTCCCTGCAACCAAACACCGGACTGTGGAGTCCCTAAATCCACGGACTATGAGGTCCTTAACCTTGACCGTGATGTCTTAAAACTAACACCAGACTGTGGAGTTCCTAAATCCACGGACTATGAGGTCCTTAACCTTGACCGTGATGTCTTAAAACTAACATCGGACTGTGGAGTCCCTAAATCCACGGACTATGAGGTCCTTAACCTTGACCGCGATGTCTTAAAACTAACATCGGACTGTGGAGTCCTTAAATCCACGGACTATGAGGTCCTTAACCTTGACCGCGACGTCTTTAAACTACAATACCTGGAGAAACCCCTGACTCCGTAAAACACGGACAAGGGCGACCATACCCAGCACTTACAAGTCCTCACGACCTGTAAGGAAGAAAAATTTCTCTTGTGAGATCCTTGCGACTCTCAAGGGAAAACCCGCTTAAGAATCTTCACGATTCTTAAGAAGAACTTACACCTATGGGATCCTCTCGACCTGTAGGGAGAAAAACTCTTTATGAGACCCTCGTGGCTCATAAGATGCAAAAGCCTTAGAAAGCAGATCTTAACCCTGAATCCTGAGCCATCGCTGTCCTGCAAAGAGAGCAAGATAAATTGTCCGCAGAACACATTCAGTAGAAAGGGGACACACCATTGAAGAGAAGAATATGTCTTCATTTATAAACCTCCCTTCGACAACAATACTCGATCTAAAGCCAGCGCAAACCACCCGATACGGGAGATAACGTGGCAAGTTTCTGATCTGTATCCTATCAGGCACGCATTTGCAACTGTACGAATGTTTAAAAGGAAATGTTGCCCGAGGCACTGATGCGCAGGCAACGTAACGATGGTGCTCGTAATTAAAGAAAAATAGACGGCTCATTTACGCAAGCAAGACACACGTACGACTATCTGACAAGCATGAAAATTCAACAGAAACAGGCAAACCACCAATGATTAAAGGAGTACATTGATTCAAACATACTACATTGGTGGGAAAAGATCACAAAACAAGGGATCAGAAATACAAGGGTTAACAAAGCAAAACACAAAATTCTCCAACTCCCTCTCCGCCTTCTCCAGCACATCAAAACGGCGGTTTTCGCGAGGAGTCGCTCCCCACCGGTTGGAGCCGTGCTCATCAACAAAAGCAGACATGACGGCCCGACGAGCTCTTATTTGACTCAGTAAATGAACTGAGTGATCCTTCAGAGCTTGAGTGATTAGACAAGCCTCATGAAAACACTCAAGCTTTTCCTCCGCCGCGTCAAGGATCGCCGAAGTCATCTCCGCCGGATGAGGGGGTATATCGGCAAGCACAGACAGGAGGATCATCCGGAGCTAAATGGAGCCCATGGGAAGAGGAGAGCCCCGACGAGTCAGTAGCTCATACATCACCGTGTCACATTGATCATCGGTGAGAAGGGGATCTGCCAGCCGCACAGCGAAGCGAGGGATTATCTCTTCAATGGGCACATCCCATGGTTGCCGACGAGCATGGGGACGATTGCAAGCCATGGCGATTGATCGGGTTCTCAAAGATGATCACCTTAAGGTATGAATGGATTTCTCTGTGAAGAAAAGAAGTAAGGAATGGGTTCAGGTTATAAAGGGGAGCATTTAATGCTATGCACAAAAAATGTTGTGCATGGTGGGACGATTCTCAAAGCCCGAAAAAAAGGGGAGAGCGTTGGAAATGAAATCCAACGACGCATTGGAATCAGGTTAGGGAAATGAAACGTCCCTATCAAGCAGATCCCTGCATGGGCAATACGTGAGCACTAGCCTTCAATTGGAAGATAAAGTGGCCCTGCACAGACACAATAGAAAACTAAGCCCTGAGAACGAGAATCAAACTCTTAAAAGAAAGGTTTGAAAAGAAGAGGATGAAAAAGTGAAGGCGCTTCTGAAAGGACAAGTCATCTATCCTACTCCCAAAACAGATCCAACAATCACAAAAGGTGACAGCGTTGCACTCACGTGCAGACACGTGAGAACAACGCTGTGGGGGCATTTGTTTCCTGATTTAAAATCAGAAAAGCTTCTGGAAAAAGCTTCAGAAAAGGGTCACATGCTTACACGTGACCAGCAGTCACGCGCTGGCACGTGACACCTAAACGCATCATCAAGGCAAGTTCAGTTTCCTGACTACATTGAAGAAAAGGGGCTTCAGAAAGAGTCACGTGCTTCCACGTGACATTTAAATGCAAGCGTCAAAGGCACACCGGATCCCTGATCAAATCAAGGAAAAAGCTTCAAAAGAGGTCACGTGCTCCCACGTGAGCAGTGGTCACGTGTTGGCACGTGACGCTCAAAACATCAGAATTGATCTCCAGTTAAATCAAGAAAAAGAGTCCAGACAAGGGTCACGTGCTCACACGTGACCAGGGGTCACGTGGTGGCACGTGACAGTTAAGCAGCAATCAGAAGACAGAGCGCAAAAAGAAAAAGGAAGGCTCGTTCCAAGGGGGTCACGTGCCCATACGTGACCATGGATCACGTGGTCACACGTGATCGGCTTTCAATGCCCGTTTTGTTAACAGAATTAAATTCTGAAGGAGATTCAAATCTTTCCAAAGGAAAGCGACTATCTGGAACCGATCGAATTAAAGATTCAGAGGTGATTAAATATCATCTATCTATGGAAAATCTCGAGTTTGGAAAGATTTCCCCTTTAAATGTAACAGAAATAACAAAGGAGAATCCCTGGATTTGAAATCCAATGGTGAATAAAATTCACCTAATAATCCAAGGGTCAAAAACAAATGATGGATACAAATCAAATCTCTTAATAAAGATTCATCAAAAACTAATTGATTCGGCTGCTTCTCCTATAAATAGAAGCCTAGAGACACAAAAGAAAGGGAAAGATATATACGCAGAGAAAGAAAAAAAGAGAGAGCCTTGATACTTTGAAGGAACTTGGATCTTCTGCAAAAGAAAACCCTAGGTAAGAAAGGGAAGGCTTTCTGAAAGAAAGAGAATTCAATTCTCAACAGAGTTTAACTCTGATATATGAAACAGAAGAACATATTTCTTCTCTCTTTGATATAGGATCTGTAAAGAGCACATCTCCCCTTGAAGTTGAGAATTTAATTCTCGGTGGGTTGAGATCCTGCCATGCAGATCCAAAACATAGAGAGGGAATACAAGCACGAGAATTTAAATTCTCACAAAACTATAGGAATTTAATTCCTTTAAAATAAAATTAGGGCTTGACCCTATATCATGGGAGTTTAATTCCTTCAGAACAAAGAGAAACAGGGTTTAACCTTAATTAAGAACCTGGTTCTGTTGAAACAGCGGGAATCTAATTCCCTTAATCATAATTTAACAGAGAATGGGAGTTCAATTCCTTAAAAGCTTTTATTAGGGTTTAACCCTATTCAGTTCTTCCCATATATGAGGAATTGAATTCCTACAGAAAATTCAGAGTTCAACTCTGTTCCAGAATATAAGTCTTCAAAAGGAAGTAGGAATTTAATTCCTCTGAAATTTAGAGCTCGAGGAATTTAATTCCTGAAAAAGGAGTAACAGATCCTCTAAACAACATAGAGGCAGGGTCACGTGTCACCACGTGACCCCCCCAAAAGATCTACAGAAAGCCCCTTTGAGGCAGCACCCCACGTGACCCACGTGACCCTCGGCAGAAGCGTTAACATATAAGCATTTGAATGCCCGTCACGTGATGACACGTGATACTCTGAAAAATGCGATAATCTCAGCAGAATTAATGAAGGGAGGGCGCTCTCACGTGTTGCCACGTGACCCCTCTTGCCTTAGTGTTTAACACTAAATCGAAACTCCCGAATCCAGTGTTAAAACAACTGTTGGGCCTTAGTGTTCAACACTAATCAAAAACTTTACTTGCAGTGTTCAACACTGACTACCTTAGTGTTTAACACTAATTTGAGGGCTCAGTTGCCAGTGCTTGATACCGATCTGTTTTAGTGTTTAACACTAATTTGAAAGCCTTGTCGCTAGTGTTTAACACCAATTATCTCTTAGTGTTAAACACTAACCTCATTCCCAGTGTTCAACACTGATTGCTCTGAAGTGTTTAACACTAAGCTTTGGCCCGATTGGCTAAAGGGATAGAGGCAAAGCCTCTCCCTCAGTGGACCAACCAGAAGCCAATATTCCAGACCTGACTGGACTTAGCCCAAGCTGGCCATAAGTCCTCAATTCGTGATTAACTGGGCCAATGGGCTCATAACATAATTAATCAGTCTTGACCCAAATTGGGCCAGGGACTACTCAAGCCATTCCGGTTCTAGGGTACATCTCTTCACTCCTTTGATACTTGGCATTGTAATCCCTCAATGTCTTCAAAGAGGTGACGGGTCCCGACGACCACCCACGATATGGACTGTGGGGTCCTTAAACCCATGTCTAATGCAAAATTCCTGGTTACGTGGAACGCGGATAACGTCACTCTTTGACCCCGCGGAAAACGCCCAGAGCGGAGCCTAATCCTCGCCGAGCACGGCAGTGAACCCGTGTGAAGCATCTAGTGCAAAATCCATGGTTACGTGGAACGCGGATAACGTCACTCTTTGACCCCGCGGATAGCGCCCAGAGCAGAGCCTGGTCCTCGCCGAGCACGGCAGTGAACCCGTGTGAAGCATCCAGAGCACATACCGGACTGTGGAGTCCTTAAACCCATGGACTATGACGTCCTTAACCTCGACCGAGATGTCTTAAAACTAACAACGGACCGCAATGTCCTTAAACTACCCACGGACCGCAATGTCCTTAAACTACCCATGGACCGCAATGTCCTTAAACTACCCACGGACCGCAATGTCCCTAAACTAGAACAATAGAGCCCCTATATACTCTTTTGTCGGATCTAAACGGTCCCGTTTAAGTTGATCTTAGCCTCAAAGATGGCTAATGAATCCTTAAACCTTCAAGCAGACTGGACTACGAATCCCCCCAATTAACTCTGGCTCGAGGGTACATCTCTGAACCCCTCTGACACCCGTCGTTGTAATCCTTCAACGTCATCAGAGAGGTGACGGGTCCCGACGGCCACACACATACGATGGACCACTATGTCCCTAAAACTGGAACAATGGAGTCCAAACGCTCCTTTGTCGGATCTAAACGATCCCGTTAAGTTGATCTTAGTCTTAAACTAGACTAACGTGTCCTTAACAAATGTTTGAGTCGATCTTAGCCTCAAGTATGGCTAACGTATCCTCAAACCAAACCCCCAAACCCAAATCTAAGATAATACGGATTTGGACTAGTCCACGCCCTACGGGCGACAACCTAAATCGGTCTCCGTAAACGATCCACGGGCAATAAAACAAAAACACACGACACGAAATGACCATCTGGAGAAGGAGAAAGTTGTTACCGCGATGCGGTAGCGTAATTAACTGTAGGGGCTTGCGCCTGCAGGGAAGAGCGTCCCCACAATCAAAAACCCCTCAAACGAGGGGGAATCTGACGAAGTCTGCTACATCGAACGCATCCGTTTAAACCTCCGATACACGGTGCCATAAATCAACTTGGCATCTTCGGAGGGGCAGACGGATAGCACCAATTAGCATCTACCCCGAACCTCAGGCGAGACAGCCCCACGTCCCGCGTGTCCGTTCGGAGGGGAACAATACCTACCAGTAAATCTCCTGCCTCGGCCAAGGACTTCGTGTAATGGCACTCCTAGACACAGCGCGATCTCACCCCCAATATCGGGAGAGACGAAACCCCTGCCTATCCACTCACTGCCTCCATGTGGCTCGGGACTGTATCCAACTAAAACAAGTTTTCACGCCTCCTTTGAGCCGTGGTAGGGTAGTAATCAAAGCACAGTGGGAACTCACACGAGACAAATGACGATCTCGGGTCGATGAACTAACCTGTACACATGTCACCAGGGAACTGCTATATGACATCAGGTATAATACCAACTAGCATGTTCCCGGCGAGTCCCGTCCGGTGTACTCATAACCCAATGAGCACCTGTATACATCTTAGGTGATCCAACTGACACCAATGGCTTGTGAGACCGGCCACCGCCCTTCGTCGGGGTCTCGACTGTATACACTAGTCTACTAATGGAGTATCGATGCCCAGTCTCGAAACTCCCACGACTAGGGACCACTTTAAGGATGTGCTTATAGACCCCAGCTCCTACGTATATGATCGCCATCATACTGCTGGCAGTCAAGCAAGAATCCTAAGGGCTCTATCAACGTGTAATAGCGACCTGTAAGGTCACCTAAAGCAGTGCACGATGATAAAGATAATCCAGATAGCATACTATCATCTTGAGTAAGACTGTCCTACCGGCAAAGGTCCTCCCTCAATCATTGCAATCACGTGCCTGTCATCCAATAATTGACTCTGAGGGCACTATATCCAACAGGGACCGCATTAATTTTGATTAATGCAAAATAATAAACCTAAAAGATGTTGTTAGAACAAATTTCAAAAAACTATAGTTATATTCTTTCGCTTTGCATAGTGGTATTTGGTTGTGGATATCCAACACCTCATTCCAGGAGGCAAGAGCCGAGATCCCTTCGCGGGGAGTGACCTCTTGAGCAAAAGTCTATACTGTAGATTACTCGATTTTTTCAAAACCACAAGTTTTCAAAAGCGGAGCCTAAACCACTCCTTTTCAAAACTGCTTAGGTTCCTTCAACGATATCAAGATCATTACGTTAATGGGTTTTTTCGCCAAAAATCCAGTTGTATCCCTCCGTCATTTCTTACAAGAGTTTCTTAGTATTCATGCTGCGTATTTTGACTGTGTCAAGGTGTAGTGTATGGTAGCTGAGAAATACTTGTTTGTATCAAATGATGTGATTGGTTAGGACAGTCGTATGACTATTTTGACTATGTCAAGGGTTATGCGGGTGGGTCTAATGCAATCCTGGATAATGACGGATTGAACCTGACTAGCTACTTATGATATGTTGACTGTGTCAAGGTCATAAGTCGTTAGGGGAAAAAACCATATCGGGAGTTTCAAATATATAAGAAACTTGCAGATTTAGCATACCTTCTAGAGTGTAGTGACTAGAGTGGATTCCATCTAGGTCATCACACAATGATAGTTGGATCCCAATTCCACTGATAAGTAGGATTACTCTCGGGAGATAATCTCACTTAACAATCAATGCTATAAACCAAGTAGGTGTCTAGAACGGTGTTAGCGGGGCTATGCCTCCAGGGAAAAGTGGTTATGTAATTAAGGAACTTCATGAAAGCGTTGGAAAACCACTCTCGAAGTACCGACACTAGCCTGGCTGAAAGGTTAAGTAAGTATTGTGACGTGCGATTAATCCTGACTAGTTCTTCTTTTAAGGTTTGAAGAAGAATTCGAGGAAACAGAGGGAGCCATCCTGATTAGATAAACTAATAACCAATCTAATCTTGCAAGAGCGCACGCTGAGTGTTTCTTTTCTCTCCCTCCAGGTAGCAACCACTTCATGCCCTAATAAAGATAATAAAATGTATCGCTTGACCGATCCGAATTCTTATTCGGGGCTAGGGAACATCGATTTGGCTCTAACCTATGACAGTAGTCATGAGTATGAGCAGAGGAAAGAGGATCGCATGAATTCCTTGATGACCCCATTGAAGAAGAAACAAACTATTGCATCTTCTTCACGTATTCTTGTTATTGAGAACTGTTTTTCGATCAGTCATACCTCCTGGATACTAGATACCGGATCATGATCTCATATCTGTAATTTATTGTAGGGACTGGGAAACAGTAACATGGTTGGACCTGGTAATTTGTCCCTCAGAGTAGGGAATGGTACCGTCGGTGAATATCACCTAGTATTGCCAAATGGCAATACTATGATTTTGAACAATTTCTACTATGTACCTTCCATGGTTTGCAACATCATATCGGTTTCTTTACTTGATAAAGATGGATATAGTTTTGTTCTTGATAGAAATATCATGAACATATATCTTGATAAGGTATTGGTTGTAGAAGGTACACTGTGTAATGATATCTATGTTCTTAATCAAAACACAGTTCTCAGCATACAAAACACACGCAAGAGGAAGAGTCCAGAAGTGAACGAATCCTACTTGTGGCATTGTAGACTTTGTCATATTGGAGAGAAAAGACTGAGTAAGTTGCATAAAGATGGATTTTTGGATACATTCGAGTTTTCATCTTATGAAACTTGTCAATCTTGTCTCAAAGGAAAAATGACCAAATCTCCGTTCACCGGACACGGTGAAAGAGCAGCGGAGCTCTTGAGACTCATACACAGTGATGTATGTGGTCCAATGTCTATACATGCAAGGGGTGGGTTCTCGTACTTCATCACATTCACTAACGATCTCTCTAGGTTCGGGTATGTGTATCTTATGAAACAAAAATCTGAAGGTTTTGAGAAATTCAAAGAATTCAGAAACGAAGTAGAGAACTAGACTGGCAAAAGTATTAAGATCCTCCGATCTGATAGAGGAGGGGAGTACTTAAGCACGGAATTCCTAGAATACTTAAATGAGAATGGTTCTCTCTCAACTTACTCCTCCGTATACACTGTTGGATATATATGCCTTAGAGGCCTTCATTGTATAGGATGCTGGGGATATGTATGTACATGACAGTCTTTCTTAATATGATAGTACGCTATTTGGTTTGTATTTATCTTAACATATGATATATTTTGCGTAGTATTCATACATATATACATGTTGATAAAGCCCATAGGGTGTTTGCCTGACTACCGGCGTTGTGATGGCAGTCATACTAGTGGGAGCTGGATAGTCAATAGGCACATCCTTAGATGTCCCTGGTCGCAGGAGTATCGAGACTGGGCATCGATACTCCGGAGTAGACTGGTGTATACATATATAGACCCTGAGGAGGGCGATGGATTGGTCCCGCAGCCATTGGTGGAGTGCACCTAAGATTGTATACAGATGCTCACTAGGTGTGAGTACACTGGACAGGACTCGCTGAGAACTGACTGGATGGTATTTATACCTAACGTCAGATAGCAGTTCTCAGGTGACATGTGTGCAGATAGTCTGTTAACTTAAGGTCGTCATTTGTCTCGTGTGAGTTCCTACTGTGCTTTGATTACTACCCTACCACGGTTCAAAGGAGTCGTGCAAACAGGTTTTAGTTGGGCATAGTACCGAGCCACGTGGAGGCAGTAAGTGACTGTAAGGGATTCGCCTCTCCCGGTATAGGGAGTTGATGTCGCACAGTGATCGGTTGGTCATTGCCATAAGTCCCTGGCCAGGGCTGATTGAGAATTACTGATAGATTGATCAGTGGATTCTCGGATGGTGATAGAGCCATACCGACACGACTTGCACGGTTATTAGGAGTCTGACGTTTACCACCTCCCTAGACCATACATGCGATACTCTTAGACGAAAAGACCGGACTGCACGGATATTGTCACGCACAGGCTCAGTAGGAGTTCGGATGGGTATCCTCATCGGCCTTTTTATCGACATCTACCTGGGGACCGTTACGTACAGCTAGTGCCGCTTGCAGTCTGTGGTTAAACCCACTGCCAGCGTAGTAGTCGAGTCTTTAGATTCCCACACAGAGTTTTTCCAACTCCAGGCGAAACCATATAGAGGTCGTACGGTTTTACGACAAGGGTTCGGACGAATACATGTTTAAACGCACGTACGACATTCGGACAATTTTTTCTAGATGGCTTTGGTTTAAGCCGGATTCTAGTATCAGATTATTGGATTTATACAGTCTAAAGTTTTCCCGTGTTTTCACGGATAAGAGGGGCGTTCTCGTAATTTCCGGGAAGCTTCTAGAAGCATGGTGACTTGAGGGGTTAAGGTGGCATTGTCATTAATGTAATTTGTGACTCATTATGTGTGATTCACTATGTCATTAATGCATCATTAAATGCTTAATGACTCACATAGTGAATAACTCATATTCATTTATGAAGCATGATGAATAATCTATTATTATTCATTTTATTGATATTTCATTATACTTGATATATTAAGTGAGAAGCAATTTTCATTTCATAATTCTAGTTCACCTTCTCTCTCCTCAAGATCTCTCTTTCTTCAAGCTCTAATCCTACCACTCATGAGTTGAGTACAAGGGTTAGAAAAGACTAAACATCCCATAACCTAACTCTATATGACCTAAGTCCCTTTGGTTAGCAACTAGAGAAACTTAGTTACCTCAAGTCTTGAGGTGAAGCTTGGATTAGGGTTCTCGGGTGGATCATCTAACTTGGAGGAGGACGAAAAGATCGTAAAGACGAAGGACAAGTATCTCTAGGTATAATCTCTTTACAGAGTAGTTTAGAACTTCTATGGTTTGTGTTAATTATCGTTTAGCAAAGATCTTCGGTTAGTCGATGTATGCTTCAAAAACAAGATTGTTTTTCATATTTCCGCCTCCCCGCAACTCGTGGGGTGTTGCGCATCGACTTACATACACCACATAACAACGGTGTATCAGAGCGGAGGAATCATACCCTATTGGATATGATTCACTCCATGATGAGTAGTGCTGAGTTGCATCTTTCATTCTGGGGATATGCGCTTCAAACAGCAGCACATCTTTTGAATCAAGTTCCATCCAAATCCGTGCCTAAAACTCCGTATGAAATATGGAGTGGTAAGAGTTTGTATCTTAAACGTGTTAAGATTTGGGGTTGCCATACTTATGTCAAAAAGCAGAACCCAGACAAACTCGAGGCACGATCAGTTTTGTGTAAGTTTGTGGGATACCCAAAGGACTCTAATGGGCATCTATTCTACCACGCAGAGGAACAAAGGATTATTGTTTCTCGAAATGCCAAATTTTTAGAATGGCAGTTTCTTGCAAAAGAAACAAGTGGGAGCATAATAGAACTGGATGAAGTTCCAGAAACACAAACTATAACTGAAGATTTGGTGGAACCGCTAGATTCAGTTATACCCGACGAACCTCATCCACTCCGCAGATCTGGTAGGATTTCTCATCCGCCCGAGAGATACTATGGTTTTCTCATTGAAGGGGATCGAGAGGATTGCATCTTGGAAGAAAATGATCCTACTAGTTTCAGGCAGGCCATTATCAGTAGGGACTCTGATAAATAGCTGGATGCTATGCGATTCGAAATAGAGTCCATGTACACCAATAAAGTGTGTACCTTGGATATTGCTCCACCTGGGGTAAAACTTGTTGGATGCAAATGGATCTACAAGAAGAAATTTGGTGTAGATGGGAAGGTGGAAACCTATAAGGCTAGACTTGTTGTAAAAGGTTTTCGTCAAAGACAAAGTGTGTACTATGATGAAAAATTTTCTCCAGTGGCTATGCTTAAATCCATTCGGATCCTACTTGCCATAGCTTCCTTCCATGACTATGAAATCTGGCAAATGGACGTAAAAACGGCTTTTCTGAATGGAAGTTTAGAAGAGTGCATTTATATGGATCAGCCGGAAGGTTTCGTAGACAGTGGGAGCAGCAGGAAGGTGTGCAAGTTGCTTAAATCCATTTATGGATTAAAGCAGGCATTGTAGAGCTGGAACATCAGTTTTGATGAAACAGTCAAGGTATTTGGCTTCATCAAGAACGAGGATGAGCCTTGTATATATAAGAAGATTGTAGGTCGAACTGTCGTATTCCTAGTCTTGTACGTGGACGACATTCTTTTGATAGGAAATGGCATTCCTATGCTACAATCGGTCAAGCTATTCTTATCACAAAGATTCTCCATGAAGGACCTGGGTGATGCCTCGTACATTCTGGGAATTAAGATCTACAGAGATAGATCCAAGAGATTACTGGGACTTTCACAGTCCAGGTACATAGAGACTGTACTAAAGAGATTTAGTATGGAAGATTCCAAGCGCGGTAACATACCCACATTACACGGAATCACCCTCTCCAAGGAGATGTTTCCCAAGATTGACGAAGAGAGGGTTCACATGAGCACTATACCCTACGCTTTGGCGGTAGGATCTATAATGTATGTGATACTATGTACAAGGCCAGATGTGGCTTATGCGCTAAGCGTGGTGAGCCGGTATTAATCAAACCCAGGTGAGGACCACTGGACAGCAGTGAAGAACATTCTTAAATACCTGAGAAGGACTAAGGAGATGTTCTTTGTTTACTGTAATGGAGACCTAAAGGTCGGGTCCTTTACCGATTCAAGCTTCCAGAGTGACAAGGATGACAGCAAGTCTGTCTCGGGTTTTGTGTTTACCCTCAACGGAGGGGCGGTGTGTTGGAAGAGCTCCAAACAGGATACGGTCGTAGAATCGACGATGGAGGCTGAATACATTGCAGTAAGTGATACCGCAAAAGAGGCGGTCTGGATGAAAAAGTTCATTAGTGAACTTCAGGTAGTTCCTTCCATTGTTGATCTAATACCTTTGTATTGCGATAACAATGGGGCTATAGCTTTAGCAAAGGAACCACGGTCCCATCAGAAATCCAAGCACATCTTAAGGCGGTATCACCTGATCAGGGAGATCGTAGATAGCCAGGAGATCGAGGTCCGGAGAGTGGATACAAAAGACAATACTGCGGATCCATTCACCAAGGCCCTTCCTAAAGCATAGTTCGAGAGACATTTTAAGAAGTTTGGTATGCGGTATGCCAATAGCTGGCCCTAGAGCAAACGTTGGATACTCGGTATGCTAATATATGGCCTTAGTACAAGTGGGAGACTGTTGGATATGTATGCCCTAGAGGCCATTATTGTATATGTATACATATGGATGCTTGAACATATATATGTACAGGACAGTCTTGCTCGATATGATAGTATGCAATCTGGTTTGTCTTTATCTTAACATGTGCATGTTTTACTTTCTATTACATATCTTTTATACATGTTGATAAAGCCCGTAGGATTATTGCTAGACTACCTGCGTTGTGATGGCGATCATACTTGTGGGAGCTGGGTAGTCGTTACGCACATCCTTAGAGTGTCGAGACTAGGCATCGATATTCCAGAGTAGACTAGTGTATACGTTTCTAGACCCTGACAAGGGGCGATGGTTTGGTCCCACAACCATTGGTCTTTAGACCTAAGATCGCATACAAATGCTCATTATGGGTGAGTACACCGGACGGACTAGCCGAGGACTTCCAGATGGTACTATACCTATAGTCATATGGAAGTTCTCAGGTGACATGAGTGCAGGTTAGTCTTTAGATCTGAGATCGTCATTTGTCTCGTGTGAGTTCCCACTGTGCTTTGATCACTACCCTACCACGGCTCTACTGAGTCGTACAAACAGGTTTTGGTTGGGTACAGTCCCGAGCAACATGGAGGCAGTAGGCGATTGTGGGGATTCGTCTTCCGGTATTGGGACTGTGTTTGATTGGTCATGACCATAAGACCTTGGCCAAGGCAGTTGGGATTTATTGATAGGCTGATCAGTAGTTTCCCGGATTGGTCCTGAGCCACATCAGCATGAATTACCGGGTTGCTAGGGTCTGACGTTTACCAACCCCAGACCCGGTATGCGATACTCTTATACAAAGAGACTGGACTGTACGGAGATTGTTACAGATAGGCTCAATAGGGATCCGGATGAGTTTGCTCGTCGGCCTTCCTTTTCGACAGGTGCCCGGGTAGCCGTTACGTACAGTTAGTGCCGCTGACGTGCTTGTGCTTATAGATTTATCCAGTAACTCACTGTCGGCATACTGTCGAGTCTTTAAAGTCCCACACAGAGTATTTTCCTGGTTCAGACGAAATGATGTAGTAGCCGTATTGGATACGTGCAGGGTCTCGATCGATTGATGTACTTTGTACTCGGATTTTTGATCTGACGGTTGGTAATACTAGTCGTCTCGGGTTTGAACCGGATTATTAAATCAGGTATTGATTTAATAGTTTACATATATGTATTTCGATATGTATATTCTAGTATTATGTTCTTCGTGTTATTCTATCTCTTTGGGCATTCGCGTTTTTATCCGAATGCAGGTATATATATACAGCAGAATGTAATCCGTATTTTATTACAGATTACCTTCTAAAAGATGGACACCTCATCATGGACTTTTCCATTTATTGATAAATAGAAATGAGGTGGAAATTAAGGAGAGGGAGGAATGGTGAGTGGTATGGTTTCAATAGTTCACAAATGAATTCTTTATTCATTTATGGTTACTATTGAAGCATGGCTACACTTGTTTATTCATAAAAAATCATACACAAAACCTTTGTGTTCATTTTTTCTCTCACTTGCATGCTTCATTATTCTTGAGCTCCCATTTTCGCTTCACCCTCCTCCCTCCTCTTGAGTTTCCTCCATCTTCATCATCTTCATTACCCTCTCATGAGTTGAGAAACAACTGAAGAGGCAAGAAAGAGATAGAAAAATACTTAGATCATCACACTACATCCTAGACTACTTGGTTTAGCAACCCAAGTTCTCTAGTTGCTCCACTTGACATATAGTGTGGAGCTAAAGCAATGGATCATATCTCTCGGGTGGATCATCTACAACAAAAGAGGACCGGAGTGCAAGATCGATCACAGAGAATCAAAGAAGCCAACAAAGAAGATCAAGCATGTTCAAGGTGGCCACTTGGAGCTAATGAAGAGGAAAGAAGACCGAAGGACTTGGATCGTTCGGTGAGACTTCTTTCATGGTAGTTAGTTCATCTCTTTTAGTTTTGCTCGATAGGTTTATTGAAAGATCCGGGTTTTCATTGGGTTAACTTAGCATCGTTTTTAAACCAGTAAGAAAATTTTTGTTCCGCAAACCGCCACGTTCGATGGCTCCGGCGTTGAGGTTGTAAGTCCACGTTACCTCTCCCGGTCCTTACGGGCTTGCGGAAATGATGAAAAACGATTTTTCTTTTGGTGGTAACATGGACTCAAAATACGGATCTTTGTTAAACAACTATCTAACAACCTAACTAAGAGTTTTACCTACTCGGTTAGGGGTTATACCTTAACTTGAACTCCTTCTCTTGGTCTCCTTGTGGTGGTCGGATGGTTCTCTCCTCATCGTCTCTTTGTGCCGAAGATGGATCCACCTGAAAGTTTCTACCTTTGGCTTCAACCTCAAACTAGTGGAAACTAGAACACTCGGCTTGCTAGACTTTGTGTACTAGGATGAGTAGAGAAGTGTTTTGGGTTTTTATCTCCAAGGCAAATAATTCTCAACACATGAGAGATTTTTGCCTTGAACTAGAGAGAGAGAAAGAGAGAAGAGGGAGAGCTTGAGGATGAGAGAGCTTTCAAGAGAGAGAAAGAAAATGAAAGAATGAGCAAGACTTTTGTCACACTTGCTCTCATAATCCAAAATCATCATAACACATAATAATAATTAAGTATTATGTGATGGTTGTTATCATATCAAGTGTCCATATCATTTCTTGCATTAAATGCAATGTGTGAACAAATAAGCAAGCCAAGGTCAATGCCAAGAAATGATAGCCATTGTCATGATGATGGTCAACAAGTCCAACCTAATCAACCGGTCAACTAAGTTAACAAGTCAACAAAGTCAACCATCAACAACCATGTCACAATAATACTTAATTAATATTATTGCTAATCATATTTCTTATTCTCATTAGGGTTTAGCAAAAGTCAGCAGTCAACAACCCTAATGAGAATCCTCTGCCTCTGTCTCTCTGCCAACTGTGCATACACACCCGCATCCGCGTTCCGAGGAACACGAATACAAACGAGATAAAACCAATCCCAAAACGTACACTAGGATCTGGCTTAAACCAAAGCCCGCTAGTGATAACTGTCCGGACACTAAACGTGCACAAGTGCACGGATGTGACCGAACCCTGTCGCAAAACCATGCGACCTCTACTCTTTTGCCTAAAGGAGAATAGCTCTCTGTGTGGGACTCTAAAGACTTGACACTACACTGGCAGTGGGTTTAACCACAGACCGCAAGCAGCACTAGCTGTGTATAACGACCCCCAGGTAGATGCCGATAAGAAGACGGACGAGGTGAAACCCATCTGAACTCCTACTGAGCCTGAATGTGACAATCTGCGTACAGTCCGGTCTGTTCGTCTGAGAATATCATATGGCGGGCCTAGGGGGCGGTAAACGTCAGTCCCCTAATATCGGTACAAGTCGTGTCGGAGTGTAGCCTAGAACACCCTGAGATAACACTAGAAACCTACCAGTATATCTCGCTTGCCCTGGCCAGGGACTTTGTGTAATGGCTCTCCTAGACACAGAGTGATATCAACCCCCAATACCAGGAGAGACGAATCCTGTCTAACCCTCATTGCCTCCAGGTGCTTCGGGACTGCACCCAACTACTACCTGTTTGCACGACTCCTTTGAGCCGTGGTAGGGTAGTAATCTAAGTACAGTGGGAACACACTCGAGGCGAAGTGACAGTGTCAAGTCAGCGGACTAAGCTGTACTCATGTCACCTGGGAACTGATAACTGACGATAGGTATAGTACCAACCAACAGTTCCCGACGAGTCATGTCCAGTGTACTCGTAACCTAACGAGCACCCGCATACTATCTCAAGTACGACGTACTGATGGCTGTGGGACAGACCGTCTCCCATACTGGGATAAGAAGGGCATACGCTAGTCTACTCCGGAGTATCAATGCCCTGTCTCGATAGTCCTACGACTAGGGACCTGCATAAGGATGTGCTTGTGGATTACCTAGCCCCCACGAGTGTGACTGCCATCACAACGCTGGTAATCAGGCAAAGATCCTAAGGGCTCCACTAATGTGTATAGGTGATATACTAAAATAAACACATGTACACATTAAAGTAGAAACAAACCAAGTAGCATACTACTATTTTGAGCAAGATTGTCTATACAAGGTGAATATCCCAAGCTTCCATTAAGTAATATACAAACTAGTATGATACAGTAATGGCCTCTAGGGCATATACACTAACAGAGGTAACCCAACAAATTTGCCGCGCTCATAGGGGTCCAGGTTTTCATTGCATAGGCTATCCGCACAACCGGGAACGTCGGGTCTCATTTGCGGCTCAAATGAAACCCGAGGCTCCAAGATTATCCACCATTCTGTGTTGTTGGCTGAGATTCTGTGATGTTTCTTATATCATGCCTGAGATGAATGTTATATATATTTATTTATATACACTAGTAAATGTTGTATATGTTTTGCACCCGCGCTAGTCCAGCCCTCGCTCTGCCGTTAGTTAAGTAACATAACGGTGCATGACGGGGCCCAGTGACGAATGCGGATAGCATATACGTACATTTTATTTTCGTTCCTTTTCTGTGGTGTGATGTGGATTAGTTGATGGGACTGCATTAATTCTGATTAATGCAAGAAAAACAAACCTATATGATATTGTTGGAACCAAATTTTCAAAAACTGCTATTAAAAACGTTTCTTTTTTGCTTTGCACAATGGTATTCTATTCAGAATATCCAGTACCTCATTCGACGAGGCAAGAGCCGAGATCCCTTCATCGGGAGTGACCTCTTGGGTGAAAGTTTGCGTATTTGTAATAACTGCTCTATATTCGATTCTTTTACTTTGTATCTTGGTATTCGGTTTGGAATATCCTGCACCTCATCGATGAGGAAAGAGCCGAGATCCCTTCACAGGGAGTGACCTCTTTAGCAAAAGTTTGTGCCACTATATATTTGTAAAACCACTCGGTTCCTTCAACGATATCAGTTCATTACGTTACAGGTTTTTTGTTAGTGTATATGCCCTAGAGGCCATTACTGTATCATACTAGTTTGTATATTACTTGATGGAAGCTTGGGATATTCACCTTGTATAAACAATCTTGCTCAATATAGTAGTATGCTACTTGGTTTGTTTCTACTTCAAGGTGTACTTGTGTTTATTTCAGTATATCACTTATACGCATTAGTGGAGCCCTTAGGATCTTTGCTTGATTACCAGCGTTGTGATGGCAGTCACACTAGTGGGGGCTGGGTAATCTATAAGCACATCCTTATACAGGTCCCTAGTCGCAGGACTATCGAGACAGGGCATCGATACTCCGAAGTAGACTAGCGTATGCGCTTCTCATCCCAGTGTGGGAGATGGTCTGTCCCACAACCATCAGTACGTCGTACTGGAGATAGTATACGGGTGCTCGTTAGGTTACGAGTACACTGGACAGGACTCGTCGGGAACTGACAGGTTGGTATTATACCTATCGTCAGTCATCAGTTCCCAGGTGACATGAGTACAGCTTAGTCCGCTGACTTGATACTAGCACTTCGCCTCGAGTGTGTTCCCACTGCACTTTGATCACTACCCTACCACGGCTCAAAGGAGTCGTGCAAACAGGTGGAGGTTGGGTGCAGTCCCGAAGCACTTGGAGGCAGTGCCGGTTAGACAGGATTCGTCTCTCCCGGTATTGGGGGTTGATATCGCGCTGTGTCTAGGAGAGCCATTACACGAGTAGTCCCTGGCCAGGGCAAGCGAGATATACTGGTAGGTTCCAGTGTTATCTCAGGGTGTTTTGGGCTTCACTCCGACACGACTTGTACCGCTATTGGGGGACTGACGTTTTACCGCCCCCTAGGCCCGACATGCGATGTATCAGACGAACAGACCGGACTGTACGGAGAATGTCACATTCAGACTCAGTAGGAGTACAGATGGGGTTTCACCTCGTCAGCCTTCTTGTCGGCATCTACTTGGGGACCGTTACGCACAGCTAGTGCCGCTTGCGGTCTGTGGTTAAACCCACTGCCAGCGTAGTGCCGAGTCTTTAGAGTCCCACACAGAGGGTAGTCGCCTCTGGGCAAAACAGAGTAGAGGTCGCATGGTTTTGCGACAGGGTTCGTTCTCATCCGCGCACTTATGCACGTTTGGAGTCCGGACGGATTATACTGGCAGGCTCTGGTTTGAGCCAGATACTGGTATATGTTTTGGGGGTTGCTTTTATATCTCGGTATTCTTGTTTCTCGGAACAAGAATGCAGGTGTGTATGCACAGATGCTTGAGGCGGAGAATGAGGTTTTTCATTAGGGTTTCGGAACGGGTGCGTATGCACAGTTGACAGTTATCATTTTCCAAACCCTAATGGATTTTTGAATTATCTATTAATAATAGTAATTAAATGAGAATTATGTTATGGTTGATTTTTGTTGACTTATTGACCTTGGTTGACTTGTTGACCATTGACCACCATCATGCTTTGAAAGATCCTCCTTGATTCATGCTTACACTTCATTTAAAGAAGCATGATAGTGGTCATTCCAAAAATAACCATCAACTATTCTTATTTTCAATTATTATCATTTAGATAATTCCTTTCTTTTGCATTATGGTTGCAAAAAGGAAAGATATAGCTCATTCTATCATAACCTCTCTCTCTCCTCTCTTCATCTTCTTCTTCCTCAAGCTCAAGGTGACCCCTTCTCATGTGTTGAGAATCCATCACCTTGAAAAGAAAAGCAAACCCTAGTCACTCTCTACTCATTCTAGGTTCAAGGTTTAGCAAACCGGAAACCCTAGTTCACTCAAAGATCGAGGAAGAGCCCAAAGGTCGAACCTTCGAGGTGGATCCATCTTCGACGGAGGAAGGCGACAAGAAGAGAACCATCAACCTCTACAAGGTTTAAAGAAGAAGGAGTTCAAGTTTAGGTATAACCATCTTCCATAGTAGCTAACTCCTTTTAGCGTATTTGCTAGTTTAATTTAGACACGATCCCGACCTTGTTTAGTCCATGTTGCCTCTTGCGATAAAAATTTGTTTTTTATACCGTTTCCGCCTCCCCGTAAGCACCGGGGGTCGCAATATGGACTTACAGTGGTATCAGAGCCTAACTAAACTTAAACTAGCTTGGTAGTGAAGTGTAACGAAGTTCGGAAACAAAAAATCACAAAACCGGAAAAATCACAAAAACTGAGTTTCTGTTGAATTTTTTTTGGCTCAAAATGAAAAACTTTATACTTGTAAAATCGTCTCAGGGTTTTGTGAGTGCACCCATGAAAAACGATGACCTAATTCCCTCAAACCGCCGCCCTTCCACCGCACGAGGTAGGCATGTGCGGCGGAAGCGCCGCGGTTTGTCGTCTTCTGTCCATCGATTTTCGTGCAGAGTGTTTGTGTGTTGGTTTTGGGATTTTTGAAATATATTATATGTGCCCAGATTTTCAAGAAAAGAAATTTCCTTTTGGGGTCCTATAATTCCGTATTTTTCCGAACTTCACTGCACTTTGACTATGATGGTTATATCTGTGATGCTTGCATGTATTGAACGTCGGCTAATCGCTATAGGTCGATTAGTCGGGGTTATACATGATCTGTAATGTGCTGGAATGTGAATATGAATGTGTTGGACTGTCGCGGGTGAATAGCCGGGGTGGATGTGAGATGAGCTTCTGTTTTTTCTTTCATTCATTGTAAATGTAAATTGATGTAATAATTATTATTTGTTTGGCCGCACAACCGGGTCGGGGTTGTAGCCGTCATTGTATAATTCTTTTTACTGTTTTTGCTCCTAGGATAGACCCATGGAGGGGTGCACAAACTGCCGGGTACTTAGCGGGTAGTTTGCCGCACCCGTAGGGGTCTTGGGTGGGGTTTTGGCTATTCACCGCGACCGTGTTATCCGCTTTTCGTTTCAGGCTCGAAAGGATTGCGGATTGCTAGTATATCCAATGTATTCATCTGTGATCTGTAATGTCTATCATTGCTTTCTATTTAGGCGTTGCTTATGTTTTACAGCCGCGCTAGCCCAGCCCCCGCTCTGTCGTTAGTTAAGTAACCTAACGAGTGATGACGGGACCCCGTGGCGAATGCGAATGGCATAAGCGTACGTCATATTTTGGTTGTTTTCTGCAATGGTAGGATTTAAATGATGGGACGCATTAAAAGTACTAATGCAAGAATATCACGCATTAAAAGAACTAATGCAAGATAATAAACCAAGTTAAAATCGTTGGAACACTTTCGAAAAAACCACTCGGTTCTTTTCAAAACTAACTTTTAAATGCGGAGCTTGAGCCACTCCTTCTAAAAGCTATCTCGTTCCATCGATTATATCAAGTTCACTACGTTCACGGTTTTACCAAAACCATTCGTAGCCCTCCGTCGCTTCGCATGAATAGGCAGTAGTATTCAAGCTATGTATTTTGGCCAAAGTCAAGGCATAGTGATTGGTAGCTATTGGGTGTTCATGTGTAGCATAGATAGATGCGTTGGTTTGGGACAGTCGTGCTGCCATTTTGGCCAAAGTCAAGGGTAGGTACGGATGGATCCAAATTAACCTGGATAGTGACGGGCAGAACTTGACATGTGACTTATGATATTTTGGCCAAAGTCAAGGTCATAAGAGCATGGGGCAAAAATCCACATCGGGAGTTTCATAAGTACTGAAACTTGCTAGATTTGCATACCATTTGGAGTGTGGTGATTCTGGTAGGATTCCTTCAGTTTCGTCACGCGATGATATTTGGATCCCGATCCTACTGTGAGTATATGCTACTCCTCGGGAAATTTCTCACTAGACGATCAATGCTATAAACCTAGTAGGTGCCTAGAAAGGTGTTAGCGGGGCTACGCCCCCAGGAAAAAGAGGTTATTTAATTAAGGAACTTCGCGAAAGCGTTGGAAAACCTCCCTCGAAGTACCGACACTGGCCTGGCTGAACGGTTAAGCAAGTATTGCACGGTGGGATTGATCCCGGCTAATTCTTCCTTTGTGGTTTGAGGAGGGATTCGAGAGACAGTGGGAGCCATCCTGTTTAGACAAATTAAAAACCATTCTAAACTTGCAAGAGCATCGTGCTAAAGTGTTTCTTCTCTCCCCCCCTGCAGCGACCAAATCGAAATGACTGGACTTAAGTTGATTCTAGATAAAAACATTTTGACAGGGCCAAACTACAAAGATTGGCTCAGGAATGTCAAGTTGGCAATCACTTACGACAAGCTGGGGTATCTTCTTACCACCAAAGCTCCCCCCGTCCCAGGTCCCACCTCCAGCGTCGCGGATAAGGAAATCCGTAAGACTTGGGAGATTGACAGCGCGAAGGCCAGGTGCCTCGTACTTGCCTCGATGGACAACGAACATCAGAGGAGGCACGAGAATATGGATTTGGAATCCATATTTCTTCATACAAAAGAACTATATGGAAAGCAGTCTCGTATCGCAAGATACGAAGTGTCGAAGAAGTTGTTTTCGACAAAGTTGGCCGTCGGATCATCGGTAGCGGACCATGTGCTTAAGATGATTGGCTACACTGAGGAGCTCGCGGAACTTGGGACCACGTTGGACAGTGAACTCTACACGGATATAATCCTCCAGTCCCTTCCATCCACTTACGCCCAGTTCATACTGAATTTCAACTTGCAAGAAAAGGAAGTTGAACTTTCAGAACTCCTCAACCTGCTGAGGAGCGCAGAGGGCACCCTACAGAAGGGTAGGGAAACACCCGCTTTGTTTGTAGGAGGATCTTCTTCCTCTAGGTCCAAGGCGAAAGCCAAGGGAAAGAGGAAGAAAGCCCCCGCCAAACCAAGAGGCGGTGTTAGTAAAGTGGGTACGAAGGGAAAGGAAAAGGCAACAAAGATTGCGTGGAAGCTTGTTGGAAAGGAAGAATGCTTCTATTGTCATAAGAGTGGACACTGGAAGAAAGATTGCAGGGCTTGGAAGGCCAAGACACAGGAACTGAAGCAGGTTGCGGCTTCAGCTTCAGGTGTGTATGTTATTGAAAACTGTCTTTCTATAAACTCTACTTCCTGGGTATTGGATACCGGATCAGGATCTCATATCTGTAATTCTTTGCAGGCGTTGAGAAACCGTAGGTTTTTGAAGGAAGGTGACATGACCCTCAGAGTTGCGAACGGAGCTAGCATGGATGCTAAAGCCGTGGGGGACTATCACCTGGGAATGACAGATGGGCATGTTTTGGTTTTGCGTAATTGCTTTTTTGTACCCAACGCAACTTGTAATATCATTTCTGTATCTTTGGTTTCTAAAGAAGGTTATGAATTTGCGTTTGTAAGTAATGTTGTAAACATTCACCTTAATCAAGTTCTGATTGGGTCAGGTACACTGAGCAATGGTATATACGTATTGAACCAACCACAGATTTTCAATGTCCAGAATACACACAAAAGAAAGTCTCCAGATATCAATCAGGCTTTCTTGTGGCATTGTAGACTGGGTCACATCAATGAGACACGGTTGACTAAGTTACATAAAGAAGGATACTTGGATCCGTTCGAGTATCAGTCTTATGCCACTTGTGAATCTTGTCTCATGGGAAAGATGACAAAGACTCCGTTCACTGGACACGGAGTAAGAGCGAGCGAGCTCTTGGGACTCGTACACAGCGACGTGTGCGGTCCAATGTCTACACATGCGCGAAGCGGTTATTCTTACTTCATTACTTTTACGGATGATTTTTCAAGATACGGTTATGTCTTCTTAATGAAACATAAGTCCGAAGCTTTTGAAAAATTCCAGGAATTTAAGAATGAAGTAGAAAAACAAACCGACAAAAGTATCAAGATTCTAAGATCGGATCGAGGTGGAGAATACTTAAGTGCCGAGTTCCTAAATTACTTAAAAGAGAATGGGATTCTCTCTCAGCTTACTCCTCCATACACTCCGCAGCACAACGGTGTATCGGAAAGACCGAACCGAACCCTATTGGATATGGTACGGTCCATGATGAGTAACGCTGAGTTACCGCGATCATTCTGGGGGTATGCGCTAGAATCAGCTGCGTACCTTTTGAACCGAGTTCCTACTAAAACTGTGCCTACTACACCATATGAGATGTGGTGTGGGAAGAGGCCCCATCTCTGTCACATTAAGACTTGGGGAAGTCCAGCTTTTGTTAAAAAGCAGCATGCGGACAAGCTCGAGGCACGCTCAGTACTGTGTAAGTTTGTGGGATATCCAAAGAATTCCAAGGGATATCTCTTCTACTACGAAGAGGAACAAAAAGTTCTTGTTTCTCGTCATGCCCACTTTCTAGAACACCAGTTCATAGAAAAGGAAACAAGTGGGAGCGCAGTAGAACTGGAAGAAATTCCAGAACCACAGACTATTACTGAAAGCTTAATGGAACCAGAGGGTTCAAATGAACAGGACATTCCTACGCCGCTCCGCAGAAGTAGTAGGCAGTCTCATCCTTCCGAGAGATACTACGGTTTTCTCATAGACGGGGATAGAGAGGATTGCATCATAGATGATGATGAGCCTACTAGCTTCCAGCAGGCCGTTCAGAGCGTTGACTCGGTAAAATGGCTGGATGCAATGCGGACCGAAATGGAGTCCATGTACACCAACAAAGTATGGACGTTGGACATTGCTCCAGACGGGGTAAAACCCGTAGGATGCAAGTGGATCTTCAAAAGGAAGATTGGTGTAGATGGACAGGTTGAGACCTATAAAGCTAGACTTGTAGCAAAGGGTTTCCGTCAAAGACCTGGCTTGGACTATGACGAAACCTTTTCTCCAGTGGCTATGCTGAAATCCATTCGGATCCTTCTTGCCATTGCTGCCTTCCACGATTATGAGATTTGGCAGATGGACGTAAAGACCGCTTTTCTGAATGGAAATTTAGAGGAGTGTGTCTATATGGATCAGCCAGAGGGTTTCATTCAGAGTGGGAGCAGCGGAAAGGTGTGCAAGTTGCTTAAGTCCATCTATGGACTAAAGCAGGCATCGCGGAGTTGGAACATCTGTTTTGATGAGACGGTCAAGGAATTTGACTTTATCAAAAATCCAGATGAACCATGCATCTATAGTAGATTTGTAGCGAGAACTGTAGTATTCCTCGTTTTATACGTGGATGACATTCTCTTAATAGGAAATGACATTCCTATACTACAATCTGTCAAGGGGTTCTTGTCACACAGGTTCTCCATGAAAGACCTGGGTGATGCCTCATACATCCTGGGGATCCGGATCCATCGTGATAGATCCAAGAGGATATTAGGACTTTCTCAGTCCAGGTACATCGACACCATAGTGAAAAGATTCAGTATGGAAGATTCCAAGCGCGGTAACCTACCGGCTTGTCACGGGATCACCCTCTCTAAAGAGATGTCTCCCAAGACTGATTTGGAGAGGGATCACATGTCTATTATACCCTACGCTTCTGCGGTAGGCTCTATAATGTATGCGATGTTGTGTACCAGACCGGATGTAGCTTATGCACTGAGTGTAGTAAGCCGGTATCAGTCAAACCCTGGGGAGAAACATTGGATAGCAGTAAAGAACATTCTCAAGTACCTGAGAAGGACTAAGGAGATGTTCTTGGTGTATGGCGGAAAAGACCTCCAGATTGAGGCCTTTGCTGACTCCAGCTTCCAGAGTGACAAGGATGATTCCAAGTCCATGTCGGGTTTTGTCTTTACCCTCAATGGAGGGGCGGTGTGTTGGAAGAGTTCCAAACAGGAAACCGTTGCAGACTCGACTATGGAAGCGGAATACATCGCTGCATCTGATGC
Source organism: Agapanthus africanus (assembly GCA_030015575.1). Lineage (NCBI taxonomy): Eukaryota > Viridiplantae > Streptophyta > Magnoliopsida > Asparagales > Amaryllidaceae > Agapanthus > Agapanthus africanus. Next base: position 152,855,889 of record JASDDO010000012.1, read on the forward strand.
CGCAAAAGAAGCTGTCTGGATAAGGAAGTTCTTAAAAGAACTTCAGGTGGTTCCATCCATTGTTGACCCAGTACCTCTGTATTGCGACAACAACGGGGCTATAGCTTTAGCAAAGGAACCCAGGTCCCATCAGAGATCCAGGCACATCTTGAGGCGGTATCACCTGATCAGGGAGATCGTGGATCGCAAGGAGATCGAGGTTCGGAGGGTTGCTTCAGAAGAGAACACTACAGATCCATTCACCAAGGCCTTACCCCAGACTCAGTTCGGAAGGCTGATCGAGATGATAGGTCTTCGGTACGCCAGTTCATGGCCTTAGTGCAAGTGGGAGATTGTTAGTGTATATGCCCTAGAGGCCATTACTGTATCATACTAGTTTGTATATTACTTGATGGAAGCTTGGGATATTCACCTTGTATAAACAATCTTGCTCAATATAGTAGTATGCTACTTGGTTTGTTTCTACTTCAATGTGTACTTGTGTTTATTTCAGTATATCACTTATACGCATTAGTGGAGCCCTTAGGATCTTTGCTTGATTACCAGCGTTGTGATGGCAGTCACACTAGTGGGGGCTGGGTAATCTATAAGCACATCCTTATACAGGTCCCTAGTCGCAGGACTATCGAGACAGGGCATCGATACTCCGAAGTAGACTAGCGTATGCGCTTCTCATCCCAGTGTGGGAGATGGTCTGTCCCACAACCATCAGTATGTCGTACTGGAGATAGTATACGGGTGCTCGTTAGGTTACGAGTACACTGGACAGGACTCGTCGGGAACTGACAGGTTGGTATTATACCTATCGTCAGTCATCAGTTCCCAGGTGACATGAGTACAGCTTAGTCCACTGACTTGATACTAGCACTTCGCCTCGAGTGTGTTCCCACTGCACTTTGATCACTACCCTACCACGGCTCAAAGGAGTCGTGCAAACAGGTGGAGGTTGGGTGCAGTCCCGAAGCACTTGGAGGCAGTGCCGGTTAGACAGGATTCGTCTCTCCCGGTATTGGGGGTTGATATCGCGCTGTGTCTAGGAGAGCCATTACACGAGTAGTCCCTGGCCAGGGCAAGCGAGATATACTGGTAGGTTCCAGTGTTATCTCAGGGTGTTTTGGGCTTCACTCCGACACGACTTGTACCGCTATTGGGGGACTGACGTTTTACCGCCCCCTAGGCCCGACATGCGATGTATCAGACGAACAGACCGGACTGTACGGAGACTGTCCCATTCAGACTCAGTAGGAGTACAGATGGGGTTTCACCTCGTCAGCCTTCTTGTCGGCATCTACCTGGGGACCGTTACGTACAGCTAGTGCCGCTTGCGGTCTGTGGTTAAACCCACTGCCAGCGTAGTGCCGAGTCTTTAGAGTCCCACACAGAGGGTAGTCGCCTCTGGGCAAAACAGAGTAGAGGTCGCATGGTTTTGCGACAGGGTTCGTTCTCATCCGCGCACTTGTGCACGTTTGGAGTCCGGACGGATTATACTGGCAGGCTCTGGTTTGAGCCAGATACTGGTATATGTTTTGGGGGTTGCTTTTATATCTCGGTATTCTTGTTTCTCGGAACAAGAATGCAGGTGTGTATGCACAGATGCTTGAGGCGGAGAATGAGGTTTTTCATTAGGGTTTCGGAACGGGTGCGTATGCACAGTTGACAGTTATCATTTTCCAAACCCTAATGGATTTTTGAATTATCTATTAATAATAGTAATTAAATGAGAATTATGTTATGGTTGATTTTTGTTGACTTATTGACCTTGGTTGACTTGTTGACCATTGACCACCATCATGCTTTGAAAGATCCTCCTTGATTCATGCTTACACTTCATTTAAAGAAGCATGATAGTGGTCATTCCAAAAATAACCATCAACTATTCTTATTTTCAATTATTATCATTTAGATAATTCCTTTCTTTTGCATTATGGTTGCAAAAAGGAAAGATATAGCTCATTCTATCATAACCTCTCTCTCTCCTCTCTTCATCTTCTTCTTCCTCAAGCTCAAGGTGACCCCTTCTCATGTGTTGAGAATCCATCACCTTGAAAAGAAAAGCAAACCCTAGTCACTCTCTACTCATTCTAGGTTCAAGGTTTAGCAAACCGGAAACCCTAGTTCACTCAAAGATCGAGGAAGAGCCCAAAGGTCGAACCTTCGAGGTGGATCCATCTTCGACGGAGGAAGGCGACAAGAAGAGAACCATCAACCTCTACAAGGTTTAAAGAAGAAGGAGTTCAAGTTTAGGTATAACCATCTTCCATAGTAGCTAACTCCTTTTAGCGTATTTGCTAGTTTAGTTTAGACACGATCCCGACCTTGTTTAGTCCATGTTGCCTCTTGCGATAAAAATTTGTTTTTTATACCGTTTCCGCCTCCCCGTAAGCACCGGGGGTCGCAATATGGACTTACATTTTTCGCCAAAAACCAGCCGTAGCCCTCCGTCATTTCAGATTAGTATTGCATCATGCTATGTATGTCGTGCATTGCCGAGGAGTAATGTTCGGTAGCTCTGTAATGCTTTTCTGTTGCATGATAATGCGATTGGTTAGGACAGTCATACGATCATATTGATCTTTAGTCAAGGATCGAACGGGTTGGTCTAATGCAATCAAGACAGTGACGGGTAGAACTTGACTATGATCTTTTGACATTTTGATCTTTAGTCAAGGTCACTTAGGTCCTAAGGGCAAAATCCACATCGAGAGTTTCAAACATACAGGAAACTTGTCAGGAATGCGCATACCTTCTGGAGTGTGATGACTTGAGTGGATTCCATCAAGTTATCATGCAATGATAGTTGGATCTCGATTCCCACTGATGAGTAAGTGTTACTCCTCGGGTGATTTTAGATGATCCCGACCAATTCCCCTTTTAGGGTTTGAGGGGTAATTCGAGGAAACAGTTGGAGCCATCCTGATTAGATAAAGTAATTAACCAATCTAATCTAGGTTAGAGCGCACGCTAAGTGTTTCTTTTCTCTCTCTTTCTCTTTGGCAGCGACCATGACCCGGCCCTAAACTAAAACTCATGAACCAAGTTTACCGAACCTTCTTAAAACACTTTGGCTTTTTGGATTGTTTTAGTCGCATAACTGATTATCGCTCCGACTTTTCCTTTGCATTTTTCCGGAACATTCCTTGTCACTATGAAGATCCACATTTATTGGATATGCCATCGTATAGTTACATACGAACTCGATGAAACTTGTTTCAGTTCGAGGATGGTTTCTAGTCCTGGAGAAATTGAATAGGATTATTCAGTTGTCTTTTCTTTTTACCTTCTCTCAGGTTGCAAGAACTCCTAGTATTAGGAGAGTACACCTATTACGCTTATTGGATAATCTTCTTCCAAACCCTATGCTGGTGCCGAAGGGTAGGGAAGGAAGAAAACAAATTAGCCTAAATGTAGTGTACAGAAGATAATAAGTAAAGACATATAAAGGGATTAGAGTGAGGGCAAAGGAAATCGCAACTGCTATCATTCACGATGAAACCGCGTATACCCCTTCCACTCCTACTTCACATTTGCTTTTCTCCGGAATATTCTGTAACACTACGAAGATCCACATTTATTGGATATGCCATCATATAGTTACATACGAACCCGAAGGAACCGGTTCCAGTTCGAGGAAGGTTTCTAGTTCTAGAGAAATAGAATAAGGATTATTCGGTTTTCTTTTCCCTTTACCTTCTCTCAGGTTGCGAGGGCTCCTGGTGTTAGGAGAGTGCACTTATTAGGCTTATTAGATAGTCTTCTTCCAAACCTTAGGCTGGTGCCGAAAGATAGGGAAGGAAGAAAACCAAGTAGCCTAAGTGAGGTATACAGAAGGTAATAAGTAAAGACATATAAAGGGATTGGAGTGTGGGCAAGGAAATATACGGTTTGAATCTGGATAGTGGATGAGGCATTACTAAGAATACCCAGATACCCCTTTGAAACATTTTCATGTTTTAGTTTTACTGTGCGATATTAATTGAAAACTGTTTTCCCAATTAGATTCTGACTCCATAGTATGTATTTACCAGACTTGATTCTCACATCTGTATGGTGTTACAGATGCTGAATGGGAGTAATACATTGGGAATTGGATGATTGTATCCTCAACATATCGGAATTCTTTGAAATTAGTATATTTGAGGAAATCACCTGGGTTTTGCCTTGCGGCAAATATTTGGTTTTGAGTATCCGTTGTTATGCACCAATTTCAAACTGATATATCTATACGTTTATTTTATAAAGTGAGATATAACCTTTTGAAATTATGTCTATGACATTTACCTATATCAGTTGATGGTTGGGTAAGGAGCATTCAACAGCGGTGTAATTCTTCTTTACCATAGCACAGTTTTCAACCTACGACGTACAATGTTTGAGTTATTAAACTTAGAGGACTTATACAAAGTATTGTATGTTGTTCGGTGTCCATTAGGAAAAAGGGGTTCGTACTCGTACTATATTCTGTTTACTTTTGATTTCTCTAGTTTTGGACAAGTGTTTCGTTGAAATACAAGGTCCAAATTTTGAGAAGTTATAGGTATATGAATAAAGTAGAGAGCCATATGTTTCAAAGTATCAGGATTCTTCAAGGTGATTGAAGTGTAAATACTTGTGCTAGGTATTCCGATGACAGTAATGGTTTTGAGAACTTGCTTCTCTTTTTCAGGTTATTCATATATGGATGCATTCCTTGATGAGTAATGCTGATTGGCCTTCTTCTATTTGGTTGCTATGCACTAGAAACGGCTGCATGTATTTTTGAATCCGGTTCCAACAAAATTAGTGCCTTTTGTTTATCTATTGGAGATATATAATGGATTCATATCTTAACGATTAAGGTATATGGAGTAGTCCGGCTGATACTTAAAACCAGAATCTGGACAAACTCTAGGCACGTTTCAGTAAGGGCAGTTTGTGGGTTATCCCGGATTTTGAAGAGGGTTAACATTCTACCATTTGGAAGATCAATAATTAGTTCTTGACTCGCCACCAGTTTTAGTAAAATGGATTTTTTTCAGAAAACATTAGTGGGAGTATGGTAGAACTGGAAGTGATTCCAGAACCACAAACGATTACTGATAATTTAGAGGAACCTAAAGATTCAATTGGATTCGACATTTCATTAGCCACTCCTCGGATTTGGTGGGTAACCTCAGGCACCCGAGAGGTACTTCGGCCTTCTCAGAAACGGTGACAAGGAGGTTCTTGTTTACCCAAACTTGCCATTGCTGTTGTTCTAGACTATGAGACCCGGCAGGAGGATGACTATAACATCGTTCTAAACCAGCTTTAGAAGTTCACGTGTATATAACTCTGCCAGAGGGTTGTTGTAGTCAGTGGGAGCAGCGGAAGCATAGTGGGCAGGTAGCTTATGTCTATTTATAGACTAAAGAAGATAGAGCGGAGATAGATCATCTATTTTTGATGTGACAGTCATAGAGTTTGACATCGTCAGAATAACAAATGGATCTGGTAAGAAAGTAGTAGGGAGTGATGTCCTGGTTTTTGGATGACATGCTCTTGATAGGAAGTGATATTCCTATACTACAATCGGTTATACTGTGATTATCACATGTGGTTTCTCCACATAGGATATGGATAAAATATCAAAGTTTCTGGTCACTAGATGTATGGTTTTAGATCTAGATTTGGGAAGTGTCCCAATTTGGGTAATTGACACTATTCTAAAAGTATTTTAGAATGGACGACTCCTGGTATGGTGGTATACCCGCAGGTGATGGAGTCACCCTCTCTAAAGAGATGTCTTTCAGACTGATGAGGAGAGGGGATCTGCATGATTGGCATATCACTTACTTAGGCAATTGAGTTAATCATGAAATGTCAAGTACCACACCAGATATTGTTTTTGCACTGGCTGCAATAATCAAATATTAATCTAATCCTGGAGAAACGTTGGGAAGCAGTTATGAACACAAGTGGATGTTCTTAGTATATGGTAACGGCAGCCTCTTCAGGAGGCGGTTATCATTTTAGGCTTCCAAGGTGACCTGGATGACAGAGTGGCTGTCAGAGTTATAGTTTTCTCTCTTTTGAGAGACACTATGTTGGACAGGTGGTCCAAGCGGATACTGAAGAGGACATGATGTAGGTTACTAATTAAATTCAGTAAATGATACAGTCTAAGAAGTTTATTGGATTTGGAGTTCATTTGTGAACTGTGTCCCATCAGATATCCAGACAAATTCTAAGACAGGTATCGCTCATTTCGGGAGATAGTCATTCTCCGTGAAGTTGAGATATAGAGAGATAAAGAAACACTGGAGCGGATCCACTCATTGAGGCCATTTTTTGAACGCAATAGTTTCACAAACAGGCTTTGCGAGACTGATTAGTAGAGAAGTTGGGTGTTTAGTATCATACGGGCTGTGAGTATGTGACACCGCAATAATTAGCCTTAAGTGCAAGTGGGAGATTGTTGGCTATAGTGCCCTCAAGTCAATTATTGAATCGCAGGCACGCGATTGTGATGATTGAGAGGGGACTTATACCGGTAGAATAGTCTTACTCGAGATGATAGTATGTTATCTGGTTTGTCTTTATCATCATGTACAGCATTAGATGGCATTACAGATCACTATTATATGTTGATAGAGCCCATAAGATTCTTGCTTGACTACCAGCATTATGATGGCAATCATATACGTGGGAGTTGGGTGGTCTATAAGCACATCCTTAAATGTCCATAGTCGTGGGAGTATCGAGACTGGGCATCGATACTCCGGAGTAGACTAGTGTATACTTATCGAGACTCTGACGAAGGGAGGTGGCCGGTCTTACAATCCATTGGTGTCAGTTAGTCATCTAAGATAGTATACAAGTGCTCATTGGGTTATGAGTACACTGGACGGGCCTACCGAGAACATGCTAGTTGGTATTATACCTATTGTCAGATAGCAGTTCCCAGGTGACATGAGTACAAGTTAGTCTGTCGACCTGAGATCGTCATTTGTCACGTATGAGTTCCTACTGTGCTTTGATTACTACCCTACCACAGCTCAAAGGAGTAGTCCAAACAGGTTTTAGTTGGGTACAGTCCCGAGCCATATGGAAGCAGTGAGCGGATTGTCGGGATCCGTCTCTCCCGGTATTGGGGCTTGATGTCGTGTTGTGCACGGGTGGCCATCACCAGAAATCCTCGGCCGAGGTGGACGAGAATTACTGATTTAGATCAGTAGTTTCTCAATAGATGATGGGCTTCATACCGACATAAAATATCGCGTTATTAAGGGTCTTACTTTATCCACCGCCCTAGACCTGATATTAGATACTCTTAGACGAACAGAACGGACTGTATGGAGATTGTCACGGACAGGCTCGGTAGGGGTTTGGATGAGCTTGCTCATCGGCCTTCCTTTCTCTCAATACCTGGGTAGCCGTTACGTATAGCTAGTTCTGCTGACATACTTATGGTTAAACCCACTGCCAGCGTATTAACAAGTCTTTAGAGTCCCACACAGAGGGTTTCTCTGATTCTAGCGAAATGATGTAGTAGCTGTATTGGATACGTGCAGGATTCCGATAGATTGATTGTACTATGTACCCAGACTTTCGATTGGACAGTTGATAATACTATCCGGCTCTGGTTTAAGCCGGATTATTAAATCGGGTATTAATTTAATAATTTACGTATATATATTTCGATACGTATATTCTTGTATTATGTTCTTTGTGTTATTCTATCTCTTCCGGTATTCGTGTTTCGATACGAATATAGGTATGTATGTACAGTAGAATGTAATCCGTATTTTTTACAGATTGTTAGTTATATGTATGCCCTAGAGGCCATTACTGTACATTGGATGTATATTGTAGTGGATGCTTGGACATATATAAGGAGGACTTTCTTGATCGATATGATAGTATGCTATCTGGTTGCCCTTTGTCTTAACATATTGACTTGTATATATGATATTGTCTTGCTCTCACATGTTGACAAAGCCCTTAGGATGTATACTTGACTACCAGGACTATGATGGAGATCATACTAGTGGGGCCAAGGGTAGTCCACAAGTACACCCTATAATTGTTCCTAGTCGTGGGAGTATCAAGACAGGGCATCGATACTCCAGAGTTGACTAGCGTATACGCTTCTCGACTCATGTGATGGGCGATGGATGATCCCATATCCATTGGTGTTTGACATTAGAGAAGGTACACGGGTGCACAGTGGAGACTGGGTACACTGAACGGACTCGCCGAGAACTCCTAGATGGTATTATACCTATCGTCGGATAGCAATTCTCCGGTGACACTGGTACATGTTAGTCTGTAGACCCGAGATCGTCATAGAGTCTTGTGTGATTCCCACTGTGCTTTGATTTCCACTATACCACGGTCAAGAGATCATGCAAAAAGGTGGTTTTTAGGTATAGTCCAGAGTCACATGGAGGCAATGAGTGATAGGAGGGGTTTCGTCTCTCCCGGTATTGGGAGTTGATGTTGCGCAATGCTCGATTGGCCATAACAGGAAATCCCTGGCCAGGGTTGCTGAGATTTACTGGTAAGTGTTATCAGTAGTTTCTCGAACCGTTATGGACCTTGCATTGGCATGACTTGTTGGATATATGTATGCCCTAGAGGCCATTATATGACAGTGGATGTATTTGTACATGTGTGTGTGTGTGTGTGTGTGTATTCAGTGTACATTCTTGCTCGATATGATAGTATGCTATCTGGTTCTTCTTTATCTGACATGTTGACTTGATCATGCTTTTATTCATTTACACATGTTGATAAAGCCCTGAGGATATTGGCTTGACTGCTGTGATTATGATGAAGATCATACTAGTGGGGCATCTGTAGTTTATAAGCATATCCTGAAATGTCCCTAGTCTTAGGTGTATCAAGATAGGGCATCGATATACCAGAGTAGACTAGCGTATATGATACTAGACCCATATGATGGGCGATGGATGTTCCCACATCCATTGATGTTTGACATCGAGATCGTATACGGGTGCTCAGTGGAGACTGGGTACACTGGATGGACTCAACGAGAACTCTTATATGGTATTATATCTATCGTCGGATAGCAGTTCTAAGGTGACATTGGTGAAGGTTAGTCTGTAGACCTAAGATCGTCATAGGGTCTTGTATGTTCTCCCACTGTACTTTGATTACCGCCCTACCATGGCTCTACTGAGTCGTGCAAACAGGTGGCTTTTGGGTACAGTCCCGAGACACATAAAGACGATGAGCGATAGGAGGGGTTTCGTCTCTCTCGGTATTGGGAGTTGATGTTGTGCTGTGCTCGATTGGCTATATCAGTAAGTCCCTGGCCAGGGCTGTTGAGATTTACTGATAAGTGTTATCAGTAGTTTCTCGATCTGTTATAGACCATTCATCGGCATGAATTATTGAGTTATTAGGGTCGACGTTACCATCCCTAGACTATATATGCAGCACATCTGACGAAGAGACCGGACTGTAGGGTAGTGTTTCCGGTTGGCTCGACGAGAGTTGTGACAGGTTCGCTTGTTTTCTTCCGATCGCTAAATACCCGGGTAGCCGTTACGTTTAGCTGACCGCTTGCGGCTTGAGGGTGCTTGATATGGTCATCACCCACTGTCGGCGTATTGACGAGTCTTAGAGTCCCACAATGGAGTTGCCAAGTTCAGACGAAACGATGTGGTGCGCATATGAGATATGCGTGGGGACCCGATTAAATGCGCGTATGTGATACCGTATATTAGTCGGGAGGTATGATATTGGTCGGGTCGTATGTGATATGACCGGTTTGCTAAATCAAGTGTTGATTTATCATTGACCATTAGCTTTTTCACTTTAAGCCCTTCTTGTCTTTTGTTGTATGCATGCATGTATGCATTTATTCTCATTAATGCACATATGGATGTTTATGCACACATACATGCATAGATAATTCTATCATTGTTGTTGATATAGTGGATGGTGGCAATGTAAGACTCACATCATTTTTAAATATATGGATATTTCTTTTTGGAAATGGAAATTGTTGTTATGGTTTAATATTTTATTCATACACTAACCCTTTGCTTTAACCATGATTTATTTTCTATGGCCATTTTTGATCCAAAATAAATATCTAGATATTTTATAACTAGGGTTAAGATAAGAAAGAGAATATATATATATTTTCATTTTCTCATTTTTAACATAAGCTTATCATTATCTTGAGCTCTTCATTAGCCATCATCTTCTTCCTCCTCTCTCTTGCTCTCTAGCTTTTACTTGTGAGCAAAAGAGTCATCAAGTTAGGGTTTTGAAGTGAGGAAACAAACCACATCAACATTCTACACTAGTCTTGCCCATTAGTGTAGAGTGTTAGCTTCTACTTCTTCGCTTGATCTAGTGGAGCTTCATGCTTGGACAAAGAGGACTCCGGGTGGATCGTCGTGGACCTAGAGGATCTCAAGTGAGCCTTTCCCAACCCTCAAGTAGCCAAGGAGTCTAGCGTAGGGAGCTACAAAGGTTGTACTCTCAAAACCCTAACTTTTACTACTTGTGTTAGTGTTAAAGTTTTGTTACCCTAGCTTTTCTAGTATGATCCTTAGGTTAGTTTCTCTATCACCATATAAATTTTAAATATGGCATGTGTAATGCCACCAAACCCTTGTAGTGGTGCTGTAGGAACTCATTCATGGTATCAGAGCCAAGCTAGAGCTTTAGGGTAAGCTAGACGACGTTAAAAACCTCGAACGAACGAAAATCGACGCCCGAAGGGTGCTCTCTGGAAATTTTTCTAAAACGTGAATTTTTTCACATTAAAAATACTTAAAAAATCGTGCAGGGTATTTTATGGGCCCACAAGAAATACGAAGCCCTAACTCCACTAAAGGACCGCGGAACCACGGCAAGAATGGTCATTCTGCGGCGGTTCCGCGGCGCCGTTGGTGCTGGTGGAGCTGTACCTTCTTGCGCTGGCCCGTATATACTTGTTACAGTTTCTGGTAATTTTTAAATCTGCTTAAGTGTTGAGCTTTCTGAGAAGTCTTTTGGTGTTCAATCGTTCGATCGAATGTTTTAACTGCGCCTAGTTTATTAGTATTTGATACAATAATAGGAATCTACATATTTGTTTGTTGCGTGTAAATCTAGCAGTTCGGTCTCGGCAACAATCGGAAATCTTGTTGAATTATCCGGCTTGTTTTGAAAAGGTGTTTTCATAGATGAGACCTAAATGCGAGCTTTACATTGTTAGGCATGAAATCTTGTATATGTGATATTCCGGGTTTGTGTTATCTAAAGGCAGTTACAATTCCAATTGTTATAGTTTTTCATTTTATTTCCCTATGACCGTAAGTGTAATATGCGGTATATCTCCGGTTTCGTTGCTATACATCAACGACAATCGGGGTACGCATACTTACTTACGTTGATGATATGTGATATTATGTGTTGCTGAGATTTGACATGTAGGATTGTCGTGATTGAATAGCCGGTGGTTTTATGTGAGATGAGAGTTTTCTTTTCATTCATGTAAAATTCAATTGTATGCAATATTATTTTATTCGGGGCACTTCCGGGTTGAGGATGATATCACCAGTGTTGTATATTATTTACTTTTCTGCAATAAGATAGACCCAAGGAGGGGAGCACAAGTGACCGGGTTCTGGGGTTCAGAGGGAGGCCATCTCGAGGAGTCGAGACCGGGTCTCCTAAACTCCAGAATTGGTAGGGTCGCTTGTCGCTCTTGTAAGGGTCTAGGGGTATAGGCTTGGCTATTCATCGCGACTGTGGAATCCGTATTTTCTATTGTTGGCTAAATACTAAATACGGACGTCCTAGTATATCCTATATTATCGTATCTGTGTTTCTGCTGCCTATATTCTGTGATGTGATCGCTTAATATATATCTGAGACGAATGCTATATTATATATGAGATATATAATAGACGTTGCTTATGTTTTACACCCGCGCTAGTCCCGTCCCAGTATGCCGTTAGTTAAGTAACCTAACGGTGCATAACGGAACATTGCGGCGAATGCGGATGGCATAAGCGTACGTTGTATTTTCGTTTCTTTTCTGTGATTGGCTTAAGGACTTAAATGATGGGGCTACATTAATATGATTATTGTAAAGAAAATAAACCTAAAAAGATGTTGTAAAAAACCGTTGCCTTTCGGTTAAGAATCCCTTACAACAGACTTCGGATTTGAAAACCGCTCGGCTTTTTATGAAAAAGCTACATTTCAAAACTGCGGAGCTCAAGCCACTCCTTTTGAAAACCAATTGATTCTATGACGATATCAAGTTCAAAGTGTTAAAGATTTACTTTAAAAAATCATCCGCAACCCTCCGTCATTTTAGGAAGTAGAGTACTTAGTATTCGTGCTACGTTTGTTGACTATAGTTAAGGCGTAGTGTATGGTAGCTAAGTGATGTCTTCCTACACTGCATATGATGCAGATTAATTAAGACATTCATGCGACTTTGTTGACCATAGTTAAGGGTCATGTGAGTGGGTCTAATTAATCAAGAAATGACGGGTAGAACTTGACTTGTGCTTATAATTTGTTGACCATAGTTAAGGTCATGGGTACTAGGGGTAAAAACCACATCGGGAATTTCAATAGTTGAAATTTGCAATGAGATTGCATACCTTCCATATGATGGTTGGATCCCGATCCCACTGTGGGCAATAGTTGCTCCCATTAGGTGTCTAGAAAGGTGTTAACGGGGCTGCGCCTTTGGGAAGACGAGGTTTATATTAATTAGGTCCGTGCGAAAGCACGGGGAACCTCCCTCAAGTACCGACACTGGCCTGGCTGAACGGTTAGCGAAGTTGTAGACTGTAATTAATCCTGGCAAGTTTTCTTTTTAAGGTTTGAAAGAAAAACTTGATTAAAGCAGTGGGAGACATCGATTAGATAAGATAATAACCAATCTGATCTTTGCAAGAGCTTTCGCTGAGTGTATTCTTTTCTCTCTCTTAATGGCAGATACCAATGACAGGACTCAAGCTTTTACTAGATAAAAATAAACTGAATGGGACCAATTATAAAGACTGGCTGAGGAATCTTAACATTGCCTTGACTTATGATAAGGTATCATATGTCCTCACGGCTCCAGCCCCGCCCGTCCCAGGTCCTAAATCTTCGGTTGCGGATAAGGAAATCCGCAAGACATGGGACACTGACTGTGCCATGGCCAAATGCCTCACGCTTGCATCGATGGATAACACACATCAGAAGCAGCACGAGAATATGGACGTACAAGAGCAATCCCGCATATTGCGATATGAAGCATCCAGAAAGCTGTTTCAGATGCGAATGGCTCCTGGCACACCAGTAGGAGACCATGTTCTGAAGATGATAGCTCTCATAGAGGAGCTTGAGGACCTTGGATGGAAAATGGACAATGAGCAATATACGGATATTATTCTGCAGTCTCTCCCTCCACCTTTGCTCAATTTATAGTTAACTTCAACATGCACAACATGGAGAAGGAACTACCTGAACTTCTTAATATGTTAAGGAGTGCAGAGAGCACGCTGAAGTCAGTGAAGACTCCCGTTTTGAGTGTTGGGCCATCTTCTTCCTCTCGCCCGAAAGCTAAGGCTAAGGGAAAGATGAAGAAGAAACCCACCAAACCTAAGGCTGGAGTTAAAAATGTTAAGGGGAAGGACAAGTCCAAAGCTAGGGAATCGGGGAAAGGCGAATGTTATCACTGCCACAAAACAGGACATTGGAAGCGCAACTGCACGGAGTACTTAGATCTCAAGAAGAAGCATGGGGATGCTTCCGCTTCAGGTGTGTTTGTGACAGAAACTGTTTTTCAATAAACTCTGCTTCTTGGGTATTAGATACCGGTTCAGGTTCTCACATTTGCAATTCTATGCAGGGGATGAGAAATAGCAAGGTTTTGAAGACAGGTGACCATACTCTTCGCGTTGGAAATGGTTCCAATATATATACAGTTGCAGTGGGAGAGTATCACTTGGGGTTGTCGTCTGGGTGTATATTGGTTTTGAACCCATGTTATTATGTACCTAGTATGCGTTGTAATATAATATCCGTTTCTTTGTTAGACAATGAAGGATATAATTTTGTATTGCAGAACAATGTTATGAACATTCACTTGAATCTAATGTTGGTTGGGTATGGTACACTTAATAACGGGATATACATCCTAAATCAACACACAGTTTTCAGCATACAACACACTAATAAAAGGAAACTTTCAGAAATAAATGAAGCTTTTCTTTGGCACTGTAGACTTGGTCATATTAACGAAACAAGACTAAACAAGCTACATAAAGATGGATATTTAAAACCTTTTGAATATAAATCTTATGCGACATGCCAGTCTTGTATCAAGGGTAAAATGACCAAAACTCCGTTTACCGGACACGGAGAAAGAGCTACTGAGCTCTTAAGCCTCATACATAGTGATGTATGCGGGCCAATGTCTACACAGGCTAGAGGCGGTTTTTCATACTTCATTACATTCACTGATGATTTCTCAAGATTCGGTCATGTATTTTAATTAAAGCACAAGTCCGAAGCTTTCGAGAAATTCACCGAATATAAACTCGAAGTAGAAAAACAAACCGGCTTGAGTATCAAAATGCTTCGATCAGATCGAAGTGAGGAGTATCTCAGTACAGATCTTGCAAACTTCCTAAAAAGGAATGGGATTCTCTCTCAGCTCACTCCTCCTTACACACCACAGCACAACGATGTGTCAGAACGACGGAATCGGACCCTATTAGATATGTTCTGTTCCATGATGAGTGATGCTGAGTTACCCGTCTCATTTTGGGGGCATGCATTGGAGACTACAGCATTTCTATTGAACAGGGTCCCAACCAAAACCGTGTCTACCACACCATATGAGATATGGCATGGGAAGAGACCATCTCTTAAGAGAATTAAGATTTGGGGTTGCCCGGCCTATGTTAAAAGGCAGAATCCGGACAAACTCGAGACACGATCGGTCATGTGTAATTTTGTGGGATAACCAAAGAATTCCTATGGATATCTTTTCTACCACAAGGAGGTGTTGGGGCAAAAATTTACACCCCGGTTGACCAAGTCAAAATCAAAGTCAACCCCAGATCAAGTGGGCCCATGCCCGGGGCGAGCCCGAACATGAAGCGGCCGGCCTTCCCCCATGCCAAAATTCTGTTGTATTTCTTGTATTTTATTTTATGAATAAACGTAAGAAAATGGGCATAAAACCAAATTTTTGTAAAGCCCTTGGCTTATGTGCAAAAAGAAATGGCACATGAGCCATGGGATAGGCAAAATGCCATTTTGTGAAGCCCAAGGGGCTATGTGTAAAGTGTATAGCCTATAAAGGCCAAAATAATGAAAATATCCGAACAACTTTTTTCTCTCTCCAAAGAAAATCCAGAACTGTGATCTTCTTCTTCCTCAAGGTTTTAAAACCTTTTTTTAAATTAAATCAAGAGTTTAACTCTTCCTTTTCTCAAAATAAATAGTTTTTCACCACAAAACCCACAAAAGAGAGCTCGGATCTCCAATCAGATCTCGAAAAGGAGAGACTTTTAAGTCTCACCCCCTTTACTCCAAGATCCCGCCGATCAAGAGAAGGAAGAAGGAGACCCATCTCCAAAAATCTAACTTTGGACAGACCCAAGGCTCGAAAGAAAAGCTAAAGATTCCTAGGAGTTTAACTCCTTTCCAGATCTGTTGGTGTTTAGCTCCATAAAATTAAATTTCTACTAGGAGTTTAACTCCAAAAATCCCCTTGGGAGTTCAACTCCCCAACCTAAGGGCTAGGCCCCTTCCCGCGGGTGCTTCCCGCGGTCACGTGTGTGCCACATGACCCCGGGGCGCCAAGGCGCCCATAGGTCACGTATGCCCACGTGACCCCGGGCGCTAAGGCGCCGAATGGTCACGTGTGCGCCACGTGACCCCGGGCGCCAAGGCGCCCATTGGTCACGTGTGCCCACGTGACCTCGGACGATGAGGTGCTCGATGGTCACGTGTGCGCCACGTGACCCCGGGCGCTGGGGCGCCCGATGGTCATGTGTGCTCCACATGACCCCGGGCGCTAGGGCGCCCAATGGTCACGTGCGCGCACATGACCCCGGGCACCATGCCCCACGTGCCACGCACGCATCTTTGAGACGCTTTCCCCCCATGTTATATAGTTATATATATATATATATATGTATATATGCACACACATACTCCACACTAAGTATACCTCCTCCGTTGGAAAAAATTTCTAACGGGGCGCTGCCCCGCACCCTGCAAGGGGGTTGCTAGCCCCCTTGACCCCCAGCCCGCTATCCGGGTAGTGGAACCCCCGTACAAAAATCTGCGGGGCCCCCGATATATCCATAACCCCCTTTTCAAAACACAACACTGCATGTGAGTTCGCATGACCAGTTTAACCCGTTAATCGGAGGTTCTCTCGCTCTAAAAGGCGAGGGGTAATTAACGGCAACTTAGTCCGTGGCTACCGGAGATTCGAATCCCCACAATCAATAAACCCCAGCCTACCCTAGGCAAGGGGAATCTGTAATGCGCCTGACAAGCGCACGCGTATTTCCATCTCAATGGGATAACGAAAAACACCCTACAGATTCTGGCACGCCCGGTGGGACCAGTCTCTCCTCCCATATCTCGGGTTAAGCGTTCATGCGAACTCATTTAGCATATATGTCGATGTTTGTACTGAAATAATTTCTTTCTTTCGTGCAGCAATCAACTTTCAATGACAATGTCTCCCAACACGAATTCAGCTTCCAACGCGACCCCGATCTCGTACGTGGTCAAGATCAATGCTCGTGTGGTTCTCCCCGCAAGCCTCAGTCGACAATGGGAAGAACTGCCCCGTCAGTTCGGTTCTGAAAGGTTCCTAGGCACACTAATGAGGTCTCACAAGGCATCAACCATGCCAATTTCAAAAAATTACGGTGCCGAGAAACCCTAACAAGATCGTTGGCTAGATTTTTAGGCGAAAAAGAAACTAGTTTACAACTAAACTAATAGAACGGAAATACAACCTTTGTAGATCCGTTTCTCCACCTCCATAGCTCCATGATGAAGTCCTCTCCGCTGTCCAAATCGAACCATGACTCTTGCATCGGCTTCATCGGAGAAAAAGCGGGCTAGGTCATCGACGACGATGCCGAAGATGATCTACGTCGAGGCATCACTAGATCAAGCTCCAACTTCACCAAGTCAAGAAAACTTATGAAGGAAACACACTCTACTACTTGGCAAGAGGTAGAGGATGAAGAAATAGGAAGTGGGTTCACTTTAGAATTGGATTTCTCTCACTTTTTCATCAATCACCATTGATGAAGCAAGCTTTTCTTCTTGTGAAGAAGAAGAAGAAGAAGAAGAAGAAGATGATATATTGTTATGATAATATTCCAAATAGAAAATAAAAGGAATCCTTATCATAATCTAACCATGGTGAAGTGTAGAGAATCAACTAGGGTTAAGTGGAGTGGTTAGGGTTAAGCATGAGACAAAATGGTGACTTAGTCAAAGCTTCATGAAGCTTCAACATGCAAGTCCAAAATGAGCCACCATTTCATTTCTTTATTCCATTTATTTTCCAAAATAAATAAACAAATAAATAAATGAATAAATAAATAATGGAAAAAAAACAAAACCCTAATTTCCAACTTAACCATGGTTTAATTCTTTACACTTAACCAAAAAGCATGTATCATCAAACATGATACAATCATGTGCACAAAAGTACATCACATATACAATGTGCACATCAAGTGAGAAAATCCATTTAAAAGTGAACCAATACTAGTTAATGCAAAGTAATATATCAAATATATATAATTATACATTAAATCATTAAATCAACACTTGATTCAATGATCCGGTCATGTCGCACATAACCAACTAGTATCCAATGAATCGACTTATCGAATCATTCTCCGATTCGATAACTAGGTTATATCGCATATAACCAATCGAAACATTCATCGCGAGAATGAAATACGGTATCACAGACACGCATTATTCTCGGTCCCGCACATATCTCATATGCGCTCCTATTTCGTTTCGCTTGAGCCAGGAAACCTCTGTGTAGGACTCTAAAGACTCGTCAATACGCCGGCAGCAGGTGATGATCATATCAAACACCCACAAGCCGCAAGCGGTCTGCTAAACGTAACGGCCACCCGGGTATTGAGCGATCAGAAGATCGACGAGCAAGCCCGCTCACACTCCAGTGAATCCAACCAGTAACACTACCGTACAGTCCGGTCTCGTCGTCTGATATGTCGCATATCTTGCCTAGGGGTGGTAAACGTCAGACCCCAATAGCTCGATAAGTCGTGTCGATATGAGGTCTATAACAATTCGAGAAACTACTGGTAACACTTACCAGTAAATCTCAGCAACCCTGGCCAGGGATTTCCGGTTATAGCCAATCGAACACAGTGCAACATCAACTCCCTATACCGGGAGAGACGAATCCCCTCCTATCGCTCATTGCCACCATGTGACTCGGGACTGTACCCAAAAACCACCGTTTTGCACGCCCTCTTGGACGTGGTAAGGTGGAAATCAAAGCACAGTGGGAACCACACAAGACTCTATGACGATCTCGGGTCAACAGACTACTCTGTACCAGTGTCACCAGAGAACTGCCATTTGACGTAAGGTATAATACCATCTGGGAGTTCTCGGCGAGTCCGTCCAGTGTACCCAGTCTCTACTAAGCACCCGTATATCATCTCTGATGTCAAACACCGATGGATATGGGATCATCCATCGCCCATCTGTATGGGTCGAGAAGGTACACGCTAGTCTACTCTGGTATATCGATGCCCCATCTCGATACACCCACGACTAGGGACTTTCAAGGATGTACTTATGGACTACCATGTCCCCACTAGTATGATCCGCATCATAGTCCAGGTAGTCAAGTACATATCCTAAGGGCTTTACCAACATGTAACAGAGAGACAATCAGTATACACGTTAAGGTAAAGATCAACCAGATAGCATACTATCATGTCGATCAAGAAAGTCCTCCCTATATATGTCCCAGCATCCACTACAATATACATCCTATGTATAGTAATGGCCTCTAGGGCATACATATAACTAACAATCTCCCACTTGCACTAGGTCCATCTATAGCAGTGGTTGTAGTATCTCATACTCAACCATCCCATAAAAGTCTCTCTCTGGGAATAGGCCTTCGTGAGTGGATCCGCCGTATTATCCTCTGAGTCTACTCTCCTAACCTCGATCCCTTAGAGATCAACCATCTCCATGATCAAGTGATACTGCCTTAGAATATGTCTGGATCACTGATGGGACCTGCGTTCCTTGGCATAAGCCACAACTCCATTGTCACACAATGGGAGGAACATAGTTCATCTCATGAACCAATATACACCCAAACAGCCTCTTTGGCAGCATCTTAAGTAGCGATGTATCCTGCCTTTATCGTCTAGTCTGTCACGGTATCTAGCTTGGAAATCTTCCAACATACCGTCCCTTTACTGAGGGTAAAGACAATGCCTGCGACTGACATTCAGTCGTCTTTATCACCCTGGAACCCTTTCCAGTGATTTTCCCCAGAATCGTTTGATATCATCTCACTACAACTAGTGAGAATCCTAACATCCAATTAAATCTATCTCATAGATCCAAAACTCAGGATTTAGGAGGTATCATTTTGATCCTACACGGAGAATCTTTGTGATAAACGGAGATTGATCGAGCGTAGCATAAGAAACTCCTTTCTTATCAAGAGTATGTCATCCATGTACTCTACGAGGATCACCACCATACTCCCTACTACCTTTTTGTTTATACAAGGTTCATCTACCACTTTGATGATGTCAAACTCTTTGACTAATCCATCAAAACAGATGTTCCAACTCCGCGATGCCTGCTTTAATCCTATAAAGCATCTTGCACACGTTTCCGCTGCTCCCACTGTCTACGAAGCCCTCTGGCTGTGTACTTATAGACGCACTCTTCTAAAACATCATTTAGAAAAGCAGTCATGACACCCAACCACCAGATATCGTAGTCATGGTATGTAGCCGTGGCAAGTAGGATCTGGATGGACTTAAGCATAGGCACTGAAAAGGTTTCATCATTATCCACGCCTGGTCAATGATGCAAACCTTTAACAAGTCTAGCTTTGAAAGTCTCAACTTTTCCATGTACACCAAGTAATCTTCTCAAGATATACTTGCTCCTGATGGGGATTTAACCCTTCAGATATAGCAACCAAGGTCCATACTTTGTTGGTGTATAAGGATTCCATCTCAGATCGCTAAGCATCCAGCCATTCTTACAGAGTCTCACTCCTGATGGCCAGCTCGAAACTAGTTGGGTCATCATCTCATGATGTAATCCTCGCTCCCACTGTCATAGAGAAACAGAAGTATCTCTCAGGTGGGTGAGGAACCCTATTAGATCGGCGGAGAGGCTGAGGTTCGTTGGCATCTACTGAATCCTTTGGTTGTACCAAATCATCTGCTGTAGTTTGTATGGCTGGAACATTTCCAGTTCTACATAACAGACCTTGCCTCGAGCTTGTCCGGATTTTGCTTTTAGACATAGGCCGGACAACCCCAAATCTTAACTAACTTAAGATATGGGCTCTTCCCTTTCCACATCTCATATGAAGTGGTAGGCAACTGATTTGATCATGACCCTATTCAATAGGTATGCAACTTCTCAAACGCATAACTCCCAAAAGGAAATAGGTAACTCAGTAGTACTCATCATAGAGCACACCTTATCATATAGGGTGTGATTGCTCCGCCCCGATATACCATCGTGCTATGGTGTATATGGAGGAATAATGCTGAGAGAGAATCTCATTCTCCTTTAGAAAAGTCCAAGAATTCCGTGCTCAAGTATTCTCCTCCTTGATCTCATCAAAGGGAATAATACTTTTACCCGTATTTTGGTTCTCTACTTCTCGCTTATATTCTGTGAATATCTCAAATGGTTCGGACTCATGTTTCAACAGGAACATATGACTGAATCTTGAGAGATTATCAGAGAATATAATGAAGTATAAAGAATCAGTCCTGGCATGTGTAGACAGGAGACCTTACATACATCATCATGTATCAGTCCCTAGAGTTCACTAACTCTTTCTCTGTTTCCAATAAATAGAGCTATGGTCATCTTATCTTTGTGACATGACTGGCAAGTTTCATAAGATAAATTCAAACTGATTTAAATATGCATCTTAATGTAACTTTAGCCAGTCGGGTCGCATTGATATGACCTAGTCTACAATGCCTCAAGAAGGATTCGTTCATTTCTGAACTCTTCCTCTTGTGTGTATTCCATATACTAAGAACTGTAGTTTGATTTAGAACATTAATGCTTTTAGATAACGTGCCTGAACCGATCAACTTTTGATATAGGAAATGTTCAAAACATTATCCAACAATACAAAATTATATCATTTCTTTACTAATAAAGAGACTGATATGATTTTGTATATCAGGTTCGGTATCTAATAACATTCGTTCAGAATCAATGTATAGGTAATACAGGGTGACAGTGACCAACAGACTTGGATGCAACACTTGCCCCGTTTTTCTGCCTGATGAAACTTATCACCCGTTCTCAGTTTTTCTACCTTTTTGTAGCCCTATGTAACATATTACATATCTGGGATCCTGATCCAGTATCAAATACCCAGGATGCAGAGGATACTGAGAAACAGTTCTTTAAAATGAACACACCCGAAGATGATGCATCAGCATGCACTCTCTTCGTTTGGGAGGCACGGGAAATCTGGTATTCCCCAATTTCCTGCTCTATCTTATAACAATTATAAGTTAGAGTGGGACCAACGTTCCCCAGCTGAGTATAACAAGCGGGTTCGGTCAATAATCCGTATTATTATCTTGATTAAGGCGTGATATGGTCGCTACCAGGAGAGAGAGAGAAGAAAACACTCAGCGTATGCTCTTACAAGAATAGATTGGTTATAATTTTATCTAATCAGGATGGCTCCCACTGCTTTTTATCAAATCTTCCTTCAAACCCTAAAAGGAAAGACTAGCCGGAATTAATTACACACTACAAGTTCGCCAATCTTTCAGCCAGGCCAGTGTCGGTACTTTGAGGGAAGTCCCCCGTGCTTTCGCACGAACCTAATTAATGTAAACCTCATTTTCCCAGAGGCGTAACCTCGTTAACACCTTTCTAGACACCTACTTGATCGGCTAATTGTAATGTGTAAAACTCTCCTAGGAGTAACAATTACTCGCAGCGGGTATCGGGATCCAACTATCTCATAGAAGGTATGCAATCTCATTGCAAATTTCAACACTTGAAATTCCCGATAATATTTTGCCCCTACCGTCCTATGACCTTGACGCAGGCCAACAAACCATAGTCCGCTAGTCAAGTTCTACCCGTCATTTCCTGATTGAATTAAACCCACCCGCACGACCCTTGACGCAAGCCAACAAAGTCGCACGACTACCCTAATCCAATCTGCATCATATGCATAAGCAGATAAATACTAGTTAGCTACCGCACACTACGCCTTGACGCAGGCCAACAAACGTAGCACGAATACTAACTACCACTTATCTGAAATGACTGAGGGCTACGACAGGTTTTCCTGAAAACCTATTGCGTAATGAACTTGATATCGTTGTAGGATCGAATGAATTTTGAAATGGAGTGTCTTTGAGGCTTTTCTAGTTTTGCTAAAGGAGTCACTCCCGGTGAAGGGATCGTCGGTCCTTTCCTCGTCGAATGAGGTGCGGGATATATCATATATATCACTGTGCAAAGCAAAAACTCTTAAAAGCAATCAAAAGACAAACCGAGGGGTGTAGCATCTGCCAGTTATTGCTAAAGGAGTCACTCCCGGTGAAGGGATCTCGGTCCTTTCCTTATCGAATAAGGTGCAGGATATATCACATATACCGCTGTGCAAAGCAAGAACTGTAGCTACCTGTTTTATTTTGAAATTCGATTCTACAACATCTTTAGGTTTCTTTTATTTCATTAATCACATTAATGAAGTCCCATCAATTAAGTACCTAAACATCACAGATAAATACGACGTACATTTATGCCATCCGCATTCGCCTCGATGTCCCCTCGTGCACCATTAAGTTAGGTAACTAACGGCAGAGCGGGACAGGGCTAGCGCGGGTGTAAAACATAAGTAACGCTTATATAATATATCATATATACTATATACAGTATCTATCACAGAACATCACATGATCACATCACAGATATCGCAGCAGAAGAAACATATGAAATATTGGATATACTAGGACGTCCGTGTTTTCAATACGAGCCAGTATAAAACACGGATTCCACGGTCGCGATGAATAGCCAAACCCACACCCCTAGACCCCTACGAGAGCGACAAGCAACCCTACCAATTCTAGAGTTTGGAGACCCGGACTCGACTCCTCGAGTTGGTCTCCCACTGGACTCCAGAACCCGGTTACTTGTGCCCTCCTCCTTGGGTCTATCCTAGTGCGGAAAAGTAAATAATATACAAAAGGTGACAACTTCCGCAACCTGGAAGTGCCCCAATAAAAGAATATTACATACAAGTTTTTTACATGAATGAAAATGAAAAACACTCATCTCACATATAAACCCCTGGGCTATTCAAACACGACGATCCAATATAACATATCCAGCAACACATAACATCCTATGTCATCAACGTAAGTAAATATGCGCATCCCAATTGTCGTTGTCATATAGCAACGAAAACGGCGATATCACATATTACACTTACGGTCACAGAAAAGAAAGTGTAAAACTACAACAGTTGGAATCCGCAACCACCCCAGACATCGCATGCCTGACCAAATGAATTACTTAGACATCGCATGCCTAACAATTATAAACCCCGCATTTTAGTCTCAAAATCGAAAACTCTTTTCAATATCAAGTCGGGCAATTCAACAAGATTCCCGACTATTTGATCGAATGCTCGTCGCAAACTTTAGTAGGCGGCCGCACCCCGACGCCGTCGACGAAGTGCACCAAGGCGGAACACCGCTACCGCGAGCACCCGAACGGATGCTTTCGGCGACGGGGTTCTCCTACAGTCACTTGGTCGGGGCTATGGGGCGTAGCTGTCTATTAAGTTTACCCGGCGAGTATCCGCGTACGCTACGTGATTGCGACGGACTTTTGATCACATCAAAATTCCGTGGCAACCGATCAAGTGAGACTAAAGTGCTATGTTTATAACATTCATTCAGTTATCTCATAACCACTTGTGAATTCCAATTATTGTATCACATTCCAGATAATTAGAAAATGCTAAACTTTCCGATCGAACATTCAAACACCCAAGTTTTCCCGATACAGATCAACACATGAAACAAGTCTAAAAACATTCAGTTCATGCCTCAGTACCAACGGTCCAGCCGTAGAAGGGTCAAGCCAACGCCTCACATGTGGCACGCCGTACTGCCCCAAACCCGAAGGTTCAAAGGGCAGTTCAAGACGGTCACATAATCGAGTTAAGGTTTTTTGTCTTCTAGAGGGTCCATCGTGTTACTTGCACTACTTAGAACGTCTTTAAACCACGGAAAAATCCAACACTTGGAAATTCCCGGCAGGGGAAAGATTGGGTATTTACATCCGGTCGAACTTTTTAACATATTCTAAAATATCCGGAAAGCCACATAGACAAAATCTGATACTCCGATCGAAACACCGAATCCCCAAAACAACCCCAGAAAATTCAACTCTTGAATAAATATTAAAAAATCCCCGAAAATCCAACACCAGAAATGAGGAATTACTGTGCAAATATTATGTGGCAATCTGACAATACTGCCGCGGAACCGCCGCATAAGCCTGCTTATGCCGCGGTTCCGCCGCACTTTAGAGGCATCTTTGGGTAATTTCGGCACCGTAATTCTTAGAATTCTCTGCTGAATTTTTTAAGAATTTTTAATCTGGAAAAAACCCAGTTTTTAGAAAAAGTCCAGAGAGCGAGGAAAAATCGGGGTTTCTGGTCGACCGGACTTCAAACTCCGTCTAGACTTCGCCTAAGGCTCTAGCTAGGCTCTGATACCAATGAAAGGTTCCTAGGCACACTAATGTGGTCTTACAAGGCATCAACCATGCCAATTTCAAAAAATTACGGTGCCGAGAAACCCTAACAAGATCGTTGGCTAGATTTTTAGGCGAAAAAGAAACTAGTTTACAACTAATCTAAAAGAACGGAAATACAACCTTTGTAGATCCGTTTCTCCACCTCCATAGCTCCATGATGAAGTCCTCTCCGCTGTCCAAATCGAACCATGACTCTTGCATCGGCTTCATCGGAGAAAAAGCGGGCTAGGTCATCGACGACGATGCCGAAGATGATCTACGTCGAGGCATCACTAGATCAAGCTCCAACTTCACCAAGTCAAGAAAACTTGTGAAGGAAACACACTCTACTACTTGGCAAGAGGTAGAGGATGAAGAAATAGGAAGTGGGTTCACTTTAGAATTGGATTTCTCTCACTTTTTCATCAATCACCATTGATGAAGCAAGCTTTTCTTCTTGTGAAGAAGAAGAAGATGATATATTGTTATGATAATATTCCAAATAGAAAATAAAAGGAATCCTTATCATAATCTAACCATGGTGAAGTGTAGAGAATCAACTAGGGTTAAGTGGAGTGATTAGGGTTAAGCATGAGACAAAATGGTGACTTAGTCAAAGATTCATGAATCTTCAACATGCAAGTCCAAAATGAGCCACCATTTCATTTCTTTATGCCATTTATTTTCCAAAATAAATAAACAAATAAATAAATGAATAAATAAATAATGGAAAAAAAACAAAACCCTAATTTCCAACTTAACCATGGTTTAATTCTTTACACTTAACCAAAAAGCATGTATCATCAAACATGATACAATCATGTGCACAAAAGTATATCACATATACAATGTGCACAACAAGTGAGAAAATCCATTTAAAAGTGAACCAATACTAGTTATGCAAAGTAATATATCAAATATATATAATTATACATTAAATCAACACTTGATTCAATGATCCGGTCATGTCGCACATAACCGACTAGTATCCAATGTATCGACTTATCGAATCATTCTCCGATTCGATAACTAGGTTATATCGCATACAACCAATCGAAACATTCATCGCGAGAATGAAATACGGTATCACATACATGCATTATTCTCGGTCCCGCACATATCTCATATGCGCTCCTATTTCGTTTCGCTTGAGCCAGGAAACCTCTGTGTAGGACTCTAAAGACTCGTCAATACGCCGGCAGCAGGTGATGATCATATCAAACACCCACAAGCCGCAAGCGGTCTGCTAAACGTAACGGCCACCCGGGTATTGAGCGATCAGAAGATCGACGAGCAAGCCCGCTCACACTCCAGTGAATCCAACCAGTAACACTACCGTACAGTCCGGTCTCGTCGTCTGATATGTCGCATATCTTGCCTAGGGGTGGTAAACGTCAGACCCTAATAGCTCGATAAGTCGTGTCGATATGTGGTCTATAACAATTCGAGAAACTACTGGTAACACTTACCAGTAAATCTCAGCAACCCTGGCCAGGGATTTCCGGTTATAGCCAATCGAACACAGTGCAACATCAACTCCCTATACCGGGAGAGACGAATCCCCTCCTATCGCTGATTGCCTCCATGTGACTCGGGACTGTACCCAAAAACCACCGTTTTGCACGCCCTCTTGGACGTGGTAAGGTGGAAATCAAAGCACAGTGGGAACCACACAAGACTCTATGACGATCTCGGGTCAACAGACTACTCTGTACCAGTGTCACCAGAGAACTGCCATCTGACGTAAGGTATAATACCATCTGGGAGTTCTCGGCGAGTCCGTCCAGTGTACCCAGTCTCTACTGAGCACCCGTATATCATCTCTGATGTCAAACACCGATGGATATGGGATCATCCATCGCCCATCTGTATGGGTCGAGAAGTTACATGCTAGTCTACTCTGGTATATCGATGCCCCATCTCGATACACCCACGACTAGGGACTTTCAAGGATATACTTATGGACTACCATGTCCCCACTAGTATGATCCGCATCATAGTCCAGGTAGTCAAGTACACATCCTAAGGGCTTTACCAACATGTAACAGAGAGACAATCAGTATACACGTTAAGGTAAAGATCAACCAGATAGCATACTATCATGTCGAGCAAGAAAGTCCTCCCTATATATGTCCCAGCATCCACTACAATATACATCCTATGTATAGCAATGGCCTCTAGGGCATACATATAACTAACAGGTTCCATCGTCATCTACCCTGCCGGAAGCGCTCATCTGGCAGAAATCCCGGCAAAACAGGTGGCCAAGCCGGTCTCGAGGGGCAAGAGGCCGAATGTTGTGATCGCAAAGGCACCGCGATCGAAACTTGAGATGGTGTCTGAACGACTCTCAGGTGCTCCAGCTGGGGGAAAGACTTCCGGCAAAAAAGGCAACATCAAATGTTGTGGACGAGCTCAGGCGATGACTCCAACAGATGCACAATCAGGCGTATCTCCAAAGTCCTCCATCGCCCGGTCTACGGTGGCTTCCCGAAGAGCCGGAACCTGCCAAGCGCTCAAATCAGAAAAGTTAAGGCAGAAGCGGCTCAGGTATCAAGCCAACAAGAGGGCCAGGACTTCGGCCAGGTGGAGTCGTGTGAGATTCCAAGAGCAGAGTCATCCTGCGACGACGACTGAATCGGCCGTAAAAACCAGCAATTCCTTCGAACCTCTGAGGTGGGTTCAGAAAAATACCATGACCGCCAGAATCAAGAAGACAGCTGTCCGAACGTCGCTACAAAGAGACGTGTCCCGGCCCCAACAGAAAAAGTATGACACTGTCTCTTCAAGAGTCTACCAGGCGCTCTGTGCCGCACGAAAGCAGCAGGGCAAACCTAGAAAAGAAGTGTCAGCACCATTTAAGAACCTGGTCAGGCCAGCCGCCTTCAATCCACTTCCCGTTACCGAGACAGGAGGGCCAAGACAACGATCCGTGAAATCAGCCGCCGATAATAAAAAGACGGCAGGATATGTTGTCCATACGGTCTATATGGCGGGCGGGCGTCCCAGCGACAACCTTCGAAGAAAAAGCAAGGATAGGGCCACCACATCCCAAGTAAAATCTAGCTTGAATGTGGTTGCCGCTTCCTAAGAACAGCCGCCTCCGCTGGATGATGAAAACCCTCTTGATGAGGACGATAGGCAGAAGGACCCTTCGGTCCAGGCAGAGTCAAGCTCGGAGAGCGAGGAAGAGCCGACTTTCCGCCCCAGGACCGCGGAGCAAGAGCTGCGCCACGAGCTTCGAAAATAGATCAAGAGCAAAGATAAAGAGATGGACAAGCTCTATTCTAAAATTGACGACTTAACGAACGTTGTGATGCAACTTACAGCTCAAATTGCTCGAGCGCCTCCCAATCAAGCACAAGTCGCTACTCATGAGCCGGATGATGACAATCCGAAGCGGCCGGTGCCTGTCCCTTTGGGTCCAAGATTCGTCGTGCGCACGAAAGCCGACCACATTCCGCTTCTGGGGACGCCTTGGCCCCAGATAACACTATCCCGTTAACATAAGATCGGATAATGGATTTGGTCACCAGCAAGGTTAAAACATTGGTGGCCGAAGCTGAAGCTCAGAAAGAGATTGGCAGTAGTGGACGGCCATATCCCGCACAGTACGATCTGATCGAGTTTCCGAGCGCCTACGTCATTCCTAAGTTCGGAAGATTTGACGTGACAGGAAATGCAAATCAGCACATCGCCCACTTTAAAGCATTGTGCGTAAATACAGGGGGAAATGATGCGCTCCTTCTTCGTCAGTTTGTCAACAGCCTGACCGGTATCGCTTTTGACTGGTACGCGAGTATACCAGACGGGTCTGTTATTACCTTTACCCAAATGGAGTCTCTGTTTCGGCAAAGGTTCATGAGTGTCAGTGATAAAATCTCCATTGCTGACCTTGTGAGGACCAAGCCGGGGAAGAATGAAAGCAACACCGACTTTATCGCCCAATGGCGTAATCTCACAGTCAAGTGCGAACCGCCGCTGGAGCAGGACCAGTCTGTCAACCTTCTCATCGGGAACCTCAGCAATTGGATGGTCCCATTCTTGTGTACGGCAGGCCTCAAGATGTTTCAAGAGCTAACCAAGAATGTCCAAATGCGGTAATGCTCGAAGCAAGAGTCTACCCCGGCCTCTCAGAGAGACAAGACTTGGAAAAGAAAGCGGGACGACAACCGTAGAAGCGAGAGTTCCAGCAGTAGCAATGCCTTTAATACGTCCGACAATGAAGAAAAGAGAAGGGCGGGCAAGTCCAAAACCAAAAGGTCTCGAAAGCCAGTGCTGGGAGGAGAAGGACCTTCCCTAGAGGAGAAAAAGAACAAGGTTTACTCTTCCAGAAGGGACAAGGTCCGGAAGATATTTAAAGATGCCTTGAACAACGGTCTATAATTGCCGGAGTCGAAAAGACCACAAGAAGCAAAAATGACCAACAATCCCCTGTATTGCCCATACCACCGAGTAGTGAGCCATGCGATCGAGGATTGCTATATCTTCAAAGACTGGGTCGAGAAGCAGAACAAGGCTAGAAAGGTCGAGCTGTCCAAAAGTGTGTTGGTAAACAATCAAGTTGCAACCACCAACTTTATACAGACAGAAGCTGAAACCTTCTGGGAGCTGACAACCGAACCCGCTGCCCTGAGAAATGAAACCGACTCATCGCAACCTCCTTGGAGTAGGCATCTATCTAACAAGACGAAGAAGATGCTAAAGCTACTTCAGAAAGAGCCCAGGACGGAATGGGAAGGGCAGAAGAAGCCTACCATTCCAGCTGCCAATGCTGCTCCATCAGGCTCAAAATCCAAGAAGCTCAAGAAGAAGAAAAGTGCAGCTCGGCGCGAAAAAGAGCCTGCAGGGGGATCAACCATTCAAAAATATATCGATTCCCTCGAAGAATATGAACAGAAGGAAAAAACTCTGATTCAATTGAAGGAGTTCCTTCCTGGATGAGCGGCTGGAATTCTGGACGAGTTAGAAGAAGACTCCGATGAAGAGATCCCAGTAGTGACCTGCTACGCTATCCATATTTGCAGAAATTAACATGAAAGAAGCTCAGTACACTTTGCAAGCCGCCGCAGTTACGTTTAAGGATGAAGACTTGCTACTGGGAACGGCTGAGCATAATCGGCCGCTTTACGTGACCGGGTACAGCGACGGAGATCGGATTAATCGCATATTGATTGATCCGGGGTCCTCGGTGAACATCATGAACTTGCGGACACTAAAGAGTTTGTCAATCGACGTCCGACACCTGTCAAGGGAAAGGATTGTCATTCAAGGCTTCAATCTAAACTGGCAGCAAGTTCTGGGGTCCATAGCTCTGCCAATCAAATTTGGGGATCTGCAGACCGAAGCTAAGATATACGTGATCGACGCTGACACATCTTATAAAATTCTCTTGGGGCGGCCGTGGCTCCAGGATTACAGCATCATTCCGTCGACTCTCCATCAATGCATGAAGTATACTAAACATGGTTAAGAAAGACGCATTGACGGAGACATCCAGCCGTTCGGTGCGCATGAGGTCCGATATGAAGATTCTCGGTACTTCATGAACCACCAAGATGCTAAGCCACAACTGACTGAGGATAGAGCGGCCCCAAGACTCAAAAGCAAATCTACGCCGGCTGTCACTTTCAAAAGCAAAAACGCCCAAGTGCGCCCGCGTTCCGGTAGCGACACTGATGAGTCTGACGCTGGAAGTCCGTCCTTCTGTAAAACTCGCCCTCGTTTCGGTAGCGATACGGACGAATCTGATGCTGAAGGCCCATCTAGCAGCAAAATCCGCCCTCATCTTGGCAGCGACACTGAAGAGTCGGAAGAAGAGGACCTGCCTTGCAACAGTTGTGCAGATTGGATCCCCATCCAACAAGCGAAACTATGAGAGACCTTCGAAATTGCAGAAAGCTCCCTAGCCGTCACAAGGGTACCGGAGCAGATGTGCAAAAAGCTCGATGCATTGTCAGTC
This sequence comes from Agapanthus africanus, assembly GCA_030015575.1. Classification (NCBI taxonomy): domain Eukaryota; kingdom Viridiplantae; phylum Streptophyta; class Magnoliopsida; order Asparagales; family Amaryllidaceae; genus Agapanthus; species Agapanthus africanus. Next base: position 152,886,886 of record JASDDO010000012.1, read on the forward strand.
TCCACCGTGGACCAGCTGAAAACTTTCTACGTTCCCGGGAGGAATAGTGGACAGAAGGGCATCCTGTTTTATGGGTCAAACCCTGTTGTGCACCCGGACGATTTGTCTGTCGCGTGCCTTCTCTATCAGAGAGGCATAAGAGCCGTCCTCAATCCCAGATACTATGCACCCGAGATGCGGGAATATTTCAAAAAGTGCGGATGCCAGTTATATGAAACGGAGTCCGAAGCAAGGTTTTATGAAGGGCTATGGCATTCGCCTCAGGTCCGAGCACTCATCGATGGATGAATTCCAGATAGACGGGGCATAGGCTTCATTCAGCCTGATTCCAAAGCGTTCTACATGATCCATATTGGTGAAGCCAGCGAAAGATCAAATGATGACGACGAGATAGCCGAGCCTGAAGAAGCTCCTCAAGAGCTCGAAGATGGCGGACAAGCAACCTTCGACGAGCTAGACGAGATTGACTTAGGAACGCCCGATAATCCAAGGCCGACCTACATCAGCTCACTCTTGTCAGAGGAAACGAAAGCGCAGATAATCGCCCTGCTGCATGAGTTCGTCGACTGCTTCACGTGGACGTATAAAGAAATGCCTGGCCTTTCCCCTGAAGTGGCCGTGCATAAGCTGGCTATATCTCCTGATGCTAAGCCAGTCAAACAAGCTCCTCGAAGAATGAGAAGGGAACTGGAAGAAAAGGTCATCGAGGAGACCAAGAAACTCATCAATGCCGATTTCATCAGGGAAGAGAAATATGCCGACTGGATCGCATGCATAGTCCCAGTGAATAAGAAAAATGGGCAGATCCGGGTTTGTGTCGATTTCAGGGACCTCAACAAGGCGTGTCCGAAAGACGACTTCCCACTACCGATCATGGAAATGATGGTCGATGACACCTCAAATTACGAGCTGTTCACCTTTATGGATGGCTCGTCTGGATATAATCAGATCAAGATGTCGCCTGAGGATGAAAACACACAGCATTTCGAACCCCGATCGGAATATACTGCTACAAACTGATGCCGTTCGGACTGAAGAACGCAGGTGATACATATCAAAGGGCAATGACCAATATCTTTGATGACCTAATTCATAAAGTCGTCGAATGTTATGTTGATGATCTGGTCGTCAATACTAAAGCCAAGGCCGATCACATCCAAGATCATAGGACCATTCTCACCAGGCTGAGGGAGTACGATCTGAAAATGAATCCTCTGAAGTGCGCCTTTGGCGTGTCATCGGGAAAATTCCTGGGCTTCATAGTCCGACATCGAGGGATTGAAGTCGACCCATCCAAGATAAAGGCCATCATGGAGATGCCCCTTCCGAAGAGTCTGACGCAGCTGAGATCTTTTCAAGGTAAGCTTGCTTATATACGGAGGTTTATCTCGAATTTATCGGGAAGATGTAGGCCCTTCTCAAAGCTCATGAAGAAAAGAGATCCTTTTATCTGGGATGTCGAATGTCAAGCGGCGTTCGAAAGCATCAAACAATACTTGTTGCACCCTCCAATGCTGGCCGCTCCCATTCCAAATAAACCGCTGATTCTATACACTGCCGCGCTAGATGAGTCGCTCGGTGCGCTCCTTGCCCAGAACAACGAGGAGGGAAAAGAGAATGCCCCCTACTACCTCAGTCGAACTTTAGTCGGGGCAGAACATAACTATTCCCCAATCGAAAAGCGATGCTTGCTCATCAGGTCATGTTGATCTCCAAAGTCGACCTGCTCAAACACTTAATGACCAAGGCAAGCCTAGCCGGTAGAATGGCAAGATGGGCTGTCATGCTACTTGAGTTTGACATAGTTTATACTCCTCAAAGAGCAGTAAAAGGGCAAGCTCTTGCAGACTTCCTTGCTGCTCATCCCGTATCAGAGGGGTCACCGCTTAATTGCGAGCTACCCGACGAACAAGTGCTGCACCTAGAGGAAGATGAGCCATATTGGGAGCTCTACTTCGATGGAGCCTCATCAATGAGGAGCTCCGGCAAATCAAGTGTCCCGCAGATAAAAGCAGGGATAGGACTGGTGTTCATCACGCCATTGATGGGAACCCTACGATGTTCTTTTGCTCTCACTGAACCTCGAACAAACAATGAAGCTGAGTATGAAGCTCTGATAGCTGGTTTGGAGCTCGCCATAGAAATAGAAATCCGTCGGCTATGGGTTTACGGTGACTCCCAGCTCGTCGTCAACCAAGCAAGCGGCGATTATAAGATATACAAACCCGAGTTAGCTCGGTTTAGAAGACGAGTGGTGGAACTCATGAAACGGTTCACTCATATTGAACTAATAAGAGTCCCTAGAGCGTTGAATGGAAAAGCTGACGTACTCGCTCGCTTAGCCAAGGAGCTGGCTGATCCTGACATGGACGAAATTTCGATCACGGTCAGGAGCCGGAAAATTCTATCCCCAGTCTCTCTACGAGAAGAGGAGAGTGCGGAACAGAAGAACACTCCTGCCGAAGAAGCTTCGATCATCCAAGATGAGCCCGATTGGAGAGAACCCTTCATAGAATACCTCCGATGTGACAAGCTGCCCGAAGGAAAATCTACGAGGATTCAGTTGAAGAAGAGAGCCCTCCGATGTGTGTTTGTAAATGACACTCTATACCACAGGTCATATGACCAACTCTGGCTCAGGTGTTTGTCATTAGCCGAAGCCCAAAAGGTCATGAAAGAAGTTCACTCAGGCGTTTGCGGGGCTCACCAGTCCGGCCCCAAAATGTTGCTTCAGATCAAACGGCTTGGATATTACTGGCCCACCATGATAAGGGATTACGAAGAGCATGCAAAGAAATGCCATCTCTGCCAAATCCATGGTGATTTCATTCACAAGCATCCCAATCCGTTGCATCCTACGGTGGCGTCGTGGCGCTTCGAAGTTTGGGGCACCGACATAGTTGGCCCAATTGATCCTCCATCATCCAGAGGCCACCGGTTCATATTGGCCGCAATAGACTACTTCTCTAGATGGGTTGAAGCTGTCCCGCTAAAAGAAATCAAGACAGATGATATTCTGACATTCTTCCAGCATAATATTATATACCGCTTCGGTACACCAAGAAGAATCATTTCTGACAACGGGCCTTCTTTCAAGAACTTCAAAGTCTCAAGGTTCGCTACTCAGCACAAGATAGACTGGAGATATTCCTCCATCTATAATCCAAGAGCCAATGGGCTAGCCGAAGCTTTCAATAAGACTCTATGCAAGCTCCTGAGGAAAAATGCTTCAGCCAACAAGAGAGACTGGAATCTCAAACTTCACGAGGCGTTGTGGGCGTATCATACCACGCACCGTACTCCAACTCAGTCCACCCCATACTCATTGCTCTTCAGAGTGGAGGCGGTACTCCCCCTCGAATTCGAAGTTCCAAGCTTAAGAATGGCCATTCAGCACGAGTTGACGGAGGAGGAAAACGTGTTCCTTCGGCATAAAGAGCTCGACGCCCTCAAAGAAAAGAGGCTTGCAGTACAGGAAAATCTGGAGCTGTACCGTGCCCAAATGTCACAGGCCTATGACAAGACGACTCGTCTCCGCACTTTCAAGAAAGGCGAATTGGTATTAGTCCTCAAAAGACCGATCATTCCCAATCGACATGCCAAGGGAAAATTTGAGCCAAACTGGGAAGGACCATACGTCATCGAGAAAGTGTTCGACGGAGGATCCTACCAACTAATAAGTGCCGAAGGAGAAAGGCCCATGCCACCCACCAATGGCCGGTATCTCAAGAAATACTATGCGTGAATGCTCCAAGTCCCAGGCAAATTGAGCACAACAGCCCTACGGTTTGAATCATACATCCTGTAAAACCGTATACAATCCATAGGCGTAAACGACCCCTGTCTCTCCCAAATCCGGCCGGTGAGACTACTTTTAAAAAGTCCCACCAGCGCAAAAAAAAAGTATGTCCACAAGCAAAACGGGCACGGATGAAAACTCGAAAGGGCTCCGTGAGTAAAAACAGCAGGACTATCGACGAGTTTGTGAAAACCCGAAAGGGCGCAAACTCGTGAAAAGAGACGAAATACACTCGTAAAGTCCTCTCGACCTTTTGAGGGGAAAATTCCTGCGTGAGATACTTACGACTCATAAAGGAGCAACACACTTAGGAATCCTCATAATTCCTAAGGAGAACATACACCTGCGAGATCCTCTCGACTCGTAGGGAGAAAATGCTTTTATGAGACCCTTACGGCTCGTAAAATTGAAAAGTCTTAGATGACAGGGACCTAAATCTGTCTCCTAAGCCATCGTTCCCCAACGGGAAACGACAAATGATGAGTCGCTCCTGGCATTTCGCTTCATTGTTAGTGGTGCTGATGCCGACCAAAAACCCAAAATCCCGAAGTCCTCCCGGGGCAAATGATGAGTTGCTCCTGGCATTATTCCAGTGCAGCAACACTGATGCCAAACAAGATCAAAATTCCAAGTCCCCAAACGGCGAATGATGAGTCGCTCCTGGTACCATATTCCAGTGCAGCGATGCAGACGCCAACCAAAATCCAATTTCTCAAAATTCTCCCGGCCCTACCGTCAGTCCCCAACTTGACTACCGTATACAATCCACGGGCTCAAATAATCCTCAGCAAACCCATGCCCTACCGCAATCACCAGTCCAGCGGCCGGTCTCCGCCCTTGGAATTATGCTCCATCAGGAAAGACCCACTCATGTGTCCTCACGAAACATGAGGAGAACAAACCTTCATGGGATCCTTACGACTTACAAAGGATAAACACACTTGGGAGTCCCCACGACTCCTAAGGAGAAAGTACACCTACGAGATCCTTTCGACTCGTAGGGAGAAAATGCTTTTATGGGACCCTTACGGCTCATAAAATTGAAAAGCCTTAGGTGATAAGGACCTAAACCTGTCTCCTAAGCCATCGCCCCCCAACAGGAAAAGGAAATTGATGAATTGCTCCTGGCACATGTGCTTCAGTGTTAGCAACACTGATGCCAACCTTAATCCTAAAATTCCAAACTCCAATCCAATAGACCCCTAAGTCTTTAAACTGGGAACAGATGACCTCTAAGTCGTTAAACTGGAAACAGAAGACCCCTAAGTCTTTAAACTGGGAATAGATGACCTCTAAGTCGTTAAACAGGAAACAGATGACCCCTAAGTCGTTAAACTGGGAACAAGGGAAATTCCCTCACGGCAAATGATGATTCGCTCCTGGTACCATATTCCAGTGTAGCGATGCTGATGTCAACCCAATTCACATCAAATCAGAATCGACCGTCCATGTCATGAAAAGGGCAGTGCAGGCTTCCCACAAATCGAGAACCAAATCGCTCCGGATCAGAGCACCGACCGTCCAAGTCGCTAAAATGGCAGCACCGACCATCCACGTCACTAAAACGGCAGCACCGACAATCCAAGTCGCAAAAAGGGCAGAACCGACCGTCCAAGTCGCTAAAATGGCAGCACCGACCGTCCAAGTCGCCAAAATGGCAGCACCGACCGTCCACGTCACTAAAAGGGCAGCACCGACCGTCCAAGTCGCAAAAAGGGCAGAACCGACCGTCCAAGTCACAAAAAGGGCAGAACCGACCGTCCAAGTCGCAAAAAGGGCATAACCGACCGTCCAAGTCGCTAAAATGGCAGCACCGACCGTCCACGTCACTAAAAGGGCAACACCGACCGTCCAAGTCGTAAAAAAGGCAGAACCGACCGTCCAAGTCGCTAAAATGGCAGCACCGACCATCCAGGTCTCTAAAAGGGCAGCAACGACCGTCCACGTCGCTAAAAGGGCAGCACCGACCGTCCAAGTCGCTAAAATGCCAGCACCGACCATCCACGTCGCTAAAAGGGCAGTAACGACCTCCCCGTCGGAATAATGCTCCGCCTCGGAATCAAGTCAATCAGACACTCCGTCCTGGAGACACGTCAAGCATCGACCGTCCACGTCGTAAAAAGGGCAGTGCCAGCTTCCCAAAAGGTGGGAACCGAATCAAGTCGCCTCTACGTGAAAGAAGATCCATCAATTTCATGCACACGGCCCATATGTGTGGTGTGCATTTATTGATGGGGGCAATTTGTTGGGGTAAAAATTTACACCCCGGTTGACCAAGTCAAAATCAAAGTCAAACCCAGATCATGTGGGCCCATGCCCGAGGCGAGCCCGAACATGAAGCGGCCGGCCTTCCCCCATGCCAAAATTATGTTGTATTTCTTGTATTTTATTTTATGAATAAATGTAAGAAAATGGGCATAAAGCCAAATTTTTGTAAAGCCCATGGCTTATGTGCAAAAAGAAATGGCACATTAGCCGTGGGATAGGCAAAATGCCATTTTGTGAAGCCCAAGGGGCTATGTGTAAAGTGTATAGCCTATAAAGGCCAAGATAATGAAAATATCCGAACAACTTTTTTCTCTCTCCAAAAAAAATCCAGATATGTGATCTTCTTCTTCCTCAAGGTTCTAAAACCTTTTTTTTTGAATTAAATCAAGAGTTTAACTCTTCCTTTTCTCAAAATAAATAGTTTTCACCACAAAACCCATAAAAGAGAGCTCGGATCTCCAATCAGATCTCGAAAAGGGGAGATTTTTAAGTCTCACCCCATTTTCTCTAAGATCACGCCGATCAAGAGAAGGAAGAAGGAGACCCATCTCCAAAAATCTAACTTTGGACAGACCCGATGCTCGAAAGAAAAGCCAAAGATTCCTAGGAGTTTAACTCCTTTCCAGATCTGTTGGAGTTTAACTCCATAAAATTAAATTTCTGCTAGGAGTTTAACTCCAAAAATCCCCTTTGGGAGTTCAATTCCCCAACCTAGGGGCTAGGCCCCTTCCCGCGGGTGCTTCCCACGGTCACGTGTGTGCCATATGACCCCGGGGCGCCAAGGCGCCCATAGGTCATGTGTGCCCACGTGACCCCGTGCGCTAAGGCGGCCAATGGTCACGTGTGAGCCACGTGACCCCGGGCGCCAAGGCGCCCATCGGTCACGTGTGCGCCACGTGACCCCGGGCGCCAAGGCGCCCATCGATCACGTGTGCCCACGTGACCCCGGGGCGCCAAGACGCCCATCGGTCACGTGTGCCCACATGACCCCGGGCGCTGAGGCGCCCATCGATCACGTGTGCCCACATGACCCCGGGCGCTGAGGCGCCCATCGATCACGTGTGCCCACATGACCCCGGGTGCGGAGGCGCCCATCGATCATGTGTGCCTACATGACCCCGGGGCGCCCAGGCGCCCATCGGTCACATGTGCCCACGTAACCCCGGGTGCTGGGGCGCCCGATGGTCACGTGTGCGCCACGTGAACCCGGGCGCCCGATGGTCACGTGTGCGCCACGTGACCCTGGGCGCTGGGGCGCCTGATGGTCACGTGCGCGCACGTGACCCCGGGCAGCTTACCCAACGTGCCACGCACTCGTCTTTGAGATGCTTTCCCCCCACCATTTTATATATATATATATATATGCACACACATACTCAACACTAAATATACCTCCCCCGTTGGAAAAAATTTCTAACGGGGCGCCGCCCCACACGCCGCAAGGGGGTTGCTAGCCCCCTTGATCTCCAGCCCGCTATCCGGGTAGCGGGACCCTCGTAAAAAACTCTGCGGGCCCCCGATATATCCATAACCCCCTTTTCAAAACACAAAACTGCACGTGAGTTCGCATGACTAGTTTAACCCGTTAATCGGAGGTTCTCTCGCTCCAAAAGGCGAGGGATAATTAACGGCAGCTTAGTCCGCGGCTGCCGAAGATTCGGATCCCCACAATCAATAAACCCCAGCCTACCCTAGGCAAGGGGAATCTGTAATGCGCCTGACAAGCGCGCGCGTATTCCCATCTCAATGGGGTGACGAAAAACACCCTACAGGAGGAACAAAAGGTGTTTGTTTCTCAGTATGCCACATTCTTGGAAAAAGAGTTTTTCACAAATGATTCTGATGGCAGTGTGGTAGATCTAGAAGAGGTTCTAGAGACACAAACTGCAAATGACGACTTGGTTGAACCGGCTATTGCAACAGAAACTGAAGAAACTCGGCCACTCCGAAGGTCTGGTAGGACTTCTCGCCCACCAGAGAGGTACTACAGTTTCCTCATTGATGGTGACAGAGAAGACTGCATCATGGAGGATGATGATTGATTGGTTGAAAAAGTGTGTTTTTGTAGTTAACCGCAATCAGAACGGTGTCGCGTATAGCTAGACCGAGATGAGTACGGGTCGACCTCTGGGAAACGTGGAACTTTTTACTTTTACTTTAGATGTGTTGAGAAAGAAAGGAGGGATAAAGAATTTTATAGAATGGTTTCTAGATCTACGTTAAACAAGATTGTAAAATATAGATCTAGATTATTTTAAAGATGTAGTAAATATAATAAGAAGGCTTGTAGGGTGCGTTAGGATTTAGTAGTTATGGACGATTAATTAAAAATTACCCTTTTTATCCATTAATAGATTTAGAACTAGAACGACGGTGATGCGTGTAGATTAGGGTTTCTGGAGGGAAAAGGAATCCCACTCTTAACCCTTATCTCGACACGGAACTCCGTTCATATCTAGCCTTTACCAAAACAATCATTAATTTAATCTCTAATCGCGGTCAGAACTAGCAAAGAATTGCTAGCGCGCCCGATTAGGATGTTAATGATTCTTTTGATAAAGTTCCTAAACTTTATAGGACTTAAAAAGGGTTTAGTTATTTTCATCGTCCATTAGCCTACCCTAATCCTACGAACCCTAACAAGCGGAGAATTACTCGCGCATGTTGGTGTAGGGTTCCTAGGCACACTAATGAAGTCTCACAAGTGATCGAACATGCTCAATTCAAAAATTTCCTTGTGCCTACAAACCCTAATACGGATCGTTAACTAGATATATAGGTGATGCGATGCAAGTAAACGAATTTATAGCTAAAGGGAAGGGGCTACAACCTTTGTAGATCCGGTCCTCCACCTCCTAGGCTCCGTGATGAAGTCCCCTCGCTGTCCATATCGGATCCCGGACTCTAGCATCGGCTTCATCGGAGAATGGGCGGGCTAGGTCATCGACTACGATGCCGAAGATGATCTACGTCGAGGCATCACAAGATCAAGCTCCTACTTCACCAAGCCATGAAAACTTGTGAAGGAAACACCCTATACTACTTGGCAAGAGGTAGAAGATGAAGAAATAGGAGGTGGGTTCACTTTAGAATTGGATTTCTCACTCTTATTCTCATGTTGCCATTGATGGTGGCATAGTTTCTTCATGTTGAAGATGAAGAAGAAGAAGAAAAGAATATGATAGAAAATATGATAAGTCTCTATTAAAAAAGAAAACAATATGATACTTATCATATATTCAACCATGGTTTAGTGTAGAGATTTAACTAAGGTTAGATGAATGGTTAGAGTTAGACATGAGACAAGAATGGTGGACTTGTTCAAAGCTTCAAGAAGCTTCAACAAACAAACAAAACAAGCCACCATTCTTTTCTCTTTATCTTTTCCAAAAGAATGATAAATAAATAAATAGATAATAAGTGAATAAACAAAACCCTAACCACTCTCACAACCATGGTTTAATCTTTACACAAACCCAAGTGAGCATGTATCATCAAACATGATACAAACAAGTGCACAAAAAATATATCACATATACAATGTGCATCAAGTGAGAAAATCCTTTTAAAATGAACCATTACTAGTTAATGCAAAGTAATATATCAAATATATAATTATGCATTAAATCATTAAATCAATACTTGATTTAACGATCCTGTCATATCGCATATAACCGACTAATATCCAATGTATCGGCTTATCGAATCAATCTTTGATTCGATAACTAGGTTATATCGCATATAACTAATCGATACATTAATCGCAAGAATGGAATACGGTATCACATACACGCATTATTCTCGGTCCCGCACATATCTCATATACGCTCCTATTTCGTTTCGCTTAAGCCAGGAAACCTCTGTGTAGGACTCTAAAGACTCGTCAATACGCCGGTAGCAGATGATGATCATATCAAACATCCACAAGCCGCAAGCGGTCTGCTAAACGTAACGGCCACCCGGGTATTGAGCGATCAGAAGATCGACGAGCAATCCCGCTCACACTCCTGTGAATCCAACCAGTAACACTTACCGTATAGTCCGGTCTGTTCGTCTGATATGTCGCATATCTCGCCTAGGGGTGGTAAACGTCAGACCCCAATAGCTCGATAAGTCATGCCGACGTAAGGTCCATAACATTCATGAAACTACTGATAACTCTTACCAGTATATCACTGCAACCCTGGCCAGGGATTTCGTTATGGCCAGTCGAGCATAGCGCAACATCAACTCCCAATACCGGGAGAGACGAATCCCCTCCTATCGCTCATTGCCTCCATGTGAATCGGGACTGTACCCAAAAACCACCTGTTTGCACAACTCAGTAGAGCCGTGGTAGGGTGGAAACCAAAGCACAGTGGGAGACACACAAGACTCTATGACGATCTCGGGTCAACAGACTAAGCTGTACCAGTGTCACCAGAGAACTGCCATCTGACGTGAGGTATAATACCATCTGGGAGTTCTCGGCGAGTCCGTTCAGTATACCCAGTCTCCACTGAGCACCCGCATACCATCTCTGATGTCAAACATCAATGGATATGGGATCATCCATCGCCCATCACATGGGTCAAGAAGATAAACGCTAGTCTACTCTGGAATATCGATGCCCCGTCTTGATATTCCCACGACTAAGAACAATGAAGGATGTACTCATTGAGTACCCAGGCCCCACTAGTATGATCTACATCATAGTCCTGGAAGTCGAGTACACATCCTAAGGGCTTTATCAACATGTAATCAGAGAGACAGAAAGTATACATGTTAAGATAAAGAGCAACCAGATAGCGTACTATCATGTCGAGCAAGAAAGTCCTACCTATATATGTCCCAGTATCCACTACTATATACATCCAATGTACAGTAATGGTCTCTAGGGCATACATATAACTAACAATCTCCCACTTGCACTAGGGCCATCTGTAGCAGTGGTTGCAGTATCTAATACTCAACCATCCCATATGAGTCTCTCTCTGGGAAATGGCCTTCATGAGTGGATCCGCCGTGTTGTCCTCTGAGTCTACTCTCCTAACCTCGATCACCCCGGAGATCAACTATCTCTATGATCAGGTGATGCTTCCTCAGAATATGTCTGGGTCACTGATGGGACCAGGGTTCCAGGGCCAAAGCCACACTTCCATTGTCATACAATGGCAGGAACCTAGTTCATCTTATGAACCAATATACACCCAAACTGCCTCTTTGGTAGTATCTTTAATAGCGATGTTACCAGCCTTTATCGTCTAGTTTGCCACGGTATCTAGCTTGGAACTCTTCCAACATACCGTCCCTCTACTGAGGGTAAAGATAATGCCTGTGACTGACATTCAGTCGTCCTTATCACCCTGGAACCTTTCCATTGATTCTCCCCAGGATCAACTGATACTATCTCACTATAATTAGTGAGAATCCTAACATCCATTTAGAACTATCTTATAGACCCAAATCTCAGGATTTAGGAGGTATCATTTTGATCTTATATGGAGAATCTATGTGATATGAGGATATCGACCGATCGTAGCATAGGAAACTCTTTTCCTATCAAGAGTATGTCATCCACGTACACTACGAGGATCATTACCATACCCCATACTACCCTTTTGTACATACAAGGTTCATCTACCATTTTGATGAAGTCAAACTCTTTGACTATGACATCAAAACAGATGTTCCAACTCCGCGATGCCTGCTTTATCCTGTAAAGCAACTTACACATGTTTCCGCTGCTCCCACTATTTACGAAGCCCTCTGGCTGTGTACTTATAGACTTTCTATTCTAAATCAGTATTTAGAAAAGCAGTCATGACACCCAACCACCAGATATCGCAGTCATGGTATGTAGCAATGGTAAGTAGGACCTGGATGGACTTAAGTATAGTCTCTGGAAAAGGTTTCATCATTTTCCACTCTTGGTCGATGACGAAAACCTTTAACAAGTCTAGCTGTGAAAGTTTCAACTTTTCCATATACACCAAGTAATCTTCTCAAGATTTACTTGCTCCTGATGGGGATTTAACCCTTCAGATATAGCAACCAAAGTCCATACTTTGTTGGTGTATATGGATTCCATCTCAGATCGCTAAGCATCCAACCATTCTTACAGAGTCCTTACTCTCGATAGCCTGCTCGAAACTAGTTGGGTCATCATCTCATGATGCATTCCTTGCTCCCACTGTCATCGAGAAACCGAGGTATCTCTCAGGCGGATGAGGAACCCTACTAGATCGGCGGAGAGGCTGAGGTTCGTCAGGAACTATAGAATCCTTTGGTTCTGTCAAATCATCAACTGCAGTTTTGTATAGCTGGAACCTTTCCAGTTCTACAGAACTGATCCTGCCTCGATCTTGTCCGGATTTTGCTTAAGACATAGGCCGAACAATCCTAAATCTTAACTTACTTAAGAGATAGGTTCTTCCCATACCATATCTCATATGGAGTGGTAGGCACTGATTTGATTCGAACCTAATTCAATAGGTATGCAGCTTCTCAAGCGCATAACTCCCAAAAGAAAATAGGAAACTCAGTAGTACTCATCATAGAGCACACCATATCTAATATTGTGCGATTGCTCCACCCCGATACACCGTTGTGCTGTGGTGTATTCAGAGGAGTAACACTGAGATAGAATCTCATTCTTCTTTAGAATAGTCCAGGAATTCTATGCACAAGTATTCTCCTCCCTGATCTCATCATAGGACATAATACTTATACCCGGTTATTGGTTCTCTACTTCTGACTTATATTCTGTGAATACCTCAAAAGCTTCGGACTTATGTTTCAACAGAAACATATGACTGAATCTTGAGAGATTATCAGAGAATATAATGAAGTATAAAGAACCAGTCCTGGCATGTGTAGATGATTGGTTGCTTTAAGCGTGCTTGCGCTTTCTAAAAGATAGATCAAAAATATTTGTAACCGCAATCAAGAACGGCGTCGCTTTGCAGCTAGCCGGTGAGTACGGGTCGGTCCATAGGGATGTTGTGAATTTCCTAATCGCGCTAACGAGTTAATTCCGAAGGGTGTTCGGATTAATTATTAAATCTAAAAATTGAAGTTGTATGATACTAGGATTAGAAACTTGCTAGGATTAGGTTTAGGGAAAATTTGGTAAACAAAGATCTACATCTCTTTCCATTGCCTTTAATTAAAGATATCATATTAGTGTTATGGTAAATCTTAACAAAGGGGATTAGGATGATTGGGAAGATTGATTCTTCCTCTAGATCCTTGTCCTTCCTTTCTTAATCTTTACCCTAACCTCCATGGAAAACCTTAGAATCCGGGCCTTTAGACTACGGAATCACCGTTACCTCGAGGGATAGGGTGCCGTAGGAAGCGGAATAAGAAGGTATGCATGGAGTTCTAATTTTCATAAAAGATTGGCAAAGAAAAGAGATGAGAGATCTTCATCTCTCAAATCCTTCCCTATTCCTAACCCTAACAAGCGAGGAGACTACTCACTCATTAGGGAATTGAAGAACATTTATCTAGGGCAGAGAATAAAAATTACCTAGGGCAAGAATTGAAATCTAAACTAGAGCAAGGAATTAAATCTACTTACAGATGCATCTCTCCAATTATCAACGCAGGGTTGTCAGATCTGAATTCATGAATTGAAAAGAAACACCGATGCTCTCCAAAAGATTTCTAAATTTTATTATTAAAAGGAGGCATGAGAAATTACAATGAGTAGAGTTCCTATTTATAGAGAATAGGAAACCCTAGGTTACAATTGATTTGCATGTCTACATTTACCAAAATATCCTTAGGAAGACCTAGTCAAAGTAGACTTCAAGCTTTGGTAAAATTTTATGTCTCTTTCTCTTTAAAAGAAAGTATTGGGCCTTGGATCTTTGGGCTTCCTTATTATTTGGTTCTTTATTAAAATAGCTTGTATGTTTCTTCCAGATCTCCAGTGAATAATTGCAGTGGACTTTTAACCGTTTGCTTTGTAATCTTAGACCTTGCGTTGCCTTGTACCGATCTTTTGTGTAGGCTTGATTAAGATCCTTCTATTTGTTGGTCAAAGTCCCTTTTTTGCATCGTCTTTTCATCATTTTCACTGTTTTCTGTCCAAGAACCTATAACCTGTAATATGTAGCAAACATGCGTCAAAAGCACCTGTTTATTTGTAAAAAGAATAAGAATGGGGAATATAATAATACAATATTATGGTGTGAACAGTAGACTGGAGACCTTACATACATCATCATGTATCAGTCCCAAGAGTTCATTAACTCTTTCTCTGTTTCTAATAAACAAGGCTATGGTCATCTAATCTTTGAGACATGACTGGCAAGTTTGACAAGATGTAAATTCAAATTGATTTAAATATGCATCTAAAATGTAACTTCAGCCAGTCGGGTCGCATTGATGTGACCTAGTCTACAATGCCTCAAGAAGGATTCGTTCATTTCTGAACTTTTCCTCTTGTGTGTGTTCTGTATACTAGGAACTGTAGTTTGATTTAGAACGTCAATGCTTTTAGATAACGTGCCTGAACCGATCAACTTTTGATATAGGAAATGTTCAAAACATTATCCAGCAATACAAAATTTTGTCATTACTTTAATAAATAAAGAGATTGATATGATTTTGTATATCAGGTTCAGTATCTAATAGCATTTGTTCAGAATCAATGTATTGGTAATACAGGGTGACAGTGACCAACAGACTTAGCTGCAACACTTGCCCCGGTTTCTGTCTCATGAAACTTATCACCCGTTCTCAGTTTTTCTACCTTTTTGTAGCCCTATGTAACAGATTACATATCTGGGATCCTGATCCGGTATCAAATACTCAGGATTCAGAGGATACTGAAAAACGGTTCTTTATAATGAACACACCGAAGGAGATGCATCATATGCACTTTCTTCGTTTGGGCGGCATAGGAATTCTGGTATTCCCCTATTTCCTGCTCTGTCTTATAACAATTATAAGTTAGAGCGGGACCAACGTTCCCCAGCTCAGTATAACAAGCGGGTTCGGTCAATACATCCATATTATTATCTAGATTAAGGCGTGATATGGTCGCTACCTGGAGAGAGAGAGAAGAAAACACTTTGCGTGCGCTCTTGCAAGATTAGATTGGTTATATATTTTATCTAATCAGGATGGCTCCCACTGTTTTTATCAAATCTTCCTTCAAACCCTAAAAGGAAAGACTAGCCGGGATTAATTACACTCTACAAGTTCGCCAATCTTTCAGCCAGGCCAGTGTCGGTACTTTGAGGGAGGTTCCCCGTGCTTTCGCACGGACCTAATTACAGTAAACCTCGTTTTCCCAGAGGCGTAACCCCGTTGACACCTTTCTAGACACCTACTTGATCGGCTAATTGCAAAGTGCAAAACTCTCCTAGGAGTAACAATTACTCGCAGTGGGTATCGGGATCCAACTATCATATAGAAGGTATGCAATCTCATTGCAAATTTCAACACTTGAAACTCCCGATAAAGGTTTTTACCCCTAGCACCTATGCCCTTAACTATGGTCAACAAATCATAAGCACTAGTCAAGTTCTACCCGTCATTTCATGATTAATTAGACCCACCCACATGACCCTTAACTAAGGTCAACAAAATCACGCGACTGTCCTAACTAATCGCATCATATGCGGTGTAGGAAGACATCACTTAGCTACCGTACATTGTGCCTTGACTATGGTCAACAAACACAGCACGAATACTAAGTACTCTACTTCCTAAAATGACGGAGGGTTGCGAATGGTTTTTTATGAAAACCATTAACGCTTTGAACTTGATCTCGTTGCGGAATCAAATGGTTTTCAAATGGAATGTTTTTGAGGCTTTTTCTAGTTTTGCTAAAGGGGTCACTCCCGGTGAAGGGATCGTCGGCCCTTTCCTTATCGAATGAGGTGCGGGATATATCATATATATCACTGTGCAAAGCAGAAACTATAGAAGCAATCAAAAAACAAACCGAGTGATATAGCATCTGCCAGTTATTGCTAAAGGAGTCACTCCCGGTGAAGGGATCTCGGTCCTTTCCCTATCGAATAAGGTGCAGGATGTTCTACAAGGAACACCGCGATGCAAAGCAAGAACTGTAGCTATCTGTTTTTATTTTGAAATTCGATTCCACAACATCAATTAGGTTTATTTTCTTTCATTAATCTCATTAATGAATATCCCATCATTTAAGTCCACCTAATCATCACAGATAAATATAACGTACGCTTATGCCATCCGCATTCGCCTCGATGTCCCGTCTGCACCGTTAGGTTAGGTAACTAACGCCAGAACGAGGTAGGGCTAACGCGGGTGTAAAACATAAGCAACGTCTATATAATATATCATATATACTATATATAACATCTATCTGAACAAATCACATGATCACATCACAGATATCGCAGCAGAAAGTATCATATGAAATATTGGATATACTAGGACGTCCGTGTTTTCAATACGAGCCAGTATAAAACACAGATTCCATGGTCGTGATGAATAGCCAATCCCACACCCCTAGACCCCCTACGAGAGCGGCAAGCAACCCTACCAATTCTAGGGTTAGGAGACCCGGACTCGACTCCTCGAGTTGGTCTCCCACTGGACCCCAGAACCCGGTTACTTGTGCTTCCCTCCTTGGGTCTATCCTAATGCGGAAAAGTAAATAATATACATCAACGGTGACAACTTCCGCAACCTGGAAGTGCCCTAATAAAAGAATATTACATACAAGTTTTTACATGAATGAAAATGAAAAACACTCATCTCACATAAAAACCCCCGGCTATTCAAACACGATGATCCAATATAACATATCCAGCAACACATAACATCACATGTCATCAACGTAAGTAAACATGCGTATCCCAATTGTCGTTGACATATAGCAACGAAACCGGCGATATCACATATTACACTTACGGTCACAGAAAAGAAAGTGTAAAACTACAACAGTTGGAATCCGGAATCTCTTTAGACATCGCATGCCTAATCAAATGAATTCCTTAGACATCGCATGCCTAACAATTATAAACCCTGCATTTTAGTCTCATTATCGAAAACACTTTTCAATATCAAGTCGGGCAATTCAACAAGATTCCCGAAAAACTGATCGAATGCTCGTCGCAAACTTTAGTAGGCGGTCACACCCCTGATACCGTCGACGAAGTGCACCAAGGCGGAACACCGCTGCCGCGAGCACCCGGACGGATGCTTTCGGCGACGGGGTTCTCCTACAGTCACTTGGTCGGGGCTATGGAGTGAGGCTGTCTATTAACTTTACCCGGCGAGTATCCGCGTACACTACGTGATTGCGACGGACTTTTGATCACATCAAAATTCCGTGGCAACCGATCAAGTGAGACTAAACTGCTATGTTTATAACATTCATCTGGTCATCTCATAACTATTTGCGAATTCCAAGTATTGTATCACATTCCGGATAAATAGAAAATGTTAAACTTTCCGATCGAACACCCAAGTTTTCCCGATACAGTCCAACACATGAAATAAGTCTAAAAACATTCAGTTCGTGCCTCAGTACCAACGGTCCAGCCGTAGAAGGGTCAAGCCAACGCCTCACATGTGGCACGCCGTACTGCCCCAAACCCTAAGGTTCAAAGGGCAGTTCAAGACGGTCACATAATCGAGTTAAGGTTTGTTGTCTTCTAGAGGGACCATCACGTTACTTGCACTACTTAGAACGTCGTTAAACTACGGAAAAGTCCAACAATTGGAAATTTCCTGGCAGGGGAAAAAGTGGGTATTTATATCCGGTCGAACCTTTTAACATATTCAAAAATTAGCCGGAAAAACACACAGACAAAATTAGACAATCCGATCGAAACACCGAGTCCCCAATACAACCCAGAAAATTCAAACCTTGAGTTCAGATTAAAAATTCCCAGGAAACTCAGCAATGAAATATAGAAGTTACTGTGCAAAAAGAACTAACAAAACAGGCTAAGTTGCCGCGGAACCGCCGCATTAGCCATACTAATGCCGCGGTTCCGCCGCGCTTTAATGGAATTAGGCTATCGAATTTTAGAGTAACTCTTACAATCACCTGCTGATTTTTCTGCATATTTTTAATGTGGAAAAATGCACCGTTTTGAAAAAAGTATAGAGAACAAGTTTGGAGTTAGGGTTTTGGTTCGATCGGACTTCAAACTCCGTCTACGCATCGCCTAAGGCTCTAGCTAGGCACTGATACCACTGTAGGGTTCTTAGGCACACTAATGAAGTCTCACAAGTGATCGAACATGCTCAATTCAAAAATTTCCTTGTGCCTACAAACCCTAATACGGATCGTTAACTAGATATATAGGTGATGCGATGCAAGTAAACGAATTTATAGCTAAAGGGAAGGGGCTACAACCTTTGTAGATCCGGTCCTCCACCTCCTAGGCTCCGTGATGAAGTCCCCTCGCTGTCCATATCGGATCCCGGACTCTAGCATCGGCTTCATCGGAGAATGGGCGGGCTAGGTCATCGACTACGATGCCGAAGATGATCTACGTCGAGACATCGCAAGATCAAGCTCCTACTTCACCAAGCCATGAAAACTTGTGAAGGAAACACCCTATACTACTTGGCAATAGGTAGAGGATGAAGAAATAGGAGGTGGGTTCACTTTAGAATTGGATTTCTCACTCTTATTCTCAAGTTTCCATTGATGGTGGCATAGTTTCTTCATGTTGAAGATGAAGAAGAAGAAGAAAAGAATATGATAGAAAATATGATAAGTCTCTATTAAAAAAGAAAACAATATGATACTTATCATATATTCAACCATGGTTTAGTGTAGAGATTTAACTAAGGTTAGATGAATGGTTAGGGTTAGACATGAGACAAGAATGGTGGACTTGTTCAAAGCTTCAAGAAGCTTCAACAAACAAACAAAACAAGCCACCATTCTTTTCTATTTATCTTTTCCAAAAGAATGATAAATAAATAAATAGATAATAAGTGAATAAACAAAACCCTAACCACTCTCACAACCATGGTTTAATCTTTACACAAACCCAAGTGAGCATGTATCATCAAACATGATACAAACAAGTGCACAAAAAATATATCACATATACAATGTGCATCAAGTGAGAAAATCCTTTTAAAATGAACCAATACTAGTTAATGCAAAGTAATATATCAAATATATAATTATGCATTAAATCATTAAATCAATACTTGATTTAACGATCCGGTCATATCGCATATAACCGACTAATATCCAATGTATCGGCTTATCGAATCAATCCTTGATTCGATAACTAGGTTATATCGCATATAACTAATCGATACATTAATCGCAAGAATGGAATACGGTATCACATACACGCATTATTCTCGGTCCCGCACATATCTCATATGCGCTCCTATTTCGTTTCGCTTGAGCCAGGAAACCTCTGTGTAGGACTCTAAAGACTCGTCAATACGCCGGTAGCAGATGATGATCATATCAAACATCCACAAGCCGCAAGCGGTCTGCTAAACGTAACGGCCACCCGGGTATTGAGCGATCAGAAGATCGACGAGCAAGCCCGCTCACACTCCAGTGAATCCAACCAGTAACACTTACCGTATAGTCCGGTCTGTTCGTCTGATATGTCGCATATCTCGCCTAGGGGTTGTAAATGTCAGACCACAATAGCTCGATAAGTCATGCCGACATAAGGTCCATAACATTCGTGAAACTACTGATAACTCTTACCAGTATATCATTGCAACCCTGGCCAGGGATTTCCTGTTATGGCCAGTCGAGCATCGCGCAACATCAACTCCAAATACCAGGAGAGATGAATCCCCTCCTATCGCTGATTGCCTCCATGTGAATCGGGACTGTACCCAAAAACCACCTGTTTGCACAACTCAGTAGAGCCGTGGTAGGGTGGAAATCAAAGCACAGTGGGAGACACACAAGACTCTATGACGATCTTGGGTCAACAGACTAAGCTGTACCAGTGTCACCAGAGAACTGCCATCTGACGTGAGGTATAATACCATCTGGGAGTTCTCGGCGAGTCCGTTCAGTGTACCCAGTCTCCACTGAGCACCCGCATACCATCTCTGATGTCAAACATCAATGGATATGGGATCATCCATCGCCCATCACATGGGTCGAGAAGATAAACGCTAGTCTACTCTGGAATATCGATGCCCCGTCTCGATATTCCCACGACTAGGTACAATGAAGGATGTACTCATTGACTACCCAGGCCCCACTAGTATGATCTACATCATAGTCCTGGAAGTCGAGTACACATCCTAAGGGCTTTATCAACATGTAATTAGAGAGACAGAAAATATACATGTTAAGATAAAGAGCAACCAGATAGCGTACTTTCATGTCGAGCAAGAAAGTCCTACCTATATATGTCTCAGTATCCACTACTATATACATCCAATGTACAGTAATGGCCTCTAGGGCATACATATAACCAACAGTTGGGAGAAGAAGATGAAAAAAAAGAGAGGGAAAACATAATGTAAAATGCAAAAGAATTAAATAAAATAACTACCTTTATTAATCAACTTGAACAATCTACACTTTGATTCCTTAGAAAATGATTACAAAACTAGTTGCTTCTCGATCTCTTCCAAGGAGGTAGACGAACAGCTGATGATCAGCCTGGATGCGTGAGCGTCTGGGGCTTCGTGATCGCGTCGGCTTGATAGCTTTTCCAAGAGGCTCTCGGTGCCCTTTTATAGTGCAAAGCCAGAATCTTATTTTTGAAAACTTGCTAAAATATAGCATAGATTCACCCCAAAAATCCTCTGCCCCTAACTCCCTGGAATTGCGGCGGATCCGCAGCCCAAGGGTGGGTTTGGCCGCGGATCCGCACTCAATGGGTGAGATCTCTTGATGAGTTTTCTTGGGCTTGCATCTTGTGACATGTGGCAATCCTAGGCACCTTCAGAATTCAGAAATCTTCTCTCGGTTGCTTCCAGACTTGGTCTCCAAGTTTTGCTTCTTAATTTGGCAAGATTTCTTCAACAGCTTGATTTCTTTGATATATTCTGCATAACAACTTGGAAAATTCTGCACAACAACTCAAATAAGATTTTAGTAGACTTTGTTCTACTAGGATTAGGTCAATAATATTTGCATACATTTTCCTACCAAATGATAATTAAAATATATTAACATATGGAAAATAATGTTTTTACACATAAACCCTCATATGTATAATATATTATAATAAATTCCTTTTTTTTAATATGAAAATGGTAGGAAAAATGTAATACAAATGTGCAGTTTTATCAACTGAACAAATACCCCCAAACTTATCTTTGATCGTCCCGAGCAAACTAGTTTATTTAAGAGGAGAAAAAGAAAGGAGAAAACTAAGCACACTTTCGTAGGCAAACACGATTGCACTGAGCACGTGCAACAAGCCGTTAAACCTCTAGGTGTCCCTAGTAGGAGGAGTTTGTCTCCTGAGGGTTTTCAGCGGATTACACCCATAAAATCCAATAACAAAAGAAAGATGGTGAAATTTACATATAAAGAAAAGAACCATAAAAGAAAGGCCTTGAAAAGTAGAGTTTCCAACTATACTAGCTTTTCAGTTGTCATGAGCCCTATCTTAATAGTTATGAAAAAATGTTAGAAATCACATCATCCCTCAATAAAACATCGTCTTTATTCTTCATTCCTACCTTTCATCCAAACATTGATCATATAACCCCACGTGTGTGTAAATAACATCCCTACACTCGGAGAATTCAATTCAAGCTATCATACTCTTGTCCATCTACCTTAGTACTTTTTAATTTGATGAATATTAAAGATTTGCTCACACATTTTCATGCGACCGTTAATACTTCTTGAGGTACTAACCGACCGATTACTCATGTGCTTGCTGATTTGGTGATAATATTTTCCTCGTCTTGCACCACCTAAGGCTTAGCAGTGACTCCCAGACCAGTTGGCCTTAGGGCACTAGGTGAAGAGGCACCCACGCTATATTTTTTTATTGCTGCCTTGGCGATAACAAAACTAGTGTTCATTTTTCTTTTCACCATTTTTATATTTTCTTCATCATTTTTTTTTTATTTCCTTCATACTTTGGCTTTTAGACAAGAGCATTTCAAGGTATCCTCTACTATCCCGAGTTTCAAGACGTGTGTAGGTGCATATTGTAGGGTATCAACATTCAAATGTTTGGCTTCCAGAATAGAAACTATTTTTCAGACTTATTTTTATCCTCAGATTAGTGACTTCCTTCATTTTACTAACCCTTGGGACAATAGCTCATAACTACTTATTACTAGTTCGTTTAAGAAAACTTCTAATTTTCTTGGTTTTCTTAAACTATTCCTATCTTTTGGATGTAATTTTTCACTTTCTACTCTTTTGTTATAAAAAAAATTTAATGCCCGGTGTCAAAGATAATTCAGTGAATACAAACCTCCCCCCCAAACCTGTTTTCAGCAGTATCCTCACTAATGTAGCCTTTTGAGAAAATGGACCTGTATACTAAGGGAGAGATACAAGGGGTAAAATAATAGTTAAATGAAAAATTCCCCAAACTTATTCTTTGACACGCACAGATTTTCAATCAAATCATTTTTTATTTTTTTTTTATTTTTTTACTCACCTCCATTCTTAAAATGTGAAAAAGTTACCAAAACATGGAGGTGAGGCGGAGGAAATTTAGTTTTGATAAAGCGGCTCCTGTAAAAACAGGAGCTCCTTCGCGGGGTCAGCAGAAAATACGGTTTTAATCTATGCCCATTTACATTAAAAATCGAACCGTTTTTCAAATTTTCGACTTCAACCGCCCCGTGCGGGTGTACATACCGCACCACAAAATGTCCTTTCCAACGAGATTTAAGCTTACCCGGATGAAGATGGAGACGGGAATCGTAAAGAAGGACTTGTTTCCCCGATGTGAAGGTTTTTCTAGAAAGATTTTTATCGTGGAACACTTTAGTCCTATTCTTTACTATCACCGCATTATCGTAAGCTTCATCGCGGAGTTCGCTTAGCTCATTCAATTGCAGCTTCCGATAGCTGCCTGCATGATCAAGATCAAAATTAAGCTCTTTAATAGCCCACATTGCCTTATGTTCAATCTCGACAGGGAGGTGACATGCCTTCCCAAACACAAGGCGGTATGGAGACATACCAAGATCGGTCTTATAAGCGGTGCGGAATGCCCAAAGAGCATCCGTCAATTTGGTTGACCAATTTTTACGGTTTTTCGAAACCGTCTTCTCCAATATCTGTTTGATCTGCCTATTTGAGATCTCAGCCTGCCCGCTTGTTTGGGGATGATAGGGCGTAGAAAGCTTATGAGTGATTGAATATTTCCGCATCAAGGCCTCGAAAGACCTATTGCAGAAATATGTCCCGTTGTCGCTAATGATAGCGCGAGGGTGTCCGAATCGCGAGAAGATGTTTTCTTTAAGGAACTTAATGACAATTTTGTTGTCATTAGTGCGACACGGTATAGCTTCCACCCACTTCGAGACATAATCAACCGCTAACAAGATATATAGATTCCCAAAGGAGTTGGGAAAAGGGCCCATAAAATCAATACCCCAAACATCAAATATTTCCACAACCAATATAGGTTGGAGCGGCATCTCGTTCCTTCGTGAAATCCGACCCAAATGCTGACATCGCGGACAAGTTTTGCAATGTTCAAATGCATCTTTAAATAATGGTGGCCAATAAAAGCCACATTGCAAAACCTTCTCCGCCGTTTTTCGAGGTCCAAAGTGACCGCCGCATGCCTGATCATGACAAAATGATAACACGCTCTTGAATTCATCGTTAGGGACACACCTGCGAATGATTTGATTGGAACAATACTTGAATAGATATGGTTCATCCCAGTAAAAATATTTTACTTGGGATAAAAATCGAAGTTTGTCTTGTTTCGACCAATCGCTAGGTATAAGTCCCGTCGCAAGATAGTTCACGATATCCACGAACCAAGGTTCGTAGGATACATTCAAGAGCTGTTCGTCGGGAAATGAGTCATTTATCGGCACGGTCACAGTTGGCGAAGAAGTGATGCGTGAAAGATGGTCGGCTACTACGTTTTCACATCCACTCTTGTCTTTGATAACAAGATCAAATTCTTGTAACAATAGGATCCAACGTATTAGCCTGGCCTTTGCATCCTTCTTCGTTAAAAGATGTCGTAGGGCGGAGTGATCTGTGTAAACCACAATAGGCGAGCCAATCAAGTAGGGCCTGAACTTCTCTAATGCAAATACAACTGCCAAGAGTTCTTTCTCGGTAGTTGTGTAATTTATTTGTGCATCATTCAAGGTCCTACTTGCATAGTAAATTACATGTGGCATCTTATCAATATGTTGTCCCAAGACAGCACCAATAGCAAAATCTGATGCGTCACACATAAGCTCGAACGGGTGGTTCCAATCCGAAGATGATAGAACGGGGGCTGTCGTGAGTGATTCTATAAGCGATTCAAAAGCAACCTCACAATCCGAATCGAAGTGAAAAGTAGTGTCCTTGGCCAATAGAAGGGTTAAGGGTCTAGCAATTTTGCTAAAGTCCTTAATAAATCTCCTATAAAATCCTGCATGATCAAGGAAGGATCGTATATCTTTGACGCAATTGGGACGAGGGAGGTTTTGAATGACATCTATTTTAGCTCTGTCAACCTCAATGCCTTTATGTGAAATTATATGTCCAAGTACAATACCTTCTTGGACCATAAAATGGCATTTTTCCCAATTCAAAGTCAAGTTCTTATCCTTACAGCGGGTAAGAACAGCGTCAAGATTATGAAGGCAGACCTCAAAGGAGTCCCCAAAAATGGAGAAATCGTCCATAAAAATTTCTAGAAAATTCTCCACCATATCTGAAAATATCCCCATCATGCACCGCTGAAATGTAGCGGGAGCGTTGCATAACCCAAAGGGCATGCGTCTGTAAGCAAAAGTTCCGAAAGGACAAGTAAAAGTGGTTTTATCTTGATCCTTTTCGGCGATGGGGACCTGGTTGTAACCAGAGTATCCGTCCAAGAAACAGTAGTATTCGTGTCCCGCTAATCGTTCCAACATCTGGTCAATGAAAGGTAGAGGGAAGTGATCTTTCCTCGTCGCGGCATTGAGTTTCCTGTAATCGATACATACGCGCCACCCAGTTTGGGTGCGTGTTTGGATTAACTCATTAGCCTCGTTAGTGATGACCGTGATGCCAGACTTTTTAGGGACCACATGAATTGGACTTACCCATTGGCTATCAGATATGGGGTAGATTATTCCACTATCAAGGCACTTGACGATTTCTTTCTTTACCGCCTCCTTCATAACGGGATTTAACCGTCTTTGTGGGTCTCGGGTTGGTTTGGCTTCATCCATCAGATGTATGTGATGTTCAACAATTAAGGGACTAATCCCTTTGATATCGGCCATTGTCCAACCAAATGCTTGCCGATTCGATCTCAACACTGCCAAAAGTGCATTCTCTTGCTCTACGGCTAGAGAAGCGGATATAATAACTGGCAAGGTCTCGTTCTCTCCTAAATATGCATATTTAAGATGAGAAGGTAGCGGTTTGAGATCAAGAATTGGCGGAGAGACAATAGAAAGAGGGGTAACGGAATGATATTCGGACTCCTTAAGAGGTTCAAAACTTGCATAAGATATTGACTCGGAAAGTGCTGCTGACTTTTGCAACGAGTCAACGGGTTCAATCTCAAGGTCGGACTCATTGAACATATCCTCACTGTGAAGTGGTACAAGATCAAACGATGTCTCATTAGTGTTGTCGAGAACATCAAAGCAAAGTTCTTCATCCATGCAGCTTTCGGGAGCTATCTCGTGGATGGAAAAAACATCCAGCAAATGAGCAGAAGGTTCTGATGGCTGACTTCCTAGCTTGTAAATATTAAACTCAATTGTCATTTTCCCGAAGGATAAGCTCATAGAACCGTTACGACAATTAATCACAGCGTTAGAAGTTGCTAGGAAGGGTCGACCAAGTATCACCGGGATTTGATTGCGTGGGTTTGCCACAGGTTGTGTATCTAAAACAATAAAGTCCACGGGAAATATGAATTCCCCGACTTTAATTAACACATCCTCTAGTTCGCCCCGAGGTTTGGTGATAGATCGGTCTGCCATTTGGAGAGTACAATGGGCGGGTTTTAACTCTCCAATTCCTAACTGCTCGTATACTGAATAAGGAAGCAAGTTGACGCTAGCACCTAGATCGAGTAAAGCACGATTTATATTTTTACCCCCAATAGAAATAGAGATTGTAGGACAGCCGGGGTGCTTACGTTTCTTTGGTATTTGTTGGGTAAAAGCTGTGCTAACATTACTCGTCATGAAAACCTTTTTAGGCACTTGAGTTTTTCTCTTCCTAGTGCACAAGTCTTTAAGGATTCTTGCATAAGATGGGACTTGTTGAATAGCATCTAGGAGAGGAATATTCACGCTAACTTGCTTAAACATTTCCACAATCTTCTCCATTTGAGGGTTAGGTCGGTTGGCACTTAATCGGTTTGGAAATGGAGCTCGATCAATAAGTTTTGGGTCCAACGTTTGTGGAGAAGACTGTGGCGACGGATTCGATCCCAAAATTGGAGTGGGCATCGACTTAGATAGATTTGGCGAAATGTTCAAGCCTTGGGGAAAATGGAGAATAGGCTCGGATGAAGGTGGGAGACTAGACGAATTAGGGGAAGAAGAAGAAGAAGAAGGGGTATCAAATGTGTCACTATCATCAAATTGCTCACCCACTTGGTTATTCAGCACTCTCCCCGATCTCAACGTAGTAATGGCATTCACATTATGACTTTGTGAATGGCCAGGATTCGGTAGGGGTTGAGATGGGAGTTTCCCTTTCTCTCTCGCACTCATTGCGGCGTTTAACTGTGCGATTTGGTTTTCTATTGATTTAATACTCTCACCATGGGAGGAGGAGTTTTTCGTTAGGGTATCAATAGAAGACCTTATCTCAGCCGAATTTTGCATGGATTGTTTCATGAACATATCCAAAGTTTGTGCAAGTGAGCTGTCAGTACCGGCCACTTGTGGTGTAGAAATGTTGGCCGGATTTTGGAAATTTTATGACTGAAAGGGAGGCTGATTCTGTGGTTGTGGTTGCTGTGGAGGAGGTCTTTGATAATTACTTTGTTGGTTTTGATTCCAAGTAAAGTTAGGATGATTCCTCCATCCTTGATTATATGTGGAAGAATAAGGATCATTTCTAGGTCGCTGCTGAAAAGCAGCATTAGCTTGAAACGATGTATTCATAGGACATTCTTCCGTTAAGTGTGAAGGATCCGAACAGCAACCACAGACAGTCTTAGGAAGCGTGACCTGATTTAGGGAGAATGATGAGAACTTGTTTTCAATAGCATCGAATTTCTTCTGAATCGCTGCCATTTCGGCTTTTACTGCGATAGAAACATCGAGCTGATGAATACCTCCCTTAGTTGAAGGTGGTCGTACGCTTTCCCACTGCAACGTGTGTTCAGCAAGGTCTTCCAGATATTTCCAAGCTTCACCGTCATCTTTAAACAAGAAATTGCATTGACACATTGTTTCAAGCATCTGCTTTGTCGCTGGATTAATGCCCTCATATATAATCCAACATAAATCCCATCTTTGTATTCCGTGATGGGGGCATTGGACAAGCAGATCTTTGAAACATTCAAAGCACTTCCAAAATGGTTCATTGGGAAGCTGGGTGAACTGGTTGATCTCGCTCCTAATATGTGCAGTCTTATGATTTGGGTAAAACTTCTTAAGAAATGCTATGACGAATTCATCCCAATTAGTGATAGAGTGTGTGGCAGTATTATAAAGCCATTTTTCTGCCAAGTCGCACAGTGTGAATGGGAGAAGACGTAAGCGCATAGCATCTAAAGTCAATTGTGAAGTACCCATCATTGCGCATACGTTTTCGAATTTGGTGATGAAAACGTACGCGTCTTCCGACTCAAGCCTGTGAAATTTGGGCAGCAGATTGATGTAGTGGGGTTTAATTTCAAAATTATCCCCGTTAGGTGGTGGAAGAGATAGACAAGTGGGAAGAGGACCACGAATAGGATAGCATCTCTCTTGGAGAGAGATGCGCGGTGGATTCTGCTCACCTGCTGGCGGTGGCAGCGTGGTGTTATAATTAGATGGAGTGTCGTCTATCACGGTCGATGTGGTGTGTGGTGGGGGAAAAGAAGATGAAGAAGTACCGACTTCGGCGTCGATAGCAGGAACGCGGACAAGACGGGCACTAGGATCCCGTGTCCAGCCGAGCATGCACTAAGCGGGTTTAGTGCAAGTGGCAGCGTGTGTGTGATTTTAAAATTGGCTTGTTTTGAAAAAGTGGGACTCAAGACAAATCTCCCTAATATGCACAAGCAACCCTAGAACTAAGGTTACCTAGGTCCAGTCTCTAGACCGCTGATTGGTGTCAAAACTTGTAATTACCGCAATCAGAAACGGCGTCGCTTCGCAGCTAGCCGGTGAGTGCGGGTCGATCCACAGAGACGGGTAAATTCCCTTAGTGTGTCTTAACGAGTTGATTCTATTTATCGTTTTGGTTTTATAAAAATCTAGATCTAAAACTTAATTAATCTAATTTAAATTCTTGCTAGGGTTAGGCTTAGAGGAAGTTTTGGAGATTGATGTTTCCTCACCGCTTTCAATACCGTATTTTAGATCCATTAGGTGTTAAGATAATTATCGATAAAGTGGATACGACTCTTTTGGGAAGATGTCTTCTTCCTCTAGATTCGTATCCTTCCTTTATAGTTAATTACCCTAACCCCCATGGAAAACGCGCGCAACCGGGCCTTTATACTGCGGTTCACCGTTACCTCGAGGGGTAGGGTGCCGCAGGGAGCGGTTGTGCGCGCATGCATGGAGTTCTTAATTGGATAATTTATATGGCATTGAAAGGGGTGAGAGATTTCATCTCTCAACCCTTTCCCTAAGGCTAACCCTAACAAGCGAGGAGACTACTCGCTCATTAGGGGATGAAATAACATTAAATTAAAAAAACAGAAAATAAAATACTTACTAATGGTGATGGCTCCCTCCAAGCGATAAAGAACAGATCTGAATGTCACTTCCAGAATTTCTGAATTTTATTTATTGAAAAGAGGCATACAATTTTTAGATCTAAAACTACAATTTATAGGAAAATATAAAACTAGGGTTACAGACTCTCGCACACATGAATTTACAGATTTGACCCGTGAGAATCCCAACATCCGAACCGTCGCACCGATACAGAAAATCTGCATCGACACGTGTTCCTAATGGCCGCGGAACCGCGGCGCCAGCATGGGTTTGGCCGCGGTTCCGCGGCCAAACTGTGGAATTGGGCTTTCAGACTTCTGGGGTTTCTTCAATGGTTCTTGGGCTCTGGATTTTTATATGTACTTTCTCTGTTGGGCTTTTGGATCTTCTCCAGATTTTTAGTGAAGATTTGTATTGGGCTTTTTAACCGTTTCACTTGACTTTTTGGACCTTGCACTGTTCTTCGACTAGGCTTGACTAGGATCCGTCTACTTGTTGGTCAAAAGTCCCCTTTTCTGTTGTTTTGTGTCTTTTTCACTGTATTTGCTCCAGAAACCTGTATCCTGTAATATGCAACAAACGTGCGTCAAGAGTACCTGTTTATTTATATAAAGGATAAGAATAGGGGAATGATAAATGCAATATTATGGTCTGAACAAATACCCCCAAACTTACCTTTTGCTCGTCCTCGAGCAAACTTATTATTTTTTTATTCACTACAAAAAACCTAACCGCACTTTCGCAGGGAAACGCGATTGCACTGAGCACGTGCAACAAGCCGTTAAACCTCTAGGTGTCCCTAGTAGGAGGAGTGTTGTCTCCTGAGGGTTTTCAGCGGATTACACCCACAAAATCCTATCAATTTGGCCCATTTACTTTTGTTCTCCAATTAGGTTTTCTAACAAGGAATTCTATTATCTTCTACTTGTAAATTATCCACCCATATTCTTC
The DNA here is from genome assembly GCA_030015575.1 of Agapanthus africanus. Classification (NCBI taxonomy): domain Eukaryota; kingdom Viridiplantae; phylum Streptophyta; class Magnoliopsida; order Asparagales; family Amaryllidaceae; genus Agapanthus; species Agapanthus africanus. Next base: position 152,916,893 of record JASDDO010000012.1, read on the forward strand.
ACGCTTCCTCATTATTTAACTTAAGATTATATATGTTATGTAGACCTACTTAGCTTTCGGCATTTCCTAAGTTTTCCTCCTAGGGTTTCATCTCCACCTAGGAATTTCTATCAACTCTATTAAAGATACAAGTTCTATTCTTCATTCCTTTCTCTCATCTAAATTCCAATCACATACCCCTACGTGTGTGTATAAGTCACCCCTACACTTGGAAATTCAAATTAAGCAATCAACCCCTTGTCCGTTGTCCAAAATACTAATTAGTGGTGAATTTAAATGAAATTTGCTTACACGTCCTTCATGCGACCGTTAATACTTCTTGAGGTACCAACGACCGATTACAAAATGCGTTTGCACTATAAAGCATACTTCCTAGTCTTTGCAACACCCAAGACTTTAGCAGTGACTCCCAAACCAGTTGGTCTAAGGCACTAGGTGATGAAGCACTCTCGCTAAGTATTTTTCTATTTTTGCAGCCTTAAGTAATCACAAAAACCAGTGTCAATTTTTTTTTCTTTTCTTTATTCACACTTTTTCATACTAAGGACTTTAGACAAGAGCCTTTCAAGGTCTCTTCTACTATTCCAAGTTTTAAGGTGCGTGATTGTGCAAATTGTAGGGTATACGTTTTCAGATTCTAGACTTAAGCTAGGAGCTATTTTTCAAACTTATACTCTAATAAGAACATCAATACTCTTCCCTTGTTTCGACTTAGCCCAAGAAGTGAACCCAAAATTTGCCTATTTCTAAATAAACTACAAGGCATATACTTTCTACTGTTAAACTTTAAGGAAGGTTATTTTTAGGGTTTTTAATTTACTAAGTCTAAGATATAGTTGTTCCTAGCTAGTTAACCTATTTGTCAAACTCTAGTCAAATATGGCCAAAATTGAATACAATAATTTTTATAATTTTTGAAATTTTTTAAATTTTTATGGGTTTTAAAATAAGTATGCAAATGCAAAAATATATACAAATGAATGCGAAGGAAGAAGACATACCGAGCATACCCCCAAACTTGAACTTGACAGTGTCCTCACTGTCATGCTAAACCAAGAGGGTAAAAATACCGATACTCCCATGTTTATTTATTTATAATTTTTTTTTTATGTTTTGAATTTTTATTTTTTTATTTTTATTTTTTTGTAGAAAAAGAAAACAAAAGGATATATACATATATACAAAGGTTCCCCCAAACTTAAGCTTGGCCTTACACAAGCCAAAGATTAGCACCAACCATTCAAAGATCTTATCGTGGTAATGGTATAGTTGGTGCAAGAATAGGGTGCGGAGGAAAGAAATGAGAAACACGCGAGACCGTATGGGAAGAGGGGTAGAATACGGTCTCGGTGGGGGAGAAGAAAGATGGAAAGAAGAAAGAAGTGAAGTGCGATCTTGAGGGTGTAAATTGAGTGAATAAATTAGCGCAATATGTGATGACCGATGTGTTAAAAACGATTGCGCTAACCTATCAACTCGTCGTGCAATGGGGTCAAATCCCTCAAGATTCGCAAGAAAACATGGGTACGCCGAACTTGGTATAGGAGATGAAAACGTAACAGTCATTTGTTCGGTCGGAACAATAGGAAGGAGGGAGGGTGATATAGTCAAAGGTTCAGGAGGCTGAATTGGACAATCCGACACATCAAAAAATGGTTCAACCTCGATATTATCCTCAAGACTCTCCTTAATATTTAATCCATCTATGCCATTATCATCAAAATCTAGACGCATATGAGATTTGGGGGAAACATTTAATAACTCAGGATGATGATTTGAACATAAAATTTCTATTAAATCGACAGGTTCATCATCCGAAATATCCCCGGCGTCTATATCCTCAATCAAGTGAAAATCAATTTCTTTAGACATATCATCCACAGCATGGATATTTATCAATTTAGGTTCTAGAGTGGAGGTGTAAAGATCGAAAGGATTAGGTGCGGTTTCACTCGAAAGGGGTTCCTCACAATTTGGCAAATCAAACACTACAAAATCACACAACTCATTTTTATTTTCAACTGGTGAATCATTTGGAACAATCGATGGAAAACCGGAGTTGTGGGTTTCAATTGGATAAGGGTAGGTTTGATTTGAAAATCCTCTCTCAATCTCACTCTGTCCAACTGCCGCCTTACACATTGAAAAATTCGGAGCTAGCGGGACACTAGCTACCGGTTCACTAGGTTGCGTAAGGGCGGCCATGGATGCTTCCATTGTCCTCATCATTTTATTTGTTGCAGCAATATATGCTTCCAACGACTCTTCCAAACTAGACTTAGGTGGTGAGGGGGTTTCAGTAAAAGATTCACAATTGGTTGGGTATGTGAAACTCCCTAATGGCTGTGTCGAAACAGTGTCTAGTGAAGGTGGGAAGGTCGGGTATGATGGGTAGGAAGTGGGTGGTAAGACAGGAGTAGGGTCAACATATGGATAAGAAGGTGAATAATCGTGTGGATCCCTAAAACTAGATGAGTGGAGAGGGGTGAAAGATCGACTGCGAGATTGAGCAATATGCTCAGCAATGGACATCGGCCTAGGAGTTACAGCAGGACTTGGAAAAGTGGTGTCAACATATGTAGGTGGTAAAGATTGACTCGGTTGACACAACGTGGGTTGAAAAGTCAAACTGTTTTTCCTATACTCTTCTATGTGATCTTTCAAAGATTTCTTTGGCAAGGAGGGATCGTTTTTAAATTGACCGAACACATTGACGAACGACGCAAAGTTAGGTTCGGGATACCAAGATTCGGCAAGAGATTTATGATATGGGGTACCCATGATAGAAGAATGCAAGGATTTCTTTGCGACAAAATTTTTGCAAGATTTTTAAAAGATTTTTCTTTAATTTTTTATTGAAGAGTTTTGCAAGACGGTTTTTAGAAAATGGACTCATGACACAGAAGTATCAACCACATGCACAATCAGGCCTAGATCTAGGGTCGCCTAGGTCTACTAGACAGCTCCTAACTAGGGCTAGAAATAGACCTCAAACCGCCTCTTCACGGACAAATACGGCCAGGTAAGTGGGAAGGAACCACCACTACAGTGGGCCTAATTAATAACCACTAGCCTAGACACCGCAAAGTCGGTTAGGATAAACGGCCGATGCCTACGCTAGTCCTTTTCCTATCGAGCTCGATGTCCTTAGGTCTGAGTCTAATCTTTTTTAATTAATTGTGGTCGATGCAAAATGCTTAGGTGTTTTCTGGGGTCCTGGGAAGGGTGATGAAATCCCACCCAATCTGAAATTGTTCAATTAGCCCCTTAGAGTCCGGTTAAATTATGCAAAACAAATAAATTACACTTGCAATCAGAATTTTTTTTTAAGCGCGGCGCAAAGAAATATGCAGAGAATCTGTTATCGAGAAGGGGGAGAAAGATTTTTTTTTTTTTAGCGCAAGAACCCTGCAGAAGATTTTTACAGAGAAATATATGGAAGGTTGCAGAGGGGAGAGAAAGATATCAAACCAGAAAAATTTTCACGTGCTGACGTGGCCAGAGGAGCGCGGATCCGCGGCGGGAGAGGCCATTTTGCGGCGGAAGAGCGGTCTACTGGTGGGATCGCGCACTGAAAAAATTTCTGTGGTTCTGAACTTTGAATTCCTCTCTGTTTATATGTACCAAATTTTGATTTGCCCTCTGCAAAATTCCAGATCCACTTTTCTTCGCTGTTCTGCAAGATTCAAACAATACACCCTTCAAACAGATCAAGTTTGATAATTTTTTTTTTTTTTATTTTCAGATTTTTATAATTTTTAAAATTTATATCAACCCGAAAATTCACAAAAAAGAAATATTACGCCGTCCCCGGCAACGGCGCCATTTGATTGGTGTCAAAACTTGTAATTACCGCAATCAGAAACGGCGTCGCTTCGCAGCTAGCAGGTGAGTGCGGGTCGATCCACAGAGACGGGTAAATTCCCTTAGTGTGTCTTAACGAGTTGATTCTATTTATCGTTTTGGTTTTATAAAAATCTAGATCTAAAACTTAATTAATCTAATTTAAATTCTTGCTAGGGTTAGGCTTAGAGGAAGTTTTGGAGATTGATGTTTCCTCAACCCTTTCAATACCGTATTTTAGATCCATTAGGTGTTAAGATAATTATCGATAAAGTGGATACGACTCTTTTGGGAAGATGTCTTCTTCCTCTAGATTCGTATCCTTCCTTTATAGTTAATTACCCTAACCCCCATGGAAAACGCGCGCAACCGGGCCTTTATACTGCGGTTCACCGTTACCTCGAGGGGTAGGGTGCCGCAGGGAGCGGTTGTGCGCGCATGCATGGAGTTCTTAATTGGATAATTTATATGGCATTGAAAGGATTGAGAGATTTCATCTCTCAACCCTTTCCCTAAGGCTAACCCTAACAAGCGAGGAGACTACTCGCTCATTAGGGGATGAAATAACATTAAATTAAAAAAACAGAAAATAAAATACTTAATAATGGTGATGGCTCACTCCAAGCGATAAAGAACAGATCTGAATGTCACTTCCAGAATTTCTGAATTTTATTTATTGAAAAGAGGCATACAATTTTTAGATCTAAAACTACAATTTATAGGAAAATATAAAACTAGGGTTACAGACTCTCGCACACATGAATTTACAGATTTGACCCGTGAGAATCCCAACATCCGAACCGTCGCACCGATACAGAAAATCTGCACCGACACGTGTTCCTAATGGCCGCGGAACCGCGGTGCCAGCATGGGTTTAGCCGCGGTTCCGCGGCCAAACTGTGGAATTGGGCTTTCAGACTTCTGGGGTTTCTTCAATGGTTTTTGGGCTCTGGATTTTTATATGTACTTTCTCTGTTGGGCTTTTGGATCTTCTCCAGATTTTTAGTGAAGACTTGTATTGGGCTTTTTAACCGTTTCACTTGACTTTTTGGACCTTGCACTGTTCTTCGACTAGGCTTGACTAGGATCCGTCTACTTGTTGGTCAAAAGTCCTCTTTTCTGTTGTTTTGTGTCTTTTTCACTGTATTTTCTCCAGAAACCTGTATCCTGTAATATGCAACAAACGTGCGTCAAGAGTACCTGTTTATTTATATAAAGGATAAGAATAGGGGAATGATAAATGCAATATTATGGTCTGAACAACCGCTCCTAGACTTCCAAAGGACAAGCCGCAGGATAAATCCTCTACCGCCTCCGTTCTACCCTTGTAGCCAGATAAGTGCCAGGTAAGTGGGAAGGAACCACGTCGTGGGCCTAATTAAAAACCACTAGCCTTTGTCACACTTGCCTAGGCACTACAAAAGTAATGCGGATAAACGATAGATTACCCACGACCTTCCTCTGTCCTTATTGAGCGCGACAGTCCTTAGAGTCTGGTCTAGATATTTTTTAAATTAATTAAGGGTTGATCTATATGCTCGGTTTGTGATTTGTGAGGCTTAGGAAGGGTGATGAAATCCCCACCTAATCTTGATTTGGTCATTTCCCCTTAGAAATCCGTATTAAATATGCAAAACAAAACCAATCACAAAACTTTTGCAAAAAGATTTTTGAGCGGCGCAATTTTGCAAAGAATCCTGCAGAAAATAGATTTTACTGGATTTGGGGAGAGAGAGAAGGAGTTAAGAAAGATACCAGAGAATTCTGTGGCCGTAACTCTTCTATCCTGCTGCAATTCCGCCGCCAAAGGTGCCTTTATGCCACGGTTCCGCCGCGTGGTAGAGAGAACAGTTGATGAAAATTTTTCTGTTATCTCCTTTGCTCCTCTGGATCTCTAAAAATGTCTCTGTTTTCTGTTTTCCTCAATTCTGTGACTCCAGATCTCCTTGCAAAAATCCATGCACAAATCGTTAAATATGCAATTTGCAGTTTTGTTTTAATAATAATATGGCTCGTCTAAGAATTCAACACAAATAGTAAAAATAAAAAATTACGCACGTATACCCGGCAACGGCGCCATTTGATTGGTTGAAAAAGTGTGTTTTTGTAGTTAACCGCAATCAGAATGGTGTCGCGTATAGCTAGACCGAGATGAGTACGGGTCGTCCTCTGGGAAACATGGAACTTTTTACTTTTACTTTAGATGTGTTGAGAAAGAAAGGAGGGATAAAGAATTTTATAGAATGGTTTCTAGATCTACGTTAAACAAGATTGTAAAATATAGATCTAGATTATTTTAAAGATGTAGTAAATATAATAAGAAGGCTTGTAGGGTTCGTTAGGATTTAGTAGTTATGGACGATTAATTAAAAATTACCTTTTTTATCCATTAATAGATTTAGAACTAGAACGAAGGTGATGCGTGTAGATTAGGGTTTCTGGAGGGAAAAGGAATCCTACTCTTAACCCTTATCTCGACACGGAACTCCGTTCATATCTAGCCTTTACCAAAACAATCATTAATCTAATCTCTAATCGCGGTCGGAACTAGCAAAGAATTGCTAGCACGCCCGATTAGGATGTTAATGATTCTTTTGATAAAGTTCCTAAACTTTATAGGACTTAAAAAGGGTTTAGTTATTTTCATCGTCCATTAGCCTACCCTAATCCTACGATCCCTAACAAGCGAAGAATTACTCGCGCATGTTGGGAGAAGAAGATGAAAAGAAAGAGAGGGAAAACATAATGTAAAATGCAAAAGAATTAAATAAAATAACTACCTTTATTAATCAACTTGAACAATCTACACTTTGATTCCTTAGAAAATGATTACAAAACTAGTTGCTTCTCGATCTCTTCCAAGGAGGTAGACGAACAGTTGATGATCAGCCTGGATGCGTGAGCGTCTGGGGCTTCGTGATCGCGTCGGCTTGATAGCTTTTCCAAGAGGCTCTCGGTGCCCTTTTATAGTGCAAAGCCAGAATCTTATTGTTGAAAACTTGCTAAAATATAGCATAGATTCACCCCAAAAATCCTCTGCCCCTAACTCCCTGGAATTGCGGCGGATCCGCAGCCCAAGGGTGGGTTTGGCGCGGATCCGCGCTCAATGGGTGAGATCTCTTGATGAGTTTTCTTGGGCTTGCATCTTGTGACATGTGGCAATCCTAGGCACCTTCAGAATTCAGAAATCTTCTCTCGGTTGCTTCCAGACTTGGTCTCCAAGTTTTGCTTCTTAATTTGGCAAGATTTCTTCAACAGCTTGATTTCTTTGATATATTCTGCATAACAACTTGGAAAATTCTGCACAACTCAAATAAGATTTTAGTAGACTTTGTTCTACTAGGATTAGGTCAATAATATTTGCATACATTTTCCTACCAAATGATAATTAAAATATATTAACACATGGAAAATAATGTTTTTACACATAAACCCTCATATGTATAATATATTATAATAAAGTCCTTTTTTTAATATGAAAATGGTAGGAAAAATGTAATACAAATGTGCAGTTTTATCAACTGAACAAATACCCCCAAACTTATCTTTGATCGTCCCGAGCAAACTAGTTTATTTAAGAGGAGAAAAAGAAAGGAGAAAACTAAGCACACTTTCGTAGGCAAACACGATTGCACTGAGCACGTGCAACAAGCCGTTAAACCTCTAGGTGTCCCTAGTAGGAGGAGTTTGTCTCCTGAGGGTTTTCAGCGGATTACACCCACAAAATCCAATAACAAAAGAAAGATGGTGAAATTTACATATAAAGAAAAGAACCATAAAAGAAAGGCCTTGAAAAGTAGAGTTTCCAACTATACTAGCTTTTCAGTTGTCATGAGCCCTATCTTAATAGTTATGAAAAAATGTTAGAAATCACATCATCCCTCAATAAAACATCGTCTTTATTCTTCATTCCTACCTTTCATCCAAACATTGATCATATAACCCCACGTGTATGTAAATAACATCCCTACACTCGGAGAATTCAATTCAAGCTATCATACTCTTGTCCATCTACCTTAGTACTTTTTAATTTGATGAATATTAAAGATTTGCTCACACATTTTCATGCGACCGTTAATACTTCTTGAGGTACTAACCGACCGATTACTCATGTGCTTGCTGATTTGGTGATAATATTTTCCTCGTCTTGCACCACCTAAGGCTTAGCAGTGACTCCCAGACCAGTTGGCCTTAAGGCACTAGGTGAAGAGGCACCCTCGCTATATTTTTTCATTGCTGCCTTGGCGATAACAAAACCAGTGTTCATTTTTCTTTTCACCATTTTTATATTTTCTTCATCATTTTTTTTTATTTCCTTCATACTTTGGCTTTTAGACAAGAGCATTTCAAGGTATCCTCTACTATCCCGAGTTTCAAGACGTGTGTAGGTGCATATTGTAGGGTATCAACATTCAAATGTTTGGCTTCCAGAATAGAAACTATTTTTCAGACTTATTTTTATCCTCAGATTAGTGACTTCCTTTATTTTACTAACCCTTGGGACAACAGCTCATAACTACTTATTACTAGTTCGTTTAAGAAAACTTCTAATTTTCTTGGTTTTCTTAAACTATTCCTATCTTTTGGATGTAATTTTTCACTTTCTACTCTTTTGTTATTAAAAAAATTTAATGCCCGGTGTCAAAGATAATTCAGTGAATACAAACCTCCCCCCCAAACCTATTTTCAGCAGTGTCCTCAATGATGTAGCCTTTTGAGAACATGGACCTGTATACTAAGGGAGAGATACAAGGGGTAAAATAATAGTTAAATGAAAAATTCCCCAAACTTATTCTTTGACACGCACAGATTTTCAATCAAATCATTTTTTATTTTTTTTTATTTTTTTACTCACCTCCATTCTTAAAATGTGAAAAAGTTACCAAAACATGGAGGTGAGGCGGAGGAAATTTAGTTTTGATAAAGCGGCTCCTGTAAAAACAGGAGCTTCTCCACGGGGTCAGCAGAAAAATACGGTTTTAATCTATGCCCATTTACTTTAAAAATCGAACCGTTTTTCAAATTTTCGACTTCAACCGCCCCATGCGGATGTACATACCGCACCACAAAATGTCCTTTCCAACGAGATTTAAGCTTACCCAGATGAAGATGGAGACGGGAATCGTAAAGAAGGACTTGTTGCCCCGATGTGAAGGTTTTTCTAGAAAGATTTTTATCGTGGAACACTTTAGTCCTATTCTTTACTATCACCGCATTATCGTAAGCTTCATCGCGGTGTTCTCTTAGCTCATTCAATTGCAGCTTCCGATAGCTGCCTGCATGATCAAGATCAAAATTAAGCTCTTTAATAGCCCACATTGCCTTATGTTCAATCTCGAAAGGGAGGTGACATGCCTTCCCAAACACAAGGCGGTATGGAGACATACCAAGATCGGTCTTATAAGCGGTGCGGAATGCCCAAAGAGCATCTGTCAATTTGGTTGACCAATTTTTACGGTTTTTCGAAACCGTCTTCTCCAATATCTGTTTGATCTGCCTATTTGAGATCTCAGCCTGCCCGCTTGTTTGGGGATGATAGGGCGTAGAAAGCTTGTGAGTGATTGAATATTTCTGCATCAAGGCCTCGAAAGACCAATTGCAGAAATGTGTCCCGTTGTCGCTAATGATAGCGCGAGGGTGTCCGAATCGCGAGAAGATGTTTTCTTTAAGGAAGTCCTTGGCCAAGGCTGCTTTAGGGATTTACTGGTAAGTGTTACCAGTAGTTTCTCGACCCGTTATGAGCCTCATATCGACACGACTTATCGAGTTATTGGGGTCTGACATTTACCACCCCTAGACAAGATATGCGACATATCAGACGAACAGACCGGACTGTACGGTAGTGTTACTGGTTGGATTCACAGGAGTGTGAGTGGGCTTGCTCGTTGATCTTCTTATCGCTCAATACCCGGGTGGCCGTTACATTTAGCAGACCGCTTGCGGCTTGTGGGTGTTTGATATGATCATTACCTACTGCCGGCGTATTGACGAGTCTTTAGAGTCCTACACAGGGGTTTCCTGGCTCAAGCAAAACGAAATAGGAGCGCATATGAGATATGTACGGGACCGAGAATAATACCAGTATGTGATACTGTATTCTATTCTCGCGATTTGTGACATTGATCGGTTGTATGCGATATAGCCGGATTATCGGATCAAGTGTTGATTCGATAAGTTGTTACTATTTATATTGGTCGGTTATATGCGATATGACCGGATCGTTAAATAAAGTGTTGATTTAATGATTTAATGTATAATTATATATTTGATATATTACTTTACATTGACTAGTATTGGTTCACTTAAGATTGATTTTCTCACTTGAATGTGCACATTGTTTATATGTGATATATGCAAGTATACATGTTTGTATCATGCTTGATGATACAAACAAGTTGTGCGTATGAGACTTGAACCAACTCAAGGTTAAAATTAGGATTTACTATTTTCCTAGCATATAACAAAAGAGCGTGACTTTGGTCAAAGTTATCAAGCTTCATGAAGCTTGATAAACATTGACAAAGTCAACTCTTTTGTCATTTGTTCAAGGTATTAGTTAACCCAACCCTTAACCTAATGCTATGGTTAATTCTCTACATGAGTTAAGCATGAGGTCTTAACTCAACCATGGTGCCATTATTTATTTGATAAGTTTCATTTTGGATAATAATTCATATGATTCTTTTTCTTCTTCATCATCTTCATCAAGTTCACAAAATCTTGAAAGCTCCAATGGTGCCATGAGAAAAAGAGTGAGAAATCCAATTCTAAAGTGAACCCACTTCATATTTCTTCATCCTCTACCACTTGCTATGTAGTATAGGGTGTTCTCTTCACAAAGTTTTCGACCAAGTGAAGGAATAGGTTGAATTTGAGTCTCCCCGACGTAGATCATCTTCGGCCTCGAAGTCAATGACCTAGCCCGATCATTTCTCCGACGAAACCATCGCTAGAGTCCGGGATCCCGATGATCGCAGCGGAGGGACGTCAACACGGAGCTAAAGAAATGGTGGAGCGGATCTACAAAGGTTGTAATCTCTTTCACTTATTAGCAAAGTTGTTTGCTTGCTTGTAGTTTCGCCTTTACTTCTAGTTAACGATCTATATTAGGGTTTCTCGGCACCGGAAAATTTTTGTTTGGCATGGTTGATGCCTTGTCGAACCTCTTGAGCGTGCCTAGGAACCCTACATATATAAATATATATATATATATATATATATATATATTCAGTGTACATTCTTTCTCGACATGATAGTATGCTATCTGGTTCTTCTTTATCTGACATGTTGACTTGATCATGCTTTTATTCATTTACATATGTTGATAAAACCCTGAGGATATTGGCTGGACTACTGTGATTATGATGGAGATCATACTAGTTGGACATCTGTAGTTTATAAGCATATCCTGAAATGTCCCTAGTCGTAGGTGTATCGAGATGGGGCATCGATATACCAGAGTAGACTAGCGTATATGATACTAGACCCATATGATGGGCGATGGATGTTCCCACATCCATTGATGTTTGACATCGAGATCGTATACGGGTGCTCAGTGGATACTAGATGCACTGGACGGACTCGCCGAGAACTCCTATATGGTAATATATCTATCGTCGGATAGCAGTTCTCAGGTGACATTGGTGCGGGTTAGTCTGTAGACCCGAGATCGTCATAGAGTCTTGTGTGTTCTCCTACTGTACTTTGATTACCACCCTACCACGGCTCTACTGAGTCGTGCAAACAGGTGGCTTTTGGGTACAGTCCCGAGACACACGAAGACGATGAGCGATAGGAGGGGTTTCGTCTCTCCCGCTATTAGGAGTTGATGCTGTGCTGTGCTCGATTGGCTATATCACTAAGACCCTGGCCAGGGCTGTTGAGATTTACTGATAAGTGTTATAAGAAGTTTCTCGATCTGTTATAGACTATTCATCGGCACAAATTATTAAGTTATTGGGGTCGACGTTACCATCCCTAGACTCGATATGCAGCATATCTGACGAAGAGACCGGACTGTACGGTAGTGTTGCCGGTTGGCTCGACGGGAGTTGTGACAAGTTCGCTTGTTTTCTTCTGATCGCTCAATACCCGGGTGGCCGTTACGTTTAGCTGACCGCTTGCGGCTTGGGGGTGCTTGATATGATCATCACCCACTGTCGGCATATTGACGAGTCTTAGAGTCCCACAATGGAATTACCTAGTCCAGGAGAAACGATGTGGTGCGCATATGAGATATGCGCGGGGACCAGATTAAATGCACGTATATGATACCGTATTTTAGTCGGGCAGTATGCTATTAGTCGGGTCGTATGTGATATGACCGGTTTTCTAAATCAAGTGTTGATTTATCATTGACCATTAGCTTTTTCACTTCAAACCCTTCTTGTCTTTTGTTGTATGCATGCATGTATGCATTTATTCTCATTGATGCACAAATGGATGTGCATGCACACATACATACATACATAATTCTATCAAGGTTGTTGATATAGTGGATGGTAGCAATGTAAGACTCGCACCATTTATAAATATATGGATATTTCTTTTTGGAAAAGAAAAATGGAAATGGAAATTGTTATCAAGGTTTAATATTTTATTCATACACTAACCCTTTGCTTTAACCATGATTTATTTTCTATGGCAATTTTTGATCCAAAATAAATATCTAGATATTTTATAACTAGGGTTAAGAATGAGAAAGAGAAAATATATATATTTTCATTTTCTCATTTTTAACATAAGCTTATCATTATCTTGAGCTCTTCATTAGCCATCATCTTCTTCCTCCTCTCTCTTGCTCTCTAGCTTTTACTTGTGAGCAAAAGAGTCATCAGGTTAGGGTTTTGAAGTGAGAAAACAAACCACATCACCATTCTACACTAGTCTTGCCCATTAGTGTGGAGTGTTAGCTTCTACTTCTTCTCTTGATCTAGTGGAGCTTCAAGCTTGGACAAAGAGGACTCCGGGTGGATCGTCGTGGACCTAGAGGATCTCAAGTGAGCCTTTCCCAACCCTCAAGTAGCCAAGTAGTCTAGCGTAGGGAGCTACAAAGGTTGTACTCTCAAAACCCTAGTTTTTACTACTTGTGTTAGTGTTAAAGTTTTGATACCCTAGCTTTTCTTGTATGATCCTTAGGTTAGTTTCTCTAGCACCATATAAATTTTAAATATGGCATGTGTGATGCCACCAAACCCTTGTAGTGGTGCTGTAGGAACTCCTTCATGACTTATCAGGCTATTGGGGTCTGACGTTATACCACCCCCAGGCTGTGATATGCGACATATCATACGAAGAGACCGGACTGTACAGTAGTGTTACTGATTGGATTCGCAGGAGTACAGTAGGCTTGCTTGTTGATCTTCTGATCGCTCAATACCCGGGTGGCCGTTATGTTTAGCAGACCGCTTGCGGCTTATTGGTGTTTGATATGATCATCACCTACTGCCGGCGTATTGACGAGTCTTTAAAGTCCTACACAGAGGTTTCCTGGTTCATGTGAAACGGAGTAAGAGCACATAAGTGATATGTGCGGGACCGAGATTAATGCGTGTATGTGATACCGCATTCTATTCTCGTGAAATATGTATCGATTGGTTATATATGATATAGACGGGTTATCGGAGGTTGATTCGATAAAAGGATACATTTGATATTAGTCGGTTATATGAGACATAGCCGGATTATTAAATCAAGTGTTATTTTAATAATTTAATGTAGAATTATATATTTGATATATTAAATTCCATTAACTAATATTAGCTCACTTAAGTATTCATTTTTCTCACTTATGATACATTGATATATATGTGATATATGTTGAATGTATTGTTTTCTTTTTGCACACAAAATATATGTGTGATATATATTGTTGTGTCATACTAAGTTACACATGCAACATGTATGTATGAGACTCACACCATGCTAGGTTAAAGTTAGGGTTTTATTTGTTTTAAGTCATTCAAACAACTTGGATAATTAGTCATGGTTGAGCTTGGAGAAGCTAGTAGAACAATGACTTAGTCCACTTGTTTGTCTAGCTTAAGATATTTTTTAACCTAACCCTTTAACTCATAGCTATGGTTTAGTCTCTACAATAGTTAGTGCATGACATACACTCACCATGGTTGCATTTCTAACATCATGAGTTTCATTCATCTTCTTCTTCCTCACTTGAGAAAATTTTGCTAGTTTTTTCTGAGTGATGAAACCTAATGAGAAAAGTAAAACTAAAGTCAGCCCACTTCCTACTTCATTATCCTCTACTATTAGCCATTTAGTTTAGGGTGTTTGCTTCACTAATTTCACACATTAGTGAAGAGGTAGCATGAGCTCGAGTCTCCTCGACGTAGATCATCTTCGGGCTCGAAGACAATGAGCAAGCTTATTCGTTTCTTCAAGTGAACCCTCTCTAGAGTCCGGGAGTTCACCATTCGCAGCGAAGGAACTACAACATGGAGCTTTAGAAGTGAAGGACCAGTCTATAAAGGTTGTATTCCCTCATCCACTTAGTTGTAAAGTGTTTACATATCTTTTCGTCGGATTTTCTAGTATCGATTCTAGGGTTAGGGTTAGCTAGAACGGCAAAAATTTAAATATGGCATGGATGATGCCTCCCGAAACCTTACTGCCATGCTAGACAACCCAACAGTTGTATCAGAGCCATGCTAGAAAATTAGACGATGTTTGTTAGAATTACGAAACCGAAACTATTCCGAAACACCCGATACAATATCTAGTTTCTGTCGAATTTTTAGAGGTGTCAAAAAATTTTTTAAACAACTGCAGAGTGTTATATGTGATATAATATGAACATCAACAAAATTTGGAGCCTTTTTACCTAATTTTGGCCGGCCACAATGGTGTTAAAACCGAGCTCACCGGATCAATTGTGGATTTTGGGCTTCAAATTTTCATGGTGTTCCAGTCTCTGGGTTTTGGTGTTTCAGGTGTTGTTTGTTTTTGCTAAATTTTCATGTGATGTTAACTTTCTGCAAAAGCAATTCGTAGTATTTCGTAATCATAATTCTAACATGTATTCGGGTTATTTAGACGATGTTAAAAATTTCAAACGGATATCAATAACCCAATTTTTCCCCCGCTGGAAATTTTTCAAGAGTTGGATTTTTTCCGAGTTTAAAATTTTCAGAAAATCTTGCAAGTGATTTGTGGACCCTCTAGAAGAATGATACCCAAACTCGACTTTGTGGATCGCAGAACCGCGGTGATACCCTAAGGTTTACCGCAGTTCCGTGGCGACATGAGTGAGGCATGGGTCGACCCTTCTACGATTGGTTCATAGGAGTTGTGGCATATTCTGGGTACTTTTTGAACTCCGCTCAAGTGTTGAGCTCATTGGGAAAGTTTGGGTGTTTGATTATTCGATCGAAAAGTTTAACTTCGTCTAGTTATCTGTAATTATGATATAATATTTGGAATCCATAAATAGTTATGAGATAACTAGTTTGAATTTTATAAATCTAGCAGTTTAGTCTCATTTGATCGGTTGTTATGGGATTTTGATGTTGATCAAAAGTCTGTCGCAATTACGTAGTGTACGCAGATACTCGCCGAGTAACCTTACTAGATAGCCACGCCCCATAACCCCGACCAAGTGACTGTAGGAGAACACCGTCGCCAAAAGTATCCGTTCGGGTGCTCGCGGCCGCGGTGTTCCGCCTTAGTGCACTTCGTCGACAGCATCGGGAGGTGCGGCCGTCTATTAAAGTTTCCAAAGAGCATTCGATCAGGTTATGGGAATCTTATTGAATTACCCGACTGGTTATTGGAAAGTGTTTTCAATATCGATACTAAAATGTGGGGTTTATAATTGTTAGGCATGAGATTTCTAAGGAATTCATTTAGTTAGGCATAAAATCCAAAGTATGTAATACGTTGGGTTTATGATATCTAAGATGGTCACGGATTCCAACTGTTGTAGTTTTTCACTTTCTTTTCTGCCACCGTAAGTGTAATATGTGGTGTATCGCCGGTTTCAGTGCTATATGTCAATGACAATTGGGATACGCATATTTACTTATGTTGATGACATGTGATGTTATGTGTTGCTGATATGTTATATTGGATCGTCGTGTTCTGAATAGCCGGGGTTTTTTATATAAGATCAGAGTTTTTCATTTTCATTCATGTAAAAGCTTGTATGTAATATTCTTTTATTGGGGCACTTCCGGGTTGAGAATGATGTCACCATTGATGTATATTATTTACTTTTCTGCATTGGGATAGACCCAAGGCGGGGAGAACAAGTAACCAGGTTCTAGGGTCCAGTGGGAGACCATCTCGAGGCGTCAAAACCGGGTCTCCTAACTTTAGAATTAGTAGGGTTGCTTGCCGCTCTCGTAGAGGTCTATGGGTGTGGGTTTGGCTATTCATCACGACCGTGGAATCCGTGTTTTATACTGGCTTAATTTAAAACACGGAAATCCTAGTATATCCAATATTTCATATGTTATCTTCTGCTGCTCTATGAAGTGATCACTGTGATATGTTCAGACGAATGCCTATATTATATATATGAGATATAATTAATATTATTGCTTTCATTTCTTATGTGATGCTTAGGAAGCATAACAGATAGGACTTCATTAATGAGATTAATGAAAAAAAAAGAAACCTAAAGATATTGTAGAAACTTGTTTAAAAACCGGTAGCTCTAGTTCTTGCTTTGCATAGCGGTATTCCTTGTAGAATATTCAGCACCTTATTCGATAAGGAAAGAGCCGAGATCCCTTCACCGGGAGTGACCTCTTTAGCAAAACTAGTGTAAGGTTACTAGGAACTGTCACAAGGGTCTATAAGGCATCAACCATGCCGAATTTAAAATTTTCAAGTGCCGAACAACCTAAAGCAAGGATCTTTGCTAGATAATTAGGGTTAACAAAGCATGTAAACATCTTTACATCTAAGAGAAAGGGATTACAACCTTTATAGTCCGTTCTTTCGCTTCATAAGCTCCGAGTAGTGGTCCCTTCGCCGCGATCCATGAACTTCCGGACTCCAGAGAGGCTCCACAAGCCGAATGATCCATGCTTGCTTGAAGTCTTCCTTTTCGAAGATGATCTATCTTGAAGAATCTTAAACTCAAGCTTACACTTCACTAAACAACTTATTAGAGAAGTGAACACCCTAATCTAAGTGGCTAGAATAGATGAGGATGATAAAGTAGGAATTTAGCTCTCTTTTATTTTCAATTTCTCACACTAAATCATCACAAACACAAAAGCTAGTAAGCTTTTTTTGGAGGAAGAAGAAAATGAAACCTTTTGTGATGAATAATGAATTATTGTTATGGTCACAAAACAACCTTGAGTTAAGAAATAAAGGGCTTAACTCATGTAGAGAATAAACCTAAAGTAAAGGGTTTGGGTTGGGTTAAGAAATATCTACAAAATATCAACACAAAATATCTTAGCATAAAACAAAAGAAAGCTTCTTGAAGCTTCTTGAAAAATCTAACCCAAATGCTAACCCAAATCAAACCCTAACTTTTTTAATCTCCACAAATCATGTTGTATTTGTAATCATAACTTGTTATAATATTATATATCACATATATAATATATTTTGCAACAAAAGAAAATAATACAATTAACATATATCGCATATATATCAATGTATTATCCGGTGAGAAAATGAATCAATAAAGCGAGCTTATATTAGTTAACGTAATGTAATATATCACATATATAAGTATACATTAAATCATCGAATCATCACTTGATCCGACAATCCGGCTATATCGCATATAACCGACTAATATAACATGTACTGATTCATCGAATCGACACTTGATCCGATGACCCGGCTATATCACATATACCCGGCCGATATCATATATCGCGAGAATAGAATACGGTATCTCATATCGTATTAGTATCGGTTCCGCACATATCACATATGTGCTCCTACTCCGTTTTGCCTGAGCTAGGAAACCTCTGTGTAGGACTCTAAAGAATCGTCAATACGCCGGCAGTAGGTGATGATCATATCAAACACCCACAAGCTGCAAGCGATCAGCTAAACGTAACAGCCAACCAGGTATTGAGCGATCAGAAGATCAACAAGCAAGCCTGTACATTCTCCTGTGAATCCAATCAGTAACACTACCGTACAGTTCGGTCTCTTCGTCTGATATGTTGCATATCTAGTCTAGGGGTGGTAAACGTCAGACCCAGTAACCGATAAGTCGTGTCGATGTGAGGCTCATAACAGGTCGAGAACCTACTGATAACACTTACCAGTAGTACTCTGTATCAGCCCTGGCCAGGGACTTCCAGTTATAGCCAATCGAACACAGCACAACATCAACTCCCTATACCGGGAGAGACGAATCCCCTCCTATCGCTCATTGCCTCCATATGATTTGGGACTGTGCCCAAAAGTCACCGTTCTGCACGCCCTCTTGGACGTGGTAATGTGGAAATCAAAGCACAGTGGGAATCACACAAGACTCTATGACGATATCGGGTCTACAGACTAACCTGTACCAGTGTCACCGGAGAACTGCCATCTGACGTGAGGTATAATACCATCTGGGAGTTCTCGGCGAGTCCGTTCAGGGTACCCAGTCTCCACTGAGCACCCGTATACCATCTTTGATGTCAAAACACCGATGGATATGGGATCATCCATCGCCCATCATATGGGTCAAGATGCGTATACGCTAGTCTACTCTGGTATATCGATGCCATGTCTCGATACACCCTCGACTAGGAACAGTTATAGGATGTACTCGTTGACTACCCTGGCCCCACAAGTATGATCTCATCATAGTCCCAGTAGTCGAGTATATATCCTAAGGGCTTTATCAACATGTGAGAGCAAGACAGTAAACTAATACAAGTCAACATGTTAAGAAAAAGTGAAACCAAATAGCATACTATCATGTCGAGCAAGAAAGTCCTCTCTATATATATCCAAGCATCTACTATAATATACATCATATGTACAACAATGGCCTCTAGGGCATATATATAACTAACAATCTCCCACTTGCACTAAGGCCAGCTGTTGTAGTATCTCATACCCAACATCCCGAAGAGTCTCTCAAACTGTATCTGGGGAATGGCCTTCGTGAGTGGATCCGCAGTGTTGTCCTTCGTATCAACTCTCCTGACCTCGATCTCCCGACGATCAACTATCTCCCGGATCAGCTGATACCATCTCAGAATATGTCTGGACTTCTGATAGGACCTGGGTTCCTTGGCCAAAGCCACAGCTCCATTGTTATCACAATACAAAGGTATTGGATGCTCAATGGACGGAACCACACCAAGTTCAGTGATGAACTTCTTCATCCAGACAGCCTCTGTGGCAGCATCGTTGGCAGCGATGTATTCAGCCTCCATCATCGAGTCTGCAACGGTTTCCTGTTTGGAACTCTTCCAACACACCGCCCCTCCATTGTAAAGACAAATCCCGAGTGCGACTTAGAGTCATCCTTATCACTTTGAAAGCTCGAATCGGTAAAGGACTCCACCTGGAGTTCTCCGTTACCATACACCAAGAACATCTCCTTAGTTTTTCTCAAGTACTTGAGAATGTTCTTCACAGCTATCCAGTGACACTCTCCAGGATCTGCTTGATACCTACTCACTACACTTAGTGAGTATGCTACATCGGGTCTGGTACATAGCATCGCGTACATGATAGAGCCTACTGCCGAAGCATAGGGTATCCCTTGCATGCGAGCTCTCTCCAAATCAGTCTTGGGAGACATCTCTTTGGAGAGAGTGAGTCCAGAGATCGTGGGTTTCTTCCCACGCTTGGATTCTTCCATACTAAAGCTCTTTAGTATGGTGTCAATGTACCTGGATTGGGACAATCCCAGTATCCGTTTAGATCTATCTCTATTGATCTTTATTCCCAGTATGCATGAGGCATCACCTAGATCTTTCATTGAGAATCTTTTTGATAAGAAGAGCTTGACCGAGTGAAGCATAGGAACATCATTTTCTATCAAGAGTATGTCATCCACGTACAATACGAGGAAGACAACCTTACTCTCTGCAACCTTCTTGTATATACAAGGTTCATCTACGTTTTTGATGAAGTCAAACTCTTTGACTACAACATCAAAGCAGATGTTCTAACTCTGCGATACTTGCTTTAACCCGTAGATGGATTTAACCAGCTTACATACCTTTCTGCTGCTCCCACTGTCTACGAAGCCCTCTGGCTGAGTCATGTACACGCACTCTTCTAAATCACCATTTAGAAAGGCGGTCTTAACATCCATATACCAGATTTCGTAGTCATGGTATGCAGCAATGGCAAGTAGGATCCGGATGGACTTAAGCATAGCCACTGGAGAAAAGGTTTCGTCATAATCCATACCTGGTCGTTGACGAAAACCCTTTACAACAAGTCTAGCTTTGAAAGTCTCCACTTTTCCATCTACATCAAGTTTCTTCTTAAAGATCCATTTGCTCCCAATGGGTTTTACCCCTTCAGGAGAAACTTCCAAAGTCCAAACTTTGTTGGTGTGCATGGATTCCATCTCAGATCACATTGGATCCAGCCACTTCACAGAGTCCCCACTCGTGATGGCCTGCTCGAAGCTAGTTTGGTCATCATCTTCCATGATGCAATCCTCGCTCCCACCATCAACGAGAAAACCGTATTATCTCTTAGGTGGATGAGAAACCCTACTAGATCGGCGGAGAGGCTGGGGTTCGTTAGGAACTACTGAATCCTCTGGCTCCACTAAATCGTCAGTTGCAATTTGTGTCGCTGGAACTTCTTCCAGTTCTACCTCATTGCCACTATCTTGTTTCATGAGAAAACCATTTTCTATGAAGGTGGCATGTCGAGAAACAAACACTTTTTGTTCCTCGGAGTGGTAGAAGATAAACCCTTGTGAATGCTTGGGATATCCAATAAACTTGCACAGAACTGACCTTGCCACGAGCTTGTCCGGATTTTGTGTTTTCATATATGCCGGACAACCCCATATCTTAATGTAATTAAGATGTGGTCTCTTTCCTTTCCATATCTCATATGGAGTGGTTGGCACAGATTTGGTGGGAACCATATTCAATAGGTCTATGGTTGTCTCAAGCGCATACCCCCAGAAGGAAACAGGCAACTCAGCATTGCTCATCATAGAGCGCACCATATCTAATAGGGTGCGATTCTTCCGCTCCGATGCACCGTTGTGCTGTGGTGTATAAGGAGGAGTAAGCTGAGAGAGAATCTCATTCTCTTTTAGATAGTTCAGGAACTCATTGCTCAAGTATTCTCCTCCTCGATCAGATTGAAGGATCTTAATACTTTTACCCGTTTGGTTCTCCACTTCGTTCTTATATTCTCTGAATTTCTCAAAAGCTTCAGACTTTTGTTTCATCAAGAACACATGTCCGTATCTTGAGAGATCGTCAGTGAATGTAATGAAGTAGGAAGAACCGTTCCTGGCATGTGTAGACATGGGACCACATACATCACTATGTATCAGTCCAAAGAGTTCTGTAACTCTTTCTCCGTGTCCACTAAACGGAGTTTTGGTCATCTTGCCTTTGAGACATGACTGGCAAGTATCATAAGATGAAAATTCGAACGGATTCAAATATCCATCCTTATGTAACTTAGCTAGTCGTGTCGTATTGATATGACCTAGTCTACAATGCCATAAGAAGGATTCGTTCATTTCTGAACTTTTCCTCTTGTTTGTGTTCTGTACATTAAGAATTGTAGTTTGATTTAGAACGTACATGCCATTATTTAACGATCCTGATCCTATCAACTTTTGATTCAGGAATATGTTCATAACATTATCTTGTATTACAAAATTATAACCTTCTTTATTCAATAAAGAAACTGATATAATATTGCATATCAGTGTCGAAATGTAATAGCACTCGTTCAGAACCAATGTATTACCATTTGGTAACACAAGATGATATTCGCTAACTGCCTTGGCTGCAACATCTGCACCATTCCCTACTCTTACGGGATGATCACCCATTCCTAGTTCTCTACCTTTACGTAGCCCACGTAACATATTGCATATGTGGGATCCTGATCCGGTATCTAATACCCAGGACGTAGAGTAAACTGAGAAACAGTTCTCAATAACTAACACTCCCGAAGAAGATGCATCAGCATGCTTGTTCTTCATTTGGGTGGTGTGAGAATCCAGATATTCTCCTATTTCCTGCTCAGTCTTATAACACTTATAAGAAAGAATGGGACCAACGTTCCCCTGCTCAGTATAATAAGCGGGTTCAGTCAATACATCCATATTATTATCTTGATTAAGGCCTGACATGGTCGCTACCTGGAGAGAGAGAGAAGAAAACACTTTAGCGTATACTCTTGCAAAATTAGATTGGTTATGATCTTATCTAATCAGGATGGCTCCCACTGTTTTCATCAAATCTTCCTTCAAACCCTAAAAGGTAAGACTAGCCGGGATTAATTACACCTTACAAGTTCGCCAATCTTTCAGCCAGGCCAGTGTTGGTACTTTGAGGGAGGTTCCCCGTGCTTTCGCACGGACCTAATTAAAATAAACCTCGTTTCCCAGAGGCATAACCCCGTTAACACCTTTCTAGACACCTACTTGATCGGCTAATTGTCCTGCGTAAAACTCTCCCAGGAGTAACTCTTACTCGCAGTGGGTATCGGGATCCAACTATCTCATAGGAGGTATGCAATCTCATTGAAAATTTCAACACTTGAAATTCCCGATAATTCTTTTACCCCTAACGTGCTATGACCTTAACGCATGCCAAACAACCCATAGTCCGCTAGTCAAGTTTAACCCGTACGATTCGTGATTGAATCAAACCCACCCGTACGACCCTTGACGCATGCCAAACAACGCCGTACGAATACCTTAATCCAATCGCATCTCATGCTACAGATAGATAGTAATCAGCTACCGTATACTATGCCTTGACGCGTGCCAAACTACCGTAGCACGAATACTAAATATTACTTATCTGAAATGACAGAGGGCTACGCAGGTTTTTCAGAAAACCATGAGCGTAATGAACTTGATATCGTTGTAGAAACAAGTGATTTTGAAAAGGAGTGTTTTTTAGGCTTTTCTAGTTTCGCTAAAGAGGTCACTCCCGGTGAAGGAATCTCGGCTCTTTCCTTATCGAATAAGGTGCAGGATATTTCACAAATACCATGGTGCAAAGCAAGAACTATAGAAGCAATCAAAAACTAAACCGTGAGTTTGTAGCATCTGCCAGTTTTGCTAAAGAGGTCACTCCCGGTGAAGGGATCTCGGCTCTTTCCTCATCGAATAAGGTGCAGGATATATCATATATACCACTGTGCAAAGCAAAAAACTGTAGCTACCCTTTTTGAAAATTTGATTCTACAACATCTTTTAGGTTTCTTTTCTTTTATTAATCTCATTAATAAATCCCATCAGTTAATGCTTCCTAAGCATCATAGAAGAAACGAAAGCGGTAATATTTATATATCATCATATATATTGTATAAGCATTCGTCTCAGGCGGTAATATGATCTCATCACAGAACATTGCAGCAGAAGATAACATATGAAATATTGGATATACTAGGACGTTCGTGTTTTATTTCGAGCATATATAAAACACGGATTCCGCGGTCGCGATGAATAGCCAAACCCACATCCCTAGACCCCTACGAGAGCGGCAAGTAATACTGCCAATTCTAGGGTTAGGAGACCCGGTCTTGACTCCTCGAGATGGCCTCCCACTGGACCCTAGAACCCGGTTATTTGTGCTCCCATCCTCGGGTCTACCTAATGCGGAAAAGTAAATAATATACAATGGTGACATCAACCTCAACCCGGAAGTGCCCCAATAAAAGAATATTACATACAATGAATTTTACATGAATGGAAAAAAAACCTCATCTCACATAAAACCCCCGGCTATTCAGAACACGACTATCCAATATAACATATCACAGCAACACATAATATCTCGTATCATCAACGTAAGCAAGTATGCGTATCCCGATTGTTATTGATGTATAGCAACGGAGCCGGCGATACACCACATACTACGCTTACGGTCACAGAAAAGAAAGTGTAAAACTACAACATTTGGAATCCACAATCACTTTAGACATCTTAAATCCGAAATATCACATACTTCGCATTTCATGCCTAACTATATGAATTCCACATATTGTATCACATTCCAGATAAATAGACAATGTTAAACTTTCCGATCGAATAAACAAACACCCAAGATTTCCCAAATAGCTCAACACTTGAGCGGAGTTCAAAAATCCCAGAACATGTCACAGTCCCAATGAACCAGCCGTAGAAGGGTGAAACCAATGCCTCAAATGTGGCAACGCTAAACTACCATAAACCCTAGGGTTCAGTGGCAGTTTTGACGGTCACATAATCGAGTTAAGGTTACGTTCTTCTAGAGGGTCCACGGATTCGCTTGCATGATTTTTTGAAAGTTTTAAACTCAGGAAAAATCCAACACTTGAAAGTTTTCCGTGTCGGGAAAAAGTGAGTTATTGATATCCGTTAGAACATTTTAACATGTTCTAAATTATCCGGAAAACTAAATGATGTTAAACTTTCTGATCGAATTAACGAATTCTAAAGATCTCCAGAAAACTCAACACTTGAGTAATATCAAAAATTCCCAGAAGCATGTAGTAATACCTACGGATATTACCTAGAAACATATATCCCTAATACCCAAGTACAGCCGCAGAACCGCCGCGCAAAGCATGGTATTGCCGCGGTTCCGCGGCGACTTGAGGAAATTAGGATTTCATATTTCACAGTTATCCATAGAATCACCTGCTTAATTTTCTGAGTACTTTTAAAGGGGGTCAAATTTGACGTTTCGGGGTTCGATCGGACTTTTAATTTCGTATACACGTCGCCTAATACTCTAGCTAGGCTCTGATATCACTGTAAGGTTACTAGGCACTGTCACAAGGGTCTATAAAGCATCAACCATGCCGAATTTAAAATTTTCAAGTGTCGAACAACCTAAAGCGAGAATCTTTGCTAGGTAATTAGGGTTAACAAAGCATGTAAACATCTTTACATCTAAGAGAAAGGGATTACAACCTTTGTAATCCATTCCTTCGGTTCATAAGCTCCGAGTAGTAGTCCTTTCGCCGCGATTCATGAACTTCCGGACTCTAGAGAGGCTCCACAAACCGAATGATCCATGCTTGGTTGAAGTCTTCCTTTTCGAAGATGATCTACCTTGAAGAATCTTAAACCCAAGCTTACACTTCACTAAACAACTTATTAGAGAAGTGAACACCCTAATCTAAGTGGCTAGAATAGATGAGGATGATGAAGTAGGAATTTAGCTCTCTTTTATTTTCAATTTTTCATACTAAATCATCACAAACACAAAAGCTAGTAAGCTTTTTTTGGAGGAAGAAGAAGATGAAACCTTTTGTTATGAATAATGAATTATTGTTATGGTTACAAAACAACCTTGAGTTAAGAAATAAAGGGCTTAACTCATGTAGAGAATAAACCTAAGGTAAAGGGTTTGGGTTGGATTAAGAAATATCTACAAAATATCAACACAAAATATCTTAGCATAAAACAAAAGAAAGCTTCTTGAAGCTTCTTGAAAAAGCTAACCCAAATGCTAACCCAAATCAAACCCTAACTTGTTTAATCTCCACAAATCATGTTGTATTTATAATCATAACTTGTTATAATATTATATATCACATATATAATATATTTTGCAACAACAGAAAATAATACAATTAACATATATCGCATATATATCAATGTATTATCCGGTGAGAAAATGAATCAATAAAGCGAGCTTATATTAGTTAACGTAATATAATATATCACATATATAATTATACATTAAATCATCGAATCATCACTTGATCCGACAATCCGGCTATATCGCATATAACCGACTAATATAACATGTACTGATTCATCGAATCGACACTTGATCCGATGACCCGGCTATATCACATATACCCGGCCGATATCATATATCGCGAGAATAGAATACGGTATCTCATATCGTATTAGTCTCGGTTCCGCACATATCACATATGTGCTCCTACTCCGTTTTGCCTGAGCTAGGAAACCTCTGTGTAGGACTCTAAAGAATCGTCAATACGCCGGCAGTAGGTGATGATCATATCAAACGCCCACAAGCTGCAAGCGGTCAGCTAAACGTAACAGCCACCCAGGTATTGAGCGATCGGAAGATCAACAAGCAAGCATGTACATTCTCCTGTGAATCCAATCAGTAACACTACCGTACAGTTCGGTCTCTTCGTCTGATATGTTGCATATCTAGTCTAGGGGTGGTAAACGTCAGACCCCAGTAACCGGTAAGTCGTGTCGATGTGAGGCTCATAACAGGTCGAGAACCTACTAATAACACTTACCAGTGGTACTCTGTATCAGCCCTGGCCAGGGACTTCCAGTTATAGCCAATCGAACACAACACAACATCAACTCCCTATACCGGGAGAGATGAATCCCCTCCTATCGCTCATTGCCTCCATGTGATTCGGGACAGTACCCAAAAGTCACTGTTCTGCACGCCTTCTTGGACGTGGTAATGTGGAAATCAAAGAACAGTGGGAATCACACTCTATGACGATATCGGGTCTACAGATTACTCTGTACCAGTGTCACCGGAGAACTGCCATCTGACGTGAGGTATAATACCATCTGGGAGTTCTCGGCGAGTCCGTTCAGGGTACCCAGACTCCACTGAGCACCCGTACACCATCTTTGATGTCAAAACACCGATGGATATGGGATCATCCATCGCCCATCACATGGGTCAAGATGCGTATACGCTAGTCTACTCTGGTGTATCGATGCCCTGTCTCGATACACCCTCGACTAGGAACAGTTATAGGATGTACTCGTTGACTACCCTGGCCCCACTAGTATGATCTCATCATAGTCCCAGTAGTCGAGTACATATCCTAAGGGCTTTATCAACATGTGAGAGGAAGACAGTAAACTAATACAAGTCAACATGTTAAGATAAAGTGAAACCAAATAGCATACTATCATGTCAAGCAAGAAAGTTCTCTTTATATATATCCAAGCATCCACTATAATATACATCATATGTACTACAATGGTCTCTAGGGCATATATATAACTAACAACTAGCAGATGCTACAACCCACTCAGTTTGTCTTTTGATTACTTCTATAGTTTTTGCTTTGCATAGTGGTATTTATGAAATATCTTGCACCTTATTCGATAAGGAAAGAGCTGAGATCTCTTCACCCGGAGTGACCTCTTTAGCGAAACTAATAAAAGCCTCAAAAACACTCCTTTACAAAAATCACTCGATTCTACAACGATATCAAGTTCATTACGCAAAGGGTTTTCTTAAAACCTGTCGTAGCCCTCCGTCATTTCAGATAAGTAGTATTTAGTATTTGTGCTGCGTTTATTGACCTTGTCAAGGCGTGGTGTGCGGTAGCTGATTAGTGCTTATCTGCTAGCATATGATGCGATTGGATTAGGGTAGTCATGCGGCCTTGTTGACCTTGTCAATGGTCGTGTAGGTGGGTTTAATTCAATCAGGAAATGATGGGTTGAACTTGACATGCGGTCTATGGTTTGTTGACCTTGTCAAGGTCATAGATCGCTTGGGGCAAAATATTATCGAGAATTTCAAGTGTTGAAATTTGCAATGAGATTGCATACCTTTTATGAGATAGTTGGATCCCGATACCCACTGTGAGTAAGAGTTACTCCTGGGAGAGTTTTACACATTACAATTAGCCAATCAAGTAGGTGTCTAGAAAGGTGTTAACGGGGTTACGCCCCTGGGAAACGAGGTTTATTTTAATTAGGTCCGTGCGAAAGCACGGGGAAACTCCCTCAAAGTACCGACACTGACCTGGCCGAAAGATTGACGAACTTGTAGGGTGTAATTAATCTCAGCTAGTCTTACCTTTTAGGGTTTGAAGGAAGATTTGACTAAAACAGTGGAATCCATCCTGATTAAATAAAATAATAACCAATCTAATTTTGCAAGAGCGCACGCAGAGTGTTTTCTTCTCTCTCTCTCCTGGTAGAGACCATGTCACGCTTTAATCAAGATAATAATATGGATGCATTGACCGAACCTGCTTATTATACTGTGCTAGGGAACGTTGGTTCCGCTCTATCTTATAACTGTTATAAGTCCGATCAGAAAATAGGAGAATATCCGGATTCCCATGCCACCCAATCGAAGAAAGTGCATGTTGATGCATCTTCTTCGATTGGGTTCATTACCAAGAACTGTTTTCTTTGTATCCTCTATGTCTTAGGTATATGATACCGGATCAGGATCCCGCATATGTAATATGTTACATGGGCTACAGAAAGGTGGTGAACTGAGAATGGGTGATATGTCTCTAAGTGTAGAGAATGGTGCAAGTGTTGTAGCCAAATAAATTGGCAAATATCACCTTGTATTTAGATACATTGATTCTGAACAAATGTTATTAGATACCGAACCTGATATACAACATTACATCGGTTTCTTTAATGAGTTAAAGAAGGATATAATTCTGTATTGCGGGATAATATTGTGAACATTTTCCTAAATCAAAAGTTGATTCGATCAGGCACGTTATATAATAGCATATGCGTTCTAAATCAAACCACAGTTCAAAGTATCTAAAACACACAACAAGAGGAGTAGTTCAGAAATGAACGAATCCTTCTTGAGGCATTATGGACTAGGTCATATCAATGCGATATGACCGGCTAAGTTATATAAGGATGAATATGAGAATCTTTTCGAATTTTCATCTTATGATACTTGTTAGTCTTGTCTCAAAGGTAGAATGACCAAAACTCCGTTTACAGAAACAGAGAAAGAATTACTGAACTCTTGGGACGGATACATGATGATGTATACGGTCCAATATCTACAAATACCAAGGTTGGTTCTTCATACTTCATTATATTCACTGATCATCTCTCAAGATTCGGACATATGTTCATGTTGAAACAAAAGTCTGAAACTTTTGAGAAATTCAAGGAATATAAGCTTGAAGTTAGAGAACCAGACGGGTAGAAATATTATAGTCCTACGATATGATCGAGGAGTTGAATACTTGGGCATGGAATTCCTGGGGTTTCTAAACTGAGAATAGGATTCTCTCTCAGCTTACTCCTTCGTATACACCATAGCACAACGGTGTATCGGGGCGGAGGTATCGCACCCTATGAGATACGGCGCGCTCTATGATGAGTAATGCTGAGTTACATGTTTCCGTTTGGAGCTATGCACTTGAGAAGCTGCATACCTATTGAATGGGGTTCCATCCAAATCAGGGCCTACCACTATATATGTGATTTGGAATAGGAAGAGACCATGTCTTAAACGAGTTAAGATATGGGGTTGTCCGGCCTATGTTGAAAAGAAAAATCCGGACAAGCTCGAGGCAAGATCAGTTCCGTATAAGTTTGTTAGGATATCCCAAACATTTGCGAGGGTATATATTCTACCACACTGAGGAGCAAAAGATGTTTGGTTTCTCAGCATGCCACCTTTTTAGAAAAGGAATTTCTTATGAAGAAATTTGTGGTCATAAGGTAGAACTGGAAAGTGTTCCAGCTAGACAAGCTAACAGTTGATGATTTGGTGAAACCAAAAGATTCAATAGTCTCTAACAAACCTCTACCTCTCCGCGAATCTGGTAGGGTTCCTCATCCACTTGAGAGATACTACGGTCTTCTCGGTGACAGTGGGAGCGAGGATTGCATCATGATAGATGATGACCCAACTAGGTTCAGGCAGTCCATCACGAGTCGGGACTCAGTGAAATGGCTGGATGCTATGCGATCAAAGATGGAATCCATGTACACCAACAAAATATGACTTTGCATGTTGCACCTAAAGGGGTAAAACCCATTAGGAGAAAATTGGATCTTGAGAAGATTCTTGGTGTAGATAGAAAAGTTGAGACTTTCAAATCTATGCTTAAGTCCATCAGGATCAATGCAAGCATCGCGGAGTTGGAACATCTGTTTTGATGTGACATTCAAAGAATTTGACTTCATCAAAATGGTAGATGAAGCTTGTATATACAAGAAGGTAGTAGCGTATTGTACGTAGATGACATACTCTTGATAGGAAATGGTTTCCTATGCTACACCCGGTCATGCTTCTCTTATCACGAAGATTCTCCATAGAAAATATGGATGATACCTACTACATCTTATGGATTATGATCTATGATGATAGATCTAAGTGGATGTTGGGAGTGTCCCAAATCCAGGTACATTAACACCATACTAAAGGGGTTTAGTATGGAGGATTCTAAGCGTGGTGGTTCGCCTACTTACTCATGGATCACTCGCGTGCAAGGGATACCCTATGCTTCGGCAGTAAGCTCTATCATATATGCGATTGTAACATTTCAGAAAATATAATATTATTTTTGGGAATTTTTATAATTAAATAATAAATATTATGAATATTTTAATAGTACGGTATAATTAAATACCGATAAATTGGGAAAAATTTAGAAAATTATAGAATTTCTAAAATGAGGGTGCTTTATATGATTAAGCAAATTATAAATTTTTATGACTGATTATATTCCAATTTAATGCTAATCGCGATTAATTATCGTAAATCGTGCATTAAGCGAGTTTTGTGCACATGACATGCACCATGTCACATTTTGGCACTTGTTACATTTTATAATGGCTTTCTCTTCATTTTCATTTCATGCTTGTTGTTTTTAAAAGAGAAAAGAAAAGAAAAGAAAAGGAAAAGATATTGGAATAAAGAATGAGGTATGGGTATGAGAGAGAAGAGAGAGTTGAGGGGTCAAACCTTGGTCATGGCCTTTGTTTCATTCATCATCCTCATCATTTCTTCTTCATTGATCTTCTCATGGCAGCACTCCCTCTCCCACCACCTCAAACACCTCATTTCACACCCAAAAACACACAAAAACCTCATCCCCACTTTCTTAAAAACATGCACATGCTCACTAGATGCACTTTGGACCAAGAAACGATGGATTTTGAGCACTCGGGGCAACTCAAGAAAATTCTTGAGTTGCCAAATGAGGTATTTCCCTCACCTTTAGTGTAGTATTCGGTTTACTTTAGCTTTCATGCAAGTTTAGAGGTGATTAAGTAGTGTTTAGCGAACTTTGAAAATTCCAAGTTGGGGATTAGGGTGTGATTTGAATTGGAATAGTGTAATTGGGCTTTAGTAGTGACCTTAAACCCACCATGGTGTTACAAACCCAGATCAAATCCGGAAAAAACCTGAAACCTAAAAACAGAAACTTTCCAATGTCAGTTTTGTGTATGATTTAGTGCCTACATGGAATCTGGAATGATCCGGGGCCATTACTAGAAAAGCAAACAATACCAGGGACCTAGTTAGACCAATAGGAGACCACCCTGACCAGACGAGCCCCAGCAGAGACCCCCGGCCGAGCAGTCCGGATTTACCATGTGTGTGGCCGCCACATTGAGAAATTAGGTGCCCAGGTTTCTTTTGTAGTTCATAGGTCCCATATACATCACCCCAGCACTGTTTGTGCACCTTGTTTTCACCTGAAACAAAATCTGGTACCACTTTCTTGAGTTGCTGT
This sequence comes from Agapanthus africanus, assembly GCA_030015575.1. Classification (NCBI taxonomy): domain Eukaryota; kingdom Viridiplantae; phylum Streptophyta; class Magnoliopsida; order Asparagales; family Amaryllidaceae; genus Agapanthus; species Agapanthus africanus. The sequence goes on from JASDDO010000012.1 coordinate 152,948,318, forward strand.
TTTGATTCGGGGTTATGTTTTACGTATTTTGAATACTTTATTTTAGTAATTGGTAATGTATTCGGTCATGTAACATTTTCAAAAATATAAAATATTAATTTTGGGAATTTTTATAATTTAATATTATTTTATTGATTATTTTAATATTAAATGCAAATAAATAGGAAAAATGTTAGAAAAATTATGGAAAATTCTAAAATAGGGTACATTAGTGAATTATGACATTTTTAAGTTTTTGTGATTAGTTTGACACTAATTTAGTGCTAATCGCGATTAAAATCGCTAATCGGGTTTTTTTGGCAATTTTGTGCAAAACTTGCACATATCACATTTTCTACACTTGTGCATTTTTCTTGCCATGATTTATCATTTGGGTTTACTATTGAGGTGAGAAGGTTTGGTTTAGGGATTAAAAGAAAAGAAAAAGAAAAGAAAAGGATTAAAGAATGGGGTTGGTGAGAGAGAGGTATGGGTGAACCATTGACCAAACCCTTAGCCATTTCTCCCCCTCATTTCTCTCCCTCTCCCTTTGCTTGCTGCTGCTGCCTCTTCCTTCCCCTTCCTCCACCTTCAATCCCTCAAATCATCTCAAAAACTACACCAAAATCCAATGTCCCTTTCATTAAAAATGTGCATGAGCTCGAGATCTACAAGATGGACTAAGAAAGCGTGGATTTTGGCCACTAGGGGCAACTCAAGAATTTTCTTGAGTTGCTAATGGAGGTAATTACTGAACCATTAGCTTAATTGTAGCATTTCCTTTAACCCCATGTTAAGAATATATCGATATTGTGAGATATTATGGACTTGATGAAAACCTAGTTAGGGTTGTGGTGAATTGGTGTTGTATTATGAAATTGAGGTCAGTAGAGGATACACCAACACCCTAGTGCATGAATTGGAACCCAAAACCTGAAGCTAGAACCAGAAATACGGATTTTAGAAACCGATATCGGGGAAATTGTGTAATCTGTGCAGGTTAATTAGAATCTGCTATCACCCCGAGGACCCTAAAATAATTTTGAGTGGAAATTGAGATGTGCAGGCACCATAGAGGCAACACCCAAAACCCTAGCCCCCAACTCCCTTTCCAGGCCGCCAATTCTTCCCTTTTGGCCGCCAATTGCGGCCTGGGTCCCACCTTCTTGGCTCGTATTGGTTCTGTAGCTCCTACATTGTTAGTTTAGGCCCCTGGTATTTATAGATTTGCATAAAGTGACCTGGGGTAAAATCTGGGGAATATTTCATGAGTTGCTGTTGTGGACTTTAGTTTCCGTATTCCGTATTTTCGTTTCTGCATTGGTGTGTTTCATTTTACCTCGACTATTTGGCGTTTATACGACGATATAGAGGATTTATATGTGGTTTTGAAGGCGTGCCATAGGTTCTCACCTATAGGCCCCCTTATCGTATCGTTTGGGATTTCATGCGCCGTTTTAGCTTGGATTTGGTTTTAATGCGCATATACGATATTTGATGTGTAGGTACCCATGAAGACTTCGGGACGACAAGCAATTGCGTGGTGATGTCCGCAAATGATGTTTCAGGTGAGTAGATCATATCTACAGGGGGAAGTCGGGTGGATGGCGTATAGCACCCCCGCAGTCCGTTTTTAGCATACTAAGTATTTTAGATATCTGATAGATTATATTGTGTCGTTGTCCTTGTGTTAAAGGTTTTATGATTAGTTAGGGTTAGAAGTAACTAGTGTAATTCCTAGTCGCGAACCCTAGGATAGAATTACACCTACACACACACCCTTGCATATTACTTGTACTTACACGGTGTTTGGTGATATGGATTGACTTTGGAGATGAGTCGATGATGTGGACTTGATGACGTGAGATCGGTGATTGGGTACGATTCATATGTGGGATGTGACTTGTGATTTCTTGCGGGCTTGGGATATGTGTTTACCCCCGCATGCATACTTCATTGATGGTATCGTTTGGTGCTAGACATAGAGTAGTACCCCAGGCTATGTGATCTGATGATAGTGATACATGTTATGTGATGAGATAGTGAGATGTTGACCCGTACCCAGCTATTGGGATGCCGTACGATGATTACCGTACGAGCCGATATTGATGATAGATCCGCACTCATAACTCGAGGATATCTTATGATATGACATTGAGGCGAGATCACCGACTATATACCTTTATATATGTATCGACTCAGATTTAGGCGGTTTCCATACCCCTCCAGGCTTGCATGATACTTAGATCGGTAGTTGCATAGTAGATGTTAGATTAGACCAGAGTCATACCTATTTCAAAACTAACGAATCGGGAAATATTGCAAGATAGGAAAAAGGGGATTCTACGGATATTTTCAAATGTGTAGCGTCTATTTTCTAAACACCGTAGCCCTTGTTTTACCAAAGACCCCGATTCGTCTTATTTCAAAAGGCAAGGTTGCATGATATAGCTTTTGAGTTAGATTCTTCACTATTGCGTTGATTATTCGATGGCACCTGTTTATACTATTTGCATGGCATTACTTGTGCTTATTGTTAAATTACCATCATGCTGTTAGGACACCAGCACCATTATCGATGATGCGTATGTTCCACATACACTGATTGCCGGCTCACACACTTCATCATCGATAATTGCTATGCCACTACACTGTAGTACTGCTGCATTCATGGTATGATTTCCGCATAGCATATTGTACACATAGACCTGTACACAAATATATACGATCATGACTTGATACTCACATTTGATGCTTATATCACACCTGATACATATGTCACACCTGATCATTGTATTATAGCTCATTTATATGTGACATGACTTGATACTCACATTTGATGCTTATATCACACCTGATACATATGTCACACCTGATCATTGTATTATAGCTCATTTATATGTGACATGACTTGATACTCACATTTGATGCTTATATCACACCTGATACATATGTCACACCTGATCATTGTATTATAGCTCATTTATATGTGACATGACTTGATACTCACATTTGATGCTTATATCACACCTGATACATATGTCACACCTGATCATTGTATTATAGCTCATTTATATGTGACATGACTTGATACTCACATTTGATGCTTATATCACACCTGATCATTATATTGTAGTTCATCTATATGTGACTTGACATGATATTTATGTTTGACGCACATATCATATCAGATTAGTGACTTACATTTTGGTTTGGATTATATGTGATTTCTGGATTTGGGAACTGTGGCTATTTCAAATATGTAATCATTTAAAAACCCGGTTCCCTTGATATGATATTTCGGTGCGTCCACCATGTGTTTTCTCGGTGCTAGAGTGATATATAAAACCCGAATCGAGGAGGCGGTTGAGGCCGATTACGGGTACATGGTGGACCCGGTATGGTACCCCGGGGCGAGAACGGTTTCGCTGTGTGATAGACGGTGAGCCCGGCAGAGGGACTACTACCTACCGGTGATTGTACTTGAGCTCGGCGGATATCTGGAGGATTCCGACCGGAGCCCAGAGATGGATATGGGCTGACCCGTACTGCCGGGGCCGAGGGCCGATACCGCAGACGGAGCCCAGAGATGGACATGGGTTGACTCGTACTGCCGGGGCCGAGGGCCGATACCGCAGACGGAGCCCCATATGGATGAGGATTTACGTGTCGATGCTTGGCACGGGTTTCATGATGTTTTACCATGATATTGTTTATATCCTCATATTGCATACATGATGCTTATTGTCATTGGGTGACGGGTGGACGGGTTCCACGTATATACAGACATAGATCATATACAGATATGGATCATATACAGACATAGATCATATACAGACATGGATCATATACAGACATGGATCATATATAGACATAGATCATATACAGACATGGATCATATACGGACATGGATCATATACAGACATGGATCATATACAGACATGGATCATATACAGACTGGATTTACACTTATCATATTTCAATTTGTATATATAACAGGGTATGAGGGCACTGTTATATATACCCTTACACCAATATTAGTGGTATGGGACGCTAATATATGTGTATTGATATCACTTGATACTTCATCATATTTACTTCTTACAGCATACCTTACATTCATGACATGTTATTACCTGAGTACTTGGCACCACATACATATTTAGATGTTACCTTGCCACCTTACTACACTCAGATGTACTCTTGTGGATTATATTACCGATTGTTGACTTAGGTTTATGTCTTGTATTCGGTTTCTGCTTGTAGATATTTCTATTCACGAGTTGGCAACTCACCCCCGTTGTGCCACAGTTTCTTGCAGGTTCTGCCGTACAGGTTTCATTGCGGCATTTCTGGCACACTTCTTTCTTGCGGGTGATTTGCTTTTGGTAGGTGGATTCTTTTGTATCAAGAACCACCCTTGTATTCATTTTACTCATTGTATCTAGAATTTCCATCAACCAAAACTTGTATATTATTTCAGACCTAGACTTTAGTGATGTATTATTCGACCTTAGAGTCGCGCTTAGTAGTATTGCGGTTTCTTGTTGCTTTGAGCTTTCTTTTGGGTGTGATCCTCGCCACTTGGCGTTGTATATTATTGTTGCATGTGTGGTTGTGACCGTCTATTGACGAAGAGCTAGCTCCCGCTTGGGGATGCCTTTATCATTGCATATATATATTGTTATCTTTGTTGTGCCCTATTCGGGGCCAGTTTTACAAAAGAAACTCTGCCGAAATTTTTAGAAAAGACTGTACTGTTTTAAAATGCACATTCGGCTTAGTTATTTAAAAACATTGATTTTTAAACATGTAGTTCTGTACTTATTCTTAAAAAGGGTTTTAGATTTCTGGGTTTTCGGCTTACTTAGTCGCGTTACGCCTGTAGACGTTACGTGGTTAAGTGCCGGTCACGGGCCAAACTTTGGGTCGTGACAAAGTTGGTATCAGAGCGCTAGGTTGACCTTGGTTCGAGTCTAAGTTTGACTATGTGGAGCCTAGGGCGTCTATATATATACGGAACTTAGGCTTGACCTTACGGAACTTAGACTTGGTCGAGGGGGTATTAGACCCGAACTTTCGTCGTATTAGGATTACCCTTGGTTGATGGAATAGGTGACTAAAGTAGAGTGACGTACCGTTGGTATGTTCCGCGGCATACTTACGACACGCCACTCCGCTTAAGGAGCCTTAGGATGTACATACATTTGAGATTAGTGATTCTCTTCATATCCTGGATTATACATCCATTTGAGATCCCCGATTCTATTAGTTCATGATCATACCTTCATTGATGCTGTTCCTTCCTATGGTCATGTATCCACTTTGGATCTGTTGTTTCCTTCTTGCCATTGATGTGCTCTCTTTGATACTCGATCGAGGTTCCTGTCACCATGTTTGGGCGCAGTTTGGGCTGCTGCTAGGGTTGCGGCCGGTGTGAGCTCGTTTGGTACGAGGGCCGACCATTGTGTTTTCTGGTGACATGGGAATGTCTCGAGTTAGTATTGGTGATTGTGACCTCTAGTGGAGGCGAGTGCTTGGATTTGCACCGGATGATCGGGCCATTGTTAGAACTGCCCGTTGAAAGAGGACTGTTGATGTACAACATACCTTAGAGATTGTGATGTCGCCTACCGTGCAGACAGATGGACCAGCTGTTGCTGAGATTGATAGGATGTTGCTTTCGGAGCTTACGAGCTGAGATTGCCGGAGCTTTCAGGCAGATATGCGACAGATGATAGCTAGTCTACCCGATTTGAGAGACGAAGGTGATTCGTCCGATTTTGCGCCAGAGCGGGCCCAGTTGAGTTGAAGAATTCCAGTGTGGAGAATCTTACTCAGATCTAGAGCAGACCGATTCAGAGATGACCGCCTATGTATTGCCCTTCCTGGAGGATTGAGGCATTGTTCGGCGTACAGGCGTATGAGCCAGTTGCTGCTGTAAATGATGAGATATCGCCCAGATGATTGGAGCTGTTGCAGCGTGAGCATATACTCAGAGAGATGTTAGCGAGTCGCTAGTCACCTGAGGATGAATGACTAGGACATGTGGTTCGTTCGTTACCGATGCGAGGTCATCAGATAGATCGTTTCCAGCTAGAGACGATTTCACGCAGGTTCGTTGAGAGTCGATTGAGACGATCGAATGTCAGGAGCCCATTTTCCAAGTTTAAAGTATACGGAAAGACATGCAGGTGATTCTATGGACCCTCTAGAAGAATGAAACCCTAACTCGACTTAATGACCGTGTGACAGCCTTTGAACCTTAGGGTTTACGGCGGTTCCGCGGCGCCATTAGTGAGGCTTGGGTTTGCCCTTCTACGGCTGGACCACCGACGCTGTGGCATGTACTCAATACTATTAAACTGTACCCGAGATATGAGCTCTTGGGGGATTATGAGGATCTGATGAGTCGATCGGATGGTTCAACATCCTTCGGATATCGTGATGGGACACTGCTTGGGAGACTCCAGATGCGAGCATAGCCGTTGGAGCATAGTACATGCAGCCAAGATGAGACGAGTCCGAATCAGTCGACATTGACGCAGAGCGAAGAAAAGAGTTCGCAAGATATTTCGACGAGATGGCGTCCCACTCCGCTGACATCAGAGATGTGATACGCACCCCGAGGCGTGGTATGTGGATAGATCTTCCAGAAAGAAGCGCGATAAGTATGTAGCCGTTCCGGAATAAGCTTTAGCTTCAGCATTGGATGACGACTTCCGGGCATTTCGGCAGGTATGAGATTTGAGAAGGGAGCCTCGACAGGACCTTTCTGGAGTACGATATGAGAAGACCTAGACCAGGAGTGGTCGTACTGCGCGCACCCAGCAGGCCAGAGTTTGGCATTGTCGACGAGGTAGTTGACCAGGTTCGGATAAAGGAACTTACCCAGATGCGTTGCTAATTGATTAAGGGCGGACGAGTAACGAGTATCCTTCCGATGGTTGGGACGTGTTCCCGAGGATCTGTTCGGCCTGACATCTTCTACAAAATGGTGAAGCTACAGAGTACGCGATTTCGAGTCCGTGCGAGAGACTTCAGATTGGCCGTGGCCGAGAACAGTGCAGTGCATAGTAGTGTGGCGTGACGTCATAGTGGACGATGATAGAGACATGTGGAACCAGAGGTTCGTGTGAGACACTGACGAGCTGCCATTACTTCCCGTCGAGACTAGAGACCTGATATGCTTACAGAGACGTTGGAATGTGACCAATTTCCGAGAAAAGGGTTGTGCTGAGGACACAGATGTCTATCAAGCGAGAAGAGGTAGTACAAGAGAGCCAGCCTCTGTACAGATCGGCATAGGCATGATTGGAAGAGATCTTGAGCAGGATTCCTTCCAGGACATTGCTGCAATGATGTTTGCACCCAGGATCAGATGTGTGACATGCATTCAGAGAGCCAGAGGCCGACGCCAGTGATATGCTGCCTTACGAGTGGTCATGAGGATTGACCGAGAGGTGACCAGAGAAGTGCCAGAACGGAATCGTCCCCGTTAGCACACCTGACAGGGCCGATGAGCCGATTGACTGCGAGATAGGAAATCCGCAAGGAAGATAAGGACCCAGAGTCAGAGGACGCCAGACCGTGAGCAAGAAGCAAGTAGATATCCTGCGCTGCTAGCAGTGGATGCACTGACTCCTTCTCGACCTTGAAGAAGGAACTACCGACGACGGTATTTATGATTTGTGATTTTGTGATTCGATTATCACGTATCCGTCGTTTGGGATTTCGGTATTTTGGGCGTTCTGTTTGCATGATTTAGTTTTGATGACTGAGTTTCATGATATTGGTTTCATGCACCCACTGGATATTTATATATTTTGCACTGAGTTATTACATTTGAGATATTGATTGAGATTTCATGCCTATCGTATTCAGTGAATTGATTTGCACTTCCAGCGTAGTTTTCATGCACCTTTAGTGTTTTGATATACGATTTTTGGTGCACGCCAGATGCACTAAATCGAAATTCTTCGAGCATTTCATATGCACCTGATTTTATTTTTTTTTGCTGTCAGGCACACACGTTGCCTACGACAGATGTTTCGTGCACACCCGTTGCACTTAGATGTTGTTTTCTACACCTGTTTGACACATATATGGATTTTGATTCCTTGCGCACCGGACGCACAGGATATTCTTATATATGCATTTTGGGGATTGATTGCTAGTAGAGTAGTACATTTCTTTTTTTTTATGATATTCTCTATGTGTTGATGTTTTCGGAGCCCCGACAAATGGATTATTACTGAAATTGTTTTAGTAGTGGGGGTTTAAATTTAAATTCGGGGACCGAATTTCTTTAAGGGGGGGTAGATTGTAACATTTTCAAAAATATAAAATATTAATTTTGGGAATTTTTATAATTTAATATTATTTTATTGATTATTTTAATATTAAATGCAAATAAATAGGAAAAATGTTAGAAAAATTATGAAAAATTATGGAAAATTCTAAAATAGGGTAAATTAGTGAATTATGACATTTTTAAGTTTTTGTGATTAGTTTGACACTAAATTAGTGCTAATCGCGATTAAAATCGCTAATCGGGTTTTTTTGGCAATTTTGTGCAAAACTTGCACATATCACATTTTCTACACTTGTGCATTTTTCTTGCCATGATTTATCATTTGGGTTTACTATTGAGGTGAGAAGGTTTGGTTTAGGGATTAAAAGAAAAGAAAAAGAAAAGAAAAGGATTAAAGAATGGGGTTGGTGAGAGAGAGGTATGGGTGAACCATTGACCAAACCCTTAGCCATTTCTCCCCCTCATTTCTCTCCCTCTCCCTTTGCTTGCTGCTGCTGCCTCTTCCTTCCCCTTCCTCCACCTTCAATCCCTCAAATCATCTCAAAAACTACACCAAAATCCAATGTCCCTTTCATTAAAAATGTGCATGAGCTCGAGATCTACAAGATGGACTAAGAAAGCGTGGATTTTGGCCACTAGGGGCAACTCAAGAATTTTCTTGAGTTGCTAATGGAGGTAATTACTGAACCATTAGCTTAATTGTAGCATTTCCTTTAACCCCATGTTAAGAATATATCGATATTGTGAGATATTATGGACTTGATGAAAACCTAGTTAGGGTTGTGGTGAATTGGTGTTGTATTATGAAATTGAGGTCAGTAGAGGATACACCAACACCCTAGTGCATGAATTGGAACCCAAAACCTGAAGCTAGAACCAGAAATACGGATTTTAGAAACCGATATCGGGGAAATTGTGTAATCTGTGCAGGTTAATTAGAATCTGCTATCACCCCGAGGACCCTAAAATAATTTTGAGTGGAAATTGAGATGTGCAGGCACCATAGAGGCAACACCCAAAACCCTAGCCCCCAACTCCCTTTCCAGGCCGCCAATTCTTCCCTTTTGGCCGCCAATTGCGGCCTGGGTCCCACCTTCTTGGCTCGTATTGGTTCTGTAGCTCCTACATTGTTAGTTTAGGCCCCTGGTATTTATAGATTTGCATAAAGTGACCTGGGGTAAAATCTGGGGAATATTTCATGAGTTGCTGTTGTGGACTTTAGTTTCCGTATTCCGTATTTTCGTTTCTGCATTGGTGTGTTTCATTTTACCTCGACTATTTGGCGTTTATACGACGATATAGAGGATTTATATGTGGTTTTGAAGGCGTGCCATAGGTTCTCACCTATAGGCCTCCTTATCGTATCGTTTGGGATTTCATGCGCCGTTTTAGCTTGGATTTGGTTTTAATGCGCATATACGATATTTGATGTGTAGGTACCCATGAAGACTTCGGGACGACAAGCAATTGCGTGGTGATGTCCGCAAATGATGTTTCAGGTGAGTAGATCATATCTACAGGGGGAAGTCGGGTGGATGGCGTATAGCACCCCCGCAGTCCGTTTTTAGCATACTAAGTATTTTAGATATCTGATAGATTATATTGTGTCGTTGTCCTTGTGTTAAAGGTTTTATGATTAGTTAGGGTTAGAAGTAACTAGTGTAATTCCTAGTCGCGAACCCTAGGATAGAATTACACCTACACACACACCCTTGCATATTACTTGTACTTACACGGTGTTTGGTGATATGGATTGACTTTGGAGATGAGTCGATGATGTGGACTTGATGACGTGAGATCGGTGATTGGGTACGATTCATATGTGGGATGTGACTTGTGATTTCTTGCGGGCTTGGGATATGTGTTTACCCCCGCATGCATACTTCATTGATGGTATCGTTTGGTGCTAGACATAGAGTAGTACCCCAGGCTATGTGATCTGATGATAGTGATACATGTTATGTGATGAGATAGTGAGATGTTGACCCGTACCCAGCTATTGGGATGCCGTACGATGATTACCGTACGAGCCGATATTGATGATAGATCCGCACTCATAACTCGAGGATATCTTATGATATGACATTGAGGCGAGATCACCGACTATATACCTTTATATATGTATCGACTCAGATTTAGGCGGTTTCCATACCCCTCCAGGCTTGCATGATACTTAGATCGGTAGTTGCATAGTAGATGTTAGATTAGACCAGAGTCATACCTATTTCAAAACTAACGAATCGGGAAATATTGCAAGATAGGAAAAAGGGGATTCTACGGATATTTTCAAATGTGTAGCGTCTATTTTCTAAACACCGTAGCCCTTGTTTTACCAAAGACCCCGATTCGTCTTATTTCAAAAGGCAAGGTTGCATGATATAGCTTTTGAGTTAGATTCTTCACTATTGCGTTGATTATTCGATGGCACCTGTTTATACTATTTGCATGGCATTACTTGTGCTTATTGTTAAATTACCATCATGCTGTTAGGACACCAGCACCATTATCGATGATGCGTATGTTCCACATACACTGATTTCCGGCTCACACACTTCATCATCGATAATTGCTATGCCACTACACTGTAGTACTGCTGCATTCATGGTATGATTTCCGCATAGCATATTGTACACATAGACCTGTACACAAATATATACGATCATGACTTGATACTCACATTTGATGCTTATATCACACCTGATACATATGTCACACCTGATCATTGTATTATAGCTCATTTATATGTGACATGACTTGATACTCACATTTGATGCTTATATCACACCTGATACATATGTCACACCTGATCATTGTATTATAGCTCATTTATATGTGACATGACTTGATACTCACATTTGATGCTTATATCACACCTGATACATATGTCACACCTGATCATTGTATTATAGCTCATTTATATGTGACATGACTTGATACTCACATTTGATGCTTATATCACACCTGATACATATGTCACACCTGATCATTGTATTATAGCTCATTTATATGTGACATGACTTGATACTCACATTTGATGCTTATATCACACCTGATCATTATATTGTAGTTCATCTATATGTGACTTGACATGATATTTATGTTTGACGCACATATCATATCAGATTAGTGACTTACATTTTGGTTTGGATTATATGTGATTTCTGGATTTGGGAACTGTGGCTATTTCAAATATGTAATCATTTAAAAACCCGGTTCCCTTGATATGATATTTCGGTGCGTCCACCATGTGTTTTCTCGGTGCTAGAGTGATATATAAAACCCGAATCGAGGAGGCGGTTGAGGCCGATTACGGGTACATGGTGGACCCGGTATGGTACCCCGGGGCGAGAACGGTTTCGCTGTGTGATAGACGGTGAGCCCGGCAGAGGGACTACTACCTACCGGTGATTGTACTTGAGCTCGGCGGATATCTGGAGGATTCCGACCGGAGCCCAGAGATGGATATGGGCTGACCCGTACTGCCGGGGCCGAGGGCCGATACCGCAGACGGAGCCCAGAGATGGACATAGGTTGACTCGTACTGCCGGGGCCGAGGGCCGATACCGCAGACGGAGCCCCATATGGATGAGGATTTACGTGTCGATGCTTGGCACGGGTTTCATGATGTTTTACCATGATATTGTTTATATCCTCATATTGCATACATGATGCTTATTGTCATTGGGTGACGGGTGGACGGGTTCCACATATATACAGACATAGATCATATACAGATATGGATCATATACAGACATAGATCATATACAGACATGGATCATATACAGACATAGATCATATACAGACATGGATCATATACGGACATGGATCATATACAGACATGGATCATATACAGACATGGATCATATACAGACTGGATTTACACTTATCATATTTCATTTGTATATATAACAGGGTATGAGGGCGCTGTTATATATACCCTTACACCAATATTAGTGGTATGGGACGCTAATATATGTGTATTGATATCACTTGATACTTCATCATATTTACTTCTTACAGCATACCTTACATTCATGACATGTTATTACCTGAGTACTTGGCACCACATACATATTTAGATGTTACCTTGCCACCTTACTACACTCAGATGTACTTTTGTGGATTATATTACTGATTGTTGACTTAGGTTTATGTCTTGCATTCGGTTTCTGCTTGTAGATATTTCTATTCACGAGTTGGCAACTCACCCCAGTTGTGCCACAGTTTCTTGCAGGTTCTGCCGTACAGGTTTCATTGCGGCATTTCTGGCACACTTCTTTCTTGCGGGTGATTTGCTTTTGGTAGGTGGATTCTTTTGTATCAAGAACCACCCTTGTATTCATTTTACTCATTGTATCTAGAATTTCCATCAACCAAAACTTGTATATTATTTCAGACCTAGACTTTAGTGATGTATTATTCGACCTTAGAGTCGCGCTTAGTAGTATTGCGGTTTCTTGTTGCTTTGAGCTTTCTTTTGGGTGTGATCCTCGCCACTTGGCGTTGTATATTATTGTTGCATGTGTGGTTGTGACCGTCTATTGACGAAGAGCTAGCTCCCGCTTGGGGATGCCTTTATCATTGCATATATATATTGTTATCTTTGTTGTGCCCTATTCGGGGCCAGTTTTACAAAAGAAACTCTGCCGAAATTTTTAGAAAAGACTGTACTGTTTTAAAATGCACATTCGGCTTAGTTATTTAAAAACATTGATTTTTAAACATGTAGTTCTGTACTTATTCTTAAAAAGGGTTTTAGATTTCTGGGTTTTCGGCTTACTTAGTCGCGTTACGCCTGTAGACGTTACGTGGTTAAGTGCCGGTCACGGGCCAAACTTTGGGTCGTGACAGGTCACTTGACGTTTGTACGTCGATATCGGGTGTTTTCGGGCTCTTTTGTGTGAGTAGACCATGGGTTTTGACCTATGTGAGATTCGTGCGACATTATGGTTTTCGTGCGTGATTTTGTTTACGATGCTATATGTGTATATATGTATGTACCCCGAGGGGACATGAAAGACAAGGACGAGCGTGGCATCATCGACTTCGGCAAGCGAAGAACAAGGTGAGTAGATCTATATCTACGGGGGAAGTCGGGTGGATGGCGTATAGCACCCCTGCAAACTTGATGGAAACCGATTTATACATAGAATATGGGTAAGGAAACCTAGATTAGGAAAATAGGGTTATGGTTAAAAGATAGTTAGAGATGAATGATGGAATATATGTATCGAGATATGTGATGAAAGCAATAAGGATATGAAAAGTGAATGTGAATCACGACTTATAGATATATAGTTGCATTTTAATAATTAGAAATTTTAGAGTAACATGACACTTGGTGTATAGGATAGAATATATATAAATTGACTTGATGTAAGATATAATTGCGATGAAAAGGAAATACGATGTGATATGATGACTTGATGGTATGTTGGTATACGGATGTGAATCGATTGAGATAATTGATACCTTTGCCGGTCCCCTGATATGAGATTGTTTTGGTTGTGACCCGGGGATTTAGGTATATAGATTTATATAATGTTGTGAATCTTGATTGATATGTCGTACGTGATGTTAGGTCCGTGCACCTCATTGACATATAGGTTGATAGGATCCCTAATGGCTTGATGCCGCCGTACGATGATTTTCCGTACGTGATGAGTTTTATGATGATTGATCCATACCCTTGACTAGAGGATGCCGTACGATGTTTTGTACCGTACGTGTTGTTGTGAGGCTAGATGCCGATTGTTAGATTCACCAACTCGATCATGTTAAATACGTATACCTGTCAGCACTTTGCATACGATTTACTTTATGCTACACTCATGTCAATCTCATTTCATTTCATATACTTGTGCTAGTACACCTACACCATTATCGATGATGCGTATGTTACACTTACACAGATTTGCCGGCTCACACACTTCATCATCGATAATTGCCATGTCACTACACAGTAGAATTGCTGCATCATGATATGACTCCTTGCATGCTATACTTGCGTACATACATATTGTACACCATACTTGCGTGCATACATATTGTACACCCATACTTACGTACATACATATTGTACACCATACTTGCGTACATACATATTATACACCGTACTTGCGTGCATACATATTGTATACCCATACTTGCGACATACATATTGTACACCCATGTTTGCGTACATACATTTTGTACACCCATGCTTGCGTACATACATATTATACACCATACTTGCGTGCATACATATTGTACACCATACTTTCGTACATACATATTGTACACCCATACATGCGGACATACACATTTGTACATCCATACTTGCGTACATACACATATGCACCATTATACGATATTGTATTTGATTTTGGAGATTTTGGAACCGCATGATATATTTTAAAAACAGGATTCATTTAAAAAAGCGGTTTTCTCTCGATATGTGTATATTACTGTTCCATGTTTCATGATATACACATATGCTTACATTCTGTTATATGTCGCATACATCATGCTTTACGCTTTTACACATTGAGATATGTTGTTTTCATGAGATTTCTGGATTTGAGAACTGTGGCTATTTCAAAAGAAAGCATGTACTGTTTTAAAAACCCGGTTTCTCTTGATATGATATTTCAGTGCGTCCACCATGTGTTTTCTTGGTTCTGAGACGTGTGACAGTGATACCCGATTCAAGGAGCTGGATGAGGCCGATTGCGGGTACATGGTGGACCCGGTATGGTATCCCGGGGCGAGAACAGATTGTTGTGAAGTAGACGGTGAGTCTGGCAGAGGGACTACCACCTACCGGTAATAGTATTTGGGCTCGGCGGATATTCGGAGGATACCGACCGGAGTCGAGAGATGATATGGGCCGATCCGGACTGACGGAGCCCGAGATATGAGGATTTACGTGTCGATGTTGGACACGGGTTTCATGATATTTCGAGTGTCGATGTTAGACACTCAGGTTCCATGTTTTTGATATGTCGCGAGGGACACTTGTTGATTTATATCCTCATACTTTCATGCATATGCTTTTATGATATTTACATGCATGATATTGTTGTGTCATTGGTTGACATGGGGACGAGATCCGCATGCATACAGACATTGATGCTCTGGTTGGACGAGATCCACATGCATACATACATTGATTACATTGTTGGATGATATCCACATGATGTTAGGCATTTATTTATAGTGTTGGCACATATACAAACCTGGTCACCCTAGATATCAATGTTGTTGAAGAGTATTCCGCTACTTAGAGTGAGGTGTATTATGCTACTTGTGGTGTTGATGTCTTGCTTACTTCTTTATCTTTTGTGGTGAACTTCGCTGTTGGGCGTCATATACTTATATTTATGTTTTGCGTGGTTGTGTATCCGCCGTTTGGGAAAGTGCTAGATCCCGCTTGGGGATGCCTTTTATTTTATTATGTATTTGTGGTTTTGGATCAAAATATTCAAAGGAGGTGTTGCCCAAATTTTTAAAAGACGAAACATGTTTTCTAACTAGTAAATTTCACTTGCACTTCATGTTCCTTTTCTGTGCATTAAGAAAACTTGATTTCATTATACCTTTATTTCAAAACTTCACCTCTTTTATTTTCTTAAAAAGGTTTAGATTTCTGGGGTTCAGCTTACTTGGATTACGTTAGGCCTTTAGACGTTGCGTGATTTAAGTGCTGGTCACGAGCTAATATTTCAGGTCGTGACAAAGTTGGTATCAGAGCTCTAGGTTTAACTTTGGTTTGAGTCTATGTTTGACTATGCGGAGTCTAGGGCGTATGCATATTTCGAAACCTAGGCTTGACATTACGGAACTTAGACTTGAACAGGGGGCTATTAGACCCGAACTTTCGTTTCATAGGTTAACCCTGATTGATGGAGTAAGTAGCTTGAGTAGAGTGACGTACCGTATGTATGTTCCGCGGCATATTTACGATACGATACTCCACTTAAGAAACCTTAGGATGTACATATTTTTAGATCTGTGATTCTCTTCGTACCCATGATTATACATCCATTTGAGATCCTTGATTCTATTTGTTTCCATGATCATACTCTCATTGATGTTGTTTCTTCTAAGGATCATGTATCCATTCTGGATCTGTCTCTTCTTTTCTTGCCCTTGATCTGTTTTCATCGATACACGATTGAGGTTCCTATCACCATGGTTTGAGCGCAGATTGACCTGCTGCTAGTGTTGTGGTCAGGGCGAGCTCGTCGTGGATGAGGACTGACCATTGTGTTTTCCGATGACATGGGAACGTCTCGATGTAGTGTTTGAGTTGTGACCTCTTGTTGAGGCGAGTGTTTGGTCTTACACCGGATGATCGGGCCATTATTAGAGCTGCCAGTTGCGAGAGGACTGTTGGTGTACAACCTACCTCAGAGATTGTGATGTCGTCTACCATGCAGACAGATGACCCAGCTGTTGCTGAGATTGATAGGATGTCGCCTCCAGAGCATACAAGCTGAGATCGCTGGAGCTTCCAAGCAGAGATGCGACAGACGATAGCTAGTCTATCCCGAGTTGAGAGACGAAGGTGATTCGTCAGATTGACGCGCCGACGCAGGTCCAGTCGAGTTGATGATTTCCAGTGTGGAGAGTCTTATTCAGATCTAGAGTAGACCGATCCAGAGATGACCATTGATGTATCGTCTTTCCTGGAGGATTAAGGCATTGTTTAGCATGCGGACGAAGGGTATTCAGTGTGGTCTGGGCGAAGTTAAAAAGTTCGAACGAATGTTAGAAACCCATTTTTCCAAGTTTAAAGTATTCGAAGGAACATGCAGGTAATTCCGTGGACCCTCTAGAAGAATGAAACCCTAACTCGACATAATAACCATGGAACCGCTTCTGAACCTTAGGGTTTGCAGCAGTTCAGCGGTGCCATTAGTGAGGCTTGGGTTTGCCCTTCTACGGTTGGACCATAGGTACTGTGTCATGTACTGGATATTATTAGACTGTGCTCAGGTGTTGAGCTTTCACGGAATTATGGGACTTTGATAAATCGATTGAAACATTTAACGTCGTTTGGATATCATGTGATAAGAGATTAGCAAGTTGACCAACTTCGGATTGAAGACCTCACCCAGATGCATTGTGAGTTGATCGAGAACGGATGAGTACAGAGTATTCCTCCGATTGTTGGGACGAGTTCATGAGGACGTATTCGGCTAGAGATCTTCTACAGAGTGATGAAGATACAGAGTTTGTGATTTCGGGTCCGTGAGAGAGACTTCGGATTGACTGTAGCCGAGAACATTTGCAGTACGCAGATAGCGTGACGTGGCGTCGAAATAGACGATGATACAGACGAGTGAGACCAGAGGTTCGTGCGATATGCTGACGAGCTGTTGTTACTCCCCGTTGAGATTAGAGATCGGATATGTCTACAAAGGCGTTAGGATGCGACCAGTTCCCGAGAAAATACTGTGCTGAGAACGCAGATGTCCAGAAAGCGAGAAAAGATTATGCAAGAGTACCAGCCTCCGTATAGTTCGGCATAGGTGAGATCGGGAGAGACCCTGAGCAGGTTCCTTCCAGGACACTGCTGCAATGAGATTTGCACCGAGAATCAGATGGGTCACGTGTATTCAGAGGGCCAGAGGCCGACGCCAGTGACGTGCTTCTTTACGAGTGGTCGTGATAATTGGCCGAGAGATGACCAGAGGAGTGCCAGAGCGGAATTGTTTTCGTTAGTATGCCTGACCGGGCCGACGAGCCGAAGGATTGTGAAATTGGTAATCCATAGTGAAATGAAGACCCAGAGACAGAGGACGCCAGACCGTGAGTAGGAGGCAAGCGGATGTTCTTGCTCTGCCAGTTTTGGGCGCACCGATATTTTTCGACATTGTAGCAGGTGTACCTCGATGTCATTTTTTGAGATTTGCGTTGTGATCCGAGTATCACGCTTATATCGCTTGGATTTAAGTTTCATGATATTGTTTTCGTGCACCATGGCTGCACCTACTGGGTATTTACATTTTGTGCATAGTTATTGCACTTGATATATATTCTATACACTGTTGTGTTGATTTGCAATTTGTGTATATTTATTGCACTTGATGTCGATTTTGTGCCTTGGTAGCACGTGTTTATGATTTCGTAGATTTCATACAGTTGATTTGATTTTATGCGTGTGGTACGCACTCGATTTGATTTTTGCACTCAGTATAGCTTATATGTGCTTGCAGTGCATTTATATGTGTTTTGTGCACGCAGTTGCACACGTTTATGATTTTATACACATTGGAACACTCGGTGTTACTATTTACGCATTTGAGTTATTGATTGGTATGTTGTGCACAGGATGCACTGTATTTGTATTTCGTGCACTAAATGCACTGGATTTGTGTTTCGTGCACAAGATGCACTGGATTTGTATTTTATGCACAGGATGCACTGTATTTGTATTTTGTGCACAGGATGCACCGTATTTGTATTTCGTGCACAGGATGCACCGTATTTGTATTTCGTGCACTAGATGCACTGGATTTGTATTTCGTGCACTGGAAGCACCAGATTTATATTTCGTGCGTTTGTTGCACTGGGTTTACATTTTATGCGTTGATTGCACCATATCGGTATTTCGTGCATTGGTTGTACTAGATTTGCACTCCGTACCTTGGTTGCACCCGATTTATGTCGTTGAGCATTTGTGTTACCAGATTTAGGTTTTTGTGCGCGTTTCACTTGACGTTCGTTTTCGTGCGCTTTACCGCACTGGGCATTTATATGGACTGACGCGTTTGGGTTGAATTTTTCGCCTATTAGACGCTTGATATTCGGTTTTATGCGCATCAGATGCACTTGATTTAGATTTCATTCGTGCATGATGGATGCACTTGATTTGGATTTTCGCGCATGTTGGGCGCATGATATGAGATGCGATTTTGTGCACACTAGATGCACTCGATTTGGGATTTTCTTCGTGCATGGTTAGTTGCACTGGGTTGAGATTTCCGTGCACTCTAGATGCACTAGATGATGTTGTCGTGCACACCCGTTGCACTGAACAGATGCTTTCGTGCATACCCGTTGCACTTAGTTTTGCTTTTGTGCACGTTCGTAGCACTTGTATTTGGATTTGATTCCCGTGCGCACCAAACACACGTGATTATTGGATACGCCTTTTGAGGCTGATTTTGCTTTGAGGCACTTTATTTGCATGATGGGTACTATATTATGTAGTAGCCGAACAGGACTAGTCCGAGAACAGTACCTGAACATATTTTTGCATGCATTGATAACTATCGAAGGATTTCCAAAAAAAAAGCTATAGTCTCAGTATTTACCTACGTGTCCGAGATGACACGAAACTTTTAACAAAGGAAAACCTTCAAAATTATTTTCAAAATGGCGGGACGTGCATGTTAAACGAAGGACACACACATACACACACACACACACACACACACACACACACACATACATACATACATATAATTATTTTCTTACAATAGATGTCCGCCACTGTGCAGTAATACGCACATCGTACAGCGACTTGAAAAGGGTTTGGCATGCATTTCTTTCAGATGTTTACATGTATAGTTTTGATGTTTACATGTATAGTTTTAATGTATATCATGTTGGTTTTCGTATTGGATTTAGACATTGGTGTCTTCTTCATAACTCCGATGATTGCAGGACGCTTGACGGAGTTTTGATTTTGAGTTATATACTCGTTTTTCATGCACATGTATTGCGCTACGATGTGTTTTATGTATTTATGATTTCGGAGCCCTGACTACTTGACCATTTTACTGAAATGTTTTAGAAATTGGGGGAGTTCAAATTTAAATTTGGGGACCGAATTTCTTTAAGTGGGGAAGAGTGTAACAATTCAGAAAAATATAATATTATTTTTTGGAATTTTTATAATTAAATAATAAATATTATGAATATTTTAATAGTGCGGTATAATTAAATACCGATAAATTGGGAAAATTTTGGAAAATTATAGAATTTCTGAAATGAGGGTGCTTTATATGATTGAGCAAATTATAAATTTTTATGATTAACTATATTCCATTTTAATGCTAATCGCGATTAAATATTGCTAATCGTGCATTAAACGAGTTTTGTTCACATGACATGCACCATGTCACATTTTAGCACTTGTTACATTTTATAATGGCTTTCCCTTCATTTTCATTTCATGGTTGTTGTTTTTAAAAGAGAAAAGAAAAAGAAAAGATATTGGAATAAAGAATGAGGTATGGGCATGAGAGAGAAGAGAGAGGTGAGGGGTCAAACCTTGGTCATGGCCTTTGTTTCATTCATCATCCTCATCATTTCTTCTTCCTTCATCTTCTCATGGCAGCACTCCCTCTCCCACCACCTCAAACACCTCATTTCACACCCAAAAACACACAAAAACCTCATCCCCGCTTCCTTAAAAACATGCACAAGCTCACTAGATGCACTTTGGACCAAGAAAGGATGGATTTTGAGCACTTGGGGAAACTCAAGAAAATTCTTGAGTTGCCAAATGAGGTATTTCCTTCACCTTTAGTGTAGTATTCAGTTTACTTTATCTTTCATGCAAGTTTAGAGGTGATTAAGTGGTGTTTAGCAAACTTTGAAAATTCCAAGTTGGGGTTAGGGTGTGATTTGAATTGGGATAGTGTAATTGGGCTTTAGTAGTGACCTTAAACCCCCCATGGTGTTAGAAACCCAGATCAAACCCGGACAAAACCTGAAACCCAAAAACAGAAAGTTTCCAATGTCGGTTTTGTGTGTGATTTAGTGCCTACACGGAATCTGGAATGATCTGGGGCCATTACTAGAAAAGCAAACAATACCAGGGACCTAATTAGACCAATAGGAGACCGCCTTGACCAGACGAGCCCCAGCAGAGACCCCCTGGCCGAGCAGGCCGGATTTACCATGTGTGTGGCCGGCCACATTGAGAAATTAGGTGCCCAGGTTTCTTGTGTAGTTTATAGGTCCCATATACATCACCCCAGTACTGTTTGTGCACCTTGTTTTCACCTGAAACAAAATCTGGTACCACTTTCTTGAGTTGCTGTTTTGATTCGGGGTTATGTTTTACGTATTTTGAATTCTTGATTTTAGTAATTGGTATTGTATTCGGTCACTTGACGTTTGTACGTCGATATCGAGTGTTTTCGGGATCTTTTGTGTGAGTAGACCATAGGTTTTGACCTATGTGAGATTCGTGCGACATTTTGGTTTTTGTGCGTGATTTTATTTACGATGCTATATGTGTATATATTTAGGTACCCCGAGAGGACATGAAAGACAAGGACGAGCGTGGCGTCATCGACTTCGGCAAGCGAAGAACAAGGTGAGTAGATCTATATCTATGGGGGAAGTCGGGTGGATGGCGTATAGCACCCCCGCAAACTTGATGGAAACCAATTTATTTATAGAAGATGGGTAAGGAAACCTAGATTCGGAAACTAGGGTTATGGTTAAAAGATAGTTAGAGATGAATGATGGAATATATGTATCGAGATATGTGATAAAAGCAATAAGGATATGAAAAGTGAATGTGAATCACGACTTATAGATATATAGTTGCATTAGAATAATTAGAAATTTTAGAGTAACATGACACTTGGTGTATAGGATAGAATATATATATATATATATATATATATATAAATTAACTTGATGTGAGATATAAATGCGATGAAAAGGAAATACGATGTGATATGATGACTTGATGGTATGTTGGTATACAGATGTGAGTCGATTGAGATAATCGATACCTTTGCCGGTCCGCTGATATGAGATTGTTATGGTATGACCCGGAGATATAGGTATATAGATTTATATAATGTTGTGAATCTTGATTGATATGTCGTACATGACGTTAGGTCCGTACCCCTCATTGTCATATAGGATGATAGGATCCCTAATGGTTTGATGCCGCCGTACGATGATTTTCCGTACGTGATGAGTTTTATGATGATTGATCCATACCCTTGACTAGAGTATGTCGTACGATGTTTTGTACCGTACGTGGTTTTGTGAGGCTAGATGTCGATTGTTAGATTCACCAACTCGGTCATGTTAGATACGTATACCTAGCAGCACTTTGCAAACGATTTACTTTATGCTACGCTCATGTCAATCTCATTGCATTTTATATACCTGTGCTAGTACACCTACACCATTATCGATGATGCGTATGTTACACTTACACAGATTTGCCGGCTCACACACTTCATCATCGATAATTGTCATGTCACTACACAGTAGAATTGCTGCATCATTATATGACTCCTTGCTTGCTATACTTGCGTACATACATTTTGTAGACCCATACTTGCGTACATACATATTGTACGCCATACTTGCGTGCATACATTTTGTATACTCATACTTGCGTACATACATATTGTACACCCATGCTTGCGTACATACATATTGTACACCATACTTGCGTGCATACATATTGTACCCCATACTTTCGTGCATACATATTGTACACCCATACTTGCTGACATACACATTTGTACATCCATACTTGCGTACATACACATATGCACCATTATACGATGTTGTATTTGATTTTGGATATTTGGGAACCGCATGATATATTTTAAAAACTGGATTCATTTAAAAGAGTGGTTTTCCCTCGATATGTGCATATTACTGTTCCATGTTGCATGATATACGAATATGCTTACATTCTGTTATATGCCGCATACATCATGCTTTACGCTTTTACGCATTGAGATATGTTGTTTTCATGAGATTTCTGGATTTGAGAACTATGGCTATTTCAAAAGAAAGCATGCACTGTTTTAAAAACCTGGTTTCTCTTGATATGATATTTTAGTGCGTCCACCATGCGTTTTCTCGGTTCTGAGACGTGTGACAGTGATATCCGATTCGAGGAGCTGGATGAGGCCGATTGCGGGTACATGGTGAACCCGGTATAGTACTTCGGGTCGAGAACGGATTGTTGTGCAGTAGACAGTGAGCCTGGCAGAGGGACTACTACCTACCGGTGATAGTATTTAGGCTCGGCGGATATCCGGAGGATACCGACCGGAGTCGAGAGATGATATGGGGCGATCCGGACTGATGGAGTCCGAGGGCCGATCCGGACTGACGGAGCCCGGGATATGAGGATTTACGTGTCGATGTTGGACATGGGTTTCATGATGTTTCGAGTGTTGATGTTGGACACTCAAGATCCATGTTTTTGATGTGTCGCGAGGGACACACGTTGATTTATATCCTCATACTTTCATGCATATGCTTTTATGATATTTACATGCATGATATTGTTGTGTCATTGGTTGACACGGGGACGAGATCCGCATGCATACAGGCATTGATTCTCTGGTTGGACGAGATCCACATGCATACATACATTGATTACATTGTTAGATGATATCCATATGCTGTTAGGCATTTATTTATAGTGTTGGCACATATACAGACCCGGTCACCCTAGATATCATAGTATTACCTTTATGATATATTTGACCTAGGAGTTGTTATTTATTCGATTTCTAGCTGTAGATGTTTTTCTATTCACGAGTTGGCAACTCACCCCCGTTGTGCCACAGTTCTTGCAGGTTGACCGCGTGGATCCGTAGCGGCATCGCTGGCACATAGCTTCATTTGGGTGTTGTGCTTGGTAAGTGGGACATTGTATCGTACCCACTCTTGTATTTGTATTTCATATTGTATCTAGTCAACTCCATCAATCAAACTAGTAATTGTATAAGTAAGGATACTTAGCAAGACTTGTGGTTGTGAGACTTAGAGCGAGATGTATTCCGCTACTTGTGGTGTTGATGTCTTGCTTACTTTTTTATCTTTTGTGGTGAACTTCGTCGTTGGGCGTCGTATACTTATATTTATACATTGCGTGGTTGTGTATCCGCCGTTTGGCGAAGAGCTAGCTCCCGCTTGGGGATGCCTTTTATTTTATTATGTATTTGTGGTTTTGGATCAAAATATTCAAAGGAGGTGCTGCCCAAATTTTTAAAAGACGAAACTTGTTTTCAAACTAGTAAATTTCACTTGCATTTCATGTTCCTTTTCTGCTCATTAAGAAAACTTGATTTCATTATACCTTTATTTCAAAAGTTCACATCTTTTATTTTCTTAAAAAGGTTTAGATTTCTAGGGTTCGGCTTACTTGGATTATGTTACGCCTTTAGACGTTGCGTGATTTAAGTGCTGGTCACGAGCTAATATTTCGGGTCATGACAGCGATGTTATATACCAGACCAGATGTAGATGACTCACTAGGTGTAGTGATCAGGAATCAATCGGATCTTGGAAAAATCACTGGACAGCTATGGAGGACCTTCTTAAGTACTTGAGAAGCACTAAAAGAAAGTTCTTGGTTCCAGCTTCCAGAGTGATAAGTTCGACTGAGAGTCAGTCACAGGCATTGTCTTTACCCTTAGTGGAGGGACGGTATGTTGGAAGAGTTCCAAGATAGATACCATGATATACTAGACGATAAAGGCTGAATACATTGCTACCAATGATGTTGCCAAAGTGGTTGTCTGAGCATTTCTTGTTCATGAGATGAACAAGGTTCGTACCATTGAGCGTCCAATAATTATTATTATGATAACAATAGAGTTGTGGTTTTGGCCTAGGAACGCAGGTCCCATCAGCGTTCCAGACAAATTCTGAGGCAAGTATCACCTAATCAGGGAGATGGTTGATCTCCAAGGGATCGAGATAAGGAGAGCAGATTTTGAGGTTAACACAGCGAATCCACTCACCAAGGCTTGCTTCCCCAAACACTATTTGAGAGATTTTGGGATGGTTGAGTATGGGATACTACAACCACTGCTAAGTTGTTGGGTATTAGATACTACAACAGATAGCCTTAGTACAAGTGGGAGATTGTTAGTTATATGTATGCCCTAGAGGCCATTACTGTACATGGGATGTATATTGTAGTGGATGCTTGGATATATATAGGGAGGACTTTCTTGCTCGATATGATAGTATACTATCTGGTTGCCCTTTGTCTTAACATGTTGACTTGTGTATGTGATACTGTCTTGGTCTCACATGTTGACAAAGCCCTTAGGATGTGTACTTGACTAACAGGACTATGATGGAGATCATGCTAATGGGGCCAAGGGTAGTCCATAAGTACACCCTATAATTGTTCTTAGTCGTGGGAGTATCGAGATAGGGCATCGATACTCCAGAGTAGACTAGCGTATACGCTTCTCGACCCATGTGATGGGCAATGGATGATCCCATATCCATTAGTGTTTGACATCAGAGAAGGTACATGGGTGCTCAGTGGAGACTGGGTACACTGAACGGACTCGCCGAGAACTCCTAGATGGTATTATACCTATCATCGGATAGCAGTTCTCTGGTGACACTGATACAGGTTAGTCTGTAGACCCGAGATCGTCATAAAGTCTTTTGTGATTCCTACTGTGCTTTGATTTCCACCATACCATGGTCAAGAGATCATGCAAAAAGGTGGTTTTTAGGTACAGTCCCGTGTCACATGGAGGCAATGAGCGATAGGAGGGGTTTCATCCCTCCCGGTATTGGGAGTTGATGTTGCGCTATGCTCGATTGGCCATAACAGGAAATCCCTGACCAGGGTTGCTGAGATTTATTGGTAAGTGTTATCAGTAGTTTCTCGAACCGTTATGGACTTTGCATCGGCATGACTTATCAAGCTATTGGGGTCTGACGTTATACCACCCTCAGGCTGTGATATGCGACATATCAGACGAAGAGACCGGACTGTACGGTAGTGTTACTGATTGGATTCATAGGAGTACGAGCAGGCTTTCTTGTTGATCTTCTGATCGCTCAATACCCGGGTGGCCGTTACGTTTAGCAGACCGCTTGCGGCTTGTGGGTGTTTGATATGATCATCACCTACTGCCGGCGTATTGACGAGTCTTCAGAGTCCTATATAGAGGTTTCCTGGTTCATGCGAAACAGAGTAGGAGCACATATGTGATATGTGAGGGACCGGGATTAATGCGTGTATGTGATACCGCATTCTATTCTTGCGATATATGTATCGATTGGTTATATGTGATATAGCCAGGTTATTGGATCAAGGGTTGATTCGATAAAAGGATACATTTGATATTAGTCGGTTATATGAGACATAGCCGGATTATTAAATCAAGTGTTGATTTAATAATTTAATGTAGAATTATATATTTGATATATTAAATTACATTAACTAATATTAGATGACTTAAGTATTCATTTTTTCTCGCTTATGATACATTGATATATATATGATATATGTTAAATGTATTGTTTTCTTTTTGCACACAAAATATATATGTGATATATATTGTTGTGTCATGCTAGGTTACACATGCAACATGTATGTATGAGACTCATACCATGCTAGGTTAAAGTTAGGGTTTTATTTGTTTTAAGTTATTCAAACAACTTGGATAATTAGTCATGATTGAGCTTGGAGAAGCTAGTAGAACATTCACTTAGTCTACTTGTTTGTCTAGCTTAAGATATTTTTTAACCTAACCCTTTAACTCATAGCTATGGTTTAGTCTCTACAATGGTTAGTGCATGACATACACTCACCATGGTTGCATTTCTAACCTTATGAGTTTCATTCATCTTCTTCTTCCTCACTTGAGAAAAAGCTTGCTAGTTTTTTCTAAGTGATGAAACCTAATGAGAAAAATAAAACTAAAATGAGCCTACTTCCTATTTTATCATCCTCTACTATTATCCATTTAGTTTAGGGTGTTTGCTTCACTAATTTCACACATTAGTGAAGAGATAGCATGAGCTCGAGTCTCCTCGACGTAGATCATTTTCGGCCTCGAAGACATTGAGCAAGTTTGTTCGTTTCTT
The DNA here is from genome assembly GCA_030015575.1 of Agapanthus africanus. Taxonomy (NCBI): domain Eukaryota; kingdom Viridiplantae; phylum Streptophyta; class Magnoliopsida; order Asparagales; family Amaryllidaceae; genus Agapanthus; species Agapanthus africanus. The sequence continues at coordinate 152,975,448 of JASDDO010000012.1, forward strand.
CAAGTGAACCCTCTCTAGAGTCCGGGAGTTCACCATTCGTAGCGAAGGGACTTCAACAAGAGCTTTAGAAGTGAAGGACCGGTCTACAAAGGTTGTATTCCCTCATTCACTTAGTTGTAAAGTTTTTACATATCGTTTCGTCGGATTTTCTAGTATCGATTCTAGGGTTAGGGTTAACCAGAACGGCAAAAATTTAAATATGGCATGGATGATGCCTCCTGAAACCTTACTGCTGTGCTAGAAAACCCAACACAGATAACATTCTAGAAGGTGGACACCTCATTTTAGGGTTTGACCGTTTATTATAAATGGATAAATGAGGTGACATAGATTTGATGGGAGTGTGGTGAGGACCATGCTTGCATAGTGTACACAAATGAATTCTTAATTCATTTATGCATAATATTCATGTATGGGCACATTTTAAAAATGAAAGATATTGTTTTACACATAGTGTAACACCCTAGTTCGTTTATACCAGTTCTAGTTCAAGTATTTCTTTATTTATGGTATTTTCCTGATTTACTGTGTTTTGCGTGCGAATAGTGTATTTGACATTTGTATTTGCATTCTACCCGACCCGCTTGCTTGAAACCTGTCTTAATTCATGTTTATGATTTATCCTGACCTGTTACATGGACTCGTGCACTTTCATTTTAATTTATACATCTTGCATACTGGCATTTTATCTGGCATTTGCATTTTTACAATATAATATTTTAAGTCATGTAAAATATTTTAAAAATACATTGCGTGGCCTGCATGATACCCCTTGCCCCGTTGAAGCATTCGCGCATCTTGTTCTCGTCCCGTTCAGTGAAACGGACTTGTTTGGATGGCTACACACATGTACCTGCATCCGTTCTTGGGGGTATGCATTTTCGTTACCCGGACATTCATTTTTATTTTGGTCGACATGTATATTTTTCGTGTTTTAAAACTGAATTTTAGACCCGACCCGGGCATGTTTTGGACTATGTTTGTATTTACCAGAATATCAAATTTTATTTATATAATATTAATTTTATAAACTGATACAAATTAAAATTTAGTTAACTAATAAAAGATTTTTTAAATTTAAATCTAAACTAATTTCCTAACAAACAAACAACCCCTTTCTCTCTCTCTCTCTCTCTCTCTCTTCCCCCTGCATATATATATTTATATATATTTTATTTATTTATTTATTTATTTTCTTATTTAATACACAGCCTCTTCTTCTTACTTCTTCTTCTTCTTTCTTCTTTCTTTTTCTTGATCTTGTTTCTTGATTCCGGTGATCACCGCCGGAGCCATGCTCGTCGCTGACGATCCGAGTGATCCAGTGAACGTACCTTGCCTGCGTGATCACCCTCTGGCATTGTTTAGACCTGTACCGTGTGCCGTGCATGCGTTACGACGTTTTACCGACGTCGGACATGCCGTACATATCTGTTTCGTGAACCGTCGAGGCAAGTTAATCTTGTTACATGCTATACTACTATATTCTATATTCATTTGAATAATAAAAACACATAATGATTAGTTATGCATCCCACATTATCATTTTGCATGTTTCACCGTTTTCGGATATCCGTGTGCATCCGTGCAAGTTACTTCATATCCAGTGCATGCAAATTTATCTTGAAACATGCTAGACAACAATTGTAAGTCCACGGTAGCTCCCCGGCCGTCTAACTGACGCCAAATGCGGAACAAAAACTTTTACAACTGGCGCTATCGCGTACTATAACCCGGATCTTCCATTAAAGCTAAACTAACAAACTACAAAGTGGGTAGAAATGTTATACCGAACGATCCGAGTCCTTCCGTCTTCAACCATCATCCCACGCTTTGTTGCGGCTGCTCCGATCTCCTGAATCTCCAGTCTTCTCGTCCAGGTGGCACCACGTCGACGGATCTTTAAACGGGCTCCCGCCTATAAACCGAGGCAACTCGATCATCATGTTTGCTAAAAGAGATGACCAAGATTGATGTAGAGAATGAGTAGAACACTTTGTCTCGTTACGTCCAAGGCTATGGACGAACGGTTAATGAAGTTACCTTTTGGATCGGGTGAAATGAGAAATCTAGTTATCTAATTTCCATGAACCAAAACTTGTATCTTTTTTCAAATCAACAACCATAATCTCAAGAATGAATGGCCGGCTACTTACATATAGGAGGGAGGTGAGTGTAGGAGAGAGGAGGGGGTGACCACAACATTAGAGAAAGAATGAGTCATTTTAACCTTGTCACCAAAAACCATTAATGAACTAATGAATCACCATTACCTAGTCATCAACTCATTAAATGCACAATCAATGCATTAATGAGTCACAAGCCATCTCATCATCCTAGTCATCATCTAGATGCTTATAGAACCTTCCACACTCATCAAGAAAAGATAGATCTGTCTTTAACCGAATGTTAAAGACGGGCGATAGAAAACTGGAAACTGGCAACTATCAAAAGCGATCCCGAAACGAATTTCAGGATGACCCCGTAATAGTATAAACATACCCGCATTTGTATTACGACCGAATACAAATGCAACTGAGACAAAGATATTATATCTACACAGTATAATACTCGGATCCGGCTTAAACCAAAGCCCACCAGTATTATCTGCCCGAAATATGACGCGTGCGTAAACGCACGTGCATTTTCCGAACACTGCCATAAAACCATACGGCCTCTACAACGTTTCGCCCGAACTTAGGAAACGGTCTGTGGGGGACTCTAATGACTCATCAACACACTGGCACTGGGTATAACCACTGGCACGTCAGAGGTACAAGATGTACGTAACGGTTGCCTATGTATTGATTGGAAGTGAAGCTGACGAGCGAACTCATCCAGAAACCCTACTGAGCCTGACCGTGACAATATCCGTACAGTCCGGTCCGTTCGTCTAAAAATATCGCATATCGAGTCTAGTGGGGTGGATAAAGTCAGACCCTAATAACGCGATAATTCGTATCGGTATGAAGCCCATCACCACCTGAGAAACTACTGATCCAAATTAGTAATTCTCCACTACCTCGGCCAAGGATTTCTAGTGATGGCCACCCGTGCACTGTGCGACATCAACCCCCAATACCGGGAGAGACGAATCCCCGACGATCCGCTCACTGCCTCCATGTGGCTCGGGACTGTACCCAAAAAATACCTGTTTGCACGTCTCCTTTGAGCGTGGTAGGGTAGAAATCAAAGCACAGTGGGAACTCACACGAGACAAATGATGATCTCAGGTCGACAAACTAACCTGTACACATGTCACCAGGGAACTGCTATCTGACGATATATATAATACCAACTAGCATATTCCCGGCGAGTCATGTCCAGTGTACTCAATGAGCACCTGTATACATCTTAGGTGAACTAACTGACACCAATGGCTTGTGAGACCGGCCATCGCCCCTCGTCGGGGTCTCGACTGTATACACTAGTCTACTCTGGAGTATCGATGCCCTGTCTCGAAACTCCTACGACTAGGGACACTTTAAGGATGTGCTTACTGACCCCAGCTCCTACGTATATGATCGCCATCATACTGCTGGCAGTCAAGCAAGAATCCTATGGGCTCTATCAACATGCAATAGAGAACTAAATCATGTAAACGATGACAAAGACAAACCAGATAGCATACTATCATCTCGAGTAAGACAGTCATATCGGTATAGGTCCTCCCTCAATCATTGCAATCACGTACCTGCGATCCAATAATTGACTTAGAGGGCACTATATCCAACAATCTCCCACTTGCACTTAAGGCTATTATTGCGATGTCGCATACTCATAGCCTCAGTGAGTGGATCCGCCCTGATGTTTCTTTCTGTGTCTCTCTTAATCTTAAGTTCGCGGAAAAAGCCATCTCCCGAATCGAGTAATACCTGTCTTAGAATATGTCTGAATATCTGATGGGACCTAGTTCATAAATGAACTCTAAATCCAAACTTCTTAGACTGTAGTGATCACTGAACCTAATCAGTATCCAGCACCATGCCTTCCACAGTATCCTCTTGGACCACCTGTCCAAAATAATGTCCCTCGTCAGAGGGAAAACTATAACTCTGACAATCACTCTGTCATCCATGTCACCTTGGAAGCCTGGAATGATAACCGTCTCCTCAAGGAGGCTGCCATTATCAAATCCATAGAACATCCATTCATGTTCTAAAATTGCTTCCTAATGTTTCTCCAGGATTGGATTAATATAAACTTATCGCATCTAGTGCAAAAAACAACATCTGGTGTGGTACTTGACATTTCACGATTGACTCAATTTCCTAAGCAAGTGATCTGCAAATTGTTAGTTATATGTATGCCCTAGAAGCCATTGCTATACATAGGATGTATATTGTAGTAGATGCTGGGACATATATAGAGAGGACTTTCTTGCTCGACATGATAGTATGCTATCTGGTTACACTTTACCTTAACGTGTATAATGATTGTCTCTCTGTTACACGTTGGTAAAGCCCTTAGGATGAGTACTTGACTACCTGGACTATGATGCGGATCATACTAGTGGGGACATGGTAGTCCATAAGTACATCCTTCAAGGTCCCTAGTCGTGGGTGTATCGAGACAGGGCATCGATATACTAGAGTAGACTAGCGTATACCTTCTCGACCCATACAGATGGGCGATGGATGATCCCATATCCATTGGTGTTTGACATCAGAGATGATATACGGGTGCTCAGTGTAGACTGGGTACACTGGACGGACTCGCCGAGAACTCCCAGATGGTATTATACCTTACGTCAGATGGCAGTTCTCTAGTGACACTGGTACAGAGTAGTATGTTGACCCGAGATCGTCATAGAGTCTTGTGTGGTTCCCACCGTGCTTTGATTTCCACCTTACCACGTCCAAGAGGGCGTGCAAAACGGTGGTTTTGGGTACAGTCCTGAATCACATGGAGGCAATGAGCGATAGGAGGGGATTCGTCTCTCCCGGTATAGGGAGTTGATGTTGCGCTGTGTACGATTGGCTATAACCGGAAATCCCTGGCCAGGGTTGCTGAGATTTACTGGTAAGTGTTACCAGTAGTTTCTCGAATTGTTATAGACCTCATATCGACACGACTTATCGAGCTATTGGGGTCTGACGTTTACCACCCCTAGGCGAGATATGCGACATATCAGACGACGAGACCGGACTGTACGGTAAGTGTTACTGGTTGGATTCACAGGAGTATGAGCGGGCTTGCTCGTCGATATTCTCATCGTTCAATACCCGGGTGGCCGTTACGTTTAGCAGACCGGCGGCTTGTGGGTGTTTGATATGATCATCATCTGCTGCCGGCGTATTGACGAGTCTTTAGAGTCCTACACAGAGGTTTCCTGGCTCAAGCGAAACGAAATAGGAGCGCATATGAGATATGTGCGGGACCGAGAATAATGCGTGTATGTGATACCGTATTCTATTCTTACGATGAATGTATCGAATGGTTATATGCGATATAACCTAGTTATCGAATCAAGGGTTGATTCGATAAGCCGATACATTGGATACTAGTCGGTTATATGCGATATGACCGGATCGTTAAATCAAGTGTTGATTTAATGATTTAATGCATAATTATATATTTGATATATTACTTTGCATTAACTAGTATTGGTTCACTTTAAATGGTTTTTTCTCACTTGTTTGTGCACATTGTATATGTGATATATTTTTGTGCACAAGTTTGTATCATGTTTGATGATGCATGCTTACTTGGGTTTGTGTAAAGATTAAACCATGGTTGTGTAATGGTTAGGGTTTTTCATTTTCTTATTCATTTATTTATTTATTTATTCTTTTTGGAAAATGATAAGCATAAAGAGAAAATGGTGGCTAACTTTGTTTGTTGTTGAAGCTTCTTGAAGCTTTGACTTAGTGACCATTTTGTCTCATGCTTAACCCTAACCATTCCACTTAACCCTAGTCTATTCTCTACACTTGACCATGGTTGATATTATGATAAGGATTCATTTTCTTTTCCATTTTGGAATTAACTTATCATAACATATTTCTTCTTCTTATTCTTCTTCACATGAAGAAGCTTGCCTCCATCAATGGCAACTTGAGAAAATGAGTGAGAAATCCAATTCTAAAGTGAACCCACTTCCTATTTCTTCATCCTCTACCACTTGCCAAGTAGTATAGGGTGTTTTCTTCACAAGTTTCATGACTTGGTGAAGTGGGAGCTTGATCTTGTGATGCCTCGACGTAGATCATCTTCGGCACGAAGCCGACGACCTTGCCCGCCCATTTCTCCAATGAAGCCAATGCTAAAGTCATGGATTCGATTTGGACAGCGGAGAAGACTTCATTGCGGAGCTATGGAGGTGGAGGACCGGATCTACAAAGGTTGTATTTCCGTTCTTTTAGTTAAGTTGTTAACTAGTTTCTTTTGTCGCCTAAAATCTAGTTAACGATCCGTATTAGGGTTTCTCGGCACCCGTAAAATTTGAAATTGGCATGGTTGATGCCTTGTGAGACCTCTTGAGAGTGCCTAGGAACCCTAAAGTGGTATCAGAGCCTAGCTAGAGCCTTAGGCGAAGTCTAGACGGCGTTTGAAATCCGAACGAACCGAAACCCTAACTCTCAAAGTGCTCTCTGTCCATTTTTTAAAAATCTGGATTTTTCAATATTAAAAATATGCAGAAAATTAAGCAGGGTTTTTTATGAATTACTGTACAAAACGGAGTTCTAACTCCGTCAACCTGCCGCGGAACCGCGGCCTTACCCCACGTGACGCGGCGGTTCCGCGGCCATCTAGTTGATATTTTCACCCCACTTTGCACAGTAATGTCAATAATTAACTCCTGTGTTTTCTGGGTAATTTTAATGTATACTCTACAGTTGAGTATTCTGGGGTTGTATTAGGAATCAATGATTCGATCGGATTATCAGATTTTGTGTATGTGATTTCCGGATAATTTTCGAATATGTTAAAAAGTTCGACCGGATATAAATACCCAACTTTTCCCCTGCCGGAAAATATCCAAGTGTTGGATTTTTCTGTGGTTTAAGGACGTTCTGAGTAGTGCAAGTAACGCGATGGTCCTTCTAGAAGACAACAAACCTTAACTCGATTATGTGACCGTCTTGAACTGCCCTTTGAACCTTCGGGTTTGGGGCAGTACGGCGTGCCACATGTGAGGCGTTGGCATGACCCTTCTACGGCTGGACCGTTGGTACTGAGGCATGAAGTGAATGTCTTTGAACTTATTTCATGTGTTGAACGGTCTCGGGAAAACTTGGGTGTTCGAATGTTCGATCGGAAAGTTTAATATTTTCTATTTATCCGGAATGGGATACAATAATTGGAATTCACAAACAGTTATGAGATAACTGAATGAATGTTATAAATCTAGCGGTTTAGTCTCACTTGATCAGTTGCCACGGAATTTTGATGTGATCAAAAGTCCGTCGCAATCACGTAGCGTACGCGGATACTCGCCGGGTAAACTTAATAGACAGCTTCGCCCCATAGCCCCGACCAAGTGACTGTAGGAGAACCCCGTCGCCGAAAGCATCCGTTCGGGTGCTCCCGGTAGCGGTGTTCCGCCTTGGTGCACTTCGTCGACGGCATCGGGGGTGCGACCGTCTACTAAAGTTTGCGACGAGCATTCGATCAGGATGTCGGGAATCTTGTTGAATTGCCCGACTTGGTATTGAAAAGTGTTTTCGATTTTGAGACTAAAATGCGGGGTTTATAATTGTTAGGCATGCGATGTCTAAGGAATTCATTTGGTCAGGCATACGATGTCTGAAGAGGTTGCGGATTCCAACTGTTGTAGTTTTACACTTTCTTTTCTGGACCATAAGTGTAATATGTGATATCGCCAATTTCGTTGCAATATGTCAACGACAATTGGGATGGACATATTTACTTACGTTGATGACATGTGATGTTATGTGTTGCTGGATATGTTATATTGGATCGTTGTGTTTGAATAGCCGGGGGGTTTTATGTGAAATGAATGTTTTTCTTTTTCATTCATATAAAAACTTGTATGTAATATTCTTTTATTGGGGCACTTCCAGGTTGCGAAAGTTGTCACCTTTTGTATATTATTTATTTTTCCGCACTAGGATAGACCCAAGGAGAGGAGCACAAGTAACCGGGTTCTGGAGTCCAGTGGGAGACCACCTCGAGCAATCGAGTCCGGGTCTCCTAACTCTAGAATTGGTAGGGTTGCTTGCCGCTCTCGTAGGGGTCTAGGGGTGTGGGTTTGGCTATTCATCGCGACCGTGGAATCCGTGTTTCATACTGGCTCGTATTGAAAACACGGACGTCCTAGTATATCCAATATTTCATATGATTCTTCTGCTGCGATATCTGTGATGAGATCATGTAATGTTCTATGATGGATACAGTATATAGTATATATGATATATTATATAGACATTACTTATGTTTTACACCCGCGCTAGCCCTGCCCCGCTCTGTCGTTAGTTACCTAACCTAACGATGCACGAGGGGACATCGAGACGAATGCGGATGGCATAAGTGTACGTCGTATTTATCTGTGATGTTTAGGTACTTAAATGATGGGACTTCATTAATGAGATTAATGAAATAAAAGAAACCTAAGATGTTGTAGAATCGAATTTCAAAATAAAACACGTAGCTACAGTTCTTGCTTTGCACAGCGGTATATGTGATATATCCTGCATGTTATTCGATAAGGAAAGGACCGAGATCCCTTCACCGGGAGTGACTCCTTTAGCAATAACCGGCAGATGCTACACCCCTCGGTTTGTCTTTTGATTGCTTTTAAGTGTTTTTGCTTTGCACAGTGATATATATGATATATCCCGCACCTCATTCGACGAGGAAAGGACCGACGATCCCTTCACCGGGAGTGACTCCTTTAGCAAAACTAGAAAAGCCTCAAAAGCACTCCGTTTTTAATATCATTTGATTCTACAACGATATCAAGTTCATTACGCAATAGGTTTTCAGAAAAACCTGTCGTAGCCCTCCGTCATTTCAGATAAGTAGTAGTTAGTATTCGTGCTACGTTTGTTGGCCTGCGTCAAGGCGTAGTGTGCGGTAGCTAACTGGTATTTATCTGCTTATGCATATGATGCAGATTGGATTAGGGTAGTCGTGCGACTTTGTTGGCCTGCGTCAAGGGTCGTGCGGGTGGGTTTAATTCAATCAGGAAATGACGGGTTGAACTTGACTAGCGCACTATGGTTTGTTGGCCTGCGTCAAGGTCATAGGACGCTAGGGGCAAAATTATCGGGAACTTCAAGTGTTGAAATTTGCAATGAGATTGCATACCTTCTATGAGATAGTTGGATCCCGATACCCGCTGTGAGTAAGAGTTACTCCTGGGAGAGTTTTACACATTACAATTAGCCGATCAAGTAGGTGTCTAGAAAGGTGTTAACGAGGTTACGCCTCTGGGAAAACAAGGTTTACATTAATTAGGTTCGTGCGAAAGCACGGGGGACCTCCCTCAAAGTACCGACACTGGCCTGGCTGAAAGATTGGCGAACTTGTAGTGTGTAATTAATCCCGGCTAGTCTTTCCTTTTAGGGTTTGAAGGAAGATTTGATAAAAACAGTGGGAGCCATCCTGATTAGATAAAATAATAACCAATCTGATCTTGCAAGAGCGCACGCTGAGTGTTTTCTTCTCTCTCTCTCCAGGTAGCGACCATATCACGCCTTAATCAAGATAATAATACGGAATATTGACCGAACCCGCTTGTTATACTGAGCTGGGGAACGTTGGTCCCGCTCCAACTTATAATTGTTATAAGACAGAGCAGGAAATTGGGGAATACCAGAATTCCCGTGCCTCCCAAACGAAGAAAGTGCATGAGATGCATCATCTTCGGGTGAGTTCATTATACAGAACTGTTTCTCAGTATCCTCCGCATCCTTGGTATATGATACCGGATCAGGATCCCAGATATGTAATCTGTTACATAGGGCTACAAAAGGGTAGAAAAACTGAGAACGGGTGATAAGTTTCATGAGACAGAAAACGGGGCAAGTGTTGCAGCCAAGTCTGTTGGTCACTGTCACCCTGTATTACCAATACATTGATTCTGAACGAATGTTATTAGATACCGAACCTGATATACAAAATCATATCAGTCTCTTTATAAGTAAAGAAATGATAAAATTTTGTATTGCTGGATAATGTTTTGAACATTTCCTATATCAAAAGTTGATCGAATCAGGCACGTTATCTAAAAGCGTTGATGTTCTAAATCAAACTACAGTTCTTAGTATATGGAACACACACAAGAAGAAGAGTTCAGAAATGAACGAATCCTTCTTGAGGTATTGTAGACTAGGTCATATGAATGCGACCCGACTAGCTGAAGTTACATTTAGATGCATATTTAAATCAGTTTGAATTTACATCTTGTGAAACTTGCCAGTCATGTCACAAAGATATAATGACACCAGCTCTGTTTATTGGAAACAGAGAAAGAGTTAATGAACTCTTGGGACTGATACATGATGATGTATGTAAGGTCCCCTGTCTACACATGCCAAGACTGGTTCTTTATACTTCATTACATTCTCTGATGATCTTTCGAGATTCAGACCTATGTTCCTGTTGAAACACAAGTCCGAACCTTTTGAGATATTCACAGAATATAAGTTAGAAGTAGAGAACCAAAATACGGGTATAAGTTTTATGTCCTTTGATGTGACCGTGGAGGAGAATACATGTGCATGGAATTCCTGGACTATTCTAATGGAGAATGAGTTTCTCTCTCAGCATTACTCCTCCGAATACACCATAGCCAGATGGTCTATCGGGGCGGAGCAATCACACCCTATGTGATAAGGTGTGCTCTATGATAAGTACTACTGAGTTACCTATTTCCTTTTGGGAGTTATGCACTTATGAAGATGCATACCTATTGAATATGGTCCCGATCAAATCAGATGCCTACCACTTCATATGTGATATGGAAAGGGAAGAGCCCATATCTTAAGTTAGTTAAGATTTGGGGTTGTCCGGCCTATGTCTAAAAGCAAAATCCGGACAAGCTCGAGGCAAGGTCTGTTATGTAGAACTGGAAATGTTCCAGCTATGCAAACTACAGTAGATGATTTGGTAGAACCAAAGGATTCAGTAGATTCCAACGAACCTCAGCCTCTCCGCCGATCTAGTAGGGTTCCTCACCCACCGGAGAGATACTTTGGTTTCTCTATGACAGTGGGAGCAAGGATTGCATCATGAGATGATGACCCAACTAGTTTCGGGCTGGCCACCAGGAGTAAGACTCTATAAGAATGGCTGGATGCTTAGTGATCTGAGATGGAATCCTTATACACCAACAAAGTATGGACTTTGGTTGCTATATCTGAAGGGTTAAATCCCCATCAGGAGCAAGTATATCTTGAGAAGATTACTTGGTGTACTTGGAAAAGTTGTGACTTTCAAAGCTAGACTTGTTAAAGGTTTTCATCATCGACCAGGCGTGGATAATGATGAAACCTTTTCCAGTGCCTATGCTTAAGTCCATCCAGATACTACTTGCCACGGCTACATACCATGACTACGATATCTGGTGGTTGGGTGTCATGACTGCTTTTCTAAATGATGTTTTAGAAAAGTGCGTCTATAAGTACACAGCCAGAGGGCCTCGTAGACAGTGGGAGCAGCGGAAACGTGTGCAAGATGCTTTATAGGATAAAGCAGGCATCGCGGAGTTGGATCATCTGTTTTGATGGATTAGTCAAAGAAGTTGACATCATCAAAATGGTAGATGAACCTTGTATAAACAAAAAGGTAGTAGGGAGTATGGTGACGATCCTCGTAGAGTACGTGGATGACATACTCTTGATAGGGAAGGAGTTTCCTATGCTACGCTCGGTCGATCTCTGCTTATCACATGGATTCTCCATATAGGATCAAAGTGATACCTCCTAAATCCTGAGTTTTCATCTATGAGATAGATGTTATTTGGGTGTTAGAACACTCACTAGCTATAGTGAGATGGTATCAATTGATCCTGGGAAGAATCACTGGAAGTATTCCAGGGTGATAAGGACGACTGATTGTCAGTCATAGGCATTGTCTCTACCCTCAGTAAAGGGACGGTATGTTGGAAGAGTTCCAAGCTAGATACCGTGACATACTAGACGATAAAGGCAGGATACATCGCTACTTAAGATGCTACCAAAGAAGCTGTTTGGGTGTATATTAGTTCATGAGATGAACTACGTTCCTACCATTGTGGGACAATGGAGTTGTGGCTTATGCCAAGGAACGCCGGTCCCATCAGTGATCCAGACTTATTCTAAGGCAGTATCGCCTGATCATGGAGATGGTTGATCTCCAGGGTGATCGAGGTTAGGAGAGTAGACTCAGAGGACAACATGGCGGATCCACTCACGATAGGCCTTTTCCCAGAGAGAGACTTTTATGGGATGGTTGAGTATGAGATACTGCAACCACTGCTATCAGATGGCCTTAGTGCAAGTAGGAGATTGTTAGTTATATGTATGCCCTAGAGGCCATTGCTATACATAGGATGTATATTGTAGTGGATGCTGGGACATATATAGGGAGGACTTTCTTGCTCGACATGATAGTATGCTATCTGGTTACACTTTACCTTAACGTGTCTAATGATTGTCTCTCTGTTTCATGTTGGTAAAGCCCTTAGGATGAGTACTTGACTACCTGGACTATGATGCGGATCATACTAGTGGGGACATGGTAGTCCATAAGTACATCCTTCAAGGTCCCTAGTCGTGGGTGTATCGAGACAGGGCATCGATATACCAGAGTAGACTAGCGTATACCTTCTCGATCCATACAGATGGGCGATGGATGATCCCATATCCATTGGTGTTTGACATCAGAGATGATATACGGGTGCTCAGTGTAGACTGGGTACACTGGACCGACTCGCCGAGAACTCCTAGAAGGTATTATACCTTACGTCAGATGGCAGTTCTCTGGTGACACTGGTACAGAGTAGTCTGTTGACCCGAGATCGTCATAGAGTCTTGTGTGGTTCCCACTGTGCTTTGATTTCCACCTTACCACGTCCAAGAGGGCGTGCAAAACGGTGGTTTTTGGGTACAGTCCTGAATCATATGGAGGCAATGAGCGATAGGAGGGGATTCGTCTCTCCCGGTATAGGGAGTTGATGTTGCGCTGTGTACGATTGGCTATAACCGGAAATCCCTGGCCAGGGTTGCTGAGATTTACTGGTAAGTGTTACCAGTAGTTTCTCGAATTGTTATAGACCTCATCGACATGACTTATCGAGCTATTGGGGTCTGACGTTTACCACCCCTAGGCGAGATATGCGACATATCAGACGACGAGACCGGACTGTACGGTAAGTGTTACTGGTTGGATTCACAGGAGTATGAGCGGGCTTGCTCGTCGATCTTCTCATCGCTCAATACCCGGGTGGCCGTTACGTTTAGCAGACCGCTTGCGGCTTGTGGGTGTTTAATATGATCATCATCTGCTGCCGGCGTATTGACGAGTCTTTAGAGTCCTACACAGAGGTTTCCTGGCTCAAGCGAAACGAAATAGGAGCGCATATGAGATATGTGCGGGACCGAGAATAATGCGTGTATGTGATACCGTATTCTATTCTCGCGATGAATGTATCGAATGGTTATATGCGATATAACCTAGTTATCGAATCGAGGGTTGATTCAATAAGCCGATACATTGGATACTAGTCGGTTATATGCGATATGACCGGATCGTTAAATCAAGTGTTGATTTAATGATTTAATGCATAATTATATATTTGATATATTACTTTGCATTAACTAGTATTGGTTCACTTTAAATGGGTTTTTTTCTCACTTGTTTGTGCACATTGTATATGTGATATATTTTTGTGCACAAGTTTGTATCATGTTTGATGATGCATGCTTACATGGGTTTGTGTAAAGATTAAACCATGGTTGTGTAATGGTTAGGGTTTTTCATTTTCTTATTCATTTATTTATTTATTTATTCTTTTTGGAAAATGATAAGCATAAAGAGAAAATGGTGGCTAACTTTGTTTGTTGTTGAAGCTTCTTGAAGCTTTGACTTAGTGACCATTTTGTCTCATGCTTAACCCTAACCATTCCACTTAACCCTAGTCTATTCTCTACACTTGACCATGGTTGATATTATGATAAGGATTCATTTTCTTTTCCATTTTGGAATTAACTTATCATAACATATTTCTTCTTCTTCTTCTTCTTCACATGAAGAAGCTTGCCTCCATCAATGGCAACTTGAGAAAATGAGTGAGAAATCCAATTCTAAAGTGAACCCACTTCCTATTTCTTCATCCTCTACCACTTGCCAAGTAGTATAGGGTGTTTTCTTCACAAGTTTCATGACTTGGTGAAGTGGGAGCTTGATCTTGTGATGCCTCGACGTAGATCATCTTCGGCACGAAGCCGACGACCTTGCCCGCCCATTTCTCCGATGAAGCCAATGCTAGAGTCATGGATTCGATTTGGACAGCGGAGAAGACTTCATTGCGGAGCTATGGAGGTGGAGGACCGGATCTACAAAGGTTGTATTTCCGTTCTTTTAGTTAAGTTGTTAACTAGTTTCTTTTGTCGCCTAAAATCTAGTTAACGATCCGTATTAGGGTTTCTCGGCACCCGTAAAATTTGAAATTGGCATGGTTGATGCCTTGTGAGACCTCATTAGCGTGCCTAGGAACCCTACACCAATCATGTACGTCCCTATCCTCTTTAGTCTGTAAGACACCTTTAGAGAGGGTGACTCCATCATCTGCAGGTACACCACCATGCCAGGAGTCATCTATTCTAAAATACTTTTAGCATACAGTCAAAGTACCCACATTGGGAAACTACCCAAATCTAGATCTAAAACCATAAATCTAGTAACCAGAATGTCAGATATTATATTCATATCCTGTCTGGAGAAACAACTGTGTGACGACCACAGTACAACCGATTGTAGTATAGGAATTTTACTTCCTACTCTGTGTATGTCATCCAAATACCAGGACATCACACCCAACTACCTTCTTAACAGATCCATCCCCTATTCTGATGAAGTCAAACCTATGACTGTCACATCAAAACTAGATGATCTATCTCTGCTATATCTGATCATGTCTATAAACAGACATAAGCTACTTGCCCACTGTGCTTCCGCTGCTCCCACTGACCACAACAACCCTCTGGCAGAATATGTTGCGCCACGGCAGCGCCCCGGCCGTCTATCCGAGGCCAAAATGCGGAATCAAAATTTTCTTATCTTTTAAACTGGCGCTACCACGGACAATAAAATCCGGATCGTTAACCATTAACCTATACTAGCTAACAAGAGATGGGAAGAGAAGTATACCGAGTGATCCGAGTCCTCCGGTCTTCTCGTCATCGTCCCGATCTCCCGCGGAAAGTCTTGTCTCCATATCGTTGCCTCCTCGCCGGAAGGTCACCACATCGCCTGCGTTTTTTACGGGCTCCCGCCTCAATACCGAGGCAACTCGGGCACGAAGCTGGCAAGTCGACGTGCCCAAGATGTGCTGTATAATGTAGTGTAGATGATGCTTGTCTCTTTGGGGTTATGTCGCCTTGATGGAGGAATCAACAAGATATGAACCTGGGGATTTTTTGTGGCAATGGAAAAATGATATGAAAGAATAATTTTTCCCACACCCTCACTAAAAATGAAATGAACCATTCTCATCCCCCCTCCTCCTATGTGGCCGGCCAATATCATGTGGGAAATGGTGGGAGGAATCAACTAAGGGAGGTGAGTGTAGGATAAAGAGAAGGGTGACCACATCATAAAGCAAAGAAAACATCAACCATGCTTAAAACTTCTAATCACTTCAAATCTCATAAATGCACCATCATGGATGAAAAAGCAAAAGATGCTAATCCTATCATAATGAATATATTTGCAAGAAACCCCCCTCCACAAATGTTATTTGCACAATTGCAAATAACCCCCCTCCATCGGAAAAGTCCGGCCGGGAAAGAATAAAGGAAAACCGGCCGGAACGGAATGCAAACTGGCAACTCCAGAAAACTGGTCCCGTAATAAATTACAGGAAAACCCCGATACTGTGCATACACACCCGCATCTGTATTCCGTCCGGATACAAATGCAAAGAGACAAAATCTACACTGTACAAAAACTAGGATCCGGCTTAAACCAAAGCCGGCTAGTAATATCCGTTCGATCCCGATCCGTGCAATACCGCACATATCCGATCGAACCTTGCCATATATCTATACGGCCTAGTACTAACCGTCCGATCCTGATCCGTGCAATACCGCACGTATCTGATCGGACCCTGCCATATCTCCATACGGCCTCTACAGCGTTTCGCCCGAAAGCTTGAGTAACTGAAAGTGTGGTGGACTCTAAAGACTCGTCAATACAATAGCTGTGGATTTAACCACTAGCACGTCAGAGGTATTAGCCAATACGTGACGGGCCACCAGCTATTGACCAAAAGGGACGTCGATGAGCGAACTCATCCTGACACCCTACTGAGCCTGTCAGTGACAATATCCGTACAGTCCGGTCCGTTCGTCTATGAGCATCGCATGTCGGGCCTAGGGGGTTGGTAAAAGTCAGACCCCCAAAAGCGGTACAAGTCGTGTCGGAGTGTAGCCCAGAACACCCTGAGATACTACTGGAATACCTACCAGTAAATCTCTTGCCTCAGCCGAGGGCTTTGTGTAATGGCTCTCCTAGACACAGCGCGACCTCACCCCCAATACCGGGAGAGACGAACCCCTGCAGATCCGCTCACTGCCTCCATGTGGCTCAGGACTGTACCCAACTAAAACCTGTTTGCACGACTCTTTTGAGCCGTGGTAGGGTAGTAATCAAAGTACAGTGGGAACTCACACGAGACAAGTGACGATCTCAGGTCGATGAACTAACCTGTACATATGTCACCAGGGAACTGCTATCTGACGTCAGGTATAAGACCAACTAGCATGTTCCCGGCGAGTCCTGTCCGGTGTACTCATAACCCAATGAGCACCTGTATACATCTTAGGTGAACCAACTGACACCAGTGGCTTATGAGATCGGCCACCGCCCCTCGTCGGGGTCTCGACTGTATACACTAGTCTACTAATGGAGTATCGATGCCCTGTCTCGAAACTCCTACGACTAGGGACCTTTTAAGGATGTGCTTATAGACCACCAGCTCTCACGTATATGATCGCCATCATACTGCTGGTAGTCAAGCAAGAATCCTAGGGGCTTTATCAACGTGTAATAGCGACATGTCAGGTCACCTAAAGCAGTACACGATGATAAAGATAAACCAGATAGCATACTCTCATCTCGAGTAAGACTGTCCTACCGGGATAGGTCCTCCCTCAATCATTGCAATCACGTGCCTGTGATCCAATAATTGACTCTGATGGCACTATCTCCAACAATCTCCCACTTGCACTCAAGGCTAATTATTGCGATGTCGCATACTCACAGCCCGTGTGATACCGAAGTGTTAGTGTATATGCCCTAGAGGCCATTATTGTATCATACTAGATTGTATATTACTTAATGGAAGCTTGGGATATTCACAGTTATATATACAGTCTTGCTAAAAATGGTAGTATGCTACTTGGTTTGAGTCTACTTTAATATGTGCATATGTTTCTTGTAACGTATCACTTATACATATTAGTAGAGCCCATAGGATCTTTGCTTGATTACCAGCGTCGTGATGGCAATCACACTAGTGAGGACTGGGTAGTCTGTAAGCAACATCCTATACAGGTCCCTAGTCGTTGGATTATCGAGATAGGGCATCGATATTCCGGAGTAGACTAAGTGTATACGCTTCTCATCCCAGTTGGGGAGATGGTCTGTCCCACAGCCATCAGTACGTCGTACTAGAGATAGTATACAGGTGCTCGTTAGGTTACGGGTACACCGGACAGGACTCGCCGAGGAACTGATTGGTTGGTATTATACCCATCGTCAGTTATCAGTTCCCAGGTGACATGAGTACAGCATAGTCCGCAGACTTGACACTGCTGCTTCGCCTCGAGTGTGTCCCACTGTTCTTAGATTGCTACCCTACCACGGCTCAAAAGAGTCGTGCAAACAGGTAGCAGTTGGGTGCAATCCCGAGCACTTGGAGGCAGTGGCGGTTAGATAGGATTCGTCTCTCCCGGTATTGGGAGTTGATATCGCACTGTGTCAGAGAGCCATTACGCAAAGTCCCTGGCCAGGGCAAGCGAGATATACTGGTAGGTTCCAGTAGCTTCTCAGGGCGTAATGGGCTTCGCTCCAACACGACTTATACAGCTATTAGGGGACTGACGCTTGCCGCCCCCTAGGCTTGATATGCGATAGTCTCAGGCGAACAGACCGGACTGTACGGAGATTGTCACATCAGGCTCAGTAGGGGTTCGAGATGGTTTTCCTCATCGGCCTTCTTATCGACATCTACCTGGGGACCGTTACGTACAGCTAGTGCCGCTTGCGGTCTGTGGTTAAACCCACTGCCAGCGTAGTGTCGAGTCTTTAGAGTCCCACACAGAGAGTTTCCCTGCTCCAGGAGAAACGATATAGAGGTCGTATGGTTTTACGACAAGGGTTCGGATGCGTACGTGTGTTTTCGCACGTACGACTTTTCAGACAGTTTATACTAGCCGGCTTTGGTTTAAGCCAGATTCTGGTATAAGGTTATTGGATTTATACAGTCTAAAGTTTTTCCGTGTTTTCACGGATTGGAGGGGCGTTCTCGTAATTTGTCGAGAAGGTTCTAGAAGAGTGGTGACATGAGGGGTTGAGGTGGCTTTTTCATGATTACTTTGTGTGACTCATTTATATGATTCATCATATCATTAATGCTTCATTAATGATCTAATGACTCACATGATGAATCACTCTCCTTAATTAAATGAAACATGGTGAATAATCAATTAATTGATATTATTTGATAATTCATTATGTATCATATATTCAAGTGAGAAGGATTTTATGAAATAAGATATTCATTCTCATCTTCTCCTTCTCTCTCCTCAAGCTCACTCTCTCTTGAAACCCTAACCCTAACCTCTCATGTGTTGAGATCAAGGGTTAGCTAGACTAAAACATCCATAACCTCACTCTATATCCTCTAGGTAGCTTAGATTAGCACTTTAAGCAACCTAGTTATCTCAAGTTTGAGATTAAGCTTGGCGTAGAAGCTTTCGGGTGGATCGTCTTTGATTCGAGGAGGCCGTGAAGTTGCCGATGTTCCAAGGAGCCTACGAGGAGTGGAGGACAGCGATGAAGACCCGAAGGACATGTAACGTGAGGTATAACTCCGGTACCGAGTAGTTAAACCTCTAGTATAACGTTAGCAATGGTTTAGATTACGATTCATGCGCTCAAGTCCGTGTTACGAAGCTTTGATAATCGTTTTTCATATATTCCGCCTCCCCGCAAGTTAGTGGGGTGCGTGACATGGACTTACAGTGGTATCAGAGCCAACTAAACCATTACTAGCTTGTTAGCAATTGATTAGAAGTTCGATCGACGAAAAACACGGAAAACAAAACCCTATTCCATAACAGTTTCTGTAAATTTTAAATGTGTCGCAAAAATTTTTTGACATACCTTAAAATTCACAGCAGGGAATTATAAGAAATCTGGGAAAATTCGATGAGGCAACTCGACTAAACGGCCGCGTTTCCGCGGCAACAGAGAGCTTTTGCAGCGGAACCGCCGCCGAGTCAACGCCGAGTTGACTCGGAGTTTCACAGTAATTCATGATTTTGGGTTTTTTGTTTTCCTGTATATAATGTTTCTGCCCAGGTTGCCTCTATGATGATTTGCTTTTGGGGGTAGACACGGATATAGGTAATCGATCGATGTTCTAAACTATTTGCTAATTGGATCATTATCTGTAATGTTTAATGTGTTCGTAAACCTCCCCTAACTGCTAGTATGTCGGTTAGCAGGGGGTTGCACATTTCTGTAATGGATTTTATCTGTTTGTGTATATAAACTGTATTGGACTGTTGTGGTGGATAGCCGGGTTTTGTGATGGGTTATTGTATTAATTCATTCGATGTAATTGTAATAAGTTGTAATATTATTTTGCGGGACACATCCAGGTTGCGGTTGTAGCCACCGTTGTATTATTTTTTTTTTACTGTTTTTGCTCCTAGGATAGACCCAAGGTGGGGTGCACAAACTACCGGGTATTTTGAAGTGTTGAGGCAGACCGCTTCACTTCTGGTACTTGGCGGGTAGTTTGCCGTACCCGTAGGGGTCTGGGGTGGGGTAATGGCTATTCATCACAACTGTGTAATCCGTCTTTCATTGCAGGCTCAAAGAAACGCGGATTACTTGCATATCCAATAAAGTTTATCTGTGATCTGGAATGCTTATTATTGCGTCTGACGAATGTACAATATCTATATATAAATAGCTATTAGACGTCACTTATGTTTTACACCCGCGCTAGCCCAGCCCCCGCTCTGTCGTTAGTTAAGTAACCTAACGGGTGATGACGGGACCCCGTGGCGAATGCGGATGGCATAAGAGGACGTTGTATTTTCGTTGTTTTCTGCAATGATAGGTTAATGATGGGACGCATTATTATAATGCAAAGAAAATAAACCAAAGTTTAATCGTTGGAACAAATTTAAAAGAAACCACTCGGTTATTTTAAAAGAGCAGAATTTTTTTTAATTGCGGAGCTTTAGCCACTCCTTTTAAAAAGTATCAGGTTCCTTCGATTATATCAAGTTCACTACGTTCACGGTTTTGCCAAAACCATTCGTAGCCCTCCGTCATTTCATACGGATATTCAATAGTATTCAAGCTATGTTTGTTGACCTTCGTCAAGGCATAGTGATTGGTAGCTGTTGGGTGTTCATATGTAGCATAGATAGATGCGTTGGTTTGGGACAGTCGTATTACCTTGTTGACCTTCGTCAAGGGTATGTACGGATGGGTTCAAATTAACCTGGACAATGATGGGTAGAACTTGACATGTGACTTATGATTTGTTGACCTTCGTCAAGGTCATAAGAGCATGGGGAAGAAATCCATATCGGGAATTTCTAAAGAAACTGAAATTTGCAGAGACGGCATACCATTTTGGAGTTTGATGAATGTTGGTAGGATTCCTTCAACATTATCATACGATGATATTTTGGATCCCGATCCTACTGTGAGTACATGCTACTTATCAGGAGATTCGTCACTTAACGGTCAATGCTATAAACCAAGTAGGTGCCAAGAAAGGTGTCAGCGGGGTTACGCCCCCAGAGAAAAGAGGTTATTTAATTAAGGAACTTCGCGAAAGCGTTGGAAAACCTCCCTCGAAGTATCGACACTGGCCTGGCTGAACGGTTAAGCAAGTATTGTACGGTGAGAATTGTCCTGGCTAATTCTTCTTTTATGGTTTGAGGAAGGATTCGAGAAACAGTGGGAGCCATCCTGTTTAGATAAATTAAACCACTCTAAACTTGCAAGAGCATCATGCTAATAGTATCTTCTTCTCTCTCTTAAATTGCAGCAACACTGTGACCACACATAGGTTACATCTAGATAAAAATTTGACTGAATCTGACTTATATGACTGGCAAAAGTCTGTCCAGGTGTCCATTGCCTATGACAAGCTGGACCACCCTATTGAGGGACATTCCTATTGTTATGGGATTGGGCATTGGCAGAATGATTGCAGGGCTTTAGAAGCCAATAGCCAGGATACGAAGCATGTTGTGGCTTCGACTTCGGGTGTGTTTATGATAGAGAACTGTATGTCAGTTAACCCTACTTCCTGGGTATTGGATACCGGATCAGGAACTCACATTTGTAATTCATTATAGGCTCTGAGAAATCGTAGGGTTATCGGGATAGGAGATATGACCCTCACAGTTGCTAACGGAATGAGCATGAACGCTGAATCCATAGGGGAATATCATCTTGGGATGACAACTGGGCAGATATTGATTCTGCGTAACTGTTTTTATGTACCAGGTACGACTTGTAATATCATATCTGTACCCTTACTTTCTAAGGAAGGATATGATTTTACTTTTACAAGAGATGTGGTTCACATCCACCTAAATCAAGATTTGATTGGGTCAGGTACATTAGAGAACGGAATATACGTATTAAATCAAGCTCAGATTTTCAGTGTCCAGAACACACTTAAAAGAAAGTCTCCGGAAACAAATCAGGCTTTCTTATGGCATTGTAGACTAGGTCACATCAATGAGGGAAGATTAAAAAAGTTACATAGAGAGGGATACTTGGATCCGTTCGAGTATCAGTCTTATGCCACTTGTGAATCTTGTCTCATGGGAAAGATGACAAAAACTCCGTTCACTGGACACGGAGAAAGAGCAAGCGAGCTCTTATGACTCATACACAGTGATGTGTGTGGTCCAATGTCTACACATGCGAGAGGTGGTTATTCCTACTTCATTACTTTTACGGATGATTTCTCTAGGTATGGACATATCTTCTTAATGAAGCATAAATCCGAGGCCTTTGAGAAATTCCAGGAATACAAGAATGAAGTTGAAAAACAAACCGGCAAAAGTATCAAGACACTGAGATCTGATCGAGGTGGTGAATACTTAAGCGCCGAGTTCCTGGGTTACTTAAAAGAGAATGGAATTCTCTCTCAACTTACTCCTCCATACACACCACAACACAATGGTGTATCAGAAAGGAGGAATCGAACCCTATTGGATATGGTTCGTTCCATGATGAGTAAGGCTGAGTTGCCGCGATCTTTCTGGGGTTATGCACTAGAAACAGCTGCATATCTCTTAAACAAGGCTCCAACCAAAACTGTGTCTACCACCCCATATCAGATGTGGAGTGGGAAGAAACCATGTTTTAAGTATCTAAAGACATGGGGATGTCCAGCTTTTGTAAAGAAGCAACATACGGACAAGCTCGAGGCATGCTCAGTACTATGTAAGTTTGTGGGATACCCAAAGAACTCCAGGGGGTATTTTTTCTATTCCGCAGAGGAACAAAAGGTTTTTGTTTCTCAGCATCCCCACTTCTTGGAAACTGAATTTTTAGAAAATCAGAAGAGTGGGAGCACAGTAGAACTGGAAGAAATTCTAGAACCATAAACTGTTACTGAAAGTATGGTAGAACCAGAAGGTTCAGGAGAACAGGACATCCCGACGCCACTCCGCAGAAGTAGTAGGCAATCTCATCCGCCCGAGAGATACTACGGTTTTCTCATAGACGGGGATAGAGAGGATTGCACTATTGATTACGATGAGCCTACTAGCTTCCAGCAAGCCATTCAGAGCGGTGACTCAGTAAAATGGCTAGATGCAATGCGGACCGAAATGGAGTCCATGTACACCAACAAGGTATGGACTTTGGACATTGCTCCAGATGGGGTAAAACCCGTAGGATGCAAATGGATCTTCAAAAAGAAGATTGGTGTAGATAGGCAGGTTGAAACCTATAAGGCTAGACTTGTTGCAAAGGGTTTCCGTCAAAGACCTGGTTTGGACTATGACGAAACCTTTTCTCCAGTGGCTATGCTTAAATCTATTCGGGTCCTTCTTGCTATTGCTGCCTTCCACGATTATGAAATCTGGCAGATGGACGTAAAGACGGCCTTTCTAAATGGTAATTTAGAAGAGAGCGTCTATATGGATCAGCCAGAAGGATTCATTCAGAGTGGGAGCAGCGGTAAAGTATGCAAGCTGCTTAAGTCCATTTATGGACTAAAGCAGGCATAGCGGAGTTGGAACATCTGTTTTGATGATGCTGTCAAAGAATTTGACTTTATCAAAAATCCAGATGAACCATGCATATACAGTAAGATTGTAGGGAGAGCTGTAGTATTCCTCGTCTTGTACGTGGATGACATTCTCCTAATAGGAAATGATATTCCTATGTTACAGTCAGTCAAAAGATTCTTGTCACATAAATTCTCCATGAAAGACTTGGGTGATGCCACCTACATTCTGGGGATCCAGATCTATCGTGATAGATCAAAAAGGATATTGGGACTTTCACAGTCCAGGTACATAGACACCATAGTGAAGAGATTCAGTATGGAAGATTCTAAGCGCGGTAACCTACCGGCTTGTCACGGAATCACCCTCTCCAAAGATATGTCTCCCAAGACTGATTTGGAAAGGGATCGCATGTCGATTATACCCTACGCTTCTGCGGTAGGCTCTATAATGTATGCGATGTTATGTACCAGACCAGATGTAGCATACGCATTGAGCGTAGTAAGCCGGTATCAAGCAAACCCAGGGGAGAATCACTGAATAGCAGTAAAGAACATTCTCAAGTACCTGAGGAGGACTAAGGAGATGTTCTTGGTATATGGCGGAAAAGACCTTCAGATGGAGGCCTTTGCCGACTCCGGCTTCCAGAGTGACAAAGATGACTCCAAATCCATGTCAGGTTTTGTCTTCACCCTCAATGGAGGGGCGGTCTGTTGGAAGAGTTCCAAACAGGAGACCGTTGCAGACTCAACGATGGAAGCAGAGTACATAGCTGCTTGCGATGCCGCAAAAGAAGCAGTCTGGATGAAGAAGTTCCTCACAGAACTTCAGGTGGTTCCTACCAGTGTTGGTCCAATACCTCTGTATTGTGACAACAACGGCGCTATAGCTTTAGCAAAGGAACCCAGGTCCCATCAGAAGTCCAGACACATCTTAAGGCGGTATCACCTGATCAGGGAGATCATAGATCGCCGGGAGATCGAGGTGAAGAGAGTAAAGACGGAGGATAACATTTCTGATCCATTCACAAAGGCCATTCCTCAGACGCAGTTCGAGAGGCTATTCGAGATGATAGGTCTACGATATTCCAGCTCATGGCCCTAGTGCAAGTGGGAGATTGTTAGTGTATATGCCCTAGAGGCCATTATTGTATCATACTAGATTGTATATTACTTAATGGAAGCTTGGGATATTCACAGTTATATATACAGTCTTGCTAAAAATGGTAGTATGCTACTTGGTTTGAGTCTACTTTAATATGTGCATATGTTTCTTGTAACGTATCACTTATACATATTAGTAGAGCCCATAGGATCTTTGCTTGATTACCAGCGTCGTGATGGCAATCACACTAGTGGGGGCTGGGTAGTCTGTAAGCAACATCCTATACAGGTCCCTGGTCGTTGGATTATCGAGATAGGGCATCGATATTCCGGAGTAGACTAAGTGTATACGCTTCTCATCCCAGTTGGGGAGATGGTCTGTCCCACAGCCATCAGTACGTCGTACTAGAGATAGTATACAGGTGCTCGTTAGGTTACGGGTACACCGGACAGGACTCGCCGAGGAACTGATTGGTTGGTATTATACCCATCGTCAGTTATCAGTTCTCAGGTGACATGAGTACAGCATAGTCCGCAGACTTGACACTGCTGCTTCGCCTCGAGTGTGTCCCACTGTTCTTAGATTGCTACCCTACCACGGCTCAAAGGAGTCGTGCAAACAGGTAGCAGTTGGGTGCAGTCCCGAGCACTTGGAGGCAGTGGCGGTTAGATAGGATTCGTCTCTCCCGGTATTAGGAGTTGATATCGTACTGTGTCAGAGAGCCATTACGCAAAGTCCCTGGCCAGGGCAAGCGAGATATACTGGTAGGTTCCAGTAGCTTCTCAGGGCGTAATGGGCTTCGCTCCAACACGACTTATACAGCTATTAGGGGACTGACGCTTGCCGCCCCCTAGGCTTGATATGCGATAGTCTCAGGCGAACAGACCGGACTGTACGGAGATTGTCACATCAGGCTCAGTAGGGGTTCGAGATGGTTTTCCTCATCAGCCTTCTTATCGACATCTACCTGGGGACCGTTACGTACAGCTAGTGCCGCTTGCGGTCTGTGGTTAAACCCACTGCCAGCGTAGTGTCAAGTCTTTAGAGTCCCACACAGAGAGTTTCCCTACTCCAGGCGAAACGATATAGAGGTCGTATGGTTTTACGACAAGGGTTCGGATGCGTACGTGTGTTTTCGCACGTACGACTTTTCAGACAGTTTATACTGGCCGGCTTTGGTTTAAGCCAGATTCTGGTATAAGGTTATTGGATTTATACAGTCTAAAGTTTTTCCGTGTTTTCACGGATTGGAGGGGCGTTCTCGTAATTTGTCGAGAAGGTTCTAGAAGAGTGGTGACATGAGGGGTTGAGGTGGCTTTTTCATGATTACTTTGTGTGACTCATTTATATGATTCATCATATCATTAATGCTTCATTAATGATCTAATGACTCACATGATGAATCACTCTCCTTGATTAAATGAAACATGGTGAATAATCAATTAATTGATATTATTTGATAATTCATTATGTATCATATATTCAAGTGAGAAGGATTTTATGAAATAAGATATTCATTCTCATCTTCTCCTTCTCTCTCCTCAAGCTCACTCTCTCTTGAAACCCTAACCCTAACCTCTCATGTGTTGAGATCAAGGGTTAGCTAGACTAAAACATCCATAACCTCACTCTATATCCTCTAGGTAGCTTAGATTAGCACTTTAAGCAACCTAGTTATCTCAAGTTTGAGATTAAGCTTGGCGTAGAAGCTTTCGGGTGGATCGTCTTTGATTCGAGGAGGCCGTGAAGTTGCCGATGTTCCAAGGAGCCTACGAGGAGTGGAGGACAGCGATGAACACCCGAAGGACATGTAACGTGAGGTATAACTCCGGTACCGAGTAGTTAAACCTCTAGTATAACGTTAGCAATGGTTTAGATTACGATTCATGCGCTCAAGTCCGTGTTACGAAGCTTTGATAATCGTTTTTCATATATTCCGCCTCCCCGCAAGTTAGTGGGGTGCGTGACATGGACTTATACGAACACCCAACTCCTCTACTAGTCAGTCTCACAAAATCCGTTTGCGAAACTATTACGTTCGAGGAATAGCCTCAGTGAGTGGATCCGCAGAGAAGTTTCTTTCTATGTCTCTCTATATCCCAAGTTCGCGGAGAAAACCATCTCCCGAAATGAGCAATACCTGTCTTGGAACTTCTGGATGTCTGATGGGACCTAGTTCATAAATGAACTCCAAAACCAGACTTCTTAGACTGTATCGTCAACTGAACTTAATCAGTATCCTGCGCCATGCCTTCCCTCAGTATCCACCAGGACCATATGTCCAATATACTGCCCCTCGTCAGAGGGAAAAACTATAACTCTGACAGCCACTCTGTCATCCAGGTCACCTTAGAAGCCTGGAATGATAACCGTCTCCTAAAGGAGGCTGCCGTTATCATATCCCTAGAACATCAACTTATGTTCTAAAACTGCTTCCGACTGTTTCTCCAGGATTGGATCAATATCAACTTATTGCATCTATTACAAGAACAACATCTGGTGTGGTACTTGAAATCTCATGATTGACTCAATTGCCTAAGCAAGTGATCTGTCAATCATGCGTATCCCTCTCCCCTTTAGTCTGTAAGACACCTTTAGAGAGGGTGACACCATCAACTGCAGGTACACTACCGTGCCAGGAGTCGTCCATTCTAAATACTCATAGAATGCTGTCAAGGTACCCAGATTGGGAAACTACCCAAATCTAGATCTAAAACCATAGATCTAGTAACCAGAATGTCTGATATAATATCCAAGTCCTGTGTGGAGAAACTACTGTGTGACAACCAAAGTATAACCGGTCGTAGTATAGGAATATCACTTCCTACTCTGTGTATGTCATCCAAAAACCATGACATCACACCCTACTACCTTTTTAACAGATCCATCCCCTATTCTGATGAAGTCAAACCTATGACTGTCACGTCAGAAATAGATGATCTATCTCCGCTGTAACTGCTTTAGTCTATAAATAGACATAAGCCTGATGACCACCAATGTTTCCGCTGCTCCCACTGACTACGACAACCCTCTGCCAGAGTCATATAGACGTGCACTTCTAAAGCTAGTTTAGAACGACGCTATACTCATCCTCCTGCCGGGTCTCACAGTCTGGAACAACAGCAATGGTAAGTCTGGGTAAACAAGAACCTCCCTGCCACCGTCCTTGAGCATACCGAAGTACCTCTCGAGTGCCTGAGGTTACCCATCATATCTGCGGAGTGGCCAATGGAATGTCAAACCAGATTGAATCTTTAGGTTCTTATCAAATCTTCAGTAATCGTTTGCGGTTCTGGAATCACTTCCAGTTCTACCATACTTCCACTACTGTTTTTGAAAAAAAAATCCATTTTTAATAAAACTGTGGCGAGTCTAGAACAATATTACTATTGATCTCCCAGATAGTAGATAGTCAACCCTCGTCATAGCCTGGGTCAACCCACAAACAGCCATTACAGAAACGTGCCTTGAGTTGTCCAGTGTCTGGTTTTAATCATAAGCCGGACAACTCCCCGTACCTTAACAATGTCAAGATATGAACTGTTCTATATCCAATATAGAAACAGAGGCACTGATTTAATTGAACCAGATTCAAATCATGCAGCTGTCTCCAGTGCATGTCAACTAAATGGAAGGAGGCCGATCAGCGTTACTCAACTTAGGAATGTTTCCAACTATGAGTAACCTGAAAGAGAAGCTAGTTCTCTTAATCATTACTATCAACTGAACACCATACACAAGTATCTACATTTTCGATCACTTTGAAGAATCCCGATACTTGCTACACCTGGTTCTCTACTCTTATTCAAATACCTATAACTCCTCAAAACTTAGACCCTGTGTTCCTACGAAACACATGTCTAAGAACTAGAGAAGTTAAAAGTAAACAGAATATAGTATGAGGACCAACCCCTCTGTCCTAATGGACACTGGACAACATACAATACTCTGTATAAGTCCGCTGAGTCTAACAACTCTTTCACTGTGCGTCATAGGTTGAAAACTGTACTTATGGTTAAGAAGAATTACACCGCTGTTTAATGCTCCTTACCTAACCATCCACTGATATAGGTAAATGTCATCGACATAATATCAAAAGGTATATCTCACTCTATGAAAATAGACGTACAGATATATCAATTTGAAATTGGTGCACAACAGCGGATATTCAAAACCAAATATTTGCCGACCGGCAAACAGCCCAGATGATCTCCTCAAATATCACCGATTACAACGAATCCCGATATAATGAGGATGATCACCCTATTCCCAATAACTTACTCCCACTCATCATCTGTAAAACCATACAGATGTGAGAATCCAACCTGGTGAATACATACCCTGGAGCAAGTGTCTAATCGGGAAATCAGTTTTCTTTTAACAGTACACAGTTGAACTGAAACATTGAAATGTTTCGATGGGGTATCCTGGTATTCCTAGTAATGCCTCTACCATTATCCAGATTCACAACTATAACCGTATAATTCTTTGCCACCTCTCCAAATCCCTTTATATGTCTTTAGTCATTACCTTCTGCACACCCCTTTAGGCCAATTGGTTTTCTTCCTTCCCTACCGTTCGGCACCAGCCTATGGTTTGGAAGAAGACTATCCAATAAGCATAATGGGTGTACTGTCCTAATCCTAGGAGCACTCGCAAAGCGAGAGAAGGTGAAGATAAAAGACAACCGAATAAACCGTATTCCTATTTCTCCTGGACCAGAATCCATCCCCGAACTGGAACAAGTTCCTTTCGAGTTCGTATATAACCATACGATGGAGTATCCAATAAACTGTGGATCTTCGTAGTGATACGGAGTGTCCTGGAGAAATACAAAGGTGATTTAGGATTGGCGAAGAAATACTTGGTTTGATCGTGAATAGCAGTCACATTTTACTTTTCCCTCTTACTAATCCCTTGCTTTGTCTTAACTTAATACCTTCTGCACACCATCGTTATGCTAATTGGTTTTCTTCATTCCCTACCGGTCGGCACCAGCCTAAAGTTTGGAAGAAGACTATCCAATTTGCGTAATAGGTGTACTATCTCCTAAACCAAGGAGTACTCGCAATGAGAGAAGGTGAAAAGAAAAGACAACTGAATAATCCTACTCGTTTTCTCCAGAACCAGAAACCATCCTGGAAGTCCTTCGAGTTCGTATATAACCATACGATGGTTTTGTCCAATGGAAGTGGACGTTCGTAGTAATACGGGGTGTCCTGGAGAAAAGGGTAAAGGTAGGAGTGGCAATGAGGTTTGCAACTCTGACAATCCAAAAGCCAGTGTGAAGAAGGTTCGGTCAACTTGGTCACTGAGTCATAGTCTTAGGGTCGGGTCAAAGGTCGCTGCCAGAGAGAGAAAAGAAACACTCAGCGTGCACTCTAACCTAGATCAGAATGGTTACCAATTTATCTAATCAGGAAACCTCCCACTGTACCTCAAATTCTCCTCCAAACCTGAAAGAAGAATTAGTCGGGGTCACCCGAGGAGTAAACTAACTCATCAGTGGGAATCAGGATCCAACTATCATCGCATGATAACTTGACGGAATCCACTCAAGTCACCACACTCCAGAAGGTATGCGCATGCCTGGCAAGTTTCAGTTCTTTTGAAACTCCCGATGTGATTTTTACCCCTAGGACCCAAGTGACCTTGACGAATAATCAACAAATCAAAAGGTCATAGTCAAGTTCAATCCGTCATTATCTTGATTGCGTTAAACCCACCCGCACGACCCTTGACGAATAATCAACAAAGTCGTACGACTGTCCTAACCAATCCACATATCCATACGACAGAAAGCATTACAGAGCTACCGCACACTACGCCTCGGCGAATAGCAACGACAAACGTAGCGCGAATACTAAGCAATACTGATCTGAAATGACGGAGGGCTACGGCTGGTTTTTGGCGAAAAACCTTTAACATAATGAACTTGATATCGTTGAAGGAACCGGATAACTTTTTATAAAAATATAGTGACGAAAACCTTTGCTAAAGAGGTCACTCCCGGTGAAGGGATCTCGGCTCTTTCCCCGTAGAATGAAGTGCAGGATATTCCAACTGAATACCACGATGCAAAGCAAAAGTAATCGGCTATAGTGAAGTTAATGCCCTGACGCAAACTTCTGTCCAAGGGGTCACTCCCGGTGAAGGGATCTCGGCCCTTGCCTCGTCGACTGAGGAGCGGGATATTCCAAATGAATACCACGATGCAAAACAAAAGTGAACGTCCTTGCAATAACAGCTTTTTGAAAAGTGTTCCAACAACATCAGAATAGGTTTGTTTAGCTTGCATTGATTCGAATCAACGCAGTCCCATCAATGGATCACACCACAAAGAACGAAAATATACTGATGTACGTATATGCTATCCGCATTCGCCACTGGGTCCCGTCATCACCCGTTAGGTTACTTAACTAACGACAGAGCGGGGACTGGACTAGCGCGGATGCAAAACATATACAACATCTACTAATATATATACCAATATATTATATTTCGCTCAAGGCGTGATAAAATGCAACATCACATAAATATACAGCATCACAGAATAATACAGATATCTGGAAGCCCCGGGTTTCACAGAGCCGCTGCTGAAACCCGACGTTCCCCTGGTCGTGTGGATAGCCTGTGTAATGAAATCCTAGACCCCTACGGGCGCGGCAAGTCACCCGCCAAAACCTGAAGCGAGGCAGCTCCCTTCAGCACCGTGAATGGACCACCCAGCACTTCATGGAATCCGGTAACTTGGGCACCCCTCCTGGGTCAACCTGTACCCCCTACGAGTGCGGCGAATAGCCCGCCAATCCTAGAGTGAAGCCCCCTCCGTCTCAATGCCGTGAGATGCGGGCCCGTTGCCCTCTAGAACCCGGCTATCCGTGCACACCTCCGCGGGGTAATCCTAGTACAGAAAGTAAAATATACATACAACGGGTACATCGACCGCAACCAGGTCGTGCCCGAAAAGAATAATACAAACAGGCAGTGACGGCAGTCCACATGTCGGACGCTCGCCCCGCAATATCAAATGTACATATAAAACAAAACTGTACTAACATTGCATCCAGGCTATCCCCCACGACCGATCCGCAACAACACAGCATAAACACAGAACATCAACGTGAAAGTCACGTTCGCAAATCCGTCTAACCGGGCTATAGCAGTTAGACGGGATTTACCGATCAAGTGACATTCACGGTCGCAGATATAATGTAAATACTGTGAAATAATGTGTTTAAAATATCCGATCGATCAAAATTAACAAGTGGGCCCCAAAGCAATACTGTAGCACTCACAGAAATTCTGGGCCCAATATTAATATTCCAAAAGCCCTATTTTCAGCCCAGAAAGCAACTGAAGAAAAACGACCAAGTGACCTGACTATAGTGCGGCGGAACCGCGGCCCAAAGGGGGTTTTGGCCGCGGTTCCGCGCTCTAACTAAGGAATCACTCTGTCGAATTTCTACAGTAGCCTTAAATTTTCCAGTACATCATTTTTCTGCAACCTGAAAAATTTTTTGAGCAAGAAAAAAATCAACAGAAAACTGATGTAAAGAAAACGCGTATTTTTGGAATTTTGGTCGATCGGAAATGTAAAACACATTAGACAAAGCTAGACAAGGTTAATGGCGTGGCTCTGATACCATGTTGTGCCACGGCAGCGCCCCGGCCGTCTATCCGAGGCCAAAATGCGGAATCAAAATTTTCTTATCTTTTAAACTGGCGCTACCGCGGACAATAAAACCCGGATCGTTAACCATTAACCTATACTAGCTAACAAGAGATGGGAAGAGAAGTATACCGAGTGATCCGAGTCCTCCGGTCTTCTCGTCATCGTCCCGATCTCCCGCGGAAAGTCTTGTCTCCATATCGTTGCCTCCTCGCCGGAAGGGCACCACATCGCCTGCGTCTTTTACGGGCTCCCGCCTCAATACCGAGGCAACTCGGGCACGAAGCTGGCAAGTCGACGTGCCCAAGATGTGCTGTATAATGTAGTGTAGATGATGCTTGTCTCTTTGGGGTTATGTCGCCTTGATGGAGGAATCAACAAGATATGAACTTGGGGATTTTTTGTGGCAATGGAAAAATGATATGAAAGAATAATTTTTCCCACACCCTCACTAAAAATGAAATGAACCATTCTCATCCCCCCTCCTCCTATGTGGCCGGCCAATATCATGTGGGAAATGGTGGGAGGAATCAACTAAGGGAGGTGAGTGTAGGATAAAGAGAAGGGTGACCACATCATAAAGCAAAGAAAACATCAACCATGCTTAAAACTTCTAATCACTTCAAATCTCATAAATGCACCATCATGGATGAAAAAGCAAAAGATGCTAATCCTATCATAATGAATATATTTGCAAGAACCCCCCTCCACAAATGTTATTTGCACAATTGCAAATAACCCCCCTCCATCGGAAAAGTCCGGCCGGGAAAGAATAAAGGAAAACCGGCCGGAACGGAATGCAAACTGGCAACTCCAGAAAACTGGTCCCGTAATAAATTACAGGAAAACCTCGATACTGTGCATACACACCCGCATCTGTATTCCGTCCGGATACAAATGCAAAGAGACAAAATCTACACTGTACTAAAACTAGGATCCGGCTTAAACCAAAGCCGGCTAGTAATATCCGTTCGATCCTGATCCGTGCAATACCGCACGTATCCGATCGAACCTTGCCATATATCTATACGGCCTAGTACTAACCGTCCGATCCTGATCCGTGCAATACTGCACGTATCTGATCGGACCCTGCCATATCTCCATACGGCCTCTACAGCGTTTCGCCCGAAAGCTTGAGTAACTGAAAGTGTGGTGGACTCTAAAGACTCGTCAATACAATGGCTGTGGATTTAACCACTAGCACGTCAGAGGTATTAGCCAATACGTGACGGGCCACCAGCTATTGACCAAAAGGGACGTCGATGAGCGAACTCATCCTGACACCCTACTGAGCCTGTCAGTGACAATATCCGTACAGTCCGGTCCGTTCGTCTATGAGCATCGCATGTCGGGCCTAGGGGGTTGGTAAAAGTCAGACCCCCAAAAGCGGTACAAGTCGTGTCGGAGTGTAGCCCAGAACACCCTGAGATACTACTGGAATACCTACCAGTAAATCTCCTGCCTCGGCCGAGGGCTTTGTGTAATGGCTCTCCTAGACACAGCGCGACCTCACCCCCAATACCGGGAGAGACGAACCCCTGCAGATCCGCTCACTGCCTCCATGTGGCTCGGGACTGTACCCAACTAAAACCTGTTTGCACGACTCCTTTGAGCCGTGGTAGGGTAGTAATCAAAGTACAGTGGGAACTCACACGAGACAAGTGACTATCTCAGGTCGATGAACTAACCTGTACACATGTCACCAGGGAACTGCTATCTGACGTCAGGTATAAGACCAACTAGCATGTTCCCGGCGAGTCCTGTCCGGTGTACTCATAACCCAATGAGCACCTGTATACATCTTAGGTGAACCAACTGACACCAGTGGCTTATGAGACCGGCCACCGCCCCTCGTCGGGGTCTCGACTGTATACACTAGTCTACTAATGGAGTATCGATGCCCTGTCTCGAAACTCCTACGACTAGGGACCTTTTAAGGATGTGCTTATAGACCACCAGCTCTCACGTATATGATCGCCATCATACTGCTGGTAGTCAAGCAAGAATCCTAGGGGCTTTATCAACGTGTAATAGCGACATGTCAGGTCACCTAAAGCAGTACACGATGATAAAGATAAACCAGATAGCATACTCTCATCTCGAGTAAGATTGTCCTACCGGGATAGGTCCTCCCTCAATCATTGCAATCACGTGCCTGTGATCCAATAATTGACTCTGAGGGCACTATCTCCAATAGAATAATATATACGTACACTTCTAAAGCTAGTTTATAACGACGCTATACTTATCCTCCTGCCGGGTCTTATAGTCTGGAACAACAGTAGTGTCAAGTCTGGGTAAACAAGACCTCCCTGTCACCGTCCTTGAGGCTACCGGAGTACCTCTCAGGTGTCTGAGGTTACCCACCATATCTGCGGAGTGGCTAATGGAATGCCTAACCTGATTGAATATAAAGGTCCTATTAAATTTTTCGTAATCGTTTGCAGTTCTGGAATCACTTCCAGTTCTACCATACTCCCACAACTGTTTTCTGAAAAAAAAATCCATTTTTACTAAAACTGTGGCGAATCAAGAACAATATCATTATTGATTTCCAGATGGTAGAAAATCAACCCTCGTCAAAGCCAGGGTCAACCCACAAACTGCCATTACAGAAACGTGCCTTGAGTTATCCGGTGTCTGGTTTTAAGCATAAGCTGGACAACTCCCCGTACCTTAACATCGTTAAGATATGAACCATTCTATATCCAATATAGAAACTTTTGGCACTTATTTAATTGGAACCAGATTCAAATCATGCAGCTGTCTCCAGTGCATATCAACTTAATGGAGAGAGGCTAATCAGCATTACTCGACTTAGGAATACATCCAATTATGAGTAACCTGAAAGAGAAACAAGTTTCTCAAAACCATTACTATCATCTGAATACCAATCATAAGAATCTACATCTTCGATCTCTTTGAAGAATCCCGATACTTATGACACCTGGTTCTCTACTTTATTCTTATACCCATAACTTCTCATAACTTAAACTTTGTATTTCTATGAAACACTTGTCTAAAAACTAGAGAAGTCATAAGTAAATAGAACATAGTACGAGGACCAACCCCTTTGTCCTGATGGACACTGGACAACATACAATACTCTGTATAAGTCCGCTGAGTTGAATAACTCAAAACCTGTGCATCGTAGGTTGAAAACTGTACTTATGGTTAAGAACTACTCCGTTTGTTCAATGCTCCTTACCCAATCGTCAACTAATATAGGTAAATGTCACGGACATAATTTCAAAAAGTTATATCTCACTTTATAAAATTAAACATACAGATATATCATTTTGAAATTGGTGCACAACAACGGATACTCAAAACCAAATACATGTCGTCCGTCAAAAACTCAGGCGACTTCCTCAAATATCACCAATTACAACGAATTCTGATATAATGAGGATCATCACCTAATTCCCAATAACTTACTCCCACTCATCATCTGTAAAACCATACAGATATGAGAATGAAACCTGGTAAATACATACCCTGGAGTAAGTATCTAATCGGGAAAACAGTTTTCCTTTAACAATGCACTGAAACATGAAAATGTTTCGTAGGGGTATCCTGGTATTTCTAGTAATGCATCTTCCATAATCTAATTCATGACTTTAACCGTATATATTTTTGCCATCTCTCCAAATTCCTTTATTTGTCTTTAGTCGTTACCTTCTGTACATTATCGTTGGGCTAAATGGTTTTCTTCCTTCCCTACCGTTCGGCACCAGCCTATGGTTTGGAAGAAGACTATCCAGTAAGCATAATAGGTGTACTCTCCTAAACCAAGGAGTACTCGCAACTTGAGAGAAGGTGATGATAAAAGACAACTGAATAATACCTTATTCTATTTCTCCCGAACTGGGGAAAAAGCAAAGGTGAAATAGGAGTGGCGATGAAGTACGCGGTTTTGGTCGTGAATGATAACAGTCGTAATTTACTTTGCCCTCTTTCTAATCCCTTTATTTTGTCTTTAATTATTACCTTCTGTACACCCTACTTAGGCTAATTAGTTTTCTTCATTCCTTATCTTTCGGCACCAGCCTATGGTTTGGAATAAGACTATCCAATAAGCGTAATAGGTGTACCCTCCTAAACTAAGGAGCCCTCGCAACCTGAGAGAAGGTGATAATAAAAGACAACTGAATAAACCAATTCTATTTCTCCTGAACCTGAATCCATCCTCGAAGAAGTCCCTCCAAGTTCGTATATAACCATACGATGGATCAATCCAATGGAAGTGGATGTTCGTAGTAATACGGGGTGTTCTGAGAAATACGAAAGGTAAAAGAAGGAGCGGAAATGACTTATGCAACTCGGACAATCCATAAGCCAATATTTTAAGAAGGTTCTGTCAAATTGGTCACTAAGTCATAGTCTAGGGTCGGTCAATGGTCGCTGCCAAAGAGAGAGAGAGAAAAGAAACACTCTGTGTGCACTCTAACCTAGATCAGAATGGTTATCACTTTATCTAATCAGGAAACCTCCCACTGTAATCTCAAATTCTCCTCCAAACCTGAAAGAAGAATTAGTCGGGATCACCCGAAGAGTAAACCAACTCATCAGTGAGAATCGGGATCCAACTCTCATCGCATGATAACATGACGGAATCCACTCACGTTATCACACTCCAGAAGGTATGCGCATACTTGGCAAGTTTCTTTATGTTTGAAACTCCCGATATGATTTTTGCCCCATGCTCTTATGACCTTGGCGAACGGTCAAAATATCATAAGTCACATGTCAAGTTCTAGCCGTCATTATCCAGGTTAATTTGAACCCACCCGCACATGCCCTTGGCGAAAGGTCAAAATGGCAGAACGACTGTCCCAAACCAACTCATCTATCTATGCAACAGATGAATACCCAGCAGCTACCAAACACTATGCATTGGCGAGAGGTCAAAATACATAGCTTGAATACTACTGAATACCCAAAAGAAATGATGGAGGGCTACGGCTGGTTTTTGGCGAAAAACCTTTAACATAATGAACTTGATATTGAAGGAACCTGATAGCTTTTTATAAAAATATAGTGACGAAAACCTTTTTACTAAAGAGGTCATTCCCGGTGAAGGGATCTCGGTCCTTTCCTCGTGGAATGAGGTGCAGGATATTCCAACTGAATACCGCGATGCAAAGCAACTTGTAATCGACTATAGTGAAGTTATTACCCTGACGCAAACTTCTGCCCAAGGGGTCTCTCCCGGTGAAGGGATATCATCCCTTTCCTCCTCGAATGAGGTGCAGGATATTCCAACCGAATATCACTGTGCAAAACCAAAGGAAACGTCTTTGTAATAACACCTTTTAAAACTTGTTCCAACAACATCAAATATAGGTTTGTTTTATCCTTGCATTGATAAGAATCAATGCAGTCCCATCAATCAATCACACCAGAAAAGAACGAAAATATAATGTATATATATGCCATCCGCATTCGCCACAGGGTCCCGTCATCACCCGTTAGGTTACTTAACTAACGACAGAGCGGGGACTGGACTAGCGCGGGTGTAAAACATATACAGCATCTAATAGTATATATACTAATATACAATAATCGCTCCAGGCGTGATAATATGCAACATTACAGAAAAGTAATAAGCATCACAGAACAATACAGATAATCTGGGATCCCCAGGTTTCACAGAGCCGCTACTGAAACCCGACGTTCCCCTGGTCGTTTGGATAGCATGTGCAATGAAACCTAGAACCCTACGGGTGCGGCAAGTTACCCGCCAAAACCTGAAGCGAGGCAGCCCCCTATAGCATAGTGAATGGACCACCCAGTACTTCACGGAATCTGGTAACTTGAGCACCCCACCTTGGGCCAACCTGTACCCCCTACGAGTGCGGCGAATAGTCTGCCAATTCTAGAGTGAGGTCCCTCTGCCTCTCAAAGCCATGAGATACGGACCCATTGCCCTCCAGAACCCGGCTATCCATGCACTCCGTCGTGGGGTAAACCTAGTATAGAAATAAAAATATGTACAACAGGTACATCAACCTCAGCCCGGTCGTTCCCCAAAAAGAATATTATACAAACAGGCAGTGACGGCAGTCCGCATGTTGGACGCTCGCCCCGCAATATCAAATGTACAAATAAATCCAAACTGCACTACCTTTGCACACTGCTATCCACCACGACAAATCCGCAAGATCACAGCACAACATAGAACATCAACGCGAATGTCACGTTCGCAAATCCGTCTAAAACAGTTATAGCAATTAGACGCAATTTACCGCTCAAATGACATTCCCGGTCGGAGATATAATATAAGTACTGTAAACTAACAAGTTTAAAATTTCGATCGAAAAAACTTCCCGAAGTGGGCCCCGCGTACATCTGCTGTACAGTAACAAAATCTGGACCCATAAGAAATATACCAAAAACCACAATTTCACAAGAAGAACACAATGGAAAAATTTGGTCCACTGTTGCCACATAATGGCCATGGTTCCGCGGTCAAACCCAAGCTTTGACCGCGGATCAGCGGCGGTATAGTGGTAACACGTGTCCAAATTTCACCGTAACTCTTCAAAAACCCTGCTCAATTTTCTGTGATATGCAAAATAATTTTTTAGATCCTTTTAAAAATCGACAGAAAGTTTGAACAGAAAAAGTGTAGTTTTTGAAAATCGATTCGATCGATATTTTAAACGTGTTAGCATGAGTTAGTAAAGCTTAATGGTGAGGCTCTGATACCACTGTAAGTCCACGGTAGCGCCCCGGCCGTCAAACAGACGCCAAATACGGAACAAAAACTTTTACAACTGGCGCTATCGCGTACTATAACCCGGATTTGCCATTAAAGCTAAACTAACAAACTATAAAGTGGGTAGAAATGTTATACCGAACGATCCGAGTCCTTCGGTCTTCAACCATCATCCCACGCTTTGTTGCGGCTGCTCCGATCTCCTGAATCTCCGGTCTTCTCGTCCAGGTGGCACCACATCGACGGATCTTTAAACGGACTCCCGCCTCTGAACCGAGGCAACTCGATCATCAAGTTTGCTAAAAGAGATGACCAAGATTGATGTAGAGAATGAGTAGAACACTTTGTCTCGTTACGTCCAAGGCTATGGACGAACGGTTAATGATGTTGCCTTTTGGATCGGGTGAAATGAGAAATCTAGTTATCTAATTTCCATGAACCAAAACTTGTATCTTTTTTCAAATCAACAACCATAATCTCAAGAATGAATGGCCGGCCACTTACACATAGGAGGGAGATGAGTGTAGGAGAGAGGAGGGGGTGACCACAACATTAAAGAAAGAATGAGTCATTTTAAACTTGTCACCAAAAACCATTAATGAACTAATGAATCACCATTACCTAGTCATCAATTCATTAAATGCACAATCAATGCATTAATGAGTCACAAGCCACCTCATCATCCTAGTCATCATCTAGATGCTTCTAGAACCTTCCACACTCATCAAGAAAAGATAAATCCGTCTTTAACCGAATGTTAAAGACGGGCGATAGAAAACTGGAAACTGGAAACTTCCAAAAGCGATCCCGAAACGAATTTCAGAATAACCCCGTAACAATATAAACATACCCGCATTTGTATTACGACCGAATACAAATGCAACTGAGACAAAGATATTATATCTACACAGTATAATACTCGGATCCGGCTTAAACCAAAGTCCACCAGTATTATCTGCCCGAAATATGACACGTGCGAAAACGCACGTGCATTTTCCGAACCCTGCCATAAAACCATACGGCCTCTACAACATTTCGCCCGAACATGGGAAACGGTCTGTGGGGGACTCTAATGACTCATCAACACACTGGCACTGGGTATAACCACTGGCACGTCAGAGGTACAAGATGTACGTAACGGTTGCCTATGTATTGATTGGAAGGGAAGCTGACGAGCGAACTCATCCAGAAACCCTACTGAGCCTGACCGTGACAATATCCGTACAGTCCGGTCTGTTCGTCTAAGAGTATCGCATATCGAGTCTAGGGAGGTGGATAAAGTCAGACCCCTAATAACGTGATAATTCGTGTCGGTATGAAGCCCATCACCACTTGAGAAACTACTGATCCAAATCAATAATTCTCCACTACCTCGGCCAAGGATTTCTAGTGATGGCCACCCGTGCATTGTGCGACATCAACCCCCAATACCGGGAGAGACGAATCCCCGACGATCCGCTCACTGCCTCCATGTGGCTCGGGACTGTACCCAAAAAATACCTGTTTGCACGTCTCCTTTGAGCGTGGTAGGGTAGAAATCAAAGCACAGTGGGAACTCACACGAGACAAATGACGATCTCAGGTCGACAAACTAACCTGTACACATGTCACCAGGGAACTGCTATCTGACGATATATATAATACCAACTAGCATGATCCCGGCGAGTCCTGTCCGGTGTACTCAATGAGCACCTGTATACATCTTAGGTGAACTAACTGACACCAATGGCTTGTGAGACCGGCCATCGCCCCTCGTCGGGGTCTCGACTGTATACACTAGTCTACTTTGGAGTATCGATGCCCTGTCTCGAAACTCCTACGACTAGGGACACTTTAAGGATGTGCTTACAGACCCCAGCTCCCACGTATATGATCGCCATCATACTGCTGGCAGTCAAGCAAGAATCCTATGGGCTCTATCAACATGCAATAGAGAACTAAAGCATGTAAACGATGACAAAGACAAACCAGATAGCATACTATCATCTCGAGTAAGACAGTCATATCGGTATAGGTCCTCCCTCAATCATTGCAATCACGAACCTGCGATCCAATAATTGACTTAGAGGGCACTATATCCAACAACAATATGCTGCACACAATTGAATATTTACATTTCATATTGTTTAGTTGTACATCCCGCATTTACCAGTTTATCATTTTACTGTTATAAGACGTCCGTACACATCAATATCAATATTTACATGTCTAGTCGCATGCTAAATCATCTTGCTACAAGCTAGGTATTTTATTATGCATCCATACTGAAGTTTTACTGTTTTCGGATACCCGATTGCATCCATATCATTTAAAATATATATCGTCGTAATATTTCTTCTTATTATTTTTAATTAGTTTATAATCTGCATTTTATAATGTTATACAAAATATAGTTTGAAAATATTATAGTTTACACATGAAACGTCGTTGCAAAGCAGATACGACAAATCTGAAATTTACTGTACACCTTACCTTATAAAATTTATTATAAATCATAGAAAAATTATTAGTATACGTTCTTTAGTTCGTTACGAACCTAACTCAAAATAATATAACTATATGAAATATTTACTTACAAAATAAATTGTTAAATAAACGTAAAATGCAAATG
This sequence comes from Agapanthus africanus, assembly GCA_030015575.1. Lineage (NCBI taxonomy): Eukaryota > Viridiplantae > Streptophyta > Magnoliopsida > Asparagales > Amaryllidaceae > Agapanthus > Agapanthus africanus. The sequence continues at coordinate 153,017,231 of JASDDO010000012.1, forward strand.
AATATATCTCTAAACTGCTGTCCAGGGAAATTCCAGCCGCAAACTTTCAACTTCGAGTGTTCATAGATTTTTGTAGGAATAACCTGAGATACTTCAACTTATATAAATGAAAACCTTATGGAATTATCTTTGTTTTGGTATAAGACATGTCCCTTTTGGAGAACGTTTGTTATTTTTAAGCTATTTTACAAATCATGGTGACGCTGAATTTCTGAATGGAACTTTCTTGTGCTTGGTTAATCAATACCACTTTTATAGTTATTAATCGATTTGAATATGTTATCCATGTTAATATTATTATATCAATATCTATTTAATAAATAATAGTGCTTGTGTTTTAATATTCAGCAAATTTTACCGATTTACAGTTTTATAGTATTCGTCTGTATCCGTACGGTTTATTACATATCTAGTTGCACGCCGAGACCATATTATTTCATATTACTGTTGTATTAGTGCACCATACTTGATAATGTGCATCCTACATAGTCATGATGTAACCCCTGATAGATGTTTGTGCATCCATGCTTTCACCGTACATCCATACCTTTACTGTAATTCTATACTTGCTACATTTTACTGTTAGGAATCCGCTTGATACCTGTGCACTACCTGACATGACCTGATATATCATTACTTAACATGTTACCTGATTATGTTTCTAATGCCGAAAATCCTGACATGTTGTCCCGATGGACATATCCTGTTGTCTGTAAAGACAAACCTGTTCCTGCTTGATCCTGTGTTGGTATTAGTCTCGGATTTATCAATACCTGACTTGAACACATAACTTGGTGGTATGGGGAATTCAATGATGAAACCTGACTTGTAACTCTACAGTTCGATACTTATAGTGATCAGTTTTAGGGGCTAGGCCAGCCCTGGGATGATACTGCTGATATCATTCATGTGTACATGTTTCCTGTTTAGTGCCTAGCGGCATGTCTCGGTTTCAGCCCGAGAATCTGGACCGTGGTCCCGGGAATGCACAGGATACTATTGAGTTACATCGACGATTCATCAAATTGACTTCATGGACTTGAGAGTAGTTACCCCAGTAGCACAGTTTAGTTTCACCGATGTACTTCACATATACTGTTACACTTCACTGTTCTATATCCCTGCTCACTTATTACATTCATGTACCCTTTTATAATTCTTGCCTACATGTCTTTTTACCTCCTGTTCATTTATTATTGTTTGATATTATGATGCACTGACGTCTGGGTTTTGCATGGCCCAGATCCTCTACCTTGTCGCAGAATGATCAGGAGTACTTCCGCCGTTAGGCCGAGCTGTGAGGATCCTGTTAGTATCCAGTTTAGTTATGTTACTTTCCAGATGTTATTGTTTATTAGATCTATTGCTTCCTCATATTATTTCTTGACTCGTTTATTCTGGCTTATGGACATGTACTAGATAATTTATTTTATTTCTACTGTTCTTGATATCTTCTAGACAGCCGTAATGTGACTGTGGAGGGATATTTTCTAGCCACGGGTAGCATGGTTGGCTCTGTCACGTGCCGATCTTAGTGCACTCTGGGAAGCGGGGCGTGACAGGGTTTGTTTGGTATCAGAACCATAGGATTTATGTTTATCGGGTTTGATTCTTTTGTAGTTGGGTATTGGACCCAATACACGAATCAGGAATCCCGTAATTAGGAACATGTCCTGCCACATTGTTATCGTGATTCTTGAATCATATCTTTCTCTTAACCCCTGTCCTGACGATATGCAAACAACTTTGCATCTCGAGTTGAAATTCTTTTGGTTCCCTATTATTTCTTCCATCTTATTCCTTTGATTCTGATACTAGAATTTGGGCGACTTGAACAGAGTTATGTGATTGTAACTATGAACTGCAGCATGGTTACAATACGGTACTCTATTTAAGTAACTTGGAGTCCTGGTCTTGTTTCATTTCCTTGTTTCATTGTCATTTTATCACATTGGTTCTCTCAGTTTCATTGCTTACCAGTTCATGTTTTGCAGATTTCTTGGTGACCGATACCGGCAGTTATGAAGTTGTCTTGGGAATGGATTTTTTCGGCACTTTCCACGCTCGCATTGATTGTAGAGCAAAGAAAGTGATTTTCCAGATTCCCGGACATCCGGAGTTTTTTTTTTGCTGGAGGAAGCAGTTCTGTCGGGCCAGTCGAGTTTAGGGCTAGGCCGACAAACAGTGTTCTTTCGTCGATGGAAGTTGATAAGGAGGACGCGTCAGCTGTAGTTCGAGAGTTCATGGACGTGTTCGAGGACATCTCGGGTTTACCGCCAAAAAGAGATGTAGAGTTCGCGATTGATCTTGTTCCTGGTGCAGCGCCAATCTCATGTTAGTGTATATGCCCTAGGGGCCTTTATTGTATCATACTAGCTTGTATATTACTTAATGGAAGCTTGGGATATTCACAGTTGTATTAACAGTCTTGCTCAACATAGTAGTATGCTACTTGGTTTATATATATCTTAATATGTGTATATGTTTCTTTTAGCATATCGCGAATACATATTGATAGAGCCCTTAGGATCTTGCTTGACTACCAGCGTTGTGATGGCAGTCACACTAGTGGGAGCTGGGTAGTCTGCAAGCACATCCTTTTTCAGGTCCCTAGTCGTAGGATTATCAAGACAAGGCATCGATACTCTAGAGTAGACTAGTGTATACGCTTGTCATCCCAGCAGGGGAGATGGTCTGTTCCACAGCCATTAGTACGTTGTACTGGAGATAGTATGCAGGTGCTCATTGGGTTACGGGTACACCGGACAGGACTCGCAGGGAACTGTTGGTTGGTATTATACCCGTCGTCAGTTAACAGCTCCTAGGTGACATGAGTACAGCATAGTCCGTTGACTTGATACTGCTATTTCATCTCGAGTGTGTTCCCATTGTTCTTAGATTGCTACCCTACCACGGCTCAAAGGAGTCGTGCAAACAGGTAGCAGTTGGGTGCAGTCCTGAATCACTTGGAGGAGGTAGCGGTTAGATAGGATTCGTCTCTCCCGGTATTGGGAGTTGATATCGCACTGTGTTTGGAGAGCCATTACGCAAATTCCCTGTAACGTTTCAAAATAATAAAATGTTATTTTTGGGAAGTTTTATAATTTAATATTATTTTAAAGAATATTTTAATATTCCGGTATAATTAAATACAAATAAATGGGGAAAAATTATGGAAAATTATGGAAAATTCTAAAATAGGGTATTTTATAGAATTATGCCATTTTTAAGTTTTTATGATTAGTTATATGCTAATTTAGTGCTAATCGCGATTAAAAATCGCTAATCGGTTTTTTAGCATTTTTGTGCAAAACATGCACATATCACTTTTCTTACACTTGTGCATTTTTCCACCATTTTTCTTTTGGGTTCACTATTCAAGTGAGAAGGGTTTTAGAAAAGAGAAAGAAAAGAAATAGAAAAGGGAAAAAAGGAATAAAATATAAGGTATGGGTGAGAGAGAGAAAATGGGGGGTGTGACCTTTGATTTGTGTGCAACCTTCCTCCATTATTCTTCACCATTTCTCTCTCCCTCTTCCTCTCCTCCTGCTGAAGCCGCTGCCTCTCCCTCTTCCCCCTTCTTCAATCCTCCAAAACACCATGATAATCTCATCAAAACCTCACTTCCTTTTTACAAAAAATGTGCACAAGCTTGCAAGTTATAGGATGGACCAAGAAAGCTTTCATTTTGGCGCTGTTGAGGATTCAAGTAGGTCTTATGAGGTAATTCCTTCACAATTAGAGTGGTATTTCTTGTGCTTAACCTTCCATTCAAGTTTCATATCGATATTGTGTGTTTTGATGGACTTAAGAAAAACCTAGTTAGGGTTTGAGGGAATTTTGTGTTGTAATGTGAAATTGAGCTCAGTAGAGGTTATATAAATACCCTAGTGCATGTATGGAGACCCAAACCTGAGAATTAAGACCCGGAATACGGATTTAGAAACCGATATCGGAAAGTTTGTGGAATCTGTTAAGCTTATATGAGATCTGCTATCACCCGAGACATCCTAAAATAAAATTGATTGGACAGTAAGATGTGCAGGCACCCAGGAACCACCACACAAAACCCCAGCCCCTACTTCCCTTTCCCGGACGCAAATTTATCCATTCTGGCCGCAATTTGCGGCCAGACCATGGTGGATTTTCCTCGTTTTGGTTTCGGTGTTCCCTCATCAGTAGTTTAGACCCCTGGCATGTATAGTTTTGTCTAGTTTGACCTAGGGTGAAATCTGGAGCCTATTTCCCTAGTTGCTGTTTTGGATTCGTGTTTCCGTATTCCGTATTTCTAATTCTGAATTTGCGTATAGTGTTTTACCTCGACTACTTGGCGTTTATACGACGATATCGAGAGTTGTTGATGGTTTTGGAAGGCGTTGTCCATAGGTTCTAACCTATAGAACATAGCGTATCGTTTTGGGGTTTCGTGTGCCATTTTAGATTTGAATCGTTTTTTATACGCATTTGCGATACGTTAATGTGTAGGTACCCCATGAAGACTTCGGGATGACAAGCAAACGCGTGGCGACGTCGACAGATAAGGACGCAAGGTGAGTAGATTTATATCTACGGGGAGAAGTCGGGTGGATGGCGTATAGTACCCCCACAGTCCGTGGTGATGTATATGAATACGTATACATACGTATATTTATTATGTGTTGTTTAAGTTTATTGATGGTAATAATGGATTATGGATGATAAGGATGTATTGGTTTAGTATAGTGCGAAACCCTAGAGTAGTGGTTGCACCCACACATACACGTACACATATACTTGCATACATTCTTTTTTTTTATCTGTGCGCATTTGGAGGTATGTATATCTACACATGGGTATGGGACTATGTGTTCATATACGGGATTTGAGTATGATACGTGGGATTGAGATGAGTTGATGTGATTTGATTGAGGCCGTGAAATTCGGCGATATGACAGAGTTCGTATTTGAAATACGACATGATGGTTTAGCGGGCTTTTGGGCATGTGTGTTACCCCGCATTCATACCTATGTAGATGGTATCGATGGTACTAGACTTAGATCTGTACCCTAGATTATGTGATATGATGGTAGTGATACCTGATATGTGATGAGATGAATGTGATATTGACCTGTAATCAGCTATTGGGATGCCGTATGACGATTTACCGTACGAGCCTACATTGATGATAGATCCGCGCTCATGACTCGAGGATATTATATCGTTTGTGATATTATTGAGGCGGGATTACTGACTATTATATTTATATATATATATATATATATATATATATATTTATCGACTCAGATTTAGGTGGTTTCCATACCCCTCCTGATGGACTTGGCTTAGTAGACATTGGACTAGACCCGAGTCATACCTATTGCAAAACTAACGAATCGGGGATATTTTAAAGATAGGCAAAAAAGATCCTACGGGTATTTTCAAACGAAGCATCTTTTCTTAAAACACCGTATCCCTTATTTTATTAAAAACCCGATTCGTCTTGTTTCAAATGTCAAGGCTGCATGATATATTTATTGAGGTAGATTCTTTACTTTTGCGTTGATTATTCGATTCTGCATACTCATGCTATTTGCATTGCATCGCTTTTGTTGTTGATATATTACAGTCAAGTTGCTAGGACACCAGCACCATTATCGATGATGCGTATGTTCCACGTACACTTGTTGCCGTCTCACACACTTCATCATCGATAATTGCCATGTCACTACACAGTAGTATTATTGCATCAGGATATGGCCTTATATGTGCATACTATTATTCCATGTTGCATGATATTCTGTTGTACTTGCATTTCATTAATATGTCACATACATCATGCTTTCTGATTATACGCATCGAGATATTCGTTTCATGATATTTCTGGATTTGGGAACCGTGGATAATTTCAAAGGAAGGTATGCACTTAATTGAAAAACCCGGTTTCCCTTGATATGATATTTGCGCTGCCACCATGAGATTTATCGGTCCTGATTTTATACTCCATACGAGGAGTGGGTGCCGTATGAGGGTACATGGTGGGGGCCCGATATATGAGAGAGTGGGCTGACCCGGACTGACGGATGCCCGATATATGAGAGAGTGGGCTGACCCGGACTGACGGATGCCCGATATATGAGGATTTACGTGCCGATGCTAGGCACAGGTTTTCATGATTTTTTCCAGTGTCGATGCTAGGCACTCAGGTTCCATGCTTTTGGTTACATCCTCATATTTCTCTGCATATGCTGATGATATTTACATGCATGATGGTTATTGTTATTGGGTGACGAGTGGACGGGATCCACGTACATGCAGATTTGATTACACTGATTTTACCTCATATTTATGATATGCTATTACCTGAGGCACTGGCACGAGCACTTGGCACTACACTCATGTATAGAGATTACATTGCCAGTTTACCATGCTACAGACTTATTCATATTGAGGTTTATTTATATCTGATTGTATTGACCTAGGATGGGTCATACATTCGATCTCTGCTTGTAGATAATTTCTATTCACGAGTTGGCAACTCACCCCCGTTGCGCCACAGTTCTTGCAGGTTCTTGCCGTACAGATTCCATAGCGGCTTTTCTGGCACACTGCTTCTATATGGGTGACTTGCTTGGGTAGGTGGGTTCTTTGTATCAGAACCGCCATTGTACATGTATTATTCATTGTATCTAGAAATTCCATCAACCAAAACTTGTATATTGTTTCAGACTTAGACACGGTGATGTATTATTTCGACCTTAGAGTCGCGCTTGTAGTATTATGGTTTTCTGGCCGTTTTGAGTTTCTTTTTGGGTTTTGATCCTCTCCTTTCGGTATTGTATATTATATTGCTTGCGTGGTTGTGACCGTCGATTGACGAAGAGCTAGCTCCCGTTTGGGGATGCATTTTATCATTGCATATATATTGTTCTTGTTGTACCCCGTTCGGGGCCAGTATTTACAAAAGAAACTCTGCCGAAATTTTTAGAAAAGACTTTACATTTTTTTAAATGCATATTCGGCTTAGTTATTTAAAAACCTTGACTTCAAACATGTTTTTCTTCACTTCTTTAAACCAGTTTTCTTTAATTACTCTTATTATGGTTTTAGATTTCTGGGCTTTGGCTTACTTGGATCAGATGGAGTCCTATAGACTTCATATGGTTCAAGAGCCAGTCACGTGCTCTTTCGGGTCATGACAAAGTTGGTATCAGAGCACTAGGTTAACCTTGGTTCGAGTCTAAGTTTGACTTTGTGGAGCCTAGGGCGTTTATATATATACGGAACTTAGGCTTGACCTTACGGAACTTAGACTTAGTCGAGGGGGTATTAGACCCGAACCTTCATCGCGTAGGATGACCCTTGGTTGATGGAATAGGTGACTAAAGTAGTGTGACGTACCGTTGGTATGTTCCGCGGCATACTTATGACACGCCACTCCGCTTAAGGAACCTTAGGATGTACATATTTTCGAGATCAGTGATTCTCTTCATATCCATGATTATACATCTATTTGAGATCCTCGATTCTATTAGTTTCATGATCATACCTTCATTGATGTTGTCCTTCTTATGATCATTTATCCACTCTGGATTTGTTGTTTTCTTTCTTGCCTTTGATCTGCTCTCTTCGATACTCGATTGAGGTTCCTGTCGCCATGTTTGAGCGCAGTTTGGGCTGCTGCTAGGGTTACGGTCAGGGCGAGCTCATCTGGTACGAGGGCCGACCATTGTGTTTTCTGGTGACATGGGAACGTCTCGAGTTAGTATTGGTGATTGTGACCTCTAGTGGAGGCGAGTGCTTGGTTTTGCACCGGATGATCGGGCCATTGTTAGAGCTGCCAGATGAGAGAGGACTGTTGATGTACAGCATACCTCAGAGATTATGATGTCGCCTACCGTGCAGACAGATGGACCAGCTGTTGCTGAGATTGACAGGATGTCGCTTTCGGAGCTTACGAGCTGAGATCGCCGGAGCTTCCAGGCAGATATGAGACAGATGATAGCTAGTCTACCCGATTCGAGAGACGAAGGGGATTCGTTCGATTTATGCGCCGGAGTAGGCCCAGTTGAGTTAAAGATTTCCAGTGTGGAGAGTCTTAATCGGATCTAGAGCAGACCGATTTAGAGAGGACCGCCAATGTATCGCCTTTCCTGGAGGATTGAGGCGTTGTTCGGCGTACAGACGAATGAGCCAGTTGTTGCTGCAAATGACGAGATATCGCCCAGATGATTGGAGCTACTGCAGCATGAGCATATACTTAGAGATATGATGGTGAGTCGCTAGTCACCTGAGGGTGAATGACTAGGACATGTGGTTCGTTCGCTTACCCCGATGCGAGGTCACCAGATAGATTGATTACAGCTAGAGGCGACTTCACGCAGATTCGTTGAGAGTCGATTGAGACGATCGAATGTCAGGAACCCATTTTCCAAGTTTAAAGTATTCGGAAAGACATGCAAGCGATTCTATGGACCCTCTAGAAGAATGAAACCCTAACTCGACATAATGACCGTGTGAAAGCCTTTGAACCTTAGGGTTTGCGGCAGTTCCGCGGCGCCATTAGTGAGGCTTGGGTTTGCCCTTCTACGGCTGGACCACTGATGCTGTGGTATGTACTCTATACTATTAAACTATACCCATGATGTTGAGCTCTTGGGGGATTATGAGGTTCTGACGAGTCGATCGAATGATTCGACATCATTCGGATATAATGTGATGGGATGCTTTGCTTGGGAGACTCCAGATACGAGTATAGCCGTTGGAGCACAGTCCATGCAGCCACGATGAGATGAGTCCGAATCAGTCGATATTGAAGCAGAGTGAAGTAAAGAGTTCGCAAGAGAGTTCGACGAGATGACGTTCCACTCCGCTGATATCAGAGATGCGATATGCACGCAGAGGCATTGCTTATGGATATATCTTCCAGGAAAAAAAAGGGTGATGAGTATGCAGCCGTTCCGGAACAAGAATTAGTTTCAGTAAAGGACGATGACTTCCGGCAATTCGGCAGAAAGGAGATTTGAGAGAGACTTCGGATTGACCGTAGCCGAGAGCATTGCAGTGCGCAGATAGAGACGTGACGTCGAAGTGGACGATGATACAGACAAGCAGGACAAGAGGTTCGTGCGAGACGCTGACGAGCTGTCATTTCTTTCCGTCGAGACCGGAGACCTGATATGCTTACAGAGGCATTGGGATGTAACCAGTTTCCGAGAAATGTTGTGCTGAGGACACAGATGCCCATCGAGCGAGAAGAGATTATGCAAGAGTACCAACCTCTGTACAGACCGGCATAGGCAAGATCGGAAGAGACCCTGAGCAGGATTCCTTCTAGGACACTGCTGCAATGATATTTACACCCAGGATCAAATGTGTCATGTGTATTCAGATAGCCAGAGGCCGACGCCAGTGACATGCCGCTTTACGAGTAGTCGTGATGATTGACCGAAAGATGACCAGAGAAGTGCCAGAACCGAATCATCCCCGTTAGCACACCTGACAGGGCCGATGAGCCGATTGATTTCGAGATAAGTAATCCGCAGAGAAGATAAAGACCCAGAGACAGAGGATGCCAGACCGGGAGAAGGAGGCAAGTAGATATCTTGCGCTGCTAGTATTGGATGCACCGACTCCTTCTCGACCTTGAAGGAGGAACTACCGACGACGGTACTTATGATTTGTGATTTTGTGATTCGGTTATCACGTATCCGTCATCTTGGATTTCGGTATTTTGGACGTTCTATTTGCATGATTTAGTTTTGATGACTGAGTTTCATGATATTTGTTTTATGCACCCACTGGGTATTTATATTTTGCGCATAGTTATTACATTTGAGGTATTGATTGTGATTTCACGCCTATCTTATGTAGTGTTTTGATATACGATTTTGGTGCACGCCAGATGCACTAAATCGGGATTCTTCGTGCATGTCATATGCACCTGATTTTGCTGTCAGGAACACACGTTGCCTATGACAGATGTTTCGTGCACACCAGTTGCACCTAGATGTTGTTTTATGTACCTGTATGACATATATATGGATTTTGATTCCTTGCACACCAGACGCAAAGGATATTCTTATATATACATTTTTTGGGGGATTGATTTCTAATAGAGCAGTACATTTTTATGATATTCGCTGTGTATTGATGTTTTCAGAGCCCCGACAAATTGGATTTTTACTGAAATGTTTTAGTATTTGGGGGTTTAAATTTAAATTCGGGGACCGAATTTCTTTAAGGGGGGTAGATTGTAACGTTTCAAAATAATAAAATGTTATTTTTGGGAAGTTTTATAATTTAATATTATTTTAATGAATATTTTAATATTCCGGTATAATTAAATACAAATAAATGGGGAGAAATTATGGAAAATTCTAAAATAGGGTATTTTATAGAATTATGCCATTTATAAGTTTTATGATTAGTTATATGCTAATTTAGTGCTAATCGCGATTAAAAATCGCTAATCGGTTTTTTAGTATTTTTGTGCAAAACATTCACATATCTCTTTTCATACACTTGTGCATTTTTCCACCATGTTTCTTTTAGGTTCACTATTCAAGTGAGAAGGGTTTTAGAAAAGAGAAAGAAAAGAAATAGAAATGGAAAAAAGGAATAAAATATAAGGTATGGGTGAGAGAGAGAAAATGGGGGGTGTGACCTTTGACTTGTGTGCAACCTTCCTCCATTATTCTTCACCATTTCTCTCTTCCTCTTCCTCTCCTCCTGCTGAAGCTGCTGCCTTTCCCTCCTCCCCCTTCTTCAATCCTCCAAAACACCATGATAATCTCATCAAAACCTCACTTCCTTTTTACAAAAAATGTGCACAAGCTTGCAAGCTATAGGATGGACCAAGAAAGCTTTCATTTTGGCGCTGTTGAGAGTTCAAGTGGGTCTTATGAGGTAATTCCTTCACAATTAGAGTGATATTTCTTGTGCTTAAGCTTTGATTCAAGTTTCATATCGATATTGTGTGTTTTGATGGACTTAAGGAAAACCTAGTTAGGGTTTGAGGGAATTTTGTGTTGTAATGTGAAATTGAGCTCAGTAGAGGTTATATAAATACCCTAGTGCATGTATGGAGACCCAAACCTGAGACTTAAGACCCGGAATACGGATTTAGAAACCGATATCGGAAAGTTTGTGGAATCTGTTAAGATTATATGAGATCTGCTATCACCCGAGACATCCTAAAATAAAATTGATTGGACAGTGAGATGTGCAGGCACCCAGGAACCACCACACAAAACCCTAGCCCCTACTTCCCTTTCCCGGCCGCAAATTTATCCATTCTGGTCGCAATTTGCAGCCAGACCATGGTGGATTTGCCTCGTTTTGGTTTTGGTGTTCCCTCATCAGTAGTTTAGACCCCTGGCATGTATAGTTTTGTCTAGTTTGACCTAGGGTGAAATCTGGAGCCTATTTCCCTAGTTGCTGTTTTGGATTCGTGTTTCCGTATTCCATATTTCTAATTCTGAATTTGCGTATGGTGTTTTACCTCGACTACTTGGCGTTTATACGACGATATCGAGAGTTGTTGATGGTTTTGGAAGGCGATGTCCATAGGTTCTAACCTATAGAACATAGCGTATCGTTTTGGGGTTTCGTGTGTCGTTTTAGTTTTGAATCATTTTTGATACGCATTTGCGATACGTTAATGTGTAGGTACCCCATGAAGACTTCGGGATGACAAGCAAACGCGTGGCGACGTGTAGCGCCTTGAAATGTCGTTTTGGTGTTTTCCCGAAAATCGGTGAAAATGTGGTATTTTTCCGTAAATCGTCTTTTTTGTTATTTTGCAGTTTAGGACTAATTATACCTAATTTGGTTAGGTAATTGCTAGTTTTTAGTAGCAAATGAGTTACTTATGAAATTCTGATCGCTTAAAAATTTTCCCTAATTTTTCAATTTTTAATATTATTTTAAGCCGGTAAGAAAATACATTAAATTAGCGATAAATACAAATTTAAATGAGCTAAATTTAAGCTTTAAAATCATGTTAATTAAAATCTAGTTGTAACATAAATTTTTAGTATTTTATTTTAAGTTTTAACTAATTTTTATTATAGAAAACGAAATTTATTGAATTTAAGCTTAAACTTGCAATTTTGGACTTGTAGGGGGTCTTTTTGCATAATTTTTTTTGTGCACTCTCACACACACATCCTCACATCTCCCTTGGCTGGCCCAAACTGCCGAAAATTCTCCCTCTCTCTTTTGTTTTAAAACTCTTTTGTTAGGGATGAATTGAGTTGAAGTGTAGGTTTTAAAATATAATTTTTTGGATGTATGGTGTATTTGACTTTGAGGGGGGTTTGACTTGGTGACATTTCCCACATACCCCACCATTCCCCTCCTCCCTCCTCTGGCCAAAACCTGCAGCCCTCCCCCTTCATTTTTCCCCTCTCTTTTTGTTCACAAATTCATCTCAAAAACCATCAAAATCCACAAATTACTTTACAAAACCAAAACAAATCCTTGTGCTACCCCTTCTCAAGCCTAGTTTAGTTGAAAACATGTGGAAAGGAGGCAATTTTAGAGGCAAATGATCATGCTAGATCCATAAATCTTGAGGTATAATTTCCACCAAGTTATTTTCTTTTGGTTAAATTCCTTTAGTTAAATGGTTTTAGTGTTAAAAGCTTAGCAAAATCTTAATCTAGTTTTTTCTAGTTCATGGTTGAAATTAAACTAGGGTTTTAGAAACCATTATTTAGTTAATTAAAGCTATTTTGCTATCTAGTTGTTTACTAAACCAATCTTTAAGGTTACTTTGCTTAAGTGGCTTCATATTATGCTAATCTAAGTTAAACTTGTGTGAAATTTTCATTGTAATTGCTAATTACAAAAATCAAGAAAGGGGTTTGTGTATGGAAATAGATTGAAGCATGATTGTTGTATTGGAATTATGGTTTGATGCATTGTAAAGGGTTTAAAATTAGTGTCGTGGCTATCTAGTGGGTTAGTTTGGATGTTTGTGTTGGATTGTGTTAACTTTATCGCTAATTGTCGATGTTTGCACCAAATTGCAAATTTCTAGCTTACTAGTTTTGTTATAAAAATATTGTGATGAATTATTTTGATATCTTGATGATTGTTTTGGCTTATCCTATGACATTTAGGATGTGTGAGTGCGGATTTTTGAGTGATCGGGTTTTAGTTTTGCCGGGCGACCAAATCGACGTTTTAGTTAGTTTTTGCGATTTTCGCGTGTGTTCCGCGCACCTTGTGCACGTTGTACCTAGCTTGTGAACGTTAGTATTTTCGTTTGGGTTTTGCGTCGTTCTTGATATGTAACCTTATGTTTGGTATTGATGTAAATTCCAGGTTCGGTCGCGGAGACGTCAGACGCGGCACGAAAGGGGAAAGCGGTGATTGGACGTGACTATCTAGGGATTCCGGTGAGTAGATGTAACATCTACGGGGGACTATCGTTGGATGACGCAAGTCGCCCGATAGTTTTAGTAGCTTAAAAAGATTCTTAGTAATGTTAGTAATTAGGGGTGTAATACTTGTATGATTATTTGCTACATTCATGCCTTATATTGACATACATATGCGAACCCATTCTATAGGACACCTGCACCATTGCCAGGGTTTTTATATGCAGCATGAGCACTATTCATGCTTACACACACACCCTGGTAATTGCCATGCCGCCACACTAGATAACCTTTAAATTGAAACTTTTTACTATAATTGATACTTAAACTTGTGCTATTGCCTTTAATTCCTTAAAATGAAATCGTAGGATTGCTATTCATGTGCATGTACCTCATCATATTATTTGTTCATGCCTAGTCTATTAATCACACATCGCAACTTGATTATTGATACCATATGCATTCATTATCAGTGACATATGCACTTATGAGGATTTCTTGAGATTTTATGATATTTCTGGATTTCGGGGGAAAGCCGCAAAATTTCTAAACTTATTATATTTTTTAAAATATGTAAATTGCGGTTTTCTAGTGATGTAAGTGTCGTCCACCATGAGTTTGCTGTGGTTTTCGAGACCCGTTTCGAGGAGTTGGATGAACCGTCTCGGGTACATGGTGGGCCCGGTAAGGTACCCCAGGGCAAGAAGCTCGTGTTGCTGACGATGAGCCTGGCAGGGGACGGATTACCTACCGGTGACTGTTTGGGACGGCGGATATCCAGAGGATACCGACCGTAGCCGCGAGATGATGAGATATTGATATTGAGATGGGTCAGCCGGATGGCTGAGGCCAGAGATATTATGACATGGATATATGAGATTTGTGATAATTTTGAGGTGTCGTTGCTGGACACAGGTTCTTGTTGATTCTATTGGTATTGTGCTGGTATTTCAAAAGAGATTCCTAAAGGAAAAACATGATTCTTATACTTACACATTCAGGTCATGAGTTGATTCGCATTGCATTCATACCTGCTAGTATATTCATATTGCATACATACCTGCTATTATGTCCTGCCTTACCTGTATTTTAGATGCTAGGATGCTTGTGTGCATGCATTCGATAGCCTGTGTATATGTTATTTATTACTCACGAGTTGGCAACTCACCCCCGTTGTGCCACAGCCTTTTGCAGGTTCGCTCCGTCAGTACAGTAGCGGCGGGCGCACTTTCTTCTTTTGCCTCCTTTGCCTAGACTCGAGGTTTTGCTCTTAGGTGGGTTATATTATTATTTTTGTACCACCTTGTATATTCTTTGTATCTAGTGTACTCCATCTACGGTATCTACCAGTATTGTTGTATATTGACCTAGAGATGAGACTGTGAGATTTGTGGACTTTTTATGCTGTATTTTGGGGTCGAGCTCACTTGAGTCGACATGCTGTTTTTCTCATGCTTCTTTACGATTATTTCGCATGTTGTTGTTTTATATTGCGTGGGATTTGTGACCGCCTTGTGGCGAAGAGCTAGCTCCCGCTTGGGGATGCCTTATTTGTTGGATTCATATATATTCTTGTTGTACCCATTTTGGGGGCCAATATTTACAAAGAAGATTCTGCCGAAATTTTCGGAAAAATTGATATTGTTTTTAAAAAGGCTTGATGTGACTCATTTGATAAACTCGCTTTCAATTGATTGGTTTTCCTTCATTCTTTTGCTTATTTGGTTTTGGTTTCAGGGCTTTGGCTTACTTATTTTACGGATGTCTTGAGACGTTTCGTAACTTAAGTGCCAGTCACGTTCCATACCCCGCGGGTCGTGACACGACATCGACAGATAAGGACGCAAGGTGAATAGATTTATATCTACGGGGAGAAGTCGGGTGGATGGCGTATAGCACCCCCGCAGTCCATGGTGATGTATACGAATACGTATATACACGTATATTTATTATGTGTTGTTTAAGTTTATTGATGGTAATAATGGATTATGGATGATAAGGATGTATTAGTTTAGTATAGTAGGAAACCCTAGAGTAGTGGTTGCACCCACACATACACGTACACATATACTTGCATACATTCTTTCTTTTATCTGTGCGCATTTGGAGGTGTGTATATCTACACATGGGTATGGGACTATGTGTTCATATATGGGATTTGAGTATGATACGTGGGATTGAGATGAGTCGATGTGATTTGATTGAGGCCGTGAGATTCGGCGATATGACAAAGTTCGTATTTGAGATACGACATGATGGTTTAGCGGGCTTTTGGGCATGTGTGTTACCCCGCATTCATACCTATGTAGAAGGTATCGATGGTACTAGACTTAGATATGTACCCTAGATTATGTGATTTGATGGTAGTGATACCTGATATGTGATGAGATGAATGTGATATTGACCTGTACCCAGCTATTGGGATGTCGTACGACGATTTACCGTACGAGCCTACATTGATGATAGATCCGCGCTCATGACTCGAGGATGTTATATCGTTTGTGATACTATTGAGGCGGGATTACTGACTATTATATTTATATATATATATATATATATCGACTCAGATTTAGGTGGTTTCCATACCCCTCCTGATGGACTTGGCTTAGTAGACATTGGACTAGACCCGAGTCATACCTATTGCAAAACTAACGAATCGGGGATATTTTAAAGATAGGCAAAAAGGATTCTACGGGTATTTTCAAACGAAGCATCTTTTCTTACAACACCGTAGCCCTTATTTTATTAAAAACCCGATTCGTCTTGTTTCAAATGTCAAGGCTGCATGATATATTTATTGAGGTAGATTCTTTACTGTTGCGTTGATTATTCGATTCCGCATACTCATGCTATTTGCATTGCATCGCTTGTGTTGTTGATATATTACAGTCATGCTGCTAGGACACCAGCACCATTATCGATGATGCGTATGTTCCACGTACACTTGTTGCCGGCTCACACACTTCATCATCGAAAATTGCCATGTCACTACACAGTAGTATTATTGCATCAGGATATGACCTTGTATGTGCATACTATTATTCCATGTTGCATGATATCCTGTTGTACTTGCATTTCATTAATATGTCATATACATCATGCTTTCTGATTATACGCATCGAGATATTCGTTTCATGATATTTCTGGATTTGGGAACCGTGGATAATTTCAAAGGAAGGTATGCACTTAATTGAAAAACCCGGTTTCCCTTGATATGATATTTGCGCTGCCACCATGAGATTTATCAGTCCTGATTTTATACTCCATACGAGGAGTGGGTGCCGTATGAGGGTACATGGTGGGGGCCCGCTATATGAAAGAGTGGGCTGATCCGGATTGACGGATGCCCGATATATGAGAGAGTGGGCTGACCCGGACTGACGGATGCCCGATATATGAGAGAGTGGGCTGACCCGGACAGACGGATGCCCGATATATGAGGATTTACGTGCCGATGCTAGGCACAGGTTTTCATGATGTTTTCCAGTGTCGATGCTAGGCACTCAGGTTCCATGTTTTTGGTTACATCCTCATATTTCCCTGCATATGCTGATGATATTTACATGCATGATGGTTATTATTATTGGGTGACGAGTGGACAGGATCCACGTACATGCAGATTTGATTACACTGATTTTACCTCATATTTATGATATGCTATTACCTGAGGCACTGGCACGAGCACTTGGCACTACACTTATGTATAGAGATTACATTGCCAGTTTAGCATGCTGCAGACTTATTCATATTGAGGTTTATTTATATCTGATTGTATTGACCTAGGATGGGTCATACATTCGATCTCTGCTTGTAGATAATTTCTATTCACGAGTTGGCAACTCACCCCCGTTGTGCCACAGTTCTTGCATGTTCTTGCCGTACAGATTCCATAGCGGCTTTTCTAGCACACTGCTTCTATATGGGTGACTTGCTTGGGTAGGTGGGTTCTTTGTATCAGAACCGCCATTGTACATGTATTATTCGTTGTATCTAGAAATTCCATCAACCAAAACTTGTATATTGTTTTAAACTTAGACACGGTGATGTATTATTTCGACCTTAGAGTCGCGCTTGTAGTATTATGGTTTTCTGGCCGTTTTGAGTTTCTTTTTGGGTTTTGATCCTCGCCTTTCAGTGTTGTATATTATATTGCTTGAGTGGTTGTGACCGTCGATTGACGAAGAGCTAGCTCCCGCTTGGGGATGACTTTTATCATTGCATATATATTATTCTTGTTGTACCCCGTTCGGGGCCAGTATTTACAAAAGAAACTCTGCCGAAATTTTTAGAAAAGACTTTACATTTTTTTAAAATGCATATTCGGCTTAGTTATTTAAAAACCTTGACTTCAAACATATTTTTCTTCACTTCTTTAAACCAGTTTTCTTTAATTACTCTTATTATAGTTTTAGATTTCTGGGCTTTGGCTTACTTGGATCAGATGGAGTCCTATAGACTTCATATGGTTCAAGGGCCAGTCACGTGCTCTTTCGGGTCGTAACAGTCCCTGGCCAGGGCAAACGAGATTTACTGGTAGGATTTCCAGTAGCTTCTCAAGGTGTAATGGGCTTCACTCCGACACGACTTATACAGCTTTTAGGGGACTGACGCTTGCCGCCCCCCTAGGCTCGATATGCGATAGTCTTAAACGAACAGACCGGACTGTATGGAGATTATCACATCAGGCTCAGTAGGAGTTCGGATGGGTTTCCGCATCGGCCTTCTTATCGACATCTACCTGGGGACCGTTACGTACAGCTGGTGCCGCTTGCGGCCTGTGGTTAAACCCACTGCCAGCGTAGTGTCGAGTCTTTAGAGTCCCACATAGAGAGTTTCTCTGCTTCAGGCGAAACGATATAGAGGTCGTATGGTTTTACGACAGGGTTCGGACATATACGTGTACTTGTGCACGTATGATGTTCGGACAGATTATACTAGCGGGCTTTAGTTTAAGCCAGATTCTAGTATTGGATTATTGGATTTATGCAGTCTTAGAATATCCGTGTTTTACGGATGGGAGGGGCATTCTCGTAATTAGTCAAGAAGCTTCTAGAAGAAAGGTGAGGTGGAGAGCTTATGTGTAATTTGCATTAAATGAATTAGTGACTCATGAGATGATTCATCTAAATGAGTTAATGAAGCATTAATTGTTTTAATGACTCATTAGATGATTCATTCATTTGTATTAAATGAAGCATGAAGATATTTGTGCAAGATATTTTATGCCTCATAATATATACACAATTGAGTTATAATTCATTTCATTCTCACAAAACACATTCTCTCTCCTCAAGCTCTCCTCTTCTTAAACCTAACCCTAATCCTCTCATGTGTTGAGATCCCAAGGGTTAGCAAGACTAATAAATCCTTAATCCACTTCTATATCTTCTAGGTCACTTAGATTAGCAATCCTAGCCACTTAGTTACCTCAAGTGAGAGGTTAAAGCTTGGAGGAGGAACTCTCGGGTGGATCTTCTATCACATCGAGGAGGCCGACGAGGAGGTGAACAAAAAGACCAAGAAGGACTAGTATCTTGAGGTATAATTATCTATCATAGTAGTTTAGCACTTCTAGATAGTTTGTTAGTTAGGGTTTAGCAAAGATCCGTAAAGTTAGTCGATGTTAACTTGAACAAAATGATTGTTTTACCTATTCCGCCTCCCCGCATCCTGTGAGGTGTCTAACGTCGACTTACAGTGGTATCAGATCCAGGTTAAACCATAACTAACATGTTAGCAAAGTCTTTAGAAATTCGATCGCAAAACGAACCCGAAAAAACGACATTTTCACATAGTTTCTGCCGATTTTAAAACAGGGACTAAAAATTTTTCAGGGACCCTTAAAAATACAAGCAGGGTTTTTTAAGAATTGTGAAGAAATTTGGGATCATGACTCGTCCAAACGACCGCGGAACCGCGGCCGATACAAGTGATCCGCCGCGGATCCGCGGCCGAGTTGACACCGAGTCAACCCAAATTTGCTCAGGTATTCTTCTGTGTTGATGTTGTATTTTCTGGGATGATTTGTTTCTACTCAGGTTTTATGTGCACAGAGAATTGTTTGGAGTGGATTCATAAGTATTGCTTGATCAAAATTCTAAAATGTTTGGCTAATTGGATTATATCTGTGTTGTGTTTAATGTGTTCGTAAACCTCCCCTAACTGCTAGTATGTCGGTTAGTAGGGGGTTGCACATTTCTGTAATGGTTTTTACTGGTTTGTGAATATGAACTTGTTGGATTGTCGTGAATGGATAGCCGGGGATGTGAGACGAGTGTTTCTTTCATTCAAATATAAATTGTAATTTGTTGTAATATTTTTTGCGGGGCACATCCAGGTTGAGATTGTAGCCACCGTTGTATTAAATCATTTACCGTTTTCTGCTCCTAGGATAGACCCAAGATGGGGTGCACAAACTACCGGGTACTTTGAAGTGTTTAGTGTCCTACTCACGTCGTTGAGGGACACCGCTTCACTTCGGGTACTTGATGGGCAGTTTACCGTACCCGTAGGGGTCTAGGGTGGGGTTTTGGCTATTCATCGCGACTATGTAATCCGTCTTTCTTTGCAGGGTCAAAAGGAATGCGGATTCCTAGAAAATCCAATATGTTCATTTGTGATCTGGAATGCCTATTATTGCGTCTGACGAATGTACAATATTTATATATGATATCTAGTAAGCGTCACTTATGTTTTGCACCCGCGCTAGCCCAGCCCCCGCTCTGTCGTTAGTTAAGTAACCTAACGGGTGAATGACGGGGCCCAGTGGCGAATGCGGATGGCATAAGAGGACGTTGTATTTTCGTTGTTTTCTTCAATGATAGGTTAATTGATGGGACGCATTATATTAATGCAAAGAAAATAAACCAAAGTTGAATCGTTAGAACGGTTTAAAAGAAACCACTCGGTTATTTTAAAACAGAAGATATTTTTTTAATTGCGGAGCTTAAACCACTCCTTTTAAAAGCTATCAGGTTCCTTCGATCATATCAAGTTCACTACGTTCACAGTTTCGCCAAAACCATTCGTAGCCCTCCGTCATTTCATTTGGGTATTCAGTAGTATTCAAGCTATGTATTTTGACCAACGCCAAGGCATAGTGTTTGGTAGCTGTTGGGTATTCATTTGTTGCATAGATAGATGAGTTAGTTTGGGACAGTCGTACTGTCATTTGGCCAACGTCAGGGGTATGTACAGATGGGTTCAAATTAACAAGATAATGATGGGTAGAACTTGACATGTGACTTATGACATTTTGACCAACGCCAAGGTCATAAGAGCATGGGGCAGAAATCCATATCGGGAGTTTCTAAAGAAACTGAAACTTGCTAAGAGATTGCATACCATTTGGAGTGTGATAATTTTGGTAGGATTCCTTCAGGTTTATCACACGATGATATTTGAATCCCGATCCTACTGTAAGTATATGCTACCCATCAGGAGATTCTTTCACTTAACGATCAATGCTATAAACCAAGTAGGTGTCGAGAAAGGTGTCAGCGGGGCTACGCCCCCAGAGAAAAGAGGTTATTTAATTAAGGAACTTCGCGAAAGCGTCGTAAAACCTCCCTCGAAGTACCGAAACCGGCCTGGCTGAACGGTTAAGCAAGTATTGTACGGTGAGAATAGTCCTAACTAGTTCTTCCTTTATGGTTTGAGGAGAGATTCGAGAAACAGTGGGAGCCATCCTGTTTAGATAAACTAAAAACCACTCTAAACTTGCAAGAGCATCATGCTAAAGTGTTCCCCCTCTCTCTCATTGCAGCGACCCAGAACATGACAGGCCTTAAGTTATTATTAGATAAAAATATTTTGACAATGCCAAACTATAAAGATTGGTTTCGGAATGTTAAGGTGGTTATTACCTATGACAAATTGGGGTATGTCCTTACTACAAAGGCCCCTACCGTCCTAGGTCCTGAATTCAGTGTCGCAAATAAGGAAATCCGCAAGACCTGGGAGTTAGACTGCGCGAAGGCCAAGTGCATCATGCTTGCCTCTATGAATAATGAACATCAGAAGAGGCACGAGAATATGGATCTAGAATCCATATTTCTCCACACCATGGAACTGTATGGGGAGAAATCTCGTATAGCTAGATACGAGACCTCGAAGAACTTGTTTCTGTCGAGGATGGTCATCGGATCATCTGTAGGGGAACATGTCCTTAAGATGATTGGCTATATTGAAGAGCTCGCAGACCTCGGGACAACATTAGAGAACGAGTTGTATACAGACTTGATTCTCCAGTCCCTTCCTTCCACCTACACCCAGTTTATCTTGAATTTCAACATTCAAGGTAAAGAAGTTGAACTTCCAGAACTCCTTAACATGTTGAGGAGTGCAGAGGGCACCTTGTAGAAGGCAAGGGAAACACCCACTATGTTTGTTCGTGGTGCTTCCTTTTCCAGGCCAAAGGCAAAGGCCAAAGGAAGGAAGAAGAAGGCCGCTACCAAACCGAGAGGTGGTGTTGGTAAGGTTGGAGTCAAGGGAAAGGCAAAGGTTGTGGTACCAGTAGTGGAAAAGTACGAGTGCTTCTACTGTCGTAGGAAAGGCCATTGGAAGAAGGATTGCAAAGCTTGGATTGCCAAGAACCAGGACCCGAGGCAAGTTGTGGCTTCGGCTTCAAGTGTGTTTGTAATTGAAAATTGTCTGTCAATCAACTCTACTTCCTGGATATTGGATACCGGATCAGGATCTTATATATACAATTCATTGCAGGCACTGAGAAACCCTAGAGTGCTGAAGGTTGGTGATATGACACTCCAGGTTGCTAACGGAGCTAGCGTGAATGCTGTGTCCGTAGGGGATTATCACCTTGGATTGACGAGTGGACATATTTTGGGTTTTGCGCAACTGTTTTTGTGTACCTAGTTTAACGTGTAATATCATATCAGTATCGTTGTTATCAAAAGAAGGTTATGATTTCACGTTTGTAAGCGATGTTGTTAACATCCACCTTAATCATGGTTTGATTGGGTCCGGTACACTAGATAACGGTATATACGTGTTAAACCAATTACAAATTTTCAATGTCCAGAACACACTAAAAAGAAAGTCTCCAGATATAAATCAGGCTTTCTTATGACATTGTAGAATAGGTCACATCAATGAGACAAGGTTAACTAAGTTACATAGAGAAGGATATTTAGATCCGTTCGAATATCAATCTTATGCCACTTGTCAATCACGTCTCAAAGGAAAGATGACAAAGACTCCATTCACTGGACATGAAGTAAGGGCGAGCGAGCTCTTAGGACTCATACACAGCGATGTATGTGGTCCAATGTCTACACATGCAAGAGGCGGTTTTTCATATTTCATTACTTTTACGGATGATTTCTCTAGGTATGGATTCATTTTCTTGATGAAACATAAATCCGAGGCCTTTGAGAAATTCCGAGAATATAAGAATGAAGTAGAAAACCAAACCGGCAAAAATATCAAGACACTGAGATCTGATCGAGGTGGTGAATACTTAAGTGCTGAGTTCCTGGGTTACCTAAAAGAGAAAGGAATTCTCTCTCAGCTTACTCCTCCATACACTCCACAACATAACGGTGTATCGGAGAGACGGAACCGAACCCTATTGGATATGGTACGTTCCATGATGAGTAATGCTGAGTTACCGCGATCTTTCTGGGGTTATGCACTAGAATCAGCTGCATATCTTTTGAACAGGGTTCCAATCAAGACTATGCCTACCACACCATATCAGATGTATTCCTGTGGATTTTTCCGATAAATGACGTGTTGAGTTTTGGAAAGCTTATCCCAGGATTTAGGTTCTTCTGAGATCCTTTAAGCGAGTTAGTTTTGTTGCCTTTAATTTGGCACTTCCGCCCAGATTATTCCGTGTAATGATACTTTACAATTACCTTCATGACCTTTCTCACATGATTTGGCACCAGACCATTTGGCTTGGACGCGATCGTTTCGCTCACCGGCAGCCATTTGTGTTAATGGCCCGGCAGGTGGAGAAACGTCGGTCAAGGGTCTTGCCATCTGTGAAGAGCTTTTTGAACGTAGCCGTATAGTGAGGTAATCACTTGGGAGGCTGCGAGCGAGATTTGAGAGTTGTAATCTTCTCTATGAAGGTACGCGTAGCAGTATATTTTTAAATTCGGGGACGAATTTCTTTTAAGGGGGGAAGATTGTAACACCTTAGAATGTGTTTTGGGGATAATTATATTTTAATATATAGTTTTTAATAAAAAAAAGTTTACTAAATTGATTATCAATTATTTTATCCTATTTAATGAATATTTTATTAGATTTTTCCTAGGCTTCCACACACTTGTGCATGTTAACTAGGGTTGTAATTTGGGGTTTAGCCATGATTAGCAAACATGGTGAGCTAACCATTTTCCTAATATAGTTTTATAATTTGTTTTAAGTGTTTTGGGTTTTATGTTGTATGGTTGTTTTAAAAGAAAAAATGAAGTGAAAAGGATTTTAAATGGGGTTGAATTGTTGACCATGAGAGAGAGAGAGAGAGCATGGTACTACATGGTTTAGACCATGCCTCATTTAATGAGGGAAGATAAAGAGAAGGGAAGGATTTTGCCTTGCTCTCATTTCTCCTCCTCATTATCATTATCTCATTCTCTCACACACTCACACACATCAGCAGCAAAGGCGGCAGCAGCAGCACCAGCAGCTCAAGCCGCAGCAACAACAGAAACAACATCAGCATCAGCAGCAAGCAGCTTTAGCAACATGCACCTGCAGGAGCCCCAGCAGCAGTAGCAATCTCTCATCTTCTTCTTCCACTCCTTCTCCTGCTTACTAGGGTCCCTTTAGGGTATAACTCTTAAACTCAATTCCCTTTCTTGTTAAGCATATGTGTTAATTAGCTTCAGTTTGTGTTAAATAGTGAGTTTAGTGCTATATATGGTGATTTGTGAGAGGTTGTGGCAAATTGATGATTGTGTTGGTTAACCCTGCCTATTTTAGTGTTATTAGGGTCACCTTAACTGAGATTAACCCAGATTTCACTAAAATACCATAGGGTTTCCATTTTGTGCAAAATTAGCGTTTTTAAGCGACATTGTGGCTTTCTGTGATCTGCTTTTGACCCGGACCCTTCAGGATAAAATTGAGAAGACCGGAGCATGTACACTAGGTATAGACCACATCACCAGAGCACGAGTCACCCATTCCTAAACCTGGCCGCAAATTTAAGGGTTCTGGCCGCAAATTGCGGCCAGGAAGAGGGGTTGGGTCTTGGGGTCTTGGCTAGGGTAGTCTGCTGTGTTTTACAGTGTTTTGGCATGTGCAATTTTGTATGATTTTACCTGTAGCAAAATCTGGGACTATATATCGTATTTCTAGTTCGTTTTGTTTGCGCGATACGCGCGATACGTGAGTGGGTTCTGTGATCCAGCGTGTCACGGCATGTCGCGGTAGTTTTAGACGCGTATACACACGTTTCAGCGTATCGTGCACACGCGCGTTTAGTTCGCGACGCGAGTTTCTCGTTTAGTGTCGATATCGCGTTTTGCGAGATATTTTGCTTATATATGGACTCCTTGTCTCATTTTCAGGTTTGCAGGCGAGTACATCGGACGCAGCAACGAAAGGGAAACAGGTGGTAGGATTCACCTAGCTTGGAGCGTTGGTGATTAGAATTAGCATCTACAGGGGAATCACCCGTATGGCGTTATGCGTCTGGGCTAAAATTCTAATACTTGTTGCATATTCTAAGTCATGTTTAGAATTGCGCAATTATCCTATTACTTAGATGTTGTGCTTGGACTAGTAGTCGTAGGACACTGTACATATTATTGACGATTCATGTTGCACGAGCACTGATTGTATGCTACACACACACCGTCAATAATTGCCATGTCACACACAAACCACTTATAGATATTATATTGCTTGGTTAGGGACTTTGCGACATCGATTCACATTACTTATCACATATGACATTTAGCTATAGGTATACCTTACTCACATATTCCACTTATACCCAGGGGTATACTACATCAGTTCTTATAGGTAGATACATATACCTTGTTACACCTGTATGTTACACATATATCAGTTACAGTTACATATTTACCTTTACCGATGTTACTTAGCGGTTTATTCATTTTATATGCTTACATTTCAGTTATGTCGCACATATTGTATTCATAGATTTGCGCATTCTTATATGGATTTTTCATGATGTTTTCTGGATTTGGGAACCGCGGGAGTTCATGAAATTATGCATTAATTGAAAAACCCGGTTTCCTTGATATGATATTTGCGCATCCACCATGAGTTTTATCGGTTCTGATTTATATATATCCATACGAGGAGGCGTCAAGGCCGTAGAGGGTATATGGTGGGGCCCGGAGGTACCCCGGGGCAAGAAAGGGATGCCGATGTACCACGCTGATGAGCCCGTCAGGGGAACCATACCGTCCGGTGACAGTACCATGACTCGGCGGTAATCAAGGGGATACCGTTGGGAGTCATGTACGTATTGATACGTGAAAAGACGAGGGTCAGAGCTAGGCACTCGTGCTTTTTGGGATAGCGTATGATACGTACCTATCAGGATGCCAGTCTTGGTGACGGCATCTGATAGATCTGTATTTCTGTGTCGATGCTTGGCATAATTGTTTCATGATATTTTTAATTACTCTTTGTATATATAAAAGGGGATTCAGCCGTTGTTATATATACCCTTACACCAATATTAGTGGAGTGGGACGCTAATATATGTGTATTGACCGCATCATATTTATTTCTACAAATATATATTTAGGATGTTAGAATTTTACTTAAGATTTGATTTGGGATATAGGTGATTCATTGAGATTGGATACTGGATATATATGAGATTGCTGATTTGTACATTCGGGATATAGGAGATTTATTCGATATTGTACATTAAGGAGATATGAGATTTATATGATATGAAAGCCGATTGGGGGCTGATTTGAGGAATTGGGATTTTGAGTGTCTTGATAGATTGTAATCCTACCACGATGTCAGGATTCCGTGGAAATGACATATTTCTCTCCATACCTCACACCTATTTGTTTATGCACTGTTTCATGTATCAGTAGTACCTGTTAGTGTACCCTTCATGATTGTTGCATATCTACATTCTCATATCACTATTGCATGATTATTGCATACTATTGTCATATCATTATTGCTTCATATATTGGTTGTACCTGTTAGTGTACTTTCCATTATTCTGCATTCATATGACCTGTCATTACTGAAATTGAATATCTTAGATTCACGCTGTACGTGCATACTTGCGATTATCTGCATATGTTATTTACTATTCACGAGTTGGCAACTTATCCCCGTTGTGCCATAGTTGTTGCAGGGTGTTTCCCAGAGTAGTCGAGGCAGGCTATTCATCTATCATCTTTTGCTACAGATACCGCATCGCTCACGGTGTGTTGTTTTGCTTAGGTGGGTTTTGGTGGTTATCTGTATTTTGTATTGTATATTGTTGTATCCTTGTACTCTCCATCTACTATTATGTTGTTGACTTAGAGACTTGGTGAGGACGATATTGTATATTATTGTGGATTTGTTGTCTTTTATACAGCCTTCTCTCTATTGTCTTTTGTTTCCTCGCTACGGCGTCGTATATTTGTTGTGGTGATTGTTTTCCGCTTTTGGGCGTATATTTTCTCCTGTTTGGGGATGCTCCATTTATATTTCTGTTATACCCATTTTTTGGGCTAGTTTTTACAAAGGGGGGTGCTGCCAAAATTTTAAAGAAAGAAATTTGGACTTTTTAAAGAATTTGGGTTGTGATTTCAAATGTTTCAAAAATTTCTAATATATTTTCTTGTCTTTTAATGGTTTAGATTTCTGGGTTTTGGCTTTCTTTTACTGCGTTATGTCTTTAGACGTTGCGTAGTATTAGGGCCGTCACGTGCCAATTTCGGGTCGTGGCAAAGTTGGTATCAGAGCGCAAGGTTTTACCTTTCGGAGTGTAGGATGACCTTGGTATGATGGAGTGGGTAGCTTAAGCAAAGTAACGTAGTGTGTGTATGTCTGCAGCATACTCACGATGCGGTACTTCGCCTAAAGTGACCTAAGTACAAATTGCTTGAAATTCCTTCTTTGATGATTCATATCCTTGTGATTCGATTTCCGTGTTCTTATCGAATCTTATCTCTATTTATAGCCTTGCCGCCGATGACTATGGGGACTCAGAGTGATGCAGCGAGGGCCGAGGTTAGAGTTGGTTTGCGTGAGACGAGCATTGACCAGGATGGCACTCTAGTTGCACCGGTGCAGACAGATCAGCCTTCGACAGATCAGCTCGCTAGGCTTGTGGTCGAGATACAGGACTTGCGCCAGATGATGAGTTCATTTGTTGAGACCGTGAGAGCGCTACGACAGGAGTTTGTCACCCCTGTTACTCAGTTGTTCCTTGGAATCAGCATGCAGCAGTCAGTCACCTACATAGCACTAGTGGATGCAGCTCCAGTTGACGAGGCACATATTCCAGAGACTCTGAGGGTTCCAGGACAGAGGAAGATTCGTACCAGTGTACCATCCCAGAGACAGAGGATTAGTCGTCGAGATGGATTTCGTGGCCGTCGTGGGAATGGTAGAGGCTTAGGACGAGGACAGCCGTCCAGCTCTCATCCCCAGGAGGGTCAGCAGTCAGCGCGTGGATGTTTTCGATGCAGAAGCCTTCATCACCTTGTTAGACATTGTTCCTTAGTACCATGTCAGGCTTATGTGCAGAGAGGTCGTGGACGTAGAAGGCTCGCTCAGAGGGGTCAGTCTACCAGAGGAGTTCAGCCAATTGCGGGTAGGGGGAAGACACAGGAGTTTGCTTCTATCCATCGGGACGCGCAGGCGTCCAATTCAGAGTTTTCAAGTATCCTTATTTCGTATGTTCTTTTGATGTATTTGTTTGTTTTCCACACATTGTGCCGTGGTTGGGTAGATTAGTCGTTTGTTTGTGGTAACTTCTGTCAGCGATTCTTTTGTTGCATGACACGTATTTCAGTTGTGTGCCAATCGGATAGGAGATAGAGATTCGTCCGTCGTTTTGATCCTTCTTGAGATGTTGGATTTGACGTTCTCCTGGGCACGGACTGGTTAGTTACGTGCTAGGCATCTGTGGACTACCGTGAGGAAACAATCAGGTTTTGTTTTCCCCGGCGAGTCAGTTCTTATTGTGCAGGTGGACAGTGGTGCTGCCTCTCACAGCTTGAATTCAGCCTGTTTCGCTAGTCGGCTTTTGAGAAGATGTCATGGATTCTTGGCGTTCATTCGTGATACCGTAGCCATAGTTGGTTTGTTGGACCGGTTTTTCTTTCGTGCAAGAGTTTTCCGACGTTGTTCCAGATGAGCCGGCGAAACTTAGGGAGCTTAAGGACCAGCTGCAGAGTTGTTGTTTGGGGAGTTTTGTGCGTCTGAGTGTTTCGCTTTTGGAATATATCTGTTCGTCAAGAAGAAAGACGGCAGTTTGAGGTTGTGTATCGATGGATCGTCAATTGAACCGGCTTACGGTGCGGATAGGTATCCTTTACCTCGCATTAACGATTTCTTCGATCAGCTCCACAGTGCAAGACATTTTCTAAGTTGTTTGGGATCAGGTCATCATTGTTGCGGGTTCGGAGTGATGATATTACGAAGACTGCCTTGTTCGTGCTACGGGCTTTGTGTGTATTAGTGAGTCATTGGATGCACCAATGCCCTAGCAGCATTCGTAGATGTGATGAACCGGATTTCTTCAGGCCGTTCCTCGACCAGTTATTGTTTTGTTATTTACGACATTCGGGTCTATTTAATGTGTCTTGAGGAACAGGAGTAGCACTTGAGGATTTTTTTTGCAGGTGTTGGGAGAGCCCCAGCGGTCTGCTAGATTCTCGGAGTGTTTCTTCAGGCTTGTTTGTGTTGACTCCTAGGGCTTGTAGTCACGGGAGATGATTTTGTATGGTTCCAAGGAAGATCGTGGCCGTACAGCTTAGGCCCAGACTTGTGTGCAGGGCAGAGGTCCGCAGATTTTTGGGCTTAACAGGTTTTTACCGCCGTTTCGTGCAGGATTGCTAGTGTAGTGTTGCACCGTTGACCGAACTGACCGGAAAGGAGGTTTCTTTTCTTTGGACTGAGGCTTGTGTGTGGAGTTTTTCGGCAGTTGAAGATTCGGTTAACAACTGCATCAGTTCTTTCTTTGCTTTCTGGTTCGGGCGACCTTGTGGTTTAACTGTGATGTTTCTTGAGTGGGCTCGATTATGTACTGATGTGACACTATAGAGTTATCACTTTTGCTTCCCTACATTTGGAGAAAGTACGAGAAGGATATTCCACTCATGATCTGGAGATGGCCGCGGTGGTTTTGCGTTGGAGATTTGGAGACACTATTTGTTCGAGAGTCGTGTCAGATTTTCACGGACCACCAGAGCTTAATGTACATCTTCCTGCAGCGGATTTTGATTGTTAAGATAGTCTTATGCAGATTTTCAGTTCTTATGCGAACATTGAGTACAGCTTAAGTTCGTCTCTACGGAGGGGACAGCTGCCTCATGTCCGCGTCCGACCACTTTTCCTTAATCGCTTTCGCGAGACACTGCCCGCCGATACTCGTTCGTCAGTGATACTTGAGCATACTCGGCTGGGTAATGATTCGGAGTTCTTGATTTGTGACACAGGTGTGCTAAGTTAGGGACGCGTTTGTGTACCTGATATTATCGGGTAAAGACGTGAAATCCTAGAGCAAGCACATCAGTCAACTCTCTGTACCCATTCAATTCCACTGACATTTAACGTGACTTGTGAGATAGTTACGGGTGGGCAAGGATGTAAAGAAAAGTTTTGGGTTTCGTTTCAAGGTGTCTGTCTTGTTGTGTGTTTGGGTTGAGCATCTGAGACCGGCTGGAGAGTTGCAACTTTAACCGTTCCGAAGAGGGAGTGGGAGCAGATCTCCACGAACTTCGTTATGGTGTATACCCCGGTTTAGTCAGGGTGTGACTCCTTTCGGATCCTGTCGTTCGGTTTTACTCAGTTTGCTCAGTTGTTCTTTGTTAAGTTTGTGCGTATGTGTTAATTGTTTTCGGCAGTTAGGATCGTCACTTGCCATCGTTAGGATACTTCTTTGATAGCAGTTATCAGGGAGTGTTCCAATTGGCAACCTTTAGGTTTAGGGGTTAGGTCGTGTCTATCACCAGTCTGTTGTTTTTCTGACTCTGCGTAAGTAGGATTTGGACCCCAGCTAGTCTAGAGACTTCGGAGATGATCCAGATTATTCAGGTCAGGATGAGAGTAGCCCAATGCAAATAGAGGTCCTATGCCGACTGTGTTGGTCGTAGACTTAAGTGCGCAGTGGCAAATCATGTATTCCTGCGGATTTTTCCGATAAATGACGTGTTGAGTTTTGGGAAGCTTATCCCAGGATTTAGGTTCTTCTGAGATCCTTTAAGCGAGTTAGTTTTGTTGCCTTTAATTTGGCACTTCCGCCCAGATTATTGAGTTTTCACCCCGTATTCCTTGTGATGATACTTTACAATTTCCTTCATGACCTTTCTCACATGATTTGGCACCAGACCATTTGGCTTGGACACGATCGTTTCGCTCACCGGCAGCCATTTGTGTTAATGGCCCGGCAGGTGGAGAAACGTCGGTCAAGGGTCTTGCCATCTGTGAAGGGCTTTCTTGAACGTAGCCGTATAGTGAGGTAATCACTTGGGAGGCTGCGAGCGAGATTTGAGAGTTGTAATCTTCTCTCTGAAGGTACGCGTAGCAATATATTTTTAAATTCGGAGACGAATTTCTTTTAAGGGAGGAAGATTGTAACACCTTAGAATGTGTTTTTGGGATAATTATATTTTAATATATAGTTTTTAATAAAAAAAGTTTACTAAATTGATTATCAATTATTTTATCCTATTTAATGAATATTTTATTAGATTTTTCCTAGGCTTGCACACACTTGTGCATGTTAACTAGGGTTGTAATTTGGGGTTTAGCCATGATTAGAAAACATGGTGAGCTAACCATTTCCCTAATCTAGTTTTATAATTTGTTTTAAGTGTTTTGGGTTTTATGTTGTATGGTTGTTTTAAAAGAAAAAATGAAATGAAAAGGATTTTAAATGGGGTTGAATTGTTGACCATGAGAGAGAGAGAGAGCATGGTGCTACATGGTTTAGGCCATTCCTCATTTAATGAGGGAAGAGAAAGAGAAGGGAGGGGTTTTTGCCTTGCTGTCATTTCTCCTCCTCATTATCATTCTCTCATTCTCTCACACACTCACACACATCAGCCGCAAAGGCAGCAGCAGCTCAAGCAGCAGCAACAACAGAAACAACATCAGCATCAGCAGCAAGCAGCTTTAGCAGCAGCAACATGCACCTGCAGGAGCCCCAGCAGCAGTAGCAACCTCTCATCTTCTTCTTCCACTCCTTCTCCTGCTTCCTAGGGTCCCTTTAGGGTATAACTCTTAAACTCAATTCCCTTTCTTGTTAACCTTATGTGTTAATTAGCTTCGGTTTGTATTAAATAGTGAGGTTAGTGCTATATATGGTGATTTGTGAGAGGTTGTGGCAAATTGATGATTGTGTTGGTTAACCCTGCCTATTTTAGTGTTATTAGGGTCACCTTAACTGAGATTAACCCAGATTTCACTAAAATACCATAGGGTTTCCATTTTGTGCAAAATTAGCGTTTTTAAGCGACATTGTGGCTTTCTGTGATCTGCTTTTGACCCGGACCCTTCAGGATAAAATTGAGAAGACCGGAGCATGTACACTAGGTATAGACCACATCACCAGAGCACGAGTCACCCATTCCTAAACCTGGCCGCAAATTTAAGGGTTCTGGCCGCAAATTGCGGCCAGGAAGAGGGGTTGGGTCTTGGGGTCTTGGCTAGGGTAGTCTGCTGTGTTTTACAGTGTTTTGGCATGTGCAATTTTGTATGATTTTACCTGTAGCAAAATCTGGGACTATATATCGTATTTCTAGTTCGTTTTGTTTGCGCGATACACGCGATACGTGAGTGGGTTCTGTGATCCAGCGTGTTGCGGCATGTCGCGGTAGTTTTAGACGCGTATACACACGTTTCAGCGTATCGTGCACACGCGCGTTTAGTTCGCGACGCGAGTTTCTCGTTTAGTGTCGATATCGCGTTTTGCGAGATATTTTGCTTATATATGGACTCCTTGTCTCATTTTCAGGTTTGCATGCGAGTACATCGGACGCGGCAACGAAAGGGAAACAGATGGTAGGATTCACCTAGCTTGGAGCGTTGGTGATTAGATTTAGCATCTACAGGGGAATCGCCCGCATGGCGTTATGCGTCTGGGCTAGAATTCTAATACTTGTCGCATATTCTAAGTCATGTTTAGAATTGCGCAATTACCCTATTACTTAGATGTTGTGCTTGGACTAGTAGTCGTAGGACACTGCACATATTATTGACGATTTATGTTGCACGAGCACTGATTGTATGCTACACACACACCGTTAATAATTGCCATGTCACACACAAACCGCTTATAGATATTATATTGCTTGGTTAGGGACTTTGCGACATCGATTCACATTACTTATCGCATATGACATTTAGCTATAGGTATACCTTACTCACATATTCCACTTATACCCAGGGGGTATACTACATCAGTTCTTATAGGTAGATACATATACCTTGTTACACCTGTATGTTACACATATATCAGTTACAGTTACATATTTACCTTTACCGATGTTACTTAGAGGTTTATTCCTTTTATATGCTTACATTTCAGTTATGTCGCACATATTGTATTCATGGATTTGCGCATTCTTATATGGATTTTTCATGATGTTTTCTGGATTTGGGAACCGCGGGAGTTCATGAAATTATGTATTAATTGAAAAACCCGGTTTCCTTGATATGATATTTGCGCATCCACCATGAGTTTTATCGGTTCTGATTTATATATACCCCTACGAGGAGGCGTCGAGGCCGTAGAGGGTACATGGTGGGGCCCGGAGGTATCCCGGGGCAAGAAAGGGATGTCGATGTACCACGCCGATGAGCCCGTCAGGGGAACCATACCGTCCGGTGACAGTACCATGACTCGGCGGTAATCAAGGGGATACCGTTGGGAGTCATGTACGTATTGATACGTGAAAAGACGAAGGTCAGAGCTAGACACTCGTGCTTTTCGGGATAGCATATGATACGTACTTATCAGGATGCCAGTCTTGGTAACGGCATCTGATAGATCAGTATTTCTGTGTCGATGCTTGGCATATTTGTTTCATTATATTTTTAATTACTGTTTGTATATATAACAGGGGATTCAGCCGTTGTTATATATACCCTTACACCAATATTAGTGGAGTGGGACGCTAATATATGTGTATTGACCCCATCATATTTATTTCTACAAATATATATTTAGGATGTTAGAATTTTACTTAAGATTTGATTTGGGATATAGGTGATTCATTGAGATTGGATACTGGATATATATGAGATTGCTGATTTGTACATTCGGGATATAGGAGATTTATTCGATATTGTACATTGAGGAGATATGAGACTTATATGCTATGAAAGCCGATTGGGGGCTGATTTGAGGAATTGGGATTTTGAGTGTCTTGATAGATTGTGATCCTACCACGATGTCAGGATTCCGTGGAAATGACATATTTCTCTCCATACCTCACACCTATTTGTTTATGCACTGTTTCATGTATTAGTAGTACCTGTTAGTGTACCCTTCATGATTGTTGCATATCTACATTCTCATATCACTATTGCATGATTATTGCATACTATTGTCATATCATTATTGCTTCATATATTAGTTGTACCTGTTAGTGTACTTTCCATTATTCTGCATTCATATGACCTGTCATTACTGAAATTGCATATCTTAGATTCACGTTGTACGTGCATACTTGCGATTACCTGCATATGTTATTTACGATTCATGAGTTGGCAACTCATCCCCGTTGTGCCACAGGTGTTGCAGGGTGTTTCCCAGAGTAGTCGAGGCAGGCTATTCATCTATCATCTTTTGCTACAGATACCGCATCGGCTCACAGTGTGCTGTTTTGCTTAGGTGGGTTTTGGTGTGTTGGATCTATGTATGCCCTAGATGCCATTATGTGATAGTGGATGTATTTATACATGTGTATGTATGTATGTGTGTATATATATATATATATATATATATTCAGTGTACATTCTTGCTCGACATGATAGTATGCTATCTGGTTCTTCTTTATCTGACATGTTGATTTGATCATGCTTTTACTCATTCATACATGTTGATAAAGCCCTGAGGATATTGGCTTGACTACAGTGATTATGATAGAGATCATACTAGTGGGACATCTATAGTTTATAAGCATATCCTGAAATGTCCCTAGTCGTAGGTGTATCGATACGGGGCATCGATATACCAGAGTAGACTAGCGTATATGATACTAGACCCATATGATGGGCGATGGATGTTCCCACATTCATCGATGTTTGACATCAAGATCATATACGGGTGCTCAGTGGTGACTGGGTACACTGGACGGACTCACTGAGAACTCCTATATGGAATTATATCTATCGTCGGATAGAAGTTCTCAGGCGACACTGGTACAGGTTAGTCTGTAGACCCGAGATCGTCATAAAGTATTGTGTGCTCTCCCACTGTACTTTGATTACTACCCTACCACGGCTCTACTGAGTCGTGCAAACAGGTGGCCGATGGGTACAGTCTCGAGACACACGAAGGCGATGAGCGATAGGAGGGGTTTCGTCTCTCCCGGTATTGGGAGTTGATGTTGTGCTGTGCTCGACTGGTTATATCAGTAAGTCCCTGGCCAGGGCTGCTGAGATTTACTGATAAGTGTTATCAATAGTTTCTCGATCTGTTATAGACCATTCACCGGCACGACTTATTGAGTTATTGGGGTCGACGTTACCATCCCTAGACTCGATATGCAGCATATCTGACGAAGAGACCGGACTGTACGGTAGTGTTGCCGGTTGGCTCGACGGGAGTTGTAGCAGGTTCGCTTGTTTTCTTCTGATCGCTCAATACCCGGGTGGCCGTTACGTTTAGCTGACCGCTTGCGGCTTGGGGGTGCTTGATATGATCATCACCCACTGCCGGGGTATTGACGAGTCTTAGAGTCCCACAAAGGAGTTACCTAGTCCAGGCGAAACGTTGTGGTGCGCGTATGCGATATGCGCATGGAGCCGGTTAAAATGCGCGTATGAGATACCGTATATTAATCGGACGGTTTGCTTTTGATCGGGTCGTATGTGATATGACCGGGTTGATAAATCAAGTGTTGATTTATCATTTAACCATTAGCTTCTCACTAGAATTCCTTTCTTGTTCTTTTTGGATGTATGCATGCATGTATGCATTCATTCTTGTTCATGCACATATGGATGTGCATGCACACATGCATACATACATCATTCTATCATGGTTGTATATACATAGAAAATGGTGGCAATATAAGACTCACACCTTGATTATTTATATGGATTATTATTTCTATTTGTTTTAAAACAAAATGAAAAAGGAAAGGATAATTCATGGTTTGTTTCTACACTCTTCTTTGACCTAACCATGCTCACCTACTCTTAACCATGGATTAAACTTTCCTTTCATATTTTAACTCAAATTAAATAATATCTTTATCATTTAACCATGGTTTAAGATGAGAAGAAATAAATATATATACATATATTTTCTTTTTCCTTTCATGAGATTATCTTTTTCTCTTCTTCTTAAAAAAAGCCATCATCTTCTTCATTTCTCTTTTGCTCTCTAGATCTTTCAAGTGAGCAAAATACTCAACAAGATAGGATTTTGAAGTGAGAAAGAGAACCACAACACCATTCTACATAAGTCTTGCCCACTTGTTTAGAGTGTTAGCTTCATTTCTTTCTTTTGATAAAGTGAAGTTGCAAGCTTGGACAAGGAGCTTCGGGTGGATCGTCGTGGACGCTAGAAGACCTCAAGCTAACCGTTTTCCAACTCTCAAGTGGCCAAGGAGTCAAGAATAGGGAGCTACAAAGGTTGTACTCTCAAAACCCTAGCCTTTGTTACTTGTAAAGTTATGAAACCCTAATTTTCTAGGATTGATTCCTTGTGTGTTCACGTAGCACTCTAAAAATTTAATCTTTGTGACATGTGATACTTCCAAACCTCTCATAGGGTGCTAGGTAAACCTAACATGGTGGTTATCTATATTTTGTATTGTATATTGTTGTATCCTTGTACTCTCCATCTACTATTATGTTGTTGATTTAGAGACTTGGTGATGACGATATTGTATATTATTGTGGATTTGTTGTCTTTTATACAGCCTTCTCTCTATTGTCTTTTGTTTCTTCGCTACGGCGTCGTATATTTGTTGTGGTGATTGTTTTCCGCCTTTGGACGTGTATTTGCTCCCGTTTGGGGATGCTCCATTTATATTTCGGTTGTACCCATTTTTGGGGCTAGTTTTTACAAAGGGGGTGCTGCCAAAATTTTAAAGAAAGAAAGTTGGACTTTTTAAAGAATTTGGGTTGTGATTTCAAATGTTTCAAAAATTTCTAATATCTTTTCTTGTCTTTTAATGGTTTAAATTTCTGGGTTTTGGCTTTCTTTTACTGCGTTACGTCTTTAGGCGTTGCGTAGTATTAGGGCCGTCACGTGCCAATTTCGGGTCGTGACATGTAATGGGCTTCACTCCGACATGACTTATACAGCTTTTAGGGGACTGACGCTTGCCGCCCCCTAGGCTCGATATGCTATAGTCTTAGACGAACAGACCGGACTGTACAGAGATTGTCACATCAGGCTCAGTAGGAGTTCGGATGGGTTTCCTCATCGGCCTTCTTATCGACATCTACCTGGGGACCGTTACGTACAGCTAGTGCCGCTTGCGTCCTATGGTTAAACCCACTGCCAGCGTAGTGTTGAGTCTTTAGAGTCCCACACAGAGAGTTTCCCTGCTTCAGGCGAAACGATATAGAGGTCGTATGGTTTTACGACAGGGTTCGGACATATACGTGTACTTGTACACGTATGATGTTCGGACAGATTATACTAGCGGGCTTTAGTTTAAACCAGATTCTAGTATTGGATTATTGGATTTATGCAGTCTCAGAATATCCGTGTTTTACGGATGGGAGGGGTATTCTCGTAATTAGTCGAGAAGCTTCTAGAAGAAAGGTGAGGTGGAGAGCTTATGTGTAATTTGCATTAAATGAATTAGTGACTCATGAGATGATTCATCCAAATGAGTTAATGAAGCATTAATTGTTTTAATGACTCATTAGATGATTCATTCATTTGTATTAAATGAAGCATAAAGATATTTGTGCAAGATATTTGTGCAAGATATTTTATGCTTCATAATATATACATAATTGAGTTATAATTTATTTCATTCTCACAAAATACATTCTCTCTCCTCAAGCTCTCCTCTTCTTAAACCTAACCCTAATCCTCTCATGTGTTGAGATCCCAAGGGTTAGCAAGACTAATAGATTCTTAATCCACTTCTATATCTTCTAGGTCACTTGGATTAGCAATCCTAGCCACTTAGTTACCTCAAGTGAGAGGTTAAAGCTTGGAAGAGGAACTCTCGGGTGGATCTTCTATCGCATCGAGGAGGCCGACGAGGAGGTGAACAACAAGAACAAGAAGGACTAGTATCTTGAGGTATAATCATCTATCATAGTAGTTTAGCACTTCTAGATAGTTTGTTAGTTAGGGTTTAGCAAAGATCCATAAAGTTAGTCGATGTTAACTTGAACAAAATGATTGTTTTACCTATTCCGCCTCCCCGCATCCTGTGGGGTGTCTAACGTCGACTTACATCTCAAAGGCGTACTATCCGATGGCATCAGTGGAGTTGGAAGAAGTCAAGAAGCAGGTTACTGAATTACTTGAGAAGGGTTGGATTCGCAGCAGCAATTCACCTTGGGGAGCTCCAGTTCTTCTAGTCAAGAAGAAAGATGGCACAAGGAGGATGTGCATCGATTATCGAGAATTAAACCGGGTGACTATTAAGAACAAGTACCCGATCCCTCGCATTGGCGAATTGTTCGAGCAGCTTATTGGCACGAGAGTATTCTCGAAGCTGGATTTGCGATCCAGATATCATCAGGTCCGAGTTAAATCAGAGGATATTTGCAACACTGGGTTCCGAACTCGATATGGACATTACGAGTATTTATTGATGCCATTCGGAGTCACGAATGCACCGGCGATATGTATGGACTTGATGAACCGAATCTTTTCACCGTTCTTAGACCAGTTTAGAGTGATGTTTATCTATGATATTCTGGTCTACTCGAGGAGCCTAAAAGAGCATGCATAACACTTGAAGATCGCACTGCAGACATTGACGCAAGAAATATTATATGCGAAGATGAGCAAGTGCGAGTTTTGGCTTGAAGAAGTGAAGTTTTTGGGGCATGTCGTATCCGGAGATGGAATCGCCGTTGATCCTGAGAAGATTGCAGCAGCTCAAGATTGACCAATTCCGAAGAATATAGCGGAGATCAGAAGTTTTCTGGGACTTGCCGGATATTACAGAAGGTTCATGGAGAATTTTGCTCGTTTGGCTGAGCCTTTGACCAAGCTTACACGGAAGGAAGTACCATTCGTATGGACGGATCGTTGTGCGTCATCTTTTGAGGCGTTGAAGCAAAAAATTGATAACCTCTCCTATTTTGACCGTACCAGACGGTTCCGGAGGATTGGTGATTCACAGCGACACATCTGGGAAAGGTTTGGGATGTGTTCTGATGCATTATGGGAAGGTTATAGCTTACGCATCGAGAAAGTTGAAGACCCATGAGATGAATTACCCAACTCATGATTTGTAGCTTGCAGCAGTGATTTTCTCTTTGAAGTTTTGGAGACACTACTTACCGGGCAAAAGAGTCGAAGTATTCACCGATCACAAAAGCCTAAAGTATGTGTTCACGCAGAAAGAGATTAACATGCGGCAGCGTAGATGGTTGGAGCTGATGGCTGACTATGATCTTGATCTCAAGTATCATCCGGGGAAAGTTAATGTAGTGCCAGATGCACTTAGTCGGTTGCCAGCAATTCGGATGTTGACTGCACAGAAGGAGCTTATCGAAGATTTTCGGAGATTCGAGTTGGAGATCGTGCCACCGCATTCTTCGGGACAGTTGATGCAGTTGCATGTACAGTCGTCATTGATCGATAACATTAAAGCAGCGCAGTCATAGGACCCAAGATTGCAGAAGTTTCGAGAACAGGTAGAATCGGGACTTCGAACGGACTTGTTGATTCATGAAGATGGTTCATTGCGATTTGGTAGCCGTTTGTGTGTGCCGAAAGGAGACATTCGCGAAGAAGTTATGAAGAAGGTGCACAGTTCCGCATATTCTGTACATCCAGGAGGCATGAAGATGTACCGTGACCTAAGACAGCATTTCTGGTGGGAAGGCATGAAAAGGGAGATTGCTCGCTTTGTAGCGAAGTGCTTGGTGTGTCAGCAAGTTAAAACTGAACATCAAAAGGTTGCTGGTTTATTGCAACCACTTCCGATTCCTTAATGGAAGTGCGAACATATAACCATGGATTTCGTGACAGCTTTACCGCGGAGTCCAAAGGGCAACAATGCAGTTTGGGTGATTGTTGATCGATTGACCAAAGCGGCTCATTTCATACCATTTTGAGTTGGTCAATCAACGGAAGCGTTGGCGGAACGGTACATGCAGGAGATTGTAAGATTGCATGGAGTACCGGTGAGCATCGTGTCCGACCGTGACACCCGATTCTTATCGCACTTCTGGAGGAGCTTACAGGAAAGTTTAGGGACTCGATTGAAGTTTAGCACAGCCTATTATCCTCAGACAGATGGCCAGTCGGAGAGAACGATCCAAACTCTTGAAGACATGTTGAGAGCTTGCATGTTGGACTTCAAGGGTTCGTGGGAGGATTATCTACACTTGGTGGAGTTTTCTTACAATAACAGCTTTCAGGTGACTATTCATATGGCTCCATTCGAAGCATTGTATGGTCGCAAGTGTCGCTCACATGTTTGTTGGGACGATGTTGGAGAACGAAGATTGTTGGGACCGGATTTGATCGTGCAAACTGTGGAGAAAGTTAATACTATCCGGAATTATATGAAGGCAGCACAAGATTGGCAGAAGAGTTGGGCCGACACATCAAGAAGACCTCTAGAGTTCGCTGTTGGTGATCTGGTATTCTTGAGGATATCATCGACTAGAGGAGTGATTCGTTTTGGGAGTCGAGGCAAGCTTAGTCCTCGATTCGTAGGGCCTTTCGAGATTTTGGAACGTGTTGGAGAAGTGGCTTATCGATTGGCTTTACCATAATCTTTGGCGAATGTTCATGACGTGTTTCATGTATCTCAACTCCGAAAGTGTGTCCGAGATGAAACACATGTGCTGGATCATTCGGAGCTAACTGTAAGGGAGGATTTAACCTTTGAGGAACGACCGATGTCGATTGTTGATCAAAGAGAAAAGGTCCTTAAGAACAAGGTTATCCCTCTCGTACTTGTTTCTTGGAGGAATCGATCACGCGGAGAATCGACTTGGGAACGAGAAGACGAGATTCGACAGAAGTTTTCAGATCTCTTCCTGTAGTTTCATGTTTGTTTATTTTTCATGTTTTGGGAATTTCGAGAACGAAATTTTTTTGTAGTTGGGTATAATGTAACACCCTAGTTCGTTTATACCAGTTCTAGTTCAAGTATTTCTTTATTTATGGTATTTTCCTGATTTACTGTGTTTTGGGTGCGAATAGTGTATTTGACATTTGTATTTGCATTCTACCCGACCTACTTGCTTGAAACCTGTCTTAATTCATGTTTATGATTTATCCTGACCTATTATATGGACTCGTGCACTTTTATTTTAATTTATACATCTTGCATACTGGCATTTTATCTGGCATTTG
Organism: Agapanthus africanus; assembly: GCA_030015575.1. Classification (NCBI taxonomy): domain Eukaryota; kingdom Viridiplantae; phylum Streptophyta; class Magnoliopsida; order Asparagales; family Amaryllidaceae; genus Agapanthus; species Agapanthus africanus. Next base: position 153,058,488 of record JASDDO010000012.1, read on the forward strand.
CATTTTTGCAATATAACATTTTAAGTCACATAAAATATTTTTAAAATACATTGTATGGCCTGCATGATACCCCTAGCCCCGTGGTAGCATCCGCACATCTTGTTCTCATCCTGTTCAGTGAAATAGACTTGTTTGGATGGTTACGCGCATGTACCTGCATCCGTTCTTGGGGGTATGCATTTTCGTTACCCGTACATTCATTTTTATTTTGGTCGACATGTATATTTTTCGTATTTTAAAACTGAATTTTAGACCCGACCCGGGCATGTTTTGGACTATGTTTGTATTTACCAGAATATCAAATTTTATTTATATAATATTAATTTTATAAACTGATACAAATTAAAATTTAGTTAACTAATAAAAGATTTTTTAAATTTAAATCTAAACTAATTTCCTAACAAACTAACAACCCCTTTCTCTCTCTCCCCTATGCATATATATATATTGATATATATTTTATTTATTTTTTTTTCTTTCCTTATTTAATACACAGCCTCTTCTTCTTACTTCTTCTTCTTCTTCTTTCTTCTTTCTTTTTCTTGATCTTGTTTCTTGATTCCGGTGATCACCGCCGGAGCCGTGCTCGTCGCTGACGATCCGAGTGATCCAGTGAACGTACCTTGCCTGCGTGATCACCCTCTTGCATTGTTTAGACCTGTCTCGTGTGCCGTGCGTGCGTTGCGACGTTTTACCGACGTCGGACGTGTCGTGCATATCCGTTTCGTGATCCGTCGAGGCAAGTTAATCTGGCTACATGCAATACTACTATATTCTATATTCATTTGAATAATAACAACACATAATGATTAGTTATGCATCCCACATTATCATTTTGCATGTTTCACCGTTTTCTAATATCCGTGTTCATCTGTGCAAGTTACTTCATATCTAGTGCATGCAAATTTATCTTGATACATGCTAGACTACAATATGCTACACCCAATTGAATATTTACATTTCATATTGTTAAGTTGTACATCCCGCATTTACCAGTTTATCATTTTACTGTTATACGACGTCCGTACACATCAATATCATTATTTACATGTCTAGTCGCATGCTAAATCATCTTGCTACAAGCTAGGTATATTATTATGCATCCATACAGAAGTTTTACTGTTTTCGGATACCCGATTGCATCCATATCATTTAAAATATATATCGTCGTAATATTTCTTATTATTATTTTTAATTGGTTTATAATCTGTATTTTATAATGTTATACAAAATATAGTTTGAAAATATTATAGTTTACACATGAAACGTCGTTGCAAAGAGGATACGACAAATCTGAAATTTACTGTACACATTACCTTATAAAATTCATTATAAATCATAGAAAAATTATTAGTATATGTTCTTTAGTTCGTTACGAAGCTAAGTCAAAATAATATAACTATATAAAATATTTACTTGCAAAATAAATTGTTTAAATAACGTAAAATGCAAATGAATATATCTCTAAACTGCTGTCCAGGGAAATTCCAGCAGCAAACTTTCAACTTCGAGTGTTCATAGATTTTTGTAGGAACAACCTGAGATACTTCAACTTATAAAAATGAAAATCTTGTTGAATTATCTTTGTTTTGGTATAATACACGTCCCTTTTGGAGAACGTTTGTTATTTTTAAAGTTATTTTACAAATCAGGGTGACGCTGAATTTCTGAACAGAACTTTCTTGTGCATGGTTAATCAATACCACTTTTATAGTTATTAATCGGTTTGAATATATTATCCATGTTAATATTATTATATCAATATCTATTTAATAAATAATAGTGTTTGTGCTTTAATATTCAGCAAATTTTACCGATTTACAGTTTTATAGTATCCGTCTGTATCCATACGGTTTATTACATATCTAGTTGCACGCCGAGACCATATTATTTCATGTTACTGATGTATTAGTGCACCATGCTTGATAATGTGCATCCTACATAGTCATGATGTAACCCCTGATAGATGTTTGTGCATCCATGCTTTCACCGTACATCCATACATTTACCGTAATTCGATACTTGCTACATTTTACTGTTAGGCATCCACTTGATACCTGTGCACTACCTGACATGACCTGATATATCATTACTTGAAATGTTACCTAATCCTGTTTCTAATGCCGATAATCCTGACATGTTGTCCCGATGGACATATCCTGTTGTCTGTATAGATAAACCTATTCCTGCTTGATCCTGTATTGGTATTAGTCTCAAATTTATCAATATCTGACTTGAACACATAACTTGGGGGTATGGGGAAATCAATGATGAAACCTGACTTGTAAATCGACAGTTCGATACTTATACTGATCAGTTTTAGGAGTTAGGCCAGCCCTGGGATGATGCTGCTGACATCATTCATCTATACATGTTTCATGTTTAGTGCCTAGCGGCATGTCTTGGTTTCAGCCCGAGAATCTGGACCGTGGTCCCGGGCATGCACGGGATACTATTGAGTTACATCGATGATTCATCAAATTGATTTCACATACTTGAGAGTAGTTACCTAGCACAGTTTAGTTTCACCGCTGCACTTCACATACTGTTACACTTCACTGTTCTATATCCCTGCTTACTTATTACATTCATGTACCCTTTTATAATTCATGCCTACATTTCTTGTTACCTCCTGTTCATTTATTATTGTTTGATATTATGACACACTGACGTCTGGGTTTTGCATAGCCCAGATCCTCTACCTTGTCGCAGGCTGATCAGGAGTACTTCCGCCGTTAGGCCGAGCAGTGAGGATCCTGTTAGTATCCAATTAGTATCCAGTTTAGTTATGTTACTTTCCAGATATTATTGTTTATTGGATCTATTGATTCCGCATATTATTTCTTGACTCGTTTATTCTGGCTTATGGACATGTACTAGATAGTTTATTTTATTTCTATTGCTCTTCATATCTTCTAGACAGCCGTAATGTGACTGTAGAGGGATATTTCCTAGCCACAGGTAGCATGGTTGGCTCTGTCACGTGCCGATCTTAGCGCACTCTGGGAAGCGGGGCGTGACACATAGTCACATAACTCGCGAATTATTTGCCGAATTCGCGAATAATTCGCGAATTTTTAATCGGCCGAATGAATCGGCGGGCCGAATAATTCGCGAATTATTCCCGAATTATGAGAAAAACGGCGAATAATTCAAAAAACAGCAAATAATTCACAAAATCAAAACCTGTCGTCTCATATATTAATTTCTTGCTCGAAATCCTTCCCGAACACTTACCGAATTTTTCCCGAATACCTGCCGATTTTTTGCGAATAGTTCTCCGAATCCGAATTTTCGACCTCGCCGAATTATACCCGAACGACGAATTTGTGACTATAGTTTTATAAAACCAAGCATACTCATTTTCTTTCTCCATGGTTAAATCATTATTTTTGTGAGATGGTTTTTTCTCTTGAGCATGTCATCTTCTTCTCACCATTTTATGCTTCACTCCTCTCTTGAGTTTTATGGTTTCCTCCACCTTCATCTTCCACCTCCTCTCAACCCTCTCATGTGTTGAGAATCATGAGAGAATGTGAGATGAGATAGATAAACACTTAGTTCACTCACTATATCCTAAGTTTTCTAAATTGGCAACCTAGAAACCCTAATTGTTTCACTTGCATTCTTTATGTGAAGTTCTCTCGGGTGGATCATCTTCGAAGGAGAAAGACCGACGGTCAAGTTCGTTCGAGCACGCCTCAAGGAGCTTAGGAAAGTGATAGAAGACCGAAAGACTTGGTTCTTTTAGTATATCACTTCTAACCCTTTAGTTTAGCTTCTTTAGTTTGCTAGTATAGATTTATGGTTTAGATCTTGGGCGGGTTTTGTTTGCGCCAAAAATTTTTAAATGCCGGTTTTTGTTCCGCATCGGCCATGGTAGATGGCCAGGGCGCCGACGAAACCCAGCAGTTTGGACAAGCTTGCTTGTTGATCTTCTAATCGCTCAATACCCGGATAGCCATTACGTCCAGCTAGTACCACTGACGGTTTATGGGTAACTGATGTGATCATTACCTACTGCTGGCATATTAATGAGTCTTTAGAGTTCCACACAGAAGTTTCCTAGTTCAAGCGAAACGAAGTAGGGCGCATATGTTGATATGTGCGGGGCTTGATTAAATACGAGTATGTGATACCGTATTCTAATCTGGCGGTTATTTGATATCAGTTAGGTTATATGTGATATAACCGAATTAATGAATCAAATGTTGATTTGATAATGTGATATACAGATAAATGATATTAGTCGGTTATATGTGATATAACTGGATTATTAAATCAAGTGTTGATTTAATAATATGATATATATTTATATTTGATATAATCATATATTAACTAATATTATTAGCTCATTAATTATTTTTCATAATATATATATATATGAAACATGGCATGAATTTTCTATTTTTAGAAAATAGAAAATGAGGTTGAAAAATGATGAGACTTTTGTGGCATGGTGTAAAGCATGGCTTGATGAATTTTTTATTCATCATCCTACACTATTGAAGCATCGTTACAATTCTATATTGATAGATATTGGTTGCTTCAATAATGTGGGGTATTAAGCCATTCTTTACTTGGTTCATTTTCTAGCTTAGACATTTGCTTGAGCTCATTTGCTCTCTAGCTCTCTCCATTTAGTTCACCTCCACCTCCAAGCTCAATCCCTCACATGAGTTGTGAAACCTTGAGCTTGTGAGAACCCTGGTGAGCAAACAACACTCCTACTTACCATCCTGCACTAGATTAGCGCTTTGGTGTAGTGTGCTTTCTTCACTAAAGAGTTTAGTGAAGATGTAGCTTGGATTGGCGGAATTTCGGGTGGATCATCTTCGGCACGAAGATCACAAAGGAAACACAATCCAACTTCAAGTGGAGCCTAGTGGAGTCGCGTGGACTACTACACGGAGTTTGAGAAGAAAAGGACACGGTCTACAGAAGTTGTAGCCATCTTTCTCTTGGTATAGGTTTTGTTATATCATAGTTAAATCTTAATCATCTAGTTTCGTTTTTTATTTAGTGTTAATTAGCACCCCAATTTTTTTTTAATTAGTATGCTTGATACTAGTAAAACCCAGTGGTGGTGCTAACAAATACTTTCAGCTCTCACAGACAGCGCCAACTGATGGAGGTTGTGATCTCCTTCAAATGTTGTCCTCCGTCAATCCTGTGATGGAGGTCTTTTACGGTTGAGATTTGGTTTGGGAGTTGTTGAATGTGTGGATCTCAATGGGTTGGTATTGACGCCGAGCTATCTGCAAAAGAAGTCCCGGGATGGGTGACCACCATAGGACCCTACGACAATCAAGTTAGTGCCGGAGAATAAGTGCAGAGAAACGGCGTATTGGAAATGATTTCGAGTTACCCGAGTCATCTGAGAAAGGGGTTTATATAGTGGTCGCTAGAGCGAGCGGGCGCGAGATCGTCGCCGTCAGCTACGCCCTTGCATTATCCTAGCATTAATGGCGGGATACACCCATTAATGGGGGACGCGCTAGCGTGGGACGCGGAACGTAGGGAGGCGGATATCTTGCCCTGGCGAGATACGCGGAGCTGTTGCGGGAGCGCTTGAGTTCTACGCTCTCGATTGATCGGGGAAGCCAAGGAAGCTCAGCTTGTCAGATGGCTCGGAGACGAGCAGTGAGGCCGAGGAAGCTCGAAGACGAGCTGTTGGTAGTTTGATAGGTGAAGGTGGAAAGTATTCAGGAAGGTCTCCTGAAAAATCGGACACTTCCTCTTGACGAGGTCCCGAGGAATGTCCTTAATGCAACTCATTTATTCCACCTCCATAGCTTTCGGGACATGTCATCCGCCACGTGTCGTAATCTGAGGAAATATCACTTATGAGCATCATCACCGTCCTCAAGCGGATAAATGGAACGGGTCGGATCTTTCACATTCGGATCCAAACTCAGATGTAAATGAGGAGCCGATAAAAAGTCCAAGAAACAAAGAGCTTAGCTTTAACAAGCAAAAAAGCTGCAGACGGGGTCAAAAGAAGAAGTTACAGAATCGACCCGTTGCGTGGGCCCCACAACCCCCAAATGTGGGCCCCAAACCTCTGACGGACATTTTGACGACCCTGCAAAATTCCAAACTAAAAACTAATTTTTTTAAAATGGGTATGAAATAGTTTTCTTTTAATTAACTAAGCCAAACTTTTACCTATAAACTCTATAACTTCTTCTTATTTATATGTACCAATCACACCTTGTAAATTGTTTTCTCAAAAGCAGAAAAATTAATTTTTTATTAGTTAGTAGTGAAATGGAACAGAGGAAACCATGTAATGATGTGAACGAGGTCGTAGAAAAGCGGTACAAGTATAGTGGAGGGTTGTTGTGAAGAAAAGAGTTAAGCGGCTGAAAGCATTTTGAGCTTGCTATTTGACCCGAACAGTTTAGTTCCCGTATGAATCAGAAAGGACCACGATGTGAGCTTAATACATACTAAATAATACTATAACATAATAGCGAAGTAGAATCGTGAGAAAAATATGACAACGATGTTTCGTTTGAGGGCGTAACAAAAATAGAGACCGTGAGCTTTCAAGTAGAGCATTCAATTAAAACATTGATGGCCTGATCATTGAATTGTTTTACACTCTATTGCTAATTATATTCCTTTTTATGATTTTCTCAAAAGCTTCTGCTTAGGATTGGTATCATGACATGTTAATCGTTACTTTGAGAAAGAACACATAAGCTTAAACGTGGGGACTGCAAAATATAAAAAATTAGGGGGGTAAAAGCAAAAAGAAAAAAATCGATAAAAAAAAACTGGAAACAGGAACAAAAAGTCTAAGTGTGGGGCCCATCATGCAACCAAGAGATCTGGGCCGTTGATGATGGAGAATAGGGACATTCTTGTAGAGGTGGGGGGAATATTATAATCAGTCCCTTAATCGAGTGAGAATCTAATATTTTAGCTCCTCTCTCTCTCATCATTATTATATTTGCTGCAAGCAAAAAAAAAGATGGAAATTTTCTTTTGCGTTTTGGTCTTCCCCTTCACACCTCCCAATCCCATGGCTGCCATGGCCTTGCCACCAATCTAGGGCTTCCCCTCTTCACTTCGAATCCAAGGTCTGCGCTTTTTTTCTTTCTTTTTTTGGCCCTTTTGTTTAGAATTTGATGTGTTGGGTTTAATTTTTAGTTTTAGCTAAATCATGATATGGGTTTTGATTTAATGGTTCTAAGAATTCATGCAATCAATGAAAGATGCCATCTTGCTTTGGTTTTGAGCTCAGCTTGATCATCTTGGTTTTTTTCCCCTTAAAGTTGTTGGTTTGTTTCTCCTTTTATTAATGGCAATTTGAGGATCTTCCTTTTTGTGAGTTGAAGCCTTGTTGGGCATTAAGCTGTTGATTTTAATTTTCAGTTTTTGTTTCAGATGCCCCAAGCTGCTGAAATTTTGAGGCTTTTAAGGTGATTGTAGAGTTGTTATTGAGGGGGGGAGATAAAGAAAATGGAAGAGGTAGAAGAAGCTAATAGAGCAGCTGTAGAGAGTTGCCATAGAGTCCTCAGCCATTTGCCACAACCTCAAACTCAGGATCAAGCTCAATATAGGACACTAATGGCTGAAACTGGTGAAGCTGTCTCAAAGTTCAAGAAAGTAGTTTCTTTGCTTGGTAACCAAGTGGGTCATGCAAGATTCAAGGGATCAAAGAAACCCAACTCATTCAATCACAAGATTTTCATGGACAATCCATTATCATCATCATCATTAAGGTCTAGTCCTACTACTCAATTGGTCCCCAAGTCCCTTTTGTCTATCTCAACCCCAGACTCAAATCCCACACCCAAGAATTTCCTTGAGAATCCGATGTTTGAGCAGCTTGCGTCGTCTTCCTCTTCCCAACATTTTCAATTCCTTCAGCAACAGAACACCCACCAGAGATTTCAGCAGATTCAGCACCAAATGAAGCTTCAAGCTGAGATTTTTAAGAGGAGCAATAGTGGAATTAACCTCAAGTTTGATAACTCTAGTTGTACCCCGACCGTTTCCTCGAGGTCATTTCTTTCGTCACTTAGTATGGATCGGAGCGTGGGCCCTACTTTGGACGGAAAGCCGTTTCAGTTGATCAGTGGGTTGCAGTCTTCGGAGCCGGGGAGTATGAAGAAGAGGTGCAATGGAAGAGGTGAGGATGGGAATGGCAAATGCGCAAGGAGTGGGAGGTGCCATTGCTCCAAGAGAAGGTTGAGTTTTAATTTTCTTCTTTTATTTGATTGTGTCAAGTCCGTGTCACTGCACCAAAACTCTGAAGTTATGATGATGGTTGAAGGGTATATCTTTATATTCTAACACCGCCGTTGAGGTGGCTTTTTATAGGCTAAGATCCCTTTTTTTTTGCACAATGATATAATTTTAAACATTAATCCACTTTAAATACGCATCGAGAGGGATTTAAACATGGATGATTCCAATACCATCTTAATTCTTGAAGTCTTTTCCATTGCATCAAAACTCCGAAGTTTTGGTGAGGGTTGAAGGATATAATTCTATATTCTAACATGACGTGTTTGCTGAGGTTTGACTCGAATAAAGAGTATAAATTTTATATTGCAGGAAGATGCGAGTGAAAAGGTCGATCAAGGTGCCGGCGATTAGTAACAAGCTTGCGGATATCCCTCCCGATGAGTACTCATGGAGGAAGTATGGGCAAAAACCTATCAAAGGTTCTCCGCATCCAAGGTATCATTTCGATTTCATTCTACGTACCTATGTTTCTTTTTTACGAGACATATCTGAGATCATGATCGGTACATTTGTTTTGTAACGAGTTTATTAAAGAGGTAGATATATAATGTTTGGAACTATAGGTGCCTGAGTATCTCTTTACTGTACTTGGGATTCTGATACTTATGACTTGATGTATATGGGCATATTCTACCACACATTCATTGTCTAACAAATACCAAGTATATTTGAGTAATATCCTAGGATCCTCTTGTTTATAGATATATGCTCAAAAAGAGTTTCATACAAGAGATACAAAGACATTAACCGCAAATATTTTGCTCGGGAATTAATACATATAGGAGCATGTCTATGTTCATCGTGACTAATATTAAGTTTCCAAATTTATGCCCCATTTGATCTTTTGCAGTGGAAATGTGATCAAAAGATCTAACTAATTTTTATTTATTTATTTATTTGCGCAACAAAAGGATCTAACTAAATTAAAACAAGCCTATCACATGCCCTTACTTACTATACATTAGCAAACTATACCTTGAACTTAAAATTCCATTTCAAGCACTTTGATAAGAGAAAATTAAATTGAGCGCATCAATGAAGTGCTTCAATTGCAAATTAATTTCCTGCAATCTCTTCAGGTGATTTTGTAACATGATAACAGATACTCGAGCCCTTTCCAAATCCAAATCTTTAATTACTATCCATTTTATGTTTTGCATTTACCTAAGATTAACTCAGACTTTCTATTTCTTGCCTTTAGCTTCCATGTTCATCGTCGGCATTCATAATTATCGTTTTCAAAGGTGGCATTAGAGCAACGAGAAGTTAACTCGATCGATTTATTTATGCAGGGGATACTACAAGTGTAGCAGCATGAGGGGGTGCCCCGCAAGAAAGCACGTAGAGCGATGCTTAGAAGAACCCTCGATGCTCATCGTTACATACGAGGGCGAGCACAACCACACCAAGTTACTTACACAATCTGCCACCACTTAGAGAGAGAGAGAGACCTTAATCAGTGGCGTGGCTCTCTTTCTGATTAAAACCAGTTACAATGCTTTATCTTTGCAACATTGGAGTATTTTGCTAACATGGGGTGGTCTTTTAATGCGATCTCTCATTTTTGTTGCATCCTTTTGTGGAAAATTGAATGATTGGGGGGAAATGGTCCAAAATGAGCTGTTTGAATCTTATAAAATGTTGTACTATGGTTGCAAAATGCGAAAGTTTTATATATAGTCATGTCCATGGTTTATTTCATGCTAGTGCCTTTTAGTACTTTATGAAAATTAGCTTCATGAAATTTCTATGAAGCCTCCTGATGATTTGCCCTTGTGTCTCATGACTCTCATCTCATGTGTAGTGCAAAAAATGTGTTATTATTGGCCAAAAGTCTATGTTTCTTTGATATGCTTGCTTTCATTACTAGCGTTGTTAAAAGGTTATGAGAAAAAATAATTAAGTTCTTGGATAAGTGTGTGATTGGTGGCTAAAAATAATGTTTTTTTGGGTGCTCTGATTTGTGTCTGTTAGTTGGAGAGCAAACTGCACTCTGATTCACTGCTTCTGTGTAGAGTGTCAGATTCGCCAGCTTGTTGTGGTCCTTCAAAAGATTTTGCCAAGTCAAATTTTTGAAGAGTTTATCTTATGTTTTTGCTTGCATATTCAACCACTATGTAGTGTTTTTTCACAATGATGATGTATGTTGTGTTTACACATCACATCATTCAATATGCTAAACTGAAGTAGAGCGACACGGGGCAAGTGGTAAAGCCTCTTTGTAGACACGGGGCAAGTGGTAAAGCCTCTTTGCAGACAGCGTTCAACTCCCGCTCGCATCAGATTACATTTTATTATTCAAGGAAAAAAAAACTAAACGGAAAAAATCTTCTTAGTTTTAAAAATATGCATTTTGTGTGCGGGGCTTCCCAAAAAAAAGGAAAATAAAAATATATTTGATTTGATTTTGTGAGTGTATCGCTAACTTATTTTTGTGAAAATAGAGAGTAATGCAAGCTTATAAATTTGGACGGGGACCCTTTGCTATTACAAACTATTAGGATACAACGGCTCACAAATGTGTAGAATAGGAGGCTCATAGAATGAGTGTTTTTTTTAATTTGAGACGTGTGGTCAGGATTATCTAATAGCAGGGAAACCATCAGAGAACCCAAACATAGGTTCCCAGTCCGATAAATTTAACAATTATATATATATAAACGAGCATCCTTGGCTAGCACAGGGGTTCCCATTACACACCTACGCAAGAAAGGAGGTCGAACATGAGACCTCGCATCCCACGGACCCATGCCACAAGCAACTGGACCAGAGTTATGGGTTTATATATATATATATATATATATATATATATATATATATATGAGAATAATGGAGGAAAGAGGCCATGGGAGGGAATTCCCTCCTATCGCGTCAATATATATATATATATATATATATATATGAGAATAATGGAGGAAAGAGGCCACGGGAGGGATTTTCCTCCTATCGCGTCAAAAAAAATACGCCCTTCATCGTGTATTCCGACGATCGGAATTCATCATCTTCATCGTTATCATCGAAGACGTGGGTACGCCAAATTTCATGTGATTCTACAACTTTTTCACCGTTGAGTTATCAATGTAAAAAGTTCTATTGCCGGTAAACCGTTAATTTTAAACCCACTAATTCAACGGTGAAAAAGTTGTAGAATCATATGAAATTTGGGGTACCCATATCTTAGATGATAACGATGAAGATGATGGGTGCCGATCGTCGGAAAAAACGATGGAGATTGTATTTTTTCGACGCCATAGGAGGAAATTCCCTCCTATGGCATCTTTCCTCCATTATTCTCATATATATATATATATATATATATATATATATATATATATATATAAACCCATAACTCTGGTCCATATGAGAGAATTTCCTTCTATGGCGTCGAAAAAAATACAATCTCTATCGTGTTTTCCGACGATCGGCACCCATCAACTTCATCGTTATTATCTAAGATTTAGGTACGCCAAATTTCATGTGATTCTACAACTTTTTCACCGTTGAATTAGTGGGTTCAAAATTAACGGTTTACTGACAATAGAACTTTTTACATTGCTAAATCAACGGTAAAAATTTGTAGAATAACATGAAATTCTGCGTACCCACGTCTTCGATGATAACGATGAAGATGATGAATTCCGATCGTCGGAAAACATGATAGAGGGCATATTTTTCGACGCCATAGGAGTCAGAAAAATACAACCCCCCCCGATTTTTTTCGACGATCGGCATACATCACCTCCATCTTTATCATCTAAGATGTGGATACACCAAATTTCATGTGATTATACCTTTTTTTCACCGTTGATTTAGTTGGTGCAAAATTAATGGTTTACCGACAATATAACTTTTTACATTTCTAATTCAACGGTGAAAAAGTAGTGGAATCATATGAAATTGATGGAGGGGGTATTTTTTCGACGCCATAGGAGGGACCTATGGCCTCTTTCCTCCATTAATCTCATATATAAAAGAAGGTATATATATATATATATATAAAAGAAGGCAAAAGAAAGATAATGGTTTTGTTGGCATGTGTATTAATTACAGTCCAGACCATCTCTCTCTATTGGATTCTCCACCATTGACTTGTGCGATTTGATATTAAGAACACAGGAAAAAAAACATAAATGATGCTTTTGGAGCGCAATTGGATTTGTTGAACCTCCACTCAAAAGGATTTGAGGCTTGGAGCCCACTTCTTGTTTCTGCTCAAGTTTGTTGATTTGCATTGCATTCTATTTTCAAGTCATCAGAATACTGATTTTGGTTTAGATTTCACTGCACAAGTGGAGAAGTTAGGATCATCGTATAAGTGGAAGAATATGTGTCATTTTCTTGCAACAAAGCATCATATATATACTCCATTTAACACTTAATTGCACATTATAGGTTGCACAATTTTTTTTAAAAACTTGTTTCATCACATGCCAAATCAACTCCCAAGTGCAGCTTTATACCTAATTGAACACATTGAAGATCTTCATATGATCACATAACTAATTTGAACCCATACCAATAGTATTTTTTTTAAGAACATGAGTATATAATTTCTATGGCAAGTTTATCATTTTTTCCCATTTTCTTAATTCTTCCACCAATTAAATGGAATTATGAGAAAGAACCGGTCTATAGATTACGCAAATTTTCTCTCTCGCTCGTATTTTTTGTTAGGTTGCGACATTTTTGAGAAAAAATTGACATCAAATGATTGATCTCTGCTTTACAGCAGCCTCGAAATATATTTTCTTATTTAAGTAATCATGTTACTCTTTTATTTTCAAAAAGAATAAGTGATCATACCAACCGCTTGAATGTTTACTTATTATTTTTAATCAATAATCAATGAATCTTAAATAATCATAATAATTTATTGGCAACATATATATATATATATATATATATATAGATATAGATAGATAGAGAGAGAGAGGAGGAGGGAATTTCCACTTATGGCGTCGAAAAAATGCACCCTCCATTATTTTTTCCGACGATCGGCATCCATCATCTTCATCGTTATCATCTAAGATGTGGGTACACCAAATTTCAAGTGATTCTACAACTTTTTCACCGTTGATTTAGGGGGTTCAAAATTAACGGTTTACCTACAATAGAACTTTTTACATTGCTAAATCAACGGTGAAAAGGTTGTAGAATCACATGAAATTTGATGTACCCACATCTTAGATGATAACGATGAAGATGATGGGTGCCGATCGGCGGAAAAAATTAGGGAGGGTGTGTTTTTTCGACGCCATAGAAGGAAATTCTCTCCTTTGGCATCTTTCCTCCATTATTCTCATATATATAGATGATAACGATGAAGATGATGGGTGCCGATTTATTGTTGGTTTAGATATATTTAGTCAAGTTGCTTGTTCCAAGCCTTACTAAGATCATGCATGCCATGACTTCAAAAGTGAGGAAACACATCTTATCAATAGATTGAAAGGGTTATGTTTGAGTCGAGTGTAAAGCAAGAAAATTAGCAAAGAAAATAGTGTCCCTAGGCTTGAAGAATTAGAATTAGGATGGCAAATTAAATTAGGCAAGCTATCAAGCATGCGTGCATGTCCACAAAACATAGAATAAAACATAAGGTATGACTTGCAATTGAGGGTCATGACAAAATTATAAAAAAAAAACCCTTGCAAAGGGTCACTTGTTTTCATTTCCTTGCCCGGGGCCTTTGTTCATGGGTTTGATATTTGATTGAACATTATGCAAATGATTTCCATTGACTTAGGAGAAATAATAATGATGATGATATAATTGAAGATAATTCCCTAATTAATGGGTCATGACTTTGAAAATTTTGTTATTAATTACTCTATAACAAGCGATCGAGTACATTGGCTCTCGAGATGTGTTTTTTAAAGTATGCAATCACCCAATAATTGTAGATGCTTTGAAACTCCCAATTGAAAATGCTTGAAACATTTTGGTTATGATAAGAAACATGATTTGAAGATTTTGAAGGCAAAGGTGGATATACTTGTGGATGCCCTTAGAATATAAAAATATACTCCTCAACTTTGATCATAGTTTGAAGTTTTGGTACATTGAAAATAATTTTAAGATGCAATTAGAGCAACTATCTTGGTCTAATCCTGCAGGAGCGAATACTTGTGTGGCCTAGTGGTAGATTTTCTTTACAGCTAACCAAGAGATCTGAATCCTGATTACGTCAGGTTACGACCTGCTATTTCAGAAAAATAAAAATAAAAGTGTATAAAAGTTGATTGATTTTAAGAAAATATTAAAGAGGCCCCAAAACCCCAGATTTGGTTCTTGATCCGTGGAGACATGTTATAATATAAAAATAAATCCGTCCTCTCTTATCGTAACTTCAAAGTTTTAGCGCACCAGTAATGATATGGTATTGAGCAATGGAAATATCAAGTCCTATTAAAGTCGGTTCTAAACCAACAGAACAAGTAATCAAAACAGAAAACAAATAAATATGCAATTCTTTTTTAATGTAATTCTTCAAATTAAAGTTAATGTGAGGCATATATGTTTCTTTCTAATAATATTTACAATTTGATCACCATCTGACAAGGACCCAATCTGAATATATACTGGGTCGAGTTTGGAAAATCTAACCTAAATTCTGCAAGAAAATTCACATTTGATTTTGAGCAAATGATTTGTAAAGGTGACCTTTCATGAGCTTGGAATAACATTATTTCTAAATGAATTTATATTCCTACAAGCCTCAAACCATACCATTTTACCAAAAGATTTTAAGTTTTGTAAAAGTTGTTAAACGACAAGTTAAGAGATAAACTATATCAGTCTAAATCCCGTATTTTTTCAAACTATCAAAATAGGATCAATTCTGGCTCACGGCTCACCAACGATTCCATGAAAAATTCTCGAGTGCAAAAAGTTTCGAATTATCGAATTTTTTACTTGAAAACCATAAGCCTAAGTTTTGTAGGCAACATTCTCAAAATTCTGAATACTAGAAATGAAAATTTAAGCTCAATTTGTATATTATTAAAGTTTTCGAGGGCCAGTTTCATTCATTTTCACTTTGTAAGGCCTGACAAGACTAAGAAAAAATGGGCCGGCCCAGTACCCACCAACTCCAAAGGCCCACCTTATAATTTAAAAAGGCCTGAAACTATAAACCAGATAGTGATGGTTCAATGTGGGATTATAGATACAAAACTTCCATGGATTAGTTCACAAAAATAAAGGGTAAATTGTCAAAATGCCCTCAGCCCGCTCAAGAGTTGTCTAAAACCCCCTGATATTTTGGGAAGGGCTTGCTCTTCAAAGTCTTTGTGGAAAAAATCTCTGGGCCATTTAGGCCTTAATTACAATGCAACTGTTTAGATATTACAGACATTTTTTAGATATTACACAACTGATATAGAGGTTTTTAATTGGGCCAAGGTTTTTTAACAAGAGCAAAACGCAGAGGACAAAAGAAAAAGGCCTAAAAACTAAAATCCCTTGATAAAAGGTCAGAACGGTTCTCTCTTAACTGGTTCTCTCTTATCTTGGATTTTCCATTCTTTGCTCTAATTTTCATATTGTACTTGCTACTTGACCGAATCCATCCCGCTGCCCTCTTGAAAATCGAAATTCAGACCAGATGACAACCCACAATAGCTCTAGAATGAGTTGAGATTTTGCAGTTTTATATATACAATTCTCTAACAAATCAAGCTTTAGTGAAGCTTAGCTTTTATCCAGACAAAAAAAAGCTGCCTCATTCCTCACTAGAGGGCTAAATAAAATTATTTGTAATTTATGTAGCTCCAATTATGTGTAATATTTTAAGGTATTTATTTATAGAACTTCAAGAAATTAAGATGCATTTGTGAAGCTCGGCCTTTATCAGGAAATAAACCGATCGAGGGGCCTAAATTAATTTTTGTAACAGAAATATGAGAGCTTAAATAAAAGTAGAGAACTAAGTTAGGGGCCTTACATATATTTTGCAGCCCAAGCAAGGAGCGTACATGGCTGGGGACAGAAGATGATAAAATCGAACTCAATTTGTCCTCTTCCATCTAGCTTTATCTGTAATATAAGGATAGATTTTTTTCATATGCAGAACAAAATAGATGGAACCGATCATTTATTTGACGATGGGTATAGATCATCTCTACCAGCATGGCCTTCTTTTATACATAAAGAAAGCAATGAGAAAGAGGACAAAATCCTCAGTAAAAGTTATCCACGCACTCAAACATATATTTGAGTTGTAATACGGTTTGGAGTTGGAATTTTAAGAGGGTGGTACGAATTTGGATTTTTGAGAATGTAAAAAAATTGATTTGGTCGGTTACAATTTAATTACATTTCCAAGAGGATAACAAAATGGATTCGGTTAGGTTTAAATTTTAGATTTCCGAGAGTGTAATGAATGAATTTCGATCAAGTTAAAATTAGACAAAGTTTAGAGCCATAACAAAACGCAGGAGCATTTCATTACCAACGAAAAAGATGACACTGGATCATCTGACCACATATATGGTCTATAAGGATAAAATTATTGATTACTTTTGTTAGAATTTACTTTTACTTTTTCCAAATTAAATACTATGTTGTTGTAGATAGATATTTTAGCACAAGCTTTCCTCCATGCTAGTATTAGATCATAACTAATATCCATTTTTGCAACATGGTTAAAGTAAAATAATATCAATCCACTAACACCTATCTTTGTATCTATCAATTAATCAATGTATCAAGGTGTTCTCTAAATTTCTTTTTGCATTCACTTAAACAAATATAATTAGCAAACAAGTCTCTCATGATAGATGGCTATCATTGAAGGAAGAGGAGGATTAGCTTTTCATGAGTTCGACCTCTTAGACTACATGAATAGCTCGCAATAAAGAAATTTGAAAAAAAAAAACAATTTTACGGGGATTGCATCAACCCATTATATTTCAAGTCAAAGATATTCAATAAAAGTCTTTCTTTTTTACACAATGTTGACGAGTAACGGAGACTTGACCTAAAGACCGCAAACAAATACATGGCTGGATATCTGGATCACATGAGACACGAGCCCTAAACTGAGTCAGGGTTTGTCGGCTTGCTCGGTCTGGTCTCGCTAACGTCGGGTGCAGAACTGGACTTCTGAATCACCCGACCAAACGCAAGACTGGAGATATGAATCGCTTGGTCTAATAAACCCAGATCGAGCGATGACGACTACCTCGTCTTAATCGATATCATATTCAAACCCACCAAAATACGAATGCATGGTTGGACGTCTGGGTCGTTCGTACCGACAACCTTAAAACGGATCCGGTCAGAGACACCTCAGTCGTTTTTCTATCAGTACTATACATCATTAAAGACTTGTGCGCAGATGGTGGGGCTGAGGATCGACCCATCGTCTAGGTTTTAGTTAAGTTGATTAGAGAAGACAGCTGTGGCATTACCCGCTCAAGGAGGACCAAATTTTTCGGTCTCAAAAGGGCTTTGAAAATTGCCGATGGATATAGTCGGAGTCCTAGGTTATCAGATGCTAGGTTAGAAGATCCCTAAAATCTAGATTATGCTAGAATAATTTGATTCGTGAGAGAGTTCGGTTTCATCTTTCTGGACCCCGGCTTTTATAATCTTCAAAATCGGTTAGATTACCGTCTCAAAAGCCTAGATTTCTTTCAATCAAAATCAATTTCGATATTACTTTGGATCCAAGTTATAAGAATACCGTACCGGTTACTAAATTCCAAAATCTTTCCATATCGCCCCGCTGCCATTACTCATATACTTTCTATGCAGAATTTGTGAAAGCCCAATCATTATGTCATTCTACCCAGGTCTCTTTGGCCGAATTATTTTTTATGCACAAACACAAGGAAAGCATGATTTTTCCATCATTATCAAATTGTCCAGGACTTGGAGTATTTCAGGTTAGATTTGCGATTGGTTAAATATTCTTTTGGGCTTGAATTCTTTCAAAGGGACTAGATATGAACTATTTGATGAATATGTGCAAGACATCTATCTATCTATCTATATAATATAATAATGCATTTAAAAGCTATATCAAAATATATTCTAGAGAATATTCCCACTTATATTTTGTTTGTCCGTGTAAAAATTAGTTTAACACCCTAACTTATTATAAAATGTCAACTAATCTCATTCTAAGGTCATATCTATGTACAAAAATGCAAAATTTACTTTAGGTCTCTAAAAAAATTAGTTTAGATTTTTAACTTTCTATAAAATGTAAACTAATCCCATTCAAAACTCTAGCATAAAAATAATATTCACCAAAATTAAGTTAATCCCATTCTAAGCTTACATCAATGTGCAAAAATTAGTTTAGATCCATAGATTTCTATAAAATGTAAACTGATCATATTCTAAGCTTATTTGTATGTGTAAAAATTGATTTAGGTTCCTAACTTTCAATAAAATGTAAACTAATCCCATTCTAAACTCTAACATAGAAATAATATTCAGCGTGAATCCATGCTTATATCTATGTGCAAAAATTAGTTTATGTCCCTACCAAAATTAGTTTAGGTCCCTAACTTTCTATAAAATATAAACTAATCATATTCTAAGATCTAACAAAGAAATAGTATTCACCAAAATTAGGTTAGGTTTGCAATTTAGAAAATATTCCCACTTCTATTTTATTTGCATGTGCAAAAAATAGTTTAGGCCGCTAACTTTCTATAAAATGTAAATTAATCCCATTCTAAACTCATTTGTAATTGCAAAAATTAGTTTATGGCCATAACTTTCTATAAAATGTAAATTAATCCTATTCTAAACTCCAATATAGAAATAATATTCACCAAAATTAGTTTAGATATGTAATTTTCTTTAAAATTTAATTGACCCTATTCTAGGTTCATCGCAGTATATAAATCTCTCTATATAATGCAAATACTCTTGATTAGAGATCCACCCTTCTCTGTTTTTTTTAGAAAAAAAAGAAAAAGAAGAAAAATCCCCACCTCTCAAACCCTCCACATCATCATCATCTCTCTCTCCTTCTAAAAAACAATTAATTGTTTATCTAGAACCCTCTATATCATCTCTCCCAATATATATATATATATATATATATATATAGAGAGAGAGAGAGAGAGAGAGAGAGAGAGAGAAACACACACACACACACACACACATGCATATATAGAGAGAGAGGAAAGATGCCATAGGAGGGAATTTCTTCCTTTGGCATCGAGAAAATACAACCTCCTTCATTTTTTCCGCCAATCGGCACCCACCATCTTCTTCGTTATCATCTAAGATGTGGGTACACCAAATTTCATGTGATTCTACAACCTTTTCACCGTTGATTTAACAATGTAAAAAGTTCTATTGTCGGTAAACCGTTAATTTTGAACCTACTAAATCAACGGTGAAAAAGTTGTAGAATCACATGAATTTGGTGTACCCATATTTTTGATGATAACGATGAAGATGGTGGATGCTGATCGACAGGAAAAATGAGGGAGTGTGTATTTTTTCGACGTCATAGAAGGAAATTCCCTCCTATGGACTCTTAAATTCTAGTAATTTTAATTAACACGTGCAATGCACGTGCATAAATTAATATTAATGGGAAAGGAAATAAATGTCGGTTTCTTGATATTTTGGTAATACTCTTGGCATGTTGATAACTTGTATTTTTCTGTTTTTCCCTCTTTCAAATTTTCATTTTGCAGGTTTTAGCATGACAATAAAATTGAAAATTATTTAATCTATTTTCCCGGGCAATGCGTGGGCACGAAATGCAAAGTCAAGAATAATTATATTAATTTCAAAATATATTTCTATATTCTTTGTAAGTTATGATATCTCATATTTATGAACTTCATATGATAAATATATGAAAGATTAACTTTCAAATCTTCAGGCATTTTTTTCTTCAGATTTTCAATATTTTTCTTGCTATTACATACAGAAATTGTGAAATTTATAAAAATCTTAAATTTTTCTTGAGGTTTTCGATATTTTGATCGTTATGGCGTAGGAGAATATTCTATTTTTTGTTCTGTTTCTTCAAATTTTCAACATATTGCATATTATAGTTACAAATATGGTGTAATTTTAATAATCTCAAAATTTCTATTTTCCAATAATTTATTTGCTATAATATAAGAAAGTCATGAAATATTCAAGAATAAATTATTTTTTTTATCGGTAAATCAATATTTTTTATGAAATAACACATGAAAATCTTCAAAATTTCTGTTTTCTTCTTTTTTCAATATTATGCATGTTACATAATTTTTCAATAAAAATTTGTATGAATAATAATTTATTGTATATAGATGATGAACATGATGATGAATTTGCTCAATAAAAAAATTTTTCCGAAGAAAATTATTACATAGATAATCATAAATTTCTTGCGAACAGACAAAAATATATATATTTGTAACGCAAAAAAAATTCAACTACGTCTCCCACAAAATGTTAGTTATGTGTAAATTCTAGAGGCCATTATTGTACATATGATGTATATTATAGTGGATACTTGGACATATATAGAGAGGACTTTCTTGCTCGACATGATAGTATGCTATCTGGTTACTCTTTATCTTAACATGTAGACTTGTATTGTAATACTGTCTTGCTCTCACATGTTGATAAAACCCTTAGGATGAGTACTTGACTACCAGGACTATGATGGAGATCATACTAGTGGGGCCAGGATAGTCCATAAGTGCATCCTTTAATTGTTCCTAGTCAAGGGTGTATCGAGACAGGGCATCGATATTCCAGAGTAAACTAGCGTATACGCTTCTTGACCCATATGATGGGCGATGGATGATCCCATATCCATTGGTGTTTGACATCAGTGATAGTATACGGGTGCTCAGTGGAGACTGGGTACACTGAACAGACTCGCCGATAACTCCTAGTTGGTATTATACCTATCGTCAGATAGCAGTTCTCCGGTGACACTGGTACAGATTACTCTGTAGACCCGAGATCGTCATAGAGTCTTATGTGATTCCCACTGTGCTTTGATTTCCACCTTACCACGTTCAAGAGAACGTGCAAAACGGTGGCTTTTGTGTACAGTCCTGAATCACATGAAGGCAATGAGCGATAGGAGGGGATTCGTCTCTCCCGATATTGGGGGTTGATATTGCGCTGTGCTTGATTGGTTATAACAGGAAGTTCTTAGCCAGGGCTGATTCGGAGATCTACTGGTAAGTGTTATCAGTAGTTTCTCGACCCGTTATGAGCCTCACATCGGCATGACTTATCGGTTACTGAGTCTGACGTTTACCACCCCTAGGCTGGATATGTGACATATCAGACGAAGAGACCAGACTGTACGATAGTCAGACTGACAGGCTTTACAGGAGTTAGAGCGGGCTTGCTTGTTGATTTTCTGATCGCTCAAAACCTGGGTAGCCGTTACGTCCAGCTAGTACCGCTGACGGCTTGTAGGTGCTTGATATGATTATCACCTGCTGCCGGCGTATTGACGAGTCTTTAGAGTCCTACACAGAGGTTTACTGGCTCAGGTAAAATAAAGTAGGAGCACATATGTGATATGTGTGGGACTGAGATTAATACGTATATGTGATACCGTATCCTATTCTCGCGATTTATGATATCAGTCGGTTATATGAGATATAGCCGGGTTATCGAATCAAACGTTGATTCGATAAGTTGATACAATATCGGTCGGTTATATGAGATATAGCCGGGTTATCGAATCAATTGCTGATTCGATAAGTTGATACAAATAATATTAGTCGGTCATATGAGATATAACCGGATTATTAAATTAAGTGTTGATTTAATGATTTAATGTATAATTATATATTTGATATATTAATTTACATTAACTAATATTATCTCACTTAAATGTTTCTTTTTCTCACCTGTGACACATTTAATATATATGTGATACATGTTATTGTGTCATGCTTGATTATATATGAAACATGGGTGTATGAGACTTACACCATATTTAAGATAATATTAGAGTTTTATTTATTTAATGCAAATATAAATTGATGGGAATTAAGTATGGTTGCAAGCTTTGGAAGCTTGTGGAAACCATTGACTTAGTCCACTAAATTTGTCTTGCATTAGATATTTATTAACCTAACCATTATCTAAAACCATGGTTATGTCTCTACAAGGGTTATAAGAGATATTTCTCACCCATGGTTGCCATTCACTCTCTCATCCATTATTTGCTTCTTCTTTTTCATCAAGAGCTTATCTCTCTAGGTTTTTGAGAAAAGAAGAAAAAGAGTGAGAAAATTAATTCTAAAATGAGCAAAAATCCTATTTCATTATCCTCTACTAGATTAGCCATTTAGTTTAGGGTGTTAGCTTTACTAATACTTCATTAGTGAAGAGGTAACTTGGGTTAGTGTCTCCTCGACGTAGATCATCTTCGGCCTCGAAAACTTCATGCAAGCTTGTTCTTTTCATCTTGTGGAGCCACTCTAGACTCCGGAAGATCACTACTTGGAGCGAGGTGACTACTACACGGAGCTATTGAAGTGAAGGACCGGTTTACAAAGGTTGTATTTCTTGTTCACTTAGTTGTAAAGTTGTTTATATTTGGTATTGTCTAAATCTCTAGTTAAGATTCTAGGGTTAGGATTGTTTAGCATGGCAATTATTTGAAAATGGCATGGACGATACTTCCCGAAACCTTGCTGTCGTGCTAGGCATACCTACAGTGGTATCAGAGCCAAGCGAGAGATTTAGACGATATTTGTAGAATTAAGAAACAGAAACAACTCCGAAACACTCGAAACTAAAACCCAGTTTCTGTCAAAATTTTTAAGTTGCCGAAATTTTTTTAAGCAACTGCAGAATGTTATATGAGATGTAACCTGAACACTGAACAAATACGAACCCAATCCACCAGTTTTGACCCGGCGAGACACCTCTAAAATCCGAGCTGGCCATCCTGTTTCATGATTCTGGGATTCGTTTTTGTTCTGTGTTCTGGTCTCTGGGTTTTGGTGTTTCAGGTGTTGCCTGTTTCTTCTAAAATTGCATGAGATGTTAATTTTCTATAAAGGCAATTCAGAGTGTTTCGTAATCATAATTCTAAATTTATTTTGGGTTGTTTAGACAGCGTTAAAAAATTTGAACGAATATCAAATACCCACTTTAACCCTCGCTGGAAATTTTCCAAGAGTTGGATTTTTTCCAAGTTTGAAACATTCATATATTATGCAAGTGATTCGATGGACCCTCTAGAAGAACTAAACCCTAACTCGATTTTATGACCGTAAGAACCGCCGCCAAACCCTAGGGTTTGCGACAGTTCCGTGGCGCCATAAGTGAGGCAAGGGTTGACCCTTCTACGGTTGGTCCATAAATACTGTGGCATGTGATGGGTACTTTTAAACTACGCTCAAGTGTTGAGCTCTATGGGAAATTTTGGGTGTTTGTTAATTCGATCAGAATGTTTAATATCGTCTAAATATTTATGGAATGTGATACAATATTTGAAATTCATATAGTTAGGCATGAAATCCGAAGTATGTGATATTTCGGGTTTATGATCTCTAAGCTGATTGTGGATTCCAAATGTTGTAGTTTGACATTTTCTTTTTTGCGACCGTAAGTATAATATGTGGTGTATCGCCGTTTTCGTTGCTATATGTCAACGAAAATTGTGATACGCATATTTACTTACGTTGATGACATGTGATATTATGTGTTGCTGGGATATGTTATATTGGATCGTCGTGTTTTGAATAGCCGGGGTTTTTTTATGTGAGATGAGAGTTTTTCATTTTCATTCATGTAAAACCTTGTATGTAATATTCTTTTATTGGGGCACTTCCGGGTTGAGAATGATGTCACCATTGTTGTATATTATTTACTTTTCCGTATTAGGATAGACCCAAGGAGGGGAGCATAAGTAACTGGGTTCTAGGGTCTAGTGGGAGACCATCTCAAGGAGTCGAGACCGGGTCTCCTAACTCTAGAAATGGTAGGGTTGCTTGCCGTACTCGTAGGGGTCTAGGGATGCGGGTTTGGCTATTCATTGCGACCATGGAATCCGTGTTTTATACTGGCTTAATTTAAAACACGGAATTCCTAGTATATCCAATATTTCATATGTTATCTTCTCCTGCTGATATTCTGTGATGTGATCACTTTATATGTCTGAGACGAATGCTTTATTATTGTATATATGATATATAATAAATGTTGCTTATGTTTTGCACCCGCGCTAGTCCCGTCCCGCTATGCCGTTAGTTAAGTAACCTAACGGTGCATAATGAAACACTGTGGCAAAAGTGGATGACATAAACGTAAATTGTATTTTCGTTTCTTCTATGATACTTAGGAAGCATAAATTATGGGACTTCGTTAATGAGATTAATGAAAGAAAGAAACCTAAAAGATGTTGTGGAATCAAATTTTCAAAAAGGGTAGCTCTAGTTTTTGTTTTGTATAACAGTATTCCATGTAGAATATCCAGCACCTCATTCGATGAGGAAAGAGCCGAGATCCCTTCACCGGGAGTGACCTCTTTAGCGAAACTAGCAGATACTACAACCCACTCGATTTTGTCTTTTGATTGCTTCTTTTAGTTCTTTCTTTGCATAGTGGTATTTGTGAAATATCCTGCACCTTATTCGATAAGGAAAGAGCCGAGATCCCTTCACCGGGAGTGACCTCTTTAGCAAAACTAGTAAAAAGCCTCAAAAACACTCCTTTTCAAAAAAATCACTTGTTTATACAACTATATCAAGTTCATTACGCAAAAGGTTTTCTTAAAAACCTATCGTAGCCCTCCGTCATTTCAGATAAGTATCACTTAGTATTCGTGCCACGTTTGTTGACCTCTGTCAAGGCGTAGTATGCGGTAGCTAATTAGTGCTTATCTGCAAAGCATGTGATACGATTGGATTAGGGTAGTCGTATGACCTTGTTGATCTCTGTCAAGGGTCGTGCGTGTGGGTTTAATTCAATCATGAAATGGCGGGTTGAACTTGACTAGCGCACTATGGTTTGTTGACCTTTGTCAAGGTCATATGACGCTTGGGGCAAAGTATTATTAGGAATTTCAAGTGTTGAAATTTGCAATGAGATTGCACATCTTCTATGAGATAGTTGGATCTCGATAACCACCGCGAGTAAGAGTTACTCCTGGGAGAGTTTTACACATCACATTAGCCGATCAAGTAGGTGTCTAGAATGGTGTTAACGGGGTTATGCCTTTGGAAAAACAAGGTTTATTTTAATTAGGCCCGTGCGAAAGCACAGGGAACCTCCCTAAAAGTACCAACACTGGCCTGACCGAAAGGTTGGCGAACTTGTAAGGTGTAATTAACCCCGGCTAGTCTTACCTTTTAGGGTTTGAAAGAAGATTTGATAAAAATAGTGGGAGCTATCCTGATTAGATAAGATAATAACCAATCTAATCTTGAAAGAGCATACGCTAAGTATTTTCTTCACTCTCTCTCCAGGTAGCGACCATGTCAGGCCTTAATCAAGATAATAATTTAGATGTATTGACCGAACCCGCTTGTTATGCTGAGCAGGGGAACGTTAGTTCTGCTCCAACTTATAATTGTTATAAGTCCGAGCAGTAAATAGGAAAATATCCGGATTCCCACGCCACCCAAACGAAGAATGAGCATGTTGATGTATCTTCTTCGGGTGTGTTAGTCACACAGAACTGTTTTTCAGTACACTCTACGTCCTGGGTATTAGATACTAGATCAGGATCCCACATATGTAATATGTTACATGAGCTAAGGAAAGGTAGAGAACTGAGAATATGTGATCATTCTGTACTAGTAGGGAATGGTGCAAATGTTGCAGCCAAAGCATTTGGCAAATATCACCTTGTATTACCAAATGATAATACATTGATTCTGAACGAATGCTATTACATACCGACCCTGATTTGCAATCTTATATCAGTTTCTTTATTAAGTAAAGAAGAATATAATTTTGTAGTACAGGATAATGTTATGAACATCTTCCTGAATCAAAAGTTGATTGGATCAGGATCGCTAAGTAATGGCATATACATTCTAAATCAAACCACAGTTCTCAACGTACAAAACACACACAAGAGAAAGAGTTTAGAAATGAACGAATCCTTTTTGTGGCATTGTAGACTAGGTCATATAAATGCGACACGACTAGCTAAGTTACATAAAGATGGATGTTTGAATCGTTCGAATTATCATCTTATGAAACTTTCCATTCATGTCTCAAAGGCAAGATGACCAAAACTCTGTTTACTGGACACGGAGAAAGAGTTACGGAACTCTTAGGACTGATACACAGTGATGTATGCGGCCCAATGTCTACACATGCTAGGAATGGTTCCTCATACTTCATTACATTCACTGACGATCTCTCAAGATACGGACATGTGTTTCTGTTGAAACACAAGTCTGAAACTTTTGAGAAATTCAAAGAATATAATCACGAAGTCGAGAACCAAACGGATAAAAGTATTAAAATCTTTCGATCTGATCGAGAAGGAGAATACTTGAGTAATGAGTTCTTGGACTATCTAAAAGAGAATGGGATTCTCTTCAATAGTGATGGCAATAAATGCCCGAACCATCCCTCATGCCATGCTTCCTTTACTCCTCATTTTCTATTTATCAATAAATAGAAAAATCATATAATGAAGTGTCCCCTTCTAGAATGTATTTTATATAAATATAAAATACTTTCTATCGTATATACATATCCGTATTCATATCAAAATACGAATACCCAAGAGATAGAATAATACCACTAAAAATAGTACTAGCATTAAATCAATACCTGATTTAATGAACCAGCTTAATCCTAAGCCCGCTAGTATTAAAAACTGTCCGATTAAATTTTGCGCAACTAGTACACGCAATCAATCGGAACCCTGCACGTATAAACATATGGCCTCCACTCGTTTCACCTAAACCAGAGAAACCTTCTGTGTGGGACTCTAAAAACTCGACGGTACGCTGGCAGTGGGTTTAACCATAAGCACGTTAGCGATACTAGCTGTATGTAACGGCTATCCAAGTACTTGTAGAAAAGAAGGCCGACGAGAAAACTCATCTGAACCCCTACTGAGCCTAACCGTGACAATATCCGTACAGTCCGGTCTGTACGTCTGAGAGTACCGCATACCGGGTCTAGGAGGCGGTCAACGTCAGACCCCTACTAACTATAATAAGATGTGCTGGTCCTATGTCTACAAATGCCAAGGTTGGTTCTTCATACTTCATTATATTCATTGACTATCTCTCAAGATTCGGACATATGTTCCTGTTGAAACACAAGTCTGAAACTTTTGAGAAATTCAAGGAATATAAGCTTGAAGTTTAAGACCCAGACGGGTAGAAGTATTAAGTCCTTGGATGTGATCGAGGAGAAGAATACTTAGGCATGGAGTTCCTGGATTATTTAAAGGAGAATGAGATTCTCTCTCAGCTTACTCCTTTGTATACACCACAACACAATGGTGTATCGGGGCGGAGGTTGTTGGGTATAGTGCCCTCAAGGCAATTATCATAGTCGCGGATTTGTGATTATGATGAATAAGTGAGGACCTATACCGATAAAACAGTCTTACTCAAGATGATAGTATGCTATCTGGTTTGTCTTTATCATCATATACGTGTTGATAGAGCCCATAGGATTCTTGCTACATCATCATGTATGCATCCTAAGAGTTCAGTAACTCTTTCTCTATTTCCAATAAACGGAGTATTGGTCATTTTACCTTTGAGACAAGACTGGCAAGTATCATAAGATGAAAATTAGAACAAATTCTCATATTCATCCGTATGTAACTTAGCTAGTCGTGTCGCATTGATATGACCTAGTCTACAATGCCACAAGACGGATTAGTTCATTTCTGAACTACTCCTCTTGTGTGTGTTCTACATACTTTGAACTGTGGTTTGATTTAGAACGTGTATGCTATTATCTAACGTGCCTGATCGAATCAACTCTTGATTCAAGAAAATGTTCACAACATTATCCTCCAATACAGAATTAAATCCTTTTTTAACTCAGTAACGAACATGATATAATGTTGTATATCAGGTTCGGTATGTAATAACATTTGTTCAGAATCAATGTATTAATACAAGGTGATATATGCCAACAGACTTGGTGCAACACTTGCACCATTCTCTACACTTAGAGATATATTACTCATTCTCAGTTCTCTACCTCACTGTAGCCCATGTAACATATTACATATGCGGGATCCTGATCCGGTATCACATACCCAAGACATAGAGGATACTGAGAAACAGCTCTCGGTAATGAACACACCCGAAGAAGATGCATCAACATGCAATTTCTTCGATTGGGTGGCATGGGAATCCGGATATTCCCCTATTTCCTGCTCGGACTTATAACAGTTATAAGATAGAGCGGAACCAACGTTCCCTAGCTCGGTATAATAAGCATGTTCAGTCACCGCATCCATATTATTATCTTAATTAAGGCATGACATGGTTGCTACCAGGAGAGAAAAGAAAACACTCTCTGTGCGCTTTTGCAAAATTAGATTGGTTATTATTATATCTAATCAGGATAGCTCCCACTGTTTTAGTCAAACCTACCTTCAAACCCTAAAAGGTAAGACTGCCCAGGATTAATTACACCCTACAAGTTCGCCAATCTTTTGACCAGGCCAGTGTCGGTACTTTGAGGGAGGTTCCTCGTGCTTTCGCACGGACCTAATTAAAATAAACCTTGTTTTCCCAGGGGCGTAACCCCGTTAATACCTTTCTAGACACCTACTTGATCGGCTAATTGTAATGTGTAAAACTCTCCCAGGAGTAACTCTTACTCGTAGTGGGTATCGGGATCCAACTATCTCATAGAAGGTATGAAATCTCATTGCAAATTTCAACACTTGAAATTCCCGATAATATTTTACCCCTAGCGTCCTATGACCTTGACGAAAGCCAACAAACCATGGTGCGCTAGTCAAGTTCAACCCGTCATTTCCTGATTGAATTAAACCCACACGCACGACCCTTGACGAAAGCCAACAAAACCGTACGACTACCCTAATCCAATCGTATCATATGCTTAAGTAGATAAGTACTAATCAGCTACCGCACACTACGCTATGACGAAAGCCAACAAACGTAGCACGAATACTAAATACTATTTATCTGAAATGACGAAGGGCTACGACAGGTTTTTATGAAAACCTTTTGCGTAATGAACTTGATATCGTTGTAGAATCGAGTGATTTTGAAAAGGAGTGTTTTTGAGGTTTTTACTAGTTTCGCTAAAGAGGTCACTCCCGGTGAAGGGATCTCGGCTCTTTCCTTATCGAATAAGGTACAGGATA
This sequence comes from Agapanthus africanus, assembly GCA_030015575.1. NCBI lineage: Eukaryota > Viridiplantae > Streptophyta > Magnoliopsida > Asparagales > Amaryllidaceae > Agapanthus > Agapanthus africanus. Next base: position 153,088,036 of record JASDDO010000012.1, read on the forward strand.
TTTCATAAATACCACTATGCAAAGCAAAAACTATAAAAGGAATCAAAAGACAAACCGAGTGGGTTGTAGCATCTGGTAGTTTCGCTAAAGAGGCCACTCCCGGTGAAGGGATCTCGGCTCTTTCCTTATTGAATAAGGTGCTGGATATTCTACAAGGATATTGCTATGCAAAGCAAGAACTAGAGCTACCAGTTTTTGTAAGTCCATGTCACGCACCCCACGAACTTGCGGGGAGGCGGAATATATGAAAAATGATTATCAAAGCTTCGTAACACGGACTTGAGCGCATGAATCGTTATCTAAACCATTTCTAACTATCTACTAGAGGTTTAACTACTCGGATTCGAAGTTATACCTCACGTTACATGTCTTTCAGGTCTTCATCGCTGTCCTCCACTCCTCGTAGGCTTCTTGGAACATCGGCACCTCTACCGCCTCCTCGAGTCAAAGATGATCCACCCGAAAGCTCCTACGCCAAGCTTAATCTCAAACTTGAGATAACTAGGTTGCTTAAAGTGCTAATCTAAGCTATCTAGGGGATATAGAGTGAGGTTATGGATGTGTTAGTTTAGCTAACCCTTGATCTCAACTCATGAGAGGTTAGGGTTAGCGTTTGAAGAATGAGAGAGCTTGAGGAGAGAGAAGGTGAAGATAATAATGAAATGAGATAATGATCTATCATAATATATATGAAGCATTATTTATTTATCCAAAAATGAAATAATAGAATTAACAACCATGCTTCATAAATATCTATGAGTGATTCATTTCCATGAGTCATTAAACATTTATGATGCATTAATGACATGGATGAATCACACAAATGAGTCACTAATATCATTTAATGCAATGCCACCTTACCCCCCAAGTCACCATTCTTCTAGAAGCTTCCCGACAAATTACGAGAACGTCCCTCCAATCCGTGAAAACACAGAAAAACTTTAGACTGTATAAATCCAATAACGCGATACTAGAATCTGGCTTAAACCAAAGCCGGCTAGTAAAAACTGTCCGAAAAGTCATACGTGCGTAAACACACGTATGCGTCCGAACCCTTGTCGTAAAACCATACGACCTCTATATCGTTTCACCTAGAGCAGGGAAACTCTCTGTGTGGGACTCTAAAGACTCGACACTACGCTGGCAGTGGGTTTAACCACAGACCGCAAGCGGCACTAGCTGTACGTAACGGTCTCCAGGTAGATGTCGATAAGAAGGACGATGAGGAAACCCATCCGAACTTCCACTGAGCCTGATGTGACAATCTCTGTACAGTCCGGTCTGTTCGTCTAAGACTATCGCATATCGAGCCTAGGGGGCTGTAAGCGTCAGTCCCCTAATAGCTGTATAAATCGTGTCGGAGCGAAGCCCATTACACCCTGAGAAGCTACTGGAACCTACCAGTATATCTCGCTTGCCCTGGCCAGGGACTTTGCGTAATGGCTCTCTGACACAGCGCGATATCATCTCCCAATACCGGGAGAGACGAATCCTGTCTAACCACTACTGCCTCCAAGTGCTCAGGACTGCACCCAACTGCTACCTGTTTGCACGACTCCTTTGAGCCGTGGTAGGGTAGCAATCTAAGAACAGTGGGACACACTCGAGGCGAAGTAGCAGTCTGTGGACTATGCTGTACTCATGTCACCTGGGAACTGTTAACTGACGACGGGTATAATACCAACCAACAGTTCCCCTGCGAGTCATGTCCGATGTACCCGTAACCTAACGAGCACCTGTATACTATCTCCAGTATGACGTACTGATGGCTATGGGACAGACCATCTCCCCAACTGGGATAAGAAGCGTACACACTAGTCTATTCTGGAGTATCGATGCCCTGTCTCGATAATCCTATGATTAGGGACCTGTGTAGGATGTTGCTTATAGACTACCCAGCCCCCACTAGTGTGACTGCCATCACAACGCTGGTAATCAAGCAAAGAACCCATGGGCTCTACTAATATGTATAAGTGATACGTTACAAGAAACATATACACATATTAAAGTAGATACAAACCAAGTAGCATACTACCATTTTTAGCAAGACTGTATATACAACTGTGAATATCCCAAGCTTCCATTAAGTAATATACAATCTAGTATGATACAATAATGGCCCCTAGGGCATATACACTAACAATCTCCCACTTGCACTAGGGCCATGAGCTGGCATATCGCAGACCTATCATCTCGAATAGCCTTTCGAACCGCGTCTGAGGAATGGCCTTTGTGAATAGATCAGCAATGTTATTCTCCGTCTCTACTCTTTTCACCTCGATCTCCCGACAATCTACGATCTCTCCGATCAGGTGATACTGCCTTAAGATGTGTCTGGATTTCTGATGGGACCTGGGTTCCTTTGCTAAAGCTATAGCGCCGTTGTTGTCACAATATAGAGGTATTAGACCAACACTGGAAGGAACCACCTAAAGTTATGTGAGGAACTTCTTCATCCAGACAGCTTCTTTTGCGGCATCGCAAGCAGCTATGTACTCCGCTTCCATCGTTGAGTCAGCAACGGTCTCCTGCTTGGAACTCTTCCAACAGACCGCCCCTCCATTGAGGGTAAAGACATAACCCGACATGGATTTGGAGTCATCCTTGTCATTCTGGAAGCCGGAGTCGGCAAAGGCCTCCATCTGGAGGTCTTTTCCACCATATACCAAGAACATCTCCTTAGTCCTCCTCAGGTACTTGAGAATGTTCTTTACTGCTATCCAGTGCTTCTCCCCTGGGTTTGCCTGATACCGGCTTACAACGCTCAATGCGTATGCTACATCTGGTCTGGTACATAACATTGCATACATTATAGAGCCTACCGCAGAAGCGTAGGGTATAATCGACATGCGATCCCTTTCCAAATCAGTCTTGGGAGACATCTCTTTGGAGAGGGTGATTCCGTGACAAGCCGGTAGGTTACCGCGCTTAGAATCATCCATACTGAATCTCTTCACTATGGTGTCTATGTACCTGGACTGTGAAAGTCCCAACATCCTCTTTGATCTATCACGATAGATCCGGATCCCCAGAATGTAGGTGGCATCACCCAGGTCTTTCATAGAGAATTTATGTGACAAGAATCTTTTGACTGACTGTAATATAGGAATATCATTTCCTATTAGGAGAATGTCATCCACGTACAAGACGAGGAATACTACAGCTCTTCCTACAATCTTACTGTATATGCATGGTTCATCTGGATTTTTGATAAAGTCAAATTCTTTGACAGCAACATCAAAACAGATGTTCCAACTCCGCGATGCCTGCTTTAGTCCATAAATGGACTTAAGCAGCTTGCATACTTTACCGCTGCTCCCTCTCTGAATGAATCCCTCTGGCTGATCTATATAGACGCTCTCTTCCAAATTACCATTTAGAAAGGCCGTCTTTATGTCCATCTGCCAGATTTCATAATCGTGGAAGGCAGCAATAGCAAGAAGGACCTGAATAGATTTTAAGCATAGCCACTGGAGAAAATGTTTCGTCATAGTCCAAACCAGGTCTTTGACGGAAACCCTTTGCAACAAGTCTAACCTTATAGGTTTCAACCTGTCTATCTACACCAATCTTCTTTTTGAAGATCCATTTGCATCCTACGGGTTTTGCCCCATCTGGAGCAATGTCCAAAGTCCATACTTTGTTAGTGTACATGGACTCCATTTCGGTCCGCATTGCATCCAGCCATTTTACTGAATCACCGCTCTGAATGGCTTGCTGGAAGCTAGTAGGCTCATCATAGTTAATAGTGCAATCCTCTCTATCCCCATCTATGAGAAAACCGTAGTATCTCTCGGGCGGATGAGACTGCCTACTACTCCTGCGGAGTGGCGTCAGGACGTCCCTTTCTTCTGAAACCTTTGGTTCAACCAAGCTTTCAGTAATAGCTTGTGGTTCTAGAATTTCTTCCAGTTCTACTGCGCTCCCACTCTTCTGATTTTCTAAAAATTCAGCTTCTAAGAAGTGGGCATAACGAGAAACAAAAACCTTTTGTTCTTCTGCGTAATAGAAACAATATCCTATGGAGTTCTTTAGATATCCCACAAACTTGCACAGTACTGAGCGTGCCTCGAGCTTGTCCGCATGCTGCCTTTTTACAAAAGCTGGACATCCCCATGCCTTCAGGTATTGAAGACAGGGTTTCTTCCCACTCCACATCTGATATGGTATGGTAGGCACAGTTTTGGTTGGAACCTTGTTCAAAAGACATGCAGCTGCTTCTAGTGCATATCCCCAGAATGATCGCGGTAACTCAGCGTTACTCATCATGGAACGAACCATATCCAATAGGGTTCGATTCCTCCTTTCCGATACACCGTTGTGTTGTGGTGTGTATGGAGGAGTAAGCTGAGAGAGAATTCCATTCTCTTTTAAGTAACCCAGGAACTCGGCACTTAAGTATTCACCACCTCGATCAGATCTCAGTGTCTTTATACTCTTGCCTGTTTGTTTTTCCACTTCATTCTTGTATTCTTGGAATTTTTCAAAGGCCTCGGATTTGTGCTTCATTAAGAAGACATATCCATACCTAGAGAAATCATCCGTAAAAGTAATAAAGTAGGAATAACCACCTCGCGCATGTGTAGACATTGGACCGCATACGTCACTGTGTACGAGTCCTAAGAGCTCACTTGCTCTTACTCCGTGTCCAGTAAACGGAGTTTTTGTCATCTTTCCTATGAGACAAGATTCACAAGTAGCATAAGATTGATATTCAAACGGATTCAAATATCCTTCTCTATGTAACTTAGTTAACCTTCTTTCATTGATGTGACACAGTCTACAATGCCATAAGAAAGCCTGATTTAATTCTGGAGACTTTCTTTTAAGTGTGTTCTGGATACTGAAAATCTGAGTTTGATTTAATACGTATATTCCGTTTTGTAAAGTACCTGACCCAATCATAACTTGATTTAGGTGGATGTTAACCACATCGCTTATAAAAGTAAAATCATATCCTTACTTAGAAAGTAAGGATACAGATATGATATTACAAGTTGTACCTGATACATAAAAATAGTTACGCAGAATCAATATCTGCCCAGTTGTTAGTCCAAGATGATATTCCCCTACGGATTCAGCGTCCATGCTCATTCCGTTAGCAACTGTGAGGGTCATATCACCTATCCCGATAACCCTACGGTTTCTCAGAGCCTGTAAAGAATTACAGATGTGAGTTCCTGACCCGGTATCCAATACCCAGGAAGTAGGGTTAACTGACATACAGTTTTCTATCACAAACACACCCGAAGCTGAAGGCACAACATGCTTCGAATCCTGGCTACTGGCTTTGCTAGCCCTGCAATCATTCTGCCAATGTTTATTCCTGTAACAATAGGAATATCCCTCTTTTACTATATCCAGTCCCGAAACTTTTGCCTTTCTCTTTCCTTCTACTTCTCTGGTTTCCTTCAGGGTAGGAGGCAGAGACTGTAGAATCAGGTCAGTATCTGACCCGTTCTCCGACGCGGTCTTCAGGTCTGTGAGCTCATCAATATAGCTAGTCATTATAAGGACGTTGTCCCCTACAGATGACCCGTCAGCCAACCTCGCTTGAATTAATTCGGTCGAGGTTTCATATCTAGTGATATGAGATTGATTTCCATATAAATCTTTGTTATGGAGAAATATGGAAACAGAGTCTATCTTCTCGTGCTGCTTCTGGTTTATACCATCAACTAAAGCTAACACGAGGCACTTGGCTTTCGCTTTATCCTTTTCCCTTGTCTGACGGATATCCATATCCACGACAGTGGAAACTGGACCTGGGACGGCGGGATCTTGAGTAATAATAGGGTGGTCCAGTTTGTCATAGGTAATGGATATCAGGACAGACCTTTGCCAGTCATATAAGTCAGATTTAGTCAATTTGTTATCTAGATGTAACCTATGTGTGGTCACACGGTCGCTGCAATTAAGAGAGAGAGAAGAAAACATTTTAGCATGATGCTGTTGCAAGTTTAGATTGGTTTTAAGTTTATCTAAACAGGATGGCTCCCACCGTTTCTCGAATCCTTCCTCAAACCATAAAAGAAGAATTAGCCAGGACAATTCTCACCGTACAATACTTGCTTAACTGTTCAGCCAAGCTAGTATCGATACTTCGAGGGAGGTTTTCCAACGCTTTCGCGAAGTTCCTTAATTAAATAACCTCTTTTCTCTGGGGGCGTAACTGTTAGTTATATGTATGCCCTAGAGGCCATTACTGTACATACGATGTATATTGTAGTGGATGCTAGGACATATATAGGGAGGACTTTCTTGCTCGACATGATAGTATGCTATCTGGTTGTACTTTATCTTAACATGTACTCTGATTGTCTCTATATTACATGTTGATAAAGCCCTTAGGATATGTACTCGACTACTGGGACTATGATGAGATCATACTAGTGGGGCCACGGTAGTCGACGAGTACATCCTATAATTGTTCCTAGTCGAGGGTGTATCGAGACAGGGCATCGATGCTCCAGAGTAGACTAGCGTATACGCATCTTGACCCATATGATGGGCGATGGATGATTCCATATCCATCGGTGTTTGACATCAAGGATGGTGTACGGGTGCTCAGTGGAGACTGGGTACACTGGACGGACTCGCCGAGAACTCCCAGATGGTATTATACCATACGTCAGATGGCAGTTCTCCGGTGACACTGGTACAGAGTAGTCTGTCGGCCCGAGATCGTCATAGAGTCTTGTGTGATTCCCACTGTTCTTTGATTTCCATCATACCACGTCCAAGAGGGCGTGCAAAAAGGTGGCTTTTGGGTACAGTCCCGAATCATATGGAGGCAATGAGCGATAGGAGGGGATTCGTCTCTCCCGGTATAGGGAGTTGATGTTGTGCTGTGTTCGATTGGCTATAACCGGAAATCCCTGGCCAGGGTTGCTGAGATTTACTGGTAAGTGTTATCAGTAGTTTCTCGAACTGTTATAGACCTCAAATCGACACGACTTATCAAGCTACTGGGGTCTGACGTTTACCACCCCTAGGCGAGATATGCAACATATCAGACGACGAGACCGGACTGTACGGGAGTGTTACTGTTTGGATTCGCAGGAGAAGTTACAGGCTTGCTTGTTGATCTTCTGAGCGCTCAATACCCGGGTAGCTGTTACGTTTAGCTGACCGCTTGCAGCTTGTGGGTGTTTGATATGATCATCACCTACTGCCGGCGTATTGACGATTCTTTAGAGTCCTACACAGAGGTTTCTTGACTCAGGCAAAACGGAGTAGGGGCACATATGTGATATGTGCGGGACCGAGGATAATGCGATATATGATACCGTATTATATTCTCGCGATATTTGATATCAGCCGGGTCGTCGGATCAAGTGTTGATTCGATGAATCGGTACAGATAAATATTAGCCGGTTATATGCGATATAGCCGGATTGTCGGATCAAGTGTTGATTCGATAATTTAATGTATAATAATATATATGATATATTAAATTACATTAACTAATATTTGCTCACTAAAAGATTCTTTTTCTCACTCGGGTAATACATTGATATATATGCGATATATGTTAATTGTATTATTTTATTTTGTTACAATAAATATTGTATATGTGATATATAATATTGTAACAAGATATGATAAATAATGCAACTTGTTTAGTAGAGATTAAACATGGTTAGGGTTTGATTAGGGTTAAGGCTTTCTAGAAGTTTCTAGAAGTTTTCTTTCTTTGTCTTTGTTAAGATATTATGCTAGATATTTCCTTAACCCTAACCAAACCTTTAACCTTTGTTAATTCTCTACAAAGGTTCACTTGACCATGGTTGCATAAATCTATCATATTATTCATTTCCTATTCATCACAAAAGGATAACTAATATTGTTCATCTTCTTCCTTCAATTCTTTCATGAAAAAGCTTACTTGTTTTTCAAAAGGTGATGAATAAATATGAGAAAAAGATAAATAAAGAGAGCAAAATTCCTACTTCATCATCCTCATCTTCCCTTGCCATTTAGATGAGGGTATTCACATCATTTCATGAGTGTTAGCTTGTGTTAAAGAAACTTCAAGGTAGATCATCTTAGTATCGAAGATCGGAAGCAAAGGTTGCGTCTTTCTCTTCGTGGAACCTCTCGAGAGTCCGGATCCCGATGATCGCAGCGAAGGGACCACAACACGGAGCATATGAAGTGAAGGACCGGATCTACAAAGGTTGTAATCCCTCTCACTTAGTGTTAAAATGTTTAGCATGCTTGTTTTCGCCTAATCTCTAGTTTAAAGTTCCGTATTCGGGTTGTTCGGCACGGCTAAATTTTTATTCGGGCATGGTTGATGCCTCGTAGACCCTTGTGCGCGTGCCTAGCAACCCTACAGTAACCCCGTTGACACCTTTCTAGGCACCTACTTGGTTTATAGCATTGATCATTAAGTGATGAATCTTCTGATAAGTAGCTTGTACTCACAGTAGGATCGGGATCCAAAATATCATCATATGATAATGTTGAAGGAATCCTACCAACATTCATCAAACTCCAAAATGGTATGCATCTCTCTGCAAATTTCAGTTTCTTTAGAAATTCCCAATGTGGATTTTTGCCCCATGCTCTTATGACCTTGACGAAAGCCAACAAATCATAAGTCACATGTCAAGTTCTGCCCATCATTGTCTTTGTTAATTTGAACCCACCCGTACATACCCTTGACGAAAGGAAACAAGGTAATACGACTGTCCCAAACCAACACATCTATCTATGCAACAAATGAATACCCCAGCAGCTACCAAACACTATGCCTTGACGAAAGCCAACAAACATAGATTGAATACTACTGACCATCCATAAGAAATGACGGAGGGCTACGAATGGTTTTGGCAAAACCGTGAACGTAGTGAACTTGATATAATCGAAGGAACTTGATACTTTTTAAAAGGAGTGGTTAAAGCTCCGCAATTAAAAAATCTGATCTTTTTAAAATAACCGAGTGGTTTCTTTTAAATTTGTTCCAACGATTGAACTTTGGTTTATTTTCTTTGCATTAAAAAAGTCATCTCTATATATGTCCAAGCATCCAATATAATATACAACATCTGTACAATACTGGCCTCTAGGGCATACATACAACTAACAATCTCCCACTTGCACTAGGGCCAGCTGCTGTAGTATCGCTTACCGAGCATCCCAAAGAGTCTCTCAAACTGTTTCTGGGGAATGGCCTTCGTGAGTGGATCTGCCGTGTTGTTCTTCGTGTCAACCCTCCTGACCTCGATCTCCCGGCGATCAACTATCTCCCGGATCAGGTGATACCGCCTCAGAATATGCCTGGATCGCTGATGGGACCTGGGTTCCTTGGCCAAAGCCACCGCTCCATTGTTATCGCAATACAAAGGTATTGGACGCTCAATGGATGGAACCACTCCAAGTTCAGTAATGAACTTCTTGATCCAGACAGCCTCTTTGGCAGCATCGTTGGCAGCGATGTATTCAGCCTCCATCGTCGAGTCTGCCACGGTTTCCTGCTTGGAACTCTTCCAGCTAACCGCCCCTCCGTAAAGGGTAAAGACAAAACCCGACTGCGACTTAGAGTCGTCCTTATCACTCTGGAAGCTCGAATCGGTAAAGGACTCCACTTGGAGCTCTCCGTTACCATACACCAAGAACATATCTCTAGTCCTTCGCAAGTACTTGAGAATGCTCTTCACAGCTGTCCAGTGACTCTCTCCAGGATCAGCTTGATACCTGCTCACTACACTTAGTGAGTATGCTACATCGGGTCTGGTACATAGCATCGCATACATGATAGAGCCTACTGCCGACGCATAGGGTATCCCTTGCATGCGAGCTCTCTCCAAATCAGTCTTGGGAGACATCTCTTTGGAGAGAGTGACTCCAGAGATCGTGGGCATGTTCCCACGCTTGGACTCTTCCATACTAAACCTCTTTAGTATGGTGTCAATGTACCTGGATTGGGACAATCCCAAAATCCGTTTAGATCTATCTCTATAGATCCTGATTCCCAATATGCAGGAGGCATCACCAAGATCTTTCATTGAGAATCTTTGTGATAAGAAGAGCTTGACCGATTGCAGCATAGGAATATCATTTCCTATCAAGAGTATGTCGTCCACATACAATACGAGGAAGACAACCTTACTCTCTGCCACCTTCTTGTAGATACAAGGTTCATCTGGATTTTTGACGAAATCAAACTCTTTGATAACGACGTCAAAGCAGATGTTCCAACTCCGCGATGCTTGCTTTAATCCATAAATGGATTTAAGCAGCTTGCATACCTTCCTGCTGCTCCCACTGTCTACGAAGCCCTCTCGCTGAGTCATGTACACGCACTCTTCTGAATCACCGTTTAGAAAGGCGGTCTTAACATCCATTTGCCAGATTTCGTAATCATGATATGCAGTGATGGCAAGCATGATCCGGATGGATTTAAGCATAGCCACTGGAGAAAAGGTCTCGTCATAGTCCACACCTGGTCTTTGACGAAAACCCTTTGCTACAAGTCTAGCTTTGAAAGTCTCCACTTTCCCATCTACCCACAAGTTTCTTCTTGAAGATCCACTTGCTCCCAATGGGTTTTACCCCTTCAGGAGCAACGTCCAAAGTCCATACTTTGTTGGTGTACATGGATTCCATCTCGGACCGCATAGCATCCAGCCATTTCACTGAGTCCCCACTCGTGATGGCCTGCTCGAAACTAGTTGGGTCATCATCCTCCATGATGCAATCCTCGCTCCCACCGTCCATGAGAAAACCGTAGTATCTCTCAGGTTGGCGAGGAACCCTACTAGATCGGCGGAGTGGCTGGGGTTCATCGGGAACTACGGAATCCTCTGGTTCTACCATGTCTTGTGTTATAGTTTGTTCCGCTGGAGGCTCTTCCAGTTCTACCTCAATGCCACTTGTCTGTTTCATAAGAAAACTCTTTTCTAAGAATGTGGCATGTCGAGAAACAAACACTTTTTGTTCCTCGGGATGGTAGAAGATATACCCTTGTGAATTCTTGGGATATCCTACAAACTTACATAAGACTGATCTTGCCTCGAGTTTGTCCGGATTCTGTCTTTTGACATAGGCTGGACAACCCCATATCTTAATGTAATTAAGATGTGGTTTCTTCCCTTTCCATATCTCATATGGAGTGGTAGGCACTGATTTGGTAGGAACTCTATTCAATAGGTCCATGGCTGTCTCAAGCGCATATCCCCAGAAGGAAATAGGTAACTCAGCTGTGCTCATCATAGAGCGCACCATATCTAATAGGGTGCGGTTCCTCCGTTCTGATACACCGTTGTGCTGTGGTGTATATGGAGGAGTCAGCTGAGAGAGAATCCCATTCTCTTTTAGGAAGTCCAGGAATTCATTGCTCAAGTATTCCCCTCCTCGATCAGATCGTAGGATTTTAATACTTTTTCCGGTTTGGTTCTCAACTTCTTGTTTATATTCCCTAAATTTCTCAAAAGCTTCTGATTTGTGTTTCATCAGGAACACATACCCAAACCTAGAGAGATCGTCAGTGAATGTAATGAAGTATGAAGAACCATCCCTGGCATGTGTAGACATGGGACCACATACATCACTATGTATAAGTCCCAAGAGTTCGGTAACTCTTTATCCGTGTCCCGTAAACGGAGTCTTGGTCATCTTGCCTTTGAGACATGACTGGCAAGTGTCATAAGATGAAAATTCAAACGGATTTAAATATCCATCTTTATGTAACTTAGCTAGTCGTGTCGCATTGATGTGACCCAGTCTACAATGCCACAAGAAGGATTCATTGAGTTCAGAACTCTTCCTCTTGTGTGTGTTTGTTATGCTCAGAACTGTTGATTGATTTAGAACATAAATGCCATTGCACAACGTGCCTGATCCAACCAACTTTTGGTTACGGAAAATGTTCATAACATTGTCCTGTAATACAAAATTATATCCTTCTTTACTTAATAAAGAAACCGATATAATGTTGCATATCAGGTTCGGCATGTAATAGCATTCGTTCAGAACCAATGTATTACCAGTTGGTAATACAAGGTGATATTCCCCGACAGTCTTAGCTGCAACAATTGCACCATTTCCAACTCTAATGTCTTTATCACCTTCTCCAAGTTCTCTACCTTTCCTAAGCCCATGTAACTGATTACATATATGGGATCCTGACCCGGTATCTAATACCCAGGACGTAGAGCAAATGGAGAAACAGTTCTCAGTAACGAACACACCCGAAGAAAATACATCAACATGTACTTTCTTCATTCGGGTGGCATGGGAATCCTGGCATTCCCCTATATCCTGTTCATTCCTATAACTCTTATAAGAAAGAACGGAACCAACGTTCCCCAGCACAGTATAACATGCGGGTTCGGTCAATACATCCATATTATTATCTTCATTAGGGCATGAAATGGTCGTTACCTGGAGAGAGAGAGAAGAAAACACTTTAGCGTATGCTCGTGCAAGATCAGATTGGTTATTATCTTATCTAATCAGGATGGCTCCCACTGCTTTTTATCAAATCTTCCTTCAAACCCTAAAAGGAAAAACTAGCCGGGATTAATTACACACTACAAGTTCGCCAATCTTTCAGCCAGGCCAGTGTCGGTACTTTAAGGGAGGTCCGCCGTGCTTTCGCACGAACCTAATTAATGTAAACCTCGTTTTCCCAGAGGCGTAACCTCGTTAACACCTTTCTAGACACCTACTTGATCAGCTAATTGCAATGTGTAAAACTCTCCCAGGAGTAACTCTTACTCGCAGTGGGTATCGGGATCCAACTATCTCATAGAAGGTATGCAATCTCATTGCAAATTTCAACACTTGAAATTCCCGATAATGCTTTTGCCCCTAGCGTGCTATGACCTTGACGCATGCCAAACAACCCATAGTCCGCTAGTCAAGTTCAACCCGTACAATTCGTGATCGAATTAAACCCACCCGTACGACCCTTGACGCATGCCAAACAACGCCGTACGAATACCTTAATCCAATCGCATCTCATGCTGCAGATAAGTAATAATCAGCTACCATACACTACGCCTTGACGCATGCCAAACAACCGTAGCACGAATACTGAATATTACATATCTGAATTGACGGAGGGCTACGCAGGTTTTTCTGAAAACCGTGAGCGTAATGAACTTGATATCGTTGTAGAATCAAATGAAGTTTTGAAATGGAGTGATTTTGAGGCTTTTCTAGTTTTGCTAAAGGAGTCACTCCCGGCGAAAGGATCTCGGTCCTTTCCTCGTCGAATGAGGTGCGGGATATATCATATATATCGCTGTGCAAAGCAAAAACCCAAAAGCAGTCAAAAACAAACCGAGTGTGTAGCATCTGCCAGTTATTGCTAAAGGAGTCACTCCCGGTGAAGGGATCTCGGTCCTTTCCTCATCGAATAAGGTGCGGGATATATCATATATATCGCTTTGCAAAGCAAGAACTGTAGCTACCCCTTTTATTTAAAATTTTGATTCCACAACATCTTAGGTTTCTTTTCTTTCATTAATCACATTAATGAAGTCCCATCATTTAAGTACCTAAACATCACAGATAGATATGACGTACACTTATGCCATCCGCATTCGCCTCGATGTCCCCTCGTGAACCGTTAGGTTAGGTAACTAACGACAGAGCAGGGCAGGGCTAGCGCGGGTGTAAAACATAAGTAACGTCTATATAATATATCATATATACTATATACTATATCCATCACAGAATCACAACACAGATATCGCAGCAGAATAAACATATGAAATATTGGATATACTAGGACGTCCGTGTTTTCAATACGAGCCAGTATAAAACACGGATTCAACGGTCGTGACGAATAGCCAATCCCACACCCCTAGACCCCTACGAGAGCGGCAAGCAACCCTGCCAATTCTAGGGTTAGGAGACCCGGACTCGACTCCTCGAGTTGGTCTCCCACTGGACCCCAGAACCCGGTTACTTGTGCTCCCCTCCTTGGGTCTATCCTAATGCGGAAAAGTAAATAATATACAAAAGGTGGCATCTTCCGCTACCTGGAAGTGCCCCAAATAAAAGAATATTACATACAAGTTTTTACATGAATGAAAATGAAAAACACTCATCTCACATAAAAACCCCCGGCTATTCGAACACGACGATCCAATATAACATATCCAGCAACACATAACATCACATGTCATCAACGTAAGTAAGTATGCATACCCCAATTGTCGTTGACGTATAGCAACGTAACCGGCGATATGAACATACTACACTTACGGTCACAGAAAAGAAAGTGTAAAACTACAACAATTGGAATCCGCAACTTCTTTAGACATCACATGCCTAATCAAATGAAATACTTAGACATCACATGCCTAACAGTTATAAACCCCGCATTTTAGTCTCATTATCGAAAACACTTTTCAATATAAAGTGAAACTAAACCGCTAGATTTATAACATTCATTCAGTTATCACATAACTGTTTGTGAATTCCAATTATTGTATCACATTCCAGACAAACAGAAAATGTTAAACTTTCCGATCGGACAGTCGAATACCCAAGTTTTCCCGATACAGCTCAACACATGAAATAAGTCTAGCAACATTCAGTTCGTGCCTCAGTACCAACGGTCCAGCCGTAGAAGGGTCAAACCAACGCCTCAGATGTGGCACGCCGTACTGCCCCAAACCCGAAGGTTCAAAAGGCAGTTCAAGACGGTCACATAATCGAGTTAAGGTTTGTTGTCTTCTAGAGGGTCCATCGCATTACTTGCACTACTTAGAACGTCGTTAAACTACGGAAAAATCCAACACTCGGAAATTTCCCGACAGGGGAAAAATTGGGTATTTATATCCGGTCGAACTTTTTAACATATTCAAAGAATTATCCGGAAATACACAAAGACGAAATTTGATACCCCGATCGAAACACCGAATCCCCAAAGCAACCCCAGAAAATTCAACTCTTGAATAAATACTAAAAATTTCCAGAAGACTCAGCATTACAAAACATGAATTACTGTGCAAGCCACGTGGTATAACTCAACACAGTGGCCGCGGAACCGCCGCGAATCCCTTGGTGGGGGCCGCGGTTCCGCGCCTCTGTAGTCGAGTTAGCACTACGTGCTTCACAGTAACTCATGAAATTACCTGCTGAATTTTTTGGTAATTTTCAATCTGGAAAAATCCACGTTTTTATAAAAAGTACAGAGAGCTCATTTGGTTTAGGGTTTCGGGTTCGTTCGGGCTTCAAATTGCGTCTAGACTTCGCCTAAGGCTCTAGCTTGTCTCTGATACCAGTGAAAGGTTCCTAGGCACCCTATGGAGGTCTCACAAGGCATCGAACATGCCAATTTAAAAAAAATGGTGCCGAGAAACCCTAGACTACGGATCTTAGACTAGATGTCTAGGCGAAACGGTAAACTAGTTAACTACTTAACTAAAAGTTAGGATGCTACAACCTTTGTAGATCCGGATATCCACTTCCTAAGCTCCACGTGGGCGTCCTCTCGCTGTCCATCGTGAATCTTGGACTCTCGCGACGGCTTCATCGGAGAAACGAGCGGAATTGGTCGTCGGCTTCGTGTCAAAGACGATCTACGTCGAGGTTGCACTAGTTCAAGCTCCGACTTCACAAAGTTGTGAAACTTGTGAAGAAAACACCCAAAACAACTTGGCAAGAGGTAGAGGGTGAAGAAATAGGAGGTGGGTTCACTTTAGAATTGGATTTCTCTCACTAGAACTCAAGTTGCCATTAAAGTAGCAAGCTTTTTCTTTTTAGAAGAAGAAGATGATGAAGCTAGTTATGATAAGTTCTATTTTAAAAATGAAAAGAAAAATACAAACTTATCATAACTTTAACTAGGGTTAAGTGTAGAGAATAAACCATGGTCATTTGAGTGGGTTAGGGTTAAGCATGAAGACAAGAATGGTTAGCAAAGTCAAAGCTTCATGAAGCTTCAATATGAAACAAAAATTGCCACCATTTTCATCTTAAAGTTTATCCAAATAAATGAATAAACAAATAAATGAATAAATGCATAATCAAAACCCTAATCTCAAGTTAACTATGGTTTAATTCTATACACTTAACCATATAATCAAGTATCATCAAACATGATACAAATATGTGCACAAAAGTATATCACATATACAATGTGTAAATCAAGTGAGAAAAATCCGTTTAAAATGAACCAATACTAGTTAATGCAAAGTAATATATCAAATATATAATTATACATTAAATCATTAAATCAACACTTGATTCAATGATCCGGTCATGTCGCACATAACCGACCAGTATTCAATGCATCGATTTATCGAATCAATGATTCGATAACTAGGTCATATCTCATACAACCAATCGAAACATTAATCGCGAGAATCAAATACGGTATCACATACACGCATTATTCTCGGTCCCGCACATATCTCATATGCACTCCTATTTCGTTTCGCTTGAGCTAGGAAACCTCTGTGTAGGACTCTAAAGACTCGTCAATACGCCGGTAGCAGATGATGATCATATCAAGCACCCACAAGCCGCAAGCGGTCTGCTAAACGTAACGGCCACCCGGGTATTGATCGATCAGAAGATCGACGAGCTAGCCCGCTCACACTCCTGTGAATCCAACCAGTAACACTTACCGTACAGTCCGGTCTGTTCGTCTGATACGTCGCGTATCAAGTCTAGGGGTGGTAAACGTCAGACCCCAATACTCGATAAGTCGTGCCGATGTGAGGCTCATAATGGGTCGAGAAACTACTGGTAACACTTACCAGCAAATCTCTGATCAGCCCTGGCCAGGGACTTCCCTGTTACGGCCAATCGAGCACAGCGCAACATCAACCCCCAATACCGGGAGAGACGAAACCCCTCCTATCGCTCATTGCCTCCATGTGACTCGGGACTGTACCCAAAGACCACCGTTTTGCACGCCCTCATGGACGTGGTAAGGTGGAGATCAAAGCGCAGTGGGAATCACACAAGACTCTATGACGATCTCGGGTCTACAGACTAACCTGTACAAGTGTCACCTGAGAACTGCCATCTGACGTGAGGTATAATACCATCTGGGAGTTCTCGGCGAGTCCGTCCAGTGTACCCAGTCTCCACTGAGCACCCGTCTACCATCTCTGATGTCAAACACCAATGGATATGGGATCATCCATCGCCCATCTCATGGGTCGAGAAGCGTATACGCTAGTCTACTCTGGTATATCGATGCCCTATCTCGATACACCCACGACTAGGGACCTTGAAGGATGTACTTATGGACTACCATGTCCCCACTAGTATGATCTGCATCATAGTCCAGGTAGTCAAGTAGACATCCTAAGGGCTTTACCAACATGTAACTACAAGACAGTATAAAGAGACTAGTGTACATGTTAAGATAAAGAGTAACCAAATAGCATACTATCATTTCGAGCAAGAAAGTCATCTCTATATATGTCCAAGCATCCAATATAATATACAACATCTATACAATACTGGCCTCTAGGGCATACATACAACTAACGAGGGTTTGCTTTGAGAGAGGAGAGAGCTTGAAGAAGATGATGGAAGCTTAAGGTTTTTCCTTTTTCTTTTGTGAAGGTAAAAAGTATCTGATACAATAATTTGAAGGGATTATATGTGTTGTAAAAGTCAAGGTTTTTAACTCTTTCAAGTCTAGAACCATCTCAAAAGATCAAGCAAATATCTAAGTCAACAAAGTCAATAAGTCAAGGTAGTCAACATAAAAACCCTAATCCCTTTTTCAACAAAATACCATAAGCTTCCTTCTCATTTCTTCCATCTATTAATCTTGTCTAAATGACAAGAATACCCCTCTCTTCTGTATGCGTACATACCCGTATTCGTATTCCGAGAAATACGAATACAGTGAGACGAACTGATCTAATAATCAAATACCAGGATCCGGCTTAAACCAAAGCCCACTGGTAATGTCTGCCCGAACATCATATGCTCACAAGTACACGTATGTGATCGAACCTTGTCGTAAAACCATACGACCTCTACACGTTTTGCCTGAAGTCGGGAAACTCTCTGTGTGGGACTCTAAAGACTCGACGGTACTCTGGCAGTGGGTTTAACCACAAACACGTCAGCGGCACTAGCTGTACGTAATGGCTACCCAGGCATCTGTCGATAAGAAGGTCGACGAGGAAGCTCATCCGTACCCTAACTGAGTCTGTCTGTGGCAATCTCCGTACAGTCCGGTCTGTTCGTCTAAGAGTGTCGCATATCGGGCCTAGGGGGCGGCAAGCGTCAGACCCCTAATAGCGGTATAAGTCATGTCGGAGTACTGTCCAAAATACCTTGAGAAACTACTGGAGTACCTACCGATAAATCTTACTTAATGGCGTTCCGAACATAGCGCAACATCAACCCCCAATACCGGGAGAGACGAATCCTATCTAACCGCCACTGCCTCTAAGTGCATCGGGACTGCACCCAACTACTACCTGTTTGCACGACTCAGCAGAGCCATGGTAGGGACTAATCTAAGAACAGTGGGAACACACTCGAGGCGAAGCGGCAGTGTCAAGTCGACGGACTAAGCTGTACTCATGTCACCTGGAACTGCTACCTGACGATAGGTAAATTACCAACCAGCAGTTCCCCACGAGTCCGTCCAGTGTAACTCATAACCTAATGAGCACCTGTATACTATCTCCAATACGTCGTACTGATGGCTGTGGGACAGACCGTCTCCCCTCCTGGGAAGAGAAGCATATACACTAGTCTACTCTGAAGTATCGATGCCCTGTCTTGATAATCCTACGACTAGGGACCTGTAAAAGGATGTGCTTGTAGACTACCCAGCCCCCACTAGTGTGACTGCCATCACAACGCTGGTAGTCAAGCAAAGATCCTAAGGGCTCTATCAATATGTATTTCCGATAAGTTAAAAGAAACATATACACATATTAAGATAGATACAAACCAAGCAGTATATTACTGTAGGGTTGCTAGGCACGCGCACAAGGGTCTACAAGTCATCAACCATGCCCGATTTAAAAATTAGCCGTGCCGAACAACCCGAATACGGAACTTTAAACTAGAGATTAGGCGAAAACAAGCATGCTAAACACTTTAACACTAAGTGAGAGGGATTACAACCTTTGTAGATCCGGTCCTTCACTTCATATGCTCCGTGTTGTGGTCCCTTCACTGCGATCATCGGGATTCGGACTCTCGAGAGGTTCCACGAAGAGAAAGACGCAACCTTTGCTTCCGATCTTCGATACTAAGATGATCTACCTTGAAGTCTCTTTAACACAAGCTAACACTCATGAAATGATGTGAACACCCTCATCTAAATGGCAAGGGAAGATGAGGATGATGAAGTAGGATTTTTGCTCTCTTTATTTATCTTTTTCTCATATTTATCCATCACAAAAATCAAAGCAAGAAATCATTTCAAGCAAAGAACAAGAAGGAAGAAGATGAACAATATTGGAATCCCTTTGTGATGAATAGGAAAAGGATAATATGATATAATTATGCAACCATGGTCAAGTAAACCTTTGTAGAGAATTAACTAGGGTTAGGGTTTGGGTTGGGTTAAAGCATGACTCACTTGAAAATATCTTTCACAAAACAAAATGAAAAGCTTCTAGAAACATCTAGAAAGCTTAACCCTAATCCAAACCCTAATCATGTTTAAACTCCACTAAACAAGTTGCATTAGTTATCATATCATGTTACAATATTATATATCACATATATAATATTTATCGTAACAAAATAAAATAATACAATTAACATATATCGCATATATATCAATGTATTACCCGAGTGAGAAAAAGAATCTTTTAGTGAGCAAATATTAGTTAATGTATTTTAATATATCATTAAATTATCGAATTAACACTTGATCCGACAATCCGGCTATATCGTATAT
Organism: Agapanthus africanus; assembly: GCA_030015575.1. NCBI lineage: Eukaryota > Viridiplantae > Streptophyta > Magnoliopsida > Asparagales > Amaryllidaceae > Agapanthus > Agapanthus africanus. The sequence goes on from JASDDO010000012.1 coordinate 153,107,897, forward strand.
AACCGACTAATATTTATCCGTACCGATTCACCGAATCAACACTTGATCCGATGACCCGGCTGATATCAAATATCGCGAGAATATAATACGGTATCACATATCGCATTATCCTCGGTCCCGCACATATCACATATGTGCTCCTACTCCGTTTTGCCTGAGTCAAGAAACCTCTGTGTAGGACTCTAAAGAATCGTCAATACGCCGGCAGTAGGTGATGATCATATCAAACACCCACAAGCTGCAAGCGGTCAGCTAAACGTAACAGCTACCCAGGTATTGAGCGCTCAGAAGATCAACAAGCAAGCCTGTACATTCTCCTGCGAATCAAAACAGTAACACTCCCGTACAGTCCGGTCTCGTCGTCTGATATGTTGCATATCTCGCCTAGGGGTGGTAAACGTCAGACCCCAGTAGCTCGATAAGTTGTGTCGATATGAGGTCTATAACAGTTCGAGAAACTACTGATAACACTTACCAGTAAATCTCTGCAACCCTGGCCAGGGATTTCCAGTTATAGCCAATCGAACACAGCACAACATCAACTCCCTATACCGGGAGAGACGAATCCCCTCCTATCGCTCATTGCCTCCATATGATTCGGGACTGTACCTAAAAGCCACCATTTTGCACGCCCTCTTGGACGTGGTATGATGGAAAGCAAAGCACAGTGGGAATCACACAAGACTCTATGACGATCTCGGGTCGACAGACTACTCTGTACCAGTGTCACCGGAGAACTGCCATCTGACGTATGGTATAATACCATCTGGGAGTTCTCAGCGAGTCCGTCCAGTGTACCCAGTCTCCACTGAGCACCCGTACACCATCCTTGATGTCAAACACCGATGGATATGGGATCATCCATCGCCCATCATATGGGTCAAGATGCGTATACGCTAGTCTGCTCTGGTGCATCGATGCCCTGTCTCGATACACCCTCGACTAGGAACAGTTATAGGATGTACCCGTCGACTACCGTGGCCCCACTAGTATGATCTCATCATAGTCCCAGTAGTCGAGTACATATCCTAAGGGCTTTATCAACATGTAATATAGAGACAATCAGAGTACATGTTAAGATAAAGTACAACCAGATAGCATACTATCATGTCGAGCAAGAAAGTCCTCCCTATATATGTCCTAGCATCCACTACAATATACATCGTATGTACAGTAATGGCCTCTAGGGCATACATATAACTAACAATTACTATATCGAGCAAGACTGTCATCAATCCGTGTATATATTCCAAGCTTCCAAAATGTAATATATAGACTAGTACTATACAATAATGGCCTCTAGGGCATATAACACTAACAATCTCCCACTTGCACTAAAGCCATGTGCTGGCATATCGCAGACCTATCATCTCGAATAGCCTCTCGAACTGCATCTGAGGGATGACCTTTGTGAATGGATCTGCAGTGTTGTCCTCTGTAGCAACCATCCAAACCTCGATCTCCCTGATCAGGCGATACTGCCTCAAGATGTGTCTGGACTTCTGATGGGACCTGGGTTCCTTTGCTAAAGTTATAGCCCCATTGTTGTCACAATTCAGAGGTATTAGATCAACAATGGACAGAACCACATGAAGTTCTGTTAAGAACTTCCTCATCCAGACAACTTCTTTTGTGGCATCTGAAGCTGCGATATACTCCGCTTCCATCGTCGAGTCAGCAACGGTTTCCTGCTTGGAACTCTTCCAACAGACCGCCCCTCCATTGAGGGTAAAGACATAACCTGACATGGATTTGGAGCTATCCTTGTCACTCTGGAAGCTAGAGTCGGCAAAGGCCTCAATCTGGAGGTCCTTTCCGACGTAAACCAAGAACATCTCCTTAGTCCTTCTCAGGTACTTGAGAATGTTCTTTACCGCTACCCAGTGCTTCTCCTCAGGGTTTGACTGATACCGGGTTACTACGCTTAGTGCATAAGCTATATCTGGCCTGGTACACAATATCGCATACATTATAGAGCCTACTGCAGAAGCGTAGGGTATAATTGACATGCGATCCCTTTCCAAATCAGTCTTGGGAGACATCTCTTTAGAGAGGGTGATTCTGTGACCAGCCGGTAGATTACCGCGCTTTGAATCTTCCATACTGAATCTTTTCAGTATGGTGTCGATGTACCTAGACTGTGAAAGTCCCAATATCCTCTTAGATCTATCACGATATCCCAGAATGTAAGAGGCATCACCTAGGTCTTTCATGAAGAACCTGTGTGACAAGAACCCTTTGACAGATTGTAGTATAGGAATGTCATCCACGTACAAGACGAGGAATACAACAGTTCATGCTACAATCTTACTATAAATGCATGGCTCATCTAGATTTTTGATAAAGTCAAATTCTTTGACTGTCTCATCAAAACAGATGTTCCAAATCTGCGATGCCTGCTTTAGTCCATAGATGGACTTAAGCAACTTGCACACTTTGCCGCTGCTCCCACTCTGAATGAAACCCTCTGGCCGGTCCATATAGATGCACTCCTCTAAATTTCCATTTAGAAAAGCGGTTTTTACGTCCATCTGCCAAATTTTATAATCGTGGAAGGCAGCAATGGCAAGAAGGATCCGAATGGATTTGAGCATAGCCACTGGAGAAAAGGTTTCATCATAGTCCAAACCAGGTCTTTGACGAAATCCTTTTGCAACAAGTCTAGCCTTATAAGTTTCAACATGTCCATCTACACCAATCTTCTTTCTGAATATCCATTTGCAGCCTACGGGTTTTACCTCTTCTGGAGCAATTTCCAAAGTTCATACTTTGTTGGTGTACATGGACTCCATCTCGGTCCGCATTGCATCCAGCCATTTTACCGAGTTAGTGCTCTGAATGGCTTGTTCGAAGTTAGTTGGCTCATCATTATCAATGATGCAATCCTCTCTATCCCCGTCTATGAGAAAACCGTAGTATCTCTCAGGTGGATGAGAAAGCCTACTACTCCTGCAGAGCGGTGCAGGAATGTCCTGTTCTTTTGAAACTTCTTATTCCACCAAGCTTTCAGTAATAGCTTGTGGTTCTGGAATTTCTTCCAGTTCTATTGCGCTCCCACTTGTTTCTTTTTCTAAGAACTGATGTTCCAGAAAGTGGGCATGACGAGAAACAAAAACCTTTTGTTCCTCTGCGTAATAGAAAAGATACCCTGTGGAGTTCTTTGGGTATCCCACAAACTTACACAGTACTGAGCATGCCTCGAGTTTGTTCGCATGCTGCTTTTTGACAAAAGCTGGACATCCCCATATCTTCAGATATTGAAGATAGGGTTTCTTCCCACTCCACATCTGATATGGTGTGGTAGGCACAGTCTTGGTAGGAACCTTGTTTAAAAGATATGCAGCTGATTCTAGTGCATAGCCCCAGAATGATCACGGTAACTCAGCGTTACTCATCATGGAACGTACCATATCCAATAAGGTTCGGTTCCGTCTCTCCGATACACCGTTGTGTTGTGGAGTGTATGGAGGAGTAAGTTAAGAGAGAATTCCATTCTCTTTTAGGTAATCCATGAACTCGGCACTTAAGTATTCACCACCTCGATCAGATCTCAGTGTCTTGATACTTTTGCCGGTTTGTTTTTCTACTTCATTCGTATATTCCTGGAATTTTTCAAAGGCCTCGGATTTATGCTTCAATAAGAAGACATGTCCATACCTAGAGAAATCATCCGTAAAAGTAATGAAATAGGAAAAACCACTTTTTGCATGTGTAGACATTGGACCACACACGTCGTTGTGTACGAGTCCCAAGAGCTCGCTCGCTCTTACTCCGTGTCCAGTGAACGGAGTCTTTGTCATCTTTCCTTTGAGACATGATTGACAAGTTGCATAAGAATGATATTCGAATGGATCCAAATATCCTTCTTTATGTAACTTAGTTAACCTTGTCTCATTGATGTGACCCAGTCTATAATGCCATAAGAAAGCGTGATTTAATTTTGGAGACTATCTTTTGTGTGTATTCTGGATATTGAAAATCTGCGGTTGGTTTAATACATATATACCGTTGCTTAATGTACCTGACCCAATCAAAATATGATTAAGGTGAATGTTTACAACATTACTTATAAATGCAAAATCATAACCTTCTTTAGACATTAAAGATACGTATATGATATTACAAGTCGAACTGGGTACAAAATAACAGTTGCGCAAAACCAAAACATGTCCATTTGTCAATCCTAAGTGATAGTCCCCCATGGACTCAGCATCCATGCTTGCTCCGTTTGCAACTCTGAGGGTCATATCACCCGCCTTCAAAACCCTACGGCTTCTCTGTGCCTGCAAAGAATTACAGATATGAGATCCTGATCCGGTATCCAATACCCAGGAAGTAGAGTTGATTGACAGACAGTTTTCAATAACATACACACCTGAAGCCGAAACCACAACTTGCTTCGGGTCCTAGTTCTTAGCCTTCCAAGCCCTGCAATCTTTCTTCCAATGTCCTTTCTTGTGACAATAAAAGCATTCTTCCTTTCCCATAATCTGTCCCGCTACCTTTGCTTTTCCCTTAGCTTCCACCTTACTAACACCGCCCCTTGGTTTGGTGGGGGCCTTCATCTTCTTTCCTTTGGCTTTTGCCTTGGACCTAGAAGAGGAAGTTCCTCCAACAAACAAAGCGGGTGTTTCCCTGACTTTCTGCAGGGTGCCCTCTGCACTCCTCAATATGTTGAAGAGTTCCGGAAGTTCAACTTCTTTTCCTTGCATGTTGAAATTCAGGATAAACTAGGCGTAGGTGGAAGGAAGGGACTGGAGAATCAAGTCAGTGTATAACTCATTCTCTAACGTGGTCCGCAGGTCGGCGAGATCTTCGATATAACCGATCATCTTAAGAACGTGTTCCCAACTGATGATCCGACGGCCAACCTCGCCTGAAAAAGTTTCTTCGATGTCTCGTATTTTGCGATACGAGATTGCTCTCCATATAATTCTTTGGTATGGAGGAATATGGATTCGAGATCCAAATTCCCGTGCCGCCTCTGGTGCTCGTTGTCCATAGAGGCCAGCACGAGGCACATGGTCTTCTCACAGTCTATCTCCCAGGTCTTACGGATTTCCTTATCCGTGACACTCGATTTTGGACCTGGTTTGGCAGGGGCTTTAGTGGTGAGAAGATAGCCCAATTTGTCATAAGTAATAGCCATGTTGACATTCCTGAACCAATCTTTGTAGTTTGGCCCTGTCAATATATTTTTATCTAATAGTAACTTAAGGCCTGTCATGTTTTTTGGTTGCTGCAATTAGGAGAGAGAGAAGAAACACTTTAGCATGATGCTCTTGCAAGTTTAGAGTGGTTTTTAGTTTGTCTAAACAGGATGTCTCCCACTGTTTCTTGAATCCTTCCTCAAACCATAAAAGAAGAAATAGTTGGGATTGATCTCACCGAACAATACTTGCTTAACCGTTCAGCCAGGCCGGTGTCGGTACATCGAGGGAGGTTTTACGACGCTTTCGTGAAGTTACTTAATTAAATAACCTCTTTTCCCTGTGATTGTAGCCCCGCTAACACATTTCTAGACACCTACTTGGTTTATAGCATTGATTGTTAAGTGAGAAAATTTCCCGAGGAGTAGCATATACTCACAGTAGGATCGGGATCCAAATATCATTGTGTGATAAGTTGAAGGAATCCTACCAAAATTATCACACTCCAAATGGTATACAACACTAGCAAGTTTCAGTTTCTTTAGAAATTCCTGATGTGGATTTTTGCCCCATCTCTTATGACCTTGACGAAGGCCAACATATCATAAGTGACATGTCAAGTTCTACCCGTCATTATCCAGGTTAATTTGAACCCACCCGTACATACACTTGACGAAGGCCAAAATAGCAGTACGATTGTCCCAAACCAACGCATCTATCTATGCAACAGATAAATATTCGGCAGCTACCAATCACTGTGCCTTAGCGAAGGTCAAAATACATAGCTTGAATACTACTGAATATTTAGCTGAAATGACGGAGGGCTACGAATGGTTTTGGTGAAATCGTGAACGTAGTGAACTTGATATAATCGAAAGAACCTGATAGCTTTTAAAAGGAGTGGTTTAAGCTCCCCATTTTAAAAGTTTTGCTGTTTTGAAAAAAACCCGAGTGGTTTTGAAATTGTTCCAACGATTCAATTTTGGATTGTTTTCTTTGCATTAATATAATGCGTCCCATCAATTAATCCTACTATTGTAGAAAACAACAAAAATATGACGTACACTTATGCCATCCGCATTCGCCTCTGGGCTCCGTCATCACCCGTTAGGTTACTTAACTAACGACAGAGCGGGGGCTGGACTAGCGCGGATGCAAAACATAAGCAACGCCTACTAGAAATCATATATAGATATATACATTCGTCAGACGCAATAATAGGCATTCCAGATCACAGATGAACACATTGGATATACAAGCAATCCGCATTTCCTTTGAGCCTGTAATGAAAAGCGGATTATACATCGTGATGAATAGCCAACCCCATCCTAGACCCCTATGGGTATGGAAAACTACCCGCCAAGTACCCGAAGTGAAGCAGTCTCCCTCAACAACGTGAGTAGGCCACTAAGCACTTCAAAGTACCCGGTAGTTTGTGCACCCCACCTTGGGTCTATCCTAGGAGTAATAAACAGTAAATGAAATAATACAATGGTGGCTATAACCTCAACCCGGATGTGCCCTGCGAAAAAATATTACAACCATTTACAAATTACATTTGAATGAAAGAATAAAACACCTCACAACCCCGGCTATCCATTCACGACAATCCAACAAGTCCATATACACAAACAAACATTACAGAAATGTGCAACCCCCAACTAACCGACATATAGCAATTATCGGAAGTTTACGAACACATTTATCAAACACAGAAACATTAAACGATATCAAACTGCGACTTCGAAGCATCCCCAATTGCGACAGAGAATAATAAATAGCATATGCAAAAGTGGCAAAATTAAACAACTTCTGAAACCCTAGATCCTAGCAACAAACCCACACCCAAAACTACGAAGCAAAACCCCCCACAACTAAACCGAGGTGGCCGGAAATTTGAGGTCTGTGGCCGGCCAGGGATGCAGGGGTTTGTCTCATTTTTGGTGCATGGACTTTTAACAGTGAAAGGAACACTCTGCAGTCGTTTAAATAATTTTTCAGAGGCTCAGAAAAATCAACAGAAACTAGAATCTAGGTTTCGATGTTTGTGGGATATTTCGGTTTCGTGGTTTTAGTTATCGTTTAATCTGTTAGCTATGGTTTAGTCGTCTCTGATACCACTGTAAGTCGATACCACGCACCCCATGAGTTTGCGGGGAGGCGGAATAAGCAAAAAACAATTTTAGTAGGCTTCGTAACATCGACTAAACATTAGAATCGTTTCTAAACCGCAACTAACGAATAAACTATGAGGTTGTATCTACTATGTGTGCGATATATATCTCAAGATCCCGCTGTCCTTCACTTCCTCGCTGTCCTTTCCAAGTGGTGAGCTCCTTGTCGTGAGAACGGAATCCACCTCCTCGTCGTCTTCTCCGTATCGTAGACGATCCACCCGAGAGTCCCGATTTCGAGCTTTGCTTCTAACTTGAAGCAACTAGGTGACTTGGTTTGCTAAACTACGTGCCCTAGGTTGTGTAGAGAGTAGTAAGGATCAAGTTGTTTCACTAAACCCTATGATTTCCAACACATGGAATGGTTAGGGTTTGCTTTGAGAGAGGAGAGAGCTTGAAGAAGATGATGGAAGCTTAAGGTTTTTCCTTTTTCTTTTGTTAAGGTAAAAAGTATATGATACAATAATTTGAAGGGATTATATGTGTTGTAAAAGTCAAGGGTTTTTAACTCTTTCAAGTCTAGAACCATCTCAAAAGATCAAGCAAATATCACAAACAAATATCTAAGTCAACAAAGTCAATAAGTCAAGGTAGTCAACATAAAAACCCTAATCCCTTTTTTAACAAAATACTATAAGCTTCCTTCTCATTTCTTCCATCTATTAATCTTGTCTAAATGACAAGAATACCCCTCTCTTCCGTATGCGTACATACCCGTATTCGTATTTCGAGAAATACGAATACAGTGAGACGAACTGATCCAATAATCAAATACCAGGATCTGGCTTAAGCCAAATCCCACTGGTAATGTCTGCCTGAACATCATATGCTCACAAGTACACGTATGTGATCGAACCCTTTCGTAAAACCATACAACCTCTACACGTTTCGCCTGAAGCCGGGAAACTCTCTGTGTGGGACTCTAAAGACTCGACAGTACTCTGGCAGTGGGTTTAACTACAAACGCATCAGTGGCACTAGCTGTATGTAACGGCTACCCAGGTATCTGTCGATGGGAAGGTCGACGAGGAAGCTCATCCGTACCCCAACTGAGTCTGTCTGTGGCAATCTCTGTACGATCCGGTCTGTTCGTCTAAGAGTGTCGCATATCAGGCCTAGGGGGCGGCAAGCGTCAGACCCCTAATAGCGGTATAGGCATGTCGGAGTACTGTCCAAAACACCCTGAGAAACTACTGGAGTACCTACCAGTAAATCTCACTTGCCCTGGCCAGGGACTTTGTGTAATGGCGTTCCGAACACAGCGCGACATCAACCCCCAATATCGAGAGAGACGAATCCTATCTAATCGCCACTGCCTCCAAGTGCTTCGGGACTGCACCCAACTACTACCTGTTTGCATGAATCAGCAGAGCCATGGTAGGGTAGTAATCTAAGAACAGTGGGAACACACTCGAGGCGAAGCGGCAGTGTCAATTCGACGGACTAAGATGTACTCATGTCACCTGGGAACTGCTACCTGATGATAGGTATATTACCAACCAGCAGTTCCTCATGAGTCCGTCCAGTGTAACTCATAACCCAATGAGCACCTGTATACTGTCTCCAGTACATCGTATTGATGGCTATGGGACAGACCGTCTCCCCTCCTGGGAAGAGAAGCGTATACACTAGTCTACTGTGGAGTATCAATGCCCTGTATCGATAATCCTACGACTAGGGACCTGTAAAAGGATGTGCTTGTAGACTACCCAGCCCCCACTAGTGTGACTGCCATCACAACGCTGGTAGTCAAGCAAAGATCCTAAGGGCTCTATCAATATGTATTAGCTATAAGTTAAAAGAAATATATACACATATTAAGATAGATACAAACCAAGCAGCATACTACTATATCGAGCAAGACTGTCATCAATCCGTGTATATATCCTAAGCTTCCAAAATGTAATATACAGACTAGTAATATACAATAATGGCCTCTAGGTCATATAACACTAACAACTTGTGATCCCCACCTTTGGTCTATCCTAATGCGGAAAAGAAAATAATATACATCAATGGTGACATTATTCTCAACCCGGAAGTTCACCAATAAAAGAATATTATATACAAGCTTTTATATGAATGAAAATGAAAAACTCTCATCTCACATAAAAAAAACCCGGCTATTCAGAACACGACGATCCAATATAACATATCACGGCAACACATAACATCACATGTCATCAACGTAAGTAAATATGCGTATCCCAATTGTCGTTCACATATAGCACCGAAACCGGCGATACACCACATATTACACTTACAGTCGCAAAAAAGAAAATGTCAAACTACAACATTTAGAGTCCACACATCATAAACCCGAAATATCACATACTTCGGATTTCATGCCTAAAAATATGAATTCCAAATATTGTATCACAATCACAGATAGCTAGCCAAAGTTAAACAATTCGATCGATTCAACGAATTCCCAAAAATTCCCAGAGAGCTCAACACTTGAGCACTGTTAAAGTTAACCAAAGACATACCACAGTACCTACGGACCTACAGCTGAAGGCCCGACCCAAGCCTCTTAAGTGGTGCCGTGGATCCGCCGCGAAAAGCATGTTTTGGCCGCGGATCCGCGGTCACTTAGACGAGTTAGGGTTTTGTTCTTATGGTGTGTCCATAGAATTCCCTTCATGTTTTTCTGAATATTTTTTACATGGAAAAATCCAACTTTTGGAAAAATTTCCAGAGAGAGGGTTGTTTCGGGCTTTCGGGGTTCGATCGGAATTTTAACTTCGTCTAGACAATGCCTAGTACTCTAGCTTAGCGCAGATACCACTATAGGAGGTTTTGTCAAGCATCAATCATGCTATTTAAAAAATTTAGGGTGCTAAACAAACCAACCAAGTAATCGAACTTGAGAATTAGGGTTAAACATAATATGTAAACAACTTTACATCTAAGTGAATGTGGAATACAACCTTTGTAGACCGGTCCTTCACTTCTAAAGCTCCGTGTAGTAGTCCCTTCACCCCTAGTAGTGAACCTCCGAACTCTAGTAAGGATCACATGAAGAAATGAACAAGCTTGCTCAATGCCTTCGAAGCCGAAGATGATCTACATCGAGGAGACTCAAGCTCATGCTACCTCTTCACTAATGGTGAGATTAGTGAAGTAAACACCCTAAACTAAATCGCTAATAGTATAAGATGATGAAGTGGGAATATTGCTCACTTTAGATTTAATTTTCTCACAATCTATCATCACTTTCACAGAAGCTAGAAAGCTTGAAAATGAGAAAGAAGAAGATGAAGCTCAAGCGATGAAAGAATAAAATCATTAGGTTTTAAATGCAACCTTGGGTGAGTATATCATATACACTAACCCATGTAGAGAGTTAACCATTGTGTATGGTTAATAGTTGGGTTGATAAATATCTTAAGAAAAACAAAAGAGTGGACTAACTCAATGGTTATCTTCAAGTTTCTCCAAGCTTCCAACTATCAAAATATTTTCACTAATTTGTAATTACTTAAGAATAAATATTAAATCCTAACATTAACCCTAGCATGGTGTGAGTCTCATACATCCATGTTGTATGTGTAACCTAACATGTCATAACAATATATATCATATATATATATATATTATTTGCGAACAAAAGAAAATAATACAATTAACATATATCACATATATATATATATATATATATATATATATATATATATATATATATATATATCAATGTATCAAATGTGAGAAAAAGAAATACTTAAGTGAGCTAATATTAGTTAATATAATTTAATATATCAAATATATAATTCTACATTAAATTATTAAATCAACATTTGAATTAATAATCCGGCTATATTACATATAACCAACTAATATCAAATGTAACAACTTATCGAATCAACACTTGATCCGATAATCCGGCTATATCTTATATAACCTTTCGATACACAAATCGCGAGAATAGAATGCGGTATCACATACACGCATTAATCTCGGTCCCGCACATATCACATATGTGCTCCTGCTCCGTTTCGCATGAACCAGAAAACCTCTGTGTAGGACTCTAAAGACTCGTCAATACGCCGGCAGTAGGTGATGATCATATCAAACACCAACAACCCGCAAGCGATCTGCTAAACGTAACGGTCACCCGAGTATTAAGCGATCAGAAGATCAACAAGCAAGCCTGCTATAACTCCTGCTAATCCAATCAGTAACACTACCATACAGACCGGTCTCTTCATCTGATATGTCGCATATCAACAGCCTGGGGATGGTATAACATCAGACCCTAATAGCCTGATAAGTCATGCCGATGCAAAATCCATAATGGTTCGAGAAACTACTGATAACACTTACCAGTAAATCTCAGTAACTCTGGCCAGGGATTTCCTGTTATGGCCAATCGAGCATAGCGCAACACCAACTCCCAATACCGGAAGAGACGAAACCCCTATTATCGCTCATTGCCTCCATGTAACTCAGGACTGTATCCAAAAACCACTTTTTTGCACGATCTCTTGACCGTGATATGGTGGAAATCAAAGCACGGTGGGAATCACACAAGACTCTATGATGATATCGGGTCTACAGACTATCCTGTACCAGTGTCACCAAAGAACTGCTATCCGACGATAAGTATAATACCATCTAGGAGTTCTCAACGAGTCTGTTCAGTGTACCCAGTCTCCACTGAGCACCCGTATACCTTCTGTGATGTCAAACACCAATGGATATGGGATCATCCATCGCCCATCATATGGGTCGAGAAGCGCATACGCTAGTCTACTCTGGAATATCGATGCCTTGTCTCGATACTCCCTCGACTAGGAACTATTATAGGGTGTACTTGTAGACTACCCTTGGCCGCACTAGTATCATCTCCATTATAGTCCTAGTAGTCAAGTACATATCCTAAGGGCTTTGTCAACATATGAGAGCAAGACAACATTACGTATACAAGTTAACATGTTAAGACAAAGAGCAACCAGATAGCATACTATCATATCGAGCAAGAAATTCCTCCCTATATATGTCCAAGCATCTACTACAATATACATCCCATGTACAGTAATGGCCTCTAGGGCATACATATAACTAACATGTAGAACTGAAAAAATTCCAGAAGGAACTGTAACTGAAGGTTTGGTAAAACCAGAGAATTCAATAGCCCCAGACAAACCTCAGCCACTCCGCAGATCTGGTAGGATTTCTCATCCGCCCGAGAGATACTACGGTTTTCTCATAGACAGGGATCGAGAGGATTGCACCTTAGAAGAAGATGATCCTACTAGTTTCAGGCAGGCCATTATCAGTAGGGACTCTGATAAGTGGCTGGATGCTATGCGATCTGAAATAGAGTCCAGTGTGGACCTTGGATATTGCTCCACCTGGGGTAAAACCCGTTGGATGCAAATGGATCTACAAAAGGAAATTTGGTGTAGATGGGCAGGTGGAAACCTATAAGGCTAGACTCGTTGCAAAAGGTTTTCGTCAAAGACCAGGTGTGGACTATGACGAAACCTTTTCTCCAGTGGCTATGCTCAAATCCATTCGGATCCTACTTGCCATTGCTGCCTTCTATGACTATGAGATCTGGAAGATGGACGTAAAAACGCCTTTTTTGAAAGGAAGTTTAGAAGGGTGTGTTTATATGGATCGGCCCGAAGGTTTCGTAGACAGTGGGAGAAGCGGGAAGGTGTGCAAGTTGCTTAAATCCATCTATGGATTAAAGCAGGCATCGTGGAGCTGGAACATCTGTTTTGATGAAACAGTCAAGGAATTTGACTTCATCAAGAACGAGAATGAGCCTTGTATTTATAAGAACATTGTAGGACGAACTGTCGTATTCCTAGTCTTGTACGTCGACGATATTCTTTTGATAGGAAATGACATTCATATGCTACAATCGGTCAAGCTATTCTTATCACAAAGGTTCTCCATGAAGGACCTGAGCGATACCTCGTACATTCTGGAGATTAAGATCTACAGAGATAGATCCAAGAGATTACTGGAACTTTCACAGTCCAGGTACATAGAAACCATACTAAAGAGATTTAGTATGGAAGATTCCAAGTGCGGTAACATACCCGCATTGCACGGAATCACCCTCTCTAAGGAGATGTCTCCCAAAACTGCCGAGGAGAGGGTTCGCATGAGCACTATACCCTACGCTTCAGCGGTAGGATCTATAATGTATGTGATGCTATGTATAAGGCCAGATGTAACTTTTGTGCTAAGCGTGGTAAGCCGGTATCAGTCAAACCCAGGTGAGGACCACTGGACAGCAGTAAAAAACATTCTCAAATACCTGAGAAGGACAAAGGAGATGTTATTGGTTTGCGGTAATGGAGACCTAAAGGTCGAGTCCTTTACCGATTCAAGCTTCCAGAGTGACAAGGATGACAGAAAGTCTATCTCGGGTTTTGTATTTACCCTCAACGGAGGGGCGGTGTGTTGGAAGAGCTCCAAACAGGATACCGTTGCAGACTCGACAATGGAGGCTGAATACATTGCTGCAAGCGATGCTGCAAAAAAGACGGTCTGGATGAAGAAGTTCATTAATGAACTTCAGGTCGTTCCGTCCATTATTGACCCAATACCTTTGTATTGCGATAACAATGGGGCTATAATTTTAGCGAAGGAACCACGGTCCCATCAGAAATCTAGGCACATCTTAAGGCGGTATCACCTGATCAGGGAGATCGAGGTTCGGAGAGTGGATACAAAAGACAACACTGTGGATCCATTCACCAAGGCCCTTCCTCAAGTACAGTTCGAGAGACTTTTTGAGATGTTGGGTATGCGGTACGCCAACAGCTGGCCCTAGAGCAGACGTTGGATACTTGATACGCCAATATATGGCCTTAGTGCTAGTGGGAGATTATTGGATATGTATGCCATAGAGGCCATTATTGTATATGTATACATATGGATGCTTGGACATATATATGTACAGGACAGTCTTACTCGAAATGATAGTATGCTATTTGGTTTGACTTTATCTTAATATGTGTATGTTTTACTTGCTATTACATATCTTTTATACATGTTGATAAAGTCCGTAGGATCAATGCTAGACCACCTGCGTTGTGATGGCAGTCATACTTGTGGGAGCTGGGTAGTCGGTACTCATATCCTTAAATGGTCCCTAGTCGTAGGAGTATCGAGACTGGGCATCGATATTCCAGAGTATACTAGTGTATACGTTTCTAGACCCCGACGAGGGACGATGGTTTGGTCCCGCAACCATTGTTTTTTAGACCTAAGATCGTATACAGGTGCTCACTGGGGGTGAGTGCTGATTGATCTAATTTTCATGTGTTGAAAAGTGTTATCACAATCAAAGAATTTATAGCCGTAATCAATAACGGTGTCGATATAGTTCGTTAATGAGTATGGATCATCCACTGAGATTCGTGTATTTATTTGTTCTTGCTTTAGTTGAGTTAAAAGAAAATAGTAAAGAAAATTCAAGAAGATGAATCAAGATTTATTAGACGAAATATTTTCAAGAAAAATCAAGAAAGAGTTTAAGATTTAGTAATCAAGAAAGTTTCCAATTTCAATTTTAAGTATCAAGAAAATGAAGAATAGCTTGTAGGATTCGATAGCAATTAGTAGCAATGATGAATACTAATAATGACTTATCTTATCTATTGATGAATTATAGCTAGAACGATGGTGATGAATGAAGATTAGGGATCTTTTGAAGAAACTAGGGTTTTTCCTTCACTATCCTTTGTCTTTTCATTTATCACTATTCAAATATAGCCTTTAGCAAAGAGAGTTATCAATCACTTAATCCTAAATTGCAACGAAATTATCAAGAATAATGATCTCGTTCCAAATTTGGTCGTTTGTACGGCAAGTAACATAAAAAGTGTTGGTTTCAGAAGTTGGAATGTGTAATGTTTTGATGATTCTTTTTCCTAAAATTCATAATTCTCATAAGACTTAAGACGAGTTTAGGATTTCATCATCATTTAATCTACCGAACTCCTTCGAATCCTTAACAAGCGGAGATTTCACTCATGCATCATGAAAATAAAAGAATCAAGAATTAGAAATTTCATAATGCTAAAATGTAAAGAAAGTGAGAATTAACAATTGATCACCTTTATTAATCAACTTCTAATTATACATTCCTTCAATCCGAGGTTACAAGAATTGCTCTCGATCGCTCCCTTGAAGAGGTAACTATTCCGTCGAATTTCACTTTGCTCAATCTCCGTGAGACTTGGACCTGTCGAGGATCTCGCGCTCTTAATAATGATCGGCTTCGCGTAAAGGATCATGAATGTCGTCGCTCGATATTGTTCTCAACGATTCTTGATTTGAATCTTGATTAGGAATTGAATTGGATTCGGTTTTGGTTTGTATGCTAGAAATTGACTACCATCAACAACAACCTCCACAATGTAGGCTTAGGTCCCTTTTTATAGCTCTTCACCAATCTTCGCCTAGAAGCTAGGTCAATCTTCCCCAAGAAGTTAGGTAGTTGTAAGGAAACTTCTAGAATAAGGTAGTTATCAAGCTTTCTCAAGAAGCTAGACTGTTGTAGGGAAGTTTCCAGAACAAGTTTGTTACAATGGAGCGTCTTCAACAAGCTAGGAATTTGACTTGAAGCTTCTGGAAAAGTGTCGTCACCAGATCCCCAACTCGACCGTGGATCCGCGGCGGATCGGCCTGACCCGGCCGCGGTTCCGCGGCCATTTGGTGAGTTTGATGCTTCATTTTCTCTGTATATTCTGGTTTTGGTCTTTGGGGTTATATGTGATATCTGGAATCTTCTTATCTCTTCTGAATCTCTGCCAGATTTTATCTGTTTGATTTCCTGTATTTTATCGGCAAATTTGCAATTCCGATATCTGTCCTGAAATAATTTTCTGCACAAAATCTCACTGAAGATTGTTGAGATATACAATATCATGCGTGAAATAATAAACACACAATTTCCTTCTAGAATGTTGATTATAATATATAACACATGGTATTTGATATTTTCCAGACGAACTTGTAATCCGTGTTATATTTATAACAAACACCCTTATATGTTTATAAAAGTGCGGAAATTATTATATTAAAGATTGCAATATTTTCGACTGAATAAATTCCCCCAAACTTGATTTTGATCGTCTCGAGCAAACTTCTTTTATTCAAGAGAAGGAGAAAATAGAAAGAAAGAGAAAAACTAACTAGCACACTTTCGTAGGCAAACACGATTGCACTGAGCACGTGCAACAAGCCTTTAAACCTCTAGGTGTCCCTAGTAGGAGGAGTGTTATCTCCTGAGGGTTTTCAGCGGATTGCACCCACAAAATTCTATAATAAAAAGAAGACTGTGAAAGTTACATATAAAGATAAGAATTATAAAAGGAAGACTGTGAAAGTTATATATAAAGATAAGAATTATAAAAGAAAGATCTTGAAAATCAGAGTTTCCAACTACACTAGCTTTTCGGTTGTCATGAGCCCTATCTTAATAGTCATGAAAAGATGTTAAAAATCACATCATCCCTCAATAAAACATCGCCTTTATTCTTCATCCCTACCTTTCTTCCAAACACCGGTCATATACCCCTACGTGTGTGTAAAAGATATCCCTACACTCGGAGAATTCAATTCAAGCTATCATACTCTTGTCCATCTAGCTTAGTACTTTTTAGTCGGTGAATATTTTAGATAGAATTGCTCACACATTCTTCATGCGACCGTTAATACTTCTTGAGATACTAACCGACCGATTACTAAATGTGCTCACATATTAGGCGTAATTAGTAATTTCCTTGTCTTGCAATACCTAAGGCTTAGCAGTGGCTCCCAAACCAGTTGGTCTGAGGCACTAGGTGATGAAGCACCCTCGCTATATTTTTTATGCTGCCTTGGTGTTTACAAAACCAGTGTTCATTTTTCTTCACCATTTTATACTTTTATACTTCATTTATTATTTTCTTCGTACTTTGGCTTTTAGACAAGAGCATTTCAAGGTATCCTCTACTATCCCGAGTTTCAAGACATGTGTAAGTGCATATAGTAGGGTATCAACATTCAAATGTTTGGCTTCCAAAATAGGAACTATTTTTCGGACTTATTTTTATCCTCAGATTAGTGACTTCCTTCATCTTACTAACCCTTGGGACAACGGTTTATAATTACTTATTATTAGTTTCGTTTAAGAAAATATCTAACTTTCTTGGTTTTTTTAAACTTTTCCAATCTTTTAAATGTAATTTTTCACTTTCTAAACTTTTATTATAAAAGAAATTTTTTAAAAAAAATTTGTGCTTATGCAAAGTGTAATGCAAGGTGATGCGTAAATAAGCACAAACCTTGCCCAAACCTGTTTACAGCAGTGTCCTCACTGTTGTCTCTTTTAAATCTCAAAACCTGTAGGTTTGGAAGGAAAAGTTATTAACGGGGTCAAGAATGAATGAACGTGAAAATCTTCCCCTAAACTTTTTTTTATTTATGTACAATTTTGCATATATTTTATATTATTATTATTTTTTTAACAAATGACTCACCTCCATTCTAAAAATTAGACAATATTACCGAGACATGGAGGTGGGGTGGAGGAAATTTAGTCATGATAAAGTGGCTCCTGTAAAAACAGAAGCTCCTCCGTGGGGTCAGTAGAAAAATACGGTTTTAATCTATGCCCATTCATTTTGAAAATTGTACCATTTTTCTATTTTCAACTTCAACTGCCCCATGCGGGTATACATACCGCACCACAAATGGTCCTTTCCAACGAGATCGGAGCTTACCCGCATGAAGATG
Source organism: Agapanthus africanus (assembly GCA_030015575.1). Taxonomy (NCBI): domain Eukaryota; kingdom Viridiplantae; phylum Streptophyta; class Magnoliopsida; order Asparagales; family Amaryllidaceae; genus Agapanthus; species Agapanthus africanus. Next base: position 153,125,967 of record JASDDO010000012.1, read on the forward strand.
GAGACGGAAATCATAAAGAAGGACTTGTTGACCTGAGGTAAAAGTTTTTCTCAAAATATTTTTATCGTGAAATACCGTAGTCCGATTCTTTACTATCACCGCATTATCGTAAGCTTCATCGCGGAGTTCGCTTAGCTCGTTTAATTGCAGCTTCCGAAAGTTGCAGGCTTGATTTAAATCGAGCTTAAGTTCTTTAATGGCCCACATTGTTTTATGTTTAATCTCAACAGGAAGGTGGAAAGTCTTTCCAAACACTAGGCGGTAAGGAGACATACCCAGATCAGTCTTATAAGCAGTACGAAATGCCTAAAGAGCATCCGTCAATTTGGTTGACCAATCTTTCCGGTTTTTAGAAACTGTTTTCTCCAAAATTAGTTTGATTTTCCTGTTGGAAATCTCAGCATGCCCGCTCGTTTGGGGATGATAGGGTGTCGAAAGTTTGTGGTTGATTGCATATTTCCACATCAAAGTCTCGAAAGACCGATTACAGAAATGCGTCCTGTTGTCGCTAATGATAGCGCGAAGGTGTCTAAATCGCGAAAAGATATTTTCTTTAAGGAACTTAATGACAACCTTTTTGTCAATAGTGTGACATGGAATATCTTCCACCCATTTCGAGATGTAATCAACTGCTAACAAGATGTACAAATTCCCAAAAGAGTTGGGAATAGGACCCATATAATCAATACCCAAAACGTCGAAAATTTCAACAAGCAAGATCGGTTGAAGTGGCATCTCATTTCTTTTAAAAATTCGACCCGTATTTTGACATTGTGGACAAGTTTTGCAATGATCAAATGCATCTTTGAATAATGTGGGCCAGTAAAAACTGCATTGCAAAACCTTCTCCGCCGTCTTTCGTGGACCAAAGTGACCGCCACATGCCTGATCATGACAGAAAGACAAAACACTCTTGAATTCATCATTAGGGACACATTTGTGAATGATTTGGTCGGAACAATACTTAAAAAAATAAGGTTCATCCCAGTAAAAATGCTTTACTTGGGATAAAAATCGATAATTGTCTTGTTTAGACCAATCACTTGGAATAAGTCCCGTTGCAAGATAATTCACAATATCCACGAACCAAGGTTCGATGGATACGGTCAAGAGCTCTTCGTCGAGAAAAGAGTCGTTAATTGGCAAGGTCATAGTTGGTGAAGAAGAGATGCATGAAAGATGGACAGCTATTACGTTTTCACATCCTTTCTTATCTCGAATGACAAGATCAAATTCTTGTAATAATAGGATCCAACGTATTAACCTGTCTTTAGCATCCTTCTTCGATAAAAGATGTTTTAGAGCGGAGCGATCAGTGTAAACCACAATCGGTGAGCCAATCAAGTAAGGCCTGAATTTTTCTAATGCAAATACAACTGCCAAGAGTTCTTTCTCGGTGGTTGTCTAATTAATTTGGGCATCATTCAGGATCTTACTTTCATAATAAATCACATGTGGCATCTTATCAATGTGTTGTCCTAAGGCTGCACCAACAGCAAAATCTGATGCATCACACATTAGCTCAAACGGGTGGTTCCAATCAGGAGATGATAGAACGGGGGCTGTAGTGAGAGAATTTTTAATTGATTCAAAAGCAGCCTCAAGGTCCGAATCAAAGCGAAATGTGGTAGCCTTGGCCAAAAGAATAGTTAAGGGTCTAGCAATTTTTCTAAAATCCTTAATGAATATCCTATAAAATCCTGCATGACCAAGAAAAGATCGTATATCTTTGACGCATTTATGAGGAGGAAAATTATGGATGACATCAATTTCGCTCTGTCGACCTCAGTGCCTTTCCGTGAAATGACATGTCTAAGCATAATACCCTCTTAGATCATGAAATGGAATTTTTCGCAATTCAAAGTTAAGTTCTTATCTTTACAATGAGTAAGAACTGCGTCAAGATGAGATAGGCAATCATCAAAAGAGTCCCCGAATATCGAGAAATCGTCCATGAAAATTTCCAGAAAATTCTCGACCATGTCCGAGAATATCCCTATCATACACCGCTAAAATGTAGCGGGAGCATTGCATAACCCAAAGGGTGTGCGTCTATAAGCAAAAGTACCAAAACGACAAGTAAATATGGTTTTATCTTGATCCTTTTCGGCAATAGTGACCTGGTTATAGCCATAGTATCCGTCGATGAAACAATAATATTCATGTCCAGCTAATCGTTCCAACATCTGGTCAATAAAAGGTAGAGGGAAGCGGTCTTTCCTCGTTGTGGCATTGAGTTTTCTGTAATCAATACATACACGCCACCCAGTTTGGGTGCTTGTCTGGATCAACTTATTAGCCTCATTAGTTATGACCATGATGCCAAATTTCTTAGGGACTACATGAATAGGACTTACCTATTGGCTATCAGAGATTGGGTAAATGATACTCCTGTCAAGGAATTTGACAATTTCTTTCTTTACCGCCTCCTTCATGACGGGATTTAACCGTCTTTGTGGTTCTCCGGTTGGCTTGGCTTCATCCATCAAATGTATATGATGTTCAACAATCAAGAGACTAATCCCTTTGATGTCAGCCATTGTCCAACCAAAGGCTTGCCTATTAGATCTCAAGACCATCAAAAGAGAGTTCTCTTGCTCTAAGGCTAGAGAAGCGGATATGATCACAGGCAAAGACTCATTCTCACCTAAATATGCATATTTAAGGTGAGAAGGTAACAGTTTGAGATCTAATGTCGGAGGAGAGACAATAGAAAGTGGGTTAAGTGAATGACATTCGGATTCTCGAAGAAGTTCATAGCATGCAAAAGATACAGACTCGGAAAGTGTGTCTGACTTTTATGATGAGTCAGAAGGTTCAAACTCAGGGATGGACTCGTCAAAGGTGTCCTCACTATGATGTGCAAGATCAAAAGATGATGTGCTAATGTCGTCAGGATCATTAAAGCAAAGTTCATCAACCTTGCAGCTTTCGGGAGCTATCTCGTGGACAGAACAGATATCAAGAATATGAGCAGAGGGTTCAGATGGCTGACTTCCAATCTTATAAATATTAAGCTCAATTGTCATTTTCCCAAAGGATAGGTTCATAGAATTGTTTCGACAATTAATGATACCATTGGAAGTGGCTAAGAAGGGTCGACCGAGAATCACCAGAATTTGGTTCCGTGGGTTTACTACAGATTGTGTATCCAAAACAATAAAGTCTATAGGGAATATAAATTCCCCGATTTTTATCAACACATCTTCAAGCTCACCCCTAGGTTTGGTGATGGATCGGTCTGCAATTTAGAGAGTACAATGAGCTGGTTTCAACTCTCCAATCCCTAACTGCTCATAGATAGAGTATGGAAGAAGGTTAACACTGGCGCCAAGGTCGAGTAAAGCACGATTAATATTTTTACCCCCAATAGAAATAGAGATTGTAGGACATCCAGGGTCCTTACGTTTCTTTGGTAATTGTGGGGTAAAAGCTGTGCTAACATTATTCGTCATGAATACCTTTTTGGGCACTTGAGTCTTCCTCTTCCTAGTGCATAAGTCCTTAAGGATTTTCGCATAAGCCGGAACTTGTTGTATAGCATCCAGGAGAGGGATATTTATGTTAACCTGTTTAAACATTTCCATAATCTTCTCCATTTGTGGACTTGGTTTGTTTCCCCTTAACCTATTCGGATAAGGAGCTTTAACAATAAGAACTGGGTCCGACATTGGAGAAGGTCGTGTGGGTGGAACAGATCCCAGAATTGGAGTGGAGATCGTCTTTGGTTGACTAAAAGAAGTGGGCTGAGGGTTCAAGCCTTGAGAAAAATGAAGAATAGGCTCAGAAGAAGATGAACTTGGGTCAGAAGTGGAAATGAACGTGGAAGTCGAAGTCAAAGCCGGGGTTTCATTGATTATTTCATCATTATCAATCTGTTCACCGACTTGATTATTCAGCACTCTTCCGGATCTCAACGTTATAATGGCACTCATATTGTAGTGTTGTGAATGCCCATGATTCGGTAGGGGTTGAGATGGAAGTTTCCGTTTCTCTCTAGCACTCATTTCGGCATTTAATCGTGCAATTTGTGCTTCTATCGATTTAATAATCTCACCGTGGGAGGCGGAGTTCTTCTTTATATCATCAATAGAAGACCTTATATCAGCTGACACTTGGATGGAATGTTTCATGAACAGATCCAAGGTTCATTCGAGTGAAGAGGAATTATCGGTACCGGTCAATTGCAAAGAATTATTGTACGGTGCAGAAGTGTTGGCAAGATTTTGAAAATTTTGTGGTTGAAAGGGGTGCTGACTCGGTTGTAGTGGTTGCTGTTGTTGTGGAGGGACCCTTTGAAAGTTATTTTGGTTTGGAACCGTATTTTGAGTTTGGTGTTGGTTCCAAGAAAAATTAGGGTGATTCCTCCATCCGTGATTATAAGTAGAAGAATAAGGATCGTTTCTAGGTCGTTGCTGAAAAGCAGCATTAGTGTGTTCTTGACCTTGAAACGGAGAAGTCAAAGGACATTCTTCCATCAAATGTGATAGATCGGAACAGCATCCACACACGGTTTTAGGGAGTGTGACCTGGTTCAGGGAGGCTAAAAAAATTGTGTTCCATAGCTTCAAGTTTCTTTTACATTGCTGCCATTTTAGCTTTGACTGCTATGGAAACATCAAGTTGATGGATACCATCCCTAGACGATGGTTGAGTAACACTCTCCCATTGCAAAGTTTTTCAGCAAAATCTTCTAAAAATTTCCAAGGTTCACCATCGTCTTTAGACATGAAATTGTCTTGACACATGGATTAAAGTATCTGCTTTGTTGTTGGATTAATGCCCTCATATATGATTCGACAGAGATGTAAGTGCACGGCGGCGCCCCGGCCGTCAATCCGACGCCGGAATTGCGGAAACGAAAAACTTTACGAAACTGTAAACCGGCACCACCGCGCACTTAAAAACCCGGATCGAGCCATTAATCTAACTCAAGCAAACTAAAAGATGGGGTAGAGAGATATACCGAGCGATCCGTGTCCTTCGGTCTTCTTGTCGTCGTCCCGATCTCCCGCGGAATCACCGTTCGTCATCTCCTCGTCGGAAAGGGCACCACGTAGCCGATTTCTTTTACGAGCTCCCACCTCTGGACCGAAGCAACTCGGGCGCGAAGTTGGCAAGCCGACGCGTCCAAGGGTACTGTAGGTGTAGTGTAGAATCTTTGCCTCAATGGGGTGATTGAAGTTGCTATGGAGGAATGAGGAGGAGAATGAAAAGGAGCAATGAGAAACGGAGCTAGTCCTTTTTGCAAACATAGAATGAGATGATGATAATTTTTCCCACATTCAAAATGAACTTTTTCTCCCCCATCTAGTAATGTGGCCGGCCCCTCTCTCAAAATGGGAGTGTTATGGAATCAACAAGAAGGGAGGTGAGTGTAGGAAAAGTAGAATGGTGACCACACCCCCAAAAGCAAGCCTCACATCCATAAACAAATCAATCTCTTCTCATTAATGCATGTAATGATGCATGAAAAGAAAAGATGCCATCATGAAGCCACAAATGCAAACAACACCCTCCACAAAGATAATTTGCACAACTGCAAATGACCCCCTCTATCGGAAAAGTCCGGCCGAGAAGGAACAAAGGAAAACTGGCCGGAACGGAATGCAAACTGGAAACTTCAGAAAACTGATCCCGTAATAAATTACAGGAAAACCCCGCAACTGCATATACATGCCCGCATTTGTATTCCCACTGAATACAAATGCAAAGAGACAAAACTACACTGTCTAATACTAGTATCCGGCTTAAACCAAAGCCGGCTAGTAAAATCCGTCCGATCACGATCCGTGCAATACCACACGTATTTGATCGAACCCTGCCATATCTCCATACGGCCTCTACAGCGTTTCACCCGAAACTTGAGTAAATGTCTGTGTGGGGGACTCTAAAGACTCGTCAATGCTATGGCTGTGGATTTAACCACTAGCACGTCAGAGGTATTAGCCATACGTGACGGGCCACCAGCTATTGACCAAAAGGGATGTCTGTGAGCGAACTCATACTGACACCCTACTGAGCCTGTCAGTGACAATATCCGTACAGTCCGGTCCGTTCGTCTATGAGTATCGCATGACGGGCCTAGGGGGTTGGTAAAAGTCAGACCCCCAAAAGCGGTACAAGTCGTGTCGGAGTGTAGCCCAGAACACCTTGAGATACTACTGGAATACCTACCAGTAAATCTCCTGCCTCGGCCGAGGGCTTTGTGTAATGGCTCTCCTAGACACAGCGCGACCTCACCCCCAATACCGGGAGAGACGAACCCCTGCAGATCCGCTCACTGCCTCCATGTGGCTCGGGACTGTACCCAACTAAAACCTGTTTGCACGTCTCCTTTGAGCATGGTAGGGTAGTAATCAAAGCACAGTGGGAGCTCACACGAGAAAAATGACGATCTCATGTCGATGAACTAACCTGTACACATGTCACCTGGGAACTGTTATCTGACGTCTGGTATAATCCCAACTAGCAGGTTCCCGGCGAGTCCTGTCCGGTGTACTCATAACCCAATGAGCACCTGTATACATCTTAGGTGAACCAACTGACACCAATGGCTTGTGAGACCGGCCACCGCCCTTCGTCGGGGTCTCGACTGTATACACTAGTCTACTCTGGAGAATCGATGCCCTGTCTTGAAACTCCCACGACTAGGGACCTTTTAAGGATTTGCTTATAGACTCCAGCTCCCACGTATATGATCGCCCTCATACTGCTGGTAGTCAAGCAAGAATCCTAGGGGCTCTATCAACGTGCAATAGTGACCTGTAAGGTCACCTAAAGCAGTACACGATGATAAAAATAAACCAGATAGCATACTATCATCTCGAGTAAGACTGTCCTACCGGCATAGGTCCTCCCTCAATCATTGTAATCACGTGCCTGTGATCCAATAATTGACTCTGAGGGCACTATATCCAAGAATCTCCCACTTGCACTCAAGGCTAATTATTGCGATGTCGCATACTCACAGCCCGTGTGATACCGAACACCCAACTCCTCTACTAATCAGTCTCACAAAGCTCGTATGCGAAACTATTGTGTTCGAGGAATATCCTTAGTGAGTGGATCCGCTGTGATGTTTCTTTCTATGTCTCTCTATATCTCAAGTTCGCGGAGAAACCCATCTCCCGAAATGAGCAATACCTGTCTTAGAATATGTTTGGATGTCTGATGGGACCTAATTCATAAGTGAACTCCAAATCCAAACTTCTTAGACTGTATCGTCAACTGAACTTAATCAGTATCCTGCGCCATCCTTCCCTCAGTATCCGCCTGGACCACGTGTCCAAAATACTGCCCCTCGTTGGAGGGAAAACTATAACTCTGACAGCCACTCTGTCAACCAGGTCACCTTGGAAGCCTGGAATGATAACTATCTCCCAAAGGAGGCTGCCGTTATCATTTCCCTAGAACATCAACTTATGTTCTAAAACTGCTTCCTATTGTTTCTCCAGGATTGGATCAATATCAACTTATTGCACCTACTGCAAAAAACAACATCTGGTGTGGTACTTGACATCTCATGATTGACTCAATTGCCTAAGCAAGTGATCTGCCAATCATGCACATCCCTCTCCCCTTTAGTCTATAAGACACCTTTAGAGAGGGTGACTCCATCACCTGCAGGTATACTACCGTGCCAGGAGTCGTCCATTCTAAATGCTCATAGAATGCTGTATAAGTACCCAGATTGGGAAACTATCCAAATCTAGATCTAAAACCATAGATCCAGTAACCAGAATGTCTGATATAATATCCAATTCCTATATGGAGAAACCACTGTGTGACAACCAAAGTATAACTGATCGTAGTATAGGAATTTCACTTCCTACTTTGTGTAAGTCATCCAAATACCAGGACATCACACCCTACTACCTTCTTAACAGATCCATTCCTTATTCTGATGAAGTCAAATCTATGACTGTCACATCAGAAATAGATGATCTATCTCCGCTATATCTACTTTAGTCTATAAATAGACATAAGCCACCTGTCCACCAATGCTTCCGCTGCTCCCACTGACTATGACAACCCTCTGGCAGAGTCATATAGACGTACACTTCTAAAGCTAGTTTAGAACGACGCTATACTCATCCTCCTGCCGGGTCTTACAGCCTGGAACAACAGCAATGGCAAGTCTGGGTAAACAAGAACCTCCCCGCTACCGTCCTTGAGGCTACCGGAGTACCTCTCGGGTGCCTGAGGTTACCCACTATATCTGCGGAGTGGCTAATGGAATGTCAATACAGATTGAATCTTTAGGTTTTTATCAAATCTTCAGTAATCGTTTACGGTTCTGGAATCACTTCCAGTTCTACCATACTCCCACAAGTGTTTTCTGAAAAAATCCATTTCTTTTAAAATTGTGGCGAGTGAAGAACAATATCACTATTAATCTTCTAGATGGTAGAAAGTCAACCCTCGTCATAGCCTGGGTCAACCCACAAACAGCCATTACAGAAACGTGCCTTGAGTTATCCAGAGTCTGGTTTTAAGCATAAGCCAGACAACTCCCCGTACCTTAACAATGTCAAGATATGAACTGTTCTATATCCAATATAGAAATAGAGGCACTGATTTAATTGAACCAGATTCAAATCATGCAGCTGTCTCTAGTGTATGTCAATTAAATGGAAAGAGGCCGATCAGCATTACTCAACTTAGGAGTAATTCCAATTATGAGTAACCTGAAAGAGAAGCAAGTTCTCTTAATCATTACTATCAACTGAATACCATACATAAGTATCTACATCATCGATCACCTTGAAGAATCCCGATACTTGAAACTCCTGGTTCTCTACTTTATTCATACACCTATAACTTCTCAAAACTTAGACCCTATGTTTCTACGAAACACCTGTCTAAGAACTAGAGAAGTCATAAGTAAACCGAATATAGTACGAGGACCAACCCCTCTGTCCTAATGGACACTGGACAACATACAATACTCTGTATAAGTCCCCTGAGTATAATAACTCATTCCCTGTGTGTTGTAGGTCGAAAACTGTACTTATGGTTATGAAGAATTACATCGCTGTTTAATGCTCCTTACCTAACCATCCACTGATATAGGTAAATGTCATAGACATAATTTCAAAAAGTTATATCTCACTCTATGAAAATAGACGTAAAGATATATCAATTTGAAATTGGTGCATAACAACGGATATTCAAAACCAAATATTTGTCGTCCGGCAAACAACCCAGGTGACTTCCTCAAATATCACCAATTACAACGAATCCCGATATAATGAGGATGATCACCTAATTCCTAATAACTTACTCCCACTCATCATCTGTAAAACCATACAGATGTGAGAATCATACCTGGTAAATACATACACTGGAGCAAGTTTCCAATTGGGAAATCAGTTTTCTATTAACAGTACACAGTGAAACTGAAACATTGAAATGTTTCGATGGGGTATCCGGGTATTCCTAGTAATGCCTCTTCCATTATCCAGATCCACAACTATAACCGTATATTTCTTTGCCACCTCTCCAAATCCCTTTATATGTCTTTTTAGTCATTACCTTCTGCACACCCCTTTAGGTTAAATGGTTTTCTTCCTTCCCTACCGTTCGGCACTAGCCTATGGTTTGGAAGAAGACTGTCCAATAAGCATAACGGGTGTACTGTCCTAATACTAGGAGCACTCGCAATGCGAGAGAAGGTGAAGATAAAAGACAACCGAATAAACCTTATTCCTATTTCTCCTGAACCAGAATCCATCCCCGAACTGGAACAAGTTCCTTTCGAGTTCGTATATAACCATACGATGGAGTATCCAATAAACTGTGGATCTTCGTAGTGATACGGAGTGTTCTGGAGAAATACAAAGGTGAAGTGGGAGTGGTAATGAAATACTTGGTTTGGTCGTGAATATCAGTCGCAATTTACTTTGCCTTCTTACTAATCCCTTTATTTGTCTTAACTTAATACCTTCTGTACACCGTTTAGGCTAATTGGTTTTCTTCATTCCTTACCGGTCGGCACCTGCCTATGGTTTGGAAAAAGACTATCCAATTTGCATAATAGGTGTACTGTCCTAATCCAAGGAACACTCGTAACGTGAGAGAAGGTAAAAGGAAAAGACAACTGAATAGTCCTATTCGTTTTCTCCAGAACCGGAAACCATCCTCGAATAAATTCCTTCGAGTTCGTATATAACCATACGATGGTTTTGTCCAATGGAAGTGGACGTTCGTAGTAATACGGGGTGTCCTGGAGAAAAGGGTAAAAGTAGGAGTGGAAATGAGGTCTGCAACTCTGACAATCCAAAAGCCAGTCTTATAAGAAGGTTCAGTTAACTTGGTCACTGAGTCATAGTCTAGGGTCGGGTCAATGGTCGCTGCCAAAGAGAGAGAGAAAAGAAACACTCAGCGTGCACTCTAACCTAGATCAGAATGGTTATCACTTTATCTAATCAGGAAACCTCCCACTGTAACGTCAAATTCTTCCCCAAACCTGAAAGAAGAATTAGTCGGGATCACCCGAGGAGTAAACCAACTCATCAGTGGGAATCGGGATCCAACTATCATTGCATGATAACGTGACGGAATCCGCTCACGTTATCACACTCCAGAAGGTATGCGCATATCTAGCAAGTTTCAGTTTCTTTAGAAACTCCCGATGTGATTTTTGCCCCATGCTCTTATGACCTTGACGAAGGTCAACAAATTATAAGTCACATGTCAAGTTCTACCCGTCATTGTCCAGGTTAATTTGAACCCACCCGTACAAGCCCTTGACGAAAGTCAACAAGGCTATACGACTGTCCCAAACCAACGCATCTATCTATGCAGCAGAAAGGTAACAAGCAGCTACCATACACTATGCCTTGACGAAGGTCAACAAACATAGCATGAATACTACGTGCTGCCCGTCTGAAACGACGGAGGGCTATGAATGGTTTTTGGTGAAAAACCTTTAACGTAATGAACTTGATATCGTTGAAGGAACCGGATAGCTTTATAAAATTATAGTGACGAAAACCTTTGCTAAAGAGGTCACTCCCGGTGAAGGGATCTCGGATCTTTCCCCTTAGAATGAGGTGCAGGATATTCCAACTGAATACCACGATGCAAAGCAAAAGTAAATGACTATAGTGAAGTTATTGCCCTGACGCAAACTTTTGTCCAAGGGGTCACTCCCGGTGAAGGGACCTCGGCCCTTGCCTCGTCGACTGAGGTGCTGGATATTCATAACCGAATACCACTGTGCAAAATAAAAGAGAACGCCCTTGCAATAACAGCTTTTTGAAAAATGTTCCAACAACATCAGAATAGGTTTGTTTATCTTGCATTGATACGAATCAACGCAGTCCCATCAATTGATCACACCAATAAAGAACGAAAATAATGATGTACGTATATGCCATCCACATTCGCCACTGGGTCCCATCATCACCCATTAGGTTACTTAACTAACGACAGAGCGGGGACTGGACTAGCGCGGATGCAAAACATATACAACATCTACTAGTATATATATATCAATATATAATATTCGCTCAAGGCGTGATAAAATGCAACATCACAGAAATGTAATAAGCATCACAGAACAATACAGATATCTGGGATCCCCGGGTTTCATAGAGCCGCTATTGAAACCCGACGTTCCCCTGGTCGTGTGGATAGCCTGTGCAATGAAATCCTAGACCCCTACGGGAGCGGCAAGTCACCCGCCAAAACCTGAAGCGAGGCAGCCCCCTTCAGCAACGTGAATGGACCACCCAGCACTTTATGGAATCCGGTAACTTGGGCACCCCTCCTTGGGCCAACCTGTACCCCCTACGAGTGCGGCGAATAGCCCACCAATTCTAGAGTGAAGCCCCCTCCGTCTCAATGCCATGAGATGCGGGCCCGTTGCCCTCTAGAACCTGGCTATCCGTGCACCCCACCTTGGGGTAAACCTAGTACAGAAAGTAAAATATACATACAACGGGTACATCGACCTCACCCCGGTCGTGCCCCAAAAGAATAATATACAAACATGCAGTGATGGCAGTCCACATGTCGGACACTCGCCCCACAATATCAAATGTACATATAAAACAAAACTGTACTACCATTGCATCCAGGCTTTCCCCCACGACCAATCCGCAACATCACAGCACAACACAGAACATCAACGTGAATGTCACGTTCACAAATCCGTCTAAAAGGGCTATAGCAGTTAGACAGGATTTACCGATCAAATGACATTCACGGTCGCAGATATAATGTAAATACTGTGAACTAACATGTTTAAAATTTTCGATCGACTAAATTTTTCGAAGTGGGCCCCAAGCACAACTGTAGCACTCAGAAACATCTGGGCCCAAAAAGAATATACCAGAAACCCTATTTCAATGTCAGTAAACTACTGTAGAAATTTGGTACGGTTTGGCCACAAAAAGGCGGTGGTTCCACGGCCAAAACGTGGTTTTGGCCGCTAAACCGCCGCGCTACAGTAACATCAGCGTACCAAATTTTCACAGAAAAAACCCTGCACGTAATTTTCCAATGTACCAAATAATTTTTAGAGTAAGGAAAAATTCAACAGAAAGTGCGACATGGAAATGTGGTTTTTGGAATATCCGATCGATCGAACTTGTAAACACGTTAGAGCAAACTAGACTAGGTTAATGGCATGGCTCTGATACCAGTGTAAGTGCACGGCGCCGCCCCGGCCGTCAATCCGGCGCCGGAATTGCGGAAACGAAAAACTTTACGAAACTGTAAACCGGCACCACCGCGCACTTAAAAACCCGGATCGGGCCATTAACCTAACTCAAGCAAACTAAAAGATGGGGTAGAGAGATATACCGAGCGATCTGCGTCCTTCGGTCTTCTCATCGTTGTCCCGATCTCCCGCGGAATCACAGTTCGTCACCTCCTCATCGGAAAGAGCACCACGTAGCCGATTTCTTTTATGGGCTCCCACCTCTGGACCGAGGCAACTCGGACGCGAAGTTGGCAAGCCGACGCGTCCAAGGATACTGTAGGTGTAGTGTAGAATCTTTGCCTCAATGGGGTGATTGAATTGCCATGGAGGAATGAGGAGGAGAATGAAAAGGAGCAATGAGAAACGGAGCTAGTCCTTTTTGCAAACATTGAATGAGATGATGATAATTTTTCCCACATTCAAAATGAACTTTTTCTCCCCCATCTAGTAATGTGGCCGGCCCCTCTCTCAAAATGGGAGTGTCATGGAATCTACAAGAAGGGAGGTGAGTGTAGGAAAAGTAGAATGGTGACCACACCCCCAAAAGCAAGCCTCACATCCATAAACAAATCAATCTCTTCTCATTAATGCATGTAATGATGCATGAAAAGAAAAGATGCCATCATGAAGCCACAAATGCAAACAACTCCCTCCACAAAGATAATTTGCACAACTGCAAATAACCTCCTCCATCGGAAAATTCCGGCCGGGAAGGAACAAAGGAAAACTGGCTGGAACGGAATGCAAACTGGCAACTTCAGAAAACTGATCCCGTAATAAATTACAGGAAAACCCCGCAACTGCATATACATGCCCGCATTTGTATTCCCACTGAATACAAATGTAAAGAGACAAAACTACACTGTCTAATACTAGGATCCGGCTTAAACCAAAGCCGGCTAGTAAAATCCGTCCGATCACGATCCGTGCAATACCACACGTATTTGATCGAACCCTGCCATATCTCCATACGGCCTCTACAACGTCTCGCCCGAAACTTGAGTAACTGTCTGTGTGGGGGACTCTAAAGACTCGTCAATACTATGGCTGTGGATTTAACCACTAGCACGTCAGATGTATTAGCCATACGTGACGGGCCACCAGCTATTGACCAAAAGGGACGTCTGTGAGCGAACTCATACTGACACCCTACTGAGCCTTTCATTGACAATATCCGTACAGTCCGGTCCGTTCGTCTATGAGTATCGCATGACGGGCCTAGGGGGTTGGTAAAAGTCAGACCCCCAAAAGCGGTACAAGTCGTGTCGGAGTGTAGCCCAGAACACCCTGTGATACTACTGGAATACCTACCAGTAAATCTCCTGCCTCGGCCGAGAGCTTTGTGTAATGGATTTCCGAGACACAGCGTGACCTCACCCCCAATACCGGGAGAGACGAACCCCTGCAGATCCGCTCACTGCCTCCATGTGGCTCGGGACTGTACCCAACTAAAACCTGTTTGTACGTCTCCTTTGAGCGTGGTAGGGTAGTAATCAAAGCACAGTGGGAACTCACACGAGAAAAATGACGATCTCAGGTCGATGAACTAACCTGTACACATGTCACCTGGGAACTGCTATCTGACGTCTGGTATAATCCCAACTAGCAGGTTCCCGGCGTGTCCTGTCCGGTGTACTCATAACCCAATGAGCACCTGTATACATCTTAGGTGAACCAACTGACACCAATGGCTTGTGAGACCGGCCACCGCCCCTCGTCGGGGTCTCGACTGTATACACTAGTCTACTCTGGAGAATCGATGCCCTGTCTCGAAACTCCCACGACTAGGGACCTTTTAAGGATTTGCTTATAGACTCCAGCTCCCACGTATATGATCGCCCTCATACTGCTGGTAGTCAAGCAAGAATACTAGGGGCTCTATCAACGTGCAATAGTGACCTGTAAGGTCACTTAAAGCAGTACACAATGATAAAGATAAACCAGATAGCATACTATCATCTCGAGTAAGACTGTCCTACCGGCATAGGTCCTCCCTCAATCATTGCAATCACGTGCCTGTGATCCAATAATTGACTTTGAGGGCACTATATCCAACAAGAGATCCCATCTATGGATTCCATGATGAGTGTAAGTCGACGTTAGACACCCCACAAGAAGCGGGGAGGCGGAATAGGTAAAACAATAATTTTGTTTAAACTAACATCGACTAACTTTATGGATCTTTGCTAAACCCTAACTAACATCTATATAGAAGTGATTAGCAACTATGATAGGTGATTATACCTAATGAATTAAGTCCTTCTTGTTCTTGTTGATCACCTCCTCGTCGGCCTTCTCGATGTGATAGAAGATCCACCCGAGCGCTACTTCTCCAAGCTTTAACCTCTCACTTGAGTAACTAGGTGACTATGAGTGCTAATTAAGCTAACCTAGAGGATATAGAATAGGATTAGGGATCTATTAGTCTTGCTAACCCTTGGATCTCAACACATGAGAGGTTAGGGTTAGTTCTTTGAAGACAGAGAGAGAGCTTGAGGAGAGAGAAGGTGTGAGTGAGAATGATATGAATAATATCTCATTTGTGAATATATATGAAGTATGATAATTATTAAATGAATAACATATGATAATATCAACCATGCTTCATTAACTCACTATGTGTGAATCATCTCATGAGTCATTAAGCAATAAATGCTTCATTAACTCATTTGGATGAATCACACAATGAGTCATTAATCCATTTAATGAAAATTCCACCTGAGCCTCCAACTCATCAATCTTCTAGAGGCTTCTCGACTAATTACGAGAATGCCCCTCCCATCCGTGAAAACACGGAAATACTGAGACTGTATAAATCCAATAATCCAATACTAGAATCTGGCTTAAACCAAAGCCTGCTAGTATAAACTGTCCGAACATCGTACGTGCGTAAAAACACGTATGTGTCCAAACCCTGTCGTAAAACCATACGACCTCTATATCATTTCTCCTAAAGCAAGGAAACTCTCTGTGTGGGACTCTAAAGACTCGACACTACGCTGGCAGTGGGTTTAACCACAGACCGCAAGTGGCACTAGCTGTACGTAACGGTCCCCAGGTAGATGTCGATAAGAAGGCCGATGAGGAAACCCATCCGAACTCCCAATACCGGGAGAGACGAATACTATCTAACCGCCACTGTCTCCAAGTGCTTCGGGACTGCACCCAACTGCTACCTGTTTGCATGACTCCTTTGAGCCATGGTAGGGTAGCAATCTAAGAACAGTGGGAACACACTCGAGACGAAGCAGCAGTGTCAAGTATGCAGACTATGCTGTACTCATGTCACCTGAGAACTGTTAACTGACGACGGGTATAATACTAACCAACAGTTCCCTACGAGTCATGTCCGGTGTACCCGTAACCCAACGAGCACCTGTATACTATCTCCAGTACAACGTACTAATGGCTGTGGGACAGACCATTTCCCTTGCTGGGATGAGAAGTGTACACACTAGTCTACTCCGGAGTATCCATGCCCTGTCTCGATAATCTTACGACTAGGGACCTGAAAAAGGATGTGCTTGTAGACTACCCAGCCCCTACTAGTGTGACTGCCATCACAACGCTAGTAGTCAAGCAAGATCCTAAGGGCTTTATTAATATGTATTCTCGATATGCTAACATATACAGATATTAAGATAGATATAAACCAAGTAGCGTACTACCATGTTTAGCAAGACTTTTAATATAACGGTGAATATTCCAACCTTCCATTAAGTAATATACAAGCTAGTATGATACATTAATGGCCTCTAGGGCATATACACTAACAATCTCCCACTTGCACAAGGGCCATGTACTGGTGTATCGAAGACCTATCATCTCGAGTAGCCTCTCGAACTGAATCTGAGGTAAGGCCTTAGTGAATGGATCTGCAGTGTTCTCCTCTGTAGCAACTCTCCGGACCTCGATCTCCTGTCGATCTATGATCTCCCTAATCAGGTGATACCGCCTTAAGATATGTCTAGACTTCTGATGGGACCTGGGTTCCTTCGCTAAAGCTATAGCTCCGTTGTTGTCACAATATAGCGGTATTGGATCAGCAATGGTAGGAACCACCTGAAGTTCTGTTAGGAACTTCTTCATCCAGACTGCTTCTTTTACAGCATCGCAAGCAGCGATATACTCCGCTTCCATGTCGAGTCGGCAACGGTATCCTGCTTGGAACTCTTCCAGCACACCGCCCCTCCATTAAGGGTAAAGACATAACTTGACATGGACTTGGAGTCATCCTAGTCACTCTGGAAGCTGGAGTCGGCAAAAGACTCGATCTGGAGATCTTTTCCGCCATAAACCAAGAACATATCCTTAGTCCTTCTCAGGTACTTGAGAATATTCTTTACAGCTATCCAGTGCTGTAGGGTTCCTAGGCACTCTCAAGAGGTCTCACAAGGCATCAACCATGCCAATTTCAAATTTTTAGGGTGCCGAGAAAACCTAATACGGATCGTTGGCTAGAGATTGGGCGAAAAACGAAACTAGTTAACATCTTAACTAAAGGAGAGAGGCTACAACCTTTGTAGATCCGTTTCTCCACTTCCTTAGCTCCACGTAGGCATCCTCTCGCTGTCCATCTTGAATCCTGAACTCAATCGTCGGCTTCATCGGGAAAATGGGCGGACTAGGTCGTCGGCTTCGTGCCGAAGATGATCTACGTCGAGGCATCACAAGTTCAAGCTCCAACTTCACCAAGTTGTGAAACTTATGAAGAAAACACCCTATACTACTTGGCAAGAGATAGAGGGTGAAGAAATAGGAGGTGGGTTCACTTTAGAATTGGATTTCTCTCACTTTTGCTCAAGTTGCCATTGATGGACTTAAGCTTTTCTTGAAGAAGAAGATGATGAAGAAGAAGAAAGAATATGATAAGTCTACTTCAAAAGAAAAAGAAAAATGAAAACTTATCATAATCTTAACCATAGTTAAGTGTAGAGAATGAACTAGGGTTAGTTCAAATGGTTAGGGTTAAGCATAAGACAAGAAGGGTGACTAAGTCAAAGCTTCATGAAGCTTCAATAAGAAACAAAGAAAGCCACCATTCTCATCTTTATCTTTTCCAAATAAATAAATAAACAAATAAATAAATAAATGAAAAAGCAAAAACCTAAACATCAACTTAGCCATGGTATCATTCTATACACTTAACCAAATGAGCAAGTATCATCAAACATGATACAAACATGTGCACAAAAGTATATCACATATACAACTTGCATATCAAGTGAGAAAATCCATTTAAAGTGAACCAATACTAGCTAATGCAAAGTAATAAATCAAATATATAATTATACATTAAATCATTAAATCAACACTTGATTTAACGATCCGGTCATATCGCATATAACCGACTAGTATCCTATGTATCGTCTTATCGAATCAATCCTTGATTCGATATCTAGGTTATATCGTATATAACTAATCGATACATTCATCGCGAGAATTGAATACGGTATCACATACACGCATTATTCTCGGTCCTGCACATATCTCATATGCGCTCTTATTTCGTTTCGCTTGAGCCAGGAAACCTCTGTGTAGGACTCTAAAGACTCGTCAATACGCCGGTAGCAGATGATGATCATATCAAACATCCACAAGCCGCAAGCGGTCTGCTAAACGTAACGGCCATCCGGGTATTGAGCAATCAGAAGATCGACGAGCTAGCCCGCTCACACTCCTGTGAATCCAACCAGTAACACTTACCGTACAGTCCGGTCTGTTCGTCTGATATGTCGCATATCAAGTCTAGGGGTGGTAAACGTCAGACCCTAATAACCGATAAGTCGTGCCGATGTGAGGCTCATAACGGGTCGAGAAACTACTAATAACACTTACCAGCAAATCTCTGATCAGCCCTGGCCAGGGACTTCCCTGTTACGGCCAATCGAGCACAGCGCAACATCAACCCCCAATACCGGGAGAGACGAAACCCCTCCTATCGCTCATTGCCTCCATGTGACTCTGGACTATACCCAAAGACCACCGTTTTGCACGCCCTCATGGACATGGTAAGGTGGAGATCAAAGCACAGTGGGAATCACACAAGACTCTATGACGATCTCGGGTCTACAGACTAACCTGTACAAGTGTCACCTGAGAACTGCCATCTGACGTGAGGTATAATACCATCTGGGAGTTCTCGGCGAGTCCGTCCAGTGTACCCAGTCTCCACTGAGCACCCATATACCATCTCTGATGTCAAACACCAATGGATATGGGATCATCCATCGCCCATCTCATGGTCGAGAGGCGTATACGCTAGTCTACACTGGTATATCGATGCCCCGTCTCGATACACCCACGACTAGGGACCTTGAAGGATGTACTTATGGACTACCATGTCCCCACTAGTATGATCTGCATCATAGTCCAGGTAGTCAAGTACACATCCTAAGGGCTTTACCAACATGTAACTATAAGACAGTTTAAAGAGACAAGTGTACATGTTAAGATAAAGAGCAACCAGATAGCATACTATCATATCGAGCAAGAAAGTCATCTCTATATATGTCCAAGCATCCAATATAATATACATCATCTGTACAATACTGGCCTCTAGGGCATACATACAACTAACAATCTCCCACTTGCACTAGGGCCAGCTGCTGTAGTATCGCATACCGAGCATCCCGAAGAGTCTCTCAAACTGTATCTGGGGAATGGCCTTCGTGAGTGGATCCGCCGTGTTGTTCTTCGTGTCAACCTTCCTAACCTCGATCTCCCGGCGATCAACTATCTCCCGGATCAGGTGATACCGCCTCAGAATATGCCTGGATCGCTGATGGGACCTGGGTTCCTTGGCCAAAGCCACCGCTCCATTGTTATCGCAATACAAAGGTATTGGATGCTCAATGGATGGAACCACACCAAGTTCATTAATGAACTTCTTGATCCAGACAGCCTCTTTGGCAGCATCGTTGGCAGCGATGTATTCAGCCTCCATCGTCGAGTCTGCCACGGTTTCCTGTTTGGAACTCTTCCAGCTAACCGCCCCTCCGTAAAGGGTAAAGACAAATCCCGACTGCGACTTAGAGTCGTCCTTATCACTCTGGAAGCTCGAATCGGTAAAGGACTCCACTTGGAGTTCTCCGTTACCATACACCAAGAGCATCTCTTTAGTCCTTCGTAAGTACTTGAGAATGTTCTTCACAGCTGTCCAGTGACTCTCTCCAGGATCAGCTTGATACCTGCTCACTACACTTAGTGAGTATGCTACATCGGGTCTGGTACATAGCATCGCATACATGATAGAGCCTACAGCCGAAGCATAGGGTATCCCTTGCATGCGAGCTCTCTCCAAATCAGTCTTGGAAGACATCACTTTGGAGAGAGTGACTCCAGAGATCGTGGGCAAGTTCCCACGCTTGGATTCTTCCATACTAAACCTCTTTAGTATGGTGTCAATGTACCTGGATTGGGACAATCCCAATATCCTTTTGGATCTATCTCTATATATCCTAATTCCCAATATGCAGGAGGCATCACCAAGATCTTTCATTGAGAATCTTTGTGATAAGAAGAGCTTGACCGATTGCAGCATAGGAATATCATTTCCTATCAAGAGTATGTCGTCCACGTACAATACGAGGAAGACAACCTTACTCTCTGCCACCTTCTTATAGATACAAGGTTCATTTGGATTTTTGACGAAATCAAACTCTTTGATAACGACGTCAAAGCAGATGTTCCA
Organism: Agapanthus africanus; assembly: GCA_030015575.1. Taxonomy (NCBI): domain Eukaryota; kingdom Viridiplantae; phylum Streptophyta; class Magnoliopsida; order Asparagales; family Amaryllidaceae; genus Agapanthus; species Agapanthus africanus. The sequence goes on from JASDDO010000012.1 coordinate 153,146,372, forward strand.
ACTCCGCGATGCTTGCTTTAATCCATAAATGGATTTAAGCAGCTTGCACACCTTCCCGCTGCTCCCACTGTCTACGAAGCCCTCTGGCTGAGTCATGTACACGCACTCTTCTAAATCACCGTTTAGAAAGGCGGTCTTAACATCCATTTGCCAGATTTCGTAATCATGATATGCAGCGATGGCAAGCATGATCCGGATGGATTTAAGCATAGCCACTGGAGAAAAGGTTTCGTCATAATCCACACCTGGTCTTTGACGAAAACCCTTTGCAACAAGTCTAGCTTTGAAAGTCTCCACTTTCCCATCTACACCAAGTTTCTTCTTGAAGATCCACTTGCTCCCAATGGGTTTTACCCCTTCAGGAGCAACATCCAAAGTCCATACTTTGTTGGTGTACATGGATTCCATCTCGGACCGCATAGCATCCAGCCATTTCACTGAGTCCCTACTCGTGATGGCCTGCTCGAAGCTAGTTGGGTCATCATCCTGCATGATGCAATCCTCGCTCCCACCATCCATGAGAAAACCGTAGTATCTCTCAGGTGGGCGAGGAACCCTACTAGATCGGCGGAGAGGCTGAGGTTCGTCGGGAGCTACTGAATGCTCTGGTTCCACTAAATCTTCTGTTTTGTTTTGTTCAGCTGGAACCTCTTCCAGTTCTACCTCAGAGCCACTAATTTCTTTTGCAAGAAATTCCTTTTCTAAAAAGGTGGCATGTTGAGCAACAAATACTTTTTGTTCCTCAATGTGGTAGAAGATATACCCTCGCGAATGTTTGGGATATCCAACAAATTTACACAAAACAGATCTTGCCTCGAGTTTGTCCGGTTTTTGTCTTTTGACATAGGCCGGGCAACCCCATATCTTTATAAAATTAAGATATGGTCTCTTCCCTTCCCATATCTCATATGGTGTGGTAGGCACAGATTTGGTGGGAACCCTGTTCAGTAGGTATGCTGCTGTTTCCAGTGTATATCCCCAGAAGGAAACAGGTAACTCAGCTACACTCATCATAGAGCGCACCATATCTAATAGGGTGCGGTTTCTCCGCTCCGATACACCGTTGTGCTGTGGTGTATATGGAGGAGTTAGCTGAGAGAGAATCCCATTCTCTTTTAGGAAGTCCAGGAATTCAATGCTCAAGTATTCTCCTCCTCGATCAGATCGTAGGATTTTAATAATTTTTCTGGTTTGGTTCTCAACTTCTTGTTTATATTCTCTAAATTTCTCAAAAGCTTCTGATTTGTGTTTCATCAGGAACACATACCCGAACCTAGAGAGATCGTCAGTGAATGTAATGAAGTACGAAGAACCATCCCTGGCATGTGTAGACATGGGACCGCATACATCACTATGTATAAGTCCCAAGAGTTTGGTAACTCTTTCTCCGTGTCCCGTAAACGGAGTTTTGGTCATCTTGCCTTTGAGACATGACTGGCAAGTGTCATAAGATGAAAATTCAAACGGATTTAAATATCCATCCTTATGCAACTTAGCCAGTCGTGTCGCATTGATGTGACCCAGTCTACAATGCCACAAGAAGGATTCGTTCAGTTCTGAACTCTTCCTCTTGTGTGTGTTTGTTATGCTCAGAACTGTTGATTGATTTAGAACATAAATGCCATTGCACAACGTGCTTGATCCAACCAACTTTTGGTTACGGAAAATGTTCATAACATTGTCATGTAATACAAAATTATATCCCTCTTTACTCAATAAAGAAACCGATATAATATTGCATATCAGGTTCGGCATGTAATAGCATTCGTTCAGAACCAATGTATTACCAGTCGGTAATACAAGGTGATATTCCCCGACAGTCTTAGCTGCAACAATTACACCATTTCCAACTCTAATGTCTTTATCACCTTCTCCAAGTTCTTTACCTTTCCTTAGCCCATGTAACTGATTACATATATGGGATCCTGACCCGGTATCTAATACCCAGGACGTAGAGCAAATGGAGAAACAGTTCTCTGTAACGAACACACCCGAAGAAAATGCATCAACATGTACTTTCTTCATTCGGGTGGCATGGGAATCCTGGTATTCCCATATATCCTGTTCATTCTTATAACTCTTATAAGAAAGAACGGAACCAACGTTCCCCAGCACAGTATAACATGCGGGTTCGGTCAATACATCCATATTATTCTCTTCATTAGGGCATGAAATGGTCGCTAACTGGAGAGAGAGAGAAGAAAACACTTTAACGTATGCTCGTGCAAGATCAGATTGGTTATTATCTTATCTAATCAGGATGGCTCCCACTGGTTTTTATCAAATCTTCCTTCAAACCCTAAAAGGAAAGACTAGCCGGGATTAATTACACACTACAAGTTCGCCAATCTTTCAGCTAGGCCAGTGTCGGTACTTTGAGGGAGGTCCCCCGTGCTTTCGCACGAACCTAATTAATGTAAACCTCGTTTTCCCAGAGGCGTAATCTCGTTGACACCTTTCTAGACACCTACTTGATCGGCTAATTGCAATGTGCAAAACTCTCCCAGGAGTAACTCTTACTCGCATTGGGTATCGGGATCCAACTATCTCATAGAAGGTATGAAATCTCATTGCAAATTTCAACACTTGAAATTCCCGATAATATTTTGCCCCAAGCATCCTATGACCTTGACGGAGGTCAACAAACCACAGGGTGCAAGTCAAGTTCAACCCGTCATTTCTTGATTGAATCAAACCCACCCGCACGACCCTTGACGGAGGTCAACAAGGTCGTACGACTACCCTAATCCAATCTGCATCACATACATAAGCAGATAAATACTAGTTAGCTACCGCACACTACGCCTTGACGGAGGTCAACAAACGTAGCACGAATACTAAGTAGGATTTATCTGAAATGACGGAGGGCTACGTCAGGTTTTTCTGAAAACCTATTGCATAATGAACTTGATATCGTTGTAGAATCAAATGAAGTTTTGAAATGGAGTGTTTTTGAGGCTTTTCTAGTTTTACTAAAGGGGTCACTCCCGGTGAAGGGATCGTCGGCCCTTTCCTCGTCGAATGAGGTGCGGGATATATCATATATATCACTGTGCAAAGCAAAAGTAAAAAAACAATCAAAAGCAAACCGAGTGTGCAGCATCTACCAGTTATTGCTAAAGGAGTCACTCCCGGTGAAGGGATCTCGGTCCTTTCCTCATCGAATAAGGTGCAGGATATATCACATATACCGCTGTGCAAAGCAAGAACTGTAGCTACCTGTTTTATTTAAAATTTGATTCTACAACATCTTTAGTTTCTTTTCTTTCATTAATCACATTAATGAAGTCCCATCATTTAAGTACCTAAACATCACAGATAAATACGACGTACACTTATGTCATCCGCATTCGCCTCGATGTCCCCTCGTGCACCGTTAGGTTAGGTAACTAACGGTAGAGCGGGGCAGGGCTAGTACGGGTGTAAAACATAAGTAACGTCTATATAATATATCATATATACTATATACTGTATCCATCACAGAACATCACATGATCACATCACAGATATCGCAGCAGAAGAAACATATGAAATATTGGATATACTAGGACGTCCGTGTTTTCAATACGAGCCAGTATAAAACACGGATTCCACGGTCGTGATGAATAGCCAATCCCACACCCTTAGACCCCTACGAGAGCGGCAAGCAACCCTACCAATTCTAGGGTTAGGAGACCCGGACTCGACTCCTCGAGTTGGTCTCCCACTGGACCCCAGAACCCGGTTACTTGTGCTCCCCTCCTGGGTCTATCCTAATGCGGAAAAGTAAATAATATACAAAAGGTGACAACTTCCGCTACCTGGAAATGTCCCAATAAAAGAATATTACATACAAGTTTTTACATGAATGAAAATGAAAAACACTCATCTCACATAAAAAAAAACCCGGCTATTCAAACACGACGATCCAATATAACATATCCAGCAACACATAACATCACATGTCATCAACGTAAGTAAATATGTCCATCCCAATTGTCGTTGACATATAGTAACGAAACAGGCGATATCACATATTACACTTACGGTCACAGAAAAGAAAGTGAAAAACTACAACAGTTGGAATCCGCAACCTGCATAGACATCGCATGCCTAATCAAATGAATTACTTAGACATCACATGCCTAACAATTATAAACCCCGCATTTTAGTCTCATTATCGAAAACTCTTTTCAACATCAAGTTGGGCAATTCAACAAGATTCCCGACATCCTGATCGAATGCTCGTCGCAAACTTCAATAGGCGGCCGCACCCCCGATGTCGTCGACAAAGTGCACCAAGGCAGAACACCGCTGCTGCAAGCACCCAAACGGATGCTTTCGGCGACGGGGTTCTCCTACAGTCACTTGGTCGGGGCTATGGAGTGAGGCTGTCTATTAAGTTTACCCGGCGAGTATCCGCGTACGCTACGTGATTGCGACGGACTTTTGATCACATCAAAATTCCGTGGCAACCGATCAAGTGAGACTAAACTGCTATGTTTATAACATTCATTCAGTTATCTCATAACTGCTTGTGAATTCCAATTGTTGTATCACATTCCAGATAAACAGAAAATGTTAAACTTTCCGATCGAACAGTCGAACACCCAAGTTTTCCCGATACAGCTCAACACATGAAATAAGTCTAAAAACATTCAGTTCATGCCTCAGTACCAACGGTCCAGCCATAGAAGGGTCAAGCCAACGCCTCACATGTGGCACGCCGTACTGCCCCAAACCCGAAGGTTCAAAGGGCAGTTCAAGACGGTCACATAATCGAGTTAAGCTTTGTTGTCTTCTAGAGGGTCCATCGCGTTACTTGCACTACTTAGAACGTCTTTAAACCACGGAAAAATCCAACACTTGGAAATTTCCCGGCAGGGGAAAATTTTGGTATTTATATCCGGTCGAACTTTTTAACATATTCAAAAATTATCCGGAAAAACACACTGACAAAATTAGACAATCCGATCAATACACCGAGTCCCCAATACAACCCAAAAAATTTAACTCTTGAAAAAATATTAAAAATTCCCAGGAAAACCAGCACTGGAAACTAATAATTACTGTGTAAAATTCATTAAACAAAGAGACATTTAGACCGCGGAACCGCCGCCTAAGCCAGCTTATGCGGCGGTTTGGCGGCGGTTTGATGGATACAGGAGCTCGAATTTCACAGTAACTCTTAGATATTCCTGCTGATTTTTCTGCATATTTTTAATCTTGAAAAAACCACGATTTTCAAAAATGTCCAGAGAGCCGTTTAAAGTCGGGGTTTCGGGTCGATCGGACTTCTAACTCCGTCTACGCATCGCCTAAGGCTCTAGCTAGGCTCTGATACCACTGTAGGGTTCCTAGGCACTCTCAAGAGGTCTCACAAGGCATCAACCATGCCAATTTCAAATTTTTAGGGTGCCGAGAAAACCTAATACGGATCGTTGGCTAGAGATTGGGCGAAAAACGAAACTAGTTAACATCTTAACTAAAGGAGAGAGGCTACAACCTTTGTAGATCCGTTTCTCTACTTCCTTAGCTCCACGTAGGCGTCCTCTCGCTGTCCATCTTGAATCCCGAACTCAATCGTCGGCTTCATCGGGTAAATGGGCGGACTAGGTCGTCGGCTTCGTGCCGAAGATGATCTACGTCGAGGCATCACAAGTTCAAGCTCCAACTTCACCAAGTTGTGAAACTTATGAAGAAAACACCCTATACTACTTGGCAAGAGGTAGAGGGTGAAGAAATAGGAGGTGGGTTCACTTTAGAATTGGATTTCTCTCACTTTTGCTCAAGTTGCCATTGATGGACTTAAGCTTTTCTTGAAGAAGAAGATGATGAAGAAGAAGAAAGAATATGATAAGTCTACTTCAAAAGAAAAAGAAAAATGAAAACTTATCATAATCTTAACCATAGTTAAGTGTAGAGAATGAACTAGGGTTAGTTCAAATGGTTAGGGTTAAGCATAAGACAAGAAGGGTGACTAAGTCAAAGCTTCATGAAGCTTCAATAAGAAACAAAGAAAGCCACCATTCTCATCTTTATCTTTTCCAAATAAATAAATAAACAAATAAATAAATAAATGAAAAAGCAAAACCCTAAACATCAACTTAGCCATGGTATCATTCTATACACTTAACCAAATGAGCAAGTATCATCAAACATGATACAAACATGTGCACAAAAGTATATCACATATACAACTTGCACATCAAGTGAGAAAATCCATTTAAAGTGAACCAATACTAGCTAATGCAAAGTAATATATCAAATATATAATTATACATTAAATCATTAAATCAACACTTGATTTAACGATTCGGTCATATCGCATATAACCGACTAGTATCCTATGTATCGTCTTATCGAATCAATCCTTGATTCGATATCTAGGTTATATCGTATATAACCAATCGATACATTCATCGCGAGAATTGAATACGGTATCACATACACGCATTATTCTCGGTCCTGCACATATCTCATATGCGCTCCTATTTCGTTTCGCTTGAGCCAGGAAACCTCTGTGTAGGCCTCTAAAGACTCGTCAATACGCCGGTAGCAGATGATGATCATATCAAACATCCACAAGCCGCAAGCGGTCTGCTAAACGTAACGGCCATCCGGATATTGAGCGATCAGAAGATCGACGAGCTAGCCCGCTCACACTCCTGTGAATCTAACCAGTAACACTTACCGTACAGTCCGGTCTGTTCGTCTGATATGTCGCATATCAAGTCTAGGGGTGGTAAACGTCAGACCCCAATAACCGATAAGTCGTGCCGATGTGAGGCTCATAACGGGTCGAGAAACTACTAGTAACACTTACCAGCAAATCTCTGATCAGCCCTGGCCAGGGACTTCCCTGTTACGGCCAATCGAGCACAGCGCAACATCAACCCCCAATACCGGGAGAGACGAAACCCCTCCTATCGCTCATTGCCTCCATGTGACTCGGGACTGTACCCAAAGACCACCGTTTTGCACGCCCTCATGGACGTGGTAAGGTAGAGATCAAAGCACAGTGGGAATCACACAAGACTCTATGATGATCTCGGGTCTATAGACTAACCTGTAAAAGTGTCACCTGAGAACTGCCATCTGACGTGAGGTATAATACCATCTGGGAGTTCTCGGCGAGTCCGTCCAGTGTACCCAGTCTCCACTGAGCACCCGTATACCATCTCTGATGTTAAACACCAATGGATATGGGATCATCCATCGCCCATCTCATGGGTTGAGAGGCGTATACGCTAGTCTACACTGGTATATCGATGCCCCGTCTTGATACACCCACGACTAAGGACCTTGAAGGATGTACTTATGGACTACCATGTCCCCACTAGTATGATCTGCATCATAGTCCAGGTAGTCAAGTACACATCCTAAGGGCTTTACCAACATGTAACTATAAGACAGTTTAAAGAGACAAGTGTACATGTTAAGATAAAGAGTAACCAGATAGCATACTATTATATCGAGCAAGAAAGTCATCTCTATATATGTCCAAGCATCCAATATAATATACATCATCTGTACAATACTGGCCTCTAGGGCATACATACAACTAACAAGTGCTTCTCCCCTGGGTCTGACTGATACCTGCTTACCACGCTCAGTGCGTAAGCTACATCTGGTCTGGTGCACAACATCGCATACATTATAAAGCCTACCGCAGAAGCGTAGGGTATAACTGACATGCGATCCCTTTCCAAATCAGTCTTGGGAGACATCTCTTTGGATAGGGCGATTCCGTGACAAGCCGGTAAATTACCATGCTTAGAATCTTCCATGCTGAATCTTTTTAGTATAGTGTTGATATACCTGGACTGCGAAAGTCCCAACATCCTCTTAGATCTATCACGATAGATCTGGATCCGCAGAATGTAAGAGGCATCACCCAGGTCTTTCATGGAGAACCTGTGTGACAAGAATCCTTTGACAGATTGTAGCATAGGAATGTCATTTTCTATTAATAGAATGTCATCCACGTACAAGACGAGGAATACGACAGTTCGTGCTTCAATTTTTCTATATATACATGGTTCATCTGGATTTTTGATAACGTCATATTCCTTGACCGTTTCATCAAAACAGATGTTCCAACTCCGCGATGCCTGCTTTAGTCCATAAATAGACTTAAGCAACTTGCACACTTTTCCGCTGCTCCCACTCCGATTGAAACCTTCTGGCTGATCCATATAGACGCACTCTTCTAAATTACCATTTAGAAAAGCCGTCTTTACGTCCATCTGCTAGATCTCATAATCATGGAAGGTGGCAATGGCAAGAAGGATCCGAATGGATTTAAGTATAGCCACTGAAGAAAAAGTTTCGTCATAGTCCAAACCAGGTCTTTGACGAAAACCCTTTGCAACAAGTCTAGCCTTATAGGTTTCCACCTGTCCATCTACACCAATCTTTTTCTTGAAGATCCATTTGCATCCTATGGGTTTTACCCCATCTGGAGCAAAGTCCAAAGTCCATACTTTGTTGATGTACATAGACTCCATCTCGGTCCGCATTCCATCCAGCCATCTTACCGAGTCGCCACTCTGGATGGCCTGCTGGAAACTAGTAGGTTCATCATTATCAATGACGCAATCCTCTCTATCCCCATCTATGAGAAAACCGTAGTATCTCTCAGGCGGAAGAGACGGCCTACTACTCCTGCAGAGGAGTGCGAGAATGTCCTGTTCTTCTTGAACTACTGGTTCTACCGAACATTCAGTAATAGTTTGTGGTTCTGGAATTTCTTCCAATTCTATTGCGCTCCCACTTGTTTCCTTTTCTAAAAAATGTTGTTCTAGAAAATGGGCATTACGAGAAACAAAAACCTTTTGTTCCTCTGCGTAATAGAAAAAATACCCCTTGGAGTTCTTTGGATATCCCACAAACTTACACTGTACTGATTGTGCCTCGAGTTTGTCCGCATGCTGCTTTTTAACAAAAGCTGGACATCCCCATATCTTCAGATACTGAAGATAGGGTTTCTTCCCACTCCACATCTGATATGGCGTGGTAGGCACAGACTTGGTAGGAGCCCTGTTTAAAAGATATGCAGCTGATTCTAGCGCATAAGCCCAGAAAGATCGCGGTAACTCAGCATTACTCATCATGGAACGTACCATATCCAATAGGGTTCGGTTCCGTCTCTCCGATACACCGTTATGCTGTGGAGTGTATGGAGGAGTAAGCTAAGAGAGAATTCCTTTCTCTTTTAGGTAACCTAGGAACTTGGCACTTAAGTATTCACCACCTCGATCAGATCTCAGTGTCTTGATACTTTTGCCGGTTTGGTTTTCTACTTCATTCTTATATTCTTGGAATTTCTCAAAGGCCTTACATTTATGTTTCCTTAAGAAAATGAATCCATACCTAGAGTAATCATCCGTAAAAGTAATGAAATATGAAAAACCGTCTCTTGCATGTGTAGACATTGAACCACATATATCGCTGTGTATGAGTCCTAAGAGCTCGCTTGCTCTTACTCCATGTCCAGTGAGTGGAGTCTTTGTCATCTTTCCTTTGAGACATGATTGAAAAGTGGCATAAGATTGATATTCGAACGGATCAAAATATCCTTCTCTATGTAACTTAGTTAACCTTGTCTCATTGATGTGACCTAGTCTACAATGCCATAAGAAAACCAGATTTATATCTGGAGACTTTCTTTTTAGTGTGTTCTGGACATTGAAAATCTGTAATTGGTTTAGCACGTATATACCATTATCTAGTGTATCGGACCTAATCAAACCATGATTAAGGTGGATGTTAACAACATCGCTTACAAACGTGAAATCATAACCTTCTTTTGATAACAACGATACCGATATGATATTACACGTTAAACTAGGTACACAAAAACAGTTGCGCAAAACCAAAATATGTCCACTCGTCAATCCTAGGTGATAATCCCCTACGGACACATCACCCACGCTAGCTCCGTTAGCAACCTGGAGGGTCATATCACCAACCTTCAGCACTCTACGGTTTCTCAGTGCCTACAATGAATTGCATATATGAGATCCTGATCCGGTATCCAATACCCAGGAAGTAGAGTTAATTGACAGACAATTTTCAATTACAAACACACTTAAATTCGAAACCACAGCTTGCTTCGGGTCCTGGTTCTTGGCAATCCAAGCTTTGCAATCTTTCTTCCAATGACCTTTCCTACGACAGTGGAAGCACTCGTCCTTTGCCACTACTGGCACCGCAACCTTTGCCTTTCCCTTAACTCCCATCTTACCAACACCACCTCTTGGTTTGGTAGCGGCCTTCTTCTTTCTTCCTTTGGCCCTAGCCTTAGACCCGGAAGAGGAAGCACCGCGAACAAACATAGTGGGTGTTTCCCTTGCTTTCTGCAAGGTGCCCTCTGCACTCCTCAATATGTTAAGGAGTTCTGGAAATTCAATTTCTTTTCCTTGAATATTGAAATTCAGAATAAACTGGGCGTAGGTGGAAGGAAGGGACTGAAGAACCAAGTCTGCATATAGCTCGTTCTCTAAAGTCGTCCCAAGGTCCGCGAGCTCTTCAATATAGCCAATCATCTTAAGAACATGTTCTCTTACAGATGACCCGACGGCCAGCCTCGACTGAAACAAGTTCTTCGAGGTCTCGTATCTAGCTATACGAGATTACTCTCCATACAGATCCTTTGTGTGGAGAAATATGGATTCAAGATCCATATTCTCGTGCCTCCTCTGATGTTCATTATTCATAGAGGCAAGCACGATGCATTTGGCCTTTGCGCAATCAATCTCCCAGGTCTTGTGGATTTCCTTATCCGCGACACGGGATTCTGGACCAGGGACAGCAGGTGCCTTAGTAGTAAGGACATACCCCAATTTGTCATAAGTAATTGCCATCTTAACATTCCGGAACCAATGTTTATAGTCTGGCCCTGTCAAAATATTTTTATCTAATAGTAACTTAAGTCCTGTCATGTTCTGGGTCGCTGCAATGAGAGAGAGAGGGAACACTTTAGCATGATGCTCTTGCAAGTTTAGAGTGGTTTTTAGATTATCTAAACTGGATGGCTCCCACTGTTTCTCGAATCCCTCCTCAAACCAAAAAGGAAGAACTAGTCAGGACTATTCTCACCGTACAATACTTGCTTAACCGTTCAGCCAGGCCGGTGTCGGTACTTCGAGGGAGGTTTTACGACACTTTCGCGAAGTTCCTTAATTAAATAACCTCTTTTCTCTGGGGGCGTAGCCCCGCTGACACCTTTCTCGACACCTACTTGGTTTATAGCATTGATCGTTAAGTGACAAATCTCCTGATGAGTAGCGGATACTCACAGTAGGATCGGGATCCAAATATCATCGTGTGATAAAGCTGAAGGAATCCTACCAAAATTATCACACTCCAAATGGTATGCAACTCTTAGAAAATTTCAGTTTCTTTAGAAATTTCCGATATAAATTTCTGCCCCATGCTCTTATGACCTTAGCGTTGGTCAAAATGTCATAAGTCACATGTCAAGTCCTACCCATCATTATCTTGTTAATTTGAACCCATCCGTACATACCCCTGACGTTGGCCAAATGATAATATGACTGTTCCAAACTAACTCATCTATCTATGCAACAAATGAATACCCAGCAGCTACCAAACACTATGCCTTGGCGTTGGTCAAAATACATAGCTTGAATACTACTGAATACCCAAATGAAATGACGGAGGGCTACGAATGGTTTTGGCGAAACCGTGAACGTAGTGAACTTGATATGATCGAAGGAACCTGATAGCTTTTTAAAAGGAGTGGCTTAAGCTCCGCAATTTAAAAAATATCTTCTGTTTTAAAATAATTAGTGGTTTCTTTTAAACTATTCCAACGATTCAACTTTGGTTTATTTTCTTTGCATTAATATAATGTGTCCCATCATTAACCTATCATTGCAGAAAACAACGAAAATACAACGTCCTCTTATGCCATCCGCATTCGCCACTGGGCCCCGTCATTCACCCGTTAGGTTACTTAACTAACGACAGAGCGGGGGCTGGGCTAGCGCGGGTGCAAAACATAAGTGATGCCTAATAGATATCATATATAGATATTGTACATTCGTCAGAAGCAATAATAGGCATTCCAGATCACAGATGAACATATTGGATTTTCTACGAATCCGCATTCCTTTTGAGCCTGCAAAGAAAGACGAATTACACAGTCACGATGAATAGCCAAAAACCCACCCTAGACCCCTACGGGTACGGCAAACTACCCGCCTAGTACCCGAAGTGAAGCGATCTCCCTCAACAACGTGAGTAGGCCAATAAACACTTCAAAGTACACGGTAGTTTGTGTACCCCATCTTGGGTCTATCCTAAGAGCACAAAACAGTAAATGAAATAATACAACGGTGGCTACAACCTCAACCCGGATGTGCCCCGCAAAATAATATTACAACAATTTACAAATTACATTTGAATGAAAGAAACACTCATCTCACATCCCCAGCTATCCATTCACGACAATCCAACAAGTCCACAAACACAAACCAGTAAAAACCATTACAGAAATGTGCAACCCTATGCTAACCGACATACTAGCAGTTAGGGGAGGTTTACGAACATATTAAATACATCACAGATTTAATCAAGTTAGCCAAACATCTTAGAATTTCGATTAAGCAAACACAAATGAATCTACGCCAAATAATTCTCTGTGCACCTGAAACCTGAGCAGAAACAAAACATCCCAGAAAATACAACATCAATACAGAAGAATAACTGAGCAAATTTGGGCTGACTCCGAGTCAACTCGGCCGCGGATCCGCGGCGGATAGCTTGGATCGGCGGCGGTTCCGCCGCGCTTTGGTCGAGTCATGGTCCCAAATTTCTTTATAATTCTTAAAATTCCCTGCTTGTATTTTTAAGGGTCCCTGAAAAAGTTTTTAGACCACGTTTTAAAATCGGCAGAAACTAGGTTAAAATGTTGTATTTTCGGGTTCGTTTTGCGATCGAATTTCTAACGACTTTGCTAACAAGTTAGTTATGGTTTAGCGAGGCTCTGATACCACTGTAAGTCGACGTTAGACACCCCACAGGAAGCGGGGAGGCGGAATAGGTAAAACAATCATTTTTTTAAACTAACATCGACTAACTTTACGGATCTTTGCTAAACCCTAACTAACAACTATATAGAAGTGATTAGCTACTATGATAGATGATTATACCTAATGAATCAAGTCCTTCTTGTTCTTATTGATCACCTCCTCGTCGGCCTCCTCGATGTGATAGAAGATCCACCCGAGAGCTACTTCTCTAAGGTTTAACCTCTCACTTGAGGTAACTAGGTGACTATGAGTGCTAATCAAGCTAACCTAGAGAATATAGAAGAGGATTAGGAATCTATTAGTCTTGCTAACCCTTGGATCTCAACACATGAGAGGTTAGGGTTAGTTTTTTGAAGAGAGAGAGCTTGAGGAGAGAGAAGGTGTGAGTGAGAATGATATGAATAATATCTCATTTATGAATATATATAAAACATGATAATTATTAAATGAATAACATATGATAATATCAACCATGCTTCATTAACTCACTATGTGTGAATCATCTCATGAGTCATTAAGCAATAAATGCTTCATTAACTCATTTGGATGAATCACACCATGAGTCATTAATCCATTTAATGCGAATTCCACCTAAGCCTCCAACTTATCAATCTTCTAGAAGCTTCTCGACTAATTACGAGAATGCCTCTCCCATCCGTGAAAACACGGAATACTGAGACTGTATAAATCCAATAATCCAATACTAGAATCTGGCTTAAACCAAAGCCTGCTAGTATAAACTGTCCGAACATCGTACGTGCGTAAAAACACGTATGTGTCCGAACTCTGTCGTAAAACCATACGACCTCTATATCATTTCGCCTGAAGCAGGGAAACTCTCTGTGTGGGACTCTAAAGACTCGACACTACGCTGGCAATGGGTTTAACCACAGACCGTAAGCGGCACTAGCTGTACGTAATGTCCCCAGGTAGATGTCGATAAGAAGGCCGATGAGGAAACCCATCCGAACTTCTACTGAGCCTGATGTGATAATCTCCGTACAGTCCGGTCTGTTTGTCTAAGACTATTGCATATCAGTTCTAGGGGGCGGCAAGCGTCAGTCCTCTAAAAGCTGTATAAGTCGTGTCGGAGTGAAGCCCATTACACCTTGAGAAGCTACTGGAAATCCTACCACTAAATCTCGTTTGCCCTGGCCAGGGACTTTGCGTAATGGTTTTCCAAACACAGCGCGATATCAACTCCCAATACCGGGAGAGACGAATCCTATCTAACCGCCACTGCCTCTAAGTGCTTCGGGACTGCACCCAACTGCTACCTGTTTGCACGACTCATTTGAGCCTTGGTAGGGTAGCAATCTAAGAACAGTGGGAACACACTCGAGACGAAGCAGCAGTGTCAAGTCTGCAGACTATGCTGTACTCATGTCACCTGGGAATTGTTAACTGACGACGGGTATAATACCAACCAACTGTTCCTTGCGAGTCCTGTCCGGTGTACCCGTAACCCAACGAACATCTGTATACTATATCCAGTACAATGTACTAATGGCTGTGGGACAGACCATTCCCCCTGCTGGGATGAGAAGCGTACATACTAGTCTACTCCGGAGTATCGATGTCCTGTCTCGATAATCCTACGACTAGGGACCTGAAAAAGGATGTGCTTGTAGACTACCCAGCCCCCACTAGTGTGACTGTCATCACAACACTGGTAGTCAAGCAAGATCCTAAGGGCTCTATCAATATGTATTCTCGATATGCTAACATATACACATATTAAGATAGATATAAACCAAGTAGCGTACTACCATGTTTAGCAAGACTGTTAATATAACTGTGAATATCCCAAGCTTCCATTAAGTAATATACAAGCTAGTATGATACATTAATGGCCCCTAGGTCATATACACTAACAATGAGGACATTGGACTAGCAGATCCTTGGATCATTCAAAACACTTCAAAAATTGTTCATTAGGGAGCTGGGTAAATTGATTGATTTCGCTACGGACACGGGCAGTCTTACGATTGGGATAAAGTTTATTAAGGAATGCTATGACGAATTCATCCCAGTTTGAAATAGAGTGTCAGCTATGTGATAAAGCCATTTTTCGGCTAAATCGCACAAAGTGAACGGGATAAAACGTAAACACATAGTATCCACAGAAAGTTGTGAAGTGTCCATCATAGCACATACGTTTTCAAATTTGGTAATAAAAACGTATGCGTCTTCAGACTCAAGACCGTGAAATTTAGGTAAAAGATTGATATAGTGAGGTTTGATTTTGAAATTATCCCCATTAGTTGGTAGAATAGAAAGACAAGTAGAAAGAGGACCACGTATCGGGTAGCATCTCTTTTGGAGAGACATACGCGGTAGATTCTGCGCACTTGCATGTGGTGGCAAAATGGTGTTATGAAAATTTGGTGGAGATCCATCCATCTCGGTGGATGTGGTGAGTGGTGAGGAAAAAGAAGATGTAGAATTACCGACTTCGGAATCAATAAGAGGAACGCGGACAAGACGGGCACTAGAATCATGTGTCCAACCGAACATGCACTAAATGGTTTAGCACAAGTGGCAGCATTTGTGATAATTAGAGAAAATGGTTTGTTTTTGGTTTGTTTTGAAAAATGACGGATTTTGAAAAATCACAACAAAAATGCACAATCAACCCTAGATCTACAGTCGCCTAGGTCAAGTCACTAGAACGCTCCTAGACTTCCAGAAGAAAAATCGTAAGATAAATTATCTACTACCTCTTTATCCCTCCTGTGGCCAGGTAAGTGTCAGGTAAGTGGGAGGTATCCGCTACGTAAGTAGCGGGCCTAATTAAATAACCACTTGCCTTAGACACACTTGCCCTAGACACCACAAAAGAAATGCGGATAAGCAATAGATTACCTATTGCCTTCTTCTGTCCTAATTGAGCGCGACAGTCCTTAGAGTCTTATCTAGATATTTTTTAGTTAATGAAGGGTGATACGGATGCTAGTTTTGTGATTTTGGGGGCTTAGAAAAGGTAATGAAATCCCCACCTAATCTGAATTTGGTCTTTGCCCCATAATTTCCGTATTAAAATATGCAAAACAACCAATATCAAAACATGCAACAAATTTTATTTTTGAGTGGCGAATTTTTGTAAAGAATCCTGCAGAAAAATTGTTATTGAACAGATCAGAGAAGAGATAAGAAAGTACAGAATATACCAGAGAATTCTGGAGCCCTAACTCTTCCAAACTGCCGCGGTTCAGCCGCCAATATGTGCTATCCACCGCGGTTCCGCGGTTGATCGAACGGTTCTTTGAACAATTTTTTTGTACTGCTGCTCCCTTTGCTCCTCTGTCCTAGATGAAATGATCTGAATAATTTTCTCCCTGCTGCAGTGATTCCAGATTTTCTTGCAAAATTCACACACTAATCGTTAAGCACACGATGCAATTTTGATTCAAATTTTTGATGGAATAATAATATTTCAACTCAAATAGCAAGCACGAACAAATTACATACGGATCCCCGGCAACGGCGCCATTTGATTGATCGAATTTTTATGTGTTGAAGAGTGTTATCACAATCAAAGAATTTATAGCTGCAATCAATAACAGTGTCGATGTAGTTCGTTAATGTGTACGGATCGTCCACTGAGATTCATATATTTATTCGTTCTTGCTTTAGTTGAGTCAAAAGAAAATAGTAAAGAAAATTCAAGAAGATGAATCAAGATTTATCAGACGAAATATTTTCAAGAAAAATCAAGAAAGAGTTTAAGATTTAGTAATCAAGAAAGTGTCCAATTTCAATTTTAAGTATCAAGAAAATGAAGAATAGCTTGTAGGATTCGATAGGAATTAATAGCAATGATGAATACTAATAATGACTTATCTTATCTATTGATGAATTATAGCTAGAACGATGGTGATGAATGAATATTAGGGATCTTTTGAAGAAACTAGGGTTTCTCCTTCACTATCCCTTGTCTTTTCATTTATCACTATTCAAATCTAGCCTTTAGCAAAGAGAGTCATCAATCACTTAATCCCAAATTGCAACAAAATTATCAAGAACGGTGATCTTGTTCCAAATTTGGTCGTTGATGATTCTTTTTCCTAAAGTTCATAATTCTTATAGGACTTAAGACGAGTTTATGATTTCATCACCATTTGATCTACCGAACTCCTTCGAATCCTTAACAAGCGGAGATTTCACTCACGCGTCATGAAAATAAAAGAATCAAGAATTAGAAATTTCATAATGCGAAAATGTAAAGAAAGCGAGAATTAACAATTGATCACCTTTATTAATCAACTTCTAATTACACATTCTTTCAATCCAAGGTTACAAGAATTTCTCTCAATCGCTCCCTTGAAGAGGTAACTATTCCGTCGAATTTCACTTTCCTCGATCTCCGTGAGACTTGGACCTGTCGATGATCTCGCGCTCTTGATGATGATCGGTTTCGCGTAAATGATCTTGAATGTCGTCGCTCGATGTTGTTCTCAACGATTCTTGATTTAGATCTTGATTA
The DNA here is from genome assembly GCA_030015575.1 of Agapanthus africanus. Classification (NCBI taxonomy): domain Eukaryota; kingdom Viridiplantae; phylum Streptophyta; class Magnoliopsida; order Asparagales; family Amaryllidaceae; genus Agapanthus; species Agapanthus africanus. The sequence continues at coordinate 153,163,898 of JASDDO010000012.1, forward strand.
GGAATTGAATTGGATTTGGTTTTGGTTTGTGTGCTAGAAATCGACTACCATCAATAACAACCTCCACAATGTAGGCTTAGGTCCCTTTTTATAGCTCTTCACCAATCTTCCCCTAGAAACTAGGTCAATCTTCCCCAAGAAGCTAGGTAGTTGTAGGGAAACTTCTAGAATAAGGTAGTTATCAAGCTTCCTCAAGAAGCTAGGTTGTTGTAGGGAAGTTTCCAGAACATGTTTGTTACAATGCAGCGTCTTCAACAAGCTAGGAAGTTGGCTTGAAGCTTCTAGAAAAGTGTCGTTACCGGAGCCCCCAACACGGCCGCGGATCCGCGGCGGATCGGCCTGACCCGGCCGTGGTTCTGCGGCCATTTGGTGAGTTTGATGCTTCATTTTCTCTGTATATTCTGGTTTTGGTCTTGGGGGTTATATATGATATCTGGAATCTTTTTATCTCTTCTGAATCTCTGCCAGATTTTATCTCTTTGATTTCCTGTATTTTGTCGGCAAATTTGCGATTCCGATATCTGTCCTGAAATAATTTTCTAAATAAAATCTCACTGAAGATTGTTGAGATATACAATATCATGCGTGAAATAATAAACACACAATTTCCTTTTGAATATTGATTATAATGTATAACACGTGGTATTTGACATTTTTTAGACGAACTTGTAATCCGTGTTATATTTATAACAAACACCCTTAGATGTTTATAAAAGTGCGGAAATTGTTATGTTAAAAATTGCAATATTTTTGACTGAAAAAGTACACTAGACGGACTCGCCGAGAACTTCCAGATGGTATTATACCTATCGTCAGGTGGAAGTTCTCAGGTGACATGAGTACATGTTAGTCTTTAGACCTGAAATTGGCATTTGTCTCGTGTGAGTTCCCACTGTGCTTTGATTACTACCCTACCACAGCTCTACTGAGTCGTGCAAACAGGTTTTGGTTGGGTACAGTCCCGAGCCACATGGAGGTAGTGAGCGATTGTTGGAGATTCGTCTCTCCCAGTATATGGAGTCGATATCACACTGTGTTCGATTGGTCAGGACCATAAGACCTTGGCCAAGGCAGTTGGGATTTACTGATAGGTTGATCAGTAGTTTTCCGGATTGGTCCTGAGCCACATCAGCACGAATTACCAGGTTATCAGGATCTGACGTTTACCACCCCTAAGACCCGGTATACGATACTCTCAGACGAAGAGACCGGACTGTACGAAGATTGTCACAGATAGGCTCAGTAGGGATCCGGATGAGTTTGCTTATCGGCCTTCCTTTTCGACAGGTACCCGGGTAGCCGTTACGTACAGCTAGTGCCGCTGACGTGCTTGTGGTTATGGATTTATCCAGTAACTCACTGCCGGCATACTGTCGAGTCTTTAGAGTCCCACACAAAGGGTTTCCCTGTCTCAAGCGAAATGATGCAGTAGCCATATTGGATATGTGCAGGGTCTCGATCGATTGATGTACTTTGTACTCGGACTTTCGATCGGACAGTTGGTAATACAAGCCGGCTCGGGTTTGAGCCGGATTATTCAATCAGGTGCTGATTTAATAGTTTACATATATGTATTTCGATATGTATATTATAGTATTATGTTCTTCGTGTTATTCTATCTCTTTGGACATTCGGGGTTTTATCCGAATGCAGGTATGTATATACAGCAGCAGACTGTAATCCGTATTTATTACAGATTACCTTCTAGAAGGTGGCCACCTCATTATGTTTTTTCCATTTATTTGATAAATGGAAATGAGGTGAAAAGTGTGGGGTATGGGAGGAATGGAGATAACCATGCTTCAACATTTAACAAATGAATTTTTAATTCATTTGGAGTTACTATTGAAGCATGGTTGTTGATTGTTTATTCAAGAAATTCATACACAAAACCTTGGTGTTGAATTTCTCTCTCATGGTTGTTTCATTATTTTCTTGAGCTCCCATTTTGCTTCACTTTCCTCCCTCCTCTTGAATTTCCCCCACCTTCATCATCTTTCTCTTCACCACCCTTCTCATGAGTTGAGAAACAAGTGAAGAAGTAAGAAAAGAGATAGAAAACACTTAGATCTCCACACTACATCCTAAACTACTTGGTTTAGCAACCCAAGTTCTCTAGTTGCTCCACTTGATATATTGTGAAGAGCTAGAGCCATGGATCATATCTCTCAGGTGGATCATCTGACAAAGGAGGACCGGAGAACAATCTCGATCCCGGAGGACCGATGGAGCGGAAAAAGAAGATCAAGCCTGTTCAAGGTGGCCACTTGGAGCTAAAGATGAAGAAAGAAGACCGAAGGACTTGGTTCGTTTGGTGAGATTTCTTCATCATAGTAGATAGCTCTCTTTAACTAGCTAGTTAGGTTTATGGTAAGATCCGGGTTAAAAGTTATTCTAGTGCCATGTTTTAATCGTTAGAAAAATTTTGTTCCGCATTTGGTAACAGAAGTTGGCGGGGCACTAAGGTAACCTTTCAGTATCTCTATGTAGTTGCAATTTCTTTTAATTTATACATGGGTGAAATCTGAAGTAATGAACAGAGAAGGGATTAAGTGGGTATGTGTAGTGTTCACACTTAAAATCAATTCTTTTCCAAATACTCCACTTGCACATCCACTTGCAAAGCACAATGATGGTGTTTTCCCTCTTGGGTTCATGCCCCCTTGGTGATGGTTCATGCCCACTTGGTGCATATGATCTAATACTTATTCACACTTGTTCACATATGATCATGTTGGACCAAAACCAATTATTTATGGTACACAACTTAATTTGTTTACAAAACTCAATGACTTAATATGTTATCTGTCCCGTTTGCAGTTCCGGCTAAAAACCGTCGTTTCAGTGTAAGTTGTGTACCATCTCCAGTGTTTTTGCCTGTGTACCTGTAATCTATACTAATGAGCAGACACAGATTAGATAGCACTATTTATTGACAAAATGATGGAAAATGAGTGGTACTAAAATGTAATAAATCGTGCCGAACAAAGTTTTGGAAAAAGGGTATAAATGAAATCAAGTTCCTTTTTTAAAGCGTAAATGAAGTTTGTTGAAAATGCAAGTGGGTTATAGACTAAGGTTTGAAAACATTTTCTTCATTTAAAATTTTGGCAGCACCTCCTTTGTAAATTTTGATAAAAACCAGTACATAGCATAAATATAATCTGCATCCCCAATCGGAAGCTATCTTATCGTCCAACGGCGGAATCACGACCACGCAATATATACGACGCCCAAAGCGAAGATCAACACATGAAAAAGTGAAGAAATACCAAAATCATCAACAAAACGCAACTATATCGTCATCAACTCAGCTGTAAAGAATAATATACAACTCTCGCTCTAAGTCCAAAAGAATATACAAGTCTAGTCTCTAAGTCCACAAAACTACAAGTTCGGTCTCTAAGTCCACAAATATAAAAGTCTGGTCTCTAAGTCCACAAATATACAATTCTGGTTGATGGAGTTTTTAACTAGATTACAAATGAATAAAAATATACAAGCGGCAGTTACGGTCTGTAATGTAACTCACCTACCAAGCAATCACCCAAAAGAAGAAACGTGCCAGCAAGCCGCTAATGATCCGATCGGTCGGTCCTGCAAGAACACTATGGCACAACAGGGGTGTGTTGCCAACTTATGAGTAGAAGATATCATCAGATAGAAATCGAATGCATAACAATCTACCTAGGACATACTGTAATAATAATATCATACTATGCGGTAACGAATGTGTACGTGTATATATATAATATTGTGTCTGTGTCAATATGTGGTAACATGTCATCCATAGCATGTTAATATATATATATATATATATATATATATATATATATATATATATATATATATATCTTTCTTCCAATGAGTGTCCATCAACAACACTCGAAATCATCATAAAATACTAAGTGTCAAGTATCGACACTCGAAATCCTCATAAATCTCATGTCCAATATCGACACGTAAAATCCTCATATCTCAGGTGCCATCTCTCGGACCGGCCCTCTCTCAGGCGTCGTCTCATCAGATCGGCCCTCATATCCATCTATATCATATCACTCCGGTCGGTATTCTCAAGATATCCTTTGAGTCCCATACTATCACCGGTAGATAGTGTTCCCAGCCAAGCTCAACGCCTTTCTATATGATCTTCTTGCCCCTGGGTACTGTACCGGGTCCACCATGTATTCGCAGGCGGTGACTCCTCACTCCTCGAATTGGATAATAATCATAGCTCGGAACCGAGAAAACTTATGGTGGACGCCGAAATATCATATCAAGAGAAAACCATATTTTTAAAACATTCACAAGTTTTATAAAACCGTATCAGCGGTTTCTCAAATCTCAGAAATCCCATGAAAACACAATCTCATAAGAACATGGATATAATAGAACATGTAAAGGCACAAACGGTAATATAATGCACGTTAAAATGAAAATGAGCAGTAACCTAAGGTACTGGCAGAAATATAGTATGATATGACATAGCATGGCAAGTGTATTCATATAAGCGTGTTCGTATAAACAATGTAAAGAAAGTGCAAAATTCATAACAGTATGTGGTGTTGGATACTAAACAGTAATCTATAATGCTGACGGGGTATGGTGCAATACGGGTGAAATAGTAAGTTCTATATGTGTACGTGGCATGGCAATTACCGATGAGGTATAGGTGTAACATACGAGTATGTGCTAGTGCAACATGAATTATCGGTAATGGTGTGCATGTCGTAGCACATAAAATTAAGTAGAGTTAAAGGTATAAACGTAGGATATATCGTAAATAATCGAAGCGCGAGCGTATGCAGAAATAAGGAAAGCGAAATACGAGCGTATATAGAAACAATGAAATCGTTATGTTAGAAAATATGAAAATATCCAACTACGAACGAGCCATACAGTTATAGTTTAAAGTAGCACGAAACGTTGTTTTGGGAATAAGGGAGTACGATATTTTTGAAATAAATATCATTTTTAAAATTCGTAACGCACCCTTGAAGTTATCATTTAAAAGTATGTAACGATTCGTTAGTTTTTAAAGTACGTATAGCTCTAAACATCTCATAAATTTCCATCTTTAACATATTAACAAGACTTCTCGAGTCGAAATAAATATCGGTCTCATTCGGCAATCAATCCTCATCATATCACGTACGGAATATTTCTCGTACGATATTATCCAATCAATATGGAATGTATCTATAGTCACGTATATCATCTCATCTCATCTCATATCATGTGTACTCATATCGTATCCATTCTTATGTCATATATATACTTATATCATAATATATACTCATAAATATAAATGTATGTATATATAGCTCAATGGCTAAGAAATAGAAACTAGGAATATATTTTTCACCAAGTATACTATTATCGCATATGGTTAGACTAGGTATATAATTTTAGGATATATAGTATACTAACTACTACGGTTGCAGGGGTGTTATACGCCATCCACCCGACTTCCCCCGTAAATATAGATCTACTCACTGACAAACGCCTCGCTCTAGTTGAAGTCGATGAACGCCTTGTCCTTCATCATCGTCTCGGAATTCCCCACGATCGTACCTACAATAGAAACAATATTGAATCGCATAAAAATATGTATCAAGACCGAAATGACGAGCGAAGCGCACATAAGTTAGAACCTATGGTCAACGCGTGCTAAATCCAATAAATTACTCCCGGCGTCGATGAACGAATGTCGAACGACCAAGTTACAACATAGAAATCCGAAAACCAAATTTCAAATATCACAAAACATCGTTAAAAGCTAAGTAAAACAACTCCAGATTTTGACTCACGAAATTTGGGGCAATTTAGCATATAAAATAGGCTTGTATATAATGTAAAACACCTACTGACCAAACCCCGACACCTAATTGCTACAGTAAGCCGCAGATTTAATCAAATTTCCCGCAATTTGCGACCCAAGTTTGAAGTTAGGGTCTCGTCTTCATAGTGGGGTCTCCTAGTGGTCTAACTAGGTCTAATCTATACGCTAGATATTTTTCAGAGATCTTGAACTACTCCAGATTCAATTTTGAACACAAAAACTCAACGAAAAACCATATTTGAAACTTCAAAACTCATTTAAACCAATGGTATTTCCACTAAAACACTCTCACATATCACTAATAAGGTGGTAATCACTCATTAACTCTCTACTACACCACCACTTCAGGTTGTATCTACCAAAAACTCATTTTAGAAATCTCAAGTCTGGAAAACATGAACTTTTAACTCTAAACTAGTGTTTGAAGGCAAGTAATCTAAAAACTTGTTAAAAGGTGGGATTTTTACCTCAAAAGAGGGACCAAGGAAACTTCCATACTTGAAAATGGCCTCAAAGGGGAGACTTGATCACTACACCATATTTAGGATGAGAATGGGAATATTTTTTGTTAAGATTTTAAGGTGTTTTGAGGCGATTTGCATGGTGTTTGTAGTTTGTGGATGAAGGTGGAGGAGGCGGAGAAGGAGAAGAGGAAGGAAATGAGATAAAGAAAGTATGGTGCCAAACATAACCCCTCATTCTCTCCCTCTCTCTCATCTCCATACCTCATTTTAATATTACCACCATGATTCCATTTTCTTTACTTTTGAAAAAATATAAAACCATCACTTTAAAACACAATAAAATGGTAACCCCTCATATAAATATGTCATGGCATTTTAAAACATGTTTAATAAAAAACAAGCTTGATTTAATGCACAAATAGGAAAACACTAATTAAGTTTAATATTAAACTTGTATGGATATAATTATATACTAATTAATGAGAAGCCCAATTAAAGAAATGCTTTCATGAATAATAATTCATTTTAATTTCCAATTATTTTCTAAAATAAAGGTATATAATTATACTAATTTACGAAAACTCAAATCCATACTCGATATAATATCCGTAAAACTCATTATTTTATTATTCAAATTCTAACGTAATAGTTTCCATTTTCTAAAATGTTACAGTATTCGATAAACCAAAATCCAAGTTTCTGTTGATAATTTTTGGCCTCTGAAAAATTTTAGTATATTGCAGAGTGCTCTTTATGATGTTATATGAAGACCAGAGAAACACGAGATCGTAATTCCACATTTTGGCCACTATTTAGCCGAGATTGGATGTTTTGTGTATGAGTTTGGTCTCGTGCTTCGTGTGGTGTCTTAGTCACTTGGTTTTAGGGTTTTTTGGTATACCTCTTTTTCGCCCAGATTTCATTTTATGTTATCTTTGTATATGGGCAATACAGAGTGTTTCTAAATCGAAATTTTATCATCATTACTTATTTTTTCATTTGTATATGTGTTTCTAAACATCGACTAATTGCTATACGTCGATTAGTAGAGCTTGCACATATCTTATATTTGTTGTGGTTATGATATGGAAATAGATGTGATCGTCGTGATGGAATAGCCGGGGGTTTTTACATGTGAGAGAGTGTTTTCTTTTTCATTCATGTATTATTCAAAATATTGTAATATTCTTTTGCGGGGCATATCCAGGTTGAGATTGTAGCCACCGTTGTGTTATTTACTTTTCTGTACCTAGGATAGACCCAAGACAGGGTGCTCAAGTAATTGGGTTCTAGAGTCCAAAGGGTGACCATCTCGGGCAGTGAGAACGGGTCACCTAACTCTTGGATTGGTAGGGTTGCTTTCTGCACTCGTGGGGGTCTAGGGGTATGGGTTCTAAACTATTCATCACGACCGTGGAATCCATATTTTCGTAAATAGTTTTAAAAAAATACGGAAATCCTAATATATCCTCTATTTTCATTTGTATTGCTTCTGCTATGATCTGTGATGGATATTTTTGCATGAGACGAATGTGATATATATATATATATATATATATATATATATATATAATAAACGTTGAATATGTTTTGCATCCGCGCTAGTCCTGTCCCCGCCCTGCCGTAAGTTAAGAAACCTTATGGTGAAGACCCGAGACCCTGTGGTGAATGCGGATGGAATAAGTGTACATTCTATTTTCGTTTCTTCTGCAATGATAGGGTTAATTGATGGGACCACATTAATTCTAATTAATGCAAAGAAACAAACCTAATATTTGACATCATTGGAACAGTTATAAAACCACTTGGTTTTCTTTAAAAACAACTTTTAAATGCGGAGATTAAACCACTCCTTTTAAAAACTATTCGGTTCCTTCGATGATATCAAGTTCATTACGTTCACGGTTTTCGCCAAAACCAGCCATAGCCCTCCTTCATTTCAGATAGGTATTCATTAGTATTCATGCTATGTGTTTTGACCTTCTCTAAGGCATAGTGTTTGGTAGCCAGTGGGTACTTATTTGTAGCATAAATAGATATATTAATCTAGAAAAGACGTACAGCTTTTTTTATCTTCGCCAAAGCTTGTACGAATATGTTTAGATTAATCAGGACAATGACGGGTTGAACTTGACTTGTGACTTATGATGTTTTGACCTTCATCAAGGTCATAAGCGCTTGGGGCAAAAACCACATCGGGAGTTTCAAACATACGCGAAACTTGCTAGTGTTGCATACCTTCTGAAGTGTGGTAATTTTGGTTGGCTTCCTTCAAAATTATCACACGATGATAGTTGGGTCCTAATCCTATTATGGGTATCAGCTACTCTTCGGAAAAGTTTTTTCACTTTACAATTAGCTTATCAAGTAAGTGTCTAGAAAGGTGTTATGCCTCTGGGAAAACGGGGTTATTTAATTGGGTCTGTGCGAAATCACGGAGGACCTCCTTCTGAAATACCAACACTGTCCTGACTGAAAGATAAGTGAATTTGTAGGGTGTGATTAATCCCGACTAATTCTTCTTTTAGGGTTTGAAGGAGAATTCGAGGAAATAGTAGGAGCCATCCTGTTTAGATAAACTAATAACCAATCTAAACTTGCAAGAGCATATACTGAGTGTTTCTTCCCTCTCTCTCTCTCTCATAATTGCAATGACCATCAAAACTGGACTTAAGTTGCTACTAGATAAAAACATACTGACATGGCCGAATTATAAAGATTGGCTACGGAATGTCTAAATGGCCCTTACTTATAACAAGGTAGAATATGTCCTTATGGCTAAAACCCCCGCTGTTGCAGGTCCTGATTCCACAGTCGCAGACATTGAGGTCCGGAAGACTTGGGATCTTGATTGCGTAAAATCCAAGTGCCTCGTGTTAGCCTCCATGGATAATGAACATCAGAGGCGACACGAGAAGATGGACCTAGCTTCCATCTTCCTCCATACCAAGGATTTATATAGAGAGCAATCTCGTATCGCAAGATATGAGACCTCGAGGAAACTATTTCAAGCGAGGTTGTCTATCGGTTCATCTGTCGGAGACCATGTCTTGAAGATAATCAGTCTCATTGAGGAGCTCGCAGACCTCGGGACCACATTGGAGAATGAGTTATATACTTACTTGATTCTATAGTCCCTACCCTCCACTTATGCAACAAAATGAAGTTACACTTACAGAACTCCTCAACATATTGAGGACTGCAGAGGGCGCCCTGAAGAAATCCAGGAAGACACCTGCTCTACTTGTTGGGGAACCTTTATCCTTTAAATCCAAAGCTAAGGACAAGGGGAAGAAGAAGACGGACCCCACCGAACTAAAAGTTGGTGTCAATAAAGTGCAGGGAAAGGGAAAAGAAAGGACTAGGCGGACAGCAGCAATAAAGAAAAAATGTTTCTACTGTCACAAGAAGAGATACTGGAAGAAGGACTGTCGGGCTTTGAAAGCCATGAATCGAGACACGAAGCAAGTTGTGGTTTCGGCTTCAGGTGTGTTCATGATTGAAAACTGTTTCTCTATTAACTCTACTTCCTGGGTATTGGATACCGGGTCAGGATCTCACATCTGTAATTCTTTGCAGGCGCTGAGAAACTGTAGAGTTTTGGGGAAAGCTGATATGACCCTACAAGTTGGCAACGGAACAAGTGTGGATGTTATTGCAGTGGGAGAATATCACCTCGGGATAATAAGTGGACATATTTTGGTTTTGCGTAATTGCTTTTGTGTACCCAGCATGATTTGTAATATTATATCTGTATCTTTGTTATCTAATGAAGGATATACTTTTGCACTTGAAAGCAATGTTATAAACATTCACCTAAATCATAAAATGATTGGGTCGGGTACACTAGATAACGGAATATACATACTCAATCAGCATCAAGTTTTCAACGTCCAAAACACACTAAAAATAAAGACTCTAGAACCAAATCAAACTTCCTTATGGTATTGTAGACTAGGTCATATCAATGAAGCACAATTAACTAAGTTATATAAAAATAGATATTTAGATCCGTTTGAATATCTAGTCTATGCAACTTATCAATCATGTATTTAAGGAAAGATGACAAAAACTCCATTCACTAAACACGAAGAAAGAGCTATTGAACTCCTAAGACTCATATACAGCAACGTGTGTGATCTGATATCTACACATGCAAGAAGTGGTTATTCCTACTTCATTACTTTTACCGATAATTTCTCAAAGTATGGACATGTATTCTTAATGAAAAATAAATCCATGACCTTTGAGAAATTCAAGGTGTAACATTTCAGAAAAATAAAATATTATTTTTCGGGAATTTTATATTTTAATAATAAAATATTGAATATTTTAATAGGGCGGTATTATTAAATACCGATAAAATGGGGAAATTTTTTGAAAATTATAGAAATTATTTAAAAGAGGGTGTTTTATTTAATTTATGCAAATTTTAAGTTTTTATAATTAGTTTGACACTAATTTAGCGCTAATCGCGATTAAAAATCGCTAATCGGATTTTTGGTATTTTGTGCAAAACATGCACATATCTTTTTCCTATACTTGTATTACATTTTCTTACCATGGCTATTACTTTGGGTTTGCTATTTGAATGAGAAGGTTTTGGAAAAGAAAAGAAAAGGATTTTGATTAAAGAAAAGAGGTATGGTAAGAGAGAGGGGGTAGGTGAGGGTGTTGACTTGGCCTTTCTCTTCATCTCTTCCTCTCATTCTCTCTCTCCCTCTTCCTCCATCTCCTGCTGTTGCTGCCCTCTTGCTCTTCCTCTTCATAAAATCATCACAATCACACACAAAACAACCTCAAAACACCATTTCCATTTCACAAAAGGTGTGCACAAGCTCATGGAGAATGCTTTGGACCAAGAAAGTTTGTGTTTTGGTGCTCTAGGAGAATTCATGGGTGTCTATTGAGGTATTTCCTTCACAATCTTTGTAGCATTTCAAGTGATTTAGCCTAATTTCAAGTTTAATGTCGTTTTGACGATGTTTTGTGCACTTTGGACAACCCTAGAGAGGGTTAGGGTAAATTTGAGTTTGTGTGGTGAATTTAAGTGTTTTGAGTGACCTTAAACCCCCCATGATGTTTTAAACCCAGACCAAACACATATACAAAACCTGAAACTCAAAAATACAGAATTTCAGAACTTTCATGTCGGTTTCTGAGTATTTAGAGCATGCAGGTGAATCTGGAGTGATCCGGGGAGTTTCTGAGGCAATTAAACAATACCAGGAGCTTAGTTAGACCACCAGGAGACCACCCTATGCAGACGAACCCTATTGGATGAGGCAGGGCCAGCCAGGCCGGTTTTGCATGTTGAGGGGCTCGGCCACTTTGGTGAGTGGTGTGCCCAAGTTTCCTCCATAGCTCACTTAGACCCTATAATACACCCTAGACTTGTTTGCTCACCTTGTTTTCACCTGAGACGAAATCTGGAGCATGTTTTCAAGGTTGCTGCCATGTGTGTCTTGATGTTTATGGATTTAAGTTTGGATATTTGGTATTGTATTCGATTATTTGACGTTTGTACGTCTATATTGATTGATATTTGGCTGAATTGCAAGATGTAGACCATAGGTTTTGACTTATGGATGATTCGTGCAGCTTTTTGGTTTTCGTGAGTCGTTTGACGTGGATTTGGATTGTGATGCACATTACGATGTGTTATATGTATAGGTACCCTACGACGATCCGAGGAGATGAAGATGATAGGCGGCACCGACACCGACACCGACACCGACACGCAAGATACAATATGAGTAGATTTATATCTACGGGGAGAAGTCGGGTGGATGGCGTATAGCACCCCCGCAGTTCGTGGTGATGTATACGAATACGTATACACACAGATATTGATTATATATTGTTTGAGATTATTGATGATAGAGATGGATCCTAGGTGTGATTGGATTGGTTTAGTGTTGCGAAACCCTAAAGTAGTGGTTGCATCACACATACACACACACCCATACATTCTTATTTCATATGTGCGTATATGGGATTATATATTGTTGTATATATTTACACATGGGTATGGGACTATGTGTTTATATACCGGATTTGAGGATAGTACTTGGGATTTGAGATGAGTCGATGAGATTTGATTTGAGGCCGAGAGATCGGTGATTTGGCAGGGTTCGTATTTGTGATACGACATGACGTTGTAGCGGGTCCTTTGACGTAGTGTTTCACAAACGTGCATGCATACTTAGGTGGTATCAGTATTGTACTAGACATAGATCAGTACCCGGATTATGATCTTTGATAAAGAGGATACCAGATGAATAATGTGATGAATATGATATTGACCCGTACCCAGATTTGGGATACCGTACGACGGATTTACGTACGAGCTATACATTAATATTTGATCCGCGCTCTTTGTTGGATATATATGCCCTAGAGGCCTACATTGTATAGGATACTTGGGATATGTATGACATGACAGTCTTGCTTGATATGATAGTACGCTATTTGGTTTATCTTTATCTTAACATATGATATATTTTACTTGGTGTTTATATATATATATATATATATATATATATGTGTGTGTGTGTGTGTGTGTGTGTGTGTGTGTGTGTGTGTGTGTGTTGATAAAGCCCATAGGGTGTTTGCCTGACTACCGGCGTTGTGATGTCAGTCATACTTGTGGGAGCTGGATAGTCAATAGGCACATCCTTAGAAGTCCCTGGTCGCAGGAGTATCGAGACTGGGCAACGATACTCCGGAATAGACTAGTGTATACATATCTAGACCCTAAGGAGGGGCGATGGACTGGTCCCGCAGCCATTGGTGGAGTGCACCTAAGATTGTATACAGATGCTCACTGGGTGTGAGTACACCGGACAGGACTCGCCGAGAACTGACTGGATGGTATTATACCTAACATCAGATAGCAGTTCTCAGATGACATGTGTGCAGATAGTCCGTTGACTTAAGGTCGTCATTTGTCTCATGTGAGTTCCCACTGTGTTTTGATTACTACCCTACCACGATTCAAAGGAGTCGTGCAAACAGGTTTTAGTTGGGTACAGTCCCGAGCCATGTGGAGGCAGTGAGCGACTGTTAGGGATTCGTCTCTCCCAGTATAGGGAGTTGATATCGCACGGTGATCGGTTGGTCATTACCATAAGTCCCTGGTCAGGGCTGATTGAGAATTACTGATAGATTGATCAGTAGATTCTCGGATGGTGATAGAGCCATACCGACATGGCTTGTACGGTTATTAGGGGTCTGACGTCCACCACCTCCCTAGACCATACATGCGATACTCTTAGACGAACAGACCGGACTGCGCGGATATTGTCACGGACAGGCTCAGTAGGATTTCGGATGGGTTACCTCATCGGCTTTCTTATCGACAACTACCTGGGGACCGTTACGTACAGCTAGTACCGCTTGCGGTCTGTGGTTAAACCCACTGCCGGCGTAGTAGTCGAGTCTTTAGAGTCCCACACAGAGATTTCCCAAACCCAGGCGAAAAGATATAGAGGCCGTATGGTTTTACGACAAAGGTTCGGACGCATACATGTATAAACGCACGTACGACATTCGGACAGTTTTTACTAGCCGGTTTTGGTTTAAGCCAGATTCTAAGTATCAGGTTATTGGATTTATACAGTCTAAAGTTTTTCCGTGTTTTCACGGATGAGAGGGGCGTTCTCGTAATTTTTCGAGAAGCTTCTAAAAGGATATGACATGAGGGGTTAAGGTGGCATTTTCATTAATTGCTTTAGTGACTCATTCATATGAATCATCATATCATTAATGCATCATTAATGATCTAATGACTCACATGATGAATCACTCTCCTTGAATAAATGAAACATGGTGAATAATCATTTAATTGATATTATTTGATAATTCATTATGTATCATATATTCAAGTGAGAAGGATATTTATTTTCATTATCATCTCCACCTTCTCTCTCCTCAAGCTCTCTCTCCTTCACCAAACCCTAATCCTACCACTCATGAATTGAGAACAAGGATTAGGAAAGACTAAACACTCCATAACCAATCTCTACATCATCTTAGTTCCTTTATTAGCAACTAGAGAAACTAAGTAACCTCAAGTTTAGAGGTTATAGCTTGGATTAGGGTTCTCGGGTGGATCGTCTATCACGGAAAGGAAGCCGAGGAGGATGTGGAGATCCAAAGAGGCCATAGAGATCGTAAAGACAAAGGACTAAATTTGTTTGGTATAATCTTTTAACATAGTAGCTTAGAACTCTATGCTTATTGTTAAGTATTGTTTAGAAACGATCTTCGGTTAGTTGATGTTCGCTTTATAAACATGATTGTTTTTCAAATTTCCGCCTCCCCGCAACTCGTGGGGTGTTGCACATCAACTTACAATGGTATCAGAGCCTCACTAAACAATAATTAACACACTTGCAAAGTCGTATGAATTTCGAACGGAAAACAAACCGGAAAAAACCCCGATATCATGAAGTTTCTATCGATTTTAAAATGAAGTCCAAAAATTTTTCAGGGACCTCCAAAATGACCAGCATGAAAATATAAGAACATACAAGAAAAATAGGCTCCTGAATCGACCAAAGCGCCGCGGAACCGCGGCCGATCCCACCGATCCGCCGCGGTTCCACCGCCGAGTTAGGGCCGATTCAGCCCAGTTTTCTTCTGTGCCTTCTTTGTGATATTTGGGATTTTCTGGTATGATTTAATTTTTGCTCAGGTTTCAGATTTGCAGAGAAGTATTAGAGCAAAATTTAATGTGTTTAATCGATCAAAATTATACGGTGTTTGCTTGTTTGATTATATATGTGAATTGTATTATGTGTTCATAAACCTCCCCTGACTGCTAGTATGTCGGTTGGCAGGGGGTTGCACATATCTGTGATATTATATATAACTGTTTGTGTATATAAACTATATTGGACTGTTGTGGTGATTAGCCGGGTTTTGTGATGGGTTATTGTATTAATTCATTCGATGTAATTGTAATAAGTTGTAATATTATTTTGCGGGGCACATCCAGGTTGCGGTTGTAGCCACCGTTGTATTATTCTTTTTACTGTTTTTGCTCCTAGGATAGACCCAAGGTGGGGTACACAAACTACCGGGTATTTTGAAGTGTTGAGGTAGACCGCTTCACTTCTGGTACTTGGCGGGTAGTTTGCCGTACCCGTAGGGGTCTGGGGTGGGGTAATTGGCTATTCATCACAACTGTGTAATCCGTATTTCGTTGCAGGCTCAAAAGAAACGCGGATTGCTTGCAAATCCAATATTGTTTATCTGTGATCTGGAATGCCTATTATTGCGTCTGACGAATGTACAATATCTATATATGATAGCTATTTAGACGTCACTTATGTTTTACACCCGTGCTAGCCCAGCCCCCACTCTGTCGTTAGTTAAGTAACCTAACGAGTGATGGCGGGACCCAGTGGCGAATGCGGATGGCATAAGAGGACGTTGTATTTTCGTTGTTATCTGTAATGATAGGTTAATTGATGGGACGCATTATTATTAATGCAAAGAAAATAAAACCTAAACTGAATCGTTGGAACAATTTCTAAAACCACTCGGTTTTCTTGAAAAAGCAAATTTTAAATGCGGAGCATAAACCACTCCTTTTAAATAAAAGCTATCTATGTTCCTTCGATCATATCAAGTTCATTACGTTAACGGTTTTTTGCCAAAAACCAGCCGTAACCCTCCGTCGTTTCAGATAGACAGCACATCGTATTCATGCTATGCTTGTTGGCCTACGTCAAGGCATAGTGTATGGTAGCAGTGTGTGTGCCTATTTGTTGCATAGATAGATGCATTAGTTTAAGACAGACGTACACCTTGTTGGCCTACGTCAAGGGCTTGTACGATGTACTTAAATTGATCAGGACAACGATGGGTAGAACTTGACTTGCGTCTTATGACTTGTTGGCCTACGTCAAGGTCTATAAGAGCTTGGGGTAAAAATCACATCGGGAGTTTCAAACATAAAGGAAACTTGCAGATTTAGCATACCTTCTGGAGTGTGGTGACTAGAGTGGCTTCCATCTAGGGCATCATGCAATGATAGTTGGATCCCGATCCCACTGATGAGTAGGATTACTCTCGGGAATTTTTCTCACTTAACAATCAATGCTATAAACCAAGTAGGTGACTAGAAAGGTGTTAGAGGGGCTACGCCTCCAGGAAAAAGAGGTTATTTAATTAAGGAACTTCGCGAAAGCGTTGAAAAACCTCCCTCAAAGTACCAACACCAGCCTGGCTGAAAGGTTAAGCAAGTATTATGACGTGTGATTAAATCCTGACTAGTTCTTCTTTTAAGATTTTGAAGAAGGATTTAAGGAAACGGTGGGAGCCATCCTGTTTAGATAAATTAATAAACCAATCTAAACTTGCAAGAGCATATGCTGAGTGTTTTCTTTTCTCTCTCTCTGGCAGCTACCATGACTGGATTAAAACAATTACTTGAAAAAAATATACTGACCGGGCAGAACTATAAAGATTGGCTAAGGAACGTCAATATTGCACTGACTTATGACAAAGTAGCATATGTTACCACCGCTGTTCCTGTTAGTTATGTATATGCCCTAGAGGCCATTGTTGTACATATGATGTATATTATAATGGATGCTTGGATATATATAGAGAAGACTTTCTTGCTCGTCGTGATAGTATGCTATTTGGTTTCACTTTATCTTAACATGTTGACTTGTATTGGTTTACTGTTTTACTCTTACATGTTGATAAAGCCCTTAGGATCTGTACTCGACTACTGGGACTATGATGAGATCATACTAGTGGGGCCATGATAGTCGATGAGTATATCTTATAATTGTTCCTAGTCGAGGGTATATCGAGACAGGGCATCGATACACCAGAGTAGACTAGCGTATACGCATCTTGACCCATATGATGGGCGATGGATGATCCCATATCCATCGGTATTAGACATCAGAGATGGTGTACGGGTGCTCAGTGGAGACTGGGTACACTGGACGGACTCGCCGAGAACTCCCAGATGGTGATATACCACACGTCAGATGGCAGTTCTCCGGTGACACTGGTACAGGGTAGTCTGTAGACCCGAGATCGTCATAGAGTCTTGTGTGATTCCCACTGTGCTTTGATTTCCACCTTACCACGTCCAAGAGGGCATGCAAAACGGTGGCTTTTGGGTACAGTCCCGAATCACGTGGAGGCAATGAGCGATAGGAGGGGATTCGTTTCTCCCGGTATAGGGAGTTGATGTTGTGCTGTGTTCGATTGGCTATAACTGGAAGTCCCTGACCAGGGCTGATATAGAGATTTACTGGTAAGTGTTACTAGTAGTTTCTCGACCCGTTATGAGCCACACATCGACACGACTTATCGGTTACTGGGGTCTGACGTATACCACCCCTAGACTTGATATGCGACATATCAGACGAACAGACCGGACTGTATGGGAGTGTTACTGATTGGATTCACAGGAGAACGCACAGGCTAGCTTGTTGATCTTCTGATCGCTCAATACCTGGGTGGCTGTTACGTTTAGCTGACCGCTTGCAGCTTGTGGGTGTTTGATATGATCATCACCTGCTACCGGCGTATTGACGATTCTTTAGAGTCCTACACAGAGGTTTCTTGGCTCAGGCGAAACGGAGTAGAGGCACATATGTGATATGTGCAGGACCGAGAATAATACGATATGGGATACCGTATTATATTCTCGCGATATTTAGAAATGAACCGGGTCATCGGATCAAGTGTTGATTCGATGAATCGGTACATGATATATTAGTCGGTAATATTCGATATAGCCGGATCGTCGGATCAAGTGTTGATTCGATGATTTAATGTATAATAATATATATGATATATTATTACATTATCTAATATTGGCTAGCTTTATTATTTCATTTTCTCATTGTATGATACATTGATATATATGCGATATATGTTAATTGTATTATTTTCTTTTGTTGCAAATATATAATATATATGTGATATATATTATTGTGACATGATATGATTAATTGTTAAACATGTTTAATGATGATTAATTGAGGTTAGGGTTTGATTAGGGTTAGATGCTTCATGCACCTTCTAGAAGCTTTTTTCTTTTGTCATTGTAAAGATATTTTTGGATGACACATTCTTTAACCTAACCAAACCCTAACTCTAGTTTATTCTCTACAAAATCCTAGCCACTCATCCTTGACCATGGTTTATAAATTAATCATATAGCTATGTTTTCTATTCATCACAAATGGATTAATCTTATTATTGATTTTCCATTATCATCTTCTTCTCTCTTGAAGAAAGCTTACTAGATTTTCTTTATGTGATGAAAAAATATGAGAAAATGATATAAAAAGAAAGCAAAAATACTACTCTCTCATCCTCATCTCATCTAGCCCTTGAGATTAGTGTGTTCATCTCTTAAGAGTGAGAAAGCTTGAGTCTTTGCAACTTCGACGTAGATCATCGGAGATTTGGAACACTTCAAGCTAGCATGGATCGTTCGAGTCGTGGAGCCTCTCATGAGTCCGGGAGATCGTGGATCGCGGCAAAGGGACTTCTACTCGGAGCTTGTGAAGCGAAAGAGCGGACTACAAAGGTTGTAATCCCTCACACTTAGATAAAAGTTATCATCTTGCATGTTAAACCCTAATAATCTAGCAAAGATCCCGGCTTTGGGTTGTTCGGCACGTCTAAAATTTTATCCGGACATGTTTGATGCTTTTTGAACCTTCACAAGAGTGCCTAGGAACCTTTCAGTGGTATCAGAGCCTAGCTAGAGCATTAGGCGATGTGTTTACGAAGTTAAAACTCCGATCGAACCCGAACCGACAAAATATACCCGCTCTCTGGAAATTTTTTAAATTTTAGGATTTTTCTGAATTAAAAATACTTTAAAAAATCAGCAGGGAATTCTAAGAATTACCATAAAACCCGAGCCCCCAATTCGACCAAACGGCGGCGGAACCGCGGCGCAAGCATGCTTGCGCGGCGGTTCCGCCGCGGAATGATGGAGTTGCGACACGTGGCTTTTATGGTAATAACCGTAGGTACTTGTTGATGCTTCTGGGTATTTTTAATCTGTTTTAACTGTTAATAATTCTGGGGTTTGTTTTGTAATAGTAGATTCGATCGGAATATTTAAATTCGTATTTCTTTCCGGATGTTTAGAAACTGTTAAACTATTTGAACGGATATCATTAACTCACTGTTTCCCGGTACGGCAAACTTTCAAGTGTTGAAATTTTTTCGGGTTTAAATCTTTCGGAAAAATTGTACAAGTTAAGCGATGGACCCTCTAGAAGACAACAAACCTTAACTCGATTATGTGACCGTCTTGAACTGCCTTTTGAACCTTCGGATTTGGGGCAGTACGGCGTGCCACATGTGAGGCGTTGGCTTGACCCTTCTACGGCTGGATCACTGGTACTTTGACATATTCTGGGATTATTTGAACTCCGCTCAAGAGTTGAGCACTTTGGAAAATTTTGGGTATTTGATTATCTGTTCGGAAAGTTTAATACCGTCTATTTATCTGGAATGTGATACAATATATGGAATTCATAGAGTTAGGCATGAAATGCGAAGTATGTGATATTTCGGATTTACGATGTCTAAAGTGATTGTGGATTCCAAATATTGTAGTTTTACACTTTCTTTTCTGTGACCGTAATTGTAATATGTGATATCGCCGGTTTCGTTGCTATATGTCAACGACAATTGGGATGCGCATATTTACTTACGTTGATGATATGTGATATTATGTGTTGCTGTGATATGTTATATTGGATCGTCGCGTTCTGAATAACCGGGAGTTTTATGTGAGATGAGGGTTTTTATTTTCATTCATGTAAAATTCATTTGTAATGTAATATTCTTTTATTTGGGGCACTTCGGGGAAGATTGTAGCGTTTTGAAAATCTTTTCGGTGAAATTTCGGAAAATCGGTAAAATGAGGGGGTTTTCTGTAAAAAGTCAAAATACAAATATCTTATTATAAAAATTAAATATACATATTCTAGCTATGTAATTGCTATTATTTGGTGTTTATTGAGCCGCTGGTGAAATTTCAAATTTTCTGAAAAAAAATATTATTTTATTATTATTTTAAGCCGTCACTAATACATTTAATTAGGGAAAATTACAAATTGGAATGAGTTGAAACAAATTTTGTGCATCATAAAACATTAAATAAAAATTTATCATGTGGTTTTTGGAACGAAATCATTTGCCAAAACGGTTTAGAAATTATTGAAGAAAAAGGCTTTTTTTTAGCGTAAATGGATGCTTGGGGTATTGTATTTATCATTTTTCATCACCCCACACCCGTACCCACACCCACACACCCCCACTTACTCCTCCCCTTAGCCAAATTCAGCAGCCCTCACTTTTTCCCCACTTGGTTTGCAAAGGAAAAAGAAATGAATTGAAATAAAAGAAAAGATTAGAAAATAGATAAAGTAGTTAGACTTTGACCTTACCTTGACCTTGACTTTCCTCCCTTGCATTTTCCTCACCTCCCTCTCTCTCCCCTCACCCACTTCTGGCCGAAAATGATCCCACAACAGCAGCCCTTTCCCCCCCCCCCCAAATCCACACTATTTTGCTTCAAAAATCCAAGAAAAAGCTTCAAAATCCATACAATTTCAAAGCTTTTTCCAAATCCAACTCCTACCCATTATTTCTTGCCTATCTAGCATGGATCTAGGAGCATGGAAGCTACTTTTGGAGGCTAGGATTTGCATGCTAGAACTCAATTGGGAGGTATAAATTTTAACCCTTTAGTGAAATTGTTGTTTAATTGCTTTATGTTAGCTTATTAAGTGTTTAATTAGGTTTTAGATTGGTTCTAATTGCATGTTAGAAAAATTCAAGAATGAGGTTGATTTCAAGTTAGGGTTTTGAGCAATGGGATTATGGTTGTGAATTGGCGTATGGTTGTGATGGGTAGCTTACCATCTTAGAATTTGTAGAAAGTAATTTAGTAGTTAAATTTCATATTGTTGCATGGAAATGTCTAAATTAAGTTTTGTTTTTGCTAACTAGAGTTTTTGAAAAATTATCAAATGCTTAGATTAAAATATAATTAAGTGTTCATGTCATTATAACTATTATAATGAGTGGTTTAATGAGTTTGGTTCATGCAAAACGAAGCTTAATTGATGAATTGTGAATTTTGCTTTAAAGGGTGTTAAATTTGATATTTTGCAAACTAGGATTTTGGAAATTATGCAAATTTATGAGTTTAAATTATGGAAATGGTTTTTATGACTTATTTAAGATATTTAATAAATATATTGGCCGCTACATTCATTTAAACATCGTGTTTTGTACAAAAACGGCGAATTGTGCTTGCTAGATTTTCGGAAAAATAACTTTTTGAGTGAAATTGGCGTTTTTGTGAGTTTTAACCTAGTTTATATTAAAATTAGTGTTCGTGAATGTGCAAATGAGTGTATTTGGGTTTTTCTCGATGGTTTGGCGGTTGTACGCCGACGTCGAGGGTTTTTGGGTTGATTTGTGAAAGCAACCATAGGTTTTGACCTATGTGGGATTCGTGCGTCGTTTTGATCATGAGTCGGATTTTAATGAGATATGGTACGTTATGATATGTAGGTACCCCCATGTGGACTTCGAGACGACAAGCAAGCGCGTGGCGACGTCGGCACCGGCTAACGAGGACCAGGTGAGTAGATTTATATCTACGAGGAGAAGTCGGGTGGATGGCGTATAGCACCCCCGCAGTCCGTGGTGGTGTATACGGATGCGTATACACACCAACAATTATAATATGTTATTTGGGATTAATAACGATGCTTAGGATGGATATTGGTGTGTTGGATTACTTTAGTGTTGCGAACCTTAGGGTAGTGTTGCACACACATACACACATACATACTTGCATACATTCCTATTGATATGTGCTCATGGGATTCCTTATAGTTATGTGTTCACATGGGTATGGGACTATGTTTTCACATACGGATTGAGGATGATACTTGGGATTGAGCTGAGTCGATGAGATTTGTTTTGAGGCCGTGAGATCGGTGATATAGCAGGGTTCGTATCTTAGATACGACATAACGTTGTAGCGGGTCCTTGACGTAGTGTTTCACACACGTCCATGCATACGTAGGCGGTATCAGTATGGTACTAGACGTAGATCAGTACCCCGATCATGATATTTGATAAAGAGGATACCAGGTGAATAGTATGATGAATGTGATATTGACCCGTACCCAGATTGGGATGCCGTACGACGGATTTACGTACGAGCTATATTGATGATTGATCCGCACTCTTGACTTGGGATGCCTGATTATAGATATGGTATCGGATATGATATTATTGAGGCGGGATCACCGACTATACATATACAGGTATGTATATGTATCGACTCAGATGATAGGCGGTTTCCTTACCTGTAGTTCAGCTTGTTAGTTCAGCCGTATAGTTTAGTGTAGTTGTTAGATTAGATTAGACTTTTTACCTATTTCAAAAACTAACGAATCGTGGGCATTTTTAAAGACAGCTCAAGGGAATCTACGGATATTTCAAAAACGACGTATCTTTTCATAAAAACACCGTAGCCCTATTTTCAAAACCCCATGATTCGTGTTATTTCAAAAGGCACCATTCGTAGGACTTATATTAGATTTATTACAGATTAGTTATCGTTGTGTCTAGTATTCAGCTCCCGCACATTATTGCTGTTCGCTCTGCCTCGCATATTTATTTTGCTGCATATTCCATTATTGATATCATGCTGTTAGGACACCAGCACCATTACCGATGATGCGTATGTACCACGTACACCTACTTGCCGGCTCACACACATCTTCATCGGTAATTGCCATGTCACGTACACTTTAGAGAATATAATTGCTTGACTTAGATTGTTAGCTGGTAGTTTTGACATGATATTAGTGTACTTCCCTTATATGCCATATTAGACATTGTAGTTATTACCTACCACTTCGTGCATACTGTTATTCAGTTGTTCATGCCTAGTTCATTATCATTGACATATGCACTTGTGATGATTTCTTGAGATTTATGATATTTCTGGATTTCGGGGAAAGCCGCAAAATTTACAACTTATGATCTTTTAAAATATAAAATGTTGCGGTTTTCTAGTGATGTAAAGTGTCGTCCACCATGAGTTTGCTGTGGTTTTGGAGATCCGTGTCGAGTGTAAGTCCATATTGCGACCCCCGGTTCTTACGGGGAGGCGGAAACGGTATAAAAAACAAATTTTTATCGCAAGAGGCAACATGGACTAAACAAGGTCGGGATCATGTCTAAACTAAACTAGCATACAAGCTAAAGAGTCTTAGCTACTCGGATGAAGGTTATACCTAAACTTGAACTCCTTCTTCTTCAAACCTTGTAGAGGTTGATGGTTCTTGCCTTGTAGCCTTCTTCCGTCGAAGATGGATCCACCTCGAGAGTTCAACCTTCGGGCTCTTCCTCGTGCTTTGAGTGAACTAGGGTTTCCGGCTTGCTAAACCTTGAACCTAGAATGAGTAGAGAGTGTTTAAGGGGTGCTTTCCTTTTAAAAGAGAAGGATTCTCAACACATGAGAAGGTTTCTCTTTTGCTAGAGGAAGAAGAAGATGAAGAGAGGAGAGAGAAGCTAAATGAGATAATCAGCTATATTTTTCTTTCTTGCAACCATATTGCCAAAAGAAAAGAATTATCTAAATAATAATAATTCAAAATAAGAATAGTTGATGGTAATTTGGAATGACCACTATCATGCTTCTTTAAATGAAATGTAAGCATGAATCAAGGAGGATCTTTACAAAGCATGATGGTGGTCAACATTCAACCATGGTCAACAAGTCAACCATGGTCAACAAGTCAACAAAATCAACCATAACATAATTCTCATTTAATTACTATTATTAATAGATAATCCATAAATCCATTAGGGTTTGGAAAATGATAACTGTCAATTGTGCATACGCACCCGTTCCGAAACCCTAATGAAAGTCATCTTCCTCCTCCTCAAAAACTGTGCATACACACCTGCATTCTTGTTCTGAGGAACATGAATACTGAGAGATAAAAGCAACCCCCAAAACATATACCAGTATCCGGCTCAAACCAGAGCCTGCTGGCAATATCCGTCCGGACTCCAAACGTGCACAAGTGCGCGGAGGAGAACGAACCCTGTCGCAAAACCATGCGACCTCTACTCTGTTTTGCCCAGAGGCGAATACCCTCTGTGTGGGACTCTAAAGACTCGACACTACGCTGGCAGTGGGTTTAACCACAGACCGCAAGCGGCACTAGCTGTGCGTAACGGTCCCCAGGTAGATGCCGACAAGAAGGCTGACGAGGTGAAACCCCATCTGTACTCCTACTGAGTCTGAATGTGACAGTCTCCATACAGTCCGGTCTGTTCGTCTGATACATCGCATGTCGGGCCTAGGGGGCGGTAAAACGTCAGTCCCCCAATAGCGGTACAAGTCGTGTCGGAGTGAAGCCCAAAACACCCTGAGATAACACTGGAACCTACCAGTATATCTCGCTTGCCCTGGCCAGGGACTACTCGTGTAATGGCTCTCCTAGACACAGCGCGATGTCAACCCCAATACCGGGAGAGACGAATCCTGTCTAACCGGCACTGCCTCCAAGTGCTTCGGGACTGCACCCAACCACCACCTGTTTGCACGACTCCTTTGAGCCGTGGTAGGGTAGTGATCAAAGTGCAGTGGGAACACACTCGAGGCGAAGTGCTAGTGTCAAGTCAGCGGACTAAGCTGTACTCATGTCACCTGGGAACTGATGACTGACGATAGGTATAATACCAACCTGTCAGTTCCCGACGAGTCCTGTCCAGTGTACTCGTAACCTAACGAGCACCCGTATACTATCTCTAGTACGACGTACTGATGGCTGTGGGACAGACCATCTCCCACACTGGGATGAGAAGCGCATACGCTAGTCTACTCCGGAGTATCGATGCCCTGTCTCGATAGTCCTGCGGCTAGGGACCTGTATAAGGATGTGCTTATAGATTACCCAGCCCCCACTAGTGTGACTGCCATCACAACGCTGGTAATCAAGCAAAGATCCTAAGGGCTCCACTAATGCGTATAAGTGATATAGTAAAAATAAACACAAGTACACATTGAAGTAGAAACAAACCAAGTAGCATACTACTATATTGAGTAAGATTGTTTATACAAGGTGAATATCCCAAGCTTCCATTAAGTAATATACAAACTAGTATGGTACAGTAATGGCCTCTAGGGCATATACACTAACAATCTCCCACTTGCACTAAGGCCATGTACTGGCGTATCGAAGACCTATCATCTCGATCAGCCGCTCGAACTGAGTCTGGGGTAGGGCCTTGGTGAATGGATCTGCAGTGTTCTCTTCTGAAGCAACCCTCCAAACCTCGATCTCCTTGCGATCCACGATCTCCCTGATCAGGTGATACCGCCTCAAGATGTGCCTGGATCTCTGATGGGACCTGGGTTCCTTCGCTAAAGCTATAGCCCCGTTGTTGTCGCAATACAGAGGTATTGGGTCAACAATGGACGGAACCACCTGAAGTTCTTTTAAGAACTTCCTCATCCAGACAGCTTCTTTTGCGGCATCAGATGCAGCAATGTATTCCGCTTCCATAGTCGAGTCTGCAACGGTTTCCTGTTTGGAGCTCTTCCAACACACCGCCCCTCCATTGAGGGTAAAGACAAAACCCGACATGGACTTGGAATCATCCTTGTCACTCTGGAAGCTGGAGTCAGCAAAGGCCTCGATCTGGAGGTCTTTTCCGCCATACACCAAGAACATCTCCTTAGTCCTTCTCAGGTACTTGAGAATGTTCTTTACCGCTATCCAGTGTTTCTCCCCAGGGTTTGACTGATACCGGCTTACCACACTCAGTGCATAAGCTACATCCGGTCTGGTACACAACATCGCATACATTATAGAGCCTACCGCAGAAGCGTGGGGTATAATAGACATGCGATCCCTCTCCAAATCAGTCTTGGGAGACATCTCTTTAGAGAGGGTGATCCCGTGACAAGCCGGTAGGTTACCGCGCTTGGAATCTTCCATACTGAATCTCTTCACTATGGTGTCGATGTACCTGGACTGAGAAAGTCCTAATATCCTTTTGGATCTATCACGATGGATCCGGATCCCCAGGATGTATGAGGCATCACCCAGGTCTTTCATGGAGAACCTGTGTGACAAGAACCCCTTGACAGATTGTAGCATAGGAATGTCATTTCCCATTAAGAGAATGTCATCCACGTATAAAACGAGAAATACTACAGTTCTCGCTACAAATCTACTATAGATGCATGGTTCATCTGGATTTTTGATAAAGCCAAATTCCTTGACCGTCTCATCAAAACAGATGTTCCAACTCCGCGATGCCTGCTTTAGTCCATAGATGGACTTAAGCAACTTGCACACCTTTCCGCTGCTCCCACTCTGAATGAAACCCTCTGGCTGATCCATATAAACACACTCCTCTAAATTTCCATTTAGAAAAGCGGTCTTTACGTCCATCTGCCAAATCTCATAATCGTGGAAGGCAGCAATGGCAAGAAGGATCCGAATGGATTTCAGCATAGCCACTGGAGAAAAGGTTTCGTCATATTCCAAGCCAGGTCTTTGACGGAAACCCTTCGCTACAAGTCTAGCTTTATAGGTCTCAACCTGTCCATCTACACCAATCTTCCTTTTGAAGATCCACTTGCATCCTACGGGTTTTACCCCGTCTGGAGCAATGTCCAACGTCCATACTTTGTTGGTGTACATGGACTCCATTTCGGTCCGCATGGCATCCAGCCATTTTACCGAGTCAACGTTCTGAACGGCCTGCTGGAAGCTAGTAGGCTCATCATAATCTATGATGCAATCCTCTCTATCCCCGTCTATGAGAAAACCGTAGTATCTCTCGGGCGGATGAGACTGCCTACTACTCCTGCGGAGCGGCATAAAAATGTCCTGTTCTTTTGAACTTACTGGCTCTTCCAAGCTTTCAGTAATAGCTTGTGGTTCTGGAATTTCTTCCAGTTCTATTGCGTTCCCACTTATCTGAGTTTCCAAAAACTCAGTTTCCAAGAAGCGGGCATGTTGAGAAACAAAAACCTTTTGTTCCTCAGCGGAATAGAACAGATACCCCCTGGAGTTCTTTGGGTATCCCACAAACTTGCACTGTACTGATCGTGCCTCGAGCTTGTCCGCATGCTGCTTTTTTACAAAAGCTGGACATCCCCATATCTTAAGGTACTTAAGACAGGGTTTCTTCCCACTCCACATCTGATATGGAGTGGTAGGCACAGTCTTGGTGGGAGCCTTGTTTAAGAGATATGCAGCTGCTTCTAGTGCATAGCCCCAGAAAGATCGCGGTAACTCAGCCTTACTCATCATGGAACGAACCATATCTAATAGGGTTCGATTCCTTCTTTCCGATACACCGTTATGTTGCGGAGTGTATGGAGGAGTACGCTGAGAGAGAATTCCATTCTCTTTTAAATAGTCCAGGAACTCGGCACTCAAGTATTCTCCACCTCGATCCGATCTTAGAATCTTAATACTTTTGCCTGTTTGTTTTTCAACTTCATTCTTGTAATCCCGAAATTTCTCAAAGGCTTCGGATTTGTGCTTTATTAAGAAGACATGTCCATACCTAGAGAAATCGTCTGTGAAAGTAATGAAGTATGAATAACCGCTTCGCGCATGTGTAGACATTGGACCACACACGTCACTGTGTATAAGTCCCAAGAGCTCGCTCGCTCTTTCTCCGTGTCCAGTGAACGGAGTCTTTGTCATCTTTCCCATGAGACAAGATTCACAAGTGGCATAAGACTGATACTCGAACGGATCCAAGTATCCTTCTT
The DNA here is from genome assembly GCA_030015575.1 of Agapanthus africanus. Lineage (NCBI taxonomy): Eukaryota > Viridiplantae > Streptophyta > Magnoliopsida > Asparagales > Amaryllidaceae > Agapanthus > Agapanthus africanus. Next base: position 153,192,051 of record JASDDO010000012.1, read on the forward strand.
TATGTAACTTAGTCAACCGTGTCTCATTGATGTGACCCAGTCTACAATGCCATAAGAAAGCCTGATTAATATCTGGAGACTTTCTTTTGTGTGTATTCTGGACATTGAAAATCTGTGGTTGGTTCAATACGTATATACCATTGCTCAGTGTACCTGACCCAATCAGAACTTGATTAAGGTGAATGTTTACAACATTACTTACAAACGCAAATTCATAACCTTCTTTTGAAACCAAAGATACAGAAATGATATTACAAGTTGCGTTGGGTACAAAAAAGCAATTACGCAAAACCAAAACATGCCCATCTGACATTCCTAGGTGATAGTCCCCCACGGCTTTAGCATCCATGCTAGCTCCGTTTGCAACTCTGAGGGTCATGTCACCTTCCTTCAAAAACCTACAATTTCTCAACGCCTGCAATGAATTACAGATATGAGATCCTGATCCGGTATCCAATACCCAGGAAGTAGAGTTTATAGAAAGACAGTTTTCAATAACATACACACCTGAAGCTGAAGCCGCAGCCTGCTTCAGTTCCTGTGTCCTGGCCTTCCAAGCCCTGCAATCTTTCTTCCAGTGTCCACTCTTGTGACAATAGAAGCATTCCTCTTTACCCACAATTTTCCCCGCAATCTTTGTTGCCATTTCTTTTCCCTTCGTACCCACTTTACTAACACCGCCTCTTGGTTTGGCGGGGGCTTTCTTCCTCTTTCCCTTGGCTTTTGCCTTGGACCTAGAGGAAGAAGATCCTCCTACAAACAAAGCGGGTGTTTCCCTACCCTTCTGTAGGGTGCCCTCTGCGCTCCTCAGCATGTTGAGGAGTTCTGAAAGTTCAACTTCCTTTTCTTGCAAGTTGAAATTCAGTATGAACTGGGCGTAAGTGGATGGAAGGGACTGGAGAATTATATCCGTATAGAGTTCACTGTCCAACGTGGTCCCAAGTTCCGCGAGCTCCTCAGTGTAGCCAATCATCTTAAGCACATGGTCCGCTACCGATGATCCGACGGCCAACTTTGTCGAAAACAACTTCTTCGACACTTCGTATCTAGCGATACGAGACTGCTCTCCATACAGTTCTTTTGTATGAAGAAATATGGATTCCAAATCCATATTCTCGTGCCTCCTCTGATGTTCGTTGTCCATCGAGGCAAGTACGAGGCACCTGGCCTTCGCGCTGTCAATCTCCCAAGTCTTACGGATTTCCTTATCCGCGACGCTGGAGGTGGGACCTGGGACGGGGGGAGCTTTGGTGGTAAGAAGATACCCCAGCTTGTCGTAAGTGATTGCCAACTTGACATTCCTGAGCCAATCTTTGTAGTTTGGCCCTGTCAATATGTTTTTATCTAGAATCAACTTAAGTCCAGTCATTTCGATTTGGTCGCTGCAGGGGGGAGAGAAGGAACACTTTAGCACGATGCTCTTGCAAGTTTAGAATGGTTTTTAATTTGTCTAAACAGGATGGCTCCCACTGTCTCTCGAATCCCTCCTCAAACCACAAAGGAAGAATTAGCCGGGATCAATCCCACCGTGCAATACTTGCTTAACCGTTCAGCCAGGCCAGTGTCGGTACTTCGAGGGAGGTTTTCCAATGCTTTCGCGAAGTTCCTTAATTAAATAACCTCTTTTCTCTGGGGGCGTAGCCCCGCTGACACCTTTCTAGGCACCTACTAGGTTTATAGCATTGATCGTCTAGTGAGAAATTTCCCGAGGAGTAGCATATACTCACAGTAGGATCGGGATCCAAATATCATCGCGTGACGAAACTGAAGGAATCCTACCAGAATCACCACACTCCAAATGGTATGCAAATCTAGCAAGTTTCAGTACTTATGAAACTCCCGATGTGGATTTTTTTTTGCCCCATGCTCTTATGACCTTGACGAAGGTCAACAAATCATAAGTCACATGTCAAGTTCTGCCCGTCATTATCCAGGTTAATTTGAACCCACCCGTATATACCCTTGACGAAGGTCAACAAGGCAACACGACTGTCCCAAACCAACGCATCTATCTATGCTACATATGAACACCCAACAGCTACCAAACTCTATGCCTTGACGAAGGTCAACAAACATAGCTTGAATACTATTGAATATTCATACGAAACGACGGAGGGCTACGAATGGTTTTGGCGAAACCGTGAACGTAGTGAACTTGATTTAATCGATGGAACGAGATAGCTTTTAGAAGGAGTGGCTCAATCTCCGCATTTAAAAGTTAGTTTTGAAAAGAACCGAGTGGTTTTTCGAAAGTGTTCCAACGACTTTAGCTTGGTTTATTATCTTGCATTAGTTCTTTTAATGCGTGATATTCTTGCATTAGTACTTTTAATGCGTCCCATCATTTAATTCCTACCATTGCAGAAAACAACCAAAATATGACGTACGCTTATGCCATTCGCATTCGCCACGGGGTCCCGTCATCACTCGTTAGGTTACTTAACTAACGACAGAGCGGGGGCTGGGCTAGCGCGGCTGTAAAACATAAGCAACGCCTAAATAGAAAGCAATGATAGACATTACAGATCACAGATGAATACATTGGATATACTAGCAATCCGCAATCCTTTCGAGCCTGAAACGAAAAGCGGATAACACGGTCGCGGTGAATAGCCAAATACCCCACCCAAGACCCCTACGGGTGCGGCAAACCACCCTCCAAGTACTCGGCAGTTTGTGCACCCCTCCATGGGTCTATCCTAGGAGCAAAAACAGTAAAAAGAATTATACAATGACGGCTACAACCCCGACCCGGTTGTGCGGCCAAACAAATAATAATTATTACATCAATTTACATTTACAATGAATGAAAGAAAAACAAAAGCTCATCTCACATCCACCCCGGCTATTCACCCGCGACAGTCCAACACATTCATATACACATTCCAATATCAAACACAGATCATGTATAACCCCGACTAATCGTCTTATAGCGATTAGCCGACGTTCAATACATGCAAGCAACACAGATATAACCATCATAGTCAAAGTGCAGTGAAGTTCGGAAAAATACGGAATTATAGGACCCCCAAAAGCAAATTTCTGTTCTGGAAAATCTGGGCACATATAATATATTTTAAAAATCCCAAAACCAATACAGACACACACTGCATGAAAAACGATGCACAGAAGACGACAAACCGCGGCGCTTCGGCGGCAGATGCCTACCTCGTGCGGCGGAAGCGCGGCGGTTTGAACGAATCACTGTATCGTTTTTCTTGGGTGTTCATACAAAACCCTGAGCCGAATTTACAAGTATAAAGTTTTTCATTTAGAGCAGAAAAAATTTTAACAGAAACTTAGGGTTTTGTTTTTCCGGTTTTGTGACTTTTTCGGTTCCGAACTTCGTTACACTTCACTACCAAGCTAGTTTAAGTTTAGTTAGGCTCTGATACCACTGTAAGTCCATATTGCGACCCCCGGTTCTTAAGGGGAGGCGGAAACGGTATAAAAAACAAATTTTTATCGCAAGAGGCAACATGGACTAAATAAGGTCGGGATCATGTCTAAACTAAACTAGCATACAAGCTAAAGAGTCTTAGCTACTCGGATGAAGGTTATACCTAAACTTGAACTCCTTCTTCTTCAAACCTTGTAGAGGTTGATGGTTCTTGCCTTGTAGCCTTCTTCCGTCGAAGATGGATCCACCTCGAGAGTTCAACCTTCGGGCTCTTCCTCGTGCTTTGAGTGAACTAGGGTTTCCGGCTTGCTAAACCTTGAACCTAGAATGAGTAGAGAGTGTTTAAGGGGTGCTTTCCTTTTAAAAGAGAAGGATTCTCAACACATGAGAAGGTTTCTCTTTTGCTAGAGGAAGAAGAAGATGAAGAGAGGAGAGAGAAGCTAAATGAGATAATCAGCTATATTTTTCTTTCTTGCAACCATATTGCCAAAAGAAAAGAATTATCTAAATAATAATAATTCAAAATAAGAATAGTTGATGGTAATTTGGAATGACCACTATCATGCTTCTTTAAATGAAATGTAAGCATGAATCAAGGAGGATCTTTACAAAGCATGATGGTGGTCAACATTCAACCATGGTCAACAAGTCAACCATGGTCAACAAGTCAACAAAATCAACCATAACATAATTCTCATTTAATTACTATTATTAATAGATAATCCATAAATCCATTAGGGTTTGGAAAATGATAACTGTCAATTGTGCATACGCACCCGTTCCGAAACCCTAATGAAAGTCATCTTCCTCCTCCTCAAAAACTGTGCATACACACCTGCATTCTTGTTCTGAGGAACATGAATACTGAGAGATAAAAGCAACCCCCAAAACATATACCAGTATCCGGCTCAAACCAGAGCCTGCTGGCAATATCCGTCCGGACTCCAAACGTGCACAAGTGCGCGGAGGAGAACGAACCCTGTCGCAAAACCATGCGACCTCTACTCTGTTTTGCCCAGAGGCGAATACCCTCTGTGTGGGACTCTAAAGACTCGACACTACGCTGGCAGTGGGTTTAACCACAGACCGCAAGCGGCACTAGCTGTGCGTAACGGTCCCCAGGTAGATGCCGACAAGAAGGCTGACGAGGTGAAACCCCATCTGTACTCCTACTGAGTCTGAATGTGACAGTCTCCGTACAGTCCGGTCTGTTCGTCTGATACATCGCATGTCGGGCCTAGGGGGCGGTAAAACGTCAGTCCCCCAATAGCGGTACAAGTCGTGTCGGAGTGAAGCCCAAAACACCTTGAGATAACACTGGAACCTACCAGTATATCTCGCTTGCCCTGGCCAGGGACTACTCGTGTAATGGCTCTCCTAGACACAGCGCGATGTCAACCCCAATACCGGGAGAGACGAATCCTGTCTAACCGGCACTGCCTCCAAGTGCTTCGGGACTGCACCCAACCACCACCTGTTTGCACGACTCCTTTGAGCCGTGGTAGGGTAGTGATCAAAGTGCAGTGGGAACACACTCGAGGCGAAGTGCTAGTGTCAAGTCAGCGGACTAAGCTGTACTCATATCACCTGGGAACTGATGACTGACGATAGGTATAATACCAACCTGTCAGTTCCCGACGAGTCCTGTCCAGTGTACTCGTAACCTAACGAGCACCCGTATACTATCTCTAGTACGACGTACTGATGGCTGTGGGACAGACCATCTCCCATACTGGGATGAGAAGCGCATACGCTAGTCTACTCCGGAGTATCGATGCCCTGTCTCGATAGTCCTGCGGCTAGGGACCTGTATAAGGATGTGCTTATAGATTACCCAGCCCCCACTAGTGTGACTGCCATCACAACGCTGGTAATCAAGCAAAGATCCTAAGGGCTCCACTAATGCGTATAAGTGATATAGTAAAAATAAACACAAGTACACATTGAAGTAGAAACATACCAAGTAGCATACTACTATATTGAGCAAGATTGTTTATACAAGGTGAATATCCCAAGCTTCCATTAAGTAATATACAAACTAGTATGGTACAGTAATGGCCTCTAGGGCATATACTTCGTGCATACTGTTATTCAGTTGTTCATGCCTAGTTCATTATCATTGACATATGCACTTGTGATGATTTCTTGAGATTTATGATATTTCTGGATTTCGGGGAAAGCCGCAAAATTTACAACTTATGATCTTTTAAAATATAAAATGTTGCGGTTTTCTAGTGATGTAAAGTGTCGTCCACCATGAGTTTGCTGTGGTTTTGGAGATCAGTGTCGAGGAGTGGAGGAACCGTCACGGGTACATGGTGGGCCCGGTATGGTACCCCGGGGCAAGAGGAATGTGGTGTTGACGTTGAGCCTGGCTGGGGAGCACTACCTACCGGTGATATTACCCGACGCGTCGGATATCCGGAGGATACCGTCGTGGTCTTGAGATGATGGTGGGGGCCGGTCTGGACTGACGGCGCCCTAGATATTGAGATTGAGACATTGATATTTCGTGACAGTGAGATTTATGTTTTGTGTCGATGCTAGACACTGTTGATGCTGATTTCATTATGATACCTCAGTTTAAAAATACGAAGGAAATCTCACTAATTTATGAAAGCAGTTTCTTCATTTACATGTATTCTGTTTCATGCATTCATACCTCATTCATATGATATATTGCTATCTGAGGCACTGACACGGGCACATGAAATTATACTCGGGTTAGATATTACCCTAGACATTGTCATGGCTGCCTGTTTTACATATATTTGAGGATATATTATGATTATTGACCTAGGTTGCGTTATTTATGCGATTTCTGTGCGTAGATGTTTTTTCTATCCACGAGTTGGCAACTCACCCCCGTTGTGCCCCAGTTCTTGCAGATTTGCCGTACAGGTTTCATTACGGCTTGCGGGCTCAGTTTCATTCGGGTGATTTGCTAGTAGGTGGGTTTACTTGTATCACACCCCCATTATATATCTTGTATATCATTATTCTGTTGTATCTAGAAGTTCCATCAACCAAACATGTATCTATTGAGATAGAGACCAGTGTTGTTTATTCTTTCGACCTTAGAGTCGCTCGTTATATTTCTGGTGGTTTTGAGTTCCCTTTTGAGTTTTTGATCCTCGCCGTTGGCGTTGTATATAATTGCTTGTGTGGTCGTGACCGTCGATTGACGAAGAGCTAGCTCCCGCTTGGGGATGCCTTTTTCTTGATTTCGTATACTATTCATGTTGTATCCCGTTTGGGGGCCAGTTTTTACAAAGGAGACTCTGCCGAAATTTTCAGTGAATTTTGATGTTTTAAAAACCGCATAATTCGGGTTATGCTATTGAAATTACTTGCTTTAAGTTGGTTTTTCCTGCACTCTACTACTTTTCTTGGTTTGGATTTCTGGGTTTTCGGTTTACTTAGATTACGTACGCCTCGAGACGTTCGTAGTTTAAGTGCCGGTCATGTTCCGTACTTTCGGGTCGTGACAAAGTTGGTATCAGAGCGTTAGGTTTTAACCTTCGGAGCGTAGGATGACCCTTGGTTGATGGAATAGGTGACTAAAGTAGAGTGACGTACTGTTGGTATGTTCCGCGGCATATTTACGACACGCCACTCCACTTATGAAGCCTTAGGATGTACATTTCCTTGTTCAGTATTATATTCCTTCCTGATCTAGCCTCATCGGTACCAGTTTAGTTTTGCTGCTACGGTTACCGGCAGGGAGAGCTACGGCTAAAGTTGTGGTCAGCACAAGCTCGTCACGAACGAGGACTGACCAAGGCAAAATTCCGGCGACACACGATTGCAGAGATGTGTCTTTTTACTGTGTTTCCGCGCCGCGAGCGTTTGGCAGATCGCCTTTATGAGGTTACTCGGATGTGCCGATCGACACTAGAGGATTGAGCCACTGACAGAGGCCAGCCAGATTTTGATGACCGTTGGTGTGTTGCTTACTCCTGATGATTGAGGCACTGTTCAGCGTGCAGACGAGCGAGCCAGTTGTTGCTGCGAGCGACGAGATATCGCCCCATATGTTGGAACTATGGCGGGGCGAGTTGTACGAATAGATGATAGAAGGTCGCTAGTCACCCGATGATGAATGACTAGGACAGGTGGTTCGTTCGCTTACCCCGATGCGAGGTCATCAGATAGATTGATTCCAGCTAGAGACGACTTCACGCGGAGGCGTTGGGAGTCGACAGAAACGATCGAATGTCAGAAACCTATTTATCCAAGTTTAAAGTAGTCGGAAAGACATGCAGGCAATTCTATGGTCCCTCTAGAAGAATGAAACCCTAACTCGACTTAATGACCGTGTGAAAGCCTTTGAACCTTTGGGTTTGCGGCAGTTCTACGGCGCCATTAGTGAGGCTTGGGTTTGCCCTTCTACAGCTGGACCACCGATGCTGTGGTATGTACTCGATACTATTAAACTGTGCCCAAGAGGTTGAGCTCTTGGGGGATTATGAGGTTTTGACGACTCGATCGGATGGCTCGACTTAATTCGGATGCTAGTTGGTGAGATGCATTCTTGGGAGACTCCAGATACGAGGATAGCCGTTGGAGCTCAGTCCATGCAGCCGCGACGAGACGAGTCCAAAGCAGATGACATTAGAGAAAAGCGGAGTAAGAGGTTCGCACCAGATCTAGATGAGATGACGTTCGACTCCGCCGACATCAGAGAGGCGATGCGCATGCCGAGGCATGGTACTTGGACTTACCTTCCAGAAGGAGTCGCGATGAGTATGCAGTCGTTCCAGAGCAAGATGCAGATATAGGAAAGGACAATGACTTCCGGACAGTTCGCAGAGACAAGACATGGAAGAGACCGTGAGCAGGATTCCTTCTAGGACACTGCTGCAATGATACTTGCACCCAGGATCAGATGTGTCACGTACATTCAGAGAGCCAGAGGCTGACGCCAGTGATATGCTGTCTTACGAGTGGTCGCGCTGATTGACCAAGAGATGACCAGAGGAGTGCCAGAACGGAATCGTCCCCGTTAGCACACCTGACAGGGTCGATGAGCCGATGGACCGAAAGATTGGTAATTCACAGTGAAGACCTTGACCCAGGAGTGGTCATGGTTACGCACGCCAGCAGGACAGAGTTCATGATCATCGACGAGACGTCCCACTAGTGACCGCGACAGTTGCCGAGATTCTTAGAGGATGCGCTTGAGCAGTACTATTCCGCCATTATTGATTACGATGTTTTGGGTGATTTATTCGTATGATTTGTTTTTGATGATTGAGGATTTACGATCTTTGCACAGTGTTGCACTTGATATCGTTTTCGTTCTTTAGTTTCATATGTTTGTGATTTTACGGTTTTAAACAGTTGAGTTGGTTTTGTGCATATGCACGCACACGATTTGGTTCCTGCACTCTGTATAGTTTATATATGCTTGCAGTGCAGTGATACGCCTTTTGTGCACTTAGATGCACTGGACTTCGATTTCGATTGTGATACTCGATATTTGTTTTGTGCACCTTGTACACCTGAGTGATTTTGCGCACGTTCGGCGCTTGATATTGGATTTCAAAGATTTCGTGCACGATGAATGCACCTGATTTAGATTTTCGCGCATGTTGAGCGCATGTCTTGAGATGCGATTTTGGTGCACACCAGATACACTAAATCAAGATTTTTCGTGCATGTCAGATGCACCTGATTTTGCTGTCAGGCACACACGTTGCCTACGACAGATGCTTTGTGCACACCCGATGCACTTAGATCTTGTTTCTGTGCATATGTATAGCACATATATGGATTTTTATTTCCGTGCGCACCAGACGCACGTAGTATTCATGTGCATATTTTGGGATTGATTTCTTATAGAGCAGTACGTTTTTATGATATTGCTATGTGTTTTCGTACTGAGCAGGACTAGTCAGAGGACAGTACCTGAATACATTTTGCATGCATTGATAGTTATTGAAGGGATTTCCAAAAAGCGAGCTATAGCCTCAGTATTTACCTACGTGTCTGATATGACACGAAATGTTTAAAACAAGGAGACCCTTCTAAATTGTTTCCAAAACGGCGGAACGTACATTTCAAACAAAAGTATATATGTATATAGTTATTTTCTTATGGTAGACGTCCGCCACTGTGCAGTGTTATACGCGTTGCACAGCGACTTAAAGAGATTTGGCATGCATTTCCTTCAGATACTTACAGATATAGATTCGATATTTACATTTATAGTTTCGAGTTATATCATATTGGTTTTGATTTGGATTTGGCATTGATGTCTTCTCCACGACTCCGATGATCGCGGGATGCTTGGAGGAGTTTTGATTTGAGTTATATACTCATTTTTCAAGCGCATGCGCTGCGCTACGATTTGTTTTATGTATTTACAATTTCGGAGCCCCGACGACTTGATGGTTTTTCTTAGATGTTTTAGTAATTGGGGGAGTTTGAATTTAAATTCGGGGACCGAATTTCTTTAAGGGGGGAAGATTGTAGCGTTTTGAAAATCGTTTCGGTGAAATTTCGGAAAATCGGTAAAATGAGGGGGTTTTCTGTAAAAAATCAAAATACAAATATCTTATTATAAAAATTAAATATACATATTCTAGCTATGTAATTGCTATTATTTGGTGTTTATTGAGCCGCTGGTGAAATTTCAAATTTTCTGAAAAAAATATTATTTTATTATTATTTTAAGCCGTCACTAATACATTTAATTAGGGAAAATTACAAATTGGAATGAGTTGAAACAAATTTTGTGCATCATAAAACATTAAATAAAAATTTATCATGTGGTTTTTGGAACGAAATCATTTGCCAAAACGGTTTAGAAATTATTGAAGAAAAAGGCTTTTTTTAGCGTAAATGGATGCTTGGGGTATTGTATTTATCATTTTTCATCACCCCACACCCGTACCCACACCCACACACCCCCACTTACTCCTCCCCTTAGCCAAATTCAGCAGCCCTCACTTTTTCCCCACTTGGTTTGCAAAGGAAAAAGAAATGAATTGAAATAAAAGAAAAGATTAGAAAATAGATAAAGTAGTTAGACTTTGACCTTACCTTGACCTTGACTTTCCTCCCTTGCATTTTCCTCACCTCCCTCTCTCTCCCCTCACCCACTTCTGGCCGAAAATGATCCCACAACAGCAGCCCTTTCCCCCCGCCCAAAATCCACACTATTTTGCTTCAAAAATCCAAGAAAAAGCTTCAAAATCCATACAATTTCAAAGCTTTTTCCAAATCCAACTCCTACCCATTATTTCTTGCCTATCTAGCATGGATCTAGGAGCATGGAAGCTACTTTTGGAGGCTAGGATTTGCATGCTAGAACTCAATTGGGAGGTATAAATTTTAACCCTTTAGTGAAATTGTTGTTTAATTGCTTTATGTTAGCTTATTAAGTGTTTAATTAGGTTTTAGATTGGTTCTAATTGCATGTTAGAAAAATTCAAGAATGAGGTTGATTTCAAGTTAGGGTTTTGAGCAATGGGATTATGGTTGTGAATTGGTGTATGGTTGTGATGGGTAGCTTACCATCTTAGAATTTGTAGAAAGTAATTTAGTAGTTAAATTTCATATTGTTGCATGGAAATGTCTAAATTAAGTTTTGTTTTTGCTAACTAGAGTTTTTGAAAAATTATCAAATGCTTAGATTAAAATATAATTAAGTGTTCATGTCATTATAACTATTATAATGAGTGGTTTAATGAGTTTGGTTCATGCAAAACGAAGCTTAATTGATGAATTGTGAATTTTGCTTTAAATGGTGTTAAATTTGATATTTTGCAAACTAGGATTTTGGAAATTATGCAAATTTATGAGTTTAAATTATGGAAATGGTTTTTATGACTTATTTAAGATATTTAATAAATATATTGGCCGCTACATTCATTTAAACATCGTGTTTTGTACAAAAACGGCGAATTATGCTTGCTAGATTTTCGGAAAAATGACTTTTTGAGTGAAATTGGCGTTTTTGTGAGTTTTAACCTAGTTTATATTAAAATTAGTGTTCGTGAATGTGCAAATGAGTGTATTTGGGTTTTTCTCGATGGTTTGGCGGTTGTACGCCGACGTCGAGGGTTTTTGGGTTGATTTGTGAAAGCAACCATAGGTTTTGACCTATGTGGGATTCGTGCGTCGTTTTGATCATGAGTCGGATTTTAATGAGATATGGTACGTTATGATATGTAGGTACCCCCATGTGGACTTCGAGACGACAAGCAAGCGCGTGGCGACGTCGGCACCTGCTAGCGAGGACCAGGTGAGTAGATTTATATCTACGGGGAGAAGTCGGGTGGATGACGTATAGCACCCCCGCAGTCCGTGGTGGTGTATACGGATGCGTATACACACCAAAAATTATTATATGTTATTTGGGATTAATAACGATGCTTAGGATGGATATTGGTGTGTTGGATTACTTTAGTGTTGCGAACCCTAGGGTAGTGTTACACACACATACACACATACATACTTGCATACATTCCTATTGATATGTGCTCATGGGATTCCTTATAGTTATGTGTTCACATGGGTATGGGACTATGTTTTCACATACGGATTGAGGATGATACTTGGGATTGAGCTGAGTCGATGAGATTTGTTTTGAGGCCGTGAGATCGGTGATATAGCAGGGTTCGTATCTTAGATACGACATGACGTTGTAGCGGGTCCTTGACGTAGTGTTTCACACACGTCCATGCATACGTAGGCGGTATCAGTATGGTACTAGACGTAGATCAGTACCCCGATCATGATATTTGATAAAGAGGATACCAGGTGAATAGTATGATGAATGTGATATTGACCCGTACCCAGATTGGGATGCCGTACGACGGATTTACGTACGAGCTATATTGATGATCGATCCGCACTCTTGACTTGGGATGCCTGATTATAGATATGGTATCGGATATGATATTATTGAGGCGGGATCACCGACTATACATATACAGGTATGTATATGTATCGACTCAGATGATAGGCGGTTTCCTTACCTGTAGTTCAGCTTGTTAGTTCAGCCGTATAGTTTAGTGTAGTTGTTAGATTAGATTAGACTTCTTACCTATTTCAAAAACTAACGAATCGTGGGCATTTTTAAAGACAGCTCAAGGGAATCTACGGATATTTCAAAAACGACGTATCTTTTCATAAAAACACCGTAGCCCTATTTTCAAAACCCCATGATTCGTGTTATTTCAAAAGGCACCATTCGTAGGACTTATATTAGATTTATTACAGATTAGTTATCGTTGTGTCTAGTATTCAGCTCCCGCACATTATTGCTGTTCGCTCTGCCTCGCATATTTATTTTGCTGCATATTCCATTATTGATATCATGCTGTTAGGACACCAGCACCATTACCGATGATGCGTATGTACCACGTACACCTACTTGCCGGCTCACACACATCTTCATCGGTAATTGCCATGTCACGTACACTTTAGAGAATATAATTGCTTGACTTAGATTGTTAGCTGGTAGTTTTGACATGATATTAGTGTACTTCCCTTATATGCCATATTAGACATTGTAGTTATTACCTACCACTTCGTGCATACTGTTATTCAGTTGTTCATGCCTAGTTCATTATCATTGATATATGCACTTGTGATGATTTCTTGAGATTTATGATATTTCTGGATTTCGGGGAAAGCCGCAAAATTTACAACTTATGATCTTTTAAAATATAAAATGTTGCGGTTTTCTAGTGATGTAAAGTGTCGTCCACCATGAGTTTGCTGTGGTTTTGGAGATCCGTGTCGAGGAGTGGAGGAACCGTCACGGGTACATGGTGGGCCCGGTATGGTACCCCGGGGCAAGAGGAATGTGGTGTTGACGTTGAGCCTGGCTGGGGAGCACTACCTACCGGTGATATTACCCGACGCGTCGGATATCCGGAGGATACCGTCGTGGTCTTGAGATGATGGTACGGGCCGGTCTGGACTGACGGCGCCCTAGATATTGAGATTGAGACATTGATATTTCGAGACAGTGAGATTTATGTTTTGTGTCGAGGCTAGACACTGTTGATGCTGATTTCATTATGATACCTCAGTTTAAAAATACGAAGGAAATCTCACTAATTTATGAAAGCAGTTTCTTCATTTACATGTATTCTGTTTCATGCATTCATACCTCATTCATATGATATATTGCTACCTGAGGCACTGACACGGGCACATGAAATTATACTCGGGTTAGATATTACCCTAGACATTGTCATAGGCTGCCTGTTTTACATATATTTGAGGATATATTATGATTATTGACCTAGGTTGCGTTATTTATGCGATTTCTGTGCGTAGATGTTTTTTCTATCCACGAGTTGGCAACTCACCCCCGTTGTGCCCCAGTTCTTGCAGATTTGCCGTACAGGTTTCATTACGGCTTGCGGGCTCAGTTTCATTCGGGTGATTTGCTAGTAGGTGGGTTTACTTGTATCACACCCCCATTATATATCTTGTATATCATTATTCTGTTGTATCTAGAAGTTCCATCAACCAAACATGTATCTATTGAGATAGAGACCAGTGTTGTTTATTCTTTCGACCTTAGAGTCGCTCGTTATATTTCTGGTGGTTTTGAGTTCCCTTTTGAGTTTTTGATCCTCGCCGTTGGCGTTGTATATTATTGCTTGTGTGGTCGTGACCGTCGATTGACGAAGAGCTAGCTCCCGCTTGGGGATGCCTTTTTCTTGATTTCGTATACTATTCATGTTGTATCCCGTTTGGGGGCCAGTTTTTACAAAGGAGACTCTGCCGAAATTTTCAGTGAATTTTGATGTTTTAAAAATCGCATAATTCGGGTTATGCTATTGAAATTACTTGCTTTAAGTTGGTTTTTCCTGCACTCTACTACTTTTCTTGGTTTGGATTTCTGGGTTTTCGGTTTACTTAGATTACGTACGCCTCGAGACGTTCGTAGTTTAAGTGCCGGTCATGTTCCGTACTTTCGGGTCGTGACATTGCGGTTGATGTCACCAGTGTATATTATTTACTTTTCCGCATTAGGTAGACCCAAGGAGGGGAGCACAAGTAACCGGGTTCTAGGTTCCAGTGGGAGGCCATCTCGAGGAGTCGAGACCGGGTCTCCTAACCCTAGAATTGGCAGTGTTACTTGCCGCTCTAGTAGGGGTCTTGGGATGTGGGTTTGGCTATTCGTCGCGACCGTGGAATCCGTGTTTTATACAGGCTCGTATTGAAAACACGGACGTCCTAGTATATCCAATATTTCATATATATTCTTCTGCTGCAATGTTCTGTGATGAGATCATACTACTGCCTGAGACGAATGCTTATACTATATATATATATATGCTGATATATAAATATTACTGCTTTCGTTTCTTCTGTGATGCTTAGGAAGCATAAGCTGATGGGATTTTTATTAATAAGATTAATAAAAGAAAAGAAACCTAAAGATGTTGTAGAATCAAAACTTTATAAAAATGGTAGCTACAGTTTTGCTTTGCACAGTGATATAAATGATATATCCTGCACCTTATTCGATGGGGAAAGAGCCGACGATCCCTTCACCGGGAGTGACCTCTTTAGCGAAACTGGCAGATGCTACAAAACGCGGTTTGTCTTTTGAATGCTTTTAGTGTTTTGCTTTGCACAGCGGTATATATGATATATCCTGCACCTTATTCGATGAGGAAAGGGCCGACGATCCCTTCACCGGGAGTGACCCCTTTAGCGAAACTAAGAAAAGCCTCAAAAACACTCCTTTTCAAAACTTCACTCGATTCTACGACGATATCAAGTTCATTACGCTCAGGGTTTTCTGAAAAACCTGCGCAGCCCTCCGACATTTCAGATAGGTAATACTTAGTATTCGTGCTACGTTTGTTGGCTTTCGTCAAGGCGTAGTGTGCGGTAGCTAATTATTACTTATCTGTTACATATGATGAGATTGGGTTAGGATAGTCGTGCGGCTTTGTTGGCTTTCGTCAAGGGACGTACGGCTGGGTTTAATTCAATCAAGAAATGTTTGGGTTGAACTTGACTAGCGGACTATGGTTTGTTGGCTTTCGTCAAGGTCATAGAACGTTAGGGGCAAAATATTATCGGGAATTTCAAGTGTTGAAATTTGCAATGAGATTGCATACCTCCTATGAGATAGTTGGATCCCGATACCCACTGCGAGTAAGAGTTACTCCTGGGAGAGTTTTACACAGGACAATTAGCCGATCAAGTAGGTGTTTAGAAAAGTGTTAACGGGGTTACGCCTCTAGGAAAACGAGGTTTACTTTATTAGGTCCGTGCGAAAGCACGGGGAACCTCCCTCAAAGTACCGACACTGATCTGGCTGAAAGATTGACGAAATTGTAGGGTGTAATTAATCCCGGCTAATCTTACCTTTTTGGGTTTGAAGGTAGATTTGATAAAAACAGTGGGAGACATCCTGATTAGATAAGATAATAACCAATCTAATCTTGCAAGAGCATACGCTAAAGTGTTCTTCTTCTCTCTCTCTCCAGGTAGCGACCATGTCAGGTCATAATCAAGATAATAATATGGATGTATTGACTGAACCCAATTATTGTACAGTGCAGAGGAACGTTGGACCCGTTCTTTCTTATAAGAGTTATAAGACTGAACAGGAAATAGAAGAATATCTGGATTCTCACGCCACCCAAAAGAACATGCATGTTGATGCATCTTTTTCAGGTGTGTTAGTTATTGAGAACTGTTTCTCAGTTCACCCTACGTCCTGGGTATTAGATACCGGATCAGGATCCCACATATGTAAACAGTTACATAGGCTACGTAAAGGTAGAGAACTGGAAAAAGGTGATCATTTCGTTCAAGTAGGGAACAGTGCAAATGTTGCAGCCAAAGCAGTTGGCAAATATCACCTAGTATTACCAAGTGGTGATACACTGATTCTAACTGAGTGCTATTATCTACCGAACATGATGTGCAACATTATATCAGTTTCTTTATTAAGTAAAGAAGGATATAATTTTGTAGTAAAGGATAATGTTATGAACATATTCCTAAATCAAAAGTTGATTGTATCAGGCTTGTTACATAATGGCATATTCATTCTAAATCAGAATACAGTCCTAAATATACAAAACACACACAAGAGGAAAAGTTCAGATATGAACGAATCCTACTTGTGGCATTGTAGACTTGGTCATATCAATGCGACACGACTGGCTAAGTTACATAAAGATGGTTATTTGAATCCGTTCGAATTATCATCTTATGATACTTGCCATTCATGTCTCAAAGGAAAAATGACCAAAGCTCTGTTTAGTGGACACGGAGAAAGAGTTACTGAACTCTTAGGACTAATACATAGTGATGTATGCGGTCCCATGTCTACGCATGCCAGGAACGGTTCTTCCTACTTCATTACATTCACTGACGATCTCTCCAGATACGGACATGTGTTCCTGTTGAAACACAAGTTTGAAGCTTTTGAGAAATTCAGAGAATATAAGCACGAAGTAGAGAACCAAACGGGCAAAAGTATTAAGATCCTTTGATCTGATCGAGGAGGAGAATACTTGAGCAATGAGTTCCAAGATTATCTAAAAGAGAATGGGATTCTCTCTCAGCTTACTCCACCTTATACACCACAGCACAACGGTGTATCGGAACGAAGGAATCGCACCCTATTAGATATGGTGCGTTCAATGATGAGTACAGCTGAGTTACCTATTTCCTTCTAGGGGTATGCGCTTGAGACAGCCATACACCTATTGAATATGGTTCCTACCAAATCAGTGCCTACCACTCCGTATGAGATATGGAAAGGGAAGAGACCATCTCTTAAGTATGTTAAGATATGGGGTTGTCCAGCCTATGTCAAAAGACAAAATCCGGACAAACTCGAGGCAAGATCTGTCTTATGTAAGTTTGTAGGATATCCCAAGAACTCACAAGGGTATATCTTCTACCACACTGAGGAACAAAAGGTGTTTGCTTCTAAACATGCCACCTTTTTGGAAAAGGAATTTCTTGCAAAAGAAATTGATGGCAATGAGGTAGAACTGGAAGAGGTTCCAGCGACACAAACTACAACAGATGATTTAGTGGAACCAGAGGATTCAGTAGTACCCGACGAACCTCAGCCTCTCCGCCGATCTAGTAGGGTTTCTCATCCACCTGAGAGATACTATGGTTTTCTCATTGATGGTGGAAGCGAGGATTGCATCATGGATGATGATGACCCGACTAGTTTCGAGCAGGCCATCACGAGTGGTGACTCTGTGAATTGGCTGGATGCAATACGATCTGAGATAGAATCCATGTACACCAATAAAGTATGGATTTTGGAAAATGCTCCTGAAGGGGTAAAACCCATTGGGAGCAAGTGGATTTTTAAAAGGAA
Organism: Agapanthus africanus; assembly: GCA_030015575.1. Classification (NCBI taxonomy): domain Eukaryota; kingdom Viridiplantae; phylum Streptophyta; class Magnoliopsida; order Asparagales; family Amaryllidaceae; genus Agapanthus; species Agapanthus africanus. The sequence continues at coordinate 153,209,792 of JASDDO010000012.1, forward strand.
ATTTGGTGTAGATGGAAAAGTTGAGACTTTCAAAGCTAGACTTGTAGCAAAGGGTTTTCGTCAACGACCAGGTGTGGATTATGACGAAACCTTTTCTCCAGTGGCTATGCTTAAGTCCATCCGGATCTTACTTGCCATTGCTGCATACCATGACTATGAAATCTGGCAAATGGATGTTAAGACCGCCTTTCTAAACGGTGATTTAGAAGAGTGCGTGTACATGACTCGGCCAGAGGGCTTCGTAGATAGTGGGAGCAGCGGAAAGGTGTGCAAGCTGCTTAAATCCATTTATGGGTTAAAGCAAGCATCGCAGAGTTGGAACATCTGTTTTGATGTTGTAGTCAAAGAGTTTTACTTCATCAAAAATATAGATGAACCTTGTATCTATAAGAAGGTAGCAGAGGGTAAGGTTGTCTTCCTCGTATTGTACGTGGATGACATACTCTTGATAGGAAATGATATTCCTATGCTGCAATCAGTCAAGCTCTTCTTATCACAGAGATTCTCAATGAAAGATCTAGGTGATGCCTCCTGCGTATTGGGAATCATGATCTATAGAGATAGATCTAAACGGATACTGGGATTGTCCCAATCCAGGTACATTGACACCATACTAAAGAGGTTTAGTATGGAAGAATCCAAGCGTGGGAACCAACCCACGATCTCTGGACTCACTCTCTCCAAAGAGATGTCTCCCAAGACTGATTTGGAGAGAGCTCGCATGCAAGGGATACCCTATGCTTCGGCGGTAGACTCTATCATGTATGCGATGCTATGTACCAGACCCGATGTAGCATACTCACTAAGTGTAGTGAGTCGGTATCAAGCAGATCCTGGAGAGAGTCACTGGACAGCTGTGAAGAACATTCTCAAGTACTTACGAAGGACTAAGGAGATGTTCTTGGTGTATGGTAACGGAGAACTCCAGGTGGAGTCCTTTACCGATTCCAGCTTCCAAAGTGATAAGGACGACTCTAAGTCGCATTCGGGTTTTGTCTTTACCCTCAATGGAGGGGCGGTATGTTGGAAGATTTCCAAACAGGATACCGTTGCAGACTCGACGATGGAGGCTGAATACATCGCTGCCAACGATGCTGCCAAAGAGGCTGTCTGGATCAAGAAGTTCATTAGTGAACTTGGTGTGGTTCCATCCATTGAGCATCCAATACCTCTGTATTGCGATAACAATGGAGCTGTGGCGTTAGCCAAGGAACCCAGGTCCCATCAAAAGTCCAGACATATTCTGAGGCGATATCACCTGATCAGGGAGATAGTTGATCGCCGGGAGATCGAGGTCAGGAGAGTAGATACGAAGGACAACACTGCGGATCCATTCACAAAGACTATTCCCCAGATACAGTTTGAGAGATTATTCGGGATGCTAGGTATGAGATACTACAGCAGCTGGCCTTAGTGCAAGTGGGAGATTGTTAGTTATGTATATGCCCTAGAGGCCATTGTTGTACATATGATGTATATTATAATGGATGCTTGGATATATATAGAGAAGACTTTCTTGCTCGTCATGATAGTATGCTATTTGGTTTCACTTTATCTTAACATGTTGACTTGTATTGGTTTACTGTTTTACTCTCACATGTTGATAAAGCCCTTAGGATCTGTACTCGACTACTGGGACTATGATGGGATCATACTAGTAGGGCCATGATAGTCGATGAGTACATCCTATAACTGTTCCTAGTCGAGGGTATATCGAGACAGGGCATCGATACACCAGAGTAGACTAGCGTATACGCATCTTGACCCATATGATGGGCGATGGATGATCCCATATCCATCGGTGTTAGACATCAGAGATGGTGTACGGGTGCTCAGTGGAGACTGGGTACACTGGACGGACTCGCCGAGAACTCCCAGATGGTGATATACCACACGTCAGATGGCAGTTCTCCGGTGACACTGGTACAGGGTAGTCTGTAGACCCGAGATCGTCATAGAGTCTTGTGTGATTCCCACTGTGCTTTGATTTCCACCTTACCACGTCCAAGAGGGCGTGCAAAACAGTGGCTTTTGGGTACAGTCCCAAATCACGTGGAGGCAATGAACGATAGGAGGGGATTCGTCTCTCCCGGTATAGGGAGTTGATGTTGTGCTGTGTTCGATTGGCTATAACTGGAAGTCCCTGGCCAGGGCTGATATAGAGATTTACTGGTAAGTGTTACTAGTAGTTTCTCGACCCATTATGAGCCACACATCGACACGACTTATCGGTTACTGGGGTCTGACGTATACCACCCCTAGACTTGATATGCGACATATCAGACGAACAGACCGGACTGTACGGGAGTGTTACTGATTGGATTCACAGGAGAACGCACAGGCTAGCTTGTTGATCTTCTGATCGCTCAATACCTGGGTGGCTGTTACATTTAACTGACCGCTTGCAGCTTGTGGGTGTTTGATATGATCATCACCTGCTACCGGCGTATTGACGATTCTTTAGAGTCCTACACAGAGGTTTCTTGGCTCAGGCGAAACGGAGTAGAGGCACATATGTGATATGTGCAAGACCGAGAATAATGCGATATGGGATACCGTATTATATTCTCGCGATATTTAGAAATGAACCGGGTCATCGGATCAAATGTTGATTCGATGAATCGGTACATGATATATTAGTCGGTAATATTCGATATAGCCGGATCGTCGGATCAAGTGTTGATTCGATGATTTAATGTATAATAATATATATGATATATTATTACATTATCTAATATTGGCTAGCTTTATTATTTCATTTTCTCATTGGATGATACATTGATATATATGCGATATATGTTAATTGTATTATTTTCTTTTGTTGCAAATATATAATATATATGTGATATATATTATTGTGACATGATATGATTAATTGTTAAACATGTTTAAGGATGATTAATTGAGGTTAGAGTTTGATTAGGGTTAGATGCTTCATGCACCTTCTAGAAGCTTTTTTCTTTTGTCATTATAAAGATATTTTTGGATGACACATTCTTTAACCTAACCAAACCCTAACTCTAGTTTATTCTCTACAAAATCCTAGCCACTCATCCTTGACCATGGTTTATAAATCAATCATATAGCTATGTTTTCTATTCATCACAAATGGATTAATCTTATTATTGATTTTCCATTATCATCTTCTTCTCTCTTGAAGAATGCTTACTAGATTTTCTTTATGTGATGAAAAAATATGAGAAAATGATATAAAAAGAAAGCAAAAATACTACTCTCTCATCCTCATCTCATCTAACCCTTGAGATTAGTGTGTTCATCTCTTAAGAGTGAGAAAGCTTGAGTCTTTGCAACTTCGACGTAGATCATCGGAGATTTGGAACACTTCAAGCTAGCATGGATCGTTCGAGTCGTGGAGCCTCTCATGAGTCCGGGAGATCGTGGATCGCGGCAAAGGGACTTCTACTCGGAGCTTGTGAAGCGAAGGAGCGGACTACAATGGTTGTAATCCCTCACACTTAGATAAAAGTTATCATCTTGCATGTTAAACCCTAATAATCTAGCAAAGATCCCGGCTTTGGGTTGTTCGTCACGTCTAAAATTTTATCCGGGCATGTTTGATGCTTTTTGAACCTTCACAAGAGTGCCTAGGAACCTTTCAGTTCCTCCCCTTATCCCAGGACCAGATTCCTCAGTTGTGGACAGGGAAGTTCGCAAAACCTGGGATCTAGACTGTGAGAGGGCTAAGTGTATCATGCTGGCGTCCATGAACAATGAACTCCAGAAACAGCATGAGAGTATGGATATTATATCCATCTTTCTCCATGTCAAAGTGTTGTATGGAGAGCACTCACGTATCGCGAGGTACGAAACCTCAAGGAAACTCTTCCAGATGAGGTTAGCTCCAGGATCTCCTGTAGGAGAGCACGTCCTCAAAATGATCATCCTCATTGAGGAACTCGCAAACCTGGGATGCGTGCTAGAGAACGATTTGTATACCGACTTGATTTTGCAGTCCCTTCCCCACACCTTCTCTCAGTTCGTGCTGAACTTCAACATGCACGAAATGGAAGCTGATCTTCCAAAGCTCCTCAATATGTTGAGGGTAGCAGAGACCTCTTTGAAAAAGGAGAAGACCCCCGTTCTGTATGTTGTCCAATCATCTTCTTCTAAATCTAAAGCGAAAGCTAAAGGGAAGAAGAAGATGAAAGACACCAAACCGAAAGGTGGGGTCAAGAAGGTGCAGGGAACGAACAAGGCAGGAAGGGTGAAGACAGAAAAGAACGAGTGCTTCTATTGTCACAAGCAAGGGCACTGGAAGAAGAATTGTCAGGCCTTCAAATCCAAGGACATGAAGCAAGCAGTTGCTTCTACTTCAGGTGTGTTTGTAATCAAAAATTGTTTTTCAGTTAACTCTACATCATGGGTACTTGATACCGGTTCTGGTTCTCATATCTGTAATTCATTGCAGGATCTGAGAAATAGTAGAGTGCTGGGGACAGGTGATATGACTCTCCGGATGGGCAATGGAATGCATGTAGATGCAATTGCAATAAGGGAATATCACCTAGGGTTGACTAGTGGACACATTTTGGTGTTGTACAGCTGTTTTTGTATTCCCAGTATGTTGTGTAATATTATATCAGTATCTTTGTTATCGAATGAAGGATATAGTTTTGCGCTTGAAAGAAATGTTATGAACATTCACCTAAATCAAGAACTGATTGGGTATGGCACACTGAAAAATGGCATATACATACTTAATCAACCTCAAATTTTCAATATTCAAAACACGCGTAAAAGAAAGGCTCCAAATTCGAATCAAGCCTTCCTATGGCATTGTAGACTTGGTCATATAAATGAAACAAGGTTGACTAAGTTACATAAAGATGGATATCTAGATCCGTTTGAATATTCATCATATGCAACTTGTCAATCATGTATCAAAGGAAAAATGACCAAATCTCCGTTCACCGGACACGGAGAAAGAGCCACTGAACTCTTGGGACTTGTACACAGTGATGTATGTGGTCCGATGTCTACGCATGCACGAAGTGGTCACTCCTACTTCATCACTTTTACTGATGACTTCTCTAGGTATGGACATGTGTTCTTAATGAAGCATAAATCCGAGGTTTTTGAGAAGTTTGAGTATAAAAATGAAGTAGAGAAATAAACTGGTAAAAGAATCAAGACACTTCGATCTGATCGAGGTGGAGAATACTTAAGTACCAGTTTCCTTGAATGCTTAAAAGAGAATGGAATTCTCTCTCAGCTTACTCCGCCTTATACACCTCAGCATAATGGTGTATCAAAAAGGAGGAATCGCACTCTGTTAGACATGGTGCGTTCAATGATGAGTAGTGCTGAGTTGCCACTTTCCTTCTGGGGATTTGCTCTAGAATCAGCAGCATACCTATTAAATAGAGTTCCGACTAAGTCTATGCCTACCACTCCATATGAAATGTGGAGCGGGAAGAGACCATATCTCAAGTATATCAAGATATGGGGGTGTCCGGTATATGTTAAAAAGCATAATCCGGACAAGCTCGAGGCACGATCGGTTTTGTGCAAGTTTGTAAGATACCCCAAGCATTCAAGGGGTTATATGGTCTACCACACTCAAGAACAAAAGGTGTTTGTCGCTCGCCACATTGTCTTCTTAGAAAGCGAATTTCTTGCAAAAGAAATTAGTAGGAGCGCGGTAGAGTTGGAAGAAATTCCAGAACCTCAAACTGCTACCGAGGACTTAGTAGAACCTCAGATTTCAATAGAACATGACGAACCAACGCCACTCCGCAGATCTAGTAGGCTTTCTCATCCTCCTGAAAGATACTATGGTTTTCTTCTTGATGGGGATCGAGAGGATTGCATCATCGATGATGATGAGCCTACTAGTTTTCAGCAGGCTATCACGAGTAGCAACTCGATGAAATGGATGGATGCTATGAGATCCAAAATGGAATCCATGTATACCAATAAAGTATGGACTTTAGAAGTTGCTCCTCCTGAAGTAAAACCAGTTGGATGCAAATGGATCTTCAAAAAGAAGATTGGTGCATTTGGACAAGTGGAAACCTACAAAGCTTGACTCGTAGCAAAAGGTTTTCGTCAAAGACCAGGATTGGACTATGATGAAACCTTTTCACCTGTAGCTATGCTTAAATCCATTCGGATCCTGCTTGCGATTGCTGCCTTCCATGACTATGAAATCTGGCAGATGGACGTAAAAACAGCTTTTCTAAATGGACATTTAGAAGAGAGTGTTTACATGGATCAACCAGAAGGTTTCTTAGACAGTGGGAGCAGCGGAAGAGTCTGCAAGTTGCTTATATCCATTTATGGATTAAAGCAAGCATCGCGGAGTTGGAACATCTGCTTTGATGAGACAGTCAAAGAATTTGACTTTATCAAAAATGTAAATGAACCATGTATTTATAGGAAGATTGTGGAAAGAGCAGTAGTCTTTCTCGTTTTGTACGTCGACGACATACTACTGATAGGGAATGATATCCCTATGCTACAATCAGTAAATCTCTTCTTGTCACAGAAATTCTCTATGAAAGACTTGGGAGATGCATCATACATTCTGGGCATTAAGATCCATCGTGATAGATCTAATAGAATGTTGGGACTTTCACAGTCCAGGTATATTGACACCATACTAAAGAGATTTAGTATGGAAGATTCGAAGCGTGGCAATATGCCCGCTTGTCACGGAATCACCCTCTCCAAAGAGATGTCTCCAAAGACTGATGAAGAGAGGGCTCGCATGAGCATTATACCCTACGCTTCGGCGGTAGGATCAATAATGTATGCGATGTTATGTAGCAGACCGGATGTAGCTTACGCACTTAGTGTGGTAAGCAGGTATCAGTCTGACCCAGATGAGAAACATTGGATAGCAGTGAAGAACATTCTCAAGTACCTGAGAAGGACTAAGGAGATGTTCTTAATTTACGGTAATAAAGACCTCCAGGTAGAGGCTTTTACCGACTCCGGCTTCCAAAGTGACAAAGATGATTCTAAATCCATTTCGGGTTTTGTGTTTACCCTCAATGGAGGGGCGGTATGTTGGAGGAGTTCCAAACAGGATACCGTCGCAGACTCAACTATGGAGGCTGAGTATATAACTGCCAGTGAAGCAGCAAAAGAGGCTGTCTGGATGAGGAAGTTCATTTTTGAACTTCAGGTGGTTCCGTCCATTGCCAATCCAATACCTTTGTATTGCGATAACAATGGCGCTGTAGCTTTAGCGAAGGAACCAAGGTCCCATAAGATATCCAGGCATATCTTAAGGCGGTTTCACCTGATCAGGGAGATCGTGGATCGTCGGGAGATCGAGATAAGGAGAGTGGACACAAAAGACAACACGGCAGATCCATTCACCAAGGCCATCCCTTAAGTGCAGTTCGAGAGGCTGTTTGAGATGTTGGGCATGCGGTACGCCAGCAACTGGATCTGGTAGAAATAGTGGGTACTCATTGCACCAATTATAGGCCTTAGTGCAAGTGGGAGATTGTTGGATATATATGCCCTAGAGGCCTACATTGTATAGGATGCTTGGGATATGTATGACATGACAGTCTTGCTTGATATGATAGTACGCTATTTGGTTTGTCTTTATCTTAACGTATGATATATTTTACTTGGTGTTTATATATATATATATATATATATATATATATATATATATATGTTGATAAAGCCCATAGGGTGTTTGCCTGACTACCGGCGTTGTGATGGCAGTCATACTTGTGGGAGCTGGATAGTCAATAGGCACATCCTTAGAAGTCCCTGGTCGCAGGAGTATCGAGACTGGGCATCGATACTCCGGAGTAGACTAGTGTATACATATCTAGACCCTGAGGAGGGGCGATGGACTGGTCCCGCAGCCTTTGGTGGAGTGCACCTAAGATTGTATACAGATGCTCACTGGGTGTGAGTACACCGGACAGGACTCGCCGAGAACTGACTGGATGGTATTATACCTAACGTCGGATAGCAGTTCTCAGGTGACATGTGTGCAGATAGTCCGTTGACTTAAGGTCGTCATTTGTCTCATGTGAGTTCCCACTGTGCTTTGATTACTACCCTACCACGATTCAAAGGAGTCGTGCAAACAGGTTTTAGTTGGGCACAGTCCCGAGCCACGTGGAGGCAGTGAGCGACTGTTAGGGATTCGTCTCTCCTGGTATAGGGAGTTGATATCGCACGGTGATCGGTTGGTCATTACCATAAGTCCCTGGCCAGGGCTGATTGAGAATTACTGATAGATTAATCAGTAGATTCTCGGATGGTGATAGAGCCATACCGACACGACTTGTACGGTTATTAGGAGTCTGACGTCCACCACCTCCCTAGACCATACATGCGATACTCTTAGACGAATAGACCGGACTGCGCAGATATTGTCACGGACAGGCTCGGTAGGATTTCGGATGGGTTACCTCATCGGCTTTCTTATCGACAACTACCTGGGACCGTTACGTACAGTTAGTACCGCTTGCGGTCTATGGTTAAACCCACTGCCAGCGTAGTAGTCGAGTTTTTAGAGTCCCACACAGAGATTTCCCAAACCCAGGCGAAAAGATATAGAGGTCGTATGGTTTTACGACAAAGGTTCGGACGCATACGTGTTTAAACGCACGTACGACATTCAGACAGTTTTTACTAGCCGGCTTTGGTTTAAGCCAGATTCTAAGTATCAGGTTATTGGATTTATACGGTCTAAAGTTTTTCCGTGTTTTCACGGATGAGAGGGGCGTTCTCGTAATTTTCCGAGAAGCTTCTAGAAGGATGTGACATGAGGGGTTAAGGTGGCATTTTCATTAATTGCTTTAGTGACTCATTCATATGAATCATCATATCATTAATGCATCATTAATGATCTAATAACTCACATGATGAATCACTCTCCTTGAATAAATGAAGCATGGTGAATAATCATTTAATTGATATTATTTGATAATTCATTATGTATCATATATTCAAGTGAGAAGGATATTTATTTTCATTATCATCTCCACCTTCTCTCTCCTCAAGCTCTCTCTCCTTCACCAAACCCTAATCCTACCACTCATGAGTTGAGAACAAGGACTAGGAAAGACTAACACTCCATAACCAATCTCTACATCATCTTAGTTCCTTTATTAGCAACTAGAGAAACTAAGTAACCTCAAGTTTAGAGGTTATAGCTTAGATTAGGGTTCTCAGGTGGATCGTCTATCACGGAAAGGAAGCCGAGGAGGACGTGGAGATCCAAAGAGGCCATAGAAATTATAAAGACGAAGGACTAGAATCGTTTGGTATAATCTTTTAACATGGTAGCTTAGAACTCTATGCTTATTGTTAAGTATTGTTTAGAAACGATCTTCGGTTAGTTGATGTTCGCTTTATAAACATGATTGTTTTTCAAATTTCCGCCTCCCCGCAACTCATGGGGTGTTGCACATCAACTTACACTCTTGACTTGGGAATGTCTGATTATAGATATGGTATCGGATGTGATACTATTGAGGCGTGATCACCGACTAATATATACATGTATGTATATGTATCGACTCAAATGTTAGGCGGTTTCCTTACCCTTAATTCAGCTTGTTAGTTCAGCCGTATAGTTTAGTGTAGTTGTCAGACTAGATTAGATTCCTACCTATTTCAAAAACTAACGGATCGCGGGTATTTTAAAAGACAGGTCAAGGGATTCTACGGATATTTCAAAGGACTTATCTTTTCTTAAAAACACCATAGCCCTTATTTTCAAAACACCGCGATTCGTGTTATTTCAAATGGCACCACTGTAGAACTCATATTTTATTAAATGCAGATTAGTTATCGTTGTGTTTAGTATTCATCTCCCGCACATTATTGCTGTTCGCTCCGCATCGCATACTTATATTGTAATTCCATATTCCATTATTGATATCATGCTGTTAGGACACCAGCACCATTACCGATGATGCGTATGTACCACGTACACTTATTGCCGGCTCACACACATCATCATCGGTAATGGCCATGTCTCGTACACTTTAGAAAATAGTATTGCATTGACATAGCTTGTTAGCTAATAGTTTAGACATGATATTAGTGTACTTGCCTTATATGCTAGTTTAGACATTGTAGTTATTACTTGCTGCTTCATGTATGTTATTATTCACTGTTATGTCGCATTCATGGATCTTATGCCAATATTCACTGTTTACATGCTATTGAGGATTTAGATTCGGATTTTCATGAGATTTCCTGGATTTTGGGGAAAACCGCAAAAACATTTATAAACTTCTTTTCTCTCTCTTTTTAAATGAAAAGTTCGGTTTTCCCATGATGTATGAGTCGTCCACCATGAGTTTGCTGATGGATTTCAAGACCCGATTAGAGGAGTTGGATGAACCGTTTCGGGTACATGGTGGGCCCGGTAAGGTACCCCGGGACAAGAAGTTCGAGTAGTAGACGATGAGCCTGGCAGGAGAGCACTACCAACCGGTGATTTTACCCGACGCGTCGGATATCTGGAGGATACCGTCGTGGTCTTGAGATTGATGGTAGGGGCCGGTCTGGACTGACGGCGCCCTAGATAGTGAGATTGAGACATTGAGATCTTGAGATATTGAGGTACTGAGATTTGATGATCCAGGCCAGTCCGGATAGCCGGAGCCTGAGATATTGAGATATTGGGATTTATGTTTTGTGTCGATGCTAGACACTGTATATACCGATTTCATTTATGATACCTCGCTTTAAAAATACAGTAATCTCACTAAGTTATGAAAGCAGTTTCTTCAGTACATGTATTCTGTTTTCATGCATTCATACATCATCCATATGATATATTGTTATCTGAGGCACTGACACGAGCACTTGGTATTACTGTTGTTTAGAGGTATACCCTAGCCATTGTTATAGGCTGCTGGTTATATATTTGAGGATATATATTGTTCGTATGACCTAGGATTGCGTCATACATGTGATTTCTGTTCGTAGATGTTTTCTATTCACGAGTTGGAAACTCACCCCTGTTGTGCCACAGTTTCTTACAGGTTTTGCAGTACATGTTTCATTACGGATTTGCTGGCACTACTTCCATTTCTGGGTGATTTGCTAGTAGGTGGGTTCACTTGTATCGTGACCATCAATATATTTTGTATATTGTTATTCAGTTGTATCTAGAAGTTCCATCAACCAAACATGTATTTATTTCAGATAGAGACCAGTGTTGTTATTCTTTCGACCTTAGAGTCGCGCGTTGTATTTCTATGGATTTCATGCTGTTTTGAGTTTCCTTTTCTGTTGTGATCATCGCCTTTCGGCTTTGTATATTATATTGCTTGTGTGGTTGTGACCGTCGATTGACGAAGAGCTAGCTCCCGCTTGGGGATGCCTTTATTCATTATATATGCTTTATCAGGTTTTGTACCCGTTTGGGGTCTGTTTTTACAAAGGAAACTCTGCCGAAATTTTTAGAAAAGACTTGTGATTTTAAAATGCATATTTCGGCGTATGTTGCAAACTATTTGATTTAAAATGGTTTTCCTTCACTTTATTGCTTTTCTTGGTTTGGATTTCTGGGTTTTTGGCTTACTTAGATTACGTACGCCTCGAGACGTTCCGTAGTTTAAGTGATGGTCATGTTCCGTACTTTCGGCTCGTGACACAAGAAGTATAAGAATGAAGTGGAAAAACAAACGGGGAAAAATTATCAAGATGCTTCGAACTGATTGGTGTGGAGAATACTTAAGTACTGAGTTCCTGGAATATTTAAAAGATAACGGAATTCTCCCTCAGCTTACTCCTCCATACACACCACAATACAACGGTGTATCAGAAAGACAGAATCGCACCTTACTTGATATGGTGTGTTCCATGATGAGCAATGTCGAATTGCCGCTACCCTTCTAGGGTTTTGCACTAGAATCTGCTGCATACCTATTGAACAAAGTTCCAACTAAGTGAAAGTCTACCTTAGCACCAGCATGAAGTTCAAGAGGCATCAAGCATGCCAAATTTTAATTTTATTAGGTACTAAGTTAGTCTAACAAGATCTTAACTAGAATATTAGGGTTAACAATAAGAAGGAAAGAAGCATACAACCTTTGTAGTTCAAGTCCTTCTCTTCTAAAGCTCTGGGTTGAAATCCACACGACTCTACAAGGCTCCTTTTCGAATTGAACGACCCACCTTCGTGATCTTCGTGCCATAGACGATCCACCCGAAGTTCCTCTAGATCAAGCTAACTCTACACTAAACTTCTTTAGTGTATGAAACACACCACACCAAATTGCCAGTTTGGTGTGGGATGGTGAAGTAGGGGATTTGATAAGCTCACTTGGTGTCTCACAAGCTCAATGATTCACATCACATGTGAGGGTTTGACCGTGGAGGTGAGATGAAGAAATTGTAGAGATCAAGAGGAAGAAGAAGCTCAAGGAAAATAGCTAAGGTATTAAACATGAAGCAAGTGTAGAAACAATAATATGAATCATCTCTCTCCTCACTCAATCAAGCATAGAATAAATTACAATTCTAAATTGTAATCAAGCTTGAATAGTGAGTCAAGAATAATAAAAAACCATATAAGCCCGTGCCTTATCCATACCCAAAATATCTCCATAATTTACAACTCATTTTTCCATTTTCTAAAATAGAAAAAATATGCAAGGCTTCATATAATATATATATATATATATATATCAAATATACATTAATATATATATACAAATAAATCAATTAGTGAGCTAATGATATTAGTTAAGATATAATTATATCACATATAATATATATCACATTATTAAATCAACACTTGATCTAATAATCTGTTTATATCACATATAACCGACTAATATCATTTATCTGAATATCACATTATCAAATCAACACTTTAATTCGATAATCTGGTCATATCACATATGACCTAACTGATACCAGATAACTGCCAGATTACAATACGGTATCACATACACGTATTTAATCAGGCCCACTCACATATCACATATGTGCCCTACTTCATTCGCTCGAACAGGAAACTTCTGTGTGGGACTCTAAAGACTCGTCAATATGCCGGCAATAGGTGATGATCACATCATTCACCTACAAGCCGTCAGCGGTACTAGCTAGACGTATGGCTCATAACGGTTCGAGAAACTCTGATAACTCTTATTAGTAAATCTCGACAACCCTGGTCAGGGATTTGCTGTTATGGAAGCACAGCGCGACATCAACCCCATATATCGGGAGAGACGAAACCCCTCCTATCGCTCACTGCCTCCATGTGACTCGGGACTGAACCCAAAATCCACCTGTTTGCACGACTCTTTTTAGCCGTGGTAGGGAGGAAATCAAAGCACGGTGGGAATCACACAAGACTCTATGAAGATCTCGGGGTCTACAGACTAAGTTGTACAGTGTCACCAAAGGACTGCTATCTGACGATAGGTATACTACCACATAGGAGTCCTCGGCAAGTCCTGTTCAGTGTACCCAGTCTCCACTGAGCACCCGTATACCATCTTTGATGTCAAACACCAATGGATGTGGGATCATCCATCGCCCATCATATGGGTCAAGAAGCGTATATGCTAGTCTACTCTGGAATATCGATGCCCTGTCTCGATATTTCCTCGACTAGGAACAATTAAAGGATGTACTTGTGAACTACCCTGGCCCCATTAGTATGATCTCCATCATAGTTCTGGTAGTCAAGTACATATCCTAAGGGCTTTATCAACATGTGAGAGCAAGACAGTATAAATACCAGTCTACATGTAAAGATAAAGGTAACCAGATAGCATACTATTATGTCGAGCAAGAAAGTTCTCTCTATATATATCCAAGCATCCACTATAATATATATCATATGTACAATAATGGCCTCTAGGACATACATATAACTAACAATCTCCTACTTGGATTAAGGACATGTGTTGTAGTATCGCATACCCAACATCCCAAAAAACTCTCAAATTGTGTCTGGGGGAGGGCCTTTATGAGTGGATCCGCTACGTTGTCCTTCGTGTCAACTCTCCTGCCCTCGATCTCCCGGCGATCAACTATCTCCCGGATCAGGTGAGACCGCCTCAGAATATGTCTGGATCTCTGATGGGGCCTGGGTTCTTTGGCCAAAGCCATCGCTCCATTATTATCACAATACACAGGTATTGGATGCTCAGTGGACGGAACCACACCAAGCTTAGCAATGAACTTCTTCATCCAGACAGCTTCTTTGGCAGTATCGTTGGCAGCCATGTATTCAGCCTCCATCGTCGAGTCTGCAACGGTCTCTTGCTTGGAACTCTTCCAACACACCGCCCCTCCGTTGAAGGTAAAGACAAAACCCAAGACTGAGTTACTGTCGTCCTTATCACTCTGGAAGCTCAAGTCGGTAAAGGACTCCACTTGGAGTTCACCGTTACCACACACCAAGAACATCTCTTTAGTCCTTCTCAAGTACTTGAGAATGTTCTTTACAGCTGTCCAGTGATTCTCTCTTGGATCTGCTTGATACCTAATCACTACACTTAGTGAGTACGCAACGTCGGGTCTGGTACATAATATCGCGTACATGATAGATACTACTGTCGAAGCATAGGGTATCTCTTGCATGCGAGCTCTCTCCAAATCAGTCTTGGGAGATATCTCTTTAGAGAGAGTGAGTTCTGAGATCGTGGGTATATTCCCACGCATGGAATCTTCCATACTAAACCTCTTTAATACGGTGTCAATGTACCTGGATTGGAACAATCCCAGTATCCGATTAAATCTATCTCTATAGATCTTAATCCCTAAGATGTAGGAGGCATCACCTAGATCTTTCATTGAGAATCTTTGTGATAAGAAGAGCTTGACCGAGTGCAGCATAGGAACATCATTTCCTATCAAGAGTATGTTATCCACGTACAATACGAGGAAGACAACCTTACTCTCTACTTCCTTCTTATATATACACGGTTCATCTATATTTTTGATGAAGTCAAACTCTTTGATAGCTTCATCAAAACAGATGTTCCAGCTCCGCGATGCCTGCTTTAATCCATAGATGGATTTAAGCAGCTTACACACCTTTCTGCTGCTCCCACTGTCTACGAAGCACTCCGGCTGTGTCATATACACGCTCTATTCTAAATCACCATTTAGAAAAGCGGTCTTGACGTCCATCTGCCAGATTTCGCAGTCATGGTATGCAGCAATGGTAAGTAGGATCCTGATGGACTTAAGCGTAGCGACAGGAGAAAAGGTTTCATCATATTCGACACCAGGTCGTTGACGAAAACCTTTTTCTATAAGTCTAGCTTTGAAAGTCTCAACTTTTCCATCTACACCTATCTTCTTTTTGAAGATCCACTTGCTCCCAATGGGTTTTATCCCTTCAGGAGCATCATCCAAAGTCCATACTTTGTTGGTGTACATGGATTCCATCTCAGATCGCATAGCATCCATCCATTTCACAGAGTCTCCACTCATGATGGCCTGCTCGAAACTAATAGGGTCATCATCTTCCATGATGCAATCCTCGCTTCCACCGTCTACGAGAAAACCGTAGTATCTCTCAAGTGGATGAGGAATCCTACTAGATCTGCGGAGTGGCTGGGGTTCGTTAGGTACTATTGGATCCTCTGGTTCCACTAAATCGTCAGTTGTAGTCTGTGCTGCTAGAACTTCTTCCAGTTCTACCTCACTGCCACTAATTTCTTTTACAAGAAATTCCTTTTCTAAAAAGGTGGCATGTTGAGCTGTTGGATATATGTATGCCCTAGAGGCCATTATATGATAGTGGATGTATCTATACATGTATATATATATTCAGTATGCATTCTTGCTCAACATGATAGTATGCTATCTGGTTCTTGTTTCTCTGACATGTTGATTTGATCATGCTTTTATTCATTCATACATGCTGATAAAGCCCTGAGGATATTGTCTTGACTACTCTGATTATGATCGAGATCATACTAGTGGGACATCTGTAGTCTATAAGCATATCCTGGAAAGTCCCTAGTCGTAGGTATATCGAGACGGGGCATTGATATACCAGAGTAAACTAGCGTATATGATACTAGACCCATACGATGGGTGATGAATGTTCCCACATTCATCGATGTTTGATATCAAGATCATATACGGGTGCTCAGTGGTGACTGGGTACACTGGACGGACTCACCGAGAACTCCTATATGGAATTATATCTATCGTCGGATAGCAGTTCTCAGGTGACACTGGTACAGGTTAGTCTGTAGACCCGAGATCGTCATAGAGTCTTGTGTGTTCTCCCACTGTACTTTGATTGCCATCCTACCACGGCTCTACTGAGTCGTGCAAACAGGTGGCCGTTGGGTACAGTCCCGAGACACACGAAGGCAATGAGCGATAGGAGGGGTTTCGTCTCTCCCGGTATTGGGAGTTGATGTTGTGCTATGCCCGACTGGTTATATCAGTAAGTCCCTGGCCAGGGCTGCTGAGATTTGCTGATAAGTGTTATCAGTAGTTTCTCGATCTGTTATAGACCATTCACAGGCACAACTTATTGAGTTATTGGGGTCGACGTGACCATCCCTAGGCTCGATATATAGCATATCTGACGAAGAGACCGGACTGTACGGTAGTGTTGCCGGTTGGCTCAACGGGAGTAGTAGCAGGTTCGCTTGTTTTCTTCTGATCGCTCAATACCCGGGTGGCCGTTACGTTTAGCTGACCGCTTGCGGCTTGGGGGTGCTTGATATGATCATCACCCACTGTCGGCGTATTGACGAGTCTTAGAGTCCCACAAAGGAGTTACCTAGTCCAGGCGAAACGTTGTGGTGCGCGTATGCGATATGCGCATGGACCCGATTAAAATACGCGTATAGGATACCGTTTATTGATCGGGCGGCTTGCTTTTGGTGGGGTCATATGTGATATGGCCGGATTGATAAATCAAGTGTTGATTTATCATTTAACCATTAGTTTTCTCACTTGAAACCTTTTCTTGTATATGATGGATGTATGCATGCATGTATGTTTTTCTATCTTTCTTTTAGTTTCATGCACATATGGATGTGCATACATACATACATACATACATACATACATACACCATCTATCATGGTTGATTACACATGGAAAATGGTGGCAATATAAGACTCACACCATGGATAAATAGATGGATTATTATTTGATTTTGTGTTTAAAACAAAATAGAAAAGGAAAGGATAATTTTTGACTTGCTTCTACATTCTTCTTTAACCTAACCATCATCACCTACCCTTAACCTTGGATTAAACTTTCCTTCTATATTTTAAACCCTAATTAAATAATAACTCAAACATTTAACCATGGTTTGAGATGAGAAGAAATAAAATATATATAGATATATTTCATTTCTTTTCAATGGTTAATCTTTTTTCTTCTTCAAAAGAAAAGCCATCATCTTCCTCCTTCTTCTTCCTTTGCTCTCTAGTTTCTTCTAGTGAGCAAAATACACATCAAGAAAGGTTTTTGAAGTGAGAATCATAACCACAACATCATTCTACACAAGTTTAGCCAACTTGTTTAGAGTGTTCTCTTCATTTCTCATCTTGAAAAGTGAAGTTGCGAGCTTGGACTAGGAACTTCGGGTGGATCGTCGTGGACGCGAGAAGACTTCAAGAGGACCTTCCTCCAATACCCAAGAGGCCAAAGAGTCTAGCGAAGGGAGCTACAAAGGTTGTAGTCTCGAAACCCTAGCCTTTGTCGCTTGTAAAATCTTGAAACCCTGATTTTCTAGGATCGATCCCTTTGTATGCTTGCTTAGCACCATAAAAATTTAAACTTTGTGACATGTGATACTTCCAAACTCTACATAGGGTGCTAGGTAAACCTAACATGAGCAACAAACACCTTTTGTTCCTCAGGGTGGTAGAAAATATGCCCTCGCGAATGTTTGGGATATCCTATAAAGTTGCACAGAACTGACCTTATCTCGAGCTTGTCCTGATTTTGCTTTTTGACATAGGCCGGACAACCCCACATCTTAATGAAATTAAGATATGGTCTTTTCCCATTCCATATCTCATATGGAGTGGTAAGCACAGATTTGGTCGGAACTCTATTCAATAGGTATGCAGCTGTCTCAAGCGCATACTCCCAAAAAGAAATAGGTAACTCAGTATTACTCATCATAGAGCGCAACATATCTAATAGAGTGCGATTTCTGCGCTCCGATACACCGTTCTGCTGTGGTGTATATGGAGGATTAAGCTGAAAGAGAATCCCATTCTCTTTCAAATAGTCTCGGAATTCCCCGCTCAAGTATTCACCTCCCCGATCAGATCGTAGGATTTTAATACTTTTGCCCGTCTGGTTTTCGACTTCGCACTTATATTCCTTGAATTTCTCAAAAGCTTCAAACTTGTGTTTCAACAAGAACACATGTCCGAACCATGAAAGATCATCGGTGAATGTGATAAAGTATGAAAACCATTCCTGGCATGTGTAGACATAGGACCACATACATCACTATGTATCAGTCCCAAGAGTTCAGTAGCTCTTTCTCCATGTCCAGTAAACGGAGTTTTGGTCATTTTGCCTTTGAGACATGACTGCAAGTTTCATAAGATGAAAATTCGAACGGATTTAAATATCCATCTTTATGGAGCTTAGCCAGTCTTGTCGCATTGATATGACCTAGTCTACAGTGCCATAAAAAAGCTTCGTTCATTTCTGAATATTTCCTCTTGTTTGTGTTCTGTACGTTAAGAACTGTGTTTTGATTTAAAACGTATAAACCGTTACATAACGCACCAAACCCAATCAACACTTGATTTAGGTAAATGTTCATAACATTATTCTCTACTACAAAGTTATATCCTTTTTTATCTAATAAAGAAATTGATATTAAATTGCATAGCATAGAGGGTACGTAATAATATTCGTTCAAGATCAAAGTATTCCCTTTAGGTTATACTAGGTGATATTCACCAACTACCTTGGCTGCAACATTTGCACCATTCCCTACTTTTAGGGAATGATCACCTTTTCCCAGTTCTTTACCTTTCCTTAGCCCATGCAACATATTACATATGTGGGATCCCGATCCGATATCTAATACCAGGACGTAGAGTGTACTGAGAAACAGTTCTCGGTAACTAACACACCCGAAGAAGATGCATCAACATGCTTATTCTTCGTTAAGGTAGCATATGAATTCGGATATTCCCTTATTTCCTGCTCAAACTTATGACACTTATAAGTTGGAGCGGAACCAACGTTCCCCTGCTCAGCATAACAAGCGAGTTCGGTCAATACATCCATATTATTATCTTAATTAAAGCGTGACATTGGTTGTTGCCTGGAGAGAGAGAGAAGAAAACGCGTTAGCGTGCGCTCTTTGCAAGATTAGATTGGTTATTATCTTATCTAATCAGGACGGCTCCCACTGTTTTTATCAAATCTTCCTTCAAATCCTAAAAGAAAAGACTAGCCGGGATTAATTACACCTTACAAGTTCGGTAATCTTTCAGCCAGGCCAGTGCCGGTAGTTTGAGAGAGCTTCCCCGTGCTTTCGCACAGACCTAATTAAAATAAACCTCGTTTTCCCTGAGGCATAACCCTGTTAACACCTTTCTAGACACCTACTGGATCGGCTAATTGTGATGTGTAAAACTCTCCCAGGAGTAACTCTTACTCGCAGTGGGTATCGAGAACCAAATATCTCATAGAATGTATGCAATCTCATTGCAAATTTCAACACTTGAAATTCCCGATAATACTTTTACCCCTAGCTTCCTATGACCTTGACGGAGGTCAACAAACTATAGGCCGCTAGTCAAGTTCAACCCGTTCATTTCTTGATTGAATTAAACCCATCCGCACGACCCTTGACGGAGGTCAATAAGGCCATACGACTACCCTAATCCAATCGCATCACATGCGGCAGATAAGCACTAATCAGCTACCGCACACTACGCCTTGATGGAAGTCAACAAACGCAGCACGAATACTAAATAGTACCTATCTGAAATGACGGAGGGTTACGCAGGTTTTTAAGAAAACCATGAGCGTAATGAACTTGATATCATTGTAGAATCTAGTGATTTTGAAAATGAGTGTTTTTTGAGACTTTTCTAGCTTCGCTAAAGAGGTCACTCCCGGTGAAGGGATCTCGGCTCTTTCCTCATCGAATGAGGTGCAGGATATACAAAAATACCACTATGCAAAGCAAGAAATAGAGAAGCAGTCAAAAAAAACCGAGTGGGTTGTAGCATTTGCTAGTTTCGCTAAAGAGGTCACTCCCGGTGAAGGGATCTCGGCTCTTTCCTCATCGAATGAGGTGCTGGATATTCAAGAATACCAGTATGCAAAGCAAAAACTAGAGCTACCCTTTTTGAAAATTTGATTCTACAACATCTTTTAGGTTTCTTTTCTTTCATTAATCTCATTAATTAAGTCCCATAATTTATGCTTCCTAAGCATCACAGAAGAAACGAAAATACAACGTACGCTTATGCCATCCGCATTCGCCACAGTGTCCCGTTATGCACCGTCAGGTTACTTAACTAACGGCATAGCGGGGCGGGACTAGCGCGGGTGCAAAACATAAGCAACGTTTATTATATATCATATATACAATAATAAAGCATTCGTCTCACGCATATAAAGTGATCACATCACAGAATATCAGCAGCAGAAGATAACATATGAAATATTGGATATACTAAGAATTCCGTGTTTTAAATTAAGCCAGTATAAAACACGGATTCCATGGTCGCGATGAATAGCCAAACCCACATCCCTGGACCCCTACGAGAGAAGCAAGCAACCCTACCAATTCTAGAGTTAGGAGACCCGGGCTCGACTCCTCAATATGGTCTTCCACTGGACTCTAGAACCCAGTTACTTGTGCTCCCCGCCTTGGGTCTATCCTAATACGGAAAAGTAAATAATATACAACAATGGTGACATCATCCTCAACCCGAAAGTGCCCCAATAAAAGAATATTACATACAATGAATTTTACATGAATGAAAATAAAAACTCTCATCTCACATAAAAAAAACCCGGCTATTCAAAACACGACGATCCAATATAACATATCCAAGCAACACATAACATCACATGTCATCAAATAGCTAGACGATGTTAAACACTCCGATCGAATCAACAAACACCCAAAATTTCCCAAAAAGCTCAACACTTGAGCGCAGTTTAAAAGTACTCAGAACATGCCGCAGTACCTATGGACCAACTGTAGAAGGGCCAACCCTTGCCTCACCTATAGCACCGCGGAACTACCGCAAACTCGAGGGTTTGGCAGAGGTTCTTACGGTCATAGAATCGAGTTAAGATTTCGTTCTTCTAGAGGGTCCATCGAATCACTTGCATGATATTTGAGTGTTCTTTAACTATGAAAAAATCCAACTCTTGGAAATTTTCCAGCGAGGGTTAAAGTGGGTATTTGATATCCGTTCGAACTTTTTAACACCGTCTAAATAACCCGAAATATAGTTAGAATTATGACTACGAAACACTCTGAATTTCCTTTATAGAAAATCAACATCTCATGAATTTTTTAGCAAAACAAACAACACATGAAACACCAAAACCCAGAGACCAGAACACTGAAAAAATACGAAGCCCGGAGAGCACTATTTGGCCGGCCTGCTCAGTTTTGGGGAGTATGTGCTCGGGTCAAAACCGTCCAGTTGGATTCATTTTTCTCCAGTGTTCATGTTACATTACATATAACATTCTGCAGTTGTTTAAAAAAAATTTCGACGACTTTAAAAATCGGCAAAAACGGTGTTTTAGCGTTTCAAGTTTCGGAGCAGTTTCGGTTTCATAATTCTACAATCATCGCCTAATATTCTAGCTTGGCTCTGATACTATGAAAGTCTACCTTAGCACCAGCATGAGGTTCAAGAGGCATCAAGCATGCTAAATTTTAATTTTATTAGGTGCTAAGTTAGTCTAACAAGATCTTAACTAGAATATTGGGGTTAACAATAAGAAGGAAAGAAGCATACAACCTTTGTAGTTCAAGTCCTTCTCTTCTAAAGCTCCGGGTTGAAGTCCACGCGACTCTACAAGGCTCCTCTTCGAGTTGAACGTCCCACCTTCGTGATCTTCGCGCCAAAGACGATCCACCCGAAATTTCTCTAGATCAAGCTAACTCTACACTAAACTTATTTAGTGTATGAAACACACCACACCAAATTACTAGTTTGGTGTGGGATGGTGAACTAGGGGATTTTATAAGCTCACTTGGTATCTCACAAGCTCAATGATTCACATCTCATGTGAGGGTTTGAGCTTGGAGGTGAGATGAAATTGTAAAGATCAAGAGAAAGAAGAAGCTTAAGGAAAATGGCTAAGATATTAAGTATGAAGCAAGTGTAGAAACAATAATATGAATTATCTCTCTTCTCACTCATTCAAGTATGGAATAAATTATAATTGTAAATTGCAACCATACTTGAATAGTAAGGAGAGAGATGCTTCATCCATACCCAAAATATTTCCACAATATAAGCCCATGCCTCATCTATACCCAAAATATCTCCACAATTTACACCTCATTTTTCCATTTTCTAAAGATAGAAAAATATGCGATGCTTCATATAATATATATATATATATATATATATATATATATATATATATATATATATATCAAATATAAATTAATATATATATATACAAATAAATCAATTAGTGAGCTAATGATATTAGTTAAGATATAATTATATCACATATAATATATATCACATTATTAAATCAACACTTGATCTAATAATCCGGTTATATCACATATAACCGACTAATATTATTTATCTGAATATCACATTATCAAATCAACACTTGATTCGATAATCTGGTCATATCACATATGACCTAACCGATACCAGATAACTGCCAGATTACAATACGGTATCACATACACGTATTTAATCAGGCCCACGTACATATCACCTATGTGCCCTACTTCATTTCGCTCGAACCAAGAAACTTCTGTGTGGGACTTTAAAGACTCGTCAATACGTCGGCAGTAGGTGATAATCATATCAGTCACCTACAAGCCGTCAGCGGTACTAGCTGGACATAACGGCTGCCCGGGTATTGAGCGATATGAAGATCAACAAGCAAACTCGTCCATACTCTCCATGAAGCCTATCAGTAACACTACCGTACAGTCCAGTCTCTTCGTCTGATATGTCGCATATGAAGTCTAGGGGTGGTAAACGTCAACCCCCAGTAACTTTATAAGTCATGCTGATGTATGGCTCATAAGGGTTCGAGAAACTACTGATAACTCTTATCAGTAAATCTCGACAACCCTGTCCAGAAATTTGCTGTTATGGAAGCACAGCGCGACATCAACCCCATATACCGGGAGAGACGAAACCCCTCCTATCGCTCACTGCCTCAATGTGACTCGGGACTGTACCCAAAATCCACCTGTTTGCACGACTCTTTTGAGCCATGGTAGGGAGGAAATCAAAGCACGGTAGGAATCACACAAGACTCTATGAAGATCTCGGGTCTACAGACTAACCTGTATCAGTGTCACCAAAGGACTGCTATCTGACGATAGGTATACTACCACATAGGAGTCCTCGGCGAGTCCTGTTCAGTGTACCCAGTCTCCACTGAGCATCCGTATACCATCTTTGATGACAAACACCAATGGATGTGGGATCATCCATCGCCCATCATTTGGGTCAAGAAGCGTATACGATAGTCTACTCTGGAATATCGATGCCCTGTCTCGATATTCTCTCGACTAGGAACAATTAAAGGATGTACTTGTGAACTACCCTGGCCCCACTAGTATGATCTCCATCATAGTCCTAGTAGTCAAGTACATATCGTAAGGGCTTTATCAACATGTGAGAGCAAGACAGTATAAATACCAGTCTACATGTTAAGATAAAGGTAACCAGATAGCATATTATTATGTCGAGCAAGAAAGTCCTCACTCTATATATATCCAAGCATCCACTATAATATACATCACATGTACAATAATGGCCTCTAGGACATACATATAACTAACACTAAGTCAGTGCCTACCACTCCATATGAAATGTGGAGTGGGAAAAACCCTATCTTAACTATCTTAAGATATAGGGGTGTCCAGCCTTTTTCAAAAAGTATCATCCGGATAAGCTCGAGACATACTCAGTATTGTGTAAATTTATGGGATACCCAAAGAATTCATGGGGGGTATTGTTTCTATTACGCTGAGGAGAAAAAGGGTTTTGTTTCTCAACATACCCGCTTTATGGAAAATTTATTTCTTGAAAAAGAAATTAGTGGGAGCGCAATAAAACTGAAAGAAATTCCAGAGCCATAAACTATTACTGAAAACTTTGTGGAATCCGAGACTTCAATAAAACCGAACATACCTGCACCACTCCGCAGATCTAGTAGGCAGTCTCATCCGCCTAAGAGATACTACGGTTTTATCATAGACGAGAATCGAGAGGATTGCATCATCGATGATGATGAGTACACTAGTTTTCAGCAGGCTATCACAAGCAGAGACTCTGGTGAAGTGGCTGGATGCTATGAGATCCGAGATGGAATCCATATACACCAACAAAGTTTGGACTTTAGGCGTTGCACCTCCAGGGGTAAAACCCATAGGTTGCAAAGGGGTCTTCAAAAGGAAGATTGGTGCAGATAGAAAGGTTGAAGCCTATAAAACTAGACTTGTAGCAAAAGGTTTTTGTCAAAGACCAGGTTTGGACTATGACGAAACTTTTTCTCCAGTGGTTATGCTTAAATCCATTCGAATCTTACTTGCCATTGCTGCCTTCCATGACTATGAAATCTGGCAAATGGATGTAAAGACCGCATATCTGAATGGAAGTTTAGAAGAGTGTGTTTATATGAACCAGCCAGAGGGCTTTACAGAAAGTGGGAGCAGCGAAAAGGTATGCAAGTTGCTTAAATCCATTTATGGATTAAAACGGGTATCACGGAGTTGGAACATCTGCTTTAATGAGACGGTCAAGGAATTTGACTTTATCAAAAATATAGATGAACCATGCATTTATAAGAAAATTGTAGCGAGAACCGTGGTATTCCTCGTTTTGTACGTGGATGACATTCTCTTGATAGGAAATGATATTCCTATGCTACAATTAGTCAAAAGCTTTTTATCACAAAAGTTTTTCATAAAAGACCTAGTGATGCCTCATACATTCTAGGGATTAAGATCTATTGTGATATATCAAAAAGAATGTTGGGACTTTCACAGTTCGGGTACATTAACACTATACTAAAGAGATTTAGTATGAAAGATTTCAAGCACGGTAATTTACCCGCTTGTCACGGAATCACCCTCTCCAAAGAGATGTCTTCCAAGAATGATGAGGAGAGGGCTCGCATGAGTATTATACCCTACGCTTCGGCGGTAGGATCTATAATATATGCAATGTTATGTACCAGACCAGATATAGCTTACGCACTTAGCGTAATAAGCCGGTATCAGTCAAACCCAGGGAAAAAGCACTGGATAGCTGTAAAGAACACTCTCAAGTACCTAAGAAGGACTAAAGAATTGTTCTTAGTATACGGCAATGGAGACCTCCAGGTCGAGGCCTTCACAGACTCTAGCTTCCAGAGTGATAAGGATGATTTTAAATCCATGTCGGGTTATGTGTTTACCCTCAATGGAGGGGCGATATGTTGGAAGAGTTCCAAACAGGACACCATAACAGACTAGACGATAGAGGCTGAGTACATCGTTGCTAATGATGCCACAAAAGAAGCAGTCTAGATGAGGAAGTTCATTTCTGAACTTCAGGTGGTGATGTCCATTGTTTATCCAATACCGTTGTATTGCGATAACAGGGCTATTGCTTTAGTGAAGGAACTACGACCCCATTAGAAATCCAGACACATCTTAAGGTGGTATCACTTGATCAGAGAGATCGTGGATCACCAAGAGATCGAGATGCAGAGAGTAGATATGGAGAACAACATCGCAGATCCATTCACCAAGGTCATCCCTCAAACACAGTTCGAGAGGTTGTTCGAGATGTTGAGTATATGATACGCCAACAACTGGTTTTAGCGCAGACAATACGCAGTCAATACGCCAGTAAAATGCCTTAGTGCAAGTGAGAGATTGTTAGGATATATATACCTTAGAGGTCTTTATTGTACAGAATGTTGGGGATATATATATACAGGACAATCTTGCTCGATATGATAGTATGCTATTTATTTTGCATCTATCTTAACATGTGTATATTTTTCTTTTTACGTATTGCTAATACATGTTGATAGAGCCCATAGGATCTTTGCTTGGCTACCAGCGTTATGAAGGCAATCATACTAGTGAAAGCTGGGTAGTTTATAAACACATCTTTAAAATTGTCCCTAGTCGTAGGATTATCGAGACTGGGAATCGATACTCCAAAGTAGACTAGTGTATACGTTTCTTATTCCCGTCAGGGGAGGTGGCTAATTCCACAGCCATTGGTGTAGGCACCGATGATAGTATACAGGTGCTCATTAGGTTATGTGTTACACTGGACGGACTCGTCGGGAGTTGCTAGATGGTACTATACCTAACGTCAGATAGCAGCTCTCAGGTGACATAAGTACAGGTTAGTCTGTCGATCTGAGATCATCATTTGTCTCGTGTGAGTTCCCACTTTGCTTTAATTACTACCCTACCACGACTCTACTAAGTCGTGCAAACAGTTTTTAGTTGGGCACAGTCCCAAGCCACACGGAGGCGGTGAGTGATTGTTGGGGATTCTTCTCTCCCGGTATAGGGAATCAATGTCGTGATGTGTACGGTTGGCTGAAACCATAAGACCCTGGCCAAGGCAGTTGAGATTTACTGATAATTAGATCGGTGGTTTCTCGGTTGGTCTTGAAAAATATCGACACGACTTATCAGGTTATTAGGGGTCTGACATTTTTCACCCCCCTAGACTTGATATGCGATACTCTCAGACGAACAGACCGGACTGTATGGAGATTGTTACAGTTAGGCTCGGTAGGAACACGACATCAAAGGTTGCAGTCCTCATCATGGTAGATAACTTCTTTTAGTTTTAGTTAGTTTAGTGTTTGAACATATATTCTAGGGTTGAAATTTGTAGTGCTCAAGTAAATTTTAAAGTTTTTCGATTCTGCAAAGCCATAGTCATCACGACAAGGAGCATCATAGACTTACAGTTCATCACCGGTGGGACCCCCCGCCTAGGGACGTTTCCCTTGTTTCAACTCAAAATTGAGTAGATTTTGGGAATCCGCTATTGAGATGCCCTCCTCCCGATCTCGGGAGGCTCCTAATTCGGGTGTCCCAACACTAATCGGGTTGGGACCTCCTCCTGTAGAATAGGTTTGATATATTCTTCAAGAGATAATTGGGAGATTTTCACCCCCACTTCCCCTGATATCGAGGGAGTAATTACCACTACTCCCTTACTCACATAGGGGTATAAACACACACTGTAAGCACCTGATCAAGTATCAAATCTTTTGTGCTCAAAATTCTAGAACTGTGATAAAAGTTCTGAGAAGAAGAAGAAGAAGCAGAGGAAGAAGAAGAGAAGAAGCGGGTGAGAATATAGGAATGGAGTAACTTCATTCCTTCACTCTTCTTTCTCTCTATCCCTATCTCTATTTCCTCTTCTCTGTTTTCCTCTCTAATAAAAAAACAATGATGGAAATATATCCAAGTTCCCAGCTTTTAAATAAAAGAGCTTGGAAGGCATGGGCATGGCTCTTCACAGAGAAGATGAAGCTCATAATACAAAGGTATTCTTGACCAATATGAACTGAACCAAGAACATCGGCCAACCCATGTTCTGCGTATTTTGGAATAGGTCACCTTATTCTCTGCATATTTAACAGAAATAGATAAACTATTTCTTAAAGGACATGGATCAAAATCTCATGTCCTTCTCTGTGAACATAAATGAATAGAACATTCTATTCACTTTGAGACATAAAATTATTTCTCTGAAAATATCCGTGGATAGGAAAACCTTATTCATTTTCCCAGACATGTCTATAACTGACATGTATGAATGGAATACTCCATTCATACTATAAGACATGAAAATCATGTCTTAGAGAACTTTATGAATAGGAAAACCCTATTCATATTCAGACATAAATATGTTTTTATATGATATCTATAAAAGACATCTGAATAGAATACTCCATTCATGTCTTGAGACATAAAAAATCATGTCTTCAGGATCTTCATAAATAGGAAAACTATATTCTCAACCCACTTATGAATAGGAATTTCCTATTCACCTATCAGACATGCAAAAACATGTTTGTTTTAGTGAATGCAGATCCATCACTTAAACATGACCCAAAAGACATGTTTTTACTTTTGAACACAAATCCATGTGTTCATATTGCACAAACTACTGAGAACGATACCATACATTCTCAGTATGTGCAAGAAATTCAAATAAATGAGTTTCATCAAAAAAAATTCTAAAGAGTTTCTGACTTGGCTTGAAGCAGCCTTCAGGAGGCCCCAAATTCGGAACCCCCTCCCGATCCCTCGGGAGGCAACTAAATAGGCCTCCCTAATGGAAATTTCTCGGTTTCCCTAACCATATATGGACCCCATACAGGAGTCCAATTCACACTTCAAATGAAGTGTTCCCTATTTCAAATGAAATGGTATGGACCCCATCCAGGATATCCCGCTCATACATGACTAGTGTGGACCCCGCCTCGGGTGTCTCACTTGAATCTCAAATGAAATGCCATCTACACCTCAAAAAGTGTATTACCAGTACTTCAAAAGAAGTAACAGCTCTATACTTCAAATAAAGTGGTGTGGACCACACTTAGGGTGTCCTACTTATAGTGACGTGGTCCCCATATTAGGGCAGTGCCCATCAACGTCTACAACATCGACACTAAAATACCCTCAAGTATTTAAACGAAGATCTTAAAGGAGAATCTTATATAACTTTGCATTCTTTTGCAATGATATATGTAACTTATATTCAAGTTGTATACAAACACGAGCAAAATGAATAAAATATACATTTTTTTTGGTTCAAATTATGCCTTAATTTATTTTACTGCTATATATATTCAAGTTGTATACAAACACGAGCAAAATGAATAAAATATACATTTCTTTTGTTCAAACTATGCCTTGATAGCAAAATGAATAAAATATACATTTCTTTTGTTCAAACTATGTCTTGATATATATATATATATATATATATATATATATATGATGCAATTTGAAGCGAGCTAGCATGGTATCCTATCTAGGTGCGTCTTGAGACAATAGGATATAATTAAAGACATACACTTGTAATGTCGGAAGTATTGAATTCAGGACTTTCTGATCAACTCTTAAAACACTAAATAACTTGTTTTATTTAAACTCACTTTTTGTTTCAACATTCAAATGTTGGAGGTTTCTAAAAAGGGTAAACATGGCATTATGAACATTTTGTAATTTTATGTTTACCCTGGCATTATGATCATTTTTTGCAACCACATTAACTGTAATAATGTGATCTTTCTCTATATGATTTGATTAAGAGCAATCTATTAAGCTATCCCGTCTCGATATAAACCTAAGACATATATGGTGTAAATAACAATAAGTGCTTGTGTTTATTGAAAGTCACGAACTCAGAACCTTTTGGTTAAATTTTTAAAAATAATCCTTTTGTTTGGTTGAACTCTACCTGTCTATGTAAACACATTAAAAGTATTAAAGAGGGTAAACAACCCACTTGCCCACAACATCTTTATAATTGCTAGCAATATCATATTTCTTGTAATATGTATACGCTTAACTACATATTGCATTCAACTATACAGATATTGCAGGCAGGGGTTTTTTGACAGCGAAAACTTTTTCGGTGGGTATTTGATGAGATTCTTTAGACCGGGAGTTGTTTGAGAGCAGAAAACTTTACAAGTTTTTTATTTTGAGATAATTTACCCTTCATATAATGTTAGTAGAACATATCTGATATGCATCTCTTGTACAGTAAGATTAAGTATATGCATGGACAGGCATAATGAATATAAAGCGCTGACCATTGCAAAGTGGTTTGTATAGTCTAATAAGTTCAGTGCAACATTGTTGTTGTTATTAATATTTTCGAAAGAAATATAATTTTTTTTTATCTCAGAGATAATTCTAAAACAGATTTAAGTTAAAAAATATATTAAATGCATCATGCAGATATTAAATCACTCTAAAAGCGAATAAGTTTTTCTTTCAAGAATCTTAAGCGCGTCTTCTTAGAGAGGAACTTAGCAGCTGCAACCTTAAGACTGGGAAAGAGGCAGCGACGAAGGGTTTGACAATGCAGCCCTTCAAACTCTGGTTAAAGACGCACGGCTTCTGACTATCGTGTATTCAGTTGTAAGAACCTTCATCATATACGGTTCTTTCAAATAGCCAGATAGAAGAGAGCAGAAATCGTGAATAGAGTGATATCCTTGACAAGCGTCTTAGAGAGCTTCATGGAGCTAATATTCACGAGCCACATCTGTCTACCAGACATGAGACTAAGAGAAAGCCACTGGTTCCGAGAGGTCATCACATGCCCGATTGCCAACCGGATTGGAACAGCAACAACGCATAATATACGCCATGATTAGCTGATCAGTATGCATCCGTCGATCATAAGTAAGAGGTGATGCACCTGAGGTGACAATCGAGGAGTCTGAATACCCTACAACAGTCATCGGGGTAGTGGGTGCAGTAGTGAGAAGAGGGAACATCCACAAATCCCAATAATGCAAGCCCCAATATTATACTGCATAGTGAGAGCTCAGGTAATATACTCCCGAGAGTTGGTGAGTTGGATATCAAGCGGAGGAAAATTATACAAGCCGTGCTTGTTCATCATGTTTGAAGAGTGATAGCTCGGAAGTGGAATCAAAATCGGTGGAGCAGAGGAAGCGACTGCCGAATTGATGAGAGGGGTATTCCTTTTGATAACCCGAGGCAATACCATTTTAGGAAAAGTAGAAATTATTATCTCTCTTAATGATCAAGGAAGAATACAATCCATTTATTTATACTGAATGGGAAAGAATAAAAACATGATTTGACTAATCTAATATGCCCATATAAAAATTGACTCCTGCTAATTAAAAAATTCGAAAGATAAACCGATACTCAATTGTTTGATTGTCTTTATTAAATTTAATTATACGCGAGTAAAGGGACCATTATATATTTTATTTATGAATGTACGCGGGCTTTCGATATAGGTGAGTTTCAACAATAAGACTCAAACCTTATTGAGGTTTGTCCCATCTTATATCTAATACCCATGCACTTCTCATATTTTTCCAATGTGGAACTTAATTTAATCCACACATCTCAACACTTTCCTTCACATGCAACGTGGTTGTCACGTGGATCGTGCAGAACACGAAGGTTCGGAACACACACAAGAGAGCACCAAGGCTCAAGAGATGCACAAAGGCTCGAAGAGGTGTGTGCTATAGTATAAATCCACGAATGTTATCAACCTAGCTTTGATACCATATTAAATTTAATTATACACGAATGAGGGAGCGATTTTATATTTTATTTATGAATGTACACGGACTTTTGATATAATCAACACATCTCAACGTTTCCCCTCACATGCAACGTGGTTGTCATGTGGCTTGTACAGAGCACGAAGGCTCGAAACACACACAAGAGAGCACGAAGACTCAAGAGATGCACAAAGGCTCGAAGAAGTATGTGTTATAGTACAAATACACGAATGTTATCAACCTTGCTTTGGTACCATATTAAATTTTATTATACACGAACGAGTGAGGCAATTATATATTTTATTTATATAAGTGTACCACAAGGTTTTGATATGAGTGGGTTCCAACAATAAGACTCAAACCTTATTGAGCTTTGTCACATCTTATATCTTCTTATACCCATGTACTTCTCATATTTTTTCCAACGTTGGACTATTTTTTAATCCACACATCTCAACGTTTTCCGTCACGTGCACGTGGATTGTACAGAGCATGAAGGCTCGAAGAAGCGTGTGTTAAAGTACAAATCCACAAATGTTATCAATATAGCTCTGATACCATATTAAATTTAATTATACACGAATGATGGGACGAATGTATATTTTATTTATGAGTGTACACGGGCTTTTGATATAAGTGAGTTCCAACAATAAGACTCAAGCCTTGTTGAGATTTGTCTCATCTTATATTTTATATCTATGCACTTTTCATAATTTTTCCAAACGTGAGGCTATTTTAATTTACACATCCCAAAAGTCTTATTCTCAAAATGATTAGAAATGAATCCAATAAATCAACTAATTAATATGACATTAACTGACATCCTTTGCTTTATGATCAATATAAAGGAGAAGTGATCAATCAAATGGCATAGCTATAGCACATACACAACCATATGAATTGTTAGTACATAATCAAGTTTTAATTAGCCAAGCAACCAAGACATGCATAGCCTGGGCTTTGGCTTCTAGTACATTAACTATTAACATCTTTAGTTAAACTATATATGATTAGCTTAATGCCTTTCTTGAAGCTTAATAATGCATCTATATCATTGAATGGTAGCTATAAAATGTGCTTTTGATTGGAATATAGCAATGAAATTATGATTATTGATATTGCTTAAGAATTAGCAATGCAAGTATATATGTATTCAAATGAAATCACATACTCAACAATTGAAGCAATCACTGGCCCCAAACTCATAAACCTTAAGCTAAAGATCTAAATCACAACTAGCATTCAAAATTAAGAAATTAACTCTATACTTGTGCACTAGCTTTTGCTTTAGGTGATCCTCTCAAGTTCAAAACTTTTACACAACAAAGATGCATTGGAGCAAAGAGGAGAAGAACCCATACATCAAAATTTGACCTTTTTCGCCCTCGATCGACGTCGAGGGCATCGCTTCCAAGGCTGAAGAACTGAATCTTGAAACCTCAAAGGCACCCTTGTCCTTCGAAAACTCCTCAACCCCATTTCACAATCTATCTTATTCTCTTCGTTGGAGCAGGATTCGAAGGCTACGGGTCCTTCGACCTCGAGAATCGCCATTGCCAGCAAGTCGAGGCCCTCGCAGCGAGAAGTGGGATTGCTTGAATAAGGGGAAGGAGAAGGAGCAGAGCAAGTGGAATTTGATTGAAAAGTTGAGGATGGAGCTTGACTTCTCTTTGGAATTGATTGGTTTTTGTTGTTTGAATGGCTTGGATTGAAGAGAAGAGGGTTTGGGGAATGGGACATGATTGGTATTGGACTTTGTGAATTGTGATGGAATTGGAAAAAGGGAAGAACAAAGAGAATGAGAAGAAAGAGAGGGGTTTTTTTTTTTGTTTAAATTTAATTTTTGTTTTGTATTGATACTAGAGATGGAATTTAATTGATGTGGGTATATTTGGGATGAATGGGGGATTAAATGGAAGTTTTAGACTTGTCTTACACTGTTTTGAACCAGTGAGATAAAATTTTGAAAATGTATTTTAACGGATTATACGTGTGGAAAATAATTTTTAATACATAGGATTATACTGAGGGCAACCCAGTCAAGAGGCTGGCTCCCATCTTAGGATGTAAACGGATACGAATAATCCAAGCCGACGTCATATTTTCATCAATTCCGGATTGTACTCTTCATATCTGATGACTATTCGTATCCGCATCCGTCAACATCCACAGATATATTAACACCAATATTTATTTTGTAACCATAAAATATACTAATATTTGACTTTATTGGACATATCTTTTTCCAGTATTCATTTGAAATCCACAACCATATCCATTTCATATCAATTCCATATTTACATCCCAAGAGCCACCCTAATAACATCCTACACCCACATTATGTTTTTACCCATATTGTATTTCTACGAATTAGCTGTAGTTGTCCATCACAGAGCTACTGAAAACATTTTTGATTTGGGATGCAAACTATGAAATTTTATTGAGTGGGTCCATATTCCCATAATCATATTTAAGAAATATAAAGGAAAGGGTACAAGAGAGAGGATGCAAGTTGGAAAATGGATGAAAGAAAAACAACAGTGTGCATCACTTTACGTGAATTCTCTCTTGAAATTTATATTTAACCAGCAGCGATAGACATAGAATTAAAGCCAAAACAACTGCAGCTGTCTCAACCCAAAACTTAACACGACTACGGTTATCTCAACTCCAAACTAACCAAAGTTTTGTAAACTTTATTTTTTAAGTTTGGGGTTTACAAATCACAATTTGCGTCCCCTCTAACTCCACTTAAAAAGAAACCATGATTATGCTAACTCCACTTACAAATAAACTCTCGTTGTCCTTGGGCCCTGGTAGTTTCATTTTGAGGATCATATCAGGAATTAAAGCCAATTAGTTTGTCCTTTGTTTCCAATTTCATTCATCCAATCATGATAAGGGTTGAATTAGACTCTTGGGAGTCAATAACCACGTCATTGACTAGTCCAGTATAATTGTATAAGCATTTTCAATAACAAATATAATTGTATATGCATTTTCAATTGTTTGAGAAAGTATTTACATTCATATCCAAAAGCAGTGATGAATTTTGTTTTCTTTTGCTGGATAGTGCAGCCAGTGTTCCCCTTTTTTTCATTTTTATTTTTGTTTTCGGAAGAGAAAAGAGCCCTAGCTCATTAAGTTTTATTGCTAAAAGATCCTATCACAAGATACAACTTGAGAAATACAATAGGGGAGCTCGTGGCTCATCCAATGACCAAAGGATTCCATAGTATTATGGACTGCTAATTTGTCGACCGGAGATGTCGAGAAGATTGAGATCTTACGGTGTTGTTGAAGAGAGGAGCGGCGCTCGTTCATCCAAGGCTTGAGCTTCCAAGGGCAAGGATATTTGACGTTGTTGAGCCATTTACCTACGTTGGAAAAGGTCTGCCTCAAAAAATCCTCACAACCCTCCACAAGAAACTTGATTTCCAGACGATACGTCGATACAATATTAAGAAGCTCAACCATGTATAGCAACACTTATCCTACATGGGTGCGAGAACACCACCCTTAAAGATCGCCAACAATGTTTTGGCCGGATGCATACTCATGATGACATCGATGATTTTCTGTAGGGTGAGCGGTTGACACAGGTTCTCATTCAAATCCATGTGCGCTCTCTATTATGAGCACAGATGCACTGCTGAAGAATTGGAGAAGAGGACTCACAAATGCATTGAAAACAGTTGATGAAGGATCCTGAAGTCCATTCGCCATTGTGGAGTTGGTCGGAAGAAATGAGGTTACGACAACGACCAAGTGTCAAAGATGGGAAAAGTTGGTGTTCCAACCCTGTTATTAATCCGCGGAATCTTACCCCCAAAGATACCAACATGAAACGTACTTTTGCCATAAATCATCTAGATCTTCCAGTATTGTTCTGTTTGAAAATAGC
Organism: Agapanthus africanus; assembly: GCA_030015575.1. Classification (NCBI taxonomy): domain Eukaryota; kingdom Viridiplantae; phylum Streptophyta; class Magnoliopsida; order Asparagales; family Amaryllidaceae; genus Agapanthus; species Agapanthus africanus. Next base: position 153,245,136 of record JASDDO010000012.1, read on the forward strand.
TGAAGCCAATCTTACCCCAAAGATACCAACATGAAACGTACTTTTGCCATAAATCATCTAGATCTTCCAGTATTGCTGTTTGAAAATAGCTGAGCCAACCAAGGTTTCTTAAGAATCTTCGCTTTCTTTTGTGTAAATATTTCTCAACAGTATATATAGAGAGAATATAATATTATTCTTTTTATTTCCCAAAGGTGAAGAAATTATCGATTTCAAACCTGTAATCACTTTCAAAACATGCAATCGAATTACTTATCAAATTTTTTTTTAAAACGAACAATGTAAAATATATTTTGAAATCAATAGCCTTCGAAACTCAAGTAGTTTAATAAATAATGTACCCGTACAATAAAATAGAACATTCAGAACATCATTCTTTCAATCTAACTACAGTTTCAAGCTCATACACATTGACAAGGAACATTCAAAACCAACAGATGAAAAAAATTGTTAAACAAAGAATGGGTACTAAGCTTGGACAATGCATAAACAGGACAAGCACACATTATTGCTTGGACAATGCAACACCACCACAAGCACACAAATAATGCCTAAAGCTCAACGGAGAACAGAAACATGCATAATCTTAAAGCTATGATACTAATAACCAAAGGAATCGCTTTAAATATCACAACTAAACCACAACAAATCGGCTTAAATAACTCATACATGCGTATTTCCTAATATCGATAATCAAAATTAAATGAAGAAACCAGCTGCAAGCTCAAAATTTTTATAAAGGTTTGCAGAATGACAGAAAAATTCTTGGATGCCTAATAAAAAAGGCTGCAGAAAAGCATAGTAGCTTTCGCATTCATTTGAGGGGGATGAACCTGGAAGAGTGGGTAGCACCAATACCGGGCCTACCGTGCTTGACGGGCTTGTACGAGATGGAGAACTCGGCCAGGTAGTGGCCAATCATCTCAGGCTTGATCTCGACTTGATTGAACGTCTTGCCGTTGTACACCCCGATGATGCTTCCTATCATCTCCGGGACTATGATCATGTTACGCAGGTGGGTCCTCACTGGCTCCGGCTTCTCACCTGGGGGAGCATCCTTTTTCTGTCGAATGACACATTGCAATTAAGATTCTAGATATAAAATGAAACTACAAGTATATTTCAAGAATTGAGGCAGGATAATAAAATTAAGATGCTCTTTCAGAAAGTTTATAGTGCTGGCTTGTATATTTTTGTGCTAGCTTGTATATTTTTAAATGCTCACTTTAAGAAAACTTAGCATCAAGGGGGGAAAACATAAAGAGAATAAGAGATGTATTAGACTAGCCGCTTGTGAAATAGAGGAATAAACAAAACTCAAAAGAAACTATAGATGATAAATAGATTTCATAAAGGTGATAAATATTACAAAACCTGATTGCTGCACTTACACGTCAAAGTTAATTTTATGGATAACACAAACGGAAATAGCACGATAAACTTTATGAGCTTTAACAGTTTGTACCAACTCAAAAGATAAACAAATAACAGTCATCAATTGGTAATTTTCAACTAAAGATGATAAAATTTTTAAGAACCCACAAACAGGCCAGTCTCGCCAAAAATCTTTAGATACAGACAATAAACAAATAACAAGTACTTTTATTAATGGAAATGATCCATGGTAACAATTTTGTGATACTATAATTTTCATGAATATCTATGGTGCTAAGAGTCTAAAGATCATGAAAAGCAATGAATAGAAAGAGAATATAAAGGAGCATGCAAAACTAGAACTACCGGTTAATATTACCTGATATAAACTTCAAGCTATATGAAATGTTTATTGGCTAATCGCCAAAAAATAGTTTGATATGCATAACCAATATAGAAAATCCCTAAACAATATGCGCCCGATATATTTCATGCTTTCTAGGGTATATTCTTCTCGAAGCATGGACATTTCTAGTTGCTCACCGTGTATGTGTTTGATAAACTATGTAGCACGGGTTCGGATACGGCTATGGGATAAGATGTGGATTCGCAATTTCCCAAAAACCTAAGATACAGAATACGTTTTTATATCGACTTACATATAAATATATACATATACAACTGAGCCTTTTATCCCAAGCATATGGGGTAAGCTACATGAAAACATGAGAATCACCCCGGGTCAAGCACATGAATCCTCCGCCTCCACTCACTCCTATCGAACAATATACTTTCATTAAGTCCTTTGGCATCCATATCATTTCGTATCGCCTCCATCCACGTTTTCTTCGATGTCCCCTTCGCTCTTTAGATTTTGCCTAAATAGAGAATATCCATTCATCGAACAGATGCTTACGCAGGTCTGCATCACACATTACCAAACCATCTTCGATGGTTTCCCAGCATCTTCTCCTCCACAGATGCTACACTATCCCTTACACGAATATCCTCATTTCGCACCTTATTTTTTCTAGTGTTACCACATAACCAACGAAGCATGCACATCTCCACTACATGCATCTTCTGTGCATGATATTTCTTAGGAGCCCAGCATTTCGTACCACATAATAAGACAAGCCAAATAGCGCTTCGATAAAACTTTCCTTTCAATCTTAATGGAAAGTTACGATCCCACAAAATCCCCGTTGCAGCACTCCATTTCAACCAACCAACCTGAATCCTCTGGTTGGCATAACTATCGATCTCCTCGTCCTTTTGGATGATGGAATCTAGATATCTAAACGGATCGCTCGGTGATATCTCTTGCCCATCCAATGTTATACCACTGTGATCTCAACTTTTCCGTTTACTAAATTGCATTGCCTATATGCTGTCTTGGACCTACTCAATTTAAACCCCCGAGATTCCAACGTTTGCCTTCACAACTCCAATTTGGCATTAACCCCTGATTTCGTCTCATTTACCATAATAATATCATCAGCAAATAACATGCATCAAGTTACCTTATTTTAGATAGTTCTAGTAAGCTCATCTATCACTATAGCAAATACGAATAGACTTAATGCAGATCCTTGATCATCAAGCCAATTGTGATCGAAAAATCACTCATTAAGCTGCCGTAAGTTTACATTTGCTACTACTCCATCATACATGTTCTTGATTATGTCAATATACTTGATTGGGACTCTTCGTCATTATCCGTCATAATACTCATCTAAGTATCTTGTCGTAAGTTATTTCTAGGTCAATAAAAACCATATGCAAATCCTCTCGAAAATGATCGACAAATCGATGAAGCAAATGAATAGCCTCTATCGTTGATCGTCCGAACATGAACCCAATTGGTTCTCTATTATCTTAACATCTTGCCGTAGCAAATGTTCAATCACCCTCTCATAGCTTCACAGTGTGACACATGTGTTTTATTCCGAGCTAGTTTAACCAACTTTAAATGTCATCCTTATTCTTGTAGAGAGGTAACAAGGATACTTCCTCCACTCATTTGGCATCTTTTTGGATTGCCAAATCTTATTAAAGTTTAAACAGGTCCGTCAGCCACCTAACATCTCTCTCCTACGCATCTTTATACCTCGATAGGAATCTCGTCTGGACCAACAGCTTTCCTTAATTTCATCATTTTCAAAATCTCTGCAACCTCATGTATTTTTATTCTACGCATGAAATCACGATTTATATCTTGCGATTGAACGACAAGTTCGTCTGAATCCTTAGAAAAGCACTCATTGAACAATTTATCAAAATAATCTCTCCATCTTTTTTGACATCCTCATCCCGAACTAAAACCTTCTAATCTTCATCTTTGACGCACTTCACCGCACACAAGTCTTTGGTTTTCCCCTTATCCGAGCAATTCTGTATATATTTCATTTTCAGCCTCCTTGGTGTCCAACTTCTTGTACACCGTAGATTTGGCTTCCCAAACTTTCTTAACCTCCTTTTTAGCTATCTTATACTTTTCAAATCTCTATATCTCTACTCTTTCTTCAAATCTCTATAGGAACCCATCTTGGAATTAATAGTAGCCTTTACTTCTTCATTCCGCCTTAACGCGTCCTTGAATGGTGAACTACCACCCTTCGACCCATCAAGTAGATCTCTAACTACCCTCTTAACACAACTAGCCATCTAATTCCATGTGTCAGAATCTTACGACCAAGATAGCAAAAGAATACTAACAAGAGGGTGGGAGAATTCTACCGATAACAAGACTAAAACACGAACCAACGACTTTCTCAAGTCGTAACTTTGTCCACGGATTTTTCCGTACTTTGTAGGGAAGAGTAAGGATCCCTCAAGATTTTTCAGTGAATTTTTTAGTGGAGAGAAGGCTCCTGAAATGAGGAGGCGCCATATACAGAGTTTTGCTAGAACTTTCCTTCTATTTTTTTAAAAAATAAAACCTTAGCCGCATGACAACCCACATGATGACACCACGCACCGCCGCCGACACACGGGCCAACAGTCGTCGCGCTTCATGCGGGTCGCGTCGCTTACGTCAATGTCGCATCGGCTGCCGGCACGCATGCACCCAAGTAGGGCCTACCAACATGACGGCAGCGGTGGGTTTTTATTTAAAAAAGGAAGAGAAAATTCCATCATTGTATATTACTCCTCGTCACTTCACAAGCCTTTTCTCCATCATCCCTTCACCAATTAAATTGCCAAAACAATCCCGAGTACTCCTTACCCACTGCCCAATGCCCTGAAACAAGTTTGAAGCTCAACAAAAATTCGTGGACAAAGTTCCGACGTGAGAGTCGTTGATTCATGTTTTAATCACGGTAGAATTCTCACATCCTCTTGTTCGTTAGTTTATCTTGCTATCTTAATCGTAGGTTGATAGATATATGCTCTATTAGTAATATATTAAAACGATGCATGAAATCGTTATAGTTATTTGCTACGATCAACAAAAGAACCGATAATGTTTTACGTCGATTAGATCTCGTTTTTAAACAAAACCCTATTTGTATGTGTCGTATAAATAGTTTAAAAATCACGATCATGAGAATATGTGACCTCCGCGTTATCTCATATCTTGTTAACGCTTGGAAACGTTACCGACACCGTCGATAAAAAACGGTTTGATCAAATTAACCATAATCGAAAAAGGGGCAGTTGCTGGAATCCAGCACGGCCTCAAGAAAACCTCCATAATTTTCAGCCCCGATACTCGATCAAGGTGTTTCTTGATTTGTTAGATTACACACAGAGGCCCACATTTTTCTAGCTAACACTGATCACCAAAAACCGTGTTAATTTCCTGTAATCTGCCTCCCAAGTCGCTGCTTGCGCATGTGAGTCTCCGAAGAACGGCAGTTGTGAAGCGATGTAGAAATTTTAATTCCCAAACCTGAAGAGTTTTACCGTATTCGTCTTAGGCCACATGAAAAGCACTGATTAGTCTCCTCACTGTAAAATAACAGAAAAAATACTTTGTCCTTTACCGGGCTTAACCAGCTCATAAATTACTAAGCACCTGATTTTGGAATTCCAGAACAGTCATGACTAAAAAACCCATAACTTTTACTACCAACATCTGAATCACACAAAACTCGTTTTGTACTGTATCTACACAAGATAAGGCACGACTTTCGTGTTGACCACTTTTCTATCCTGTGAAATGTATCACTCGCTGCTATACACATTTTTATCCCTCCAGACATACTTTAATTATGAATCCGGTTATTTTCGATTCAAGAAATGCTTTGCCTGTTTAATTTATACTACCTCCGTTTCAAAATGCAAGTTCATTTTTGCTTTTGCACACCCATTAAGAAAATTTAAACCTATAATTACATGAATGCAAATTACCCACTTTAACCATACTAATGTTCATTACTTTCTTGGAATTTGAATAAGAATGAAGCTAAGGGATTTTTTTAGGGTTAGTTTCGGAAATCAAATGGTGAAAATATCCTCATAATGAAAAAAGGTTCTTGATACTTGTAAAAAGACTAATATTTTGAAGAAAAAAAGATCAAAAAAGGACTTGCATTTTGAAACGGGGGTGTAGTGTTGATAACAATGTTCATGACTACAAGATAACTGGGTACGCCTTATATGTGTAATATGTCATGAACGTGATCCGTGAACCGGCTTGCCATGTATCCCTGTGTACCTACGTTGGAACTTGTAGTCATTTTAATAAACGTTAAACATGGGGATGGATAGTTTGGATACGTGTCTCGAGAGTCCTCTTAACGTGTTGCTGTGATTCCGGACGTTAACGGAATGCTAACTTACGTGATCGTGATTGTTGTGGTTCTGGGCCGAAACGGAATGCTAAGTTGCTAACCCTCTTGCAGCGATATTGTTGTTCCGTGGAACTTGGAATACTCTTGAATACATGTGCACCTTTATGACTCCAAACTAGATAACCTAAAATACGGATAATAGTTGTTAAATGACATGTTACTCTTTTATTTACATGCTTTTACATTATTTACCCTCGTTGCTTAAACTGTCACACACTCACCAGTAGACTAGTCCTTTTATTGCCTTATAAACCCTTAAGAATTCTACTCGAAGCGAAAGCTAGCTGACGAATATTTTTGTGACTTTGAAATGTCCATCGGGATTAGATAAAAATAAAGATTGAGGAACTAACATGGAGGCCTCAGCATAAGACTGCGCACATAGGCTTAGTGTTTTTGCATGCCTTCCTTTATTTATCATCGGCCTCATTGTTTAAGGCATATTTCTTAGTATTCGGTAATAATATGATATATCTGAACTTAACGAAGACTCCTATAGTAATAAAAGTTGGTTATTATTAATGTTTTATCTCTTTTGCAATTGTATACTTCCCGGCACTATTAAACGCTTAGCATAACCAAATCAAGGAGAGTTTATTCTCAGTATAGATACATCGCAGACCTCGTCGCGTTTCTGCTATGGATTTTGGAATGCAGGGCGACATATATAAATAAATAATTATATAAATAATTAATGATATTATGTTAAATACTCAATTCATTTCCATATTTTCGAGAACCTTAATTTTCTTGAGAAAAAGAAAAGACGTAAATTCAAGAGGTTGGTGAGAAATTTAAAAACCCAAGTAAAACCAAAGTAATCCGAGAGTTTTGTACTCCAATACGCGATGGGGACGGTTAGTGAGGCGTTTACAAATACTCGTGCTTCATAGTCGATAAATACCGGACGCTCGGAAGTGTCTGACAAGCTTGAGAGACAAGCTTAGGCCATGTCTGCTCAAATTGCACATGTCTAACACCTTCACATATCAGATAGGTTTGAGAAATAAGAATGTGAAATACAAGTGTACACAACTGACACTTTCGAGAATACAAGAATATTAAATACTTCGAATCTCTTTTGTGACAGACTTAAGCTTAGAGTAAATGTCTAAATTTATGCAAATGATGAAATCGGATCTATAAAAGTTGGCTCCAATTTAAAAGGGTTAAACTTTATATTTATTTATTCAACTCTTATGAATTTTATTCTTATATGTTATACTTTGGTTTTATACATGTATTTGATTGGCTCAAGAAAACTTACAACTACGATGAAAGTTATAACATTGATTTTATTTTTAAGTGCTTTAAACTATATGGTAAACGATTCTTCTCGTAGTTTATTAAATTTTGAACAATATATTTAATCAAATATATACATAAAATATAGACATGTCCTCATGTCTACCTTTGTTTTAATCTGTCATGACCATGTCCGAGTCCACTGTCCATATTAGTGTTTTGTATGTACTTCATGGATTCATTGGCTCTTTTTTAAACAAATAATTTCTCAATCCCCGTAATAATTTTGACTATGCACCATGATTTGACGAGTAAATGCCGCACGAAGTCAATCATATAGAAAGAGAATTTAGGACCATCAAGTAGTTATTGCAAGCATTAGTATCAAATGAAATTTTGGTACCAACTACACAGCCTAAAGATACATATTTGGGGTATTTTGCAGCTACTCTTGCATGGAGCACGAGATTTCATGTGGTTGAAGCTACATACAAACCTAACACTCTTTCGGTAGAAATGCAGATAATAAAAAGAAAAATAACACTAATCAAATATGTTTCGTAAGAATTGCAATGGCCTTTCAGCCGTAGACTGCAAATATGATGCTTTACAACTAAAAGCAACTAATTATTTGTGCATCTAATAACAGTGGACTGAACTTCCCACATGCATCTACACTAATATCTAGAATCAGCAAGTACAAAAAAGGGATTAGCAAAAAATGCCAAAAAGAAACCAGTGGCTGTAGGACAACGTTGGGCGATTTTATAGGCTGCATGAATGCACAGCACCCCTATTAATCTGGTTATGGTGCATAATTAGCGGTGATCACTCCATGAATCCATTTTAATTAAGGAAATCAGTGCATTCATTAGTTGATCAGTAAGACAATAGCTAGATACCTTGTACCTACATCAAAGCTTATTAAAAAAACTCCATATCATTCCTACGGAATCATGGACTTCCCAATATATAATTTCATAACCAGGGTCTCACTGGGGAGGAAGTGTGGTTGAGGAGAGGACTGATAGAAAGCAGACAGTGTCTTCTTCAGCCTTTCAGTCGCACTAGAAAAGGTGAAAACTAGAATTTTATTGACAAAAGGCAAAGAAAACAACAGTCTGCATGGTATCATCTCATACAAGTATGAGGGGACAAAAAAGGTAACAGGCATAGCAAATTGAAACGACACATGAAATGATTGCAAAAAATATTGATATCAAATGTAATTTAGCGGTTTACAATAATTCATTTTATCATCTAATTGATGTAAAATAAAAGACAAAAAGAAACAAACTTAGAGAATTCAACATACATAAATAAAAATATACAATTAAAGATTAGAAAGCGATGCCATGACTACAAGATTAAAGTTCTATTGCAGAAGACAGTAAATTGCAGAGAAGAGAATGATCAATGTCAGAGTTATTGGTAAAATCAATATTTACCAAAGTTAACAAGACAAATGTATAAAAGAAAAAACTGATTACATAATAACAATTGAGAAATATTAAATAGTATGACAAACTAATTAAATTAAGTATCACTATGTAGAAAACAATAGGTATTAGATGGATTGTGTCATTTATAATAACAAGGATGGAATTAGAAATTGAATCAAACTACAGTTATATAAATATAGAAGTTTGATATAGAAAAATAGTAAGCAAAGATGGCAAGATTACACAAGATTAATAGTAAACGAGAATTATGTACAACAAAGTTGGAGCACTCAAAAATCTCACAGTCAATTCTTATCATACCCTGTTTTGGGCACGCTGTCATCTAAACCGCAAAACTGCACACCATTAAAAGTTCAAGTTCTCAATACCCTTCAACTGTCCGAGGAAGGTGGTTATATTAGGAGAGGACTTGCTAGTATTTGGCCACGTTTCACTCAAAGGTCTCACCTTACATCAATTACTAGTATTGAAACGACCACCTATAAAACATGCGCATCTAAGATTTACGCTTTTTCATATAAATTGTGTCATGTATTTCTTACTCTTTAGTTTCAAAGGAAGCATGGCATGCTTAACAATTATCAGCAATTAGCAAAATGTAGGTTCCGATTACCGCAAGCTTCTACTCATTTTAATCCTTACAAAATCGATAACTAACAAACAAGCCCAATCATTCAATTCAAACAATAGGAATGCAATTCCACAGCACAAATCTCCAGATTCACAATAAAAAAGCAAGATTTAGATTAAGGGAATGACTTACCGCCTTCCTCAGCTTCTTGATCAAGGCCATGGGCTTCCTCTTCAATCCCCTCTGAAACCTTTCAATTTCAAAAATAGGGTTAGGGTTCCAAGCTCTAAGAGAAAATGAAACAACCAAATGAGATCCAAATCAGACTCAAAAGCGTTCACCTTCTGCGAGCGCGAGCGGTGAAGAGCTTGACGAGCTCGTCAGTGGACATGTCGAGGAGCTGATCGAGGTCGACGCCCCTGAAGCTGAACTTCCTGAACGTTCGCCTCTTCGGCTGCCCTGTCGCCACATCGGTCTCGACGTCCGCCTGCGACAATTTGATCCAAAGTTAGGGTTTGAGAAGAGAAAAAAGTTGGGATTTTTTTCAGGTTTCTAGGGTTATGATGGATCTCACCATTGGTTATTAGAGAAGAAAACCCTAGCCGTGGCGAGAGAGGCGAATGCGTTGTGAACTGAGAAATTAGGGTTTCGAGGAGATTATCGAGTTTGGCTAAGGTGTTATATCGTAGGGAAATGGGCTGGTTCATATTGGCCCGTCTGAAGTTAGATATGTTAGATATGGCCCTATTTAGCCTTAGAAATTCCAAAATTTTGAATATAAAATGGGTTAAAATGTAGGAAAACCTCCTGACTCTCGGCCCAAACGCCCGTTTCACAATCAAAAACCAACGGTGATTGGGCTAGACATGACGCCGAGAAATAATATTAAATGCTGAAATTTTATCTCGTTGAAAGAAGGAATCCTGCGGTTAAAGTTAACAGGATGTGATCAAGAACATGGTGTCGAGCGTGCAAGTGGTTGACACTACGTGGCTCCGTTTAAAAAAGTAGGGTCATACTCTGATTTTCAAGAGCATAATGGATGCTTATGGACGGCTACAAATATGTGAAAATCCGCATAATGGTCTCTCTCTCTCTCTCTCTCTCTCTCATAACTCCTTTCATATTTATGCCTCAACCTATCCTAGTAATAATGTAAAAGACATTGCTATTTGAAACCCTTTCAGAGTAGAGGGCAAATCGCCCGCCGTCATATAACTCATGCAATTTCAATAACATCGGTTGTGTGTTGACTTTTCTCCAAAGTAGAGTGTGGATTCCCTGCTTGTGAAGCTTTGTCTACATCCGAAATCGACAAACTGAATCCTCTCTGAGATCAAATTTGGGTGCACGTTGCGAATCCTTGCATGTAGGGTTCAGCTGAAGTGAGGAGTAAGATGTTAAGACTTAAGCGTTCATGCGTGGTTTGTGTAATGTGAAATCTTACCGGCAACCTCCTGTACAGCGTGAATCCCTGTAAGAGAAACTTGAGAACAAGTATATGCCCGCGGTTTGAAACTTCCTATATGGAGCTAGAACGCCCAATTCATCTTTTTAGGCTGACGTAATTTGTATAAACTGAGATGGAAAGCAAAAAATCAACCTCCGAGTGGCGGTAATGCTCTATATGGACGAGCTCCCAGATCAGGACACGCGGCAGATGACGTGTCCCAGGACTCAGAAGAAAGGGCCCACAGGGGCCGACCGGGCCACCCTTGGACCTGAACTGGGAGTACGAGTTGGCCCTCCTCAGAGCCCCCTGCAAATTGGTCTCCTCGGCCTCTCAGCTCACCCCGAGCTGCCACAGGACCGAGACTCCTCGGCCCTCTCGCTCATCCCCGAGCTCCCCAGCCGAGACCATCTTCCTCAGTCCTCCGACCCACCAACTCCACCACTCACAGGCGTAACCACCGCTCCGCAAATCTCGCCACGCGCAGATTCTCCGCCAGCAACGTCCCATGTTCCACGCCATCACGATCCCCATTAATAGGCGACCCGCACTTTACACGGGCGTGACGTCGGGAGCGTAACTGCCGGCGAGATTCTCGCGCCTGCTGCTGCGTGCTGCCGCCACTATATAAACCCCCATCACAGAGGGGTCAAGTAAGCCATTTTTACTCCACTTAGCCGTTACTCTGCTCGAATCTTGTGCTAACTTGATCGTCGGAGGGTCCTCGGTGGTACAAAACCACCCCGGGACTTCCTTGCAAGTACCCGGCGTAGACTCCTCAAAACCATCAATCTCCTCAAAACCCATTGAGACCCACACGCAACAGGAGATTACCTCCAAAATCCACCGAAAGATCGACGGAAGAAAACATCTGACGGGGACCCGAAAAGGACCTCCATCAGTTGGCAGCGTCTGCTCCACAAAAAACAAAGTTGGCCTTCCGATCTCCATCCACATGGCAAGCGACCAACCTGAAGATCCTGGTACTGTTGGAGATAGTGCCCTCAGAGTCAATTATTGGATCGCAGGTACGTGATTGCAATGATTGCGGAGGACCTATACCGGTAGGACAGTCTTACTCGAGATGATAGTATGCTATCTGGTTTGCCTTTATCAGTCGTGTACATGTTCAGGTGACTGATTACATGTTACACTTTGATAGAGCCCTTAGGATCTTGCTTTACTACCAACAGTATGATGGCGATCATATACGTGAGAGTTGGGTAGTTTATACGCATATCCTTAATTGTGGTCCCCAGTCGTGGGAGTTTCGAGACAGGGCATCGATACTCCGGAGTAGACTAGTGTATACAGTCGAGACCCCGACGAGGGGCGGTGGCCGGTCTCACAAGCCACTGGTGTCAGTTGGATCACCTAAGATGTATACAGGTGCTCATTGGGTTATGAGTACACCGGACAGGACTCGCCGGAAATCTGCTAGTTGGTACTATACCTATCGTCAGATAGCAGTTCCCTGGTGACATGTGTACAGGTTAGTTCATCGACCTGAGGTCGTCATTTGTCTCATGTGAGTTCCCACTGTGCTTTGATTTCTACCCTACCACGGCTCAAAGGAGTCGTGCAAACAGGTAGTTTTTGGGTACAGTCCCGAGCCACATGGAGGCACGTGAACGGATCGGCAGGGGATTCGTCTCTCCCGGTATTGGGGGTGAGATCGTGCTGTGTCTAGGAGAGCCATTACACAAAGCCCACGGCCGTGGCAGGAGATTTACTGGTAGGTACTCCAGTAGTATCTCAGGGTGTTATTGGGCTACACTCCGACACGACTTATACTGCTATTGGGGGTCTGACGTTACTAGCCCCCTAGGCAGATATGCGATACTCATAGACGAACGGACCGGACTGTATATATATTGTCACTGTTAGGCTCAGTAGGGTTTCCGGATGAGTTCGCTCATCGGCCTCCCTTGAGATCAGTCCATGGGCAGCCGTTACGCATAGCTAGTGCCGCTGACGGTTTGTGGTTAAACCCATTGCCAGGGTACTGACGAGTCATTAGAGTCCCCCACAGACAGTTTCCCAAGTCCGGGCGAAACGTTGTAGAGGCCGTATAGTTTTATGGCAGGGTTCGAAAAATGCATGTGCATTTACGCACGTGTTATTTTTCGGGCAGATAATACTGGTGGGCTTTGGTTTAAGCCGGATCCGAGTATTATATTGAGTAGATATAATATCTTTGTCTCAGTTGCATTTGTATTCGGTCGTAATACAAATGCGGGTATATTTATACAGTTACGGGGTTATCCTGAAATTCGTTTCGGGATCGCTTTTGGAAGTTGCCAGTTTCCAGTTTTCTATCAGCCGTCTTTTAACATTCGGTTAAAGACGGATTTATCTTTTCTTGAGATAAGTGTGGAAGGTTCTAGAAGTTTCTAGAAGAGGTGACTTGGTTGAATGGTGTTGATGTTTTATTGGTTGCATTTAATGTATTCATACTTTGTGTTCACACTATGTATTCACACTTTGTGTTCACACATGATATTTGTTCTTGTGGTCACCTCCCTCCTCCTACACTCACCCCCCACCTCCTATAAGATGGCCGGCCCCTTTCCCCTCTCACTCACTCTCACTTGATGTTTCATTTTGGTGAAAAGATTATGATAGTTTTGGGGTGTATGAAAATTTCATTGCTCATTTCATTCCATCACCCGAATTAATTGGCAACTTCATTAACCGTTCGTCCATAGCTTTGGACGGAATGAGACAAAGTCTTCTACTCATTCTCTACATCAATCTTGGTCGTCTCTTTTAGCAAACTTGACGACCGAGTTGCCTCGAGTCAGAGGCGGGAGCCCGTTTAAAGAATCGTTGACGTGGTGCCACCTGAACGAGCAGATCGGAGATCGAAGAGATCGGAGCAGCCGCAACGGAGCGTGGGATGATGGTTAAAGAATGAAGGACTCGGATCGTTCGGTATAACCTTTCTACTGTCTTTACAGTTTGTTAGTTTAGCAATAATGGCAGATCCGGGTGAAAGTATACGATAGCGCCAGTTAAAAAGTTTTTGTTCCGCATTTGGCATCTGTAGACTGCCGGGGCGCTACCGTAGACTTACAGTGGTATCAGAGCCTCACCATTTTGCTTTACTAACTTGTGCTAACGCGTTTAAAATATCGATCGGACCGAATATCAAAAACCGCAAAATTTCAAGTTCACAGTTTCTGTTGATTTTTAAAGGGTTCCAAAATTAATTTTACACATCACAGAAAATTCAGCAGGCTTTTAGAAGCACACCGTACAAATTTGGGCACGTGATTCGACAAGAACGCCGCGGAATCGCGGTCAAACCTATGGTTTGACCGCGCATCCACGACCATTCTGTGAGATCGTGGCCCTAAATTTGTACAGTGGGTTCTTGTCTGGATTCTGAGGTTTTTGGTATATATCTTTTGGGCCCAGATTTTGTTACTGTTCAACAGATGTTCATGGGGCCCACTTCGTGATATTTAGTCGATCGAAATTTAAACATGTTAGTTTACAGTGCTTACATTATATCTCCGACCGAGAATGTCATTTGATCGGTAAACCGCGTCTGATTGCTATAGTTCTTTTAGACGGGTTTGCGAACGTGACATTCGCGTTGATGTTCTGTGTTGTGCTGTGATGTTGCGGATTTGTCGTGGTGGATAGCAGTGTGCAATGATAGTGCAGTTTGAGTTTATTTGTACATTTGATATTGCGGGGCGAGCGTCCAATATGTGGACTGCCGTCACTGCCCGTTGTATAATGTTCTTTTGGGGCACGACCAGGTTGCGGTCGATGTACCTGTTGTACTATTTTTCATTTCTGTACTAGGTTTTACCCCGCGACGGAGTGCACGGATAGCCGGGTTCTGGAGGGCAACGGGTCCGCATCTCATGGCTTTGAGAGGCAGAGGGGCCTTACTCTAAAAATTGGCAGACTATTCGCCGCACTCGTAGGGGGTACAGGTTGACCCAAGGAGGGGTGCTCAAGCTACCGGATTCCGTGAAGTGCAGGGTGGTCCATTCACTTTGCTGTAGAGGGCTGCCTCGCTTCAGCTTTTGGCGGGTAACTTGCCGCACCCGTAGGGGTCTAGGTTTCATTGCACAGGCTATCCACACGACCAGGGGAACATCGGGTTTCAGCAGCGGCTCTGTGAAACCCGGGGATCCCAGATTATCTGTATTGTTCTGTGATGCTTATTACTTTTCTGTAATGTTGCATATTATCACGCCTGGAGCGATTATTGTATATTAGTATATATACTATTAGATGCTGTATATGTTTTACACCCGCGCTAGTCCAGTCCCCGCTCTGTCGTTAGTTAAGTAACTTAACGGGTGATGACGGGACCAAGTGACAAATGCGGATGGCATATACGTACATTTTATTTTCGTTCTTTTCTGGTGTGATTAATTGATGGGACTGCGTTGATTCTGATCAATGCAAAGTAAAACAAACCTATTTGGCAGTTGTTGGAACAAATTTAAAAAGTGTTATTACAAAGATGTTTCCTTTTGTTTTGCATAGTGATATTCGGTTGGAATATCCTGCACCTCATTCGACGGGGCAAGGGCCGATATCCCTTCACCGGGACTGACCCCTTGGGCAGAAGTTTGCGTCAGGGTAATAACTTCACTATAGTCGATTACAAGTTGCTTTGCATCGTGGTATTCAGTGGAATATCCTGCACCTCATTCCACGAGGAAAGAGCCAAGATCCCTTCACCGGGAGTGACCTCTTTAGCAAAAGGTTTTCGCCACTATATTTTAAAAAAAAGCTATCAGGTTCCTTCAGCGATATCAAGTTCGTTACGTTAAAGGTTTTTCGCCAAAAACCAGCCGTAGCCCTCCGTCACTTCTTTTGGGTATTCAGTAGTATTCAATCTATGCATTTTAGCCAAAATTAAGGCATAGTGTTTGGTAGCTGCTGGGTATTCATTTGTTGCATAGATAGATGAGTTGGTTTGGGACAATCGTTCTGCCATTTGGCCAAAGCCGGGGGCATGTGCGGGTGGGTTCAAATTGACAAGATAGTGACGGGTAGAACTTGGCATGTGACTTATGACATTTTGACCAAAGCCAAGGTTATAAGAGCATGGGGCAAAAATCATATCGGGAGTTTCTAAAGAAACTGAAACTTGCCAAGTATACGCATACCTTCTGGAGTATAAGTAACGTGGATGCATTCCATCACGTTATCATGCGATGAGAGTTGGATCCTGATTCCCACTGATGAGTTGGTTTACTCTTCGGGTGATCCCGATTGATTCTTCTTTCAGGTTTGGAGGAGAATTTGATAGGACGGTGGGAGGTTTCCGGATTAGATAAAGTGATAACCATTCTGATCTAGGTTAGAGTGCACGCAGAGTGTTTCTTTTCTCTCTCTCTTTGGCAGCGACCTTTGACCGACCCTAGACTATGACTCAGTAACCAAGTTGACCGAACCTTCTTAAAATACTGGCTTTTGGATTGTCTTAGTTGCATAAGTCATTGGTACTCCTTCTTTTACCCTTTGTATTTCTCAGAATGCCCCGTATTACTACGGACATCCACTTCCATTGGATAGATCCATCGTATGGTTATATACGAACTCGAAGGGACTTCTTCGAGGATGAATCCAGGTTCAGGAGAAATAGAATTGGTTTATTCAGTTGTCTTTTATTATCACCTTCTCTCAGGTTGCGAGAGCTCCTTGGTTTAGGAGAGTACACCTCTTACGCTTATTGGATAGTCTTATTCCAAACCATAGGCAGGTGCCGAAAGGTAGGGAATGAAGAAAACCAATTAGCCTAAGTAGGGTGTACAGAAAGTAATATGTAAAGACAAAATAAAGGGATTAGAAAGAGAGCAAAGTAAATTGCGACTGTTATCATTCACGACCAAACCGCGTACTTCATCGCCACTCCTATTTCACCTTTAAAAGAATAAGGTATTATTCAGTTGTCTTTTATCATCACCTTCTCTCAAGATGCGAGTACTCCTTGGTTTAGGAGGGTACACCTATTATGCTTACTGGATAGTCTTCTTCTAAACCATAGGCTGGTGCCGAACGGTAGGGAAGGAAGAAAACCATTTAGCCTAACGAAGGTGTACAGAAGGTAACGACTAAAGACAAATAAAGAGATTTGGAAAGATGACAAAGAAATATACGGTTAAAGTCATGAATTGGATTATGGAAGAGGCATTACTAGGAATACCAAGATACCCCTACGAAACATTTTCATGTTTCAGTGCATTGTTAAAAGAAAACTATTTTCCCGATTAGATACTTACTCCAAGGGTATGTATTTACCAGGTTTCATTCTCATATCTGTATAGTTTTACAGATGATGAGTGGGAGTAAGTTATTGGGAATTAGGTGATTATCCTCATTATATCGGAATTCGTTATAATTGGTGATATTTGAGGAAATCTCCAGGGTACAGTTTTCAACCTACGACGCACAGGTTTTGAGTTGTTTAACTCAGCGGACTTATACAGAGTATTGTATGTTGTCCAAGTGTCCATCAGGACAAAGGGGTAGGTCCTCGTACTATGTTCTGTTTACTTATGACTTCTCTAGTTATTAGACAAGTGTTTCGTAGAAATACAAGGTCTAAGTTTTGAGAAGTTGTGGATATAAGAATAAAGTAGAGAACCAGGTGTCACAAGTATCGGGATCCTTCAAAGAGATCGAAGATGTAGATTCTTGTGATTGGTATTCAGATGATAGTAATGGTTTTGAGAAACTTGTTTCTCTTTCTGGTTGCTCATAATTGGATGGATTCCTAAGTTGAGTAATGCTGATTAGCCTCTTTTCCATTAAGTTCATATGCACTGGAGACAGTTGCATGATTTGAATATGGTTCCAATTAAATAAGTGCCAAAGTTTCTATATTGGATATAGAATAGTTCGTACCTTAAAAGATGTTAAGGTACGGGGAGTTGCCCAGCTTATGCTTAAAACTAGACTTTGGATAACTCAGGGCACGTTTCTGTAAATGGCTGTTTGTGGGTTGACCCTGGCTATGACGAGGGTTGATTTTCTACCATTTGGAAGATCAATAGTGATATTGTTCTTGACTCGCCACAGTTTTAGTAAAATGGATCTTTTTCAGAAAACAGTAGTGGGAGTATGGTAGAACTGGAAGTGATTCCAGAACCGCGAACGATTACGAAAAATTTAATAGGACCTATATATTCAATCAGGTTTGACATTCCAATAGCCACTCCGCAGATATGGTGGGTAACCTCAGACACCCGAGAGGTACTCCGGTAGCCTTAAGGACGGTGACAGGGAGGTTCTTGTTTACCCAGACTTGACACTACTGTTGTTCCAGGCTATGAGACCCCGTAGGAGGGTTGTCGTAGTCAGTGGGAGCATCGGAAGCATAGTGGGCAAGATACTTATGTCTATTTATAGACTTGAGCAGTTATAGCGGAGATAGATCATCTATTTTTGATGTGACAGTCATGGGTTTGACTTCAATCGGAATAGGGGATGGATATGTTAAGAAGGTAGTAGGGTGTGATGTCATGGTATTTGGATGACATACACAGAGTAGGAAGTAAAATTCCTATACTACGATCGGTTGTACTGTGGTCGTCACACAGTTGTTTCTCCAGACAGGATATGGATATAATATTTGATATTCTGGTTTCTAGATCTATGGTTTTAGATCTGGATTTAGGTAGTTTCCCAATGTGGGTACTTTGACAGTATTCTAATGGTTTTTTAGAATAAGATGACTCCTGGCATGGTGGTGTACCTGCAGATGATGGAGTCACCCTCTCTAAAGGTGTCTTACAGACTAAAGTGAAGAGGGATGTGCATGATTGGCAGATCAC
Source organism: Agapanthus africanus (assembly GCA_030015575.1). Taxonomy (NCBI): domain Eukaryota; kingdom Viridiplantae; phylum Streptophyta; class Magnoliopsida; order Asparagales; family Amaryllidaceae; genus Agapanthus; species Agapanthus africanus. The sequence continues at coordinate 153,263,849 of JASDDO010000012.1, forward strand.
TTGCTTAGGCAATTGAGTTAATCATGAGATGTCAAGTACCACACCAGATGTTGTTTTTGCACTAGATGCAATAAGTTTGTATTAATCCAATCCTGGAAGAAACATAAGGAAGCAGTTTTAGAACATAAGTGCATGTTCTACGGATTTGATGACGGCAGCCTCCTTCGGGAGACGGTTATCATTCCAGGCTTCAAAGGTGACATAGTTGACAGAGTGATTGTCAGATTTATAGTTTTTCCTCTGACGAGGGACAGTATTATGGACAGGTGGTCCAAGAGGATACTGTGGGAGGCTCGGTGCAGGATACTGATTAGGTTCAGTGATCGATACAGTCTAAGAAGTTTGGATTTGGAGTTCATTTATGAACTTGGTCCCATCAGATATCCAGACATATTCTAAGACAGGTATTACTCGATTCGGGAGATGGCTTTCTCCGCGAACTTGAGATTTAGAGAGATATAGAAAGAAACATCTAGGCAGATCCACTCACTGAGGCTATTTCTCGAACACAATAGTTTTACAAACGGGCTTTGTGAAACTGATTAGTAGAGGAGTTGGATGTTCGGTTTCACACGGGCTGTGAGTAGTCGACATCGCAATAATTAGCCTTAAGTGCAAGTGGGAGATTGTTGGAGATAATGCCCTCAGAGTCAATTATTGGATCACAGGTACGTGATTGCAATGATTGCGGAGGACCTATACCGGTAGGACAGTCTTACTCGAGATGATAGTATGCTATCTGGTTTGCCTTTATCAGTCGTGTACATGTTCAGGTGACTGATTACATGTTACACTTTGATAGAGCCCTTAGGATCTTGCTTTACTACCAACAGTATGATGGCGATCATATACGTGAGAGTTGGGTAGTTTATACGCATATCCTTAATTGTGGTCCCTAGTTGTGGGAGTTTCGAGACAGGGCATCGATACTCCGGAGTAGACTAGTGTATACAGTCGAGACCCCGACGAGGGGCGGTGGCCGGTCTCACAAGCCACTGGTGTCAGTTGGATCACCTAAGATGTATACAGGTGCTCATTGGGTTATGAGTACACCGGACAGGACTCGCCGGGAATCTGCTAGTTGGTACTATACCTATCGTCATATAGCAGTTCCCTGATAACATGTGTACAGGTTAGTTCATCGACCTGAGGTCGTCATTTGTCTCATGTGAGTTCCCACTATGCTTTGATTTCTACCCTACCATGGCTCAAAGGAGTCGTGCAAACAGGTAGTTTTTGGGTACAGTCCCGAGCCACATGGAGGCACGTGAGCGGATCGGCAGGGGATTCGTCTCTCCCGGTATTGGGGGTGAGATCGTGCTGTGTCTAGGAGAGCCATTACACAAAGCCCACGGCCGTGGCAGGAGATTTACTGGTAGGTACTCCAGTAGTATCTCAGGGTGTTATTGGGCTACACTCCGACACGACTTATATTGCTATTGGGGGTCTGACGTTACTAGCCCCCTAGGCAGATATGCGATACTCATAGACGAACGGACCGGACTGTATATACATTGTCACTGTTAGGCTCAGTAGGGTTTCCGGATGAGTTCGCTCATCGGCCTCCCTTGAGGTCAGTCCATGGGCAGCCGTTACGCATAGCTAGTGCCGCTGACGGCTTGTGGTTAAACCCACTGCCAGGGTACTGACGAGTCATTAGAGTCCCCCACAGACAGTTTCCCAAGTTCGGGCGAAACGTTGTAGAGGCCGTATGGTTTTATGGCAGGGTTCGGAAAATGCACGTGCGTTTACGTACGTGTTATTTTTCGGGCAGATAATACTGGTAGGCTTTGGTTTAAGCCGGATCCGAGTATTATATTGAGTAGATATAATATCTTTGTCTCAGTTGCATTTGTATTCGGTCGTAATACAAATGCGGGTATATTTATACAGTTACGGGGTTATCCTGAAATTCGTTTCGGGATCGCTTTTGGAAGTTGCCAGTTTCCAGTTTTCTATCAGCCGTCTTTTAACATTCGGTTAAAGACGGATTTATCTTTTCTTGAGATGAGTGTGGAAGGTTCTAGAAGTTTCTAGAAGAGGTGACTAGGTTGAATGGTGTTGATGTTTCATTGGTTGCATTTAATGTATTCATACTTTGTATTCACACTATGTGTTCATACTTTGTATTCACACATGATATTTGTTCTTGTGGTCACCTCCCTCCTCCTACACTCACCCCCCATCTCCTATAAGATGGCCGGCCCCTTTCCCCTCTCACTCACTCTCACTTGATGTTTCATTTTGGTGAAAAGATTATGATAGTTTTGGGGTGTATGGAAATTTCATTGCTCATTTCATTCCATCACCCGAATTAATTGGCAACTTCATTAACCGTTCGTCCATAGCTTTGGACGGAACGAGACAAAGTCTTCTACTCATTCTCTACATCAATCTTGGTCGTCTCTTTTAGCAAACTTGACGACCGAGTTGTCTCGAGTCAGAGGCGAGAGCCTGTTTATAGAATCGTTGACGTGGTGCCACCTGAACGAGCAGATCGGAGATCGAAAAGATCGGAGCAGCCGCAACGGAGCGTGGGATGATGGTTAAAGAACGAAGGACTCAGATCGTTCGGTATAACCTTTCTACTTTCTTTACAGTTTGTTAGTTTAGCAATAATGGCAGATCCGGGTGAAAGTATACGATCGCGCCAGTTAAAAAGTTTTTGTTCCGCATTTGGCATCTGTAGACTGTCGGGGCGCTACCGTAGACTTACAGGTACCAGCCACCGCCTCCCCCTCACCGGAGGCACGGATGAACCTCCCCCGGCGACCATCATCTCCCAGCGACCATCATCAACGCCCTCGCCAGCCGAATAGATCGGCTACAGTCCCTCGTGGAGGCACTCGTCAGCGTTCAAACGGCCGGGTCAGGGCCCCAGATTACCGCTCCTCCACCTCCAGAAGGCTCTGCCCTTGTCGGCACGGCTGACCACCGGCAGGCTACGACCCCTGGCCACAGATCTCACGGGCCGATACTCCCTGACGGCCGCTGGGCGCCCCACGGCTCCACATCGGGATCCGGCACCAGAGCGCCTCGCCTCGAGCCTCCCCATGGCCCTTACCCCCCTAAGGAGATGTCGGTCACCTCACCTGTCTACCGGCATGATCGACACCCCCTCCCTCGACGGGGTTGCACATAAGGGGCTCGCCACGACGGCTCGAGGGTCACCTCGCCCGGGGACCTGAGGGACCTTATCGAGAGGAATCGGGGCCGCGTCCAGACATAGGTCTCCCACAGCAGAGGCCAGGGATCACAAGGCGCCGAGTCCTCGGGGTACTACAGCCGACTCGACGCCCTCGAAAAGAAGATCTAGGGCATGCGCCGGTAAGGTCATCTCTCGGGCGACGGGGCTAAGTACGCCGTCGACTCGCTCACCAAACCGTTTACTAAAGAACTGCTCGCCGTCCACGTCTCCTCTCGCAACAAGCCCCCGAAGGTCTCTCTGTTCGATGGGAAAACCGACCCGAAAGACTATTTAGATGCTTTCACCACGGGGATGAGCATCCAGGATCATTCCGACGCCGCCCTGTGCAGGGCCTTCCTAGCCACCCTCATCCGCTCTGGTCGGGACTGGTTCTGAGGACTCGAGCCTCGCTCAATCTCGACCTTTGACGAGCTGGCTACTCAGTTCCTCGGCCACTTCGTTGGGAACCGTCGGCAGAAGCGCACGGTTGACTACATCTTCACAATTAAGAGCGGGGATAAGGAGACGTTCAAGGCTTACATCACTCGCTTCTACAACGCCCTCCTCGAAGTCCTCGAGCACCGGGACGAGACCGTCATCACGACGCTCAGATCTGGTCTTAGGCACAAAGAGTGGTTGCGCTCATTTGCGTTGGCACAGCCTAAGACCATGGCCGAGGTCAAGGCTTGGACCGAGCGCGAGGTTCAGCTGGAGTCCGAGGTGAACGCGAACCTCCCCCGAAAAGAACGGTACGACCAGAAGAAGAGGGCTCGGGAAGAAAGGCCGGAGCGTTAAAAGCCCTATCACTCGAAGTTCCAGGAGTACACCCCGCTCAACGTCTCCCTCGCAGTATTACTAGAGGAGGTCCAGGGCGAGGGGTTCTTCAAGTTCCCTCCAATCCCGCGTCAGGCCTCGAAGCGAACCCGGGGCCCTTACTGTGCCTTCCACCGGACGCTGGGCCACGCCACGGAGGATTGTAAACAACTCCGGGACTACATCGAAGAGCTCATCCGATCAAGGCACCTCGCCGCCTACTTGAAGGACAAACGGCAGGCCGACCGCGAGCAGGAGCAGCGTCCCCTTTCCGCCGAGCTGACCATCGGCCAGATCATGCTCGTTCCGGCAGATGACCAGTTTGGCGCTCAGGGAGCCCCGTACCTGGTGCCGAGCACGGAGACCAGCAAGCCTCCGGGGAGCTCGGGCCACGCTAATAAGGTCATCTATTAGCTGTTAGTGTTTATGCCCTAGAGGCCATTACTGTATCATACTAGTTTGTATATTACTTAATGGAAGCTTGGGATATTCACAGTTGTATTGACAGTCTTGCTAAAAATGGTAGTATGCTACTTGGTTTGTGTCTACTTTAATATGTGCATATGTTTCTTTTAACATATCGCTTATACATATTAGTAGAGCCCTTAGGATCTTTGCTTGATTACCAGCATCGTGATGGCAGTCATACTAGTGGGGGCTGGGTAGTCTATAAGTAACATCCTATACAGGTCCCTGGTCGTAGGATTATCGAGACAGGGCATCGATACTCCGGAGTAGACTGGTGTATACGCTTCTCATCCCAGCATAGGAAGATGGTCTGTCCCACAGCCATCAGTACGTCGTACTGGAGATAGTATGCAGGTGCTCGTTGGGTTACGGGTACACCGGACAGGACTCGCCGGGAACTGCAGGTTGGTTTTATACCTATCGTCAGATAGCAGTTCCCAGGTGACATGAGTACAGCTTAGTCCGTCGACTTGACACTGCTACTTCGCCTCGGGTGTGTTCCCACTATACTTAGATTACTGCCCTACCATGGCTCAAAGGAGTCGTGCAAACAGGTAGTAGTTGGGTGCAGTCCCGAAGCACTTGGAGGCAGTGGCAGTTAGACATGATTCGTCTCTCCCGGTATTGAGGGTTGATATCGTGCTGTGTAAGGAGAGCCATTACGCAAAGTCCCTGGCCAGGGCAAGCGAGATTTACTGGTAGGCTTCCAGTAGTTTCTCAAGGTGTAATGGGCTTCACTCCGACACGACTTATACCGCTATTAGGGGTCTGACGTTTACCGCCCCCTAGGCCCGATATGCGATAGTCCTAGACGAACAGACCAGACTGTACGGAGATTGTCACATCAGACTCAGTTGGAGTTCGGATGGGTTTCCTCATCGTCCTTCTTATCGACATCTACCTGGGGACCGTTATGTACAGCTAGTACCGCTTGCGGCCTGTGGTTAAACCCACTGCCAGCGTAGTGTCGAGTCTTTAGAGTCTCACACAGAGAGTTTCCCTGCACCGGGCAAAAGGTGTATAGGCCGTATAGTTTTACGGTAGGGCCGCGATCACTTACGTACACTTGTGCACATATTATGATTGGGCAGATAATACTAGCGGGCTTTGGTTTAAGCCAGATTCTAGTATTATACAGATGGATTTATTCAGTCGAAGATTATCCATGTTTTTCAGAAATACGGATGGGAGGGGCAGTCTCGTAATTTTTCGGGAAGCTTCTAGAAGAGGATGTCTCATTTGTGTTTAATTCTTTTTAGGATTTAAACAAATGAGGTGGAGGATGAGGTGTGGGTTTCATTAAATGATCCATGACTCATTAGGTGACTCATTAGATGATTCACCTTGTAAATTAATTGAAGCATGATGACTATTAGATAGATAATGATTTATATGATATTCTTATGCTTCATGATATTTAGAAGTGAGAAGGGTTCATTTGATAATCACAAAAGCTTTCTCTCTCCACAAGTTATCATCTTCTTCCTCAAACCCTAACAGCTCTCATGAGTTGAGAATCCTAGGGTTTAAGTGACTAAGTAATCCATCTAAATACTCTACGCCCTCTAGGACTTCTAGATTAGCAAACTAGAAGCTGTAGTTATCTCAGATTCGAGATAGAAGCTCGGACTATAGACTCTCGGGTGGATCGTCTTTGACTCGAGGAGGCCGTTGAGGTACCCATGTTCCATAGAGCCGACGAGGTGTGGAGGACAGCGATGAAGACCCGAAGGACAAGTAACGTGAGGTATAATTTCGAATCAGAGTAGTTAAACCTCTCGTAGTTTGCTAGTAATGGTTTAGACACGATCCGTGTGCTCAAGTCCGTGTTACGAAGCTTTGATAATTGTTTTTCATATATTCCTCCTCCCCGCGAAAATGTGGGGTGCGTGACATGGACTTACAGTGGTATAAGAGCCTACCAAACCTTTACTAGCTTGTTAGCAACTAATTAGAACTTCGATCGTCGGAAAAAAACGAAAACTTAACCCCGGACCCCTCAAGTTTCTGTCGATTTTAAACCTGTCGAAAAAATTATTTCAGAGGTATGAAAATTCACAGCAGGGAATTTTAAGAATACTGGAGAAATACGAGGAGCTAACTCGGTCATACGACCGTGGAAGCGCGGCGGATTGGTGCAATCCGCCGCGGATCCGCGGCCGAGTCAACTCCGAGTTGACTCGTATTTACACAGTAACTCTTATTTTTGGGTGTTCTGTTTTCCTGTATATTTTGTTTCTGCCCAGGTTATTTCAGTGCTGGCTTGCATTTTGGGTAGACACGGAAAAAGGTTGTCGATCGAAATTCTAAGTTATTTGCTAATCAGGTTTTATCTGTGTTGTTTAATATGTTCGTAAACCTCCCCTAATTGCCAGTATGTCGGTTAGTTGGGGGTTGCACATTTCTGTAATGGATATTGGTTTGTGGATATGAACTTCATTGGATTGTCGTTGATGAATAGCCGGGGATGTGAGATGAGAGTTTTATCTTCCATTCGATGTAAATTGTAATATGTTGTAATATTCTTTTGCGGGGCACATCCGGGTTGAGGTTGTAGCCACCGTTGTATTATTTCATTTACTGTTTTATGCTCCTAGGATAGACCCAAGATGGGGTGCATAAACTACCGGGTACTTTGAAGCGTTTAATGGCCTACTCACATCGTTGAGGGAGACTGTTTCACTTCTGGTACTAGGCGGGTAGTTTGCCGCACACGTAGGAGTCTAGGATGGGGTTTGACTATTCATCACGACCGTGTAATCCGTCTTTTGTTGCAGGCTCAAACAAAACGCGGATTCCTAGTATATCCAATATGTTCATCTGTGATCTGGAATGCCTATTATTGCGTCTGACGAATGTACAATATCTATATATGATATCTAGTAGGCATTGCTTATGTTTTGCATCCGCGCTAGCCCAGCCCCCGCTCTGTTGTTAGTTAAGTAACCTAACGGGTGATGACGGGACCCAGTGGCGAATGCGGATGGCATAAGCGGACGTTGTATTTTCGTTGTTTTCTGCAATGATAGATTAAATGATGGGACGCATTATATTAATGCAAAGAAAACAATCCAAAGTTGAATCATTGGAACAAATTTAAAAGAAACCACTCGGTTATTTTAAAAAGAGCAGAATTTTTAATTGCGGAGCTTTAACCACTCCTTTTAAAAAGCTATCAGGTTCCTTCGATTATATCAAGTTCACTACGTTCACAGTTTCGCCAAAACCAGTCGTAGCCCTCCGTCATTTCATATGGATGGTCAGTAGTATTCAAGCTATGTTTGTTAGCCTTCGTCAAGGCATAGTGTTTGGTAGCTGCTGGGGTATTCATATGTAGCATAGATAGATGCGTTGGTTTGGGACAGTTGCATTACCTTGTTAGCCTTCGTCAAGGGTATGTACGGGTGGGTTCAAATTAACAAGATAATTATGGGCAGAACTTGACATGTGACTTATGATTTGTTGGCCTTCGTCAAGGTCATAAGAGCATGGGGCAAAAATCCACATCGGGAGTTTCTAAAGAAACTGAAACTTGCTAGTGTTTCATACCATTTAGAGTTTGATAATGTTGGTAGGATTCCTTCAGCATTATCACACGATGATATTTGGATCCCGATCCTACTGTGAGTATCCGCTACTCATCAGGAGATTCGTCACTTAACGATCAATGCTATAAACCAAGTGTGTCAAGAACGGTGTCAGCGGGGCTACGCCTCCAGAGAAAAGAGGCTATTTAATTAAGGAACTTCGCGAAAGTGTCGTAAAACCTCCCTCGAAGTACCGACACTAGCCTGGCTGAACGGTTAAACAAGTATTGTACGGTGAGATCAGTCCTGGCTAATTCTTCTTTTATGGTTTGAGGAAGGATTCGAGAAACAGTGGGAGCCATTCTGTTTAGATAAACTAAAAACCAATCTAAACTTGCAAGAGCATCATGCTAAAGTGTTTTCTTCTCTCTCTCTTAACTGCAGCAACCATGTGACCATGACTAGATTACATCTAGATAACAAATTGACCGAATCTGACTTTTATGACTGGCAAAGGTCTGTCCAGATGTCCATTGCCTATGACAAGCTGGACCACCCTATTACTACTCAAGCCCCCGCTGTCCCAGGTCCAGTTTCTACCATCGTGGATATGGATATCCGTCAGACATTGGAAAAGGACGGTGCGAATGCCAAGTGCATCGTGTTGGCTTCAGTTGATGGTGTATACCAGAAGCAGCACGAGAAGATGGACTTAGTCTCCATCTTCTTCTATAACAAAGATTTATATGGAGAGCAATCTCGTATCGCAAGATATGAGACCTCGAACGAATTGCTTCAAGCGAGATTGGATGTCGGGTCATCTGTAGGGGACGACGTCCTTACGATGACTAACTATATTGATGAGCTCACGAACCTGGAGGCTACGTTGGGAAACAGGTCATATGCTGACTTATTTTCACAGTCCCTACCCTCTACTTACACCCTGAAAAAAACCAGGGAGACACCCGCTCTGCCTAATGGGGGACCTTCTCCTTCTGCATCCAGGGCGAAAGCAAAGGGTGAAAAGAAGAAGACCTCCACAAAGCCGATACACGGTATTAGTGAAGTAGAAGGAAAGGGAAGAGTAAAAGTTTCGGGGCTTGGTGTAGGGAAGGAGGGATGTTCCTATTGTTATGCGAACATGCATTGGCAGAAGGATTGCAGGGCTTTGGAAGCCAGTAGCTAGGATTCGAAGCATGTTGTGGCTTCGGCCTCGAGTGTGTTTGTTATTGAGAACTGTTTGTCAATTAACTCTACTTCCTGGGTACTAGATACCGGAGCAGGATCTCATATCTGTAATTCATTACATACTTTGAGAAACCGTAGAGTTATCAGGGTAGGCGATTTGTCTCTCAGAGTTGCGAACGGAATGAGCGTGGATGCTGAATCCGTGGGAGAATATCGCCTAGGTTTGACAAGTGGGCAGATATTGATTCTACGTAACTATTTGTATGTACCTAGTTTGACTTGTAATATCATATCAGTGTCCTCACTTTCGAGAGAGGGATATGATTTTACATTCGTAAGCGATGTGGTTCACATCCACCTAAATCAAGTTCTGATTGGGTCCGGTACATTAGATGACGGTATATACGTATTGAATCAAGCTCAGGTTTTCAATGTCCAGAACACACTTAAAAGAAAGTTTCCGGAAATAAATCAGGCTTTCTTATGGCATTGTAGACTAGGTCACATCCATGAAACACGGTTGACTAAGTTACATAAAGAAGGATATTTGAATCCGTTCGAATATCAATCTTATGCTACCTGTGAATCTTGTCTCATGGGAAAGATGACAAAGACTCCGTTTACCGGACACGGAGTAAGAGCGAGCGAGCTCTTGGGACTCATACACAGCGATGTGTGTGGTCCAATGTCTACACATGCGCGAGGTGGTTATTCCTACTTCATCACTTTTACGGATGATTTCTCTAGGTATGGACATATCTTCTTGATGAAGTATAAATCCGAGGCCTTTGAGAAATTCTGGGAATACAAGAATGAAGTGGAAAACCAAACAGGCAAAAGTATCAAGACACTGAGATCTGATCGAGGTGGTGAATACTTAAGTGCCGAGTTCCTGGGTTACTTAAAAGAGAATGGAATTCTCTCTCGGCTTACTCCTCCATACACACCACAACACAACGGTGTATCGGAAAGGTGGAATCGAACCCTATTGGATATGGTTCATTCCATGATGAGTAAGGCTGAGTTACCGCGATCTTTCTGGGGCTATGCACTAGAATCAGTTGCATATCTTTTGAACAAGGTTCCAACCAAGACTGTGTCTACCGCACCATATCAGATGTGGAGTGGGAAGAAACCCTATCTTCAGTACCTGAAGACATGGGGATGTCCAGCTTTTGTTAAAAAGCAGCATGCGGACAAGCTCGAGGCACGCTCAGTACAATGTATGTTTGTGGGATATCTAAAGAACTCCAAGGGATATTATTTCTATTACGCAGAGAAACAAAAGGTTTTTGTTTCTCGTCATGCCCACTTCTTGGAAGCTGAATTTTTAGAAAATCAGAAGAATGGGAGCGCAATAGAACTGGAAGAAATTCCAGAACCACAAGCTATTACTGAAAGTATGGTAGAACCAAAAGGTTCAGAAGAAAGGGACATCCCAGCGTCTATCCGCAGAAGTAGTAGGCAGTCTCATCCGCCTGAGTGATATTACGGTTTTCTCATAGACGGGGATAGAGAAGATTGCATCATTGACAATGATGACCCTATTAGCTTCCAGCAGGCCATTCAGAGCGGAGACTCGGTAAAATGGCTGGATGCAATGTGGACCGAAATGGAGTCCATGTACACTAACAAAGTATGGACTTTGGACATTGCTCCAGATGGGGTAAAACCCGTAGGATGCAAATGGATCTTCAGAAGGAAGATTGGTGTAGATGGACAGGTTGAAACCTATAAGGCTAGACTTGTTGCAAAGGGCTTTCGTCAAAGACCTGGTTTGGACTATGACGAAACCTTTTCTCCAGTGGCTATGCTCAAATCCATTCGGGTCCTTCTTGCCATTGCTGCCTTCCACGATTATGAGATCTGGCAGATGGATGTAAAGACGGATTTTCTAAATGGTAATTTAGAAGAATGCATCTATATGGATCAGCTAGATGGATTCATTCAGAGTGGGAGCAGCGGTAAAGTGTGCAAGTTGCTTAAGTCCATTTATGGACTAAAGCAGGCATTGCGGAGTTGGAACATCTTTTTTGATGATACTGTCAAAGAATTCGACTTTATCAAGAATCCAGATGAACCATGCATATATAGTAAGATTGTAGGGAGAGCTGTAGTATTCCTCGTCTTGTACGTGGATGACATTCTCCTAATAGGAAATGATATTCCTATGCTACAGTCAGTCAAAGGATTCTTTCCACAGAAGTTCTCCATGAAAGACCTGGGTGATTCCACCTACATTCTGGGGATCCAGATCTATCATGATAGATTTAAGAGGATATTGGGACTTTCGCAGTCCAGGTACATAGACACCATATTGAAAAGATTCAGTATGGAAGATTCTAAGCACGGTAACCTACCGGCTTGTCACGGAATCACCCTCTCCAAAGAGATGTCTCCCAAGACTGATTTGGAAAGGACTCGCATGTCGATTATACCCTACGCTTCTGCGGTAGGCTCTATAATGTATGCGGTAGCATACGCATTGAGCGTTGTAAGCCAGTATCAGGCAAACCCAGGGGAGAAGCACTGGATAGCAGTAAAGAATATTCTCAAGTACCTAAGGAGGACTAAGGAGATGTTCTTGGTGTATGGCAGAAAGGACCTCCAGATCGAGGCCTTTGCTGATTCCAGCTTCCAGAGTGACAAGGATGACTCCAAGTCCATGTCGGGTTTTGTCTTTACCCTCAATGGAGGGGCGGTATGTTGGAAGAGTTCCAAGAAGGACACCGTTACCGACTCGACGATGGAAGCGGAGTACATAGCTGTTTGCGATGCCGCAAAAGAAGCTGTCTGGATGAAGAAGTTCCTCACAGAACTTCAGGTGGTTCCTACCAGTGTTGATCCAATACCTCTGTATTACGACAACAATGGTGCTATAGCTTTTGCGAAGGAACCCACGTCCCATCAGAAGTCCAGACACATCTTAAGGCGGTATCACCTGATCAGGGAGATCGTAGATCGCCGGAAGATCGAGGTGAAGAGAGTAGATACGGAGAATAACACTGCTGATCCATTCACAAAGGCCATTACTCAGACGCAGTTCGAGAGGCTATTCGAGATGATAGGTCTGCGATATGCCAGTACATGGCCCTAGTGCAAGTGGGAGATTGTTAGTGTTTATGCCCTAGAGGCCATTACTGTATCATACTAGTTTGTATATTACTTAATGGAAGCTTGGGATATTCATAGTTTTATTGACAGTCTTGCTAAAAATGGTAGTATGCTACTTGGTTTGTGTCTACTTTAATATGTGCATATGTTTCTTTTAACATGTCGCTTATACATATTAGTAGAGCCCTTAGGATCTTTGCTTGATTACCAGCGTTGTGATAACAGTCACACTGGTGGGGGCTGGGTAGTCTATAAGCAACATCCTATACAGGTCCCTGGTCGTAGGATTATCGAGACAGGGCATCGATACTCCGGAGTAGACTAGTGTATACGCTTCTTATCCCAGCATAGGGAGATGGTCTGTCCCACAGCCATCAGTACGTCGTACTGGAGATAGTATGCAGGTGCTCGTTGGGTTATGGGTACACCGGACAGGACTTGTCGGGAACTACAGGTTGGTTTTATACCCATCGTCAGATAGCAGTTCCCAGGTGACATGAGTACAGCTTAGTCCATCGACTTGACACTGCTACTTCGCCTCGGGTGTGTTCCCACTGTACTTAGATTACTACCCTACCACGGCTCAAAGGAGTCGTGCAAACAGGTAGTAGTTGGGTGCAGTCCCGAAGCACTTGGAGGCAATGGCAGTTAGACAGGATTCGTCTCTCCCGGTATTGGGGGTTGATATTGTGCTGTGTATGGAGAGCCATTACGCAAAGTCCATGGCCAGGGCAAGCGAGATTTACTGGTAGGCTTCCAGTAGTTTCTCAAGGTGTAATGGGCTTCACTCCGACACGACTTATACCGCTATTAGGGGTCTGACGTTTACCGCCCCTAGGCCCGATATGCGATAGTCCTAGACGAATAGACCGGACTGTACGGAGATTGTCACATCAGACTCAGTTGGAGTTCGGATGGGTTTCCTCATCGTCCTTCTTATCGACATCTACCTGGGGACCATTACGTACAGCTAGTACTGCTTGTAGCCTGTGGTTAAATCCACTGCCAGCGTAGTGTCGAGTCTTTAGAGTCCCACACAGAGAGTTTCCCTGCACCGGGAAAAATGTGTAGAGGCCGTATGGTTTTACGGTAGGGTCGCGATCACATACATACACTTGTGCACATATTATGATCGGGTTGATAATACTGGCGGGCTTTGGTTTAAGCCAGATTCTAGTATTATACAGATGGATATTTTTGGTCAAAGATTATCCGTGTTTTTCAGAAATACGGATGGGAGGGGCAGTCTCGTAATTTGTCGGGAAGCTTCTAGAAGAGGATGACTCATTAGTGTTTAATTCTTTTAGGATTTAAATAAATGAGGTGGAGAATGAGGTGTAGGTTTCATTAAATGATCCATGACTCATTAGGTGACTCATTAGATGATTCACCTTGTAAATTAATTGAAGCATGATGACTATTAGATAGATAATGATTTATATGATATTCTTATGCTTCATGATATTTAGAAGTGAGAAGGGTTCATTTGATAATCACAAAAGCTTTCTCTCTCCACAAGTTATCATCTTCTTCCTCAAACCCTAAAAGCTCTCATGAGTTGAGAATCCTAGGGTTTAAGTGACTAAGTAATCCATCTAAATACTCTACGCCCTCTAGGACTTCTAGATTAGCAAACTAGAAGCCGTAGTTATCTCAGATTCGAGATAGAAGCTTGGACTATAGACTCTCGGGTGGATCGTCTTTGACTCGAGGAGGCCGTTGAGGTACCTATGTTCCATAGAGGCGACGAGGTGTGGAGGACAGCGATGAAGACCCGAAGGACAAGTAACGTGAGGTATAACTTCGAATCAGAGTAGTTAAACCTCTCGTAGTTTGCTAGTAATGGTTTAGACACGATCCGTGTGCTCAAGTCCGTGTTACGAAGCTTTGATAATTGTTCTTCATATATTCCGCCTCCCCGCGAACACGTGGGGTGCGTGACCTGGACTTACATTAGCATGTACTTTCCTTTTAGAGCAATGTAAACTCTTCCTAGGGTCTGTTGTTAATTTAATAAAGATCAATGGAACATTGCGAAAAAGAAGGAAAGATCTCATTTATTATATAAAAAAAAGGTATTATTGGCTCCTCAGTCATACATACAAAAAGAAAATGAAAATTACAACAGCGGGGGAAAGGGGTGCAGAGAGCACTGCTCATGGTACTCGGTGAAGATCTCCGCCAGCCGAGGCCTCGCGAGATCCAACCTTAGCCCTTGATTCCCCCCGCGCGTGTTGACCCCGAGCCTTAGTTCGTAGCACTCACGGATGAGCGCCACTGAGCGAGCCAGCCGATTCGCAGAGATCATGACAAAGCTCCTAAGGGACCGCGGCTTGCCCACGGCCTCGTCGTAGAGCTGCTCGGACAAGGGTTGTAAAGCCCCGGCGACGCCCTCCAGATGGATTACATCAGCAGCTGCAGCAGGGAGGAGCGCCGGGGGAGCAACCGGCCGAAGTGGTCTTCGATGCTCCCATAGACCAACTGCACCGTGTCCTCGGTGCAGTTCTGGTCATAGAGGTATACGTCTTTGAAGAGGATGATTTCGGGGATGGTAAAAGGGAATTCCTGCATTCTCAACGATCTGTTTGCAAGGAAAGGAAGGACCGGTGCTCCTTCAGCCTTATATAGCCCGCTGCGACCCAACGGAACTCAACGGTCGCCCACTCTTGCCCAAAAAGTCGCTGCCACGCGGCGATCATCGAGCCTTCTCTGGCGGAATCGGAACGACGCGACCCTGGCGCTTCGCCTCCCCCCACATTCAATGCGCATGCTACGCGCATGTTTGCCGCGACCGTTCCTGTTCCCCATACCCGCAACTGGACGGGAGGGAAAAACCTCATGGAAAATCAGCCAAGCAGCTACCCAGCTCAGTTATCCCTGGCAGGTAGCTTCCCCACTCGCAACGCCAGGGATCAAAGCCCTTGCCATGAGGCAACCGCGCAGCTTCTCTACCCGGTTATCCTTAGCAGGCCTCCTAAGGCCCCTCCAACGCTAAGGATCAAAGCCCTCCGTAGAGGCAGCCTAGCAGCTTCCCTGCTCGGCTATCCCATGCCGGTAGCTTCCTTACTCGCAACGCCAAGGTTCAAAGCCCTCGCCAAGAGGCAACCGCGCAGCTTCACTGCCTGGATATCCTTAGCAGGCCTCATACGGCCCCTCCAACGCTAAGGGTCCAAGTCCTCCTTAGAGGCAGCTCAATAGCCACCCTGCTCGGCTATCCCCGGCTGGTAGCTTCCTACCACGACCGACAGAGATCGAAGGCCCTCCCAGAGGCAGTCGAGCCCGAGGATCTCTCGCTCGGCTATCCTTCAGGACAAAAGCCCTCGCCAAGAGACATCGGGTAGTAACCCTGCCCGGCCAAAGGTCCTTGGTAGGCTTCTTACAGCCCCTCCCGCGCTAAGGACCAAAGTCCTCCCAGAGACAGTCGAGCCCTTGCTCGACTATCCCGGATGGTAGCTTCCTACCACAACCGACAGGGATCAAAGTCCTCGCCAAGAGGCACTGGGCAGTAACCCTGCTCGGTCCCCGACCTGAAGGATCAAAGCCCTCGCAAGAGGCAACCGAGCCGCTCTCCTGCTCGGTCATCTCCAGCTGGTAGCTCCCTACCTGGTAATGCTCTATATGGACGAGCTCCCAGATCAGGACACGTGGCAGATGACGTATCCCAGGACTCAGAAGAAAGGGCCCACAGGTGCCGACCAGGACACACTTGCACCTGAACTGCGAGTACGAGCCGGCCCTCCTCAGAGCGCCCTGCAAATTGGTCTCCCCGGCCTCTCAGCTCACCCCGAGCTGCCACAGGACCGAGACTCCTCGGCCCTTTCGCTCATCCCCGAGCTCCCCAGCCGCGACCATCTTCCTCGGTCCTCCAACCGACCAACTCCACCACTCACATGTGTAACCGCCGCTCCGCGAATCTCGCCATGCGCAGATTCTCCGCCAGCAACGTCCCACGTTCCATGCCATCACGATTCCCATTAATGGGCGACCTGCTCTTTACGCGGGCATGACATCGGGAGCGTAAATGCCGGCGAGATTCTCGGGCCTGCTGCTGCGTGCTGCCGCCACTATATAAACCCCCATCACAGAGGGGTCAAGTAAGCCATTTTTACTCCACTTAGCCGTTACTCTGCTCGGATCTTGTGCTAACTTGATCGTCGGAGGGTCCTCCGTGGTACCAAACCGCCCCAGGACTTCCTTGCAGGTACCCGGTGTAGACTCCTCAAAACCATCAATCTCCTCAAAACCCATTGAGACCCACTAGCAATAGGAGATTACCTCCAAAATCCACCAGGAGATCGACAGAAGACAACTTCTGACGGGGACCCGAAAAGGACCTCCATCAGTTGGCGCCGTTTAGGGGAACGGAAACTCCACAAAAAACAAAGTTGGCCTTCCAATCTCCATCCACATGGCAAGCGACCACCCTGAAAATTCTGGTACCAGCCGCCGCCTCCCCCTCACCGGAGGCGCGGATGAACATCCCCCGGCGACCATCATCAACGCCCTCGCCAGCCGAATAAATCGTCTACAGTCCCTCGTGGAGGAGCTCGTCCGTGTTCAAATGGCCGGGCCAGGGCCCCAGATTGCCGCTCCTCCGCCTCCAGAAGGCTCTGCCCTTGTCAGCACGGCTGACCACCGGCAGGCTACGACCCCTGGCCACAGATCTCACGGGCCGATACTCCCTGAGGGCCGCTGGGCGCCCCACGGCTCCACACCGGGATCCGCCGCTAGAGCGCCTCGCCTCGAGCCTCCCCATGGCCTTTACCCCTCTGGGGAGATGTCGGTCACCTAGCCTGTCCACCGGCATGATCGGCACCCCTCCCTCGACGGGGTCGCACAGAAGGGGCTCACCACGACGACTCGAGGGCCACCTCGCCCGGGGAACTGAGGGACCTTATCGAGAGGAGCCGGGGCCGCGCCCAGACGCAGGTCTCCCACAGCAGAGGCCAGGGATCACAAGGCGCCGAGTCCTCGGGGTACTACGGCCGACTCGACGCCCTTGAAAAGAAGATCGAGGGCATGCGCCGGGAAGGTCATCTCTCGGGCGACGGGGCTAAGTACGCCGCCGACTAGCTCACCAAACCGTTTACCGAGGAACTGCTCATCGTCCACATCTCCTCGCGTAACGAGCCCCTAAGGTCTCTCTGTTCGACGGGAAAACCGCCCCGAAAGACCATTTAGATGCTTTCACCACGGGGATGAGCATCCAGGACCATTCTGACGCCGCCCAGTGCAGGGCCTTCCCAGCACCCTCATCCGCTCTGGTCGGGACTGGTTCCGAGGACTAGAGCCTCTCTCAATCTCGACCTTTGACGAGCTGGCTACTCAGTTCCTCGGCCACTTCGTTGGGAACCGTCGGCAGAAGCGCACGGTCGACTACCTCTTCACAATTAAGAGCGGGGACAAGGAGACGTTCAAGGCTTACATCACCCGCTTCTACAACGCCCTCTTCGAGGTCCCCGAGCACCGGGACGAGACCGTCATCACGGCGCTCAGATCTGGTCTTAAGCACAAAGAGTGGTTGCGCTCGTTTGCGTTGGCACAGCCTAAGACCATGGCCGAGGTCAAGGCTTGGACCGAGCGTGAGGTTTAGCTAGAGTCTGAGGTGAGCGCGAACCTCCCCCGAAAAGAACGGTCCGACCAGAAGAAGAGGGCTCGGGAAGAGAGGCCGGAGCGTCAACAACCCTATCACTCGAAGTTCTAGGAGTACACCCCGCTCAACGTCTCCCTTGCAAGTATTACTAGAGGAGGCCCAGGGCGAGGGGTTCTTCAAGTTCCCTCCAATCCCGCGTCAGGCCTCGAAGCGAACCCGGGGCCCTTACCGCGCCTTCCACCGGACGCTGGGCCACGCCACAGAGGATTGCAAACAACTCCGGGACTACATCGAAGAGTTCATCCGATCGAGGCACCTTGCCGCCTACTTGAGGGACAAACGGCAGGCCGACCGCGAGCAGGAGCAGCGTCCCCCTCCTGCCGAGCTGACCATCGGCCAGATCATGCTCGTTTCGCAGATGACCAGTCCGGCGCTCAGGGAGCCCCGTACCTGGTGCCGAGCACGGAGACCGGCAAGCCTCCGGGGAGCTCAGGTCACGCTAATAAGGTCATCTATTAGCATGTACTTTCCTTTTAGAGAAATGTAAACTCTTCCTAGGGTCTGTTGTTAATTTAATAAAGATCAATGGAACATTGCGAAAAAGAAGGAAAGATCTCATTTATTCAAAAGAAAAAGGTATTATGGGCTCCTCAGCTATACATACAAAAAGAAAAAGAAAATTACAACAGCGGGGGAAGGGGGTGCAGAGAGCACTGCTCATGGTACTCGGTGAAGATCTCCGCCAGCCGAGGCCTCGCGAGATCCAACCTCAGCCCTCGATTCCCCCCGCGCGCGTTGACCCCGAGCCTCAGTTCGTAGCACTCACGGACGAGCGCCACTGAGCGAGCCAGCCGATTCGCGGAGATCAGGCCAAAGCGCCTAAGGGATCACGGCTTGCCCACGGCCTCGTCGTAGAGCTGCTCGGACAAAGGGTTGTAAAGCCCCGGCGATGCCCTCCAGATGGAGTACATCAGCAGCTGCATCAGGGAGGAGCGCCGGGGGAGCAACAGGCCGAAGTGGTCTTCGATGCTCCCATAGACCAACTGCACCGTGTCCTCGGTGCAGTTATGGTCATAGAGGTATACGTCTTCGAAGTGGATGATTTCATGGATGGTAAAGAGGAATTCCTGCATTCTCAACGATCTGTATGTAAGGAAAGGAAGGACCAGTGCTCCTTAGGCATTATATAGCCCGCTGCGACCCAACGGAACCCAACGGTCTCCCGCTCTCGCCCAAAAAAGTCGCTGCCACGCGGCGATCATCGAGCCTTCTCTAGCGGAATCGGAACAACGCGACCCTGGCGCTTCGCCTCCCCCCACATTCAATGCGCATGCTACGCGCACGTTCGCCACGACCGTTCCTGTTCCCCATACCCGTAACTGGACGGGCGGGCGAAACCTCATGGAAAATCAGCCAAGCAGCTACCCTGCTCGGTTATCCCTAGCTGGTAGCTTCCCTACTCGCAACGCCAGGGATCAAAGCCCTTGCCAAGAGGCAACCGCGCAGCTTCACTGCCAGGTTATCCTTAGCAGGACTCCTAAGGCCCCTCCAACGCTAAGGATCAAAGCCCTCCATAGAGGCATCCGGGCAGCTTCCCTGCTCGGCTATCCCTGGCCGGTAGCTTCCCTACTCGCAACGCCAGGGATCAATGCCCTTGCCATGAGGCAACCGCGCAGCTTCACTGTCTGGATATCCTTAGTAGGCCTCATACGGCCCCTCCAACGCTAAGGGTCCAAGTCCTCCTTAGAGGCAGCTCCGCAGCTACCCTGCTCGGCTATCCCCGGCTGGTAGCTTCCTACCACGACCGACAGGGATCGAAAGCCCTCCCAGAGGCAGTCGAGCCCGAGGATCCCTCGCTCAGCTATCCTTCAGGACAAAAGCCCTCGCCAAGAGGCACCGGGCAGTAACCCTGCCCGACCAAGGGTCCTTGGTAGGCTTCTTACAGCCCCTCCCGCACTAAGGACCAAAGTCCTCCCAGAGACAGTCGAGCCCTTGCTCGGCTATCCCCGGCTGGTAGCTTCCTACCACAACCGACAGGGATCAAAGTCCTCGCCAAGAGGCACTGGGCAGTAACCCTGCTCGGTCCCCGTCCTGAAGGATCAAAGCCCTCGCAAGAGGCAACCGAGCCGCTCTCCTGCTCGGTCATCTCCGGCTGGTAGCTCCCTACCCATGACGCCAGGGATCGAAGTCCTCGCAAGAGGCATCCGAGCGGCTACCCCGCTTGGTCATCCCAGGATGGTAGTTGCCTACCCATGACGCCAGAGATCAAAGCCCTCGCCAAGAGGCAACCGCGCAGCTTCACTGCCCGGTCATCCTTAGTGGGCTTCTTACAGCCCCTCCAACGCTAAGGATCAAAGTCCTCCTTAGAGGCGGCTCAGCAGCTCCCCTGCTCGGCTATCTCCGGCTGGTAGCTCCCTACCCATGACGCCAGGGATCGAAGCCCTCGCAAGAGGCATCCGAGTGGCCACCCCGCTCGGTCATCCTAGGCTGGTAGTTTCCTACCCACGACGCTAGAAATCAAAGCCCTCGCCAAGAGGCGACCGCCCAGCTTCACTGCCCGGTCATCCTTAGTGGGCTTCTTACAACCCCTCCAACGTTAAGGATCCAAAGTCCTCCCAGAGGCAGTCGAACCCGACCCTCACTCGACCATCTCCAGTCAGTGGTCGTTGCTCGCAACGCCAGAAATCAGAAGCTTACGCCAGGGGTCAACCGAGCAGCTTCCCATTCATACTCAGTACAAATACGGTGGACGACCCTCTGCCCATCATATGCAGAGGATCCGAGGCCCCAACAAGGGGCACCGGGTCTATCCAAGTCTGAGCGATCCCCCCTCGACTTCGGGGCCATCGAGACGCCTCCTTCTCAGCAGCGCTTGGCACGCTTGGCAAGTGATCGAAATCGACTCGACGAACGATCGCTAGACAGATAGCCGACCTGACATGGAAGCCCAACAGTGCAAGCCGAGATATTTTACGAGCATTCTTCACAAACAGAAGATAAAAGTGTAAACCGATGAAACCAAGGAAAAAGTTTTATTACCAAAGGCAAAGTCTTTACAAAGGGTATTTTGGGCTCCCCAGCCTTACAAACTGCCCAGAGGCTTACCAAAATTCCAAAAGCAACAAAATAAAAGAAGGAGGAAGACGGGGGCTTTAGGCCTCAGGGCCGGGCGCGGCCTCGGGGTCCTCGACATCCACCACGGGACGAGCAGGGTCCTCGGTGACTTCCTCGTCAGGGATCTCTTTCCCCTGCTTCTCGGTGTCCGCGAGGGGGTATTCGGCCCGGAGCTCTTCGTCGGTGAACTCTGACATCCGGGACTTAACGGCGTCGAGGGCCTCGTGCCAGATGAGGTTTGTGGCCACGGCCAGGTCATCATAGAAGTCTTTCGACTTCTTGTAACCCTCTACCGCCTTCACCGCCGAGAGGTCGGCCAACTTCGCCGCTCTCAGGTCGGCCGACTTCGCCGACTCGGCCGCCGCCCCTAGCTCCTTCTGGAAGGTCTTCACCATCTTCTTCAGGTTGCCGGTGAGCACCTGAGCGTCCTCAAGCTTGGCCTCGGCAGCCACGGTGGCCTCACGGTACCGGGCAACCTCCCGTTTCCCGGCCTCTACCTCTTCCTCCAGGGCGGCAACCCTCGCTATCACCGCCTCCAGCTCCCGCTTGGAGCTCTCTTCCAGCGAGGCGAGCTGGCCCGCAGCCTTCATCGCCGGGGCTATCACCTCGGCCTCCATGTGTAAGGCGAGGGCAACGTACTGGAGAACCTGAAAGATAGGAAAGAGATCAGAAAGACGAAGGAGGCACCGAATCTCACAAAAAACCAAACACTTACCTGCACGGACTCCTGGGCGATGGACGCCAGATGGGCCCTGAAGGTCCCCCCGGGGACCCTACCTCCCGCCGATTTCTCTATCTCATGAAGCAGGCTGTCCGCGATGGACAGCCCCGAGGGCACCGCGAACTGGAGGCCTCCTTCCTCCACCATGATCGGCGAGGACGGGCCCCGGGAAGACCTCCGGGAACCCCTCTTGAGCGGCTCCGATGGAGAGCCGATCTCCTTCTCCGAGGCCGGGTCTTCCAGAATCCGAGCCCGCTTCCGGCCCGACGCTCTGCTAGGCCCTGGGGCGGGATCCACCCCCGAACGCTCACGAGACGCGACCACCGGAGGAGAGGGAGCCGGGGCAGGCTTCGCACGAGAAGATATGGTGCCCCCAGCCTTCGTGACCTTCCTTGGCTGGCGCATGGAGGCCCGGAGCTCGTCCAGATCCATGGGTCCTGCACAAAACCAAATGCAAAGAAGTCAACGACATAAGCAATATACAAGCCAAAAGACAAGCCTAAACTTACCGACGAACTCAATGGGGCTGAGCCCGGCCCAACTAAGGACCCTCTCAGACAGCAGCACGTCGAATCGGGGGATAGGCTCCTACGACGCCACTCTCACCGCGGCGGGGTCATTGGACTGGTACCCCGGCAAGCATTTTTCCCTCGACCACTCGGTAGGCACGGGCCAGTCCACGCCCTCGGGAGGGGAAACAAAGAAGAACTTCTTCTTCCAGTCGTGGATGGAAGAAGGCAGGGCCACAACCCCTATCCCGGCGGTGCCCCCCTGTCACTTTCTAAAAGAGAGGTAGACCCACCTCGGGTCTCCCGCTCGACCCCCAGGATAATTTTTGAATACGAGGGAAGAATCAAGGAGAGAGAGGCTGAAAGGAACTGTTAGTGTATATGCCCTAGAGGCCATTACTGTATCATACTAGTTTGTATATTACTTAATGGAAGCTTGGGATATTCACCTTGTATAAACAATCTTGCTCAATATAGTAGTATGCTACTTGGTTTGTTTCTACTTCAATGTGTACATGTGTTTATTTTAGTATATCACCTATACACATTAGTGGAGCCCTTAGGATCTTTGCTTGATTACCAGCGTTGTGATGGCAGTCACACTAGTGGGGGCTGGGTAATCTATAAGCACATCCTTATACAAGTCCCTAGTCGCAGGACTATCGAGACAGGGCATCGATACTCTGGAGTAGACTAGCGTATGCGCTTCTCATCCCAGTGTGGGAGACGGTCTGTCCCACAGCCATCAGTACGTCGTACTGGAGATAGTATACGGGTGCTCGTTAGGTTACGAGTACACTGGACAGGACTTGTCGGGAACGGACCGGTTGGTACTATACCTATCGTCAGTTATCAGTTCCCAGGTGACATGAGTACAGCTTAGTCCGCTGACTTGACACTGTCACTTTGCCTCGAGTGTGTTCCTACTATACTTTGATTACTACCCTACTACGGCTCAAAGGAGTCATGCAAACAGGTGGTAGTTGGGTGCAGTCCCGAAGCACTTGGAGGCAGTGACGGTTAGACAGGATTCGTCTCTCCCGGTATTGGGGGTTGACATCGCGCTGTGTCTAGGAGAGCCATTACACGAGTAGTCCCTGGCCAGGGCAATCGAGATATACTGGTAGGCTTCCAGTGTTATCTCAGGGTGTTTTGGGCTTCACTCCGACACGACTTGTACCGCTATTAGGGGACTGGCGTTTACTGCCCCCTAGGCCCGCCATGCAATGTATCAGACGAACAGACCGGACTGTACGGAGATTGTCACATTCAGGCTCAGTAGGAGTTCAGATGGGTTTCACCTCGTCAGTTTTCTTGTCGGCTTCTACCTGGGGACCGTTACGTACAGCTAGTGCCGCTTGCGGTCTGTGGTTAAACCCACTGCTAGCGTAGTGTCGAGTATTTAGAGTCCCACACAGAAAGCTATTCGCCTTTAGGCAAAAGAGTAGAGGTCGCATGGTTTTGCGACAGGTCGCATGGTTTTGCGACAGGTCGCATGGTTTTGCGACAGGGTTCGGTCACATCCGTGCACTTATGCACATACGGTGTCCGGACAGTTAACACTAGCGGGCTTTGGTTTAAGCCAGATCCTAGTGTACGTTTTGAGATTGGATTTATCCAGTATGTATTCGTGTTCCTCGGAACGCGGATGCGGGTGTGTATGCACAGTTGACGGAGAGACAGAGGCAGAGGATTCTCATTAGGGTTGTTGACCGTTGACTGCTGACTATTGACTTTTTGCTCAACCCTAATGAGAATATGATATATGATTAACAATAATATTAATTAAGTATTATGGTGACATGGTTGTTGAGGGGTTGACTTTGTTGACTTGTTGACTTTGTTGACCGGTTGACTAGGTTTGACTAGTTGACCATCATGATGACAATGGCTATCATTTCATGGCAAATACTTTTTACTTGCTTGTTTCTCTTGTGAGAAATGAGTGCATGAAATGATATGGCTATTGTAGCTTAAACCATTTACACAATACTTGATTACTATTTTTGTGATGATGGCTTTGGATTATGAGAGCAAAGAGAGAAAAGTCTTTCTCATTCTATCGTTTTCCTTTCTCTCTCTTGTGTTCTTGAGCTCTCATCTTCTTCCTCTTGCTCTCCCTCTCTTTAGTCTATGGTTCACTTGTCTCATGTGTTGAGAACCAAAAACCATAGAGAAAATCCCAACACACTCTTCTATACTCATTCTCGTTCACAAGGTTTAGCAAACCAAGTGAACTAGTTTCTTCAAAGATCGAAGAAGAAGCCAAAGGTAGAAGCTTTCGAGGTGGATCGATCTTCGGCGCAAGGAGACGACGGGGTGAAGCCGATCCGGACAACCATCGAGGCTTGAAGACGAAGGAGTTCAAGAAAGAAAGGTATAACCCCCTAACCGAGTAGTTAACAACTCCTAGTTAGGTTGTTAGTTAGATGTTTAACAAAGATCCGGTTTTGAGTCCATGTTACCGCCTCTAGAAAATTGTTTTTCACTAAATTCCGCATGCCCGAAAGTACCGGGAGAGGTAGCATGGACTTACAGTGGTATCAGAGCCTAGTTAAACTCTATCTAACATGTTAGCAAAGTAATTAGAAATTCGATCGGAGAAAAAGTGGCGAAATACACCCGGTTTTTAAACTTGCTGTCGATTTTCAAAGTGCTGTAAAAGTAATAAATCATGCTTCAAAAATCGACTCAGGGTTTTTATAGTCTACTGTAGAAAAACGGTCCAGAGATCTCACCAAACCACCGCGGAAACGCGGCGATAGCTTGCTGTTGCCGCGGTTCCGCGGCCGATTGAGCTCCTCTCTGGATCGTCTTCACTGCAGTTTGTTCTATGGAGTATTTTGGGAATTTTGGAATATGTATTTTCTGCCCAGATTTTCCAGAACGAAAATTTTGTGTTTGGGGCCTAAAAATCCGTATTTTTTATCGAACTTCTAAAAACTTATGCTGACGGGTTTTATCTGTGATGTGATATTTGTATTGAACGTCTGCTAATCGCTATATGTCGATTAGTGGGGGTTATACAAATCTGTGATCTGTAATGTTATTGGTTTGTGCATATGAATTCATTGGATTGTCGCGGGTGAATAGCCGGAGGTTGTGAGACGAGAGTTTTCTTTTCTTTCAATTCATGTAAATTTGTAAATTGATGTAATAATTATTTGTATGGCCGCACAACCGGGTCGAGGTTGTAGCCGTCATTGTATAATTTCTTTTTACTGTTTTTGCTCCTTGGATAGACCCATGGAGGGGGTGCACAAACTACCGGGTATGCCGAAGTGCCGAGTGGCCTACTCACGGGGTTGAGGGAGGTTGCTTCACTTCGGGTACTTGGCGGGTAGTTTGCCGCACCCGTAGGGGTCTTGGGTGGGGTATTGGCTATTCACCGCGACCGTGTAATCTGCTTTTCGTTACAGGCTCGTACGAATTGCGGGTTCCTAGTATATCCAATGTGTTCATCTGTGATCTGAAATGGCTATCATTGCAATGTATATCTATATATGATATTATTTAGGCGTTGCTTATGTTGTACAGCCGCGCTAGCCCAGCCCCCGCTATGTCGTTAGTTAAGTAACCTAACGGGTAATGACGGGACCCCGTGGCGAATGCGAATGGCATAAGCGTACGTAATATTTTGGTTGTTTTCTGCAATGGTAGGATTAAATGATGGGACGCATTAAAAGAACTGATGCAAGAATATCACGCATTAAAAGAACTAATGCAAGAAAATAAACCAAGTAAAAGTCATTGGAACACTTTCGAAAAACCACTCGGTTCTTTTCAAAACAAACTTTTAAAATACGGAGTTTGAGCCACTCCATTTAAAAGCTATCTCGTTCCATCGATTATATCAAGTTCTCTACGTTCACGGTTTTGCCAAAACCATTCGTAGCCCTCCGTCGTTTCACATAAATAGTTAATAGTATTCAAGCTATGTATGTTGGCCAAAGTCAAGGCATAGTGATTGGTAGCTATTGGGTATTCATGTGTAGCATAGATAGATGCGTTGGTTTGGGACAGTCGTACTGCCATTTTGGCCAAAGTCAAGGGTAGGTACGGGTGGATCCAAATTAACCTGGATAATGACGGGCAAAACTTGACATGTGACTTATGATATTTTGGCCAAAGTCAAGGTCATAAGAGCATGTGGCAAAAATCCACATCGGGAGTTTCAAAAGAACTGAAACTTGCTAGTGTTGCATACCATTTGGAGTATGATGATTCTGGTAGGATTCCTTCAGTTTCGTTACGCGATGATATTTGGATCCCGATCCTACTGTGAGTATATGCTACTCCTCGGGAAATTTCTCACTTAACGATCAATGCTATAAACCTAGTAGGTGTCTAGAAAGGTGTTAGCGGGGCTACGCCCATAGGGAAAAGAAGTTCTTAAATTAAGGAACTTCGCGAAAGCGTTGGAAAACCTCCCTCGAAGTACCGACACCAGCCTGGCCGCACGGTTAAGCAAGTATTGTACGGTGAGATTGATCCTGACTAATTCTTCCTTTTTGGTTTGAGGAGGGATTCGAGAAACAGTGGGAGCCATCCTGTTTAGACAAACTAAAAACCACTCTAAACTTGCAAGAGCATCATGCTGAGTGTTTCTTCTTCTCTCTCCTAATTGCAGCGACCAATCGACATGACTGGACTTAAGTTACTTCTAGATAAAAACATACTGACATGGCCAAACTACAAAGATTGGCTCAGGAATGTCAAAATGGCAATCACTTACGACAAGCTGGGGTATCTTCTTACCACCAAAGCTCCCCCTGTCCCAAGTTCCACCTCCAGCGTCGCGGATAAGGAAATCCGTAAGACTTGGGAGATTGATAGCGCGAAGGCCAAGTGCCTCGTACTTGCCTCTATGGACAACGAACATTAGAGGAGGCACGAGAATATAGACCTCGAGTCCATATTTCTCCATACAAAAGAACTGTATGGAGAGCAATCTCGTATCGCAAGATACGAAGTGTCGAAGAAGTTATTTTCGGCAAGGTTGGCCATCGGATCATCGGTAGCGGAACACGTGCTTAAGATGATTGGCTTCATTGAGGAGCTCGCGGAACTTGGGACCACGTTAGAGAACGAGCTCTATACGGACTTGATTCTCCAGTCCCTTCCTTCCACTTACGCCCAGTTTATCCTGAACTTCAACTTACAAGAAAAAAAAGTTGAACTTTCAGAACTCCTCAACATGCTGAGGAGTGCAGAGGGCACCCTACAGAAAGGTACGGAAACATCCACTTTGTTTGTAGGAGGATCTTCCTCTTTTAGGTCCAAGACGAAAGCCAAGGGAAAGAAGAAGAAAGCCCCCGCCAAACCAAGGGGCGGTGTTAGTAAAGTGGATACGAAGGGAAAGGCAAAGGCAACAAAGAAAGCGGGGCAGCTTGTGGATAAAGAAGAATGCTTCTATTGTCATAAGAAAGGACACTGGAAGAATGATTGCAGGGCTTGGAAAGCCAGGACACAGGAATTGAAGCAGGTTGCGGCTTCAGCTTCAGGTGTGTATGTTATTGAAAACTGTCTTTCAATAAACTCTACTTCCTGGGTATTGGATACCGGATCAGGATCTCATATCTGTAATTCTTTACAGGCGTTGAGAAACCGTAGGGTTTTGAAGGCAGGTGACATGACCCTCAAAGTTGCAAATGGAGCTAGCATGGATGCTAAGGCCGTGGGGGACTATCACCTGGGAATGTCAGATGGACATGTTTTGGTTTTACGTAATTGCCTTTTTGTACCCAACGTAACTTGTAATATCATTTCTGTATCTTTAGTTTCTAAAGAAGGTTATGAATTTGCGTTTGTAAGTAATGTTGTAAACATTCACCTTAATCAAGTTTTGGTTGGGTCAGGTACATTGAGCAATGGTATATACGTATTGAACCAACCACAGATTTTCAATGTCCAGAATACACACAAAAGAAAGTCTCCGGAAATAAATCAGTATTTCTTATGGCATTGTAGACTGGGTCACATCAATGAGAGAAGGTTGACGAAGTTACATACAGAAGGATATTTGAATCCGTTCGAATATCAATCGTATGCCACTTGTCAATCCTGTCTCAAAGGAAAGATGACAAAGAATCCGTTCACTGGACACGGAGTAAGAGAGAGCGAGCTTTTGGGACTCGTGCACAGCGACGTGTGCGGTCCAATGTCTACACATGCGCGAAACGGTTATTCTTACTTCATTACTTTTACGGATGACTTTTCAAGGTACGGTTATGTCTTCTTGATGAAACATAAGTCCGAAGCCTTTGGAAAATTCCAGGAATATAAGAATGAAGTAGAAAAACAAACCGGCAAAAGTATCAAGATTCTAAGATCGGATCGAAGTGGTGAATACTTGAGTGCCGAGTTCCTGGACTATTTAAAAGAGAACGGAATTCTCTCTCAGCTTACTCCTCCATACACTCCGCAACATAACGGTGTATCGGAGAGACGGAACCGAACCCTATTGGATATGGTACGGTCCATGATGAGTAACGCTGAGTTACCGCGATCATTTTGGGGGTATGCGCTAGAATCAGCTGCATACCTTTTGAACCGAGTTCCAACTAAGACTGTGCCTACTACACCATATGAGATGTGGTGTGGGAAGAGACCCTATCTTAATCACATTAAGACATGGGGAAGTCCAGCTTTTGTCAAAAAGCAGCATGCGGACAAGCTCGAGGCACGCTCAGTACAGTGCAAGTTCGTGGGATATCCAAAGAACTCCAAGGGATATTTCTTCTACTGCGAAGAGGAACAAAAGGTTTTTGTTTCTCGTCATGTCCACTTTCTAGAACACCAGTTCTTAGAAAAGGAAATTAGTGGGAGCGCAGTAGAACTGGAAGAAATTCCAGAACCACAGACTATTGCTGAAAGCTTAGTGGAACCAGAGGGTTCAAAAGAACAGGACATTCCTACGCCGCTCCGCAGGAGTAGTAGGCAGTCTCATCCGCCCGAGAGATACTACGGTTTTCTCATAGACGGGGATAGAGAGGATTGCATCATAGATTATGATGAGCCTACTAGCTTCCAGCAAGCCGTTCAGAGCGCCGACTCGGTAAAATGGCTGGATGCAATGCGGACCGAAATGGAGTCTATGTACACCAACAAAGTATGGACGTTGGACATTGCTCCAGACGGGGTAAAACCCGTAGGATGCAAGTGGATCTTCAAAAGGAAGATTGGTGTAGATGGACAGGTTGAGACCTATAAAGCTAGACTGGTTGCAAAGGGTTTTCGTCAAAGACCTGGTTTGGACTATGACGAGACCTTTTCTCCAGTAGCTATGCTGAAATCCATTCGGATCCTTCTTGCCATTGCTGCCTTCCACGATTATGAGATTTGGCAGATGGACGTAAAGACCGCTTTTCTAAATGGAAATTTAGAGGAGTATGTCTATATAGACCAGCCAGAGGGTTTCATTCAAAGTGGGAGCAGCGGAAAGGTGTGCAAGTTGCTTAAGTCCATTTACGGACTAAAGCAGGCATCGCGGAGTTGGAACATCTGTTTTGATGAGACGGTCAAGGAATTTGGCTTTATCAAAAATCCAGATGAACCATGCATCTATAGTAGATTTGTAGCGAGAACTGTAGTATTCCTCGTTTTATACGTGGATGGCATTCTCTTAATAGGAAATGACATTCCTATGCTACAATCTGTCAAGGGGTTCTTGTCACACAGGTTCTCCATGAAAGACCTGGGTGATGCCTCATACATCCTGGGGATTCGGATCCATCGTGATAGATCTAAGAGGATATTAGGACTTTCACAGTCCAGGTACATCGACACCATACTGAAAAGATTCAGTATGGAAGATTTCAAGCACGGTAACCTACCGGCTTGTCACGGGATCACCCTCTCCAAAGAGATGTCTCCCAAGACTGATTTGGAGAGGGATCGCATGTCTATTATACCCTACGCTTCTGCGGTAGGCTCTATAATGTATGCGATGTTGTGTACCAGACCGGATGTAGCTTATGCACTGAGTGTGGTAAGCCGGTATCAGTCAAACCCTGGGGAGAAACACTGGATAGCGGTAAAGAACATTCTCAAGTACCTGAGAAGGAGTAAGGAGATGTTCTTGGTGTATGGCAGAAAAGACCTCCAGATCGAGGCCTTTGCTGACTCCAGCTTCCAGAGTGACAAGGATGATTCCAAGTCCATGTCGGGTTTTGTCTTTACCCTCAATGGAGAGGCGGTGTGTTGGAAGAGTTCCAAACAGGAAACCGTTGCAGACTCGACGATGGAAGCGGAATACATCGCTGCATCTGATGCCGCAAAAGAAGCTGTCTGGATGAGGAAGTTCTTAAAAGAACTTCAGGTGGTTCCGTCCATTGTTGATCCAATACCTCTGTATTGCGACAACAACGGGGCTATAGCTTTAACGAAGGAACCCAGGTCCCATCAGAGATCCAGACACATCTTGAGGCGGTATCACCTGATCAGGGAGATCGTGGATCGCCAGGAGATCGAGGTTCGGAGGGTCGCTTCAGAAGATAACACTGTAGATC
The DNA here is from genome assembly GCA_030015575.1 of Agapanthus africanus. Taxonomy (NCBI): domain Eukaryota; kingdom Viridiplantae; phylum Streptophyta; class Magnoliopsida; order Asparagales; family Amaryllidaceae; genus Agapanthus; species Agapanthus africanus. Next base: position 153,294,593 of record JASDDO010000012.1, read on the forward strand.
CATTCACCAAGGCCTTGCCCCAGACTCAGTTCGAGCGGCTGATCGAGATGATAGGTCTTCGATACGCCAGTACATGGCCTTAGTGCAAGTGGGAGATTGTTAGTGTATATGCCCTAGAAGCCATTACTATATCATACTAGTTTGTATATTACTTAATGGAAGCTTGGGATATTCACCTTGTATAAACAATCTTGCTCAATATAGCAGTATGCTACTTGGTTTGTTTCTACTTCAATGTGTACATGTGTTTATTTTAGTATATCACCTATACAAATTAGTGGAGCCCTTAGGATCTTTGCTTGATTACCAGCGTTGTGATGGCAGTCACACTAGTGGGGGCTGGGTAATCTATAAGCACATCCTTATACAGGTCCCTAGTCGCAGGACTATCGAGACAGGGCACCGATACTCCGGAGTAGACTAGCGTATGCGCTTCTCATCCCAGTGTGGTAGATGGTCTGTCCCACAGCCATCAGTACGTCGTACTGGAGATAGTATATGGGTGCTCGTTAGGTTACAAGTACACTGGACAGGACTCGTCGGGAACTGACCGGTTGGTACTATACCTATCGTCAGTTATCAGTTCCCAGGTGACATGAGTATAGCTTAGTCCGCTGACTTGACACTGTCACTTTGCCTCGAGTGTGTTCCCACTGTACTTTGATTACTACCCTACCACGGCTCAAAGGAGTCGTGCAAACAGGTGGTAGTTGGGTGCAGTCCCGAAGCACTTGGAGGCAGTGACGGTTAGACAGGATTCGTCTCTCCCGGTATTGGGGGTTGACATCGCGCTGTGTCTAGGAGAGCCATTACACGAGTAGTCCTTGGCCAGGGCAATCGAGATATACTGGTAGGCTTCCAGTGTTATCTCAGGGTGTTTTGGGCTTCACTCCGACACGACTTGTACCGCTATTAGGGGACTGACGTTTACCGCCCCCTAGGCCCGCCATGCGATGTATCAGACGAATAGACCGGACTGTACGGAGATTGTCACATTCAGGCTCAGTAGGAGTTCAGATGGGTTTCACCTCGTCAGTCTTCTTGTCGGCTTCTACCTGGGGACCGTTACGCACAGCTAGTGCCGCTTGCGGTCTGTGGTTAAACCCACTGCCAGCGTAGTGTCGAGTCTTTAGAGTCCCACACAGAAAGCTATTCGCCTTTAGGCAAAAGAGTAGAGGTCGCATGGTTTTGCGACAGGTCGCATGGTTTTGCGACAGGGTTCGGTCACATCCGTGCACTTATGCACGTACGGTGTCCGGACAGTTAACACTAGAGGGCTTTGGTTTAAGCCAGATCCTAGTGTACATTTTGGGATTGGATTTATCCAGTATGTATTCGTGTTCCTCGGAACGTGGATGCGGGTGTGTATGCACAGTTGACGGAGAGACAGAGGCAGAGGATTCTCATTAGGGTTGTTGACCGTTGACTGTTGACTATTGACTTTTTGCTCAACCCTAATGAGAATATAATATATGATTAACAATAATATTAATTAAGTATTATGGTGACATGGTTGTTGAGTGGTTGACTTTGTTGACTTTTTGACTTTGTTGACCGGTTGACTAGGTTTGACTAGTTGACCATCATGATGACAATGGCTATCATTTCATGGCAAATACTTTTTACTTGCTTGTTTTTCTTGTGAGAAATGAGTGCATGAAATGATATGGCTATTGTAGCTTAAACCATTTACACAATACTTGATTACTATTTTTGTGATGATGGCTTTGGATTATGAGAGCAAAGAGAGAAAAGTCTTTCTCATTTTATCGTTTTCCTTTCTCTCTCTTGTGTTCTTGAGCTCTCATCTTCTTCCTCTTGCTCTCCCTCTCTTTAGTCTATGGTTCACTTGTCTCATGTGTTGAGAACCAAGAACCATAGAGAAAATCCCAACACACTCTTCTCTACTCATTCTAGTTCACAAGGTTTAGCAAACCAAGTGAACTAGTTTCTTCAAAGATTGAAGAAGAAGCCAAAGGTAGAAGCTTTCGAGGTGGATCGATCTTCGGCGCAAGGAGACGACGGGGTGAAGCCGATCCGGACAACCATCGAGGCTTGAAGACGAAGGAGTTCAAGAAAGAAAGGTATAGCCCCCTAACCGAGTAGTTAACAACTCCTAGTTAGGTTGTTAGTTAGATGTTTAACAAAGATCCGGTTTTGAGTCCATGTTACCGCCTCTAGAAAATTGTTTTTCACCAAATTCCGCATGCCCGAAAGTACCGGGAGAGGTAGCATGGACTTACAGGAACCGCCTGTAACTTCAGGCAGATCAGGAACTCGAGGAGAATCCTCCACGAGTTCGGCACTTATTGTCCAGGGGCTAACCTGAAGAAGTTCAGCGTTTCGATGACCTCGGGAGAGAAGGGCAGGCACATTCTATCCCAAAAAGCTTCCAAATACAGGGCGATCTCCCTACCTCGTACTTGGTCTGCCCTCTCTCCATCCTTAGCCAGACGAAGCGTATAACACCAGGGGATGTGGAACCGAGCCCGAGCATTGGCGAGCTCGTCCTCATGCCTCACCCAACACGAAGCGCTAAGGGCAGCATCTACCGCCTCCTCCCTGGGGTCTGCCCCCGCCGCACGATCCCGGGAAGAGGATCCGACCCTTGCTCCCTGGGAGGACCCAGGCTCAACTAAAAGGTCCCTAGAACCTACTCCTACAACATCTACTGACTTTACGAAAGAAGACATCTAACCTTGAGAAGAGGGATCCTCGGGAAATGAAAGCGGAAGAAAGAAGACGAGCGCCGAGTAACCAGGACTTAGAGCAGGGAAATATGAACGAGTAGGGCCCCGGAGCGGGCCCCACCCCTATTTATCACCGCAAACGACCTCATCCAACGACGCCCTTCATCTCTCGCCAAGACGCCTCCTCGTGTCCAACGGCTCCGATCTCTCCACATGTCATGCCCACACTGGGCCGCATCCCATCAGACGCCGCAGGCCTGCATACGTCGCGTCGGCCAACCGACGCTTGACACGTGGACCGTTGCTTCAATGGCAGGATGCACGAACCGGCGCACCTTCCTTAAATACAGAGATCTCTCCCTGATTCGCTGGCAAAAAAAGACCGCTGACAGCCCAGGGACACGTCCCGACAAAACCCCAGGAGGGAGATCACCCCGGGCGGCCCGGCAGTCCACTCTTGACCCGACCCGCTAGCTGGTCGGGACAAGAGTGGGGGGCTAATGGTAATGCTCTATATGGACGAGCTCCCAGATCAGGACACGTGACAGATGACGTGTCCCAGGACTCAGAAGAAAGGTCCCGCAGGGGCCGACCAGGCCACCCTTGCACCTGAACTGTGAGTACGAGTTGGCCCTCCTCAGAGCCACCTGCAAATTGGTCTCCTCGGCCTCTCAGCTCACCCCGAGCTGCCACAGGACTGAGACTTCTCGGCCCTCTCGCTCATCCCCGAGCTCTCCAGCCGAGACCATCTTGCTCGGTCCTCCGACCGACCAACTCCACCACTCACAGGCGTAACCGCCGCTCCGCGAATCTCGCCACGCGCAGATTCTCAGCCAGCAACGTCCCACGTTCCACGCCATCACGATCCCCATTAATGGGCGACCCGCTTTTTACATGGGCGTGACGTCGGGAGCGTAACTGCCGGCGAGATTCTCGCGCTTGCTGTTGCGTGCTGCCGCCACTATATAACCCCCCATCACAGAGGGGTCAAATAAGCCATTTTTACTCCACTTAGCCGTTACTCTGCTCGGATCTTGTGCTAACTTGATCGTCGGAGGGTCCTCGGTGGTACCAAACCATCCCGGGACTTCCTTGCAGGCACCCGGCGTAGACTCCTCAAAACCATCAATCTCCTCAAAACCCATTGATACCCACACGCAACAGGAGATTACCTCCAAAATCCACCGGGAGATCGACGGAAGACAACATCTGACGGGGACCCAAAAAGGACCTCCATCAAGTGGACACATGTATATTGAAATACACGCACCCTGCAATTGCAGCCTAAAGGGCTTGAACATAAAAGACAGATGTAAAACTGCCATCGTGTTCTAGCTGATGCCCAGGAATCAAATGTAAAATATCAATTTATTAGCCGATAGTCATTAATGAATAATGGTTAGCTTACGCTGCTGAGCCAAAGCTGCTCATTATCTATTCAATCAAAAGGCAGGCTTTTACCAACGAGCACTAGCTCTGTTTGTACACGGGCACTTCCCCCCTTGGGGAGAAGGGAAAGTGCGGGGTTCGAACCTAGAAACCCCAAAAGGGGAAGTGGCCACAAATCAACGTTTTCGGGGCAAATTCGTGGGTTCTCTAGTTGCGTGTGTTGTGTGCTTGTGTGCGGTGTGCATGGATGTGCTGTGTGTGGTTAGGTTAGGGCTTACGGGCTTAGCGCTAAAAATATTCTTGGCTTTTAATGTTGTCTTCCATTCTTTGCAAATGATATTTGCTACTATATCAAATAACAAATAGGAGTTGCTATTATTACGCTAATAAGCCTTTGTGGACCAATCGGGAAAGATTGTTCTCAGCTTGTTGATTATTATATTTAGAAAAACATGTGTTGCTTTAAATATTAACTATATCTTAATTTATGGGGCACATACTCAGTAATGATGGCTTATAGAAAAAGTATGTGGTTGGTCCCATAAAAATCACTCAAAAACCAGAACTCTTATTTTAATGCGATTATTGAGAATCCGGCTCCTTTACATATTTGTGATAATATAAGGGTTTTTTGACAAATCTTATCAAAAGCTTCAAGCTCTTCGGTAAAAGAATAGTGCATCTGAAATGACATTTTTGTCCTTGTATTGAAAAAATAATAAAAAATTATTATTGGTTATCTTTAATATTATAATTGGAACTAACAGGTATATGACAAAAAGTTTCTCTTTTTTCAATTAGAAAATACAAAAAAATGAGAAATTTTTCTCATGGAACTATTAGCCCAAACCATGCTAACTCATGCTTATGAGTTTACTTTTTCACCCCTTCACCATTCAAATATCTCTATTATCTCTACTATTATAGAGCAAAAGAATGGGGGTTATATAATTTTGAAATTGATTTGGAGTTTTGGATATTTAAATTCCAAGAGAGGTTAATTAAAAAAATTAAAAAAATCAAATCTCAATTTGACGCGACTCGGATTACGTCAAGATGTTACCTTCCGTAGATCTGCTGTTGGCAACGATGGTCGACAGAGATTATGTTGGAAGTTGACTCCTGAAGCGTGTGGATCTCAATGGGTTGTGGTTTTGAGGTTGAACCGAGCTATCTGCAAGGAAGTCCCGGGGTAATTGAACCACCGATGACCCTTCGACGATCAAGTTAGTGGTGCAAGTCGAGCAGAGTAGAGGCTTAGTGAGGAAAGAATTGCTTACTTGAGTCGTCTGAAAAAGGAGTTTATGTAGCGGTGGCAACAGGCAGGCAGGCGCGAGAATCACGTCGGCCGTTACGCCCCCAACGTCACGTTCGCGTGATAGGCGGGATCTCCAATTAATGGCGAGACATGCTCGTTAATGGAGGATCGTGATAGCGTGGAACGCGGGACATGGCCGGTGGATATCTCGTGCATGACGAGATTCGCGGCGAGGCGGAAGCACCTGCGAATGATGCCGTCGGTCGGTCGATGGAATCGAGGAAGATGAGCTCGGTGGGAGGCTCGGGGACGAGCGGGAGGTCGAGGTATCTTGGTTCTGCTATAGCCCGGAGGCGAGCTGAGAAGGCCGAGGATGCCAATTGTGCAGGGGACTCGGAGGTGAGCCAGCGGTTGTTTGTAGGACGAGCATAGGAGTGATCTGGTGTAACATTTTGAAAATTTTAAATAATAAATTAATTTAATTAATTAAATAATAAAATGTTAATTTAAAAAGTTAGTGAAACAAAATAGGACACTTGCATAAGTAGTGTAAAACTAATTAAATTGAAATTTTAAGTTTGTAACATTAATGAATTTCAAGGGTTTTAGTGAAAAGTTTAGCTTCATGTGTAATATGATAAAGTAAGAGGGGTTATGTGAAAGGGTTAGTTTCTTTTTTTGCAAATTAGAATTTGTTTAAGGGTTGTTATGCAAGAAGGGGTAAGAATTGATTAAGGTTGATTTAAACCCTTGGTGTATCATAACACCATGAAGACACCTCCTTCTTGCATATACACCTCATGCACACACCTCACCCTTTGCATGAAAACCCCACCATTATCCATGTCACACCTCCTACTTGCATGAAACTACAATTCCTTGGTTGATGACACCTCCTCCTACAACTCATAGCTCACTTCCCTGATACTATACAAACTTGTTCAGTGCATAAAACCAAAAATAGATCAGAAAATAGAAAAGAAAAGGAAAGAAAAAACTAAGAACACACAAAAAGAAAAAGAAAGAGAAGAGAAGAAAGAGTTAGGTGCTAAAGATTTCACCATCACCCTCAAGCTAGGATCCTTGAGTTTGTGCTTCTTGAAGGGAAATTTTCAGTGATCTTGTTGTAGGTATAATCCTTAAACCCTGTAGGATTTTAGTTCTGTAACTGTTTTATTTTAGAAATCGAATATCGGTAATATCGTATTTTAGGCAAAATTTAGCTCTGTGTTAATCTGCTATAGTTTAGATGATAACTAAAATGATCAAATAGTTACGTCATCTTATAAACTGGACCTAGAATAAACCATAGGAAGACGAATCCCGTTGCTCGGATTTTGGCCGGCGACGAGAAGGAAAAATCCGATCTCGTCGGATTTCTTGAGGAATTGGGTATTGTGGTTTTTAGGGTAGGTCTATGTGTGTGGATTAATGTGTTGGGTATTGTTTATTTAAGTTAAATTTTCAGTATGGGAAATCTGGAAGCTAATATCTGAAAAGGGATCAAAATTCTAAAATACGACACGGGTAATTCGTTACGGGTTTCTGTTTTCTGTTACGAACATCGATTGGTTAAAATCCAGTTAATATAAGTGTTAGATAGTTTTCAATAGTCGTACGTAGTATAGTTAGTACGTACAAATTGTATTTTCATGTTTTCGCCGTATCGGAATGTAGCCGTTTCTTATACAAGTTAAATTCAATATTAGATTCGAGTACGGGAACTTCGGAGGCCGCAAGGAAAGGAAAGGGATTATTGATCTGAGTAGATTCGACGTATTCCGGTGAGTAGACTAAACATTTACTGGGGGATTTTGTGTGGATGGCGTGATACGCCCGTAACTTAAGTTAAATGAAATTTGCCTTTGTATATAAATTTGATCATATGCATTCATACATATATATCCATTGTCATGTTAATACTTAGTAGAACACTGCACAATTATCGACGAGTCGTGCTGCACATGCACATACCTACATGTTACACTACACCTCGTCGATATTAACATGTCACCTACACATTTAGTATTCGTTATGTTAAATACGATTCCTACTATACCTTAAGAATAAAAAATTGTAATTTCTTTGCATAAATTATATTATGTTTCATATTCAAGTGTTAGTATTTCGATATAAGATGCATTAGATTATTGAGGATTTATGGATTTGAGTTTTTATATACTATTGAGTAGATTCAGTGATTTTCATGTTGATATGAGATGTCCACTATAAGATGTTGTTTTTATGATTTGGTTTTATTCCGGACCGAATGGGGGAGCTATACGGTCGCAGATTTTCACGTTATCCAGACTGAGTGGGGGAGCTATACAGTCGGATTCATGGTGGACCCGGTCGAGACCGAGGGGCAGGATAGCCGCATTTGAGGCGGGGAGCCTAGCGAGGATACTCGATACCGGAGATAGTTATGAACACGGCGGATATCTAGGTGATACCGACCGGTGTTATTGGATGACAGGATCATTCGGGGAACGATGCTTGATGGATATAGAAGATTTGTGTCGATGTTGGACACGGAAAAAGGATGGACCTTATTTGGAAATAATTGATGAGATTTCAGTTTTATTTACTAAGTAGTATATGTTCATGTTTCCACATATTATCTGTATTATATTCATCATTTTTGATATTAGCTCTAGTTCGTCATACTTGCATTATCAGCCGATATATGTTAGCTTTATTCACTGAGTTGGAAACTCACCCCCGTTGTGCCATAGTTCCTTGCAGGAGTCGTGCGGACGCGTAGCGGCTGTGCAGATCCACTCGTCAGCTTTTACCGCTCTTTTTGCTAGGTGGGTTACGTATGTCGTAACCTCCTATTTTGGATATGTGTACTTTGGATCTAGTATTACTCCATCGGACCATGTATATTGACTTAGGACAAAACATATTATATATTATTTAGACCGAGTGATATCGTTAGTTATGTTAACTTATGTTTTTCTTAAATCTTGCATGAAATTTTTCACCTTGAGTGTTGTACCATTATTGCTTATTGATTTTCGCTGTTTGACATTGTTGCTCCAAACTAGGGATGCAATTTAATTACACAACTTAAATTGGATTTCTATTAATAATTAAAAAGATAGGCACCGTCGAAAGTTTAACATCAATTGTTACATTTCCCTTTTTGAAACATTTCGGCATGCTACTTCATTCTTAGTACTTAAATACTGAAAATTTCTAAATTCTACAAAAAGGTTTTTTTATCTTGGTTTTGGCCTACTCAGATTGTGTCGATATCTTTAGATATCAAATAATCTAAGTGCCGGTCATATCCACACTTTGGGTCGTGACAAAGTTGGTATCAGAGCTTATGATTAACCTTACGGAACCGAGTAGAGATTTGGAGTTAGTAGACTTAAGTTTCGTTACGTAGGATGACCTTTGGTTGATGGAGTAGGCGATTTCGGATGAGTAGAGTATCGTACATATGTTCTGCGGCATATTTACGCTATGATACTCAGCCTAAGTAACCTTAGGATATATCTTGTTTAATTCTTCCTTTGACTTCCTTTTATTGCTGCTCCTATTCGTACGCCTTATCAACTCTCGTTTTCTGTTCCAGTTGCTATGGCTACGCGAGCTAGGCGTGCCACAACCAGTGACCATGTTAGGGCGAATAATCCTGTGACTGCGACTGACACACCGGATATTCCGTCGGTAGATGAGCATGTTGATCCTCCTCCTCCAGACAGACTGACGAGGATAGAGGAGGGCATGTTGGGCCTACAACATGTGGTGGGACAGTTGGCGGAGGCCACCCGAGTTCAGAGATATGACCAGACACCGAAGATGGTAGAACATGATGAACAGCCTATGCAGACTGTCGCACTGGCAGGACCGAGAGTGATGGAGGTATCTCTTCCAGAGTTCATGAGGTTGAAACCTCCGGTGTTTACCGGGACCGATGCAGCAGAGGATCCTCAGTCCTTTCTTGATAGGATGGCCAAGATTGGCAGGTCGTTGCGATTCTGATGTGAGATCAGTGGAGCTGACCAGTTTCCGATTAGAGGGATTTGCACAGACTTGGTGTGAGTCGATGGAGAGAGGGCGAGCTGCGGTTCTTCCTTCGATGTCATGGACGGAGTTTTCAGAGATCTTCCTTGCCAGATTTCTTCCGCAGAGCGTGAAGGACGCTAGAGCCAGCAGTTTTGAAGCATTGCGAAAGACTGCGAGTGTGTCGGTGGCGGAGTATGATTTACAGTTCACCCAGTTGTTGCGCTATGCTCCGTACTTAGTTCCCACGGAGGAGCACCGCGTGAATAGATTTGTGAGAAGCCTGGATACCCAGTTGTTTCTTGCTATCGGCTCCCAGCATTTCGATACTTATGCGCAGGCCATGGACGCAGGTATGCGAGTGCAAGAGCGTCTGAGCGAGGCAATGATTGTTCCGGAGCCAAAGAGGACCAGACCAATTGGGTCCGTAACCAGGAAGTTCGGCAGAGGTAGAGGCAGGCACATTCCAGGCCGCAGTTTTGGGCGAGGTTGGACCCAGGGCCAGATGTTCAGTTCATACCCCGATGATCAGAGGCCCTCCTCTATATGTTTTACTTGCGGACTTCCAGGGCATTACGCTAGGGATTGTAGACCCCAGGGAGGGACTGTTTTTCCACCAGCTGCTTTACCCCCTCCACCTTCTACTTCGATGGCCCTAATTCCTCCCCCAGTTGGCACTATGCGCCAGGCGGTTGCACCACGAGGTTGGGGCTTTGCTGGACGCTTTCAAATAGGCCAAGGAGATCGAGGGAGAGGATGACAGGATGCGGGTAGGGGCCAGGCACGGGTTTTTGCACTGACTCCACAGGATGCTCAGGCATCCAATGCAGTTGTGACAGGTACTCTTACAATATGTTCCTTAGATGCACATATTTTATTTGATCCTGGTTCTACGCATTCTTACATATCTGCACATTTTGCACTTTCTCTGGGGAGAGAGTCGTTGTTGTTAGAGTTACTGCTAGTTGTGATTACTCCGGTGGGAGATTCTTTTGTAGCACGACATGTATTCAGGTCTTGTTCAGTACGTATTGGTGATAGGGATTCATTAGTTGATATGATTCTCCTAGACATGTTAGATTTTGATATACTTCTTGGTATGGATTGGCTGGCCGTTTGTCATGCCTATGTAGATTGTCGGGGGAAAGCGGTCAGGTTCTATTTTCCAGGCGAACCGATTTTTGTTGTGCAGGGAGACTGTATTGTAACTCCTGCCAACATGATTTCTGCTCTTTGTGCGGGACGACTCTTGAAGAAGGGTTGTCATGGGTTCTTGGCATTCGTTCAGGACGTAGGAGCCGCTGAAGTTCCCTTGGACCAGGTTCCGATCACACGAGAATTTCTAGAGGTGTTTCCTGCTGAATTACCAGGATTGCCGCCCGATCGTGATATCGAATTTTGCATTGACTTGATTCCGGGTGCGGGGCCTATTTCTATACCACCTTATCGGATGGCCCCGACGGAGTTGAAGGAACTCAAAGGTCAGTTGCAGGAGTTGTTGGATAGAGGACTTGTTCGTCCTAGTGTATCGCCGTGGGGAGCTCCTGTCTTGTTTGTTAAAAAGAAGGACGACAACATGAGACTGTGCATCGACTACAGGCAGCTGAATCGAATTACTGTGCGAAATAGGTATCCACTACCTCGTATCGATGACTTATTCGATCAGCTGCAGGGGGCTGGCTATTTCTCAAAAATTGATTTGCGGTCAGGGTATCACCAGTTGAGAGTTTGGAAGGATGACATTCCGAAGACTGCTTTTCGTACCCGATATGGGCATTATGAGTTTCTGGTGATGTCGTTCGGGCTCACCAATGCCCCAGCAGCTTTCATGGATACGATGAACCGCATTTTTAGGCCATTCCTTGATCAGTTTATTATTGTATTCATTGATGATATTCTTGTTTGTTCTCGGAGCCGGGAGGAACACGAGCAGCATTTGCGTATCACATTACAGACCTTGAAGGAACATCAGCTGTTCGCTAAATTCTCCAAGTGTGCATTCTGGCTAGATAGTGTGAATTTCTTGGGTCACGTAGTCACAAGCGATGGTATACGTGTGGACCCAAAAAAGATCGAAGCAGTACAGCACTGGCCCAGACCCATGTCAGTTATAGAGATTCGCAGTTTCTTGGGTCTGGCCGGTTACTACCGACGTTTTGTGCAGGATTTTTCTCAGATCGCTGCACCACTGACCGGGTTGACCAGGAAGGAGGTTCCATTTCTTTGGACGGAGGCGTGTGAGCAGAGTTTCCAGCAGTTGAAGACTCACTTGACGACTGCACCAGTCTTATCTTTACCTTCTGGGTCAGGTGATTTTGTTGTTTACTGTGATGCCTCTCGAGTGGGTTTAGGCTGTGTGTTGATGCAGCACGGCAGGGTTATCGCTTATGCTTCTCGACAGGTGAAGAGGCACGAGCAGAACTACCCCACACATGATTAGAGATGGCTGCGATGGTATTTGCACTGAATATTTGGAGGCATTACTTGTACGGTGAGTCATGCCAGATATTCACAGACCACAAGAGTTTGAAGTATATTTTTCAGCAGCGGGATCTGAATCTGAGGCAGCGTCGATGGATGGAACTAGTGAAGGACTACGATTGCGAGATTCTGTATCATCCGGGCAAAGCAAATGTTGTAGCAGATGCTTTGAGTCAGAGGCATGGAGGTAGCTTATCTCATGTGCGCACCTTGCAGAGACATTCTTCTACAGACTGGCAGATTCTATGTGATAGCCGTGTACAGTTTGAGTCCACATCGACAGGACGACAGTTAGCTCATGTTCGCACCCGTCCTCAGTTATTGGATCGTATTAGAGAGGCACAACCCATGGACGCTCGCTTGTCGGAGATTATGGATCAGGTTAGACAGGGTAGAGAGTTGGAGTTCGTGATAGATGACCGTGGAGTATTACGTGTTGAGACTCATCTTTGTGTACCGGATTCGGAGGGACTGAGACGTAAAATCTTAGAGGATGCCCTTCTGTCAGCATATAGTATTCATCCTGGTTCCACCAAGATGTATCATGACTTAAAGGATGCCTATTGGTGGGAAGGAATGAAGAGAGATGTCGCGGAGTTTGTTTCGAGATGCTTGACTTGTCATCAAGCTAAAGCCGAGCACCAGAGGCCGGCAGGAGAGTTGCATCCCTTGCCTATTCCGGAGTGGAAATGGGAGCAGATTTCCATAGATTTCATTGTGGGTCTATCCAGGACTAGTAGAGGGTATGATTCCATCTGGGTGGTCGTAGATAGATTGATAAAGACAGTTCACTTTCTTCCGGTGAAGACAACATTTGGTTATGCGCAGTATGCTCAGATTTATATTGATGAGATCGTGCGATTGCATGGAGTTCCGACATGCATAGTGTCCGACAGGGGTACGCAATTTACCAGCTGATTATGGCAGAAACTTCAAGAGGCCCTAGGTACCCGATTGAGTTTTAGTACAGCTTTTCATCCACAGACAGATGGTCAGTTAGAGCGAACCATACAAACTCTGGAGGATATGCTTCGAGCCTGTAGTCTTGACTTTGGTGGCAGTTGGGATCGTCACCTACCTTTGATAGAATTATCTTACAACAACAGTTTTCAGGAGAAGATCCAGATGGCACCCTTTGAAGCTTTGTATGGGAGAAAGTGTCAGTCACCCGTTTGCTGGACAGAACTCAGCGAGAGTAGCATTTTGGGGCCGCAGATAGTACATGAGACTACAGAAAAGGTCCAGTTGATACGGGACATGATGAGAGCGGCCCAGTGCAGACAGAAATCATATGTCGATCGACGCCGACGTAGACTCAAGTTTGATGTGGGAGAACATGTGTTCCTTCGTGTATCTCCGATGAAGGGTGTGATGCATTTCGGGAAAAAGGCGAAGCTCAGCCCCAGATATGCCGGACCCTATGAGATTCTGGAGAGAGTGGGTGCTGTAGCTTATTGTTTAGCACTTCCACCGAGTTTTCCTGATGTGCATCCGGTGTTTCATGTGTCTATGCTTCGCAAGTATCATTACGATCCTTCTCACGCGATCCAGCATCAGACCGTAAGCTTGAGCAGGATTTATCCTATACAGTGCAACCAGTGGCTATTCTAGACCGACAGGAAAAGAAACTGAGATCAAGGGTACTTCCGTCTGTAAGGTTCTTTTGCGAGGAACGAATCATGAGGAGGTCACTTGGGAGACAGAGGATGCGATGCGGAAGAAATTTCCACATCCTTTTGAAGGCATGTTTAGTTAAGTTTTAAATTCGGGGACCGAATTTTCTTAAGGGAGGAATACTGTAATATTTTGAAAATTTTAGATAATAAATTAATTTAATTAATTAAATAATAAAATGTTAATTTAAAAAGTTAGTGAAACAAAATAGGACACTTGCATAAGTAGTGTAAAACTAATTAAATTGAAATTTTAAGTTTGTAACATTAATGAATTTCAAGGGTTTTAGTGAAAATTTTAGCTTCATGTGTAATATGATATAGTATGAGGGGTTATGTAAAAGGGTTAGTTTCTTTTTTTGCAAATTAGAATTTGTTTAAGGGTTGTTATGCAAAAAGGGGTAGGAATTGGTTCAGCTTAATTTAAACCCTTGGTGTATCATAACACCATGAAGACACCTCCTTCTTGCATATACACCCCATGCACACACCTCACCCTTTGCATGAAATCCCCACCATTATCCATGCCACACCTCCTACTTGCATGAAACTACTACTTCCTTGGTTGATGACACCTCCTCCTACAACTCATAGCTCACTCCCCTTATCCTATACAAACTTGTTCAGTTCATAAAACAAAAAATAGATCAGAAAATAGAAAAGAAAAGGAAAGAAAAAACTAAAAACACACAAAAAGAAAATGAAAGAGAAGAGAAGAAAGAGTTAGGTGCTAAAGATTTCACCATCACCCTCAAGTTAGGATCCTTGAGTTTGTGCTTATTGAAGGGAAATTTCCAGTGATCTTGCTGTAGGTATAATCCTTAAACCCTGTAGGATTTTAGTTCTATAACTGTTTTATTTTAGAAATCGAATATCTGTAATATCGTATTTTAAGCAAAATTTAGCTCTTTGTTAATCTGCTATAGTTTAGATGATAACTAAAATGATCAAATAGTTACATCATCTTATAAACAGGACCTAGAATAAACCATAGGAAGACGAACCCCGTTGCTCAGATTTTGGCCGGTAACAAGAACGAAAAATCCGATCTCGCCGGATTTCTTGAGGAATTGGGTGTTGTGGTTTTTAGGGTAGGTCTATGTATGTGGATTAATGTGTTGGGTATTGTTTATTTAAGTTAAATTTTCAGCATGGGAAATCTGGAAGCTAATATCTGAAAAGGGATCAAAATTCTAAAATACGACACGGGTAATTCGTAACGCGTTTCTGTTTTCTGTTACGAACATCGATTGGTTAAAATCCAATTAATATAAGTGTTAGATAGTTTGCAATATTCGTACGTAGTATAGTTAGTACGTACAACTTGTATTTTCATGTTTTCGCCGTATCGGAATGTAGCCGTTTCTTATACAAGTTAAATTCAATATTAGAACCGAGTACGGGAACTTCGGAGTCCGCAAGGAAAGGAAAGTGATTATTGGTCTGAGTAGATTCGACGTATTCCGATGAGTAGACTAAACATCTACCGGGGGATTTTGTGTAGATGGTGTGATACGCCCGTAACTTAAGTTAAATGAAATTTGCCTTTGTATATAAATTTGATCATATGCATTCATACATATATATCCATTGTCATGTTAATACTTAGTAGAACACTGCACAATTATCGACGAGTCATGCTGCACATGTACGTACCTACATGTTACACTACACCTCGTCGATATTAACATGTTACCTACACATTTAGTATTCGTTATGTTAAATACGATTCCTACTATACCTTAAGCATAAAAAATGGTAATTTCTTTGCATAAATTATATTATGTTTCATATTCAAGTGTTAGTATTTCGATATAAGATGCATTGGATTATTGAGGATTTATTGATTTGAGTTTTTATATACTATTGAGTAGATTCAGTGATTTTCATGTTGATATGAGATGTCCACCATGAGATATTGTTTTTATGATTTGGTTTTATTCCGGACCGAGTGGGGGAACTATACGGTCGTGGATTTTCACGTTATCCAGACTGAGTGGGGGAGCTATACAGTCGGATTCATGGTGGACCCGGTCAAGACCGAGAGGCAGGATAGCCGCATTTGAGGCGGGGAGCCTAGCGAGGATACTCGATACCGGAGACAGTTATGAACACGGAGGATATCTAGGTGATACCGACTGGTGTTATTGGATGACAGGATCATTCAGGGAACGATACTTGATGGAAATAGAAGATTTGTGTCGATGTTGGACACGGAAAAAGGATGGACCTTATTTGGAAATAATTGATGTGATTTCAGTTTTATTTACTTAGTAGTATATGTTCATGTTTCCACATATTATCTGTATTATATTCATCATTTTTGATATTAGCTCTAGTTCGTCATACTTGCATTATCAGCCGATATATGTTAGTTTTATTCACTGAGTTGACAACTCACCCCCGTTGTGCCATAGTTCCTTGCAGGAGTCGTGCGGACGCGTAGCGGCAGTGCAGATCCACTCGTCAGCTTTTACCGCTCTTTTTGCTAGGTAGGTTACATATGTAGTAACCTCCTATTTTGGATATGTGTACTTTGGATCTAGTATTACTCCATCGGACCATGTATATTGACTTAGGACAAAACATATTATATATTATTTAGACCGAGTGATATCGTTAGTTATGTTAACTTATGTTTTTCTTAAATCTTGCATGAAATTCTTCACCTTGAGTGTTGTACCATTATTGCTTATTGATTTTCGCTGGTTGGCATTGTTGCTCCAAACTAGGGATGCAATTTAATTATACAACTTAAATTGGATTTCTATTAATAAAAAGATAGGCATTGTCGAAAGTTTAACATTAATTGTTACATTTCCCTTTTTGAAACATTTCAGCATGCTACTTCGTTCTTAGTACTTAAATACTGAAAATTTCTAAATTCCGCAAAAAGTTTTTTTTTGATCTTGGTTTTAGCTTACTCAGATTGTGTCGATATCTTTAGATATCATATAATCTAAGTGCCGGTCATATCCACACTTTGGGTCGTGACATCTGGTCGGCCACTGCAGGTCCTTTCTTACAAGCTTCAGGACACTTCATCTGCCATGTGTCACGATCTGGGAGATCGCCGATATCGAGCATCATCATTAGCCCCCCACTCTCGTCCCGACCCGTTCACAGGTCGGGTCGAGAGTGGTCTGCCGGGTCACCCAAAGTGAGCTCCTTGTCGTAGATATTGTGAGCGTGCATTCCCGGGCAGTGAACTGTATCTTCTTGATGACGTCAGTGGATCAGGGGTCAGATCTCGCATTAAAGAGGATGCGCCGGATCGTGCGTACGTTTGCCGAAGCGACGACCCACGTGTCTGGCGCCGGTTGGCCGACGCGACGGGCTGCAGATTTCTGGCGTCTGATGTGATACGACCAATGCGCGTGCGACAGGTGGAGCGATCGTGGTCGTTGAATGTAATGAGTCATTTCGGCGGGAGATGGCTGTCTCCGTAGGATGTGTACGCCGACGGCCATAAATAGAGGTGGGGTCCCTATCATGGCTCGTACCACTTCATAGTTTCCTCGCCTTGGGTCTCGTTAGCTCGGCGCTCTCTTTCAATGTCGGATCTCTGCGTTTTCCCTTCCGAGGACTCATCCTCTCAATCAGGTTAGATGTCCTCTTCTGAAGAGTTTGTATAAATGGTTCGGGTAGAGTCTAGGGAGCCCCCATAGATTCTCCCTTTTATCTTCTGCTCCTTTTTCTTCTGAATCGAGCATGTTTCTCCTCTTGGCAGAACAAATGGATCGATCCAGGGTACTTGCCGCCCTCTGTGCCCTATCCCAAAGGAGAGCCGGGGGCGTGGCCGTGCCTCAGGCTGACCTGAATTACACACCAAGGGAGTCGCCGACGACGAGGCCATCCGCCTCAACCCAAGCCCCCGATGATTGCTGTGGCAGCGGCCAGAGGCGTCCGCGGGTTCCCGAGCCTCGGACGAGGGAAGCGGAAGAGGACGAAGACGTGGTTCCTCTTAAGAGGAAGAAGATGGTCTCTCATGCGCCACCGACTGAGATTCCAGATGGGATTCCTGTTGATGATGCTCGATATCGGCGATCTCCTAGATCGTGACACGTGGCAGATGAAGTGTCTCGAAGCTTGCAAGAAAGGACCTGCAGTGGCCGACCAGACCACTCCTATGCTCATCCTACAAACAACCGCTGGCTCACCTCCGAGCCCCCAGCATAATTGGCCTCCTCGGCCCTCTCAGCTCGCTTCCGGGCTATAGCAGAACCAAGATACCTCGGCCTCCCGCTCGTCCCCGAGCCTCCCGCCGAGCTCATCTTCCTCGGTCCCATCGACTGACCAACGACATCATTCGCAGGTGCTTCCGCCTCGTCTCCGCGAATCTAGCCATGCGCGAGATATCCGCCGGCCACGTCCCGCGTTCCACGCCATTACGATCCTCCATTAACGAGCATGTCTCGCTATTAATGGGAGATCCTGCCTATCATGCGGGCATGACGTCGGGGGCGTAACGGCCGGCGTGATTCTTGCGCCTGTCTGCCTGTTGCCACCGCTACATAAACTCCTCTTTCAGACGACTCAAGTAAGCAATTCTTTCCTCACTAAGCCGCTACTCTGCTCGACTTGCACCACTAACTTGATCGTCGGAGGGTCCTCGGTGGTTCAACCGCCCCGGGACTTCCTTGCAGGTAACTCGGCTCAACCTCAAAACCATAACCCATTGAGATCCACACGTTTCAGGAGTCAACCTCCAACCTAATCTCAGCCGACCATCGTTGCCAACAACAGATCTACGGAAGGTAACATCTTGACGTAATCCGAGTTACGTCAGCTGGCGCGGTCTGTGGGAAACTCTTGATTCCACTAAAACAAAAGTTCATCTTTCGATTTCAGCCCAATGGCTAGCGATCACCGCGACGATCCAAGCACCAGCCACCGCCTTCCCCTCAACGGAGACGCGGATGAATCCCCTCCTCCACCGAGCGTCTACAACGCCCTGTCCGCCCGGATAGATCGACTCACATCCGTCGTGGTTACACTCATCCGCGTACAGACGGCTAGGCAAGCTTCCCAGACCGCCGGTCCCCCTCCGCGGGACCGGGACCCCTACAGAGGGAGAGAAGGCTCCGCCCGTGCAGGCACGATCGATCATCGCCTCGCCGTTTCCAACAGCCGCAGCCCCCCCGGGCCGACATATTCGATGACCCGGTGGGCACCACTTAGCTTGACTCCGAGGTCTTACGCCAGAGAGCTTCGCCTCGAGCCTCGTCGCATCCCTGCCCCTCCCGAGGCAGTGGCGGTCAGCTCGCCTACTCCCAGGCATGACCGGCACCCCCTCCCTCGACGGGGTCGCACATGCGAGACTCGCCACGGCAGCTCAAAAACAACCTCACCAGGAGACCTAAAGAACCGAACCAAAAGGAACCGAAGCTCATCAAAAATCATGGTCATGTTAGCGGGGGGTCTGTCGAGCACCTACGAGACTCAGCTGTTAGTTATATGTATGCCCCAGAGGCCATTACTGTACATTGGATGTATATTGTAGTGGATGCTGGGACATATATAGGGAGGACTTTCTTGCTCGACATGATAGTATGCTATCTGGTTGACCTTTACCTTAACGTGTACACTGATTGTCTCTCTGTTACATGTTGGTAAAGCCCTTAGGATGTGTACTTGACTACCTGGACTGTGATGCGGATCATACTAGTGGGGACATGGTAGTCCATAAGTACATCCTTCAAAGTCCCTAGTCGTGGGTGTATCGAGACGGGGCATCGATATACCAGAGTAGACTAGCGTGTACCTTCTCGACCCATACAGATGGGCGATGGATGATCCCATATCCATTGGTGTTTGACATCGGAGATGATATACGGGTGCTCAGTAGAGACTGGGTACACTGGACGGACTCGCCGAGAACTCCCAGATGGTATTATACCTCACGTCAGATGGCAGTTCTCTGGTGACACTGGTACAGAGTAGTCTGTTGACCCGAGATCGTCATAGAGTCTTGTGTGGTTCCCACTGTGCTTTGATTTCCATCTTACCACGTCCAAGAGGGCGTGCAAAACAGTGGTTTTTGGGTACAGTCCCGAGTCACATGGAGGCAATGAGCGATAGGAGGGGATTCGTCTCTCCCGGTATAGGGAGTTGATGTTGCGCTGTGTTCGATTGGCTATAACAGGAAATCCCTGGCCAGGGTTGCTGAGATTTACTGGTAAGTGTTACCAGTAGTTTCTCGAATTGTTATAGACCTCATATCGACACGACTTATCGAGCTATTGGGGTTTGACGTTTACCACCCCTAGGCGAGATATGCGACATATCAGACGATCAGACCGGACTGTACGGTAGTGTTACTGGTTGGATTCACAGGAGTATGAGCGGGCTTGCTCGTCGATCTTCTGATCGCTCAATACCCGGGTGGCCATTACGTTTAGCAGACCGCTTGCGGCTTGTGGGTGCTTGATATGATCATCACCTGCTGCCGGCGTATTGACGAGTCTTTAGAGTCCTACACAGAGGTTTTCTGGCTCAAGCGAAACGAAATAGGAGCGCATATGAGATATGTGCGGGACCGAAAATAATGAGTGTATGTGATACCGTATTTCATTCTCGCGATCAATGTGTCGAATGGTTGTATGCGATATAACCTAGTTATCGATTCAAGCGTTGATTCGATAAGCCGATACATTGTGTACTAGTCGGTTGTGTGCGACATGACCGGATCATTGAATCAAGTGTTGATTTAATGATTTAATGCATAAATATATATTTGATATATTACTTTGCACTAACTAGTATTGGTTCACTTTAAATGGATTTTCTCACTCGGGATGTGCGCATTATATATGTGATATGATTTTGTGCACTTGCTTGTATCATGTTTGATGATACATGCTTTTGGTTAAGTGTAAAGTATTAAACCTTGGTTAATGAAATGGTTAGGGTTTATTATTTGTTATTCATTTATCTTATTTAGTTATCCATTTATTTTTGATAAATGAATAAAAGAAAGAGAAAAGAATGGTGGCTTCATTTGTTGTTTAGTTAAAGCTTCATGAAGCTTTGACTTAGTCCACCATTCTTATCTCATCCTTAACCCTAACCATACCACTCAACCATGATTAATTCTCTACACTAAACCATGGTTCTAAGATGATAAGAATGATTTATTCTTTTCATTTTTAGAATTAACTTTTCATCATCTTCTTCTTCACTTGAAGAAGAAAGCTAACCTCATCAATGGTGATTGATGAATTAGAGTGAGAAATCCAAATCTAAAGTCTACCCACTTCCTATTTCTTCATCCTCTACCTCTTGCCAAGTAGTAGAGTGTGTTTCCTTCATAAGTTTTTAGGGCTTGGTGAAGGTGGAGCTTGATTTAGCGATGTCTCGACGTAGATCATCTTCGGCATGGACATCGACGACCTAGCTCCCTTTTTCTCCGACGAAGCCGACTCTAGAGCCCGGATTTCTTTTGGACAGCGGAGATGACTTCTTTGCGGAGCTATGGAGGTGGAGCACCGGATCTACAAAGGTTGTATTTCCGATATCCCATTAGTTAAGTGTTAACTAGTTATCTTTTCGCCTAGAAATCCAGCAAACGATCCGTAGTCGGGTCTCTCGGCACCTAGAATTTTTGAAATTGGCATGTTCGATGCCTTGTGAGACCTCACTAGAGTGCCTAGGAACCCTACATCAGCACCCCGCGCCGACCGTGAAGGCCGACAGCCGCCCGAGGAAGAAGGCCAGGGAGACCGAGCTGATCATTTTTGACGAAGAGGACTTCCACGGCATATCCCTGCCCCACAACGACCCTCCGGTGATCACGGCTCGGGTCCACCAATACGAGGTGCACAATATACTGGTCGACTCGGGTAGCTCGGCGGACATTCTCTTCTACTACTACTTTCTGTGCATGGGGCTCACCCCAGCAGACCTAAGGCTGACCTCCCACGTCCTTTCAGGATTCACCAACCACTCCATCCCAGCGGAAGGGGTAGTCACTCTGCAGTTTAACGTCGGGGAGGCCGACCGCACGCGAACAGTGCCTGTGGAATTCATCGTAGCAAGAATCCCATCGACCCACAACATTCTCCTCGGCCGCCCAACGCTGAACTCCCTCCGGGCCCAGATATCGACCTACCACCTGGCGATGAAGTTCCCTCTCGATCAGGGCGGGATAGGTCGGGTCTATGGAGACCAGCGGATTGCAAAGGTAAGCTTTACCGTAACATCTTCGTCTGAGCAGCCAACCGACGATGTCGAGGGTGAAGGCGACATCAGGGGTTCTCTGGACACTCAAGACGAGCAAAAAGAGGTCCGAGGAACCCCAGTCGAACCGCTGACAGAGGTCCCCCTGGTAGAAGGGGACGCCGAAAAGATCGTCCAGATCGGATCGCTTCTGACAGGAACTCAGCAAGATGACCTGGTTCATTTCCTCAGGATCAACTCCGACGTTGTAATATTTCAGAAAAATAAAATATTATTTTTTGGAATTTTTATAATTAAATAATAAATATATTGAATATTTTAATACTGCGGTATAATTAAATACAGATAAATTGGGAAAAATTTGGAAAATTATAGAAATTACTAAAAAGAGGGTGTTTTATTGGATTTAAGCAAATTATGAATTTTTATGCTTAATTATATACTATTTTAATGCTAATCGCGATTAAATATCGCTAATCTTGCATTAATCCGGTTTTGTGCACATGACAAGCACTATGTCATTTGTACATTGTTACATTCCTT
This sequence comes from Agapanthus africanus, assembly GCA_030015575.1. Classification (NCBI taxonomy): domain Eukaryota; kingdom Viridiplantae; phylum Streptophyta; class Magnoliopsida; order Asparagales; family Amaryllidaceae; genus Agapanthus; species Agapanthus africanus. The sequence goes on from JASDDO010000012.1 coordinate 153,316,822, forward strand.
CCTTCATGGCTTTTTCCTCATCTTTTTTCATTTGGTTTGGTTTTTAAATGAGATGAGAGAAGAAAAGATAAGAAAAGAAAAGAAAAGAAAAAGGATATAAAATTGGGTATGGGCATGAGAGAGAGAGGTGAGGGGTCTTTGACCATGACTTCTATTGTTCCCTCTTCATTGTTTTCCTTATCTCTTTCCTCTCCTCCCTCATACTTGGCTGCCCTCTCCCTCCACCATCTTCAACCCTCACAAACACCATTAATCCTTCATCAAAAGTTTATCCCCCATTCACAAAAAACATGCACAAGCCCACAATAAGCACTTTGAACCAAGAAAGGATGGATTTTGGAGACTTGGGGCAACTCAAGAAACTTCTTGAGTTGCCAAATGAGGTAATCCTTGCACCATTAGAGTAGTATTTCATTTGCTTTATCTTTCTTGCATGTTTAGAAGTGATTATGTGATATTTAGTGAGCTTTGGAAATTTCAAGTTAGGGTTTGGGGGATTCTTGAGTTGTGTTGTGTTAGTGAACCTTATTGGTGACCTTAAACCCCCCATAGTGTATAGAACCCAGACCAAACCTTAACTGAAACCTGAAACCCAAAACAGAAACTTTCCGTATCGGTTTTGTGAGGAATTGTGAACCTACAGGGAATCTGGGTTGATCCAGGAAATTTTTGAGTTAAGCAAACAATACCAGGGACCAAATTAGGGCACTATGAGACCACCCTAGAAAAATGAGACCACAACACCCTTGCAAAACCGAGCTCACCGGATTTTGTGTTAGTTATATGTATGCCCTAGAGGCCATTACTGTACATACGATGTATATTGTAATGGATGCTTAGACATATATAGGGAGGAATTTCTTGCTCGACATGATAGTATGCTATCTGGTTGTACTTTATCTAAACATGTACTCTGATTGTCTTTATATTACATGTTGATAAAGCCCTTAGGATATGTACTCGACTACTGGGACTATGATGAGATCATACTAGTGGGGCCACGGTAGTCGACGAGTACATCCTATAACTGTTCCTAGTCGAGGGTGTATCGAGACAGGGCATCGATGCACCAGAGTAGACTAGCGTATACGCATCTTGACCCATAAGATGGGCGATGGATGATCCCATATCCATCGGTGTTTGACATTAAGGATGGTGTACGGGTGCTCAGTGGAGACTGGGTACACTGGACGGACTCGCCGAGAACTCCCAGATGGTATTATACCATACGTCAGATGGCAGTTCTCCGGTGACACTGGTACATAGTAGTCTGTTGACCCGAGATCGTCATAGAGTTTTGTGTGATTCCCACTGTGCTTTGATTTCCATCATACCACGTCCAAGAGGGCGTGCAAAAAGGTGGCTTTTGGATACAGTCCCGAATCACATGGAGGCAATGAGCGATAGGAGGGGATTCGTCTCTCCCGGTATAGGGAGTTGATGTTGTGCTGTGTTCGATTGGCTATAACCGGAAATCCCTGGCCAGGGTTGCTGAGATTTACTGGTAAGTGTTATCAGTAGTTTCTTGAACTGTTATAGACCTCAAATCGACACGACTTATCGAGCTACTGGGGTCTGACGTTTACCACCCCTAGGCGAGATATGCGACATATCAGACGACGAGACCGGACTGTACGTGAATGTTACTGTTTGGATTCACAGGAGAAGTTACAGGCTTGCTTGTTGATCTTCTGAGCGCTCAATACCTGGGTAGCTGTTACGTTTAGCTGACCGCTTGCAGCTTGTGGGTGTTTGATATGATCATCACCTACTGCCGGCGTATTGACGATTCTTTAGAGTCCTACACAGAGCTTTCTTGACTCAGGCAAAACGGAGTAGGAGCACATATGTGATATGTGCGGGACCGAGGATAATGCGATATGTGATACCGTATTCTATTCTCGCGATATTTGATATCAGCCGGGTCATCGGATCAAGTGTTGATTCGATGAATCGGTACGGATAAATATTAGCCGGTTATATGCGATATAGCCGGATTGTCGGATCAAGTGTTGATTCGATAATTTAATGTATAATAATATATTTGATATATTAAATTACATTAACTAATATTTTCTCACTAAAAGATTCTTTTTCTCACTCGGGTAATACATTGATATATATGCGATTTATGTTAATTGTATTATTTTATTTTGTTACAATAAATATTGTATATGTGATATATAATATTGTAACATATTATAATTATTAATGCAACATGATTAGAGGAGTTTAAACATGATTAGGGTTTGGATTAGGGTTAAACCTTCTAGTTGATTCTAGAAGCTTTTACTTTGTCATGATAAAGATATTTGTGTTGATCTTTATTCATGACTCACACTTAACCCAACCCAAACCCTAACCCTAGTAAACTCTCTACAATGGTTAAGTGAACCATGGTTGCATAAATGATTATGATAACATTCTTTCTATTCATCACAAATTATTTATCATCTTCTTCCTCCTTCATTCTTCCATGGAAAAGCTTGCTTGTTTTTTTCAAAGGTGATGAATAAATATGAGAAAAAGATAAATAAATAGAGCAAAATTCCTACTTCATCATCCTCATCTTCCCTTGCCATTTAGATGAGGGTGTTCACATCATTTCATGAGTGTTAGCTTGTGTTAAAGAAACTTCAAGGTAGATCATCATAGTATCGAAGATCGGAAGCAAAGCTTGCATCTTTTTCTTCGTGGAACCTCTCGAGAGTCCGGATCCCGATGATCGCAGCGAAGGGACTACAACACGGAGCATATGAAGTGAAGGACCGGATCTACAAAGGTTGTAATCCCTCTCACTTAGTGTTAAAATGTTTAGCATGCTTGTTTTCGCCTAATCTCTAATTTAAAGTTCCGTATTCGGGTTGTTCGGCACGGCTAAATTTTTATTCGGGCATGGTTGATGCCTCGTAGACCCTTGTGCGCGTGCATAGCAACCCTACATTTTGGGCATGTGTGGTCGGCCAATCTGTGGATTTTGGTGCCCAGGTTTCTTCTGTAGGTCATATACACCCTATACATCACCCCAGTACTGTTTGTTTAGCCAAATTTCACTTGAACTAAAATCTGGGAGCACATTGGTATGATTTTTGCTTATGTTTTCCGTATTTTAAATGATAGATTTTGATATTTGTGTTTTGTATCGAACACTTGATATTTGTACGTCAATATCGGGTGTTGTTTGGGTGATTTGCGAGAGCAAACCATAAGTTTTGACCTATGTGAGTTTCGTGTGTCGTTTTGATTTGAGGATTGGATTTTACGATGTGTATGATGTGTAGGTACCCCCATGTGGACTTCGAGATGATAAGCAAGCGCGTGGCGACGTCGGCATCGGCAAATGAAGGTCAAGGTGAGTATATATATATCTACGGGGGAAGTCGGGTGGATGGCGTATGGCACCCCCGCAGTTTCATAGTATAAACGCGTATGCGTTATGTTATATATATATATATATATATATATATATATATATATATATATATATATATATATATATATATATATATATATATTGAGATGCGCTTATGTAGCTAGACATGTTTTAGAAGACTTTGGGTTAGCTTAGTGTTTTGGATGATAATGTCGTAGTTAATTTCTTAGTCGCGAACCCTAGAATAGATTACACCTACACGCGCGCACACACATGCATACATTTATTTTACTTGTGCGTATATGGGGATATGTATATGTCAAGACCCGAAAGTACGGAACGTGACCGGCACTTAGATTACGAAGCGTCTAGAGGCGCCACGTAACCTAAGTAAGCCGAAGCCCAGAAATCTAAACCATAGAAGAAGAAGAAGAAGAAACAAAAAAAGAAAACAGGTTTAAAAGCATCAGCAATTTTCCCAAAAATTTCGGCAGAGTCTCCTCTATAAAAACTGGCCCCAAACGGGTACAACAAGTATAATATACATAAATAATAAAAAGCATCCCCAAACGGGTGCTAGCTCAACACCAACAGGCGGAAACAACCACAACAAGCACAATAATATACAACGCCAAAGGGCGAGGCTCAAAACTCAAAAGAAAACAAAACCACCAGATCAGAATAATACCAGCGCGACTCTAAGGTCGAAATAAATAACTGGTCCAGTAATCTATCAAATAATACAAGTTTGGTTGATGGAGCTTACTAGATACAAATGAAAGAATAAAAGTACAATGGTGGTTCAGATACAAGTGAACCAACCTACCGTGCGAATCACCCGGAATGAAATGATGTGCCAGCAACTGCCAGGGAAACCTGTACATCGAACCTGTAATAAAATTTGGCACAACGGGGGTGAGTTGCCAACTCGTGAGTAGAAGACATCTACGAAAAGAAATCGAATGCACGACGCTATCCTAGGTCATAATGATACAGTACTAAGTCCCAATCATCTAGTAATGGCAGGGTAATACTACGTGTAAATGCAAATACTCCGTGCTCGTGTCAGTGCCTCATATAATACTATATCATAAGAATAAGTATGCATGCACCATGAATGTAACATAACCAATCCTGAAATCTAGATATATTCGCATAAGAAATCTTTACCTTTTACCATGTAAAATGTGTATAGAAATCTGAAATAGCAACAATGAAATCCATGGAAATCCGTGTTAAGCATCGACACAAAACATGTAAATCTCAAGTCTAAATACCTCATAATCTCAATGTCTAATAGTCCCAATATCTCGGGCTCCGTCAGTCCGGTTCGGCCCATATCATCAAATCTCACGACAACGGTCGGTATCCTCCGGATATCCGCCGCGTCAGACATCACCGGTAGGTAGCCTTCCCCTGCCAGGCTCATCGTCTACAACTCTATCTTCTTGCCCCGGGGTACCATACCGGGCCCACCATGTACCCGAGACGGTTCATCCACTCCACGAATCGGGTCTCGAAATCCATCAGAAAACATGAAATCTCATGGTGGACGACACATACATCACGAGAAAACCGCATCTTATGTTTTAAAAAGAGAGGAGGAGGAGAGAGAGAAGTTTTTATATATTCTTGCGGTTTTCCCCAAAAATCCAGAAATCTCATAGAAACCTAAATCTCAAAATCATGAGTAAGTATATGATAAGTGTCGGCATATGCCCATAATACTGCATGATAACATGAAAATATGAATGCATGAATGTCTAAGTAATAAATACCATGTCTATATTAACATCAGAGAGTAATCACAATATTATATCGGTCTGGTTGTTAACTGATTCTATCAATAAAAGATAATATGATCTAGAGTGAACTTGACATAGCAATTACCGATGATGATGTGTGTGAGCCGGCAAATAAGTGTGCGTGGAATATGCGTATCATCGGTAATGGTGCTGGTGTCCTAACAGGCAAAGTTTTATGCTGATTATAGAAACATATATATGAACATGCACCTTATGATTACGGTATGAAAGTAAAGACAGATGTGTGTTACCCACCCATTTGATATACAAATACAACTACCACTACAAGACTTGAACCTAAGCTAGTGTCCATCTAACCCCTTATGGAACACTAAACCTAAGAACTAGTCGATAAGAAGTAGGAGTACACCTAAAGTCTGAGTCCATATCTCTAATAGTCGGCGATCCAGCCTCAATAGCGTCACGTACATAGTACGACTTCCTCAAATCAAAAGTGCGGATCAATCATAACATCTATGCCTCATACGGTAAAATCCATCGTACGGCATCCCAATATCGGGGTACGGGTCAAATATCACCTACGTGTCTCATTATTCGTATAATATCATCATCAACACATGTCATGATCAAGGTGTTATGCTGTAATCGCATACATCAATTATATAACATTGCCATCATGAATATACCTCATTAATTTATCCTCAGAAATATCATGTCATATGTATCATATTGTGATTAAGTCATACTGATATCATATCGTCATCAAGTCACACCTATATGATATCGACATCAGGTCACACATATATGATGTCGTAATCAAGTCATACATATATCATATCGTGATCAGTCACAAGTTACAGTTCGGGTTCTATTTTAGAGTCCCATGTACCTCAATATCATCACTACCCATTATAATTTATGTATACCTGTTCATTATCATTTTCTAATGATCCGCTAACATTTTAATACGACTGCATAGCCAAGAATCACGGCATCAAGCCCAGTTATACTGTTTCATTCCCGTGTATCATATCACATCAATGTATCCCGCATCCATGATGTATATATATATACATATACCTATACCTAGTCCTATATATATATACACATACACGTATACACCATGTCGAGTTTCAGTGTGTGCGTGCGTGTGTTTCTACCTGAAATTCATCCTCTGATATGGTCTTCCTAAATCAGTCTAGTCCAGCCTAGGGTCATTACTAGGGTCCTACTCATTAAGAATCTAGGGTCACATCTGGCTTCCTAATATCAATAAGTACTATTCCTATTCTACGTTGCGGGGGTGCTAAACGCCATCCACCCGACTTCCCCCCGTAGATATGCATCTACTCACCCGGTCCTTGTCTGCCGAAGACGGTGTCGCCATCCTCTTTTTCATCGTCCGCAGTCCACATGAGGGGTACCTATACGCAAACATATATAGTATCGTAAACTGAATCACGGACAAAATCAAAACAACCCACAGAACGCGCATAGGTTAAAACCTATGTCCCGCTTATGCAAAAGAATCAAATATCGCTCGATATCGACGTACAAACGCCGATTAATAGAGATAAACCTCAATAACAACTTGTAGTTTAAAAACTCGTTACTTATAATATAAAACATGGTTTAATTCATCAAAACCCTAAAAAATCAATCAAATCGTCCGATTTCGAAAAACTCGAAAACGCGAATTTACCGTTTTACTTCAAGACTTGACATTTAAATGAAACTAATGGTCATAAAACTCATTAAATAGCATAACTAGACTATATAAACCATCACTATATTTTTAACACCCTAATTTGTATTAGTTTGGAAATTCTAGTTTGCAAACTTGCCCGATTTCGATACTTTTAAGCAAAATTTCACAATATCACTTCTAGACTTGATTTTGCATATTTTAAATTGTTAAACCACTCCTTGAAACCTTAAGGACGTGCTAAAACCCTAACTTTATTATTATATATTTTTTTTAATCCCGCATTTTAAATAAATTTTCAAGATCTATTTTAACAAAAACAAAAAAAAATAGCAATATTGTGACAATTAGCAAACTAGCTACTAGCTTTGTTTTTACATGTTTTTATATGATAAATTACACACTTAAACCATGTTCAAATGATATAAAACCCAAACTAGATTTTTATTTCACATTTTAAATGAATTCTAAAAATCTAGTTTGCTAAAAAAAAAGCTTAATTTGGACATTTTACATGTAACAATTTATAATCAGCAACTAGACTAGTTTTAACAAGCCTTAAGATGTTAACCTACATCACGCAACTAAAATCAAAATACTCAAAACCCTAACTTTATCCAAATCCCTTTCTTTACAACTAATTCCTACAATTAGAACCAAATTAATATCTAAACAAGTTAGCTTAAGAATTAAACCAACAAATTAAACATTGGGTTAAGATTTTATACCTCACAATTTGAGATCTAACATGAAACATGGCCTCCCAAAGATGGTCTCTTGCTCCTTGATTTATGCTAACTTGGGACAAGGATTAATGGGTAAGAATTGATTTAGAGTTTTGAGGGATTTTGTATTGATTTTGGATGGAATTTTAAAGATATTTGAAGTGAGGTTGAGTTGAGAAAATTTGGAGAGGGGGCTGTTCTAGGTTTCGGCCAGTTTGGGTGAGGTTTAGTATGATTGAGTGAGAGAATGAGAGAGAAAGGAGTGTGTGGTAATGTGTAGAGGTGTGTAGAAAATGTCATTGATTAATACATCTTTTAGCTTTACCATTTAATAATAGAAATGGACAAGAAGTGAGGAATTTGGGGACATGAGCAGCCCAAGGCTCGGCCACTGCAGGGAAGGAAAGTATGAAGTGTGTGAGTGGGTAGATTAATGTGGAAACTTCCCATTTATTACATCTTTTTAACTCTTCTCTTTAATTTTTCAAATTTCATTTTTTCCCCCAAGAATTCTTTAGAATTATGGGGACAAGGTGAGAGAGAATTAGCATGCCACATACTTGATTCTAAGTTGCCATGGTCCATTAGTTTATGATTAACGCATTCCAAATTGTAATTATCACTAATTAAATGTATTAGTGACGGCTTAAAATAATATTAAAATAATTAATTTCGGAAATTTTTTTCCGAAAATTTGAAATTTCATCAGTGGCTCAATAAACACCAATTACTAGCAATTACATAGATAGAATATTTATATTTAATTTTAAAATAAAGATATTTGTATTTTGACTTTTTACGGAAAATCCCCTTATTTTTCCGATTTTTCCGAAAATTCACCAAAACGATTTTCAAAACGTTACAATCTTCCTCCCTTAAAAAAAATTCGGTCCCCGAATTTAAATTAAAATTCCCCCCAATTTCTAAAACATTCAATCAAAACACTCAAATTGTCGGGGCTCCGAAATCATCAATACATAACTAATATCAACTCCGTCAAGCATAACGCAATCATCAGAGTGATGGAGAAAATAAACCATCGAAACCCAATACGAAAACCAACATGACATACCTCAAAACTATAACTTATATATATAGTACGCATCGTAGTAAAATCGTCCAACATCTGAATAAAGATGCATGCAAAACCCCTCTTGAAAGTCGCCGTGCGATGCACGTGCCACGGCATAAGTAGCGGACGTTTATTTATTTTAAAAAACAAAAACTATATATATATATATATATATATATATATATCTTTTATTTAACATACACGTCCCGCCTGGTTACTAAATCAAATAATAATGATCATGAAAACATACTGCTCAAACTGAAATCAATCCCAATCACATCATAAAAATATCATGTGCGTCCGGTGCGCACTGAAATCGAAACCAAATACAGATACCACGAATACACACAACAACAAAACTAAGTGCAACATGTGTGCACCAAAAATATCTGTCAAGTGCAACGGGCGTGCACGACTCAATATCAGGTGCATCTAATCTGCACAAAACCCCGATTTAGTGCATTTGGTGTGCACAAAATCGCATCAAATGCGCCAAGTGTGCGCAAGAATCTCAATCAGGTGCACATGGTGCACGAAAACATACATCGAATATCAAAATCGAAATCACAGTACAAAAATGCATGAAAACTAGGTCGAAACATATGTCAAAATCATGTGTAACCCCTATGCACGAAATCAAATCAACATCACAAAAGGTATTAAAACCAAATCAAGTGCACTGGGTATGTACTAAACAACATCAATACAACTGATATATGAAACACAAATAGAATATAATGAAGGTACACATAAGAAATACCAATCATAGAACAAAATCCTCAAAATACCAAAATCCAATAACAGAAATATGAAATTCAAATCACCAAATCACAATCGTAAACACTATCGTCAATGTGCGTCTCTTTCCTCTGATGTCGATTGCTTCGAACTAGTCTCTTCGTAGCTGTGCTGACTGCGCTACTAACGGCAATACTCATATCTAGAGTCTCCCACGTAGTCGATCCCTTCACTTGATATCCGGACTACATTAAACTTTTCGATCGATCCATCAAAATCCCATAATTCCCCGAGAGCTCAACACTCAAGTACAGTTTAAAAATATCCGGTATATACCCCAGTATCGATGGTCCAGCCGTAGAAGGGCAAACCCAAGCCTCACTAATGGCACCGCGGAACTGCCGTAAACCCTAAGGTTCAAGGGCGTTCTCATGGTCATTATGTCGAGTTAGGATTTCATTCTTCTAGAGGGTCCATCAAAATACCTGCATGTTCTTCCGAATACCTTAAACTTGGGAAAATGGGTTTTCTGATAATCGTTTGAATCCTTTAACTTCGTCTGGACGACATGTGAATACCCTTCGTCCGCACGCTAAACAATACTTCAATCCTCAAGAATAACCAATACCCTAATGGTTATCGCATTCGAGCCGCAGCTCCCTCTGCCAGTGCGCCCGTGGTAACAGAAACCACCCTCCGACATCGACGAAGATAGATCAAAGGAACGAATGAAATACGGTGCAAACAAATGTACATCCTAAGGTTCCTTAAGCAGAGTAGCGTATCGTAAGTATGCCGCGGACTATACCCACGGTACGTTACTCTACCTAAATCACCTACTTCATCAACCAAGGGTCACCTAGACTTATACAAGGTTAAACCTAGCGCTCTGATACCAACTTTGTCAAGACCCGAAAGTACGGAACGTGACCGGCACTTAGATTACGAAGCGTCTAGAGGCGCCACGTAACCTAAGTAAGCCGAAGCCCAGAAGTCTAAACCATAGAAGAAGAAGAAGAAGAAGAAGAAGAAACAAAAAAAGAAAACAGGTTTAAAAGCATCAGCAATTTTCCCAAAAATTTCGGCAGAGTCTCCTCTGTAAAAACTGGCCCCAAACGGGTACAACAAGTATAATATACATAAACAATAAAAAGCATCCCCAAACGGGTGCTAGCTCAACACCAACAGGCGGAAACAACCACAACAAGCACAATAATATACAACGCCAAAGGGCGAGGCTCAAAACTCAAAAGAAATCAAAACCACCAGATCAGAATAATACCAGCGCGACTCTAAGGTCGAAATAAATAACTGGTTCAGTAATCTATCAAATAATACAAGTTTGGTTGATAGAGCTTACTAGATATAAATGAAAGAATAAAAGTACAATGGTGGTTCAGATACAAGTGAACCAACCTACCGTGCGAATCACCCGGAATGAAATGATATGCCAGCAACTGCCAGGGAAACCTGTACATCGAACCTGTAATAAAATTTGGCACAACGGGGGTGAGTTGACAACTCGTGAGTAGAAGACATCTACGAAAAGAAATCGAATGCACGACGCTATCCTAGGTCATAATGATACAGTACTAAGTCCCAATCATCTAGTAATGGCAGGGTAATACTACGTGTAAATGCAAATACTCCGTGCTCGTGTCAGTGCCTCATATAATACTATATCATAAGAATAAGTATGCATGCACCATGAATGTAACATAACCAATCCTGAAATCTAGATATATTCGCATAAGAAATCTTTACCTTTTACCATGTAAAATGTGTATAGAAATCTGAAATAGCAACAATGAAATCCATGGAAATCCGTGTTAAGCATCGACACAAAACATGTAAATCTCAAGTCTAAATACCTCATTATCTCAATGTCTCATAGTCCCAATATCTCGGGCTCCGTCAGTCCGGTTCGGCCCATATCATCAAATCTCACGACAACGGTCGGTATCCTCCGGATATCCGCCGCGCCAGACATCACCGGTAGGTAGCCTTCCCCTGCCAGGCTTATCGTCTACAACTCGATCTTCTTGCCCCGGGGTACCATACCGGGCCCACCATGTACCCGAGACGGTTCATCCACTCAACGAATCGGGTCTCGAAATCCATCAGAAAACATGAAATCTCATGGTGGACGACACATACATCACGAGAAAACCGCATCTTATGTTTTAAAAAGAGAGGAGGAGAGAGAAAGAAGTTTTTATATATTCTTGCGGTTTTCCCCAAAAATCCAGAGATCTCATAGAAACCTAAATCTCAAAATCATGAGTAAGTATATGATAAGTGTCGACATATGCCCATAATACTGCATGATAACATGAAAATATGAATGCATGAATGTCTAAGTAATAAATACCATGTCTATATTAACATCAGAGAGTAATCACAATATTATATCGGTCTGGTTGTTAACTGATTCTATCAATAAAAGATAATATGATCTAGAGTGAACTTGACATAGCAATTACCGATGATGATGTGTGTGAGCCGGCAAATAAGTGTGCGTGGAATATGCGTATCATCGGTAATGGTGCTGGTGTCCTAACAGGCAAAGTTTTATACTGATTATAGAAACATATATATGAACATGCACCTTATGATTACGGTATGAAAGTAAAGACAGATGTGTGTTACCCACCCATTTGATATACAAATACAATTACCACTACAAGACTTGAACCCAAGCTAGTGTCCATCTAACCCCCTAAGGAAAACTAAACCTAAGAACTAGTCGATAAGAAGTAGGAGTACACCTAAAGTCTGAGTCCATATCTCTAATAGTCGGCGATCCAGCCTCAATAGCGTCACGTACATAGTACGATTTCCTCAAATCAAAAGTGCGGATCAATCATAACATCTATGCCTCGTACGGTAAAATCCATCGTACGGCATCCCAATATCGGGGTACGGGTCAAATATCACCTACGTGTCTCATTATTCGTATAATATCATCATCAACACATGTCATGATCAAGGTGCTATGCTGTAATCGCATACATCAATTATATAACATTGCCATCATGAATATACCTCATTAATTTATCCTCAGAAATATCATGTCATATGTATCATATTGTGATTAAGTCATACTGATATCATATCGTCATCAAGTCACACCTATATGATATCGACATCAGGTCACACATATATGATGTCGTAATCAAGTCATACATATATCATATCGTGATCAGTCACAAGTTACAGTTCGGGTTCTATTTTAGAGTCCCATGTACCTCAATATCATCACTACCCATTATAATTTATGTATACCTGTTCATTATCATTTTGTAATGATCCGCTAACATTTTAATACGACTGCATAGCCAAGAATCACGGCATCAAGCCCAGTTATACTGTTTCATTCCCGTGTATCATATCACATCAATGTATCCCGCATCCATGATGTATATATATATACATATACCTATACCTAGTCCTATATATATACACATACACGTATACACCATGTCGAGTTTCAGTGTGTGCGTGCGTGTGTTTCTACCTGAAACCTACGAACCTCTTCCAAGATATTCATCCTCTGATATGGTCTTCCTAAATCAGTCTAGTCCAGCCTAGGGTCATTACTAGGGTCCTACTCATTAAGAATCTAGGGTCACATCTGGCTTCCTAATATCAATAAGTACTATTCCTATTCTACGTTGCGGGGGTGCTAAACGCCATCCACCCGACTTCCCCCCGTAGATATGCATCTACACACCTGGTCCTTGTCTGCCGAAGACGGTGTCGCCATCCTCTTTTTCATCGTCCGCAGTCCACATGAGGGGTACCTATACGCAAACATATATAGTATCGTAAACTGAATCACGGACAAAATCAAAACAACGCACAGAACGCGCATAGGTTAAAACCTATGTCCCGCTTATGCAAAAGAATCAAATATCGCTCGATATCGACGTACAAACGCCGATTAATCGAGATAAACCTCAACAACAACTTGTAGTTTAAAAACTCGTTACTTATAATATAAAACATGGTTTAATTCATCAAAACCCTAAAAAATCAATCAAATCGTCCGATTTCGAAAAACTCGAAAACGCCAATTTACCGTTTTACTTCAAGACTTGACATTTAAATGAAACTAATGGTCATAAAACTCATTAAATAGCATAACTAGACTATATAAACCATCACTATATTTTTAACACCCTAATTTGTATTAGTTTGGAAATTCTAGTTTGCAAATCAAACTTGCCCGATTTCGATACTTTTAAGCAAAATTTCACAATATCACTTCTAGACTTGATTTTGCATATTTTAAATTGTTAAACTACTCCTTGAAACCTTAAGGACGTGCTAAAACCCTAACTTTATTATTATATATTTTTTTTAATCCCGCATTTTAAATAAATTTTCAAGATCTATTTTAACAAAAACAAAAAAAAATAGCAATATTGTGACAATTAGCAAACTAGCTACTAGCTTTGTTTTTACATGTTTTTATATGATAAATTACACACTTAAACCATGTTCAAATGATATAAAACCCAAACTAGATTTTTATCTCACATTTTAAATGAATTCTAAAAATCTAGTTTGCTAAAAAAAAAGCTTAATTTGGACATTTTACATGTAACAATTTATAATCAGCAACTAGACTAGTTTTAACAAGCCTTAAGATGTTAACCTACATCACGCAAATAAAATCAAAATACTCAAAACCCTAACTTTATCCAAATCCCTTTCTTTACAACTAATTCCTACAATTAGAACCAAATTAATATCTAAACAAGTTAGCTTAAGAATTAAACCAACAAATTAAACATTGGGTTAAGATTTTATACCTCACAATTTGAGATCTAACATGAAACATGGCCTCCCAAAGATGGTCTCTTGCTCCTTGATTTATGCTAACTTGGGACAAGGATTAATGGGTAAGAATTGATTTAGAGTTTTGAGGGATTTTGTATTGATTTTGGATGGAATTTTAAAGATATTTGAAGTGAGGTTGAGTTGAGAAAATTTGGAGAGGGGGCTGTTCTAGGTTTCGGCCAGTTTGGGTGAGGTTTAGTATGATTGAGTGAGAGAATGAGAGAGAAAGGAGTGTGTGGTAATGTGTAGAGGTGTGTAGAAAATGTCATTGATTAATACATCTTTTAGCTTTACCATTTAATAATAGAAATGGACAAGAAGTGAGGAATTTGGGGACATGAGCAGCCCAAGGCTCGGCCACTGCAGGGAAGGAAAGTATGAAGTGTGTGAGTGGGTGGATTAATGTGGAAACTTCCCATTTATTACATCTTTTTAACTCTTCTCTTTAATTTTTCAAATTTCATTTTTCCCCCCAAGAATTCTCTAGAATTATGGGGACAAGGTGAGAGAGAATTAGCATGCCACATACTTGATTCTAAGTTGCCATGGTCCATTAGTTTATGATTAACGCATTCCAAATTGTAATTATCACTAATTAAATGTATTAGTGACGGCTTAAAATAATATTAAAATAATTAATTTCGGAAATTTTTTTCCGAAAATTTGAAATTTCATCAGTGGCTCAATAAACACCAATTACTAGCAATTACATAGCTAGAATATTTATATTTAATTTTAAAATAAAGATATTTGTATTTTGACTTTTTACGGAAAATCCCCTTATTTTTCCGATTTTTCCGAAAATTCACCAAAACGATTTTCAAAACGTTACAGTATATATACACACACATGGGTATGGGACTATGTGTGTGTGTGTGTGTGTGTGTGTATACGTATACATATACATTGATTATGAGGATAATACTTGGGATTGGAGATGAGTCGATGAGTTTGGGCTTGAGGCCATGAGATCGGTGATGTGACATGGTTCGTATTTGAGATACAACATGATATTTTAGCGGGTCCTTTAGGCATGGTGTTTTCCTACACACGCATGCATATACATAGATGGTATCAGTATTGTACTAGACGTAGATCAGTACCCACAGATCATGATATTTGATGAAAATGATACCAGACGAAAAATGAGATAAATGTGATGTTTGACCCGTACCCAGATTTGGAATGTCGTACGATGGATTTACCGTACGAGCTATATTGATAATAGATCCGTACTCTTGACTCGAGAATGTCATATTATATAGGGTATCGTATGGGATACTATTGAGGCGGGATCATCGACTTATTTATATATATGTATCGATTCAGATTTAGCTGGTTTTTCCTTACCCTTTGATTAGTCTGTTAGTTTAGACCTGTAGTTTATTGTATGACCCATATTATTTATTGCATATTCATTGTCGTTGTGTTTATTATTCAGCTCCCGCATATTATTGCTGTTCGCATCGCATTGCATGCTTATATTGTGTTTGCATATGTTAGTATTGAAATCATGCTGTCAGGACACCAGCACCATTACCGATGATGTGTATGTTCCACGTACACCTACTTGCCGGCTCACACACATCATCATCAGTAATTGCTATGTCATGTACACTTTAGAGAACATTATTCCATTGACATAGCTTGTTAGCTGATAGTTTCAACATGGTATTAGCGTACTTGCTCTTATATGCTAGTTTAGAAATTGCATTTGTTACTTGCTATTTCATGCATATTATTATTCACTGTCATGCATTGTTATTTAGGGCCAGTCCGGATTTGCCGGAGCCCAATACTTTTAAATTCATTGTCTTTTATTCTCGAGATTTGGGTTTTCCATGAGATTTATGGATTTGGAGAAATCGCAAGATTTTATAAAACTGATTATCATTTTAAAATGAAAGTTGCGGTTTTCTCATGATATGATTTGAGATATGTCCACCATGAGTTTTCTCGGCTCTTGAGTGATATCATACACCCAATTCGAGAAGGAGTAGGAACCATCTGTGGGTGCATGGTGGACCCGGTGCGGTACCCCGGGGTAAGAAGATCGCAGTTGATCGGCGTTGAGCCTGTGACATGGGAGCATTGCTGACCGGTGATTGTTTTGTGACTCGACGGATATACGGAGGATACCGATCGGAGTCGGGCCATTCCGGATAGCCGAAGCCCAGGGGCCAGTCCGGATAGCCGGAGCCTCAGATATTGATACTTGAGGTATTTGAGATTTGATGATACAGGCCAGTCCGGATAGCCGAGCCTGAGATATTGGGTTATATTTTGTGTCGATGCTAGACACTGATTTATGATGATTTCATTGATGACATTTCGATTTATATACAGATATCACACTAAAACAAGAAAATAGTTTTATCATTTATATGCCTTCTGTTTTCATATTATGACCTTCATACCTCATACATGTGATATATTGCTACCTGATGCACTGACACGAGCACATGGGATTACACTTATGTATAGCTGTTTACCCTTGCCACCTTTTCATGCTTCAGACTTTATCATTTGAGGTTATATTTTTTTGATCGTATTGACCTAGGATTGAGTCATACATACGATTTCTGCTCGGTGATGTTTTCTACTCACTAGTTGGAAACTCACCCCCGTTGTGCCACAGTTTCCTGCAGGTTTTGCCGTACAGGTTTCGTTACGGCTTTGCTGGCATACTGCTTCCATTCCGGGTGATTTGCTTTGGTAGGTGGGTTCACTTGCATCGTGACCACCATTGTTTTTTATTTACATTCAGTTGTATCTAGTAACTCCATCAACCAGACATGTATTTATTTCAGACTAGAGACCAGTTGTATATTCTTTCGACCTTAGAGTCACGCGTTGTATTATTATGGATTTCATGTTGATTTGAGTTTCCTTTTCAGTTTCGACCCTCGCCCTTCGGCGTTGTATATTATATTGCTTGCGTTGTTATGACCGTCGATTGACGAAGAGCTAGCTCCCGCTTGGGGATTCCTTTTATCATTGATGTATATATTATTCATGTTGTACCCCGTTTGAGGCCAGTATTTACAAAGGAAACTCTGCCGAAATTTTCAGAAAAAGACTTGATGTTTTGAAAATGCATAATTCGGATTATGCTATTAAAACCACTTTCTTTAAAACGAGTTTTCCTTAATTTATTATTTAAAATGGTTTTAGATTTTTAGGTGTTTGGCTTACTTGAATTAGATGTGGTCCTATAGACTTCATATGATTCAAGTGCCAGTCACGTGCCATTTCGGGTCGTGACAAAGTTGGTTTCAGAGCGCTAGGTTAACCTTGGTTCGAGTCTAGGTTTGACTATGCGGAGCCTAGGGCGTTTGTATATATACGGAATCTAGGCTTGACCTTACGGAATTTAGACTTAGTCGAGGGGGTATTGGACCCAAACTTTCGTCGCGTAGGTTGACCTTGGTTGATGGAGTAGGTGACTTAAGGAGAGTGACGTACCGTGTGTATGTTCCGCGGCATACTTACGATACGCTACTCCGCTTAAGAAGCCTTAGGATGTACATTTCCTTGCACAGCATTATATTCATTCATGATCTATCCTTATCGATATCGGTTAATGGTTTTGCTGCCACGATTACACGGGCAGAGAGAGCTACGGCTAGAGTTGTGGTCAGCACGAGCTCGTCACGGATGAGGACTGATCAGGGCGTGATTCCAGGGACATACAATTGCATAGAGGCGTCGTTTTATTGTGTTTTCGCGCCATGAGTGTTTGATGGGTCGCTATTACGAGATTAATCGGACGTGCAGATCAGCACCAGAGGATTGAGTCACTGATAGAGGCCAGCCAGAACGTGATGACCGTAAATGCATAGATTATTCTTGATGATTGAGGCACTGTTCAGCGTGCAGACGAATGAGCCAGTTGCTGCTGCGAATGACGAGATATCGCCCCAGATGTTGGAGCTACTGCAGCATGAGTATATACTTAGAGATATGATAGAATGTCGCTAGTCACCTGAGGATGAATGACTAGGACATGTGGTTAGTTCGCTTATCCCGATGCGAGGTCATCAGATTGATTGATTCCAGTTGAGAAGACTTCACACAGATACGTTGGGAGTCGATAGATATGATCGAATGTCATAAACCCATTTTCCAAGTTTAAAGTATTTGGAGGAAACATGCAAGTAATTTTACAGACCCTCTAGAATAATGAAACCCTAACTCAACATAATGACCATGTGAAAGCCTTTGAATCTTAGGGTTTACGGCAGTTCCGTGGTGCCATTAACGAGGCTTGGGTTTGCCCTTCTATGGTTGGTCCATAGGTGCTGTGGCATGTACTCGATATTATTAAACTGTACTCAAGATGTTGAGCTCTTGGGGGATTATGAGGTTTTGACGAATCGATCGAAAGGTTCGACTTCATTCGGATATCATGTAATGAGATGCATTGCTTGGGAGACTCCAGATACGAGTATAGCCGTTGGAGCGCAGTCCATGCAGCCACGAAGAGACGAGTCCGAAGCAGTCGACATTAGAGAAAAGTGGAGTAAGAGGTTCGTACGAGATCTTGATGAGATGACGTTCCACTGCGCCGACATCAGAGATGTGATACGCATGCAAGGCATTGTATAGGGATATATCTTCCAGAAGGAGTCGCGATGAATATGCAGCCGTTCCGGAACAAGAAAACAGAATAATAAAGGACGACGACTTCCAGGAAGTTCGGCAGAAACGAGATTTGGGAGAGACCTCGACAGGACCTTTCTGGAATATTTTACGAGAAGACTTAGACCCAGGAGTGGTCATTTTACGCACACCCAGCAGACCGGAGTTCGGCACCGTCGACGAGACATGTTATGAGTGACCACGACAGTTGGCCATAGAGTAAGTGCTTGAGCGGAACTATTCCGCCATACTTGATTTCGGTATTTTGGGCGATCTATTCGCATGATTAAGTTTGGATGACCGAGTTTCATGATATTTGTTTTCATGCAGCATGGTTGCACCTACTGGGTATTTATATTTTGCGCAACAAGTCAAGATAATCTATAAATAAGAATCAAACAGGTTCAAGCAAGCGGGTCGGGTTGAATGCAATATAAAGTGTAAAATACTATTCGCTCCCACAATATGTTAAATCAAGAATATCATGAATAAAGAAATACGATAACTGGAATTGGCATAAATGAACTCGGGTGTTACATTATACCCAACTACAAAAAGAATTTCGTCCTCGAAATTCCAAGAACAAGAAAGGATAAACAATCAAGAAACTACAAGAATAACTGTGGTTACTTCTGTCGGATTACATCTTCTAGTTCCCAAGTTGACTCTCCATGTGAGCGATTACCCCAAGAAACAAGTACAAGAGAGATAACCTTGTTCTTAAGAACCTTTTCCCCTCGATGCACAATCGACATCAGTCGCTCCTCAAAAGTCAAATCTTCACGTACAGTTAACTCAGAATGATCCAACACGTGTGTGTTACCTCGAACACAATTACGGAGTTGAAATACGTGAAACACGTCATGAACATTCGCTAAGATTGCGGTAACGCCAATCGATACGTTGCATCTCCAACACGCTCCAAAAATCTCAAAAGGTCCAACGAATCGAGGACTAAGCTTTCCTCGACTTCCGAAACGAATCACCCCTCTAGTCGGTGATATCTTCAAGAATACCGGATTACCAACAGCGAACTCTAGAGGTCTTCTCGATGTATCTGCCCAACTCTTCTGTCAGTCTTGTGCTGCTTTCATATGATTCTGGATAGTGTTAACTTTCTCCACTGTCTGCACGATCAAATCCGATCCCAACAATCTTCGTTCTCCAACATCGTCCCAACAGACAGGTGAACGACACTTGCGACCATATAATGCTTCGAATGGAGCCATATCAATAGTCGCCTGGAAACTGTTGTTATAAGAAAACTCCACTAAGTGTAGATGATCCTCCCATGAACCCTTGAAGTCTAACATGCAAGCTCTCAACATGTCTTCAAGAGTTTGGATCGTTCTCTCCGACTAGCCATCTGTCCGAGGATGATAGGCTGTGCAAAACTCAATCGCGTCCCCAAACTTTCCTGTAAGCTCCTCCAAAAGTGTGATAAGAAACGGGTGTCACGGTCGGACACGATGCTCACCGGCACTCCATGCAATCTTACAATCTCCTGCATGTACCGTTCTGCCAAACCTTCTGTTGATTGACCAACTCGAAATTTTATAAAGTGAGCTGCCTTGGTCAATCGATCAACAATCACTCAAACTGCATTGTTGCCTTTCGGACTCCTCGGTAGAGCCGTCACGAAATCCATGGTTATATGTTCCCACTTCCATTGAGGAATCGGAAGTGGTTGCAATAAACCAGCAACCCGTTGATGTTCAGCCTTAACTTGCTGACACACCAAGCACTTTGCTACAAAGCGGGCAATCTCCCGTTTCATGCCTTCCCACCAGAAATGCTATCGTATATCTCGGTACATCTTCGTGCCTCCTGGATGTACGGAATATGCTGAGCTGTGCGCCTCCTTCATAAGTTCTTCACGAATGTCTCCTTTTGGCACACACAAACGGCTACCATAACGCAACGAACCATCTTCATGAATCAACAAGTCCGTTCGAAGTCCAGCTTCAACCCGTTCTCGAAACTTCTGCAATCTAGGGTCCTGTAACTGCGCTGCTTTAATATTCTCGATCAACGACGACCGTACTTGCAGCTGCATCAACTGTCCTGAAGAATGCGGTAGCACAACTTCCAAATCGAATCTCCGAAAGTCTTCAATAAGTTCCTTCTGTGCAGTCAACATCTGAATTGCTGGCAACCGACTAAGCGCATCCTGCACAACATTAACTTTCCCTGGATGGTACTTTAGGTCAAGATCGTAATCAGCCATCAGCTCCAACCATCTATGCTGCCTCATGTTAAGCTCTTTCTGTGAGAACACATACTTCAGGCTTTTGTGATCGGTGAATACTTCGACCCTTTCGTCCAATAAGTAGTGCCTCCAAATCTTCAAAGCGCAAATCACAGCTGCTAGCTCCAAATTATGAGTTGGGTAATTCTTCTCATGGGTCTTCAATTGTCTCGATGCGTAAGCTATAACCTTCCCATGCTGCATCAAAACACATCCCAATCCCTTCCCAGATGCGTCGCTGTGAATCACCAATCCTCCGGAACTGTCTGGCACGGTTAAAATAGGAGCGGTTATCATTCTCGGCTTCAACGCCTCAAAAGCTGACGCACACCTATCCGTCCATACGAACGGTACGTCCTTCCGCGTAAACTTGGTCAAAGGCTCAGCTAAGCGAGAAAAATTCTCCATGAACCTTCTGTAATATCCGGCAAGTCCAAGAAAACTTCTGATCTCAGCTACGTTTTTCGGAATC
Source organism: Agapanthus africanus (assembly GCA_030015575.1). Lineage (NCBI taxonomy): Eukaryota > Viridiplantae > Streptophyta > Magnoliopsida > Asparagales > Amaryllidaceae > Agapanthus > Agapanthus africanus. The sequence continues at coordinate 153,338,407 of JASDDO010000012.1, forward strand.
GGCCAATCTTGAACTGCTGCAATCTTCTCAGGATCAACGACGATTCCATCTCTGGATACGACATGACCCAAGAACTTCACTTCTTCCAGCCAAAACTCGCACTTGCTCATCTTTGCATTTAAATTTTCTTGTCTCAACGTCTGCAGTGCGATCTTCAAGCTCTCAGCATACTCTTCAATTCTCCTTTGAGTAGACCAGAATATTATCAGCGAACACCACTATAAACCGGTCCAAGAATGGTGGGATTCGGTTCATCAAGTCCATAAATATCGCCGGTGCATTCGTGACTCCGAATGGCATCACTAAATACTTGTAATGTCCATACCGAGTTCGGAACGCAGTCTTGTAAATATCTTCTGATTTAACTCGGACCTGATGATATCCGGATCGCAAATCTAGTTTTCAGAATACCCTCGCGCCACTAAGCTGCTCAAATAATTCACCAATGCGAGGGTCGGGTATTTGTTCTTAATAGTCACCCGGTTTAATTCTCGATAATCGATGCACATTCTCCTTGTGCCATCTTTCTTCTTTACTAGAAGAACTGGAGCCCCCCAAGGTGAATTGCTGCTACGAATCTAACCTTTCTCAAGCAATTCGGTAACCTGCTTCTTGACTTCTTCCAACTCCACCGGTGCCATTGGATAGTACGCCTTTGAGATTGGCGCTGCACCAGGAACAAAATCGATCGTGAACTCCACATCTCGTTTTGCGGTAAACCTGAGATGTCTTTGGACACGTCCATAAACTCTCGAACTACAGCTAGCGCTTCCTCCTTATCAACTTCCATTGACGAAAGAACACTGTTTGTCGGCCTAGCCCTAAACTCGACTGGCCCGACAGAACTGCTTCCTCCAGCAAAAAAAAAAACAAACTTCGTATGTCCGGGAATCTGGAAAATCACTTTCTTTGCCCTAAAATCAATGTGAGCGTGGAAAGTGCCGAAAAAATCCATTCCTAAGACAACAACAAATAAAGGGATGCACCAGAATTGAATAATTCTAATGCGGGAAAGACATGATCGAGTAGGATACCTGAAACGATTTCACCTGAAGCCAAACACTGAAGAAGATAAGCACGGTAAACAGAATTCAAGATTGCGATAAAATATAAACTGGAAAGCAAGAGAAACAAGGTAATATAACGACCATGAAACAAAGAAGTGAATCAAGACTAGGACTCCAAGTTACTTAAATAGAGTACCGCATTGTAACCATGCTGCAGTTCATGGGTACAATTACATAACTCCACTCAAGTCGTTCAAATCCTAGTATCAGAATCAAAGAACAGGGAGAAACAATAGGGAACCAAAAGATTTTCAGTCGAGATGCAAAGTCGTTTGCATATCGTCAAGACAAAGGATCAAGAGAAAGATATGATTCAAGAATCACGATAACAAGGTGGCAGGACATGTTCCTAATCACGAGTATTCTGATTCGTTTATTGGGTCCAATACCCAACTACAAAAGAATCAAACTCGATTAACCCATATCCTATGGCTCTGTGTAGCGTTTTGAAAATCGTTTCGGTGAAATTTCGGAAAAATCGGTAAAATTAGGGTGTTTTCTGTAAAAACTCAAAATACAAATATCTTTATTATAAAATTTAATATATATATTCTAGCTATGTAATTGCTAGTATTTGGTGTTTATTGAGCCAATGGTAAAATTTTTAATTTTCTGAATTTTTTTCCGAAATTAATTATTTTAATATTATTTTAAGCCGTCACTAATATATTTAATTAGGGAAAATTACAAATTGGAATGAGTTGAAACAAATTTTGTGCATCATAACACCTTAAACAAAATTTTAACGTGTGGTTTTTGAAATTGAATGAAGTTGTTAAACGGTGTTAGAAAATATGGAAGAAAAAGGCTTAAATGGTGAAATTAAAGGAATTTATTAAACTAGGAAGTGTGGTACATATTGAATTGGTGTTTGGTGTTCATTGCTTCACACACACACACCACATCCCCCTCCCCATCTTGCTGGCCAAAAGTGGGGCTTCCCCAATCCCCATGTCCCCACCCTTTTTGCACAAAGAAAAACAATGAAAAGAAAAGAAAAAGAAAGAAAGTCAATGAGGTGTGGGCCTTGTCTTTTCTTCTCACTTTCAACCCCTCTCTCTCTCTCCTCACTCACCTCAAATTTCTGGCCGAATTTCCAGCCCCCAACAGCAGCAGCCCCTTCCCCAAATCCCACTCCATTTTGCATCAAAATTCCACAAAAATCACTTCAAATCCATACAAATTCAAATCTAATTCCAATTCCAAGCCTTACCGATTATTCTTTGAGCAATCCTACTTGAATCCTTGGAGCAAAGAGAGCATTTTGGTGGCTAGGTTGTGTGTTTGATCATGGATTGTGATGTATAATTCTTGACATTTTGTTAAATTTTTGTTGAATTACTTCCAATCTAGCTAATTAGGAGTTAATTATGGTTTTGATATTAAAGATTTAACTTTCAAGAAAGGGTTTTGAATGCAAGTTAGGGTTTTGTGTTGTGAGATTATGGTTGTGTGATGTATTTGACATATTAATGTTATGCTAAATCAAATCAAGTTGCTAGTTTGCATTTTTGTTAATTTAAATTGTGATAATTATATAAATTGCAAACTAGGTTTTAAAAATATTTATATTTTGGTGAGATAAAATTTTATTTAGGGTTTCATGGCATTATTAACATTATAATTTATGGTTTAATACTTGAGTATATGCAAAACCAAGCTTAATTGTAAAATTGTGAATTTTACTTTAAAAAGAGTTAAAATCGGTATTTTTGCAAACTAGGAATTTGGAAAACAAAACGATTGGTTTAACTTTATGGTTTTGACGAATTAAACCCTATTTCTTATGCAGTTAGTGAGTTTTGAAACCATGATTGGTATGTTTGGTGTTTTTCTTGATCAATCGACGTTTGTACGCCGATGTCGAGGGTTTTTGGGTTGATTTGTGAAAGCAAACATAGGTTTTGACCTATGTGGGATTCGTGTGTCGTTTTGGACATGAGTCGGATTTTAATGCGATACGATGCTATATATGACATGTAGGTACCCCATGTGGACTTCTAGATGACAAGAAAGCGTGTGGCAACGTCGGCACCGGCGAGCGAGGACCAGGTGAGTAGATTTTATCTACGGGGGAAGTCGGGTGGATGGCGTATAGCACCCCCGCAGTTCGTAGTATAGTTGATGATATATATATGTTATAGGTGTTTTATGATACGAGGATGATTATCAAGGTATGATCTTGTGTTCATGGTTTAGTGTAGGGTAATTAGAAGTCAACTAGCATAACTTCTTAGTCGCGAACCCTAGAATAGGTTCATACCTACCCGCATACCCGCATTTGCATACATATATCTTACATGTGCGTATATGGGGATATGTATATATATATACACTTGGGTATGTGACTAGGTATATATATATATATACGTATGCATATACATGGATTATGAGGATAGTACTTGGGATTGGAGATGAGTCGATAAGATTGGGCTTGAGACCGTGAGATCGGTGATGTGACATAGTCCGTATTTGTGATACGACATGGTATTTTAGCGGTTTCTTTAGGCGTGGTGTTTTCATACACACACATGCATTTCATAGATGGTATCAGTATTGTACTAGACGTAGATCAATACCCCGATCATGATATTTGATAAAGAGGATACCAGATGAATAGTATGATGAACGTGATATTGACCCGTACCCAGATTTGGGATGCCGTACGACGGATTTACGTACGAGCTATATATTGATGTTTGATCCGCACTCTTGACTTGGGAATATCTGATTATAGATATGGTATCGGATGTGATATTATTGAGGCGGGATCACCGACTAATATATATATATATATGTATCGACTCAGATGTTAGGCGGTTTCCTTACCTTCAGTTAGCTTGTTAGTTCAGCCGTATAGTTTAGTGTAGTTGTTAGACTAGGTTAGATTCCTACCTATTTCAAAACTAACGGATCATGGGTATTTTAAAGACAGGTCAAGGGATTCTACAGATATTTCAAAAGACGTATCTTTTCTTAAAAACACCGTAGCCCTTATTTTCAAAACCCCACGATTCGTGTTATTTCAAATGGCACCACTGTGGAACTCATATTTTATTAAATGCAGATTAGTTATCATTGTGTTTAGTATTCAGCTCCCGCACGTTATTGCTGTTCGCTCCGCATCGCATACTTATTTTGTGATTCATATACCGTTATTGATATCATGCTGCTAGGACACCAGCACCATTACCGATGACGCGTATGTACCACGTACACTTACTTGCCGGCTCACACACATCTTCATCGGTAATTGCCATGTCACGACCACTTTAGAAAATACTATTTCATTGACATAGTTTGTTAGCTAATAGTTTAGACATGATATTAGTGTACTTGCCTTATATGCTAGTTTAGACATTGTAGTTATTACTTGCTACTTCATGCATGTTATTATTCACTGTTATGACGCATTCATGGATTTTTATGCGTATATTCACTGTTTACATGCTATTGAGGATTTGGATTCAGATTTTCATGAGATTTCCTGGATTTGGGGGAAAACCGCAAAAACATTTATAAACTTCTTTTCTCTCTCTTTTTAAATGAAAAGTGCGGTTTTCCCATGATGTATGAGTCGTCCACCATGAGTTTGCTGATGGATTTCGAGACCCGATTCGAGGAGTTGGATGAACCGTTTCGGGTACATGGTGGGACCGGCAAGGTACCCCGGCGCAAGAAGTTCGAGTAGTAGACGATAAGCCTGGCAGGGGAGGACTACCAACCGGTGATTTTACTCGACGCGTCGGATATCCGGAGGATACCGTCGTGGTCTTGAGATTGATAGTAGGGGCCGGTCCGGACTGACGGCGTCCTAGATAGTGAGATTGAGACATTGAGATTTGAGACATCGAGGTACTGAGATTGATGATCCAGGCCAGTCCGGGTAGCCGGAGCCTGAGATATTGAGATATTGGGATTTATGTTTTGTGTCGATGCTAGACATTGTTTATGCTGATTTCATTTATGATACCTCGTTTTGAAATTACAGAAATCTCACTAAATTATGAAAGCAGTTTTTTCATTTACATGTATTCTGTTTTCATGCATTCATACCTGATCCATATGATATATTGCTACCTGAGGCACTGATACGAACACTTGGTATTACCGTTGTTTAGAGGTATACCCTAGCCGTTGTTATAGGCTGCAGATTATATATTTGAGGATATATTATGATCGTATGACTTAGGATTGCGTTGTTCATGTGATTTCTGTTCGTAGATGTTTTCTACTCATGAGTTGGCAACTCACCCCCATTGTGCCACAGTTTCTTGCAGGTTTTGCCGTACAGGTTTCATTACGGCTTTGCTGGTACTGCTTCTTTTTCGGGTGACTTGCTAGTAGGTGGGTTTACTTGTATCGTACCCATCATTATACATTGTATATTATTATTCTGTTGTATCTAGAAGTTCCATCAACCAAACATGTATTTATTTCAGAGATAGAGACCAGTGATGTTATTCTTTCGACCTTAGAGTCGCGCGTTGTATTTCTATGGATTTCTTGCTGTTTTGAGTTTCCTTTTGAGTTTTGATCCTCGCCCTTGGCGTTATATATTATATTGCTTGCGTGGTTGTGACCGTCGATTGACGAAGAGCTAGCTCCCGCTTGGGGATGCCCTTTTTATTCATTTCGTATACTATTCATGTTGTATCCCGTTTGGGGGCCAGTATTTACAAAGGAGACTCTGCCGAAATTTTCAGGAAATATTTGATGTTTTTAAAAACGCATAATTCGGCTTATGCTATCAAAAACTACTTCCTTTAAGTTGGTTTTTCCTTCACTCTACTGCTTCTTTGGTTTTGATTTCTGGGTTTTGGCTTACTTAGATTACGTACGCGTCGAGACGTCCGTAATTTAAGTGCCGGTCATGTTCCGTACTTTTCGGGTCATGACACTCTGATACCAAAAGAACCATGTCACGCCCCGCTTCCCAGAGTACGCTAAGATAGGCACGTGACATAGCCAACCATGCTACCTGTGGATAGGAAATATCCTTCCATAGTCACATTACGGCTGTAGAGATATCAAGAACAGGAAAGTAAACTAAACTATCTAGTACATGTCCATAAGCCAGAGTGAATGAGTCAAGAAATAATGTAATATGCGGAAGCAAAGATCCAATAAATAAAACACCTGGAAAGTAAAACTGGATACCAACAGGATCCTCACCGCTCGGTCTAGCAGCGGCAGTACTCCTGATCAGTCTGCAACAAGGTAGGGAATCTGGGCCATGCAAAACCCAGACGTCAGTGCGTCATAATATCAAGCAATACTATAAACTGGGGTAGCAATACATGCAGGTATGAGTATAAATGGTAAAACAGATATAACAGTAATATCAATGAGGACAGTGAAAGGTAGTGTGCAGTGAGTAATCTAAACTGGTCTATTGGGTTAACTACTCTCAAGTCTTTGAAATCAATTTGATGAATCATCGATGTAACTCAATAAAATCCCGTGCGTGCCTGGGATCACGGTCTATGACTCTCGGGCTGAATCCGAGACGTGCCGCAAGGCAGTAAAGGGTGGTAGGTAATGACGAGTGATGTCAGTAGCATCACTCCGGGGCTGGCCTAGCCCGTAAGACTGATCAGAAAAGGTATAGAACTGTCGAGTTACAAGTCAGGTTTCATCATTGATTTCCCCATACCCCCAAGTTATATGTGCTCAAGTCAGGTATTAAATAATCTGGAACTAATGCCAATAAAGGATCAGGCAGGTACAGGTTTGTCTGGATAGACAACAGGAACTGTCCGTAAGGACAATAGGTCATGTTTGTTGGCATTAGACACAAGATCAGGTAACAGGTAAAGCCATGGTACAACAGGTTAAGCCAGGTAGTATTTAGGTATCATGTCATGTCGAGAGGTGCACGGTACCATGTCGTGTCAAGTAGTAGGTGTAAAAAGTCATGTCAGGGTGCACAAGATGTCATGCGGGTGCTCATAATCAAACTAACATAAGCATGGGTATACAAAACAAGCATGGGTACCAATAGAACAATAAACTGGAACATTGTAATGTGAAATGCAATCAGGTACAGATTAAGGTATATAGATGCACAGTTATGATTAGGGTTAAAGTTTAAGTTCCAATACTAATTAAACTACAATATATCAAGTGTGGAATGTTAATATTGTAATATTATATATTCAAGTGATCTATGGATGCAATATTATGTATATTAAACGATATGGATGCAAACATGTGTTTGGATGGTTATAAACTATTTAAAAGGGTATTATGGGCCATGTAAATAATTATTATATGATTTAAATATGGATATGGGTACTAGGTATAGTAAATCAAAATGCAATATGGTAGGGTTCAAGTTGTAAATCTAAAATGATAAAATGGACATCGAATGGAAAATGGAACATGTGGCACTATATGTAATCTACAGGTTTACTATGCAATTAAATAGGTATAAAATAATATAGATAGCATGTAGCAAGTTTCACTTGCCTCGATCGGATCACGACACGGGATGCGCACGCAGCATCCAATGTCGGCAAATGTTGCAACATCCATACGCCCACACGGGACGGGTCCAGGCACAGCATGAAGGTAACCACGCAAGTAGGGGATGTCCACAGGGTTGCTCGGATCGTCGGCAGCGAGCACGGCTCCGGCGGATGATCACTAAACCATCAATAAGAGCTATATCGATGAAATGTTCTTCACTGATCGGCAGTCCTGTCGACGTACTCACGATTCTCATGTACTAAAGTCAAGTATTTGTCTCATCGACGATCGCGGTATGGAACGACGAAGATAACGCGAAGCACGTCCAATCCAAGATCTCGGCTAGGTTAGGTTTCGGCCTAAAACTGCTTGAGTGCTCGGTTGTGATCTGGATCGCAGCCAAGACCGCAGCGATGATGGCGATGTGACTGCTCGGCCTTGGATTGGGTGCGGGCTGGAGTTGGCGATGATGGTGTTATGCTAGGGAAGAAGCTTTGACGGTGAGATGATGGGGTTCTCGGTTGGAAAAGGCATGATGGAAAAGGTTGAGGGAAGCAAGGCGACGGGTTCTCGGTGTTTGGCGATGATGGTAAGGAGGTTGCAGGTGAAAGCTTTGGGGTTTGGGTTTGATGGTGATGGGGTTTTAGATGAAGGGGAAGCTCTCGACTGCTAATGAGGGTGGTGTTTGAAGTCGACGAGGATGACGAAGGAGGAGGAGATGGTGAGGCAAGATAGGGCTGCGGTGATGATGGCAAGGGGTCGTGTCGAGATCGTTGCTTAAGGAGCGCCGGCGGTTTGAGGCTAGTGGGTGGCGATGGAGATGATGGAGGCGACCTTGGCAATGGTGTCAACGTTGGGTTTGGGGATCAATGGCTGTCGAGTTCGAAGAAGCTGGAGGAGATGATGTAGATCTCGGGAGAGATGAGGGTGCTCGGGTGAGAGCCGGCTAGGGTTTGGTTTTAGAGGGAGAGAGAAATTCTGGTGTGAGAGGGGGAGAGAGAGAGGTGATGAAGGAGATGAGGGTGAGGGGATGAAGGCGACGGCGAGGTGAGGTGCGTGGGTTAGGGTTCTTGCGGAGGTGGGGAACGGGAGAGGTGAGGAATAGAGAGAGAGTTGTGTAAAATTTTTATTAGGATTAATTAAAATATATATAGGGGAAGAGAGAGATAGGCAGTGGAGAGAGAGAAAGATTGGATGAGAGAGAATGCGAGATGAGAGAGAGGGAGGAGAGAGATCAGAGAATGAGAGAGATCGAGAGGAGAGAGAGAGGGAGAGGAGAGATAATATTGTATTTTAGCGGGGAGAGAGAAAGAGAGAAGAGAGAGAGAGAGAGAAAGAGAAGGGAAGAGAGATGAAGAGATATATTGAGAGAGAGAGGTAGGGTTGGCGCATAAAGAAGAGTCTGATTGGCCTAGAAAAAATATTTTAAAGAAGGAAAATTTTAAAAAGATTTTTGTGTAACCAACAGTATAGAAGAAAATTTATTCGATTAATATTAAAAGATTTTAAATAAATGATTTTTGGCGAGATACAAAAGTATTTCAAAACGTGTCCGGGACGGGTCCAAAAATTTAGATTTAAAATACGAAAAATTTATGCGACTTCCAAATTTCAAAATGAATGCCCAGTTAAAGAAAAAGCATACCCCCAAGAACGGATGCACGTACGTGCGCGTAGCCATCCAAACACGTCCGTTTCACTGAACGGGACGAGAACAAGATGTGTGGATGCTACCACGGGGTTAGGGGTATCATGCTGGTTATGAAATGCAATTTTAAATTATTTTCTGTGACCTAAAATGTTATATGATAAAAGATGCGATACTAGATAAATACCAGTATGTACTAAATATGAGATGCACCTGTCCATGCAACATGTCAAGGTAATCTAAAAATAAGAATCAAACAGGTTCAAACAAGCGGGTCTGGTCGAATGCAATATAAAGTGTAAAATACTATTCGCTCCCACAATATGTTAAATCAAGAATATCATGAATAAAGAAATACGAGAACTGGAATTGGTATAAATGAACTCGGATGTTACATTATACCCAACTACAAAAATAATTTCGTCCTCGAAATTCCAAGAACAAGAAAGGATAAACAATCAAGAAACTACAAGAATAGCTGTGGAAACTTCTGTCGGATTACATCTTCTCGTTCCCAAGTTGACTCTCCATGTGAGCGATTACCCCAAGAAACAAGTATAAGAGGGATAACCTTGTTCTTAAGAACCTTTTCCCCTCGATCCGCAATCGACATCGGTCGCTCCTCAAAAGTCAAATCTTCACGTACAGTTAACTCAGAATAATCCATCACATGTGTGTTACCTCGAACACAATTACGGAGTTGAGATACGTGAAACACGTCATGAACATTCGCTAAGATTGCGGTAACGCCAATCGATACGTTGCATCTCCAACACGCTCCAAAAATCTCAAAAGGTCTAACGAATTGAGGACTAAGCTTTCTTCGACTTCCGAAACGAATCACCCCTCTAGTCGGTGATATCTTCAAGAATACCGGATTACCAACAACGAACTCTAGAGGTCTTCTCGATGTATCTTCCCAACTCTTATGTCAGTCTTGTGTTGCTTTCATATGATTCCGGATAGTGTGAACTTTCTCCACTGTCTGCACGATCAAATCCGATCCCAAGAATCTTCGTTCTCCAACATCGTCCCAACAGACAGGTGAACGACACTTGCGACAATATAATGCTTTGAATGGAGCCATATGAATAGTCGCCTGGAAACTGTTGTTGTAAGAAAACTCCACTAAGTGTAGATGATCCTCCTATGAACCCTTGAAGTCTAACATGCAAGCTCTCAACATGTCTTCAAGAGTTTGGATCGTTCTCTCCAACTGGCCATCTTTCTGAGGATGATAGGCTGTGCTAAACTCAATCGCGTCCCCAAACTTTCATGTAAGCTCCTCCAAAAGTGTGATAAGAAACGGGTGTCACGGTCGGACACGATGCTCACCGGCACTCCATGCAATCTTACAATCTCCTGCATGTACCGTTCTGCCAAAGCTTCTGTTGATTGACCAACTCGAAATTGTATGAAGTGAGCTGCCTTGGTCAATCGATCAACAATCACTCAAACTGCATTGTTGCCTTTCGGACTCCTCGGTAGAGCCGTCACGAAATCCATGGTTATATGTTCCCACTTCCATTGAGGAATCGGAAGTGGTTGCAATAAACCAGCAACCCGTTGATGTTCAGCCTTAACTTGCTGACACACCAAGCACTTTGCTACAAAGCGGGCAATCTCCCGTTTCATGCCTTCCCACCAGAAATGCTATCGTATATCTCGGTACATCTTCGTGCCTCCTGGATGTACGGAATATGCTGAGCTGTGCGCCTCCTTCATAAGTTCTTCACGAATGTCTCCTTTTGGCATACACAAACGGCTACCATAACGCAACGAACCATCTTCATGAATCAACAAGTCCGTTCGAAGTCCAGCTTCAACCCGTTCTCGAAACTTCTACAATCTAGGGTCCTGTAACTGCGCTGCTTTAATATTCTCGATCAACGAAGACCGTACTTGCAGCTGCATCAACTGTCCTGAAGAATGCGGTAGCACAACTTCCAAATCGAATCTCCGAAAGTCTTCAATAAGTTCCTTCTGTGCAGTCAACATCTGAATTGCTGGCAACCGACTAAGCGCATCCTGCACAACATTAACTTTCCCTGGATGGTACTTTAGGTCAAGATCGTAATCAGCCATCAGCTCCAACCATCTATGCTGCCTCATGTTAAGCTCTTTCTGTGAGAACACATACTTCAGGCTTTTGTGATCGGTGAATACTTCGACCCTTTCGTCCAATAAGTAGTGCCTCCAAATCTTCAAAGCGCAAATCACAGCTGCTAGCTCCAAATCATGAGTTGGGTAATTCTTCTCATGGGTCTTCAATTGTCTCGATGCGTAAGCTATAACCTTCCCATGCTGCATCAAAACACATCCCAATCCCTTCCCAGATGCGTCGCTGTGAAACACCAATCCTCCGGAACTGTCTGGCATGGTTAAAATAGGAGCGGTTATCAATCTCGGTTTCAACGCCTCAAAAGCTGACGCACACCTATCCGTCCATACGAACGGTACGTCCTTCCGCGTAAACTTGATCAAAGGCTCAGTTAAGCGAGAAAAATTCTCCATGAACCTTCTGTAATATCCGGCAAGTCCAAGAAAACTTCTGATCTCAGCTACGTTTTTCGGAATCAGCCAATCTTGAACTGCTGCAATCTTCTCAGGATCAACGGGGATTCCATCTCTGGATACGACATGCCCCAAGAACTTCACTTCTTCCAGCCAAAACTCACACTTGCTCATCTTTGCATATAAATTTTCTTGTCTCAACGTCTGCAGTGCGATCTTCAAGTGCTCAGCATGCTCTTCAATTCTCCTTTGAGTAGACCAGAATATTATCAGCGAACACCACTATAAACCGGTCCAAGAATAGTGAAAAGATTCGGTTCATCAAGTCCATAAATATCACCGGTGCATTCGTGACTCCGAATGGCATCACTAAATACTTGTAATGTCCATACCGAGTTCGGAACGCAGTCTTGCAAATATCTTCTGATTTAACTCGGACCTGATGATATCCGGATCGCAAATCTAGTTTTGAGAATACCCTCGCGCCACTAAGCTGCTCAAATAATTCACCAATGCGAGGGTCTGGTATTTGTTCTTAATAGTCACCCGATTTAATTCTCGATAATCGATGCACATTCTCCTTGTGCCATCTTTCTTCTTTACTAGAAGAACTGGAGCCCCCAAGGTGAATTGCTGCTACGAATCTAACCTTTCTCAAGGAATTCGGGAACCTGCTTCTTGACTTCTTCCAACTCCACTGGAGCCATTGGATAGTACGCCTTTGAGATTGGCGCTGCACCAGGAACAAAATCGATCGTGAACTCCACATCTCGTTTTGCGGTAAACCTGAGATGTCTTCGGACACGTCCATAAACTCTCGAACTACAGCTGGCGCTTCCTCCTTAGCAACTTCCATTGACGAAAGAACACTGTTTGTCGGCCTAGCCCTAAACTCGACTGGCCCGACAGAACTGCTTCCTCCAGCAAAAAAAAAACAAACTTCGGATGTCCGGGAATCTGGAAAATCACTTTCTTTGCCCTAAAATCAATGTGAGCGTGGAAAGTGCCAAAAAAATCCATTCCTAAGACAACTATATGTAAGTCGATGTAGTACACCCCAGTACTTGTGGGGAGGCGGAATTTTCAAAATCGATCAAGTTTAAAGAACGAACATCGACTAACCGCTTGAATCGAAGCTAAACTATAAATAACCGTACACAAAGAGTTTCTTTTCAATTGTGTTTAGGGATTATATCTAATGAAACCGGTCCTTCGTCTTTGTGTCCTCCTTTGTTCTCCTCGACCTTCTCTAGGTAGTAGACGATCCACCCGAGAGCAAAACACCAAGCTACACCTCTAACTTGAGGTAACTAATCTACTTTGATTGCTAATCAAAGAAGAAAGGATGATATAGAGTGAAGGTAATGGATGTTTAAGTCTAACTAAACCTTTGATCTCAACACATGAGGATTAAGGATTAGTCTCTTGAAGATGAGAGCTTGAGGAGAGAGAATGTGAGATGAGATAATGAGATGAGAGAGAGTGTATCATAATATATTATGAAGCATTCTTATTAAAGAATAATGAATAATAGAAATGAATAAGCATGCTTCATAAATGAAAAGAGGTGATTCATTAACATGAGTCATTAAGCATTTATGGTGCATTAATGATCATGATGAATCACCCTCATGACTCACTAATCTTATCCAAAGCTTATGTCACCTTAACCTCCTTAGTCACATCTTCTAGAAGCTTCTCGTACAATTACGAGAACGCCCCTCCAAGCCGCAAAAATACGGAAAAACTTTAGACTATAAAAATCCAATAACCGGATACCAGTAACTGGCTTAAACCAAAGCCGACTGGTAAAAACTGTCCGAAAGTCGTACGCGCGTAAACGCACGTATGCGTCCGAACCCTTTGTCGCAAAACCATGCAACCTCTATATCGTTTCGCCTGGAATAGGAAACTCTCTGTGTGGGACTCTAGAGACTCGACTACTACGCTGGCAGTGGGTTTAACCACAGACCGCAAGCGGCACTAGCTGTACGTAACGGTCCCCAGGTAGTTGTCGATAAGAAGGCCGATGAGGAAACCCATCCGAACTCCTACTGAGTCTGATGTGACAATCTCCATACAGTCCGGTCCGTTCGTCCAAGACTATCGCATATCGGGCCTAGGGGGGCGGCAAGCGTCAGTCCCCTAATAGCGGTATAAGTCGTGTCGGAGGGAAGCCCATTACACCCTGAGAAACTATTGGAACCTACCAGCAAATCTCGCTTGCCCTGGCTAGGGACTTTGCGTAATGGCTCTCTGACACAGCACGATATCTACTCCCAATACCGGGAGGGACGAATCCTGTCTAACCGCCACTGCCTCCAAGTGCTCGGGACTGCACCCAACTGCTACCTGTTTGCACGACTCCTTTGAGCCGTGGTAGGTAGCAATCTAAGAACAGTGGGACACACTCGAGGCGAAGTAGCAGTGTCAAGTCTGCGGACTACGCTGTACTCATGTCACCTGGGAACTGTTCACTGACGACTAGTATCAAACCAACCAACAGTTCCCTGTGAGTCCTGTCCGGTGTACCCGCAACCTAACGAGCACCTGTATACTATCTCCAGTACGACGTACAGACGGCTGTGGGACAGACCATCTCCCCAACTGGGATGAGAAGCGTACACACCAGTCTATTCCGGAGTATCGATGCTCTGTCTCGATAATCCAACGACCAGGGACCTGAATAAGGATGTACTTGTAGACTACCCAGCCCCCACTAGTGTGACTGCCATCACAACGCTGGTAGACAAGCAAGATCCTAAGAGCTCTATCAATACGTACACTCACATATTAAGATAGAAAAACCAAGTAGCATACTACCATGTTTAGCAAGACTGTTATATACATGTGAATATCCCAAGCTTCCATTAAGTAATATACAGGCTAGTATGATACAGTAATGGCCTTCTAGGGCATAAACACTAACAATCTCCCACTTGCACTAGGGCCATGTACTGGCATATCGTAGACCAATGATCTCGAGCAGCCTCTCGAACTGAATCTGAGGAAGGGCCTTCGTGAATGGATCAGCAATGTTCTCTTCAGAAGCAACTCTCCGAACCTCGATCTCCTGACGATCAATGATCTCCCTGATCAGGTGATACCGCCTCAAGATGTGTCTGGACTTCTGATGGGACCTTGGTTCCTTCGCTAAAGCTATAGCTCCGTTGTTGTCGCAATACAGAGGTATTGGATCAACTATGGTAGGAACAACCTGAAGTTCTGTTAGGAACTTCTTCATCCAGACTGCTTCTTTTGCGGCATCGCAAGCAGCTATATACTCCGCTTCCATCGTCGAGTCAGCAACGGTGTCCTGCTTGGAGCTCCTCCAGCACACCGCCCCTCCATTGAGGGTAAAGACATAACCCGACATGGACTTGGAATCGTCCTTATCACTCTGGAAGCCGGAATCAGCAAAGGCCTCCAACCTGAGGTCTTTTCCGCCGTAAACCAAGAACATCTCCTTAGTCCTCCTCAGGTACTTGAGAATGTTCTTTACTGCTATCCAGTGTTTCTCCCCTGGGTCTGACTGATACCGGCTTACCACGCTTAGTGCGTAAGCTACATCTGGTCTGGTACACAACATCGCATACATTATAGAGCCTACCGCAGAAGCGTAGGGTATAATAGACATGCGTTCCCTTTCCAAATCAGTCTTGGGAGACATCTCTTTGGAGAGGGTGATTCCGTGACAAGCCGGTAGATTACCGCGCTTAGAATCTTCCATACTGAATCTTTTCAGTACAGTGTCGATATACCTGGACTGCGAAAGTCCCAACATCCTCTTGGATCTATCACGATAGATCCGGATCCCCAGAATGTAAGAGGCATCACCCAGGTCTTTCATGGAGAACCTGTGTGACAAGAATCCTTTGACAGATTGTAGCATAGGAATGTCATTACCTATCAATAGAATGTCATCCACGTACAAGACGAGGAATACGACACTTCTGGCTACAACTTTACTATATATGCACGGTTCATCTGGATTTTTGATAAAGTCATATTTTTTGACTGTTTCATCAAAACAGATGTTCCAACTCCGCGATGCCTGCTTTAGTCCATAAATAGACTTAAGCAGCTTGCATACTTTCCCGCTGCTCCCACTCTGATTGAAACCCTCTGGCTGATCCATATAGACGCTCTCTTCTAAATTTCCATTCAGAAAAGCCGTCTTTACGTCCATCTGCCAGATTTCATAATCATGGAAGGCAGCAATAGCAAGAAGGACCCGAATGGATTTGAGCATAGCCACTGGAGAAAAAGTTTCGTCATAGTCCAAACCAGGTCTTTGACGAAAACCCTTTGCAACAAGTCTAGCCTTATAGGTTTCCACCTGTCCATCTACACCAATCTTTTTCTTGAAGATCCATTTGCATCCTATGGGTTTTACCCTATCTGGAGCAAAGTCCAAAGTCCATACTTTGTTGGTGTACATGGACTCCATTTCGGTCCGCATTGCATCTAGCCATCGTACCGAGTCGCCGCTCTGGATGGCCTGCCGGAAGTCAGTAGGTTCATCATCATCTATGATGCAATCCTCTCTATCCCCGTCAATGAGAAAACCGTAGTATCTCTCAGGCGGATGAGACGGCCTACTACTCCTGCGGAGGGGTGCGGGAATGTTTTGTTCTTTTTGATCCTTTGGTTCTACCAAACTTTCAGTAGCAGTTTGTGGTTCTGGAATTTCTTCCAGTTCTATTTCGCTCCCACTTATTTCCTTTTCTAAAAACTGATATTCTAGAAAATGGGCATTACGAGAAACAAACACCTTTTGTTCCTCTGCGTAATAGAATAGATATCCCTTGGAGTTCTTTGGATATCCCACAAACTGACACTTTACTGATCGTGCCTCGAGCTTGTCCACATGCTGCTTCTTAACAAAAGCTGGACATCCCCAAATCTTTAGATACTGAAGATAGGGTTTCTTCCCACTCCACATCTGATATGGTGTGGTAGGCACAGTCTTGGTAGGAACCATGTTCAAAAGATATGCCGCTGATTCTAGCGCATAACCCCAGAAAGATCGCGGTAACTCAGCATTACTCATCATGGATCGTACCATATCCAATAGGGTTCGATTCCGTCTCTCCGATACACCATTATGCTGTGGAGTGTATGGAGGAGTAAGCTGAGAGAGAATCCCTTTCTCTTTTAGGTAACCAAGGAACTCGGCACTTAAGTATTCTCCACCTCGATCAGATCTTAGTGTCTTAATACTTTTGCCGGTCTGGTTTTCTACTTCATTCTTATACTCTTGGAATTTCTCGAAAGCCTCGGATTTATATTTCATCAGATAAATGAATCCGTATCTTGAGTAATCATCCGTGAAAGTAATGAAATAGGAAAAACCACCTCTTGCATGTGTAGACATTGGACCGCATACATCGCTGTGTATGAGTCCTAAGAGCTCGCTCGCTCTTACTCCTTGTCCAGTGAATGGAGTCTTTGTCATCTTTCCTTTGAGACAAGATTGACAAGTGTCATAAGATTGATATTCGAACGAGTCCAAATATCCTTCTCTATGCAACTTAGTCAACCTTTTCTCATTGATGTGACCCAGTCTACAATGCCATAAGAAAGCTTTATTTAAATCTGGAGACTTTCTTTTTAGTGTGTTCTGGACATTGAAAATTTGGAGTTGGTTTAAAACATATATGCCGTTATTTAATGTACCGGACCCAATCAAACCATGATTAAGGTGGATGTTGACAACATCTCTTACAAACGTGAAATCATAACCTTTATTTGATAACAAGGAAACTGATATGATATTACACGTTAAGCTGGGTACAAAATAACAGTTATGTAAAACCAAAATGTGTCCACTCGTCAATCCTAGGTGATAATCCCCGACGGACGCAGCTCCCACGCTAGCTCCGTTAGCAACCCTGAGGATCATATCACCTTCCTTCAGCACTCTACGGTTTCTCAGTGCCTGCAATGAATTGCAAATATGAGATCCTGATCCGGTATCCAATACCCAGGAAGTAGAGTTGATCGACAGACAATTCTCAATTACAAACACACCTGAAGTCGAAGCCACAGCTTGCTTCGGTTCCTGGTTCTTGGCGTTCCACGCCTTGCAATCCTTCTTCCAGTGCCCTTTCCTGTGACAATGGAAGCACTCATCCTGGCCAACTATCGGTACTGCTTTCTTTTTCTTTCCCTTCCCTCCCACCTTACTAACACCTCCTCTAGGTCTGGGTGCGGCCTTCTTCTTCTTTCCTTTGGCCCTAGCCTTGGACCCGGAAGAAGATGAACCGCCAACAAACATAGCGGGTGTTTCCCTTGATGTCTTCAAGATGCCCTCTGCACTCCTTAACATGTTCAGGAGTTCCGGAAGTTCAACTTCTTTTCTTTGAAGGTTGAAGTTCAGGATAAACTGGGCGTAGGTGTGAGGAAGGGACTGGAGAATAAGGTCTGTAAAGAGCTCATTATCCAAAGTCGTCCCAAGGTCTGCGAGCTCTTCTATGTAGCTGATCATCTGTAGGACATGTTCACCTACCGATGACCCGACAGCCAACCTCGCTCGAAACAAGTTCTTAGAGGTCTCGTATCTTGCTATACGAGATTGCTCTCCATAAAGTTCCTTTGTATGGAGAAATATGCCATCTAGGGACATATCCTCGTGCCTCCTCTGATGTTCATTGTTCATCGAGGCAAGCACGATGCACTTGGCTCTCGCGCAATCTAAATCCTAGGTTTTGCGGATTTCCTTATCCGCATTGCTGGATTTGGGACCAGGGACAGCAGGTGCCGTAGTGGTGAGGACGTACCCCAGTTTGTCATAGGTCAAAGCCATCTTGACATTCCGCAGCCAATCTTTATAGTTTGGCCCCGTCAGTATATTTTTCTCTAAAAGTAACTTAAGTCCAGTCATTTTCAGGGTCGCTGCAATTAGGAGAGAGAGAAGAAAACTCTTTAGCATGATGCTCTTGCAAGTTTAGAGTGGTTTTAAGTTTATCTAAACTGGATGGCTCCCACTGTTTCTCGAATCCTTCCTCAAACCATAAAAGAAGAATTAGCCAGGACTATTCTCACCGTACAATTCTTTCTTAACCGTTCAGCCAGGCCAGTGTCGATACTTCGAGGGAGGTTTTCCAACGCTTTCGCGAAGTTCCTTAATTAAATAACCTCTTTTCTCTGGGGGCGTAACCCCGCTGACACCTTTCTGGACACCTACTAGGTTTATAGCATTGATCGTTAAGCGACGAATATCCTGATAAGTAGCATATACTCACAGTAGGATCGGGATCCAAATATCATCATCTGATAATGTTGTAGGAATGCTACCAACATTCATCAAACTCAAAATGGTATGCATCTCTTTGCAAATTTCAGTTTCTTTAGAAATTCCCGATATATATTTTTGCCCCATGCTCTTATGACCTTGGCGTTGGTCAAAATATCATAAGTCACATGTCAAGTTCTACCCATCATTATCTTGTTAATTTGAACCCATCCGTACATATCCTTGACGTTGGCCAAAATGATCATACGACTGTCCCAAACTAACTCATCTATCTATGCAACAAATGAATATCCAGCAGCTACCAAACACTATGCCTTGGCGTTGGTCAAAATACATAGCTTGAATACTACTGAATACCCAGATGAAATGACGGAGGGCTACGAATGGTTTTGGCGAAACCGTGAACGTAGTGAACTTGATATAACCGAAGGAACCTGATAGCTTTTAAAAGGAGTGGTTAAGGCTCCGCATTTAAAAAATATCTGTTTTTAAAATTAACCGAGTGGTTTCTTTTAAATTGTTCCAACGATTAAAACTTTGGTTTATTTTTCTTTGCATTATAGATAATGCGTCCCATCATTAACCTATCATTGCAGAAAATAACGAAAATACAACGTCCTCTTATGCCATCCGCATTCGCCACGGGGTCCCGTCATCACCCGTTAGGTTACTTAACTAACGACAGAGCGGGGGCTGGGCTAGCGCGGGTGTAAAACATAAGTGACGTCTAAATAGCTACAATAAATATAGATATTTTACATTCGTCTGACGCAATGATATTCATTCCAGAACACAGATAAACAATATTGGATTTGCAAGCAATCTGTATTTCTTTTGAGCCTGCAAGAAAAGACAGATTACACAGTTGTGATGAATAGCCGTTACCCCACCCTCGACCCCTACGGGTACGGCAAACTACCCACCCGGCAGTTTGTGTACCCCACCTTGGGTCAGTCCTAGGAGCAAAAACAGTAAAATAAAATAATACAACGGTGGCTACGACCGCAACCTGGAAGTGCCCCGCAAAAATAATATTACAACAAATTACATTTACAACAAATGAATTAATCAATAACCCATTGCTAACCCCGGCTATACACCACAACAGTCCAATACAGTTTATATGCACAAACAGATATAACCATTTCAGAAATGTGCAACCCCCTGCCAACCGATATACTAGCAGTTGGGGGAGGTTTACGAACACATTTATCAATCACAGATATAATCCAATATGCAAATACTGTACAATTTCGATCGATTAAACAACATCAATATTGCTCCAAAATCTGCTCTGTTAAACAGTAACCTGAGCAAATATTAAATATTCCAGAAAACCCCTAATTACACAGAGAAGCAACAGAAGAAAACTCGGTTCCTGACTCGCCAACTCGGCGGCGGAAGAGCGGCGACTCAGTAGGCTGAGGCCGCGCTTCCGCGGCGAGTTAGACGATTCAGGCGACTGTTTTTCTTGGGTGTTCTACTGGTGTCATGTCAAGCTCTCTGAACACACCTGAAAAATTTTTGGACTTCATTTTAACTTCGACAGAAACTTGACAGAATTAGGGTTTTTCGGCTTTGTTTTTCCGTTCGAAATTCGTACAAATTTGCAATTAAGTTATTTAGTGTTTAGCCTGGCTCTGATACCACTGTAAGTCGATGTAGTACATCCCAGTACTTGTGGGGAGGCGGAATTTTCAAAATCGATCAAGTTTAAAGAACGAACATCGACTAACCGCTTGAATCGAAGCTAAACTATAAATAACCGTACACAAAGAGTTTCTTTTCAATTGTGTTTAGGGATTATACCTAATGAAACCGGTCCTTCGTCTTTGTGTCCTCCTTTGTTCTCCTCGACCTTCTCTAGGTAGTAGAAGATCCACCCGAGAGCAAAACACCAAGCTACACCTCTAACTTGAGGTAACTAATCTACTTTGATTGCTAATCAAAGAAGAAAGGATGATATAGAGTGAAGGTAATGGATGTTTAAGTCTAACTAAACCTTTGATCTCAACACATGAGGATTAAGGATTAGTCTCTTGAAGATGAGAGCTTGAGGAGAGAGAATGTGAGATGAGATAATGAGATGAGAGAGAGTGTATCATAATATATTATGAAGCATTCTTATTAAAGAATAATGAATAATAGAAATGAATAAGCATGCTTCATAAATGAAAAGAGGTGATTCATTAACATGAGTCATTAAGCATTTATGGTGCATTAATGATCATGATGAATCACCCTCATGACTCACTAATCTTATCCAAAGCTTATGTCACCTTAACCTCCTTAGTCACATCTTCTAGAAGCTTCTCGTACAATTACGAGAACGCCCCTCCAATCCGCAAAAATACGGAAAAACTTTAGACTATAAAAATCCAATAACCGGATACCAGTAACTGGCTTAAACCAAAGCCGACTGGTAAAAATTGTCCGAAAGTCGTACGCGCGTAAACGCACGTATGTGTCCGAACCCTTTGTCGCAAAACCATGCAACCTCTATATCGTTTCGCCTGGAATAGGAAACTCTCTGTGTGGGACTCTAGAGACTCGACTACTACGCTGGCAGTGGGTTTAACCACAGACCGCAGCGGCACTAGCTGTACGTAACGGTCCCCAGGTAGTTGTCGATAAGAAGGCCGATGAGGAAACCCATCCGAACTCCTACTGAGTCTGATGTGACAATCTCCATACAGTCCGGTCCGTTCGTCCAAGACTATCGCATATCGGGCCTAGGGGGGCGGCAAGCGCCAGTCCCCTAATAGCGGTATAAGTCGTGTCGGAGGGAAGCCCATTACACCCTGAGAAACAACTGGAACCTACCAGCAAATCTCGCTTGCCCTGGCCAGGGACTTTGCGTAATGGCTCTCTGACACAGCACGATAACTACTCCCAATACCGGGAGGGACGAATCCTGTCTAACCGCCACTGCCTCCAAGTGCTCGGGACTGCACCCAACTGCTACCTGTTTGCACGACTCCTTTGATCCGTGGTAGGGTAGCAATCTAAGAACAGTGGGACACACTCGAGGCGAAGTAGCAGTGTCAAGTCTGCGGACTACGCTGTACTCATGTCACCTGGGAACTGTTCACTGACGACTAGTATCAAACCAACCAACAGTTCCCTGTGAATCCTGTCCGGTGTACCCGCAACCTAACGAGCACCTGTATACTATCTCCAGTACGACGTACTGACGGCTGTGGGACAGACCATCTCCCCAACCGGGATGAGAAGCGTACACACCAGTCTACTCCGGAGTATCGATGCTCTGTCTCGATAATCCAACGACCAGGGACCTGAATAAGGATGTGCTTGTAGACTACCCAGCCCCCACTAGTGTGACTGCCATCACAACGCTGGTAGACAAGCAAGATCCTAAGAGCTCTATCAATACGTACACTCACATATTAAGATAGAAAAACCAAGTAGCATACTACCATGTTTAGCAAGACTGTTATATACATGTGAATATCCCAAGCTTCCATTAAGTAATATACAGGCTAGTATGATACAGTAATGGCCTTCTAGGGCATAAACACTAACACTATAAACAAAGGGATGCACCGGAATTGAATAATTCTAATGCGGGAAAAACATGATCGAGTAGGAAACCTGAAACGATTTCACCTGAAGCCAAACACTGAAGAAGATAAGCACGGTAAACAGAATTCAATCTTGCGATAAAACATAAACTGGAAAGCAAGAGAAACAAGGCAATATAACGACCATGAAACAAAGAAGTGAATCAAGACTAGGACTCCAAGTTACTTAAATAGAGTACCGCATTGTAACCATGCTGCAGTTCATGGGTACAATTACATAACTCCACTCAAGTCGCCCAAATCCTAGTACCAGAATCAAAGAACAGGGAGAAACAATAGGGAACCAAAAGATTTTCAGTCGAGATGCAAACTCGTTTGCATATCGTCAAGACAAAGGATCAAGAGAAAGATATGATTCAAAAATCACGATAACAAGGTGGCAGGACATGTTCCTAATCATGAGTATTCTGATTCGTGTATTGGGTCCAATACTCAACTACAAAAGAATCAAACTCGATTAACCTATATCCTATGGCTCTGGTACCAAAAGAACCATGTCACGCCCCGCTTCCCAGAGTATGCTATGATAGGCACGTGACATAGCCAACCATGCTACCTGTGGATATGAAATATCCTTCCACAGTCACATTACGACTGTAGAGATATCAAGAATAGGAAAGTAAACTAAACTATCTAGTACATGTCCATAAGCCAGAGTGAATGAGTCAAGAAATAATGTAATATGCGGAATCAAAGATCCAATAAATAAAACACCTGGAAAGTAAAACTGGATACCAACAGGATCCTCACCGCTCGGTCTAGCAGCGGCAGTACTCCTGATCAGTCTGCAACAAGGTAGGGAATCTGGGTCATGCAAAACCCAGACGTCAGTGCGTCATAATATCAAGCAATACTATAAACTGGGATAGCAATACATGCAGGTATGAGTATAAATGGTAAAACAGATATAACAGTAATATCAATGAGGACAGTGAAAGGTAGTGTGCAGTGAGTAATCTAAACTGGTCTATTTGGTTAACTACTCTCAAGTCTTTGAAATCAATTTGATGAATCATCGATGTAACTCAATAGTATCCCGTGCGTACCCGGGATCACGGTCTATGACTCTCGGGCTGAATCCGAGACGTGCCGCAAGGCAGTAAAGGGTGGTAGGTAATGACGAGTGATGTCAGTAGCATCACTCCGGGGCTGGCCTAGCCCGTAAGACTGATCAGAAAAGGTATAGAACTGTCGAGTTACAAGTCAGGTTTCATCATTGATTTCCCCATACCCCCAAGTTATATGTGCTCAAGTCAGGTATTAAATAATCTGGAACTAATGCCAATAAAGGATCAGGCAGGTACAGGTTTGTCTGGATAGACAACAGGAACTGTCCGTAAGGACAACATGTCATGTTTGTTGGCATTAGACATAAGATCAGGTAACAGGTAAAGCCATGGTATAACTGTTAGTGTTTATGCCCTAGAAGGCCATTACTGTATCATACTAGCTTGTATATTACTTAATGGAAGCTTGGGATATTCACATGTATATAACAGTCTTGCTAAACATGGTAGTATGCTACTTGGTTTTTCTATCTTAATATGTGAGTGTACGTATTGATAGAGCTCTTAGGATCTTGCTTGTCTACCAGCGTTGTGATGGCAGTCACACTAGTGGGGGCTGGGTAGTCTACAAGCACATCCTTATTCAGGTCCCTGGTCGTTGGATTATCGAGACAGAGCATCGATACTCCGGAGTAGACTAGTGTGTACGCTTCTCATCCCAGTTGGGGAGATGGTCTGTCCCACAGCCGTCAGTATGTCGTACTGGAGATAGTATACAGGTGCTCGTTAGGTTACGGGTACACCGGACAGGACTCACAGGGAACTGTTGGTTGGTTTGATACCAGTCGTCAGTGAACAGTTCCCAGGTGACATGAGTACAGCGTAGTCCGCAGACTTGACACTGCTACTTCGCCTCGAGTGTGTCCCACTGTTCTTAGATTGCTACCCTACCACGGTTCAAAGGAGTCGTGCAAACAGGTAGCAGTTGGGTGCAGTCCCGAGCACTTGGAGGCAGTGGCGGTTAGACAGGATTCGTCCCTCCCGGTATTGGGAGTAGATATCGTGCTGTGTCAGAGAGCCATTACGCAAAGTCCCTGGCCAGGGCAAGCGAGATTTGCTGGTAGGTTCCAGTAGTTTCTCAGGGTGTAATGGGCTTTACTCCGACACGACTTATACCGCTATTAGGGACTGACGCTTGCCGCCCCCTAGGCCCGATATGCGATAGTCTTGGACGAACGGACCGGACTGTATGGAGATTGTCACATCAGACTCAGTAGGAGTTCGGATGGGTTTACTCATCGGCCTTCTTATCGACAACTACCTGGGGACCGTTACGTACAACTAGTGCCGCTTGCGGTCTGTGGTTAAACCCACTGCCAGCGTAGTAGTTGAGTCTCTAGAGTCCCACACAGAGGGTTTCCTACTCCAGGCGAAACGATATAGAGGTTGCATGGTTTTGCGACAAAGGGTTCGGACGCATACGTGCGTTTACGCGCGTACGACTTTCGGACAGTTTTTACCAGTCGGCTTTGGTTTAAGCCAGTTACTGATATCCGGTTATTGGATTTTTACAGTCTAAAGTTTTTCCGTATTTTTACGGATCGGAGGGGCGTTCTCGTAATTACTCGAGAAGCTTCTAGAAGATGTGACTAAGGAGGTTTCTTTTGGAAAGAAAGTGAGTCATGGTGGTGATTCATTCATTTCATTAATGCACATTTATTGCTTAATGACTCATGTTAATGAATCACCACTAGATATTTTATGAAGCATGATTATTCATTTCCATTATTCATTATTCTTAAAAGGAAATGCTTCATAATATATTATGATACACTCTCTCTCCTCTCATTATCTTATCACACATTCTCTCTCCTCAAGCTCTCATCTTCAAACCCTAATCCTTAATCCTCATGTGTTGAGATCAAAGGATTAGTTAGACTAAACAATCCATAACCTACACTCTACATCATCCTTTCATCTTTGATTAGCAATCAAAGTTGATTAGTTACCTCAAGTTAGAGGTTTAGCTTGGAGTTTCGCTCTCGGGTGGATCGTCTACTACCTAGAGAAGGTCGAGGAGAACAAAGGAGGACGTAAAGACGAAGGACCGGTTTCATTAGGTATAATCCCTAATCACTAATGAAAAGAAACTCATTGGATACGGTTATTTATAGTTTAGCTTCGATTCAAGCGGTTAGTCGATGTTCGTTGTTTAAACTTGATCGTTTTTGGAAAATTCCGCCTCCCCATAAGTACTGGGGTGTACTACATCGACTTACAGTGGTATCAGAGCCTCGCTAAACACTAAATAACTTAATTGCAAATTTGTACGAATTTCGAACGGAAAAACGAAACCGGAAAACCCTAAAAAATACTAGTTTCTGTCGAATTTAAAACGATGTCAGAAAATTTTTCAGGTGTGTTCAGAGAGCTAGAAAGGAGTCCAGGAGAACACCCAAAAAATTCGAGCCCATGAATCGGCAACTCGGCCGCGAAAGCGCGGCGGATCGGTGGGATCCGCCGCCCTTCCGCGGCGCTTTGGCCGAGTCATGGACTCGTCTTTCTTGTGTGGGTCCCCTGTGACATTTGGGGTTTTCTGGAATATTTAATTATTGCTCAGGTTACTGTTTAACAGAGCAGATTTTGGAGCAATATTGAAGTTGTTTATTCGATCGAATTGTACAGTATTTGCGTATTGGATTATATCTGTGATTGTTTAATGTGTTCGTAAACCTCCCCTAACTGCTAGTATGTCGGTTGGCAGGGGGTTGCACATTTCTGAAATGGTTATATCTGTTTGTGCATATAAACTGTATTGGACTGTTGTGGTGTATAGCCGGGGTTAGCAATGGGTTATTGATTAATTCATTTGTTGTAAATGTAATTTGTTGTAATATTATTTTTCGCGGGGCACTTCCAGGTTGCGGTTGTAGCCACCGTTGTATTATTTCATTTTACTGTTTTTGCTCCTAGGACTGACCCAAGGTGGGGTACACAGACTGCCGGGTGGGTAGTTTGCCGTACCCGTAGGGGTCGAGGGTGGGGTAACGGCTATTCATCATAACTGTGTAATCTGTCTTTTCTTGCAGGAAATACAGATTGCTTGCAAATCCAATATTGTTTATCTGTGTTCTGGAATGAATATCATTGCGTCAGACGAATGTAAAATATCTATATTTATGATAGCTATTTAGACGCCACTTATGTTTTACACCCGCGCTAGCCCAGCCCCCGCTCTGTCGTTAGTTAAGTAACCTAACGGGTGATGACGGGACCCCGTGGCGAATGCGGATGGCATAAGAGGACGTTGTATTTTCGTTGTTTTCTGCAATGATAGGTTAATGATGGGACGCATTATCTATAATGCAAAGTAAAACAAACCAAAGTTTAAATCGTTGGAACAATTTAAAAGAAACCACTCGGTTATTTTTAAAACAGATATTTTTAAATGCGGAGATTTAACCACTCCTTTTAAAAGCTATCAGGTTCCTTCGGTTATATCAAGTTCACTACGTTCACGGTTTCGCCAAAACCAGTCGTAGCCCTCCGTCATTTCATTTGGGTATTCGGTAGTATTCAAGCTATGCACTTTTGGCCAACGTCATGGCATAGTGTTTGGTAGCTGCTGGGTATTCATTTGTTGCATAGATAGATGAGTTGGTTTGGGACAGTCGTATTATCATTTGGCCAACGTCAGGGATATATACGGATGGGTTCAAATTAACAAGATAATGATGGGTAGAACTTGACATGTGACTTATGACATTTTGACCAACGCCAAGGTCATAAGAGCATGGGGTAAAAACTTATATCGGGAATTTCTAAAGAAACTGAAATTTGCAAAGAACCAAGTGCATACCATTTTGAGTTTGATGAATGTTGGTAGCATTCCTACAACATTATCAGACGATGATATTTGGATCCCGATCCTACTGTGAGTATATGCTACTTATCAGGATATTCGTCACTTAACGATCAATGCTATAAACCTAGTAGGTGTCCAGAAAAGTGTCAGCGGGGTTATGCCCCCAGAGAAAAGAGGTTACTTAATTAAGGAACTTCGCGAAAGCGTTGGAAAACCTCCCTCGAAGTATCGACACCGGCCTGGCTGAATGGTTAAGCAAGTATTGTACGGTGAGAATAGTCTTGGCTAATTCTTCTTTTATGGTTTGAGGAAGGATTCGAGAAACAGTGGGAGCCATCCAGTTTAGATAAACTAAAAACCACTCTAAACTTGCAAGAGCATCATGCTAAAGAGTTTTCTTCTCTCTCTCCTAATTGCAGCGACCCTGAAAATGACTGGACTTAAGTTACTTTTAGAGAAAAATATACTGACGGGGCCAAACTATAAAGATTGGCTGCGGAATGTCAAGATGGCTTTGACCTATGACAAACTGGGGTACGTCCTCACCGCTACGGCACCTGCTGTCCCTGGTCCCAAATCCAGCAATGCGGATAAGGAAATCCGCAAAACCTGGGATTTAGATTGCGCGAGAGCCAAGTGCATCGTGCTTGCCTCGATGAATAATGAACATCAGAGGAGGCACGAGGATATGTCCCTAGATGGCATATTTCTCCATACAAAGGAACTTTATGGAGAGCAATCTCGTATAGCAAGATACGAGACCTCTAAGAAATTGTTTCGAGCGAGGTTGGCTGTCGGGTCATCGGTAGGTGAACATGTCCTACAGATGATTGGCTATATAGAAGAGCTCGCAGACCTTGGGACGACTTTGGATAATGAGCTCTATACAGACCTTGTTCTCCAGTCCCTTCCTCCCACCTACGCCCAGTTTATCCTCAACTTCAATCTTCAAGGAAAAGAAGTTGAACTTGCGGAACTCCTGAACATGTTAAGGAGTGCAGAGGGCACCTTGCAGAAGGCAAGGGAAACACCCGCTATGTTTGTTGGCGGTTCATCTTCTTCCGGGTCCAAGGCTAGGGCCAAAGGAAGGAAGAAGAAGGCCGCACCCAGACCTAGAGGAGGTGTTAGTAAGGTGGGAGGGAAGGGAAAGAAAAAGAAAGCAGTACCGATAGTTGGTCAGGATGAGTGCTTCCATTGTCACAGGAAAGGGCACTGGAAGAAGGATTGCAAGGCGTGGAACGCCAAGAACCAGGAACCGAAGCAGGCTGTGGCTTCGACTTCAGGTGTGTTTGTAATTGAGAATTGTCTGTCGATCAACTCTACTTCCTGGGTATTGGATACCGGGTCAGGATCTCATATTTGCAATTCATTGCAGGCACTGAGAAACCGTAGAGTGCTGAAGGAAGGTGATATGATCCTCAGGGTTGCTAACGGAGCTAGCGTGGGAGCTGCGTCCGTCGGGGATTATCACCTAGGATTGACGAGTGGACACATTTTGGTTTTACATAACTGTTATTTTGTACCCAGCTTAACGTGTAATATCATATCAGTTTCCTTGTTATCAAATAAAGGTTATGATTTCACGTTTGTAAGAGATGTTGTCAACATCCACCTTAATCATGATTTGATTGGGTCCGGTACTCTAAATAACGGCATATATGTGTTAAACCAACTCCAAATTTTCAATGTCCAGAACACACTAAAAAGAAAGTCTCCAGATTTGAATAAAGCTTTCTTATGGCATTGTAGACTGGGTCACATCAATGAGAGAAGGTTGACTAAGTTGCATAGAGAAGGATATTTGGACACGTTCGAATATCAAACTTATGACACTTGTCAATCTTGTCTCAAAGGAAAGATGACAAAGACTCCATTCACTGGACAAGGAGTAAGAGCGAGCGAGCTCTTAGGACTCATACACAGTGATGTATGCGGTCCAATGTCTACACATGCGAAAGGTGGTTATTCCTATTTCATTACTTTTACAGATGATTTCTCTAGGTATGGATATGTTTTCTTAATGAAGCATAAATCAGAGGCCTTTGAGAAATTCCTGGAATTCAAGAATGAAGCGGAAAACCAAACAGGCAAAAGTATTAAGACACTGAGATCTGATCGAGGTGGAGAATACTTAAGTGCCGAGTTCCTAGGTTACTTAAAAGAGAAAGGAATTCTCTCTCAGCTTACTCCTCCATACACTCCACAGCACAACGGTGTATCGGAGAGACGGAATCGAACCCTATTAGATATGGTACGATCCATGATGAGTAATGCTGAGTTACCACGATCTTTCTGGGGATATGCGCTAGAATCAGCGGCATATATTTTGAACAGAGTTCCTACCAAAACTGTGCCTACCACACCATATCAGATGTGGAGTGGGAAGAAACCCTATCTTCAGTATATAAGGATTTGGGGATGTCCAGCTTTTGTCAAAAAGCAGTTTGTGGACAAGCTCGAGGCACGATCAGTAAAATGTATGCTTGTAGGATATCCAAAGAACTCCAAGGGATATTGCTTCTATTACGCAGAAGAACAAAAGGTTTTTGTTTCTCGTAATGCCCATTTTCTAGAACAACAAGTTTTAGAAAAGGATACAAATGGGAGCGAAATAGAACTGGAAGAAATTCCAGAACCACAAGCTGCTACTGAAAGTTTGGTAGAACCAGAGGTTCAAGAAGAACAGAACATTCCCGCACCCCTCCGCAGGAGTAGTAGGCCGTCTCGTCCGCCTGAGAGATACTACGGTTTTCTCATAGACGGGGATAGAGAGGATTGCATCATAGATGATGATGAACCTACTGACTTCCAGCAGGCCATCCAGAGCGGCGACTCGGTACGATGGCTAGATGCAATGCGGACCGAGATGGAGTCTATGTACACCAACAAAGTATGGACTTTGGACTTTGCTCCAGATGGGGTAAAACCCATAGGATGCAAATGGATCTTCAAGAAAAAGATTGGTGTAGATGAACAGGTGGAAACCTATAAGGCTAGACTTGTTGCAAAGGGTTTTTGTCAAAGACCTGGTTTGGACTATGACGAAACTTTTTCTCCAGTGGCTATGCTCAAATCCATTCGGGTCCTTCTTGCTATTGCTGCCTTCCATGATTATGAAATCTGGCAGATGGACGTAAAGACGGCTTTTCTGAATGGAAATTTAGAAGAGAGCGTCTATATGGATCAGCCAGAGGGTTTCAATCAGAGTGGGAGCAGCGGGAAAGTATGCAAGCTGCTTAAGTCCATTTACGGACTAAAGCAGGCATCGCGGAGTTGGAACATCTGTTTTGATGAGACAGTCAAAGAATATGACTTTATCAAAAATCCAGATGAACCGTGCATATATAGTAAAGTTGTGGCCAGAAGTGTCGTATTCCTCGTCTTGTACGTGGATGACATTCTATTGATAGGAAATGACATTCCTATGCTACAATCTGTCAAAGGATTCTTGTCACACAGGTTCTCCATGAAAGACCTGGGTGATGCCTCTTACATTCTGGGGATCCGGATCTATCGTGATAGATCCAAGAGGATGTTGGGACTTTCGCAGTCCAGGTATATCGACACTGTACTGAAAAGATTCAATATGGAAGATTCTAAGCGCGGTAATCTACCGGCTTGTCACGGAATCACCCTCTCCAAAGAGATGTCTCCCAAGACTGATTTGGAAAGGGAACGCATGTCTATTATACCCTACGCTTCTGCGGTAGGCTCTATAATGTATGCGATGTTGTGTACCAGACCAGATGTAGCTTACGCACTAAGCGTGGTAAGCCGGTATCAGTCAGACCCAGGGGAGAAACACTGGATAGCAGTAAAGAACATTCTCAAGTACCTGAGGAGGACTAAGGAGATGTTCTTGGTTTACGGCGGAAAAGACCTCAGGTTGGAGGCCTTTGCTGATTCCGGCTTCCAGAGTGATAAGGACGATTCCAAGTCCATGTCGGGTTATGTCTTTACCCTCAATGGAGGGGCGGTATGCTGGAAGAGCTCCAAGCAGGACACCGTTGCTGACTCGACGATGGAAGCGGAGTATATAGCTGCTTGCGATACCGCAAAAGAAGCAGTCTGGATGAAGAAGTTCCTAACAGAACTTCAGGTGGTTCCTACCATAGTTGATCCAATACCTCTGTATTGCGACAACAACGGAGCTATAGCTTTAGCGAAGGAACCAAGGTCCCATCAGAAGTCCAGACACATCTTGAGGCGGTATCACCTGATCAGGGAGATCATTGATCGTCAGGAGATCGAGGTTCGGAGAGTTGCTTCAGAAGAGAACATTGCTGATCCATTCACGAAGGCCCTTCCTCAGATTCAGTTCGAGAGGCTGCTCGAGATCATTGGTCTGCGATATGCCAGTACATGGCCCTAGTGCAAGTGGGAGATTGTTAGTGTTTATGCCCTAGAAGGCCATTACTGTATCATACTAGCTTGTATATTACTTAATGGAAGCTTGGGATATTCACATGTATATAACAGTCTTGCTAAACATGGTAGTATGCTACTTGGTTTTTCTATCTTAATATGTGAGTGTACGTATTGATAGAGCTCTTAGGATCTTGCTTGTCTACCAGCGTTGTGATGGCAGTCACACTAGTGGGGGCTGGGTAGTCTACAAGCACATCCTTATTCAGGTCCCTGGTCGTTGGATTATCGAGACAGAGCATCGATACTCCGGAGTAGACTAGTGTGTACGCTTCTCATCCCAGTTGGGGAGATGGTCTGTCCCACAGCCGTCAGTACGTCGTACTGGAGATAGTATACAGGTGCTCGTTAGGTTACGGGTACACCGGACAGGACTCACAGGGAACTGTTGGTTGGTTTGATACCAGTCGTCAGTGAACAGTTCCCAGGTGACATGAGTACAGCGTAGTCCGCAGACTTGACACTGCTACTTCGCCTCGAGTGTGTCCCACTGTTCTTAGATTGCTACCCTACCACGGTTCAAAGGAGTCGTGCAAACAGGTAGCAGTTGGGTGCAGTCCCGAGCACTTGGAGGCAGTGGCGGTTAGACAGGATTCGTCCCTCCCGGTATTGGGAGTAGATATCGTGCTGTGTCAGAGAGCCATTACGCAAAGTCCCTGGCCAGGGCAAGCGAGATTTGCTGGTAGGTTCCAGTAGTTTCTCAGGGTGTAATGGGCTTTACTCCGACACGACTTATACCGCTATTAGGGGACTGACGCTTGCCGCCCCCCTAGGCCCGATATGCGATAGTCTTGGACGAACGGACCGGACTGTATGGAGATTGTCACATCAGACTCAGTAGGAGTTCGGATGGGTTTACTCATCGGCCTTCTTATCGACAACTACCTGGGGACCGTTACGTACAGCTAGTGCCGCTTGCGGTCTGTGGTTAAACCCACTGCCAGCGTAGTAGTTGAGTCTCTAGAGTCCCACACAGAGGGTTTCCTACTCCAGGCGAAACGATATAGAGGTTGCATGGTTTTGCGACAAAGGGTTCGGACGCATACGTGCGTTTACGCGCGTACGACTTTCGGACAGTTTTTACCAGTCGGCTTTGGTTTAAGCCAGTTACTGATATCCGGTTATTGGATTTTTACAGTCTAAAGTTTTTCCGTATTTTTACGGATCGGAGGGGCGTTCTCGTAATTACTCGAGAAGCTTCTAGAAGATGTGACTAAGGAGGTTTCTTTTGGAAAGAAAGTGAGTCATGGTGGTGATTCATTCATTTCATTAATGCACATTTATTGCTTAATGACTCATGTTAATGAATCACCACTAGATATTTTATGAAGCATGATTATTCATTTCCATTATTCATTATTCTTAAAAGGAAATGCTTCATAATATATTATGATACACTCTCTCTCCTCTCATTATCTTATCACACATTCTCTCTCCTCAAGCTCTCATCTTCAAACCCTAATCCTTAATCCTCATGTGTTGAGATCAAAGGATTAGTTAGACTAAACAATCCATAACCTACACTCTACATCATCCTTTCATCTTTGATTAGCAATCAAAGTTGATTAGTTACCTCAAGTTAGAGGTTTAGCTTGGAGTTTCGCTCTCGGGTGGATCGTCTACTACCTAGAGAAGGTCGAGGAGAACAAAGGAGGACGTAAAGACGAAGGACCGGTTTCATTAGGTATAATCCCTAATCACTAATGAAAAGAAACTCATTGGATACGGTTATTTATAGTTTAGCTTCGATTCAAGCGGTTAGTCGATGTTCGTTGTTTAAACTTGATCGTTTTTGGAAAATTCCGCCTCCCCATAAGTACTGGGGTGTACTACATCGACTTACAATAACAGGTTAAGCCAGGTAATATTTAGGTATCAAGTCATGTCGAGAGGTGCACGGTACCTTGTCGTGTCAAGTAGTAGGTGTAAAAAGTCATGTCAGGGTGTACAAGATGTCATGCGGGTGCTCATAATCAAACTAACATAAGCATGGGTATACAAAACAAGTATGGGTACCAATAGAACAATAAACTGGAACATTGTAATGTGAAATGCAATCAGGTACAGATTAAGGTATATAGATGCACAGTTATGATTAGGGTTAAAGTTTAAGTTCCAATACTAATTAAACTACAATATATCAAGTGTGGAATGTTAATATTGTAATATTATATATTCAAGTGATCTATGGATGCAATATTATGTATATTAAACGATATGGATGCAAACAGGTGTTTGGACGGTTATAAACTATTTAAAAGGGTATTATGGGCCATGTAAATAATTATTATATGATTTAAATATGGATATGGGTACTAGGTATAGTAAATCAAAATGCAATATGGTAGGGTTCAAGTTGTAAATCTAAAATGATAAAATGGACATCGAATGGAAAATGGAACATGTGGCACTATATGTAATCTACAGGTTTACTATGCAATTAAATAGGTATAAAATAATATAGATAGCATGTAGCAAGTTTCACTTGCCTCGATCGGATCACGACACGGGATGCGCACGCAGCATCCAATGTCGGCAAATGTTGCAACATCCACACGCCCACACGGGACGGGTCCAGGCACAGCATGAAGGTAACCACGCAAGTAGGGGATGTCCACAGGGTTGCTCGGATCGTCGGCAGCGAGCACGGCTCCGGCGGATGATCACTAAACCATCAATAAGAGCTATATCGATGAAATGTTCTTCACTGATCGGCAGTCCTGTCGACGTACTCACGATTCTCATGTACTAAAGTCAAGTATTTGTCTCATCGACGATCGCGGTATGGAACGACGAAGATAACGCGGAGCACGTCCAATCCAAGATCTCGGCTAGGTTAGGTTTCGGCCTAAAACTGCTTAAGTGCTCGGTTGTGATCTGGATCGCAGCCAAGATCGCAGCGATGATGGCGATGTGACTGCTCGGCCTTGGATTGGGTGCGGGCTAGAGTTGGCGATGATGGTGTTATGCTAGGGAAGAAGCATCGACGGCGAGATGATGGGGTTCTTGGTTGGAGGAGGCATGATGGAAAAGGTTGAGGGAAGCAAGGCGACGGGTTCTCGGTGTTTGGCGATGATGGTGAAGGAGGTTGCAGGTGAAAGCTTTGGGGTTTGGGTTTGATGGTGATGGGGTTTTAGATGAAGGGGAAGCTCTCGACTGCTAATGAGGGTGGTGTTTGAAGTCGACGAGGATGAAGAAGGAGGAGGAGATGGTGAGGCAAGATAGGGCTGCGGTGATGACGACAAGGGGTCGTGTCGAGATCGGTGCTTAAGGAGCGCCGACGGTTTGAGGCGAGTGGGTGGCGATGGAAATGATGGAGGCGGCCTTGGCAATGGTGTCAACGTTGGGTTTGGGGATCAATGGCTGTGGAATTTGAAGAAGATGGAGGAGATGATGTAGATCTCGGGAGAGATGAGGGTGCTCGGGTGAGATGCCGGCTAGGGTTTGGTTTTAGAGGGAGAGAGAAATTCTGGTGTGAGAGGGGGGGAGAGAGAGGTGATGAAGGAGATGAGGGTGAGGGGATGAAGGTGACGGCGAGGTGAGGTGCGTGGGTTAGGGTTCTTGCGGACGTGGGGAACGGGAGAGGTGAGGAATAGAGAGAGAGTTATGTAAAATTTTTATTAGGATTAATTAAAATATATATAGGGGAAGAGAGAGATAGGCAGTGGAGAGAGAGAAAGATAGGATGGGAGAGAATGCGAGAGGAGAGAGAGGGAGGAGAGATAGAGAGAATGAGAGAGATCGAGAGGAGAGAGAGAGAGAGGGAGAGGAGAGATAATATTGTATTTTAGCGGGGAGAGAGAAAGAGAGAAGAGAGAGAGAAAGAGAAGGGAAGAGAGAGGAAGAGATATATTGAAGGAGAGAGGTGGGGTCGGCGCATAAAGAAGAGTCTGACTGGCCTAGAAAAAATATTTTAAAGAAGGAAAAATTTAAAAAGATCTTTGTGTAACCAACAGTATAGAAGAAAATTTATTCGATTAATATTAAAAGATTTTAAATAAATGATTTTTGGTGAGATACAAAAGTATTTCAAAACATGCCCGGGACGGGTCCAAAAATTTAGATTTAAAATACGAAAAATATATGCGACTTCCAAATTTCAAAATGAATGCCCAGTTAAAGAAAAAGCATACCCCCAAGAACGGATGCACGTACGTGCGCGTAGCCATCCAAACACGTCCGTTTCACTGAACGGAACGAGAACAAGATGTGCGGATGCTACCACGGGATTAGGGATATCATGCAGGTTATGAAATGCAATTTTAAATTATTTTCTGTGACCTAAAATGTTATATGATAAAAGATGCGATACTAGATAAATACTAGTATGTACTAAACATGAGATGCACGTGTCCATGCAACAAGTCAAGGTAATCTATAAATAAGAATCAAACAGGTTCAAGCAAGCGGGTCGGATCGAATGCAATATAAAGTGTAAAATACTATTCGCTCCCACAATATGTTAAATCAAGAATATCATGAATAAAGAAATACGAGAACTGGAATTGGTATAAATGAACTCGGGTGTTACACCAAACCTTAACTGAAACCTGAAACCCAAAACAGAAACTTTCCGTATCGGTTTTGTGAGGAATTGTGAGCCTACAAGGAATCTGGGTTGATCCGGGGAATTTTTGAGTTAAGCAAACAATACCAGGGACCAAATTAGGGCACTACGAGACCACCCTAGCAAAACGAGACCCCAACTCCCCTGTAAAATCGAGCTCACCGGATTTTGGGCATGTGTGGCTGGCCAATCTGTGGATTTTGGTGCCCAGGTTTCTTCTGTAGGTCATATACACCCTATACATCACCCCAGTACTGTTTGTTTAGCCAAATTTCACTTGAACTAAAATCTGGGATCACATTGGTATGATTTTTGCTTATTTTTTCCGTATTTTGAATCCTAGATTTTGATATTTGTGTTTTGTATCGGACACTTGACGTTTGTACGTCGATATCGGGTGTTGTTTGGGTGATTTGCGAGAGCAAACAATAAGTTTTGACCTATGTGAGTTTCGTGTGTCATTTCGATTTGCGGATTGGATTATAATGCGTTACGATGTGTAGGTACCCCCATGTGGACTTTGAGATGACAAGCAAGCACGTGGCGACGTCGGCATCGGCAAACGAAGGTCAATGTGAGTAAATATATATCTACGGGGGAAGTCGGGTGGATGGCGTATAGCACCCCCGCAGTTTCGTAGTATAAACGCGTATGCGTTTATGTTATATATATATATATATATATATATATATATATATATATATATATATATATATATATTGAGATGTGCTTATATAGCTAGACATGTTTTAGATGACTTTGGGTTAGCTTAGTGTTTTGGATGATAATGTCGTAGTTAATTTCTTAGTCGCGAACCCTAGAATACATTACACCCACACGCACACACACACATGCATACATTTATTTTACTTGTGCGTATATGGGGATATGTATATATACACACACACACACATAGGTATGGGACTATGTATATATATATATACGTATACATATACATGGATTATGAGGATAATACTTGGGATTGGAGATGATTCGATGAGTTTGGGCTTGAGGCCATGAGATCGGTGATGTGACATGGTCCGTATTTGAGATACGGCATGATATTTTAGCGGGTTCTTTAGGCGTGGTGTTTTCCTACACACGCATGCATATACATAGATGGTATCAGTATTGTACTAGACGTAGATCAGTACCCACAGATCATGGTATGATGAAAAGGATACCAGATGAAAAATGAGATAAATGTGATATTTGACCCGTACCCAAATTTGGAATGCCGTACGATGGATTTACCGTACGAGCTATATTGATGATAGATCCACACTCTTGACTCGAGGATGTCATATTATATAGGGTATCGTATGAGATACTATTGAGGCGGGATCACCGACTTATTTATATATATGTATCGACTCAGATTTAGGTGGTTTTTCCTTACCCTTTGATTAGTCTGTTAGTTTAGACCTATAGTTTACTGTATGACCCATATTATTTATTGCATATTCATTATCGTTGTGTTTATTATTCAGCTCCGGCATATTATTGCTGTTCGCATCGCATCGCATGCTTATATTGTGTTTTCATATGTTAGTATTGAAATCATGCTGTCAGGACACCAGCACCATTACCGATGATGCGTATGTTCCACGTACACCTACTTTCCGTCTCACACACATCATCATCGGTAATTGCCATTTCATGTACACTTTAGAGAATATTATTCCATTGACATAGCTTGTTAGCTGATAGTTTCGACATGGTATTAGCGTACTTGCTCTTATATGCTAGTTTAGACATTGTAATTATTACTTGCTATTTCATGCATTTTATTATTCACTGTCATGCATTGTTATTTAGGGGCAGTCTGGATTTTCCGGAGCCCAATACTTTTAAATTCATTGTCTTTTATTCTCGAGATTTGGGTTTTCCATGAGATTTATGGATTTGGAGTGTAAGTCCACGTTGCTCAACCCGTCTCTTACGGGGAGGCGGAAACGGCGAAAAACAATTTTTGGCGCAAAGGCAACATGGACTAAAAGCCGGATCTTTGCTAAACTAGAAACTAACAAACTACTAGAGGCGTTAACTACTATGCCGTAGAAATTATACCTCACGAAAACGGTCCTTCGGGTCTTCTCTCCGCTGTCCGGCTCATCCATCCACGCTCCGAGGATCGATCCGGATCTTGGTCACCTCCGCGGCCTTCTTGAGTCGAAGACGATCCACCCGAGAGATTTACACCGAGCTCCACCTCGAGCCGAGGCAACTAGGGCAACAAGATCGCTAGTCTTGAAGTCCTAGGTTATGTAGAGGAGGTTGATGGAAGTGTTTGTCTATGTGGATTCTTTTTCTCTCAACACATGAGATCAAAAGAATATTTCAAGAGGAGGAAGATGAAGGAGAACTAGCAACCATGAGAGCTTATTTTCTTTTTTCTTTTTCCTCACAAGAGAGAGAATGAGAAAAGAATAATCAACAAAGAAAATGAACCATGGTTCAATAATACTAAACATCATCATTACAAATCCTATCATGATAAAGTTGATGGCTACATTGACATGACCATTTTCATAATCCAAAAAGAAAAAGAAAACCAAAGAAGAGTGTAGACCTCTCATGAAGGTCAAGGTCAACTTTGGTCAACGGGTCAACAAAGTCAAGAGTGGTCAAATGGTCAAAGCAATTAGCCATCACAAAATCATCACTAAAAGGATTAGTAAATAATGTCTCCGGCTCATAATGGTTTTGAACGAACGAATTGCCAAAACCCTAATGAGCCTGCCACATAACGGTTTTGGCCGAACCAACTGCCAAAACCCTAATGAGGCACCTCCTCCTTCATCGCTCCTCAAAACTGTGCATACACACCCGCATCCGCATTCCGTAGAATGCGAATGCATAGAAGACAAAACAAATCCATCTGTGCAATACTAGGATCCGGCTTAAACCAAAGCCCACTAGTATTGCCTGCCCGAACAGCATACGCACACAAGTGTACGTAAGTGATCGCAGCCCTGCCGTAAAACCATACGGCCTCTACACGTTTTGCTCAATGCAGGGAAACTCTCTGTGTGGGACTCTAAAGACTCGACACTACGCTGGCAGTGGGTTTAACCACAGACCGCAAGCGGCACTAGCTGTACGTAACGGTCCCCAGGTAGATGTCGATAAGAAGGCCGATGAGGTAAACCCATCCGAACTCCTACCGAGCCTGTATGTGACAATCTCCGTACAGTCCGGTCTGTTCGTCTGATACATCGCATGGCGGGCCTAGGGGGGCGGTAAAACGTCAATCCCCTACTAGCGGTACAAGTCGTGTCGGAGTGCAGCCCAGAACACCCTGAGATAACACTGGAAACCTACCAGTATATCTCGCTTGCCCTGGCTAGGCACTCATCGTGTAATGGCTTTCCTAGACACAGCACGATGTCAACCCCCAATACCGGGAGAGACGAATCCTGTTTAACCGTCACTGCCTCCAAGTGCTTCGGGACTGCACCCAACTACTACCTGTTTGCACGACTCCTTTGAACCGTGGTAGGGTAGTAATCTAAGTACAGTGGGAACACACTCGAGGCGAAGTGACAGTGTCAAGTCAGCGGACTATGCTGTACTCATGTCACCTGGGAACTGATAACCGACGATAGGTATAATACCAACCAACAGTTCCCGACGAGTCCTGTCCAGTGTACTCGTAACCTAACGAGCACCCGCATACTATCTCCAGTACGACGTACTGATGGCTGTGGAACAGACCATCTCCCGTGCTGGGATGAGAAGCGTATACGCTAGTCTACTCTGGAGTATCGATGCCCTGTCTCGATAGTCCTACGACTAGGGACCTGTATAAGGATGTGCTTATAGATTACCCAGCCCCCACAAGTATGACTGCCATCACAACGCTGGTAATCAAGCAAAGATCCTAAGGGCTCTACTAATATGTATAAGCGATATGCTAAAAGAAACACATGCACATATTGAAGTAGATACAAACCAAGTAAGATACTACCATTTTGAGCAAGATTGTCTTTACAACTGTGAATATCCCAAGCTTCCAATATACAAGCTAGTATGATACAGTAATGGCCTTTAGGGCATATACACTAACAATCTCCCACTTGTACTAAGGCCATGTACTGGCGTATCGAAGACCTATCATCTCGATCAGCCGCTCGAACTGAGTCTGGGGTAGGGCCTTAGTGAGTGGATCTGCAGTGTTATTCTCCGTATTTACTCTCTTCACCTCGATCTCCCGGCGATCTACGATCTCCCTGATCAGGTGGTACCGCCTCAAAATGTGCCTGGACTTCTGATGGGACCTGGGTTCCTTCGCTAAAGCTATAGCGCCGTTGTTGTCACAATACAGCGGTATTGGATCAACAATGGTAGGAACCACCTGAAGCTCCGTGAGGAACTTCTTCATCCAGACAGCTTCCTTTGCGGCATCGCAAGCAGCTATGTATTCCGCTTCCATAGTTGAGTCAGCAACGGTCTCCTGCTTGGAACTCTTCCAGCAAACCACCCCTCTATTGAGGGTAAAGACATAACCCTACATGGACTTGGAGTCATCCTTGTCACTCTAGAAGCTGGAGTCAGCAAAGGCCTCGATCTGGTGGTCTTTTCCGCCATACACCAAGAACATCTCCTTAGTCCTTCTCAGGTACTTGAGAATGTTCTTTACCGCAATCCAGTGTTTCTCCCCTGGGTCCGACTGATACCGGCTTACAACACTCAATGCGTATGCTACATCTGGTCTGGTACATAACATCGCATACATTATAGAGCCTACCGCAGAAGCGTAGGGTATAATAGACATGCGATCCCTTTCCAAATCAGTCTTGGGAGACATCTCTTTGGAGAGGGTGATCCCGTGACAAGCCGGTAAATTACCGCGCTTGGAATCTTCCATACTGAATCTTTTCAGTATGGTGTCAATGTACCTGGACTGTGAAAGTCCCAACATCCTCTTAGATCTATCACGATAGATCTGGATCCCCAGAATGTAGTTGGCATCGCCCAGGTCCTTCATGGAGAACCACTGCGACAAGAATCCTTTGACTGACTGTAGCATAGGAATATCATTTCCTATTAGGAGAATGTCATCCACGTACAAGACGAGGAATACCACAGTTCTCCCTACAATCTTACTGTAAATGCATGGTTCATCTGGGTTTTTGATAAAGTCGAATTCCCTGACAGTATCATCAAAGCAGATGTTCCAACTCCGCGATGCTTGCTTCAGTCCATAGATGGACTTGAGCAACTTGCACACTTTACCGCTGCTCCCACTCTGAATGAATCCCTCCGGCTGATCCATAAAGACGCACTCTTCCAAATTTCCATTTAGGAAAGCCGTCTTTACGTCCATCTGCTAGATCTCATAATCGTGGAAGGCAGCAATGGCAAGAAGGATCCGAATGGATTTGAGTATAGCTACTAGAGAAAAGGTCTCGTCATAGTCCAAACCAGGTCTTTGACGAAAACCCTTTGCTACAAGTCTAGCTTTATAGGTTTCAACCTGCCCATCTACACCAATCTTCTTTCTGAAGATCCATTTGCAGCATACGGGTTTTACCCCTTCTGGAGCAAAGTCCAAAGTCCAAACTTTGTTGGTGTACATGGACTCCATCTCGGTCCGCATTGCATCCAGCCATTTTGAAAGGTTCCTAGGCACCCTATAGAGGTCTCACAAGGCATCGAACATGCTAATATAAAAATTTATGGGTGCCGAGAGACCCTAATACGGATCTAAGACTAGAATTCTAGGCGAAAAACGATTCAAGTTAACAATTTAACTAAAGGAGAAAGGCTACAACCTTTGTAGATCCGGTTATCCACTTCCTTAGCTCCACGTGGTCATCCCCTCGCTGTCCATCTCGAATCTCGCACTCTCGCGACGGCTTCATCGGAGAAGTGAGCGGAATAAGTCGTCGGCTTCGTGCCGAAGATGATCTACGTCGAGATTGCACAAGTTCAAGCTCCAACTTCACCAAGTGGTGAAACTTGTGAAGAAAACACCCAAAACAACTTGGCAAGAGGTAGAGGGTGAAGAAATAGGAGGTGGGTTCACTTTAGAATTAGATTTCTCACTTTAGATCTCAAGTTGCCATTGATGGCATCAAGCTTTCTATCTTGAAGAAGAAGGTCAAGTAGAAGAAAGAATATGATAAGTGTTGTGTAAATGATAAAATAAATCAATACTTATCATTTACAAACCATAGTTTAGTGTAGAGAATAGACCATGGTTACTTGGATAGGTTAGGGTTAAGCATGAAGACAAGAATGGTTAAGAAGTCAAAGCTTCATGAAGCTTCAACTAAAAACAAACTTCTCCACCATTCTTATCTAAATCTTTTCCAAATAAATAAATGAAGAAATAAATAAATAAATGAATATGCAAAACCCTAATTATCAAATTAACCATGGTTTAATTCTATACACTTAACTAAATTATCAAGTATCATCAAACATGATACAAATGTGTGCACAAAAGTACATCATATATACTTCTTGCACATCGAGTGAGAAAATCCATATAAAGTGAACCAATACTAGCTAATGCAGAGTAATATATCAAATATATAATTATACATTAAATCATTAAATCAACATTTGATTCAATGATCCGGTCATGTCGCACATAACCGACTAGTATCCAATGTATCGATTTATCGAATCAATGATTCGATAACTAGGTCATATCGAATATAACCAATCGATACATCCATCGCGAGAATGAAATACGGTATCACATACACGCATTATTCTCGGTCCCGCACATATCTCATATGCGCTCCTACTTCGTTTCGCTTGAACCAGGAAACTTCTGTGTAGGACTCTAAAGACTCGTCAATACGCCGGTAGCAGATGATGATCATATCAAGCACCCACAAGCCGCAAGTGGTCTGCTAAACATAACGGCCATCCGGGTGTTGATCGATCAGAAGATCGACGAGCTAGCCCGCTCACACTCCTGTGAATCCAACCAGTAACACTTACCGTACAGTCCGGTCTGTTCGTCTGATACGTCGCATATCAAGTCTAGGGGTGGTAAACGTCAGACCCCAATAACCGATAAGTCATGCCGATGTGAGGCTCATAACGGGTCGAGAAACTACTGGTAACACTTACCAGCAAATCTCTGATCATCCCTGGCCAGGGACTTCCCTGTTACGGCCAATCGAGCACAGCGCAACATCAACCCCCAATACCGGGAGAGACGAAACCCCTCCTATCGCTCATTGCCTCCATGTGACTCGGGACTGTACCCAAAGACCACCGTTTTGCACGCCCTCATGGACGTGGTAAGGTGGAGATCAAAGTACAGTGGGAATCACACAAGACTCTATGACGATCTCGGGTCTACAGACTAACCTGCACAAGTGTCACCTGAGAACTGCCATCTGACATGAGGTATAATACCATCTGGGAGTTCTCGGCGAGTCCGTCCAGTGTACCCAGTCTCCACTGAGCACCCGTATACGATCTCTGATGTCAAACACCAATGGATATGGGATCATCCATCGCCCATCTCATGGGTATGCGCTAGTCTACACTGGTATATCGATGCCCCGTCTCGATACACCCACGACTAGGGAC
The DNA here is from genome assembly GCA_030015575.1 of Agapanthus africanus. Taxonomy (NCBI): domain Eukaryota; kingdom Viridiplantae; phylum Streptophyta; class Magnoliopsida; order Asparagales; family Amaryllidaceae; genus Agapanthus; species Agapanthus africanus. The sequence goes on from JASDDO010000012.1 coordinate 153,382,391, forward strand.
CTTGAAGGATGTACTTATGGACTACCATGTCCCCACTAGTATGATCTGCATCATAGTCCAGGTAGTCAAGTACACATCCTAAGGGCTTTATCAACATGTAACTATAAGACAGTTTAAAGAGACAAGTGTACATGTTAAGATAAAGAGTAACCAGATAGCATACTATCATATCGAGCAAGAAAGTCATCTCTATATATGTCCAAGCATCCAATATAATATACATGATCTGTACAATACTGGCCTCTAGGGCATACATACAACTAACAATCTCCCACTTGCACTAGGGCCAGCTGCTGTAGTATCGCATACCGAGCATCCCGAAGAGTCTCTCAAACTGTATCTGGGGAATGGCCTTCGTGAGTGGATCCGCCGTGTTGTTCTTCGTGTCAACCCTCCTGACCTCGATCTCCCGGCGATCAACTATCTCCCGGATCAGGTGATACCGCCTCAGAATATGCCTGGACCGCTGATGGGACCTGGGTTCCTTGGCCAAAGCCACCGCTCCATTGTTATCGCAATACAAAGGTATTGGATGCTCAATGGATGGAACCACTCCAAGTTCAGTAATGAACTTCTTGATCCAGACAGCCTCTTTGGCAGCATCGTTGGCAGCGATGTATTCATCCTCCATCATCGAGTCTGCCACGGTTTCCTGCTTGGAACTCTTCCAGCTAACCGCCCCTCCGTAAAGGGTAAAGACAAAGCCCGACTGTGACTTAGAGTCGTCCTTATCACTCTGGAAGCTCGAATCGGTAAAGGACTCCACTTGGAGTTCTCCGTTACCATACACCAAGAACATATCTCTAGTCCTTCATAAGTACTTGAGAATGCTCTTCACAGCTGTCCAGTGACTCTCTCCAGGATCAGCTTGATACCTGCTCACTACACTTAGTGAGTATGCTACATCGGGTCTGGTACATAGCATCGCATACATGATAGAGCCTACTGCCGAAGCATAGGGTATCCCTTGCATGCGAGCTCTCTCCAAATCAGTCTTGGGAGACATCTCTTTGGAGAGAGTGACTCCAGAGATCATAGGCAAGTTCCCACGCTTGGACTCTTCCATACTAAACCTCTTTAGTATGGTGTCAATGTACCTGGATTGGGACAATCCCAAAATCCGTTTGGATCTATCTCTATAGATCCTTATTCCCAATATGCAGGAGGCATCACCAAGATCTTTCATTGAGAATCTTTGTGATAAGAAGAGCTTGACCGATTGCAGCATAGGAATATCATTTCCTATCAAGAGTATGTCGTCCACGTACAATACGAGGAAGACAACCTTACTCTTTGCCACCTTCTTGTAGATACAAGGTTCATCTGGATTTTTGACGAAATCAAACTCTTTGATAACGACGTCAAAACAGATGTTCCAACTCCGCGATGCTTGCTTTAATCCATAAATGGATTTAAGCAGCTTGCACACCTTTCCGCTGCTCCCACTGTCTACGAAGCCCTCTGGCTGAGTCATGTACACGCACTCTTCTAAATCACCGTTTAGAAAGGCGGTCTTAACATCCATTTGCCAGATTTCGTAATCATGATATGCAGCGATGGCAAGCATGATCCGGATGGATTTAAGCATAGCCACTGGAGAAAAGGTTTCGTCATAGTCCACACCTGGTCTTTGACGAAAACCCTTTGCTACAAGTCTAGCTTTGAAAGTCTCCACTTTCCCATCTACACCAAGTTTCTTCTTGAAGATCCACTTGCTCCCAATGGGTTTTACCCCTTCAGGAGAAACGTCCAAAGTCCATACTTTGTTGGTGTACATGGATTCCATCTCAGACCGCATAGCATCCAGCCATTTCACTGAGTCCCCACTCGTGATGGCCTGCTCGAAGCTAGTTGGGTCATCATCTTCCATGATGCAATCCTCGCTTCCACCATCAATGAGAAAACCGTAGTATCTCTCAGGTGGACGAGAAACCCTACTAGATCGGCGGAGAGGCTGGGGTTCGTCGGGTACTATCGAATCTTTTGGTTCCACTAAATCTTCAGTTACAGTTTGTGTATCTGGAATTTCTTCCAGCTCTACCACTTTGCCACTAATTTCGTTTTCAAGGAATTCCTTTTCTAAAAAGGTGGCATATTGAGAAACAAACACATTTTGTTCTTCAGCATGGTAGAAAAAATATCCTTGGGAATTCTTAGGATATCCCACAAACTTGCAAAGAACTGACCGTGCCTCGAGTTTGTCTGGATTTTGCCTTTTGACATAGGCCGGACAACCCCATATCTTAATTCGTTTAAAATATGGTCTCTTCCCACTCCATATCTCATATGGTGTGGTAGGTACAGATTTAGATGGAACTTGATTCAATAGGTATGCTGCTGTCTCCAGCGCATAACCCCAGAAGGAAATAGGTAACTCAGCTGTGCTCATCATAGAGAGCACCATATCTAATAGGGTGCGGTTCCTCCGTTCAGATACACCGTTGTGCTGTGGTGTATATGGAGGAGTCAGCTGAGAGAGAATTCCATTCTCTTTTAGGAAGTCCAGGAATTCATTGCTTAAGTATTCACCTCCTCGATCAGATCGTAGGATTTTAATACTTTTTCTGGTTTGGTTCTCAACTTCTTGTTTATATTCCCTAAATTTCTCAAAAGCTTCTGATTTGTGTTTCATCAGGAACACATACCCGAACCTAGAGAGATCGTCAGTGAATGTAATGAAGTATGCAGAACTATCCCTGGCATGTGTAGACATGGGACCGCATACATCACTATGTATAAGTCCCAAGAGTTCGGTAACTCTTTCTCCGTGTCCCGTAAACGGAGTTTTGGTCATCTTGCCTTTGAGACATGACTGGCAAGTGTCATAAGATGAAAATTCGAAAGGTTTCAAATATCCATCCTTATGCAACTTAGCCAGTCGTGTCACATTGATGTGACCCAGTCTACAATGCCACAAGTAGGATTCGTTCAGTTCTGAACTCTTCCTCTTGTGTGTGTTTGTTATGCTCAGAATTGTTGATTGATTTAGAACATAAATGCCATTGCACAACGTGCCTGATCCAACCAACTTTTGGTTACGGAAAATATTCATAACATTATCCTGTAATACAAAATTATATCCCTCTTTGCTTAATAAAGAAACCGATATAATGCTGCATATCAGGTTCGGCATATTGGATCGTCGCGTTTTGAATAGCCGGGGGTTTTATGTGAGATGAGAGTTTTTCTTTTTCGTTCATGTAAAATTCTTTTGTATGTAATATTCTTTTATTGGGGCACTTCCGGGCTGAGGATGATGTCACCATTGTATATTATTTACTTTTCCGCATTAGGTAGACCCAAGGCGGGGAGCACAAGTAACCGGGTTCTAGGGTCCAGTGGGAGACCATCTCAAGGAGTTGAGACCGAGTCTCCTAACCCTAGAATTGGCAATGGTACTTGCGGCTCTCGTAGGGGTCTAGGGATGTGGGTTTGGCTATTCATCGCGACCGTGGAATCCGTGTTTTATACAGGCTCGTATTAAAAACACGGACCTTCTAGTATATCCAATATTTTATATATGTTCTTCTGCTGCAATGTTATGTGATGAGATCATATTACTGCCTAAGACGAATGTTTATATTATATATATGAGATATATGTTATATTGCAGATTTCGTTTCAAAAGTGATGCTTGTGAAGCATAAAAAAATGGGACTTCATTAATGAGATTAATGAAACTAAAAGAAACCTAAGATGTAGTAGAAACTTGTTTACAAACTGGTAGCTCTAGTTCTTGCTTTACATAGCGGTGTTCCTTGTAGAACATTCAGCACCTTATTCGATAAGGAAAGAGCCGAGATCCCTTCACCGGGAGTGACCTTTTTTAGCGAAACTAGCAGATGCTACAAACTCGGTTTGTCTTTTAATTGCTTATATAGTTTTTGCTTTGCATAGTGATATTTGTGAAATATCCTGCACCTTATTCGATGAGGAAAGAGCCGACGATCCCTTCACCGAGAGTGACCTCTTTAGCAAAACTAGAAAAGGCCTCAAAAACATTCCTTTTAAAAATCACTCGATTCTACAACGATATCAAGTTCATTACGCAAAGGGTTTTTTTAAAAACCTGTCGTAGCCCTCCATCATTTCAGATAAGTAATAGTTAGTATTCGTGCTGCGTTTGTTGACCTTGTCAAGGCGTAGTGTGCGGTAGCTGATTACTGCTTATCTGTATAAGCATATGATGCGATTGGATTAGAGTAGTCATGCGACTTTGTTGACCTTGTCAAGGGTCGTGCGGGTGGGTTTAATTCATATCAGGAAATGACGGGTTGAACTTGACTTGCGGTCTATGGTTTGTTGACCTTGTCAAGGTGATAGATCGCTCGGGGTAAAATATTATTGGGAATTTCAAGAGTTGAAATTTGCAATGAGATTGCATACCTTCTATGAGATAGTTGGATCCCGATACCCGCTGCGAGTAAGAGTTACTCCTGAGAGAGTTTTACACATTACAATTAGCCGATCAAGTAGGTGTCTAGAAAGGTGTTAACGGGGTTACGCCACTGGGAAAACGAGGTTTACTTTCAATTAGGTCAGTGGGAAAGCACGGGGAACCTCCCTCAAAGTACCGGCACTGGCCTGGCTGAAAGATTGGCGAACTTGTAGCGTGTAATTAATCCCGGCTAGTCTTTCCTTTTAGGGTTTGAAGGAAGATTTGACTCAAACAGTGGGAGACATCCTGATTAGATTTATTAGATAACCAATCTAATCTTGCAAGAGCATACGCTGAGTGTTTTCTTCTCTGTCTCTCTCCAGGTAGCGACCATATCACGTCTTAATCAAGATAATAATACGGATGTATTGACCGAACCCGCTTGTTATACTGTACTAGGGAACGTTGGTCCCGCTCTAACTTATAATTGTTATAAGACAGAGCAGGAAATTGGGGAATACCAGATTTCCCGTGCAGCCCAAACGAAGAAAGTGCATGTTGATGCATCATCTTCGGGTGTGTTCATTACAGAGAACTGTTTCTCAGTATCATTTACGTCTTGGGTATGAGATACCAGATCAGGATCCCGCAAATGTAATTTGTTACATGGGCTACAGATAGGTAGAGAACTGAGAACGGGTGATAAGTTTCATGAGATAGAAAACGGTGCAAGTGTTGCAGCCAAGTCTGTTGGTAGTTATCGCCCTGTATTATCAGAATACATTGATTCTGAACGAATGTTATTAAATATCGAACCTGAGATACATCATCATATCAGTCTCTTTATTAGTAGAGAAGGATATAATTTTGTGTTGTTGGATAATGTTTTTAACATTTCCTATATCAATTGTTGATCGGTTCAGGCACGTTATCTAAAAGCTTAGACGTTCTAAATCAAACCACAGTTCTTAACGTACATAACACACACAAGAGGAAGAGTTCAGAAATGAACGAATCCTTCTTGAGGTATTGTAGAATAGGTCATATCAATGCGACCCGACTAGCTGAAGTTACATATAGATACATATTTAAATTAGTTTGAATTTACATCTTGTAAAACTTGCCGGTCATGTCACAGAGATAAGATGACCACAGCTCCGTTTATTGGAAACAGAGAAAGAGTTAGTGAACTCTTGGGATTGATACATGCTGATGTATGAAGGTCCCCTGTCTACACATGCCAGGACCGGTTCTTTGTACTTCATTACATTCACTGATGATCTCTCAAGATTCAGACATATGTTCCTGTTGAAACACAAGTCCGAAACTTTTGAGATAATCACAGAATATAAGTTAGAAGTAGAGAACCAAAAACGGGTATAAGTATTATGTCCTTTTGATGAGATCAAGGAGGAGAATACTTGAGCACGGAATTCCTGGACTATTCTAAAAGAGAATGAGATTCTCTCTTACCATTACTCCTCCGTATACACCATAGCACGATGGTGTATCGGGGCGGAGCAATCACACCCTATTTGATATGGTGCGCTCTATGATGAGTACCATTGAGTTTCCTATTTCCTTTTGGGAGTTATGCACTTATGAAGCTGCATACCTATTGAATAGGGTTCAAATCAAATCAGATGCCTACCACTTCATATGTGATACGGAAAGGGAAGAGCCCATATCTTAAGTTTGTTAAGATTTGGGGTTGTCCGGCCTAGTCTAAAAAGCAAAATCCGGACAAGCTCGAGACAAAGTCAGTTCTGTGGAAGTTTGTTGGATATCCCAAGAATTCATAAGGGAATATCTTCTACCTAACCGAGGAACAAAATGTGTTTTGTTTCTCAGCATGCCACCTTTGTGAAAAGGAATTTCTTGTGAAGAAATTAGTGGTCATGAGGTAGAACTAGAAAGAGTTCCATCTATACAAACTGCAGCTGATGATTTGGTAGAACCAAAGGATTCAATAGTTTCCAACGAACCTCGGCCTCTCCGTCGATCTAGTAGGGTTCCTCGCCCACCTGAGAGATACTTCGGTATTCTCTATGACAGTGGGAGCAAGGATTGCATCATGAGATGATGACCCAACTAGTTTCGAGCTGGCCATCAGGAGTGAGACTCTGTAAGAATGGCTGGATGCTTATCGATCTGAGATGGAATCCTTATACACCAACAAAGTATGGACTTTGGTTGCTTTATCTGAAGGGTTAAATCCCCATCAGGAGCAAGTATATCTTGAGAAGATTACTTGGTGTACATGGAAAATTTGAGACTTTCAAAACTATGCTTAAGTCCATCCAGATCCTACTTGCCACGGCTACATACCATGAATGTGATATCTGGCGGTTGGGTGTCATGACTGCTTTTCTAAATATTGATTTGGAAGAGAGCGTCTATAAGAACACAGCCAGAGGGCTTCGTAGACAGTGGGAGCAGCGGAAACGTGTGCAAGATGTTTTATGTGATAAATCAGGCATCGCGGAGATGGAACATCTGTTTTGATATGGAAGTCAAAGAGTTTGACTTCATCAAAATGGTAGATGAACCTTGTATATACAAAAAGGTAGTAGAGAGTATGGTGGTGATCCTCGTAGAGTACGTGGATGACGTACTCTTGATAGGGAAGGAGTTTCCTCTGCTACGCTCGGTCAATCTCCGCTTATCACAAGGATTTTCCATATAGGATCAAGGTGATACCTCCTAAATCCTGGGTTATGGATCTATGAGATAGATCTATTTGGATGTTAGGATTCTCACTAGCTGTAGTGAGATGGTATCAATCGATCCTGGGGAGAATCACTGGAAAGGTTCCAGGGTGATAAGGACGACTGAATGTCAGTCGCAGGTATTGTCTTTACCCTTAGTGGAGGGACGGTATGTTGGAAGAGTTCCAAGCTAGATACCGTGACTTACTAGACGATTAAAGGCAAGATACATCATTACCAAGGATGCTACCAAAGAGGCAGTCTGGATATATATAAGTTCATGAGATGAACTTCGTTCATACCATTGTGTGACAATGGAGTTGTGGCTTATGCCAAGGAACCCCCCGTCCCATCAGAAATCCAGATATAATTCTTAGGCAGTATCACCTGATCATGGAGATAGTTGATCTCCAGGGAGATCGAGGTTAGGAGAGTAGACACAGAGGACAACAGCGCGGATCCACTCACAAAGGCCTTTTTCCCAGTAGAGAATTTTATGGGATGGTTGAGTATGAGATACTTCAACCACAGCTAATTGTTGGGTATGCGATACCACAACAGATGGCCCTAGTGCAAGTGGAAGATTGTTAGTTATATGTATGCCCTAGAGGCCATTACTGTACATATGATATATATTGTAGTGGATGCTTGGACATATATAGGGAGGACTTTCTTGCTCGACATGATAGTATACTATCTGGTTGTACTTTATCTTAACATGTACTCTGATTGTCTCTATGTTACATGTTGATAAAGCCCTTAGGATATGTACTCGACTACTGGGACTATGCTGAGATCATACTAGTGGGGCCACGGTAGTCGACGAGTACATCCTATAACTATTCCTAGTCGAGGGTGTATTGAGACGGGTCATCGATACACCAGAGTAGACTAGCGTATACGCATCTTGACCCATTTGATGGGCAATGGATGATCCCATATCAATCGGTGTTTGACATCAAGGATGGTGTAGGGTGCTCAGTGAAGACTGGGTACACTGGACGGACTCGCCGAGAACTCCCAGATGGTATTATACTTCACGACAGATGGCAATTCTCCGGTGACACTGGTACAGAGTAGTCTGTTGACCCGAGATCGTCATAGAGTCTTGTGTGATTCCCACTGTGCTTTGATTTCCATCATACCACGTCCAAGAGGGCGTGCAAAAAGGTGGCTTTTGGGTACAGTCCTGAATAACATGGAGGCAATGAGCGATAAGAGGGGATTCGTATATCCCGGTATATGGAGTTGATGTTGTGCTGTGTTCGATTGGCTATAACTGGAAATCCCTGGCCAGGGTTGCTGAGATTTACTGGTAAGTGTTATCAGTAGTTTCTCGAACTGTTATAGACCTCATATCGACACGACTTATCAAGCTACTGGGGTCTGACGTTTACCACCCCTAGGCGAGATATACGACATATCAGACGACGAGATCGGACTGTACGGGAGTGTTACTGATTGGATTCGCAGGAGAATGTACAGGTTTCCTTGTTGATCTTCTGAGCGCTCAATACGTGGGTGGCTGTTACGTTTAGTTGACCGCTTGCAGCTTGTGGGTGTTCGATATGATCATCACCTACTGCCGGCGTATTGACGATTCTTTAGATTCCTACACAGAGGATTCTTGACTCAGGCAAAACGGAGTAGGGGCACATATGTGATATGTGCAGGACCGAGGATAATGCGATATGAGATACCGTATTATATTCTCGCGTTATTTTGATATGAGCCGGATCATCGGATCAAGTGTTGATTCGATGAATCGGTACATGATATATTGGTCAGTTATATTCGATATAACCGGATTGTCGGATCAAGTGTTGATTCGATAATTTAATGTATAATAATATATATGATATATTAAATTACATTAACTAATATAAGCTCACTAAAAGATTCTTTTTCTCACTCAGGTAATACATTGATATATATGCGATATATGTTAATTGTATTATTTTATTTTGTTATAATAAATATTATATATGTGATATATAATATTGTAACATGATATGGTTATTAATGCAACATGTTTAGTGGAGATTAAACATGGTTAGGGTTTAATTTGGGTTAAGCTTTTCTAGAATCTTCTAGAAGGTTTTGTTTTGTTTTGTGCAAAGATATTTGTTTTGATATTTTGAAAGATATTTGTTTTAACCCAACCCAACCTTTAACCTTGGTTAAATCTCTACAAAGCTTATATTGACCATGGTTTCATTTCTAACCTCATATATGAGTTTCATTATTCATCACAAAAGGCGTTGATTTGTTCTTCTTCTTCCTTCTTCCTTCTTTCATGAAAAGCTTTCTAGCTTTTTATGAAGTGATGAAAATGAGTGAGTTAATGAAAATAAATGAGAGCTAAATTGCTACTTCATCATCCTAATCTATCCTAGCCATTTAGATTAGGGTGTTCACTTCATTTTGCAAGTGAGAGCTTGTGTTAAAGAAACTTCAAGATAGATCATCTTAGTTATCGAAGATCGGAAGCAAGTTTGCATCATTCTCTTGTGGAACCTCTCGAGAGTCCGGGAACATGATGATCGCAGCGAAGGGACCTCAACACGGAGCTTTAGAAGTGAAGGACCGGACTACAAAGGTTGTAATCCCAAACTCTTAGATGTTAAAGTGTTTAACATGCTTGTTTTCGCCTAATCTCTAGTCTAAGATCTCGGTTTAGGGTTGTTCGACACGGCTAAATTTTAAATCGGGCATGGTTGATGCCTTATAGACCCTTGTGAGAGTGCCTAGTAACCCTATATGCTGGTAGTCAAGCAAGAATCCTAAGGGCTCTATCAACGTGTAATAGTGAACAGTAATGTTACCTAAAACTGTACACGACTGATAAAGGCAAACCAGATAGCATACTATCATCTCGAGTAAGACTGTCCTACCGGTATGGGTCTTCCGTAATCATTGCAATCACGTGCCTACGATCCAATAATTGACTTTGATGGCACTATATCCAACAGCGAGAAAAAACCTTCTTGAAATAGATACGTTGCGGGCCTCGTCACGTGCCTGCTACCTTTTTTGGGAAGCGATGCATGATATTTGCTATGATCTGCGAAACTGATACTATCACAGTTTTTCACCAGAACTGTGAGACTGTTGTGGCCCTCCTACCAAGGTCACGCGCCTTTCTCATATTTGAGTACCTGAATGGAAACCAAGACTATCTTGAACTTCTCCATAGGAATAACCTTCATTAGCATGTTCGCCGGATACACCTTAGTATCGATTTTGATCAAATTGATCTCCTTTTCGGCCCACTCCCTTATCTTGTGATACTGCATGTCGATATGTGATCAGTCGAAAATATTGCATTCTTAACACATCAATTTCCCTATTATTTCTAATCATCTAAAGGTGTTTGGTATAAATATAACACATATTAGCAATTCGTCTCCAAAATATCAAATAACATGTGTTATACATTATAACCGGCATTATGACGGAAATTGAGTGTTTATTTCTGCACGCATGATATTGTTTATCTCAACACATTTTATCGAGATTGTGTGCAAAAAATTCTTCAGGTCAAAGAACCGGAATCACAAAAGTGCCGATAAATCACAGCAAGTCAAAGAATTCAAATCTGGCAGAAATTCAAAAGAGATAAAAAGATTACAGATAACAGAAGAAGACCCAAACATCAACAGAAGAAGAGCACATAAAAATGATGCAGAGATCTCATTAAATGGCCACGGATCCGCGGCCGAGTTGAGGGATTAGGGTGACGTGTCTCTCCAGAAGCTTCATTCTAACAACCTCGCTTACCTTAGATGCTCCAGTGTAACAGACTTCTTCTGGAAACTTCTCTCCAACAACTTTATTCTAGAAGGCTCTTTCCAACAACCTTATTCTAGAAGGTTCTCTCTAACAACCTAGCTTTTGGAGGGAAATTTAAATTTGAATTTATAAAAGGAGATCTAGATCTAGGGTTGAGGTTGTTCATTGGTTCATTAATTAGGTGGTTCATTAATTGGTTCAATAATTTCACACACAAGTTGAGTGACACAACTTCTGATCCAATCCAAACCCTAACCTAAATCCAAATCCAAAGCCAAATCAAGATCCATTGAGAAGCAAATCAAGCGAGCAATCAACGATCCTTCATTGCAACGCCGATCATCATCCGAGAAAGAGATCCATGTCAATCCGCGACTCACGGTGATCGAGCTTCGCAAAGATCGACGACAAATTCACCTCTTCAAAGGAGCGATCGAGAGCTTAATCTTGTACCTCGAACTGAGGAGTTGTGTAAATTTGAAGAAGATTTAATGAAGGTGATAAATTGTTAATTCTCATTTTCATTACATTCTTGCATTATGAAATATTTCATTTGTGATTCGTTAATTTTCATGATGTGTGAGTGAAATCTCCGCTTGTGGAGGATTCGAGAGAATCGGTAGATCTAGTGATGATAAGATCCTTTTACTAATCTTAAGTCTTATGAGATTTGTGAACTTTAGGAAAAAGAATCATCAATGACCTAATTTGGAGTGAGATCATATTCTTGATAATTTCGTTGCAAACTAGGGATTAAATGATTGATGATTCTCTTTGCTAAAGGTTAGATCCAAATGATGATCAATGAAAAGACAAGGGATAGAGATGGAGAAACCCTAGTTTCTTCAATAGATCCCTAATCTTCATTCGTCACCATCGTTCTAGCTACAAATTATCAATAGATAAGATTAGTCATCTCTAGATTCATCACTACTACTAATTTGATCGAATCCTACAAGATATTCTTCTTAATCTTGATAACTAAATTGATTTGGACATCTTCTTGATTCTTGATTCTAGATCTATTTTCTTTAAGTTTCTTAAAATCAATTCTCGCAAATCTTGAATCAACTTACTTGAATTTTCTTTTATATTTTCATTTCGACTCATCTAAGGCAAGATCAAACAAATTCACTCATCTCAGTGGACGACCTGTATTCATTAACGCGCTATATCGACACCGTTAATTGATTGCGGTATAAATTTCTTTGGTTGTGATTAAAACTTTTCCAAATACACACAAAAGATGATCAATCAAATGGCGTCGTTGCCGGGGATGCGTGCGTAATTTGTTCGTTCTTGCAATTTGAGTTGAAAAATTATTATTCCATCAAATTTTAATTCAAGAATCGTTTTAAGTGCTTAACGATCAGTGTTTGAATTTTTTGCGAGGGAATCTGGAATCATTTTAGCAGTGCGATCAAGATTCAGAGAAGATCTACAGTTTCCAGAGGAGTACGAGCAGCTGCAGAAAAAATTTGATTGCCTATCTCCCCATAGGACCGCGGATCCGCGGCCGAAGAGAGATTTTTGCAGCGGTTCCGCCGCCGTTTAGGCGTTTCATTGTTCCCAACTTCTGTGGTATATTCTCTGTTCTCTTCTCTTCTCTCTGATCTTGTCCAATAACAAATTTTCTGCAGAATTCTTTGCAAAATTCGCAGCGCTGCTAAAAGAAAAAAAATTCTTGTTGCGTTTCTTGAAATTGGTTGTTTTATGCATATTTTAATACGGAAATTAAGGGGCAATGACCAAATTCAAATTAGGTAGGGATTTCATTACCCATCCTAAGCCCCAAAAATCACAAACTTGCATCCGCATCACCCTCATTAACTAAAAAATATCTAGACAAGACTTTAAGGACCATCGCGCTCACTTAGGACAGAAGGAGGTTGTGGGTAATCTACTGTTTATCCGCATTTATTTTGTGATGTCTAAGGCAAGTGTGTCTAAGGCAAGTGGTTACTTAATTAGGCCCACTACTTACGTAGTGGAGAACCTCCTACTTACCTGGCACTTACCTGGCCACAGAAGGGATAAAGAGGCAGTAGAGGATTTATCCTGCGATTTGTCTTCTGGAAGTCTAGGAGCGGTCTAGTGACTTGACCTAGGTGACCATTAGATCTAGGGTGGTGTGTGCATTTTTTGTGATTTGATTTTTCATAACCCGTATTTTTCAAAACAAACACCAAACCAACTTTTCCTCTAATTATCACCAACGCTGCCACGTGTGCTACAACCGTTTAGCACATGTTAGGATGGACACGAGATTCTATTTCCCGTCTTGTCCGCGTTTCTTTTATCGACCCCAGAGTCGGTAATTCTTCGTCTTCTTTCCCACCACCCACCATGACCGTGATGGACGGATTTCCATCAAACTTTAACACCACTCTACCACCACCGGCAGGTGCGCAGAATCCTCCACGCATTTCTCTCCAAGAGAGATGCTATCCTACACGTGTTCCCCTTCCCACCTGTCTTTCTATTCCGCCATCCAATGGGGACAATTTCGAAATTAAACATCATTTCATCAAACTTTTACCCAAATTTCACGAGCTTGAGTCTGAAGACACATACGTTTTTATCACCAAATTCGAAAACATATGTGCTTTGATGGGTAATTCACAACTGTCTATGGATGCTATGCGATTACGTCTTCTCCCATTCACTTTGTGCGATTTAGCCGAGAAGTGGCTTTATAACACACCCGCACATTCTATTTCAACATGGGACGAATTCGTTGCAGCGTTCCTTAAGAAATTTTATCCCAATCATAAGACCGCCCGTGTTCGGAGCGAAATCTTCAAATTTACCCAACTTTCCAATGAACCATTTTGGAAATGCTTTGAACGGTTCAAGAATCTTCTTTTACAATGCCCACATCACGGAATCTCTAGATAGGATCTGTGTCGAATTCTCTATGAGGGTATTGATCTTACGACAAAACAGATGCTTGAAACCATGTGTCAATGTCAATTCCTGTCTAAAGATGATGGAGAAGCTTGGAAATACCTAGAAAATCTTGCTCAAAACACTTTACAATGGGAAAGTGTTAGTCAACCATTGTCTGGGGAAGGTATCAATTAGCTTGATGTTTCCGTCACAATGAGAGCCGAAATGACCGCAATACAAAGGAAGCTCGACGCTATAGAAAACAAAATCTCTTCAGCCTCCCTAAACCAATACACACTTCCAAAAACCATGTGTGGTTGCTGTTCAAATCCATCACATTTGACGGAAGAATGTCCTTTTAATTCTCCGTTTCAAGGTCACACTAATGTTGCATTTCAGCAACGACCTAGAAACGATCCTTCTTCTTCTTCCACTTATAATCAAGGTTGGAGGAAGCACCCTGATTTTGCTTGGAACCAATACCAAACTCAAAATTCTGTTCCAAACCAAAATGAATTTCAATGGTTCCCTCCACAACAATAGCAATCACCACAACCGAGTTAGCACACCTTTCAACTACAAAATTTTCAAAACCCGGCCAACAACTTTGATCCTTCTTCTGCCGGTACTGCTACACCCTCTGCACTCGACATGTTCATTACACAGTCCATGCACACGAAGGACATTTTAACATCTTCTATCCAGACGTTAGTGCAAAACACTGTCTCCCACGGTGAGAGTATCAAATTGATAGAAGCACAAATTGCACAACTAACTGCAGCAATGAGTGCTAGAAAGAAAGGGAATCTTCCATCTCAACCCCTACCTGATCCTGGACCTTCACATTATAATGATGTGAATGCACTTACCACGTTGAGATCTGGAAGAGTGCTGGACAATCATGTGGGTGAACAGATTGATATTGAGGAATCAATTGAATCCCAGGCTTCCACTTCCACTTCCACTCCCACTTCTACTTCTTACCCTATTTCTTCTAATTTACTTTCTTCTTCCGAGCCTATTCTCCGTTTTCCCCAAGGCTCGAACCCTCCACCCACTTCATCCTTCCCACCCCCACAAACTTCTCCATAAATGTTAGACCCAATACTTATTGATAGAGCTCCATTTCCAAACAGATTGAGGGCCAACAAACCTAATGCACAAATGGAGAAGATTGTGGACATGTTTAAGCAAGTTAACATCAATATCCCTCTCCTAGATGCTATCCAACAAGTTCCGTCTTATGCGAAAATTCTTAAGAACTTGTGCACTAAGAAGAGGAAGACTCAAGTGCTGAAAAAAGTTTTCATGTCGAGTACTGTAAACACAGCTTTTCCCCAACAATTACCAAGGAAACGTAAGGACCCTAGCTGTCCTACAATTTCTATTTCTATTGGGGGTAAGAATATCAATCGTGCTTTACTCGATTTAGGCGCTAGTGTTAACTTGCTTCCATATTCTGTGTATGAGCAATTGGGTATCGGAGAATTAAAACCATCGCAATGCATTTTACAGATGGCAGATCGATTTGTCACCAAACCAAGGGGTATGTTAGAGGATGTGTTGATAAAAGTCGGGGAATTCATATTCCCTGTGGACTTTATTGTTTTAGATACACGGCCTATAGCGAACCCACGGAACCAAATTCCGGTGATTCTAGATCGACCCTTTTTGGCTACTTCCAACGCTGTAATCAATTGTCGAAACGGCTCTATGAACCTATCTTTCGGGAATAGGTCAATTGAGCTTAACATTTACAAGTTGGGAAGTCAACCCTCCAAACCTTATGCTCGAGTATGTTCTGTCGAGTTAATGGATGTCGACAGCAGTGAATTTGATCAGCTTCATGATACTGATCTAGACTCTTTTCATACGTTGTTGTTTGACCCAGATATGTATTATATACATACGGACCCTTCTTTTGAGTTGTCCGGGTCAACATCTAACGCTTATTCTGAATTTTTCATGGAGTCTGAGTATCATCCCATTCTTTCCAATGACATTATTCTTCGGGATATCGTTGAAAGCTTCGCCGATGAACTCGCATTTTTAGAAAACACGGGTGTTGAGATGAATCAACTACAGAAAGAAATTGAACCTCCACTCCTATTTTTTGACATTTACAAGAATGCGAGTTATCCATCACTATCACTGTGTCGTCTCTGCAGAACAAGACGCAAACCCTTTCCATTACACCACTTATCTCTTCCCTACTTCTTCCTGGCTCCATACAACATGTTCTTCCACCAACCGGTGCACTACACTGATAAAATCTTCGAATGGTTGGTGCTGACATTCGGTCTTTGTAAGGCTTTGCATTGACCAGTAACTTTGAGCCCCTCTTGTGATTTTAAAAGATTAACATTGTTTAACTCAAGTTTGGGAAGGGGGTTATATTTTTGGCTCTTAAAAATAAAAGTTGTCCTCAAAATTGTGAGCTAAAAATAAGTTTGGGGGAGATTTTCACGTCCATATTTCTTGACCCCGCTAATAAATTTTCCTCCCAAGCTTACAGGTTTCTGAGATTTAACAGATGGCAACAGTGAGAACACTGTTATAAACAAGTTTGGGGGAGATTTGTGCTTATTTACGCATCACTTTGCATCATACTTTGCATAAGCACAAAACATATTAAAAAATTGAGTACATAAATAAGATAATAAAATATTAGAAAGTGAAAAATTACATCTAAAATATTGGAAAAATTTAAGAAAACCTAGAAAGTTAGAAGTTTTCTTAAATGAAACTAGTTATAAGTAGTTATGAGCCGTTGTCCCAAGGGTTAGTAAGATGAAAGAAGTCACTATCTGAGGATAAAAATAAGTCTGAAAAATAGTTCCTATTCCGGAAGCCAAACATTTGAACGTTGATACCCTACTATACGCACTTACACACGTCTTGAAACTCGAGATAGTAGAGGATACCTTGAAATGCTCTTGTCTAAAAGCCAAAGTATGGAAAAAAATAATAAATGAAGCATAAAAGATAAAATGGTGTAGAAAAATGAACATTGGTTTTGTAATCACCAAGGCAGCAATAAAAAAATATAGCGAGGGTGCTTCATCACCTAGTGCCTTAGACCAACTGGTTTGGGAGTTACTGCTAAGCCTTAGGTGTTGCAAGACGAGGAAAATATTAAATACGCCTAATCTGCAAGCACAGGAGTAATCGGTCAGTTAGTATCTCAAGAAGTATTAACGGTCGCATGAAAAATGTGTGAGCAATTCCATCTAAATATTCATCGATTAAAAAGTACTGAAGTAGATGAATAAGAGTATGATAGCTTGAATTGAATTCTTCGAGTGTAGGGATGTTCTTTACACACACGTAGGGCTATATGATCGGTGTTTGGAAGAAAGGTAGGGATGAAGAATAAAGACGATGTTTTATTGAGGGATGATGTGATTTCTAACATCTTTTCATGACTATTAAGATAGGGCTCATGACAACCGAAATGACGGGTTTCCTACAGCACCACTACAAGGGTTTGGAGGCAACACACATGCCATATTTAAATTTTATATGGTGCTAGAGAAACTATCTTAAGGATCATACTAGAAAATATATGGTAACATAACTTTAACAATAACACAAGTAGTAAAAGCTAGGGTTTTGAGAATACAACCTTTGTAGTTCCCTACGCTAGACTCCTTGGCTACCTGAGAGTTGGAAAAAGGTTCACTTGAGATCCTCTAGGTCCACGACGATCCACCCGGAGTCCTCTTTGTCCAAGCTTGAAGCTCCACTAGATCAAGAGAAGAAGTAGAAGCTAACACTCTAAACTAATGGGCAAGACTAGTGTAGAATGGTGATGTGGTTTGTTTTCTCACTTCAAAACCCTAACTTGATGACTCTTTTGCTCACTTGAGGAAACTAGAGAGCAAGAGAGAAAGGAGGAAGAAGATGATGGCTTGTAAAAACTCAAGATAATGATAAGCATAAGAATAAAAATGAGAAATGAAAATATATATATTTTCTCTTTCTCATTCTTAACCATAGTTATAAAATATCTAGATATTTGTTTTGGAACAAAAATGGCCATAGAAAATGAATCATGGTTAAACCAAAGGGTTAGTGCATGAATAAAATAATAAACCATGATAACAATTTCCATTTCCATTTTTCTTTTCCAAATAAATAATATCTATATATTTATATATATGGTGTGAGTCTTATATTGCTACCATCCACTATATCAACAACCATGATAGAATTATGTATGCATGTATGTGTGCATGCACATCAATATGTGCATGAATGAGAATAAATGCCTACATGCATGCATACAACAAAAAGACAAGAAAGGGTTTAAAGTGAGAAACTAATGGTCAATGATAAATCAACACTTGATTTAGCAAACCGGTCATATCACATACGACCCGACCAAAAGCAAACCGCTCAATTAATATATGGTATCTCATACGCGCATTTTAACCGGGTCCAGGCGCATATCTCATATGCGCACCACATTGTTTCGCCTGGACTAGGCAACTCCATTGTGGGACTCTAAGA
This sequence comes from Agapanthus africanus, assembly GCA_030015575.1. NCBI lineage: Eukaryota > Viridiplantae > Streptophyta > Magnoliopsida > Asparagales > Amaryllidaceae > Agapanthus > Agapanthus africanus. Next base: position 153,400,670 of record JASDDO010000012.1, read on the forward strand.
CTCGTCAATACGCCGGCAGTGGGTGATGATCATATTAAACACCCGCAAGACGCAAGCGGTCAGCTAAACGTAATGGCCACCCGGGTATTGAGCGATCAGAAGAAAACAAGTGAACCTGTCACAACTCCCGTCGAGCCAACCGGCAACACTACCGTACAGTCCGGTTTCTTCGTCAGATATGCTGCATATCTAGTGTAGGGATGGTAACGTCGACCCCAATAACTCAATAAGTCGTGCCGATGAATGGTCTATAACAGATCGAGAAACTGTAGGGTTCCTAGGCACTCTATGAAGGTTCTACAAGGTATCAACCATGCCCGATTCAAAAAAAATAGCTGTGCCGAACAACCCTAACCAAGATCGTATACTAGAGATTATGCGAAAACTAGCAAGTTAAACATTTTAACTACAAGTGAAAGGGATTACAACCTTTGTAGATCCGGTCCTTCACTTCTAAAGCTCCGTGTTGATGTCCCTTCGCTGCGATCATCGGGATCCCGAACTCTAGCGATGGTTTCTTCAGAGAAATGAGCGGGCTAGGTCGTTGACTTCGAGGCCGAAGATGATCTACGTCGAGGAGACTCAAACTCAAGCTCCATCTTCACTAGGTCAAGAACTTTGTGAAGAGAACACTCTAAACTAAATGGCAAGTAGTAGAGGATGATGAAATAGTAAGTGGGTTCACTTTGGATTTGGATTTCTCACTTTGTTTCTTCACTTGAAAATTTTTCTAGCAAGCTTTCTTCTTCTTGAAGAAGAAGAAGAAGAAGAAGAAAAGAATAAGAAAGAAAATGAATTATCTTTAAAAGAATAATCAAGTGAAGTCTATCATAATGCAACCATGGATGAGTTAACATTTGTAGAGACTAAACCATAGTTAATTATAATGGTTTGGTTAATGAATATCTTAATCAAGACAAAATGAGTGGACTTTGTCAAAGTTGCTTCAAGCTTCATGAAGCTTCAAGCCATGACAAAAGAAGCGACCATTTTTAATAATTAAGATAAATAAAAACCTAAATTATAATTAACATGGTGTATGTCACACACACACCCATGTTTGCATGTATCATCAATCATGATACAAACTAGTGCACAAACATATATCACATATATAACTTGTGCACATCAAGTGAGAAAATCAATCTTAAGTGAACCAATACTAGTTAATGTAAAGTAATATATCAAATATATAATTATACATTAAATCATTAAATCAACACTTGATTTAACGATCCGGTCATATCGCATATAACCGACCAATATCTAGTATATCAATATATCGAATCAACACTTGATTCGGTAACCCGGCTATATCTCATATAACCGTCCGATGATACAAATCGCGAGAATGGAATACAGTATCACATACTGGTATTATTCTCGGTCCCGCACATATCTCATATGCGCTCCTATTTCATTTCGCTGGAGCCAGGAAACCTCTGTGTAGGACACTAAAGACTCGTCAATACGCCGGCAGTAGGTGGTGATCATATCAATCACCCACAAGCCGCAAGCGGTCTGCTAAACGTAACGGCCACCTGGGTATTGAGCGATCAGAAGATCAACGAGCAAGCCTGCTCACACTCCTGCGAATACAATCAGTAACACTTACCACACAGTCCGGTCTGTTCGTCCGATATGTCGCATATTTCGCCTAGGGGTGGTAAACGTCAGACCCCAGTAGCTTGATAAGTCATGCCGAAGTAAGGTCCATAAAAAGCGTGAAACTACTGATAACACTTACCAGTAAATCACTGCAACCCTGGCCAGGGATTTCCAGTTATGGCCAGTCGAGTATAGCGCAACATCAACCCCCAATACCGGGAGAGACGAATTCCCTCATATCGCTCATTGCCTCCATATGAATCGGGACTGTACCCAAAAACCACATGTTTGCACGGCTCAGTAGAGCCGTGGTAGGGTGGAAATCAAAGCACAGTGGGAGACACACAAGACTCTATGACGATCTCGGGTTAACAGACTAAGCTGTACCGGTGTCACCAGAGAACTGCCATCTGACGTAAGGTATAATACCATCTGGGAGTTCTCGGCGAGTCCGTTCAATGTACCCAGTCACCACTGAGCACCCTCATACCATCTCTGATGTCAAACACCAATGGATATGGGATCATCTATCGCCCATCACATGGGTCGAGAAGATATACGCTAGTCTACTGTGGAATATCGATGCCCCGTCTCGATATTCCCACGACTAGGAACATTGAAGGATGTACTCATGGACTACCCAGGCCCCACTAGTATGATCTACATCATAGTCCTGGAAGTCGAGTACACATCCTAAGGGTTTTATCAACATGTAACAGAGAGACAATAAGTATACATGTTAAGATAAAGAGCAACCATATAGCGTATTATCATGTCGAGCAAGAAAGTCCTCCCTATATATGTCCCAGTATCCACTACAATATACATCTCATGTACAGTAATGGCCTCTAGGGCATACATATAACTAACAGAAACTAATGATAACACTTATCAGTAAATCTCAACAGCCCTGGCCAGGGACTTACTGATATAGCCAATCGACCACAACACAACATCAACTCCCAATACCGGGAGAGACGAAACCCCTCCTATCGCTTATCGCCTTCGTGTGTCTCGGGACTGTACCCAACGGCCACCTGTTTGCACGACTCAGTAGAGCCGTGGTAGGGTGGTAATCAAAGTACAGTGGGAGAACACACAAGACTCTATGACGATCTCGGGTCTACAGACTAACCTGTACCGGTGTCACCTGAGAACTGCTATCCGACGATAGATATAATTCCATATAGGAGTTCTCGGTGAGTCCGTCCAGTGTACCCAGTCACCACTGAGCACCCGTATACGATCTCGATGTCAAACATCGATGAATATGGGAACATCCATCGCCCATCATATGGGTCTAGTATCATATACGCTAGTCTACTCTGGTATATCGATGCCCCGTCTCGATACACCTACGACTAGGGACTTTTCAGGATATGCTTATAAACTACAGATGTCCCACTAGTATGATCTCCATCATAATCACAGTAGTCAAGCCTATATCCTCAGGGCTTTATCAACATGTATGAATGAATAAAAACATGATCAAGTCAACATGTCAGATAAAGAAGAACCAGATAGCATACTATCATGTCGAGCAAAAATGTACACTGAATATATATATATATATATACACACACACACACACACACACATGTATAAATACATCCACTATCATATAATGGCCTCTAGGGCATACATATATCCAACACGAAAAGCTAGTATAGTTGGAAACTCTAATTTTCAAAGTTTTTCTTGTACAATTCTTATCTTTACATGTAACTTTCACAGTCTTCCTTTTATTATGGGATTTTGTGGGTGCAATCCGCTGAAAACCCTCAGGAGACAACACTCCTTCTATTAGGGGTTTAAAGGCTTGTTGCATGTGCTCAGTGCAATCGTGTTTGCCTACGAAAGTGTGCTAGTTAGTTTTTCTTTTTCTTAATAAATTTTCTCCTTCTCTTAAATAAAAGATGTTTGCTCAAGATGACCAAAATTAAGTTTGGGGGAATTTGATCAGTCGAAAATATTGCATTCTTAACAAATCAATTTCCCTATTATTTCTAATCATCTAAAGGTGTTTGGTATAAATATAGCACATATTAGCAATTCGACTGCAAAATATCAAATAACATGTGTTATACATTATAACCGGAATTATGAGGAAAATTGAGTGTTTATTTCTGCACGCATGATATTGTTTATCTCAATACATTTTAACGAGATTGTGTGCAGAAAATTCTTCAGGTCAAAGAACCGGAATCACAAAAGTGCCGATAAATTACAGCAAGTCAAAGAATTCAAATCTGGCAGAGATTCAGAAGAGATAAAAAGATTCCAGCTATCAGAAGAAGACGCAAACATCAATAGAAGAAGAGCACAGAAAAATGATGCAGAGATCTCATTAAATGGCCGCGGATCCGCGGCCGAGTTGCCGCGGTTCCGTAGCCGAGTTGAGGGATTAGGGTGACGTGTCTCTCTAGAAGCTTCATTCTAACAACCTCGCTTACCTTAGATGCTCCAGTGTAACAGACTTCTTCTGGAAATTTCTCTCCAACAACCTTATTCTAGAAGGCTCTCTCCAACAACCTTATTCTAGAAGGTTCTCTCTAATAACCTAGCTTTTGGAGGAAAGTTTGAATTTGAATTTATAAAAGGAGATCTAGATCTAGGGTTGAGGTTGTTCATTGGTTCATTAATTGGGTGGTTCATTAATTTCACACACAAGTTGAGTGACACAACTTGTGATCCAATCCAAACCCTAACCCAAATCCAAATCCAAAGCCAAATCAAGATCCATTGAGAAGCAAATCAAGCGAGCAATCAACGATCCTTCATTGCAACGCCGATCATCATCCGAGAAAGAGATCCACGACGATCCGCGACTCACGGTGATCGAGATTCACAAAGATCGACGACAAATTCACCTCTTCAAAGGTGCGATCGAGAGCTTAATCTTGTACCTCGAACCGAGGAGTTGTGTAAATTTGAAAAAGATTTAATGAAGGTAATAAATTGTTAAATCTCGTTTTCATTACATTCTTGCATTATGAAATATTTCATTTGTGATTCGTTAATTTTCATGATGTGTGAGTGAAATCTCCGCTTGTGGAGGATTCGAGAGAATCGGTAGATCTAGTGATGATAAGATCCTTTTACTAATCCTAAGTCTTTTGAGATTTGTGGACTTTAGGAAAAAGAATCATCAATGACCTAATTTCGTGCGAGATCACATTCTTGATAATTTCGTTGCAAACTAGGGATTAAATGATTGATAATTCTCTTTGCTAAAGGCTAGATCGAAATGATGATCAATGAAAAGACAAGGGATAGAGAAGGAGAAACCCTAGTTTCTTCAATAGATCCCTAATCTTCATTCGTCACCATCGTTCTAGCTACAAATTATCAATAGATAAGATTAGTCATCTCTAGATTCATCAATACTACTAATTTGATCGAATCCTACAAGCTATTCTTCATAATCTTGATAACTAAATTGGTTTGGATATCTTCTTGATTCTTGATTCTAGATCTATTTTCTTTATGTTTCTTAAAATCAATTCTCAGAAATCTTGAATCAACTTTCTTGCATTTTCTTTTATATTTTCATTTCGACTCATCTAAGGCAAGATCAAACAAATTCACGCATCTCAGTGGAGATCCGTATTCATTAACGCGCTACATCGACACCGTTAATTGATTGCGGTATAAATTTCTTTGGTTGTGATTAAAACTTTTCCAAATACACACAAAAGATGATCAATCAATGTGCTTCATTCGACTGTAGTATACTTGATTCTTCGCGAAGTGAATGACGTTTTGACTGTCATAAAACAAAGGAACCGACCCCTTATTGAATCCGAACTAGCTAATTAAATTCTTTAACCACAAGGCTTCCTTCGATACTTCCATTGCTGCCATGCAATCTTCCTCTGTCGTTGATAGCGCTAAGGTATTCTGAACTGTCGACTTCTAACTGATTGGAGATTCTGCAACTGTATATACATAGCCTGTAGTAGATCTTCTCTTGTCCAAGTCACTAGTGTAATCCTACGTATCCTTACAACTGGCTCAATTTATCTTCTGACTTGTGAAAGAGTAAACCGAGATATTTAGTTCATTTTAGATATCGAAGTATCCACTTTACAGCTTCCCAATGGAGCTTTTCTGGATTTGACATGTACCAGCTAACCAGACTTACCGCATAAGATATGTCTGGACGTGTGCATACCATAGCGTACATCAGCGATCCCACCACACTTGCATATGGTACTCGAGACATCTTTTTCTTCTTCTCCGCTGATTTCGGACACTCCTTAGAGGATAGCTTGAAATGACCGGTGATAGGGGTACTCACTTGTCTTGAGTCCTTCATGTTGAATCTCTCCAACACCTTCTAAATATACCTTCTTTGGGATAGACATAGCTTTCCTGTCTTGCAAAATCTCCATCAAAAGAATCTTCTTTGTTTTATCTAAATCCTTCATTTCAAATTTTGCACTCAATGAAGCTTTGAGCGTCTTTATTTATACCATGCTCATAGCGGCAATCAACATGTCATCGACATATAAGAGTAGATATTGTAGGGTTACCTAGGACGGCAACAAGGTTTCGGGAGGCATTGACCATACCGTTTTCAAAAATTTGCCGTTCTAAGTAACTCTAACTAAGAATCTTTAACTAGAGTTTTAAACAAACGATATGAAAACAACTTTACATACTAAGTGAATGAGGAATACAACCTTTGTAGACCGGTCCTTCACTTCAAATGCTCTGTGTAGACGTCCCTTCGCTATGAGTTGTGATCTCCCGAACTCTAGTATGGGTTCCCTTGGAGAAATGAACAAGCTTGCTCGAAGTCTTCGAGGCCGAAGATGATCTACGTCGAGGAGACTCAAGCTCATGCTACCTCTTCACTAATTGTGAAATTAGTGAAGCAAACACCCTAAACTAAATGGCAAGTAGTAGAGGATGATGAAGTAGCAAATGGGCTCTCTTTAGTTTTCTTTTTCTCAAAATATTTTCCCACCATAGAAAAAGCTAGTAAGCTTTTTCTCTCATGAAGAGGAAGATAAAGAAGTGAGGAGAGAATGAACTCATGAGGTGAGAATAGCAACCATGGGTGAGTTAGTGTCATACACCAACTCATGTAGAGAATAAACCATGAGTTTATAATAATGGTTGGGTTAATAAATATCTTCAAGTAAAACAAAATGAGTGGACTTGGTCAATGGTTCCACAAGCTTCTACAAGCTTCAACCATATGACTAATTACCACTAATTTGTGAATTACCAAGATAAATAAAACCCTCACATTATTATAAGCATGGTGTAAGTCTCATACACCCATGTTGCATGTGGCATCAAGCATGACATAAAATAATGTACATTAATATATATCACATATATACTAAGTGTACACAAGTGAGAAAAGAAATCATAAGTGAGCTAATATTAGTTAATGTAAGGTAATATATTAAATATATAATTATACATTAAATTATTAAATCAACACTTGATTTAATAATCCGGCTATATCATATACAACCGACTAATATCAAATGCAACAATCTATCGAATCAACACTTGATCCGATAACCCGGCTATATCACATACAACCGACCGATATCACATATCGCGAGAATAGAATGCGGTATCACATACGCGCATTAATCTCGGCCCCGCACATATCACATATGTGCTCCTACTTCGTTTCGCATGAACCAGGAAACCTCTGTGTAGGACTCTAAAGACTCGTCAATACACCGGCAGTACGTGATGATCATATCAAACACCCACAAGCCGCAAGCGGTCTGTTAAACGTAACGGCCACCCGGGTATTGAGCGATCAGAAGATCAACAAGCAAGCCTGCTTGTACTCCTGCGAATCCAATCAGTAACACTAGCGTACAGTCCGGTCTCATCGTCAGATATGTCGCATATCAACAACCTGGGGGTGGTAAAATGTCAAACCCCAATAGCCTGATAAATCATGCCGATACAAGGTGCATAACGGTTCGAGAAACTACTGATAACACTTACCAGTAAATCTCAGCAGCCCTGGCCAGGGATTTCCTGTTATGGCCAATCGAGCATAGCGCAACATCAACTCCCAATACCGGGAGAGACGAATCCCCTATCGCTCATTGCCTCCATATGACTCGGGACTGTACCCAAAAACCACCGTTTTGCACGATCTCTTGACCGTGGTAAGGTGGAAATCAAAGCACGGTGGGAATAACACAAGTCTCTATGACGATCTTGGGTCGACAGACTAACCTGTACTAGTGTCACCAGAGAATTGCTATCTGACGATAGGTATAATACCATCTAGGAGTCCTCGGCAAGTCCGTTCAGTGTACCGAGTCTCTACTGAGCACCCGTATACCATCTTTGATGTCAAACACCAATGGATGTGGGATCATCCATCGCCCATCATTTGGGTCAAGATGCGCATACGCTAGTCTAATCTGGAGTATCGATGCCCTGTCTCGATACTCCCACGACTAGGAACAGTTATAGGGTGTACTTGTGGGCTACCCTTGGCCCCACTAGTATGATCTCCATCATAGTCCTGGTAGCCAAGTACACATCCTAAGGGCTTTATCAACATGTGAAAGCAAGACAGTATCACGTATACAAGTCAACATGTTAAGATAAAGTGCAATCAGATAGCATACTATCATATCGAGCAAGAAAGTCCTCCCTATATATATCCAAGCATCCATTACAATATACATCCCATATACAGTAATGTCCTCTAGGGCATACATATAGCTAACAATCTCCTACTTACACTAAGGTCATCTGTTGTAGTATCCAATACCCAACAATATAGCAGTGGTTGTAGTATCTCATACTCAACCATCCCAAAATCTCTCAAATAGTATTTGGGGAAGCAGTCCTTGGTGAGTGGATCCGCCATGTTGTTCTTCGTGTCAACTCTCCTAGCCTCGATCCGTTGGAGATCAACCATCTCCCTGATCAGGTGATACTGTCATCAGAATATGCCTGGATCACTGATGGGACTGGTGTTCCTAGGATAACAGCCACAACTCCATTGTAGTCACAATAACAATTATTGGACGCTTAATGGTGGGAACCTTGTTCATCTACATCTGGTCTGGTGGCAATGTATTCAGCCTTTATCGTCTAGTATGCCACGGTATCTAGCTTGGAACTCTTCTAATCATACCGTCCTTCCACTGAGGGTAAAGACAATGCCTGTGACTGACTTTCAGTCGACCTTATCACTCTGGAAGCTCGAACCAAGAACATTCTTTTAGTGCTTCTCAAGTACATAAGAATGTCCTCCACAGCTGTCCAGTGATTCTCCCAAGATCCGATTGATTCCTGATCACTACACCTAGTGAGTCATCTACATCTGGTCTGGTACATAACATCGCATACTCTGATAGAGCCTACTGCTAAAGCATAGGTTATCCCTTGCACGCTAGTGATCCATGAGTAAGTGGGCGAACCACCACGCTTAGAATCCTCCATACTAAATCCCTTTAGTATGGTGTTAATGTACCTGGATTTGGGACACTCCCAATATCCATTTAGATCTATCACCATAGATCATAATCCACAAGATGTAGTATGTATCATCCAGATCTTATATTGAGAATCCTCGTGATAAGAGGAGCTTGACCGAGTGTAGCATAGGAAACACTTTCATATCAAGAATATGTCATCTGCGTACAATAGGTGTAAGACAACCTCACTCTCTACAACCTTCTTGTATATACAAGGTTCATCTACTATTTTGATGAAGTCAAACCCTTTGATGCCACATCAAAACAGATGTTCCAACTCCGCGATGCATGCATTGATCCTGATAGACTTAAGCATAGCTTTGAAAGTCTCAACTTTTCCATCTACACCAAAGATCTTCTCAAGATCCATTTGCTCCCAATGGGTTTCACCCCTTCAGGTGCAACATCCAAAGTCATATTTTGTTAGTGTACATGGATTCCATCTTTGATTGCATAGCATCCAGCCATTTCACAGAGTCGCCACTCGTGATGGCCTGCCTGAACCTAGTTGGGCCATCATCAACCATGATGCAATCCCCGCTCCCACTGTCACCGAGAATACCGTAGTATCTCTCAAGTGGATGAGGAACCCTACCAGATTCGCGGAGAGGCTGAGGTTTGTTGGAGACTACTGAATCCTTTGGTTTGACCAAATCATCAGCTGTTAGTTTGTCTAGCTGGAACTACTTCCAGTTCTACCTCATGACCACATATTTCTTCACAAGAAATCCCTTTTATAAAAGGTAGCATGCTGAGAAACAAAACACCTTTTGCTCTTCAGATTGGTAGAAGATATTCCCTCACAAATGTTTGGGATATCCTAACAAACTTATGCAGAACTGACTTTGCCTCGAGTTTGTCCGAATTTTGCTTTTCAACATAGGCCGGACAACCCCATATCTTAACTCGTTTAAGACATGGTCTCTTCACATTTCATATCTCATATGGAGTGGTAGGCACTGATTTGGATGGAACCCCATTCAATAGGTATGCAGCTTCTTAAGTGCATAACCTCAAAAGGAAATAGGTAACTCAGCAGTACTCATCATAGAGCGCCATATCTCATAGGGTGCGATACCTCCGCCCCAATACACCGTTGTGATGTGGTGTATACGAAGAAGTAATCCGAGAGAGAATCACATTCTCCTTTTAGAAAAACCAGGAACTCCATGCCTGAGTATTTGCCTCCTCGATCATATTGAAGGTCTTAATACTTCTACCCGTCGGTTCTTTAACTTCAAGCTTATATTCCTTGAATTTCTCAAAAGTTTCAGACTTGTGTTTCAACAGGAACATATGTCCGAATCTTGAGAGATGATCAGTGAATATAATGAAGTACGAAGAACCAACCTTGGCATTTGTAGACATAGGACCGTATACATCATCATGTATTCGTCCCAAGAGTTCAGTGACTCTTTCTCTGTTTCTAGTAAACGGAGTATTGGTCATTTTACCTTTGAGACAAGATTGGCAAGTATCATCAAAAATTCGAACAGATTCTTATATTCATCTTTATATAACTTAGCTGGTCGTGTCGCATTGATATGACCTAGTCTACAATGCCACAAGAAAGATTCGTTCATTTCTGAACTACTCCTCTTGTGTGTGTTTTAGACACTTTGAACTGTGGTTTGATTTAGAACGTATATGCTATTATATATCGTGCCTGATTGAATCAACTCTTGATTCAGGAAAATTTTCACAACATTATCCGCTAATACAAAATTATATCCTTCTTTAACTTAATAAAGAAACCGTTGTAATGTTGTAGATCAGGTTCCGTATGTAATAACATTCATTCAGAATCAATGTATTAATACATGGTGATATTTGCCAACTGATTTGGCTGCAAAAATTGCACCATTCTCTAACACTTAAAGACATATCACCCATTCTCATTTCTCTACCTATCTATAGCCCATGTAACATATTACATATGCGGGATCCTGATCTGGTATCACATAACCAGGACGAAGAGGATACTGAGAAACAGTTCTCGGTAATGAACACACCCGAAAAAGATACATCAACATGCATTTTCTTCGATTGGGTGGCATGGGAATCCGGATATTCCCTTATTTCCTGCTCGGACTTATAACAATTATAAAATAGAGCGGAACCAACGTTCCTTAGCACAGTATAATAAGTAGGTTCGGTCAATGCATCCATATTATTATCTTGATTAAGGCATGACATGGTCGCTACCAAAAGAGAGAGAAGAAAACACTCTGTGTGCACTCTTGTAAGATTAGATTGGTTATTATTTTATCTAATCAGGATGGCTCCCACTGTTTTTATCAAATCTTCCTTCAAACCCTAAAAGGTAAGACTAGCCGAGATTAATTACACCTTACAAGTTCGCCAATCTTTCGGTCATGCCAGTGTCGGTACTTTGAGGGAGGTTCCTCGTACTTTCACACGGACCTAATTAAAATAAATCTCGTTTTCCCATGGGCGTAACCCCATTAACACCATTCTAGACACCTACTTGATCGGCTAATTGTAATGTGTAAAACTCTCCCAGGAGTAACTCTTACTCGCAGTGGGTATCGGGATCCAACTATCTCATAGAAGGTATGCAATCTCATTGCAAATTTCAACACTTGAAATTCCCGATAATATTTTGCCCCTAGCGTCCTATGACCTTGATGAAAGCCAACAAACCATAGTCCACTAGTCAAGTTCAACCTGTACATTTCATGATTGAATTAAACCCACCCGCATGACCCTTGACGAAAGCCAACAAAGCCGTACGACTACCCTAATCCAATCGCATCATATGCTTAAGCAGATAAGCACTAATCAGCTACCGCACACTACGCCTTGACGAAAGCCAACAAACGTAGCACGAATACTAAATACTACTTATCTGAAATGACATAGGGCTACGATAGGTTTTTATGAAAACCTTTTGCGTAATGAACTTGATATCGTTGTAGAATCGAGTGATTTTGAAAAGGAGTGTTTTGAGGCTTTTATTAGTTTTGCTAAAGAGGTCACTCCCGGTGAAGGGATCATCGGCTCTTTCCTTATCGAATAAGGTGCAGGATATTTCACAAATACCACTATGCAAAGCAAAAACTATAGAAGCAATCAAATGACAAACCGTGTTTGTAGCATCTACTAGTTTCGCTAAAGAGGTCACTCCCGGTGAAGGGATCTCGGCTCTTTCCTTATCGAATAAGGTGCTGGATATTCTACAAGGAATACCTCTATGCAAAGTAAGAACTAGAGCTACCAATTTTTAGACAAGTTTCTACAACATCTTTAGGTCTCTTTTTCTTTCATTAATCTTATTAAAGAAGTCCCGTTATTTATGCTTCACAAGCATCATAGAAGAAACGAAAGCATCAATATTTATTATATATCATATATATATATAATATAAGCATTCATCTCAGAATATATAAAGTGATCACATTACAGAATATCAGCAGCAGAAGAACATATATGAAATATTGGATATGCTAGGAATTCCGTGTTTTAAGTTAAGCCAGTATAAAACACGGATTCCACGGTCGCGATAAATAGCCAAACCCACATCCCTAAACCCCAACGAGAGCGGCAAGCAACCCTACCAATTCTAGAGTTAGGAGACCCGGTCTCGACTCCTTGAGATGGTCTCCCACTGGACCCTAAAACCCGATTACTTGTGCTCTCCTCCTTGGGTCTATCCTAATCCGGAAAAGTAAATAAAATACATCAATGGTGACATCATTCTCAACCCGGAAGTGCCCCAATAAAAGAATATTACATACAAGCTTTTACATGAATGAAAATGAAAAACACTCATCTCACATAAAAATCCCCGGCTATTCAAAACACGACGATCCAATATATCATATCACAGCAACACATAACATCGCATGTCATCAACGTAAGTAAATATGCGTATCCGAATTGTCGTTGACATATAGCACCGAAACTGGCGATACACCACATATTACACTTACGGTGGCAGAAAAGAAAGTGAAAAACTACAACAGTTGGAATCCGAAACCACCTTAGACATCATAAACCCAATGTATCATATACTTTGGATTTCATGCCCAACAAATGAATTCCTTAGACATCGCATGCCTAACAATTATAAACCCCGTATTTTAGTCTCGATATTGAAAACACTTTTCAATAACCTATCGGGTAATTCAACAAGATTCCCGATAACCTGATCGAATGCTCGTCGGAAACTTTAGTAGATGGACGCACCCCCGATGCCGTCGACGAGGTGCACTAAGGCGGAACACCGCTGCCGCGATCACCAGAACGGATGCTTTTGGCGATGGGGTTCTCCTACAGTCACTTGGTCGGGGCTATGGGGCGTGGCTATCTAGTAAGGTTACCCGGCGAGTATCCGCATACACTACGTAATGACGACGGACTTTTGATCACATCAAAATCCCGTGGCAACCGATCAAATGAGACTAAATTGCTAGATTTATAAAATTCAAACTAGTTATCTCATAACAAATTGTGGATTCCAAATATTGTATCACAATCACATATGATTAGACGAAGTTAAACTTTTCGATCAAATAATCAAGCACCCAAAATTTCCCGATAAGCTCAACACTTGAGCGGAGTTCAAAAAGTACCCAGAAAGATGTCTCAGCTCCTATGAATCGGCCGTGGAAGGGTCAACCAATGCCTCACATGTGGCACCGCTGAACTACCACAAACCCTAGGGTTTGATGGAGGTTCTGACAGTCACATAATCGAGTTAGGGTTTCGTTCTTCTAGAGGCTCCACAGAATCGCTTGCAAGATTTTCTGAAAATTTTAAAATCGGAAAAAATCCAACACTTGGAAAATTTCCAGCGGGGAAAAATTGGGTAATTGATATCCGTTCAAACGTTTTAACATCGTCTAAATATACCCGAATACATGTTAGAATTACGACTGTGAAACACTCTGAATTGTTTTGCAGAAAGTTAACACCACATGAAAATTTAGCAAAAATAAATAACGCCTGAAATATCAAAACCTAGAGACTGGAACACAGGCAAAATTTTAAGGGTTTTGCTCGGATTTGGGCCGAGATGAGGGGGGTGGCCGGCCACTTTCAAGCCGAATGGCTTCAAATTTTGCTAGTGTTCATGTTCTATCACATACAACATTCTGTACTTGTTTAAAAAAAAATATAACACCTCTAAAATTTCGACAGAACCCAGATTTTATGTTTCAAGTTTCAGAGCAGTTTCGGTTTTATAATCTAACAAATATCGTTTAAATCTCTAACTTGGCTCTGATACCACTGTAGGGTTACCTAGGATGGCAGCAAGGTTTCGGGAGGCATCGACCATGCTGTTTTCAAAAATTTGTCATTCTAAGTAACTCTAACTAAGAATATTTAACTAGAGTTTTAAACAAACGATATGCAAACAACTTTACATACTAAGTGAATGAGGAATACAACCTTTGTAGACCGGTCCTTCACTTCAAATGCTCCGTGTAGACGTCCCTTCACTGTGAGTTGTGATCTCCCGAACTATAGTATGGGTTCCCTTGGAGAAATGAACAAGCTTGCTCGAAATCTTCGAGGCCGAAGATGATCTACGTCGAGGAGACTCAAGCTCACGCTACCACTTCACTAATTATGAAATTAGTGAAGCAAACACTCTAAACTAAATGGAAAGTAGTAGAGGATGATGAAGTAGGAAATGGGCTCTCTTTAGTTTTCTTTTTCTCACAATATTTTCTCACCATAGAAAAAGCTAGTAAGCTTTTTCTCTCTTGAAGAGGAAGATAAAGAAGTGAGGAGAGAATGAACTCATGAGGTGAGAATAGCAACCATGGGTGAGTTAGTGTCATACACTAACTCATGTAGAGAATAAACTATGAGAGTATGCTACTTGGTTTGTGTCATTGACGGTCTTGCTAAAAATGGTAGTATGCTACTTGGTTTGTGTCTACTTTAATATATGCATATGTTTCTTGTAACGTATCACTTATACATTGTCACGACCCGAAAGAGCACGTGACTGGCCCTCGAGCCATATGAAATCTATAGGACTCCATCTGATCCAAGTAAGCCAAAGCCCAGAAATCTAAAACCATTTTAAGAGTAAGTGAAGAAAACTGGTTTAAAGAAGTGAAGGAAAATATGTTTGAAGTCGAGGTTTTTAAATAACTAAGCCGAAGGTGCATTTTTAAAAGGTAAAGTCTTTTCTAAAAATTTCGGCAGAGTTTCTTTTATAAATACTGGCCCCGAACGGGATACAACAAGCATAACATATATACAATGATAAAAGGCATCCCCAAGCGGGAGCTAGCTCTTCGTCAATTGACGGTCACAACCACACATGCAATATAATATACAACGCCGAAAGGCGAGGATCGATCCAAAAGAAACACAGTAAGCATGAAAACCGCAATACTACTAAGCGCGACTCTAAGGCCAAATAAAACATCACTAAAGTCTGAGTCTGAAACAATAAACAAATTTGGTTGATGGAAATTCTAGATACAAAGAATAATATAAGTACAATGGTGGTTTTGATGCAAAAGGAACCACCTACCAAATGCAATTCACCCGCAAGGAAGCAATGTGCCAGAAATGCCGCAAAGGAACCTGTACGGCAAAACCTGCAAGAACTGTGGCACAACGGGGGTGAGTTGCCAACTCGTGAATAGAGAATAACTACAAGCAGAAACCGAACGCAAGACATAATCCTAGGTCAAAACGATCAGTACAAAATCCTCAATATAAAACATGCAGCCTATAACAAGGCTAGGGTAAATATCTAACCCGAGTGTAATCTCCTGTGCCTGTGTCAGTGCCTCAGGTAGCAATATAACATAAGAATGAGGTATGAATGCATGAGAACATAATACATGTAAATGAAGAAACTGTTTTCATACTTTAGTGAGATTTCCTTTGTATTTTTAAAATGAGGTATCATAATGAAATCAGCATAAAACAGTGCCTAACATCGGCACAAAACGTAATCCAAATATCCCGATATCTCTGTATCCCAATCACAAAATCTAGGGCAACGTCGGTCCAGACCGGCCCCTACCATCAATCTCAAGACCACGACGGTATCCTCCGGATATCCGACGCGTCAGGTAAAATCACCGGTCGGTAGTGCTCCCCTGCCAGGCTCAACGTCATCACCACATTCATCTTGCCCCGGGGTACCGCACCGGGTCCACCATGTACCCGAAACGGTTCATCCGTCTCCTCGAATCGGGTTTCCAAATCCATCAGCAAACTCATGGTGGACGACTCATACATCATGGGAAAACCGCACTTTTTATTTTAAAAGAGAGAAAATGTTTATCTGTATTTTTGCGGTTTTCCTCCAAATCCAGAAAATCTCACGGAAATCCAAATCCAAAACCTCAGTAACACGTAAAATAGTGAATATATGCATGAGAATCCATGAATGCGGCATAACAATGAATATCAGTATGCATGAAGTAGCAGGTAATGACTACAATGTCTAAACTATTAGCTAATAGGTTATGTCAAGCAATAGTATTTTCTAAGGTGTACGTGACATGGCAATTACCGATGAAGATGTGTGTGAGCCGGCAAGTAAGTGTATGTGGTACATACGCAACATCGGTAATCGTGCTGGTGTCCTAACAACATGATATCAATAATGGAGTATGAAACATAATATAAGAATGCGATGCAAAGCGAACCACAAAAAAAGTGGGAGCTGAATCTAGACGCAACTATAACTAATCTGCATTAATCTAATATAAGTCCTACAAATGGTGCCTTTTGAAATATCACGAATCATGGGGTTTTGAAAATAGGGGCTACGGTGTTTTTATGAAAAGATACGCCTTTTGAAATGTCCGTAGATCCCTTGACCTGTCTTTTAAAATACCCACGACCCGCTAGTTTTGAAATAGGTAGGAGTCTAATCTAATCTAACAACTACACTAAACTATACAGCTGAACTAACAAGCTGAGCTCCAGGTAAGGAAACCGCCTAACATCTAAGTCGATATATATATATAGATATAATAGTCGGTGATTCCGCCTCAATAGTATCGCGTACGATACAGTATATCATATGATATCCTCAAGTTATGAGTGCGGATCTATCATCAATGTAAAGCTCATACGGTAAATCGTCGTACGGCATCCCAATAGCTGGGTACGGGTCAATATCACACTATCTCATCACACTTCAGGTATCACTATCAACATATCATATAATCTGGGGTACTATTCTATGTCTAGTATAAATCGATACCATCAATAAAGTATGCATGCGGGGGTAAACACACATCCCAAGCCCGCAAGAATCACATTTCGTATCCCAAATACGAATCATATCACATCACCGATCTCGCGGCACAAAGCCCAATATCATTGACTCATCTCCAAAGTCATCCAATATCATCAACACAGTGCCAGTATAAGTAATATGCAAGGGTGTGCGTGTAGGTGTAATTCTATTCTAGGGTTCGCGACTATGAACTACACTAGTCACTTCTAACCCTACACTATCCATAATACACCTAACTATCATATATAATAACAACTACGGACTGCGGGGGTGCTATACGCCATCCACCCGACTTCCCCCAGTAGATATAATCTACTCACCTAGCGTCTTCATTTGTGGACGTCGCCACGCGCTTGCTTGTCGTCCCGAAGTCTTCATGGGGTACCTACACATCAAAATATCGTATATGCGCATTAAAACCAAATCAAAGCTAAAACGGCACATGAAATCCAAAATGATACGATAAGAGGCCTATAGGTTAAAACCCATGGCACGCCTTCAAAACCATCAACACATCCTCTATATCGTCGTATAAACGCCAAATAGTCGAGGCAAAACACAATCCACAATTGCAGAATTAAAAATACGGAATACGGAAACATGAATCTAAAACAGCAACTTAGGAAATATGTCCCAGATTTTACCCTAGGTCACTTTATACAAATCTATATATATCAGGGGTCTAACATGAACATGTAGGAGCTACAGAACCAATACGAGCCAAAATGGTGGGACCTAGGCCGCAATTTGCGGCCAATGGGGATAAATTGGCGGCCGGAAAGAAGAAGTGGGAGCTGGGGTCTTGGGGTTAGCTTCCTGGGTGCCTGCACGTGTCACTGTCCAATCAATTTTAATTTAGGGTGTCTCGGGTGATAGCAGATTCAATATACCCTTCACAGATTTCATAAATTCCCCGATATCGGTTTCTAAAATCCGTATTATGGTTTAAGCTTCAGGTTTTGGGTTTCCAATTCATACACTAGGGTGATGGTATAACCTCTACTGACCTCAATTCCATATTACAACCCATAAATCATCACAACCCTAACTAGGTTATCCACAAGTCCACAATATCACACAATATCGGTTCGATCTTAATATGAGGGTAAAGGAAATGCATAAACTAAGTTTAAGGTCCAGAAAATACCTCATTTGGCAACTCAAGAATTTTCTTGAGTTGCCCCTAGTGGCCAAAATCCTTGCTTCTTTAGCACCAAGTGTAGATCTAGGGATTGTGCACACATTTAATGAAATGGAGATTGGGTTTTGGGGTTGTTTTAGAGGTGTTTTGGAGCTTGAAGAGGGGAGGGAAAGGAGGTGCAGGAGCAGCATCAGGAGAAGGGAGAAGAGGGAGGGAAATGAGGGGAGAAATGGTTAAGTCCTTAGTCAATGAAGCCCATACCTCTCTCTCTCACCAACTACCCATTTCTTTATTCTTTTCCTTTTCTTTTTCCTTTTAAAACCCTTCTCACTCAAATAGTAAACCCAAATGAAAAGCATGGCAAGAAAATGCACAAGTGTGAAAAAGTGATATGTGCATGTGTTGCACAAAAAGCTAAAAACCGATTAGCGATTTTTAATCGCGATTAGCACTAAATTAGTGTCAAATTAATCACAAAAACTTTAAAATGTCATAATTCTCTAATTTACCCTATTTTAGAATTTTCCAAAATTTTTCCCCATTTATTTGTATTTAATAATTCCAAAATATTAAAATATTCAATAAAATAATATTAAATTATAAAAATTCCCAAAATTAACATTTTATCTTTTTTGAAATGTTACATACATATTAGTAGAGCCCATAGGATCTTTGCGTGATTACCAGCGTTGTGATGGCAGTCACACTAGTGGGGGCTGTGTAGTCTATAAGCAAAATCCTATACTTGTCCCTAGTCGTAGGATTATCGAGACAGGGCATCGATACTCCGGAGTAGACTTGTGTGTACGCTTCTCATCCCAGTTGGAGAGATGGTCTGTCCTACAGCCATCAGTACGTTGTACTGGAGATAGTATACAGGTGCTCGTAGGGTTACGGGTACACCGGACAGGACTCGCAGGAGAACTGACTGGATGGTATTATACCTAATGTCAGATAGCAGTTCTCAGGTGACATATGTGCAGATAGTCTGTTGACTTAAGGTCGTCATTTTTCTCGTGTGAGTTCCCATTGTGCTTTGATTACTACCCTACCACGGTTCAAAGGAGTCGTGCAAACAGGTTTTAGTTGGGTACAGTCCCGAGCCACATGGAGGCAGTGAGCGACTGTTAGGGATTCGTCTCTCCCGGTATAGGGAGTTGATATCACACTGTGATCGGTTGGTCATTACCATAAGTCCCTGGCCAGGGCTGATTGAGAATTACTGGTGGACTGATCAGTAGATTCTCGCATGGTTTTGAGTCATACCGGCATGACTTGTACGGTTATTAGGGGTCTGACGCTTACCACCTCCCTAGACCATACATATGATACTCTTAGACGAACAGACCGGACTGCACGGATATTGTCACGGATAGGCTCAGTAGGAGTTCAGATGGGTTTCCTCATCGGCCTTCTTATCGACATCTACCTGGGGACCGTTACGTACAGCTAGTTCCGCTTGTGGTCTGTGGTTAAACCCACTGCCAGCGTAGTGTCGAGTCTTTAGAGTCCCACACAGAGAGTTTCCCTGCTCCAGGCGAAACGATATAGAGGTCGTATGGTTTTACGACCAGGGTTCGGACGCATACGCGTTTAAACGCACGTACGACGTTCGGACAGTTTTTACTAGCCGGCTTTGGTTTAAGCCAGATTCTAGTATCGGGTTATCGGATTTATACAGTCTAAAGTTTTTCCGTGTTTTCACGGATAGGAGGGGCGTTCTCGTAATTTGAAGGGAAGCTTCTAGAAGCATGGTGACTTGAGGGTTTAGGTGGCATTTACATTTAATGCATTTGTGACTCATTTAGATGAATCATTCTAGTGAGTTAATGAAGCATTTATTGCTTAATGACTCACTTGATAATTCATTGCATATATTTAATGAAGCATGATGATAATGCATTTGATTTATTCATTTGATAATTTCTTATACTTCATAATATATTAGAAGTGAGAAGCTTTTTCATTGATAACTTATGCTCACCTTCTCTCTCCTCAAGCTCTCTCTTGAAACCCTAATCCTCCCCTCTCATGTGTTGAGATCAAGGATTAGATAGACTAATTAATCCATAACCTCACTCTATATCACCTAGGTCACTTTGATTAGCAACTAAAGAAACCTAGTTATCTCAAGTTAGAGATCAAGCTTGGAGTAGGAGCTCTCGGGTGGATCGTCTATGACTCGAGGAGGCCGTCGAGGTGCCGACGTTCCAAGGAGCCTACAAGGAGTGGAGGACAGCGATGAAGACCCGAAGGACAAGTAACGTGAGGTATAACTTCGAATCCGAGTAGTTAAACCTCTCTTAGTATGCTAGTAACGGTTTAGACACGATTCATGCGCTCAAGTCCGTGTTACGAAGCTTTGATAATTGTTTTTCATATATTCCGCCTCCCCGCAAGTTCGTGGGGTGCGTGACATGGACTTAAAAATCATCATAATCATATGCACGCGATTATGATGATCGAGAGAGGACCAATACGGGTAGAACAGTCTTACTCAAAATGATAGTATGTTATCTAGTTTGCCTTTATCATCATGTACATGCATTATGTGGTATTACAGATCACTATTACATGTTGATAGAGCCCATAAGATTCTTGCTTGACTACCAGCATTATGATGGCGATCATATACGTGGGATCTGGGTGTTCTATAAGCACATCCTTAAATGTCCCTAGTCGAGCGAGTATCGAGACTGGGCATCGATACTCCGGAGTAGACCAGTGTATACTTTTCGAGACCCTGACGAGGGGCGATGGCTGGTCTCACAAGCCATTGGTGTCAGTTAGTCACCTAAGATAGTATACAGGTGCTCATTGGGTTATGAGGACACTGGACGGACTCGCCGGGAACATGCTAGATAGTATTATACCTATTGTCAGATAGCAGTTCCCAGGTGACATGAGTACAGGTTAGTCTGTCGACCTGATATCGTCATTTGTGTCGTGTGAGTTCGCATTGTGCTTTGATTACTACCTTCCCACGGCTCAAAGTAGTCGTGTAAACAGGTTTTAGTTGGGTACAGTCCTGAGCCACACGGAGGCAGTGAGCGGATCGTCGGGGATTCGTCTCTCCCGGTATTGGGGGTTGATGTTGTGCGGTGCACGGATGGCCATCACCAGAAATACTTGGCCAAGGTAGACGAGAATTACTGATTTGGATCAGTAGTTTCTCAGTGGGTGATGGGCTGTAAGTCTACGGTAGCGTCCCGGCCGTTTGTCCGAGGCCAAAATGCAGATACAAAAACTTTTTCTTAACTAGAAACCGGCGCTATCGTATACTTTAAACCCGGATAGAACCATTAACCTATAACTAGCAACTAGAAAAGGGTTGGAAAGCTATACCGATCGATCTGTATCCTTCGGTCTTCGGCCACCATCCCAAGCTCCTCGCGGCATCTCCGAGCTCGATCTCCTCATCGGAAAGGGCACCACATCTTCGAGTCTTTTTACGGGCTCCCGCTTCATCCGAAGCAACTCGGGCATGAAGTTTGCTAGCCGACGTGCCCAAGGTGAAGTAGAGTATGTGTGTGACAACTTTGTCTCTTGCATCCATTGTATGGATGGAGGTTAGAGATGATGCCATTAATGGAGGTTGTGAGCTAGAGGAGGAGGAAGAAGAAGAAGCCATTTCTTTCTTTTGTTGTATGATAGAAAATGAGAGCAAGAATGAATCATACAAGAGCAAACCCAAAGGGATATGGCTGCCCTTCTCTCTCTTCCTCTCATTTCATCACAAATCAATCACATAATGTGACATTAGCACATAAAAAGAGACCATGAGTCACTAATGAAGTCTATGTCACATTAAATGCTCAAAATGATGATTTAAGCTCACAATTTCCATTTGTAAACATTAACCCAAATGTTTACAACAATAAAAAGATACGGTAACATTTAAAGTAAACTCGTGACGGATCACAAGGATACCCCTCACCTGTATATACATACATGCATCCGCATTCCGACTGAATGCGAATGCGATGAGACTAAAGTAATCCAACTAATCTAATACTAGGATCCTGCTTAAACCAAAGCCCACTAGTATGATCCTCCTGATCATGATCCGTGCACTACTGCACGTATATGATCGGACCCTGACATATATCATACGGCCTCTACAACGTTTCGCCCGAAACTTGAAAACTGTCTGTGGGGGACTCTAAAGACTCGTCAATACATTGGCTATGGATTTAACCACTAGCACGTCAGAGGTACTAGCCGTACGTAACGGGCTACCAGGTATTGACCAAAAGGGAGGTCGATGAGCGAACTCATCCTGACACCCTACTGAGCCTGTCAGTGACAATATCAGTACAGTCCGGTCCGTTCGTCTATGAGCATCGCATGTCGGGCCTAGGGGGTTCGTAAAAGTCAGACCCCTAAAAGCGGTACAAGTCGTGTCGGAGTGTAGCCCAGAACACCCTGAGATACTACTGGAATACCTACCAGTAAATCTCCTGCCTTGGCCAAGGACTTCGTGTAATGGCTCTCCTAGACACAGCGCGATCTCACCCCCAATACCGGGAGAGACGAAACCCCTGTCGATCCCATCACTACCTCCATGTGGCTCGGGACTGTACCCAACTAAAACCTGTTTGCACGACTCCTTTGAGCCGTGGTAGGGTAGTAATCAAAGCACAGTGGGAACTCACACGAGACAAATGACGATCTCAGGTCGATGAACTAACCTGTACACATGTCACCAGGGAACTGCTATCTGACGTTAGTTATAATACTAACTAGCATGTTCCCAGCGAGTCATGTCCGGTGTACTCATAACCCAATGAGCACCTGTATACATCTTAGGTGATCCAACTGGCACCAATGGCTTGTGAGACCGGCCACCGCCCCTCGTCGGGGTCTCGACTGTATACACTAGTCTACTAATAGAGTATCGATGCCCAGTCTCGAAACTCCCATGACTTGGGACCACTTTAAGGATGTTCTTATAGACCCCATCTCCCACGTATATGATCGCCATCATACTGCTGGTCGTCAAGCAAGAATCTAAGGGCTCTATCAACGCGCAATAGTGACCTGTAAGGTCACCTGAAGCAGTGCACGATGATAAAGATAAACCATGGTAGCATACTATTCTCTATCAACGTGTAATAGTGAACTACAATGTCACCTAAAGCATGTACATGATGATAAAGACAAACCGGATAGTATACAAACCTCTCGAGTAAGACTGTCCTACCGGTATAGGTCCTCACTCAATCATTGCAACCACGTGCCTGCGATCCAATAATTGACTCTGAGGGTACTATATCCAACAATCTCCCACTTGTACTCAAGGCTAATTATTGCGATGTCGCATACTCACAGCCCGTGTGATACCGAACACCCAACTCCTCTACTAATCAGTCTCACAAAGCCCGTTTGCGAAACTATTGCGTTCGAGGAATAGCCTCAGTGAGTGGATCCGCCCTAATGTTTCTTTCTATGTCTCTCTTTATCTCAAGTTCGCGGAGAAAGCCATCTCCCGAAATGAGCAATACCTGTCTTAGAATGTGTCTGGATATCTGATGGGACCTAGCTCATAAATGAACTCCAAATCCAAGCTTCTTAGACTGTATCATCAACTGAACTTAATTAGTATCCTGCACCATGCCTCCCTCAGTATCCGCTTAGACCTCCTGTCCAAACAACTGCCCCTCGTCAGAGGAAAAACTATAACTCTGACAGTCACTCTGTCAACCAGGTCACCTTAGAAGCCTGGAATGATAACCGTCTCTCGAAAGAGGTCGTCGTTATCATATCCCTAGAACATCCACTTATGTTCTAAAACTGCTTCCGATTTTTTCTCCAGGATTGGATCAATATCAACTTATTGCATCTAGTGCAAAAAACAACATCTGGTGTGGTACTTGACATCTCGTGATTGACTTAATTGCCTAAGCAAGTGATATGTCAATCATGCACATCCCTATCCCCTTTAGTCTGTAAGACACCTTTAGAGAGGGTGACTCCATTACCTGCAGGTACACTACCGTGCCAGGAGTCGTCCATTCTAAAACACCTTTAGAATGTTGTCTAAGTACCCAGATTGGGAAACTACCCAAATCTAGATCTAAGACCATAGATCTAGTAACCAGAATGTCTGATATAATATCTTAGTCCTATGTGGAGAAACCACTGTGTGACAACCAAAGTATAACCGATCGTAGTGCAGGAATATCACTTCCTACTATGTGTATGTCATCCAAATACTAGGACATCACACCCTACTACCTTCTTAACAGATCCATCCCCTATTCTGATGAAGTCAAACCTATGACTGTCATATCAGAAATAGATGATATCTTTCCGTTATATCTGCTTTAGTCCTTAAATAGACATAAGCTACTTGTCCACTATGCTTCCGCTGCTCCCACTGACCACGACAACCCTCTGACAGAGTCATATACACGTACACTTCTAAAGCTAGTTTAGAACGACGCTATACTCATCCTCCTGCCGGGTCTCATAGCCTGGAACAACAGCAATGGCAAGTCCGGGTAAACAAGAACCTCCCTGTCACCGTCCTTGAGGTTACCGGAGTACCTCTCGGGTGCCTGAGGTTACCCACTATATATGCGGAGTGGCCAATGGAATATCAAACCAGATCGAATCTTTAGGTTCTTATCAAATTTTTAATAATCGTTTGCGGTTCTGGAATCACTTCCAGTTCTACCATACTCCCACAACTGTTTTCTGAAAAATCTATTTTTATCAAAACTGTGACGAGTCAAGAACAATATCACTATTGATCTTCCAGATGGTAGAAAGTCAACCCTCGTCATAGCCCGGGTCAACCCACAAACAGCCATTACAGAAACGTGCCTTGAGTTATCCAGAGTCTGGTTTTAAGCATAAGCCGGAAAACTCCCCGTACCTTAACAATGTTAAGATATGAACTGTTCTATATCCAATACAGAAACAGAGGCACTGATTTAATTGGAACTAGATTCAAATCATGCAGCTGTCTCCAGTGCATGTCAACTAAATGGAGAGAGGCCGATCAATATTACTCAACTTAGGAGTGCTTCTAATTATGAGTAACCTGAAAGAGAAGCAAGTTCTCTTAATCATTACTATTAACTAAATACCATACACAAGAATCTACATCTTCGATCGCCTTGAAGAATCCTGATACTTGCAATACCTGGTTCTCTACTCTATTCTTATACCTATAACTTCTCAAAACTTGGATCTTGTATTTCAATGAAACACATGTCTAAGAACTAGAGAAGTCACAAGTAACCAGAATATAGTACGAGGACCAACCCCTCTGTCCTAATGGACACTGGACAATATACAATGCTTTGTATAAGTCCCCTGAGTTGAATAACTCAAACCCTGTGCGTCATAAGTTGAAAACTGTACTTATGGTTAAGAAGAATTACACCGCTGTTTAATACTCCTTACCTAACCATCAACTGATATAGGTAAATTTCATGCACATAATTTCAAAAAGTTATATCTCACTTTATAAAAATAAACGTACAGATATATCAATTTGAAATTGGTGCATAACAACGGATATTCAAAACCAAATATTTGCCGTCCGGCAAACAACCCAGGTGATTTCCTCAAATATCACCAATTACAACGAATCCCGATATAATGAGGATGATCACCCAATTCCCAATAACTTACTCCCACTCATCATCTGAAAAACCATGCAGATGTGAGAATCATACCTGGTAAATACATACCCTGGAGTAAGTACTAATTGGGAAATCAGTTTTCTTTTAACAGTACACAGTGAAACTGATACATGTTAATGTTTCGAAGGGGTATCCGGGTATTCTTAGTAATGCCTCTTCCATTATCAGATTCACAACTGTAACCGTATATTTCTTTGCCATCTCCCCAAATCCCTTTATATGTCTTTAGTTGTTACCTTCTGTACACCTTCGTTAGGTTAAATGGTTTTCTTCCTTCCCTACCGTTCGGCACCGGCCTATGGTTTGGAAGAAGACTATCCAATAAGCGTAATAGGTGTACTGTTCTAATCCTAGGAGCACTCGCAATGCGAGAGAAGGTAAAGATAAAAGAGAACTGAATAAACCTTATTCCTATTTCTCTTGAACCAGAATCCATCCCCGAACTGGAACAAGTTCCTTTCGAGTTCGTATATAACCATACGATGGAGTATCCAAATAACTGTGGATCTTCGTAGTGATACGGAGTGTTCTGGAGAAATACAAAGGTGAAGTAGGAGTGGCGATGAAATACTTGGTTTGGTCGTGAATAGCAGTCGCAATTTACTTTGCCCTCTTTCTAATCCATTTATTTGTCTTAACTTATTACCTTTTGTACACCATCGTTAGGCTAATTGGTTTTCTTCATTCCCGACCATTCGGCACCTGCCTATGGTTTGGAAGAAGAATATCCAATTAGCATAATAGGTGTACCGTCCTAATCCAAGGAACACCCGCAACCTGAGAGAAGGTAAAAGGAAAAGACAACTGAATAGTCCTATTCGTTTTCTCCAGAACCGAAAACCATCCTCAAATCTGGAACAAGTTCCTTCGAGTTCGTATATAACCATACGATGGTTTTATCCAATGGAAGTGGATGTTCGTAGTAATACGAGGTGTTCTAGAGAAAAGGGTAAAAGAAGGAGTGGCAATGAGGTATGCAACTCTGACAATCCAAAAGCCAGTGTTATAAGAATGTCACGACCCGAAAGTACGGAACATGACCGGCACTTAAACTACGAACGTCTCGAGACGTACGTAATCTAAGCAAACCGAAAACCCAGAAATCCAAACCAAGAAAAGTAGTAGAGTGAAGGAAAACCAATTTAAAACAAGTAGTTTTAATAGCATAAGCCGAATTATGCGATTTTAAAACATCAAGTATTTTCTGAAAATTTCGGCAGAGTCTCATTTGTAAATACTGGCCTCTAAACGGGATACAACATGAATAGTATACGAAATCAATAAAAATGCATCCCCAAGCGGGAGCTAGCTCTTCGTCAATCGACGGTCACAACCACACAAGCAATATAATATACAACGCCAACGGCGAGGTTCAAAATTCAAAAGGAAACTCAAAACCATAAGAAAACCACAGAAATACAACGCGCGACTCTAAGGTCGAAAGAATAAACATCACTAGTCTCTATCTGAGATAAATACAAGTTTGGTTGATGGAACTTCTAGATACAACTGAATAACAATATACAAGTTATATAATGGGGGGTACGATACAAGTAAACCCACCTACTAGCAAATCATCCGAAGGAAACTATGCCCGCAAGCCGTAATGAAACCTGTACGGCAAACCTGCAAGAAACTGGGGAACAACGGGGGTGAGTTGCCAACTCGTGAATAGAAAAACATCTACGCACAGAAATCGCATAAATAACGCAACCTAAGTCAATGATCCTAATATATCCTCAAATATATGAATAACACGTAGCCTATAACAAGGCTAGGGTAAATATCTAACCCGAGTGTAAACTCATGTGCCCGTGTCAGTGCCTCAGGTAGCAATATATCATATGAATGAGGTATGAATGCATGAAAATAGAATACATGTAAATGAAGAACTGTTTTCATAGTTTAGTGAGATTTCCTTATTTTTAAATAGGAGGTACCATAAATGAAATCAGCATAAACAGTGCCCAGCATCGACACAAAACAAGTATCCAAATATCTCGATATCTCTGTGTCGTAATCTCTGTACCTCAAAATCTCAAAAATCTCAATGTCTCAATCACAATATCTAGGGTGCCGTCAGTCCAGACCGGCCCCTACCATCTATCTCAAGACCACGACGGTATCCTCCGGATATCCGACGCGTCAGGTAAAATCACCGGTCGGTAGTGCTCCGCTGCCAGGCTCGTCATCACCACATTCATCTTGCCCCGGGGTACCGCACCGGGCCCACCATGTACCCGTGACGCTTCCTCCACTCCTCGACACGGATCTCCAAAACCACAGCAAACTCATGGTGGACGACACTTTACATCACTAGAAAACCGCAACATTTTATATTTTAAAAGATCATAAGTTGTAAATTTTGCGGCTTTCCCCGAAATCCAGAAATATCATAAATCTCAAGAAATCATCCCAAGTGCATATGTCAATGATAATGAACTAGGCATGAACAACTGAATAACAATATGCATGAAGTGGTAGGTAATAACTACCATGTCTAATATGACATATAAGGGAAGTACACTAATATCATGTCAAAACTACCAGCTAACAATCTAAGTCAAGCAATTATATTCTCTAAAGTGTACGTGACATGGTAATTACCGATGAAGATGTGTGTGAGCCGGCAAGTAGGTGTACGTGGTACATACGCATCATCGGTAATGGTGCTGGTGTCCTAACAGCATGATATCAATAATGGAATATGCAGCAAAATAAATATGCGAGGCAGAGTGAACAGCAATAATGTGCGGGAGCTGAATACTAGACACAACGATAACTAATCTGCAATAATCTAATATAAGTCCTACGAATGGTGCCTTTTGAAATAACACGAATCATGGGGTTTTGAAAATAGGGGCTACGGTGTTTTTATGAAAAGATACGTCGTTTTTGAAATATCCATAGATTCCCTTGAGCTGTCTTTAAAAATGCCCACGATTCGTTAGTTTTATAAATAGGTAAGAAGTCTAATCTAATCTAACAACTACACTAAACTATACGGCTGAACTAACAAGCTGAACTACAGGTAAGGAAACCGCCTATCATCTGAGTCGATACATATACATACCTGTATATGTATAGTCGGTGATCCCGCCTCAATAATATCATATTCGATACCATATCTATAATCAGGCATCCCAAGTCAAGAGTGCGGATCAATCATCAATATAGCTCGTACGTAAATCCGTCGTACGGCATCCCAATCTGGGTACGGGTCAATATCACATTCATCATACTATTCACATGGTATCCTCTTGTCAAATATCATGATCGGGGTACTGATCTACGTCTAGTACCATACTGATACCGCCTACGTATGCATGGACGTGTGTGAAACACTACGTCAAGGACCCGCTACAACGTCATGTCGTATCTAAGATACGAACCCTGCTATATCACCGATCTCACGGCCTCAAATCAAATCTCATCGACTCAGCTCAATCCCAAGTATCATCCTCAATCCGTATGTGAACACATAGTCCCATACCCATGTGAACACATAACTATAAAGAATCCCATGAGCACATATCAATAGGAATGTATGCAAGTATGTATGTGTGTATGTGTGTGTAACACTACCCTAGGGTTCGCAACACTAAAGTAATCCAACACACCAATATCCATCCTAAGCATCGTTATTAATCCCAAATAACATATAATAATTGTTGGTGTGTATACGCATCCGTATACACCACCACGGACTGCGGGGGTGCTATACGCCATCCACCCGACTTCTCCCCGTAGATATAAATCTACTCACCTGGTCCTCGCTAGCCGGTGCCGACGTCGCCACGCGCTTGCTTGTCGTCTCGAAGTCCACATGGGGGGTACCTACATATCATAACGCACCGTATCGCATTATAATCCGACTCATGAACAAAACGACACATGAAACCCATATAGGTCAAAACCTATGGTTGCTTTCACAAATCAACCCAAAAACCCTCGACGTCGGCGTACCAACGTCAAACCATCGAGGAAACCCAAACACACCAATCGTGATTTCAAAACTCACTAATTATATAAGAAATAGGGTTTAGTTCATCAAAACCATAAAATTAAACAATTCGTTTTATTTTCCAAAAACCTAGTTAGCACAATTTCCCATTTCGGTTCAAAACTTGATGTTTTACCCAAACTAAATATTTTGACGATTCTAATGGCCAAAATGCTCACTTAATATCATAATTAGGTCATACAAATCACCTCCATATTTTTAATCTCAAGAATTAGCATTAACTCAAAATTCAAGTTTGCAACAAATATCGATTTTAACACTTTTCAAAGTAAAATTCATAATTTATCAATTAAGCACGGTTTTGCATGATCAAAGTCGCTAAACAACAAATTAAAATGCTAATAAAGTCATCAAAACCTTAATTACTTTTTAAATCACAATTTATATGTATTTCACTAAAACCTAGTTTGCAAATTACATAATTAATACAAATTTAAATTTAACAAAGATATAAACTACCAACTAGATTAGTTTTAGCATAACAACTTGTTAAACTACACAATTTTCCCATGATCAATTATAAGAACCCCAACTTAAATTCACAACCCTAATCTAGAATTTTCCAAACCCTCACTTAATAATTTCAACTTGAAATTAGAAACCAAATTAACATTTAACTACTTTAGCTTTTAAAAAAAAACTAACAAATTAACCATTAGATAAGATTATACCTCACAATTTGTAGATCTATCTTGCAAGAATCTTAGCCTCCAAACTTGCTTCCATGCTCCAAGATCCACACTAGATTGGTTAAAGAATAATGGGTAATTGTTGGATTTGGGATTTAAGAGGTTTTAATTTGATTTTTTCTTGAATTTTTTTGAGCACTTTGTGTTGGAAATGAAGTGGAAAGATTTTGGGGCTGATCAAGGAGGGTCTCGGCCAGATATTGAGGGGGGGGGGGGGGGGGAGGAGAGAGAGGGAGGTAGAGAAAGTGGGGTGAAGTCAAAGTCAAAGTAAGGTCAAAGTCCACCTAATTCACCCATTTTCTTTTCTTTTCTTTCATATCTTTTCCTTTGAAAATCAAGTGGGGAAAACTATGGTGGCTGCTGAATTCAGCCATGGGGAGGAGTAAGTGGGGGTGTGTAAGTGTGGGCACGGGTGTGAGGTGATGAAAAATGATAAATACAATACCCCAAACATCCATTTACGCTAAAAAAAACCTTTTTTCTTCAATAATTTCTAAACCGTTTTGGCAAATAATTTCGTTCCAAAAACCATATGATAAATTTTTATTTAATGTTTTGTGATGCACAAAATTTGTTTCATTCCAGTTTGTAATTTTCCCTAATTAAATGTATTAGTGACGGCTTAAAATAATAATAAAATAATTTTTTTTTCAGAAAATTTGAAATTTCACCAGCGGCTCAATAAACACCAAATAATAGCAATTACATAGCTAGAATATGTATATTTAATTTTTATAATAAGATATTTGTATTTTGACTTTTTACAGAAAACCCCCTTATTTTACCGATTTTTCGAAATTTCACCGAAACGATTTTCAAAACGTTACAATCTTCCCCCCTTAAAGAAATTCGGTCCCCGAATTTAAATTCAAACTCCCCGAAATACTAAAACATCTAAGAAAACCTTCAAGTCGTCGGGGCTCCGAAATTGTAAATACATAAAACAAATCGTAGCGCAGCGCATGCGCTTGAAAAATGAGTATATAACTCAAATCAAAACTCCGTCAAGCATCCCGCAATCATCGGAGTCATGGAGAAGACATCAATGCCAAATCCAAATCAAAACCAATATGACATAACTCGAAACTATACATGTAAATATCGAATCTATATATGTAAGTATCTGAAGGAAATGCATGCCAAATCTCTTTAAGTTGCTGTGCACGCGTATAACACTGCACAGTGGCGGACGTCTAACATACGGAAATAACTATATACATATATACCTTTGTTTGAAATGTACGTTCCGCCGTTTTGGAAACAATTTAGAAGGGTCTCCTTGTTTTAAACATTTCGTGTCATATCAGACACGTAGGTAAATACTGAGGCTATAGCTCGCTTTTTTGGAAATCCCTTCAATAATTATCAATGCATGCAAAATATATTCAGGTACTGTCCTCTGACTAGTCCTGCTCAGTACGAAAACACATAGCAATATCATAAAAACGTACTGCTCTATACGAAATAAATCCCAAAATATGCACATGAATGCTACGTGCGTCTGGTGCGCACGGAAATCAAAATCCATGAATGTGCCATACATGCGCATAGAAACAACATCTAAGTGCATCGGGTGTGCACGAAACATCCGTCGTTGGCAACGTGTGTGCCTGACAGCAAAATCAGGTGCATCTGACATGCACGAAAAATCTCGAATTAGTGCATCTGGTGTGCACCAAATCGCATCTCGTAACAGGCGCCCAACAGGCGCTAAAAATCCAATCCGGTGCATAAAATGTACAAAACAAATGTCGAGCATCACCCTCGAAATCGAAATCCAGTGTATCCAAGTGCACAAAATACATGTCACTGCACTGCCAACATATATAAACTATACAGAGTGCAGGAACCAAATCACGTGCGTGCATACGCACAAAATCAACTCAACTGTTTAAAACCGTAAAATCACAAACATGTGAAACTAAAGCACGAAAACGATATCAAGTGCAACACTGTGCAAAGATCGTAAATCCTCAATCATCAAAATCAAATCATACAAATAAATCACCCAAAACATCGAAATCAATAATGGCGGAATAGTACCGCTCAAGTGTATCCTCTAAGAATCTCGGCCAACTGTCGCGGTCACTAGTGGGAAGTCTCGTCGATGATCATGAACTCTGTCCTGCTGGTGTGCGTAACCATGACCACTCCTGGGTCAGGGTCTTCACTGTGAATTACCAATCTTTCGGTCCATCGGCCCTATCGGGTGTGCTAACGGGGATGATCCAGTTCTGGTACGTCTCTTGTCATCTCCCGGTCAATCATCATGACCACTCGTAAGACAGCATATCACTGGCGTCGGCCTTTGGCTCTCTGAATGTACCTGACACATCTGATCCTGGGTGCAAGTATCATTACAGCAGTGTCCTGGAAGGAATCCTGCTTACGGTCTCTTCCATGTCTCGTCTCTGCCAACTGTCCGGAAGTCATTGTCCTTTCTTATATCTGCATCTTACTCTGGAACGACTGCATACTCATCGCGACTCCTTCTGGAGGTAAGGCCAAGTACCATGCCTCGGCATGCGCATCGCATCTCTGATGTCGGCGGAGTGGAACGTCATCTCATCTAGATCTGGTATGAACCTCCTACTTCACTTTTCTCTAATGTCGTCTGCTTTGGACTCGTCTCGTCATGGCTGCATGGACTGAGCTCCAACGACTATCCTCGTATCTGGAGTCTCCCAAGAATGCATCTCACCACCTAGCATCCGAATTAAGTCGAGCCATCCGATCGAGTCGTCAAAACCTCATAATCCCCCAAGAGCTCAACATCTTGGGCACAGTTTAATAGTATCGAGTACATACCACAGCATCGGTGGTCCAGCCGTAGAAGGGCAAACCCAAGCCTCACTAATGGCGCCGTAGAACTGCCGCAAACCCGAAGGTTCAAAGGCTTTCACACTGTCATTAAGTCGAGTTAGGGTTTCATTCTTCTAGAGGGACCATAGAATTGCCTGCATGTCTTTCCGAATACTTTAAACTTGGAATAATAGGTTTCTGACATTCGATCGTCTCTGTCGACTCCCAACGTCTCCGCGTGAAGTCGTCTCTAGCTGGAATCAGTCTATCCGATGACCTCGCATCGGGGTAAGCGAACGAACCACCTGTCTTAGTCATTCATCCTCGATGACTAGCGACCTTCTATCATCTCTTAGTACAACTCGTTCTGCACTAACTCCAGCATCTGGGGCAATACTTAGTCGTTCGCGGCAATAACTGGCTCGCCCGTCTGCATGCTGAACAGTGCCTCGATCATCACGAATAAGCAATACACCAACGGTCATCAAAATCTGGCTGGCCACTATCATTGGCTCAATCCTCTGGTGCTAATCTGCACGTCCGAGAAGTCTCAAACAGCGATCCATCCAACGCTCGTGGCGCAAAACACAATCCAAAAGACACATCTCTACAATCGTGTGTTGCCCGAATCACGCCATGGTCAGTCCTCGTTCGTAACGAGCCCATGCTGACCGCAACTCTAGCAGTAGCTCTCCCTGTCCGTAATCGTGGAAGCAAAACCCAACTGGTACTGATGAGGCTAGATCGGAATGAATATAATACTGAGCAAAGAAATGTACATCCTAAGGCTCCTTAAGTGGAGTGGCGTGTCGTAAATATGCCGCGGAACATACCAACGGTACGTCACTCTACTTTAGTCACCTATTCCATCAACCAAGGGTCTTCCTATACTCCGAAGGTTAAACCTAACGCTCTGATACCAACTTTGTCACGACCCGAAAGTACGGAACATGACCGACACTTAAACTACGAACGTCTCGAGACGTACGTAATCTAAGCAAACCGAAAACCCAGAAATCCAAACCAAGAAAAGTAGTAGAGTGAAGGAAAACTAATTTAAAACAAGTAGTTTTAATAGCATAAGCCGAATTATGCGTTTTTAAAACATCAAGTATTTTCTGAAAATTTCGGCAGTGTCACCTTTGTAAATACTGGCCTCTAAACGGGATACAACATGAATAGTATACGAAATCAATAAAAATGCATCCCCAAGAGGGAGCTAGCTCTTCGTCAATCGACGGTCACAACCACACAAGCAATATAATATACAACGCCAACGGCGAGGTTCAAAATTCAAAAGGAAACTCAAAACCATAAGAAAACCACAGAAATACAACGCGCGACTCTAAGGTCGAAAGAATAAACATCACTGGTCTCTATCTGAGATAAATACAAGTTTGGTTGATGGAACTTCTAGATACAACTGATTAACAATATACAAGTTATATAATGGGGGGTACGATACAAGTAAACCCACCTACTAGCAAATCACCCGAAGGAAACTATGCCCGCAAGCCGTAATGAAACCTGTACGGCAAACCTGCAAGAAACTGGGGCACAACGGGGGTGAGTTGCCAACTCGTGAATAGAAAAACATCTAC
The DNA here is from genome assembly GCA_030015575.1 of Agapanthus africanus. Taxonomy (NCBI): domain Eukaryota; kingdom Viridiplantae; phylum Streptophyta; class Magnoliopsida; order Asparagales; family Amaryllidaceae; genus Agapanthus; species Agapanthus africanus. Next base: position 153,435,919 of record JASDDO010000012.1, read on the forward strand.
GCACAGAAATCGCATAAATAACGTAACCTAGGTCAATGATCCTAATATATCCTCAAATATATGAATAACACGTAGCCTATAACAAGGCTAGGGTAAATATCTAACCCGAGTGTAAACTCATGTGCCCGTGTCAGTGCCTCAGGTAGCAATATATCATATGAATGAGGTATGAATGCATGAAAATAGAATACATGTAAATGAAGAACTGTTTTTATAGTTTAGTGAGATTTCCTTATTTTTAAATAGGAGGTACCATAAATGAAATCAGCATAAACAGTGCCCATCATCGACACAAAACAAGTATCCAAATATCTCGATATCTCTGTGTCGTAATCTCTGTACCTCAAAATCTTAAAAATCTCAATGTCTCAATCACAATATCTAGGGCGCCGTCAGTCCAGACCGGCCCCTACCATCTATCTCAAGACCACGACGGTATCCTCCGGATATCCGACGCGTCAGGTAAAATCACCGGTCGGTAGTGCTCCCCTGCCAGGCTCAACGTCATCACCACATTCATCTTGCCCCGGGGTACCGCACCGGGCCCACCATGTACCCGTGACGGTTCCTCCACTCCTCGACACGGATCTCCAAAACCACAGCAAACTCATGGTGGACGACACTTTACATCACTAGAAAACCGCAACATTTTATATTTTAAAAGATCATAAGTTGTAAAATTTGCGGCTTTCCCCGAAATCCAGAAATATCATAAATCTCAAGAAATCATCCCAAGTGCATATGTCAATGATAATGAACTAGGCATGAACAACTGAATAACAGTATGCATGAAGTGGTAGGTAATAACTACCATGTCTAATATGGCATATAAGGGAAGTACACTAATATCATGTCAAAACTACCAGCTAACAATCTAAGTCAAGCAATTATATTCTCTAAAGTGTACGTGACATGGCAATTACAGATGAAGATGTGTGTGAGCCGGCAAGTAGGTGTACGTGGTACATACGCATCATCGGTAATGGTGCTGGTGTCCTAACAGCATGATATCAATAATGGAATATGCAACAAAATAAATATGCGAGGCAGAGCGAACAGCAATAATGTGCGGGAGCTGAATACTAGACACAACGATAACTAATCTGCAATAATCTAATATAAGTCCTACGAATGGTGCCTTTTGAAATAACACGAATCATGGGGTTTTGAAAATAGGGGCTACGGTGTTTTTATGAAAAGATACGTCGTTTTTGAAATATCCGTAGATTCCCTTGAGCTGTCTTTAAAAATGCCCACGATTCGTTAGTTTTATAAATAGGTAAGAAGTCTAATCTAATCTAACAACTACACTAAACTATACGGCTGAACTAACAAGCTGAACTACAGGTAAGGAAACCGCCTATCATCTGAGTCGATACATATACATACCTGTATATGTATAGTCGGTGATCCCGCCTCAATAATATCATATCCGATACCATATCTATAATCAGGCATCCCAAGTCAAGAGTGCGGATCAATCATCAATATAGCTCGTACGTAAATCCGTCGTACAACATCCCAATCTGGGTACGGGTCAATATCACATTCATCATACTATTCACATGGTATCCTCTTGTCAAATATCATGATCGGGGTACTGATCTACGTCTAGTACCATACTGATACCGCCTACGTATGCATGGACGTGTGTGAAACACTACGTCAAGGACCCGCTACAACGTCTTGTCGTATCTAAGATACGAACCCTGCTATATCACCGATCTCACGGCCTCAAATTAAATCTCATCGACTCAGCTCAATCCCAAGTATCATCCTCAATCCGTATGTGAACACATAGTCCCATACCCATGTGAACACATAACTATAAAGAATCCCATGAGCACATATCAATAGGAATGTATGCAAGTATGTATGTGTGTATGTGTGTGTAACACTACCCTAGGGTTCGCAACACTAAAGTAATCCAACACACCAATATCCATCCTAAGCATCGTTATTAATCCCAAATAACATATAATAATTGTTGGTGTGTATACGCATCCGTATACACCACCACGGACTACGGGGGTGCTATACGCCATCCACCCGACTTCTCCCCGTAGATATAAATCTACTCACCTGGTCCTCGCTAGCCGGTGCCGACGTCGCCACGCGCTTGCTTGTCGTCTCGAAGTCCACATGGGGGTACCTACATATCATAACGCACCGTATCGCATTATAATCCGACTCATGAACAAAACGACACATGAAACCCATATAGGTCAAAACCTATGGTTGCTTTCACAAATCAACCCAAAAACCCTCGACGTCGGCGTACCAACGTCAAACTATCGAGGAAACCCAAACACACCAATCGTGATTTCAAAACTCACTAATTATATAAGAAATAGGGTTTAGTTCATCAAAACCATAAAATTAAACAATTCGTTTTATTTTCCAAAAACCTAGTTAGCACAATTTCCCATTTCGGTTCAAAACTTGATGTTTTACCCAAACTAAATATTTTGACGATTCTAATGGCCAAAATGCTCACTTAATATCATAATTAGGTCATACAAATCACCTCCATATTTTTAATCTCACAAATTAGCATTAACTCAAAATTCAAGTTTGCAACAAATATCGATTTTAACACTTTTCAAAGTAAAATTCACAATTTATCAATTAAGCACGGTTTTGCATGATCAAAGTCGCTAAACAACAAATTAAAATGCTAATAAAGTCATCAAAACCTTAATTACATTTTAAATCACAATTTATATGTATTTCACTAAAACCTAGTTTGCAAATTACATAATTAATACAAATTTAAATTTAACAAAGATATAAACTACCAACTAGATTAGTTTTAGCATAACAACTTGTTAAACTACACAATTTTCCCATGATCAATTATATGAACCCCAACTTAAATTCACAACCCTAATCTAGAATTTTCCAAACCCTCACTTAATAATTTCAACTTGAAATTAGAAACCAAATTAACATTTAACTACTTTAGCTTTTCAAAAAAAAACTAACAAATTAACCAATTGATAAGATTATACCTCACAATTTGTAGATCTATCTTGCAAGAATCTTAGCCTCCAAACTTGCTTCCATGCTCCAAGATCCACACTAGATTGGTTAAAGAATAATGGGTAATTGTTGGATTTGGGATTTAAGAGGTTTTAATTTGATTTTTTCTTGAATTTTTTTGAGCACTTTGTGTTGGAAATGAAGTGGAAAGATTTTGGGGCTGATCAAGGAGGGTCTCGGCCAGATATTGAGGGGGGGGGGAGTAGAGAGAGGGAGGTAGAGAAAGTGGGGTGAAGTCAAAGTCAAAGTAAGGTCAAAGTCCACCTAATTCACCCATTTTCTTTTCTTTTCTTTCTTATCTTTTCCTTTGAAAATCAAGTGGGGAAAACTATGGTGGCTGCTGAATTCAGCCATGGGGAGGAGTAAGTGGGGGTGTGTAAGTGTGGGCACGGGTGTGGGGTGATGAAAAATGATAAATACAATACCCCAAAAATCCATTTATGCTAAAAAAAGCCTTTTTTCTTCAATAATTTCTAAACCGTTTTGGCAAATGATTTCGTTCCAAAAACCACGTGATAAATTTTTATTTAATGTTTTATGATGCACAAAATTTGTTTCAACTCATTCCAATTTGTAATTTTCCCTAATTAAATGTATTAGTGACGGCTTAAAATAATAATAAAATAATATTTTTTTCAGAAAATTTGAAATTTCACCAGCGGCTCAATAAACACCAAATAATAGCAATTACATAGCTAGAATATGTATATTTAATTTTTATAATAAGATATTTGTATTTTGACTTTTTACAGAAAACCCCCTTATTTTACCGATTTTTCGAAATTTCACCGAAACGATTTTCAAAACGTTACAAAGAAGGTTCGGTTAACTTGGTCACTGAGTTATAGTCAAGGGTCAGGCCATGGTCGCTGCCAAAGAGAGAGAGAAAAGAAACACTCAGCGTGCACTCTAACCTAGATCAGAATGGTTATCAATTTATCGAATAAGGAAACCTCCCACTGTAACCTCAAATTCTCCTCCAAACCTGAAAGAAGAATTAGTCGGGATCACCCGAGGAGTAAACCAACTCATCAGTGGGAATCGGGATCCAACTATCATCGCATGATAATGTGATGGAATCCACTCACGTTATCACACTCTAGAAGGTACGCGCATGCCTGGCAAGTTTCAATTTCTTTAGAAACTCCCGATGTGATTTTTACCCCATGCTCTTATGACCTTGACTTTGGCCAACAAATTATAAGTCACATGTCAAGTTCTACCCGTCATTATCCAGGTTGATTTGAACCCACCCGTACCTACCCTTGACTTTGGCCAACAAAGCAGTACGACTGTCCCAAACCAACGCATCTATCTATGCAACAGAAAAGTAACAAATAGCTACCATACACTATGCCTAGACTTTGGCCAACAAACATAGCATGAATACTAAGTGCTACCCGTCTGAAATGACGGAGGGCTACGAATGGTGTTTGGCGAAAAACCTTTAACGTAATGAACTTGATATCGTTGAAGGAACCGGATAGCTTTTTATAAAAATATAGTGGCAAAAACCTTTGCTAAAGAGGTCACTCCCGGTGAAGGGATCTCGGCTCTTTCCCCGTAGAATGAGGTGCAGGATATTCCAACTGAATACCACGATGCAAAGCAAAAAGTAATCGACTATAGTGAAGTTATTACCCTGACGCAAACTTCTGTCCAAGGGGTCACTCCCGGTGAAGGGATCTCGGCCCTTGCCTCGTCGACTGAGGTGCTGGATATTCATAACCGAATACCACTGTGCAAAACAAAAGAGAACATTCTTGCAATAACAGCTTTTTGAAATATGTTCCAACTACGTAAAACATGTTTGTTTAGCTTGCATTGATCCGAATCAACACGGTCCCATCAATTGATCACACCAATAAAGAACGAAAATATGATGTACATATATGCCATCCGCATTCGCCATTGGGTCCCGTCATCACCGTTAGGTTACTTAACTAACGACAGAGCAGGGACTGGACTAGCACGGGTGTAAAACATATACAACATCTATTAGTATATATATCAATATATAATAATCGCTCAAGGCGTGATAAAAATGCAACATCACAGAAATGTAATAAGCATCACAGAACAATACAGATAATCTGGGATCCCCGGGTTTCACTGAGCCGCTACTGAAACCTGACATTCCCCTGGTCGTGTGGATAGCCTGTGCAATGAAAATCCTAGACCCCAACGGGCGCGGCAAGTTACCCGCCAAAACCTGAAGCGAGGCAGCCCCCTTCAACAAAGTGAATGGACCACCCAGCACTTCACGGAATCCGGTAACTTGAGCACCCCTCCTTGGGTCAACCTATACCCCCTACGAGTGCGGCGAATAGCCCGCCAATTCTAGAGTAAAAACCCCTCCGTCTCAAAGCCATGAGATGCGGGCTTGTTTCCCTCTAGAACCCGACTATCCGTGCACCCCACCGCGGGGTAATCCTAGTACAGAAGTAAAAATATATACAACGGGTATATCGACCTCAGCCCGGTCGTGTCCCAAAAGAATAATATACAAACAGGCAGTGACGGCAGTCCACATGTCGAACGCTCTCCCCGCAATATCAAATGTACAAATATAACCAAACTGTACTACCATTGCACCAGGCTATCCACCACGAAAAATCCGCAACATCACAGCACAACACAGAACATCAACGTGAATGTCACATTCGCAAATCCGTCTAAAGGGGCTATAGCGATTAGACAAGATTTACCGATCAAATAACATTCACGGTCGCAGATATAATGTAAGTACTGTAAACTAACATATTTAAAATTTTCGATCGACAAAATTCCCCGAAGTGGGCCCCAAGCACAATTCCCAGTACTCAAAGAAATCTGGGCCCAAACAAAAAATACCAGAAACCCCAATTCCAACACAGAGAGAACTGTAGAAATTTTAGTGCCCTAATGATACAGTACGGCGGCGGAACCGCGGCCAAAACGTGGGTACAGCCGCGGTTCCGCGGCGCTACAGTGCAATCAATGTACCAAATTTTCTCAGAACTCTTAAAAACCCTGCCTTTTTTCTGCAATACTCAAAATAATTTTTCGACGACAATAAAAATTCGACAGAAAGTTCAGTATTGGAAATGCAGTTTCAGAAATTTTGTTCGATTGAAGTTCTAAACACGTTAGAGCAAGCTGGTAAAGGTTAATGGCGTGGCTCTGATACCATGTAAGTCTACGGTAGCGCCCCGGCCGTCTGTCCGAGGCCAAAATGCGGAAACGAAAACTTTTTCTTAACTAGAAATCGGCGCTATCGTATACTTTAAACCCGGATCGAACCATTAACCTATAACCAGCAACTAGAAAAAGGGTTGGAAAGCTATACCGATCGATCCGTGTCCTTCGGTCTTCGGCCACCATCCCAAGCTCCTCGCGGCATCTCCGAGCTCGATCTCCTCGTCGGAAAGGGCACCACATCTTCGAGTCTTTTTACGGGCTCCCGCTTCATCCGAAGCAACTCGGGCACGAAGTTTGCTAGCCGACGTGCCCAAGGTGAAGTAGAGTATGTGTGTGACAACTTTGTCTCTGGAGGTTAGAGATGATGCCATTAATAGAGGTTGTGAGCTAGAGGAGGAGGAGGAAGAAGAAGCCATTTCTTTCTTTTGTTGTATGATAGAAAATGAGAGCAAGAATGAATCATACAAGAGCAAACCCAAAGGGATATGGCTGCCCTTCTCTCTCTTCCTCTCATTTCATCTTACAAATCAATCACATAATGTGACATTAGCACATAAAAAGAGACCATGAGTCACTAATGAAGTCTATGTCACATTAAATGCCCAAAATGATGATTTAAGCTCACAATTTCCATTTGTAAACATTAACCCAAATGTTTACAATAATAAAAAGATACGGCAACATCTAAAGTAAACTCGTGACGGATCACAAGAATACCCCTCACCTGTATATACATACCTGCATCCGCATTCCGACTGAATGCGAATGCGATGAGAATAAAGTAATCCAACAAATCTAATACTAGGATCCGGCTTAAACCAAAGCCCACTAGTATGATCTGCCCGATCATTTTCCGTGCACTACTGCACGTATATGATCGGACCATAACATATATCATACGGCCTCTACAACGTTTCGCCCGAAACTTGAAAACTGTCTGTGGGGGACTCTAAAGACTCGTTAATACATTGGCTGTGGATTTAACCACTAGCGCGTCAAAGGTACTAGCCGTACGTAACGGGCTACCAGGTATTGACCAAAAGGGAGGTCGATGAGCGAACTCATCTTGACACCCTACTGAGCCTTTCAGTGACAATATCCGTACAGTCCGGTCCATTCGTCTATGAGCATCTCATGTCGGGCCTAAGGGGTTAGTAAAAGTCAGACCCCCAAAAGCGGTACAAGTCGTGTCGGAGTGTAGCCCAGAACACCCTGAGATACTACTGGAATACCTACCAGTAATTCTCCTGCCTTGGCCAAGGACTTCGTGTAATGGCTCTCCTAGACACAGCGCGATCTCACCCCCAATACCGGGAGAGACGAAACCCCTGCCGATCCGCTCACTGCCTCCATGTGGCTCGGGACTGTACCCAACTAAAACCTGTTTTCACGACTCCTTTGAGCCGTGGTAAGGTAGTAATCAAAGCACAGTGGGAACTCACACGAGACAAATAACTATCTCAGGTCGATGGACTAACCTATACACATGTCACCAGGGAACTGCTATCTGACGTCAGGTATAATACCAACTAGCATGTTCGCAGCGAGTCTTGTCCGGTGTACTCATAACCCAATGAGAACCTGTATACATCTTAGGTGATCCAACTGACACCAATGGCTTGTGAGACCGGCCACCGCCCTTCGTCGGGGTCTCGATTGTATACACTAGTCTACTAATGGAGTATCGATGCCCAGTCTCGAAACTCCCACGACTAGGGACCACTTTAAGGATGTGCTTATAGACCCCAGCTCCCGCGTATATGATCGCCATCATACTGCTGGCCGTCAAGCAAGAATCCTAAGGGCTCTATCAACGCGCAATAGTGACCTGTAAGGTCACTTGAAGCAGTGCACGATGATAAGGATAAACCATGGTAGCATACTATTCTCTATCAACGTGTAATAGTGAACTACAATGTCACCTAAAGCATGTACACGATGATAAAGACAAACCGGATAGTATATAAACCTCTTGAGTAAGACTATCCTACTGGTATAGGTCCTCCCTCAATCATTGCAATCACGTGCCTGCGATCCAATAATTGACTCTAAGGGCACTATATCCAACATGGGCTTCATACCGACATGAAATATCGCGTTATTAGGGGTCTGACATTATCTATCCCCTAGACTCGCTATGCGATACTCTCAGACGAACAAACCGGGCTGTATGGAGATTGTTACTGACAGGCTCGGTAGGGGTTCAGATGAGTTTACTCGTCGGCCTTCCTTTCGCTCAATACTTTGGTGGCCGTTACATACCGCTAGTGCCGCTGACGTGCTTGTGGTTAAACCCATTGACAGCGTATTGACGAGTCTTTAGAGCCCCACACAGAGGGTTTTCATGGTTCAGGCAATATGATGTAGATGACGTATGTTGGTACATACAGGTGTCTGATTAAATATGTATACAGGCTACACAGACTTTTATTGGACGGTTGATAATACTAGCGGCTTAGGATTGAGCCAGATTATTAAATCAAGTTTTAATTTAATAATTTATATATTTATATATGTATTCTAGTATTATTGTTCACTATTCATTTTCTCTCTTGGTTATTCGTATTTTTATACGAATACGCTTATATGTATTTCGATACGTATACCGGGTTGTATTCCGTATTTATACGAAATATCTTCTAGAAGTTGGACACCTCATTATATGATTTTCTTTTTAGAAAATCATTTGTCATTTGAAAATGAGGTGAGGGGCGAGGTGGCATGAGCATGGTGGTGGCATGTTGAGAAGTATGGCTCTTGATTGTTTATTAAAAAAAGGTGATGACTTTTTTCCATGGTTGAAAAGAGAGTGAGATATTTTTTTAGATGCCGTCCACATTCATTCTTACTACACTCACTTGATTCTAGGATGATAATGAGCTCTTCCACACTTGGCCATTTTTCTTGAGTTGCTCATGCCCATGGTTTTCTTCACCTCCTCTTTCTTCTTCTTTGATTGCTCGCTTGAGCATGAGGTATGAGAGAAAAAGATAGTGAAATATTCCTACATCTCCACTCTCCATTGCTAGCGACCATGGAGTGTCGGTTGTTTCGCTAGGTGAAGCTGGAGCTTGTATCGTTTCCCTTGGGTGAATCATCTTCGACAGAGGAAGACCGGCGGCTAAACTCAATCGTGGACACCTCAAGGAGCTAAGTATGATGGTGGAAGACCGAAGGACACTGACCATTCGCTATAATGCTTCTATCATAGTAGTTTAGCTCTTTGTTAGTTAGCTAGGATAGGTTTATGGTTCGATCTTGATGGGTTCGTTAGCGCCAAAAGTTTTAAACGTCAATTTTTGTTCTGCACCGGCCATGGTAGATGGCTAGGGCACTATCGTAACCCAATATAGTATCAGAGCCACCCCATAAACCATTACTAGTTGGTTTGCACAAGGTTAAAATATCGATCGACCAAATTTTCCGAATCATAATTCCATGTTCACATGCCCGCTGTTGATTTTGAAAATTGTTCAAAAAGTCATTCAGAGTATCTTAAAAATACGTGCAGGCATTTATAGGGCACCGGAAGAAATTTGAGCACCTAAGACAATTATTTAGCCGCGGAACCGCCGCGGAACTTGCCTATTGGCGGCGGTTCCACGGCGGTTTTGTGGCGATATAGCGCTAAATTTTTTCTGACACTATAATTTATGGAAATATGATTTATGGGATATTTGGTTTTGGCCCAGATTTGTTTGAGTGCTGGATTGCATTTGGGGCCAATATGGAAAAGTTTAGTCGATCGAAATTTTAAGTATGTGTTTATCAATGCATGTGATTATATCTGTGACCGTGAATATCATTGAGCGGTACAACCCGACTAGTTGCTATATGTTCAACTAGATGGATTTGCGAACGTGATATTCACGTTGATGTTCTGTGTTGTGCTGATATTGTGGTTGGATTGTCGTGGTGTATAGCCTATGGTGCAATCATAGTAGTACAGTTCAGATTTATTTGTATATTCAGTATTGCGGGGCGAGTATACGACAAGTGGACAGCTGTCCCTGCCAGATTGTATATTCTTTTATTGGGGCACGACCGGGTTGAGTTCGATGTCACCTTTGTACATATACTTTCCTTTTCTGTACTAGGATTACCCCACGGTGGAATGCTCGAATAACCGGGTTGTAGAGGGCAACGGGCCCGCATCTCATGGCATTGAGACGGAGGGGGCCTTACTCTAGAATTGGCGGGCTATTCGCCGCACTCATAAGGGGTATAGGATGACCTACGGAGGGGTGCTCAAGTTACCGGATTCCGTGAAGTGCCGGGTGGCCCATTCACTTTGTTGATTGGGGTTACCTCATTTTTTGGATTGGCGGGTATCTTGACACGCTCGTAGGGGTCTAGGCTTTCATTGCACTGGATATCCACCTGACCGGGAACGTCGGGTCTCATTTGCGGCTCAAAGGAAACCCGAGGCTCCAAGATTATCCACCATTCTGTGTTGCTTGTTGATGTTCTGTGATGTTTCTTATATCATGCCGGGGACGAATGTTATATATATATAGATACACACATACACACACACTAGTAGATGTTGTATATGTTTTGCATCTGCGCTAGTCCAGCCCCCGCTCTGCCGTTAATTAAGTAACCTAACGGTGCATGACGGGGCCCCGTGGCGAATGCGGATGGCATATACGTATATTATATTTTCGTTCTTTTTGGTGTGATATGGATTAATTGATAGGCCTGCAATAATTCTGATTAATGCAAGGAAAACGAACCTATATGATATTGTTGGAACCAAGTTTTTAAAAACTGACATTACAGACGTTTCCTTTTGTTTTGCATAGCGGTATTCGGTTATGAATATCCAGCACCTCATTCGACAAGGCAAGAGCCGAGATCCCTTTATCGGGAGTGACCTCTTGGGCAAAAGTTTACGTCACTGTAATAACATCACTATAGTCGATTCTTTTGTTTTGCATTGTGGTATTCTGTTAGGAATATCCTGCTGGGTTACGGCAGCACCCCGACCATCAAACCGTGGCCAAATGCGGAACAAAAATTTACTAAACTGGCGCTACCATTACCCGATGCCCGGATCTACCTTAAACCCTAAACTAGCAAGCTAAAAAAAGAAGTTAGAATGGTTATACCGAGTTGATCCGTGTCCTTCGGTCTTCATTCCAAGCTCCTAGTGGTTCCTTGATCGAGTTTGGTTGCTGGTCTTCCTCCATCTACGATGATCCACTTGAGGGAAACGGCGCAAGCTTCAGCATCGTCGAACGAGGCAACCGACGCTCCAAGGTTGCTAGCAATGGAGAGTGGAAGTGTAGGAATGTGTCACTATAATTTTCCACTCATCAAAATGCTCAAGAGAGCAACTCAAGAAGATGAAGGAGGTGAGAAAACTAATGGCATGAGAAACTCAAGAAATGGCTAAGTGCTTTGTGAGAATGAGAGTGTGTTAAGCAAGTGAATGAATCAAGTGGAGAAAAAGAAATGCAAGCCCACACTAATATTGTGGCTGCCCTCTCTCTCTCTTTCTCATGCAAAAATAATGCACACAAAAATATCTCTTTTCTTTTTCCAATAAACAATTAAGACCCATGCCTCTCTACATGTCCAAGGCCCATGCTCATGCCACCTCATCCCTTCCACCTCATTTATAAAACAAATGAATTTCCAAGAAGGAAAATCATATAAATGAGGTGTCCACTTCTAGAAGCTATTCCGTATAAATACGGAATACTTCCCGGTACACGTATCGAAATACATATACGCGTATTCGTACAAAAATACGAATAGCCAAGAGAGAAAATGAATAGTGAACAATAATAATAGAATACATATATATAAATACATATATATAAATTATTAAATCAAAACCTGATTTAATAATCCGGCTTAATCCTAAGCCGCTAGTATTATCAACCGTCCGATTAAAGTCTGCGCAGCATATTTAATCGGACACCTGTATGTACCAACATACGTCATCTACACCATATCGCCTGAACCGTGAAAACCCTCTGTGTGGGACTCTAAAGACTCGTCAATACGCTTGCAGTGGGTTTAACCACAAGCACGTCAGCGGCACTAGCTGTACGTAACGGCTACCCAGGTATTGAGCGAAAAGGAAGCCGACAAACAAACTCATCCTGAACCCCTACTGAGCCTGACAGTGATAATTCCGTGCATTCCGGTCTGTTCGTCTAAGAGTATCACATATCGAGTCTAGGGGTGAATAAAGTCAGACCCCCTAACAACGTGACATTTAGTGTCGGCATGAAACCCATCACCACCTGGGAAACTATCTATCCTGGATCGGTAATTCCCGTCCACTATGGCCATGGATTTCTGGTGATGGTCAACCGTGCACAACACGACATCAATCCCCAATACCGGGAGAGACGAATCCCCGACGATCCGATCACTACCTCTATGTGGCTGTTACGACCCAAAATTGGCCCGTGACGGCCCTAATACTACGCAACGCCAAAAGACGTAACGCAGTAAAAGAAAGCCAAAACCCAGAAATCTAAACCAAGAAAATACGGAAAAGATAGTATAGTATTTGAAACATTTGAAATCGCAACCCAAATTCTTTAAAAGTCTTACTTTCTTTCTTTAAAATTTGGCAACACCCCCTTTTTGTAAAAACTAGATCAAGACGGAAAAACAATAACATCATAAGTATATGACGCCGTAGCGAAGAAATAAGAGGCAATGGAGAGAAAGCTGTATATAAAAGACAACAAATCCACAATTAATATACAAAAACGTCCTCACCAAGTCTCTAAGTCAACAATACAATAGTAGATGGAGAGTACAAGATACAACAAATGTACAATATGAAATACAGATAATCATCTAACCCACCTAAGCAAAATAGTACTGTGAGCTGATGCGGTATCTGTAGCAAAAGATGATAGATGGATACTGAATAGCCTGCCTCGACTACTCTGGGGAACAACCTGAAACACCTGTGGCACAACGGGGGTGAGTTGCCAACTCGTGAATAGTAGATAACATATGCAGGTAATCGTAGGAATGTACGTACAGGATGAATCTAAGATATGCGATTACAGTAATAACATGTCATGTGAATGCAGAATAGTGGAAAGTACACTAGCAGGTACAATCAATATGTGAAGCAATGATGACATGATAATAATGTGCAATAACTATGCAATAGGGATATGAGAAAGCAAATATGCAACTATTATAAGGGTACACTAACATGTACTACCAATATATGAAATTGTGCATAAAATAGATAAGTGTGGGGTATAGGGTGGAATATGTCATTTCCACGGAAACCTGACATCGTGGCAGGATCACAATCCATCAAGACACTCCAATCCATAAATCCTCAAATCAGCCCCCAAACTGGGCTATCACATCATATAAGTCTCACATCTCCTCAATGTACAATATCGAGTATTCTCCTATATCCCGGATGTACAAATCAGTAATCACATAGGTATGTCCAATATCCACTCTCAATGGATCACCTAATATCCCAAGTCAATTCTCAAGTAAGAATCTAACCTCCTAAGGTAAATATATACAGAAATAAGTATGATGGGGGCAATACACATATATTAGCGTCCCATTCCACTAATATTGGTGTAAGGGTATATATAACAACGACTAAATCCCCAGTTATATATACAAAGGTGTTAAAGAAATATCATGAAAACCATGTGCCAAGCATCGACACAGAAATCCTGATCACGTATCATATGCTATCCCGAAAGCACGAGTGCCTAGCTCTGACCCTCGTCTTTCGACGTATGCATACGTACATGACTCCCAGCGGTGTCTCCGTGATCCCCCGCCGAGTCATGGGTACTGTCATCGGTAGGTACTCACCCGCCTCCAGGCTCAATCGGCAAAATCCATCGATCTTCTTGCCGAGGGGAACCATACCGGGCCCCACCATGTACCCTCATACGGCAACCACACCTCGTATGGAGTATATAATCAGCACCGATAAAACTCATGGTGGACGCGCAAATATCATATCAAGGAAACCGGGTTTTTCAATGTATGCATAATTTCATGAACTCCCGCGATTCCCAAATCCCGGAAACACCATGTACAAATCCAAATAAATAAATGCGCAAATCCAGAAATAAATATATGGGATATATCTGAATGCAAGCATGTAAATGAAGGTATTTAGCTGAAACCAGATGTATGCAAAATCAATAAGGTACAGCTAAGTATAGGTATCTACCTATAAGCAAATGATATGGTATACCCCACTGGGTAATAGAAAAATATGAGTAAGGTATACCTGTAGATGTATCGTAAGGGGTATGTGTACCTATCACTAATGGTACGATACTCTATAGGTATATAGGTATGGTAATGTCATATGTGGTAAGCGGTACGAATCAATGTCACAAGGTCCCTAACCAAGCAATATAATGTCTATAATGGTTTGTGTGTGACATGGCAATTATTGACGGTGTGTGTGTAGCATACAATCCGTGCTCGTGCAACATGAACCGTCAATAATATGTGCAGTGTCCTATGGCTGCTAGTCACAGTATAACTATATCAAGGAGATAAAGTAAAGGCGCACCATGCATGCGATTCCCCTGTAGATGTTAAATCTACTCACCTACGCCCCACGCTAGGTGAATCCTACCATTTGCTCCCCCCTGTAGCAGTGTCTGTAGTTCCTGCCTGCAAACCTGCAATTAAGACATGGAAATCATATATAAGCTTAATATTCCGCAAAACGCGATATCGAACCAAAACGAGAAACTCGCGTCGCGAACTAAACGCGCGTGTGCACGATACGCTGAAACGTGTGTGTACGCGTCTAAAACCATCGCGACACTCCGCGATACGCTGGATCACAGAACCCTCTCACGTATCGCGTGTATCACGCAAACACAACGAACACCAAAAACGATATATGATCCCAGATTTTCCTACAGGTCAAATATTACAAAACTAGACATGTCAAAACACTATACAACACAGAAGACAACCCTAGCCAAGACCCCAACACCCCTGCCCCCTCTTTGGCCGCAAATTGCGGCCAAAACCATTAAATCTGAGGCCTGGTTAGGGAAATAGGGGCTCGTGTTTTGGTGGTGGTGTCTATACCTAGTGTACATGCTCCAGTCTTCTCAATTTTATCCTGTAGGGTCCGGGTCAAAAGCAGATCTCAGAAGTCACAAATATCGCTTTAAAATCACCAATTTGTACAAAACACAACCCTATGGTATTTTAGTGTAATCTGGGCTATTTCTCAGTTAAAGTGACCCTAACAACACTTAAAAAAGTAGGGTTAACCAACACAATCATCACTTTGCCACAACATCTCACAAATCACCAAAATCTACCACTAAATTAGCTATTTAACACTAATCGACACAAAACCACACACAACTTAAGCAAACATGAAATGGGGTTCAGAAATATACCCTAATGAACCCTAAGAAGCAGGTGAAGAAGTGGAGAAGAGCTTCTGCAAGTGCTGGGGTTCCTGTTGCTGCTGTTGCTGCTGCTTGCCTCTGCTGCTGCTGCTTCTGATGATGAAGATGATGTCTGCTGCTGCTGCTGATGGATTCTGAAGCTGATGGTGCTGATGCTGTTTCTGGTGCTGCTGCTGGAGCTGAAGCAGGTAAGTGTGTGTGTGTGTTGTGTGAGAGAATGAGAGTGAGAGAATACAACAAGTCAACCCCCTCCTCTCTCTCTCTCATCATTAATGAAGGCATGGGCAAAGCCATGATGCCCCATCATGCTCTCTCTCTCTCTCTCACCAAGGTCAACACAAAGAAAGTCAATTTAAAAACCTTATTCAAATTCATTTTAAAACAACCATAACACTTAAAACCCAAAACACTTAAACAAAACATAAAATTAGATTAAGTAATAGGTAGTTCACCATGTTGCTAATCATGGTTAAACCCCCAAAACAACCCTAGTTATCATGCACAAATGTGTGCAAGCCTAGGAAAATTCTAATAAAATACTCATTAAATAGGATAAAATAATTAAAAACCAAATTGTTAAACTTTTTATTAAAAACTATATATATAAAATATAATTAACCACAAAACACATTCTAAGGTGTTACAGTGGCTCTGGACTGTACCCAACTAAAAACTGTTTGCATGACTCCATTGAGCCATGGTAGGGTAGTAATCAAAGCACAGTAGGACCTCACACGAGAAAAATGACGATCTCAGGTTGACAGACTAACCTGTACACATGTCACCTGGGAACTGCTATCTGACAATAGGTATAATACCAACTAGCACATTCCCGGCGAGTCCGTCTAGGGTACTCATAACCCAATGAGCACCTGTATACTATCTTAGGTGAACAAACTAACACCAATGGCTTGTGAGACCTGGCCACCGCCTCTCGTCGGGGTCTCGATCAGTATACACTAGTCTACACTGGAGTATTGATGCCCAGTCTCGATACTCCCACGACTAGGGACATTTAAAGATGTGCTTATAGACCCTCAGCTCCCACATATATAATCGCCATCATAATGATGGTGGTCGATCAAGAATCCTATTGTCTCTATCAACATGTACATGATGATAAAGACAAACTTGATAGCATAATATCATCTCGAGTAAGATTGTTTTACCGGTATAGGTCCTCCCTCAATTATCATAATCACCTGCCCGCGACTATGATAATTGCCTTGAGGGCACTATAGCCAACAATCTCCCACTTGCACTTAAGTCCAATTATTGCGATGTCGCATACTCACAGCCCGTGTGATACCGAACACCCAACTTCTCTACTAATCAGTTTCGCAAAGCCCATTTGCGAAACTATTGCGTTAGAGAAACAGCCTCAGTGAATGGATCCGCTCCAATGTTTCTTTCTGTATCTCTCTATATCTCAATTTCGCGGAGAAAGCTATCTCCCGAAATGAGCAATACCTGTCTTAGAATTTTTCTGGATATCTGATGGGACCCAGTTCACAAACGAACTCCAAATCCAGCAAACTTCCTAGACTGTATCATTCACTGAATTTAATCAGTATCATGCACCATGCCTTACCTCAGTGTCCGCTTGGACCACTTGTCCAACATACTGTCCCTCAAAAGAGGGAAAAACTATAACTCTGACAGTCACTCTGTCATCCATGTCACCTTGGGAGCCTAAAATGATAACCGTCTCCTGGAGGAGGCTGCCGTTACCATATCCCTAGAACATCCATTTATGTTCATAAACTGCTTCCCTACATTTTTCCAGGATTGGATTAATATATGTTTATTGCATCTAGTGCAAAAGCAACATCTGGTGTGGTACTTGACATTTCATGACTAACTCAATTGCCTATGCAAGTGATATGCTAATCATGCAGATCCCTCTCCCCTTTAGTCTGTAAGACACCTTTAGAAAGGGTGACTCCATCACCTGCAGGTACACCACCATGCCAGGAGTCGTCCATTCTAAAATACCTTTAGAATAATGTCAAAGTACCCAGATTAGGATACTTCCCAAATCTAGATCTAAAATCATAGATCTAGTAACCAGAAACCCTGATATTATATCCATATTCTTTGTGGAGAAACTACTTTGTGACAACCATAGTATAACCGATCGTAGTATAGGAATATCTCTTCCTATCATGTGCATGTTATCCAAATACCTGGACATCACTCTCTACTACCTTCTTAGCAGATCCATCTCCTATTCCGATGAAGTCAAAGCCTATGACCGTCACATCAAAAATAGATGATCTATTTCCGCTATACCTGCTTTAGTCTATAAATAGACATAAGCTACTTGCCTACTATGCTTCCGCTGCTCCCACTGACTACAACAACCCTCTGGCAGAGTCATATACACGTGCACTTCTAAAGCTAGTTTAGAACGACGTTATACTCATTCTCCTGCCGGGTCTTATAGTCTAGAACAGCGGCAATGGCAAGTCTGGGTAAACAAGAACCTCCCTGTCACCGTCACTGAGAAGACCGAAGTACCTCTTTGGTGCCTGAGGTTACCCACCAAAACTGCGGAGTGGCTAATGGAATGTCGAAAACAATTGAATCCTTAGGTTCTATTAAATTTTCAGTGATTTATGGTTCTGGAATCACTTCTAGTTCTACCATACTCCCACTTCTGTTTTTATGAAAACATCCATTTTACTAAAACTGTGGCGAGTCAAGAACAATATAAATATTGATCTTCATAATGGTAGAAAGTTAACCCTCGTCAAAGACCGGGATAACCCACAAACAGCCATTACTGAAACGTGCCTCGAATTTATCCGGATTCTGGTTTTAAGCATCAGCCGGACAACTCCCTATACCTTAACATCGTTAAGATATAAATTGATTCTATATGTATATATATATATATATATATATATAATATAGAAACAAAAGCACTAATTTAATTGGAACCAGATTCAAAATCTTGCAGCTGTCTCCAGTGCATATCAACCAAATGGAAAAAGGCCAATCAGTATTACTCATCTAGGAGTGCATCCATATATGAGTAACCTGAAAGAGAAGCAAGTTCTCAAAACCATTACTATCAACGGAATACCTAGCACAAGTATCTACATCTTCGACTTCCTCGAAGAATCCTGATACTTCCAACAAATGGTTCTCTACTTTATTCGTATACCTATAACTTCTCAAAATCTGAACCTTGTATTTCAACGAAATACTTGTCTAGAATTAGAAAAGTTATGAGTAAACAGAATATAGTACGAGTACCAACCCCATTTTCCTAATGGACACCGGACAACATACAATACTTTTTATAAGTCCACTGAGTTTAATAACTCAAACCATGTGCGTCGTAGGTTGAAAAATTATACTATGGTTAAGAAGAATTACACCGCTGTTGAATGCACCTTACCTAATCTCCAATAGATATAGGTGAATGTCACAGACATAATATCAAAAAGTTATATCTCACTTTATAAAATAAACGTACAGATATATCAGTTTGAAATTGGTGCATAATAACAGATATTCAAAACCAAATATTCGACATCCGGCAAAATCCAGATGATTTCCTCAAATATTACCAATTACAACGAATTCTGATATAATGAGGATCTAATCACCCAATTCCCAATATCTTACTCCCACCAACCATCCGTAATAACATACAGATGTGAGAAACTGATCTGGTAAACACATACCCTGGAGTCAGATTCCAATTGGGAAAACAGTATTCAATTAATATTGAACAGTGAAACTAAAACATGAAAATGTTTCAAAAAGGGGTTAACTAGTATTCTTAGTAACGCCTCTTCCACTATCCTGATTCATGACAGTAACCATATACTTACCTGCCCTCACTCTAATCCCTTTGTTATGTCTTTACTTATTACCTTCTGTACACCTTCTTTAGGCTAATTGGTTTTCTTCCTTCCCTACCCTTCGGCACCAGCCTAAGGTTTGGAAGAAGACTATCCAATAAGCGCAATAAGTGTACTCTCCTAATCCTAGGAGCCATTGCAACCTGAGAGAAGGTAAAGGGAAAAGACAACCGAATAATCTTATTCAATCTCTCCAGAACCAGAATCCATCCTCGAATCTGGAACAAGTTCCTTCGAGTTCGTATGTAACTATACGATAGATTTATCCAATGGAAATGGATATTCGTAGTGATACAGGGTGTTCTGGAGAGATGCAAAGGTGATATAGAAGTGGCAATGAGTTATGCGACACCGTGACATTCCAAAAGACAAATTGTTTTAAGAAGGTTCGGTTAACTTGGTTCATGAGTTTTAGTCAAGGGTCGAGCCATGGTCGCTGCCTAAGAGAGAGAGAAAAGAAACACTCAGCGTGCACTCTAACCTAAATCAGAATGGTTAATCACATTATCTAATCAGAATGGCTCCCACTGTTTCCTCGAATTCTCCTCCAAACCCTAAAGGAGAATTAGTCGGGATCATCTAAAATCACTCGAGGAGTAATTCTACTCATCAGTGGGAATCGGGATCCAACTATCATCGCATGATAACTTGACGGAATCCACTCAAGTTACCAGACTCCAGAAGGTATGCGCAAGCCTGGCAAGTTTCCTGTGTATTTGAAACTCCCGATATGATTTTTACCCCAAGCGGTTTATGACCTTGACAAAGGCCAACAAATCATAAACCACAAGTCAAGTTCAATCTGTTATTATCCTGGATTACTCTAGACCCACCTATACAAACCCTTGACAAAGGCCAACAAGGTTATACGACCGTCCTAGATAATCACAACTCAATGCAACAGACAAGCAATATCTAGCTACCGCACACTACACCTTGACAAAGGCCAAAAAACGCAGCAAGAATACTAGGTACCACCTGAAAGAAATGACGGAAGGCTACGGCTGGTTTTTAACGAAAAACCTTTAACGTAATGCACTTGATATCGTTGAAGGAACCGAGTGGTTTTACAAATATATAGTGGCGAAAACTTTTGCTAAAGAGGTCACTCCCGGTGAAGGGATCTCGGCTCTTTCCTTGTCGAATGAGGTGCAGGATATTCTAAACTGAATACCACGATGCAAAGAAAAAATAATCGACTATAGTGAAGTTATTACGTCGACGCAAACTTTTACTCAAGGGGTCACTCCCGATGAAAGGATCTCGGCCCTTGCCTCGTCGAATGAGGTGCTGGATATTCATAACCGAATACCACTGTGCAAAGCAAAAGAGAACGTCTGTAATGTTAGTTTTAAAAAACTTGGTTCCAACAACATCATATAGGTTTGTTTTATCCTTGCATTGATAAGAATCAATGCAGTCCCATCAATTAATCACACCAGAAAAGAAAGAAAATATATGATGTACGTATATGCCATCCGCATTCGCCACTGGGTCCCGTCATCACCCGTTAGGTTACTTGACTAATGACAGAGCGGGGACTGGACTAGCGTGGGTGCAAAACATATACAACATCTACTAGTATATATATAACAATCGTCCCAGGCATGATATAAAGAAACATCACAGAAGCATCATAGAAGCAACACAGAATGGTAGATAATCTTGATGCCCCGGGTTTCACTTAAGCCGCAAATGAGACCCGACGTTCCCTGTCGTGTGGATAGCCTATGCAATGAATCCTAGACCCCCTACGAGCGCGGCAAGTTACCCGCCAAAACTAGAAGCGAGGCAACCCCCTTCAACAATGTGAATGGGCCACCCAGCACTTCACGGAATCCAGTAACTTGGGCACCCCTCCGTGGGTCAACCTATACCCCCTACGAGTACGGCGAATAGCCCGCCAATTCTAGAGTTAGGTCCCCTCCGTCTCAACGCCATAAGATGAGGACCCGTTTCCCTCTAGAACCTGGCTATTTGTGCACTCCACCGCGGGGTAATCCTAATACAGAAAAGAAAATAATATACAAGGGTGATATCGACCTCAACCCGGTCTTGTCCCAAACAAATAATATACAAACTGGCAGTGACGGTAGTCCACATGTCGGACGCTCGCCCCGCAATATCAAATGTACAAATGAAACTAAACTGTACTAACATTGCACCATAGCTATCCACCACGATGATCCAACCAACATCACAACACAACACAGAACATCAACGTGAATGTCACGTTCGCAAACTCGTCTAAAAGAACTATAGCAATTAGACAAGTTGTACCAATCTAATGACATTCACGGTCGCAGATAGTAATGTAAGTACTGATAAACATTTAAACAGTGTTAAAACATTGACTTCGAAACACCCCGAATTGCCCTTGAACATCAGATAACTTAATTTCTAAAATGGGCAAAACAAACAATACCACTGAACCAATATTCCAGAGACTAGACCACACCAAAAATTAGAAGCCCAGAATCCAAATTTGGACCGGCCTGCTCGGATTTTTGAGCAATGTGCTCGAGTCAATTTGGGTGGAAGTGGCTCGTATTTGGGGCGTGGTATAGTGGTCATCTAAGTAGTCTTCTGCAGTTGTTTAAAAAAAATTTTGAAGACTTTGAAAATGGACAGAGAGTGGAATCTGCAGTGCATCGTTTTCGGGTTGTTTCGATTTCGATACATTAACATTGTCTAAACGAGCTAGGTTAGGGTTTAAAGGCTGGCTCTGATACCATGTTGGGTTACGGCAGCGCCCCGGCCAACAAACTGTGGCCAAATGCAGAATAAAAATTTACTAAACTGGCGCTACCATTACCCGATGCCCGGATCTACCTTAAACCCTAAACTTGCAAGCTAAAAAAAGAAGTTAGAATGGTTATACCAAGTTGATCTGTGTCCTTCGGTCTTCATTCTAAGCTCCTAGTGGTTCCTTGATCGAGTTTGGTTGCCGGTCTTCCTCCATCTACGATGATCCACCTGAGGGAAACGGCGCAAGCTTCAGCTTCGTCGAACGAGGCAACTGTAACATTTTGAAATATTTTAGATAGTTAATTTATTTATTTATTTAATTAAAACATTTATTTTTACTGTGTTTGTAATAAGTGGGTCTTTTAAAATGTGGTAGAATATTTTAGTAAAGAAAATAGTTGTTATAAATAAGATGTGTCATGAAGGTGGGTTTTGTGAAAAGTTTAATTCTTTATGGAAGTTGGATTTTGTATGAGGTTTTTTTTGAAAAGGTGATAGGTCATGGTTTAGACTAAGTTAAACCTCACACACACCACAACTCAAGTTAAACCTAGTAACCCCACCTCCTACTTGCATGAAATGCATACCCCTTATTTATGGTGACACCTCCTCCTAATATCATCATTCTCATCTTTATCTTTTCTAAAGATTTCTTCATCTGAAACATTAGGTTTAGAACAAGAATAAGTTAGTACCTCTACTTCCCTTGAGAGCTAAAGAAGAAAAGTGAAGCTAAGTACTGAGGTTTATCACCACCACCATCAAGCTAGGATGGATTGAGCTTGTAGTTGATCTTCTAGATAGGTATAATTTCCAAACCCCTAGTTATTTTAGTTTAGTACTGTTTTAGTGTAGATGTAAGAAATCAGAAATATCGTATTTTGGTAAATATAGGCTCTGTGTAAAATCTGCTGTAATTTAGATAATAATTAACATAACCAAACAGTACCCCCATCTTGTTAATTTGACTTAGAATAACCCATAGGAAGACAGACCCGTTCCTTCGGATTTTGGCCGGCGACATTTGGCAAAAATCTGAGCTCGCCGGATTTCTTAGGGAGTCGGATATTGTGGTTTTTAGGGTAGCTCTATGTAGGTGTATAAGTATATTTGGTATTGTTTATTTAAGTTATTTTAGCAGTATATGAAATCTGGAAGCTAATATCAGTTTTGGAGTTAAAATTCTATATACGACACGGATGCTTCGTGACACGATTCTGTTTTTACTGTTACGGACAGCGAAGGGTTAACTTAGATTAATATAAGTGTTAGATAATCGCATTATCCTCACATAGCATGTTTGGTATGTGTAGTATTATAAATTGGAAAATTATGATAATTATCATACTGATATTGAATCTGGGACCACTAGGTGTAATCACTAGAAAACATTCTAGCAAGACCAAAGATATATTGAGACCACTAGGAGACTTCATCTAAAGCCCGAGCCCCTAACTCCATGTGTGAACCGGCGCATCCCACATTTTTCCGGCGACGCCGGCCTTCCCTAGGCTTTTGGTGTTGGTTTTTCTCCTGTAGCTTTGTTTTGGTATTTTATAAGCTATGGTGTTGTTTGATTTGTTCCAGTATTCTTACAGAGGAATCTGGGAATGATTAGTAAAGGTTTTATTAAGTTTGCCGATATTCCGATATGGATTTTTCGTATTTCAGTACTGCAGCTGAACCGTTAACGTTTATAAGTTAACGACAGATATATATTGTCGTATTTGGGTTATGTATACTGTAGGTTCTAATCTATGGATGCCTATCTCGTTGTTTTGAGTTTTGATATGATATTTACGCCGATATTTTATAAATACGACTATAGGTACGATTTCGAGGATTTCCGAAACGGAGTTGGCGGATATAGCAGCGTGGATTTCAGCAAGCACAACGAGTTGGTGAGTATTACATCTAGTGGGGGAAGTTGGGTGGATGGCATATAGCACCCCCGCAACCTTATAAATAGTATTATGATATCTAGTTAGTTTAGTAATTATTCAAGATATTGATATAGTATCGCATCTAGTATGTCCTTCATTGCATATAGTTTCATACATAGTTTTAAACTAGATACGTACGTGATGTTAGATCCGTACGATGTGGATATGGTTGATGGATTTGTACGAGAGATCATGCCGTATTTATGATGATATGGATACAGTGATACAATGAGGTATTATATAAAAGATTATACGTATTGGAAGTGATGAGATTTGTATGCCGAATAACGGCCAAGTTTTTCTTTAGACTCGTAGAGTTAGATTATATTCCGTTTTAGGATGTAATACTTGTGTGGCTATATTCTTTTAAAAACTAAGATTCGTTTCTCTTTTAAATGATAAAATATAAGGACGTGATGCCCACTTCCAAACGAATATCTATTTTAAACTAAGGCATCTTCCTTATTTCAAACCCAACGTATCTTTCCTTAATATAATGGTATAGCTCATAGCAAAGAATTACAATTAATAGTTACGCTTAGATTACTTTACATGTTTGCGTTACACTATCGATGTATACGTTTCCGCGATATGAACACTCTGATATAACACTGCACAACTACCAATGAGTACTATGCTGCACAAGCACGTATACCTATGTTACACTACACCTCATTGGTACTGCCATGTCACTGTAGAACCGTTCTGTTATATTATGTGTGTGTGTGTATGTTAATATGAATAGGTTATTACACATGTAGAACACTTGCACAAATACTAATGATTGCCATGCTGCACGAGCACAGACGCGTATGTTACACTACACATCATTAGTATTGCCATGACACAGTAGAATTGATACGTTTATTTGCTTGTATGAATTATTTATGTACTTTACATTATTATCTGTTAAGTATTGTGAATACCAGTACTATGAATGTTATATTTGATTTTATGAGTTTTCTGGACGTTTTACTTTGATGATATATCTCAGTGGTATGGGACGATGTTATATATGTATATATATAATATATCATCAGGATAATCTATGCAAATATTCTCTTTCTTTACTTGATACTTTGTATATGATGAGTTGGCGTCCACCATGAGCTTTATGTTTCTGAGTATTTTATTCCGAACCGAGTGGGGGAGATATATGGTTTCAGACTTGTTATTATCCGGACTGAGTGGGGGAGATATACAGTCGGATACATGGTGGACCCGGTTCGAGACCGAAGGGCAGGAAAGCCGCATTGGAGGCGGGGAGCCTAGCTAGGATACTCGATACCGGAGATAGAGACGAGCACGGCAGATATCCAGGGGATACTGACCGGGGTTCGTTTGGGCACGGCGGATATCCATGGGATACCGATCGGGTCAGGGATATCGGGTGGCGATCATCTATTGAGATAGTGTCGACGATATCTGCATTTACGTGTCGATGCTGGACATGAGAGATTTCTGATTTCGATGTTGATACTGGACATCTATATATATTGATATGATTGTTATCGTAAGGTACACAGTTAGATTTCATTATTGGATTCGACTAGGACTGATCCGGGGGACAGTACCTATATATATATATTCTACTTGGGGTTGCATGACAGTTAGTGTTGCATTATGATACATACGCATATCATGTTATATTAGTACAGATTATGGTAGTACTATACTTATGACCTAGGTATCGTCGTGCATTTCGATTTCTATCTTTAGATGTACTTTTATTCACTGAGTTGGCAACTCATCCCCGTTGTGCTACAGTTTCTTACAGGTTTTACCGCTTGGATTATCAGCGGCTCGGGCACACATTCCTTTCAGTGATTGATTGGTAAATGGGTTACTATTGTATCGTACTCACCCTTGATTTTTCATATATTCTTGTATCTAGTGAAAACTCCATCAACTTAGAAATGGTATATTGTGGACTTAGAAGCGAGACTTAGAATTGTGAGGTCGCACTCTTTGGAGTCGACTTCTGATATAGATTGTTTAGATGCTCCATCATTTGGACGTGGAAGCTGGTTCCCGTAGGGATGCTATTTTATTATTATGTTGTATAGGGTTATACAAAATGCAAAGGAGGTGCTATCGAATTTCAAAAGGTCATAGATGCTTTTAAATACACTTAGTTAAATTTAAACGTTATTTAAACTGATTCAATCTTATGACTATTTTAAACTCACCCCCAATATTTTCAAAAGGGTTTAGATTCTGGGTTTCGGCTTACTTGAACCGCGTCGACGTCTTTAGATGTCACGTGATTTAAGTGCCGGTCACATGCCACATTTGGGTCGTGACAAAGTTGGTATCATAGCGTTTGGTTTAATCTTTGTTCGAGTCTAGGTTAGCTATATGGGATCTAGGCATGTGCTTTTATTACCTGGATTTACCTTATAGGACTTAGACTTGACTTTGGGGGTTCTTATACCCGAACTTTCGTTATATAGGATTGACCTTGTTGATGGAGTAGGTACTAAGTAGAGTGACGTACCGTACATATGTTCCACGGCATATTTACGATATGATACTCCTCCTAAGTTATCTTAGGATTTATATCTTGAGATCTTCCTTCTATTCATTCCGTTGATCTATCCTCGTCTGTGCATGTTGATTGTTTCGGTCATCATGTTTATGGGAGCCGAGGGGGCTGCAGTTAGAGATACGGTCAGAGAAGACTTGTCGGGGACAAGGACTGACCAGGGTGACTTCAGGTGATATAGAGGCACGTCGTTTATTGATATGCGATCGAGTTCTAATATTGAGGCGGGTTTCTTCGAGATCTGCACCATATGGTAGGATCATTGCTGGAGATCAACCGGACTTGAGGCGTGATGTTTTCCCTTCTCCGAAGATCGTGGTGTCGCGTACTGTTCAGACAGTGGAACCAATCATTGCTGAAGTTATCGAGATGTTGCTTCCAGAGTTCATGAAGTTAAAAGTTAACGATGTCTACAAGTGTAGATGGATCAGAAGGAGTCATAGCCGTTCAGATGTGGGATGGTTAGGACTTTTAATCCGTTGTGGCGCTCCGATACGAGATCATTGAAATTTATTGCTTCTTCCGATGGATCTTGCTCAGACCTGATGCAAGTCGCTCAAGAAAGAGATCGTGCAGTAAGTTTTCCTCCGACGAATTGGGAATAGTTTTCAAAGGTGAACTTATCCAGATTCTTCTACAGAGTATCAGAGATACAGGATTCGTGTTTTTGGAAGTCTTGTAAGGCTCCGGGCATGGTCATAATCGAGTATGACTTGCAACTCGCATGATTTTCGTGATACGCTCTTTAAGTGGTTGATATTGGAGATTTATGGAATAGGAGATTGGTGCGAAGTTTCAGTGGACAGTTGTTCTTCACAGTTGATATTGAAGATTTAATGCATATACAGAGACGCGTACAACTACACTTCAGTGGAAAATCTTAAGGAAATGATGGTTGTTGCGAAAGTAAAAGTGGATTCATTAATGGGTGCTAGTTCCGGACAGGCTGGATAGCTGAAATCAGCATGAGACTGGAAGGGTATTCTTTCTAGAAGTTGATATTAAGTAAGGTTGGACCCAGGATCGGTTATTGATATACAAGTAGAGGATAGAGATTTCCGTCATCTGCGTGTTGTGTTGCGAGAGACTGGACTACTGGTCAAGAAGATGTAGTGAGAGGTATCAGCAGGAAGACTGATTATGTCGTTGCTCCTCACAGGACGATCGCATAACGAAGCCATGGTATAAGAGATCCGCAAGAAGAACAAGAATTCAGAGATAGAGAACGTTAGAACGTGGCAGACGGCAAGTAGTAATCCTTGATATGCCAATTCCGGGTGTATAAACACCTTTCGATATTGGAGAGAATATACTTCGATGTCATTTGAGTTCGAATTTCGTTTTTTATGATCCAAATATTTGTTTCCAACATTGAAGAAGGGACAACTCAACGTTCGTTATTTCGGTATATTCATCTTTGAGGATTTGAGGGTTATATTATGTTTTGTGCACACCAGGTGCACTTGATGAGATTTCCATGTACGGTAATTTCATTTTGATTTATGTTTTGTGCACACCAGGTGCACTTGTTGAGATTTTTGTGCGATGTGACTGCACTCGATCGAAGTGTTATGTACACCGGATGCTCTATACTGATATTTCCGTGCACATCAAATGCACATGGTTAATAGATTTTATATATATATACACCCTAGTTATACTTGATTTTTATTTTGTGCACTATGATGCACTCGATTTTGATTTTGTGCACTCTGATGCACTTGATGTTGATTTTGTGCACTCCGATACACTTGAGATTTATTTTGTGCACCCTGATGCACTTGAAACTATTTTGTACCCTTTTGTTCCATACACAGTAGATGCAGTGGATAGCATTTCGTGCACGCCTGTTGCACTTAGCGTTGTTTTGTTTTCATGCACACCGTAATGTGTGGTTTGAGATTTGCACGCAAACCCATTAAGGATGATTTTGTTTTCGTGCTTTGCACTTGATAGGATATATTATAGATTGGATTTATATATAAAAAAATCGCTTGGTCGTGAGCATCAATATTGCACTACGATTGTGGCAATTATCATGTACTTAGGATACACAACGGTTTTCGAATTTGGCAAATTGCATCATAACTGGAGTAATTCTCATAGCGCCCGCTAGAGTTATAGTTATGTGAGTTTTATATATTTTGATGTTTCACGCACACGGTTGCGTTATGATGCGTTTTAGCTCAGGTGGGACTTTGGAGTTCCATTATTTGCACGGATATTGTATGATTTAAGTTGGACCCCGAAAAATTGTTTTGAATTTGAGCAAATTGGATTAAGGAAAATGTTTTAAGTAGGGGATTTAATTTAAATTAGGGAACCGAATTTTCTTAGGGGGGGATATTATAAAATTTTGAAATATTTTAGATATTTAATTAATTTATTTATTTAATTAAAACATTTATTTTTATTGTGTTTGTAATAAGAGGGTCTTTTAAAATGTGGTAGAATATTTTAGTAAAGAAAATAGTTGTTATAAATAAGATGTGTCATGAAGGGGGGTTTTGTGAAAAGTTTAATTCCTTGTGGAAATTGGATTTTGTATGAGGGTTTTTTTGAAAAGGTGTTAGGTCATGGTTTAGACTAAGTTAAATCTCATACACACCAAAACTCAAGTTAAACCTAGTAACCCAACCTCCTACTTGCATGAAATGCACACCCCTTATACATGGTGACACCTCCTCCTAATATCATCATTCTTATCTTTATCTTTTCTAAAGATTTCTTCAGCTGAAACATTAGGTTTAGAACAAGAATTAGTTAGTACATCTACTTCCTTTGAGAGCTAAAGAAGAAAAGTGAAGCTAAGTACTAAGGTTTATCACCACCACCATCAAGCTAGGATGGATTGAGCTTGTATATCTTGAAAGAAACTTTCGGTTGACCTTCTAGATAGGTATAATTTCCAAACCCTGTAGTTCTTTTAGTTTAGTACTGTTTTAGTGTAGATTTCAGAAATCGGAAATATCGTATTTTGGTAAATATAGGCTCTGTGTAAGATCTGCTGTAATTTAGATAATAATTAACATAACCAAACAGTACCCCTATCTTGTTAATGTGACTTAGAATAACCCATAGGAAGACGGACCCGTTCCCTCGGATTTTGGCCGGCGACTTTTGGAAAAAATCCGAGCTCGCCGGATTTCTTGGGGAGTCGGATATTATGGTTTTTAGGGTAGCTCTATGTAGGTGTATAAGTATGTTTGGTATTGCTTATTTAAGTTAGTTTAGCAGTATATGAAATCTGGAAGCTAATATCAGTTTTGGAGTTAAAATTCTATATACGACACGGATACTTCGTAACACGATTCTTTTTTTACTGTTACGGACAGCGAAGGGTTAACTTAGGTTAATATAAGTGTTAGATAGTCGCATTATCCTCACATAGCATGTTTGGTATGTGTAGTATCATAAATTGGGAAATTGTGATAATTATCATACTGATATTGAATCTGGGACCACTAGGTGTACTCACTAGAAAACAATCTAGCAAGACCAAAGGTATATTGAAACCACTAGGAGACTTCACCTAAAGCCCGAGCCCCTAACTCCATGTGTGAACCGGCGACATCCCACCTTTTTCCGGCAACGCCGGCCTTCCCTAGGCTTTTGGTGTTGGTTTTTCTCCAGTATCTTTGGTTTGGTATTTTATAAGCTATGGTGTTGTTTGATTTGTTCCAGTATTCTTACAGAGAAATCTGGGAATGATTAGTAAAGGTTTTATTAAGTTTTTCGATATTCCGATACAGATTTTTCGTATTTCAGTACTGCAGCTGAACCGTTAACGTTTATACGTTAACGACAGATATATATTGTCGTATTTGGGTTAAGTATACTGTAGGTTCTAATCTATGGGTGCCTATCTCGTTGTTTTAAGTTTTGATATGATATTTATGCCGATATTTCATAAATACGACTATAGGTACGATTTCGAGGATTTCTGAGACGGAGTTGGCGGATATAGTAGCATGGATTTCAACGAGCACAACGAGTTGGTGAGTAGATTTACATCTACTGGGGGAAGTCGGGTGGATGGCGTATAGCACCCCAGCAACCTTATAAATAGTATTATGATATCTAGTTAGTTTAGTAATTATTCAAGATATTGATATAGTATCGCATCTAGTATGTCCTTCATTGCATATAGTTTCATACATAGTTTTAAACTAGATACGTACGTGATGTTAGATCCGTACGATGTGGATATGGTTGATGGATTTGTACGAGGGATCATGCCGTATTTATGATGATACAGATACAGTGATACAATGAGGTATTATATAAAAGATTATACGTATTGGAAGTGATGAGATTTGTATGCCGAATAACGGCCAAGTTTTTCATTAGACTCGTAGAGTTAGATTATATTACGTTTTAGGATGTAATACTTGTGTGAGCTATATCTTTTAAAAACTACGATTCGTTTCATTTTTAAATGATAAAATACAAGGATGCGATGCCCACTTCCAAACGAATATCTATTTTAAACTAAGGCAACTTCCTTATTTTAAACCCAACGTATCATTCCTAAAGATAATGGCATAGCACATAGAAAGTAATTACAATTAATAGTTACGCTTAGATTACTTTACATGTTTGCGTTACACTATCGATGTATATGTTTCCGCGATATGAACACTCTGATATAACACTGCACAACTACCAATGAGTACTATGCTGCACAAGCACGTATACCTATATTACACTACACCTCATTGGTACTGCCATGTCACTGTAGAACCGTTCTGTTATATTATGCGTATGTATATATATATATATATATATATGTATGTATTAATATGAATAGGTTATTACACCCGTAGAACACTTGCACAAATACTAATGATTGCCATGCTGCACGAGCGCAGACGCGTATGTTACACCACACATCATTAGTATTGCCATGACACAGTAGAATTGATACGTTTATTTGCTTGTATGAATTATTTATGTACTTTACCTTATTATCTGTTAAGTATTGTGAATACCAGTACTATGAATGTTATATTTGATTTTATGAGTTTTCTGGACGTTTTACTTTGATGATATATCTCAGTGGTATGGGACGCTGTTATATATGTATATATATAATATATCATCAGGATAATCTATGCAAATATTCTCTTTCTTTAGTTGATACTTTGTATATGATGAGTTGGCGTCCACCATGAGCTTTATGTTTCTGAGTATTTTATTCCGAACCGAGTGGGGGAGCTATACAGTTTCGGACTTGTTATTTTCCGGACTGAGTGGGCGAGATATACAGTCGGATACATGGTGGACCCGGTTCGAGACCAAGGGGCAGGAAAGCCGCATTAAAGGCGGGGAGCCTAGCGAGGATACTCGATACCGGAGATAGAGACGAGCACGGCAGATATCCAGGGGATACCAATCGGGTTAGGGATATCGGATGGCGATCATCTATTGAGATGGTGTCGACAGTATCTGCATTTACGTGTCGATGCTGGACACGAGAGATTTCTGATTTCGATGTCGATGCTGGATATCCATATATATTGATATGATTGTTATCATGAGGTACACAGTTAGATTTCATTATTGGATTCAACTAGGACTGATCCGGAGGACAGTATATATATATATATATATATATATATATATATATATATATATATATATATATATATATATTCTACTTTGGATTGCATAACAGTTAGTGTTGCATTATGATACATACGCATATCATGTTATATTAGTACAGATTATGGTAGTATTATACTTATGACCTAGGTATCGTGGTGCATTTCGATTTCTACCTTTAGATGTACTTTTATTCACTGAGTTGGCAACTCATCCTCGTTGTGCCACAGTTTCTTGCAGGTTTTACCGCTTGGATTATCAGCGGCTTGAGCACACATTCTTTTCGATGATTGATTGGTAAGTGGGTTACTATTGTATCGTACTCACCCTTGATTTTTCATATATTCTTGTATCTAGTGAAAACTCCATCAACTTAGAAATGGTATATTGTGGACCTAGAAGCGAGACTTAGAATTGTGAGGTCGCACTCTTTGGAGTCGAATTCTGATATAGATTGTTTGGCTGCTCCGTCGTTTAGACGTGGGAGCCGGTTCCCGTTGGGATGCTATTTTATTATTATGTTGTATCGGGTTATACAAAATGCAAAGGAGGTGCTATCGAATTTCAAAACGTCATAGATGCTTTTAAATACACTTAGTTAAATTTAAAAGTTATTTAAACTGATTCTATCTGATGACTATTTTAAACTCACCTCCAATATTTTAAAAAGGGTTTAGATTCCGGGTTTCGGCTTACTTGAACCGCGTCGATGTCTTTAGATGTCGCGTGATTTAAGTGTCGGTCACGTGCCACATTTGGGTCGTGACAGCAACCGACGCTCCAAGGTTGCTAGCAATGGAGAGTGGAGGTGTAGAAATATGTCACTATAATTTTCCTCTCATCACAATGCTCAAGAGAGCAACTCAAGGAGTAGTTCAGAAATGAACGAATCCTTCTTGTGGCATTGTAGACTAGGTCATATCAATGCGACACGACCAGCTAAGTTACATAAGGATTAATATAAGAATCTGTTCGAATTTTCATCTTATGCTACTTGCCAGTCTTGTCTCAAAGGTAAAGTGATCAATACTCCGTTTTCTGGAAACAGAGAAAGAGTTAGTGAACTCTTGGGACATATACATGATGATGTATACGGTCCTATGTCTACAAATGCCAAGGTTGGTTCTTCGTACTTTATTATATTCACTGATCATCTCTTGAGATTCGTACATATGTTCCTGTTGAAACACAAGTCTGAAACTTTTGAGAAATTCAAGGAATATAAGCTTGAAGTTAAGAACCAGACGGGTAGAAGTATTAAGTCCTACGATGTGATCAATGAGGAGAATACTTGGGCATGGAGTTCCTGGATTATTTAAAGGAAAATGTGATTCTCTCTTAGCTTACTCCTTCGTATACACCACAGCATAATGGTGTATCGGGACGGAGGTATCTCACCCTATGAGATATGGCGCGCTCTATGATGAGTATTGCTGAGTTACCTGTTTCCTTTTGGTGTTATGCACTTGAGAAACTGCATACCTATTGAATGGGGTTCCAACCAAATCAGTGCCTACCACTCCATATGAGATATCGTATGGGAAGAGACCATGTCAAAAACGAGTTAAAATATGGGGTTGTCCGGCCTATGTTGAAAGGCAAAATCCGGACAAGCTCGAGGCAATGTCAGTTCTGTAAGTTTGTTAGGATATCCCAAACATTTGTGAGGGAATATCTTCTACCACTGTGAGGAGCAAAAGGTGTTTTGTTTCTCAGCATGCCACCTTTTTATAGAAAAGGAATTTCTTGTGAAGAAATTTGTGGTCATGAGGAAGAACTGGAAGGAGTTCCAGTTAGATAAACTAACAGCTGATGATTTGGTGAAACCAAAGGATTCAATAGTCTCCAATGAGAGTAAGGTTGTCTTCCACGTATTGTACATAGATGACATACTCTTGATAGGAAATGGTTTCCTATGCTACACTCGGTCAAGCTCCTCTTATCACAAGGATTCTCCATGGAAGATCTGCATGATACCTACTACATCTTCTGGATTATGATCTATGGTGATAGATCTAAGTGGATGTTGGGAGTGTCCCAAATCTAGGTACATTAATGTTAGTTATATGTATGCCCTAGAGGCCATTGCTGTACATAGGATGTATATTGTAGTGGATGCTGGGACATATATAGGGAGGACTTTCTTGCTCGACATGATAGTATGCTATCTGGTTGCTCTTTACCTTAACGTGTATACTGATTTTCTCTCTGTTACATGTTGGTAAAGCCCTTAGGATGTGTACTTGACTACCTGGACTATGATGCGGATCATACTAGTGGGGACATGGTAGTCCATAAGTACATCCTTCAAAGTCCCTAGTCGTGGGTGTATCGAGACGGGGCATCGATATACCAGAGTAGACTAGCGTGTACCTTCTCGACCCATACAGATGGGCGATGGATGATCCTATATCCATTGGTGTTTGACATCAGAGATGATATACTGGTGCTCAGTAGAGACTGGGTACACTGGTCGGACTCGCCGAGAACTCCCAGATGGTATTATACCTCACGTCAGATGGCAGTTCTCTGGTGACACTGGTACAGAGTAGTCTGTTGACCCGAGATCGTCATAGAGTCTTGTGTGGTTCCCACTGTGCTTTGATTTCCATCTTACCACGTCTAAGAGGGCGTGCAAAACGGTGGTTTTTGGGTACAGTCCCGAGTCACATGGAGGCAATGAGCGATAGGAGGGGATTCGTCTCTCCCGGTATAGGGAGTTGATGTTGCGCTGTGTTCGATTGGCTATAACAGGAAATCCCTGGCCAGGGTTGCTGAGATTTACTGGTAAGTGTTACCAGTAGTTTCTCTAATTGTTATAGACCTCATATCGACACGACTTATCGAGCTATTGGGGTCTGACGTTTACCACCCCTAGGCAAGATATGCGACATATCGGACGATCAGACCGGACTGTACGGTAGTGTTACTGGTTGGATTCACTGGAGTTTGAGCGGGCTTGCTCGTCGATCTTCTGATCGCTCAATACCCGGGTGGCCGTTACGTTTAGCAGACCGCTTGCGGCTTGTGGGTGTTTGATATGATCATCATCTGCTGCCGGCGTATTGACGAGTCTTTAGAGTCCTACACAGAGGTTTCCTGGCTCAAGCGAAACGAAATAGGAGCGCATATGAGATATGTGCGGGACCGAGAATAATGCATGTATGTGATACCGTATTTCATTCTCGCGATGTATGTATCGATTGGTTGTATGCGATATAACCTAGTTATCGAATCAAGGGTTGATTCGATAAGCCGACACATAGGATACTAGTCGGTTATATGCGATGTGACCGGACCGTTAAATCAAGTGTTGATTTAATGATTTAATGTATAATTATATATTTGATATATTACTTTGCATTAACTAGTATTGGTTCACTTTAAATGGATTTTCTCGCTCGGATGTGCACATTGTATATGTGATATACTTTTTGTGCACTTGATTGTATCATGTTTGATGATGCATGCTCTCTAGGGTTTGTGTAAAGATTAAACCATGGTTGTGTAATGGTTAGGGTTTTCTTTTTCATTTATTTATTTATTTCATTTATTTTATTTTGGAAAAGAAATGGCAAAAGAAAAGAAAATGGTTGCTAGTTTTGTTTTACATTGAAAGTTCATGAAGCTTTGACTAAGTGACCATTTTGTCTTCATGCTTAACCCTAACCATTCCATCTAACCATGATTTATTCTCTACACTTTACCATGGTTGCATTATGATAAGTATTCATTTATTTTCCTTTTTGAATATACTTATCATAACATTATCTTCATCTTCTTCTTCTTCTTCTTCATCATCTTCAAAGAAGAAAGCTTCACTTCATCAATGGTGATTGATGAAATAGAGTGAGAAATCCAATTCTAAAGTCTACCCACTTCCTATTTCTTCATCCTCTACCTCTTGCCAAGTAGTAGAGTGTGTTTCCTTCACAAGTTTTCAAGACTTGGTGAAGGTGGAGCTTGATCTAGTGATGCTTCGACGTAGATCATCTTCGGCATGTCGTCGATGACCTAGCCCGCTCTATTCTCCGATGAAGCCGACGCTAGAGCCCGGGAATTCACTAGGATAGCGAGGGGACTTCGTTGCGGAGCTATGGAGGTGGAGCACCGGATCTACAAAGGTTGTATTTCCGTTTCCTTTTTGTTTAGTTGTTAACTAGATTTTATTTTCGCCTAGATTTCTAGCCAACGATCCGTAGTCGGGTTTCTCGGCACCTAGATTTTTTGAAATTGGCATGGTTGATGCCTTGTGAGACCTCATTAGGGTACCTAGGAACCCTACAGTGGTATCAGAGCCTAGCTAGAGCCTTAGACGAAGTCTAGACGACG
The DNA here is from genome assembly GCA_030015575.1 of Agapanthus africanus. Taxonomy (NCBI): domain Eukaryota; kingdom Viridiplantae; phylum Streptophyta; class Magnoliopsida; order Asparagales; family Amaryllidaceae; genus Agapanthus; species Agapanthus africanus. Next base: position 153,472,601 of record JASDDO010000012.1, read on the forward strand.
TTTGAATTCCGAACGAACCCGAAACCCCAATACAAATTGCTCTCTGGACTTTTTCTGAAAACGTGGATTTTTCCAAATTAAAAATTGCTAAAAAATTCAGCAGGAAGATCTAAGAGTTATGGTGAAACACGACATTCTAATTCATCTAAACCGCCGCGGTTCCGCGGCATGAGCATGGCTCATGCGGCGGTTCCGCGGCATGAGCATGGCTCATGCGGCGGTTCCGCGGCCGTACGGTCGACTCTCACAGTAACTGTTGCACAATAATTCCTATTTTCTGATGCTGGATTTTATGGGAATTTTTAATATTTTTTCAAGAGTTGAATTTTCTGGGTTGTTTTGGGGACTCGGTGTTTCAATCGGATTATCAAATTTTGTCTGTGTGGCTTTCCGGATAAATTTTAGAATATGATAAAAAGTTCGACCGGATATAAATACCCAATTTTTCCCCTGCCGGGAAATTTCCAAGTGTTGGATTTTTCCGTAGTTTAACGGCGTTCTAAGTAGTGCAAGTAACGCGATGGACCCTCTAGAAGACAACAAACCTTAACTCGATTATGTGACCGTCTTGAACTGCCCTTTGAACCTTCGGGTTTGGGGCAGTACGGCGTGCCACATGTGAGGCGTTGGCTTGACCCTTCTACGGCTGGACCGTTGGTACTGAGTCACGAACTGAATGTTGTTAGACTTATTTCCTGTGTTGAGCTGTTTCGGGAAAACTTGGGTGTTCGAATGTTCAATCGGAAAGTTTAACATTTTCTGTTTATCCGGAATGTGATACAACAATTGGAATTCACAAAAGTTATGTGATAACTGAATGAATGTTATAAACATAGCAGTTTAGTCTCACTTGATCGGTTGCCACGGAATTTTGATGTGATCAAAAGTCCGTCGCAATCACGTAGCGTACGCGGATACTCGCCGGATAAACTTAATAGACAGCCTCACTCCATAGCCCCGACCAAGTGACTGTAGGAGAACCCCGTCGCCGAAAGCAACCGTTCGGGTGCTCCCGGTAGCGGTGTTCCGCCTTGGTACACTTCGTCGACGGCGTCGGGGGTGCGGCCGCCTAGTAAAGTTTGCGACGAGCATTCGATCAGGATGTCGGGAATCTTGTTGAATTGCCCGACTTGATATTGAAAAGTGTTTTCGATTTTGAGAATAAAATGCGGGGTTTATAATTGTTAGGCATGCGATGTCTAAGGAATTCATTCGATTAGGCATGCGATGTCTAAAGAGATTGCGGATTCCAACTGTTGTAGTTTTACACTTTCTTTTCTCTGACCGTAAGTGTAATATGTGATATCGCCGGTTTCGTTGCTATATGTCAACGATAATTGGGATGCGCATATTTACTTACGTTGATGATGTGTGATGTTATGTGTTGCTGGATATGTTATATTGGATCGTCGTGTTTGAATAGCCGGGGGTTTTTATGTGAGATGAGTGTTTTTCATTTTCATTCATGTAAAAACTTGTATGTAATATTCTTTTATTGGGGCACTTCCAGGTTGCGGAAGATGTCACCGTTTGTATATTAATTACTTTTCCGCACTAGGATAGACCCAAAGAGGAGGGCACAAGTAACCGGGTTCTGGAGTCCAGTGGGAGACCAACTCGAGGAGTCGAGGCCGGGTCTCCTAACTCCAGAATTGGTAGGGTTACTTGCCGCTCTCGTAAGGGTCTAGGGGTGTGGGTTTGGCTATTCATCACGACCGTGGAATCCGTGTTTTATACTGGCTCGTATTGAAAACACGGACATCCTAGTATATCCAATATTTCATATGATTCTTCTGCTGCGATATCTGTGATGTGATCATGTGATGTTCTGTGATAGATACAGTATATAGTATATATGATATATTATATAGACGTTACTTATGTTTTACACCTGCGCTAGCCCTGCCCCGCTCTGCCGTTAGTTACCTAACCTAACGGTGCACGAGGGGACATCGAGGCGAATGCGGATGGCATAAGTGTACGTCGTATTTATCTGTGATGTTTAGGTATTTAAATGATGGGACTTCATTAATATGTTAATGAAATAAAAGAAACCTAAGATGTTGTAGAATCGAATTTCAAAATAAAACAGGTAGCTACAGTTCTTGCTTTGCACAGCGGTATATACGATATATCCTGCACCTTATTCGATAAGGAAAGGACCGAGATCCCTTCACCGGGAGTGACTCCTTTAGCAATAACTGGCAGATGCTACAACCTCGATTTGTCTTTTGATTGCTTTTAAGAGTTCTGCTTTGCACAGTGATATATATGATATATCCCGCACCTCATTCGACGAGGAAAGGACCGACGATCCCTTCACCGGGAGTGACTCCTTTAGCAAAACTAGAAAAGCCTCAAAAGCACTCCATTTCAAAATCATTTGATTCTACAACGATATCAAGTTCATTATGCAATAGGTTTTCAGAAAAACCTGTCGTAGCCCTCCGTCATTTCAGATAAGTCCTGTTTAGTATTCGTGCTGCGTTTGTTGACCTTGTCAAGGCGCAGTGTGCGGTAGCTAACCAGTATTTATCTGCTTATGCATATGATGCAGATTGGGTTAGGGTAGTCGTGCGGCCTTGTTGACCTTGTCAAGGGTCGTGCGGGTGGGTTTGATTCAATCAAGAAATGACGGGTTGAACTTGACTTGCGGTCTATGGTTTGTTGACCTTGTCAAGGTCATAGATCGTTCGGGGCAAAATATTATCGGGAATTTCAAGTGTTGAAATTTGCAATGAGATTGCATACCTTCTATGAGATAGTTGGATCCCGATACCCGCTGCGAGTAAGAGTTACTCCTGGGAGAGTTTTATACATTACAATTAGCCGATCAAGTAGGTGTCTAGAAAGGTGTTAACGAGGTTACGCCTCTGGGAAAACGAGGTTTACATTAATTAGGTCGTGCGAAAGCACGGGGGATCTCCCTCAAAGTACCGACACTGGCCTGGCTGAAAGATTGGCGAACTTGTAGTGTGTAATTAATCCCGGCTAGTCTTTCCTTTTAGGGTTTGAAGGAAGATTTGATAAAAAGCAGTGGGAGCCATCCTGATTAGATAAAATAATAACCAATCTATTCTTGCAAGAGCGCACGCTGAGTATTTTCTTCTCTCTCTCTCCAGGTAGCGACCATATCACGCCTTAATCAAGATAATAATACGGATTATTGACCGAACCCGCTTGTTATACTGAGCTGGGGAACGTTGGTCCCGCTCCAACTTATAATTGTTATAAGACAGAGCAGGAAATTGGGGAATACCAGATTTTCCGTGCCGCCCAAACGAAGAGAGTGCATGTTGATGCATCATCTTCGGGTGTGTTCATTATAAAGAACTGTTTCTCAGTATCCTCCGCATCCTGGGTATATGATACCGGATCAGGATCCCAGATATGTAATCTGTTACATAGGGCTAAAAAAGGGTAGAAAAACTGAGAACGGGTGATAAGTTTCATGAGGCAGAAAACGAGGCAAGTGTTGCAGCCAAGTCTGTCGGTCACTGTCACCCTGTATTACCAATACATTGATTCTGAACGAATGTTATTAGATACCGAACCTGATATACAAAATCATATCAGTCTCTTTATTAGCAAAGAAATGATAAAATTTTGTATTGTTGGATAATGTTTTGAACATTTCCTATATCAAAAGTTGATCGGTTCAGGCACGTTATCTAAAAGCGTTGATGTTCTAAATCAAACTACAGTTCTTAGTATATGGAACACACACAAGAGGAAGAGTTCAGAAATGAACGGATCCTTCTTGAGGTATTGTAGACTAGGTCATATCAATGTGACCCGACTGGCTAAAGTTATATTAAGATGCATATTTAAATCAGTTTGATTTACATCTTATGAAACTTGCCAGTCATGTCACAAAGATAAGATGACCATAGCTCTGTTTATTGGAAACAGAGAAAGAGTTAGTGAACTCTTGGGACTGATACATGATGATGTATGTAAGGTCTCCTGTCTACACATGCCAGGACTGATTCTTTATACTTCATTATATTCTCTGATAATCTCTCAAGATTCAGTTATATGTTCCTGTTGAAACACAAGTCCGAGCCTTTTAAGATATTCACAGAATATAAGTTAGAAGTAGAGAACCAAAATACGGGTATAAGTATTATGTCCTTTGATGTGATCGAGGAGGAGAATACTTGAGCACGGAATTCCTGGACTATTCTAAAGGAGAATGAGATTCTCTCTCGGCATTACTCCTCCGAATACACCATAGCACGATGGTATGTCGGGGCGGAGCAGATACACCCTATTTGATATGGTGTGCTTTATGATGAGTACTACTGAGTTACCTTTTTCCTTTGGGAGTTATGCACTTATGAAGTAGCATACCTATTGAATAGGCTTCCGATCAAATCAGTTGTCTACCATTTCATATGTGATATGGAAAGGGAAGAGCCCATGTCTTAAGTTAGTTAAGATTTGGGGGTTGTCCGGCCTAAGTCTGAAAAGCAAAATCCGGACAAGCTCGAGGCAACGTCTGTTATGTAGAACTGGAAACGTTCCAGCTATACAAACTACAGCAGATGATTTGGTAGAACCAAAGGATTCAGTAGATACCAACGAACCTCAACCTCTCCGCCGATCTAGTAGGGTTCCTCACCCACCTGAGAGGTACTTCGGTTTCTCTATGACAGTGGGAGCGAGGATTACATCATGAGATGATGACCCAACTAGTTTCGAGCTGGCCATCAGGAGTGAGACTCTGTAAGAATGGCTGGATGTTTAGCAATCTGAGATGGAATCCTTATACACCAACAAAGTATGGACTTTGGTTGCTATATCTGAAGGGTTAAATCCCCATCAGGAGCAAGTATATCTTGAGAAGATTACTTGGTGTAGATGGAAAAGTTGAGACTTTCAAAGCTAGACTTGTTAAAGGTTTTCGTCATCGACCAGGCGTGGATAATGATGAAACCTTTTTCCAGTAGCTATGCTTAAGTCTATCCAGATCCTACTTACCACGGCTACATACCATGACTGCGATATCTGGTGGTTGGGTGCCATGACTACTTTTCTAAATAATGATTTAGAAGAAAACGTCTATAAGAACACAGCCAGAGGTCTTCATAAACAGTGGGAGCAGCGGAAACGTGTGCAAGTTGCTTTACATGATGAAGCAGGCATCGCGGAGTTAGAACGTCTGTTTTGATATGATAGTCAAAGTGTTTGACATCATCAAAATGGTAGACGAACCTTGTATATACAAAAGGGTAGTAGAGAGTAAGGTGGTCATCTTCGTATTGTACGTAGACAACATACTCTTGATAGGAAAAGAGTTTCCTATACTACGATCGGTCGATCTCCTATTATCACTAGGATTCCCCAAATAGGATCAAAGTGATACCTACTAAATCCTGGGTTTTGGATCTATGAGATAGATCTAATTGGATGTTAGGAATCTCACTAGTAGTAGTGAGATGGTATCAATCGATCCTGGGGAAAATCACTGGAAAGGTTCCAGGGTGATAAAGACGACTGAATGTCAGTCGCAGGCATTGTCCTTACCCTCAGTAAAGGGACGGTATGTTGGAAGAGTTCCAAGCTAGATACCGTGACATACTAGACGATAAAGGCATGATACATCGCTACTTAAGATGCTACCAAAGAGACTGTTTGGATGTATAATGGTTCATGAGATGAACTATGTTCCTGCCATTGTGAGACGATGGAGTTGTGGCTTATGCCAAGGAACGTCCGTCCCATCAGTAATCCAGACATATTCTAAGGCAGTATCACCTGATCATGGAGATGGTTGATCTCCAAGGTGATCGAGGCAAGGAGAGCAGACTCAGAGGATAACACGGCGGATCCACTCACGAAGGCCTATTCCTAGAGAGAGACTTTTATGGGATGGTTGAGTATGAGATACTTCGACCACTGCTACAGATGGCCCTAGTGCAAGTGGGAGATTGTTAGTTATATGTATGCCCTAGAGGCCATTGCTGTACATAGGATGTATATTGTAGTGGATGCTGGGACATATATAGGGAGGACTTTCTTGCTCGACATGATAGTATGCTATCTGGTTGCTCTTTACCTTAACGTGTATACTGATTGTCTCTCTGTTACATGTTGGTAAAGCCCTTAGGATGTGTACTTGACTACCTGGACTATGATGCGGATCATACTAGTGGGGACATGGTAGTCCATAAGTACATCCTTCAAAGTCCCTAGTCATGGGTGTATCGAGACGGGGCATCGATATACCAGAGTAGACTAGCGTGTACCTTCTCGACCCATACAGATGGGCGATGGATGATCCCATATCCATTGGTGTTTGACATCAGAGATGATATACGGGTGCTCAGTAGAGACTGGGTACACTGGACGGACTCGCCGAGAACTCCCAGATGGTATTATACCTCACGTCAGATGGCGGTTCTCTGGTTACACTGGTACAGAGTAGTCTGTTGACCCGAGATCGTCATAGAGTCTTGTGTGGTTCCCACTGTGCTTTGATTTCCATCTTACCACGTTCAAGAGGGCGTGCAAAACGGTGGTTTTTGGGTACAGTCCCGAGTCACATGGAGGCAATGAGCGATAGGAGGGGATTCGTCTCTCCCGGTATAGGGAGTTGATGTTGCGTTGTGTTCGATTGGCTATAACAGGAAATCCCTGGCCAGGGTTGCTGAGATTTACTGGTAAGTGTTACCAGTAGTTTCTCGAATTGTTATAGACCTCATATCGACACGACTTATCGAGCTATTGGGGTCTGACGTTTACTACCCCTAGGCAAGATATGCGACATATCGGACGATCAGACCGGACTGTACGGTAGTGTTACTGGTTGGATTCACTGGAGTTTGAGCGGGCTTGCTCGTCGATCTTCTCATCGCTCAATACCCGGGTGGCCGTTACGTTTAGCAGACCGCTTGCGGCTTGTGGGTGTTTGATATGATCATCATCTGCTGCCGGCGTATTGACGAGTCTTTAGAGTCCTACACAGAGGTTTCCTGGCTCAAGCGAAACGAAATAGGAGCGCATATGAGATATGTGCGGGACCGAGTATAATGCGTGTATGTGATACCGTATTTCATTCTCGCGATGTATGTATCGATTGGTTGTATGCGATATAACCTAGTTATCGAATCAAGGGTTGATTCGATAAGCCGACACATAGGATACTAGTCGGTTATATGCGATGTGACCGGATCGTTAAATCAAGTGTTGATTTAATGATTTAATGTATAATTATATATTTGATATATTACTTTGCATTAACTAGTATTGGTTCACTTTAAATGGATTTTCTCGCTCGGATGTGCACATTGTATATGTGATATACTTTTTGTGCACTTGATTGTATCATGTTTGATGATGCATGCTCTCTAGGGTTTGTGTAAAGATTAAACCATGGTTGTGTAATGGTTAGGGTTTTCTTTTTCATTTATTTATTTATTTCATTTATTTTATTTTGGAAAAGAAATGGCAAAAGAAAAGAAAATGGTTGCTAGTTTTGTTTTACATTGAAAGTTCATGAAGCTTTGACTAAGTGACCATTTTGTCTTCATGCTTAACCCTAACCATTCCATCTAACCATGATTTATTCTCTACACTTTACCATGGTTTCATTCTGATAAGTATTCATTTATTTTCCTTTTTGAATATACTTATCATAACATTATCTTCATCTTCTTCTTCTTCTTCTTCTTCTTCTTCTTCATCATCTTCAAAGAAGAAAGCTTCACTTCATCAATGGTGATTGATGAAATAGAGTGAGAAATCCAATTCTAAAGTCTACCCACTTCCTATTTCTTCATCCTCTACCTCTTGCCAAGTAGTAGAGTGTGTTTCCTTCACAAGTTTTCAAGACTTGGTGAAGGTGGAGCTTGATCTAGTGATGCTTCGACATAGATCATCTTCGGCACGTCGTCGATGACCTAGCCCGCTCTATTCTCCGATGAAGCCGACGCTAGAGCCCGGGAATTCACTAGGACAGCGAGGGGACTTCGTTGCGGAGCTATGGAGGTAGAGCACCGGATCTTCAAAGGTTGTATTTCCGTTTCCTTTTTGTTAAGTTGTTAACTAGATTTTATTTTCGCCTAGATTTCTAGCCAACGATCCGTAGTCGGGTTTCTCGGCACCTAGATTTTTTGAAATTGGCATGGTTGATGCCTTGTGAGACCTCATTAGGGTGCCTAGGAACCCTACAATTAACACCATACTAAAGGGGTTTAGTATGGAAGATTCTAAGCATGGTGGTTCACCCACTTACTGAGGAATCACTCTCTCCAAAAAGATGTCTTCCAAGACTGATTTGGAAAGAGCTCGCGTGCAAGGGATACCCTATGCTTTGGCAGTAGGCTCTATCAAAGTATGTGATGTTATGTACCAGACCAGATGTAGCTGACTCACTAGGTGTAGTGATAAGGAATCAATCGGATCTTAAGAGAATCACTAGACAGCTGTGGAGGACATTCTTAAGTACTTGAGAAGCACTAAAAGAAAGTTCTTGGTTCCAAATTCCAGAGTGATAAGTTTGACTGAGAGTCAGTCACAGGCATTGTCTTTACCCTCAGTGGAGGGACGGTATGTTGGAAGAGTTCCAAGCTAGATACCGTGACATACTAGACGATGAAGGTTGAATACATTGCTACCAATGATGCTGCCAAAGTGGTTGTCTGGACATTTCTTGTTCATGAGATGAACAAGGTTCCTATCATTGAGCATCCAATAACTGTTATTGTGACACCAATAGAGTTGTGGCTTAGGCCTAGGAACACAGTTCCCATCAGCGTTCCATATATATTCTGAGGCAAGTATCACCTGATCAGGGAGATGGCGGATCTTCAAGGGATCAAGGTCAGGAGAGTAGACACGAAGGATAACACAGCGGATCTACTCACAAAGGCCTTACCCCTAGAGAGACTTCTATTGGATGGTTGAGTATGAGATACTACAACCACTGCTAAATTGTTGGGTATTGGATACTACAACAGATGGCCTTAGTGCAAGTGGGAGATTGTTAGTTATATGTATGCCCTAGAGGCCATTACTGTACATGCGATGTATATTGTAGTGGATGCTTGGACATATATAGGGAGGACTTTCTTGCTCGACGTGATAGTATGCTATCTGGTTGCTCTTTATCTTAACATGTACACTTATTGTCTCTCAATTACATGTTGATAAAGCCTTTATGATGAGTACTTGACAACCGGGATTATGATGCAGATCATACTAGTGGGGACAGGGTAGTCGGTAAGTACATCCTTCAAATGTTCATAGTCGTGGGAGTATCGAGACAGAGCATCGATACTCCAGAGTAGACAAGCGTATACGCTTCTCGACCCATGTGATGGGCGATGGATGATCCCATATCCATTGGTGTTTGACATCAGAGAAGGTATACGGGTGCTCAGTGGAGACTGGGTACACTGGACGGACTCGCCGAGAACTCCTAGATGGTATTATACCTATCGTCGGATATCAGTTCTCTGGTGACACTGGTACAGGTTAGTCTGTAGACCCGAGATTGTCACAGAGTCTTGTGTGATTCCCACTGTACTTTGATTTCCACTATACCACGGTCAAGAGATCATGCAAAAAGGTGGTTTTTGGGTACAGTCCCGAGTCACATAGAGGCAATGAGCGATATGAGGGTTTCGTCTCTCCCGGTATTGGGGGTTGATGTTGCGCTATGCTCGATTGGCCATAATAAGAAATCCCTGGCCAGGGTTGCTGAGATTTACTGGTAAGTGTTACCAGTAGTTTCTCGAACCGTTATGGACCTTGCATCGGCATGACTTATCAGGCTATTGGGGTCTGACGTTATACCACCCCCAGGCTGTGATATGCGATATATCAGACGAAGAGACCGGATTGTACGGTAGTGTTACTGATTGGATTCGCAGTAGTATGAGCAGTCTTGCTTGTTGATCTTCTGATCGCTCAATACCCGGGTGGCCGTTACGTTTAGCAGACCGCTTGCGGCTTGTGGGTGTTTGATATGATCATCACCTACTGTCGGCGTATTGACGGGTCTTTAGAGTCCTACACAGAGGTTTCCTGGTTCATGCGAAATGGAATAGGAGCACATATGTGATATGTGCGGCATCGAGATTAATGCGAGTATGTGATACCACATTCTATTCTCGCGACTTGTGACATGGTCGGGTATATGTGATATAGCTGGGTTATCGGATCAAGTGTTGATTCGATAAGTTGTTGCATTTGATATTAGTCGGTTATATGTGATATAGCCGGATTATTAAATCGAGAGTTGATTTAATAATTTAATGTATAATTATATATTTGATATATTACATTACATTAACTAATATTAGCCCACTTAAGTATTCATTTTTCTCACTTATGATACATTGATATATATGTGATATATGTTAAATGTATTGTTTTCTTTTTGCACAAAAAATATATATGTGATATATATTGTCGTGTCATGTGAGGTTACGTCAACTCCCTCTCCTTGCTTTATAGTAATCGAAGTGGTGACTCACCTGCAACATAAGTTTTTTTTGTATGAGACTCATACCATGCTAGGTTAAAATTAGGGTTTTATTTGTTTTAAGTAATTCAAACAATTTGGATAATTAGTCATGGTTGAGCTTAGATGGAAGCTAGAAGAATATTGACTTAGTCCACTTGTTTGTTTTGCTTAAGATATTTTTTAACCTAACCTCTTAACTCATAGCCATGGTTTAGTCTTTACAATGGTTAGTGCATGACATACACTCACCATGGTTTCATTTCTAACCTCATGAGTTTCATTCATCATCTTCTTCCTCACTTGAGAAAAAGCTTGCTAGTTTTTCTAAGTGATGAAACCTTGTGAGAAAAATAAATCTAAAGTGAGCCCACTTCCTAGTTCATCATCCTCTACTATTAGCCATTTAGTTTAGCTTGTTTGCTTCACTAATTTCACTATTAGTGAAAAGGTAGCATGAGCTCGAGTCTGCTCGATGTAGATCATCTTCGGCCTCGAAGACATTGAGCAAGCTTGTTCGTTTCTTCAAGTGAACCCTCTCTAGAGTCCGGGAGTTCACCATTCGCATCGAAGGGACTACAACATGGAGCTTTAAAAGTGAAGGACCGGTCTACAAAGGTTGTATTCCCTCATTCACTTAGATGTAAAGTGTTTACATTTAGTATCATCGGATTTTCTAGTTTCGATTCTAGGGTTAGGGTTAGCTAGAACGGAAAAAATTTAAACATGGCATGGATGATGCCTCCCGAAACTTTGCTGACGTGCTAGACAACCCTGCAGACTCATTATTCAAGCATGGTTACAATTTTATATTGCAAAATTCCATGCTTGAATGAGTGGGAGTCAAGAGTTGCCATTCATTCTAAGCTCATTCTCAACACTTATCCATTTTTGCATGCTTTGCTCCCATGGTTGCTCTCTAGCTTCTTCTTCTTCCTCAATCCCATGGTTCAAGCTTCAACCCTCATATGTGATGTGAACCATGAAGCTTGAACACAAACTAGTGAGCAAATTAAACCCCTACTTCACCATCACACATTAGATTAGCAATTTGATGTAGAGTGCTGCCTTCACTAATAAGATTAGTGAAGGATTAGCTTGAGCTTATGGACTTCGGGTGGATCTTCTTTAGCGCGAAGATCAAGAAGGAGGTTCGTTCAACTCGAAGAGGAGACTAGTGGAGTCGCGTGGACCACAACCCGGAGCTATTGAAGAGAAGGACTCGAACTACAAAGCTTGTATGCTCTTTTCTTCTCTTTAGTTCTTCACATCACAAAGGCAAACCCTTAATAATCTAGTAAAGATCTTGTTAGTCTAACTTAGCACCTAATAAAATTTAAAATATGGCATGCTTGATGCCTCAAGAACCTCATGGTGGTGCTAAGGTCGACTTTCAGTAATCACTTTGCGTGCGCTCATTGCAAGATTAGATTGGTTATTATCTAATCAGAATGGCTCCTACTGTTTTTATCAAATTTTCCTTCAAACCCTAAAAGTTAAGATTAGCCAGGATTAATTACACCCTACAGGTTTGCCAATCGTTCGGCCAGGCAGGTATCGGTACTCCGAGGGAGGTTCCCCATGCATTCGCACAGACCTAATTAAAATAAACCTCGTTTCCTTATAGGGATAACCTCGTTGACACCTTTCTAAACACCTACTTGATTAGCTAATTGTAAAGTGCAAAATTCTCCCAGCAGTAACTCTTATTCTGTAACATTTTGAAAATTTAGAAATAAATAAAATTAACCAATTAAATAATAAAATGATAAATTAAAAAGTTATTAAAACCAAATAAGACAATTTCATAAAATGTATGTAAAACAAATTAAATTAAAATTTTAGTATGCAACATAAATAAATTATAAGGGTTTTAATGTGAATTTTAGCTTCATTTTAAGAAAAAGGGTGTTTTATAATAACATAAGTTGTGAGGGGGTTTTATACAAAGTATAGGAAATTATGAAAATTTGAATGTATTAAGGGTGTAAGTGAAAAAGGCATAGAAAACAATTTAGCTCAGAAATTTATTACAAATTAAAACCAAATTGATGGGATAATGCAAGGACATCTCCTACTTGCATGCGCACACACACACAAACACCTCCTCCTTGCATGAGGATGGCACCCTTTAGCCTTTGACACCTCCTCCTACCACCTCATCCTTCCCTCTTCTCATATATATGATATGTTCAGATCATTTAACTAATTTACAATCTGAAAATTTATGAAAGAAAAAGAAAACTAAAGAAAACAAGGAAGAACAAGAGAAAGAAGTGAAGAAGAAGAACTAGGCAAGGAGTTCATCATCAAGCTAGGACTATGAGCTTGTGCATTTTGGAGAGCGTTATTCCAAAAAGTTATTTGTAGGTAAAATCCTTAATCACGGTAGGGATTTAAATTCTGTAATCTGTTTAACGTAGAAATCAAAAGGGTCTATAATATCGTATATTAGGCAAAACTAAGTTAACTTAACCAAACAGTGCCAAATTGTTGAATAATGGACCTAGAACAAACCATAGAAATACGAGCAGGGGAGCTCGGATTTTGGCCGGCGACCGTAAGAGGAATTCCGGCGTCGCCGGATTTGTAGGGAGCTAGGGTGTTTTGGGTTGTTGGATAGGTTTCTTTGTAGAATTTTGGTCATTTTGGTATTGTTTAATCAAGTTAGTTTAACTGTATATAAAATATGAAAGCTAATATCGGAATAGATATCTAAAAACCCAAAATACGACACGGTTAAAACGTATCGCGATCTGTTTTCTGTCGCGATGCAGAGTTGGGTTAAATTTCAGTAAGGTTGAGTGTTAGATTGGTTGTTATAGTCGTACGTAGTGTAGTTAGCACGTACAACTTGTGTTTCTTGATTTTTCCGTATCGGAATGTAGCCGTTTTCTTATACAAGTTAAATTTAATATTAGATTTGAGTTCGGAAGTTTCGGAGGCGGCAAGGAAAGGAAAAAGATTGGCGATTTCTGAGTAGATACGACGTATTTCCGATGAGTAGACTAAACATCTACCTGGAAATTTTGTAAAGATGGAGTGTTACGCCTGTAATTTTGTTTAAATAAAAGTTTCACTTTTGTATGCTAAGTTAATAATACGCATTCATATACATACCTATGCATCATTATGGTAATAGCCGTAGAACACTGCACAATTATCGACGAGTTATGCCGCACGAGCACATCTTTACATGTTACACTACACCTCGTCGATATTAACATATCACTTTTACACTAAATATTCATCTTGTTAAAAATGATTCTTATCACACCTAAATTATCAACAATAGTGATAACTTGCATAAATGACATCATGTTTATCATCCGAGCATTCTAAGTGATATAAGAAGCTTTGTTTTATTGAGAATTTATGGTTTGGATTTTTCCTGTACTATTACATAAAGCTAATGATTTCATGATTGATGTGACATGTCCACCATGAGATGTTTTATGATTTGGTTTTATTCCGAACCGAGTGGGGGAGCTATACGGTCGTGGATTTATACGTTATCCAGACTGAGTGGGGGAGATATACAGTTGGATACATGGTGGACCCGGTCGAGACCGAGGGGTAGGATAACCGCATTTGAGGCGGGGGAGCCTAGCGAGGTTACTCGATACCGGAGATAGTGCTGAAATACGGTGGATATCTAGAGAATACCGACCGATATTATTGATTACAGGATCGTTCGAGGAATGATGCCTGAGAGATACAGAAGTTTTGTGTCGATGATGGACACGGAAAGATGAATTTTATTGAGAATAAATGATGAGATTTCAGTTTTGGTTATCTGATTTGTAGTATAGATTCATTCTTTCCATATACTATCATACATCATACTTGCTCTCATTACAGTTAGATATGATTGTTATATTTACATTATTAACCGTTATATGTTAGTTATATTCACTGAGTTGGCAACTCACCCCCGTTGTGCCACAGTTCCTTGCAGGGGTAGAGTGGACGGTTAGCAGCAGTGCAGATCCACTTTTTCCGCTTTTATTGCATCTTTTGATAGGTGGGTTACATATGTAGTAACCTTCTCTTTTGGTATTGTATTTTGTATCTAGAAAATCTCTATCAGACCTTGGACTTAGAACGAGAGATGATTATATGTATATTATTTGGCAGGTGAGATCGTTGTTATGTTAGTGGATATTTCTTTTATTCATATCTGTGATTCTATTAGTCTCATATAAGTTGTAAAATTTTATTCCGCTGTTGTTATTGTTAATCCCAACTAGGGATGCAACCAAACTTAACACCTTATGCTTGTTTTATATTTTAATTACATAAAAACTGTGATTTTTATTTAAAAACTAATTTTTTATAAAAATTCCGCAAAAAGGGTTTTTAATCTTGGTTTTTGGCTTACTCGGGTTGTGTAGATATCTTTAGATATTATACAATCTAAGTGTCGGTCACACCCAAACTTTGGGTCGTGACAAACTTGGTATCAGAGCTTAGGATTAACCTTACGGAGTCGAGTAGGGAGTTAAGATAAGTTGACGTGAGTCCGTGATTTAGGATGACATTTGGTTTGATGGAGTAGGTGAATTAGGATGAGTGCAGTACCGTACGTATATTCCGCGGCATATTTACGTTACCATACTCAGCTTAACTAACCTTATGATGTATATCTTGATCTATTCTTCCTTTGACTCTCTGTTATTGATTGTTCCTATTCGTAAGCCTTATCAACTCTCGTTTCTTGTTCCAGTTGCTATGGCTACGCGAGCTAGGCGCGCAGCAGCCAGAGATGCAGCTAGGGCGAGTTCACCCGTGACGGCGACTGGTACACCGGACGTTCAGGCGGTGCATGAGCAGGTTGATCCTCCTCCTCCAGATCGAATGACTAGGATAGAGGAGGGCATGTTAGGATTGCAGGGAGTGGTAGGACAGTTAACTAAGGCTACTCGAGTACTGAGACAGGATCCGACACCGACCATGGCAGAGTCCGATGTACATCCCACGCAGACGGTCGCACTGGTAGAGACGAGAGTGATGGAGGTATCGCTTTCAGAGTTTATGAGGTTGAGGCCTCCGGTATTTAACGGGACCGATGTAGCGGAGGATCCTCAATACTTTCTTGATAGGATGGCGAGGATTGGCATATCATTGCGATGTTCTGATGCGAGGTCAGTTCAGCTGACTAGCTTTCGTTTGGAGGGACTTATACAGGATTGGTGTGAGTCGATGGAGAGAGGGCGAGCTACAGGTCTTCCTCCGATGTCGTGGACCGAGTTTTCCGAGGTCTTTCTTACCAGATTTCTTCCACAGAGTGTGAGAGACGCTAGAGCTAGCAGTTTTGAAGCGTTGCGGGAATCGGCAAGTATGTCGGTAGCAGATTATGATTTACGATTCACCCAGCTGTCGCGCTATGCTCCATATTTAGTTCCTACGGAGGAGCTTCGGGTGAAGAGATTCATAAGGAGTCTGGACACGTAGTTGTATCTGGCTATAGGCTCCCAGCATTTTGATACGTATGCGCAGGCCATGGATGCAGCGATACGAGTGGAGGAGCGTTTGAGCGAGGCAGTGGTTGTTCCAGAGCAAAAGAGGAGTAGACCGATCGGGCTAATGCCTAGACAGTTTGGCAGAGGTAGAGGCAAATATACTCCAGGTCGCAGTTTTGGACGAGGTTGGACCCAGGGCCAGATGTTCAGTTCATATCCCGAGGATCAGAGGACCCTATCTACATGTTTTAGTTGCGGACTTCCAGGACACTTTGCGCGGGATTGTAGATCCCAGGGAGGGACCGTTGTTCCACAGGCTGCTTTACCCCCTCCACCTTCTACACCGATGGCTTTACTTCCTCCCCAGTTGGCACTACACGCCAGACAGTTGCACCAAGAGGTCGAGGCTTTGCAGGACGCTCTCAGAGAGGTCGAGGAGATATAGGTAGAGGACGACAGGATGCGGGCAGGGGCCAGGCACGGGTTTTTGCGCTGACTCCACAGGATGCTCAGGCATCAAATGCAGTTGTGACAGGTACTCTTGTAGTATGTTCCTTAGAAGCCCGTATTTTATTTAATACCGGTTCTACACATTCTTACGTATCTTCATGCTTTGCACTTTCTTTGGGAAAAGAGTCGTCGTTGTTAGAGTTATCGTTAGTGATAATTACTCCGGTGGGAGATTATTTTATAGCTCGACACGTATTCAGGTCATGTTCTGTATGTATTGGTGATAGAGATTCGCTCGTTGATCTGATTCTCCTGAATATGTTAGATTTCGATATACTTCTCGGTATGGATTGGTTGGCCGCTTGTCATGCCTATGTAGATTGTCGGGGGAAAGCGGTTAGATTTTTTTTCCAGGTGAACCGATTTTTGTTGTGCAGGGGGACTGTAATATAACTCCTGCCAATATGATTTCTGCTCTTTATGCGGGACGACTCTTGAAGAAGGATTGTCATGGGTTCTTGGCATTTATTTAGGACTCAGGAGTCACTGAGATTCCATTGGACCGGGTTCCGATCGCACGAGAATTTCCGGATGTGTTTCCTGCTGAATTACCAGGATTGCCACCCGATCGTGATATTGAATTTTGCATCGACTTGATTCCAGGTACGGGGCCTATTTCAATACCACCCTATCGGATGGCCCCGACGGAGTTGAAGGAACTCAAAAGCCAGTTGCAAAAGTTATTAGATAGAGGACTGGTGCGTCCTAGTGTATCACCGTGGGGAGCTCCTGTCTTATTTGTAAAGAAGAAGGATGGTAGTATGAGACTGTGCATCGACTACCGATAGCTGAATCGCGTCACTGTGCGAAATAGGTATCCCTTACCCCGTATCGATGACTTGTTCGATCAGTTGCAAGAGGCTGGATACTTCTCGAAGATTGATCTGCGGTCAGGGTACCATCAGTTGAAAGTTCGGAAGGATGACATTCCGAAGACTTCTTTTCGTACCCGATATGGGCACTATGAATTTCTGGTGATGTCGTTCGGGCTCACCAATGCCCCAGCAGCGTTTGTGGATATGATGAACCGCATTTTCAGGCCTTTCCTTGATCGGTTTATCATTGTATTCATAGATGAAATCCTTGTTTATTCCCGAAGTCGGGAGGAGCACGAGCAGCATTTGCGTATCACGTTGCAGACCTTGAAGGAGCATCAGTTGTTTGCAAAATTCTCCAAGTGTGCTTTCTGGCTAGATAGTGCGGATTTCTTGGGTCACGTAGTTATGAGAAAGGGTATACGTGTGTACCCAAAGAAGATCGAAGCAGTGCAGCACTGGCCCAGACCTGTGTCAGTTACAGAGATTCGCAGTTTCTTTGGTCTTGCAGGTTATTACCGACGCTTTGTGCAGGATTTCTCTCGGATCGCTGCACCGCTGACCGGGCTGGCTAGGAAGGCGGTTCCATTTCTGTGGACAGATGCATGTGAGCAAAGTTTCCAGCAGTTAAAGACTCGCTTGACACTGCACCTGTATTATCGTTACCTTCTGGGTCAGGCGGTTTTGTTGTGTATTGTGATGCCTCTAGAGTGGGTTTAGGCTGTGTGTTGATGCAGCACGACAGGGTTGTAGCTTATACTTCTCGACAGTTGAAGAGGCACGAACAGAACTACCCCACTCATGATTTGGAGATGGCTGTTGTAGTTTTCGCACTGAAGATTTGGAGACATTACTTGTATGGAGAGTCATGCCAAATCTTCACAGATGATAAAAGTTTGAAGTATATTTTTCAGCAGAAGGATCTAAACCTAAGGCGGCGTAGATGGATGGAACTGGTAAAAGATTACGATTGTGAGATCTTGTATCATCCAGGCAAAGCAAATGTTATAGCAGATGTTTTGAGTCGGAGACCTGGAGGTAGCTTATCTCATTTGCACACCTTATAGAGACAGTCTACTACAGACTGACAGATTTTATGTGATAGTCGTATACAGTTTGAGTTCACCTCGACAGGAGGACAGTTAGCACATGTTCGCACCCGACCTCAGTTATTGGATCGTATTCGAGAGACACAGCCCGCGGATGCTCGCATGACAGAGATCATGGATCAGGTTAGGCTGACCAGAGGGTCGGAGTTCGTGATAGATGACCGTGGAGTATTGCATTTTAGGACTCGTCTTTGTGTACCAGATTCTGATGACTGAGACGTGAGATCTTAGAGGAGGCCCATCGTTCAGCATACAGTATTCATCCTGGTTCCACCAAGATGTATCATGACTTGAGGGATGTTTATTGGTGGGAAGGAATGAAGAGAGATGTTGCGGAGTTTGTTTCGAGATGCTTGACTTGTCAGCAAGTCAAGACCGAGCACCAGAGGCCGGCAGGAGAGTTGCAGCCCTTGCCCATTCCGGAGTGGAAATGGGAACAGATTTCTATGGATTTCGTTGTGGGTCTACCCAGGACTAGCAGAGGGTATGATTCCATTTGGGTGATTGTAGATAGATTAACAAAGGCAGCTCACTTTTTCCCAGTGAAGACGACGTATGGGTTTATACAGTATGCTCAGATTTATATCAACGAGATTGTACGATTGCATGGAGTTCCGACGTGCATAGTATCAGATAGGGGTACCCAGTTTACCAGCAGGCTATGGCAGAAACTTCAAGAAGCTCTTGGCACACGATTGAGTTTTAGCACGGCTTTTCACCCACAGACAGATGGTCAGTCGGAACGGACCATTCAGACACTAGAGGATATGCTTCGGGCTTGTAGCCTTGATTTCGGTGGTAGTTGGGATCGTCACTTACCTTTGATAGAATTCTCGTACAACAACAGTTTTCAGGAGACGATCCAAATGGCACCCTTTGAAGCTTTGTATGGGAGGAAATGTCGA
Source organism: Agapanthus africanus (assembly GCA_030015575.1). Lineage (NCBI taxonomy): Eukaryota > Viridiplantae > Streptophyta > Magnoliopsida > Asparagales > Amaryllidaceae > Agapanthus > Agapanthus africanus. The sequence continues at coordinate 153,491,873 of JASDDO010000012.1, forward strand.
TCACCCGTTTGCTGGATGGAACTGAGCGAAAGTAGCATCTTGGGACCGCAGATAGTACAGTAGACTACAGAGAAGATTCAATTGATACGGGATAGAATAAGGACGGCCCAGTGCAGACAGAAATCGTATGCAGATCGACAACATCGTAGACTTGAGTTTAAGGTGGGAGATCATGTGTTCCTTCGTGTATCTCCGATGAAAGGTGTGATGCGTTTCGGGAAAAGGGGGAAGCTCAGCCCCAGATATGTTGGACCTTACGAGATTCTGGATAGAGTGGGTGCTGTAGCTTATCGTTTAGCGCTTCCACCGAGTTTTCCCGATGTGCATCCGGTGTTTCACGTTTCGATGCTTCGCAGGTATCTTCACGATCCTTCTCACGCGATCCAGTATCAGACCTTATAGCTTGAGCCGGATTTATCCTACACAGTGCAGCCAGTCGCTATTCTAGATAGGCAGGCAAAGAAACTAAGATCGAGGGTACTTCCATCTGTAAAGGTTCTTTGGCAAGGAGAGAATCGCGAGGAGATTACTTGGGAGACCGAGGATGCGATGCGGAAGAAATTTCCACATCTTTTTGAAGGTATGTCTAGTTAATTTTTAAATTCGGGAACCGAATTTTCTTAAGGGGGGAATATTGTAACATTTTGAAAATTTAGAAATAAATAAAATTAACCAATTAAATAATAAAATGATAAATTAAAAAGTTATTAAAACCAAATAAGACAATTTCATAAAATGTATGTAAAACAAATTAAATTAAAATTTTAGTATGCAACATAAATAAATTATAAGGGTTTTAATGTGAATTTTAGCTTCGTTTTAAGAAAAGGGGTGTTTTATAATAACGTAAGTTGTGAGGGGTTTTTATACAAAGTATAGGAAATTATGAAAATTTGAATGTATTAAGGGTGTAAGTGAAAAAGGGGTAGAAAACAATTTAGCTCAGAATTTTATTACAAATTAAAACCAAATTGATGGGATAATGCAAGAACACCTCCTACTTGCATGCGCGCGCGCGCGCGCACACACAAACACCTCCTCCTTGCATGAGGATGGCACCCTTTAGTCTTTGACACCTCCTCCTACCGCCTCACCCTTCTTTCTTCTCATATATATGATATGTTAAGATCATATAACTAATTTACAATCTGAAAATTTATGAAAGAAAAAGAAAACTAAAGAGACCAGTGATTATTCTGTTGTATCTAGAAATTCCATCAACCAAACATGTATTTATTTTGAGTTAGAAACCAGTGATGTTTTTCTTTCGACCTTAGAGTCGCGCGTTTTATTTCTGTGGTTTTCTTGTGGTTTTGAGTTTTTGATCCTCGCCGTTGGCGTTGTATATTATATTGCTTGTGTGGTTGTGACCGTCGATTGACGAAGAGCTAGCTCCCGCTTGGGGATGCCCTTTTATTGATTTCGTATACTATTCATGTTGTATCCCATTTGGGGGCCAGTATTTACAAAGGAGACTCTGCCGAAATTTTCAGGAAATATTTGATGTTTTTTTAAAACGCATAATTCGGCTATGCTATTAAAACTACTTGATTTAAATTGGTTTTCCTTCACTCTACTACATTTCTTGGTTTGGATTTCTTGGTTTTCGGTTTACTTAGATTACGTACGTCTCGAGACGTTTCGTAGTTTAAGTGCCGGTCATGTTCCGTACTTTCGGGTCGTGACAAAGTTGGTATCAGAGTGTTAGGTTTTACCTTCGGAGCATAGGATGACCCTTGGTTGATGGAATAGGTGACTAAAGTAGAGTGACGTACCGTTGGTATGTTCCGCGGCATACTTACGACACGCCACTCCACTTAAGGAGCCTTAGGATGTACATTTCTTTATTCAGTATCATATTCATTCCTTATCTAGCCTCATCGGTACTAGTTATGGTTTTGCTGCCACGATTGCGGGCAGGGAGAGCTACGGCCAGAGTTGCGGTCAGCATGAGCTCGTCACGAACGAGGACTGACCGGGGCATGATTTCGGCGACACACGATTGCAGAGATGTGTCTTGATTGTGTTTTGCGCCACGAGCGTTGGATGGATCGCTGCATGAGATTACTTGGACGTGCCGATCAGCACTAGAGGATTGAGCCACTGACAGAGGCCAGCCAGATTTTGATGACCGTTGGTGTATTGCTTATTCATGATGGTCGAGGCACTGTTCAGCATGCAGACGAGCGAGCCAGTTATTGCTGCGAACGATGAGATATTGCCCCAGATGCTGGAGTTAGTGCAGAATGAGTTGTACTAAGAGGTGATAGAAGGTCGCTAGTCACCCGAGGATGAATGACTAGGACAGGTGGTTCATTCGCCTACACCGATGCGAGGTCATCAGCTATATTGATTCCAGCTAGAGACGACGTCACGCGGAGACGTTGAGAGTCGACAGAGACGATCGAATGTCAGAAACCTATTATTCCAAGTTTAAAGTAGTCGGAAAAACATGCAGGCAATTCTATGGTCCCTCTAGAAGAATGAAACCCTAACTCGACTTAATGACCGTGTGAAAGCCTTTGAACCTTCGGGTTTGCGGCAGTTCTACGGCGCCATTAGTGAGGCTTGGGTTTGCCCTTCTACGGCTGGACCACCGATCCTGTGGTATGTACTCGATACTATTAAACTGTGCCCAAGATGTTGAGCTCTTGTGGGATTATGAGGTTTTGACAACTCGATCGGATGGCTCGACTTAATTCGGATGCTAGGCGGTGAGATGCATTCTTGGAAGACTCCAGATACGAGGATAGTCGTTGGAGCTCAGTCCATGCAGCCACGACGAGACGAGTCCAAAGCAGACGACATTAAAGAAAAGTGAGGTAGGAAGTTCGTACCAGATCTAGATGAGATGGCGTTCCACTCCGCCGACATCAGAGATGCGATGCGCATGTCGAGGCATGGTACTTGGATTTACCTTCCAGAAGGAGTCGCGATGAGTATGCAGTCGTCCCAGAGCAAGATGCAGATATAGGAAAGGACGATGACTTCCGGACAGTTGGCTCGAGATTCTTAGAGGATGCACTTGAGCGGAGACTATTCCGCCATTATTGATTTCGATGTTTTGGGAGATTTATTCGCATGATTTGATGTTGATGATTGAGGATTTACGATCTTTGCACAGTGTTGCACTTGATATCGTTTTCATGCTTGGTTTCACATGTTTGTGGTTTTACGGTTTTAGGCATTTGAGTTGATTTTGTGCGTATATACGCACACGATTTGGTTTTTGCACGCGGTATAGTTCATATATGCGTACAGTGCAGTGTTACGTATGCTGTGCATTTAGGTGCCCTGGACTCTGATTTCGATAGTGGTGTTCGATATTTGTTTTGTGCACCTGATTTGATTTTGCGTATGTTCGGCACTTGATATTGGATTTCATGATTTCGTGCACGATGGATGCACCTGATTTGGATTTTCGCCCATGTTGGGCGCATGTTTTGAAGTGTGATATTGGTGCACACCAGATGCACTAAATCGAGATTGTTCGTGCATGTCAGGCGCACCTGATTTTGCTGTCAGGCACACATGTTGCCTAGGACAGATGTTTCGTGCACACCCGATGCACTTAGATGTTGTTTCTGTGCATATGTATGGCACATATTTGGATTTTGATTTCCGTGCGCACCAGACGCACGTAGTATTCATACGCGTATTTTGGGATTGATTTCTTATAGAGCAGTATGTTTTTTTTATGATAATTGCAATGTGTTTTCGTACTAAGCAGGACTAGTCAGAGGACAGTACCTGAATGTATTTTGCATGCATTGATAGCTATTGAAGGGAATTCCAAAAAGCGAGCTATAGTCTCAGTATTTACATACGTGTCTGATATGACGCGAAACGTTTAAAACAAAGAAAACCCTTCTAAATTGTTTCCCAAAACGGCGGAACGTACATTTCAAATAAAGGTATATATGTATATAGTTATTTTCTTATGATAGACGTCCGCCACTGTGCAGTGTTATGGGCATTGCACAGTAACTTAAAGGATTTGGCATGCATTTCCTCCTAACATTTACGTGTATAGTTTCGAGTTATATCATATTGGTTTTGGTATTGGAATTGACACTGTGTCATTACCATGAATCCGATGATTGCGGGATGCTTGATGGAGTTTTGATTTGAGTTTTATGCTCATTTTTCATGCGCATGCGTTGCGCTATGATTTGTTTTATGTATTTATGATTTCGGAGCCCCGGCGATTTGATGGTTTTGGCGGAAATATTTTAGTATTTGGGGGAAGTTTTAATTTAAATTCGGGGACCGAATTTCTTTAAGGGGGGAAGATTGTAACGTTTTGAAAATCGTTTCGGTGAAATTTAAAAAAAAACGGTAAAATAAGGGGCGGTTTCGGTAAAAAGTCAAAATAAAAATATCTTTATTATAAAATTAAATATACATATTCTATCTATGTAATTGCTAGTATTTGGTGTTTATTGACCCACTGGTGAAATTTCAAATTTTCTGAATTTTTTTCCGAAATTAATTATTTTAATATTATTTCAAGCCGTCACCAATATATTTAATTAGGGAAAATTACAAATTGGAATGAGTTGAAACAAATTTTGTGCATCATAAAACATTAAATAAAATTTTATCACGTGGTTTTTGAAACGAAATCGTTTGCCAAAACGGTTTAGAAATTATTGAAGAAAAAGGCTTTTTTTTTAGTGTAAATGGATATTTGGGGTATTGTATTTATCATTTTTCATCACCCCACACCCATACCCACACTCACACACCCTCATTTATTCCCTCCCTTGGCTGAATTCAGCAGCCCCATCAATTGTCCCTACTTCTTTTGATAAAAGAAAAGAAAATCAAGAGAAAAGAATAATGGAAATAATAAATAAAGAGGTATGGTGTTAGATAATGTTGACTTGGACTTTTCCTTGACTTTACAAACACCCCCACACCCTCTTTTCTCCCCCTCCTCAAATCTGGCCAAGCCTATCCCTCAAGCAGCCCCCCCATTTTCTTGACCTCATTTTCCTATCTCTTTTGCTTCAAAAATTCATCAAATACCCATCAAAAAAATCCCAAAATTCAAATCCAACTCCTACCCATTTCTCATTAGCCATTCTAGCATGGATCTAGGGATCAAAATGGCATCTTAGGAGGCTAGATCTTGAGCTTGATCTCATCATGGGAGGTATAATCTCATGCTTTTGTTAAAATTTGTTATCTAGTTGCTTAATCTAAGTTAATTAAGTGTTTAATTAGGTGTTTAAAAAAAAAGGGGGTTTTGAATTGAAGTTTGAAATTTCAAGTGTATGGTTTTGAATGAAGATTAGGGTTTGAGCATTGGATTAGGGTTGTGATGGGTAGATTAACATATAATTGCTTGCTAAAATCAAATCTAGTTGCTAGTTGCATTTTTGTTAATTTAAATTTGTGATAATTATATATATTGCAAACTAGTTTTTGTAAATATTATGTTAAATTGAGAATTAAAATATGGTAAGACTTTCATCATGTCTTTGGCATGTTAATGAGTATTTTAACACCTTAGGTTGTGCGAAACCTAGTCTAGTTGTTGAATTATGTATTGTTGCTTTAAAAGTGTTAAAATTGGGTAAAATTGTAAACTAGAATTTCGGGTTAATGAAAATTAGTGAGATTAAAAATCTAATTAGGGTTTATATGACTTATTTAAGATATTTAATAAGTATATTGGCCGCTACATTCATTTAAACGTCGAGTTTTGCACTAAAACGGGTAATTTTTGCTTGCTAGATTTTCGGAAAAATGGCTTCTAAAGTGAATTTGGGGTTTTTTGTGAGTTTTAACCTATTTTATATTAAAATTAGTGTTCGTGAATGTGAAAATGAGTGTATTTCGGTTTTTCTCGATGGTCTGGCGTTTGTACGCCGATGTCGAGGGTTTTTGGGTTGATTTGGGAAAGCAAACCATAGGTTTTGACCTATGTGGGATTCGTGTGTCGTTTTGGTCATGAGTCGGATTTTAATGCAATACGGTGCGTTATGATATGTAGATACCCCATGTGGACTTCGAGACGACAAGCAAGCGCGTGGCGACGTCGGCACCGGCAAGCGAGGACCAGGTGAGTAGATTTATATCTACGGGGAGAAGTCGGGTGGATGGCGTATAGCACCCCCGCAGTTCGCGGTGATGTATACGAATACGTATACGCGCATATATATATATTGTTTATATATTGTTTCAGTATATTGATGATAATATGGATTTTTGGTGTTCTTGGATGATTTAGTGTCCCGAAACCCTAGAGTAGGGGTCGCACTACACATGCACACACCAACCCATACTTGCATACTTTCTTCTTTCATTTGTGCTTATACGTGAATATATAGTTTTGTGTTCACATGGGTATGGGACTATGTGTTCACATACGGATTTGAGGCTTGGGTTTGAGATGAGTCGATGAGATTTGTATTGAGGTTGTGACTTCGGTGATATGGCATGATTCGTATTTGAGATACGACATGACGTTGTAGCGGGTCCTTGACGTAGTGTTTCACACACGTCCATGCATACTTAGGCGGTATCAGTATTGTACTAGACGTAGATCAGTACCCCGATCATGATATTTGATAAAGAGGATACCAGGTGAATAGTATGATGAATGTGATATTGACCCGTACCCAGATTTGGGGATGCCGTACGATGGATTTACGTACGAGCTATATTTTGATGATTGATCCGCACTCTTAACTTGGGATGTCTGGTTATGGATATGATACTATTGAGGCGGGATCACCGACTATACATATACAGGTATGTATATGTATCGACTCAGATGATAGGCGGTTTCCTTACCTGTAGTCCAGCTTGTTAGTTTAGCCCTTTAGTTTAGTTTAGTTGTTAGATTAGATTCGATTCTTACCTATTTCAAAACTAACGAATCGTGGGTATTTTAAATGACAGCCCAAGGGATCCTACGGGTATTTCAAAAGACGTATCTTTTCATAAAAACACCGTGGCCCCTATTTTCAAAACCCCATGATTCGTATTATTTCAAAAGGCACCATTTGTAGGACTTATATTAGATTAATGCAGATTAGTTATAGTTGCGTCTAGTTTTCAGCTCCCGCTCATTTTTGTGGTCCGCTTCGCATCGCATGCTTATTTTATGTTTCATACTCCATTATTGATATCATGCTGTTAGGACACCAGCACCATTACCGATGATGCGTATGTACCACGTACACTTATTTGCCGGCTCACACACATCTTCATCGGTAATTGCCATGTCACGTACACCTTAGAAAATATTATTGCTTGACATAGCCTGTTAGCTAATAGTTAGACATGATATTAGTGTACTTGCCCTATATGTTAGTTTAAACATTGTAGTTATTACCTGCTACTTCATGCATACTGTTATTCATTGTTATGCCGCATTCATGGATTCTCATGCATATATTCACTATTTTACGTGTTATTGAGGTTTTGGATTCGGATTTCCATGAGATTTTCTGGATTTGGAGGAAAACAGCAAAAACTTATATGAACTGATTTCTCTCTTTTAAAATAAAAAGTGTGGTTTTCCCATGATGTATGAGTCGTCCACCATGAGTTTGCTAATGGATTTCGAGACCCGATTCGAGGAGACGGATGAACTGTTTCGGGTACATGGTGGGCCCGGTAAGGTACCCCGGGGCAAGAAGCGCGTGATGATGACGATGTGAGCCTGGAAGGGGAGCACTACCTACCGGTGATATTACCCGACGCGTCGGATATCCGGAGGATACCGTCGTGGTCTTGAGATGGATGGTAGGGGCCGGTCTGGACTGACGGCGCCCTAGATATTGTGTTTGAGACATTGAGATTGAGACTTGAGGTACATAGATTGTGACACAGAGATATCGAGGTATTTGGACACTTGTTTGTGTCGATGCTGGGCACTGTTTTATGCTGATTTCATATATAGTACCTCATTCTTTTAAAATACAGAAATCTCACTGATTTATGAAACCAATTTTATTCAGTACATGCATTCTGTTTCATGCATTCATACATCATCCATATGATATATTGCTACCTGAGGCACGGACACGAGCACATGAGATCACACTCGGTTAGATATTACCCTAGCCATTGTTATAGGCTGCATATTATGCATATATTTGAGGATATATTATGATCATTGACCCAGGTTGCGTTATTTATTCGATTTCTTTCCATAGATGTTTTTTTCTATTCACGAGTTGGCAACTCACCCCCGTTGTGCCCCAGTTTCTTGCAGGTTTGCCGTACAGGTTTCTTTACGGTTTGCGGGCATAGTTTCCTTCGGGTGATTTGCTAGTAGGTGGGTTTACTGTATCGTACCCCCCATTATATATCTTGTATATTATTTTTCTGTTGTATCTAGAAATTCCATCAACCAAACATGTATTTATTTTGAGTTAGAGACCAGTGATGTTTTTCTTTCGACCTTAGAGTCGCGCGTTTTATTTCTGTGGTTTTCTTGTGGTTTTGAGTTTTTGATCCTCGCCGTTGGCGTTGTATATTATATTGCTTGTGTGGTTGTGATCGTCGATTGACGAAGAGCTAGCTCCCGCTTGGGGATGCCCTTTTATTGATTTCGTATACTATTCATGTTGTATCCCGTTTGGGGGCCAGTATTTACAAAGGAGACTCTGCCAAAATTTTCAGGAAATATTTGATATTTTTTTAAAACGCATAATTCGGCTATGCTATTAAAACTACTTGATTTAAATTGGTTTTCCTTCACTCTACTACTTTTCTTAGTTTGGATTTCTGGGTTTTCGGTTTACTTAGATTACGTACGCCTCGAGACGTTTCGTAGTTTAAGTGCCGGTCATGTTCCGTACTTTCGGGTCGTGACAAAGATGGTATCAGAGCGTTAGGTTTTACCTTCGGAGCGTAGGATGACCCTTGGTTGATGGAATAGGTGACTAAAGTAGAGTGATGTACCGTTGGTATGTTCCGCGGCATACTTACGACACACCACTCCACTTTAGGAGCCTTAGGATGTACATTTCTTTATTCAGTATCATATTCATTCCTTATCTAGCCTCATCGGTACTAGTTATGGTTTTGCTGCCACGATTGCGGGCAGGGAGAGCTACGGCCAGAGTTGCGGTCAGCATGAGCTCGTCACGAACGAGGACTGATCAGGGCATGATTCCGGCGACACACGATTGCAGAGATGTGTCTTGATTGTGTTTTGTGCCACGAGCGTTGGATGGATCGCTGCATGAGATTACTTGGACGTGCCGATCAACACTAGAGGATTGAGCCGCTGACAGAGGCCAGCCAGATTTTGATGACCGTTGGTGTATTGCTTATTCATGATGGTCGAGGCACTGTTCAGCATGCAGACGAGCAAGCCAGTTATTGCTGCGAACGATGAGATATTGCCCCAGATGCTGGAGTTAGTGCAGAATGAGTTGTACTAAGAGGTGATAGAAGGTCGCTAGTCACCCGAGGATGAATGACTAGGACAGGTGGTTCGTTCGCCTACACCGATGCGAGGTCATCAGATATATTGATTCCAGCTAGAGACGACGTCACGCGGAGACGTTGAGAGTCGACAGAGACGATCGAATGTCAGAAACCTATTATTCCAAGTTTAAAGTAGTCGAAAAGACATGCAGGCAATTCTATGGTCCCTCTGGAAAAATGAAACCCTAACTCGACTTAATGACCGTGTGAAAGCCTTTGAACCTTCGGGTTTGCGGCAGTTCTACGGCGCCATTAGTGAGGCTTAGGTTTGCCCTTCCACGGCTGGACCACCGATGCTGTGGTATGTACTCGATACTATTAAACTGTGCCCAAGATGTTGAGCTCTTAGGGGATTATGAGGTTTTGACGACTCGATCGGATGGCTCGACTTAATTCAGATGCTAGGCGGTGAGATGCATTCTTGGAAGACTCCAGATACGAGGATAGTCGTTGGAGCTCAGTCCATGCAGCCACGATGAGACGAGTCCAAAGCTGACGACATTAGAGAAAAGTGAGGTAGGAGGTTCGTACCAGATCTAGATGAGATGACGTTCCACTCCGCCGACATCAGAGATGCGATGCGCATGCCGAGGCATGGTACTTGGATTTACCTTCCAGAAGGAGTCGCGATGAGTATGCAGTCGTCCCAGAGCAAGATGCAGATATAGGAAAGGACGATGACTTCCGGACAGTTGGCCCAAGATTCTTAGAGGATGCACTTGAGCGGAGACTATTCCGCCATTATTGATTTCGATGTTTTGGGTGATTTATTCGCATGATTTGATGTTGATGATTGAGGATTTACGATCTTTGCACAGTGTTGCACTTGATATCGTTTTCATGCTTGGTTTCACATGTTTGTGATTTTACGGTTTTAGGCATTTGAGTTGATTTTGTGCGTATATACGCACACGATTTGGTTTTTGCACGCGGTATAGTTCATATATGCGTACAGTGCAGTGTTACGTATGTTGTGCATTTAGGTGCCCTGGACTCTGATTTCGATAGTGGTGTTCGATATTTGTTTTGTGCACCTTGTGCACCTGATTTGATTTTACGCATGTTCGGCACTTGATATTGGATTTCATGATTTCGTGCACGATGGATGCACCTGATTTGGATTTTCGCGCATGTTGGGCGCATGTTTTGAAGTGTGATTTTGGTGCACACCAGATGCACTAAATCGAGATTGTTCGTGCATGTTAGATGCACATGATTTTGCTGTCAGGCACACATGTTGCCTACGACAAATGTTTCGTGCACACCCGATGCACTTAGATGTTGTTTCTGTGCATATGTATGGCACATATTTGGATTTTGATTTCCGTGCGCACCAGACGCTCGTAGTATTCATACGCGTATTTTGGGATTGATTTCTTATAGAGCAGTATGTTTTTTTTATGATAATTGCAATGTGTTTTCGTACTAAGCAGGACTAGTCAGAGGACAGTACCTGAATGTATTTTGCATGCATTGATAGCTATTGAAGGGAATTCCAAAAAGCGAGCTATAGTCTCAGTATTTACCTACGTGTCTGATATGACGCGAAACGTTTAAAACAAGGAAAACCCTTCTAAATTGTTTCCCAAAACGGCGGAACGTACATTTCAAATAAAGGTATATATGTATATAGTTATTTTCTTATGATAGACGTCCGCCACTGTGCAGTGTTATGAGCATTGCACAGTAACTTAAAGGATTTGGCATGCATTTCCTCCTGACATTTACGTGTATAGTTTCGAGTTATATCATATTGGTTTTGGTATTGGAATTGACACTGTGTCATTACCATGAATACGATGATTGCGGGATGCTTGATGGAGTTTTGATTTGAGTTTATTCTCATTTTTCATGCGCATGCGTTGCGCTATGATTTGTTTTATATATTTATGATTTCGGAGCCCCGGCGATTTGATGGTTTTGGCAGAAATATTTTAGTATTTGGGGGAAGTTTTAATTTAAATTCGGGGACCAAATTTCTTTAAGGGGGGAAGATTGTAACGTTTTGAAAATCGTTTCGGTGAAATTTCAAAAAAAACGGTAAAATAAGGGGGGTTTTCGGTAAAAAGTCAAAATAAAAATATATTTATTATAAAATTAAATATACATATTCTAGCTATGTAATTGCTAGTATTTGGTGTTTATTGACCCATTGGTGAAATTTCAAATTTTCTGAATTTTTTTCCGAAATTAATTATTTTAATATTATTTTAAGCCGTCACTAATATATTTAATTAGGGAAAATTACAAATTGGAATGAGTTGAAACAAATTTTGTGCATCATAAAACATTAAATAAAATTTTATCACGTGGTTTTGGAACGAAATCGTTTGCCAAAACGGTTTAGAAATTATTGAAGAAAAAGGCTTTTTTTAGTGTAAATGGATATTTGGGGTATTGTATTTATCATTTTTCATCACCCCACACCCATACCCACACTCACACACCCCCATTTATTCCCTCCCTTGGCTGAATTCAGCAGCCCCATCAATTGTCCCCACTTCTTTTGATAAAAGAAAAGAAAATCAAGAGAAAAGAATAATGGAAATAATAAATAAAGAGGTATGGTGTTAGATAATGTTGACTTAGACTTTTCCTTGACTTTACAAACACCCCCACACCCTCTTTTCTCCCCCTCCTCAAATTTGTCCGAGCCTATCCCTCAAGCAGCCCCCCCCATTTTCTTGACCTCTTTTTCCTATCTCTTTTGCTTCAAAAATTCATCAAATACCCATCAAAAAATCCCAAAATCCAAATCCAACTCCTACCCATTTCTCATTAGCCATTCTAGCATGGATCTAGGGATCAAAATGGCATCTTAGGAGGCTAGATCTTGAGCTTGATCTCATCATGGGAGGTATAATCTCATGCTTTTGTTAAAATTTGTTATCTAGTTGCTTAATCTAAGTTAATTAAGTGTTTAATTAGGTGTTTAAAAAAAGGGGGGGTTTTGAATTGAAGTTTGAAATTTCAAGTGTATGGTTTTGAATGAAGATTAGGGTTTGAGCATTGGATTAGGGTTGTGATGGGTAGATTAACATATAATTGCTTGCTAAAATCAAATCTAGTTGCTAGTTGCATTTGTGTTAATTTAAATTTGTGATAATTATATATATTGCAAACTAGTTTTTGTAAATATTATGTTAAATTGAGAATTAAAATATGGTAAGGCTTTCATCATGTCTTTGGCATGTTAATGAGTATTTTAACACCTTAGGTTGTGCGAAACCTAGTCTAGTTGTTGAATTATGTATTGTTGCTTTAAAAGTGTTAAAATTGGGTAAAATTGTAAACTAGAATTTCGGGTTAATGAAAGTTAGTGAGATTAAAAATCTAATTAGGGTTTATATGACTTATTTAAGATATTTAATAAGTATATTGGCCGCTACATTCATTTAAACGTCGAGTTTTGCACTAAAACGGGTAATTTTTGCTTGCTAGATTTTCGGAAAAATGGCTTCTAAAGTGAATTTGGGGTTTTTTGTGAGTTTTAACCTATTTTATATTAAAATTAGTGTTCGTGAATCTGAAAATGGGTGTATTTCGGTTTTTCTCGATGGTCTGGCGTTTGTACGCCGATGTCGAGGGTTTTTGGGTTGATTTGGGAAAGCAAACCATAGGTTTTGACCTATGTGGGATTCGTGTGTCGTTTTGGTCATGAGTCGGATTTTAATGCGATACGGTGCGTTATGATATGTAGGTACCCCATGTGGACTTCGAGACGACAAGCAAGCGCGTGGCGACGTCGGCACCGGCAAGCGAAGACCAGGTGAGTAGATTTATATCTACGGGGAGAAGTCGGGTGGATGGCGTATAGCACCCCCGCAGTTCGCGGTGATGTATACGAATACGTATACGCGCATATATATATTGTTTATATATTGTTTCAGTATATTGATGATAATATGGATTTTTGGTGTTCTTGGATGATTTAGTGTCCGGAAACCCAAGAGTATGGGTCGCACTACACATGCACACTGTTGGATATATATGCCCTAGAGGCCTACATTGTATAGGAAGCTTGGGATATGTATGTACATGACAGTCTTGCTTGATATGATTGTACGGTATTTGGTTTGACTTTGTCTTAACGTATAATATATTTTACTTGGTATTTTTATATATATGTTGATAAAGCCCATAGGGTGTTTGTCTGACTACTGGCGTTGTGATGGCAGTCATACTAGTGGGAGCTGGATAGTCAATAGGCACACCCTTAGATGTCCCTGGTCGCAGGAGTATCGAGATTGGGCATCGATACTCCGGAGTAGACTAGTGTATACATATCTAGACCCTGACGAGGGGCGATGGATTGGTCCCGCAACCATTGGTGGTGTTCACCTAAGATTGTATACAGATGCTCACTGGGTGTGAGTACACCGGACAGGACTCGCCGAGAACTGACTGGATGGTATTATACCTAACGTCAGATAGCAGTTCTCAGGTGACATGTGTGCAGATAGTCCGTTGACTTAAGGTCATCATTTGTCTCGTGTGAGTTCCTACTGTGCTTTGATTGTTACCCTACCACGGCTCAAAGGAGTCGTGCAAACAGGTTTCAGTTGGGCACAGTCCCGAGCCATGTGGAGGCAGTGAGTGACTGTTAGGGATTCGTCTCTCCCGGTATAGGGAGTTGATATCGCACAGTGATCGGTTGGTCATTACCATAAGTCCCTGGCCAGGGCTGATTGAGAATTACTGATAGGTTGATCAGTAGATTCTCGGATGGTGATAGAGCCATACCGACACGACTTGTATGGTTATTAGGGGTCTGACGTCCACCACCTCCCTAGACCGTACATGTGATACTCTTAGACGAACAGACCGGACTGCGCGGATATTGTCACAGACAGGCTCAGTAGGATTTCAGATGGGTTACCTCATCAGCTTTCTTATCGACAACTACCTGGGGACCGTTACGTACAGCTAGTGCCGCTTGCGGTCTGTGGTTAAACCCACTGCCAGCGTAGTAGTCGAGTCTTTAGAGTCCCACACAGAGTTTTCCCAAACCCAGGCGAAAAGATATAGAGGTCGTATGGTTTTACGACAAAGGTTCGGACGCATACGTGTTTAATCGCACGTACGACATTCGGACAGTTTTTACTAGCCGGCTTTGGTTTAAGCCAGATTCTAGTATCAGGTTATTGGATTTATACAGTCTAAAGTTTTTCCGTGTTTTCACGGATGAGAGGGGCGTTCTCGTAATTTTCGGAGAAGCTTCTAGAAGGATGTGACATAAAGAGAGAGGTGGCATTTTCATTTATTGATTTAGTGACTCATTGTGAGTGATTCATCATGTCATTAAAGCTTCATTTATTGCTTAATGACTCACATAATGAATCACCCACTTGATTAAATGAAACATGATGAATATTCACTTATTATTCATTTTCTTTCATATTCTTTATGTTTCATATATATCAAGTGAGAAGCTTTATTCAATATAATATTATCATTATCATCTTCTCACTCTCTCTCTTCAAGCTCTCTCTCCTTCACCAAACCCTAATCCTACCCTCATGAGTTGAGAACAAGGATTAGGAAAGACTAATTACTCCATAACCAATCTCTACATCACCTTAGCTACTCTATTTAGCAACTAGAGAAACTAAGTAACATCAAGTTTAGAGGTTATAGCTTGGATTAGGGTTCTCGGGTGGATCGTCTATCACGGGAGAAAGCCGAAGAGGACGTGGAGATCCAAAGAGGCCGTAGAGAACATCAAGACGAAGGACTAGAACCGTTTGGTATAACTTCTTCGCATAGTAGATTAAAACTCTAAAGCTTTTGTTAAAACTTGTATAGCAAACGATTCGTACGGTTAATCGATGTTTGATCATAGAACTTGATTGTTATCCATATTTCCGCCTCCCCATAAGTATTGGGGTGTTGAACATCGACTTACACACACACCAACCCATACTTGCATACTTTCTTCTTTCATTTGTGCTTATACGGGAATATATAGTTTTGTGTTCACATGGGTATGGGACTATGTGTTCACATACGGATTTGAGGCTTGGGTTTGAGATGAGTCGATGAGATTTGTATTGAGGTTGTGACTTCGATGATATGGCATGATTCGTATTTGAGATACGACATGACGTTGTAGCGGGTCCTTGACGTAGTGTTTCACACACGTCCATGCATACTTAGGCGGTATCAGTATTGTACTAGACGTAGATCAGTACCCCGATCATGATATTTGATAAAGAGGATACCAGGTGAATAGTATAATGAATGTGATATTGACCCGTACCCAGATTTGGGGATGCCGTACGACGGATTTACGTACGAGCTATATTTTGATGATTGATCCGCACTCTTGACTTAGGATGTCTGGTTATAGATATGATACTATTGAGGCGGGATCACCGACTATACATATACAGGTATGTATATGTATCGACTCAGATGATAGGCGGTTTCCTTACCTGTAGTCCAGCTTGTTAGTTTAGCCCTTTAGTTTAGTTTAGTTGTTAGATTAGATTCGATTCTTACCTATTTCAAAACTAACGAATCGTGGGTATTTTAAATGACAGCCCAAGGGATCCTACGGGTATTTCAAAAGACGTATCTTTTCATAAAAACACCGTGGCCCCTATTTTCAAAACCCCATGATTCGTATTATTTCAAAAGGCACCATTTGTAGGACTTATATTAGATTAATGCAGATTAGTTATAGTTGCGTCTAGTTTTCAGCTCCCGCTCATTTTTGTGGTCCGCTTCGCATCGCATGCTTATTTTATGTTTCATACTCCATTATTGATATCATGCTGTTAGGACACCAGCACCATTACCGATGATGCGTATGTACCACGTACACTTATTTGCCGGCTCACACACATCTTCATCGGTAATTGCCATGTCACGTACACCTTAGAAAATATTATTTCTTGACATAGCCTGTTAGCTAATAGTTAGACATGATATTAGTGTACTTGCCCTATATGTTAGTTTAAACATTGTAGTTATTACCTGCTACTTCATGCATACTGTTATTCATTGTTATGCCGCATTCATGGATTCTCATGCATATATTCACTATTTTACGTGTTATTGAGGTTTTGGATTCGGATTTCCATGAGATTTTCTGGATTTGAAGGAAAACAGCAAAAACTTATATGAACTGATTTCTCTCTTTTAAAATAAAAAGTGCGGTTTTCCCATGATGTATGAGTCGTCCACCATGAGTTTGCTGATGGATTTCGAGACCCGATTCGAGGAGACGGATGAACTGTTTCGGGTACATGGTGGACCCGGTAAGGTACCCCGGGGCAAGAAGCGCGTGATGATGACGATGTGAGCCTGGCAGGGGAGCACTACCTACCGGTGATATTACCCGACGCGTCGGATATCCGGAGGATACCGTCGTGGTCTTGAGATGGATGGTAGGGGCCGGTCTGGAATGACGGCGTCCTAGATATTGTGTTTGAGACATTGAGATTGAGACTTGAGGTACATAGATTGTGACACAGAGATATCGAGGTATTTGGACACTTGTTTGTGTCGAAACTGGGCACTGTTTTATGCTGATTTCATATATAGTACCTCATTCTTTTAAAATACAGAAATCTCACTGATTTATGAAACCAATTTTATTCAGTACATGCATTCTGTTTCATGCATTCATACATCATCCATATGATATATTGCTACCTGAGGCACGGACACGAGCACATGAGATCACACTCGGTTAGATATTACCCTAGCCATTGTTATAGGCTGCATATTATGCATATATTTGAGGATATATTATGATCATTGACCCAGGTTGCGTTATTTATTCGATTTCTTTCCATAGATGTTTTTTTCTATTCACGAGTTGGCAACTCACCCCCGTTGTGCCCCAGTTTCTTGCAGGTTTGCCGTACAGGTTTCTTTACGGTTTGCGGGCATAGTTTCCTTCGGGTGATTTGCTAGTAGGTGGGTTTAGTGTATCGTACCCCCTATTATATATCTTGTATATTATTATTCTGTTGTATCTAGAAATTCCATCAACCAAACATGTATTTATTTTGAGTTAGAGACCAGTGATGTTTTTCTTTCGACCTTAGAGTCGCGCGTTTTATTTCTGTGGTTTTCTTGTGGTTTTGAGTTTTTGATCCTCGCCGTTGGCGTTGTATATTATATTGCTTGTGTGGTTGTGACCGTCGATTGACGAAGAGCTAGCTCCCGCTTGGGGATGCCCTTTTATTGATTTCGTATACTATTCATGTTGTATCCCGTTTGGGGGCCAGTATTTACAAAGGAGACTCTGCCGAAATTTTCAGGAAATATTTGATGTTTTTTTAAAACGCATAATTCGGCTATGCTATTAAAACTACTTGATTTAAATTGGTTTTCCTTCACTCTACTACTTTTCTTGGT
The DNA here is from genome assembly GCA_030015575.1 of Agapanthus africanus. NCBI lineage: Eukaryota > Viridiplantae > Streptophyta > Magnoliopsida > Asparagales > Amaryllidaceae > Agapanthus > Agapanthus africanus. The sequence continues at coordinate 153,509,699 of JASDDO010000012.1, forward strand.
TTGGATTTCTGGGTTTTCGGTTTACTTAGATTACGTACGCCTCGAGACGTTTCGTAGTTTAAGTGCCGGTCATGTTCCGTACTTTCGGGTCGTGACAAAAAACCCAAAATACGACACGGTTAAAACGTATCACGATCTGTTTTCTGTCGCGATGCTGAGTTGGGTTAAATTTCAGTAAGGTTGAGTGTTAGATTGGTTGCTATAGTCGTACGTAGTGTAGTTAGCACGTACAACTTGTGTTTCTTGATTTTTCCGTATCGGAATGCAGCCGTTTTATTATACAAGTTAAATTTAATATTAGATTTGAGTTCGGAAGTTTCGGAGGCGACAAGGAAAGGAAAAGGATTGGCGATTCCTGAGTAGATACGACATATTTCCGGTGAGTAGACTAAACATCTACCGGGGAATTTTGTAAATATGGCGTGTTATGCCCGTGGTTTTGTTTAAATAAAAGTTTCACTTTTGTATGCTAAGTTGATAATACGCATTCATATACATACCTATGCATCATTATGGTAATAGCCATAGAACACTGCACAATTATCGACGAGTTATGCCGCACGAGCACATCTTTACATGTTACACTACACCTCGTCGATATTAACATGTCACTTTTACACTAAATATTCATCTTGTTAAAAATGATTCCTATCACACCTAAATTATCAACAATAGTGATAACTTGCATAAAAGACATCATGTTTATCATCCGAGCATTCTAAGTGATATAAGAAGCTTTGTTTTATTGAGAATTTATGGTTTTGATTTTTCATGTACTATTACATAAAGCCAATGATTTCATGATTGATGTGACATGTCCACCATGAGATGTTTTATGATTTGGTTTTATTCCGGACCGAGTGGGGGAGCTATACGGTCGCGGATTTATACTGTGACGACCCAAATATGGCACGTGACCGGCACTTAATTCACGTGACATCTAAAGATATCGACGCGGTTCAAGTAAGCCAAAACCCGGAATCTAAACCTTTTTTAAAATATTTGAGGTGAGGTTTAAATAATCAACCGATAATATCAATTTAAAATAACATCGTATGTTGAAAAGCCTTTATGACGTTTTGAAACTTGTCATCACCTCTTTTGCATTTTTATAAAAACCCAATACAACAAAATAAAATAGCATCCCAATAGAAGCTAGCTTTCACGTCTAAAAGACGGAACAGTCAAACAAATTTATAACAGATGTCAACTCTAAAGAGTGTGACATCACCACCCAAAACTCTAAGTCTCGATTCTGAGTCCATAGTATATCATTTCTAAGTTAATGGAGTTTCCACTAGATACAAGAATAAATGTATAATCAAGAGTGAGTATGATACAATAATAACTCACTCACCAATCAATCCCCGAAAAGAATGTGTGCCCAAGCCGCTGACAATCCAAGCGGTAAAACCTGCAAGAAACAGTGGCACAACGGGGATGAGTTGCCAACTCGGTGAATAAAAGTACATCTAAACGTAGAAATCGAAATGCATGACGATACCTAGGTCATAAGTATAGTACTGTCATAATCTGGATCGATATACTATATGATATGCAAGGTCCAACCCTAGCTATCATGCAATTACATGTATAATATCTCAATGTCATATGATTCAAAATCATGAATCTATTATCCCAATTGGAATTCCCTCTTTGTCTATGAATGTCTGTACAAATATATATGCAGGTACTATCCCCCGGATCAGTCTTGGTGGAATTCAATAAATACATATCTAACTGTGTACCTCATGATAATGATCATAACAATATACATATAGATGTCCAACATCGACATCGAAATCCGAAACCTCCGTGTCCAGCATCGACACGTAAATACAGATACCGTCGACACCATCTCAACAGATGATCGCCACCCGATATCCTGGCTACGATCAGTATCTCTTGGATATCTGTCGTACCAAATCGAACCTCGGTCAATATCCCCTGGATATCTGCCGTGTTCATTTTATCTCCGGAATCGAGTATCCTCGTTAGGCTCACTGCCTGAAGTGCGGCCCCTGCCCCTCGGCCCTGACCGGGTCCACCATGATCCGGCTGTATAGCTACCCCACCCAGCTCAGATATACGTAAGAAATTCCGCAACCGTATATCTACCCCACCCGATCCGGAATCAAAATCAGGAAACATAAAACTCATGGTAGACGTTTAACTCATCATATCAAAATATCAAGTAAGAAATAAGAATGCTTGCATAGATTATATTGATGATATATTATATATATACATATATAACATTGTCCCATACCACCGATATATATCATCAGGAGTAAAATACCCAGAAAATCCATAAGAATCAAATACAGCATTTATAGTATTAATATTCGTAACTTACAACAGGAATACAGAAGACTACATAATTACATCACATAATTATAGATTTCAATTCTACTGTGTCATGGTACTACTAATGATGTGTAGTGTAACATACGCATCTGTGCTCGTGCAATATGGCAATCATTAGTATTTGTGCAAGTGATCTTCGGTGTAACATCCTACTTGTTTTAATACATATATAACAACACGGTTCTATAGTGACATGGCAGTACCAATGAGGTGTAGTGTAACATATATTCACGTGCTTGTGCAGCATAGTACTCATTGGTATTTGTGCAGTATTCTATCAGAGTGTGCGTAATCATAGAAACGTATAATATGAGTAATACAATGCAAACATGTAAATTAATCTAAACGTAACTATTGTAATTACTCACTATGAGCTATACCATTATCTTTAGAAATGATCGAAGCGTTAAGTTTTAAAATAAGGAAGCTGCCCTAGATTTGAAATAGGTATTCGTTTTAGAAACTGGCACGCATCCGCGTATTTTATTTAAAAGACAACGAATCATAGTTTTTAAAAGAATATAGCTCACACAAGTATTACATCCTAAAATAGAATATAATCTAACTCTACGAGTCAAAAGATAAATTGGTCATATTCGACACACAAAGTTCATCATTTCCAATTCACATAAATCCTTGTATTATCTTAAGTACGGCATGATTCCTCGTACAAACTCATCAAATCATATCCGTATCGTACGGATCTAATCATTATGCACATGTCTCACTTAAAACTAGATATGAACTTTATGCAAAAGAAGGACCTATAAGATACGATACTATATCAATGTCTAGAATAACTAATATACTAACTAGCAATCATAATAATATTTATAAGGTTGCGGGGGTGCTATACGCCATCCACCCGACTTCCCCCAGTAGATATAAATCTACTCACCAACTTAGAAGTTCGCTGAATCCACGCTGCTACATCGCCCACGTCGTCTCGGAATCCTCGAATCGTACCTATATTCGTATTTAAATCGCATAGAAGTAAATACCAAAACGATAAGCCAAACGCCCGTACGTTAGAACCTACAGCACACTTAGCCCAAAAACGACAATATACTTCTGCCGTTAATGTATAAACGTCAACGGTTCAGTTTCAACATCAAAATACGGAAACTCCGTATCGTAAATATCTGAATTTTGGTAAAACCACTTTTAAAACATTCCCAGATTTCTCTGTATGAATAATTAGGCAACATAAACAATACAGAGACTTATAAAATACCAAAACAAAGTTACAGGAGAGAAACCGATATCAAACTTTCAAGGGGGGCCGGCGTCGCCGGAATTTGAAAGTGGGTCGCCGGATTTTGTGGTGAGTGTGGGGCTCTGGTTTCAAGTGGTGTTTCCTAGTAGTCTCAGTATACTTTTGATCTTGCTGGATTTTCTATTGATCATACCTAGTGGTTCCAGATTCAATTACAGCAGCTAAATTATCACAACAACCTAGTTTATGATGCAGCACAGCTAGACATGCTACGTATTATTAGTTACAAAACTTAAGTTTAGTCTGAGCTAACCCTTTTCTGGTCAAGATATATATAAACAGAACTCATGGTACGATATATCCGTGTCGTATCTAAGAATTTTAACCCCAAAATGATATTAACAAACAGATTTAACCCACTGAAAAACTAACTTATTTAAACAATATCAAACACAATAATTCATACTCACAGACCTACCCTAAAAACCACACAAGCCAACTCTTCAAGAAATCGGGCGAGATCGGATTTTCCCTGTTGGTCGCCGGCCAAAATCCGAGGGGATGGGTCCGTCTTCCTATGGTTTAGTCTAGGTCTAAATTATAAGGTATAGGTACTGTTTGGGTTTTCTAACTTACCTCTAACCTATAACAGATTCACACAGAGGCTAAACTATCAAAATACGATATCCGATTTCTATATTTAACTTTTCAGAACTAGAATTCTAAAGAGTTTTAGAGATTATACCTTCTGAAGATTGCTTAGAATGTTTCCCTCAAGATGCCTAAGTCCAGGGTGATGGTGAAAATCCTTAGCACTTGTTCTTCTTCTCTTCTCTCTTTTCTTATTTTTCTTTGTGTTTTCTTAAGTTTTCTTTTCCTTTCCTTCTCTTTAAAATTTCTGATCTTATGAACTGAACCAAGAGGGTGAGATAAGGAAAAGAGTGAGGGTTTGTTGTAGAGAAAGGAGGAGGTGACAAAGAGGGAGGGGGTTGTGGCACTTGGTGAAGCATGGATGAATCATGCAAGGAGGAGGTGTTAGATTGGAAGAATGAGGTGTAAAGCTAGGAAGAAGGAGGTGTAAGGTTATAAGTAAGGGTGAAAATGAGGTGTTTGCATGTAGTTTAGCATAAAAGTTATATGCCAACCTTAATAAAAAATATAACACTAAGTAAAAACCTTCATATCATAATTTAATTTCATATAGCATAAAGGATATGAAATGATAAATCTATTACTTAATTATTACTAGCTTAGTGAAAAATACCATGTCATGATAAAATAAAATTAAATATCATTTTCTTGATATCACCCGCTTTATTCATATTTATCAAAATAATTACATTTTTCGAATATAGTTCCGATACCCAAAATTCATAAGCGATATTATTTTTGTAAACTTATCAATTTTATTATTTTTATAATAAAATTTTATAATTAAAAATTCTAAATTTTCCAAAACGTTACATATACGTTATCAAGACTGAGTGGGGGAGATATACAGTTGGATACATGGTGGACCCGGTCGAGACCGAGGGGCTGGATAGCCGCATTTGAGGCGGGGGAGCCTAGCGAGGTTACTCGATACCGAAGATAGTGGTGAAATACGGCGGATATCTAGAGAATACCGACCGATATTATTGATTACAGGATCGTTCGAGGAACGATGCCTGAGAGATACAGAAGTTTTGTGTCGATGATGGATATGGAAAGATGAATTTTATTGAGAATAAATGATGAGATTTCAGTTTTGGTTATCTGATTTGTAGTACAGATTCATGTTTTCCATATACTATCATACATCATACTTGCTCTCATTACAGTTAGATATGATCGTCATATTTACATTATTAACCGTTATATGTTAGTTATATTCACTGAGTTGGAAACTCACCCCCGTTGTGCCACAGTTCCTTGCAGGAGTAGAGTGGACAGTTAGCAGCAGTGCGGATCCACTTTTTCCGCTTTTATCGCATTTTTTGATAGGTGGGTTACATATGTGGTAACCTTCTCTTTTGGTATTGTATTTTGTATCTAGAAAATCTCCATCAGACCTTGTACTATGACTTAGAACGATAGATGATTATATGTATATTATATGGCAGGTGAGATCGTTGTTATGTTAGTGGATTTTTTTTTATTCATATCTGTGATTCTATTGGTCTCATATAAGTTGTAAAATTTTATTCCGCTGTTGTTATTGTTAATCCCAACTAGGGATGCAACCAAACTTAACACCTTATGCTAGTTTTATATTTTAATTACATAAAAGCTGTGATTTTTATTTAAAACTAAATTTTTATAAAAATTCCGCAAAAAGTGTTTTTGATCTTGGTTTTTGGCTTACTCGGATTGTGTAGATATCTTTAGATATTATACAATCTAAGTGTCGGTCACACCCAAACTTTGGGTCGTGACATACTCGCAGTGGGTATCGGGATCCAACTATCATATAGAAGGTATGTAATCTCATTGCAAATTTCAACACTTGAAATTCCTGATACTGTTTTTTACCCCTGGCCACTTATGACCTTGACAAGGTCAACAAATTATAAGCGCTGGTCAAGTTCTACCCGTCATTTCTTGATTGAATTAAACCCACCCGCACGACCTTTGAAAAGGTCAACATGGCCGCACGACTACCCTAACCCAATCGCATCACATGCTGGCAGATAAGCACTAATCAGCTACCGCACACTACGCCTTGACAAGGTCAACAAACGCAGCACGAATACTAAATAGTACTTATCTTAAATGACGGAGGGCCACGCAGATTCTTAAGAAAACCATGAGCGTAATGAACTTTATATCGTTGTAGAATCTAGTGATTTTGAAAAGGAGTGTTTTTTAGGCTTTTGCTAGCTTCGTTAAAGAGGTCACTCCCGGTGAAGGGATCTCGGCTCTTTCCTCATCGAATGAGGTGCTGGATATTCAGGAATACTACTATGTAAAGCAAGAACTAGAGAAGCAGTAAAAAGACAAAACCGATTATAGCATTTACTAGTTTCGCTAAAGATGTCACTCCCGGTGATAGATCTCGGCTCTTTCCTCATCGAATGAGGTGCTGGATATTCATCAAGGAATACCACTATGCAAAGCAAGAACTAGAGCTACCCTTTGTAACACCCTAGTTCATTTATACCAATTCCAGTTCAAGTATTTACTTATTTATGGTAGTTTCTTGGTTTACTGTGTTTTTAGTGCGAATAGTATTTTGACATTTGTATTTGCATTTTACCCGACCCGCTTGCTTGAAACCTGTCTTGATTCATGTTTATGATTTATCCTGACCTGTTACATGTATTCGTGCATTTTCATTTTTTACTGCATACTAGCATTTTATCTGGCATCTGCATTTTTTTAATATAACATTTAAAGTCAAGTAAAATATTTTTAAAATATCTAGCATGGCCTGCATGATACCCCTGACCCTGTCGTAGCATACACGCATCTTGTTCTCGTCCCGTTCAGTGAAACGGACTTGTTTGGATGGCAACGCGCACGTACGTGCATCCGTTCTTGGGGGTATGCATTTTCGTTACCCGGACATCCAATTTGAGTTTTGGTAGACATGTATATTTTTTATATTTTTGAAACTGAATTTTAGACCCGACCCGAGCGTATTTTGTACTAAATTTTTATTTACCAGAAAATCCAATTTTATTTCATCTAATATCTTTATTAAAATTTAACAGTTTAAAATATTTATAACTTACAAAATCTTTTTAAATTAAAATCAAAATCTTAATAACAACCCCCCCCCCCTCTCTCTCCTCTGCATATATATATTTATATATTTTTTATTTATTTATTTATTTCTTTCCTTATTTAATACACAGCCTTCTTCTTCTTTCTTCTTTCTTTTTCTTGATCTTGTTTCTTGATTTCGGTGATCACCGCCGGAGCCGTGCTCGTCGCTGACGATCCGAGTGATCCAGTGAACATACCTTGCCTGTGTGATCACCCTCTTGCCTTGCCTGGACCCGTCCCGCATGCCGCGTGTGCGTTGCGACGATTTACCGACGTCGGACGTGCCGTGCGTATTCGTCGCATGATTCGATCGAGGCAAGTTTACAACTTGCTACATACTATGCTTTATGTACTTTATTTATATGTTTCTGTATTATTATTATCATCATCATATATCTATGTCTATATAATTTATACACCGTAGTTATTTAACGTTAATCGGTTTTATAATATAAAATGTATGAAAGTTTACAACTTGCGACATACTATAATTATATCTATAAAATTTATATCGTCGTAATATTTCTTATTATTATCTTTAATTATTTTATAATCTGCATTTTATAGTGTTATACAAAATATAGTTTGAAAATATTATAGTTTACACATGAAACGTCGTTGCAAAGCGGATACGACAAATCTGAAATTTACTGTACACCTTACCTTATAAAATTCATTATAAATCATAGAAAAATAATTAGTATACGTTCTTTAGTTCGTTACGAAGATAACTCAGAATACTATAATTATATGAAATATTTACTTGCAAAATAAATTTTTTAAATAACGTAAAATGCAAATGAAAATATCTCTAAACTGCTGTCCAGGGAAATTCCAGCAGCAAACTTTCAATTTCGAATGTTCATAGCTTTTTGTAGAAACAACCTGAGATATTTAAACTTATAAAAATGAAAACCTTATCGAATTATCTTTGTTTTTGTATAAGACACTTCCCTTTTGGAGAACGTTTGTTATTTTTAAGCTATTTTACTAATCAGGGTAACGCTAAATTTCTGAACGGAACTTTCTTGTGCATGGCTAATCAATACCACTTTTATAGTTATTAATCGGTTTGAATATGTTATCCATGTTAATATTATTATATCATTGTTTACGTATCTAATCGCATGCTAATTCATCTCGCTATATGCTAGGTATATTATTATGCATCCATATGAGTAAAATGTTACCCGTTTATCACATTGTACATCCATACTAAAATTTTTCTGTTTTTGGATACCCGTTTTCTTTCATATCATTTAAAATATATATAACTGCATTTATAGATCACATTAATTCATATTATTATTGTAGTAACACCCCATACTTAATAAAGTGCAACCTAATTAGTATTGGAACTGTAAATGTAACCCCTAATCGATATTTGTGCATCCATACCATTAATTCTATAACTATTCGCATACCATGTCACATTATTACATATTGTTGTTATATTGAAACCACATGCTTGATATTGTGCACCCTACATAGTCATGATGTAACCCATGATCGATATTTGTGCATCCATGCTTTTATTGTACATCTGTACTTTCACCATGATTCAATACTTGCTACAGTTTGATTATGAGCACCCGTTTGACACATGTGCACTACTTGACATGACCTGATACACCACTATTTAGCATGACTTGATACATGTACACTACCTGACATGACCTGATATATCACTACTTGACATGTTACCTGATCCTGTCTCTAATGCCGGCAATCCTGACATGTTGTCCCGATGGACATATCATGTTGTCTGTATAGACAAACATGTTCCTGCTTGGTCATGTGTTGGCATTAGCTTCAGATTTATCAATACCTGACTTGAACACATAACTTGGGGGTATGGGGAAATCAATGATGAAACCTGACTTGTAACTCGATAGTTCGATGCTTATACTGATCAGTTTTACGGGCTAGGCCAGCCCCGGGATGATGCTGCTGACATCATTCGTCTGTACATGTTACCTATTTACTGCCTAGCGGCACGTCTCGGATTCAGCCCGAGAGTCTTGACCGTGGTCCCGGGCATGCACGGGATACTATTGAGTTACATCAACGATTCATTAAATTGATTTCAAAGACTTGAGAGTAATTAACCCAGTAGCTTAGTTCAGATTACTCACTGCACATCACATATGTTTTTACCCTTCACTGTTCCTTATTCGTGTTACTGTTCTACTTTTATTACTGTTCATACTCGTGCCTGCATGTCTTGCTACCTTTTGATTATATTATTGTTTGATATTATGACGCACTGACGTCTGGGTTTTGCATGGCCCAGATCCTCCACCTTTGTCACAAGCTGATCAGGAGTACTTCCGCCGTTAGGCCGAGCAGTGAGGATCCTGTTAGTATCCAGTTAATTATTTCCGTACTTTCCAGATGTTATTGTTACTTGGATTTATTGCTTCCTCATATTATTTCTTGACTCGTTTATTCTGGCAAATGGACATGTACTGGATAGTTTATTTTACTTTCCTATTCATCTTATAGACAGTCGTAATGTGACTGTGGAGGGATGTTTTCTATCCACAGGTAGCATGGTTGGCTCTGTCACGTGCTGATCTTAGAGCACTCTGGGAAGCGGGGCGTGACAGGGTTTGTTTGGTATCAGAGCCATAGGATTTAGGTTAATCGGGTTTGATTCTTTTTGTAGTTAGGTATTGGACCCAATATACGAATCGGAAAACTCGTAATTAGGAACATGTCCTGCCACATTGTTATCGTGATTCTTGAATCATATATTTCTCTTGACCCTTGTCTTGACGATATGCAAACAACTTTGCATCTCGGCTTGCAACCTTTGGTTCCCTATTGTTTCTCCATATTCCTTTGATTCTGATACTAGGAGTTGGGCGACTTGAACGGAGTTATGTGATTATAACTATGAACTGCAGCATGGTTACAATGCGGTACTCTATTTAAGTAACTTGGAGTCCTGGTCTTGATTCATTTCCTTGATTCATGGTCGTGAAATTTCCTTGGTTCTCTCAGTTTCATTGCTTACCAGTTCATGTTTTGCAGATTTCTTAGTGATTGATACCGGCAGCTATGAAGTTGTCTTGGTGATGGATTTTCTCTGCACTTTCCACGCTCACATTGATTTTAGGGCAAAGAAAGTGATTTTCCAGATTCCCGGACATCCGGAGTTTGTCTTTGCTGGAAGTAGCAGTTCTGTCAGGCCAGTCGAGTTTAGGGCTAGGTCGACAAACAATGTTCTTTTATCGATGGAAGTTAACAAGGAAGAAGCGCCAGCTGTAGTTCGAGAGTTTATGGACGTGTTCGAGGACATCTCGGGTTTACCGCCAAAACAAGATGTGGAGTTCACGATCGATCTTGTTCCTGGTGCAGCGCCAACCTCAAAGGCGTACTATCCAATTGCACTGGTGGAGTTGGAAGAAGTCAAGAAGCAGGTTACCGAATTGCTTGAGAAGAGTTGGATTCGCAGCAGCAATTCACCTTGGGAAGCTCCAGTTCTTCTATTAAAGAAGAAAGATGGCACAAGGAGAATGTGCATCGATTATCGAGAATTAAACCGGGTGACTATTAAGAACAAGTACCTGATCCCTCGCATTGGAGAAACATTCGAGCAACTTAATGGCGCGAGGGTATTCTCTAAGCTGGATTTGCGATCCGGATATCATTAGGTCCGAGTTAAACCAGAGGATATTTGCAAGACTGCGTTCCGAATTCGGTATGGACATTACTGTTAGTGTTAATGCCCTAGAAGGCCATTACTGTATCATACTAGTTTGTATATTACTTAATGGAAGCTTGGGATATTCACATGTATATAACAGTCTTGCTAAACATGGTAGTATGCTACTTGGTTTTTTCTATCTTAATATGTGAGTATACGTATTGATAGAGCTCTTAGGATCTTTCTTGACTACCAGCGTTGTGATGGCAGTCACACTAGTGGGGGTTGGGTAGTCTACAAGCACATCCTTATTCAGGTCCCTAGTCGTTGGATTATCGAGACAGGGCATCGATACTCCGGAGTAGACTAGTGTGTACGCTTCTCATCCCAGTTGGGGAGATGGTCTGTCCCACAGCCGTCAGTACGTCGTACTGGAGATAGTATACAGGTGCTCGTTAGGTTACGGGTACACCGGACAGGACTTACAGGGAACAGTTGGTTGGTTTTATACCAGTCGTTAGTGAACAGTTCCCAGGTGACATGAGTACAGCATAGTCCGCAGACTTGACACTGCTACTTCGCCTCGAGTGTGTCCCACTGTTCTTAGATTGCTACCCTACCACGGCTCAAAGGAGTCGTGCAAACAGGTAGCAGTTGGGTGCAGTCCCGAGCACTTGGAAGCAATGGCGGTTAGACAGGATTCGTCTCTCCCGGTATTAGGAGTTGATATCACGCTGTGTCAGAGAGCCATTACGCAAAGTCCCTGGCCAGGGCAAGCGAGATTTGCTGGTAGGTTCCAGTAGTTTCTCAGGGTATAATGAGCTTCCCTCCGACATGACTTATACCGCTATTAGGGGACTGACGCTTGCCGCCCTCTAGGCCCGATATGCGATAGTCTTGGACGAACGGACCGGACTGTATGGAGATTGTCACATCAGACTCAGTAGGAGTTCGGATGGGTTTCCTCATCGGCCTTCTTATCGACATCTACCTGGGGACCGTTACGTACAGCTAGTGCCGCTTGCGGTCTGTGGTTAAACCCACTGCCAGCGTAGTAGTCGAGTCTCTAGAGTCCCACACAGAGAGTTTCCCTACTCCGGGCGAAACGATATAGAGGTCATATGGTTTTACGACAAGGGTTCGGACGCATACGTGTGTTTACGCACGTACGACTTTCGGACAGTTTTTACCAGTCGGCTTTGGTTTAAGCCAGTTACTGGTATCCGGTTATTGGATTTATACAGTCTAAAGTTTTTCCGTATTTTTGCGGAAAGGAGGGGCTTTCTCGTAATTGCGCGAGAAGCTTCTAGAAGGTGGTGACTAAGGAGGTTTAGGTGGCATATATAATGAATGTGATTAGTGAGTCATATGGATGATTCATCCATGTCATTAATGCATGATAAATGCTTAATGACTCATGGAGTGAATCATCACTAGATATTATCAAGCATGGTTGTTAAATTGATTTATATTCTTTTCTTGATAAAAAGAAATGCTTGATATATATTATCATAACTCATTATTCTCACTTCATTATTATTCTCACATTCTCTCTCCTCAAGCTCTCCCTCTTCAAACCCTAATCCTCCCCTCTCATGTGTTGAGTACAAGGATTAGTTAGACTAATTAAACCATAACCCTCACTCTATATCACCTAGCTTCTTTGATTAGCACTTAAAGAAGGTTAGTTGCCTCAAGTTTAGAGGCTAAGCTTGGAGTAAAGCTCTCGGGTGGATCATCTACTACTTCGAGAAGGCCGAGGAGGAGGAGGAGTTCGCAAAGACGAAGGACACGATTCGTTAGGTATAATCCCTAAACATAGTAGTATAGAACTTCTATGTTTCATGTTAGTTATTGTTTAGCTTCGATTCAAGCGGTTAGTCGATGTTTGTGCTTTAAACAAGTTCGTTTTTAAAATTTCCGCCTCCCCACAAGTATTGGGGTGTAGTACATCGACTTACAATGGTATCAGAGCCTCGCTAAACAATAAATAACTTACTTGCAAATTTGTATGAATTTCGAACGGAAAAAACGAAACCGGAAAAGCCCGAAATCACAAGTTTCTGTCGATTTTTAAATGAAGTCCAAAAATTTTTCAGGGAGGTTCAGAAAGCTTAAAATGACAGTAGAAGAACACCCAAGAAATTTGGGCCCCTGAATCGTCTAAAGTGCCGCGGAACCGCGGCGGATCCCACCGATACGCCGCGCTTCCGCCGCCGAGTTGGCGATTCAGGAACCCAATTTTCCTGTGTTGCTTCTATGTGATATTTGGTATTTTCTGGAAGTTTTAATTTTTGCTCAGGTTTCAGATTTACAGAGAAGTATTGGAGCAAAATTAAAAGTGTTTAATCGATCGAAATTATACAGTATTTGCTTGTTGGATTATATCTGTGATTGTATAATGTGTTCGTAAACCTCCCCTAACTTCTAGTATGTCGGTTGGCAGGGGGTTGCACATTTCTGTAATGGATTTTATCTGTTTGTGCATATGAACTATGTTGGACTGTTGTGATGTATAGCCGGGGTTATGTGATGGGTTTTTATTTAATTCATTTGATGTAAATGTAATTTGTTGTAATATTATTTTGCGGGGCACATCCAGGTTGCGGTTGTAGCCACCGTTGTATTATTTCATTTTACTGTTTTTGCTCCTAGGACAGACCCAAGGTGGGGTGCACAAACTGCCGGGCGGGTAGTTTTCCACACCCGTAGGGGCCTTGGGTGGGGTAATGGCTATTCATCACAACTGTGTAATCCGTCTTTTGTTGCAGGCTCAAAACAAACACAGATTGCTTGCAAATCCAATTAAGTTCATCTGTGATCTGGAATGAATATCATTGCGTCAGACGAATGTAAAATATCTATATATATGATAGCTATTTTAGACGTCACTTATGTTTTACACCCGCGCTAGCCCAGTCCCCGCTCTGTCGTTAGTTAAGTAACCTAACGGGTGATGACGGGACCCAGTGGCGAATGCAGATGACATAAGAGGACGTCATATTTTCGTTGTTTTCTGCAATGATAGGTTAATGATGGGACGCATTATTTATAATGCAAAGAAAATAAACCAAAAGATTAATCGTTGGAACAATTTAAAAGAAACCACTCGGTTAATTTTAAAACAGATATTTTTAAATGCGGAGCTTTAACCACTCCTTTTAAAAGCTACCAGGTTCCTTCGGTTATATCAAGTTCACTACGTTCAAGGTTTCGCCAAAACCATTCGTAGCCCTCCGTCATTTCATCTGGGTGTTCAGTAGTATTCAAGCTATGTATTTTGACCTAACGCCAAGGCATAGTGTTTGGTAGCTACTGGATATTCATTTGTTGCATAGATAGATGAGTTAGTTTGGGACAGTCGTATTATCATTTTGGCCGAACGTCAAGGATATATATGGATGGGTTCAAATTGACAAGATAATGATGGGTAGAACTTGACATGTGACTTATGACATTTTGACCTAACGCCAAGGTCATAAGAGCATGGGGCAAAAACTTATATCGGGAATTTCTAAAGAAACTGAAATTTGCAAAGAGATGCATACCATTTGGAGTTTGATGAATGTTGGTAGCATTCCTTCAACATTATCATACGATGATATTTGGATCCCGATCCTACTGTGAGTATATGCTACTTATCAGGATATTCGTCACTTAACGATCAATGCTATAAACCAAGTAGGTGTCAAGAAAGGTGTCAGCGGGGTTACGCCCCCAGAGAAAAGAGGTTATTTAATTAAGGAACTTCGCGAAAGCGTTGGAAAACCTCCCTCGAAGTATCGACACTGGCCTGGCTGAACGGTTAAGCAAGAATTGTACAGTGAGAATAGTCCTGGCTAATTCTTCTTTTATGATTTGAGGAAGGATTCGAGAAACAGTGGGAGCCATCCAGTTTAGATAAACTAAAAACCACTCTAAACTTGCAAGAGCATCATGCTAAAGAGTTTTCTTCTCTCTCTCCTATTTGCAGCGACCCTGAAAATGACTGGACTTAAGTTACTTTTAGAGAAAAATATACTGACAGGGCCAAACTATAAAGATTGGCTGCGGAATGTCAAAATGGCTTTGACCTATGACAAATTGGGGTACGTCCTCACCGCTACGGCACCTGCTGTCCCTGGTCCCAAATCCAGTAATGCGGATAAGGAAATCCGCAAAACCAGGGATTTAGATTGCGCGAAAGCCAAGTGCATCGTGCTTGCCTCGATGAACAATGAACATCAGAGGAGGCACGAGGATATGGAACTAGATGCCATATTTCTCCATACAAAGGAACTTTATGGAGAGCAATCTCGTATAGAAAGATACGAGACCTCAAAGAACTTATTTCGAGCGAGGTTGGCTGTCGGGTCATCGGTAGGAGAACATGTCCTAAAGATGATCGGCTATATAGAAGAGCTCGCAGACCTTGGGACGACTTTGGATAATGAGCTCTATACAGACCTTATTCTCCAGTCCCTTCCTTCCACCTACGCCCAGTTTATCCTGAACTTCAACATTCAAAGAAAAGAAGTTGAACTTCCGGAACTCCTGAACATGTTAAGGAGTGCAGAGGGCACCTTGCAGAAAGCAAGGGAAACACCCGCTATGTTTGTTGGCGGTTCATCTTCTTCCGGGTCCAAGGCTAGGGCCAAAGGAAGGAAGAAGAAGGCCGTCCCCAGACCTAGAGGAGGTGTTAGTAAGGTGGGAGGGAAGGGAAAGAAAAAGTTTGCAGTACCGGTAGTTGGCCAGGATGAGTGCTTCCATTGTCACAGGAAAGGGCACTGGAAAAAGGATTGCAAGGCGTGGAACGCCAAGAACCAGGAACCGAAGCAAGCTGTGGCTTCGACTTCAGGTGTGTTTGTAATTGAGAATTGTCTGTCGATCAACTCTACTTCCTGGGTATTGGATACCGGATCAGGATCTCATATTTGCAATTCATTGCAGGCACTGAGAAACCGTAGAGTGCTGAAGGAAGGTGATATGACCCTAGAGGTTGCTAACGGAGCTAGCGTGGGAGCTGCGTCCGTCGGGGATTATCACCTAGGATTGACGAGTGGACACATTTTGGTTTTACATAACTGTTTTTTTGTACCAAGCTTAACGTGTAATATCATATCAGTTTCCTTGTTATCAAATAAAGGTTATGATTTCACGTTTGTAAGAGATGTTGTTAACATCCACCTTAATCATGGTTTGATTGGGTCAGGTACACTAAATAACGGTATATATGTTTTAAACCAACTCCAAATTTTCAATGTCCAGAACACACTAAAAAGAAAGTCTCCAGATTTAAATAAAGCTTTCTTATGGCATTGTAGACTGGGTCACATCAATGAGAGAAGGTTGACTAAGTTGCATAAAGAAGGATATTTGGACTCGTTCGAATATCAAACTTATGACACTTGTCAATCTTGTCTCAAAGGAAAGATGACAAAGACTCCATTTACTGGACAAGGAGTAAGAGCGAGCGAGCTCTTAGGACTCATACACAGTGATGTATGTGGTCCAATGTCTACACATGCAAGAGGTGGTTTTTCCTATTTCATTACTTTCACGGATGATTACTCAAGATACGGATTCATTTATCTGATGAAACATAAATCCGAGGCTTTTGAGAAATTCCAAGAGTATAAGAATGAAGTAGAAAACCAAACTGGCAAAAGTATCAAGACACTTAGATCTGATCGAGGTGGTGAATACTTGAGTGCCGAGTTCCTAGGTTACCTAAAAGAGAAAGGAATTCTCTCTCAGCTTACTCCTCCATACACTCCACAGCATAACGGTGTATCGGAGAGACGGAATCGAACCCTATTAGATATGGTACGATCCATGATGAGTAATGCTGAGTTACCGCGATCTTTCTGGGGTTATGCGTTAGAATCAGCGGCATATCTTTTGAATATGGTACCTACCAAGACTGTGCCTACCACTCCATATCAGATGTGGAGCGGAAAGAAACCCCATCTACAGTATATAAAGATTTGGGGATGTCCAGCTTTTGTTAAAAAGCAGCATGTGGACAAGCTCGAGGCACGATCAGTAAAGTGTAAGTTTGTGGGATATCCAAAGAACTCCAGGGGATATCTATTCTATTACGCAGAGGAACAAAAGGTATTTGTTTCTCGTAATGCCCATTTTCTAGAACACCAGTTTTTAGAAAAGGAATCAAGTGGGAGCGAAATAGAACTGGAAGAAATTCCAGAACCACAAACTGCTACTGAAAGTTTGGTAGAACCGGAAGTTCAAGAAGTACAGGACATTTCCGCACCCCTCCGCAGGAGTAGTAGGCCGTCTCATCCGCCTGAGAGATACTACGGTTTTCTCATAGATGGGGATAGAGAGGATTGCATCATAGATGATGATGAACCTACTGACTTCCAGCAGGCCATCCAAAGCGGCGACTCGGTACGATGGCTAAATGCAATGCGGACCGAAATGGAGTCCATGTACACCAACAAAGTATGGAGTTTGGACTTTGCTCCAGATGGGGTAAAACCCATAGGATGCAAATGGATCTTCAAGAAAAAGATTGGTGTAGATGGACAGGTGGAAACCTATAAAGCTAGACTTGTTGCAAAGGGTTTTCGTCAAAGACCTGGTTTGGACTATGACGAAACTTTTTCTCCAGTGGCTATGCTCAAATCCATTCGGGTCCTTCTTGCTATTGCTGCCTTCCACGTTATGAAATCTGGCAGATGGACGTAAAGACGGCCTTTCTAAATGGAAATTTAGAAGAGAGCGTCTATATGGATCAGCCAGAGGGTTTCAATCAGAGTGGGAGCAACGGGAAAGTATGCAAGCTGCTTAAGTCCATTTATGGACTAAAGCAGGCATCGCGGAGTTGGAACATCTGTTTTGATGAGACAGTAAAAGATTATGACTTTATCAAAAATCCAGATGAACCGTGCATATATAGTAAAGTTGTAGCCAGAAGTGTCGTATTCCTCGTCTTGTACGTGGATGACATTCTATTGATAGGAAATGACATTCCTATGCTACAATCTGTCAAAGGATTATTGTCACACAGGTTCTCCATGAAAGACCTGGGTGATGCCTCTTACATTCTGGGGATCCGGATCTATCGTGATAGATCCAAGAGGATGTTGGGACTTTCGCAGTCCAGGTATATCGACACTGTACTGAAAAGATTCAGTATGGAAGATTCTAAGCGCGGTAATCTACCGGCTTGTCACGGAATCACCCTCTCCAAAGAGATGTCTCCCAAGACTGATTTGGAAAGGGAACGCATGTCAATTATACCCTACGCTTCTGCGGTAGGCTCTATAATGTATGCGATGTTGTGCACCAGACCAGATGTAGCTTACGCACTAAGCGTGGTAAGCCGGTATCAGTCAGACCCAGGGGAGAAGCACTGGATAGCAGTAAAGAACATTCTCAAGTACCTGAGAAGGACTAAGGAGATGTTCTTGGTTTACGGTGGAAAAGACCTCAGGTTGGAGGCCTTTGCTGATTCCGGCTTCCAGAGTGATAAGGACGATTCCAAGTCCATGTTGGGTTATGTCTTTACCCTCAATGGAGGGGCGGTGTGCTGGAAGAGCTCCAAGCAGGACACCGTTGCTGACTCGACGATGGAAGCGGAGTATATAGCTGCTTGCGATGCCGCAAAAGAAGCAGTCTGGATGAAGAAGTTCCTAACAGAACTTCTGGTGGTTCCTACCATAGTTGATCCAATACCTCTGTATTGCGACAACAATGGAGCTATAGCTTTAGCGAAGGAACCAAGGTCCCATCAGAAGTCCAGACACATCTTGAGGCGGTATCACCTGATCAGGGAGATCATTGATCGTCAGGAGATCGAGGTTCGGAGAGTTGCTTCTGAAGAGAACATTGCTGATCCATTCACGAAGGCCCTACCTCAGATTCAGTTCGAGAGGCTACTCGAGATCATTGGTCTTCGATATGCCAGTACATGGCCCTAGTGCAAGTGGGAGATTGTTAGTGTTTATGCCCTAGAAGGCCATTACTGTATCATACTAGTTTGTATATTACTTAATGGAAGCTTGGGATATTCACATGTATATAACAGTCTTGCTAAACATGGTAGTATGCTACTTGGTTTTTTCTATCTTAATATGTGAGTATACGTATTGATAGAGCTCTTAGGATCTTGCTTGACTACCAGCGTTGTGATGGCAGTCACACTAGCGGGGGCTGGGTAGTCTACAAGCACATCCTTATTCAGGTCCCTAGTCGTTGGATTATCGAGACAGGGCATCGATACTCCGGAGTAGACTAGTGTGCACGCTTCTCATCCCAGTTGGGGAGATGGTCTGTCCCACAGCCGTCAGTACGTCGTACTGGAGATAGTATACAGGTGCTCGTTAGGTTACGGGTACACCGGACAGGACTCACAGGGAACTGTTGGTTGGTTTTATACCAGTCGTCAGTGAACAGTTCCCAGGTGACATGAGTATAGCATAGTCCGCAGACTTGACACTGCTACTTCGCCTCGAGTGTGTCCCACTGTTCTTAGATTGCTACCCTACCATGGCTCAAAGGAGTCGTGCAAACAGGTAGCAGTTGGGTGCAGTCCCGAGCACTTGGAGGCAGTGGCGGTTAGACAGGATTCGTCTCTCCCGGTATTGGGAGTTGATATCGCGCTGTGTCAGAGAGCCATTACGCAAAGTCCCTGGCCAGGGCAAGCGAGATTTGCTGGTAGGTTCCAGTAGTTTCTCAGGGTGTAATGGGCTTCCCTCCGACACGACTTATACCGCTATTAGGGGACTGATGCTTGCCGCCCCCTAGGCCCGATATGCGATAGTCTTGGACGAACGGACCGGACTGTATGGAGATTGTCACATCAGACTCAGTAGGAGTTTGGATGGGTTTCCTCATTGGCCTTCTTATCGACATCTACCTGGGGACCGTTACGTACAGCTAGTGCCGCTTGCGGTCTGTGGTTAAACCCACCGTCAGCGTAGTAGTCGAGTCTCTAGAGTCCCACACAGAGAGTTTTCCTACTCCAGGCGAAACGATATAGAGGTCGTATGGTTTTACGACAAGGGTTCGGACGCATACGTGTGTTTACGCACGTACGACTTTCGGACGGTTTTTACCAGTCGGCTTTGGTTTAAGCCAGTTACTGGTATCCGGTTATTGAATTTATACAGTCAAAAGTTTTTCCGTATTTTTGTAGAAAGGAGGGGCGTTCTCATAATTGCGCGAGAAGCTTCTAGAAGGTGGTGACTAAGGAGGTTTAGGTGGCATATACAATGAATGTGATTAGTGAGTCATATGGATGATTCATCCATGTCATTAATGCATGATAAATGCTTAATGACTCATGGAGTGAATCATCACTAGATATTATCAAGCATGGTTGTTAAATTGATTTATATTCTTTTCTTGATAAAAAGAAATGCTTGATATATATTATCATAACTCATTATTCTCACTTCATTATTATTCTCACATTCTCTCTCCTCAAGCTCTCCCTCTTCAAACCCTAATCCTCCCCTCTCATGTGTTGAGTACAAGGATTAGTTAGACTAATTAAACCATAACCCTCACTCTATATCACCTAGCTTCTTTGATTAGCACTTAAAGAAGGTTAGTTGCCTCAAGTTTAGAGGCTAAGCTTGGAGTAAAGCTCTCGGGTGGATCATCTACTACTTCGAGAAGGCCGAGGAGGAGGAGGAGTTCGCAAAGACGAAGGACACGATTCGTTAGGTATAATCCCTAAACATAGTAGTATAGAACTTCTATGTTTCATGTTAGTAATTGTTTAGCTTCGATTCAAGCGGTTAGTCGATGTTTGTGCTTTAAACAAGTTCGTTTTTAAAATTTCCGCCTCCCCACAAGTATTGGGGTGTAGTACATCGACTTACAATTACGAGTATTTAGTGATGCCATTCGGAGTCACGAATGCACCGGCGATATTTATGGACTTGATGAACCGAATCTTTTCACCGTTCTTGGACCAGTTTATAGTGGTGTTCATCGATGATATTCCGGACTACTCGAGGAGCATTGAAGAGCATGCGGAACACTTGAAGATCGCACTGCAGACATTGAGACGAGAAAGATTATATGCGAAGATGAGCAAGTGCGAGTTTTGGCTTGAAGAAGTGAAATTTTTGGGGCATGTCATATCCGGAGATGGAATCGCCGTTGATCCTGAAAAGATTGTAGCAGTTCAAGATCGGCCGATTCCGAAGAACGTAGCAGAGATCAGAAGTTTTCTTGGACTTGCTGGATATTACAGAAGGTTCGTGGAGAATTTTGCTCTCTTAGCTGAGCCTTTGACCAAGCTTACGCGCAAGGAAGTACCATTCGTATGGACGGATAGATGTGTGTCAGCTTTTGAGGCGTTGAAGCAAAAGTTGATAACCGCTCCTATTTTGACCGTACCAGACGGTTCCGGAGGATTGGTGATTTACAACGATGCATCTGGGTAAGGTTTGGGATGTGTTTTGATGCAGCATGGGAAGATTATAGCATACGCATCGAGACAGTTGAAGACCCATGATAAGAATTACCCAACTCATGATTTAGAGCTTGCAGCAGTGATTTTCGCTTTGAAGATTTGGAGACACTACTTACTGGGCGAAAAGGATCGAAGTATTCACCGATCACAAAATCCTAAAGTATGTGTTCATGCAGAAAGAGCTTAACATGAGGCAGCGTAGATGGTTGGAGCTGATGGCTGACTACGATCTTGATCTTAAGTACCATCTGGGGAAAGTTAATGTAGTGCCGGATGCGCTTAGTCGGTTGCCCGCAATTCGGATGTTGACTGCACAGAAGGAGCTTATCAAAGACTTTCGGAGATTCGAGCTGGAGATCGTACTACCGCATTCTTCAGGACGGTTGATGCAGCTGCAAGTACAGTCGTCGTTGATCGAGAGTATTAAAGTAGCACAGTCGCACGACCCAAGATTGCAGAAGTTTCGAGAACAGGTTGAAGCTGGACTTCGAACGGACTTGTTGATTCATGAAAATGGTTCGTTGCGTTATGGTAGACGTTTGTGTGTGCCGGAAGGAGACATTCATGAAGAAGTTATGAAGGAGGCATACAGTTCTGCGTATTCTGTACATCCAGGAGGCACGAAGATGTACCGCGATCTAAGACAGCATTTTTGGTGGGAAGGCATGAAAAGGGAGATTGCTCGCTTTCTAGCGAAGTGCTTGGTGTGTCAGCAAGTTAAGGTTGAACATCAAAGGGTTACTGGTTTATTGCAACCACTTCTGATTCCTCAATGGAAGTGGGAACAAATAACCATGGATTTCGTGACAGCTTTACCGCGGAGTCCAAAGTGCAACAATGCAGTTTGGGTGATTGTTGATCGATTGACCAAGGCAGCTCATTTCATACCATTTCGAGTTGGTCAGTCAACGGAAACGTTGGCGGAACGGTACATGAAGGAGATTGTGTGATTGAATGGAGTACCCGTAAGCATCATTTCTGATCGTGATACCCGATTTTTGTCTCACTTCTGGAAGAGCTTACAGGAAGGTTTGGGGACTCGATTAAAGTTTAGCACAGCTTATCATCCTCAGATAGATGGCCAGTCGGAGAGAACGATCCAAACTCTTGAAGACATGTTGAGAGCTTGCATGTTAGACTTCAAGGGTTCATGGGAGGATCATCTACACTTGGAGGAGTTTTCGTACAACAACAGTTTTCAGGCAACTATTCAGATGGCTCCATTCGAAGCGTTGTATGGTCGCAGGCGTTGTTCACCCGTTTGTTGGGATGATGTTGGAGAACGAAGATTGTTAGGACCAGATTTGATCGTGCAAACAGTAGAGAAAGTTAATACTATCCGGATTCATATGAAGGAAGCACAAGATCGACAGAAGAGTTGGGCCGCTACATTGAGAAGACCTCTAGAGTTCGTTATTGGTGATCTGGTATTCTTGATGATATCACCGACTAGAGGAGAGATTCGTTTTGGGAGTCGAGGTAAGCTTAGCCCTCGATTCGTGGGGCCTTTCGAGATTTTGGAGCGTGTTGGAGAAGTGGCTTATCGATTGGCGTTACCACAATCTTTGGCGAATGTTCATGACGTGTTTCATGTATCTCAACTCCGTAAATATGTTCGAGATGAAACACACATGCTGGATCATTCGGAGCTGACGGTAAGAGAGGATTTGACCTTTGAGAAACGACCGATATTGATTGTGGATCGAAGAGAAAAGGTTCTTAAGAACAAGGTTATCCCTCTCGTACTTGTTTCTTAGGGAAATCGCTCGCATGAAGAATCGACTTGGGAACGTGAAGATGAAATTCGACAGAAGTTTCCACACCTATTTTTGTAGTTTCATGATTGTTTATCTTTTCTTGTCTTAGGAATTTCGAGGAAGAAATTCTTTTTGTAGTTGGGTATAATGTAACACCCTAATTCATTTATACCAATTCTAGTTCAAGTATTTACTTATTTATGGTAGTTTCTTGGTTTACTGTGTTTTTAGTGCGAATAGTATTTTGACATTTATATTTGCATTTTACCCAACCCGCTTGCTTGAAACCTGTCTTGATTCATGTTTATGATTTATCCTGACCTGTTACATGGATTCGTGCATTTTCATTTTTTACTGCATACTAGCATTATATCTGGCATCTGCATTTTTTTAATATAACATTTAAAGTCAAGTAAAATATTTTAAAAATATCTAACATGGCCTACATGATACCCCTGACCCTGTCGTAGCATCCGCGCATCTTGTTCTCATCCCGTTCAGTGAAACGGACTTGTTTGGATGGCAACGCGCACGTACGTGCATCCGTTCTTGGAGGATATGCATTTTCGTTACCCGGACATCTAATTTGAGTTTTGGTCGACATGTATATTTTTTATATTTTTGAAACTGAATTTTAGACCCGACCCGAGCGTATTTTGGACTAAATTTTTATTTACCAGAAAATCCAATTTTATTTCATCTAATATCTTTATTAAAATTTAACAGTTTAAAATATTTATAACTTACAAAATCTTTTTAAATTAAAATCTAAATCTTAATAACAACCCCCCCTCTCTCTCTCCTCTGCATATATATATTTTTATATATTTTATTTATTTTTTTTTTCTTTCCTTATTTAATACACAGCCTTCTTCTTCTTTCTTCTTTCTTCTTTCTTCTTTCTTTTTCTTGATCTTGTTTCTTGATTTCGGTGATCACCGTCGGAGCCGTGCTCGTCGCTGACGATCCGAATGATCCAGTGAACGTACCTTACCATGTGATCACCCTCTTGCCTTGCCTGGACCCGTCCCGCGTGTCGCGTGTGCGTTGCGACGATTTACCGACGTCGGACGTGCCGTGCGTATTCGTCGGATAATTCGATCGAGGCAAGTTTACAACTTGCTACATGCCATACTTTATGTAATTTATTTATATGTTTCCGTATTATCATCATCATCATCATCATCATACAGCTATGTCTATATAATTTATACACCGTAGTTATATAACGTTAATCGGTTTTATAATATAAAATGTATGAAAGTTTACAACTTGCGACATACTATAATTTTATCTATAAAATTTATATCGTCTTAATATTTCTTATTATTATCTTTAATTAGTTTATAATCTGAATTTTATAATATTATACAAAATATAGTTTGAAAATATTATAGTTTACACATGAAACGTCGTTGCAAAGCGGATACGACAAATCTGAAATTTACTGTACACCTTACCTTATAAAATTCATTATAAATCATAGAAAAATAATTAGTATACGTTCTTTCATTCGTTACGAAGCTAATTCAGAATACTATAATTCTATGAAATATTTACTTGCAAAATAAATTTTTTAAATAACTTAAAATGCAAATGAAAATATCTCTAAACTGTTGTCCAGTGAAATTCCAGCAGCAAACTTTCAATTTCGAATGTTCATAGATTTTTGTAGAAACAACCTGAGATACTTAAACTTATAAAAATGAAAACCTTATCTAATTATCTTTGTTTTGGTATAAGACACGTCCCTTTTGGAGAACGTTTGTTATTTTTAAGCTATTTTACTAATCAGGGTAACGCTGAATTTCTGAACGGAACTTTCTTGTGCATGGTTAATCAATACCACTTTTATAGTTATTAATCGGTTTGAATATGTTATCCATATTAATATTATTATATCATTATTTACATATCTAGTTGCATGCTAATTCATCTTGCTACATGCTAGGTATATTATTATGCATCCATATGAGTAAAATTTTACCCATTTATCACATTGTACATCCATACTAAAATTTTACTATTTTCGGATACCTGTTTGCATCCATATCATTTAAAATATATATAACTGCATTTATAGATCACATTAATTCATATTATTATTGTAGTAACACCCCATACTTAATAAAGTGCATCCTAATTAGTATTGGAACTGTAAATGTAACCCCTAATCGATATTTGTGCATCCATACCATTAATTCTATAACTATTCACATACCATGTCACATTATTACATATTGTTGTTATATTGAAACCACATGCTTGATATTGTGCACCCTACATAGTCATGATGTAACCCCTGATCGATATTTGTGCATCCATGCTTTTATTGTATATCTGTACTTTCGCCCTGATTCAATACTTGCTACAGTTTGATTATGAGCACCCGTTTGACACCTGTGCACTACTTGACATGAACTGATACACCACTACTTGACATGACTTGATACATGTACACTACCTGACATGACCTGATATATCACTACTTGACATGTTACCTGATCATGTCTCTAATGCCGACAATCCTGACATGTTGTCCCGATGGACATATCCTGTTGTCTGTATAGACAAACTTGTTCCTGCTTGGTCCTGTGTTGGCATTAGCTTCAGATTTATCAATACCTGACTTGAACATATAACTTGGGGGTATGGGGAAATCAATGATGAAACCTGACTTGTAACTCGACAGTTCGATGCTTATACTGATCAGTTTTACAGGCTAGGCCAGCCCCGGGATGATGCTGCTGACATCATTCGTCTGTACATGTTACCTGTTTACTGCCTAGCGGCACGTCTCGGATTCAGCCCGAGAGTCTTGACCGTGGTCCCGGGCACGCACGGGATACTATTGAGTTACATCAACGATTCATTAAATTGATTTTAAAGACTTGAGAGTAGTTAACCCAGTAGCTAAGTTCAGATTACTCACTGCACATCACATATGCTTTTACCCTTCACTATTCCTTATTCGTGTTACTGTTCTACTTTTATTACTGTTCATACTCGTTCCTGCATGTCTTGCTACCCCTTGATTATATTATTGTTTGATATTATGACGCACTGACGTCTGGGTTTTGCATGGCCCAGATCCTCCACCTTTGTCGCAAGCTGATCAGGAGTACCTCCGCCGTTAGGCCGAGCAGTGAGGATCCTGTTAGTATCCAGTTAGTTATTTCCGTACTTTCCAGATGTTATTGTTACTTAGATTTATTGCTTTCGCATATTATTTCTTGACTCGTTTATTCTGGCAAATGGACATGTACTGGATAGTTTATTTTACTTTCCTGTTCTTGATATCTTATAGACAGCCGTAATGTGACTGTGGAGGGATGTTTCCTATCCACAGGTAGCATGGTTGGCTATGTCACGTGCCGATCTTAGCGCACTCTGGGAAGCAGGGCGTGACACCCTTTTTGAAAATTTGATTCTACAACATCTTTTGGTTTCTTTCTTTTAATTAATCTCATTAATGAAGTCACATCAATTAATGATTCCTAAACATCACAGAAAAATGAAACGAAAATAGAACGTACGCTTTTGCCATCCGCATTCGCCACTGGGCCCCGTCATTCACCGTTAGGTTACTTAACTACCGGCAGAGCAGGGGATGGACTAGCGCGGGTGCAAAACATAAGCAACGTTTATTATATATCATATATATATAATATTACATTCGTCTCATGCAGTTATATGATCAGCATCACAGAATCAAGCGGCAGAAGAAACATATGAAATATTAGATATACTAGGATTTCCGTGTTTTAAATTTAGCCAGTAATGTAAAACACGGATTCCACGGTCATGAAGAATAGCCAAACCCACATCCCATAGACCCCTACGAGAGCGGCAAGTAACCCTACCAATTCTAGAGTTAGGAGACCCGGTCTCAACTCCTTAAGATGGTCTCCCACTGGACCCTAGAACTCGGTTACTTATGCTCCCCGCCTTGGGTCTATCCTAATGCGGAAAAGTAAATAATATACAACAGTGGTGACATCATCCTCAACCCGGAAGTGCCCCAATAAAAGAATATTACATACAGATTTTACATGAATGAAAATAAAAACTCTCATCTCACATAGAACCCCCCGGCTATTCTTTCACGACGATCCAATAAATCATATCAACAACAACACATGATATCACATATCATCAACGTAAGAAAATATGCGTATCCCTAAAACTTGTTGACATATAGCAAAGAGATTGGGATACCCCACATATTACGCTTACGGTCGCAGAAAAGAAAACGAAAACTACAATAATTAGAATCCGCAATATCCTTAGACATCATAAACCCTGAATATCTCATATTCCGTATTTCATGCCTAACTTATAAAACTTGCATTTTAGTCTTAAATTGAAAACACTTTTCAATTGGTTGTCGGATACTTCAACAAGATTCCCGACTTAGTGATTACACTACGCAATTGCGGCGGAGTTTTGATCTGAATCAAAACTTCGTGGCAATCGATTAATTGAGACTAAACGGCTAGGTTTACAATATACTAACTAGTTTTCATTAAACTAATTAATCCAGATTCTAATAATTGTATCACACATCACAAATCTTGTAAAGTAACCGCGACATTAGAATTCCGCAGGCAATTAGCAAACTAAACCAATTTTTCCAAGAAATGAAAAATCCAGTGAGCTAAAGTTCCAAAACCGATCGTTTTAAGCCAATCCGAGAGTCGAAACGAACTCGAAACCCGCCCGAATCTTCGCGGAGGCGAAGATCCCAAAATTAACTATTGAGTGGGGGACCTTGGGTAGGTACCCACCCCCAGGGCCACCTCAAAGTGGCCCCTAGGGGAAGGCAGACCCGAGAGCACCCAGTTGGGGTGCTTTCGGGTCACCCACCTCCAAGGCCACCTTGTGGTGGTCTTGGGGTATGGGTCCGGCCTCTGGTCCCTCCCAGGGTGTCCCCGGGGTGCGCACACTCCACCTCGCAGCTTCTCGGTTCAAACCGTGAGCACGCGGGGTGTGCAAACAACTCAAAACATCATTTTGGAAACTGTTTTTATCGGCGGTTTTTGCGCGACAAAAACGGCGGATTTCTAACGTCGCTACAAGCTACCCTAATGTTCTAGTATGGCTAAAGTCGACCCTAGCACCACCATGAGGTTTTAGTAGCATCAAGCATGCCAAATTTTAATTTTTATTAGGTGCTAAATTAGACTATACAAGATCTTTGCTAGAATATTAGGGTTTGCTATAAAACCAACGAGAAGGGAAGGAGGTTATACCAACGTAGATCGAGTGCTTTACTTCAAATGCTCCGTGTAGTAGTCTCGCGACTCCACTAGGCTTCACTTGAGCCTTTGGACGAACTTCCTCCGATGACCTTCGTGCCGAAGATGATCCACGCAAAGTCCCTCCAACTCAAGCTACCTCTACACTAAACTCTTTAGCGTAGGAAACACGCTACACTCGATCGCTAGTCAAGTGTAGGATGGTGAAGTATGGGATGTTAAAGCTCACATGTTTGTGTTCAAGCTTCATGATTCACATCTCATGTGAGGGTTGAAGCTAGAACCAAGGCAATGAGGAAGATGAAGTAGCTAGAGAGCACCCATGGGAGCAACTAAATAAAATGGCTAAGTGTTGAGAATGAACTTAGAATGAATGGCAACTCATGACTGTCATGACCCGAAATGGCACGTGACTGGCACTTGAATCATATGAAGTCTATAGAACCCCATCTAATTCATGTAAGCCAAAATCCCAGAAATCTAAACCATTTATATGAAGAAAGTAAAGGAAAACTTGTTTAAAAGTTTTTGTATAAATCACTTTGAAAGTAGTAGTAAAAATTTTTAAAACATCTAAGTCTTTTCCGAAAATTTCGGCAGAGTCTCATTTGTAAATACTGACCCCAAATGGGTACAACATGAATAACATGAATAAAGGCATCCCCAAGCGGGAGATAGCTTTTCGCCAATTGGCGGTCACAACCATGCAAGCAATATAATATACAACGCCGAAGGGCGAGGATCAAAACTCAGAAGAAAACCAAAGGAAAACCATAATAATACAACGCGCGACTCTAAGGTCGAAAGAATATACAACTGGTCTGCTAAGGCTATCAAATAATACAGTCTGGTTGATGGAGTTACTAGATACAACTGAAAATAAATTCAGTACAATGGTGGTCACGATGCAAGTGAACCCACCTGCCAAAGCAATCACCCGGAAGGGAGCAGTGTGCCAACAAGCCGCCAAGGAAACCTGTACGGCAAAACCTGCAAGAAATTGTGGCACAACGGGGGTGAGTTGCCAACTCGTGAGTAGAAAACATCACTGAGCAGAAATCGCATGTATGACTCAATCCTAGGTCATACGATAATAATATCCTCAATGATATAACCTTGAAACCATCTACACATAAGTTTAATACCAAGTGCTCGTGTCAGTGCCTCAGGTACCAATATAACATATATATGATGTATGAATGCATGAAAACAGAATACATCTAAATAAGAAAACTGTTTTCTTAAATTAGTGAGATTTCTGTATATATAAAAATCGAGGTATCATCAATGAAATCAACATAAAATTCGTGTCAAGCATAGACACAAAACATATATCCAAATATCCAATATCTCAGGCTCCGGCTATCCGGACTGGCCCATATCATATGATCCCAATACCTCAAGTCTCAATATCTCGGGCTCCGGCTATCCGGACTGGCCCTTGTGCTCCGGCAATCCGGACTGGCCTAAATCATCAAATCTCACGACTACGTCGGTATCCTCCGGATATCCGCCGCGTCACAAATAACCGGTCGGTAGTGCTACCCTGCCAGGCTCAACGCCATCATTTGCGACCATCTTGCCCCGGGGTACCGCACCGGGTCCACCATGCACCCACAGACGGTTCCTCCTCCTCCTCGAATCGGGTGTATGATATCGTTCAAGAGCCGAGAAAACTCATGGTGGACATATCTCACATCATATCACGAGAAAACCACACTTTTTATCTTTTGAAAATGATAAATGAGTTTATAAAATCTTGCGGTTTTCTCCAAATCCAGAAATCTCATGGAAAATCCGAAATCCAAAAATGAAGATTCAATAATAGTGAATACCGGGCTCCGGCAATCCGGACTGGCCCTATAATATTGCATGACAAATGAATATATAAGCATGCATGGGTATCTAATAAAGAATGCAATATATAAACTAGCACGGTAATGATATATCAGAACTATCAGCTAACAAGCGATATCAATAAAATAATATTCTCTAAAGTATACGTGACATGGCAATTACCGATGATGATGTGTGTGAACCGGCAAGCAAGTGATTGTGAACATACGCATCATCGGTAATGGTGCTAGTGTCCTGACAGCATGGGCTCATAATAAACAAGAATCACAAGTATAAGCATCCAATGCGATAATAACAACATGAATCTATAGACAATGAATAATAAACACAGCAAATAAGAATATACGTTTCTAAATATGAGTCATACAATTTTGCCATTTGAAATAACACGAATCATGGTGTTTAGAAAATAGGGCTACGGTGTTTTTAAGAAAAGATACGCCCTTTGAAATATCCGTAGTATCCCTTGGCCTGTCTTTAAAATACTCATGATTCGTTAGTTTTGGAAATAAGTATGACTCGAGCCCAGTCTAATATCTACTAAGTAACTACAGGACAAAGCTAAGAAAAAGAAACTAATCAAAGGGTTAGGAAAATCACCTAAGTCTGAGTCGATATATGTATATAGTAGTCGGTGATCCCGCCTCAATAGCGTTACATACGATAAAATATATAATACGATATCCTCGAATCATGAGTACGGATCTATCATCAAAATTATATCTCATACGGTAAATAAATCGTATGGCATCCCAAAATCGGGGTACGGGTCGCCTATCACATATACCTCAATATCCATATGGTATCATTATCATAATATCATGAACAGGGTACTGATCTAAGTCTAGTACATACCGATACCTCAACGTATATCCGCGTGTGTATGAAAACACATCGCCCATCAATCCGCTAATATAATATGTCGTATCTCATAACACGACCCAAATCGCATCACCGATCTCACGGCATCATGCCCCATCACATCGACTCATCTCCAAATATCATATATTATCCTCATCATCCATATATATATATATATATATATATATATATATATATACATATCCCCATATACGCACAAGACATCGAATGTGTGCGTGTGTATGTGTGTGCGTGTGTGCAAATCATTACTCTAGGGTTTCGCGACTAAGAAACTAAGCTAAAAGTATTTTCCTATAATTACGCTAAAACTAACCCAAAGTCACCTAAAGCATTTCTTACTAAGTTATCCTCATATCACACACACACACATACACACACACACACACGTAGACTACACTACGAAACTGCGGGGGTGCTATACGCCATCCAACCGACTTCCCCCATAGATATATATCTATTCACCTTGATCCTTGCTTGCCGAAGTCAATGTCGCCATCCTCTTCTTCATCGTATGAAATCCACGTGAAGGTGCCTACATATATATCACATGACATCGTAAATAAAAATCGTGCATGAAAACCAAAACAGCACACGAATCGCACATAGGTTAAAACCTATGGTCCAAAAATGTAAGAATAGCCAAACAACCTGTCACGCCCCGCTTCCCAGAGTACGCTAAGATGGGCACGTGACATAGCCAACTATGCTACCTGTGGATAGGAAATATCCTTCCACAGTCACATTACGGCTGTAGAGATAACAAGAACAAGAAAGTAAACTAAACTATCTAGTACATGTCCATGAGCCAGAATAAATGAGTCAAGAAATGATAATATGTGGAAGCAAAAGATACAATAAATGAAACACCAAGAAAGTAAAACTGCATACCAGCAGGATCTTCACTGCTCGGTCTAACAGCGGCAATACTCCTGATCAGTCTGCAACAAAGGTAGAGGATCTGGGCCATGCAAAACCCAGACGTCAGCGCGTCATAACATCAAGCAATAATATAAACAGGGGTAGCAATACATGCAAGTATGAGTATAAATGATAAACAAGCATAACGGTGATATAAGTAAGGATGGTGGGGTAACGCGCAGTGAGTAATCTAAACTGGTCTACTGGGTTAACTACTCTCGAGTCTTTGAAATCAATTTGATGAATCATTGATGTAACTCAATAGTATCCCGTGCGTGCTCGGGATCACGGTCTATGACTCTCGGGCTGAATCCGAAACGTGCCGCAAGACAGTAAAAAGGGTAGTAGGTAATGACGAGTGATGTCAGCAGCATCACCCCGGGGCTGGCCTAGCCCGTAAGACTGATCAGAAAAGGAATAGTATCCCGTGCGTGCCCGGGATCATGGTCTATGACTCTCGGGCTGAATCCGAGACGTGCCGCAAGGCAGTAAAGGGTGGTAGGTAATGACGAGTGATGTCAGCAGCATCACCCCGGGCCTGGCCTGGCCCGTAAGACTGATCAGAAAAGGTATAGTACTGTCGAGTTACAGGTCAGGTTTCATCATTGATTTCACCATACCCCCAAGTTATATGTGCTCAAGTCAAGTATTAAATAATCTGGAGCTAATGCCAACACAGGATCAGGCAGGTACAGGTTTGTTTGGATAGACAACAGGAAATGTCCGTAAGGACAACAGGTCAGGTTTGTTGGCATTAGTAACAAGATCAGGTAACAGGTCAAGCCATGGTACATCAGGTCAAGTTAGGTAGTATATAGGTATCATGTCATGTCGAGAGATGAACGATACCATGTCGTGTCAAGTAATAGGTGTAACAAGTCATGTCAGGGGTGCACAGAATATCATGTGGGTGCTCATCATCAACTAACGTAAGCATGGGAAAGCCAAACAAGCATGAGGTACTAGTGAAACAATAAAATGAAACATGGTGATGATATATATGCAAAGGTACAGATTAAAGCATATGATGCACTGTTATAGATTAGAGTTAGGGTTGTGGTTTCAACATTAAGTAAAATACATTTAAATGAATATGGAATATTAAAAAATCACATTAACATGTATTAAATGACCTAGTGATGCAATTATATATATAAAATAGGTTAAGTGGATGCAAACGGGTGTCCGATAGGGTAGAACTATTAAAAGGTACAGTGGGCCATGTAAATAATTATTATGTGATTTAAACACGGATGTGGGTACACGATATTGTACTATAACATGCAACAAGGTATAATTTAAGATTCGAGTCTACAATGATATAATCTGACATCGAAATGCAAAAATGGAAACTAATAGCCTTAGGTTTAATTTACAGATTTAATCATGAAGTAAATATGTATAAATAATATAGTAGCATGTAGCAAGTTTCACTTGCCTCGAGTACGACGATAACGGAAAACGACACGGAGACGTGAACACAACACACGCGAGGTCTTGGCCTGAACCAGGCTCGGGTCCGGATCTTCTCGGCTCAACTCCATGTCAATATAAGGAGGGATAATATCAGCAGGGCAGAGATACTTGACTGTCCTTTTGTGGTATTCAGGTAACCACCCATTCGAAGTCCAGGGCATACATCATCTCCTCTCGATGTCGAACAGCCTCGAAAAGCAGAAGGATTGCCCTAGATGGGAAACGAGCTTCTAGATATGCTTCGTTAGACAGAGATCAGCCTCTGGTTGCCTCCCTCTTCCCCATTCTCCTGCTCGAACAGGATGCTCGGGACTCTCCCGACCTTCCTCTCTTTCGTCGCGATGCTTTTCCAGATGTCGATCTAGCAACGGTGACGATCGTCTCGTCGTGCTTCGGATCGGGCCGCGGGAAGCCGTCGAGGTACCGGAACGGAGGCGAGAGGTGGAGGAGGGGGTCTCCATCAACGGCGGCGGCGGCCGCGGCCGAGGTGGAGAGGGGGCTGAGGGTTAAGGTTTCGTTCGTTGATCCGCTCGGCCTATGCAGTGATCTCGCCATCGAGGCGGAGGACTAGGGTTTGCGGAGGCTGGGGATTCAACGACGAAGGAGGGGAGGGTTTCTGGATTTAGGGTTAGGGTTAGAGAAGCGAAAGAAAAGAACACGAGGAAGGAGGGGGACGTGGGAAATTAATGAATGGGTTATAAATTTTATGTATATGGGTGCAGAGAGAGAGAGGGAGAGAGATAGAGAGAAACGTTAAGATTTGATTGTTTAGTTAAAATAAATAATATATATATATATATATAAAATCTAACTGTTAGCATATAAGAATAAAATAATACATTTTAGTTAAAAATTATATTAATAGTTTATAATATATAAAGAATATAATATTAGTCCGTTTTGAGATTTTGGCAAATACAAACTTACTCCAAAACACGCCCGGGTCGGGTCTAAAATTTCAGATTTAAAATATGAAAAATATGTGCGACTTCCAAATTTCAAAATGAATGCTCAGGTAACAAAAATGCATAACCCCAAGAACGGATGCACGCACGTGCGCGTAGCCATCCAAACACGTCCGTTTCACTGAACGGGACGAGAACAAGATGCGCGGATGCTACCACGGGGTTAGGGGTATCATGCAGGCTATGTAATGTATTTTTAAAATATTTTACGTGACTTAAAATGTTATATGGTAAAAGATTTCATGCCAGATAAATGCCATTATGCGATAAAGTTGAAAATGCATAAGTCCACATAACAATTCAGGATGATTCATAAATATGAATCAAACAAGTTTCAAGCAAGCGGGTTGGGTCAAAAGCAATGTAAAGTGTAAAATACCATTCGCACCCAAAATACGTTAAATCAAGAAATATCACGAATAAAGAAATACAAGAACTGGAATTGGTATAAATGAACTCAGGTGTTACATTATACCCAACTACAAAAAGAATTTCGTCCTCGAAATTCCAAGAATAAGAAAGGATAAACAATCAAGAATTGCAAGAATAGATGTGGAAATTTCAGTCGGATTTCATCTTCTTATTCCCCAAGTTGATTCTCCATGTGAACGATTTCCCCAAGAAATAAGTTCGAGAGGGATAACCTTGTTCTTAAGAACCTTTTCTCTTCGATCCATAGTCGACATCGGTCGCTCCTCGAAAGTCAAATCTGTAGGGTTCCTAGGCACTCTAGTGAGGTCTCACAAGGCATCAACCATGCCAATTTCAAATTCCGGGGTGCCGAGAAACCCTAATACGGATCGTTGGCTAGATTTCTAGGCGAAAAAGGAACTAGTTAACTACTTAACTAAGAGTAACGGAAATACAACCTTTGTAGATCCGGTTCTCCACCTCCATAGCTCCATGATGAAGTGTCCTCGCTGTCCAAAATGAAATCCGGGCTCTTGCGTCGGCTTCATCGGAGAAATGGGCGGGCTAGGTCATCGACGACGTGCCGAAGATGATCTACGTCGAAGCATCACTAGATCAAGCTCCACCTTCACCAAGCCATGAAAGGTTGTGAAGGAAACACACTCTACTACTTGGCAAGAGGTAGAGGATGAAGAAATAGGAAGTGGGTAGACTTTAGAATTGGATTTCTCACTCATCTTCATCAATCACCATTGATGAAGTGGAGGTTTCTTCATTGAAGATGAAGAAGAAGAAGAAGATAAAGTTCTGATAAGTTAATTCCAAAAAGAAAATTAAAAGAATACTTATCATGACCAAACCATGGTCAAGTGTAGAGAATAAATCATGGTTAGTGGGATGGTTAGGGTTAAGCATGAGACAAAATGGTCACTTGGTCAAAGTCTTCATGAAGCTTCATGAACAGAAACAAAACAAGCCACCATTTTCTCATTTGCTTTTCTATTTCCAAAAGAATAAATAAATGAATAAATGAATAAGGAAATAGTAAACCCTAACCATTTCATTAACCAAGGTTTAATTCTTTACACTTAACCAAAAGGCATGTATCATCAAACATGATACAAGCAAGTGCACAAAATCATATCGCATATGCAATGCGCACATCCGAGTGAGAAAATCCATTTAAAATGAACCGATACTAGTTAATGCAAAGTAATATATCAAATATATAAATATGCATTAAATCATTAAATCAACACTTGATTCAATGATCCGGTCATGTCGCACACAACCGACTAGTATACAATGTATCGGCTTATCGAATCAACGCTTGAATCGATAATTAGGTTATATCGCATACAACCATTCGACACATTGATCGCGAGAATGAAATACGGTATCACATACACGCATTATTCTCGGTCCCGCACATATCTCATATGCGCTCCTATTTCGTTTCGCTTGAGCCAGGAAACCTCTGTGTAGGACTCTAAAGACTCGTCAATATGCCGGCAGCAGATGATGATCATATCAAACACCCACAAGCCGCAAGCGGTCTGCTAAACGTAACGGCCACCCGGGTATTGAGCGATCAGAAGATCGACGAGCAAGCCCGCTCACACTCCAGTGAATCCAACCAGTAACACTACCGTACAGTCCGGTCTGATCGTCTGATATGTCGCATATCTCGCCTAGGGGTGGTAAACGTCAGACCCCAATAGCTCGATAAGTCGTGTCGATGTGAGGTCTATAACAATTCGAGAAACTACTGGTAACACTTACCAGTAAATCTCAGCAACCCTGGCCAGGGATTTCCTGTTATAGCCAATCGAACACAGCGCAACATCAACTCCCTATACCGGGAGAGACGAATCCCCTCCTATCGCTCATTGCCTCCATGTGACTCGGGACTGTACCCAAAAACCACCGTTTTGCACGCCCTCTTGGACGTGGTAAGATGGAAATCAAAGCACAGTGGGAACCACACAAGACTCTATGACGATCTCGGGTCAACAGACTACTCTGTACCAGTGTCACCAGAGAACTGCCATCTGACGTGAGGTATAATACCATCTGGGAGTTCTCGGCGAGTCCGTCCAGTGTACCCAGTCTCTACTGAGCACCCGTATATCATCTATGATGTCAAACACCAATGGATATGGGATCATCCATCGCCCATCTGTATGGGTCGAGAAGGTATACGCTAGTCTACTCTGGTATATCGATGCCCCGTCTCGATATACCCACGACTAGGGACTTTGAAGGATGTACTTATGGACTACCATGTCCCCACTAGTATGATCCGCATCATAGTCCAGGTAGTTAAGTACACATCCTAAGGGCTTTACCAACATGTAACAGAGAGACAATCAGTATACACGTTAAGGTAAAGAGTAACCAGATAGCATACTATCATGTCGAGCAAGAAAGTCCTCCCTATATATGTCCCAGCATCCACTACAATATACATCCAATGTACAGTAATGGCCTCTAGGGCATACATATAACTAACAATCTCCCACTTGCACTAGGGCCATCTGTAGCAGTGGTTGTAGTATTTCATACTCAACCATCCCATAAAAGTCTCTCTCTGGGAATAGGCCTTCGTGAGTGGATCCGCCGTGTTGTCCTCTGAGTCTACTCTCCTAACCTCGATCCCTTAGAGATCAACCATCTCCATGATCAAGTGATACTGCCTTAGAATATGTCTGGATCACTGATGGGACGGGGGTTCCTGGCATAAGCCACAACTCCATTGTCACACAATGGTAGGAACTAAGTTCATCTCATGAACTAATATACATCCAAACAGCCTCTTTGGTAGCATCTTAAGTAGCGATGTATCCAGCCTTTATCGTCTAGTATGCCACGGTATCTAGCTTGGAACTCTTCCAACATACCGTCCCTTTACTGAGGGTAAAGGCAATGCCTGCGACTGACATTCAGTCGTCTTTATCACCCTGGAACCCTTCCAGTGATTCTCCCCAGGATCGATTGATACCATCTCACTACAACTAGTGAGTATACTAACACCCAAATAACATCTATCTCATAGATGAAAACTCAGGATGGAGGAGGTATCACATTGATCCTATCTGGAGAATCCTTGTGATAAGCGGAGATTGACCGAGCGTAGCATAGGAAACTCCTTCCCTATCATGAGTATGTCATCCACGTACTCTACGAGGATCACCACCATACTCCCTACTACCTTTTTGTATATACAAGGTTCATCTACCATTTTGATGATGTCAACTTCCTTGACTAATCCATCAAAACAGATGTTCCATCTCCGCGATGCCTGCTTTATCCTATAAAGCATCTTGCACACGTTTCCGCTGCTCCCACTGTCTACGAGGCCCTCTGGCTGTGTACTTATAGACGCACTCTTCTAAATCAGTATTTAGAAAAGCAGTCATGACACCCAACCGCCAGATATCGTAGTCATGGTATGTAGCCGTGGCAAGTAGTATCTGGATGGACTTAAGCATAGGTACTGGAAAAGGTTTCATCATTATCCACGCCTGGTCAATGACGAAAACCTTTAACAAGTCTAGCTTTGAAAGTCTCAACTTTTCCATCTACACCAAGTAATCTTCTCAAGATATACTTGCTCCTGATGGGGATTTAACCCTTCATATATAGCAGCCAAAGTCCATACTTTGCTGGTGTACATGGATTCCATCTCAGATTGCTAAGCATCCAGCCATTCTTACAGAGTCTTACTCCTGATGGCCAGCTCGAAATTAGTTGGGGCATCATCTCATGATGCAATCCTCGCTCCCACTGTCATAGAGAAACTGAAGTATCTCTCAGGTGGGTGAGGAACCCTACTAGATCGGCGGAGAGGCTGAGGTTCGTTGGAATCTATTGAATCCTTTGGTTCTGTCAAATCATCAGCTGTAGTTTGTATAGCTGGAACCTTTCCAGTTCTACATAACAGACCTTGCCTCGAGCTTGTCCGGATTTTGCTTTTAGACATAGGCTGGACAACCCCAAATCTTAACTAATTTAAGATATGGGCTCTTCCTATTCCATATCACATATGAAATGGTAGGCTACTGATTTGATTAGAACCCTATTCAATAGGTATGCAGCTTCTCAAGTGCATAACCCCCCTAAAAGGAAATAGGTAACTCAGTATTACTCATCATAGAGCACACCTTATCATATAGGGTGTATCTGCTCCGTCCCGATATACCATCGTGCTATGGTGTATACAGAGGAGTAATTCTGAGAGAGAATCTCATTCTCCTTTAAAATAGTCCAGGATTTCCGTGCTCAAGTATTCTCTTCCTTGATCTCATCATAGGACATAATACTTATACCCGTATTGGTTCTCTACTTCTATCTTATATTCTGTGAATATCTCAGAAGGTTCAGACTTGTGTTTCAACAGGAACATATGTCTGAATCTCGAAAGATTATCAGAGAATGTAATGAAGTACAAAGAACCTTACCAGGTATGTGTAGACAGGGGACCTTTATACATCAACATGTATCATCCCAAGAGTTCACTAACTCTTTCTCTGTTTCCAATAAACAGAGCTATGGTCATTTTATCTTTGTGACATGACTGGCGAGTTTCACAAGATGTAAATTCAAACTGATTTAAATATGTATCTAAATGTAACTCCAGCTAGTCGGGTCGCATTGATATGACCTAGTCTACAATACCTTAAGAAGGATTCGTTCATTTCTGAACTCTTCCTCTTGTGTGTGTTTCATATACTAAGAACTGTAGTTTGATTTAGAACGTCAATGCTTTTAGATAACGTGCCTGAACCGATCAACTTTTGATATAGGAAATGTTCAAAACATTATCCAACAATACAAAATTATATCCTTTCTTTACTAATAAAGAAACTGATATGATTTTGTATATCAGGTTCGGTATCTAATAACATTCGTTCAGAATCAATGTATTACAATACAGGGTGACAGTGACCAACAGACTTGGCTGCAACACTTGCCCCGTTTTCTGCCTCATGAAACTTATCACCCGTTCTCAGTTTTTCTACCATTTTGTAGCCCTATGTAATATCTTACATATCTGGGATCCTGATCCGGTATCAAATACCCAAGATACAGAGGATACCGAGAAACAGTTCTGTGTAACGAACACACCCGAAGGAGATGCATCATCATGCACTTTCTTCGTTTGGGCGGCACGGGAAATCTGGTATTCCCCAATTTCCTGCTCTGTCTTATAACAATTATAAGTTGGAGCGGGACCGACGTTCCCCAGCTCACTATAACAAGCGGGTTCGGTCAATAATCCGTATTATTATCTTGATTATGGCGTGATATGGTCGCTACCAGGAGAGAGAGAG
Organism: Agapanthus africanus; assembly: GCA_030015575.1. Taxonomy (NCBI): domain Eukaryota; kingdom Viridiplantae; phylum Streptophyta; class Magnoliopsida; order Asparagales; family Amaryllidaceae; genus Agapanthus; species Agapanthus africanus. Next base: position 153,549,970 of record JASDDO010000012.1, read on the forward strand.
AAGAAAACACTCAGCGTGCGCTCTTGCAAGAATAGATTGGTTTTATTTTATCTAATCAGGATGGCTCCCACTGCTTTTTATCAAATCTTCCTTCAAACCCTAAAAGGAAAGACTAGCCGGGATTAATTACACACTACAAGTTCGCCAATCTTTCAGCCAGGCCAGTGTCGGTACTTTGAGGGAGGTCCCCCGTGCTTTCGCACGAACCTAATTAATGTAAACCTCGTTTTCCCAGAGGCGTAACCTCGTTGACACCTTTCTAGACACCTACTTGATCGGCTAATTGTAATGTGTAAAACTCTCCCAGGAGTAACTCTTACTCGCAGCGGGTATCGGGATCCAACTATCTCATAGAAGGTATGCAATCTCATTGCAAATTTCAACACTTGAAATTCCCGATAATATTTTGCCCCTAGTGTTCTATGACCTTGACGAATGCCAAACAACCCATAGTCCACTTAGTCAAGTTCAACCCGTACATTTCTTGATCGAATTAAACCCACCCGCACGACCCTTGACGAATGCCAAACAACGCCGTACGAATACCCTAATCCAATCTGCATCATATGCATAAGCAGATAAATACTAGTTAGCTACCGCACACTACGCCTTGACGAATGCCAAACTACCGTAGCACGAATACTAACTAGTACTTATCTGAAATGACGGAGGACTACGACAGGTTTTTCTGAAAACCTATTGCGTAATGAACTTGATATCGTTGTAGGATCGAATGAATTTTGAAATGGAGTGTTTTTTAGGCTTTTCTAGTTTTGCTAAAGGAGTCACTCCCGGTGAAGGGATCGTCGGTCCTTTCCTCGTCGAATGAGGTGCGGGATATATCATATATATCACTGTGCAAAGCAAAAACACTTAAAAGCTATCAAAAGACAAACCGAGTGTGTAGCATCTGCCAGTTATTGCTAAAGGAGTCACTCCCGGTGAAGGGATCTCGGTCCTTTCCTCATCGAATAAGGTGCAGGATATATCATATATATCACTGTGCAAAGCAAGAACTGTAGCTACCTGTTTTATTTTGAAATTCGATTCTACAACATCTTAGGTTTCTTTTATTTCATTAATCACATTAATGAAGTCCCATCATTTAAGTACCTAAACATCACAGATAAATACGACGTACACTTATGCCATCCGCATTCGCCTCGATGTCCCCTCGTGCACCGTTAAGTTAGGTAACTAACAGCAGAGCGGAGCAGGGCTAGCACCGGTGTAAAACATAAGTAACGGCTATATAATATATCATATATACTATATACAGTATCTATCACAGAACATCACATGATCACATCACAGATATCGCAGCAGAAGAATCATATGAAATATTGGATATACTAGGACGTCCGTGTTTTCAATACGAGCCAGTATAAAACACGGATTCCACGGTCGCGATGAATAGCCAAAACCCACACCCCTAGACCCCTACGAGAGCGGCAAGCAACCCTACCAATTCTAGAGTTAGGAGACCCGGACTCGACTCCTCGAGTTGGTCTCCCACTGGACTCCAGAACCCGGTTACTCGTGCCCTCCTCTTTGGGTCTATCCTAGTGCGGAAAAGTAAATAATATACAAAAGGTGACAACTTCCGCAACCTGGAAGTGCCCCAATAAAAGAATATTACATACAAGTTTTTACATGAATGAAAATGAAAAACACTCATCTCACATAAAAACCCCCGGCTATTCAAACACGACGATCCAATATAACATATCCAACAACACATAACATCACATGTCATCAACGTAAGTAAATATGCGCATCCCAATTGTCGTTGACATATAGCAACGAAACCGGCGATATCACATATTACACTTACGGTCACAGAAAAGAAAGTGTAAAACTACAACAGTTGGAATCCGCAACCACCTCAGACATCGCATGCCTGACCAAATAAATTACTTAGACATCGCATGCCTAACAATTATAAACCCCGCATTTTAGTCTCATTATCGAAAACACTTTTCAATATCAAGTCGGGCAATTCAACAAGATTCCCGACATCCTGATCGAATGCTCGTCGCAAACTTTAGTAGGCGGCCGCACCCCCGACGCCGTCGACGAAGTGCACCAAGGCGGAACACCGCTACCGCGAGCACCCGAACGGATGCTTTCGGCGACGGGGTTCTCCTACAGTCACTTGGTCGGGGCTATGGGGTGTAGCTGTCTATTAAGTTTACCCGGCGAGTATCCGCGTACGCTACGTGATTGCGACGGACTTTTGATCACATCAAAATTCTGTGGCAACCGATCAAGTGAGACTAAAGTGCTACGTTTATAACATTCATTCAGTTATCTCATAACTTCTTGTAAATTCCAAGTATTGTATCACATTCCAGATAATTAGAAAATGTTAAACTTTCCGATCGAACAATCGAACACCCAAGTTTTCCCGATACAGATCAACACATGAAACAAGTCTAAAAACATTCAGTTCGTGCCTCAGTACCAACGGTCCAGCCGTAGAAGGGTCAAGCCAACGCCTCACATGTGGCACGCCGTACTGCCCCAAACCCGAAGGTTCAAAGGGCAGTTCAAGACGGTCACATAATCGAGTTAAGGTTTGTTGTCTTCTAGAGGGTCCATCGAGTTACTTGCACTACTTAGAACGTCGTTAAACCACGGAAAAATCCAACACTTGGAAATTTCCCGACAGGGGAAAAATTGGGTATTTATATCCGGTCGAACTTTTTAACATATTCAAAAAATTATCCGGAAAGCCACTTAGACAAAATCTGATACTCCGATCAAAACACCGAATCCCCAAAACAACTCCAGAAAATTCAACTCTTGAATAAATTTTAAAAATACCCAGAGAACTCAGCACCTGAAACAATGAATTACTGTGCAAACAGTTACTGCTGACGTCACACTTAGGCCGCGGAACCGCCGCAAAAGCTAGGCTTATGCCGCGGTTCCGCCGCCAATTACACTGTTCATGAAATAAATTTTGCGCCGTAATTCTTAGAATTCCCTGCTGAGTTTTCTGCATATTTTTAATTAGGAAAAATCCACGATTTTAGAAAAAGTACAGAGAGCAATTTTAGGGTTTTGGTTTTGATTCGATCGGAGTTCAAATTCCGTCTAGATTTCGCCTAAGGCTCTAGCTAGGCTCTGATACCACTGTAGGGTTCCTAGGCACTCTAGTGAGGTCTCACAATGCATCAACCATGCCAATTTCAAATTCCGGGGTGCCGAGAAACCCTAATACGGATCGTTGGCTAGATTTCTAGGCGAAAAAGCAACTAGTTAACTACTTAACTAAGAGTAACGGAAATACAACCTTTGTAGATCCGGTTCTCCACCTCCATAGCTCCATGATGAAGTGTCCTCGCTGTCCAAAATGAAATCCGGGCTCTTGCGTCGGCTTCATCGGAGAAATCGGCGGGTTAGGTCATCGACGACGTGCCGAAGATGATCTACGTCGAAGCATCACTAGATCAAGCTCCACCTTCACCAAGCCATGAAAGGTTGTGAAGGAAACACACTCTACTACTTGGCAAGAGGTAGAGGATGAAGAAATAGGAAGTGGGTAGACTTTAGAATTGGATTTCTCACTCATCTTCATCAATCACCATTGATGAAGTGGAGGTTTCTTCATTGAAGATGAAGAAGAAGAAGAAGAAGAAGTTCTGATAAGTTAATTCGAAAAAGAAAATTAAAAGAATACTTATCATGACCAAACCATGGTCAAGTGTAGAGAATAAATCATGGTTAGTGGGATGGTTAGGGTTAAGCATGAGACAAAATGGTCACTTGGTCAAAGTCTTCATGAAGCTTCATGAACAAAAACAAAACAAGCCACCATTTTCTCATTTGCTTTTCTATTTCCAAAAGAATAAATAAATGAATAAATGAATAAGGAAATAGTAAACCCTAACCATTTCATTAACCAAGGTTTAATTCTTTACACTTAACCAAAAGGCATGTATCATCAAACATGATACAAGCAAGTGCACAAAATCATATCGCATATGCAATGCGCACATCCGAGTGAGAAAATCCATTTAAAGTGAACCGATACTAGTTAATGCAAAGTAATATATCAAATATATAAATATGCATTAAATCATTAAATCAACACTTGATTCAATGATCCGGTCATGTCGCACACAACCGACTAGTATACAATGTATCGGCTTATCGAATCAACGCTTGAATCGATAACTAGGTTATATCGCATACAACCATTCGACACATTGATCGCGAGAATGAAATACGGTATCACATACACGCATTATTCTCGGTCCCGCACATATCTCATATGCGCTCCTATTTCGTTTCGCTTGAGCCAGGAAACCTCTGTGTAGGACTCTAAAGACTCGTCAATACGCCGGCAGCAGATGATGATCATATCAAACACCCACAAACCGCAAGCGGTCTGCTAAACGTAACGGCCACCCGGGTATTGAGCGATCAGAAGATCGACGAGCAAGCCCGCTCACACTCCAGTGAATCCAACCAGTAACACTACCGTACAGTCCGGTCTGATCGTCTGATATGTCGCATATCTCGCCTAGGGGTGGTAAACGTCAGACCCCAATAGCTCGATAAGTCGTGTCGATGTGAGGTCTATAACAATTCGAGAAACTACTGGTAACACTTACCAGTAAATCTCAGCAACCCTGGCCAGGGATTTCCTGTTATAGCCAATCGAACACAGCGCAACATCAACTCCCTATACCGGGAGAGACGAATCCCCTCCTATCGCTCATTGCCTCCATGTGACTCGGGACTGTACCCAAAAACCACCGTTTTGTACGCCCTCTTGGACGTGGTAAGATGGAAATCAAAGCACAGTGGGAACCACACAAGACTCTATGACGATCTCGGGTCAACAGACTACTCTGTACCAGTGTCACCAGAGAACTGCCATCTGACGTGAGGTATAATACCATCTGGGAGTTCTCGGCGAGTCCGTCCAGTGTACCCAGTCTCTACTGAGCACCCGTATATCATCTCTGATGTCAAACACCAATGGATATGGGATCATCCATCGCCCATCTATATGGGTCGAGAAGGTATACGCTAGTCTACTCTGGTATATCGATGCCCCGTCTCGATATACCCACGACTAGGGACTTTGAAGGATGTACTTATGGACTATCATGTCCCCACTAGTATGATCCGCATCATAGTCCAGGTAGTCAAGTACACATCCTAAGGGCTTTACCAACATGTAACAGAGAGACAATCAGTATACACGTTAAGGTAAAGAGTAACCAGATAGCATACTATCATGTCGAGCAAGAAAGTCCTCCCTATATATGTCCCAGCATCCACTACAATATACATCCAATGTACAGTAATGGCCTCTAGGGCATACATATAACTAACAAAATCTTCTCGTACAGTCAGCTCCGAATGATCCAACACATGTGTTTCATCTCGAACATACTTACGGAGTTGAGATACGTGAAACACGTCATGAACATTCGCCAAGGATTGCGGTAACGTCAAACGATAAGCCACTTCTCCAACACGACCAAGATCTTAAAAAGTCCAACGAATCGAGGACTGAGCTTTCCTCGACTTTCGAAATGAATCACCCCTCCAGTCGGTGATATCTTCAAGAATACTAAATCACCCACGGCGAACTCTAGAGGTCTTCTCGACGTATCTGCCCAACTCTTCTGTCGGTCTTGTGCTGCTTTAATATGATTCCTGATAGTGTTAACCTTCTCAACCGTCCGCATGACCGAATCTGGTCCCAACAATCTTCGTTCTCTAACATCTTCCTAACAAACAGGTGAACGACACTTGCGACCATATAAAACTTCGAATGGAGCCATCTGAATAGTCGCATGAAAACTGTTATTGTACGAAAACTCCACCAATTGTAGATGATCCTCCCATGAACCCTTGAAGTTTAACATGCAAGCTCTCAACATGTCTTCAAGAGTTTGGATCGTTCTCTCCGACTGGCTATCTGTTTGAGGATGATAAGCGGTGCTAAACTTTAAACGAGTCCCCAAATTTTCCTGTAAGCTCCTCCAAAAGTGTGATAAGAAACAAGTGTCACGGTTGGACACGATGCTCACTGGTACACCATGCAGTCTTACAATCTCTTGCATGTACCGTTCTGCCAAAATTTCTGTTGATTGACCAACTCGATATGGTATGAAATGAGCTGCCTTGGTCAATCGATCGACAAACACCCAATCTGCATTGTTGCCTTTTGGACTCCACAGTAAAGCCGTCACAAAATCCATGGTAATATGTTCCCACTTCCATTGAGGAATCGTAAGTGGTTGCAATGAACCAGAAATCCTTTGATATTCAGCCTTAACTTGCTGACACACCAAACACTTTGCTACAAAGCGGGCAATCTCCCGTTTCATGCCTTCCCACCAGAAATGTTGTCGTATATCTCAGTACATCTTCATACCTCCTGGATGTACGGAATATGCCGAACTGTGCGCCTCCTTCATAAGTTCTTCGCGAATGTCTCCTTTTGGCACACACAAACGGCTACCATATTACAACGAACCATCTTCATGAATCAGTAAGTCTGTGTGAAGTCCAGCTTCAACCTGTTCCCGAAACTTTTGCAATCTAGGGTCCTGCAATTATGCTGCTTTAATATTGTCGATCAACGACGACTGTACTTGCAGCTGCATCAACTGTCCCGAAGAATACGGTAGTACAATCTCCAAATCGAATCTTCGAATGTCTTCAATAAGTTCCTTCTGTGCAGTCAACATCTGAATTGCTGGCCACCGACTAAGCGCATCTGGCACATCATTAACTTTCCCCGGATGGTACTTAAGATCAAGATCGTAGTCAGGCATCAGCTCCAACCATCTGCGCTGCTTCATTTAAGCTCCTTCAGTGTGAACACCTATTTCAGGCTTTTGTGATCGGTGACTACTTCGATCCTTTCGCCCAGTAAGTAGTGTCTCCCAATCTTCAAAGAGAAAATCACAGCTGCTAACTCCAAGTCATGAGTTGGGTAATTCTTCTCATGGGTCTTCAACTGTCTCGACGCGTAAGCTACAATCTTCCCATGCTGCATCAAAACACATCCAAATCCTTTTTCCAGATACGTCACTATGAATCACAAATTTTCCGGAACCGTCTGGTACGATCAAAATAAGAGCAGTTATCCATCCTTGCCTCAACGCCTCAAAAGCTGACGCACACTTATCCGTCCACACAAATGGTACTTCCTTGCGCGTAAGCTTGGTCAGAGGCTCGGCCAAACGAGCACAATTCTCCACGAACCTTCTATAATACCCGGCAAGTCCAAGAAAGCTTCTTATCTCCGCAACATTCTTCGGAATCGGCCAATCTCGAACTGCTGTAATCTTTCGGGATCAACGGCGATTCCATCTCCGGATACAACATGCCCCAAAACTTCACTTCTTCAAGCCAAAACTCGCACTTGCTCATCTTTGCATATAATCTTTCTTGCCTCAATGTCTGCAGTGCGATCTTCAAGTGTTCTGCATGCTCTTCAATACTCTTCGAGTAGACCAGAATATCTTCAATGAACACCACTATAAACTGGTCCAAGAATGGTGAAAAGAATCGGTTCATCAAGTCCATAAATATCTCCGGTGCATTCGTTACTCCGAAGGGCATCACTAAATACCCGTAATGTCCATACCGAGTTCGGAACGCGGTCTTGCAAATATCCTCTGGTTTAACTCGGACCTGATGATATCCGGATCACAAATTCAGTTTCGAGAATACCCTCGCACCACTAAGCTGCTCAAATAATTCGCCAATGCGAGGGATCGGGTACTTATTCTTAATAATCACCCGGTTTAAATTCTCGATAATCGATGCACATCCTCCTTGTGCCATCTTTCTTCTTTACTAGAAGAACTGGAGCTCTCCAAAGTGAGTTGTTGCTGCGAATCCACTCCTTCTATAGAAATTCGATAACCTACTTCTTGACTTCTTCCAACTCCACTGGTGCCATCGGGTAATACGCCTTTGAGATTGGCGCTGCACCAGGAACAAGATCAATTGCGAACTCCACGTCTCACTTCGGCGGTAAACCTGATATGTCTTCAAACACGTCCATGAAATCTCGAACAACAGCTGGCGCTTCTTCCTTAATAACTTCCATCGACGGAAGAACATTATTTGTCGGCCTAGCCCTAAACTCGACTGGCCCGACAGAACAGCTTCCTCCAGCAAAACAAACTCCGGATGTCCGGGAATCTGGAGAATCACTTTCCTTTCCTTACAATCAATATAAGCATGGAAAGTGCCGCGAAAATCCATTCCCAAGACAACAACAAACAAAGGGGTGCACCAGAATTGAATAATTCTAATGCGAGGAAATCATGAACAAGTAAGATACCGAAATGACTTCAACCAAAGTCAAGATACTGAAGAGGATTAAGCACGGTAAACATGATTCAAGCTGGCGATAAAACAAGAACTGGTAAGCAATGGAACCGAGAAAAAAACAAGGTAATATAACGATTATGGAATAAGGAAGTGAATCAAGACCAGGACTCTAAGTTACTCAAATAGAGTGCCGCATTGTAACCATGCTGAAGTTCATGGGTACAATTACATAACTCCACTCAAGTCGCCCAAATCCTAGTATCAGAATCAAGGAACAGGGAGAAACAATAAAGAACCAAAAAGGTTTCAAGCCGAGATGCAAAGTTGTTTGCATATCATCAAGACGAAGGATAAAAGGAAGATATGATTCAAGAATCACGATAACAAGGTGGCAGGACATGTTCCTAATCACGAGTATTCTGATTCGTGTATTGGGTCCAATACCCAACTACAAAAAGAATCAAACTCGATTAACCTATATCCTATGGCTTTGATACTAAAAGAACCATGTCACGCCCCTCTTCCCAGAGTACGCTAAGATGGGCACGTGACATAGACAACCATGCTACCTGTGGATAGGAAATATCCTTCCACAGTCATATTACGGCTGTAGAGATAACAAGAAAGTAAACTAAACTATCTAGTACATGTCCATGAGCCAGAATAAATGAGTCAAGAAATGATAATATGCGGAAGCAAAAGATACAATAAATGAAACACCAAGAAAGTAAAACTGCATACCAACAGGATCTTCACCGCTCGGTCTAACAACGGCAATACTCCTGATCAGTCTGCAACAAAGGTAGAGGATCTGGGCCATGCAAAACCCAGACGTCAGCGCGTCATAACATCACGCAATAATATAAACAGGGGTAGCAATACATGCAAGTATGAGTATAAATGATAAACAAGCATAACAGTGATATAAGTAAGGATGGTGGGGTAATGCGCAGTGAGTAATCTAAACTGGTCTACTGGGTTAACTACTCTCGAGTCTTTGAAATCAATTTGATGAATCATCGATGTAACTCAATAGTATCCCGTGCGTTCCCGAGATCACGGTCTATGACTCTCGGGCTGAATCCGAGACGTGCCGCAAGGCAGTAAAAAGGGTAGTAGGTAATGACGAGTGATGTCAGCAGCATCACCCCGGGGCTGGCCTAGCCCATAAGACTGATCAGAAAAGGTATAGTATCCCGTGCGTGCCCGGGATCACGGTCTATGACTCTCAGGCTGAATCCGAGACGTGCCGCAAGGCAGTAAAGGGTGGTAGGTAATGACGAGTGATGTCAGCAGCATCACCCCGGGCCTGGCCTGGCCCGTAAGACTGATCAGAAAAGGTATAGTACTGTCGAGTTACAGGTCAGGTTTCATCATTGATTTCCCCATACCCCCAAGTTATATGTGCTTAAGTCAGGTATTAAATAATCTGGAGCTAATGCCAACACAGGATCAGGCAGGTACAGGTTTGTTTGGATAGACAACAGGAAATGTCCGTAAGGGCAACAGGTCAGGTTTGTTGGCATTAGTAACAAGATCAGGTAACAGGTCAAACCATGGTACATCAGGTCAAGTTAGGTAGTATATAGGTATCATGTCATGTCGAGAGATGCACGGTACTATGTCGTGTCAAGTAATAGGTGTAACAATTCATGTCTGGCGTGCACAGAATGTCATGTGGGTGCTCATCATCAACTAACGTAAGCATGGGTAAGCCAAACAAGCATGAGGTACTAGTGAAACAATAAAATGAAACATGGTGATGATATATATGTTGGGGATAGTGCCCTCAGATTCAATTATTGGATCACACGCCCGTGATTGCAATGATTGAAGGAGGACCCATACCGTTAGAACAGTCTTACTCAAGATGATAGTATGCTATCTGGTTTATCTTTATCATCGTGTACTGTTTCAGGAGACCTTACAGGTCACTATTGCACGTTGATAGAGCCCTTAGGATTCTTGCTTGACGGCCAGCAGTATGATTGCGATCATATACATGGGAGTTGGGGTCTATAAGAACATCCTTAAATGGTCCCTAGTCGTGGGTGTTTTCGAGACAGGGTATCGATACTCCAGAGTAGACTAGTGTATACAGTGGAGACCCCGACGAGGGGCGGTGGCCGGTCTCACAAGCCACTGGTGTCAGTTGGATCACCTAAGATGTATACAGGTGCTCATTGGGTTATGAGTACACCGGACAGGACTCGCCGGGAACATGCTAGTTGGTCTTATACCAGACATCAGATAGCAGTTCCCTGGTGACATGTGTACAGGTTAGTTCATCGACCTGAGATCATCATTTGTCTCGTGTGAGTTCCCACTGTACTTTGATTACTACCCTACCACGGCTCAAAGGAGTTGTGCAAACAGGTGTTAGTTGGGTACAGTCCCGAGCCACATGGAGGCAGTGAGCGGATCTGCAGGGGTTCGTCTCTCCCGGTATTGGGGGTGAGATCGCGCTGTGTCTAGGAGAGCCATTACACAAAGCCCTCGGCCGAGGCAGGAGATTTACTGGTAGGTATTCCAGTAGTATCTCAAGGTGTTCTGGGCTACACTCCGACACGACTTGTACCGCTTTCGGGGGTCTGACTTTTACCAACCCCCTAGACCCGCCATGTGATACTCATAGACGAACGGACCGGACTGTACGGATATTGTCACTGACGGGCTCAGTAGGGTGTCAGGATGAGTTCGCCCATCGACCTCCCTTTTGGTCAATACCTGGTAGCTCGTTACGTACGGCTAATACCTCTGACATGCTAGTGGTTAAATCCACAGCCAAAGTATTGACGAGTCTTTAGAGCCCCCCAGAGACAGTTTCTCAAGTTTCGGGCGAAATGTTGTAGAGGTCGTATGCTATATGGCAGGGTTCGATCTTATACGTGCGGTATTGCACGGATCTTGATCGAACGGATCATACTAGTGGGCTTTGGTTTAAGCCGGATCCTAGTATTAGATTTGTTGGATTACTTTAGTCTTATCGCATTCGCATTCAGTCGGAATGCGGGTGCAGGTATGTATATACAGGTGAGGGGTATCCTTGTGATCCGTCACAAGTTTACTTTAGATGTTGCCGGATTTTCTTTGTTGTTGCAAACATTTGGATTAATGTTTGTTAATGGAAATAATGAGCTAGATTTCATCATGACATGCATTAAATATGACATAGACATAATTAGTGACTCATGGTCTCTTTTTATGTGCTAATGTCACATTATATGATGGATTGGTGTTGATTTGATAAGAGGAAAGAGAAAGGGGCTGCCTTATGCAAGCTTGGTCTTGTGTTATTGTTGATACTCTCTCATTCTATGATAACATCACAAGATAAGAAAAAGAAAAGAGAGCTTCCTTCTTCTTCTTCTTCCTCTAGCTCATTAACTCCATTAATGGCAACATCTTCAACCTCCATCCAAGCCATGGATGCAAAGACACAAAGTGGTCACAACATACTCTACAACACCTTGGACGCGTCGGCTAGCACACTTTGCGTCCGAGTTGCTTCGGATGAAACGGGAGCCCGTAAAAAGACTTCTCGATGTGGTGCCCTTTCCGACGAGGAGATGAAGACCGGAGTTGCCGCGGGGAGCTTGGGATGGTGGCCAAAGACCGAAGGACACGGATCGATCGGTATAGCATTCTGTCCCTTCTCTTGATAGCTAGTAGTAGGTTAATGGTTCGATCCGGGTTTTAAACATACGATAGCGCCGGTTTTCAAGTTAAGAAAAATTTTCGTTTCCGCATTTTGGCCTCGGAAAGACGGCCGGGGCGCTACCGTAGTCTTACATAGTATCAGAGACACGCCATTAACCTAGTCTAGCTTGCTCTAACCTGTTTAAAGTATCGATCGAACAAAATTTCCGAAACAGCGTTTTCATTTCATCGTTTCTGTCGATTTTTTTCTGTGCTCTACAAATTATTTGGTGTACTGCAGAAAATCAGGCAGAGTTTTTTAGGGGCAGTGCAGAAATTTGGTAGACTAATTCCTTAGGAACGCCGCGGAACCGCGGCCTCAACCCCATTTTGGCCGCGGTTCCGCCGCCGTTATAACTCTTCATTTGACCAAATTTCTACAGTGGCTCTCTGACATGGAAATAGGGTTTCTGGTATATTCTTTTTGGGCCCAGATTTATTTTGAGTGCTACAGTAGTGCTTGGGGCCCACTTCGGGAAATTTAGTCGATCGAAAATTTTAAACATGTTAGTTCACAGTATTTACATTATATCTGCAACCGTGAATGTCACTTGATCGGTAAATCCTGTCTAACTGCTATAGCCTTTTTAGACGGATTTGCGAACGTGACATTCACGTTGATGTTCTGTGTTGTGCTGTGATGTTGCGGATTTGTCGTGGTGGATAGCCTGGATGTAATGTTAGTACAGTTTGGTTTTATATGTACATTTGATATTGCGGGGCGAGCGTCCGACATGTGGGCTGCCGTTACTGCATGTTTGTATATTATTCTTTTGGGGCACGACCGGGCTGAGATCGATGTACCCATTGTATATTTTACTTTCTGTACTAGGATTACCCCGCGGAGGGGTGTACGGATAGCCGGGTTCTAGAGGGCAACGGGCCCGCATCTCATGGCGTTGAGACGGAGGGGGCTTTACTCTAGAATTGGCGGGCTGTTCGCCGCACTCGTAGGGGGTATAGGTTGACCCAGGAGGGGTGCTCAAGTTACCGGATTCCGTGAAGTGCTGGGTAGTCCATTCACGTTGTTGAAGGGGGTTGCCTCGCTTCAGGTTTTGGCGGGTAACTTTCCGCGCCCGTAGGGGTCTAGGATTTCATTGCACAGGCTATCCACATGACTAGGGGAACGTCGGGTTTCAGTAGCGGCTCTATGAAACCCGGGGATCCCAGATATCTATATTGTTCTGTGATGCTTATTACATTTCTGTGATGTTGCATTTTATCACGCCTTGAGCGATTATTATATATTGATATATATACTAGTAGATGTTGTATATGTTTTGCATCCGCGCTAGTCCAGTCCCCGCTCTGTCGTTAGTTAAGTAACCTAACAGGTGATGACGGGACCCAGTGGCGAATGCGGATGGCATATACGTACATCATTATTTTCGTTCTTTATTGGTGTGACCAATTGATGGGACTGCGTTGATTCGGATAAATGCAAGCTAAACAAACCTATTCTGATGTTGTTGGAACAATTTTTCAAAAAGCTGTTATTGCAAGGATGCTCTCTTTTGTTTTGCACAGTGGTATTCAGTTATGAATATCCAGCACCTCAGTCGATGAGGCAAGGGCCGAGATCCCTTCACCGGGAGTGACCCCTTGGACAGAAGTTTGCGTCAGGGCAATAACTTCACTATAGTCAATTACTTTTGCTTTGCATCGTGGTATTCAGTTGGAATATCCTGCACCTCATTCTACGGGGAAAGAGCCGAGATCCCTTCAACGGGAGTGACCTCTTTAGCAAAGGTTTTCGTCACTATATTTTTATAAAAAGCTATGATGTTCCTTCAACGATATCAAGTTCATTACATAAAAGGTTTTTCGCCAAAAACCAGCTGTAGCCCTCCGTCATTTCTTACGGGTATTATTTAGTATTCGTGCTGCGTTTGTTGACTCCGTCAAGGCGTAGTGTACGGTAGCTAAGTGGTGCTTGTTTGTAGCATGAATATGGGATTGGTTAGGACAGTCGTGCGGCCTTGTTGACTCTGTCAAGGGCACATACGGGTGGGTTTAATGCAATCCAGATAATGACGGGTTGAACTTGACTAGGACTCTTTGATTTGTTGACTCCGTCAAGGTCACTTGGGTCCTAGGGGTAAAAACACACATCGGGAGTTTCTAAAGAAACTGAACCTTGCCAGGCATGCGCATACCTTCTGGAGTGTGATAACGTGAGTGGATTCCTTCATGTTATCATGCGATGATAGTTGGATCCTGATTCCCACTGATGAGTTGGTTTACTCCTCGGGCGATCCCGACTAATTCTTCTTTCAGGTTTGGAGGAGAATTTGACGTTACAGTGGGAGGTTTCCTGATTAGATAAAGTGATAACCATTCTGATCCAGGTTAGAGTGCACGCTGAGTGTTTCTTTTCTCTCTCTCTTTGGCAGCGACCATGACCCGACCGTAAGACTATGACTCAGTGACCAAATTAACCGAACCTTCTTAAACACTAGCTTTTGGATTGTCAGAGTTGCAAACCTCTTTGCCACTCCTACTTTTATCCTTTTCTCCAGAACACCCCGTATTACTACAAACGTCCACTTCCATTGGATAAAACCATCGTATGGTTATATACGAACTCGAAGGAATTTATTCGAGGATGGTTTCTGGTTCTGGAGAAAACGAATAGGACTATTCAGTTGTCTTATCCTTTTACCTTCTCTCAGGTTGCGAGTGCTCCTTGGATTATGGCAGTACACCCATTACGCAAATTGGATAGTCTTCTTCCAAACCATAGGAAGGTGCCGACCGGTAGGGAATGAAGAAAACCAATTAGCCTAACGATGGTGTACAGAAGGTATTAAGTAAAGACAAATAAAGGGATTAGTAAGAGGGCAAAGTAAATTGCGACTGCTATTCACAACCAAACCAAGTATTTTATTACCACTCACATTTCACCTTTATATTTCTCCAGAACACTCCGTATCACTACGAAGATCCACGGTTATTTGGATACTCCATCGTATGGTTATATACGAACTCGAAAGGAACTTGTTCCAGTTCGGGGATGGATTCTAGTTCGGGAGAAATAGGAATAAGGTTTATTCGGTTGTCTTTTATCTTCACCTTCTCTCGCATTGCGAGTGCTCCTAGGATTAGGACAGTACACCCATTATGCTTATTGGATAGTCTTCTTCCAAACCATAGGCTGGTGCCGAGCGGTAGGGAAGGAAGAAAACCATTTGGCCTAAAGGGGTGTACAGAAGGTAATGACTAAAGACATATGAAGGGATTTGGAGAGATGGCAAAGAAATATACGGTTACAGTTGTGAATCTGGATAATGGAAGAGGCATTACTAGGAATACCCGGATACCCCTTCGAAACATTTCAATGTTTCAGTTTCACTGTGTATTGTTAAAAGAAAACTGGTTTCCCAATTAGACACTTGCTCCAGGGTATGTATTTACCAGATATGATTCTCACATCTATATGGTTTTTACAGATGATGAGTGGGAGTAAGTTATTGGGAATTAGGTGATCATCCTCATTATATCGGAATTCGTTGTAATTGGTGATATTTGAGGAAATCACCTGGGTAGTTTGCCGGACGGCAAATATTTGGTTTTGAATATCCGTTGTTATGCACCAATTTCAAATTGATATATCTGTACGTCTATTTTTATAGAGTGAGATATAACTTTTTGAAATTATGTCTATGACATTTACCTATATCAGTGGATGGTTAGGTAAGGAGCATTACACAGCGGTATAATTCTTCTTAACCATAAGTACAGTTTTCAACCTACGACACACAGGGAATGAGTTATTAGACTCAAGGGACTTATACAGAGTATTGTATGTTGTCCAGTGTCCATTAGGACAGAGGGGTTGGTCCTCGTACTATATTCGGTTTACTTATAACTTCTCTAGTTTTTAGACAAGTATTTCGCAGAAACACAAGGTCCAAGTTTTGAGAAGTTATAGGTATATGAATAAAGTAGAGAACCAGGTGTTGCAAGTATCGGGATTCTTCAAGGTGATCGAAGATGTAGATACTTGTGTATGGTATTCAGTTAATAGTAATGATTAAGAGAACTTGCTTCTCTTTCAGGTTACTCATAATTGGAAGCATTCTTAAGTTGAGTAATGCTGATCGGCCTCCTTCCGTTTAGTTGACATGCACTGGAGACAGCTGCATGATTTGAATCTGGTTCCAATTAAATCAGTGCCTCTATTTCTATATTGGATATAGAATAGTTCGTATCTTGACGATGTTAAGGTACGAGGAGTTTTCCAGCTTAAGCTTAAAACCAGATACTGGACAACTCAAGGCACGTTTCTGTAATGGATGTTTGTGGGTTGACCCGGGCTATGACGAGGGTTGATTTTCTACCATCCGGAAGATCAATAGTGATATTGTTCTTGACTCACCACAGTTTTAATAAAAATGGATTTTTTCAGAAAACAGTAGTGGGAGTATGGTAGAACTGGAAATGATTCCAGAACCGCAAACGATTACTGAAAAT
The DNA here is from genome assembly GCA_030015575.1 of Agapanthus africanus. NCBI lineage: Eukaryota > Viridiplantae > Streptophyta > Magnoliopsida > Asparagales > Amaryllidaceae > Agapanthus > Agapanthus africanus. Next base: position 153,566,461 of record JASDDO010000012.1, read on the forward strand.
TTGATAAGAACCTAAAGATTCAATCTGGTTTGACATTCCATTGGCTACTCCACAGATATGGTGGGTAACCTCAGGCACTCGAGAGGTACTTCGGTATGCTGAAGGACGGTGACAGGGAGGTTCTTGTTTACCCAGACTTGCCAATGCTGTTGTTCCAGACTATGAGACCCGGCAGAAGGATGAGTATAGCGCCGTTCTAAACTAGCTTTAGAAGCGTACGTATATATGACTCTGCCAGAGGGTTGTCGTAGTCAGTGGGAGCAGCGGAAGCATGGTGGACAAGTGGCTTATGTCTATTTATAGACTAAAGCGGATATAGCGGAGATAGACCATCTATTTCTGATGTTACAATCATAGATCTGACTTCATCAGAATAGGGGATGGATCTGTTAAGAAGGTAGTAGGGTGTGATGTCCTGGTATTTGGATGACATACACTGAGTAGGAAGTGAAATTCCTATACTACGATCGGTTATACTTTGGTTGTCACACAGTGGTTTCTCCATATAGGATTTGGATATTATATCAGATATTCTGGTTACTAGATCTATGGTTTTAGATCTAGATTTGGGTAGTTTCCCAATCTGGGTACTTAGACAGCATTCTAAAGGTGTTTTAGAATGGACGACTCCTAGCATGGTAGTGTACCTGCAGGTGATGGAGTCACCCTCTCTAAAGGTGTCTTACAGACTAAAGGGGAGAGGGATGTGCATGATTGGCAGATCACTTGCTTAGACAATTGGGTCAATCATGAGATGTCAAGTACCACACCAGATGTTGTTTTTGCACTAGATGCAATAAGTTAATATTAATCCTATCCTGGAGAAACGTTCAGAAGCAGTTTTAGAACATAAGTGGATGTTCTAGGGATATGATAACGACAGCCTCTTTCCGGAGACGGTTATCATTCCAGGCTTCCAAGGTGACCTGGATGACAGAGTGACTGACAGAGTTATAGTTTTCCCTCTGACGAGGGGCAGTATTTTGGATAGGTGGTCCAAGCGGATACTGAGGGAGGCATGGCGCAGGATACTGATTAAGTTCAGTTGACGATACAGTCTAAGAAGTTTGGATTTGGAGTTCATTTATGAACTAGGTCCCATCATATATCCAGACACATTCTAAGACAGGTATTGCTCATTTCGGGAAATTGCTTTTTCCACGAACTTGAGATAAAGAGAGACATAGAAAGAAACATTTGAGCGGATCCACTCACTGAGGCTATTCCTCAAAAGCATTAGTTTCACAAACAGTTTTTGTGAGACTGATTAGTAGAGGAGTTGGGTGTTCGGTATCACACGGGCTGTGAGTATGCGACATCGCAATAATTATCCTTGAGTGCAAGTGGGAGATTGTTGGGGATAGTGCCCTCAGAGTCACTTATTGGATCACACGCCCGTAATTGCAATGATTGAAGGAGGACCCATACCGTTAGAACAGTCTTACTCAAGATGATAGTATGCTATCCGGTTTATCTTTATAATCGTGTATTGTTTCAGGTGGCCTTACAGGTTACTAATGCACGTTGATAGAGCCCTTAGGATTCTTGCTTGACGGCCAGCAGTATGATGGCGATCATATACGTGGGAGCTGGGGTCTATAAGCACATCCTTAAATGGTCCCTAGTCGTGGGAGTTTTCGAGACAGGGCATCGATACTCCAGAGTAGACTGGTGTATACAGTGGAGACCCCGACGAGGGGCGGTGGCCGGTCTCACAAGACACTGGTGTCATTTGGTTCACCTAAGATGTATACAGGTGCTCATTGGGTTATGAGTACACCGGACAGGACTCGCCAGGAACATGCTAGTTGGTCTTATACCAGACGTCAGATAGCAGTTCTCTGGTGACATGTGTACAGGTTAGTTAATCGACCTGAGATCGTCATTTGTCTCGTGTGAGTTCCCACTGTACTTTGATTACTACCCTACCACGGCTCAAAGGAGTCGTGCAAATAGGTTTTAGTTGGGTACAGTCCCGAGCCACATGGAGGCAGTGAGCGGATCTGCAGGGGTTCGTCTCTCCCGGTATTGGGGGTGAGATCGCGCTGTGTCTAGGAGAGCCATTACACAAAGCCCTCGGCCGAGGCAAGAGATTTACTGGTAGGTATTCCAGTAGTATCTCAGGGTGTTCTGGGCTACACTCCGACACGACTTGTACCGCTTTTGGAGGTCTGACTTTTACCAACCCCCTAGGCCCGCCATGCAATACTCATAGAAGAACGGACCGGACTGTACGGATATTGTCACTGACAGGCTTAGTAGGGTGTCAGGATGAGTTCGCCCATCGGCATCCCTTTTGGTCAATACCTGGTAGCTCGTTACGTACGGCTAATACCTCTGACGTGCTAGTGGTTAAATCCACAGCCAAAGTATTGACGAGTCTTTAGAGTCCCCCACACACAGTTTCTCAAGTTTTAGGCGAAACGTTGTAGAGGCCGTATGCTATATGGCAGGGTTCGATCTTATATGTGCGGTATTGCACGGATCTTGATCGAACGGATCATACTAGTGGGCTTTGGTTTAACCCGGATCCTAGTATTAGATTTGTTGGATTACTTTAGTCTCATCGCATTCGCATTCAGTCGGAATGCGGGGGTATGTATATACAGGTGAGGGGTATCCTTGTGATCCATCATAAGTTTACTTTAGATGTTGCCGGATTTTCTTTGTTGTTGCAAACATTTGGATTAATGTTTGTTAATGGAAATAATGAGCTAGATTTCATCATGACATGCATTAAATATGACATAAACATAATTAGTGACTCATGGTCTCTTTTTATGTGCTAATGTCACATTATATGATGGATTAGTGTTGATTTGATAAGAGGAAAGAGAAAGGGGCTACCTTATGCAAGCTTGGTTTTGTGTTATTGTTGACACTCTCTCATTCTATGATAACATCACAAGATAAGAAAAAGAAAAGAGAGCATCCTTCTTCTTCTTCTTCCTCTAGCTCATTAACTCCATTAATGGCAACATCTTCAACCTCTATCCAAGCCATGGATGCAAACACACAAAGTGGTCACAACATACTCTACAACACCTTGGACGCGTCGGCTAGCACACTTCGCACCCGAATTGCTTCGGACGAAGCGGGAGCCCGTAAAAAGACTTCTCGATGTGGTGCCCTTTCCGACGAGGAGATGAAGACCGGAGTTGCCGCGGGGAGCTTGGGATGGTGGCCAAAGACTGAAGGACACGGATCGATCGGTATAGCATTCTGTCCCTTCTCTTGATAGCTAGTAGTAGGTTAATGGTTCGATCCGGGTTTTAAGCATACGATAGCGCCGGTTTTCAAGTTAAGAAAAATTTTCGTTTCCGCATTTTGGCCTCAGAAAGACGGCCGGGGCGCTACCGTAGTCTTACAATATATGCAAAGGTACAGATTAAAGCATGGGATGCACTGTTATAGATTAGAGTTAGGGTTGTGGTTCCAACATTAAGTAAAATACACTTAAATGAATATGGAATATTAAAAAATCACATTAACATGTATTAAATGACCTAGTGATGCAATTATATATATAATAGGTTAAGTGGATGCAAACGGGTGTCCGATAGGGTTGAACTATTAAAAGGTACAGTGGGCCATGTAAATAATTATTATGTGATTTAAACACGGATGTGGGTACACGATATTGTACTATAACATGCAACAAGGTATAATTAAGATCCGAGTCTACAATGATATAATCTGACATCGAAATGCAAAAATGGAAACTAATAGCCTTAGGTTTAATTTACAGATTTAATCATGAAGTAAATATGTATAAACAATATAGTAGCATATAGCAAGTTTCACTTGCCTCGAGTACGACGATAACGGAAAATGACACGGAGACGTGAACACAACACACGCGAGGTCTCGGCCTGAACCAGGCTCGGGTCCGGATCTTCTCGGCTCAACTCCACGTCAATATAAGGAGGGATAATATCAGCAGGGCAGAGATACTTGATTGTCCTTTTGTGGTATTCAGGTAACCACCCTTTCGAAGTCCAGGGCATACATCATCTCCTCTCGATGTCGAACAGCCTCGAGAAGCAGAAGGATTGCCCTAGATGGGAAACGAGCTTCTAGATCTGCTTCGTTAGACAGAGATCAGCCTCTGGTTGCCTCCCTCTTCCCCATTCTCCTGCTCGAACAGGATGCTCGGGACTCTCCCGACCTTCTTCTCTTTCGTCGCGATGCTTTTCCAGATGTCGATCTAGCGACGACGACGATCGTCTCGTCGTGCTTCGGATCGGGCCGCGGGAAGCCGTCGAGGTACCGGAACGGAGGCGAGAGGTGGAGGAGGGGGTCTCCGTCAACGGCGGCCGCGGCCGCGGCCGAGGTGGAGAGGGGGCTGAGGGTTAGGGTTTCGGTCGTTGATCCGCTCGGCCTATGCAGCGATCTCGCCATCGAGGCGGAGGACTAGGGTTTGCGGAGGCTGGGGATTCGACGACGAAGGAGGGGAGGGTTTCTGGATTTAGGGTTAGGGTTAGGGCAGCGAAAGAAAAAAACACGAGGAAGGAGGAGGACGTGGGAAATTAATGAATGGGTTATAAATTTTATGTATATGGGTGCAGAGAGAGCGAGAGGGAGAGGGATAGAGAGAAACGTTAAGATTTGATTGTTTAGTTAAAATAATATATATATATATATATATATATATATATATATATATATTTATAATCTAACTGTTAGCATATAAGAATAAAATAATACATTTTAGTTAAAAATTATATTAATAGTTTATAATATATAAAGAATATAATATTAGTCCGTTTTGAGATTTTGGCAAATACAAACTTACTCCAAAACACGTCCGGGTCGGGTCTAAAATTTCAGATTTAAAATATGAAAAATATGTATGACTTCCAAATTTCAAAATGAATGCTCAGGTAACAAAAATGCATACCCCCAAGAACGGATACACGCACGTGCGCGTAGCCATCCAAACACTTCCGTTTCACTGAACGGGACGAGAACAAGATGCGCGGATGCTACCACGGGGTTAGGGGTATCATGCAGGCTATGAAATGTATTTTTAAAATATTTTACGTGACTTAAAATGTTATATGGTAAAAGATGCCATGCCAGATAAATGCCAGTATGCGATAAAGTTGAAAATGCACAAGTCCACATAACAATTCAGGGTGATTCATAAATATGAATCAAACAAGTTTCAAGCAAGCGAGTTGGGTCGAAAGCAAATTAAAGTGTAAAATATCATTCGCACCCAAAATACGTTAAATCAAGAAATATCACGAATAAAAAAATACGAGAACTGGAATTGGTATAAATGAACTCGGGTGTTACACAACCCTCGACGTTAACGTGCAATCGTCACACGACCAAGTCAAAACCCAAACATCCGAAAATTAAGTTTCAAAAGTCGCAAAACATCGCCAGAAATAAGGTAAAACGACTCTAGATTTTTCTTAAGGTAAAATTAGACTTTTCTACATACAGGGTAGGTCTAGTTATCTAATTAGTGAGCTAAATTCCAATTTTCACACCCTAATTCCAAAATTAGGCCGCAAATTGTGGCCAAATCGAATAAAACGGTGGCCAGAATTTGGAGGTTTGGGCTTGGGTTTCTAGGGTAGCTTCCTAGTGGTCTGCACATCTCACTGTATCTGGAAAATATTTTTTAAAGTCTCCGGGTCATAGCAGATCTCTAGAAGTCATCACAATTCCCACAAAAACCCGATATAGGCAATTCTAAAGTTCAAGTCTTGGGGTTTAATCTCTGGTTTAGCCTATAATATTAACTCTACAAGGTTTCTGGACACTAATATACCTCAACTTGGAATTTTCAAAGCTCACAAAACCTCACTAATTCGATTCTAAACTTAAATAGAGGCTAAAGGAAATGGATTACTACCCTAATGGTGAAAGAATTACCTCATTTGGCAACTCAAGAATTTTCTTAAGTTGCCCCTAGTGCTCAAAATCCAAACTTTCTTGGTCTCCCATACTTGTAGCGAGCTTGTGTACATTTTTAATGAAGGGAATGAGGTGTTTTGAGGTGATTTTGGGGATGAAGTGAGGTGTAAGAAGGGGTGGAGGCAAGAGGGCTGCCATGGTGAGAGGGAGAGAAAGAAATGATTAATATGATGAAGATGAGAACAATGGATATGGTCAAAGGAAGACCCCTCACCCTCTCTCTCTTCTCTCTCTTGCCCATACTCTTTTCTTTATTCATTTTCCTTTTTCTTTTCTTTTCTTCTCTTTATCTTTTCTCTTCTCATTTTTAAAAACAAAGCCATGCTTGGAAAAATAAAAAGTCATGGTAGAAAAGAAATGTAACAAGTATTTTTTGTAAATGTGACATGGTGCATGTCATGTGCACATAAACCGGATTAACGTACGATTAGTGAAAATTAATCGAGTTTAGCATTTAACCCGTTTACAAATAAGTATTTAAATATCTATAAATGCTCATATCACATGAAACACCCTCAATTCAATAATTCTTATAAATTTCCAAATATTTTCCAATTTATCGGTATATAATTATACCATAACATTAAAATATTCCTAATATTTATTATTTAATTATATAAATTCCCAAAAATAATATTTTATTTTTCTGAAATATTACAATGACCCCCACTCATTCAAGCATGGAATTTTGCAATATAAAATTGTAACTGTGCTTGAATAGTGAGTCAAGATGAATAAACAAATATAAATCCCATGCATGCAACCATGCTCTCATTTTTCACCTCATTTCTATTTTCACAAAATAGAATTTTATGCCATGCTTCATTATACACACACACACACACACATACATATACATATCATATATATTAATATATATATATATATATATATTAATATATATATATATATATATCATATATATTAATATATATATTATGAAGAATAATTAGTGAGCTAATGATATTAGTTAAGATATAATTATATCACATATAATGTATATCACATTATTAAATCAACACTTGACTTAATAATCCGGTTATATCACATATGACCGACTAATATCATTTATCTGTATATCACATTATCAAATCAACACTTGATTCGACAATCTGGTTATATCACATATAACCGAACCGATAACAGATAACTGCCAGATTACAATACGGTATCACATACACGTATTTAATCAGGCCCCGCACGCATATCATATATGAGTCCTACTTCGTTTTCCGTGAACCATGGAACTTATGTATGGGACTCTAAAGACTCGTCAATACACCAGCAGTAGGTGATGATCACATCAGCCACCTACAAACCGTCAGCGGTACTAGCTGGACGTAACGGCTACCCGGGTATTGAGCAATATGAAGATCAACAAGCAAGCTTGTCCATAGTCTCCATGAAGCCTATCAGTAACACTACCGTATAGTCCGGTCTCTTCGTCTGATATGTCGCATATCATGTCTAGGGGTGGTAAACGTCAGACCCCAGTAACGTGATAAGTCATTCCGATGTCTGGCCTATAACGGTTTGAGAAACTACTAATAACTCTTATCAGTAAATCTCAGCAGCAATCCTGACCAGGGACTTCCAGTTATAGCCAATCGAGCATAGCGCAACATCAACCCCCAATACCGGGAGAGACGAAACCCCTCCTATCGGTCATTGCCTCCATGTGACTCGAGACTGTACCCAAAATCCACCTGTTTGCACGTCTCCTTTGAGCCGTGGTAGGAAGGAAATCAAAGCACAGTGGTAGCCACACAAGACTCTATGTCACCAGAGGACTAACCTGTACCAGTGTCACCAGAGGACTGCTATCTGACGATAGGTATACTACCATATAGGAGTCCTCGGCGAGTCATGTTCGGTGTACCCATTCTCCAATGAGCACCTGTGTACAATCTTTGGTGTCACACACCAATGGTTGTGGGATCAACCATCGCCCTCTAAGAGACAAGAAACGTACACACTAGTCTACTCTGGAATATCGATGCCCTAGTCTTGATATTCCCTCGACTAGGAACCGATTAAAGGATGTACATTTGGACCACCCTGGCCCCACTAGTATGATCTCGTCATAATCCTGGTAGTCAAGTACATATCCTAAGGGCTTTATCAACATATAAGAGACAGATAGTATAAATACCAGTCTATATGTTAAGATAAAGGTAACCTGACAGCATACTATCATGTCGACCAAGAAAGTCCTCAATATATATGTCCAAGCATCCACTATATCATCAATAATGGCCTCTAGGGCATACATATTCCTAACAAATCTGATATAAAATAGAAATACAATAATTACGAAACTGCCACCAGAAACTGAAATTTTCGATATAAACTCGAAACTGGAATTTGTGCTTATCTGTTCGAAAGACGTATGACCCTTTATGAGGCAAACACTGCTTTCAATGCAGAGCGCTGCCAGAAGTCAGACCTTGTATGGATCAGACGTCTGTGTACCCTTAGCGTGTCTGGCCAGAGCGTTGCAAGACATCTGAAGCACATATATTCAGACGTCTGAAGCACATATGTTCAGACGTCTGAAGCACATATGTTCAGACGTCTGCACTTTCTCTAGAAATCTGGAAATTTATTATCAGATGTCTGCCCCTTTATGGGCCGAGCGTCTGAACCTTTTCTGGAATCCTTCACAGTCTCAATATACAAGACACCTTCATAAACACTCATGACGGGTGATGTGGGTGGCGACGATGGGGCGATAGCGTTGGGTTAGAATAAGATTAGGGCTAGGATGGGGGTTAGGATTGAGAAGAAGAAGAAGAGAAGAATATGATGAAAATGATAATGATGGGAGAGTGTGGGCAGCTTTGGTGGTGGGAGACATTTGCGACTATGACGGAGGGCGGCGGCGGTGGGGTTAGATTAGGGTTAGGATGGGAATGATGAAGAAGTGAGTATTTTGGAGATTTTCAAAAATTTATTGAGGATGTGATAACTCAACTAACTGTGCCAATGTAGCGGTGCTAACATAATAGGGTAGTTTCTTATAGATTTGATATTTTAGAGAAATTTCTTACTAAACGTTGTGGAGAGTTTTATAAAATAATTCATAATCTAATTCTTCCTCTCCTCTCCAATGAGAGAGGACGAAAATCACCCATATCTTAAGAATATCTATCCCCGTTGAAAACAAATATAAAATTTTAGAAGTAGACTAAAAGGAGGCTACTACAATTGTTCTCCTCTGCTCTCCCTCTTCCACACTTTTTCCATCGATTACTATTGGTGCTGCTCGGTATTGGCGACCCTCACGATCAGGACACGTGGCGGACGGCACGTACCGAAACACAGAAGAAAGGGCCCACAAAGGCCGACCATGCTACCTTTGTGCCAAACCGGCCAGCGCAAGCTAGCCCTCCTCGGGGCTCCCCGCAGGTTGGCCTCCTTGGCCCTTCGGCTCGCTCTGAGCCGCCACAAGACCAAGCCTCCTCGGCCTTCTCGCTCGTCCCCGAGTCTATTTTCCGAGGCCGTCTTCCTCGGTCATCCGACCAGTTCCGCCGCTCACAGGCGTAACCGTAGCTTCGCGAATCTCGCCATGCGCAGATTCTCCGCTAGCAACATCCCATGTTCCACGCCTTCGCGATCCCCATTCGTGGGCGATTCGCTCTCTACGCAGGCGTAATGTCAGGAGCGTAACTTCCGGAAAGATTCTCGCGCTTGCTGCTGCATGCCTCCACCACTATATAAACCCCCATCACAGAAGGGTCAAGTAAGCCATTTTTTGACTCCACTAGCCATTACGCTGCTCGGATCTAGTACTAACTTGATCGTCGGAGGGTCTTCGGTGGCGTTAAACCACCCTGGGACTTCTTTGCAGGTACTTGGCGTCCAACTCCTCCAATCACCAAATCTCCTCAAAACCCATTGAGACCCACACACAATAGGGGATCCCCTCCAGAATCCGCCGGGAGATCGACGGAAGACAACATCTAAAGGAGATCTGAAAAGGACCTCCATCAGTTGGCGCCGTCTGTGGGAATGAAAACTCCACAAAAACGAAGTTGGCCTTCCAATCTCCATCCACATGGCAAGAAACCGCCCTCCATCTCCGGGCCAGAGCCCGCCACTTCGTCTGGAGCAATAGGAACCTCTATAAGAAGGCATTCACTCAGCCCCTGCTCCGGTGCGTTGACCCCCACGAAGCCGACTACGTCCTTCGGGAAATCCATGAGGGGGTGGGCGGTGCACACCAGGGGGCCCGAACCTTGATCCAAAAGGCGTTGCTCCAGGGGTACTACTGGCCCACTATACACGAGGACGCCCTGAAGCTAGTCAGGAGGTGCAAGAGCTGCCGGCTTCACGGCAGCATTCCCCGCCTCCCGGCTACCGAGCTGACTGCCCTAACATTCCCGTGGCCGTTCGCCCAGTGGGGATTGGATATGATCGGCCAGTTCCCTGCCGGTGCAGGCGAGCACAAATACGTCCTCGTCGCGGTGGACTACTTCACCAAGTGGATCGAGGTCGTCCCCATCAGGAAACCGGACGCTGCCACAACCATCAAGTTCTTGCAAAACAACCTGATACTCCGGTTCGGCATCCCGAGGTGTATCATCAGCGACCATGGGACGAACTTCGAGAATGAAAAAGTGAAGGATTCTGCAAGGAATACCATATCCTCATGAAGTTCGCCGCGGTCGCGCATCCCCAGTGCAACGGGCAGGCCGAGGTCGCTAACCGAGACATCCTCTGAGGTCTCTGGACCCGCCTAGAAGGATGACAAGGCAGTTGGGTTGAAGAACTACCCCGGGTCCTATGGGCCCTGCCCACGTCAAAGAAGACTCCAACCGGGGAGACCCCCTTCAGCCTCTGCTACGGGACCGAGGTGATGGTCCCAGCGGAGATCGGGCTACCCAGTCACCGGGTCGAGCAATTTAATGATGACACGAACACCTCGGCGCTACGGACCAACATGGACATCTTGTTAGAGAAAAGAGACCGGGCTCAGATCAGAGCTGCCGCTTATCAACAACAAACGGCCAGATACTACAACGCTCGGGTCAAACACCGCTCCTTCAAGACCGGGGATCTGGTCCTACGGCAAAACGAGTTTGTCGACCAAGGCAGGCTTCATAAGTTCTCCCTAAAGTGGGATGGTCCCTTCCTCGTCTCTGAGGCGCTCCCCGGCAGAGCCTACCGCCTACAAGACGCGGACGGACGCAAGCTCCCGCGGCCTTACAACACCGAGAAGCTCAAGCTATACCAGTGCGGTCAAGGCCAGCGAGTGTGTACCCCCCCTTTTTCTCTTTCACGAAAATGGTGTAAAACGTTCTCTAAAAATCCTGTACATTCGAATAAAGAAACGTCGAAACATCCCGAGTAGAGTTCTGTCTTTACAATCCAAAGCCCTCGCCAAGAGGCGGCCGCACAGCCTCACTGCCCGGTTATCCTTAGTAGGCTTCCTACACCCCACACCCCACACCCCCACCCCGACGCTAAGGACCAAAGCCCTCCTTAGAGGCAACCCAGCAGCTACCCTGCTCGGTTATCCCTAGCAGGTAGCTTCCCTATCGCAACGTCAGGGATCGGAAAGCCCTCCCAGAGGAAGAATTTTCAAAGCTCACAAAACCTCACTAATTCGATTCTAAACTTAAATAGAGGCTAAAGGAAATGGATTACTGCTCTAATGGTGAAAGAATTACCTCATTTGGCAACTCAAGAATTTTCTTAAGTTGCCCCTAGTGCTCAAAATCCAAACTTTCTTGGTCTCTCATGCTTGTAGTGAGCTTGTGTACATTTTTAATGAAGGGAATGAGGTGTTTTGAGGTGATTTTGGAGGTGAAGTGAGGTGTAGGAGGGGGTGGAGGCAAGAGGGCTACCATGGTGAGAGGGAGAGAAAGAAATGATGAAGATGATGAAGATGAGAACAATGGATATGGTCAAAGGAAGACCCCTCACCCTCTCTCTCTCTTCTCTCTCTTGCCCATGCTCTTTTCTTTATTCATTTTCCTTTTTCTTTTCTTTTCTTCTCTTTATCTTTTCTCTTCTCATTTTTAAAAACAAAGCCATGCTTGGAAAAATAAAAAGTCATGGTAGAAAAGAAATGTAACAAGTATTTTTTGTAAATGTGACATGGTGCATGTCATGTGCACATAAACCGGATTAACGCACGATTAGTGAAAATTAATCGAGTTTAGCATTTAACCCATTCAAATAAGTATTTATCGGTATATAATTATACCATAACATTAAAATATTCCTAATATTTATTATTTAATTTTATAAATTCCCAAAAATAATATTTTATTTTTCTGAAATGTTACAATGACCCCCACTCATTCAAGCATGCAATTTTGCAATATAAAATTGTAACCGTGCTTGAATAGTGAGTCAAGATGAATAAACAAATATAAATCCCATGCATGCAACCATGCTCTCATTTTCCACCTCATTTCTATTTTCACAAAATAGAATTTTATGCCATGCTTCATTATACACACACACACACATATACATATCATATATATTAATATATATATATATCAAATATATTAATATATATATCATATATATTAATATATATATATATATATATCATATATATTAATATATATATTATGAAGAATAATTAGTGAGCTAATGATATTAGTTAAGATATAATTATATCACATATAATGTATATCACATTATTAAATCAACATTTGACTTAATAATCCGGTTATATCACATATGACCGACTAATATCATTTATCTGTATATCACATTATCAAATCAACACTTGATTCGACAATCTGGTTATATCACATATAACCGAACCGATAACAGATAACTGCCAGATTACAATACGGTATCACATACACGTATTTAATCAGGCCCCACACGCATATCATATATGTGTCCTACTTAGTTTTGCTTGAACCAGGGAACTTATGTGTGGGACTCTAAAGACTCGTCAATACACCAGCAGTAGGTGATGATCACATCAGCCACTTACAAGCCATCAGCGGTACTAGCTGGACGTAACGGCTACCCGGGTATTGAGCAATATGAATATCAACAAGCAAGCTTGTCCATAGTCTCCATGAAGCCTATCAGTAACACTACCGTATAGTCCGGTCTCTTCGTCTGATATGTCGCATATCATGTCTAGGGGTGGTAAACGTCAGACCCCAGTAACGTGATAAGTCATGCCGATGTCTGGCCTATAATGGTTTGAGAAACTACTAATAAATCTTATCAGTAAATCTCAGCAGCAATCCTGACCAGGGACTTCCAGTTATAGCCAATCGAGCATAGCGCAACATCAACCCCCAATACCGGGAGAGACAAAACCCCTCCTATCACTCATTGCCTCCATGTGACTCGGGACTGTACCCAAAATCCACCTGTTTGCACGACTCCTTTGAGCCGTGGTAGGGAGGAAATCAAAGCACAGTGGTAGCCACACAAGACTCTATGTCACCAGAGGACTAACCTGTACCAGTGTCACCAGAGGACTGCTATCTGACGATAGGTATACTACCATATAGGAGTCCTCGGCGAGTCCTGTTCGGTGTACCCATTCTCCAATGAACACCTGTGTACAATCTTTGATGTCACAAACCAATGGTTGTGGGATCAACCATCACCCTCTAAGAGACAAGAAACGTACACACTAGTCTACTCTGGAATATCGATGCCCTAGTCTTGATATTCCCTCGACTAGGAACCGATTAAAGGATGTACATTTGGACCACCCTGGCCCCACTAGTATGATCTCATCATAATCCTGGTAGTCAAGTACATATCCTAAGGGCTTTATCAACATGTAAGAGACAGATAGTATAAATACCAGTCTACATGTTAGGATAAAGGTAACCTGACAGCATACTATCATGTCGAGCAAGAAAGTCCTCAATATATATGTCCAAGCATCCACTATATCATCAATAATGGCCTCTAGGGCATACATATTCCTAACAAATCTGATATAAAATAGAAATACAATAATTACGAAACTGCCACCAGAAACTGAAATTTTCGAGATAAACTCGAAACTGGAATTTGCGCTTATCTATTCGAAAGACGTCTGACCCTTTTGTTAGTTATATTTATGCCCTAGAGGCCATTACTATACATGAGATGTATATTGTAGTGGATGCTTGGACATATATAGGGAGGACTTTCTTGCTCGACATGATAGTATGCTGTCTGGTTACTCTTTACCTTAACGTGTACACTGATTGTCTCTCTGCTACATGTTGGTAAAGCCCTTAGGATGTGTACTTGACTACCTGGACTATGATGCGGATCATACTAGTGGGGACATGGTAGTCCATAAGTACATCCTTCAAGGTCCCTAGTCGTGGGTGTATCGAGACGGGGCATCGATATACCAGAGTAGACTAGCGTATAGCTTCTCGACCCATATAGATGGGCGATGGATGATCCCATATCCATTGGTGTTTGACATCAGAGATGATATACGGGTGCTCAGTGGAGACTGGGTACACTGGACGGACTCGCCGAGAACTCCCAGATGGTATTATACCTCACGTCAGATGGCAGTTCTCTGGTGACACTGGTGCAGGTTAGTCTGTAGACCCGAGATCGTCATAGAGTCTTGTGTGTTTCCCACTGTGCTTTGATTTCCACCTTACCACGTCCAAGAAGGCATGCAAAACGGTGGTTTTTGGGTACAATCCCGAGTCACATGGAGGCAATGAGCGATAGGAGGGGTTTCGTCTCTCCCGGTATTGGGGGTTGATATTGCGCTATGCTCGATTGGCCATAACAGGGAAGTCCCTGGCCAGGGCTGGTTTAGAGATTTACTGGTAAGTGTTACCAGTAGTTTCTCTACCCGTTATGAGCCTCACATCGGCATGACTTATCGGTTATTGGGGTCTGACGTTTACCACCCCTAGACTTGATATGCGACATATCAGACGAGGAGACCGGACTGTACGGTAGTGTCACTGTCAGGCTTTTTGCAGGAGTTGGAGCGGGATTGCTTGCTGATCTTCTGATCGCTCAATACCCGGGTAGCCGTTACGTCCATCTAGTACCGCTGACGGCTTGTGGGTGCTTGATATGATCATCACCTACTGCCGGCGTATTGACGAGTCTTTAGAGTCCTACATAGAGGTTTTACTGGCTCAGGCAAAACGAAATAGGAGCACATATGTGATATGTGCGGGACCGAGAATAATGCGAGTATGTGATACCGTATTCTATTCTCGTGATGTTTGTATCGATCGGTTATATGCGATATAACCAGGTTATCGAATCAAGGGTTGATTCGATAAGTCGATACATTGGATGTTAGTCGGTTATATGTGATATAACCGGATTATTAAGTCAAGTGTTGATTTAATAATTTAGTGTATAATTGTATATGTGATATACTAATTTACATTAACTAACATTGGTTCACTTAAGCATTTATTTTTCTCATTTGTGCACAACTTAATATATATGTGATATATATTTATTTGTGTTCATTTTGTATCATGGTTGTTGATACAACTTACATGGGTGTATAAGACTTATACCATACTAATTATAGTGTTAGGTTTTTATATTTAAAGTAATTCTAAAATTAGTGGATGATGAGCTCACATGCATGAAGCTTCATGAAACTTAGGGTTGCATTGACTTAGTCTACTAGTTTTGGATTACTTGAGATATTAATTAACCTAACTATTATAATGTAGCCATGGTTATGTCTCTACATGAGTTAATATATGATATAAACTCACCCATGGTTCTCTCTCTCTCTCTCTCTCTCTCTCGATTAGTTTTTCATTCTCATTTTGAGCTCATCTTCTTCCTTCTTCAAATGCTTGCTAGGGTTTGATAAAGAGAGAGAAATATTGTGAGAAAAGAAATTCTAAAGTGAACCCATTTCCTATTTCCTCATCCTCTACTAGACTAGCACTTTAGTTTAGGGTGTTTGCTTCACTTTGGTGAAGTGGTAGCTTGAGTTTGTATTCCCTCGACGTAGATCATCTTCGGTCTCGAAGACTTCAAGCAAAACCGTTGCCCTCTCCTCATGGAGTCGTCCGAGAGTCCGGGAGTTCGATGATCGCAGCGAAAGGACTACTACAAGGAGCTTATGAAGTGAAGGATCGATCTACAAAGGTTGTATTTTATATTCACTTATTGGTAAATGATATTTACGTGCATGTGAAACCGTAATTATCTAGCAAAGATCTTGTTTAGGGTTGTTCGGCACGGCTAAAATTTTAATCGGGCATGGTTGATGCCTTGTAGAACCTTGTTAGAGTGCCTAGGAACCCCACACTTTTATGAGGCAAACGCTGCTTTCAATGCAGAGCGTTGCCAGACGTCAGACCTTGTATGGATCAGACGTCTGTGTACCCTTAGCATGTCTGGCCAGAGCGTTGCCAGACGTCTGAAGCACATATGTTCAGACGTCTGCACTTTCTCTAGAAATCTGGAAATTTATTATCAGATGTCTGCTCCTTTATGGGCCGAGCGTCTGAACATTTTCTGGAATCCTGCACAGTCTCAATATACAAGACACCTTCACAAACACTCATGACGGGTGAAGCGGGCGGCGACGATGGGGCGATAGCGTTGGGTTAGAATAAGATTAGGGCTAGGATGGGGGTTAGGATTGAGAAGAAGAAGAAGAGAAGAATATGATGAAAATGATAATGATGGGAGAGTGTGGGCAGCTTTGGTGGTGGGAGACATTTGCGACTATGACGGAGGGCGGCGGCGGTGGGGTTAGATTAGGGTTAGGATGGGAATGATGAAGAAGTGAGTATTTTGGAGATTTTCAAAAATTTATTGAGGATGTGATAACTCAACTAACTGTGCCAATGTAGCGGTGCTAACATAATAGGGTAGTTTCTTATAGATTTGATATTTTAGAGAAATTTCTTACTAAACGTTGTGGAGAGTTTTATAAAATAATTCATAATCTAATTCTTCCTCTCCTCTCCAATGGGAGAGGACGAAAATCACCCATATCTCAAGAATATCTATCCCCGTTGAAAACAAATATAAAATTTTAGAAGTAGACTAAAAGAAGGCTACTACAATTGTTCTCTTCTACTCTCCCTCTTCCACACTTTTTCCATCGATTACTATTGGTGATGCTCGGTATTGGCGACCCTCACGATCAGGACACGTAGCGGACGGCACGTCCCGAAACTCAGAAGAAAAGGCCCACAAAGGCCGACCATGCTACCCTTGTGCCCAACCGGTCAGCGCAAGCTAGCCCTCCTCGGGGCTCCCCGCAAGTTGGCCTCCTTGGCCCTTCGGCTCGCTCTGAGCCGCTACAAGACCAAGCCTCCTCGGCCTTCTCGCTCGTCCCCGAGCCTCTTTTCCGAGGCCGTCTTCCTCGGTCATCCGACCATTTCCGCTGCTCAAAAGCGTAACCGTAGCTCCACGAATCTCGCCATGCGCGGATTCTCCGCCAGCAACATCCCATGTTCCACGTCTTCGCGATCCCCATTCGTGGGCGATCCCCTCTCTATGCAGGCGTAACGTCGGGAGCGTAACTGTCGGAGAGATTCTCGCGCCTGCTGCTGCGTGCCTCCACCACTATATAAACCCCCATCACAGAAGGGTCAAGTAAGCCATTTTTTGACTCCACTAGCCATTACGCTGCTCGGATCTAGTACTAACTTGATCGTCGGAGGGTCTTCGGTGGCGTCAAACCACCCTGGGACTTCTTTGCAGGTACTTGGCGTCCAACTCCTCCAATCACCAAATCTCCTCAAAACCTATTGAGAACCACACACAACAGGGGATCCCCTCCAGAATCCTCCGGGAGATCGACAGAAGACAACATCTGAAGGAGATCTGAAAAAGACCTCCATCAGTTGGCGCCGTCTGTAGGAATGAAAACTCCACAAAAACGAAGTTGGCCTTCCGATCTCCATCCACATAGCAAGAAGCCGCCCGCCGTCTCCGGGTCAGAGCCCGCCACTTCGTCTGGAGCAATGGGAACCTCTTTAAGAAGGCCTTCACTCAGCCCCTGCTCCGGTGCGTTGACCCCCACGAAGCCGACTACGTCCTTCGGGAAATCCATGAAGGGGTGGGCGGTGCACACCAGGGGACCCGAATCTTGATCCAAAAGGCGTTGCTCCAGGGGTACTACTGGCCCACTATACACGAGGACGCCCTGAAGCTAGTCAGGAGGTGTAAGAGCTGCCAGCTTCACGGCAGCATTCCTCGCCTCCCGGCTACCGAGCTGACTGCCCTAACATCCCCGTGGCCGTTCGCCCAGTAGGGATTGGATATGATCGGCCAGTTCCCTGCCGGTACAGGCGAGCACAAATACGTCCTCATCGCGGTGGACTACTTCACCAAGTGGATCGAGGTCGTCCCCATCAGGAAACCGGACGCTGCCACAACCATTAAGTTCTTGCAAAACAACCTGATACTCCGGTTCGGCATCCCGAGGTGTATCATCACCGATCACGGGACGAACTTCAAGAACGAAAAAGTGAAGGACTTCTGTAAGGAATACCATATCCTCATGAAGTTCGCCGCGGTCGCGCATCCCCAGTGCAACGGGCAGGCCGAGGTCGCTAACCGAGACGTCCTCCGAGCTCTCCGTACCCGCCTAGAAGGATGACAAGGCAGTTGGGTTGAAGAACTACCCCGGGTTCTATGGGCCCTGCGCACGTCAAAGAAGACTCCAACTGGGGAGACCCCCTTCAGCCTCTGCTACAGGACCGAGGTGATGGTCCCAGCGGAGATCGGGCTACCCAGTCACCGGGTCGAGCAATTCGATGATGACACGAACACCTCGGCGCTACGAACCAACCTGGACATCTTGTTGGAGAAGAGAGACCGGGATCAGATCAGAGCTGCCGCTTATTAATAACAAACGGCCCGATACTACAACGCTCGGGTCAAACACCGCTCCTTCAAGACCGAGGATCTGGCCCTACGGCGAAACGATTTTGTCGACCAAGGCAGGCTTCACAAGTTCTCCCCAAAGTGGGATGGTCCCTTCCTCGTCTCTGAGGCGCTCCCCGGCAGAGCCTACCGCCTACAAGACGCGGACGGACGCAAGCTCCCGTGGCCTTACAATGCCGAGAAGCTCAAGCTATACCGGTGAAGTCAAGGCCAGCGAGTGTGTACCCCCCTTTTTTCTCTTTCACGAAAATGATGTAAAACGTTCTCTAAAAATCCTGTCCATTCGAATAAAGAAACGTCGAAACATCCCGAGTAGAGTTCTGTCTTTACAATCCAAAGCCCTCGCCAAGAGGCGGCCGCACAGCCTCACTGCCCGGTTATCCTTAGTAGGCTTCCTTTAGCCCCCTCCCCCCCCCGACGCTAAGGACCAAAGCCCTCCTTAGAGGCAATCCAGCAGCTACCCTGCTCGGTTATCCCTGGCGGGTAGCTTCCCTACCGCAACGTCAGGGATCGGAAAGCCCTCCCAGAGGCAGTCGAGCCCAACCGTCACTCGGCTATCCCCGGCGGGAAGCTTCCCTGCCGCAACGCCTGGGATCAGAAAGCCCTCCCAAAGGCAGTTGAGCCCGAGGATCCTTCGCTCGGCTATCCTTCATGACAAAAGCCCTCGCCAAGATACACCGGGCAGTAACCCTGTAGGGTTATTAGGTACTAGAACAAGGTTCTACAAGGCATCAACCATGCCAAAATCAAATTTTTCATGTGCTAAACAACCCAAGCAAGATCTTAAACTAGAGATTAGGCGAAACAATGAGCAAGCAAACAACATTACTTCTAAGAGTTTGGGATTACAACCTTTGTAGTCCGTTCCTTCACTTCATAAGCTCCGTGTTGAGGTCCCTTCGCTGCGATCATCAAGTACCCGGACTCTAGAGAGGCTCCATGAAGAGAAAGATGCAAGCTTGCTTCCGATCTTCAATAACTAAGATGATCTACCTTGAAGAAACTCAAACCCAAGCTCTTGCTTCACTAATCAAGTATTAGCAAAGCAAACACCCTAATCTAAGTGGCTAGAATAGATGAGGATGATGAAGTAGGAATTTAGCTCTCTTTTGTTTTCAATTTCTCACTCATTATCATCACATATCAAAAAGCTAGAAAGCTTTTTCAAGAGGAAGAAGAAGAAGAAATCTATTTGTGATGAATAATGAAATCACTGTGTGAGGTTAGAATTGCAACCATGGGTTAAGAATGAAGACTTAACCCTTATAGAGAATTAACTATGGTGAAGAGTTTGGGTTGGGTTAAGAAATATCTACACAAAATATCATAAGTCAAAGTCAAAGCTTCATGAAGCTTCATGAATGCTCCATCCAATCTTAACCCTAATCCAAACCCTAACCATATTTAAACTCCATAAAACATGTTGCATTTGTAACCCTAACTTGTTACAATATTATATATCATATATACAATATTTATTGTAACAAAAGAAAATAATACAATTAACATATATCGCATATATATCAATGTATTATCCCGTGAGAAAATGAATCAATAAAGCGAGCTTATATTAGTTAACGTAAAGTAATATATCTCATATATAATTATACATTAAATTATCGAATCAACACTTGATCCGATAACCCGGCTATATTTATATATAACCGACTAATATAACATGTACCAATTCATCGAATCAACACTTGATCCGATGACCCAGTTATATCACATATACCCGGCCAATATCTCATATCGCGAGAATAGAATACGGTATCTCATATCGTATCATTCTCGGTCCCGCACATATCACATATGTGCTCCTACTCCGTTTTGCCTGAGCCAGGAAACCTCTGTGTAGGACTCTAAAGAATCGTCAATACGCCGGCGGTAGGTGATGATCATATCAAACACCCACAAGCTGCAAGCGGTCGGCTAAACGTAACAGCTACCCAGGTATTGAGCAATCAGAAGATCAATAAGCAAGCATGTATATTCTCCTGCGAATCCAATCAGTAACACTCCCGTACAGTCTGGTCTCTTCGTCTGATATGTCGCATATCTAGTCTAGGGTAGTCTAGGGGTGGTAAACGTCAGACCCCAGTAACCGATAAGTCGTGTCGATATGAGGTCCATAACAGTTCGAGAAACTACTGATAACACTTACCAGTAAATCTCAGCAACCCTGGCCAGGGATTTCGAGTTATAGCCAATCGAACACAGCGCAACATCAACTCCCTATACCGGGAGAGACGAAACCCCTCCTATCGCTCATTGCCTCCATGTGATTCAGGACTGTACCCAAAAGCCACCATTTTGCACGCCCTCTTGGACATGGTATGATGGAAATCAAAGCACAGTAGGAATCACACAAGACTCTATGACGATCTCAGGTCTACAGACTAACCTGTACCAGTGTCACCAGAGAACTGCCATCTGACGTGAGGTATAATACCATCTGGGAGTTCTCGGCGAGTCCGTCCAGTGTACCCTGTCACTGAGCACCCGTATACTATCTCTGATGTCAAACATCAATGGATATGGGATCATCCATCGCCCATCTACATGGGTCAAGAAGCATACGCTAGTCTACTCTGGTATATCGATGCCCTGTCTCGATACACCTGCGACTAGGAACATTTGAAATATGTACTTAGCGACTACATTGTCCCCACTAGTATGATCTGCATCATAGTCCTGGTAGTCAAGTACTCATCCTAAGGGCTTTATCAACATGTAACATAGAGACTATCAGAGTACATGTTAAGATAAAGAGCAACCAGATAGCATACTATCATGTCGAGCAAGAAAGTCCTCCATATATATGTCCAAGCATCCATTACAATATACATCGCATGTACAGTAATGGCCTCTAGGGCATACATATCGCTAACAATCTCCCACTTGCACTAGGGCCATTTGTTGTAGTATCTCATACCCAACAATCAGCTGTGGTTGAAGTATCTCATACTCAACCATCCCATAAAAGTCTCTGCTGGGAAATAAGCCTTTGTGAGTGGATCCGCGTTGTTGTCCTCTGTGTCTACTCTCCTAACCTCGATCTTCCTGGAGATCAACCATATCCATGATCGGGCGATACTGCCTTAGAATATGTCTGGATCACAGATGGGACGGGGTTTCCTTGGTAAAAGCCAAAACTCCATTGTCACACAATGGTAGGAACGAAATTCATCTTATGAACTAGTGTACATCCAGACTATTTCTTTGGTAGCATCCTTGGTAGTGATTTATCTTGCCTTTATCGTCTAGTTTGTCACGGTATCTATCTTAGAACTCTTCCAACATACCGTCCCTCCACTGAGGGTAAAGACAATGCATGTGACTGACATTCAGTCGACATTATCACCCTAGAACCATTCCAGTGATTCTCCCCAGGATCTATTGATATCATCTTACTACAGCTAGTGAGATTCCTAACATCCTCTTAGATCTATCTCATAGATCCAAAACTAGGATTTAGGAGGTATCACCTTGATCCTATATAGAGAATCCTTGTGATAAGAGGAGATTGACCGAGTGTAGCATAGGAAACTCCTTTCCTATCAAGAGTATGTCATCCACGTACTATACGAGGATCACCACCATACTCCTTACTACCTTTTTGTTTATATAAGGTTCATCTATCATTTTGATGAAGTCAAACTCTTTGACTACTACATCAAAACAGACGTTCCAACTCCGCGATGCCTGCTTTATCTCATAAAACAACTTGCACACGTTTCCGCTGCTCCCACTGTCTACGAAGCCCTCTGGCTGTGTACTTATAGATGCTCTCTTCTAAATCACTATTTTAGAAAAGCAGTCATGACACCCAACTGCCAGATATCGTAGTCATGGTATGTAGCAATTTCAAGTAGGATCTGGACGAACTTAAGCATAGCTTTGAAAGTCTCAACCTTTCCATGTACACCAAGTAATCTTCTCAAGATATACTTGCTTCTGATGGGGATTTAACCCTTCAGATAAAGCAACTAAAGTCCATACTTTGTTGATGTATATAGATTCCATCTCAGATCGCTTAGCATCCAGCCATACTCACAGAGCCCCCTACTCAGTCTCATGATGCAATCCTCGCTCCCACTATCATAGAGAAACCGAAGTATCTCTCAGGTGGATGAGGAACCCTACCAGATCGGCGGAGAGGCTGAGGTTCGTTGGAAACTATTGAATCCTTCGGTTCTACCAAATCATTAGCTGCAGTTTATATAGCTGGAACTCCTTCCAGTTCTACCTCATGACTACTAATTTCTTCGCAAGAAATTCCCTTTCAAAAAGGTGGCATGCTGAGAAATAAAACACCTTTTGCTCCTCAGTGTGGTAGAAGATATTCCCTTGCGAATGCTTGGGATATCCAACAAACTTCCACAGAACTGACCTTGCCTCGAGTTTGTCCGAATTTTGCTTTTAGGCATAAGCTGGACAACCCCAAATCTTAACATACTTAAGATATGGGCTCTTCCCATTCCATATCACATATGGAGTGGTAGGCACCTAATTTGATTGGAACCATATTCAATAGGTATGCAGCTTCTCAAGTGCATAACTCCCAAAAGAAAATAGGAAACTCAGTAGTACTCATCATAGAGCGCACTATATCTAATGGGGTGTGATTGCTCCGCCCCGATATACCGACATGCTGTGGTGTATACGGAGGAGTAATGCTGAGAGAGAATCTCATTCTCCTTTAGAATAGTTCAGGAATCCCGTGCTCAAGTATTCTCCTCCTTGATCACATCAAAGGATATAATACTTATACCCTTTTTGGTTCTCTACTTCTAACTCATATTCATTGAATTTCTCAAAAAGTTCAGACTTGTTTTTCAACAGGAACATATGTCTGAATCTTGAGAGATCATTAGTGAATGTAATGAAGTATAAAGAACCGGTCCTGGCATGTGTATACAGGGGACCTTACATACATCATCATGTATCAATCCCAAAAGTTCAATAACTCTTTCTCTGTTTCCAATAAACAAAGCTGTGGTCATTTTATCTTTGTGACATGACTGGCAAGTTTCACAAGATGTAAATTCAAACAGATTTAAATATGCATCTCTATGTAACTTAGCTAGTCGGGTCGCATTGATATGACCTAGTCTACAATGCCTCAAGAAGAATTCGTTCATTTCTCAACTTTACCTCTTGTGTGTGTTCTGTACGTTAAGAACTGTGGTTTGATTTAGAACGTATATGCTTTTAGATAGCGTGCCTGAACCGATCAACTCTTGATATAGGAAATGTTCAAAACATTATCCAACAATACAAATTATATCCTTCTTTACTAATAAAGAGACTGATATGATATTGTATATCAGGTTCGGTATCTAATAACATTCGTTTAGAATCAATGTATTTGATAATATAGGGTGATAACTGCCAACAGACTTGGCTGCAACACTTGCACCATTTTTAACTCTTAAAACTTATCACTCATTCTCAGTTCTCTGTAATGAACACACCCGAAGAAGATACATCATCATACACTTTCTTCGTTTGGTGGCACGGGAATTCTGGTAATCCCATATTTCCTGCTCAATCTTATAACAATTATAAGTTGGAGCGGGACCAACGTTCCCTAGCGCAGTATAATAAGCGGGTTCGGTCAATACATCCGTATTATTATTATTTTGATTAAGGCGTGACATGGTCGCTACCTGGAGAGAGAGAGAAGAAAACACTCAGCGTATGCTCTTGCAAGATTAGATTGGTTATTAACATATCTAATCAGGATGGCTCCCACTGTTTTAATCAAGTCTTCCTTCAAACCCTAAAAGGAAAGACTAGACGGGATTAATTACACCCTACAAGTTCGCCAATCTTTCAGCCAGGCCAGTGTCGGTACTTTGAGAGAGGTTCCCCATGCTTGCGCACGGACCTAATTAAAATAAACCTCGTTTTTCCCAGGGGCTTAACCCCGTTAACACCTTTCTAGACACCTACTTGATCGGCTAATTGTAATGTGTAAAACTCTCCCAGGAGTAACTCTTACTCGCAGCGGGTATCGGGATCCAACTATCTCATAGAAGGTATGCAATCTCATTGCAAATTTCAACACTTGAAATTCCTGATAATATTTTATACCCCTAATGCCTATGATCTTGACTATGATCAACATATCATAAGCACTAGTCAAGTTCTATCCGTCATTTCGTGGTTAATTAGACCCACCCACATGACCCTCGGCTATGGTCGACATAATCATGTGACTGTCCTAACTAATTGCATCATATGCTGTATAAGAAAAACATCACTTAGTTACCATACACTACGCCTCGGCTATAGTCGACATATGCAGCACGAATACTAAGTACTCTATTTCCTAAAATGACGGAGGGCTACGCAGTTTTTTAAGAAAACCATGAGCGTAATGAACTTGATATCGTTGTAGAATCAAGTGAATTTTGAAAAGGAGTGTTTTTTAGGCTTTTACTAGTTTTGCCAAAGAGGTCACTCCCGATGAAGGGATCGCCGGCTCTTTCCTCATCGAATAAGGTGCGGGATATATCATATATATATCACTATGCAAAGCAAAAACTATAGAAGCAATCAAAAGACAAACCGTGTTTGTAGCATCTGGTAGTTTCGCTAAAGAGGTCACTCCCGGTGAAGAGATCTCGGCTCTTTCCTTATCGAATAAGGTGTTGGATGTTCAACAAGGAACACCGCTATGCAAAGCAAGAACTAGAGCTACCAATTTTTAAAACAAGTTTCTACAACATCTTTAGGCTTCTTTTATTTTATTAATCACATTAATGAAGTCCCATTTTATTATGCTTCACAAGCATCAGATATGAAACGAAATCAACAATATATATAATATATATCTTATATATATAATATAAACATTCGACTCAGGCAGTAATATGATCTCATCACAGAACATTGCAGCAGAAGAATATATATGAAATATTGGATATACTAGGAGGTCGTGTTTTAATACGAGCATGTATAAAACACGGATTCCACGGTCGCGATGAATAATAGCCAATCCCACACCCCTAAACCCCTACGAGAGCGGCAAGCAACCCTACCAGTTCTAGAGTTAGGACACCCGGTTTCGACTCCTCGAGATGGTCTCCCACTGGACCCTAGAACCCGGTTACTTGTGCTCCCCGCCTTGGGTCTATCCTAATGCGGAAAAGTAAATAATATACAATGGTGACATCATCCTCAGCCCGGAAGTGCCCCAATAAAAGAATATTACATACAAGCTTTTACATGAATGAAAATGAAAAACTCTCATCTCACATAAAATCCCCGGCTATTCAAAACACGACGATCCAATATAACATATCACAGCAACACATAACATCTCATATCATCAACGTAAGCAAGTATGCGTATCCCGGTTGTCGTTGATGTATACCAACGAAGCCGACTATACACCACATACTACGCTTACGGTCATAGAAAAGAAAGTGTAAAACTACAACATTTGGAATCCACAATCACTTTAGACATCTTAAATCTGAAATATCACATACTTCGCATTTCATGCCTAACTATATGAATTCCACATATTGTATCACATTCCAGATAAATAGACAATGTTAAATTTTTCGATCGAATAAACAAACACCCAAGATTTCCCAAATAGCTCAACACTTGAGCGGAGTTCAAAAAATCCCAGAACATGTCACAGCCGCTATGAACCAGCTGTAGAAGGGTCAAACCAACGCCTCACATGTGGCAACGCTAAACTACCACAAACCATATGGTTCAGTGGCGGTTTTGACGGTCACATAATCGAGTTAAGGTTACGTTCTTCTAGAGGGTCCACAGATTCGCTTGCATGATTTTCTAAAAGTTTTAAGCTCGTGAAAAAAAAAATCCAACACTTGAAAGTTTTCCGACAGGGGAAAAAGTGAGTTATTGATATCCGTTCGAACTTTTTAACACGTTCTAAATTACCCAAAAAACTAAACGATGTTAAACTTTCCGATCGAATCAACGAATTCTAAAGATCTCTAGAACACTCAACACTTGAGTAATATTAAAAATTCCCAGAAGCATAATGTAATACCTACGGATCATCTCATGAAGTACGATCCCTCAATCCCCATGTTCTGCCGCGGAACCGCCACCAATAGCTTGGTTTGGCCGCGGTTCCGCGGTGGATTGGTGGATTCAGGGAGTCTTACTTCACAGATATCAATATAATCACCTGCTTATTTTTTTGAGTATTTTTAATACAGAAAAACCAAGTTTTTAAAAAATTTCCAGAGAGGGGGTCTAAAACGATGTTTCGGGTTCGATCGGACTTTTAACTTCGTCTACATGTCGCCTAATACTCTAGCTAGGCTCTGATACCACTGTAGGGTTATTAGGCCATAGAACAAGGTTCTACAAGGCATCAACCATACCAAAATCAAATTTTTCATGTGCCGAACAACCCAAGCAAGATCTAAAACTAGAGATTAGGCGAAATAATGAGCAAGTAAACAACATTACTTCTAAGAGTTTGGGATTACAACCTTTGTAGTCCATTCCTTCACTTCATAAGCTCCGTGTTAAGGTCCCTTCGCTGCGATCATCAAGTACCCGGACTCTAGAGAGGCTCCATAAAGAGAAAGATGCAAGCTTGTTTCCGATCTTCAATAACTAAGATGATCTACCTTGAAGAAACTCAAACTCAAGCTCTTGCTTCACTAATCAAGTATTAGCAAAGCAAACACCCTAATCTAAGTGGCTAGAATAGATGAGGATGATGAAATAGGAATTTAGCTCTCTTTTGTTTTCAATTTCTCACTCGTTATCGTCACATATCAAAAAGCTAGAAAAGTTTTTCAAAAGGATGAAAAAGAAGAAATCTATTTGTGATGAATAATGAAATCATTGTGTGAGGTTAGAATTGCAACCATGGGTTAAGAATGAAGACTTAACCCTTGTAGAGAATTAACTATGGTGAAAGGTTTGGGTTGGGTTAAGAAATATCTACACAAAATATCATAAGTCAAAGTCAAAGCTTCATGAAAGCTCCATCAAAGCTTAACCCTAATCCAAACCCTAACCATATTTAAACTCCACAAAACATGTTGCATTTGTAACCCTAACTTGTTACAATATTATATATCACATATACAATATTTATTATAACAAAAGAAAATAATACAATTAACATATATCGCATATATATCAATGTATTATCCCGTGAGAAAATGAATCAATAAAGCGAGCTTATATTAGTTAACGTAAAGTAATATATCTTATATATAATTATACATTAAATTATCGAATCAACACTTGATCCGATAACCCGGCTATATTTATATATAACCGACTAATATAACATGTACCAACTCATCAAATCAACATTTGATCCGATGACCCGGTTATATCATATATACCCGGCCGATATCTCATATCGCGAGAATAGAATACGGTATCTCATATCGTATCATTCTCGGTCCCACACATATCACATATGTGCTCCTACTCCGTTTTGCCAGAGCCAGGAAACCTCTGTGTAGGACTCTAAAGAATCGTCAATACGCCGGCAGTAGGTGATGATCATATCAAACACCCACAAGCTGCAAGCGGTCAGCTAAACGTAACAGCTACCCAGGTATTGAGCAATCAGAAGATCAACAAGCAAGCCAGTACATTCTCCTGCGAATCCAATCAGTAACTGTCACGCCCCACCCCCAATACAGAGAGTATTGTCCGCTCTGGCCGAAGCCGCACGGTTTTTCCCTTTAGAGCGAACCGGACCCGACCAGGGGCCACTTCCCAGGAGGTCACCCATCCCAAGACTTCCCTGGCCCGAGCACGCTTAACTACGGAGTTCTCAAGCTCCTGTAGTTCCGGTTCACTTAAAAGACGCCTATGTATTGAAGAGTGGTATCATTCCATTTATAGTACAGATCTGCCCCCTTTCGGAATGTATTCCGAAGAGTCCCCATTGTTCTACAGTGGGTCCCACGGACTCAAGAGGTGGCCCCCACGGATTCAAGAGGTGGCCCCCGCCCACTTAACACGACACTTGGCGTGGCACTTTGTTCCGTGTGGCACTTTGCTCCGTGAGCAAGAACCGGGTCCCGACATTCTCCCCACCTTTGAACAATGGTTCGTCCTCGAACCACAAACCTACTATTGAGAGACCAGCTCTGATACCATTCTTTCACGCCCCACCCCCAATACAGAGAGTATTGTCCGCTCTGGCCGAAGCCGCACGGTTTTTCCCTTTAGAGCGAACCGGACCCGACCAGGGGCCACTTCCCAGGAGGTCACCCATCCCAAGACTTCCCTGGCCCGAGCACGCTTAACTACGGAGTTCTCAAGCTCCTGTAGTTCCGGTTCACTTAAAAGACGCCTCTGTATTGAAGAGTGGTATCATTCCATTTATAGTACAGATCTGCCCCCTTTCGGAATGTATTCCGAAGAGTCCCCATTGTTCTACAGTGGGTCCCACGGACTCAAGAGGTGGCCCCCACGGATTCAAGAGGTGGCCCCCGCCCACTTAACACGACACTTGGCGTGGCACTTTGTTCCGTGTGGCACTTTGCTCCGTGAGCAAGAACCGGGTCCCGACAGTAACACTCCCGTACAGTCCGGTCTCTTCGTCTCATATGTCGCATATCTAGTTTAGGGGTGGTAAACGTCAGACCCCAGTAACCGATAAGTCGTGTCGATATGAGGTCCATAACAGTTCGAGAAACTACTGATAACACTTACCAGTATATCTCAGCAACCCTGGCCAGGGATTTCGAGTTATAGCTGTTGGATATAGTGCCCTCAGAGTTAATTATTGGATCACAGGCACGTGATTGCAATGATTGAGGGAGGACCTATACCGGTAGGACAGTCTTACTCAAGATGATAGTATGCTATCTGGTTTATCTTTATCATCGTGTACATACTTTAGGTGACATTACAGGCATTACAGGTCACTATTACACGTTGATAGAGCCCTTAGGATTCTTGCTTGACGGCCAGCAGTATGATGGCGATCATATACGTGGGAGCTGGGGTCTATAAGCACATCCTTAAAGTTCCCTAGTCGTGGGAGTTTTCGAGACAGGGCATCGATACTCCGGAGTAGACTAGTGTATATACAGTCGAGACCCCGACGAGGGGCGCTGGCCGGTCTCACAATCCATTAGGGTCAGTTGGATCACCTAAGATGTATACAGGTGCTCATTGGGTTATGAGTACACCGGACAGGACTCACCGGGAACATGCTTGTTGGTATTATACCTGACGTCAGATAGCAGTTCCCTGGTGACATGTGTACAGGTTAGTTCATCGACCTGAGATCGTCATTTGTCTCATGTGAGTTCCCACTGTGCTTTGATTACTACCCTACCACGGCTCAAAGGAGTCGTGCAAACATGTTTTAGTTGGGTACAGTCCCGAGCCACATGGAGGCAGTGAGCGGATCGGCAGGGGTTTCGTCTCTCCCGGTATTGAGGGTGAGATCGCGCTGTGTCTAGGAGAGCCATTACACGAAGTCCATGGCCAAGGCAGGAGATTTACTGGTAGGTATTCCAGTAGTATCTCAGGGTGTTCTGGGCTACACTCCGACACGACTTGTACCGCTTTTGGGGGTCTGACTTTTACCAACCCCCTAGGCCCGACATGCGATGCTCATAGACGAACGGACCGGACTATACGGATATTGTCATTGACAGGCTCAGTAGGGTGTCAGGATGAGTTCGCTCATAGACCTCCCTTTTGGTCAATACCCGGTGGCCCATTACGTACAGCTAGTACCACTGACGTGCTAATGGTTAAATCCGCAGCCAAAGTATTGACGAGTCTTTAGTGTCCCCCACAGACAGTTTCTCAAGTTTCGGGCGAAACGTTGTAGAGGTCGTATGGTATTATGGTAGGGTTCGATCATATACGTGCAGTAGTGCACGGATCATGATCGGACGGATCATACTAGTGGTCTTTGGTTTAAGCCGGATCCTAGTATTAGATTTGTTGGATTACTTTAGTCTCATCACATTCGCATTCGGTCAGAATGCGGATGCAGGTATGTATATACAGGTGAGGGGTATCCTTGTGATCCGTCACGAGTTTACTTTAGATGTTGCCGTATCTTTTTATTGTTGTAAACATTTGGGTTAATGTTTACAAATGGAAATTGTGAGCTTAAGCCATCATTTTGTGCATTAAATGAGACATGTACTTCATAGGTGACTCATGGTCTCATTTCTTATGCAAATGTCATATTATTTGATGGATTTGTGAGTTGAAATGATAAGGAGAGAGAGGGGCTGCCATATGAGAGCTAGCTCTTGTATTTTTGAGAAGGCACTCTCTCATTTTTATAATTGCAACAACACACAAAAGAAAGTTCTTCTTCTTCTTGCTCTAGCTCACAACCTCCATTAATGGCATCATCTCTAACCTCCATCCATACAATGGATGCAAGAGACAAAGTTGTCACACACATTCTCTACTTCACCTTGAACACGTCAGCTAGCGAACTTCGTGTCCGAGTTGCTTCGGACGAAGCGGGAGCCCGTAAAAAGACTCGATGATGTGGTGCCCTTTCCGACGAGGAGACCGGAGCTTGGAGATACCGCGAGGAGCTTGGGATGGTGGCCAAAGACCGAAGGACACGGATCGATCGGTATAGCTTTCCAACCCTTTCTCTAGTTGCTAGTTATAGGTTAATGGTTCGATCCGGGTTTAAAGTATACGATAGCGCAGGTTTCTAGTTTATGAAAAGTTTTCGTTTCCGCATTTTGGCCTCGGACAGACGGTCGGAGCGCTACCGTAGACTTACATGGTATCAGAGCCATGCCATTAACCTTTACTAGCTTGTTCTAACGTATTTAAAGCATCGATCGAACAAAATTTCCGAAACCGCAATTTCAAAAACGAAGTTTCTGTCGAATTTATTTTTTGGTCAAAAAATTATTTTGAGTATTGCAGAAAATCAGGCAGGCTTTTTTAAGAAATCTGAGAAAATTTGGTACACTGATTTCACTGTAGCGCCGCGGAACCGCGGCAGTACCCACGTTTTGGCCGCAGTTCCGCCGCAGTACTGTAGCAACACTGCATCAAATTTTCTACAGTGGTCTCTTAATTGGAATTTGGGTTTCTGGTAATTTTAGTTTTGGCCCAGATTATTTTGAGTGCTGGATTTGTGCTTAGGGCTCACTTCGGGAAATTTTGTCGATCGAAAATTTTAAATATGTTAGTTTGCAGTACTTACATTATATCTGCGACCGTGAATGTCATTCGAGCGGTAAATCTTGTCTAATTGTTATAGCTCTTTTAGACGGATTTGCGAACGTGACATTCACGTTGATGTTCTGTGTTGTGCTGTGATGTTGCGGATTTGTCGTGGTGGATAGCCTGGTGCAATGATAGTACAGTTTGGTTATATTTGTACATTTGATATTGTAAGTCCACGTTACCACTCCCGGTACTTACGGGCTTGCGGAAATGATGAAAAACGATTTTTCAAGAGGTGGTAACATGGACTCAAAATACGGATCTTTGTTAAACAACTACCTAACAACCTAACTAGAGTTTTACCTACTCGGTTAGGGGGGCTATACATGTTAGTTATATGTATGCCCTAGAGGCCATTACTGTACATTGGATGTATATTGTAGTGGATGCTGGGACATATATAGGTAGGACTTTCTTGCTCGACATGATAGTACGCTATCTGGTTGCTCTTTATCTTAACATGTATACTTTCTGTCTCTCTGTTACATGTTGATAAAGCCCTTAGGATGTGTACTCGACTTCCAGGACTGTGATGCAGATCATACTAGTGGGGCCTGGATAGTCCATGAGTACATCCTTCAATGTTCCTAGTCGAGGGAATATCGAGACGGGGCATCGATATTCCAGAGTAGACTAGCGCATATCTTCTCGACCCATGCGATGGGCGATGGATGATCCCATATCCATTGGTGTTTGACATCGAAGATGGTATGCGGGTGCTCAGTGGAGACTGGGTACACTGAACGGACTCGCCGAGAACTCCCAGATGGTATTATACCTCACGTCAGATGGCAGTTCTCTGGTGATACTGGTACAGCTTAGTCTGTTGACCCGAGATCGTCATAGAGTCTTGTGTGTCTCCCACTGTGCTTTGATTTCCACCCTACCACGGCTCTACTGAGTTGTGCAAACAGGTGGTTTTTGGGTACAGTCCCGATTCACATGGAGGCAATGAGCGATAGGAGGGGATTCGTCTCTCCCGGTATTGGGGGTTGATGTTGTGCTATGCTCGACTGGCCATAACAGGAAATCCCTGGCCAGGGTTGCAGTGATATACTGGTAAGAGTTATCAGTAGTTTCACGAATGTTATGGACCTTACGTCGGCATGACTTATCGAGCTATTGGGGTCTGACGTTTACCACCCCTAGGCGAGATATGCGACATATCAGACGAACAGACCGGACTATACGGTAAGTGTTACTGGTTGGATTCACAGGAGTGTGAGCGGGCTTGCTCGTCGATCTTCTGATCGCTCAATACCCGGGTGGCCGTTACGTTTAGCAGACCGCTTGCGGCTTGTGGGTGTTTGATATGATCATCATCCGCTGCCGGCGTATTGACGAGTCTTTAGAGTCCTACACAGAGGTTTCCTGGCTCAAGCGAAACGAAATAGGAGCGCATATGAGATATGTGCGGGACCGAGAATAATGCGTGTATGTGATACCGTATTTCATTCTCGCGATGAATGTGTCGAATGGTTGTATGCGATATAACCTAGTTATCGAATCAAGGATTGATTCGATAAGCCGATACATTGGATACTAGCCGGTTATATGCGATATGACCGGATCATTGGATCAAGTGTTGATTTAATGATTGAATGTATAATTATATATTTGATATATTACTTTGCATTAACTAGTATTGGTTCACTTTAAATGGATTTACTCACTTGGTTTGTGCACATTGTATATGTGATATATTTTGTGCACATGATTGTATCATGTTTGATGATACATGCAAGCTAGGGTTAGTGTAAAGAATTAGACCATGGTTAGGTTTATGATTAGGGTTTTCTTTTTATTTACTTATTCATTTATTTATTCTTTTGTTTATTTTGGAAAAAGAAAAAGATAAAGAGAAAAAGAATGGTTGCTAGTTTTGTTTGTAGTTGAAGTTTCTTGAAACTTTGACTTAGTCACCATTCTTGTCTCATCCTTAACCCTAACCATTCAAGTTAACCATGGTCCATTCTCTACAACTAACCAAGGGTTAGTAAATGATAAGTATTGATTTATTTATCATTTACATAACACTTATCATCTTCTTTATCATCTTCTTCTTCATGTTCAAGTTGAAGAAAGCTTGCACCATCAATGGCAACTAGCCAAAATGAGTGAGAAATCCAAATCTAAAATCTACCCACTTCCTATTTCTTCATCCTCTACCTCTTGCCAAGTTGTATAGGGTGTTTCCTTCACAAGTTTTCAAGGCTTGGTGAAGTTGGAGCTTGTTCTTGTGATGCCTCGACGTAGATCATCTTCGGCATCGAACCGACGATCAAGCCCGCCCATTCTTCGATGATGCCAATGCTAGAGTCATGGGTTCGATTTGGACAGCGGAGGAAGATCATCGCGGAGCTTAGGAAGTGGTGGACCGGATCTACAAAGGTTGTAGTCACTTTCCTTTAGCTATATTTCCGTTTACATGCTTGCATCGCCTATATATCTAGTTAACGATCTGTATTAGGGTTTGTAGCCACTTGAAAAATTTGATTTGTGCATGTTTGATCACTTGTGAGACTCCATTAGAGTGCCTAGGAACCCTACAGTGGTATCAGAGCTACTAGGCATTGGATGTCGACCTATGAGGGGTTCTCACTGTGTGACAGTGTGGCGAAGCATAGGCTCTTACCCCCAGGGTGTCCCGAGACCGGAAGGTGTTCTGGCGGGTTGTAGTCCTCGCGAGGAGGCATGCGTAAAAAGTAGCGGCTGAGGGACCCGTTGGTGCTACGGCGACCCCATTGGATGGGGTGGCTGCCTGACCTACAGTGGTATCAGAGCCTAGCTAGAGCCTTAGGCGACGCGTTGACGGAGTTAGAAGTCCGATCGAACCGAAACCCAAACCCAAAAATTGCTCTCTGTACTTTTTTGAAATCTGTGGATTTTTCTATATTAAAAATATGCAGAAATATCAGTAGAAATATCTAAGAGTCACTGTGCAATTCGTAACCCTAATTCCATCAAACTGCCGCGGTTCCGCGGCACGAGCATGGCTCGTGCGGCGGTTCCGCAGCCGTTTTGTCTTATCTTGCGTAGGGTTTGGCACAGTAACTCATATTTGGCAGTGCTGATTTTCCTGGGAATATTTTAATATTTATTCCAGAGTTTTATTTTCTGGGTTGTATTGGGGACTCGGTGTATTCGATCGGACTATCTAATTTTTGTCGGTGTGCTTTTCCGGGTATTTTTAGAATATGTTAAAAAGTTCGACCGGATATAAATACCTACTTTTTCCCCTGTCGGGAAATTTCCAAGTGTTGGATTTTTCCGTAGTTTAACGACGTTCTAAGTAGTGCAAGTAACGCGATGGGCCCTCTAGAAGACAACAAACCTTAACTCGATTATGTGACCGTCTTGAACTGCCCTTTGAACCTTCGGGTTTGGGGCAGTACGGCGTGCCACATGTGAGGCGTTGGCTTGACCCTTCTGCGGCTGGACCGTTGGTACTGAGGCACGAACTGAATGTTCGATCGGAAAGTTTAACATTTTCTGTTTATCCGGAATGTGATACAATAATTGGAATTCACAAAAGGTTATGAGATAACTGAATGAATGTTATAAATCTAGCGGTTTAGTCTCACTTGATCGGTTGCTACGGAATTTTGATGTGATCAAAAGTCCGTCGCAATCACGTAGCGTACGCGGATACTCGCCGGGTAAACTTAAAAGACAGCCTCACCCCATAGCCCCGACCAAGTGACTGTAGGAGAACCCCGTCGCCGAAAGCATCCGTTCGGGTGCTCGTGGTAGCGGTGGTCCGCCTTGGTGCACTTCGTCGACGGCATCGGGGGTGCGGCCGTCTACTGAAGTTTGCGACGAGCATTCGATCAGAATGTCGGGAATCCTGTTGAATTGCCCGACTTGATATTGAAAAGTGTTTTCGATTTTGAGACTAAAATGCGGGGTTTATAATAGTTAGGCATGCGATGTCTAAGTAATTCATTTGGTCAGGCATGCGATGTCTGAGGAGGTTGCGGATTCCAACTGTTGTAGTTTTACACTTTCTTTTCTGTGACCGTAAGTGTAATATGTGATATCCCCGGTTTCGTTGCTATATGTCAACGACAATTGGGATGGACATATTTACTTACGTTGATGACATGTGATGTTATGTGTTGCTGGATATGTTATATTGGATCGTCGTGTTTGAATAGCCGGGGGTTTTATGTGAGATGAGTGTTTCTTCATTTTCATTCATGTAAAAACTTGTATGTAATATTCTTTTATTGGGGCACTTCCAGGTTGCGGAAGTTGTCACCGTTGATGTATATTATTTACTTTTCTGCACTAGGATAGACCCAAGGAGGGGAGCACAAGTAACCGGGTTCTGGGGTCCAGTGGGAGACCAACTCGAGAAGTCGAGTCCGGGTCTCCTAACCCTAGAATTGGTAGGGTTGCTTGCCGCTCTCGTAGGGGTCTAGGGGTGTGGGATTGGCTATTCATCACGACCGTGGAATCCGTGTTTTATACTGGCTCGTATTGAAAACACGGACGTCCTAGAATATCCAATATTTCATATGATTCTTTCTGCTGCGTTATCTGTGATGTGATCATGCGATGTTCTGTGCACTGTTCAGATAGATGTAGTATATAGTATATATGATATATTATATAGACGTTGCTTATGTTTTACACCCGCGCTAGCCCTGCCTCGCTCTGCCGATAGTTACCTAATCTAACGGTGCAGACGGGACATCGAGGCGAATGCGGATGGCATAAGCGTACGTTATATTTATCTGTGATGATTGGGTGGAATTAAATGATGGGATATTCATTAATGAGATTAATGAAAGAAAATAAACCTAATTGATGTTGTGGAATCGAATTTCAAAATAAAAACAGGTAGCTACAGTTCTTGCTTTGCATCGCGGTGTTCATTATAGAACATCCTGCACCTTATTCGATGAGGAAAGGACCGAGATCCCTTCACCGGGAGTGACTCCTTTAGCAATAACTGGCAGATGCTACAACCCTCGGTTTGTTATTTGATCGCTTCTATAGTTTCCGCTTTGCACAGTGATATATATGATATATCCCGCACCTCATTCGACGAGGAAAGGGCCGACGATCCCTTCACCGGGAGTGACCCCTTTAGCAAAACTAGAAAAGCCTCGAAAACATTCCATTTAAAAACCATTTGATTCCACAACGAGATCAAGTTCAAAGCGTTAAAGGTTTTCACAAAAACCATTCGCAACCCTCCGTCATTTTAGGAAGTAGAGTACTTAGTATTCGTGCTATGTTTGTTGACCATAGTCAAGGCACAGTGTACGGTAGCTAAGTGATGTCTTCCTACACCGTATATGATGCGATTAGTTAGGACAGTCGCGTGACTTTGTTGACCTTAGTTAAGGGTCATGTGGGTGGATCTAATTAATCACGAAATGACGGGTAGAACTTGACTAGTACTTATGATTTGTTGACCATAGTTAAGGTCATAGGTGCTAGGGGTAAAAACCTTTATCGGGAGTTTCAAGTGTTGAAACTTGCAATGAGATTGCATACCTTCTATATGATAGTTGGATCCCGATACCCACTGCGAGTAATTGTTACTCCTGGGAGAGTTTTGCACTTTGCAATTAGCCGATCAAGTAGGTGTCTAGAAAGGTGTCAACGGGGTTACGCTTCTGGGAAAACGAGGTTTACTGTAATTAGGTCCGTGCGAAAGCACGGGGAACCTCCCTCAAAGTACCGACACTGGCCTGGCTGAAAGATTGGCGAACTTGTAGAGTGTAATTAATCCCGGCTATTCTTTCCTTTTAGGGTTTGAAGGAAGATTTGATAAAAACAGTGGGAGCCATCCTGATTAGATAAAATATAACCAATCTGATCTTGCAAGAGCGCACGCAGAGTGTTTTCTTCTCTCTCTCTCCAGGTAGCGACCATATCACGCCTTAATCAAGATAAAAATATGGATGTATTGACCGAACCCGCTTGTTATACTGAGCTGGGGAACGTTGGTCCCGCTCCGACTTATAATTGTTATAAGACCGAGCAGGAAATTGGGGAATACCAGAATTCCTATGCCGCCCAAACGAAGAAAGTGCATATGATGCATCTCCTTCGGGTGTGTTCATTACAAAGAATAGTTTCTCAGTATCCTCTGCATCCTGGGTATATGATACCGGATCAGGATCCCAGATATGTAAGCTGTTACATAGGGCTACAAAAAGGTAGAAAACTGAGAACGGGTGATAAGTTTCATGAGACAGAAAACGGGGCAAGTGTTGCAGCCAAGTCTGTTGGTCACTATCACCCTGTATTACCAATATATTGATTCTGAACAAATGCTATTAGATACCGAACCTGATATACAAAATCATATCAGTCTCTTTATTAGTAAAGAAATGATATAATTTTGTATTGTTGGATAATGTTTTGAACATTTCCTATATCAAAAGTTGATCGGTTCAGGCACGTTATCTAAAAGCATTGACGTTCTAAATCAAACTACAGTTCCTAGTATATTGAACACACACAAGAGGAAGAGTTCAGAAATGAACGAATCCTTCTTGTGGCATTGTAGACTAGGTCACATCAATGCGACCCGACTGGCTGAAGTTGCATTTTAGATGCATATTTAAATCAGTTTGAATTTACATCTTGTGAAACTTGCCAGTCATGTCACAAAGATAAGATGACCATAGCTCTGTTTATTGGAAACAGAGAAAGAGTTGGTAAACTCTTGGGACTGATACATTATGATGTATGTAAGGTCTCCTGTCTACACATGCCAGGACTGGTTCTTTATACTTCATTATATTCTCTGATAATCTCTCAAGATTCAGTCGTATGTTCCTGTTGAAACATAAGTCCGAACCTTTTGAGATATTCACAGAATGTAAGTTAGAAGTAGAGAACCAAAATACGGGTATAAGTATTATGTCCTATGATAAGATCAGGGAGGAGAATACTTGTGCATAGAATTCCTGGACTATTCTAAAGGAGAATGAGATTTTCTCTCAGTGTTACTCCTCTGAATACACCACAGCACAACGGTGTATCGGGACGGAGCAATCACAGAATATTACATATCGTGTGCTCTATGATGAGTATTACTGAGTTACCTGTTTCCTTTTGGGTGTTATGCACTTGAGAAGCTGCATACATATTGAATTAGGTTTGGATCAAATCAGTGCCTACCACTCCATATGAGATATGGTATGGGAAGAGCCCATGTCTTAAGCTAGTTAAGATTTGGGGTTGTCCGGCCTATGTTTAAAGCAAAATCCGGACAAGATCGAGGCAGGATCAGTTCTGTAGAACTGGAAAGGTTCCAGCTATACAAAACTGCAGTTGATGATTTGACAGAACCAAAGGATTCTATAGTTCCCGACGAACCTCAGCTTCTCCGCCGATCTAGTAGGGTTCCTCATCCGCCTAAGAGATACCTCGGTTTCTCGGTGACAGTGGGAGCGAGGAATGCATCATAAGATGATGACCCAACTAGTTTCGAGCAGGCCATCGAGAGTAGGGACTCTGTAAGAATGGCTGGATGCTTAGCGATCTGAGATAGAATCCATGTACACCAGCAAAGTATGGACTTTAGCTGCTATATCTGAAGGGTTAAATCCCCATCAGGAGCAAGTATATCTTGAGAAGATTACTTGGTGTAGATGGAAAAGTTGAGACTTTCAAAGCTAGACTTGTTAAAGGTTTTCGTCATCGACCAGGCGTGGATAATGATGAAACCTTTTTCCAGTAGCTATGCTTAAGTCTATCCAGATCCTACTTACCACGGCTACATACCATGACTACGATATCTGGCGGTTGGGTGCCATGACTGCTTTTCTAAATACTGATTTAGAAGAGAACGTCTGTAAGTACACAGCCAGAGGGCCTCGTAGACAGTGGGAGCAGCGGAAACGTGTGCAAGTTGCTTTACATAATGAAGCAGGCATCGCGGAGTTGGAACGTCTGTTTTGATGTGATAGTCAAAGTGTTTGACTTCATCAAAATGGTAGACGAACCTTGTATATACAAAAGGGTAGTAGAGAGTAAGGTGGTCATCTTCGTATTGTACGTAGACAACATACTCTTGATAGGAAAAGAGTTTCCTATACTACGATCGGTCAATCTCCTATTATCACTAGGATTCTCCAAATAAGATCAAAGTGATACCTCCTAAATCCTGAGTATTCATCTATGAGATAGATGTAATTGAATGCTAGGATTCTCACTAGATATAGTGAGATGGTATCAATCGATCCTGGTGAGAATCACTGGAAGAGTTCCAGGGTGATAAAGACGACTGAATGTCAGTCACGGGCATTGTCTTTACCCTCAGTAGAGGGACGGTATGTTGGAAGAGTTCCAAGCTAGATACCGTGGCAAACTAGACGATAAAGGCTGGTAACATCGCTATTAAAGATACTACCAAAGAGGCAGTTTGGGTGTATATTGGTTCATAAGATGAACTGGGTTCCTGCCATTGTATGACAATGGAAGTGTGGCTTCGGCCCTGGAACCCTGGTCCCATCAGTGACCCAGACATATTCTGAGGCAGCATCACCTGATCATGGAGATAGTTGATCTCCAGGTTGATCGAGGTTAGGAGAGTAGACTCAGAGGACAACACGGCGGATCTACTCACGAAGGCCTTATCCCAGAGAGAGACTCATATGGGATGGTTGAGTATTAGTTACTGCAACCACTGCTACATATGGCCCTAGTGCAAGTGGGAGATTGTTAGTTATATGTATGCCCTAGAGGCCAT
Organism: Agapanthus africanus; assembly: GCA_030015575.1. Taxonomy (NCBI): domain Eukaryota; kingdom Viridiplantae; phylum Streptophyta; class Magnoliopsida; order Asparagales; family Amaryllidaceae; genus Agapanthus; species Agapanthus africanus. The sequence continues at coordinate 153,607,169 of JASDDO010000012.1, forward strand.
TAATGTACATTGGATGTATATTGTAGTGGATGATGGGACATATATAGGTAGGACTTTCTTGCTCGACATGATAGTACGCTATCTGGTTGCTCTTTATCTTAACATGTATACTTTCTGTCTCTCTGTTACATGTTGATAAAGCCCTTAGGATGTGTACTCGACTTCCAGGACTGTGATGCAGATCATACTAGTGGGGCCTGGATAGTCCATGAGTACATCCTCCAATGTTCCTAGTCGAGGGAATATCGAGACGGGGCATCGATATTCCAGAGTAGACTAGCGCATATCTTCTCGACCCATGCGATGGGCGATGGATGATCCCATATCCATTGGTATTTGACATCGAAGATGGTATGCGGGTGCTCAGTGGAGACTGGGTACACTGAACGGACTCGCCGAGAACTCCCAGATGGTATTATACCTCACGTCAGATGGCAGTTCTCTGGTGACACTGGTACAGCTTAGTCTGTTGACCCGAGATCGTCATAGAGTCTTGTGTGTCTCCCACTGTGCTTTGATTTCCACCCTACCACGGCTCTACTGAGTTGTGCAAACAGGTGGTTTTTGGGTACAGTCCCGATTCACATGGAGGCAATGAGCGATAGGAGGGGATTCGTCTCTCCCGGTATTGGGGGTTGATGTTGTGCTATGCTCGACTGGCCATAACAGGAAATCCCTGGCCAGGGTTGCAGTGATATACTGGTAAGAGTTATCAGTAGTTTCACGAATGTTATGGACCTTACGTCGGCATGACTTATCGAGCTATTGGGGTCTGACGTTTACCACCCCTAGGCGAGATATGCGACATATCAGACGAACAGACCGGACTATACGGTAAGTGTTACTGGTTGGATTCACAGGAGTGTGAGAGGGCTTGCTCGTCGATCTTCTGATCGCTCAATACCCGGGTGGCCGTTACGTTTAGCAGACCGCTTGCGGCTTGTGGGTGTTTGATATGATTATCATCCGCTGCCGGCGTATTGACGAGTCTTTAGAGTCCTACACAGAGGTTTCCTGGCTCAAGCGAAACGAAATAGGAGCGCATATGAGATATGTGCGGGACCGAGAATAATGCGTGTATGTGATACCGTATTTCATTCTCGCGATGAATGTGTCGAATGGTTGTATGCGATATAACCTAGTTATCGAATCAAGGATTGATTCGATAAGCCGATACATTGGATACTAGCCGGTTATATGCGATATGACCGGATCATTGGATCAAGTGTTGATTTAATGATTGAATGCATAATTATATATTTGATATATTACTTTGCATTAACTAGTATTGGTTCACTTTAAATGGATTTACTCACTTGGTTTGTGCACATTGTATATGTGATATATTTTGTGCACATGATTGTATCATGTTTGATGATACATGCAAGCTAGGGTTAGTGTAAAGAATTAGACCATGGTTAGGTTTATGATTAGGGTTTTCTTTTTATTTACTTATTCATTTATTTATTCTTTTGTTTATTTTGGAAAAAGATAAAGAGAAAAAGAATGGTTGCTAGTTTTGTTTGTAGTTGAAGTTTCTTGAAACTTTGACTTAGTCACCATTCTTGTCTCATCCTTAATCCTAACCATTCAAGTTAACCATGGTCCATTCTCTACAACTAACCAAGGGTTAGTAAATGATAAGTATTGATTTATTTATCATTTACATAACACTTATCATCTTCTTTATCATCTTCTTCTTCATGTTCAAGTTGAAGAAAGCTTGCACCATCAATGGCAACTAGCCAAAATGAGTGAGAAATCCAAATCTAAAGTCTACCCACTTCCTATTTCTTCATCCTCTACCTCTTGCCAAGTTGTATAGGGTGTTTCCTTCATAAGTTTTCAAGGCTTGGTGAAGTTGGAGCTTGTTCTTGTGATGCCTCGACGTAGATCATCTTCGGCATCGAACCGACGATCAAGCCCGTCCATTCTTCGATGATGCCAATGCTAGAGTCATGGGTTCGATTTGGACAGCGGAGGAAGATCATCGCGGAGCTTAGGAAGTGGTGGACCGGATCTACAAAGGTTGTAGTCACTTTCCTTTAGCTATATTTCCGTTTACATGCTTGCATCGCCTATATATCTAGTTAACGATCCGTATTAGGGTTTGTAGGCACTTGAAAAATTTGATTTGTGCATGTTTGATCACTTGTGAGACTCCATTAGAGTGCCTAGGAACCCTACAATACCTTTCTTGAACTCCTTCGTCTTCAACTCTTTCCAGTGTACGGATCGGCCTCACCTCGTCGTCTCCTTGCGCCGAAGATGGATCCACCTGAAAGCTTCTACCTTTGGCTTCTTCTTCGAACTTGAAGAAACTAGAACACTTGGTTTGCTAAACCTTGTGAACTAGGATGAGTAGAGAAGTGATATGGGTTTTCTTTTATCTCTAAGGCAATGTTTCTCAACTCATGAGAGGGTGTTGCCTTGAACTAGAGAGAGAGCAAGAGGAAGAGCAAGAGGGAGAGCTCAAGCAAGAGAGAGAATGAAATGAGAGAATGAGCAAGACCTTTCTCAACCTCTCTCCCATAATCCAAAAAGAATAATAATAATAATAATAATAATTGAGTATTATGTGATGGTTCATATCATATCAAGTGGCATTATCATTTCATGCACTCATATTGCAAAGCATAACAAGCAAGCAAAAGTCTTTGCCATGAAATGATAGCCATTGCAATGATGATGGTCAACTAGTCCAACCTAGTCAACAAAGTCAGCCCCTCATCTCAACCATGACACAATAATACTTAATTGATATTATCATTAATCATATTTCTTATTCTCATTAGGGTTTAGCCAAAAGTCAACAGTCAGCAGTCAACAACCCCAATGAGAATCCTCTGCCTCTGTCTCTCTGTCAACTGTGCATACACACCCGCATTCGCGTTCCGAGGAACACGAATACAAACGAGATAAAACCAATCCCAAAATGTACACTAGGATCTGGCTTAAACCAAAGCCTGCTAGTGTTAACTGTCCGAACACCAAACGTGCACAAGTGCACGGATGTGACCGAACCCTGTCGCAAAACCATGCGACCTCTACTCTTTTGCCTAAAGGCGAATAGCTTTCTGTGTGGGACTCTAAAGACTCGACACTATGCTGGCAGTGGGTTTAACCACAGACCGCAAGCGGCACTAGCTGTGCGTAACGGTCCCCAGGTAGATGCCGATAAGAAGACGGACGAGGTGAAACCCATCTGAACTCCTACTGAGCCTAAATGTGACAATCTCTATACAGTCCGGTCTGTTCTTCTGATACATCGCATGGCGGGCCTAGGGGGCGGTAAACGTCAGTCCCCTAATAGCGGTACAAGTCGTGTCGGAGTGTAGCCCAGAACACCCTGAGATAGCACTGGAAACCTACCAGTATATCTCGCTTGCCCTGGCCAGGGACTACTCGTGGAATGGCTCTCCTAGACACAGCGCGATGTCAACCACAATACCGGGAGAGACGAATCCTGTCTAACCGTCACTGCCTCCAAGTGCTTCGGGACTGCACCCAAAAACTACCTGTTTGCACGACTCCTTTGAGTCGTGGTAGGGTAGTAATCAAATTACAGTGGGAACACACTCGAGGCGAAGTGACAGTGTCAAGTCAGCGGACTAAGCTGTACTCATGTCACCTAGGAACTGATAACTGACGGTAGGTATAGTACCAACCAACAGTTCCCGACGAGTCCTGTCCAGTGTACTCGTAACCTAACCAGCACCCGCATACTATCTCAAGTACGACGTACTGACGGCTGTGGGACAGACCGTTTTTTCACACTGGAATGAGAAGCGCATACGCTAGTCTACTCCGGAGTATCGATGCCCTGTCTCGATAGTCCTGCGACTAGGGACCTGCATAAGGATGTGCTTATAGATTACCCAGGCCCCACTAGTGTGACTGCCATCACAACGCTGGTAATCAAGCAAAGATCCTAAGGGCTCCACTAATGTGTATAGGTGATATACTAAAATAAACACATGTACACATTGAAGTAGAAACAAACCAAGTAGCATACTACTATATTGAGCAAGATTGTCTATACAAGGTGATATATCCTAAGCTTCCATTAAGTAATATACAAACTAGTATGATACAGTAATGGCCTCTAGGGCATATACACTAACAATCTCCCACTTGCACTAAGGCCATGTACTGGCGTATCGAAGACCTATCATCTCGATCAGCCGCTCGAACTGAGTCTGGGGTAAGGCCTTTGTGAGTGGATCAGCAGTGTTATCTTCCATAGAAACTCTCCGAACCTCGATCTCCTGGCGACCCACGATCTCCCTGATCAAGTGATACCGCCTCAAGATGTGTCTGGATCTCTGATGGGACCTGGGTTCCTTCGCTAAAGCTATAGCCCCGTTGTTGTCGCAATACAGAGGTATTGGATCAACAATGGACGGAACCACCTGAAGTTCAGTTAAGAACTTCCTTATCCAGACGGCTTCTTTTGCGGCATCTGCAGCAGCGATATATTCCGCTTCCATCGTCGAGTCAGCAACGGTTTCCTGTTTGGAACTCTTCCAACACACCGCCCCTCCAATGAGGGTAAAGACATAACCCGACATGGACTTGGAATCATCCTTGTCACTCTGGAAGCTGGAGTCAGCAAAGGCCTCAATCTGGAGGTCTTTTCCGCCATACACCAAGAACATCTCCTTAGTCCTTCTCAGATACTTGAGAATGTTCTTTACCGCTATCCAGTGTTTCTCCCCAGGGTTTGACTGATACCGGCTTACCACACTCAGTGCATAAGCTACATCTGGTCTGGTACACAACATCGCATACATTATAGAGCCTACCGCAGAAGCGTAGGGTATAATAGACATGCGATCCCTTTCCAAATCAGTCTTGGGAGACATCTCTTTTGAGAGGGTGATCCCGTGACAAGCCGGTAAATTACCGCGCTTGGAATCTTCCATACTGAATCTTTTCAGTATGGTGTCGATGTACCTGGACTGTGAGAGTCCCAATATCCTCTTGGATCTGTCACGATAGATCCGGATCCCCAGAATGTATGAGGCATCACCCAGGTCTTTCATGGAGAACCTGTGTGACAAGAACCCTTTGACAGATTGTAGCATAGGAATGTCATTTCCTATTAAGAGAATGTCATCCACGTATAAAACGATGAATACTACAGTTCTCGCTACAAATCTACTATAGATGCATAGTTCATCTGGATTTTTGATAAAGCCAAATTCTTTGACCGTCTCATCAAAACAGATGTTCCAACTCCGCGATGCCTGCTTTAGTCCGTAGATGGACTTAAGCAACTTGCACACCTTTCCGCTGCTCCCACCCTGAATGAAACCCTCTGGCTGGTCCATATAAACACACTCCTCTAAATTTCCATTTAGAAAAACGGTCTTTACGTCCATCTGCCAAATCTCATAATCGTGGAAGGCAGCAATGGCAAGAAGCACCGTTATGTTGCGGAGTGTATGGAGGAGTAAGTTGAGAGAGAATTCCATTCTCTTTTAAGTAATCCAGGAACTCGGCACTCAAGTATTCACCAACTCAATCCGATCTCAGTGTCTTGATACTTTTGCCGGTTTGTTTTTCTACTTCATTCTTATATTCCTGGAATTTTCCAAAGGCTTCGGATTTATGTTTTATTAAGAAGACATAACCGTACCTTGAAAAGTCATCCGTAAAAGTAATGAAGTAAGAATAACCACTTCGCGCATGTGTAGACATTGGACCGCAAACGTCGCTGTGTACGAGTCCCAAGAGCTCGCTCGCTCTTACTCCGTGTCCAGTGAACGGAGTCTTTGTCATCTTTCCTTTGAGACAGGATTGACAAGTGGCATACGATTGATATTCGAACGGATCCAAATATCCTTCTGTATGTAACTTCGTCAACCTTCTCTCATTGATGTGACCCAGTCTACAATGCCATAAGAAAGTCCGATTTATTTCTGGAGACTTTCTTTTGTGTGTATTCTGGACATTGAAAATCTGTGGTTGGTTTAATACGTATATACCATTGCTTAATGTACCTGACCCAATCAGAACTTGATTAAGGTGAATGTTTACAACATTACTTACAAATGCAAATTCATAACCTTCTTTAGATAATAAAGATACAGAAATGATATTACAAGTTGCATTGGGTACAAAATAGCAATTACGCAAAACCAAAACGTGTCCATCTGATAACCCCAGGTGATAGTCCCCCACGGCCTTAGCATCCATGCTAGCTCCGTTTGCAACTTTGAGGTTCATGTCACCTGCCTTCAAAACCCTACGGTTTCTCAACGCCTGCAAAGAATTACAGATATGAGATCCTGATCCGGTATCCAATACCCAGGAAGTAGAGTTTATTGATAGACAGTTTTCAATAACATACACACCTGAAGCTGGAGCCGCAACTTGCTTCAGATCCTGTGTTCTGGCTTTCCAAGCCCTGCAATCTTTCTTCCAGTGCCCACTCTTATGACAGAAAAAGCACTCTTCCTTCCCTATAAGCTTCCCCGCTATCTTTGTTGCTTTTGCCTTTCCCTTCGTATCCACTTTACTAACACCGCCCCTTGGTTTGGCGGGGGCTTTCTTCTTCTTTCCCTTGGCTTTCGCCTTGGACCTAGAACAGGAAGATCCTCCTACAAACAAAGTGGATGTTTCCCTACCTTTCTGTAGGGTGCCCTCTGCACTCCTCAGCATGTTGAGGAGTTCTGAAAGTTCAACTTCTTTTTCTTGCAAGTTGAAGTTCAGGATAAACTGGGCGTAAGTGGAAGGAAGGGACTGGATAATCAAGTCCGTATAGAGCTCGTTCTCTAACGTGGTCCCAAGGACCGCGAGCTCCTCAATGAAGCCAATCATCTTAAGCACGTGTTCCGCTACCGATGATCCGACGGCCAACCTTGCCGAAAATAACTTCTTCGACACTTCGTATCTTGCGATACGAGATTGCTCTCCATACAGTTCTTTTGTATGGAGAAATATGGATTCGAGGTCCATATTCTCGTGCCTCCTCTGATGTTCATTGTCCATAGAGGCAAGCACGAAGCACTTGGCCTTCACGCAATCGATCTCCCAAGTCTTACGGATTTCCTTATCCGCGACGCTGGAGGTGGGACCTGGGACAGGGGGAGCTTTGGTGGTAAGGAGATACCCCAACTTGTCATAAGTGATTGCCATTTTGACATTCCTGAGCTAATCTTTGTAGTTTGGCCCTGTCAGTATGTTTTTATCTAGTAATAACTTAAGTCCGGTCATGATGTTTGGTCGCTGCAATTAGGAGAGAGAGAAGAAACACTTTAGCATGATGCTCTTGCAAGTTTAGAGTGGTTTTTAATTTGTCTAAACAGGATGGCTCCCACTGTCTCTCGAATCCCTCCTCAAACCAAAAGGGAAGAATTAGTCAGGATCAATCTCATCGTACAATACTTGCTTAACCGTTCGGCCAGGCTGGTGTCGGTACTTCGAGGGAGGTTTTCCAACGCTTTCGCGAAGTTCCTTAATTAAATAACCTCTTTTCCCTGGGGGCGTAGCCCCGCTAACACCTTTCTAGACACCTACTTGGTTTATAGCATTGATCGTTAAGTGAGAAATTTCCCGAGGAGTAGCATATACTCACAGTAGGATCGGGATCCAAATATCATTGCGTGACAAAACTAAAGGAATCCTACCAGAATCATCACACTCCAAATGGTATGCAGCGCTAGCAAATTTCAGTTTTTTTGAAACTCCCGATGTGGATTTTTGCCCCATGCTCTTATGACCTTGACTTTGGCCAACAAATCATAAGTCACATGTCAAGTTCTACCCGTCATTCTCTAGGTTAATTTGAGCTCACCCGCACATACCCTTGACTTTGGCCAACAAGGTAGAACGACTGCCCCAAACCAACACATCTATCTATGCTGCACATGAATACCCAATAGCTACCAATCACTATGCCTTGACTTTGGCCAACAAACATAGCTTGAATACTATTGACCATCCATGTGAAATGACGGAGGGCTACGAATGGTTTTGGAGAAACCGTGAACATAGTGAACTTGATATAATCGATGGAACGAGATAGCTTTTAAAAGGAGTGGCTTAAGCTCCGCGTTTAAAAGTTATTTTGAAAAGAAACCGAGTGATTTTGAAAGTGTTCCAACGACTTTTACTTGGTTTATTTTTCTTGCATTAATTCCAATGCGTCCCATCATTTAATCCTACCATTGCAGAAAACAACCAAAATATGACGTACGCTTATGCCATCCGCATTCACCACGGGGCCCCGTCATTACCCGTTAGGTTACTTAACTAACGACAGAGCGGGGGCTGGACTAGCGCGGATGCAAAACATAAGCAACGCCTAAATAATATCATACATAGATATATTGCAATGATAGCCATTTCAGATCACAGATGAATACATTGGATATACTAGGAATCCGCAATTCGTACGAGCCTGTAACGAAAAGCGGATTACACGGTCGCGATGAATAGCCAATACCCCACCCTAGACCCCTACGGGTGCGGCAAACTACCCGCCAAATATTCGAAGCGGAGCAACCTCCCTCAACGACGTGAGTAGGCCACTCGGCACTTCGAGATACCCGGTAGTTTGTGTACCCCATCTTGGGTCTATCCTAGGAGCAAAAACAGTAAAAAGAAATTATACAATGACGGCTACAACCCCGACCCAGTTATGCGGCCAAAAATAATATTACATCAATTTACATATTACATGAATTGAAAGAAAAGAAAAAACTCTCATCTCACAACCCCCGGCTATTCATCCGCGACAATCCAATGAATTCATATACACATACCATCATCATTACAGATCACAGATATGTATAACCCCCACTAATCGACGTATAGCGATTAGCGGACGTTCAATACATTTAACACATCACAGATATAAACCTGTTAGCTTTAGTCTTTAGAAACTCGATCAAAATACAGTTTTTTTAAGCCCCAAAAATAAATTTTGCTTTCTGGAAAATCTGGGCTGAAAAAACATTCTCCAAAAATCCCAAAATACCCCATAGAGTATACTGCAGTGAAACCGATCCACGGCCGAGTCAACTCGGCCGCGGATCCGCGGCAAGAAGCTGTTCTTGCCGCGGAACCGCGGTGAGTTGGACGGCTCTGTGGATCGTTTTTCTGCAGTATACTATAAAAACCCTGAGTCGATTTTTGATATATGTCAAATAATTTTTACAGCACTTTAAAAATCGACAGAAAGTTTGAGTTCCGGGTGTATTTCGCGACTTTTTCTCCGATCGAATTTCTAGTTACTTTGCTAACATGTTAGATAGTGTTTAACTAGGCTCTGATACCACTGTAAATCCACGTTACCTCTCCCGGTACTTACGGGCTTGCGGAAATGATGAAAAACGATTTTTCAAGAGGTGGTAACATGGACTCAAAATACGGATCTTTGTTAAACAACTACCTAACAACCTAACTAGAGTTTTACCTACTCGGTTAGGGGGGCTATACCTTTCTTGAACTCCTTCGTCTTCAACTCTTTCCGATGTACGGATCGGCCTCACCTCGTCGTCTCCTTGCGCCAAAGATGGATCCACCTGAAAGCTTCTACCTTTGGCTTCTTCTTCGAACTTGAAGAAACTAGAACACTTGGTTTGCTAAACCTTGTGAACTAGGATGAGTAGAGAAGTGATATGGGTTTTTTTTTATCTCTAAGGCAATGTTTCTCAACTCATGAGAGGGTGTTGCCTTGAACTAGAGAGAGAGCAAGAGGAAGAGCAAGAGGGAGAGCTCAAGCAAGAGAGAGAAATGAAATGAGAGAATGAGCAAGACCTTTCTCAACCTCTCTCCCATAATCCAAAAAGAATAATAATAATAATAATTGAGTATTATGTGATGGTTCATATCATATCAAGTGGCATTATCATTTCATGCACTCATATTGCAAAGCATAACAAGCAAGCAAAAAGTCTTTGCCATGAAATGATAGCCATTGCAATGATGATGGTCAACTAGTCCAACCTAGTCAACCGGTCAACAAAGTCAACAAGTCAACAAAGTCAACCCCTCATCTCAACCATGACACAATAATACTTAATTAATATTATCATTAATCATATTTCTTATTCTCATTAGGGTTTAGCCAAAAGTCAACAGTCAACAGTCAACAACCCCAATGAGAATCCTCTGCCTCTGTCTCTCTGTCAACTGTGCATACACACCCGCATTCGCGTTCCGAGGAACACGAATACAAACGAGATAAAACCAATCCCAAAATGTACACTAGGATCTGTCTTAAACCAAAGCCTGCTAGTGTTAACTGTCCGGACACCAAACGTGCACAAGTGCACGGATGTAACCGAACCCTGTCGCAAAACCATGCGACCTGTCACAAAACCATGCGACCTCTACTCTTTTGCATAAAGGCGAATAGCTTTCTATGTGGGACTCTAAAGACTCGACACTACGCTGGCAGTGGGTTTAACCACAGACCGCAAGCGGCACTAGCTGTGCGTAACTGTCCCCAGGTAGATGCCGATAAGAAGACGGACGAGGTGAAACCCATCTGAACTCCTACTGAGCCTGAATGTGACAATCTCTATACAGTCCGGTCTGTTCGTCTGATACATCGCATGGAGGGCCTAGGGGCGGTAAACGTCAATCCCCTAATAGCGGTACAAGTCGTGTCGGAGTGTAGCCCAGAACACCCTGAGATAGCACTGGAAACCTACCAGTATATCTCGCTTGCCCTGGCCAGGGACTACTCGTGTAATGGCTCTCCTAGACACAGCGCGATGTCAACCCCAATACCGGGAGAGACGAATCCTGTCTAACCGTCACTGCCTCCAAGTGCTTCGGGACTGCACCCAAAAACTACCTGTTTGCACGACTCCCTTGAGCCGTGGTAGGGTAGTAATCAAAATACAGTGGGAACACACTCGCGGCGAAGTGACAGTGTCAAGTCAGCGGACTAAGCTGTACTCATGTCACCTGGGAACTGATAACTGACGATAGGTATAGTACCAACCAACAGTTCCCGACGAGTCCTGTCCAGTGTACTCGTAACCTAACGAGCACCCGCATACTATCTCAAGTACGACGTACTGACGGCTGTGGGACAGACCGTCTCCCACACTGGAATGAGAAGCGCATATGCTAGTCTACTCCGGAGTATCGATGCCCTGTCTCGATAGTCCTGTGACTAGGGACCTGCATAAGGATGTGCTTACAGATTACCCAGCCCCCACTATTGTGACTGCCATCACAACGCCGGTAATCAAGCAAAGATCCTAAGGGCTCCACTAATGTGTATAGGTGATATACTAAAATAAACACATGTACACATTGAAGTAGAAACAAACCAAGTAGCATACTACTATATTGAGTAAGATTGTCTATACAAGGTGAATATCCCAAGCTTCCATTAAGTAATATACAAACTAGTATGATACAATAATGGCCTCTAGGGCATATACACTAACAGATATTGCGGGACGAGCGTCCGACATGTGGACTGCCGTCACTACCTGTTTGTATATTATTCTTTTGGGGCACAACCGGGCTGAGGTCGATGTACCCGTTGTGTATTTTTTACTTTCTGTACTAGGATTACCCCGCGGTGGGGTGCATGGATAGCCGGGTTCTAGAGGGCAACGTGCCCGCATCTCATGGCTTTGAGACCGAGGGGGCTTTACTCTAGAATTGGTGGGCTATTCGCCGAACTCGTAGGGGGTATAGGTTGACCCAAGGAGGAGTGCCCAAGTTACCGTATTCCGTGAAGTGCTAGGTGGCCCATTCACTTTGTTGAAGGGGGCTGCCTCACTTCAGGTTTTGGCGAGTAACTTGCCGCACCCGTAGGGGTCTAGGATTTCATTGCACAGGTGATTGGTAGAGTTTTTGCGTGCTAAGTTTATTACCGCAATCAAGACGGTTTCGCATGTAGCTAGCCGGTTGAGTACGGGTCATCCGCAGGGAGATGGGAATCTTTTTCTATGTGCTTTAACGAGTTAAGTCCAAATGTCCAGGTTTGTTTTGAGATTAACTATGTGCTAAAATAATATATAAAGAGAGCTTGTTAGGGTTAGGATTAGGTTAGTTTGAGTTAGGAGTCGCTCACTTCTTTCGTTGCCACTCTTAATATCGGTGTTACGGTAATCGGCAACAACGGGGATTAGCACGACTAGGAAGGAACTTGCGAGTATAAGCTAGGCTTTCCAACGCTTAAGTTCTTCCTTTTGGTGCTTGTCCATCCGTTCTTGGCTCTTAGCCTTAACCTCCGGTTAATTCAACCACAACTGGTCTCACTAAGGAATCACCGCTATCATGTAGGATAGGGTGCCGTAGGGAGCGGATTGTGGTTCAATTAACGGGAGTCCGAATTAAGATGTTGGGCAAGAAAAGAGTGAGAGAGATTTCCTTCTCTCAAACTTTCCTTATCCTACCCTAACAAGTGAGAAAACTACTCACCCATTACAAGAAAAAGGAAAATAAAACAAAGGAGGAAGATAGAAAGAAAGAGGTTAGAAGATTACAACTAGCTATTTGAGACCTCACTTTGGCAAGGATCAAGCTTAAGCATCATTGTTGTTTAAGGATAAAGAAAAAGAGAACAAGAAAGAAACAAACAACAAATAACAACAACTAGATTAGCAAATGAAAAATACAAGCAATTATCATTAACAAAATAACAAGACAAGCATGGTAACAAAAAGAACTCTTTTATTCATTCTTCACTCACAAAAGCTCACTACAAGTTTTTAATGGAGAAGAGATGAGAAGAGGAAGAAGAACAACAACATGTATTCTAAAATCTAAATACAAGAATAAGCACCCTTGGCTTTGACAAGTTCTGGACTATTTATAGGCAGGCAACAGAAATTCTAGGGCAAAATTCAGAACAAAAATGAAATGACCAAAATGCCCCTGAAAATAGGTCAACTGCCGACACCGTACGGCCGCGGTTCCGCGGCCTAAGCGTGCTTATGGCGCGGAACCGCGGCCATTTAGGAGGCTTAGGCCTTCAATTTTGGTGATTTCCCTTGGTTGCAGTACCCTTCAGTGTGGTATATGTTGTTTCTCAGAATCTCTTCACAATTTTTTCAGAATTTCAGCAGATCAAAAGGTGATTTGATGTGGATCTTTTGCCATGATTTTCTCGAGCTCCGCGTAGATATGTTGGATCTTGTGTTGACATTGAGCTTTGTGCATGAAAATGACATCGATTTGCCATTTTGTCCCTTAAACTGGTGTGCGGCAACATACGGATAGAGAGCGGAGACCCGTGTTTTATCTGTGCTTGGCAGTAATCCGGAATTTGTCGTCATTTTCCATCAATTTCACTGTTTAGAGCCGAGAACCTGTATCCTGCAATTGACTAGCAAACACAGCTCAAGAGTACCTACCGATAAGCAATGTGATCAAAATTGGGCGGTATAAAAATGCAAAAATCTGATATGAACAAATACCCCCAAACTTATCATTTGCTCGTCCCGAGCAAAGCCAATTTATTCACAAAAAATCCTAACCTCACTTTCGCAGGGAAGGCGATTGCACTGAGCATGTGCAACAAGCCGTTAAACCTCTAGGTGTCCCTAGTAGGAGGAGTGTTGTCTCCTGAGAGTTTTCAGCGGATACTACCCACAAAATCCGGTCAAGCTAGTTTTGCAAAATAACTATGATTCAAACCCTAAAGTTTTGTTTCAGAAAATAACAATTCTATTATCCTAAGTCTAGACTATCGAACCTTTATTTTTCACACCTCGCATCTTATTTAACTTAAGATTTTATATGTCTTTACGTGCAGTGCAAATAGTGTCGTTAAGTTCCAGAAGGATCGATTAAAGTCATCATGTCACACAATAAAGCCCAGATAAATTTTTTTAAAGGATCACATAAGTTTTATAAAGAGTTAAGCATTTTTCAAGTTTCGTTTTCCAGTAAAGTTTCAACTTCAGAATTTCTATCTTCCCTAACAGGAAACTAGGTCTTATTTTCACTCCACCTTTTTCTTGTTTTCATTTCATACACACCTCTGTGAACGTGCAATAGTCTCTATCATAGAATAAAACCTTCATATCTCCGCTATAAATATTTTTTTATAAAAACCTGTCTTTTGTCAAGATTATTCTCACACAAAGAACTGTTAGGAATTTTAACTCGGAGAGAACACTTGCTTGACTTTGTTTTAATCTGGACTTTCTAGGCTTCTTAACGAGCTTTGGGCCAATGCACCCAAACCAGTTGGCTTTAGGGCATTAGGTGTAGAGACACCCCAGCGGACTTAATTACTCAAGTTACCTAGGCCCAAAAACAAAAGACAATTTAGCGTAAAAATCATGATGATTCAATGCGAACGGAGATATAACCGGCAGTTTAGTTTTTTTTTTGGATAAAAAACATGTTTAGTGGGTTAAGTGTGTAATCATTCCAATCAAGTTTCAGATGGGTTATTTTTCAGAATTAGTTCCAATTAAGGCATCAATAATATCCCTTCATATTCACTTCACTTCATAAACTATTCTTGATATTACTTATTTCAGAACAAACCTATTTGATCCTCAGAAAATCATTTTTCCATTTAAAAGTTTTTAGACATAAAAGACTTGTTATCTAATTTCCAAAACTCACGACACGTGTAGTGTGATGTAAAGACGTATATCAGCTATAGTTAACTTCAAAGGAGAGTTATCTTTCAGGTTTTCAAAATCTAAAAATAAGATTTGGTTATTCTTATCTTATCAAACAAAACCGTCGAAATGTTGAATCAGAGTTCTCCCACTAGCTAACTTGACAGAAAAGTTTTTATGTTTTTAGAAAATTTTCTGATTTTTATGGATTTTAATATGCAGATGCAAAATATACATATGAATGCGAAGGTTAGAAATGCGTACCGAGCGTACCCCCAAACTTAAACTGGACAGTGTCCTCACTGTCATTGCATGAAGAGATCATTGAAGGGTCAAAATTGTCGGTTAGATACACAATTTTTTTTTATTTTTTGTTTTTTGTTTTTTTTCAAAGAAAAAGAAAAATAGTAAAAATGGAAAAGAATATCTACAAATATATACAAAAAGGTATATACATACCCCCAAACTTATTTGGAACAGTGTCCACTGTTCTTGGCTGGATAACCGAAGTTTGGTGGTAGGCAGAGGAAGATTATGCAGGGTAAATCGGCTCCTGTAAGACCAGGAGCTCCTCTGTTGGTTCGGCGCTAAGGTACGGTTTAAGTCGGTGTCCGTTTACTTTGAAAAATGAACCGTTCTTTGGATTCTCCAAATCCATAGCGCCATGCGGATACACATTCCGCACAAAATACGGCCCTTTCCAGCGAGGTCTGAGCTTTCCTGGATAGAAGTATAGCCGGGTGTCGTAAAGCAGCACCTGTTGACCAGGTGTGAAAGTTTTGCGCAAAAGGTGTTTATCGTGAAACACCTTCGTTCGGTTCTTAACGACAACCGCGTTATCGTAAGCCTCATCCCGAAGCTCGCTTAATTCGTTCAACTGCAACTTCCGTTGGCTGCCCGCATCTTCGAGAGACAGATTCAGCTCTTTTATCGCCTAAAATGCGCGATGCTCTATTTCCATAGGGAGGTGGCAAGCCTTTCCGTACACAAGCCGATAGGGAGACATGCCAAGATCGGTCTTCTAAGCAGTTCGAAATGCCCAAAGGGCATCGGTGAATTTCAACGACCAATCCTTATGGTTCTTGGAAACCGTCTTCTCCAGTATCTGCATGATTTGCCGATTAGAAACTTCGGCTTGCCCACAGGTTTGGGGGTGGTAGGGCGTAGATAGCTTATGATTAATGGAATATTTCCGCATCAAGGCCTCGAAAGTCTTATTGCAGAAATGAGTTCCATTGTCGCTAATGATCGCTCGGGGGTGCCCAAAACGGGAGAAAATGTTTTCTTTAAGAAACCTAACGACAACTTTGTTGTCGTTAGTCCGGCTGGGCACAGCCTCGACCCACTTAGAGACGTAATCAACAACGAGAAGGATGTACAAGTTCCCAAAAGAGCTGGGAAACGGCCCCATGAAATCTATCCCCCAAACGTCGAAAATCTCCACAACCAAGATTGGTTGGAGCGGCATCTCGTTCCTCCTGGATATCCGGCCCAAGTGTTGGCACCGGGAGCAACTCTTGCAGTAGTCATGAGCGTCTTTGAAGAGTTGTAGCCAGTAGAAACCACATTGCAAGATCTTCTCAGCTGTCTTTCTGGGGCCAAAATGCCCGCCACATGCTTGATCGTGGCAAAATGACAGCACACTCTTGAATTCATCGTCAGGGACACACCGACGAATAATCTGGTCGGGACAGTACTTGAACAGATAGGGTTCGTCCCAGTAAAAGTGTTTTACTTGGGATAAGAATCGAAGTCTGTCCTGACTTGACCATTCAGTCGGTAGTAATCCTGTGGCCAAATAATTCACAATATCTGCGAACCAGGGTTCACGAGATACTGTCAAGAGTTGTTCATCCGGAAAAACGTCGTTGATCGGAAGTTGAGGCGACGGCGAAGAAGGAAGTCGTGAGAGATGGTCGGCGACTACATTTTCACATCCTCTTTTGTCCTTGATGACAAGGTCAAACTCTTGAAGCAAGAGGATCCAACGTATTAGCCGAGATTTTGCATCTTTCTTCGCAAAAAGATGGCGCAGAGCAGAATGGTCTGTGTAGACAATGACTGGAGAGCCGATGAGGTAGGGCCTGAACTTTTCTAAAGCAAATACAACAGCCAAGAATTCCTTCTCAGTTGTTGTATAATTCAGTTGGGCGTCGTTCAGGGTTCGGCTAGCATAATAGATTACGTGCGGCATCTTGTTGATGTGTTGTCCAAGGACAGCACCAATGGCAAAGTCGGATGCATCGCACATAATCTCAAATGGGTGTGTCCAGTCAGGTGAAGAAAGAACGGGAGCAGAAGTAAGTGAGCTTTTTAATGACTCGAACGCAGTCACACAGCTTGAGTTGACGTCGAATGGCGTGTCCTTGGCCAGTAGAAGAGTCAAGGGCCTAGCAATCTTGCTAAAGTCCTTGTTGAACCGTCTATAGAAACCGGCATGGCCAAGGAAGGCTCGGATGTCTCTGACGCATCTGGGAGGAGGGAGATTGGAAATGACCTCAATCTTCGCTTTGTCAACCTCTATGCCATTTTGCGAAATGATATGTCCTAAGACAATACCTTCGCGCACCATGAAGTGGCACTTCTCCCAATTCAAAGTGAGCTTCTTGTCTTTACATCGGGTAAGGACAGCGTCAAGATGCAGCAAACACTCATTGAAGGAATCGCCGAAGATAGAGAAATCGTCCATGAAGATCTCCAGGAATTTTTCCACCATGTCTGAGAAGATTCCCATCATACACCGCTGGAAGGTAGCGGGCGCATTGCATAACCCAAAGGGCATGCGACGATATGCGAACGTGCCGAAAGGACAAGTGAATGTGGTCTTGTCCTGGTCTATTTCGGCGATGGGAATCTGATTATAGCCAGAGTAGCCATCAAGAAAGTAGTAGTACTCGTGTCCGGCCAATCGTTCAAGCATTTGGTCAATGAAAGGTAGCGGAAAGTGGTCCTTCCGCGTTGCGGCGTTGAGTTTTCTGTAATCGATGCATACTCGCCACCCAGTTTGGGTGCGAGTAGGGATTAACTCGTTCGCCTCGTTAGTGATGACCGTTATGCCTGATTTCTTGGGGACAACGTGAATGGGGCTAACCCACTGGCTATCAGAAATAGGGTAAATGATACCACTATCCAGACACTTTACGATATTCTTTTTCACAGCCTCCTTCATGACTGGATTGAGTCGCCTTTGTGGATCCCTGGCTGGTTTGGCATCATCCATCAGATGAATGTGATGTTCAACGATCAGGGGACTAATCCCCTTGATGTCCGCCATGGACCAGCCAAAAGCTTGCCTATTGCTGTGCAAGACCGCAAGAAGGGCTTTCTCTTGCTCTGGAGCTAGAGAAGCCGAGATGATAACAGGGAGGGTCTCATTCTCACCTAAGTAAGTGTACTTAAGGTGAGACGGCAAAGGCTTGAGTTTGAGCGTTGGAGGTGAAACGATTGAAGGCAAGATCGGTGAAAAGATCTCGAACTCAAAGGATTCCAGCAAAGGTTCAAAACGAGTGTAAGCGACCGAGTTGGATGGTTCAGGTAACTCATCCGGAAATTCGAAGGATTCAAACTCGGGTGGTGAGTAGCTAAGATCGTTCGAGAAAATGAAACACTCGTAGTCATTGTCGGGGGCAGAAACAGCAGCAGGTTCGAAGAGGAACGCACTAGTGGCGTTAAGGTTATCGTGATCGAACAAAAACTCCTCGAATTCACACTCTTCTGGGGTGATCTCCTGGATTGAGCAAACGTCTAGTATATGAGCATTAGGTTCGGTGGGCTGATTCCCCAACCTAAAAATGTTGAGTTCAATTGTCATGTTTCCAAAAGATAGGTTCATCGAACCATTTCGACAATTGATCACAGCATTTGAGGTTGCAAGGAATGGGCGACCGAGTTTCACCGGAATTTGATTCCGGGGGTTAGCTACAGGTTGTGTGTCTAAAACAATGAAGTCAACGGGGAATATGAAGTCCCCAACCTTGATTAACACATCCTCTAGCTCACCCCTAGGATGGGTGATCGATCGGTCGGCCATTTGGAGAGTGCAGTGTGTGGGTTTCAGCTCTCCTACACCTAGTTGCTCATATACTGAGTACGGAAGCAGGTTAACACTGGCACAAGATCTAATAGTGCGCGGTTGATGTTCTTATCCCCAATGGTAATAGAAATCGTAGGATAGCCAGGGTCCTTCCGTTTTTGAGGTAAAGATTGGGTAAGAGCATCACTCATAGCACTAGCCAAGAAAACTTTCTTGGGTACCTGAGATTTCCTCTTTTTCGTGCACAAGTCCTTTAAGATTTTCGCGTAGGACGGGACTTGTTGGACAGCATCTAAAAGGGGAATGTTGATGTTAACCTGCTTAAACAACTCCAGAATCTTCTCCATTTGTGGATTTTGTTTATTGGACCTCAACCGGTTTGGAAATGGAACGTTTTTAAAATTGGTTGAGTCCAATGCTTGTGGAGGAGATTGTGGAGTTGGAACGGATCCCAGAGCTGGTGTTTTCGTGGAGTGAGAAGTGGGTCCGTTCAGAGCAGAAGAAGAATAAGAAGAGCCTTTTGACGAATGGAGAATAGGCTCAGAAGACGAAGAAGAAGAAGAAGAAGCGGCCGGGGTGTCATTATCCTCAATTGTTGTGCCGATGTTGTTATGCAGCATCCTTCCCGATCTCAATGTAGTCACAGCACTCACATTATGGTTCTGTTGTTCAAGAGCAACATGTACATTATGTGGGTGACCGGGATTTGGGAGTGGTTGAGATGGAAGCTTCCCCTTTTCTCGCTCGCTTAACGCCGCATTCAGCTGTGCAATCTGGGCTTCGATGGTCTTGATGCTTTGCCCGTATGCAGCAGTGTGTTGCACTAAAGACTGAATAGACGACTGGATGTTGGCGGTGGATTGTGTCGATTGTTTAACGAACGCCTCCAGACTTCGTTCTAGCGAGAAAACCTTATCGTTGTTTGACGGAACAAAGTTGTTTTGCGGAAAAGAATTGTTGGGTGCAAAGTTGTTCGTCTGATTTTGAAAAGGTTGGGGTTGGAAGGGCTGCTGAAACTGATGTTGAGTTTGTTGTTGCGCTTGTTGTTGCGGAAGAGGGGGCCTCTGGAAATTGTTGCCTTGGAATTGATACTGATTCTGATTCCAGGCGAAATTGGGGTGGTTCCTCCAACTGGGATTGTAGGTGGAAGAGTATGGATCATTTCTCGGTCTTTGCTGAAATGCAGCATTAACCTGATCCTAACCTTGAGATGGTGGATTGTAAGGACACTCTTCGGTTAAGTGAGAAGGATCGGAACAACAAGCACAAATGGTACGAAGGGGAAGAACAGGAGCAGGAGATGAAAATTTGCTCTCTATCGCTTCAAGTTTTCTTGTTATTGCAGCCATTTCAGCTTTCATCGCAATAGAGACATCGAGTTGGTGAATCCCTACCCTAGACTGACCAGTAGAAGTGGAGGAAGAAGAAGAAGAAGTTGGTCTGGTGCTCTCCCATTGAAGCGTTTGTCCCGCAAGGTCGTCGAAGAATTGCCACGCTTCCTCGTCAGATTTCGATAGGAAGTGGCCCTGACAAATGGTTTCCAACAACTGCTTGGTTGCTGGGTTCAGGCCCTCGTATAAGGTTTGGCAAAGTTGCCATTTCTCGATACCATGGTGAGGGCACTGAACAAGAAGGTCTTTATACCGGTCAAAGCACTTCCAGAAGGGTTCAGTAGGAAGCTGAGAGAATTGGTTGATTTCGTTACGGATCCTTGCGGTTTTATGATTCGGATAGAATTTCTTGAGAAACGCTTTCACAAACTCGTCCCAACTGGTTATGGAGTGGGAAGCGGTGCTATACAGCCACTTTTCAGCAAGATCGCACAAAGTGAACGGAATGACCCGTAGCTGTATAGCATCGTCCGACAGCTGGGTAGTTTTCATCATGGCACAAACATTTTGGAACTTGTTGATGAAGATATAGGCATCTTCAGATTCAAGCCAATGAAATTTCGGAAGCATGTTAATGAAGTGGGGCTTAATTTCAAAATTATCCCCATTGGCCGGTGGAAGGGAAAGACGGGTGGGAAGTGCAGAACGGGTGGGATAGAAACGATCCTGGTGCGCGATTCGCTGCGGCGCTACAACAGGCGGTGGTGGTGGGTTATTCGCATCCATAGGAGGTGGAATCAATCCCGGGGGAGTCAAAGAGATGTTTGGATTAAATCCTGACATCGCGGAAGAAGAGGTTGGTGATGGTGAAGGTGAGGAGTATGAACAGAATTCCGGTCAACTTCGGAGTTGGCCGGCAAAGGTAAGGGTGAAAGAGGCGTGGACGGAGTTTCGACGTCTGAGTCGATCGCGTAGTCTGCAGCGACTAACGTAACGCGGACAAGGCGGGCGCTAGTGTCCCGAGTCCAAGCGGACATACACTAAACGAGTTTAGTATAGTCAAAGCGGAGAAGGTGAGGGTAAGAAAACGTCACTGGAGAAATACGATGGGTGGTGGGTGAAAAAATGGGATTTTGGCGACAAAGGACAAGTTTTTATAAAAGTTTTTGGTTTTGTGTTTTTTTTTCTTTTTGTTTATTTTAGAAAGAGCTTTACAGAAATATGTACGGACTTACGGCTTCAAACAATCACAAACAAGATATGCACAATCATACCTAGATCTAGGGTCACCTAGGTCAGCTAGACAGCTCCTAACTGTTCCAAAGGGCTAGAAATAGGACCTCAAACCGCCTCTTCTCCGCCAACTGCGGCCAGGTAAGTGCCAGGTAAGTGGGAGGCTCCCCACTACGTAAGTAGTGGTCCTAATTAAGTAACCACTTGCCTTGGACACACTTGCCTAGACACCGCAAAGTCAGGATAGGATAAACGGACGATGCATGTAACTAGTCCTCTGTCCTATTGAGCGCGAAGTCCTTAGGGCTGAGTCAAGTATTTTTTAATTTAAGCAATGGTCAATGCATATGCTTTTTGTGATTTCTGGGTTCCTGGGAAGGATGATGAAATCCCCACCCAATCTGGATTGGTTTCAAGCCCCTTAAAGTCCGTATTAATATATGCAAAGCAGTAACAATCAACTGCAATCAATTTTTATTTTTTAGCGCGGCGCAAAGAATCCTGCACAAAAACAATTTATTGGAAAGGGGAAGAGAATTTGCGCAAAGAATGCTGCAGAAAACACAGTTCAGTGGAGTTCAGAGGAGTGGGGAAGAGATTAGAGACACTTACAGGGATTTTGGGATGCTGACAGCACCAAGTGGCCGCGGTTCCGCGGCCTAAGCCTGCTTATGCCGCGGTTCCGCGGCAGTAAGGTGGAAGTGGGGCTTCAAAAATCTTGTAGGCCCTTCGTTGGCTGTCCTCTTCTTGTCTGGATTTCCTGAATCTTGATTTGCTCACTGTATCTGCTCCAGATTTTTACAGTAGACCATTGGCTCCGTCTTGATCCGTCGCGGTGTAGCCGCGAGTTATGGGTCTAACTTCCCACGTCTTTGGCACTGAACTTGAACTTCCTTTTCTCCTGCACACTTGCACAAAAACTAATCAAAAATAACAAGATGGTTTTTTTTTACAATGTATATATATTTTTTTGTTTTTCGGTTATGTTTATATTCACAAATTAACCCGAAATTACACAAAGAAATAAACTACCTTCTCCCCGGCAACGGCGCCATTTGATTGGTAGAGTTTTTGCGTGCTAAGTTTATTACCGCAATCAAGACGGTTTCGCATGTAGCTAGCCGGTTGAGTACGGGTCGTCCGCAGGGAGATGGGAATCTTTTTCTATGTGCTTTAACGAGTTAAGTCCAAATGTCCAGGTTTGTTTTGAGATTAACTATGTGCTAAAATGATATATAAAGAGAGCTTGTTAGGGTTAGGATTAGGTTAGTTTGAGTTAGGAGTCGCTCACTTCTTTCGTTGCCACTCTTAATATCGGTGTTACGGTAATCGGCAACAACGGGGATTAGCACGACTAGGAAGGAACTTGCGAGTATAAACTAGGCTTTCCAACGCTTAAGTTCTTCCTTTTGGTGCTTGTCCGTCCGTTCTTGGCTCTTAGCCTTAACCTCCAGTTAATTCAACCACAACCGGTCTCACTAAGAAATCACCGCTATCATGTAGGATAGGGTGCCGTAGGGAGCGGATTGTGGTTCAATTAACGGGAGTCCGAATGAAGATGTTGGGCAAGAAAAGAGTGAGAGAGATTTCCTTCTCTCAAACTTTCCTTATCCTACCCTAACAAGTGAGAAAACTACTCACCCATTACAAGAAAAAGGAAAATAAAACAAAGGAGGAAGATAGAAAGAAAGAGGTTAGAAGATTACAACTAGCTATTTGAGACCTCACTTTGGCAAGGATCAAGCTTAAGCATCATTGTTGTTTAAGGATAAAGAAAAAGAGAACAAGAAAGAAACAAACAACAAATAACAACAACTAGATTAGCAAATGAAAAATACAAGCAATTATCATTAACAAAATAACAAGACAAGCATGGTAACAAAAAGAACTCTTTTAGTCATTCTTCACTCACAAAAGCTCACTACAAGTTTTTAATGGAGAAGAGATGAGAAGAGGAAGAAGAACAACAACATGTATTCTAAAATCTAAATACAAGAATAAGCACCCTTGGCTTTGGCAAGTTCTGGACTATTTATAAGCAGGCAACAGAAATTCTAGGGCAACATTCAGAACAAAAATGAAATGACCAAAACGCCCCTGAAAATAGGTCAACTCCCGACACCGTACGGCCGCGGTTCCACGGCCTAAGCGTGCTTATGCCGCGGAACCGCGGCCATTTAGGAGCCTTAGGCCTTCAATTTTGGTGATTTCCCTTGGTTTGCAGTACTCTTCAGTGTGGTATATGTTGTTTCTCAGAATCTCTTCACAATTTTTCCAGAATTTCAGCAGATCAAAAGGTGATTTGATGTGGATCTTTTGCCATGATTTCCTCGAGCTCCGCGTAGATATGTTGGATCTTGTGTTGACATTGAGATTTGTGCATAAAAATGACATCGATTTGCCATTTTGTCCCTTAAACTGGTGTGCGGCAACATACGGATAGAGAGCGGAGACCCGTGTTTTATCTGTGGTTGGCAGTAATCCGGAATTTGTCGTCCTTTTCCATCAATTTCACTTTTTAGAGCCGAGAACCTGTATCCTGCAATTGACTAGCAAACACGGCTCAAGAGTACCTACCGATAAGCAATGTGATCAAAATTGGGCGGTATAAAAATGCAAAAATCTGATATGAACAACAGGCTATCCACACAACCAGGGGAACGTCGGGTTTCAGTAGCGGCTCTATGAAACTCGAGGATCCCAGACTATCTGTATTGTTCTGTGATGCTTATTACATTTCTGTGATGTTGCATTTTATCACGCCATGAGCGATTATTATATATTGATATATATACTAGTAGATGTTGTATATGTTTTACACCCGCGCTAGTCCAGTCCCCGCTCCGTCGTTAGTTAAGTAACCTAACGGGTGATGACGGGACCTGGTGGCGAATGCGGATGGCATATACGTACATCATATTTTCGTTATTTTGTGGTGTGATCAATTGATGGGACTGCGTTGATTCGGATCAATGCAAGCTAAACAAACCTGTATGATGTTGTTTGAACAATTTTTCAAAAAGCTGTTATTGCAAGGACGTTCTCTTTTGTTTTGCACAGTGGTATTCGGTTATGAATATCCAGCACCTCAGTCGACGAGGCAAGGGCCGAGATCCCTTCACCGGGAGTGACCCTTGGACAGAAGTTTGCGTCAGGGTAATAACTTCACTATAGCCGATTGCCTTTTGCTTTGCATCGCGGTATTCGTTTGGAATATCCTGCACCTCATTCTACGGGGAAAGAGCCGAGATCCCTTCACCGGGAGTGACCTCTTTAGCAAAGGTTTTCGCCACTATATATTTGTAAAAGCTATCCGGTTCCTTCAACGATATCAAGTTCATTACGTTAAAGGTTTTTCGCCAAAAACCAGCCGTAGCCCTCCGTCATTTCAGATTAGTATTGCTTAGTATTCGCGCTACGTTTGTCGTTGCTATTCGCCGAGACGTAGTGTACGATAGCTCTGTTGTGCTTTCTGTCGCATGGATATGTGGATTGGTTAGGACGGTCGTATGACTTTGTTGATTATTCGTCAAGGGTCATGCGGGTGGGTTTAATGCAATCAAGATAATGATGGGTTGAACTTGACTAGGACCTTTTGATTTGTTGATTATTCGTCAAGGTCACTTGGGTCCTGTAGGGTTGCTAGGCACGCTCACAAGGTTCTACAAGGCATCAACCATGCCCGATTAAAAATTTAGCCGTGCTGAAAAACCCAAAGCCGGATCTTTAAACTAGAGTTTAGGCGAAAACAAGCATGTTAAACACTTCAACACTAAGTGAGAGGGATTACAACCTTTGTAGATCCGGTCCTTCACTTCTTAAGCTCCGTGTTGAGGTCCCTTCGCTGCAATCATCGTGTTCCGGACTCTCGAGAGGCTTCACGAAGTGAAAGATGCAGTCTTGCTTTCGATCTTCGATAACAAAGATGATCTACCTTGAAGTTTCATTAACACAAGCTAACACTCACTAAATGAAGTGAACACTCTCATCTAAAGGGAAAGGATAGATGAGAATGATGAAGTAGGATTTTTGCTCTCTTTTATTATCTTTTTCTCACACTCATTCATCACTTGGAAAAAAGCTAGTAAGCTTTTTCCATGAAAGAAAGAAGGAAGAAGAAGATGAATCAATAATTAGAATCCTTTTGTGATGAATAATGTAAAGAAGACAATGATGAATAATGCAACCATGGTTGCTAAACCTTTGTAGAGAATTAACCAAGGGCTAGAGTTTGGGTTGGGTTAAAGCATGAGTCATTTGAAAATATCTTGCACAAAACAAAAAGAAACCTTCTAGAATCATCAAGAAGGAACTAACCCAAAACAAACCCTAACCTTGTTTAATCTCCACTAAACATGTTGCATTAGTTATCATATCATGTTACAATATTATATATCACATATATAATATTTATCGTAACAATATAAAATAATACAATTAACATATATCGCATATATATCAATGTATTACCCGAGTGAGAAAAAGAATCTTTTAGTGAGCTAATATTAGTTAATGTAATTTAATATATCATATATATTATTATACATTAAATTATCGAATCAACATTTGATCTGACAATCCGGCTATATCGCATATAACCGACTAATACGATGACCCGGCTATATCACATATACCCGACCGATATCTCATATCGTGATTTACACGAAAAAGTGTTTTTGTAGTTTAACCGCAATCAATAACGGTGTCGCGTGTAGCTAGACCGAGATGAGTACGGGTCGTCCTCTGGGAAACGTGGAACCTTTTACTTTTACTTTAGATGTGTTGAAAAAGAAAGGAGGGATAAAGAATTTTATAGAATGGTTTCTAGATCTACGTTAAACAAGAATGTAAAATATAGATCTAGGTTATTTTAGAGACTTAGATAATATAATAAGAAAGCTTGTAGGGTTCGTTAGGATTTAGTAGTTATGGACGATTAATTAAAAGTTACCATTTTTATCCATTAATAGATTTAGAACTAGAACGACGGTGATGCGTGTAGATTAGGGTTTCTAGAAGGAAAAGAAATCCCACTCTTAACCCTTATCTCGACACGGAACTCCGTTCATATCCAGCCTTTATCAAAACAATCATTAATCTAATCTCTAATCGCGGTCGGAACTAGCAAAGAATTGCTAGCGCGCCCGATTAGGATGTTAATGATTCTTTTGATAAAGTTCATAATCTTTATAGGACTTAAAAAGGGTTTAGTTATATTCATCGTCCATTAGCCTACCCTAATCCTACGAACCCTAACAAGCGGAGAATTACTCGCGCATGTTGGGAGAAGAAGATGAAAAGAAAGAGAGGGAAAACATAATGTAAAATGCAAAAATAATTAAATAAAACAACTACCTTTATTAATCAACTTGAACAATCTACACTTTGATTCCTTAGAAAATGATTACAAAGACTAGTTTGCTTCTCGATCTCTTCCAAGGAGGTAGACGAACAGTTGATGATCAGCCTGGATGCGTGAGCCGTCTTGGATTTCGTGATCTCTTCGGCTTGATAACTTTTCCAAGAGGCTCTCGGTGCCCTTTTATAGTCCAAAGCCACAATCTTTTGCTTCAAAAGTTGGTAAAATATAGCAGAGATTTAGGCCACAAAATCTTAGCAAATGATCCCTCTAGATTGCCGCGGATCCGCGGCCAAAGGGGGGGTATGGCCGTGGATCCGCGGCCATTTGATCTCATCCCTCCATCATTTTTCTGGGGCTTGGTCTTTGGGACATGTGGCAATCCTAGGCACCTTCAGAATTCAGAAATCTTCTCTCGGTTGCTTCCAGACTTGGTCTCCAAGTTTTAATTCTTAATTAGGCAAGTCTTCTTCAACAACTTGATTTGCTTGCTAAATTCTGCATAACAACTTGGAAAATTCTGCACAATAATCTCAAATAATATTTAGTAGACTTAGTTCTACTAGGATTTGGTCAATGAATTTATTTGCATACATTTTTCTACCAAATACTAATTAAAATATATTAACACATGGAAAATGGTGTCTTTACACATAAACCCTCATATGTATAATATATCATAATAAAGTCCTTTTTTAATATGAAAATGGTAGGAAAAAATGTAATACAAATGTGCAGTTTTATCAACTGAACAAATACCCCCAAACTTATCTTTGATCGTCCCGAGCAAACTAGTTTATTTAAGAGGAGAAAAAGAAAAGAGAAAACTAAGCACACTTTCGTAGGCAGACACGATTGCACTGAGCACGTGCAACAAGCCGTTAAACCTCTAGGTGTCCCTGGTAGGAGGAGTGTTGTCTCCTGAAGGTTTTCAGCGGATTACACCAACAAAATCCAATAACAAAAAAAAGAGATGGTGAAATTTACATATAAAGATAAGAACCATAAAAGAAAGACTTTGAAAATAAGAGTTTCCAACTACACTACCTTTTCAGTTGTCATGAGCCCTATCTTAATAGTCATGAAAAAATGTTAGAAATCACATCATCCCTCAATAAAACATCGTCTTTATTCTTCATTTCTACCTTTCATCCAAACATTGATCATATAACCCCACGTGTGTGTAAAGAACATCCCTACACTCAGAGAATTCAATTCAAGCTATCATACTCTTGTCCATCTACCTTAGTACTTTTTAATTTGATGAATATTAAGATTTGCTCACACATTTTCATACGACCGTTAATACTTCTTGAGGTACTAACCGACCGATTACTCATGTGCTTGCTGATTCGGTGATAATATTTTCCTCGTCTTGCACCACCTAAGGTTTAGCAGTGACTCCCAGACCAGTTGGCCTTAGGGCACTAAGTGTCACGACCCAAAGTTTGGCCCGTGACCGGCACTTAACCACGTCACGTCTACAGGCGTAACGCGACTAAGTAAGCCGAAAACCCAGAAATCTAAAACCCCTTTTTAAGAATAAGTAAAGAAACTGGTTAAAAGAAGTAAAGAACTACATGTTTAAAAATCAAGGTTTTTAAATAACTAAGCCGAATATGCAATTTAAAACAGTGCAGTCTTTTCTAAAAATTTCGGCAGAGTTTCTTTTGTAAAACTGGCCCCGAATGGGGTACAACAAGGATAACAATACATATATGCAATGATAAAGGCATCCCCAAGCGGGAGCTAGCTCTTCGTCCATCGACGGTCACAACCACACATGCAACAATAATATACAACGCCAAGTGGCGAGGATCAAACCCAAAAGAAAGCTCAAGCAACAAGAAACCGCAATACTACTAAGCGCGACTCTAAGGTCGAATAATACATCACTAAAGTCTAGGTCTGAAACAATATACAAGTTCTGGTTGATGGAAATTCTAGATACAATGAATAAAATAAATACAAGGGTGGTTCTTGATGCGAAAGAATCCACCTACCAAAAGCAAGCCACCCGCAAGAAAGTGGTGTGCCAGAAATGCCGCAATGAAACCTGTACGGCAGAACCTGCAAGAACTGTGGCACAACGGGGGTGAGTTGCCAACTCGTGAATAGAAACATCTACAAGCAGAAACCGAAAGCAAGACATAATCCTAGGTCAACACGATCAGTATATAAAAATCCTCAATATAAAACATGCAGCCTATACTAAGGCTAGGGTAAATATCTAACCCGAGTGCAATCTCCTGTGTCTGTGTCAGTGCCTCAGATAACACTAGCATATGAATGAGATATGAATGCGTGAAAACAGAATACATTCACTTGAAACAACTGTTTTCATACTTTAGTGAGATTTCCCTTGTATTTTAAAATTAAGGTACCACAATGAAATCAGCATAAAACTGTGCCTAGCATCGGCACAAACGAAATCCCAATATCTCGATATCTCAAGTCTCAACCACAATATCTAGGGCGCCGTCAGTCCAGACCGGCCCCTACCATCCATCTCAAGACCACGACGGTATCCTCCGGATATCCGACGCGTCGGGTAAAATCACCGGTAGGTAGTGCTCCCCTGCCAGGCTCACATCGTCATCACCACGCGCTTCTTGCCCCGGGGTACCTTACCGGGTCCACCATGTACCCGAAACGGTTCGTCCGTCTCCTCGAATCGGGTTTCCAAATCCATCAGCAAACTCATGGTGGACGACTCATACATCATGGGAAAACCGCACTTTTTATTTTAAAAGAGAGAATATGATTATTTGTGTTTTTGCGGTTTCCCTCCAAATCCAGAAAATCTCATAGAAATCCAAATCCAAACCTCAATAGCATGCAAAATAGTGAATATATGCATGAGAATCCATGAATGCGGCATAACAATGAATAATAGTATGCAGGAAGTAGCAGGTAATAACTACAATGTCTAAACTATTAGCTAAAAGGCTAAGTCAAGCAGTAATATATTTTCTAAGGTGTACGTGACATGGCAATTACCGATGAGATGTGTGTGAGCCGGCAAGTAAGTGTACGTGGTACATACGCATCATCGGTAATGGTGCTGGTGTCCTATCAGCATGATATTAATACTGGAGTATGAAACATAGTATAAAAATGCGATGCAAAGCGAACCACAGAAAGGGAGTGGGAGCTGAAACTGGACGCAACTAAACTAACCTGCATTAATCTAACATAAGTCCTACAATTGGTGCCTTTTGAAATAACACAAATCATGGGGTTTTAAAAATAGGGCTACGGTGTTTTTATGAAAAGATACGTCGTTTTTGAAATACCCGTAGATTCCCTTGAGCTGTCTTTAAAAATGCCCACGATTCGTTAGTTTTTGAAATAGGTAAGAAGTCTAAGCTACTCTAACAACTACACTAAACTGTACGGCTGAACTAACAAGCTGAACTACAGGTAAGGAAACCGCCTAACATCTGAGTCGATATATATAAATATATATAAGTCGGTGATCCCGCCTCAATAGTATCGCGTACGATACAGTATATCATCTGACATTCTCGAGTCATGAGCGCGGATCTATCATCAATATAGGCTCGTACGGTAAATCGTCGTACGGCATCCCAATAGCTGGGTAGGGTTCAACATCTCACTGTCTCATCACATAATAGGTATCACTATCATCAGATCAAATAGTCTGGGGGTACTACTCTATGTCTAGTACAAATCGATACCATCACTAAAGCATGCATGCGGGGGTAAACAAATATCCCAAGCCCGCAAGGAATCACAATTCATATCCCACGTATGAATCGTGTCAAATCACCGATCTCAGGGCACCAAGCCCACATCATCGACTCATCTCCAAAGTCATCCCATATCATCAATCACAGTGCAAGTATAAGTAATATGCAAGGGTGTGTGTGTAGGTGTAGTTCTATCCTAGGGTTCGTGATTATGACTACACTAGTCACTACTAACCCTAAGCTATCCAAAATACACCTATTAACACAATAACTGCAAAGTAATCTATCTACGGACTGCGGGGGTGCTATACGCCATCCACCCGACTTCCCCCTGTAGATATAATCTACTCACCTGTATCCTGCGTGTCGGTGTCGATGTCACCGTCATCTTCCGCATCGCCTCGGATCGTCGCGGTGTACCTACACACATCACACGTATCGCATCGCATCAAAACCAATTCAATACTTGAAACGACACACTAAATCCAATACGATACGCTAAAACCGACACGATACGAAAAAGGGCTTATAGGTTAGAACCTACGGTTAGCCTCCGCAAAACAACTCGAAATCACTCGATATAGACGTACAAACGTCACACGATCGAGATAACACACAAATATCAAAAACTGGAAATTGAAATACACAAAACCAAATCCAATTTCAAAGCTGCAACATGAGAAAATGCTCCCAGATTTCATCTCAGGCCAAACTAGATCAATTCAACAACTCCAGGGTGCTATGCAGGGTGTATGGGAGGTATGGAGGAAACATGGGGGGATTTCATCACAGAGGGGCCGGCCACATGCACTGTTTGGCCGGCCTCGCCGGCCCCCCTATGGAATTATGTGCTCGTATTCCTAGGGTGGCCTCCTATGGTCTAGTGTGGGTCTCTGGTATTGCTACTTTTCTCTAGAATTGTTCCAGTACATCCCAGATTTTCCTGCACACACTAACACTCACAAACCGACATGAAAGTTCCGAAATTCCGTATTTTTGGTTTCAGGTTGGATTGGACTGGGTTTCTAGTCAAAATAGGCTCTAAGGTCACTTTCTAAACTCAATTGCAAAGCCACATCTCAACTTAACCCTAATCCTCTCTAGTTTTGTCCAAATATCCACAATTCACCCGATATCGATATAAAACTTGAATTAAACCTTAAATACAACAATTAACACTCTAATTGAGAAGAAATTACCTCACAAGACCCTCATGGATCCTCAACAGCACCAAAACACCATCTTTCTTGGTCCATCCTCTAGCTTGTGATCTTGTGTGCATGTTTTGTGAAATGAGGCAAGGGTTTTGAGATAGTTTTAGAGGTGTAAATCTTGGGGGATTGAAGAAGGAGGAAGAGGAAGAAGGGAGCAGCAGCAGCTCAAGAGATGGAGAGGGAAATGGTGAAGGAATGGTGGTTGAAGCCAAGTCAAAGCAACCCCTCTCTCTCTCTCTCTCACCCATACCTAATATAAAATTCCTTTCTCTTTTCTTTTCTTTTTCATTTTTCTTTTAAATCCCTAACCCTTCTCACACCAATAGTGAACCCCAAATATCATGAAAGAAAATGCATAAGTGTGAGAAAAGTGATATGTGCAAGTTTTGCACAAAATTGCCAAAAAACCCGATTAGCGATTTTAATCGCGATTAGCACTAAATTAGTGTCAAACTAATCACAAAAACTTAAAAATGTCATAATTCACTAATTTACCCTATTTTATAATTTTCCAAAATTTTCTCAAATTTTTCCTATTTATTTGCATTTAAATATAGATTTAATATTAAAATAATCAATAAAATAATATTAAATTATAAAATTTCCCAAAATTAATATTTTATATTTTTGAAATGTTACAATCTACCCCCCTTAAAGAAATTCGGTCCCCGAATTTAAATTTAAACCCCCACTACTAAAACAATCTCAGTAATAAGCCAAAGTCGTCGGGGCTCCGAAATCATCAACACATAGAATGTCACAGCGCAATGCATGCGCAAGGGTACTGAGCAGATAACTCAAATCAGAACTCCGTCAAGCATCCCGCAATCATCGGAGTCAAGGTAAAAACACAATGTCAAATCCAATACAAAATCGATATGATATGGATCAAAACTACACATGTAGACATCCAATCTATACATATAAATAGCTGATGTAAAAGCATGCCAAATCCTTTTAAGTCGCTGTGCGATGCACCTAACACTGCACAGTGGCGGACGTTTTTCATAAGAAACTAACCATATAGGTATATATATATCTTTTGTTTAATAAGCACGTCCCGCCATTTTGAAAACGATCAGAAGGGTTCCCTTGTTTTTAAAACGTTTCGTGTCATATCGGACACGTAAGTATATACTGAGACTATGGCTCGCCCTTTGGAAATCCCTTCAACTATCAATGCATGCAAAATATATCCAGGTACCGTCCACTGACTAGTCCCGCTCAGTATGAAAACAAATATCCGAAATCATAAAAGTGTACTGCTTCAAAAGGAATAAATCCCAAGAATGCACATAACACAATCCTGTGCGTCTGGTGCGCACGGAAATCAAAAATCCACATATGTGCTAAACAGGTGGACAAATCAACATCTAGGTGCAACGGGTGTGCACGAAGCATCTGTCATAGGCAACGTATGTGCCTGACAGCCAAAATCCGGTGCATCTGACATGCACGAAGAAATCTCGATTTAGTGCATCGGGTGTGCACCAAAATCGTATATCAAAACACTAAAGATGTATGAAAACTACGCTGGAAGTGCAAATCAAATTACTGAATACGATAGGCATGAAATCTCAATCAATATCTCAAATGTAAACACTCTGCGCAAAATATATAAATATCCAGTGGGTGCATGAAACCAAAATCATGAAACTCAGTCGCCAAAACTAAATCATGCAAACAGAACGCCCAAAATACCGAAATCCAAAGTGACGGATACGTGATAATCGAATCACAAAATCACAAATCAAAAATACCGTCCTTGGTAGTTCCTCCTTCGAGGTCGAGAAGGAGTCGGTGCAATCCACTGCTAGCAGCGCAGGATATCTACCTGCCTCTTGCTCACGGTCTGGCGTCCTCTGACTCTCTGGGTCCTTATCTTCTCTGTGGTTTACCAATCTCACAGTCAATCGGCTCATCGGCCCTGTCAGACGTGCTAACGGGGACGATTCCGTTCTGGCACTTCTCTGGTCACCTCTTGGTCAAACCGCACGACCACTCGTAAGGCAGCATATCACTGGCGTCGGCCTCTGGCTCTCTGAAAGCACGTCTCACATCTGATCCTGGGTGCAAACATCGTTGCAGCAATGTCCTGGAAGGAATCCTGCTCAAGGTCTCTTCCGATTTCGCCTATGCCGAACCAAACGGAGGCTGGCTCTCCTGCACAACCTCTTCTCACTCAAAAGACACCTGTGTCCTCAGAACAATATTTCTCAGAAACTGGTCACATCCCAACGTCTCTGTAAGCAAATCAGGTCTCTAGTCTCGACGGAAAGCAATGACAGCTCGTCAGTATCTCTCACGAACCTCTTGTTCCAACTGTCTCTATCGTCGTCCACTATGGCGTCATGCTAAGCTACAATGCACTGCACTATTCTCGGCCACGGTCAATCTGAAGTCTCTCACACGGACTCGAAATCGCGTACTCTGTAGCTTCATCATTCTATAGAAGATGTCAGGCCGAACTGGTCCTTGGGAACACGTCCCAACCATCGGAGGAATACTCATCTCTCGTCCGTCCTTGATCAATTCGCAAAGCATCTGGTTAAGTTCCTTTATCCGAACTTGGTCAACTACCTCGTCGACAATGCCGAACTCTGGCCTGCGGGGTGCTCGCAATACGACCACTCCTGGTCTAGGTCTTCTCATATCGTTTCCCGAAGGGTCCTGTCGAGGTCCCTTTCTCAATTCTAAATCCTGCCGAACTGCCCGGAAGTCATCATCCAATGCTGAAGCTAAAGCTTATTCCGGAATGGCTGCATACTTATCGCGCTTCTTTCTGGAAGATATATCCATATACCACGCCTCTGGGTGCATATCACATCTCTGATGTCGGCGGAGTGGGACGTCATCTCGTCGAAATCTCGTACGAACCCCTTTTCTTCACTCTGCTCAAATGTCGACTGATTCGGACATAACTCATCGTGGCTACACGAACTGCGCTCCGACGGCTACGCTCGCATCTGGAGTCTCCCAAGCAGTATCCCATCACGATATCCGAAAGATGTCGAACCATCCGATCGACTCGTCAGATCCTCATAATCCCCCAAGAGCTCACATCTCAGGTACAGTTTAATAGTATCGAGTACATGCCACAGCGTCGGTGGTCCAGCCGTAGAAGGGCAAACCCAAGCCTCACTAATGGCGCCGCGGAACCGCCGTAAACCCTAAGGTTCAAAGGCTGTCACACGGTCATTAAGTCGAGTTAGGGTTTCATTCTTCTAGAGGGTCCATAGAATCACCTGCATGTCTTTCCGTATACTTTAAACTTGGAAAATAGGCTCCTGACATTCGATCGTCTCTATCGACTCTCACGAACCTGCGTGAAGTCGTATCTATCTGGAAACAATCTATCTGATGACCTCACATCGGTAACGAACGAACTACATATCCTAGTCATTCATCCTCAGGTGACTAGCAACTCGCTATCATCTCTCTAAGAACATGCTCATGCTGCAGTAGCTCCAATCATCTGGGCGATATCTCATCATTTGCAGCAGCAACTGGCTCATACGCCTGTACGCCGAACAGCGCCTCAATCCTCCAGGAAAGGCAACACACAGGCGGTCATCTCTGAATCGGTCTGCTCTAGATCTGAGTAAGACTCTCCACGCTGGAAATCTTCAACTCAACTGGGCCCGCTCTGGCGCAAAATCGGACGAATCACCTTCGTCTCTCAAATCGGGTAGACTAGCTATCATCTGTCGCATATCTGCCTGAAAGCTCCGGCAATCTCAGCTCGTAAGCTCCGAAAGCAACATCCTGTCAATCTCAGCAATAGCTGGTTCATCTGTCTGCACGGTAGGCGACATCACAATCTCTGAGGTATGCTGTACATCAACAGTCCTCCTCAACAGGCAGCTCTAACAAAGGCCCGATCATCCGGTGCAAGACCAAGCACTCGCCTCCACTAGAGGTCACAATCACCAACACTAACTCGAGACGTTCCCATGTCACCAGAAAACACAATGGTCGGCCCTCGTACCAAACGAGCTCACACCGGCCGCAACCCTAGCAGCAGCCCAAACTGCGCTCAAACATGGTGACAGGGACCTCAATCGAGTATCAAAGAGAGCACATCAGTGCAAGAAGGAAAACAACAGATCCAAAGTGGATACATGATCATAGGAAGGAACAGTATCAATGAAGGTATGATCATGGAACTAATAGAATCGGGGATTCATATGGATGTAAAATCCTGGATATGAAGAAAATCACTGATCTCAAAAATATGTACATCCTAAGGTTCCTTAAGCGGAGTGGCGTGTCGTAAGTATGCCGCGGAACATACCAACGGTACGTCACTCTACTTTAGTCACCTAATCCATCAACCAAGGGTCATCCTAATACGACGAAGTTCGGGTCGAATACCCCCTCGACCAAGTCTAAGTTCCGTAAGGTCAAGCCTAAGTTCCGTATATAAATAACTCCCTAGGCTCCACATAGTCAAACTTAGACTCGAACCAAGGTCAACCTAGCGCTCTGATACCAACTTTGTCACGACCCAAAGTTTGGCCCGTGACCGGCACTTAACCACGTCACGTCTACAGGCGTAACGCGACTAAGTAAGCCGAAAACCCAGAAATCTAAAACCCCTTTTTAAGAATAAGTAAAGAAACTGGTTAAAAGAAGTAAAGAACTACATGTTTAAAAATCAAGGTTTTTAAATAACTAAGCCGAATATGCAATTTAAAACAGTGCAGTCTTTTCTAAAAATTTCGGCAGAGTTTCTTTTGTAAAACTGGCCCCGAATGGGGTACAACAAGGATAACAATACATATATGCAATGATAAAGGCATCCCCAAGCGGGAGCTAGCTCTTCGTCCATCGACGGTCACAACCACACATGCAACAATAATATACAACGCCAAGTGGCGAGGATCAAACCCAAAAGAAAGCTCAAGCAACAAGAAACCGCAATACTACTAAGCGCGACTCTAAGGTCGAATAATACATCACTAAAGTCTAGGTCTGAAACAATATACAAGTTCTGGTTGATGGAAATTCTAGATACAATGAATAAAATAAATACAAGGGTGGTTCTTGATGCGAAAGAATCCACCTACCAAAAGCAAGCCACCCGCAAGAAAGTGGTGTGCCAGAAATGCCGCAATGAAACCTGTACGGCAGAACCTGCAAGAACTGTGGCACAACGGGGGTGAGTTGCCAACTCGTGAATAGAAACATCTACAAGCAGAAACCGAAAGCAAGACATAATCCTAGGTCAACACGATCAGTATATAAAAATCCTCAATATAAAACATGCAGCCTATACTAAGGCTAGGGTAAATATCTAACCCGAGTGCAATCTCCTGTGTCTGTGTCAGTGCCTCAGATAACACTAGCATATGAATGAGATATGAATGCGTGAAAACAGAATACATTCACTTGAAACAACTGTTTTCATACTTTAGTGAGATTTCCCTTGTATTTTAAAATTAAGGTACCACAATGAAATCAGCAAAAAACTGTGCCTAGCATCGGCACAAACGAAATCCCAATATCTCGATATCTCAAGTCTCAACCACAATATCTAGGGCGCCGTCAGTCCAGACCGGCCCCTACCATCCATCTCAAGACCACGACGGTATCCTCCGGATATCCGACGCGTCGGGTAAAATCACCGGTAGGTAGTGCTCCCCTGCCAGGCTCACATCGTCATCACCACGCGCTTCTTGCCCCGGGGTACCTTACCGGGTCCACCATGTACCCGAAACGGTTCGTCCGTCTCCTCGAATCGGGTTTCCAAATCCATCAGCAAACTCATGGTGGACGACTCATACATCATGGGAAAACCGCACTTTTTATTTTAAAAGAGAGAATATGATTATTTGTGTTTTTGCGGTTTCCCTCCAAATCCAGAAAATCTCATAGAAATCCAAATCCAAACCTCAATAGCATGCAAAATAGTGAATATATGCATGAGAATCCATGAATGCGGCATAACAATGAATAATAGTATGCAGGAAGTAGCAGGTAATAACTACAATGTCTAAACTATTAGCTAAAAGGCTAAGTCAAGCAGTAATATATTTTCTAAGGTGTACGTGACATGGCAATTACCGATGAGATGTGTGTGAGCCGGCAAGTAAGTGTACGTGGTACATACGCATCATCGGTAATGGTGCTGGTGTCCTATCAGCATGATATTAATACTGGAGTATGAAACATAGTATAAAAATGCGATGCAAAGCGAACCACAGAAAGGGAGTGGGAGCTGAAACTGGACGCAACTAAACTAACCTGCATTAATCTAACATAAGTCCTACAATTGGTGCCTTTTGAAATAACACAAATCATGGGGTTTTAAAAATAGGGCTACGGTGTTTTTATGAAAAGATACGTCGTTTTTGAAATACCCGTAGATTCCCTTGAGCTGTCTTTAAAAATGCCCACGATTCGTTAGTTTTTGAAATAGGTAAGAAGTCTAAGCTACTCTAACAACTACACTAAACTGTACGGCTGAACTAACAAGCTGAACTACAGGTAAGGAAACCGCCTAACATCTGAGTCAATATATATAAATATATATAAGTCGGTGATCCCGCCTCAATAGTATCGCGTACGATACAGTATATCATCTGACATCCTCGAGTCATGAGCGCGGATCTATCATCAATATAGGCTCGTACGGTAAATCGTCGTACGGCATCCCAATAGCTGGGTAGGGTTCAACATCTCACTGTCTCATCACATAATAGGTATCACTATCATCAGATCAAATAGTCTGGGGGTACTACTCTATGTCTAGTACAAATCGATACCATCACTAAAGCATGCATGCGGGGGTAAACACATATCCCAAGCCCGCAAGGAATCACAAGTCATATCCCACATATGAATCGTGTCAAATCACCGATCTCAGGGCACCAAGCCCACATCATCGACTCATCTCCAAAGTCATCCCATATCATCAATCACAGTGCAAGTATAAGTAATATGCAAGGGTGTGTGTGTAGGTGTAGTTCTATCCTAGGGTTCGTGATTATGACTACACTAGTCACTACTAACCCTAAGCTATCCAAAATACACCTATTAACACAATAACTGCAAAGTAATCTATCTACGGACTGCGGGGGTGCTATACGCCATCCACCCGACTTCCCCCTGTAGATATAATCTACTCACCTGTATCCTGCGTGTCGGTGTCGATGTCACCGTCATCTTCCGCATCGCCTCGGATCGTCGCGGTGTACCTACACACATCACACGTATCGCATCGCATCAAAACCAATTCAATACTTGAAACGACACACTAAATCCAATACGATACGCTAAAACCGACACGATACGAAAAAGGGCTTATAGGTTAGAACCTACGGTTAGCCTCCGCAAAACAACTCGAAATCACTCGATATAGACGTACAAACGTCACACGATCGAGATAACACACAAATATCAAAAACTGGAAATTGAAATACACAAAACCAAATCCAATTTCAAAGCTGCAACATGAGAAAATGCTCCCAGATTTCATCTCAGGCCAAACTAGATCAATTCAACAACTCCAGGGTGCTATGCAGGGTGTATGGGAGGTATGGAGGAAACATGGGGGGATTTCATCACAGAGGGGCCGGCCACATGCACTGTTTGGCCGGCCTCGCCGGCCCCCCTATGGAATTATGTGCTCGTATTCCTAGGGTGGCCTCCTATGGTCTAGTGTGGGTCTCTGGTATTGCTACTTTTCTCTAGAATTGTTCCAGTACATCCCAGATTTTCCTGCACACACTAACACTCACAAACCGACATGAAAGTTCCGAAATTCCGTATTTTTGGTTTCAGGTTGGATTGGACTGGGTTTCTAGTCAAAATAGGCTCTAAGGTCACTTTCTAAACTCAATTGCAAAGCCACATCTCAACTTAACCCTAATCCTCTCTAGTTTTGTCCAAATATCCACAATTCACCCGATATCGATATAAAACTTGAATTAAACCTTAAATAAAACAATTAACACTCTAATTGAGAAGAAATTACCTCACAAGACCCTCATGGATCCTCAACAGCACCAAAACACCATCTTTCTTGGTCCATCCTCTAGCTTGTGATCTTGTGTGCATGTTTTGTGAAATGAGGCAAGGGTTTTGAGATAGTTTTAGAGGTGTAAATCTTGGGGGATTGAAGAAGGAGGAAGAGGAAGAAGGGAGCAGCAGCAGCTCAAGAGATGGAGAGGGAAATGGTGAAGGAATGGTGGTTGAAGCCAAGTCAAAGCAACCCCTCTCTCTCTCTCTCTCTCACCCATACCTAATATAAAATTCCTTTCTCTTTTCTTTTCTTTTTCCTTTTTCTTTTAAATCCCTAACCCTTCTCACACCAATAGTGAACCCCAAATATCATGAAAGAAAATGCATAAGTGTGAGAAAAGTGATATGTGCAAGTTTTGCACAAAATTGCCAAAAAACCCGATTAGCGATTTTAATCGCGATTAGCACTAAATTAGTGTCAAACTAATCACAAAAACTTAAAAATGTCATAATTCACTAATTTACCCTATTTTATAATTTTCCAAAATTTTCTCAAATTTTTCCTATTTATTTGCATTTAAATATAGATTTAATATTAAAATAATCAATAAAATAATATTAAATTATAAAATTTCCCAAAATTAATATTTTATATTTTTGAAATGTTACACTAGGTGAAGAGGCACCCTCGCTATATTTTTTTATTGCTGCCTTGGCGATAACAAAACCAGTGTTCATTTTTTTCTTTTCACCAATTTTATATTTTCTTCATTTTTTTCATTTCCTTCATACTTTGGCTTTTAGACAAGAGCATTTCAAGGTATCCTCTACTATCCCGAGTTTCAAGACGCGTGTAAGTGCATATAGTAGGGTATCAACATTCAAATGTTTGGCTTCCAGAATAGAAACTATTTTTCAGACTTATTTTATCCTCAGATTAGTGACTTCCTTCATCTTACTAACCCTTGGGACAACAGCTCATAACTACTTATTACTAATTCGTTTAAGAAAACTTCTAATTTTCTTGGTTTTCTTAAACTATTCCTATCTTTTGGATGTAATTTTTCACTTTCTACTCTTTTGTTATAAAAGAAAAAAAATTTAAATTTTTGAAAATGTTGTGCTTATGCAAAGTATGATGCAAATTATGTGTAAATAAGCACAAACCTCCCCCAAACTTGTTTTCAACAGTGTCCTCACTGTTGCTATCTGCTGGATCACAAAAACCTGTAAGCTTGGAAGGACATTATTAATGGGGGCAAGAATATATGAAAGTGAAAATGCTCCCCCAAACTTATTTTTGGCTCACAAATTTGAGGACAAAAGTTATGTTCAAGAGCTAAAAATATACCCCCCCCCTCAAACATAAGTTAGACAATACGAAGCATTTTAAGAGGGGGTGAGTCATTTGGTCAAAGTAAGACTTTACAAAGACCAAAAGTTAACACCAACCATTCAAAGATTTTATTAGTATATCGTATAGGTTGGTGGAAGACTGTGTTGTATCGAGTCAAGAAAAAGTGGGGAAGGGATAAGAGGTGGTTTGGAAAGGGTTTGAAATTGGAGAAAAGAAAGAATGAGGATGAATGTGAATGATTAGGAAGAAGGAATGGTGACGGTTCAACCTCTATAGGTGGAGATTGATTAATCACAAAATCCGTATTGTTTAAAAATTCAAGTTCGTCAGCAAAAAGTTCTTCAAAACTTTTATCAATGGTATGATTGAACATTTTGCTGTCAAAGAGTTTTGTACCAGAATTTATCCTACTTGATTCATAAAAAATCATTGAGGTAGAGGACTCGAAAAACTCATCTACCTTATTTTCAAAAATATCCAAATCAAGTTGAATTTCTGGTATTATTGAACTTGAATTAACGGATTGTGATTTATCAAAACTCGCTGAAACTATAGGAACAGAAGAAGAACCGGAGAAAGTAGAAGGTGAAATGGGTAAACAAATTGGTGTGTTGAGTGTTGCTGAACCAGATATGGAAGATGGAGGTTGTATTTCGGTGTGATCTTCGGGTATACCATTATCATCAACTTCAAGACATATTTGGGGTTCGGGAAGAATTAAAGGCTCAAGATGATGACCACAAGGAAGTGAAAAGAATCGATGAATTGGTGGGATAAAATTATCCAAAATTTCGGGTTCATCAATCAAAATATCCCCAACGTCAATCACCTCATTCAAGTGAAGGTTAAAATTCTCAAACTCCTCATCAAAAGTATGGTTTTCAATCAGTTTTGGTTCAAGAGTGGAGGTGTAGAGATCACAAGGGTTGGGTATGGTTTCACTTGAAAGGGACCCTTCACAGTTGGGTAAATCAAACACTACAAAGTCACACAACTTATCAGACATTGTACTTGATGAATCTATGAAACTGGAGTTGTGGAGTTCGGTTTGGAATGGGGAGGTTTGATTAGGAAGGGTGTACAGTTCTTTCTTACTACGCAAATCCTTCATAATTTGATTCGTCGGTTCCATAAATTTTTCTAATGTCTGCTCCAGACTAGTCTTGGGTTGATAAGGGGTTTCAGTATAAGATTGAAATTCCTGTGGATAATTAAAACTCCCAAATGACTGATTAGAAGAACTGTCTAGAGTAGGTGGAAAAGTCGGATTGGATTGATAGGAACAGAATGGTTGCTGAACTTGGGTAGGAGTAGGATCAATATTATGATAAGAAGAATATTGATATGGGTTGGTTGGTTGGCTATATACAAACCGCATATCAAACTCTTCTCCGGACAGTGGTGGTGATGGTTGATATTGGTCCGGGTTGAAACTTTGGCCTCTAGACCTAGCTATGTGCTCAGCAATGGACATTCGTCTAGGGGCTTCCTCACTCTGGGTATGAACTGAAACAGGTGTAGGATTAGGATACGGTTGATAAGACCTAGACTGAGGTGGCCAACTGTTTCTTCCTGCTTGTTCTATATGATCTCTTAAGGACATGGAAGAGCCGGACGGTATACCGAAGGGATTTCGAAAAAAAGAGATATCTGGTTGTGGACAGCAAAGCTCGGCAAGTGTTCTTCTGTTTAGGTCACCCATTATAAGAAGAGAAGAAGGGGAAAGGGGTAAAAAGGAGAGAAAGTAATTGGTTTGTTTAAAAAAAA
The DNA here is from genome assembly GCA_030015575.1 of Agapanthus africanus. Lineage (NCBI taxonomy): Eukaryota > Viridiplantae > Streptophyta > Magnoliopsida > Asparagales > Amaryllidaceae > Agapanthus > Agapanthus africanus. The sequence goes on from JASDDO010000012.1 coordinate 153,649,702, forward strand.
GAGACGGATTTAGACAAATCACAAAAATGCACAACCTTAGAACTATGGTTACCTAGGTCCAGTCTCTAGACCGCTCCTAGACTTCCAAAGGACAAGCCGCAGGATAGATCCTCTACCGCCTCCGTACTACCCTTGTAGCCAGGTAAGTGGCAGGTAAGTGGGAAGGAACCACATCGTGGGCCTAATTAAAAACCACTAGCCTTCGACACACTTGCCTAGGCACTACAAAAATAATGCGGATAAATGATAGATTACCCACGACCTTCCTCTGTCCTTATTGAGCGCGACAGTCCTTAGAGTCTGGTCTAGATATTTTTTAAATTAATGAAGGGTTGATCTATATGCTTGGTTTGTGATTTGTGGGGCTTAGAAAGGGTGATGAAATCCGCACCTAATCTTGATTTGGTCCTTGCCCCTTAAAGATCCGTATTAAAATATGCAAAAACAAACCGAAAAACAAAACTTTGCAAAAAGATTTTTGAGCGGTGATATTTTGCAAAGAATCCTGCAGAAAATATATTTTATTGGATTTTAGAGGAGAGAGAAGGGAGTTAGAATCTTACCAGAGAAGTGTGAACCCTAGATCTCCTGTTTCCTCAAGTCCGTGACTCCAGATTTCCTCGCAAAAATTCACACAATAATCGTTAAATATACAATTTGCAGTTTTGTTTTAATAATGATATGACTCGTCTAAGAATTCAACACAAATAGTAAAAATAAAAAATTACGCACGTTTCCCCGGCAACGGCGCCATTTGATTTACACGAAAAAGTGTTTTTGTAGTTTAACAGCAATCAATAACGGTGTCGCGTGTAGCTAGATCGAGATGAGTACGGGTCGTCCTCTGGGAAACGTGGAACCTTTTACTTTTACTTTAGATGTGTTGAGAAAGAGAGGAGAGATAAAGAATTTTATAGAATGGTTTCTAGATCTACGTTAAATAAGAATGTAAAATATAGATCTAGATTATTTTAGAGACTTAGATAATATAATAAGAAGGCTTGTAGGGTTCGTTAGGATTTAGTAGTTATGGACGATTAATTAAAAGTTACCATTTTTATCCATTAATAGATTTAAAACTAGAACGACGGTGATGCGTGTAGATTAGGGTTTCTAGAAGGAAAAGAAATCCCACTCTTAACCCTTATCTCGATACGGAACTCCGTTCATATCTAGCCTTTACCAAAACAATCATTAATCAAATCTCTAATCGCGGTCGGAACTAGCAAAGAATTGCTAGCACGCCCGATTAGGATGTTAATGATTCTTTGGATAAAGTTCCTAAACTTTATAGGACTTAAAAAGGGTTTAGTTATATTCATCATCCATTAGCCTACCCTAATCCTATGAACCCTAACAAGCGGAGAATTACTCGCGCATGTTGGGAGAAGAAGATGAAAAGAAAGAGTAATATAAAATGCAAAAAGAATTAAATAAAACAACTATCTTTATTAATTAACTTGAACAATCTACACTTTGATTCCTTAGAAAATGATTACAAAGACTAGTTTGCTTCTCGATCTCTTCCAAGGAGGTAGACGAACAGTTGATGATCAGCCTGGATGCGTGAGCCGTCTTGGACTTCGTGATCTCTTCGGCTTGATAACTTTTCCAAGAGGCTCTCGGTGCCCTTTTATAGTCCAAAGCCACAATCTTTTGCTTCAAAAGTTGGTAAAAAATAGCAGAGATTTAGGCCACAAAATCTTAGCAAATGATCCCTCTAGATTGCCGCGGATCCGCGGCCAAAAGGGGGGTATGGTCGCGGATCCGCGGTCATTTGATCTCATCCCTCCATCATTTTTCTGGGGCTTGGTCTTTGGGACATGTGGCAATCCTAGGCACCTTCAGAATTCAGAAATCTTCTCTCGGTTGCTTCCAGACTTGGTCTTCAAGTTTTAATTCTTAATTAGGCAAGTCTTCTTCAACAACTTGATTTGCTTGCTAAATTCTACATAACAACTTGGAAAATTCTGCACAATAATCTTAAATAATATTTAGTATACTTAGTTCTACTAGGATTTGGTCAATGAATTTATTTGCATACATTTTTCTTCCAAATACTAATTAAAATATATTAACACATGGAAAATGGTGTCTTTACACATAAACCCTAATATGTATAATATATCATAATAAAGTCCTTTTTAATATGAAAATGGTAGGAAAAAATGTAATACAAATGTGCAGTTTTATCAACTGAACATATCGCGAGAATCCAATACGGTATCACATACCGCATTATCATCGGCCCCGCACATATCACATATGTGCTCCTACTCCATTTTGCCTGAGCCAAGAAACCTCTGTGTAGGACTCTAAAGAATTGTCAATACGCCGGCAGTAGGTGATGATCATATCAAACACCCACAAGCTGCAAGCGGTCAGCTAAACGTAACAGCCACCCAGGTATTGAGCGCTCAGAAGATCAACAAGCAAGCCTGTACATTCTCCTGTGAATCCAATCAGTAACACTCCATACAGTCTGGTCTCGTCGTCTTATATGTCGTATATCTCGCCAGGGGTGGTAAACGTCAGACCCCAGTAGCTTGATAAGTCGTGTCGATATGAGGTCTATAACAGTTCGAGAAACTACAGATAACACTTACCAGTAAATCTCAACAACCCTGGTCAAGGATTTCCAGTTATAGACAATCGAACACAGCACAACATCAACTCCCTATACCGGGAGAGATGAATCCCTTCCTATCGCTCATTGCCTCCATGTGATTCGGGACTGTACCCAAAAGCCACCTTTTTGCACGCCCTCTTGAACGTGGTATGATGGAAATCAAAGCACAGTGGGAATCACACAAGACTCTATGACGATCTCGGGTCAACAGACTACTCTGTACCAGTATCACCGCAGAACTGCCATCTGACGTGAGGTATAATGCCATCTGGGAGTTCTCGGCGAGTCCGTCCAGTGTACCCAGTCTCTACTGAGCACCCGTACACCATCCTTGATGTCAAACCGATGGATATAGGATCATCCATCGCCCATCATATGGGTCAAGATGCGTATACGCTAGCCTACTCTGGTGCATCGATGCCCTGTCTCGATACACCCTCGACTAGGAACAGTTATAGGATGTACTCGTCGACTATCGTGGCCCCACTAGTATGATCTCATCATAGTCCCAGTAGTCGAGTACATATCCTAAGGGCTTTATCAACATGTAACATAGAGACAATCATAGTACATGTTTAGATAAAGTACAACCAGATAGAATACTATCATGTCGAGCAAGAAAGTCCTCCCTATATATGTACAAGCATCCATTACAATATACATCGTATGTACAGTAATGGCCTATAGGTCATACATATAACTAACAGGTCCTAGGGTTAAAAACACACATCGGGAGTTTCTAAAGAAACTGAAACTTGTCATGCATGTGCATACCTTCTGGAATGTGATGACGTGAGTGGATTCCATCAGGTTATCATGCGATGATAGTTGGATCCCGATTTCCACTGATGAGTTGGTTTACTCCTCGGGTGATCCCGACTAATTCTTCTTTCAGGTTTGGAGGAGAATTTGAGGATACAGTGGGAGGTTTCCTGATTAGATGAATTGATAACCATTCTGATCTAGGTTAGAGTGCACGCAGAGTGTTTCTTTTCTCTCTCTCTCTTTGGCAGCGATCGTGGCCCGACCCTAGACTATGACTCAGTGACTAAGTTAACCGAACCTTGTTAAAAACACTGGCTTTTGGACTGTCAGAGTTGCATACCTCATTGCCACTCCTTCTTTTACCCTTTTTCTCCAGAACACCCCGTATTACTACGAACATCCACTTCCATTGGATAAAACCATCGTATGGTTATATACGAACTCGAAGGAACTTGTTCCAGATTCGAGGATGGTTTTCCGGTTCTGGAGAAAATGAATAGGACTATTCAGTTGTCTTTTCCTTTTACCATCTCTCAGGTTTCGAGTGCTCCTTGGATTAGGACGGTACACCTATTACGCTAATTGGATAGTCTTCTTCTAAACCATAGGCAGGTGACGAACGGTGGGGAATGAAGAAAACCAATTAGCCTAACGATGGTGTACATAAGGTCAATAAGTTAAGACAAAATAAAGGGATTAGAAAAGGGGCAAAGTAAATTGCGACTGCTATTCACGACCAAACCAAGTATTTCATTACCACTCCCACTTCACCTTTGTATTTCTCTAGAACACTCCGTATCACTATGAAGATCCACAGTTATTTGGATACTCCATCGTATGGTTATATACGAACTCGAAGGAACTTGTTCCAGTTCGGGGATGGATTCTGGTTCAGGAGAAATAGGATAAGGTTTATTCAGTTGTCTTTTATCTTTACCTTCTCTCACATTACGAGTGCTCCTAGGATTAGGACAGTACACCTATTACGCTTATTGGATAGTCTTCTTCCAAACCATAGGCTGGTGCCGAATGATAGGGAAGGAAGAAAACCATTTAGCCTAAGAGGGTGTACAGAAGGTAATGAGTAAAGACATATAAAGGGATTTGGAGAGATGGCAAAGGAATTATACGGTTACAGTCATGAATCTGGATAATGGAATAGGCATTACTAGGAATACCCGGATACCCCTTCGAAACATATACATGTTTCAGTTTTACTGTGTATTGTTAAAAGAAAACTAATTTCCCAATTAGTCCTTGCTCCAGGGTATGTATTTACCAGGTTTGATTCTCACATCCGTATGGTTTTACAGATGATGAGTGGGAGTAAGTTATTGGGAATTGGGTGATCATCCTCATTATATCGGGATTCGTTGTAATTGGTGATATTTGAGGAAATCACCTGGGTTGTTTGCCGGGCGGCAAATATTTGGTTTTGAATATCCGTTGTAATGCACCAATTTCAAATTGATATATCTGTACGTTTATTTTTATAAAGTGAGATATAACTTTTTGAAATTATGTTGATGACATTTACTTATATCAGTTGATGGTTAGGTAAGGAGCATTAAACAGCGGTGTAATTCTTCATTACCATAGTACAGTTTTCAACCTACGATACACAGGGTTTGAGTTATTAGACTCAGGGGACTTATACAGAGTATTGTATATTGTCCGGTGTCCATTACGACAGAGAGGTTGGTCCTCGTACTATATTCGGTTTACTTATGACTTCTCTAGTTTTTAGACAAGTGTTTCGTAGAAACATAAGGTCCAAGTTTTGAGAAGTTATAGGTATATGAATAAAGTAGAGAACCAGGTATTGCAAGTATCAGGATTCTTCAAGGTGATCGAAGATGTGGATACTTATGTATGGTATTCAGTTGATAGTAATGATTATGAGAACTTGCTTCTCTTTCAGGTTACTCATATCTGGATGTATTCCTAAGTTGAGTAATGTTGATCGGCCTCTCTCCATTTAGTTGACATGCACTGGAGACAGCTGCATGATTTGAATCCGGTTCCAATTAAATTAGTGCCTCTGTTTTTATATTGGATATAGAACGGTTCATATCTTAACGATGTTAAGGTACAGGGAGTTGTCCAGCTTATGCTTAAAACCAGACTCTGGATAACTCATTGCACGTTTCTGTAATGGCTGTTTGTGGGTTGACCCGGGCTATGACGAGGGTTGACTTTCTACCATCTGGAAGATCAATAGTGATATTGTTCTTGACTCACCACAGTTTTAATAAAAATGGATTTTTTTTCAGAAAACAGTAGTGGGAGTATGGTAGAACTGGAAGTGATTCCAGAACCGCAAACGATTACTGAAAATTTGATAAGAACCTAAAGATTCGATCTGGCTTGACATTCCATTGGCCACTCCGCAGATATGGTGGGTAACCTCAGGCACTCAAGAGATACTTCGGTATGCTCAAGGACGGTGACATGGAGGTTCTTGTTTACCCAGACTTGCCATTGTTGTTGTTCCAGACTGTGAGACCCGTCAAGAGGATGAGTATAGCGTCGTTCTAAACTAGCTTTAGAAGTGTACGTGTATATTATTCTGCCAGAGGGTTGTCGTAGTCAGTGGGAGCAGCGGAAGCATAGTGGACAAGTGGCTTATGTCTATTTATAGACTAAAGCAGATATAGCGGAGATAGATCATCTATTTCTGATGTGACAGTCATAGTTTTGACTTCATCAGAATAGGAGATGGATCTGTTAAGAAGGTAGTAGGATGTAATGTCCTGGTATTTGGATGACATACACATAGTAGGAAGTGATATTCCTATACTACGATCGGTTATTCTTTGGTTGTCACACAGTGGTTTCTCCACATAGGATATAGATATAATATCAGACATTCTGCTCACTAGATCTATGGTTTTAGATCTAGATTTGGGAAGTGTCCCAATCTGGGTACTTAAACAGCATTCTAAAGGTGTTTTAGAATGGACGACTCCTGGCACGGTAGTGTACCTGCAGGTGATGGAGTCACCCTCTCTGAAGGTGTCTTACAGACTAAAGGGGAGAGGGATGTGCATGATTGGCAGATCACTTGCTTAGGCAATTGAGTTGATCATGAGATGTCAAGTACCACACCAGATGTTGTTTTTGCAAGAGCTGCAATAAGTTGATATTTATCCAATCCTGGAGAAACGTTCGGAAGCAGTTTTAGAACATAAGTGGATGTTCTAGGGATATGATAACGGCATCCTCCTTCGGGAGACGGTTATCATTCCAGTCTTCCAAGGTGACCTGTGTTAGGTCCACGTTACCTCTCCCGGTACTTTCGGGGTTGCGGAAACGGTAAAACAAAATTTTTTCTGGACTTGGTAACATGGACCGTAAAAGCCGGATCTTTGCTGAACAATACACTAGCAACCTAACTTGAGATGTTATCTACTCGGTTAGGGGTTATACCTCAACTTGAACTCCTTCTCTTCTTGTTGCTCTTCTCTTCTTGTTGTTCTTCTCTTCTTGTTGTTCTTCTCTTTGCATGCTCGATGGTTGATCCGGACTTTGGCCACCTCCACGGCCTCCTTGAGTCGAAGACGATCCACCCGAGAGATGTACACCGAGCTCCACCTCGAGCCGAGGTAACTAGGGCAAGGAGATTGCTAATCTAGAAGCCCTAGGAAGTGTAGAGAAGATGTATGGATGTGTTTGTCAAGTGGAATCCTTTTTCTCTCAACACATGAGATCAAAGGAAAAATCAAGAGGAGGAAGAAGGAGAAACAACCATGGAAATGTTTCTCATTTCTTTTCTATGAGAGAGAAAGAGAATGAGCAAATGAAAAGCTTAACCAAGAGAAAACCTAACCATGGTTGCAATAATGCAAAAAACATTATCATTACTAATCCCATCAAGATAAAGGTGATGGCTACAAATGACATGACCATTATCATAACAAAAGAAAAAGAAAACCAAAGAATACTTTAGATCTTTCAAGAAGATCCAAGTCAACTTTGGTCAAATAGTCAACAAAATCAAGATGGTCAAATGGTCAATGTAATTAGCCATAACTAAATTATTAATGAAAGGATTAGTAAATAATGTCCCCGGCTCATAATGGTTTTGACCAAACGAACTGTCAAACCCCTAATGAGCCCGCCTCAAAATGGTTTTGACCGAATCAACTGTCAAAACCCTAATGAGCCTGCCACATAGCGGTTTTGGCCGAACCAACTGCCAAAACCCTAATGAGGCGCCTCCTCCTCCATCGCTCCGGAAAACTGTGCATACACACCTGCATCCGCATTCCGTAGAATGCGGATGCGCAGAAGACAAAACAAATCCATCGGTGCAATACTAGGATCTGGCTTAAACCAAAGCCCACTAGTACTGCCAGCCCGAACACCACACGCACACAAGTGTACGTAAGTGATCGCAGCCCTGCCGTAAAACCATACGGCCTCTACACGTTTTGCTCAGTGCAGGGAAACTCTCTGTGTGGGACTCTAAAGACTCGACACTACGCTGGCAGTGGGTTTAACCACAGACCGCAAGCGGCACTAGCTGTACGTAACGGTCCCCAGGTAGATGTCGATAAGAAGGCCGATGAGGTAAACCCATCCGAACTCCTACTGAGTCTGTATGTGACAATCTCCATACAGTCCGGTCTGTGTTGGAGATAGTGCCCTCATAGTCAATTATTGGATCACAGGTACATGATTTCAATGATTGCGGAGGACCTATACCGGTAGGACAGTCTTACTCGAGATGATAGTATGCTATCTGGTTTGCCTTTATCAGTCGTGTACATGATCAGGTGACTGATTACATGTTACACTTTGATAGAGCGCTTAGGATCTTGCTTTACTACCAACAGTATGATGGCGATCATATACGTGAGAGTTGGGTGGTTTATATGCATATCCTTAATTGTGGTCCCTAGTCGTGGGAGTTTCGAGACAGGGCATCGATACTCCGGAGTAGACTAGTGTGTACAGTCGAGACCCCGACGAGGGGCGGTGGCCGGTCTCACAAGCCACTGGTGTCAGTTGGATCACCTAAGATGTATACAGGTGCTCATTGGGTTATGAGTACACCGGACAGGACTCGCCGGGAACCTGCTAGTTAGTATTATACATATCGTCAGATAGCAGTTCCCTGGTGACATGTGTACAGGTTAGTTCATCGACCTGAGGTCGTCATTTGTCTCGTGTGAGTTCCCACTGTGCTTTGATTTCTACCCTACCACGGCTCAAAGGAGTCGTGCAAACAGGTAGCTTTTGGGTACAGTCCCGAGCCATATGGAGGCACGTGAGCGGATCGACAGGGGATTCGTCTCTCCCGGTATTGGGGGCGAGGTCGTGCTATGTCTAGGAGAGCCATTACACAAAGTCCATAGCCATGGCAGGAGATTTACTGGTAGGTACTCCAGTAGTATCTCAGGGTGTTATTGGGCTTCACTCCGACACGACTTATACTGCTATTGGGGGTCTGACGTTACTAGCCCCCTAGGCAGATATGCGATACTCATAGACGAACGGACCGGACTGTATATACATTGTCACTGTTAGGCTCAGTAGGGTTTCTGGATGAGTTCGCTCATCAGCCTCCCTTGACGTCAGTCCATGGGCAGCCGTTACGCATTGCTAGTGCCGCTGACGGTTTGTGGTTAAACCCACTACCAGGGTACTGACGAGTCATTAGAGTCCCCCACAGACAGTTTCCCAAGTTCGGGCGAAACGTTGTAGAGGCCGTATGGTTTTATGGCTGGGTTCGGAAAATGCACGTGCGTTTACGCACGTGTTATTTGTTGGAGATAGTGCCCTCATAGTCAATTATTGGATCACAGGTACGTGATTGCAATGATTGCGGAGGACCTATACCGGTAGGACAGTCTTACTCGAGATGATAGTATGCTATCTGGTTTGCCTTTATCAGTCGTGTACATGATCAGGTGACTGATTACATGTTACACTTTGATAGAGCCCTTAGGATCTTGCTTTACCACCAACAGTATGATGGCGATCATATACGTGAGAGTTGGGTGGTTTATATGCATATCCTTAATTGTGGTCCCTAGTCGTGGGAGTTTCGAGACAGGGCATCGATACTCCGGAGTAAACTAGTGTGTACAGTCGAGACCCCGACGAGGGGCGGTGGCCGGTCTCACAAGCCACTGGTGTCAGTTGGATCACCTAAGATGTATACAGGTGCTCATTGGGTTATGAGTACACCGGACAGGACTCGCCGGGAATCTGCTAGTTAGTATTATATCTACCGTCAGATAGCAGTTCCCTGGTGACATGTGTACAGGTTAGTTCATCGACCTGAGGTCGTCATTTGTCTCGTGTGAGTTCCCACTGTGCTTTGATTTCTACCCTACCACGGCTCAAAGGAGTCGTGCAAACAGGTAGTTTTTGGGTACAGTCCCGAGCCATATGGAGGCACGTGAGCGGATCGGCAGGGGATTCGTCTCTCCCGGTATTGGGGGTGAGGTCGTGCTGTGTTTAGGAGAGCCATTACACAAAGTCCATGGCCATGGCAGGAGATTTACTGGTAGGTACTCCAGTAGTATCTCAGGGTGTTATTGGGCTTCACTCCGACACAACTTATACTGCTATTGGGGGTCTGACGTTACTAGCCCCCTAGGCAGATATGTGATACTCATAGACGAACGGACCGGACTGTATATACATTGTCACTGTTAGGCTCAGTAGGGTTTTCCGGATGAGTGCGCTCATCGGCATCCCTTGAGGTCAGTCCATGGGCAGCCGTTACGCATTGCTAGTGCCGCTGACGGTTTGTGGTTAAACCCACTGCCAGGGTACTGACGAGTCATTAGAGTCCCCCACAGATAGTTTCCCAAGTTCGGGCGAAACGTTGTAGAGGCCGTATGGTTTTATGGCAGGGTTCGGAAAATGCACGTGCGTTTACGCACGTGTTATTTTTCGGGCAGATGATACTGGTCGGTTTTGGTTTAAGCCGGATCCGAGTATTATATTGAGTAGGTATAATATCTTTGTCTCAGTTGCATTTGTATTCGGTCGTAATACAAATGCGGGTATATTTATACAGTTTCGGGGTCATCCTGAAAGTCGTTTCAGGATCACTTTTGGAAGTTGCCAGTTTCCAGTTTTCTATCAGCCGTCTTTTAACATTCGGTTAAAGACGGATTTATCTTTTCTTGGATGAGAGTGAGTCATGCTTCTAGAAGGTTCTAGAAGGTTCTAGATGAGGTGACTAGGATTAATTGGTGTTGTGTTTTCATTGGTTGCATTAAAGGCTTGATGAGGTGTATTAGTGATTCATGCTTTAGCATTAAAGCTTCTTGTTTTCTTAAGGATATTTTGAGTGAGAAGCTTTCTCTTGTGGTCACCCCCCTTCTCCTACGGTCACCCCCCCTCTCCTACGGTCACCCCCCTCTTTCTATAAGTGGCCGGCCCCCTCCTCTCTCTCTCTCACTTGTTTTTCCACTTGAAAAGATATGATAGTATTTGGGGTACATGGAATTTTACAGTTCATTTCATTCCATCACCCAATTCTCTCGGCAACTTCATTAACCGATCGTCCACGGATTTGGACGAAGTGAGACAAAGTCATCTACTCATTCTCTACATCATTCTTGGTCGTCTCTTTTGGCAAACTTGACGATCGAGTTGCCTCAAGTCAGAGGCGGGAGCCCGTTTAAAGAATCGTCGACGTGGTGCCACCTCGACGAGAAGGAATCGGAGATCGACGAGACCGGAGCAGCCGCAACGGAGCGTGGGATGATGGTTAAAGAGAAGGACTCGGATCGTTCGGTATAACCTTTCTACACTCTTTACAGTTTGTTGGTTTAGCAATAATGGCAGATCCGGGTTAAAGTATACGATAGCGCCAGTTTAAAAGTTTTTGTTCCGCATTTGGCGTCTGTAGACGGCCGGGGCGCTAGCGTAGACTTACAGTGGTATCAGAGCCTAACCATTTTACTATACTAACTTGTGCTAACGCGTTTAAAACATCGATCCGACCGGAAATCGAAAATTGCAAAATCCTAGCTTGACAGTTTCTGTTGATTTTAAATGGTCTCCTAAAATTTTTCTGCATGTCTTAAAAATCTGTGCAGGCTTTTCTAAGAACCACGACCAAATTTGGGCACGTGTCTCCACCAAAGCGCCGCGGAAACGCGGCCAAACCCATGGTTTGGCCGCGCATCCGCGGCCACGTGGTGATCTCGTGCTCCCAAATTTGTACAGTGGCTTCTCTGTTGGATTTTGGGGTTTTTGGTAAATATCGTTTTGGCCCAGGTTTTGTTACTGTTCACCAGTAAGTCGTAGGGCCCACTTTTTGATATTTGGTCGATCGAAATTTAAACACGTTAGTTTACAGTGCTTACATTATATCTCCGACCGGGAATGTCATTTGATCGGTAAACCGCGTCTGATTGCTATAGTTCTTTTAGACGGGTTTGCAAACGTGACATTCACGTTGATGTTCTGTGTTGTGCTGTGATGTTGCGGATTTGTCGTGGTGGATAGCAGTGTGCAATGGTAGTACAGTTTGAGTTTATTTGTACATTTGATATTGCGGGGCGAGCGTCCAACTTGTGGACTGCCGTCACTGCCTGTTGTATAATATTCTTTTGGGGCACGACCAGGTTGCGGTCGATGTACCTATTGTACTATTTTTCATTACTGTACTAGGTTTTGCCCCGAGACGGAGTGCACGGATAGCCGGGTTCGGGAGGGCAACGGGTCCGCATCTCATGGCTTTGAGAGGCAGAGGGGCCCCACTCTAGAATTGGCAGACTATTCGCCGCACTCGCAGGGGGTACAGGTTGACCCAAGGAGGGGTGCCCAAGATTACCGGATTCCGTGAAGTGCTGGGTGGTCCATTCACTATGCTGTAGGGGGCTGCCTCGCTTCAGGTTTTGGCGGGTAACTTGCCGCACCCGTAGGGGTCTAGGTTTCATTGCACAGGCTATCCACACGACAGGGGAACGTCGGGTTTCAGCAGCGGCTCTGTGAAACCCGGGGATCCCAGATTATCTGTATTGTTCTGTGATGCTTATTACTTTTCTGTAATGTTGCATATTATCACGCCTGGAGCGATTATTGTATATTGGTTTATATACTATTAGATGTTGTATATGTTTTACACCCGCGCTAGTCCAGTCCCCGCTCTGTCGTTAGTTAAGTAACCTAACGAGTGATGACGGGACCCAGTGACGAATGCGGATGGCATATACGTACATTTTATTTTCGTTCTTTTCTGGTGTGATTAAATGATGGGACTGTGTTGATTCTGATCAATGCAAAGTAAAACAAACCTGTTTACAGTTGTTGGAACAAATTTAAAAAGTGTTATTGCAAAGACGTTTTCTTTTGTTATGCATAGCGGTATTCCGTGGAATATCCTGCACCTCATTCGACGGGGCAAGGGCCGATATCCCTTCACCGGGACTGACCCCTTGGGCAGAAGTTTGCGTCAGTGTAATAACTTCACTATAGTCGATTACAAGTTGCTTTGCATAGCGGTATTCAGTGGAATATCCTGCACCTCATTCCACGAGGAAAGAGCCGAGATCCCTTTACCGGGAATGACCTCTTTAGCAAAAGGTTTTCGCCACTATATTTTAAAAAGCTATCAGGTTCCTTCAGCGATATCAAGTTCACTACGTTAAAGGTTTTTCGCCAAAAACCAGCCGTAGCCCTCCGTCATTTCATATGAATGGTCAGTAGTATTCAAGCTATGTTGGTCTAGCCCTTAGCTAGGACATAGTGATTGGTAGCTACTGGGGTGTTCACATGTTGCATAGATAGATGAGTTGGTTTGGGACAGTCGTACAGCCTTGTTGGCCCTTAGTCAAGGGCGAGTACGGGTGGGTTCAAATTAACAAGATAATGATGGGAAGAACTTGACATGTGACTTATGATGGGCTGGCCCTTAGTCACGATCATAAGAGCATGGGGCAAAAACTATATCGGGAGTTTCTAAAGAAACTGAAACTTGTCAAGTATGCGCATACCTTCTGGAGTATGAGTAACGTGGATGCATTCCATCACGTTATCATGCGATGAGAGTTGGATCCCGATTCCCACTGATGAGTTGGTTTACTCTTCGGGTGATCCCGATTGATTCTTCTTTAGGTTTGGAGGAGAATTTGACAGGACAGTGGGAGGTTTCCGGATTAGATAAAATGATAACCATTCTGATCTAGGTTAGAGTGCACGCAGAGTGTTTCTTTTCTCTCTCTCTTTGGCAGCGACCTTTGATCGACCCTAGACTATGACTCAGTGACCAGGTTGACCGAACCTTCTTAAAATACTGGCTTTTGGATTGTCTGAGTTGCATAAGTCATTGCCACTCCTTCTTTTACCCTTTGAATTTCTCAGAACACCCGTATTACTACGGATATCCACTTCCATTGGATAGATCCATCGTATGGTTATATACGAACTCGAAGGGACTTCTTCGAGGATGGATCCAGGTTCAGGAGAAATAGAATTGGTTTATTCAGTTGTCTTTTATTATCACCTTCTCTCAGGTTGCGAGGGCTCCTTGGTTTAGGAGAGTACACCTATTACGCTTATTGGATAGTCTTATTCCAAACCATAGGCTGGTGCCGAAAGGTAGGGAATGAAGAAAACCAATTAGCCTAAGTAGGGTGTGCAGAAGGTAATATGTAAAGACAAAATAAATGGATTAGAAAGAGGGCAAAGTAAATTGCGACTGATATCATTCACGACCAAAACCTTGTACTTCATCGCCACTCCTATTTCACCTTTAAAAGAATAAGGTATTATTCAGTTGTCTTTTATCATCACCTTCTCTCGAGATGCGAGTACTCCTTGGTTTAGGAAGGTACACCTATTATGCTTACTGGATAGTCTTCTTCCAAACCATAGGCTGGTGCCGAACGGTAGGGAAGGAAGAAAACCATTTAGCCTAACGATGGTGTACAGAAGGTAACGACTAAAGACAAATAAAGGGATTTGGAGAGATGGCAATAAAATATACGGTTGAAGTCATGAATTGGATTATGGAAGAGGCATTGCTATGAATACCAGGATACCCCTAAGAAACATTTTCATGTTTCAGTGCATTGTTAAAAGAAAAACTGTTTTCCCGATTAGACACTTACTCCAAGGGTATGTATTTACCAGGTTTCATTCTCATATCTGTATGGTTTTACAGATGATGAGTGGGAGTAAGATATTGGGAATTAGGTGATCATCCTCATTATATCGGAATTCGTTGTAATTGGTGATATTTGAGGAAATCGCCAGGGTACAGTTTTCCACCTACAACGCACAGGTTATGAGTTGTTCAACTCAGCGGACTTATACAGAGTATTGTATGTTGTCCAGTGTCCATCAGGACAAAGGGGTAGGTCCTCGTACTATGTTCTGTTTACTTATAACTTCTCTAGTATTTAGACAAGTGTTTCGTAGAAATACAAAGTCTAAGTTTTGAGAAGTTGTGGGTATAAGAATAAAGTAGAGAACCGGGTATCACAAGTATCGGGATTCTTCAAAGAGGTCGAAGATGTAGATTCTTGTGATTGGTATTCAGATGATAGTGATGGTTTTGAGAAACGTGTTTCTCTTTCAGGTTACTCATAATTGGATGGATTCCTAAGTTGAGTAATGCTGATTTGCCTCTTTCCATTAAAGTGATATGCACTGGAGACGGTTGCATGATTTGAATCTGGTTCCAATTAAATTAGTGCCAAAGTTTCTATATTGGATATAGAATAGTTCGTACCTTAAAAGATATTGAGGTACGGGGAGTTGTCCAGCTTATGCTTAAAACCAGTCTCTAGATAACTCAGGGCACGTTTCTGTAATGGCTGTTTGTGGGTTGACCCTGGCTATGACGAGAGTTGATATTCTACCATTTGGAAGATCAATAGTGATATTGTTCTTGACTCGCCACAGTTTTAGTAAAATGGATCATTTTCAGAAAACAGTAGTGGGAGTATGGTAGAACTGGAAGTGATTCCAGAACCGCAAACGATTACGGAAAATTTAATAGGACCTATATATTCAATCAGGTTTGACATTCCAATAGCCACTCCGCAGATATGGTAGGTAACCTCAGACACCCGAGAGGTACTTCGGTAGGCTCAAGGACGGTGACAGGGAGGTTCTTATCTACCAAGACTTGACACTACTGTTGTTCCAGGTTATGAGACCCAGTAGGAGGGTTGTCGTAGTCAGTGGGAGCAGCGGAAGCATAGTGGGCAAGATGCTTATGTCTATTTATAGACTAGAGCAGTTATAGCGGAGATAGATCATCTATTTTTGATGTGACAGTCATAGGTTTGACTTCAATCAGGATAGGGGATGGATCTGTTAAGAAGGTAGTAGGGTGTGATGTCATGGTATATGGATGACATACACAGAGTGGGAAGTAAAATTCCTATACTACGATCGGTTGTACTGTGGTCGTCACACAGTTGTTTCTCCAGACAGGATATGGATATAATATTTGACATTCTGGTTTCTAGATCTATGGTTTTAGATCTGGAATTGGGTAGTTTCCCAATGTGGGTACTTTGACAGTATTCTGATGGTTTTTAGAATAGATGACTCCTAGCATGGTGGTGTACCTGCAGGTGATGGAGTCACCCTCTCTAAAGGTGTCGTACAGACTAAAGGGGAGAGGGATGTGCATGATTGGCAGATCACTTGCTTAGGCAATTGAGTCAATCATGAGATGTCAAGTACCACACCAGATGTTGTTTTTGCACTAGATGCAATAAGTTTGTATTAATCCAATCCTGGAGAAACATAAGGAAGCAGTTTTAGAACATAAGTACATGTTCTACGGATTTGATGACGGCAGCCTCCTTCGGGAGACGGTTATCATTCCAAGCTTCAAAGGTGACATAGTTGACAGAGTGATTGTCAGAGTTACAGTTTTTCCTCTGACGAGGGACAGTATTATGGACAAGTGGTCCAAGAGGATACTGTGGGTGGCATGGTGCCGGATACTGATTAGGTTCAGTGATCGATACAGTCTAAGAAGTTTGGATTTGGAGTTCATTTATGAACTAGGTCCCATCAGATATCCAGACATATTCTAAGATTGATATTACTCGATTCGGGAGATGGCTTTCTTTGCGAACTTGAGATTAAGAGAGATATAGAAAGAAACTTCTAGGCGGATCCACTCACTAAGGCTATTTCTCGAACACAATAGTTTTACAAACGGGCTTTGTGATACTGATTAGTAGAGGAGTTGGATGTTCGGTTTCACACGGGCTGTGAGTAGTCGACATCGCAATAATTAGCCTTGAGTGCAAGTGGGAGATTGTTGGAGATAGTGCCCTCATAGTCAATTATTGGATCACAGGTACGTGATTGCAATGATTGCGGAGGACCTATACCGGTAGGACAGTCTTACTCGAGATGATAGTATGCTATCTGGTTTGCCTTTATCAGTCGTGTACATGATCAGGTGACTGATTACATGTTACACTTTGATAGAGCCCTTAGGATCTTGCTTTACCACCAACAGTATGATGGCGATCATATACGTGAGAGTTGGGTGGTTTATACGCATATCCTTAATTGTGGTCCCTAGTCGTGGGAGTTTCGAGACAGGGTATCGATACTCCGGAGTAGACTAGTGTATACAGTCGAGACCCCGACGAGGGACGGTGGCCGGTCTCACAAGCCACTGGTGTCAGTTGGATCACCTAAGATGTATACAGGTGCTCATTGGGTTATGAGTACACCGGACAGGACTCGCCGGGAATCTGCTAGTTAGTATTATATCTACCGTCAGATAGCAGTTCCCTGGTGACATGTGTACATGTTAGTTCATCGATTTGAGGTCGTCATTTGTCTCGTGTGAGTTCCCACTGTGCTTTGATTTCTACCCTACCACGGCTCAAAGGAGTCGTGCAAACAGGTAGTTTTTGGGTACAGTCCCGAGCCATATGGAGGCACGTGAGCGGATCGGCAGGGGATTCGTCTCTCCCGGTATTGGGGGCGAGGTCGTGCTGTGTCTAGGAGAGCCATTACACAAAGTCCATGGCCATGGCAGGAGATTTACTGGTAGGTACTCCAGTAGTATCTCAGGGTGTTATTGGGCTTCACTCCGACACAACTTATACTGCTATTGGGGGTCTGACGTTACTAGCCCCCTAGGCAGATATGTGATACTCATAGACGAACGGACCGGACTGTATATACATTGTCACTGTTAGGCTCAGTAGGGTTTTCCGGATGAGTGCGCTCATCGGCATCCCTTGAGGTCAGTCCATGGGCAGCCGTTACGCATTGCTAGTGCCGCTGACGGTTTGTGGTTAAACCCACTGCCAGGGTACTGACGAGTCATTAGAGTCCCCCACAGACAGTTTCCCAAGTTCGGGCGAAACGTTGTAGAGGCCGTATGGTTTTATGGCAGGGTTCGGAAAATGCACGTGCGTTTACGCACGTGTTATTTTTCGGGCAGATGATACTGGTCGGTTTTGGTTTAAGCCGGATCCGAGTATTATATTGAGTAGGTATAATATCTTTGTCTCAGTTGCATTTGTATTCGGTCGTAATACAAATGCGGGTAATTTATACAGTTTCGGGGTCATCCTGAAAGTCGTTTCAGGATCACTTTTGGAAGTTGCCAGTTTCCAGTTTTCTATCAGCCGTCTTTTAATATTCGGTTAAAGACGGATTTATCTTTTCTTGGATGAGAGTGAGTCATGCTTCTAGAAGGTTCTAGAAAGTTCTAGATGAGTTGACTAGGATTAATTGGTGTTGTGTTTTCATTGGTTGCATTAAAGGCTTGATGAGGTGTATTAGTGATTCATGCTTTAGCATTAAAGCTTCTTGTTTTCTTAAGGATATTTTGAGTGAGAAGCTTTCTCTTGTGGTCACCCCCCCTCTCCTACGGTCACCCCCCCTCTCCTACGGTCACCCCCCTCTTGCTATAAGTGGCCGGCCCCCTCCCCTCTCTCTCTCTCTCACTTGTTTTTCCACTTGAAAAGATATGAGAGTATTTGGGGTACATGGAATTTTACAGTTCATTTCATTCCATCACCCAATTCTCTCAGCAACTTCATTAACCGATCGTCCACGGATTTGGACGAAGTGAGACAAAGTCATCTACTCATTCTCTACATCATTCTTGGTCGTCTCTTTTGGCAAACTTGACGATCGAGTTGCCTCAAGTCAGAGGCGGGAGCCCGTTTAAAGAATCGTCGACGTGGTGCCACCTCGACGAGAAGGAATCGGAGATCGACGAGATCGGAGCAGCCGCAACGGAGCGTTGGATGATGGTTAAAGAACGAAGGACTCGGATCGTTCGGTATAACCTTTCTACACTCTTTACAGTTTGTTAGTTTAGCAATAATGGCAGATCCGGGTTAAAGTATACGATAGCGCCAGTTTAAAAGTTTTTGTTCCGCATTTGGCGTCTGTAGACGGCCGGGGCGCTAGCGTAGACTTACATTATTTTTCGGGCAGATGATACTGGTCGGCTTTGGTTTAAGCCGGATCCAAGTATTATATTGAGTAGATATAATATCTTTGTCTCAGTTGCATTTGTATTCGGTCGTAATACAAATGCGGGTATATTTATACAGTTACGGGGTTATCCTGAAAGTCGTTTCAGGATCACTTTTGGAAGTTGCCAGTTTCTAGTTTTCTATCAGCCGTCTTTTAACATTCGGTTAAAGACGGATTTATCTTTTCTTGGATGAGGGTGAGTCATGCTTCTAGAAGGTTCTAGAAGTTTCTAGAAAGCGGTGACAAGGATTGTGACTCATGCTTTGATTTCAATGTATTCTTGTTTTCCTTAAGATATTTGTGCTTGATATTTTCATGTGTTCACACATGATATTTTCCTTGTGGTCACCCTCTTTGCTCCTACGATCACCTCCTCCTCCATATAAGAGGCCGGCCCCCTCTCTCTCCTCACACACTCTCTCACTTGATGGTTTTCATTTGTTAAAAGATTATGATAGATTTTGGGGTGTATGGAATTCACAGCTCATTTCATTCCATCACCCGATTACCTCGGCAACTTCATTAACCGATCGTCCACGGACTTGGACGAAATGAGACAAAGTCATCTACTCATTCTCTACATCATTCTTGGTCGTCTCTTTTAGCAAACTTGACGACCGAGTTGCCTCAAGTCAGAGGCGGGAGCCCGTTTAAAGAAACGTCGATGTGGTGCCACCTCGACGAGGATATCGGAGATCGACGAGATCGGAGCAGCCGCAACGGAGCGTGGGATGATGGTTAAAGAACGAAGGACTCGGATCGTTCGGTATAACCTTTCTACACTCTTTACAGTTTGTTAGTTTAGCAATAATGGCAGATCCGGGTTAAAGTATACGATAGCGCCAGTTAAAAAGTTTTTGTTCCGCATTTGGCGTCTGTAGACGGCCGGGGCGCTACCGTAGACTTACAGTGGTATCTGAGCCTCACCATTTTGCTATACTAACTTGTGCTAACGCGTTTAAAACATCGATCGAACCGGAAATCAAAAACTGCAAAATCCAAGCTTGACAGTTTCTGTCGATTTTAAAAGGGTTCCAAAATTAATTTTACACATCACAGAAAATTCAGCAGGCTTTTCTAAGAACACCGACAAAATTTGGGCTCGTGATTCCACCAAGCCGCCGTGGAAACGCGGCCAAACCCATGGTTTGGCCGCGCATCCGCGGCCACTTGGTGAGATCATGCTCCCAAATTTGTACAGTGTGTTCTCCTCTGGAAATTAGGGTTTTTGGTATATATCGTTTGGGCCCAGGTTTTGTTACTGTTCTACAGATGTTCGTGGGGCCCACTTTGTGATATTTGGTCGATCGAAATTTAAACATGTTAGTTTACAGTGCTTACATTATATCTCCGACCGGGAATGTCATTTGATCGGTAAACCGCGTCTGATTGCTATAGTTCTTTTAGACGGGTTTGCGAACATGACATTCGCGTTGATGTTCTGTGTTGTGCTGTGATGTTGCGGATTTGTCGTAGTGGATAGCAGTGTGCAATGGTAGTACAGTTTGAGTTTATTTGTACATTTGATATTGCGGGGCGAGCGTCCAACTTGTGGACTGCCGTCACTGCCTGTTGTATAATATTTTTTTGGGGCACGACCAGGTTGCGGTCGATGTACCTGTTGTACTATTTTTCATTACTGTAGTAAGTTTTGCCCCGCGACGGAGTGCACGGATAGCCGGGTTCTTGAGGGCAACGGGTCCGCATCTCATGGCTTTGAGAGGCAGAGGGGCCCCACTCTAGAATTGGCAGACTATTCGCCGTACTCGTAGGGGGTACAGGTTGACCCAAGGAGGGGTGCCCAAGATTACCGGATTCCCTGGAGTGCTGGGTGGTCCATTCACTATGCTGTAGGGGGCTGCCTCGCTTCAGGTTTTGGCGGGTAACTTGCCGCACCCGTAGGGGTCTAGGTTTCATTGCACAGGCTATCCACACGACAGGGGAACGTCGGGTATCAACAGCGGCTCTGTGAAACTCGGGGATCCCAGATTATCTGTATTGTTCTGTGATGCTTATTACTTTTCTGTAATGTTGCATATTATCACGCCTGGAGCGATTATTATATATTGGTTTATATACTATTAGATGTTGTATATGTTTTACACCCGCGCTAGTCCAGTCCCCGCTCTGTCGTTAGTTAAGTAACCTAACGGGTGATGACGGGACCCAGTGACGAATGCGGATGGCATATACGTACATTTTATTTTCGTTCTTTTCTGGTGTGATTATTGATGGGACTGCGTTGATTCTGATCAATGCAAAGTTAAACAAACCTGTTTTCAGTTGTTGGAATAAATTTATAAAGTGTTATTGCAAAAACGTTTCCTTTTGTTTTGCATAGCGGTATTCAGTGGAATATCCTGCACCTCATTCGACGGGGCAAGGGCCGATATCCCTTCACCGGGACTGACCCCTTGGGCAGAAGTTTGCGTCAGGGTAATAACTTCACTATAGTCGATTACAGGTTGCTTTGCATAGCGGTATTCAGTGGAATATCCTGCACCTCATTCCACGAGGAAAGAGCCGAGATCCCTTTACCGGGAGTGACCTCTTTAGCAAAAGGTTTTCGCCACTATATTTTAAAAAGCTATCAGGTTCCTTCAGCGATATCAAGTTCACTACGTTAAAGGTTTTTTCGCCAAAAACCAGCCGTAGCCCTCCGTCACTTCTTTTGGGTATTCGGTAGTATTAAAGCTATGTATTTTGACCTAACGCCAAGGCATAGTGTTTGGTAGCTGCTGGGTATTCAATTGTTGCATAGATAGATGAGTTGGTTTGGGACAGCCGTTCTGCCATTTTGACCTAACGCCAAGGGCATGTGCGGGTGGGTTCAAATTAACAAGATAGTGATGGGTAGAACTTGGCATGTGACTTATGACATTTTGACCTAACGCCAAGGTTATAAGAGCATGGGGCAAAAATCATATCGGGAGTTTCTAAAGAAACTAAAACTTGCCAAGTATGCGCATACCATCTGTAGTATGAGTAACGTGGATGCATTCCATCACGTTATCATGAGATGAGAGTTGGATCCCGATTCCCACTGATGAGTTGGTTTACTCTTCGGGTGATCCCGATTGATTCTTCTTTTGGTTTGGAGGAGAATTTGACAGGACAGTGGGAGGTTTCCGGATTAGATAAAGTGATAACCATTCTGATCTAGGTTAGAGTGCACGCAGAGTGTTTCTTTTCTCTCTCTCTTTGGCAGCGACCTTTGACCGACCCTAGACTATGACTCAGTGACCAGGTTGACCGAACCTTCTTAAAATACTGGCTTTTGGATTGTCTGAGTTGCATAAGTCATTGCCACTCCTTCTTTTACCCTTTGAATTTCTCAGAACACCCGTATTACTACGGATATCCACTTCCATTGGATAGATCCATCGTATGGTTATATACGAACTCGAAGGGACTTCTTCGAGGATGGATCCAGGTTCAGGAGAAATAGAATTGGTTTATTCAGGTGTCTTTTATTATCACCTTCTCTCAGGTTGCGAGGGCTCCTTGGTTTAGGAGAGTACACCTATTACGCTTATTGGATAGTCTTATTCCAAACCATAAGCTGGTGCCGAAAGGTAGGGAATGAAGAAAACCAATTAGCCTAAGTAGGGTGTGCAGAAGGTAATATGTAAAGACAAAATAAAGGGATTAGAAAGAGGGCAAAGTAAATTGCGACTGATATCTTTCACGACCAAAACCGCGTACTTCATCGCCACTCCTATTTCACCTTTAAAATAATAAGGTATTATTCAGTTGTCTTTTATCATCACCTTCTCTCGAGATGCGAGTACTCCTTGGTTTAGGAGGGTACACCTATTATGCTTACTGGATAGTCTTCTTCCAAACCATAGGCTGGTGCCGAACGGTAGGGAAGGAAGAAAACCATTTAGCCTAACGATGGTGTACAGAAGGTAACGACTAAAGACAAATAAAGGGATTTGGAGAGATGGCAATAAAATATACGGTTGAAGTCATGAATTGGATTATGGAAGAGGCATTGCTATGAATACCAGGATACCCCTACGAAACATTTTCATGTTTCAGTGCATTGTTAAAAGAAAAACTGTTTTCCCGATTAGACACTTACTCTAAGGGTATGTATTTACCAGGTTTCATTCTCATATCTGTATGGTTTTACAGATGATGAGTGGGAGTAAGTTATTGGGAATTAGGTGATTATCCTCATTATATCGGAATTCGTTATAATTGGTGATATTTGAGGAAATCGCCAGGGTACAGTTTTCAACCTACGACGCACAGGTTTTGAGTTGTTTAACTCAGCGGACTTATACAGAGTATTGTATGTTGTCCAAGTGTCCATCAGGACAAAGGGGTAGGTCCCCGTACTATGTTCTGTTTACTTATAACTTCTCTAATATTTTGACAAGTGTTTCGTAGAAATACAAGGTCTAAGTTTTGAGAAGTTGTGGGTATAAGAATAAAGTAGAGAACCAGGTGTCACAAGTATCGGGATTCTTCAAAGAGATCGAAGATGTAGATTCTTGTGATTGGTATTCAGATGATAGTGATGGTTTTGAGAAACGAGTTTTCTCTTTCAGGTTGCTCATAATTGGATGGATTCCTAAGTTTATTAATGCTGATTAGCCTCTTTCCATTAAGTTGATATGCACTGGAGACAGTTGCATGATTTGAATCTGGTTCCAATTAAACAAGTGCCAAAGTTTCTATATTGGATATAGAATAGTTCATACCTTAAAAGATATTAAGGTACGGGGAGTTGTCCAGCTTATGCTTAAAACCAGACTCTGGATAACTCAGGGCACGTTTCTGTAATGGCTGTTTGTGGGTTGACCCTGGCTATGACGAGGGTTGATATTCTACCATTTAGAAGATCAATAGTGATATTGTTCTTGACTCGCCACAGTTTTAGTAAAATGGATCTTTTTCAGAAAACAGTAGTGGGAGTATGGTAGAACTGGAAGTGATTCCAGAACCGCGAACGATTACGGAAAATTTAATAGGACCTATATATTCAATCAGGTTTGACACTCCAACAGCCACTCCGCAGATATGGTGGGTAACCTCAAACACCCGAGAGGTACTTCGGTAGCCTCAAGAACGGTGACAGGGAGGTTCTTATCTACCAAGACCTGACACTACTGTTGTTCCAGGCTATGAGAACCGGTAGGAGGGTTGTCGTAGTCAGTGGGAGCATCGGAAGCATAGTGGGCAAGTAGCTTATATCTATTTATAGACTTGAGCAGTTATAGCGGAGATAGATCATCTAATTTTGATATGACAGTCGTGGGTTTGACTTCAATCAGAATAAGGGATGGATCTGTTAAGAAGGTAGTAGGGTGTGATGTCATGGTTTTTGGATGACATACACAGAGTAGGAAGTAAAATTCCTATACTACGATCGGTTGTACTGTGGTCGTCACACAGTTGTTTCTCCAGACAGGATATGGATATAATATTTGACATTCTGGTTTCTAGATCTATGGTTTTAGATCTGGATTTGGGTAGTTTCCCAATGTGGGTACTTTGACAGTATTCTAATGGTTTTTAGAATAGATGACTCCTAGCATGGTGGTGTACCTGCAGGTGATGGAGTCACCCTCTCTAAAGGTGTCGTATAGACTAAAGGGGAGAGGGATGTGCATGATTGGCACATCACTTGCTTAGGCAATTGAGTCAATCATGAGATGTCAAGTACCACACCAGATGTTGTTTTTGCACTAGATGCAATAAGTTTGTATTAATCCAATCCTGGAGAAACATAAGGAAGCAGTTTTAGAACATAAGTACATGTTCTACGGATTTGATGACGGCAGCCTCCTTCGGGAGACGGTTATCATTCCAAGCTTCAAAGGTGACATGGTTGACAGAGTGATTGTCAGAGTTACAGTTTTCCCTCTGACGAGGGACAGTATTATGGACAGGTGGTCCAAGAGGATACTGTGGGTGGCATGGTGCCGGATACTGATTAGGTTCAGTGATCGATACAGTCTAAGAAGTTTGGATTTGGAGTTCATTTATGAACTAGGTCCCATCAGATATCCAGACATATTCTAAGACAGATATTACTCGTTTCGGGAGATGGCTTTCTCCGCGAATTTGAGAATAAGAGAGATATAGAAAGAAACTTCTAGGCGGATCCACTCACTAAGGCTATTTCTCGAACACAATAGTTTTACAAACGGGCTTTGTGATACTGATTAGTAGAGGAGTTGGATGTTCGGTTTCACACGGGCTGTGAGTAGTCGACATCGCAATAATTAGCCTTGAGTGCAAGTGGGAGATTGTTGGAGATAGTGCCCTCATAGTCAATTATTGGATCACAGGTACGTGATTGCAATGATTGCGGAGGACCTATACCGGTAGGACAGTCTTACTCGAGATGATAGTATGCTATCTGGTTTGCCTTTATCAGTCGTGTACATGATCAGGTGACTGATTACATGTTACACTTTGATAGAGCCCTTAGGATCTTGCTTTACTACCAACAGTATGATGGCGATCATATACGTGAGAGTTGGGAGGTTTATATGCATATCCTTAATTGTGGTCCCTAGTCGTGAGAGTTTCGAGACAGGGCATCGATGCTCCGGAGTAGACTAGTGTGTACAGTCGAGACCCCGACGAGGGGCGGTGGCCGGTCTCACAAGCCACTGGTGTCAGTTGGATCACCTAAGATGTATACAGGTGCTCATTGGGTTATGAGTACACCGGACAGGACTCGCCGGGAACCTGCTAGTTGGTATTATACATATCGTCAGATAGCAGTTCCCTGGTGACATGTGTACAGGTTAGTTCATCGACCTGAGGTCGTCATTTGTCTCGTGTGAGTTCCCACTGTGCTTTGATTTCTACCCTACCACGGCTCAAAGGAGTCGTGCAAACAGGTAGCTTTTGGGTACAGTCCCGAGCCATATGGAGGCACGTGAGCGGATCGGCAGGGGATTCGTCTCTCCCGGTATTGGGGGCGAGGTCGTGCTGTGTCTAGGAGAGCCATTACACAAAGTCCATGGCCATGGCAGGAGATTTACTGGTAGGTACTCCAGTAGTATCTCAGGGTGTTATTGGGCTTCACTCCGACACGACTTATACTGCTATTGGGGGTCTGACGTTACTAGCCCCCTAGGCAGATATGCGATACTCATAGACGAACGGACCGGACTGTATATACATTGTCACTGTTAGGCTCAGTAGGGTTTCTGGATGAGTTCGCTCATCAGCCTCCCTTGACGTCAGTCCATGGGCAGCCGTTACGCATTGCTAGTGCCGCTGACGGTTTGTGGTTAAACCTACTGCCAGGGTACTGACGAGTCATTAGAGTCCCCCACAGACAGTTTCCCAAGTTCGGGCGAAACGTTGTAGAGGCCGTATGGTTTTATGGCTGGGTTCAGAAAATGCACGTGCGTTTACGCAAGTGTTATTTTTCGGGCAGATGATACTGGTCGGCTTTGGTTTAAGCCGGATCCAAGTATTATATTGAGTAGATATAATATCTTTGTCTCAGTTGCATTTGTATTCGGTCGTAATACAAATGCGGGTATATTTATACAGTTACGGGGTTATCCTGAAAGTCGTTTCAGGATCACTTTTGGAAGTTGCCAGTTTCTAGTTTTCTATCAGCCGTCTTTTAACATTCGGTTAAAGACGGATTTATCTTTTCTTGGATGAGGGTGAGTCATGCTTCTAGAAGGTTCTAGAAGTTTCTAGAAAGCGGTGACAAGGATTGTGACTCATGCTTTGATTTCAATGTATTCTTGTTTTCCTTAAGATATTTATGCTTGATATTTTCATGTGTTCACACATGATATTTTCCTTGTGGTCCCCCTCTTTGCTCCTACGATCACCTCCTCCTCCATATAAGAGGCCGGCCCCCTCTCTCTCCTCACACACTCTCTCACTTGATGGTTTTCATTTGTTAAAAGATTATGATATATTTTGGGGTGTATGGAATTCACAGCTCATTTCATTCCATCACCCGATTCCCTCGGCAACTTCATTAACCGATCGTCCACGGACTTGGACGAAGTGAGACAAAGTCATCTACTCATTCTCTACATCATTCTTGGTCGTCTCTTTTAGCAAACTTGACGACCGAGTTGCCTCAAGTCAGAGGCGGGAGCCCGTTTAAAGAATCGTTGACGTGGTGCCACCTCGACGAGGATATCGGAGATCGACGAGATTGGAGCAGCCGCAACGGAGCGTGGGATGATGGTTAAAGAACGAAGGACTCGGATCGTTCGGTATAACCTTTCTACACTCTTTACAGTTTGTTAGTTTAGCAATAATGGCAGATCCGGGTTAAAGTATACGATAGCGCCAGTTAAAAAGTTTTTGTTCCGCATTTGGCGTCTGTAGACGGCCGGGGCGCTACCGTAGACTTACAGTCTGTTCGTCTGATACATCGCATGGCGGGCCTAGGGGGCGGTAAACGTTAGTCCCCTAATAGCGGTACAAGTCGTGTCGGAGTGAAGCCCAATACACCCTGAGATAACACTGGAAACCTACCAGTATATCTCGCTTGCCCTGGCCAGGGACTACTCGTGTAATGGCTCTCCTAGACACAGCGCGATGCCAACCCCCAATACTGGGAGAGACGAATCCTGTCTAACCGTCACTGCCTCCAAGTGCTTCGGGACTGCTCCCAACTACTACCTGTTTGCACGACTCAGTAGAGCCGTGGTAGGGTAGTAATCAAAGAACAGTGGGAACACACTCGAGGCAAAGTGACAGTGTCAAGTCAGCGGACTAAGCTGTACTCATGTCACCTGGGAACTGATAACTGATGATAGGTATAATACCAACAATCTGTTCCCGACGAGTCCTGTCCAGTGTACTCGTAACCTAACGAGCACCCGCATACTATCTCAAGTACGACGTACTGACGGCTGTGGGACAGACCGTCTCCCGTGCTGGGATGAGAAGCGCATACGCTATTCTACTCTGGAGTATCGATGCCCTATCTCGATACTCCCACGACTAGAGACGTGTATAAGGATGTGCTTGTAGATTACCCAGCCCCGACGAGTGTGATCGCCATCACAACGCCGGTAATCAAGCAAAGATCCTAAGGGCTCTACTAATGCGTATAGGTGATATAATAAATAAACACACATGTACACATTAAAGCAGAGACAAACCAAGTAGCATACTACTATATTGAGCAAGATTGTCTGTACAACTGTGAATATCCCAAGCTTCCATCAAGTAATATACATACTAGTATGATACAGTAATGGCCTCTAGGGCATATACACTAACAATCTCCCACTTGCACTAAGGCCATGTACTGGCGTATCGAAGACCTATTATCTCGATCAGCCGCTCGAACTGAGTCTGGGATAAAGCCTTCGTGAATGGGTCCGCAGTGTTGTCCTTTGTGTCCACTCTCCGCACCTCGATCTCTTGGCGATCAATGATCTCCCTGATCAGGTGATACCGCCTTAAGATGTGCCTGGATTTCTGATGGGACCTTGGTTCCTTCGCTAAAGCTATAGCCCCATTATTATCGCAATACAAAGGTATTGGGTCAACAATGGACGGAACAACTTGAAGTTCACTAATGAACTTCTTTATCCAGACTGCCTCTTTTGCGGCATCGCTTGCAGCAATGTATTCAGCCTCCATCGTCGAGTCTGCGACGGTATCCTGCTTGGAACTCCTCCAACATACCGCCCCTCCGTTGAGGGTAAACACAAAACCCGAGACGGACTTGCTGTCATCTTTGTCACTCTGGAAGCTTGAATCGGTAAAGGACTCGACCCTGAGGTCTCCATTACCGTAAACCAGGAACATCTCCTTAGTCCTTCTCAGGTACTTGAGAATGTTCTTCACTACTGTCCAGTGGTCCTCCCCTGGGTCTGACTGATACCGGCTTACCGCGCTCAGCGCGTAAGCTACATCTGGTCTTGTACATAGCATCACATACATTATAGATCCTACCGCCGAAGCGTAGGGTATAGTGCTCATGCGAACCCTCTCCTCATCAGTCTTAGGAGATATCTTCTTAGAGAGGGTAATTCCGTGCAATGCGGGTATGTTACCGCGCTTGGAATCCTCCATACTAAATCTCTTTAGTACGGTCTCTATGTACCTGGACTGCGAAAGTCCCAGTAGTCTCTTGGATCTATCTCTATAGATCTTGATCCCCAGAATGTACGAGGCATCACCCAGGTCCTTCATGGAGAACCTTCGTGACAAAAATAGCTTGACCGATTGTAGCATAGGAATATCATTTCCTATCAAAAGAATGTCGTCCACGTACAAGACTAGGAATACGACAGTTCGTCCTACAATCTTCTTATAGACACAGGGTTCATCTTCGTTCTTGATGAAATCAAATTCCTTGATTACCTCATCAAAACAGATGTTCCAGCTCCGCGATGCCTGCTTTAATCCATAAATGGATTTAAGCAACTTGCACACCTTCCCGCTGCTCCCACTGTCTACGAAACCTTCTGGTTGATCCATGTAAACGCACTCTTCCAAACAACCGTTTAGGAAAGCCGTTTTAACATCCATCTGCCAGATTTCATAGTCATGGAAGGCAGCAATGGCAAGTAGGATCCGAATGGATTTGAGCATAGCCACCGGAGAAAAAGTTTCATCATAGTCCAAACCAGGTCTTTGACGAAAACCTTTTGCAACGAGTCTCGCTTTATAGGTTTCCACCTGCCCATCTACACCAAGTTTCCTTTTGTAGATCCATTTGCATCCAACGGGTTTTACCCCAGGTGGAGCAATATCCAAGGTCCACACTTTATTGGCGTACATGGACTCCATTTCGGATTGCATTGCTTCCTGCCACTTATCAGAGTCCCTACTGATAATGGCCTACCTGAAACTGGTAGGGTCATCTTCTTCCAAGATGCAATCCTCTCGATCCCCGTCTATGAGAAAACCGTAGTATCTCTCGGGCGGATGAGAAATCCTACCAGATCTGCGGAGTGGCTGAGGTTCGTTTGGGGTTATTGAATGTTCTGGTTCTGCTAAATCCTCAGTTTGAGTTTGTGGATCAGATATTTCATCCAGTTCTACCGTGCTCCCACTTATTTCTTTTGCAAGAAATTGCCACTCTAAAAAGGTGGCGCGGCGAGCAACGAACACCTTCTGTTCCTCAGTGTGGTAGAATAGATATCCCAGAGAATTTCTAGGATATCCCACAAACTTGCATAAAACTGACCGTGCCTCAAGCTTGTCCGGTTTTTGTACTTTTACATAGGCCGGACAACCCCATATCTTAATTCGTCTGAGATATGGTTTCTTACCACTCCATATTTCATATGGAGTCTTAGGCACAGATTTAGACGGAACCTGATTCAGTAAGTATGCCGCTGTATCTAGCGCAAGTCCCCAGAATGAAAGAGGTAACTCAGCATTACTCATCATGGATCGAACCATATCCAATAGGGTACGATTCCTTCTCTCTGATACACCGTTGTGCTGTGGTGTATAAGGAGGAGTAAGCTGAGAGAGAATACCATTCTCTTTTAAGTAATCTCGGAATTCCGTGCTTAAGTATTCCCCTCCTCTATCAGACCGGAGGATCTTGATACTTTTGCCAATCTGGTTCTCTACTTCCTTTCTGAATTCCTTGAATTTCTCAAAAGCTTCAGATTTGTGTTTCATCAGATACACATATCCGAACCTAGAGAGATCGTCAGTGAATGTGATGAAGTACGAGAACCCACCCCTTGCATGTATAGACATCGGACCACACACATTACTGTGTATGAGTCCCAAGAGCTCTGCTGCTCTTTCTCCATGTCCGGTGAACGGAGATTTGGTTATCTTCCCTTTGAGACAAGACTGACAAGTTTCATAAGATGAAAACTCGAACGCATTCAAGAGTCCATCTTTATGCAACTTACTCAGTCTTTTCTCTCCGATATGACCAAGTCTACAATGCCACAAGTAGGATTCATTCGTATCTGAATTCTTCCTCTTGCGTGTGTTTTGTATATTGAGAACTGTATTCTGATTTAGAACGTAGATACCATTACACAGTGTACCCTCTGCAACTAGTACCTTATGAAGGTAAATGTTCATGATATTCTTTTCAAGAACAAAGTTATATCCATCTTTATCGAGTAAAGAAACTGATATGATGTTGCAAACCATGGAGGGTACATAGTAGCAATCGTTCAAAATCATAGTCTTGCCATTTGGCAATACTAGGTGATATTCACCGACGGCTGCCGCATTAACTTGTGCTCCGTTCGCTACTCTGAGCGACATATCACCCGGTGCAACTTTCCTACTTTTTCTCAGTCCCTGTAATAAATTACAGATATGAGATCCTGATCCGGTATCAAGTACCCAGGAGGTAGGGCTGACCGTAAAACAGTTCTCAATTACAAGAACACCTGAAGTAGATGCAAAGCCATGCTTCTTCTTCAACTGGGTATCCTGGAAATCCATACAATCCCCTTTCCCATTCTCATACTCATGACTGTTGTCACAAGTTAGAGCTGAACCAACTTTCCCCAGTCCCGAATAAGAATTCGGATCGGTCAAGCGATACATTTTATTATCTTGATTAGGGCGTGAAAAGGTTGCTGCCTGGAGAGAGAGAAAAGAAACACTTAGCGTATGCTCTTGCAAGATTAGATTGGTTTATTAATTTATCTAACCAGGATGTCTCCCACTGTTTACTCAAATTCTTCTTAAAACCTTTTTAAAAGAAGAACTAGCCGGGTTTTAATTCACGTCACAATACTTGCTTAACCTTTCAGCCAGGCTAGTGTCGGTACTTCGAGGGAGGTTTTCCAACGCTTTCGCGAAGTTCCTTAATTAAAGAACCTCTTTTTCCTGGGGGCGTAGCCCCGCTAACACCTTTCTAGACACCTACTAGGTTTATAGCATTGATCGTTAAGTGAAATAATCTCCCGAGAGTAATCCAACTCATCAGTGGGATCGGGATCCAACTATCATAGTGTGATGACCTAGATGGAATCCACTCTAGTCACTACACTCCAGAAGGTATGCTAAATCTGTAAGTTTCAGTACTTTTGAAACTCCCGATGTGGTTTTTGCCCCTAACGATTCATGACCTTGACAATGCCAACATATCATGAACCGTTAGTCAAGTTCGGCCCGTCATTATCTTGATTAACTTAGACCCACCCGCACAACTCTTGACAATGCCAACATAGCTATGCGACTGTCCTAAATAATCTGAAAAAATAAGGCTGCAAACAAGCAATACTTAGATACCGATCACTACGCCTTGACAATGCCAAAATACGTAGCTCGAATACTAAGTAGTACTTGTAGGAAATGACGGAGGGCTACGGCTGGGTTTTTGGCGAAAAACCCGTTAACGTAATGAACTTGATATCGTTGAAGGAACATGGTTGCCTTTTTGAAAATATAGTGGCGAAAACTTTTGCTAAAGAGGTCACTCCCTGTGAAGGGATCTCGGCTCTTTCCTCGTCGAATGAGGTGCAGGATATCCCAAACTGAATACCTCGATGCAAAGCAAGAATAATCGACTATAGTGAAGTTATTGCCCTGACGCAAACTTTTGTCCAAGGGGTCACTCCCGATGAAGGGATCTCGGCCCTTGCCTCGTCGACTGAGGTGCTGGGCATTCATAACCGAATACCTCGATGCAAAACAAAAATTGAACGTCCTTGCAATAACAGCTTTTTGAAAAACTTGTTCCAACAACGTCTTTTAGGTTTATTTTCTTGCATTAGTTCTTTTAATGCGTCCCATCAATTAAAACCTACCATTGCAGAAAACAACCAAAATATGACGTACGCTTATGCCATTCGCATTCGCCACGGGGCCCCGTCATCACCCATTAGGTTACTTAACTAACGACAGAGCGGGGGCTGGGCTAGCGCGGCTGTAAAACATAAGCAACGCCTAAATAGTTATTATATATAACAGCAATGATAGCCAATCCAGATCATAGATGAACACTTTGGATATACTAGGAACCCGCGATTCGTTCAAGCCTGCAATGAAAAACGGATTACACGGTCGCGATGAATAGCCAAAACCCCATCCAAGACCCCTACGGGTGCGGCAAACTACCCACCAAGTACCCGAAGCGAAGCAACCTCCCTCAACGCCATGAGTAGGCCACTCGGCACTTCGAGATACCCGGTAGTTTGTGCACCCCCTCCATGGGTCTATCCTAGGAGCAAAAACAGTAAAAAGAATTATACAATGACGGCTACAACCCCGACCCGGTTGTGCTGCCATACAAATAATATTACATCAATTTACAAATTTATTACATGAATGAAAGAAAAAGAAACTCTCATCTCACATCCACCCCGGCTATTCATCCGCGACAATCCAACGAGTTCATATACACAAACCATCATCAACACAGATCACAGATATGTATAACCCCCACTAATCGACGTATAGCGATTAGTAGACGTTCAATACACATATAACATTACAGAGATAACCATTAGCCAAAGTCTACAGAACATCGACCAAAAATACGGATTTTTGAGCCCCAAAAACTAATTTTTCTTTCTGGAAAATCTGGGCAGAAAAGTCATATACCAAAAATCCTAAAAACCCACCAGAAACAAACTGCAACAAAGATGATCCACGGCCGAGTCAACTCGGCCGCGGTTCCGCGGCAGCAAGCTTCTGCCGCGGAACCGCGGTGAGTTGGTCGACTCATGCGATCATTTTTCTTTCCTGTTCTAAGAAAAGCCTGAGCCGATTTTTAAGACATGATTTATTATCTTTTGAGCAGAAAAAAAATCGGCAGAGAATCAGGGTTTCCGGGGTGTTTTTTCGGTTTTTCGTCCGGTCGATGTTCTAAACACTTTGCTAACATGCTAGGGTGTGTTTAGTTAGGCTCTGATACCACTGTTAGGTCCACGTTACCTCTCCCGGTACTTTCGGGGTTGCGGAAACGGTAAAACAAAAATTTTTCTGGACTTGGTAACATGGACCGTAAAAGCCGGATCTTTGCTAAACAATACACTAGCAACCTAACTTGAGATGTTATCTACTCGGTTAGGGGTTATACCTCAACTTGAACTCCTTCTCTTCTTGTTGCTCTTCTCTTCTTGTTGTTCTTCTCTTCTTGTTGTTCTTCTCTTTGCATGCTCGATGGTTGATCCGGACTTTGGCCACCTCCGCGGCCTCCTTGAGTCGAAGACGATCCACCCGAGAGATGTACACCGAGCTCCACCTCGAGCCGAGGTAACTAGGGCAAGGAGATTGCTAATCTAGAAGCCCTAGGAAGTGTAGAGAAGATGTATGGATGTGTTTGTCAAGTGAAATCCTTTTTCTCTCAACACATGAGATCAAAGGAAAAATCAAGAGGAGGAAGAAGGAGAAGCAACCATGGAAATGTTTCTCATTTCTTTTCTATGAGAGAGAAAGAGAATGAGCAAATGAAAAGCTTAACCAAGAGAAAACCTAACCATGGTTGCAATAATGCAAAAAACATTATCATTACTAATCCCATCAAGATAAAGGTGATGGCTACAAATGACATGACCATTATCATAACAAAAGAAAAAGAAAACCAAAGAATACTTTAGATCTTTCAAGAAGATCCAAGTCAACTTTGGTCAAATAGTCAACAAAGTCAAGATGATCAAATGGTCAATGTAATTAGCCATAACTAAATTATCAATGAAAGGATTAGTAAATAATGTCCCCGGCTCATAATGGTTTTGACCAAACGAACTGTCAAAACCCTAATGAGCCCGCCTCAAAATGGTTTTGACCGAATCAACTGTCAAAACCCTAATGAGCCTGCCACATAGCGGTTTTGGCCGAACCAACTGCCAAAACCCTAATGAGGCACCTCCTCCTCCATCGCTCCGGAAAACTGTGCATACACACCTGCATCCGCATTCCGTAGAATGCGGATGCGCAGAAGACAAAACAAATCTATCGGTGCAATACTAGGATCTGGCTTAAACCAAAGCCCACTATACTGCCAGCCCGAACACCACACGCACACAAGTGTACGTAAGTGATCGCAGCCCTGCCGTAAAACCATACGGCCTCTACACGTTTCGCTCAGTGCAGGGAAACTCTCTATGTGGGACTCTAAAGACTCGACACTACGCTGGCAGTGGGTTTAACCACAGACCGCAAGCGGCACTAGCTGTACGTAACGGTCCCCAGGTAGATGTCGATAAGAAGGCCGATGAGGTAAACCCATCCGAACTCCTACTGAGTCTGTATGTGACAATCTCCGTACAGTCCGGTCTGTTCGTCTGATACATCGCATGGCGGGCCTAGGGGGCGGTAAACGTCAGTCCCCTAATAGCGGTACAAGTCGTGTCGGAGTGAAGCCCAATACACCCTGAGATAACACTGGAAACTTACCAGTATATCTCGCTTGCCCTGGCCAGGGACTACTCGTGTAATGGCTCTCCTAGACACAGCGCGATGTCAACCCCCAATACCGGGAGAGACGAATCCTTTCTAACCGTCACTGCCTCCAAGTGCTTCGGGACTGCTCCCAACTACTACCTGTTTGCACGACTCAGTAGAGCCGTGGTAGGGTAGTAATCAAAGAACAGTGGGAACACACTCGAGGCGAAGTGACAGTGTCAAGTCAGCGGACTAAGCTGTACTCATGTCACCTGGGAACTGATAACTGACGATAGGTATAATACCAACCATCAGTTCCCGACGAGTCCTGTCCAGTGTACTCGTAACCTAACGAGCACCCGCATACTATCTCAAGTACGACGTACTGACGGCTGTGGGACAGACCGTCTCCCGTGCTGGGATGAGAAGCGCATACGCTAGTCTACTCTGGAGTATCGATGCCCTATCTCGATACTCCCACGACTAGGGACGTGTATAAGGATGTGCTTGTAGATTACCCAGCCCCCACGAGTGTGATCGCCATCACAACGCCGGTAATCAAGCAAAGATCCTAAGGGCTCTACTAATGCGTATAGGTGATATAATAAATAAACACACATGTACACATTAAAGCAGAGACAAACCAAGTAGCATACTACTATATTGAGCAAGATTGTCTGTACAACTGTGAATATCCCAAGCTTCCATCAAGTAATATACATACTAGTATGATACAGTAATGGCCTCTAGGGCATATACACTAACAACCTGGATAACAGAGTGACTGTCAGAGTTATAGTTTTCTCTCTGACGAGGGGCGGTTGTTTGGACAGGTGGTCCAAGGGGATACCGAGGGAGGCATGGCGCTGGATACTGATTAAATTCAGTTGACGATACAGTTTAAGAAGTTTGGATTTGGAGTTCGTTTATGAACTAGGTCCCATCAGATATCCAAACAAATTCTAAGATATGTATTGCTCATTTCGGGAGATGGTTTTCTCCGCGAACTTGAGATGAAGAGAGATATAGAAAAACATCAGAGCGGATCCACTCACTGAGGCTATTCCTCGAACGCAATAGTTTCACAAACCGGCTTTGTGAGACTGATTAGTAGAGGAGTTGGGTGTTCGGTATCACATGGGCTGTGAGTACGCAACATCAATAATTAGCCTTGAGTGCAAGTGGGAGATTGTTGGATATAGTGCCCTCAGAGTCAATTATTGGATCACAGGCACGTGATTGCAATGATTGAGGGAGGACCTATACCGGAAGGACAGTCTTACTCAAGATGATAGTATGCTATCTGGTTTATCTTTATCATCGTGTACATACTTTAGGTGACATTACAGGTCACTATTGCACGTTGATAGAGCCCTTAGGATTCTTGCTTGACGGCCAGCAGTATGATAGCAATCATATACGTGGGAGCTGGGGTCTATAAGCGCATCCTTAAAGTGTCCCTAGTCATGGGAGTTTTCGAGACAGGGCATCGATACTCCGGAGTAGACTAGTGTATACAGTCGAGACCCCGACGAGGGGCGGTGGCCGGTCTCACAAGCCATTGGTGTCAGTTGGATCACCTAAGATATATACAGGTGCTCATTGGGTTATGAGTACACCGGACAGGACTCGCCGGGAACATGCTAGTTGGTATTATACCTGGCGTCAGATAGCAGTTCCCTGGTAACATGTGTACATGTCAGTTCATCGACCTGAGATCGTCATTTGTCTCGTGTGAGTTCCCACTGTGCTTTGATTACTACCCTACCACGGCTCAAAGGAGTCGTGCAAACAGATTTTAGTTGGGTACAGTCCCGAGCCACATAGAGACAGTGAGCGGATCGACAGGGGTTTCGTCTCTCCCGGTATTGGGGGTGAGATCGCGCTGTGTCTAGGAGAGCCATTACACGAAGTCCTTAGCCAAGGCAGGAGATTTACTGGTAGGTATTCTAGTAGTATCTCAGGGTGTTCTGGGCTACACTCCGACACGACTTGTAGCGCTTTTGGGGGTCTGACTTTTACCAACCCCCTAGGCCCGACATGCGATGCTTATAGACGAACGGACCGGACTGTACGGATATTGTCACTGACAGGCTCAGTAGGGTGTCGGGATGAGTTCGCTCATCGACCTCCCTTTTGGTCAATACCTGGTGGCCCGTTACGTACAGCTAGTACCACTGACGTGCTAGTGGTTAAATCTACAGCCAAAGTATTGACGAGTCTTTAGAGTAGCCCACAGACAGTTTCTCAAGTTTCGGGCGAAACGTTGTAGAGGCCGTATGGTATTATGGCAGGGTTCGATCATATACGTGCAGTAGTGCACGGATCATGATCGGACGGATCATACTAGTGGGCTTTGATTTAAGCCGGATCCTAGTATTGGATTTGTTGGATTACTTTAGTCTCATCGCATTCGTATTCGGTCGGAATGCGAATGCAGGTATGTATATACAGATGAGGGGTATCTTTGTGATCCGTCACGAGTTTACTTTAGATGTTGTCGTATCTTTTTATTGTTGTAAACATTTGGGTTAATGTTTACAAATGGAAATTGTGAGCTTAAGCCATCATTTTGTGCATTAAATGAGACATGTACTTCATAGGTGACTCATGGTCTCATTTCTTGTGCAAATGTCATATTATTTGATGGATTTATGAGTTGAAATGATAAGGAGAGAGAGAAGGGCTGCCATATGAGAGCTAGCTCTTGTATTTTTGAGAAGGCACTCTCTCATTTTTATCATTGCAACAACACACAAAAGAAAGTTCTTCTTCTTCTTCTTGCTCTAGCTCACAACCTCCATTAACGACATCATCTCTAACCTCCATCCATACAATGGATGCAAGAGACAAAGTTATCACACACATTCTCTACTTCACCTTGGACACGTCGGCTAGCGAATTTCGTGTCCGAGTTGCTTCGGACAAAGCGGGAGCTCGTAAAAAGACTCGATGATGTGGTGCCCTTTCCGACGAGGAGACCGGAGCTCGGAGATGCCGCGAGGAGCTTGGGATGGTGGCCAAAGACCGAAGGACACGGATCGATCGGTATAGCTTTCCAACCCTTTCTCTAGTTGCTAGTTATATG
The DNA here is from genome assembly GCA_030015575.1 of Agapanthus africanus. Classification (NCBI taxonomy): domain Eukaryota; kingdom Viridiplantae; phylum Streptophyta; class Magnoliopsida; order Asparagales; family Amaryllidaceae; genus Agapanthus; species Agapanthus africanus. The sequence goes on from JASDDO010000012.1 coordinate 153,687,930, forward strand.
TTAATGGTTCGATCCGAGTTTAAAGTATACGATAGTGCCGGTTTCTAGTTTATGAAAAGTTTTCGTTTTCGCATTTTGGCCTCGGACAGACGGCCGGGGCACTACCGTAGACTTACAATAGCCAATCGAACACAGCGCAACATCAACTCCCTATACCGGGAGAGAAGAAACCCCTCCTATCGCTCATTGCCTCCATGTGATTCGGGACTATACCCAAAAGCCACCGTTTTGCACGCCTTCTTGGACATGGTATGATGGAAATCAAAGCACAGTGGGAATCACACAAGACTCCATGACGATCTCGGGTCTACAGACTAACCTGTACCAGTGTCACCAGAGAACTGCCATCTGACGTGAGGTATAATACCATCTGGGAGTTCTCGGAGAGTCCGTCCAGTGTACCCAGTCTCCACTGAGCACCCGTATACTATCTCTGATGTCAAACATCAATGGATATGGGATCATCCATCGCTCATCTACATGGGTCAAGAAGCATACGCTAGTCTACTCTGGTATATCGATGCCCTGTCTCGATACACCTGCGACTAGGAACATTTGAAGGATGTACTTAGCGACTATACTGTCTCCACTAGTATGATCTGCATCATAGTCCTGGTAGTTAAGTACTCATCCTAAGGGCTTTATCAACATGTAACATAGAGACTATCAGAGTACATGTTAAGATAAAGAGCAACCAGATAGCATACTATCATGTCGAGCAAGAAAGTCCTCCATATATATGTCTAAGCATCCACTACAATATACATCGAATGAACAGTAATGGCCTCTAGGGCATACATATCACTAACAAACCCTGCCAGGCCGAGGGTCCTTGGTAGGCTTCTACAGCCCCTCCCGCGCCAAGGACCAAAGTCCTCCCAGAGGCAGTCGATTCCTTGCTCGGCTATCCCCGGCTGGTAACTTCCTACCACGACCGACAGGGATCAAAGTCCTCGCCAAGAGGCACTGGGCAATAACCCTTCTCGGTTCCCGTCCTGAAGGATCAGAGCCCTCACAAGAGGCAACCACGCGGCTTCACTGCCCGGCCATTCCTACCCAGTTATTCCCGGCGTGTAGCTTCCCTACCGCGACGCCTGGGATCAGAAAGTCCTCCCAGAAGCAGTCGAGCCCTTGCTCGGCTATCCCCGGCGGGCAGCTCCCTACCCATGACGCCAGGGATCAAAGCCCTCGCAAGAGGCACCCGAGCAGCAACCTCGCTCGGTCATCTCAGGCTGGTAGTTGCCTACCCACAACACCAGAAATCAGAAGCCCTCGCCTAAGGGCAACGGGGCAGCTTCCGTCCATCCTCAGCAATGCTTGGCGAGTGGTCGAAGTCAACTCGACGAACGATCGCTGAACAGATGACCGACCCGACATGAAAGCCTAGCAGCACAAACAGAAGATGAAGTGCGGACCGATGAAACTAAAAGAAGGAGTTTTATTATCAAACCCACAGTCTTTACAAAGGGTACTTCGGGCTCCCCTGCCTTACAAACTGCCCGAAGGCTTACAAAAGGGGGACGAGGAAATATAAAAAAAGACCTAAGTCGCAAACCTCCCTGCGCCTCGCTTCCCTCATCTCTTGGGGCTTCACCACCGGAGGTTTTTCTACCAGGGGCGCGCTTAATTTCCCCCATCGTTGTCAGCCGGAGGCCTTGCCACCGGGAGCGGGACCCGAGCACGGAGCTCGCCATCGGCTAACTCGGGAAGCTGCTCCTTCACGGCATCCAGAGCCTTATTCCACGCGACGGCAGAATACTCACCGAGCTCGACGTAAAACTGCTCTGATACCTTGTAATCGGCCATGGCTTTCCTGGCCCAGACCTCAGCGGCTTGAGCCGACAGGAGCGTCGCCTCGGCATCCCTCCGGCTGTCATCTCTCTCTCCTTCTCCATGGCCGTAAAGCGATCAGCCAGGTCCGCCAACTTCCTCTCGGCAACCCGGAGAGATGCACTCAGGCGACGGCGGACGCCCTGATTCGCTGAATTGGCAAGCTCCGCAGACTCCGCACGGGCTGCCCGGACATCGGCCCTAGCCCTCTCCAGGCGCAGGTCACACCGCAGGACCTCGACCACCGAAGGGAATGCTTCTACTGGGCTCGGTGCGTGGAACGCCCCCTCGGCTTCCATACGAGCGGCGATGGCGCAGTGTTGAAGGACCTGACAGGAAGCGGATGAGAAACCAGGAGCCGCTCGGGCCAAAGAAGGGAAGGCCAAAAACAACGTGTGAAGGGGTTCGTACCTGGACCGCCCCCTGGGCTATGGCCTCCATCTGGGCCCTCAGGGTGCCGCGCAGAAGTCTCCCTCCTGCCGACTCCTCCATCCCGGTGAGCAACCCGGCAGCAACGGAAAGCCCAGATGGAACCATGGAGACGGCCTCTCCCTCCTGCACGGGGATCCCTTCAGGGACCATTGACGGCGGCGCATGAGAGATTGTCCTTTTCATCTTAAGAGGGACCCGTCCTCTCCCCCCCCTCCGTCTCCCATCTGGGGCTCGGATGACCGCGGGCGCCTCTGACCGCAGCCGGAAAAACCCCCAGGAGCCGCCAACGGGGTGGACGACCCCGTCGCCGGCAGAACATTCGACGCAGAACTTGGGCCAGCCAGGGACACGACCGCGTCGCGGGCCTCCCTCTGGAACGAGCGACCCAAAGAGTGGGAACGATCCATGTATCCCCAAGAAGAGGAGCGCCGAGCGGCCAAAACTTAGAAGAAAGGCGAGATGAAGGATTAGGGGCCATAGAACAGGCCCCACCCCTATTTATCGCCACGAGCGACCTCATCCGACGGTGCCCTTCATCTCCCGCCAAAACGCCTCCTCGCGTCCAAACGGCTCAGTTCGCTCCACCTGTCGTTTCCACACTGGACCGCACCCTCTCAGGCATCACAGGTCTGTGCACGTCGCGTCAGCCAACCGGCGCTTGACATGTGGACCGTCACTTCAAAGGCAAGATATACGAACCGGTGCACCCCCCTTAAATGCAAAGATCTCGTCCTGATTCGCTAGCGGAAAAGACAGCTCATGGCCCGGGGATGCTTCCCGACGAAACCTTAGGAGGGAGCTCATCCTGGGCGGCCCGGCAGTCCACTCCTGACCCGACCCGCTAGCTGGTCGGGACAAGAGTGGGGGGCTAATGGTGATGCTCGGTATTGGCGACCCTCACGATCAGGAAACGTGGCGGACGGCATGTTCCGAAACTCAGAAGAAAGGGCCCACAAAGACCGACCATGCCACCCCTGTGCCCAACCGGCCAGCGCAAGCTAGCCCTCCTCAGGGCTCCCCGCAGGTTGGCCTCCTCGGCCCCTCGGCTCGCTTTGAGCCGCCACAAGACCAAGCCTCCTCGGCCTTCTCGCTCGTCCCCGAGCCTCTTTTCCGAGGCCGTCTTCCTCGGTCATCCGACCAGTTCCGCCGCTCACATGCATAACCGCAGCTCCACGAATCTCGCCATGCACGGATTCTCCGCCAGCAACATCCCACGTTCCACGCCTTCGCGATCCCCATTCGTGGGCGATCCACTCTCTACGCAGGCGTGACATCGGGAGCGTAACTGCCGGCGAGATTCTCGCGTCTGCTGCTGCGTGCCTCCACCACTATATAAACCCCCATCACAGAAGGGTCAAGGAAGACAATTTTTGACTTCACTAGCCATTACGCTGCTCGGATCTAGTACTAACTTGATCGTCGGAGGGTCCTCGGTGGCGTCAAACCATCCGGGACTTCTTTGCAGGTACTTGGCGTCCAACTCCTCCAATCACCAAATCTCCTCAAAACCCATTGAGACCCACACACAACAGGGGATCCCCTCCAGAATCCGCCGGGAGATCGACGGAAGACATCATTTGAAGGAGATCTGAAAAGGACCTCCATCAACCATTCTAATGCAAAAAAATTCTATATTTAAATTCAGCTGAAAGAAACCTAAAACCTCTCAAAAATTATCATCATCTGGTGTTAACTTTATTTAGGTATCAATTTTTACCCAATTAAAAATCCATTTACCAGCATACTCTAACATTGTACAAAAAATAGACATGTAACTGAAGTCGTAACTGTCACTGATGTGGACACACAGCTCATATGCTTGCTCATTACTTAATCACGATTATTATGATACCTTAACCAATCAATTAAAGTTAACAAATTACTTGCGGATCTTGTCAGCTGTCACCACATGGTAATGATAACCTCTGCAGCCCATTGGGTCAAAGAGGCCCATAGGTTTGCCAGCCAGCTGTAAAGAAAATGAGCCCACTGGTTTAAAATGTATATTTGTAAATTTCAAGGCGCGTCTTTGTAATGTTCGCCATTTTCGCTTTCTATATTGTGAAGCTAAACACAAAATATTCATACCAATTTCTCTGTATAAGTTTCTAAAACTGTTCATCCAATCCAATGCATTGCTCTGATCATGCAATTTTTTTAATCATATATTTTAACAAAATGTGAAAACTACAATTATATTTTCTTAATGTTAATATGACTATTATTTTATTCCTGAAGAAAGTGTGACTTCATGGTTATTTGAATGAATGGTACAATATCATGGCAAGATATATTTACTATCTCTTATAAATAATATAGAATTACACCCATGTTTCTTCTAATACCTCTATCGTTAAAATGAGCGTAATATTTTCTTTTATGCCTGTAATTTATCTCTACAACTTCAAAGCATTGAACGAAATTTTGTAACGAATAAATGAAAATATCAAAAGAATATTGTCTAATTCTATTATTAATGGAATAAGTTTAGACCAGAACCAAAACTAAAGAGTCTCATCCAACCCCATCAATTTTTATGGATTAAACAAGAAAGGACAGATTCATCTGAAATTACATGTAACAGGACTTTTTCTGTAAAATCTTAAAATTCATGGGGTTTGGTGCAAATCCCTTATATCTTTCTCATTTACTATCGGTCCCAGGATTCGGGTCTCAGTTTAAACTTGCTGGACATTAGTGGGTTGACCCACATTTTTCTTTACAAAAGATAAAAGAGAAATTTGAAAAGGAAAAAAAAAGTGTGAATTGATTGCTTCCATTATTCTGTCTTGTTATCAAGGAATATATATCTTAGGGTTTTCCTGCAGCATTGCAATAGTCACAAAAAAGGGTAAATTTTCTCTCTCGCCCATTGGTAAAATCCCTGTTTTTTTAAAAATAATTTTTATTTCAAGCAATATTGTGGAAACATTGGATATTTTAACATTTGTGGCAGCTATGCCCTCTTCATGGGTCCTCTTCATGTCACAAGTTTATGATGATGAATTTGTTTGTTAGGGATTGCTTTAGGTAGTTTTATCTATCTTGGTTTGTATCAATTTACTGTAATTTTTGCTGCTCTGATTGCTTATCGATTGATTGTGATGAACTCATGTTTGCATTTGATCTAGAGAAAGATTTCTTTTTAGATCATTGTTAATTGTTGGTTAGGGATTTGGATTATTGTTGATGGGTTGGATCGATTAGGGTTTGGAGAGGGGATCTGTATGGGTTAGAACTTTCAATTCGAATATCGATAAGGTGCTATGGGTTCTCTTTTATTAGTTCATCGATTGTGAAATTCAGAATTGAATTAGGGTTCTTTTTTTCGTCTTATGTCGCTCTAATACAATTGTAGGTTTACATTCTTGATTCACAAATGCTACGATGTATATTATATGTTGAAACTATTAACTCTGTAGATATGGCTCAAAAGCGCAAAATACCGCATTCGATAGGATAAATATTATGGGCTTCTCATGGTATCTTAAAAGAGCTGTCGATGAGAAAGTGAAATTGCAGGTTATTGTGTAGATTTGAAGTTATGTTCACTTTTACATAGAAGGCTTCATTTCTCAAAAGAGAAGATTTGATGGAAAATGATATATCCTGAAGAGTGTGCTTGGTAGGAGGTAATATAGGTGGTAATTCTAGATTACCGTGAAATATTACCATACTTGTTTAGGTGTAAAGGATATTCCCGGGATATAGGATTACCACGGTAATCAAATGATCCCATTTCATGGCAATCATGTTTTCCTCAAAACATGTGTCTATCCTAAATTACCACGAGAGCCTAACATGAATGAGCCATGATCATCCACCGCCGGCCTCTCTCGCCACCCGCCGGCCGGCCTCGCCGCCCATCATCGGTCATCCGCCGGTTATCGCCGATCGTTCACCGGTCGGCTGGCCATCCGCCGATCGGACGTTCGCTGCCGGCCGACCGTAGTTAGTTTCCAGTCGTCCGCCGACCGGCCTTTTCCGGTCACTCGTCGCCCGCCGCTGATCGGCCATTCGTGCAGGCCTCGCCGTTATCCACCGGCCTTGTCGTCAATCGACGGTTGCACATACATATATTACCGGGAATGATTAAAGTATACTAAGCACGTTAATGCAAGATTTCTTGGAATTAGACGCCGGGTCATCTCATTCCCAAGAATGCGAGAATTCCCGGTAATTTTCCATTCCATGTACCATGCACAACCGAAGTGCTTTTTTCCATATATTGTCATTATACCGGTGTTAGATGATGAGATTCACGTGCCCATTTTTGGCGAAGTGTTTAGGTTTGAATGTGTTTATGCCCTCTTGAAATTTGGGAGGCTGGAACTCAAATTTATATATTAATAGAATTAGCTTTACTCTATGTAACTTGACAAGCCATTGAGACCTAAGGAAAATATTGGAAATTGTAAATGAGTCGATGACAATTTTATGTGTGGCTTCCAATGAAGGATTTCAAATAACGGGAAGACCTAACAAAATTTTGATCGAGGTTCTGATGAAGGGAATATATGAAGTAAAGTGTCAAACCAAGATTTATAATTTTGGGTAAAAAATTCCTAATGAAGCTGAGCTAGGTTATCCGCATTTTCTGGAAATTGGGTTTGTTCAATGCACCCTGCTTGCTTATATTCTAATTTGTCATTGAAACTAAAAACTTGATCTAGAAACTTTCCTGCCAGATTTTGTACTTTATTTTCAATTATCTTCGATTGAGAACCTTCACATGCAAAATTTTTATTATCTTCTCTTTTCTCCTCAGGTAATAACTTATGGGGTCAGAATGCACCACAAATGGTTCAGATCTTTTAGGTCAAAAGCTCATTGACTTTAAGAAGAATCCAAAAGTTGCAGCAGTACAAGTCAAGGTGAAAAGCGATGAAGTGAAGGTCCAACGCTCTTTCCGGAAAAGGAACAGAGTAGATGGCTCGTCTGATTATAGCTCGGAAGGGAAATCAGATTATGATAAACTTGTCAAGGTTCTTGCTCCATAAGCTTTTTTGCTTTTAATTTTTCAAGAACTTTTGCATTTGATGTGTTATCGTCGTCGAACCACCTCCACATACTGTTGTCATGTTACATCTTTTAACTTGAATATCACTAGATGGGTGTTAAACTATGCACCTTGTACAATTACACGTCAGAGTTGCTTTTGCTAATTTTGTTATGAATGGTTTGTCTTTGCACTTGTTCTAACTGTTCTGTTTCATAACCGATATAATTGTCATGGGATAATTGAAGCAGATTGGTCTAGCAATTAGAGGAGCAGTAAAAAATGGGGTCAATTTTTGATTTATCTGCTTGAACACCCAATAAAAAATATTCTCATTCGCTTATACATAATGCTCAATGTATATGCATCACATTTACGTGTTATTGCTTGATATTTCTGCATTTGAAGGAATAAATAACTTATACTGTTAATTCCAATATTAGTCATCTTTCTGATATTTATTTTCCCTACAAAATATCTTTGTTGTTTGTTCCCAAGTATCTCAGCACCAAAAGTTTTTTTATTTAGACATTATAGGTAAATTTCTATATTATTATTTAATAGTCAGTGATATGATATTTTAACCTTTAACATGACCATCTTGAAATATCAAAACAGGAATATGCTAAATGGTGTCCAGAAGAGGCATGCAGACCTATTATCGATGAAGCTCCTGTATTTTATCCAAGCGATGAGGTATCTTTAGTCGTACTTAAAATTTTTTATGATTATTTCTGTTGTTAGCTTAGTTGTAAAGCATACCTCTATTGACTATCAATAATTACTTTTGAAAAATGTTCTCATATATACGGCATTTTTTGTAGGAATTCAAAGATACGCTCGGTTACCTCGCTAGCATACGCCAAAAAGCCGAAAAATATGGCATCTGCCGCATTGTTCCTCCAACTTCATGGAAACCTCAATGCCCATTAAAAGAAAAAAAGTTTTGGGAAAATTCCAAGTTCGCAACTCGAGTTCAACAAGTCAACAAGCTTCAAAATAGAGAACCAACAAGGAAAAAATTAAGTAATCGATGTCAAAGAAAACGGAAGAGAAGAAAACGCGTAAGATTCAGAATGACTCGGAAACGTAACAGCTCCACTACTTCAGAAAATAATGATTGTAATGCCTCTGATACTGATGAAAAGTTCGGTTTTCAATCTGGTTCTGATTTCACGCTTGAAGAGTTTGGTAAATATGCCGATGAATTTAAGGACAAATATTTTGGCATAGAAAATAATCGGCAGCCCTCAGTTGACGAAATTGAAGGGGAATATTGGCGGATTGTTGAAAAGCCAAATGAAGAAGTTGAGGTAATAACATACGAGACACAATGGGATGCTTTTATGTGTAAAATGCATGTAATTATTTTTCCATCTTCATACACTTGCAGGTACTTTATGGTGCTGATCTGGAAACAGGAGTATTTGGAAGTGGGTTTCCTAAATTTTCATCGTTGTTGATTAATGAAGACCCTTACCTTCATTCGGGTTGGAACTTGCATAATTTTCCACGGCTTTCCGGCTCTGTTCTTGATTTTGAAAGCGAAGATATCTCTGGGGTTCTAGTTCCTTGGTTGTATGTAGGAATGTGTTTTTCCTCATTTTGTTGGGTAAGATCTCCATTTCAGACCTTTTCTCCTCCTACAATTTTTTTTCTGTAGCAGCTATTCCTGCTACCAATTGTAGGTACCTGGCTTTGATAACATTTCTATTGTTTTTGGATGCGACCCTTTCGGGAATCGAACCGGTGACTTCTCACTTTGGAGAGGAAATTTCTTACCGTATGAGCTAATGCCCAATTGGTCACTTTGCTCAACACCGTATCCGACACGCTTCGACCGTGTCTGCCAAAATTGGACGTGTCCGCTTGTGTTACCATAAATTGGTAACCATTATTGATTTGTGGTTTGGTACGGTCGTTCCTAATCGGAGAACACTAACGATCTGGATCGGAAGAATAATCATTCCGAGCTAATCCATTTAAACGGTCATAAAGTTGGCATCGTGTTAATACTTAAAATTATACTAGAAAAATTAATTCTATTTCAAGATTAGTTAGCAAAGAAATTAAACCATATGTAAGTATATAATACATACACACATACATAAACAATGTTCTAAATATTAGATATTGGTATCGTATTGGTCCGAAGATTTTCATATCGGAAAGAGGATATCGTGATATATCAGGTGATCAGACAACAAAGTTTTGTATTATAAATATTATAGCTATTACTTAATATAAAAAGTTGGTTTTCTTAAATCGATTTATTCCTCCCTTTCTTACGAAAAGTGTATAAAACTTTTGAGATTTCATTAAGGTTTAGCCGTTCCACATATTCCTCAACACGGATCAGTACTCTTTTTTCGGCTTATTAGAAGTTTCGAATGACATTTACGATCCGTAAATAAAATTAACATTTATCAATTAAATTCAGCATTAAAATTTTTTAAAATAGCTAAAATTTGGAGAGAGAGAAATAAAGATTGTAATTGACCCTGAGTTTCGGCATCAACTTCAGAATACTCATTCCAAAAGAATAGAAAGAGGGAGGGAAGAAGACACAATCAATTTCAGATAATACTCAAGCTCGGTATAAAAAAAGAAAAGCAGGAGGGGTATGGAGAAAGAGAGAGAGGTACCTTCACGCTCGTTGTAGGGTTCTAAGGTACGTCAATCTAAAGAGAGGTCGGTCGTCGAGATTTTAAGACGCGCGATTGAGAGATTTAGAATTCATGGATTTTGAATGAGAGAAATAGAAATATAAAGAGTGAGATCTTGCTTTCATATGCCATGCTTTTCCTTATTTTAACAGTACAGGTTACTCGAAAATGGATCAGACATCTTAGAATTACTTGAAACCCAATAAGCCAAAAACAAGTTTTTTGAGAAAATATCGCGATATATGAGAAGATATGATATTTTCGATATATCGATCGATAATTAGATGTGCACATTCATGCAAGATCCGGTGCTCTCTTTGACCGCTCTTAGGATAGAAGAATAAGTTCTTTCGGAAGAGAAGAAGTAGCAGAATTAGATATGTTAGCTGATAATTTCTAAAAATCGCAAAATGATATAGTTTTAAAAAATTATAGCGTTTTCTTTCCAAAACCGATATATCGACAATATATATTGGATATCGGCCGATATTTAGAACACTGACTTATACATATACAAACGATCCAAAAAAAAACTCTACGTTCTAGACCCACATTTCCGTTCCGTGTTAGTATATCAAAGAAAACTATCCCAATCGTAGCATGTTCCATGATAAGAAGTGTTCCATGCTTCTACATAGCAAAGGAGGTTGAGAAATAGGAACGTGTATATTGTGGACAATTTGATACCTTGAATGATACAAGAATATTAAAATTTGCAAATAGCTCATGGGAGCTAGGAGTAAAGATTCAATTTGATACAAATTATGAAGTCAAGAAAGATGGCTTCAATTATAAAGAGTTACTATTTTGTTTGGTTTAACTCTTATCGATTGTATTCTTATATATATATATATATATATATATATATATATATATATTCGTTTGTGTTAAAAATAGCTATTGATGAAAGGTATAGCCTTAATTTTATTTTTATTGTGCTTCTAATGTTAGACTAGTACATGGTTCTTCTTATAGTTTATTTATATGTTGAACCATGTACTAGTGTAACATTAGAAGCAAAATAAAAAAAATCAAGGTTATACCCCCCCCCCCCACACACACACGCACACACACAGATGTATGTATACATATACATAGAGATGCATGCATGCATGCACATACATATGTGTTATAGAATAATGGAGGAAATGTGCCGTAGGAGGGAAATTCCTCCTATGGCGTCGGAAAAATACACCCTCCAGAATTTTTTCTGACGATCAGCATTTATCATCTTCATCTTTATCATCTAAGATGTGGATACACCAAATTTCATGTGATTCCATCACCTTTTCACCGTTGATTTAGTGGGTGCAAAATTAATGGTTTACCGACAATAGAACTTTTTGCATTGCTAATTCAACGGTGAAAAGTGGTGGAATCACATGAAATTTGGTGTATCCACATCTTAGATGATAAAGATGATGATGGTCATGATGGGTGCCGATCGTCGAATAAAATAGTGGAGGATATACTTTTTTTATGCCACCCGACGAAAAAGCCTTTTAGGGCCTCTTTCCTTCATTATTCTTTACACACACACATAGCCGCGTCCCCGTGTCCTCATTACAATTTTGTCTTGCCCCATGTGCTTCACAGATGTTAAGGGTCTAGCTTTGGTACTAATTGTAAGATATTTTTCCCCGATACCAATTGAAGATTTTCGAGCATTGATTCCAATTGCACAGAAAAAGGTACCTTAGTGATGCATAAGATAGGGAATTAATACAACTCTTCTCCAATGATGCACTCGATTTTATCTAGTTCGCCTGACATTTAGAACTCAGGCACCTACTCTAGACAACTACTTTGTCCTCATTTGCCAATGAGGTTACGGTGTAAAAAACAATGGTTCTTAGCAAGGTTTTGAGTTCAAACTCCAAAATCCAAATTTGGATCTTTGCTCTGTTTGACAATCAAAATGGGTTTCTGAAGCCAGGGTTTGGAAGGCAACGAAACTTTGGTTTTTGATACTCTATTGTTATTAGAGTTTTGGATTGTTTTAACAACTTCAGCTTGAGCATGTGTTTCCAAACAAAATCTCAACCTAAGTGAGACATTTATCTTTGACACCATGTCAGTAGGGAAACAAATTCAAGTTTTTTTTTTGTTTTTTTAATCTAACTTAAACGAAACCTAGGTTTTGGAAACTATATTGCTAAACTAGGCCCTGGGAAAGGCATTACAGTTAAAAGTATTTTAGTGAAAACTACCTTGTTTCTGATTTTATAATCAGTTGCTTATTTTCCTTTATTCATTGTTTAGCATGTGGAGGACCACCATCTGTACTCGCTGAACTACATGCATTGGGGTGATCCAAAAGTATGGTACGGAGTTCCTGGGACCGACGCCATTAAATTTGAGGATGCCATGAAAAAACATTTACCTGAACTGTTTGAAGAACAACCTGGTTTACTTCATGAGCTGGTAATTTTTCAATGTTTTCTTTTAATATTTTGTGCTATTTCCTCTTAAAAATGACTCTTCAAGCAAATATTATACCATGTTTGATACCTGAAGCGATTTTATCCCTTTTTTGTAATGTGTGCGCACACGCGCATATATGATACACGCACACATGCATGCATGTGATGCATGAATCCACATGCATACGCAGCTGAAGACTTCCACTTTGTAATCCGTTTTCTCATGTATCCATACATAACGTTCGTATGTATCCATACATATGTGCGTATGTATATCTTAAGCACCCTTAAAAGTGAAGATGAAATAGCTTCTTTTGGTAGTCCTTTTCAAGTTCACTCCTAGCTTTGATAGTTCACTCTCTCATCAATCTATAATTAGTACTTAAAAATGATTTTAATGTAATAATGGAGCGCAAATAATTATAAAATCATTGATTTTATCATTTGCGATGCCACCTCCTCTACTAATCAATTTATTTCTCTTGAATGTTTGGTGTAGAACTAATGGCAATCCTTGAGATTCTATGTATGTTATCATCTATATAATAAAAGGTTTTTTTCACCGACTTACATATTTTCAAAACACACACCAAATTCTTTGTATTTTTAAAAACAACACCAAATTCTTTGAAATTATCCAAAAAGGACACCTCCATCAACTTTATATCCAGATCACGTTAATTTTCTGTTATTAGAGCATCAAAAATAAAAAAATCCCCCCTTCAGCTCATCCCTCTCCTTCCTTCTCGACCCCCAACTCTGAAACCTTAAGAGCCAACAAGCTCCACATCCTCTCCTGCTTCTCCCTTTCCTTGTCTTCTTCCTCGCCTTCTTCTCCCCCATTTCCAAACCCTTACCCTCCGCCTCCTTGGATCTCCCTCCCCTCATCACCCCTTCGCCCTCTTCGAATTCACCTCCAGCGACCTCCTCCCTCCCCCTCCTTACCCCCTTCGCCCCTTCACACTCACCTCCGGCGACCCCGTCCTCCCCCTCAACCCCGCTTATCGGATCCTCCAATTCGTCGCCCTCGATCTCCCTGAGCAAATATGAGAAGACTGTTGAGACTTTCAGAAGCATTTTTGTCTTTTCAAGCTATTAACGGTTAATATTGGATGGAAAGTTAACGGAAGTGTCCTTTTTAGATAAGTTAAAAGTAGTTGGTGTTGTTTTTAGAAATAACAAGTATTTGATAGGTTTTTTGAAAATATTAGAATTTGGTGGCCAAAATAAATTTAAAAAACCCCTTAATAAAATTCAAGAGATCCATGTGTCTTTTCCTTCTTTTTCCGTACAAAAATTTTAAGAACGAGAATTTCTTCATCCTTTTAAAGTGGCCCTCATCATCAACTTTTGTCTCTTTTTCTCTCTCCCCATTTTTTTGGGGAAGAGAGAACAACTTGAATAAAAACTACCATTCAAAATGTTTAAACTATTTGCTTATTTTTTTAACCAAATATACCGTATATAATAATATACCGTATATAATAATATACACGTGCAAAAAATCCTTGTGTGTTGGGGGAACATGGGCTTTCAATCTCTTTATAGGCCGCCCCCAATAGAGAGCTTAGATGACATTTTTATTGAGCTTTGCATTGTGTTTTTTTGCACATAAGACTTGCGCTGTGGAAAACATAACGCAAAACATAGTTGTCGAATCATGATACATATCGCATATCCTTTTTCTTTCATATCATATCATATTGTATTATATCGTAACATATTTTTTCTTTAATAGCTATACAATTAAGTATCCAACTATATATTTCATAAGGTTTTTTTATATGCAACCCCTAAAATTTATTTATTTTGAAATACAACCCCTAAAAAAAGTATTTTAAAAACAACCCTTAAAACACTTATCGAAATAGGCCCCTCAAGTTAGATTTCCGTGATAACGGTGTTAGATTATAGCCATTACGATGCCAAAAGGATCGTTTTCCCCTAACCTCTAACTTTCCTTTAAACAAGCCCAACTTCCCCAAGCAAACTGATGCTTCTTCATCTAATTCATGCATTAAGCAAAATCGAAGGTTCTGAAGCAATTTGGCTCTTTGCAGCAACCCAACACCTTTCTCCTTCATTATAATTCTCTCTTCACCAACACAACATCATTTCTATTAACAAAACATATTCTTTAACATCACAAAACTCTCTACATCAACACAACATCCTCTCCAACATCATTTTCAGCTTCTTTATCTTGGAATTACAACAAGACATGGGTTTTCCATTCATCTTCATCTCATCAATACTTTCATAACAAAGATGCAAACTTTTGAATAATAAGGTACAGTTGGTAAAAATTGGCGAGAATTGGACGAATGTCAATACAAAAAATAACAATAGCATGCATACTCTAAAGTGGACCAATAATAGGCCTAGTATGGACAAACAATCTAACCTTAAAGGTGAAGATTCACAAAAAATATCCGAGGGAAAATGTTTGAAACTACAAACTACATAAATGCTTTAAAAATAGCATGTGAAGTCCACCAAACAACAATGTCAACTGTGAGATGCTACTCTACCAAGCTTGGAAGATGAATGGGTTTAGAGTGCTGCTAGATCCTGAATGAGAACTTTGAAGAGAGGATGAATGGGATTCGAGAGAAGAGAAAGGGATTGAGAGAGAGATTTTAGAGCTTTGGGTGTTTCGTGGTTGGAGTGGGTAGTGGGAGCGGGGAAGAGAGAAAGAGAGAGGTGGCTGGGGAAGAGAAATGGGAAATTGTTCTTCCTATTTAACCATAGTTAGCTCTAACCCAAGGTCCACACTAAGTTAACTTAATAGAAGGTGGTATTTAGTTAATGGACCGGTTTTAAGGATTGTTTTTGAAAGTACCTTTTAAGGGTGTTTTTCAAAATAGCTAATTTTTAGGTGTTGTATATTAAAAAACCCATTTCATAAATATATGTTCAAATAGGTAAATACAAAATGATATATATAGAGAAATATAATGGTTAGTAAAGTGCTAGTCAATTAAGTTAACATCCACACAAATACAAATACAAAATACGCGAATCAAGAAAGTTCAAACAGCTAATTGTAGCTCATAAGATAATTAACCAATATGAGCGGAACCGAACCGAAGTAGAATTTAGAACCTAATTTTGGTATCGTGCACTATTCTATATCACATCGTTTTCAAAAGGCTACCGTATTGTATTGTATCGTAGGATATGAATCGTATATCGTAAGATATTGGCAACTATGATGCAAAACGTAATAAAAAATGTCATGTAAGTTCCTTCTTAGGGTGCATCCTATAGGGACACCAAAGGCCCTTTTTTATATAACATGCGTACGCGCATGTTTATTGGAGTTATATTGAGTTAGGTTGCTTTTAATTTTGAGCTTAATAGACAAGATAAATGTAACCAAGCAACTGTTTACCCTTTTTAGGACCTTTAACGATCGAACATTAAGATAAAGATAGTTTAAACAAAACAAATTTTGGGGTTTGAATATTTGAGCAGAAGGTCTCGAGGTTCGAGATTTCTGATAAGTGCAAGCACTTACCATTAATTTACCCAATTATCTTAGATAATACCTAGACGAGATACCATATTAGGTTATTCTAAATTACATCAATTTGAATAAAGATCACATCATATACATATATACTTGCAATAAAAGGCAATATGAAAGAAGTCAAAGAGATTTCATTTATATTGATTTGTGTACAGCTTTAATACACACATTTCTTTACATTTTAAATTTACATGAAAGAATTACGAGAGTATACTGACATATTTAAAAAGAAATGAGAGGGTGTGTATCACATTTGATATGACTTTTTAAGACTAAGCGGGTATCACCATTTGTGGGACCCAATCTTATTAACTTCGAGCAAATGCGGGGTCCTTTATATGGGACCCAACATACATGTCACTTGGCATAGACGTAGATAATTCCAAGTGAAGTTCAATATATATTTAGAAAAGTTGCGGATATCTTTAAAGAAGATATTCACTCAACTTGATATGCGGGTATCTTTTAAGGAAGATACCCGTCTAAAGCGGGTATCTTTTAAGATCCCCGACCCCACTTGCAAACATCTTCAACGATATCCAATTTACAGGCATCTTTTAAGATACTCGTCTTGTGTATTCTATAGGGAGAATATTTGGTCTTTAATGTCAAGAACTTTATGCAGGGACTTCTTTTAAGATACTCGCATCATCTCCTATCTCTCTCGAGAGAGATTATCAAACGTAGGCCAACTCTTATTAGAAATTCAGGCAGAGCTTCCCTCTATGTTTTTAAGTTTTGAAGAAGAACATGGACTTGTTGCCCATATTCTCATATATGAAGAACACATGGTTTCTTCTATATTCCAAAGAGAACATAGATTTTTTTCTATATTCTAAAAGAGTATTTTTATTATCATTATTTTGTCAAAGAACAAGAAATTACTTATATTCTCATATCTGTTGAGAATTTCTTGATTATAAGAACCGATGAGGATTCCTTCAAGTATTCAACCCTATGTATTTCTTGTTAAAGTTTTCAAGAAAAGTGCATTTTATCAAAGAACATGGATTTAACCATTTTCTTAAATCTATTAAGGGGATTTTTTATTATAGAAATCGATGGAGGCCCCTTCAAGTACTCGACTTTAAGTATTTCTGTCAAAAATGAGAAAGAGGAGAAGAATGTGTCTTTTAAAAGAGATAGTTTTCTTCAAGTTCCCACAAACCCTTTCTCTTCTTCCTCTTCTTCCTCTTAGCCTAGAACATCAAGTCTTGAATCTATTAAAATCCTGAGGGTTCTCTTTTTGTATTTATTTTCTGCCTTTAGAAGGGTACTTGTACCATCCTATTTGGTGGATAGGGAAGTTAGTAAACACTACTACGTTTATAGGGATAGTGGGGGTGAAAAAAGCTCACTAAGTACCCTATAACCGCTCATGCGGGTATCTTGTAAAGATACCCGCAGCCGCTTAAAAAATCGGGACGAGCATCTCTTTTTTGACTTGGTCGGAAAAGATATCTGCCATCAAAGATCCTCGCTTATCTGAGATGCCCGCCAGTTATCTTAATGAGCTATTTTCAGAGGAAAGTTGGTATTTTGAGTCCAAGAAATTCCTTTCAACAATGAGTGCATATATATATATATATATATATATATATATATATAAGTCTACGGTAGCGTCCCGGCCGTCAATCTGACGCCAAACGCGGAATAAAAACTTTTATAACTGGCGCTATCACATACTATAACCCGGATCTTGCCATTAACGCTAAACTAACAAACTACAAAGTGGATAGAAAGGCTATACCGAACGATCCGAGTCCTTCATTCTTTAGCCATCATCCCACGCTCCTTTGCGGCATCTGCGATCTCGCTCGATCTCCGGTCTTCTCGTCCAGGTGGCACCACGTCAACGGATCTTTATACGGGCTCCCGCCTCTGAACCGAGGCAACTCGGACATGAAGTTTGCTAGGCGACATGTCCAAGATTGATGTAGAGAATGAGTAGAATACTTTGTCTCGTGTCATCCAAAAACCATGGATGAACGGTTAATGAAGTTGCCTTTAATCAAGTAATGAGAAATGAGCTATATCTTTTGCAAATGAATCAACCATCATCCCAAAATAGGGCTCGGCCAATATAGGGCTGAAATGGAGTGGGGTTGGTGAGTGTAGGAGCAAGTGGTGACTATATGTAAAGCTTCTCCTCACAAAATATCCTAAGCATTACCAAAAGACATAAATGCAAAACAATTAGTCACTTAAACACCTCATCAACCATTTAATGCAAACAATGAGTCATGAAACCTAGTCATCAATTCTAGAAGCTTCCTCATGACTCACCCTCAAGAAGAAAAGATAATTCCGCATTAAACCGAATGTTCAAGACGGGTGATAGAAAACTGGCAACTTCGAAAAGCGATCCCGAAACGAATTTCAGGATAACCCCATAACTGTACATACATACCCGCGTTTGTATTACGACCGAATACAAATGCAACTGAGACAAAGATATTATATCTACACAGTATAATACATGGATCCGGCTTAAACCAAAACCCACCAGTATTATCTGCCCGAAATATGACACGTGCGTAAACGCACGTGCATTTTCCGAACCCTGCCATAAAACCATACGGCCTCTACAACGTTTCGCCCGAATTTGGGAAACTATCTGTGGGGGACTCTAATGACTCATCGGTATCCTGGCAGTGGGTTTAACCACAAGCACGTCAGCGGCACTAGCAGTGCGTAACGGCTGCCCATGTACTGACCTCAAGGGAAGCCGATGAGCGAACTCATCCTGGAACCCTACTGAGCCTAACAGTGACAATATACATACAGTCCGGTCCGTTCGTCTATGAGTATCGCATATCGGGCCTAGGGGGCTGGTAACATCAAACCCCCAATAGCGGTATAAGTCGTGTCGGAGACAAGCCCTGAACACCCTGAGAAACTACTGGAATACTTACCAGTAATTCTCACCTGCCTTGGCCAAGGACTTGGTGTAATGGCTTTCCTAGACACAGCGCGATCTCACCCCCAATACCGGGAGAGACGAATCCCCTGCCGATCCGCTCACTTGCCTCCATGTGGCTCGGGACTGTACCAAAAAAGACCTGTTTGCACGACTCCTTTGAGCCGGGTAGGGTAGAAATCAAAGCACAATGGGAACTCACACGAGACAAATGACGACCTCAGGTCGATGAACTAACCTGTACACATGTCATCAGGGAACTGCTATCTGACGCTAAGTATAAATACCAACTAGCAGGTTCCCGGCGAGTCCTGTCAGGTGTACTCATAACCCAATGAGCAACTGTATACATCTTAGGTGATCCAACTGACACCAGTGGCTTGTGAGACCGACCACCGCCCCTCGTCGGGGTCTCGACTGTATACACTAGTCTACTCCGAAGTATCGATGCCCTGTCTCGAAACTCCCACGACTAGAGACCACTATTAAGGATGTGCTTATAGACTACCCAACTCTCACGTATATGATCTCCATCATACTGTTGGTAGTCAAGCAAGATCATAAGGGCTCTATCAACGTGTAATAGTGATCAGCCAGCTGAACCTTTACACGACTGATAAAGGCAAACTAGATAGCATACTATCATCTCGAGTAAGATTGTGCTACCGGTATAGGTTCTCCTCAATCATTGCAATCACGTATCTGCGATCCAATAATTGACTTTGAGGCACTATATCCAACAATCTCCCACTTGCACTTAAGGCTAATTATTGCGATGTCGCATACTCACAGCCCGTGTGATACCGAATATCCAACTCCTCTACCAATCAGTTTCACAAAGCCCGTTTATAAAACTCTTGTGTTCGAGAAATAGCCTCAGTGAGTGGATCCGCCCTGATGTATCTTTCTATGTCTTCCTTAATCTCAAGTTCGCGGAGAAAGCCATCTCCCGAATTGAGCAATACCTGTCTTAGAATATGTCTGGATATCTGATGGGACCTAGTTCATAAATGAACTCCAAATCCAAACTTCTTAGACTGTATCAACAAGTGAACCTAATCAGTGTCCAGCACCATGCCTCCCACAGTATCCTCTTGGACCACCTGTCCATAATACTGCCCCCTTGCTCAGAGGAAAACTATAACTCTGACAATCACTTTGTCATCCATGTCACCTTTGAAGCCTGGAATGATAATCCTGAAGGAGGCTGCCGTCATCAAATTCGTAGAACATCCACTTATGTTCAAAAACTGCTTCCGTATGTTTCTTCAAGATTGGATTAATATAAATTTATTGCATCTAGTGCAAAAACATCTGGTGTGGTACTTGACATCTCACGATTGACTCAATTACCTATGCAAGTGATATGCCAATCATGCACATCCCTCTTCCCTTTAGTCTGTAAGACATTTTTAGAGAGGGTGACTCCATCTCCTGCAGGTACACCACCATACCAGGAGTCAACTATTCTAAAATACTGTCAAAGTACCCACATTGGGAAACTACCCAAATCTAGATCTAAAACCATAGATCTAGAAACCAGAATGTCAGATATTATATCCATATCCTTTGTGGAGAAACAACTGTGTGACAACCACAGTATAACCGATCGTAGTATAGGAATTTTACTGTTAGTTATATGTATGCCCTAGAGGCCATTACTGTACATAGGATGTATATTGTAGTGGATGCTGGGACATATATAGGGAGGACTTTCTTGCTCGACATGATAGTATGCTATCTGGTTACCCTTTACCTTAACGTGTACAATGATTGTCTCTCTATTACATGTTGGTAAAGCCCTTAGGATGTGTACTTGACTACCTGGACTATGATGCGGATCATACTAGTGGGGACATGGTAGTCCATAAGTACATCCTTCAAAGTCCCTAGTCGTGGGTGTATCGAGACGGGGCATCGATATACCAGAGTAGACTAGCGTGTACCTTCTCGACCCATTCAGATGGGCGATGGATGATCCCATATCCATTGGTGTTTGACATCAGAGATGATATACGGGTGCTCAGTAGAGACTGGGTACACTGGACGGACTCGCCGAGAACTCCCAAATGGTATTATACCTTATGTCAGATGGCAGTTCTCTGATGACACTGGTACAGAGTAGTCTGTTGACCCGAGATCGTCATAGAGTCTTGTGTGGTTCCCACTGTGCTTTGATTTCCATCTTACCACGTCCAAGAGGGCGTGCAAAACGGTGGTTTTTGGGTACAGTCCCGAGTCACATGGAGGCAATGAGCGATAGGAGGGGATTCATCTCTCCCGGTATAGGGGGTTGATGTTGCACTGTGTTCGATTGGCTATAACAGGAAGTCCCTGGCCAGGGCTGATCAGAGAACTGCTGGTAAGTGTTACCAGTAATTTCTCGACCCGTTATGAGCCTCATATCGACACGACTTATCGAGCTATTGGGGTCTGACGTTTACCATCCCTAGGCAAGATATGCGACATATCAGACGATCAGACCGGACTGTACGGTAGTGTTACTGGTTGGATTCACTGGAGTGTGAGCGGGCTTGCACGTCGATCTTCTGATCGTTCAATACCCGAGTGGCCGTTACGTTTAGCAGACCGCTTGCGGCTTGTGGGTGCTTGATATGATCATCATCTGCTGCCGGCGTATTGACGAGTCTTTAGAGTCCTACACAGAGGTTTCCTGGCTCAAGCGAAACGAAATAGGAGCGCATATGAGATATGTGCGGGACTGAGAATAATGCGTGTATGTGATACCGTATTCCATTCTCGCGATGAATGTATCGATTAGGTTATATGCGATATATCCTAGTTATCGAATCAAGGATTGATTCGATAAACCGATACATTGGATACTAGTCGGTTATATGTGATATGACCGGATCATTAAATCAAGTGTTGATTTAATGATTTAATGTATAATTATATATTTGATATATTACTTTGCATTAACTAGTATTGGTTCACTTAAGATGGATTTTCTCACTCGAGTGTGCGCATTGCATATGCGATATGATTTTGTGCACATGATTGTATCATGTTTGATGATACATGCTTTTTGGTTAAGTGTAAAGTATTAAACTATGGTTAAGTGGATGATTAGGGTTTTGACTTATTCATTTATTTGTTTATTTATTCATTTTTAGAAAATGATAAGCATAATGCAAAATGGTGGCTTTCTTTGTATTCTTGTTGAAGCTTCTTGAAGACTTTGACCAAGTGACTATTTTGTCTCATGCTTAACCCTAACCATTCCATTCAACCATGATTAACTCTCTACACTTTACCATGGTTAGATTATGATAAGTTTTGATTTTTCTTTTCATTTTTGAATAACTTATCATAACAATATTCTTCTTCTTCTTCCTTTCTTCAAGTGAAGAAAGCAAGGTCCATCAATGGTGATTGATGGAAATGAGTGAGAAATCCAAATCTAAAGTCTACCCACTTCCTATTTCTTCATCCTCTACCTCTTGCCAAGTAGTAGAGTGTGTTTACTTCACAAGTTTCTTGACTTAGTGAAGTCGGAGCTTGATTTAGCGATGCCTCGACGTAGATCATCTTCGGCATGGACATCGACGACCTAGCTTGCCCATTCTCCGACGAAGCCGACGCTAGAGCCCGGGACTTGTTATGGACAGCGAGGAGACTTCATTGCGGAGCTATGGAGGTGGACAAACGGATCTACAAAGGTTGTATTTCCGTATTCCCTTAGTTAATTGTTAACTAGTTTAAATGTTTCGCCTAGTTTTCTAGCCAACGATCTTGTTAGGGTTTGTAGGCACCGTTAAAATTTGAAATTGGCATGATCGATGCCTTGTGAGACCTCACTAGGGTGTCTAGGAACCTTTCACTGGTATCAGAGCCTAGCTAGAGCCTTAGGCGAAGTCTAGACGGAATTTGAAGTCCGAACGAACCCGAAACCATAATTCCAAGGTGCTCTCTGGAAAATTTCTGAATTTTTGGATTTTTGTCAATTAAAAATATGCAGAAAATCATGCAGGGTCTTATATGAAATACTGTGAAATTCGAGGGCCTGATTCTACTTTTCCACCACGGAAACGCGGCACATGCCAGGCATGTGCGGCGGTTCCGCGGCCTTACTATTCCTTCTGCCGATGATTTCAGCACAGTAACTCATATAATATAATTCTATATTTTCTGGGATATTTTTATTGTGACTCTACAGAAGAGTATTTTGGGGTTGCTTTGAGGATTCAATTATTCGTTCGGGTTATCAAATTTCGTCTTTGTGTATTTCCGGATAATTTTTAGAATATGTTAAAAAGTTCGACCGGATATAAATACCCAATTTTTCCCCTGTCGGGAAATTTCCAAGTGTTGGATTTTTCCGTAGTTTAACGACGTTCTAAGTAGTGCAAGTAACGCGATGGACCCTCTAGAAGACAACAAACCTTAACTCGATTATGTGACCGTCTTGAACTGCCCTTTGAACCTTCGGGTTTGGGGCAGTACGGCGTGCCACATGTGAGGCGTTGGCTTGACCCTTCTACGGCTGGACCGTTGGTACTGAGGCACGAACTGAATGTTGTTAGACTTATTTCATGTGTTGATCTGTATCGGGAAAACTTGGATGTTCGATTGTTCGATCGGAAAGTTTGACATTTTCTATTTATCCGGAATGGGATACAATAATTGGAATTCACAAGTGGTTATGTGATAACTGAATGAATGTTATAAATCTAGCGGTTTAGTCTCACTTGATCGGTTGCCACGGAATTTTGATGTGATCAAAAGTCCGTCGCAATCACGTAGCGTACGCGGATACTCGCCGGGTAAACTTAATAGACAGCCTCACCCCATAGCCCCGACCAAGTGACTGTAGGAGAACCCCGTCGCCGAAAGCATCCGTCAGGGTGCTCGCGGTAGCGGTGTTCCACCTTGGTGCACTTGGTCGACGGCGTCGGGGGTGCAGCCGCCTACTAAAGTTTGCGACGAGCATTCGATCAGAATGTCGGGAATCCTGTTGAATTGCCCGACTTGATATTGAAAAGAGTTTTCGATTTTGAGACTAAAATGCGCGGTTTATAATTGTTAGGCATGCGATGTCTAAGTAATTCATTTGGTCAGGCATGCGATGTCTGAGGTGGTTGCGGATTCCAACTGTTGTAGTTTTACACTTTCTTTTCTGTGACCGTAAGTGTAATATGTGATATCGCCGGTTTCGTTGCTATATGCCAACGACAATGGGATGGACATATTTACTTACGTTGATGACATGTGATGTTATGTGTTGCTGGATATGTTATATTGGATCGTCGTGTTTGAATAGCCGGGGGTTTTTATGTGAGATGAGTGTTTTTCATTTTCATTCATGTAAAAACTTGTATGTAATATTCTTTTATTGGGGCGCTTCCAGGTTGCGGAAGTTGTCACCCTTTGTATATTATTTATTTTTCCGCACTAGGATAGACCCAAGGAGGAGGGCACAAGTAACCGGGTTCTGGAGTCCAGTGGGAGACCAACTCGAGGAGTCGAGTCCGGGTCTCCGAACTCTAGAATTGGTAGAGTTGCTTGCCGCTCTCGTAGGGGTCTAGGGGTGTGGGTTTGGCTATTCATCACGACCGTGGAATCCGTGTTTTATACTGGCTCATATTGAAAACACGGACGTCCTAGTATATCCAATATTTCATATGTTTCTTCTGCTGCGATATCTGTGATGTGATCATGAGATGTTCTGTGATAGATACAGTATATAGTATATATGATATATTATATAGCCGTTACTTATGTTTTACACCCGCGCTAGCCCTGCCCCGCTCTGCCGTTAGTTACCTAACCTAACGGTGCACGAGGGGACATCGAGGCGAATGCGGATGGCATAAGTGTACGTCGTATTTATCTGTGAT
Organism: Agapanthus africanus; assembly: GCA_030015575.1. Classification (NCBI taxonomy): domain Eukaryota; kingdom Viridiplantae; phylum Streptophyta; class Magnoliopsida; order Asparagales; family Amaryllidaceae; genus Agapanthus; species Agapanthus africanus. Next base: position 153,712,593 of record JASDDO010000012.1, read on the forward strand.
GTTTAGGTACATTAAATGATGGGACTTCATTAATGAGATTAATGAAATAAAAGAAACCTAAGATGTTGTAGAATCGAATTTCAAAATAAAACAGGTAGCTACAGTTCTTGCTTTGCACAGCGGTATATATGATATATCCTGCACCTTATTCGATGAGGAAAGGACCGAGATCCCTTCACCGGGAGTGACTCCTTTAGCAATAACTGGCAGATGCTACACATTCGGTTTGTCTTTTGATTGCTTTTAAGAGTTTTTGCTTTGCACAGTGATATATATGATATATCCCGCACCTCATTCGACGAGGAAAGGACCGACGATCCCTTCACCGGGAGTGACTCCTTTAGCAAAACTAGAAAAGCCTCAAAAACACCCCATTTCAAAATTCATTCGATTCTACAACGATATCAAGTTCATTACGCAATAGGTTTTCAGAAAAACCTGTCGTAGCCCTCCGTCATTTCAGATAAGTACTAGTTAGTATTCGTGCTACGTTTGTTGACTATGTTAAGGCGTAGTGTGCGGTAGCTAATTAGTGCTTATCTGCATAAGCATATGATGTGATTGGATTAGGGTAGTCGTGCGACTTTGTTGACTATGTTAAGGGTCGTGCGGGTGGGTTTAATGCAATCGGGAAATGACGGGTTGAACTTGACTAGCACTTATGATTTGTTGACTATGTTAAGGTCATATAGCTGCTAGGGGCAAAATGTTATCGGGAATTTCAAGTGTTGAAATTTGCAATGAGATTGCATACATTCTATGAAATAGTTGGATCCCGATACCCGCTGCGAGTAAGAGTTACTCCTGGGAGAGTTTTACGCATTACAATTAGCCGATCAAGTAGGTGTCTAGAAAGGTGTTAACGAGGTTACGCCTCTGGGAAAACGAGGTTTACATTAATTAGGTTCGTGCGAAAGCACGGGGGACCTCCCTCAAAGTACCGACACTGGTCTGGCTGAAAGATTGGCGAACTTGTAGTGTGTAATTAATCCCGGCTAGTCTTTCCTTTTAGGGTTTGAAGGAAGATTTGATAAAAAGCAGTGGGAGCCATCCTGATTAGATAAAATAAAAACCAATCTATTCTTGAAAGAGCGCACGCTGAGTGTTTTCTTCTCTCTCTTTCCTGGTAGCGACCATATCACGCCTTAATCAAGATAATAATACGGATATATTGACCGAACCCGCTTGTTATACTGAGCTGGGGAACGTTGGTCCCGCTCCTACTTATAATTGTTATAAGACAGAGCAGGAAATTGGGGAATACCAGATTTCCCGTGCCGCCCAAACGAAGAGAGTGCATGCTGATGCATCATCTTCAGGTGCGTTCATTACAAAGAACTGTTTCTCAGTATCCTCCGCATCCTTGGTATGTGATACCGGATCAGGATCCCAGATATGTAATCTGTTACATAGGGCTACAAAAGGGTAGAAAAACTGAGAACGGGTGATAAGTTTCATGAGACAGAAAATGGGGCAAGTGTTGCAGCCAGGTCTGTTGGTCACTGTCACCCTGTATTACCTGAATACATTGATTTTGAACAAATGCTATTAGATACCGAACCTGATATACAAAATCATCTCTCTCTTTATTAGTAAAGAAACGATAAAATTTTGTATTGTTGGATAATGTTTTGAACATTTCCTATATCAAAAGTTGATCGGTTCAGGCACGTTATCTAAAAGCATTAATGTTCTAAATCAAACTACAGTTCTTCGTATACAGAACACACACAAGAGGAAGAGTTCAGAAATGAACGGATTCTTCTTGAGATATTGTAGACTAGGTCAGATCAATGCGACCCGACTGGCTGAAGTTACATTTAGATGTATATTTAAATCAGTTTGAATTTACATCTTGTGAAACTTGCCAGTCATGTCACAAAGATAAGATGACCATAGCTCCGTTTAATGGAAACAGAGAAAGAGTTAGTGAACTCTTGGGATGATACATGTTGATGTATGTAAGTCCCCTGTCTACACATATCAAGACCGGTTCTTTTTACTTCATTACATTCTCTGATAATCTTTCGAGATTCAGACCTATGTTCCTGTTGAAACACAAGTCCGAACCTTTTAAGATATTCACAGAATATAAGTTAGAAGTAGAGAACCAAAATACGGGTATAAGTATTATGTCCTTTGATGAGATCAAGGAGGAGAATACTAGAGCACGGAATTCTTGGAATTTTCTAAAGGAGAATGAGATTCTCTCTCAGCATTACTCCTCCGTATACACCATAGCACGATGGTATGTCGGGGCGGAGCAGATACACCCTATTTGATATGGTGTGCTCTATGATGAGTAATACTGAGTTACCTTTTTCCTTAAGGGGGCTATGCACTTGAGAAGTTGCATACCTATTGAATAGGGTTCGAATCAAATCAGTTGCCTACCATCTCATATATGATATGGAAAGGGAAGAGCCCATATCTTAAGTTAGTTAAGATTTGGGGTTGTCCGGCCTATGTCTAAAAGCAAAATCCGGACAAGCTCGAGGCAAGGTCTGTAATGTAGAACTGGAAAAGTTCCAGCTATACAAAATACAACAGATGATTTGGTATAACCAAAGGATTCAGTAGATTCCAATGAACCTCAGCCTTTCCGCCGATCTAGTAGGGTTCCTCACCCACCTGAGAGATACTTCTGTTTCTCTATGACAGTGGGAGCGAGGATTGCATCATGAGATGATGACCCAACTAGTTTCGAGCTGGCCATCAGGAGTGAGACTCTGTAAGAATGGCTGGATGCTTAGAGATCTGAGATGGAATCCTTATACACCAACAAAGTATGGACTTTAGTTGCTATATCTGAAGGGTTAAATCCCCATCAGGAGCAAGTATATCTTGAGAAGATTATTTGGTGTAGATGGAAAAGTTGAGACTTTCAAAGCTAGACTTGTTAAAGGTTTTCATCATTGACCAGGCGTGGATAATGAAGAAACCTTTTCCAGTAGCTATGCTTAAGTCCATCCAGATCCTACTTGCCACGGCTACATACCATGACTACGATATCTGGTGGTTGGGTGTCATGACTGCTTTTCTAAAATGTTGTTTTAGAAGAGTACGTCTATAAGTATACAGCCAGAGGGCCTCGTAGACAGTGGGAGCAGCGGAAACGTGTGCAAGATGTTTTATAAGATAAAGCAGGCATCGCGGAGTTGGAACGTCTGTTTTGATGTGTTAGTCAAAGAAGTTGACATCATCAAAATGGTAGATGAACCTTGTATAAACAAAAAGGTAGTAGGGAGTATGGGAGTGATCCTCGTAGAGTACGTGGATGACATACTCTTGATAAGAAAGGAGTTTCTTATGCTACGCTCGATCGATCTCCGTTTATCACAAAGATTCTCCGTGTAGGATCAAAATGATACCTCCTAAATCCTAAATTTAGGATCTATGAGATAGATCTAATTGGATGTTAAAAATCTCACTAGTAGTAGTGAGATGGTATCAATTGATCCTGGGGAGAATCACTGGAAGTGTTCCAGGGTGATAAAGACGACTGAGTGTCAGTCACAGGCATTGTCTTTACCCTCAGTAAAGGGACGGTATGTTGGAAGAGTTCCAAGCTAGATACCGTGACATACTAGACGATAAAGACAGGATACATCGCTACTTAAGATGCTACCAAAGAGGCTGTTTGGGTGTATATTGGTTCATGAGATGAACTATGTTCCTTCCATTGTGTGACAATGGAGTTGTGGCTTATGCCAAGGAACGCAGGTCCCGTCAGTGATCCAGACTTATTCTAAGGCAGTATCACCTGATCATGGAGATAGTTGATCTCCAGGGTGATCGAGGTAAGGAGAGCAGACTCAGAGGATAACACGGCGGATCCACTCACGAAGGCCTATTCCCAGAGAGAGACTTTTATGGGATGGTTGAGTATGAGATACTACAACCACTGCTACAGATGGCCCTAGTGCAAGTGGGAGATTGTTAGTTATATGTATGCCCTAGAGGCCATTACTGTACATAGGATGTATATTGTAGTGGATGCTGGGACATATATAGGGAGGACTTTCTTGCTCGACATGATAGTATGCTATCTGGTTACCCTTTACCTTAACGTGTACAATGATTGTCTCTCTATTACATGTTGGTAAAGCCCTTAGGATGTGTACTTGACTACCTGGACTATGATGCGGATCATACTAGTGGGGACATGGTAGTCCATAAGTACATCCTTCAAAGTCCCTAGTCGTGGGTGTATCGAGACGGGGCATCGATATACCAGAGTAGACTAGCGTGTACCTTCTCGACCCATTCAGACGGGCGATGGATGATCCCATATCCATTGGTGTTTGACATCAGAGATGATATACGGGTGCTCAGTAGAGACTGGGTACACTGGACGGACTCGCCGAGAACTCCCAGATGGTATTATACCTTACGTCAGATGGCAGTTCTCTGGTGACACTGGTACAGAGTAGTCTGTTGACCCGAGATCGTCATAGAGTCTTGTGTGGTTCCCACTGTGCTTTGATTTCCATCTTACCACGTCCAAGAGGACGTGCAAAACGGTGGTTTTTGGGTACAGTCCCGAGTCACATGGAGGCAATGAGCGATAGGAGGGGATTCGTCTCTCCCGGTATAGGGGTTGATGTTGCACTGTGTTCGATTGGCCATAACAGGAAGTCCCTGGCCAGGGCTGATCAGAGAACTGCTGGTAAGTGTTACCAGTAGTTTCTCGACCCGTTATGAGCCTCATATCGACACGACTTATCGAGCTATTGGGGTCTGACGTTTACCACCCCTAGGCAAGATATGCGACATATCAGACGATCAGACCGGACTGTACGGTAGTGTTACTGGTTGGATTCACTGGAGTGTGAGCGGGCTTGCTCGTCGATCTTCTGATCGCTCAATACCCGGGTGGCCGTTACGTTTAGCAGACCGCTTGCGGCTTGTGGGTGCTTGATATGATCATCATCTGCTGCCGGCGTATTGACGAGTCTTTAGAGTCCTACACGGAGGTTTCCTGGCTCAAGCGAAACGAAATAGGAGCGCATATGAGATATGTGCGGGACCGAGAATAATGCGTGTATGTGATACCGTATTCCATTCTCGCGATGAATGTATCGATTAGGTTATATGCGATATACCCTAGTTATCGAATCAAGGATTGATTCGATAAACCGATACATTGGATACTAGTCGGTTATATATGATATGACCGGATCGTTAAATCAAGTGTTGATTTAATGATTTAATGTATAATTATATATTTGATATATTACTTTGCATTAACTAGTATTGGTTCACTTAAGATGGATTTTCTCACTCGAGTGTGCGCATTGCATATGCGATATGATTTTGTGCACATGATTGTATCATGTTTGATGATACATGCTTTTTGGTTAAGTGTAAAGTATTAAACTATGGTTAAGTGGATGATTAGGGTTTTGACTTATTCATTTATTTGTTTATTTATTCATTTTTAGAAAATGATAAGCATAATGCAAAATGGTGGCTTTCTTTGTATTCTTGTTGAAGCTTCTTGAAGACTTTGACCAAGTGACTATTTTGTCTCATGCTTAACCCTAACCATTACATTCAACCATGATTAACTCTCTACACTTTACCATAGTTAGATTATGATAAGTTTTGATTTTTCTTTTCATTTTTGAATAACTTATCATAACAATATTCTTCTTCTTCTTCCTTTCTTCAAGTGAAGAAAGCAAGGTCCATCAATGGTGATTGATGGAAATGAGTGAGAAATCCAAATCTAAAGTCTACCCACTTCCTATTTCTTCATCCTCTACCTCTTGCCAAGTAGTAGAGTGTGTTTACTTCACAAGTTTCTTGACTTGGTGAAGTCGGAGCTTGATTTAGCGATGCCTCGACGTAGATCATCTTCGGCATGGACATCGACGACCTAGCTTTCCCATTCTCCGACGAAGCCGACGCTACAGCTCGGGACTTGTTATGGACAGCGAGGAGACTTCATTGCGGAGCTATGGAAGTGGACAAACGGATCTACAAAGGTTGTATTTCCGTATTCCCTTAGTTAATTGTTAACTAGTTTAAATGTTTCGCCTAGTTTTCTAGCCAACGATCTTGTTAGGGTTTGTAGGCACCGTTAAAATTTGAAATTGGCATGATCGATGCCTTGTGAGACCTCACTAGGGTGCCTAGGAACCTTTCACTTACTTCCTACTCTGTGTATGTCATCCAAATACCAGGACATCACACTCTACTACCTTCTTAACAGATCCATCCCCTATTCTGATGAAGTCAAAGCCATGACTGTCACATCAAAAATAGATGATCTATCTCCGCTATATCTACTCAAGTCTATAAATAGACATAAGCAACTTGCCCACTATGCTTCCGCTGCTCCCACTGACCACAACAACCCTCTGGCAGAATAATATATACGTGCACTTCTAAAGCTAGTTTAGAACGACGCTATACTTAATCTCCTGCCGGGTCTCATAGCCTGGAACAACAGTAGTGTCAAGTCTGGGTAAACAAGAACCTCTCTGTCACCGTCCTTGAGGCTACTGGAGTACCTTTCGGGTGTCTGAGGTTACCCACCATATCTGCGGAGTGGCTAATGGAATGTCAAACCTGATCGAATCTTTAGGTCCTATTAAATTTTCCGTAATCGTTTACGGTTCTGGAATCACTTCCAGTTCTATCATACTCCTACTACTGTTTTCTGAAAAAAATTCCATTTTACTAAAACTGTGGCGAGTCAAGAACAATATCACTGTTGATCTTCCACATGGTAGAAAATCAATCCTCGACATAGCCCGGGTCAACCCACAAATTGCCATTACAGAAACGTGCCCTAGTTATCCAGAGTCTGGTTTTAAGCATAAGCCGGACAACTCCCCGTACCTTAACATCGTTAAGATATGAACCATTCTATATCCAATATAGAAACTTTGGCACTTATTTAATTGGAACCAGATTCTAATTATCCAGCTGTCTCCAGTGCATATCAACTTAATGGAAAGAGGCTAATCAGCATTACTCAACTTAGGAATACATCCAATTATGAGTAACCTGAAAGAGAAACAAGTTTCTCAAAACCATTACTATTATCTGAACACCAATCACAAGTATATACATCTTCGATCTCTTTGAAGAATCCCGATACTTGCGATACCTGGTTCTCTACTTTTTTCCTATACCCACAACTTCTCAAAACTTAGACCTTGTATTTCTACGAAACACTTGTCTAAAAACTAGAGAAGTCACAAGTAACAAGAACATAGTACGAGGACCAACCCATTTGTCCTGATGGACACTGGACAACATACAATACTCTGTATAAGTCCGCTGTGTTGAATAACTCAAAACCTGTGCATCGTAGGTTGAAAACTGTACTTATGATTAAGAACTAATCCGCTGTTCAATGCTCCTTACCCAATCGTCAACTGATATAGGTAAATGTCATGGACATAATTTCAAAAAGTTATCTCACTTTATAAAAATAAACGTACAGATATATCATTTTGAAATTGGTGCACAACAATGGATACTCAAAATCAAATACTTGCCGTCTGGCATAAACCCAGGCGATGTCCTCAAATATCACTAATTACAACGAATTCCGATATAATGAAGATTATCACCATTTTCCCAATAACCTACTCCAACTCATCATCTGTAAAACCATACAGATGTGAGAATCATACCTGGTAAATACATACCCTTGAGTAAGTATCTAATCGGGAAATCAGTTTTCCTTTAACAATGCACAGTGAAACTGAAACATGAAAATGTTTCGTAGGGGTATCCTGGTATTCCTAGTAATGCCTCTTCCATAAACCAATTCATGACTGTAACCGTATATTTCTTTGCCATCTCTCCAAATCCCTTTATTTGTCTTTAGTCGTTACCTTCTGCACACCCCTTTAGGCTAAGTGGTTTTCTTCCTTCCCTACCGTTCGGCACTAGCCTATGGTTTGGAAGAAGACTATCCAGTAAGCATAATATGTGTACTCTCCTAAACAAAGGAGTACTCGCAACATGAGAGAAGGTGATGATAAAAGACAACTGAATAATACCTTATTCTATTTCTCCCGAACTGGGGAAAAAAGCAAAGGTGAAGTAGGAGTGGCGATGAAGTACGCGGTTTGGTCGTGAATGATAGCAGTCGCAATTTACTTTGCCCTCTTTCTAATCCCTTTATTTTGTCTTTACTTATTACCTTCTGTACACCCTACTTAGGCTAATCGGTTTTCTTCATTCCCTACCTTTCGGCACCTGCCTATGGTTTGGAAGAAAACTATCCAATAAGCGTAATAGGTGTACTCTCCTAAACTAAGGAGCCCTCGCAACCTGAGAGAAGGTTGTAAGTCCATGTCACGCACCCCACGAACTTGCGGGGAGGCGGAATATATGAAAAACGATTATCAAAGCTTCGTAACACGGACTTGAGCGCATGAATCGTATCTAAACCGTTACTAGCAAACTACGAGAGGTTTAACTACCCGGATTCGAAGTTATACCTCACGTTACTTGTCCTTCGGGTCTTCATCGCTGTCCTCCACTCCTCGTAGGCTCCTTGGAACATCGGCACCTCAACGGCCTCCTCGAGTCAAAGACGATCCACCCGAGAGCTCCTACGCCAAGCTTGATCTCTAATTTGAGATAACTAGGTTGCTCAAAGTGCTAATCTAAGCTACCTAGGGGATATAGAGTGAGGTTATGGATGTATTAGTCAAGCTAACCCTTGATCTCAACACATGAGAGGTTAGGGTTAGGGTTTCAAGAATGAGAGAGCTTGAGAAGAGAGAAGGTGATGATAAGAATCCTTTTGGATGAATGAAGTCATTTTTGTATATATGAAACATATGATAATATTAAGTAAATAACAAATAATGAATTATCACCATGTTTTATTAATACGCTAAGTGATTCATAACATGAGTCATATAAAACATTAAATGAATCATTAACTCAATGTATGAATCACTACATGACTCATTAATCCAATTAATGCAAATGCCACCTTAACCCCCAAGTCACCATGCTTCTAGAAGCTTTCCGGAAAATTACGAGAACGTCCCTCCAATCCGTGAAAACATGGAAAAACTTTAGACTGTATAAATCCAATAACCTGATACTAGAATCTGGCTTAAACCAAAGCCGACTAGTAAAAACTGTCCGAACGTCGTACGTGCGTAAACACACGTATGCGTCCGAACCCTTGTCGTAAAACCATACGACCTCTATATCGTTTCGCCTGGAGCAGGGAAACCCTCTGTGTGGGACTCTAAAGACTCGACACTGCGCTGGCAGTGGGTTTAACCACAGACCGCAAGCGGCACTAGCTGTACGTAACGGTCACCAGGTAGATGTCGATAAGAAGGCCGATGAGGAAACCCATCCGAACTCCTACTGAGCCTGATGTGACAATCTCCGTACAGTCCGGTCTGTTCGTCTAAGACTATCGCATATCGAGCCTAGGGGCGGCAAGCGTCAGTCCCCTAATAGCGGTATAAGTCGTGTCGGAGCGTAGCCCATTACACCCTGAGAAACTATTGGAACCTACCAGTAAATCTCGCTTGCCCTGGCCAGGGACTTTGCGTAATGGCTCTCTGACACAGCGCGATATCAACTCCCAATACCGGGAGAGACGAATCCTTTCTAACCGCCACTGCCTCCAAGTGCTCGGGACTGCACCCAACTGCTATCTGTTTGCACGACTCATTTGAGTCGTGGTAGGGTAGCAATCTAAGAACAGTGGGACACACTCGAGGCGAAGTAGCAGTGTCAAGTTTGCGGACTATGCTGTACTCATGTCACCTAGGAACTGTTAACTGACGATTGGTATAATACCATCCAACAGTTCCCCTGCGAGTCCTGTCCGGTGTACCCGTAACCTAACGAGCACCTGTATACTATCTCCAGTACGACGTACTGATGGCTGTGGGACAGACCATCTCCCCAACTGGGATGAGAAGCGTACACACTAGTCTACTCTGGAGTATCGATGCCCAGTCTCGATAATCCTACGACTAGGGACAAGTATAGGATGTTGCTTATAGACTACTCAGCCCCCACTAGTGTGACCGCCATCACAACGCTGGTAATCAAGCAAAGATCCTATGGGCTCTACTAATATGTATAAGTGATACGTTACAAGAAACATATGCACATATTAAAGTAGACACAAACCAAGTAGCATACTACCATTTCTAGCAAGACTGTATATACAACTGTGAATATCCCAAGCTTCCATTAAGTAATATACATACAAGTATGATACAATAATGGCCCCTAGGGCATATACACTAACAAAGGTGATGATAAAAGACAACCGAATAAACCAATTCAATTTCTTCTAAACCTAGATCCATTCTCGAAGAAGTCCCTTCGAGTTCGTATATAACCATACGATGGATCTATCCAATGGAAGTGGATGTCCGTAGTAATACGGGGTGTTCTGAGAAATGCAAAGAGTAAACGAAGGAGCGGCAATGACTTATGCAACTTAGACAATCCAAAAGCCAGTATTTTAAGAAAGTTCGGTCAACTTGGTCACTGAGTCATAGTCTAGGGTCGGTTAAAGGTCGCTTTCAAAGAGAGAGAGAAGAAACACTCTGCATGCACTCTAACCTAGATCAGAATGGTTATTACTTTATCTAATCAGGAAACCTCCCACTGTACTGTCAAATTCTCCTCCAAACCTGAAAGAAGAATCAATCGGGATCACCCGAAGAGTAAACCAACTCATCAGTGGGAACCGGGATCCAACTCTCATCGCATGATAACGTGACGGAATCCACTCACGTTATCACACTCCAGAAGGTATGCGCATGCCTGACAAGGTTCAGTTTCTTTAGAAACTCCCGATATGATTTTTACCCCATGTTCTTATGACCTTGACGAAGGCCAACAAATCATAAGTCACATGTCAAGTTCTACCCGTCATTATCTTGTCAATTCGAACCCACCCGTACATATCCTTGACGAAGGCCAACAAGGTAATACGACTATCCCAAACCAACTCATCTATCTATGCAACAGAACAGTAACAAGCAGCTACTATCCACTATGCCTTGACGAAGGCCAACAAACATAGCATGAATACTACGCGCTACCGTCTGAAACGACGGAGGTCTACGGCTGGTTTTTGGCGAAAAACCTTTAACGTAATGAACTTGATCTCGTTGAAAGAACTTGATAGCTTTTTATAAAAATATAGTGGCGAAAACCTTTGTTAAAGAGGTCACTCCCGGTGAAGGGATCTCGGCTCTTTCCTCGTGGAATGAGATGCAGGACATTCCAACTGAATACCGCGATGCAAAGCAACATGTAATCGACTATAGTGAAGTTATTACCCTGATGGAAACTTCTGCCCAAGGGGTCACTCCCGGTGAAGGGATCTCGGCCCTTGCCTCGTCGAATGAGGTGCAGGATATTCTAACTGAAACCACTGTGCAAAACAAAAGAGAACGTCTTTGTAATAACACTTTTTAAAACTGTTCCAACAACATCCAAACATGTTTGTTTTCCTTTGCATTGATCAGAATCAACGCAGTCCCATCAATTAATCACACCAGAAAAGAACGAAAATAAAATGTACGTATATGCCATCCGCATTCGCCACTGGGTCCCGTCATCACTCGTTAGGTTACTTAACTAACGACAGAGCGGGGACTGGACTAGCGCGGATGTAAAACATATACAACATCTACTAGTATATATACCAATATACAATAATCGCTCCAGGCGTGATAATATGCAACATTACAGAAAAGTAATAAGCATCACAGAACAATACAGATAAGCTGGGATCCCCGGGTTTTACAGAGCCGCTGCTGAAACCCGACGTTCCCCTGGTCGCGTGGATAGCCTGTGCAATGAAACCTAGACCCCCACGGGTGCGGCAAGTTACCTGCCAAAACCTGAAGCGAGGCAGCCCCCTACAGCATAGTGAATGGACCATCCTGCACTTTACGGAATCCGATAACTTGAGCACCCCTCCTTGGGTCAACCTGTACCCCCTACGAGTGCGGCGAATAGTCTGTCAATTCTAGAGTGATGCCCCTCTGCCTCTCAAAGCCATGAGATGCGGACCCGTTGCCCTCCAAAACCCGGTTATCCGTGCACTCCGTCACGGGGTAAAACCTAATACAGAAATGAAAAATATGTACAACGGGTACATCGACCTCAGCCCGGTCGTGCCCCAAAAGAATATTATACAAACAGGCAGTGATGGCAGTTCACATGTTGGACGCTCGCCCCGCAATATCAAATGTACAAATAAATCCAAATTGCACTACCATTGCACACAGCTATCCACCACGACAAATCCACAACATCACAGCACAACACAGAACATCAACGCGAATGTCACGTTCGCAAATCCGTCTAAAAGGACTATAGCAATTAGATGCAATTTACCGCTCGAATGACATTCACGGTCGGAGATATAATGTAAGTACTGCAAACTAACAAGTTTAAAATTCCGATCGACAAAACTTCCCGAAGTGGGCCCCACGTACATCTGCAGTACAAAAACAAAATCTGGGCCCAAAAGAAATATTCCAGACACCACAATTCCCTATGCAGAACACACTGAAGAAATATGGAGTACTGTTCCCACTAACTGGATGCGGAACCGCGGCCAAACCATGGTTTGTGCGTCGGTTCCGCGGCAGTACAATGGTTTCAGTCGACCAAATTTCATCAGAATTCTTAAAAAAGCCTGCTCAATTTTCTGAGATGCTCAAAATAATTTTTAGACCTGTTTTAAAAATCGACAGAAACTTTATCATAAAAATTGCGGTTTCGGAAATTTCGTTCGATCGATATTTTAAACGCGTTAGAACAAGTTAGTAAAGGTTAATGGCGTGGCTCTGATACCATGTAAGTCTACGGTAGCGCCTCGGCCGTCAATCAGACGCCAAACGCGGAACAAAAACTTTTATAACTGGCGCTATCGCATACTATAACCCGGATCTTTCCATTAACGCTAAACTAACAAACTACAAAGTGGGTAGAAAGGCTATACCGAACGATCCGAGTTCTTCGTTCTTTAGCCATCATCCCACGCTCCTCTGCGGCATCTGCGATCTCGCTCGATCTCCGATCTTCTCGTCCAGGTGGCACCACGTCAACGGATCTTTATACGGGCTCCCGCCTCTGAACCGAGGCAACTCGGACATGAAGTTTGCTAGCCGACATGTCTAAGATTGATGTAGAGAATGAGTAGAATACTTTGTCTCGTGTCATCCAAAATCATGGATGAACGGTTAATGAAGTTGCCTTTAATCAAGTAATGAGAAATGAGCTATATCTTTTGCAAATGAATCAACCATCATCCCAAAATAGGGCTCGGCCAATATAGGGCTGAAATGGAGTGGAGTTGGTGAGTGTAGGAGCAAGTGGTGACTATATGTAAAGCTTCTCCTTACAAAATATCCTAAGCATTACCAAAAGACATAAATGCAAAACAATGAGTCACTTAAACACCTCATCAACCATTTAATGCAAACAATGAGTCATGAAACCTAGTCATCAATTCTAGAAGCTTCCTCATGATTCATCCTTAAGAAGAAAAGATAATTCCGCATTAAACCGAATGTTCAAGACGGGTGATAGAAAACTGGCAACTTCGAAAAGCGATCCCGAAACGAATTTCAGGATAACCCCGTAACTGTACATGCATACCCGCATTTGTATTACGACCGAATACAAATGCAACTGAGACAGATATTATATCTACACAGTATAATACATGGATCCGGCTTAAACCAAAGCCCACCAGTATTATCTGCCCGAAATATGACACGTGCGCGTAAACGCACGTGCATTTTCTGAACCCTGCCATAAAACTATACGGCCTCTACAACGTTTCGCCCGAACTTGGAAAACTATCTGTGGGGGACTCTAATGACTCATCGGTACCTGGCAGTGGGTTTAACCACAAGCACGTCAGCGGCACTAGCAATGCGTAACGGCTGCCCATGTACTGATCTCAAGGGAAGCCGATGAGCGAACTCATCCTGGAACCCTACTGAGCCTAACAGTGACAATATACATACAGTCTGGTCCGTTTGTCTATGAGTATCGCATATCGGGCCTAGGGGCTGGTAACGTCAGACCCCCAATAGCGGTATAAGTCGTGTCGGAGACAAGCCCTGAACACCCTGAGAAACTACTGGAATACTTACCAGTAATTCTCACCTGCCTTGGCCAAGGACTTGGTGTAATGGCTTTCCTAGACACAACGCGATCTCACCCCCAATACCGGGAGAGACGAATCCCCTGCCGATCCGCTCACTTGCCTCCATGTGGCTCGGGACTGTACCAAAAAAGACCTGTTTGCACGACTCCTTTGAGCCGTGGTAGGGTAGAAATCAAAGCACAATGGGAACTCACACGAGACAAATGACGACCTCAGGTCGATGAACTAACGTGTACACATGTCTCCAGGGAACTGCTATCTGACGCTAGGTATAAATACCAACTAGCAGGTTCCCGGCGATTCCTGTCAGGTATACTCATAACCCAATGAGCACCTGTATACATCTTAGGTGATCCAACTGACACCAGTGGCTTGTGAGACCGGTCACCGCCCCTCATCGGGGTCTCGACTGTATACACCAGTCTACTCCGAAGTATCGATGCCCTGTCTCGAAACTCCCACGACTAGGGACCACTATTAAGGATGTGCTTATAGACTACCCAACCCTCACGTATATGATCTCCATCATACTGTTGGTAGTCAAGCAAGATCCTAAGGGCTCTATCAACGTGTAATAGTGATCAGTCAGCTGAACCTTTACACGACTGATAAAGGCAAACCAGATAGCATACTATCATCTCGAGTGAGACTGTACTACCGGTATAGGCCATCCTCAATCATTGCAATCACGTACCTGCGATCCAATAATTGACTTTGAGGGCACTATATCCAACAATATATATATATATATATATATTTGTGTGTGTTATGCGCATCTCATTGTTGTATTTGACATTAGATACAACAGTGAGCAAAATACTCATAGTAGATGAGATCCCTGTAGTAAAAATGAGATACCCGCTTCAGCGGATATCTAGCCAAGCGGGTATTTTAATCGGTTACGGCCCAAGATCCCACTCGAATAGAGATATGGGGTGACGCGGCGGCCATCCAGCGGCTCTGTGGTCACCCCCTCGTTTTCCTTTTATATTAAAAGGGGTCTTTAGGGCTTTGAGAGAACCATTTGATTTTCTTCAAAATTTCCTTCTTTCCCATGTCTAGAACAAGGAAGGAGGAGCTCATATCGAAATCCTCATCCTCTATTTCTTTCTTCTTACAGATTTGCTCAGGTGGGTGTCTTGCGCTCGCTATGGAGGAATACTCGTCGGCCATTTTGCTTAATCTCCATTAATGGAGATCAATTGAAGGAGATGAACCAGCCTGGGTTCATCTGGCCAAATTGAAAGTAGCTTTTGCTATTTCTTTCAAGAATTATGGTTTTTACCTCTAAAAAATTGGGTTTTTTTCTAAATTCTTAAAACTCAATGAAAATTGGCAAACACAAAGGGGATGCTGCCCAATTTTTCCTTTAAAAAAATTCCTTCAATAGAACGCATAAGAATCATAAGATTTTGAATGGGGAACAAACTCTAGAACAAATGAGATCATTCAAGTGGGGTGTTTGTAGATCATGCAGGGATCTTTAGAACATTCGGGTATCTTCATATCAAAGATATCCGCGGCGGGTTTCTTTAACCGTCGGGTATCTCAAATTTAAAGATACTCGTTGCGGGCTCCTTTTAGTAGTCAGGTATTTTTATTTTAGAGATACCCGCTTCTACTTAGTTAAAAATAACTTAGGGAATTTTTGGTTTTATGTAAACCTTTGGCTTATACTTGGTTATTTCTTTGGTGTTTTAGACTTGTTTATCAAATCGTACACCCCTCTTCACAATATAAAAGTTCTTGTGTATGAGACAACCAGAAATCAACCATCATTCATTCTTCAAGCTTAAGAAGGACAAGGAGAAAGCTCTCGATCATCAGATTCTCAACATATTTGTTGAGTTATCAATGTTGTACATGAGTCAGTAGATGACGTGCTCTACTTCCTTGATGATGAAAAATCAGAAGTTAAATTCGTCAACATAATGACACGTCGAGGTTCAATGCTTCCTGGTCCCAGACTCAAAGAGATTCAGCAAAAATCTGAAGACGACGGAAAGGTTAAAGCAATCGAAATCGAAGAAGATGCTATCCTTTCTACCTCAAAACCCATATCCAAAATGAATTACAACGTATTGGCGCATCTGAAGAAAATCTCGGCGTTAACCGTTTATGAAGCACTAATGCTGTCTCCTGAGATACGAAACATGCTCATTGAAGCCTACTAAACCCAGAAGAGTATCAAGCCTTCTTTGCTGAAGAAATCATGAAAGAAACATTCTACGCAGAGCAGACAACCGGGATTGTTTTCACTGATGAAGATATGTTACTTAGAACATCAGAGCACAATCGGTCTTTATACATCTCCGTGACTTTCAAGGACGCCATTGTTAAAAGAATTCTAGTTGATCCGAGTTCATCCGTAAACCTGATTACTTTGAAAACTCTACGCACATTATCTCTTGATATTAGTCATCTTAATGCCGAAAAGATACTCATTCAGAGATTTGACCAAAATACTAGTAAAGCTCTAGACCTCATTATCTTAAGCTTTCAAGTTGGGTCTTTGCATACCCGCATGACATTCCATGTCATCAACGCCAACACTTGCTACAAAGCCTTGTTGGGGAGACCTTGGTTGCACGATTATTGCATCATACCCTCGACTCTGCAGCAATGCTTAAGATGTGAAGTTGATGAAGGCGAACATCGCATCGATGATGAGCTCAATCCTTTCAGCGTCAATGAAATTCACTTGGGAGAAGCTCAATACTATTTTCAGAACTTCAATGCTGAATCAACTCACCCGAGAGGAAGGCGTTCCCTAGGAAAATATAAATCGGATGACGCGAGTTCCTGCTCGTCCGAGGACATCACGTTTAATGACATACCCTGCATAGGATTTGATTCAGAATCCGAGTGATGAAGCTGATCTTATTCAATTCACCGATGAAGCCTGTCATGGAATCGAAAGCTTTTGCATATCTGACGATGACGATAGCGGGAATGCGGACACCCAATTTCAAAATTCTTATAAAACAATATAGAAAGGGAAATGTAGAGTATGTGCTATCACAACTCCCTGCAATCTTCAAAAACCCTTACAAGAAATAAAAGTATCCAATATATCACATCAAGAAACCTTTTATGTCCCTCCAAGCAGAGGACAAAAAGCGATTCTATTTTACAAATCACAACCAAATGAGTGCATTGATAGGAAAATCCCTTTGTATGATGAAGGACCTGATTTGGGAGTCTAATTCCTAAACACACGTCATTCAAAACGTTGCGACTTTGTAAAAAAATATGGATGTCATTACGATAAACTCTAGAAGAATTTGAATTGTTCGACTCTTTATAGTATCCCGACAACCCCGTGGATATGTTAAAGAGTTAAATAGAAATGATTCACGAGAGTTGGGATATTTTTCATATACTTCCAAACGCCCTCACTTTAAATTTCATAAATATGTACTGCTTCCGTATGATACCCATACAGGCAGAAGAAATATAACCAGACTCTATAATCGTATCCCTAAGAGTGTACAGAAGCACAGGTGTGGGACTTGGCCCATTTACAGCCGGCCCCTCCTGATTTGAAGAGGGAGGGCAAGCCACTGTTAATGAACTAATGAAAGTAAATCTAAGGACCAAGGAAGGTCACAGATCTACTTTTATTAGTGCCCATTTAAATGTTGAAGAACAATCTAAGCTAATTGAATTACTTAGAGCTTCTACTGACTGCTTCGCCTAGAAATACATTGAAATGCCAGGTCTTGATCCAGAAGTCATGGTGCACAAGCTCGCTATCCCACCCGATAAGAAACCAGTGAAGCAACTTCAACGCAATATGCGAATAGAAGTTGAAAAGCTGTCATCAAAGAGGTCAAGAAACTTATCGTTGCAGACTTTATACGTGAAGAGCAATATCCTGACTGGGTCTCGTTAATAGTCCTAGTCACAAAGAAGAACGGTGACATTCGTGTTTGCATCGACTCCAGGGATCTCAACAAAGCATGCCCTAAGGATGACTTCTTTTTACCCGCTACGAAGTTGTTGATTGACAATACCTCAATGTACGAGATATTCTCTTTCATGGATAGTTACTCTGGATATAATCAAATCAAGATGCACCCGGATGATAAAAACACACTGCTTTCTCCGATGGATATCTTTTGCTGCAAAGTCATGCCTTTCGGCCTGACAAACGCCGGAGCTACCTATCAAAGGGTGGTGATGAAAATATTTGATGAACTTTTGCATGATATTTGCGAATGCTATGTAGATCTCGTTGTAAAAAGTTATAATAAAAACAATCATTTGCAACATTTATCTACTGTGTTTGATCGCATTCGTAAATATAACTTAAAAATGAATCCAATGAAATGTGCGTTTGGTGTTTCTTCTGGTAAATTCCTAGGTTTTGTTGTGCAATATAGGGGTTTGGAGATCGATCCGTTTAAAATAAAAGCAATATCGGACATGCCTCCCTTTAGAAACCTCAAGGAATTACGTTCATTTCAAGGGAAGCTGGCTTGCATCCGAAGATTTATTGCTAATCTTTTGGGTAAATGTAGGCCCTTCTCTAAACTTGCTAAAAAGAATGCACCCTATATTTGGGATCTTGAATATCAAGAAGCCTTCGATCAAATCAAAGCTTACCTTTCACACCCTTCGATTTTGGCTTTGCCTATTTATGGCAGACCCTTTATTCTTTATGCTGCTACCTTAGAGGGATCTCTACGGTCAATACTTGCACAAGTTAATAATGCTGGACATGAAAATGCTTTATATTATTTAAGTAGAGTGCTTGTAGGGACAGAAATGAACTACTCCCCTATTGAAAAGTATTGTCTATCTTTAGTCTTTGCGGTGACTAAATTAAAATACTACTTGCTTTCAAATGAAATATGGTTGATCTTTAAAAAAGATTCCATCAAATATTTAATGAAGTTACCGGTATTAACTGGACGTTTGGCCAAGTGGGCATTAATATTTCTCCAATTCGACATCCAATATGTGCCTTAGAAAGCGATTAAAGGTCAATCCCTAGCCGACTTTTTAGCAGCACACCTTATGCCGGATAAATCATCCCTCCTTTGTGAATTACCTAGAGAAAACATTCTATTTATCGAAGACAAACAACTTTTATGGAAATTATATTTCGACGGCGCATCGTCGCTAGAAACAGGGGGACAATATGAAATTCCCAAAGTTAAAATAGACTTAGGTTTGGTGTTTATTACCCTGGCTTAGGCTATCATCAGACAAGCCTTAGAGACGATGGATCCTAAAACAAACAACGAAACCCTTATTTTAGGCTTAGAACTCGCTATTGAAATGGGCATTTTAAATTTACGCGTTTATGGAGATTCCCAGTTGATAGTCAATCAAGTGTTGGGAACCTTCAAAACTGACAAACCTGAATTCCTAAAATATTGTTTGTGAGCCGGACAACTTCTCCTACAAATACCCATGTTTAGGTTAGAGAATTTGCCTAGAGCACAAAATAGTAAGGCCGATTCATTAGCAAATCTAGCTAAGGAGTTGGCTAATCCAGATCTTGACGAGATTCAAGTCACCCTTCGGAATCGTTTAAGTGTATATCCTGCACTCCTTGAAGATGAGGAAATACACGCTCAAACTTTAAACATCGAAAAAGCCGAAAAGATTATGGAAAAACCGGATTGGTGACAATCATTTCTAGATTTCTTTCAACATGACATTGTTGGATGACAAGTCTGCCCGATTCGCTTTAAGGAAGCAGGCTTTACGTTATGCATATTTACCGTCGTACTTTTGATGAACTCATATTACGATGCTTATCGCATGAAGAAACTAAGCAAGTGATGGAAGTTCATTCAGGAATATGTGGGGTTCACCAAGCCGGTCCGAAAATAAAGATAAAAATAAAAAAAGGTTAGGATATTATTGGCCGAACATGACATAAAATTGCTTGCCTATTGAGTTACGATTTGGGTTCCATTTCCCGATTTTCCCTTTCTCCGGTTTTATGTTTCATGCCACATGTCAATCTAATTCTTACCTAATGCTAATACTGGAAAAACAGGTACATGTCGTGTCAATCAATACATTCAAATCAAGTGGTATCAAGAATTCGTTGGCATTTGGGTAAACATTACATTGCAAATATGTTTTGACATAGCAAAAAATAGTAAGACAATGTTGATACATGTAATCGATCTGTATACTAGCATGGTCAGGAATAACATAGTCATATCAAATAACAATGAATAACATAATGGAATCATAATAGAATACATATCAGTATCAGCATTCAACATCAGACGTTTGGGTCACAATACTTTATACAACAGACGTCTGGTCTACTATATTTTATGTCTGCTCCTTAGTTATATGTATGGCAGACGTCTGGGGCAGACGTCTCCAGTTCAAGTCATGTTCTGTAAAATAATCCTAAAGATGTCTGGTCTTTGTTGGAAGACGTCTGTAGTTCAAATTTGGTTTCTGTAAATGTATTTCAGAGATGTCCGGTCCTTGGTGGCAGACGTCTCCACGGGAAAATTTGAGACGATCAGAATTTATGGTTTCTATTCTTTCAACCAAATATATGACATATACAGAATACAATCGTTCGAGTTTCTCGATTCTAACATGTTAAAACTAGTTAAACATAACAATCATATTTTTAGGGTTTGATGGTACATCGTGATCCAAATCTCGATGTATCGTCAATTAGATTTAAGGTCACTATATGAATAGATAGTTATATTTTGTTACAGCAAGTTTTGAACTCGCCATAACTAGCATGTAACAAGTATATGAATACTTGCCTCAGAGATGAATATCATGCAATGTTGATGAAGACGATGAACTTTGAACTCTCAGCTAAAACTCGACCTAAATGGTGCTCGCCCAAGAAGCAAGTAGAAGTCCACGATGACGACGACGACGATGATGCTGATGTGCTTGGCCGCGAAATGACGACGACGAAGGATCGTGGATCTCGATTAGGGTTTGCTCGGTTAGGGTTAGGGTTTTGTTTTTTTAAAAAATAAAATAATATGAGGGATGGAATTTGCATGAGGATTATTAATATTTAAATATGATGTATACTTTTGCACTTAACCCCTTTTATTTAAATTGTTTTAAAGATTTGCATATATCTTACTAACCTCAAAACCATATATCTTTTTATTCCCTTAGAATAATAAATATTTATAAACCCAACCTAATAAATAAACAATAAACTAATAAACCCCATTAAAATAGTTTTATTCAGAAAAATACCGTACAAACGTTCTAGGGTGTTACATTATACCCAACTACAAAAAGAATTTCATCCTCGAAATTCACGGACAACAGAAAAGAATAAGAACAAGAAATCTCGGATTCACGGAAACAAGTTTGGGAATTTCTGTCGAATCTCATCTTCACATTTCCAAGTAGATTCTCCATGCGAACGACTACCCCACGAAATAAGAACTAACGAAATAATTTTGTTCTTTAGAACATTCTCTCGACGATCTAATATATCAGTTGGTCGATCTTTATACGAGAAATCATTACCCAACGTCAATTTCGAGTGATCCAATACAAGAGGTTCATCTCGAACATATCGACGAAGTTGAGACACATGGAACACGTCATGCATACTTGCCATAGACGGTAGTAATGCCAAACGATACACCACTTCCCCAATCCGCTTAATGATATCAAATAGTCCAACAAATCGAGGACTAAGCATGCCTCTACTACCAAAATGAATCACACCTCTTGTCAGTGATATCTTCAAGAACATATGATCACCAACAACGAACTCTAGAGGTCCTTTTCCAGTATCAGCCCAACTTTTCTGACGGTCTTGAGCGATCTTCATATGCTCTTGAATCAATCAGACCTTATCCACTATCTGAATAATCAACTCCGGTCCCAACAGTTTCCTTTCTCTGATATCGTCCCAACATACAGGTGACCGACATTTGCGGCCATACAACGCTTCAAACAGAGCCATCTGAATGCTGGCATGAAAACTGTTATTAAAGGAAAACACAACCAAGTGCAAATGATCTTTCCACGAATCTTGAAATCTAGCATACATGCTCTCAGCATATCTTCAAGAGTCTGAATAGTCCGCTCGGATGGATCATCGGATTGCAGATGATATGCTGTGCTAAACTTCAGTCGAGAAATGAGATAAGAATCGCGTGTCTCGATTGGATACAATACTAACCGGTACTCCATGCAGTCTAACAATCTTCTTCATATGCTTCTCCGTTAGAAACTCCGTCGACTGACTAACCTGAAATGGTATGAAATGAGCTTCCTTGATCAGACGATCGAAAATAACCCAAACTGTATTGTTGCCCTTTGGACTGCGTGGTAGAGCAGTTATGAAATCCATGGTGATATGCTCTCACTTCTACTGAGGAATCGGAAGTGGTTGCAATAAACCGGCAACTCTCTAATGTTCAACCTTCACTTGCTGACACACCAAGCATCTAGACACAAAGTGAGCACTCTCTTTATGCCTTCTCACCAGAAGCGTTGTCGCATATCTCTCTACATCTTCAAGTTTCATGGATGTACCAAATACGTAGAACTGTATGCTTCATAACTTCATGAATCTCTCCTTTCGGCACACACAAGCGGCTTCCATATCTTAGCGATCCATCTTCATGAATTAATAAATCTGTTCTAAGTCCTGCCTCAACTTAGCCTCAAAACTTCCACAATTGAGTGTCTTGCAATTGCGCGGCCTTGATGTGATTTATCAATGACGACTATACTTGAAGTTGCATCAATTGTCCAGAAGAACCTGGTAACACTAGCTCCAATTCAAACTTCTGAAAATCTGCTATAAGTTCTTTCTACGAAGTTAACGTCATCACGGCGGGCAATCGACTCAAAGCATCCGACATTACATTCACTTTTCCCGAATGGTACTTCAAATCTAAGTTGTAGTCAGCCATCAACTTTAACCATCTTCGTTGCCTCATGTTGAGCTTTTTCTGAGTGAACACATATTTTAAGCTCTTGTGATCGGTAATAACCTCAACTTTCTCTCCTAACAGATAGTGCCTCCATAACTTTAGCGCGAAATCACTGTAGCTAACTCCAAATCGTGCGTCGAATAATTCTTTCCATGTGTTTTCAGTTGTCGCGACGCATATGCTATCATGCGCCCCTGCTGCATCAACACACAGCCCAAACCTTTTCCCGACGCATCACTGTGAATCACCAACCCTTCGGAACTATTTGGCACAGTCAAAACTGGAGCGGTAGTTAGCTTCTGCTTCAACAGGTCGAAAGCTTGATTACACTTCTCGGATCATATGAACGGTTTTTCCTTTCGAGTCAACTTTGTCAACGGTTCTGCTATCCGAACAAAGTCTTGCACGAATCTTCGGTAATACCCTGTGAGGCCAAGGAAACTTCGAACCTCCACTATCTTTAGCTTCCGCAATCTTTTTCGGATCCATTGCGATGTTATCTCCTGATATGACGTGACCTAAGAACTTCACTTCATCGAGTCAAAACTCCCACTTGCTCATGTTGACATACAATTTTCTTGCCTCAACGTCTGAAGTGCAATCCTTAAATGTTCTTCATGCTCCTTGTTCCTCGAATATACCAAGATGTCATCAATGAACACTACCACGAACCGATTTAGATACTGAGAGAAGACTCGGTTCATTAAATCCATGAACACAGCGAAAGCGTTCGTAACCCTAAACGGCATAACTAAGAATTCGTAATGCCCGTATCGGGTTCAGAAAGCCGTCTTGCAAATATCTTCTGGCTTCGAACTTGATGATATCCTGATCGCAGATTTAATTTCGAGAACACCCTCACACCACTGAGCTCATCAAACAACTTGCTTATGCGAGGAATAGGGTACTTGTTCTTAATAGTCACCCGATTCAACTCTCGATAATCGATGCACATGCATCGAGTGCCATCCTTCTTGACCAATAGGACTGGAGCTCTCCAAGGTGAATCACTAGTACAAATGAAACCCCTTTCCAAAAGATCCGCAACGTGCTTCTTCATTTCTTCCAATTCCACCGATGCAATCGTATAGTAAGACTTAGAAATTGGCGCTGCTCAAGGAATTAGGTCGATCGAAAACTCCACATCTCGCTTTGGCGGCAAACCCGTGATGTCTTCAGGGAAAACATCCATGAACTCCCGAACTACTAGCGGTGCTTCTTCCTTATTCACCTCTATCACGGATAAAACAGAATTGGTCGGCTTGGCTCTAGATTCAACTGACCCGACAGATCTGCTGCCTCCCAAGAATTCAAATTCCGGATGACTAGAAATCTAAAAAGTCACTTTCTTTGCTCTACAGTCTATTTGAGCGTGAAAGGTGCTAAGAAAATCCATGCCCAACATTACATCGTAGCTACCGGTATCAATGACTAGGGAATCCGCAAATAATTCCCGACTACAAACTATGACGGGACACTCCTTACATGTACTGCTAGAAATAATCTTTCCATATATCCCAACCTCTAGATAAAATCTCATATGGAATAGAATGTGTACTAACAAACTTGGAAGACATAAAACAATGGATGTCCCGGAATCAAATAAAGCATGGGAAATTACAAACAAGAAGAGTACTTGAAACCACATCCTCAGAAGCCTCCGTCTCTTCGGCCGTTAGGATGAAAGCCCGTCCCTGATTTAGCCCTTGTGTAATCTGCCTCTGCTCATATGCATGTTTCTGCGGTACCAGCGGCGCCCTCGTAACATCATCTCTCCGTTGAACCTTAGATGGGCAGGTGTTGATCTGGTGATCAGCAGCTCCACAAACTAAACACCGTCCGTTCTTCCTCCGACAATCTTTCCGAAGTGGCCTGGCCGTTGGCAATAGTCACAGACCATATTCTTCTTCTGTGCTCTGAAACAAAAGGACGATTCATAGAAACGGCTCCCTATCTCCGAACAGGAATACCCTCACGTACTGGAACTTTGGTTGGCGCCTGAACCGTCCTACGTGCCGGAACATTCCGCTGATGAGTACCCTTCTCTTTGTTCGTGAGCCTCTGCTGCTCTCTAGCTGCCGTAAGAACTTGAGAAAAGGTAGTCAACCCCAAGTAATGTGCCGTTGGATTTCCATATCGAGACTCCGTAAGAAACGCCTTGCTCTGTCTGCTTCATTAGCTACCAAAGGCCTTACAAATCTACTGAGTCGAGCCCACTCAGCCGCGTGTACATCAACAGATCCGCCATTTTGCCTTAAACTGATAAACTTTTCTTTCATATCCTCTCTAGCAGACTGCGGGAAAAACTTTTCCAATAAACTCTGGGTGAAAGCCGTCCAGCTGATTGGCTTCGTCAGAAGAATCTCTTCGACGAGTCGCCACTCACGAGCATAATCGACCAGCCGAATGCGTATGGCATCCACGCTCTTCTTATCGGAAATTTGAGCAGCTATCAAAATATTCTCAGTATCAACGAGCCACTGCTCAGCCTGAAATGGTTCCTCCATTCCTATAAAGGTTGTTGGGCTAAACTTCCTGAAATCAACAATTGTACCCTCACGCGGACCCTGCTTGGGAATTGCCGCTCTTTCAATGGCAGTGGTAGCAGTCTGTTGGGTCATCCTCAAGCCCTCCTGAAATGGCTTAGCCTGCTGCTAGATGAAGTCGGCCTGGCGTTGTTGATTCTCCAGCATGCCATGCATAACACTAAGGAGTGTAGCATTGTCAGTCGGTGTAGCGGGATTAGCTGATCTCGCCATTCTGAAGTTAAGGACGAAAAGATGAGTTAGCAATGAAAACAAGATTTAATGAAAGCAAAGAATTCAAGAATTGAATGATGAAGCAGGAACCGTGACAAGACATGTTCCTAAAATTCAATAGATTTAAGGTTAATGAATTGGGTCTGATACCCAACTACAAATTGAATCCATTGTCCAAACTAAATATAAGCTCTGATACCAACAAACTTTGTCATGTCCCGCTTCCCAATATGCCTAAATACGGGAACTTAACTTGGTCAACCATACTATCTACATAGAGTAAGGAGTTGTCCTTCCATAGTCACATTAAGGTTTCTTGCAGTAATCAAGCAATACAGGAATAACAATATATATGCAACATATGTCCATTGCTAGAAATAACAACCAAGAATAATAGAAATCAAACCGGAATAACGTAAACGTCAAGTTAAACTGATCCAAATAATAAAATATAAAGGTATACGAGACCTTGTCCCTTATGGGCTCACAAGAAAACTAAAGACATGATTCGGTTCCGGAATAAATAAAATATTTAATAACTAAGTAAACGAAAACACGTCTCACATCTCTACCTGCTCGAAGTACTCCTTATCCTGTGGTTCTAGAAACAAGGAATCTGGACCATGCAAATTTCAGACGTCAGAGCGTCATAGATAGTATAATAATAAATAAAATATGAATGTGACATGATAGGTTAATATAACATGAGTTTGTGTTGTGTAGGTAACAATGACCATTATCAATAACACCATGTGATATAACAACAACAGAATATGGTATCATATCATATCAAGTGAAACCTTCAACGTCACTAAATATTGTCTATTCTAAAGGTATTTGAAATCAGCAAATGCAATCTTCCTTGTAACTCAACAGTATTAGGACAACATCGTCCTCAATGTATTATGATAAAACCTCCTCAATATACAAATGAATGATGTTAGCTCATCATCCCACGATACGAATGCCCTACTCGAATGATCAGTCTCTAGACGTTGATTCCTATTGAGTTACGATTTAGGTTCAATATCGTCCTCAATGTATTTATGATAAAACCTCCTCAATGTACAAATGAATAATGTCAGCTCATCATCCCACGATACGAATGCCCTACTCGACTGATCAGTCTCCAGACGTTGATTCCTATTGAGTTACGATTTAGGTCCCATTTCCTGATTTTCGCTTTTCCCCGGTTTTGTTTCATGTGACATGTCAATCTAATTCTTACCTAATGCTAATACCGGAACAAGCAGGTACATGTCGTGTCAATCAATACAATCAAGTCAAGTGGTATCATGAATTCGTTGGCATTTGAGTAAACATTGCATTGCAAATATGTTCTGACATGGTAACAAATAACATGACAACGTGGATACATGTAATCAATCTGTATACTAGCATGGTCAGAAATAGCATAGTCATATCAGATAACAATGAATAACATAACGGAATCATAACAGAATACAAATTAGTATCAGCTTTCAACATTAGACGTTTGTGGCAGACGTTTGGGTCACAATACTTTATACAGCAGACATCCGGTCTACAATATTTTATATGCCAGACGTCTGTAGCCGACGGACGTCAGACCCTTAGTTATATGTATGGCAGACGTCTGGAGCATACGTCTCCAATTCAATTCATGTTCTGTAAAATAATCTTAAAGATGTATGGTTCTTGTTGAAGATGTATGCAGTTCAAATTTGGTTTCTGTAAATGTATTTCAGAGATGCCTGGTCCCTGGTGGCAGACGTCTCCACAGGAAAATTTGAGACAATCAGAATTTAGGGTTCCTATTCTTTAAACCAAACATATGAAATAAACAAAATATAATCGTTTGAGTTTCTCGATTCCAACATGTTAAAACTAGTTAAACATAACAATTGTATTTTTAAGGTTTGATGATACACCGTGATCCAAATCTCGATGTATCGTCAATTAAGTTTAAGGTCACTATATGAATAGATAGTTATATTTTGTTACATCAAGTTTTGAACTCGCCATAACTAGCATGTGACAAGTATCTGAATACTTGCATCAGAGATGAATATCACGCAACGTTGATGAAGACGACGAACTTTGATCCCAAGGCTAAAACTCGACCTAAATGGTGCTCGTCTAAGAAGCAAGCAAGAAGAAGTCCACGATGACGACGACGACAACAATGCTGATGTGCTCGACCGCGAGATGACGATGACGAAGGATCATGGGATCTTGGTTGGTGTTCGCTCGGTTAGGGTTAAGGTTTTGTTTTTAGAAAAAAAGAAAATAATATAAGGGATGGAATTTGCATGAGAATTATTAGTGTTTAAATAGGATGTATACTTTTGCACTTAACCTCCTTTTATTTAAATTGTTTTAAAGATTTGTATATATCTTACCAACCTCAAAACCATATATCCTTTTATCGCCTTGAATAATAAATATTTATAAACCCAACATAATAAATACACAATAAAATAATAAACTTATTAAAATAACTTTATTCAGGAAAATATCGTACAAACGTTCTAGGGTGTTAAATTAACAAACGATGGTTTCCGACCCTTTTAAACGTTCTTCGGATTTGGTTCAGACTCGGTCGGGCATGCTCTAAGAAGCGACCCACATGATTTATCTTCAGTCGCCGTGCAAAGCCATTAAAGGAAATACCAAAGATGAACCGAATACGTCCTAAAAAATACTCACTAAAATGTTTCTCTTTAGGTCTCATGGTAAAATATCCACATTACGGAAAAGCTACGAAAGACGATATCAAAGTAGAAGATTGAATATAACCATTGAAGGGTATTCGAAATCCCGCTTCATAGGGTGTCGTAATGATATCCATAAAAATGCAAATAGGTCAAGCGAAACAGAGTGTTATTGTAAATAGAATATATAAGACCCTGCTTCAATATATTTAAATGTGGATAGGTACAAGACAAAATGAATAATAGTTTCTGACCCCACACAAAACGTCATATGAATATAAAAGAGAGATACCAATACAATTTTATTAATTTCTCCAAAAAGATTTTACATTAAAAGGAAATGAAACACATATAAAGTCGAACAAGAACAAAATTGATAAATAAAGTTTCAATAAGGGCTCTGGCAGGATTGCGAAGAGCCTCCAAATGATGTGCAGCCTTGTCTTTCAAAGATTGAATGGCAGCTTTACGGACATCAATGAGCTCGCAGGAACGCTTATACCGACTATCTAGATCAATTATTTGCGCCTCGCGTTCTTCCAAATAAGTTTGGCGCTTACTAAACTTTGCTCAATAGTTATCATATTAGCCTTGGCATCAGCCAGTCGCTTATTCACAAATTTGAGCTCAGCTTCGAGTTTCTCTTTCTTTCTAACAGTCCATCTCAAGTTTCGTTTAGCGATATCTGGCTTTGAATAACTCTGCTGTCTCAGCGGCCTCCTTTTCTTTAGCTTTGCCCGCATTGGGTTTATCCTGAAAAAAAAGGGTATTTAAAATAGCTTGATCATTAAGGAACTCAAATTGTTGAGTTGCGTCTCCAGCCTTGTGTATCTAATAAAGAACCTTGCATATTTTCCCCATTTGCAGACTGAACTGCTTTGGCTCGATACCGGCATTGGCTAGCACACTAGAAAGGCCACTAATCATCTCTTTAAGGGCATCTGGGGAGATCACGGGAGTTTGGCTTAAAGCGTTCTGTAAGTTGCAACACAATTAATCTGGCACCTTGCGCAACTGTAGGTAAATTAAGCACATAAGAGGGAACCGATGGAAGCACCAACTACGCATTCCATTCATCCATATAAACATCAAGCCTTTCTTCCACTTCTTTTCTCAAATCAATGTCTAAGTTATTTAAAAGGAAAGGAAAGAAGGAAAATTTTCATTAAAAGTTATCAGTAAAGGAAAATACAATCATGCATAATACCCTTGACAAATAAATCATACATATATCTTCAGCCACATTAAGGTGGAGAGATATTCCTGAAAGCCATATAGAACTAGATGGAAGGATGGTTGAAGAAAGATGCAACTCTGGCCCTGTCTCCATTGGAGTAGTTGTTTCGTGAACAAAGACGTAAGCCCCAGCCAGTTGCTCGGTATTGATGGCATCAAGAACGTTGGGAGTACTAGAAATGGCCTGCATATCGACAGGAATGACCGTCACATGAGATTCTTCTAAAAGAGATTCGGTGGATGGTCCAATTCCACTGGAACTAGCATCGTCGACAAATAAGCTTGGGTCTGTATGGATGAAGGACTCAGTGATATCCATATCCATTTGAGTTGAAGCTTCGGCTATAGACAATTCCGTTGTCCTAGCAACATGAGCCTCCTCTTCTGCTTGTGTACATGGAGCGACAGCTAGAGATAATGGCATATCGAACAAAACATCCACAGATACGTCTTCTCCTAAGTCGGCAGAAAGTAACCCTGCTTGATATCGCACTGCAATCTCGTGATCCACGATGGACTCTATCCTTGAGGTAATTAAGGCCTTAGGGGTTAAATTGGGATTAATAGAATTGACCGGTTGATGAACAGATGCTTAGAAATTACTCAAATTTAATTGTCTTTCAGTGATGAGTTGGCTAGAAATCTTGGGTTTCTTCGATATTTTATTAGTCGCTAAACCCTTTCCTTTGGTCGACTCTTCAGCCAATACCGGCGGTATAGTCTCACCGGGCTTTGAAGTTCCTCCAGCTGTATTATCGACCATCGTTGGGGTCGAAATGACAAAATTCGTCACAGAATTGTCATCAACTAAGGAAACATCATCATAGACCGCTTCTTCTTCAGCGATACTTCATCGGCTTCACCAATCACTTTGCTGTGATCCGCTGAATACGAGATTGATATATATTAATATGTATACAGAGTTATGACGAGTGAAATTAATAAATGTTTACAAGAAGCCATGCGCTTAGGCTTCTTTGATGGGGCGGCAGAGCTTGTATGCCCTTAGGAGGAATATCAAATCGAGACCTCTTTTCTCGAGATCCTCCCGCTGTAGTAGCTGAAATATTCTCTAAGCCTAAAGATAGGACCTATAGAAGGCCTGATAGCTTTCTAGAATTTGGGCGTTTTGAAACCTTAGATGCCTGAGTTTTTGTTGACACTTTAGGGTGTGTTTTTTAATATGTTCTTCGCTCGGGGAGTTAGGCTGGAAAGATGATAGAGTAAATCGTGGCTAGAAAAACTCGAGCGTTAAACAAGGAAATTATAAAATTTATGAAGATAAAAATAAGGAGTACGTATAAGAGCTATAAAGCAAATACATGCCAACGTTGGATGGTGGAGGCTCTACTCGATCAATAGTAGATATCAACCTAGGACGGATATGATTTTGACTCGGAGCTACAGGGGTTGGAAGGCGTGAAGCTTCTGTCCCTAAGAATATGTTCCATCAATATTATATAAAACCTAAAAATGTTAATTTACTTGTATGAAACAAATGAATACCAATGGCCGTACGGGTGAAGTTCCTACATGATGCAGATCGGAATTTCGATCAAGATCAAGAACTCCGATGTTGTGATACTGGAACAGAAGATATGGGCAGTTCGGACGCTATATAGACATTGTTAAAACAAATTAGAAATGTAGGGATGCATAGACATGTGCATACGAAACGAGCAAGTACTTGATGAAGGAACGCGAATCTCTAACCGATCAACTGAAGGAACATGAAAAGGAGGTTGACCCTCAACTATTGTTTCGAAAAACTCCATACTCTCTACAAAATATAAGACGCTTGAGTATAATTTCGACAAATTCTATATATAAAAGGGAGAGAAAGAAATCACCTGAATCGAGGATTGAACGAAGGCTCTGAAGGAAGGATATTGTCTTTGCCCCACCATTTCTTATTATTATGGAGCCTTCGGTGTAAAACTCTTTAAGCTCTACTTACGTGAATTGCTTTACGTCGAGATCGGAGTGGTTGGGCGACTTCACAAGCTTTCACCTAATAAGCATGGCCTCGGGAAGACATCGTCCCATAGCATACTTCTTGATTCAAAGAATCGAAGAATGCTCGTCGTATCTTGGAGTCTGGAATCGAAGGATTCAGACAATGTTTCATAGCAACAAAATCTTAAAGACGATCAAACCGTGCCCCAGTTAAACATGTTACTTCGATAGTCGGATCCTTCTCTTTGAGAATGGCAGCAATATCAGGATCATTGTCCAGCTTTCTAAAACCCTCCATGATAGAGCCTGCCGATGCACTACCTGCGGGAATGATCTTTCCAATTCCTGGAATTTTTGAGATATTAATCTCACATCGTTCACACAAACAATTCATTGTTTCCTTTAATAAGGCGATTCTGAGACGCAGCTAATCCCCCTGATTGAGTTTTTTTACTTATTGCAGTTGATAAATACACCCTGTAATTTCTAAGGGAAAGACATAAATAGTCTTGAGATGGTTGACCCACTCGAGAAATTGGAGAAACGACAAATATCAAATGATTGTTGCAATCCCTAATTTCGAACCAGTATTGTCCTAGAAATCTTAAAGAAATACGCCAACTGGGTAATGATAATTCTCCGAAAATATGCTGATCCAAACCTAACTGTCAACCAAGACGATTTTGGTAGTACGACTCAACACTCAAAGTATTCTTGCGACGATCAGGAATGATGCGGTATCGTAAAGAAACCAAATATTCCTTGAATTGAGCGGCCATAATAGGGTCCCTGGCTGCAACTTTTGAGAAGTAATCCTCAATATCATGACACGCATACTTCTAAAATTCCTGCCCGACATATTTTCTCAAAAATCAACGAGGAATCAAGATTTCAAAACGCTAACCTAGCCCTATTACAAACATCAGGCCCTGTATATGGGGCCGCGGAAGCAATCATGAGCATCGTTGGTCACTGATGACTTCGGAAATGATCATGAGCAGTGGGTGTATACATCCCTTGAATTTGAGTTCCTAAGAAAGAATATATATACTGCATAGGAGTAACAACAACTTTTGATCCAAGAGGGTAGGCCTCCAAGAAGGTACATATGCTCCGATGTAAGTGAGCATATACATGTAACCTTATAGCATGCCTAACTCCCTGCGCCATACTCAAAGCCATCCAAAATACCTCTGGTCACCATTTCTGGATGAGAGGGAACCGTGTAATGACAAATCCATAATGCTATAAAGACGCTCAAGAGGGTATCCTGGCTAGTGTCTTCTTGCTTACAAATTCACCTGAATTGTGGCCTGAAGAAAGCTGATACCTTTATAGTGTAATTATCTCGAGATCACGAACCACGCACTTCTGGCTTTACTTCTTCAGAATCCGTTGGAGGAGTTACTTGAGAACCCTTAGCTTTCCCTTTCGGTTTACGACCCTGCTTCGGCGGTGGTGAAGAAGCCGTAGAATCAGCTTTATGGAAATGATTCTTAATATTTAAGACATCTTCATATCTCTTAAATTCATCCAGATTCAAGAAAAAAGCGATCCACTGATCGAAACGCACGACTCTGGGTGTTGGATGTATTTCAACACAAGAAAGAGTATAATAAGAATTATACAAATCCATGCATTAGGGATGGACATAACGTCGGCACCTGTCATTCCACCCAAATATGAATTCTTCCGGAGAATTACACAAATTTCATCTGTAATTGATAATCCAAAACAATCTCAGATATGTAGCAGAGTAATGCCGAATTCACCCATTGTCGAGATATCAGTGTTGGTGTGAGTATTAAAATTTTCCAAGAAAGCCTTCAAATAATCGACAAATGAAGGATAATGGAAGAAAGAGCAATATATAACATCATAAATGCCCGCAGACTTTAGCTTTTCATACCCATGACCTAAAGAAAATTTTGCCCATTCTAAATATCCTGGTACATGAGGAGGATTACCTGCAAATTTGAATTGCGAAGACCACGTTGCTTGCGTCCCGCTCGTCAATGAAGCGTCTAAAACTGTTGGATATTCTTGCAGTGGCTGTCACGCATAGGGACTAATAATAGAGAATGAAACGGGATAATCGTTAGATAACAATATACTTCTCTTGTCATTAAAATGGGTCTCCTGATCCTTAACGACTGGACATAAATTATTATCATCTAGAACAAAACGATGTTTTTCGTTGATTGGAACATCAAATAAAAAGATAGGCAAATGGCGCTCAAAAGCCCCCCCACCCACCACAAGTTTTTCATTCGGTAAAAAAATGATTGTGGAGAATAGCCCTACTCACCAAATCTTTAGGTTCTTTCTCACGACAAAATCGCTCCAATAATGCTTCGTTTGATTTGTGAAAAGGTACAGTTGCGGTCCTCATCCATAAATAAGGATGTTCGGCATCATAAATGGAATTGATCCAGAAGGCCCTGGCTCATTCGATGGCATAGTTAGAGGTCCAGCCATTGTCCCTCCAGTAAACAGGACGACATTTTCAATGGTATCTCCAACTCCTGCTATTACCGGTGCTTCAGCCTCGACAGCAGTTCCAATAGATGCTAAGACTTCAGGATCGGGACGAAACGCTTAAGCTGTATCCGATAGAATTGTAGACTCTGCCCCGTCTTCTACATCGGCCTCCGCAGACCAATCAGAATAACCAGATTCAGCCTTGTCAGCATTCAAACCCTTATAATCTACATGTTCTTCATCCATAGGAGATTCTGAATTTCCAACTCCTGTTTCCTGAATAGACGCAGCTTTGGGAGTAGGACTTGGCAGTGAATGACTTCAATACTCCTAGCTAAGACAGTCTGGGAATCACCGATTGAAGTCTCATTTACTTGCATGACCCCTTGAGCACCTGGCTGACCCTCCTCAGCAACGAGTGTTCACATCGGGATTCGACATTGTATCTATGATAAAAGATACGTGTTAAAAGAGGAATACTAATGCATACATGAAACATACTCATGCATGAACAAATAAATGATGATATGTATATATGAAGTAAAGAAGTTTTATATTGTGAAGAGGGATGTAAGATTTGATAAGCAAGTGTAAAAATACCAGAGAAACGACCAAGTATGAATTGAGGGTTTACATCAAACCAAAGATTCCCTGACTTGTCATTTCTGACTAAATGGAAGCAGGTTTCTCTAGAATAAAGTTACACGACTAAATAAAAAAACTGCAGCGGATATCTTTAAAATTGAGATACCCGATTGCTAAAGAACATCGCCGCGTGTATCTTCAATTTGAAGATACCCGGATTTTCTAAAAGCTCCCCACATGTTTTATGGAAATCTTATTCAAAAGATTTCCTAATTTATTCTAGGGTTTTGTTCCTTGTTCAAAAATCCTATAATTTCTGTGATTTGTTGAATGAAATTTCAAGAAAAAATTGGGCAGCACCTCCTTTGTATTTGCCAATTTTTATTAAATTTTAGAATTTAGGAAAACCCCAATTCTTTAGAGAACTATAGGAAAAAGCCCTAATTCTTTAAAGAAGTAGAAAAAGTTGCTTCCAATTAAGACAAATGAACCCAAACGGGTTCATCTCCTTCACCTGATCTCCATTAATGGAGATCAAGCAATAACAGCCGAGGAGTACTCCACCATAAGGAGCACAAGCCATCCACCAATGTAATCTGCAAAGAAAAAATGAAGAAAGGGGGGATTGAGGTTGCTCGATGCGAAGAAATCCTTTCCTTTTCTCCTCCATGGTTGCTGTTGTGGAAAAAAATCAGATGA
This sequence comes from Agapanthus africanus, assembly GCA_030015575.1. Taxonomy (NCBI): domain Eukaryota; kingdom Viridiplantae; phylum Streptophyta; class Magnoliopsida; order Asparagales; family Amaryllidaceae; genus Agapanthus; species Agapanthus africanus. The sequence goes on from JASDDO010000012.1 coordinate 153,748,081, forward strand.
GTTCTTGTAAACCCTAAAATTCTCTTTAAATGGAGGAAGAAGATGAAGGGGTAACCGCTGAGCCACTGAATAGCCACCACGTCACCCTTTATTCCTATTCTGATGGGATCTTGGGCTATAGCCCATCAAAGATGCCCGCTTGGCTAGATAGCCGCTCTTATTTGCTGCAGAAACTCCATTGCGGTTATCTAATTTTGAGTGCAACAATGTATTGCGTACAATAGATGTATACACATTGTTGAGGGGCATTTGTTGGACTCAAAATACCAATTTTCCCTTTAAAAAATACCCTTTTAAATTATTAGCGGACATCTCAAATAAACGGAGTCCTTTGATGGCGGGCATATTTTTTAACCAAATCAAAAAAAGATGTCCATCCTAATTTGGAAATGACCGCGGGTATCTTTTAAAGATACCCGCATGAGCATTGATGGGTTATTTAGTTGACTATTTTCACCTTCACTATCCCTATAAACGTGGATAGTGGTTTATTATCTGCCCCATTCATCAAGTAGGGTATAAGTACCCTTCAAAAGGTAGAAAATAGACACAAGAAGAGAACTCTCAATTTTTAACAGATTCAAGACTTGGCGTTCTAGGCTAAGAGGAAGAAGAAAGAAGAAAAGAAAGAGAAGGTGGGGACTTGAAGAAAACTCTCTTTTAAAAAACCCATTCTTCTAATTCTCATTTTTGACAGAAATACTTAAAGTCAAGTACTTGAAGGGGTATCCATCGATTTCTATAATCAAAAATCCCCTGAATAGATTTAAGAATATGGTTAAATCCATGTTCTTTGATAAAATGCACTTTTTGTGAACTTTAATAAGAAATACATAGGGCTGAATACTTGAAGGAATCTTCATCGGTTTTTATATTAAGAAATTCCCCAAGAGAACTAAGAATATGAGTAATTTTATGTTTGATAAAACAGTGATCATAAAAATACTCTTTTAGAATATAGAAGAAATTATATATTCTCTTTAGAATATAGGAGAAACCCTATATTCTTCATATATGAGAATATAGACAACAAGTTCATGTTCTTCTTTAAAACTTAAAAACGTAAGTAGAAATTCTACTCAAATTTTTAATAAGAGTTTACTTACGTTTGACAAATCTCCCTCTCAAAAGATAAGAGATTATGTGAATATCTTAAAAGATGTCCCTGCATCAAGTTCTTGACATAAAAGACCAAATATTCCCCATATAGAATACAAAAGGCATGTATCTTAAAAGATGCCCGCAAATTGGATATCATTGAAGATGTCCGCAAGTAGGGTTAGGGATCTTAGAAGATGTCCGCTTTGGACGGGAGAGATACCCGCATATGAAGTTGAGCGGATATCTTTAAGACACTTTCCTAAATATATATTAAATTTCACTTGGAATTATATACATCTATGCCAAGTGATATGTATGCTAGGTCCCACATTAGGACCCCACATTTGCTTGAAGTTAACTAAGATTGGGTCCCACAAATGGAGATACCCGCTTAGTCTTAAAAAGTGATATAAAATGTGATACACACCCCTTCTCATTTCTTTTTAAATGTCTATATACTCTTGTAAGTCTTTCTTGTAAATTTGAAATGTAAAGAAATGTGTGTGTATATCAAAGTTGTACACAAATCAATATAAATGAAATCTCTTTGTGACTTCTTTCATATTACCTTTTATTGCAAGTATACATGTATATGATGTGATCTTTATTCAAATTAATATGATTTAGAATAGCCTAATACGGTATCTCGTCGAGGTATTTCCTAAGACAATTGGGTATAATTAACGGTAAGTACTTGCTCTTATCGGAAGTCTCGAACCTCAGGACTTTGTGGTCGAATTTTCAAACCTCAGACTTTGTTTTGTTTAAACTCTACTTTTATCATAACGTTCGATCGTTAGAGGTCCTAAAGAGCTTAAACGCCGACCAAACATGGTGATTGAGAAACTCATATAAAAAAATAGTTTTTGGGAATTAAAATTTATCTGGATTTTTACCTTCGTTTTTTTTTCTATATTAACTTAGGAAACATGCAGTTTGTGAACTTCCTTCTCTCAATGGAGAGGCATTGATCATCCATAAGTAAAATTTTAAACCGTTAAATATAGAAAACCTGTTTTTGTACCCCACTCACCTAGTAAAATCTTCTTGCAATACTGATAAGTCACCCGTTTTTATATTAACTTTGAACTTCCAGTTATTATTTTGTTATTCATCTTTATATCCTTGTCATGAATCAGGTTACACAGCTATCACCTTCTGTTCTAAAATCCGAGGAAGTTCCAGTTTATCGCGTCATTCAGAATTCCGGAGAATTTGTCCTCACATTTCCGAGAGCTTATCATTCTGGTTTCAATTGTGGCTTCAACTGTGCAGAGGCAGTTAACGTTGCTCCTATAGATTGGTTGCCACATGGGCAATGTGCCGTCGAGCTCTACAGCAGGCAATGCCGAAAGACTTCAGTGTCACATGACAAGTTATTATTAGGAGTGGCATGTGAAGCTGTCAAGGCATCATGTGAGATTTTGATGACTGGGAAAAATGATTCAGATAATTTAAGATGGCAGAGTGTTTGTAGAGAAGGGGTACTTACCAGTGCAATAAAGGTAATTACACTTTTTCCTTGAAAAAATTGCTTATGAATTTCTCAATTTTGGCTTTGCTGATTTGACTTTGAACATTTGTAGTGATTAGAAAGGGGTAACTAGTTAAAAATAATGGTTGGTGAAAACACAATGTTTGCTTTCTATCTATCTATCTATACATCTATCTATCTATATACACCAATATAAAGTTCGATCAAAAGCATGAACCTTTTAAAACTTCCCGAAGTGCCCTTGAGATGAAGCCTCTAATGTTTGATGGTGGAGACATTTTGGAGCCAATGCATAATACTGGTTGCTATTTTAAACTGATGGCCTTACAGAATTTCTATAATATAGCTCGGACAATTTGAGAACTCTTCTACTTTGAGTGACACATTTTATTTAGTCTGTGACCCATTCTCACTTGTAGGGCTGTCAAAAATACCCAAACCCGATAACCCGACCCGAACCTGACCCAAAAATAGTGGCTGAACCCGACCCGAACACGTAAGTTTTCAAAAATAAACGATCGGGTATGGGTCATGTATTATGACCCGCTTCGACCGTTTGACCCGAATACATTATCCCCAGATCATTCGTTTTCGCTATTATTCCTTATTCTCTGGCATCCTGGGTTTTATTTCTTTTTTCTGAATATCTGTAAATTTATTCATAAGCGTCAAATTTATAGTAGGTAATTTGTATGGTTCATATATAAAACAACAAAAAGTAACGAATCAACTTAGATCGGGTCAGGTGACCCGATTATTATCCGACTTGAATATTAAACGGGTATCTATTATTTGTGATTTATTTATGTTTATTTTAGGAAATATTTCTCCAATATCTTGAAAATATTTAACCTTTGAAAATTGAAATGTCATCGATGCATGTGGATTTAACAACCTGAACACATTTTTATTTTGTTAATTACTCACTGATCTTTTTTTGTTGCATGATTATCCAGGAAAGAGTCAGAATGGAGCAAGAAAGAAGAGGGCCTCTTTCTTGTTCGTCCAAATCAAAGAAAATGGATAAAAGTTTTGATTCAGCAAATGAAAGAGAATGCTTTTCCTGCTTCTATGATTTGCACCTGTCAGGTGCAAGCTGTGAATGTTCTCCGCATCGTTTTTCATGCTTAACCCATTTAAACAATCTCTGCTCTTGTGAACCTACACGCAAAATTTACCTCTTTCGCTATACCATGGATGAACTTAACACCCTCGTAAAAGCTCTAGAAGGCGACTTGGATTCTATACATAAATGGGGTTTAGAGGTCTTGGGTTTGAAACGAGAGCTTGATGTTAACAATAGGCGATTTTGGAATTATGATTTCGTAAATGAGGAGAAACCGTCAATTTCTCCAAGTTGCTCTTTAGATGCAAGCTTACTCGAAGCTTCATGTTCTAGAGATGTCCGAAATATTCGCAAGTTTAGTGCGAAACTGTTTGGTGTTGAACTTAATCAAATTCATGGAAATTTCGAGTTTGCTACATCGAATCTAGTTACAGAAGGAAAGGAAATTGTTCAAAAGAGGTTAAGATGCTTTGTGGAGCCTATTCATTTTGGAACTTTAATGTTTGGGAAGCAGTGGTGCAGTAGTGAAGCTATCTATCCTAAAGGTACATTGCAAATGAAATTAATGCTAATGTTTTTTAGATAGGTTTGAAATATAATGAAAAAAGAAAAAATTAAAATTAAATTAAAATAACTAAATGGGTTGCAGGTTTCAGAAGCCGGGTCAAGTTTTGGAACGTGCTCGATCCAACAAGGACATGCAATTATATTTCAGAAATATTGGATGGTGGACTTCTTGGGCCTATGTTTAAGGTTAGCCTCCTTTATAGTGTATGTTATGCTATTTTTGTTTCTTAGACATTGATTAGTAATGTTACTCAACATGTTAGTTTTCCTATATTGTTCTATTTTGTTGATTACAAGTAAACGCGCGCACGCACACACGAAAAAACTAAACATCAAACATAGCAATTCTAATATGAATTTATAGGGTTAGCTGCACAAAACCCCCCCTTAAGGTGCCCCTTTAGACTTCTAATAGTCGCGACACCAATCCATGTTATAAGTAAATAATTATCTGCTTTAACTGTAAAACTTGTTTTTCATGGCTTAGAGTAGAATTGGTTTCTTGGGGTTAAGACGATAAGTAGAGAGGATGTTTGTGCTAATAAGTTTCTTCAAAGGGAAACTACATAGGTCGCTTGTCTAGAATACTTTTATCTAAATATCCACATCACCAATTATTTTATTGATGATCTCACTTCCAAACATTTATAATCTTTGCAAATTATAGGTCGCTCTCGAGGAGAACACAGATACGGCCTTCATTAATTCTTCTGCTACGCAATGTTGGGAAATGGTCCGAGAGAGACTGAACAAAGAAATCACTACACAATGTAGCCTAGGGAAGCGAGATCTTCCCCCATTGCAAGCTCAAGGGAGCATCAACGGGCTTGAAATGTTCGGCCTTTTATCTCCATCAATTGTTCAGGTGAGTTTTTCTCAATTTTTTAAGTCAGCTTGTTTAACCTTGAAAGATTTTTTTTCTTTTGACATAGAAATCTGAAAAGAAAATTATATTTATACGTTTTTGTTTATGACAGTGCTCAAGGCTACCATGTTTAAATTATAAACCAACAACTGAGCCTTTTATCCCAAGCATATGGAGTAGGCTACATGAACCAACATGAGAATCACGACGAGTCTAGCACATGAATCTTCCGCCTCCGCTCACTCCTATCAAACAATATACTTTCATTGAGGCCGTTGGCAACCATATCTTTTCGCATCACCTCTATCCATGTTTTCTTCGGTCTCCCTTTCGTCTTTTTTACATTGCCTATATCGATAATATCCATTCGTTGAACCGGTGTTTCCAAAGGTCTGTGTTGCACATGATCAAACCATCTTAACCGGTTTTCCCGCATCTTCTCTTTCACGGGTGCTACACCAACTTTTGCACGAATATCTTTATTTCGCACCTTATCTTCTCTAGTGTTACCATACATCCAACGAAGCATGTGCATCTCCGCTGCATGCATCTTCTGTGTATGATACTTCTTAGGAGCTCAGCATTCTGTACCATATAATAAGACATGCCGAACAGCGTTCCGATAAAACTTCCCTTTCAACCTTAACGGAAATTTACGATCGCACAAAATCCCTGTTGTACTCCTCCATTTCAACCAACCAGCTTGAATCCTGTGATTAATATCGCCATCAATCTTCCCATCCTTTTGGATGATGGAACCTAGATATCTAAACTAACCGCTCGGTGATATCGCTTGCCCTTCCAGTGTTATACCAATGTGGTCTCGACTTCTCTGTATGCTAAATTTGCAATGCATATATGTTGTCTTGGGCATGCTCAATTTGAACCCCTGAGATTCCAATGTTTGCCTCCATAACTCTAATTTGACATTCACCCATGCTTTCGTCTCATTTACTAGAACAATATCATCAGCGAATAACATACACCAAGATACCTCATCGTGGATAATTCTAGTAAGCTCATCCATCACGATGGTAAACAGGAATAGACTTAACGCAAATCCTTAATGTAAGCCAATTGTAATCGGAAAATCACTCGTTAAGCCACCACAAGTTCTGACATTTGCCACTACTCCATCGTACATATCCTTGATTATGTTTAAATTATAAACCATCGAGATTTAAACTGTAGTAAAGTTTTTCGGTTAATTGCACAAAACGCCCTGTACTTTTCTTCGTACAGAACCTAACTGTAAGTTTTTTCAGTGCAAACAACCCCTCTCAAATTGCCCAAAATCTCTAATAACTCTACAATTTAATTCCGAACGATCCAACCGACCGTCGAATTTAACTCTAGACACTATCTGTATTATACATATTAAAATTTGAGTGTTGTGGTCGATGAATAAGCGAGAAGCTTGCTCTTTGCGTTAGTCACTTTAGGGGGGTATAAGTGTTATACAGGGTGTTTACCGCCGGAAACTGGACTGAGGCGCGGGGGGGCGCGTCTAGCCTGAATACGGGAGCAGATGCTATATGAAATATATCCATCCATCTCTCTGAATAAGTTGATTTATAGCACTGTATATCGGAGGTTTGGATGGATGCGATCGTTGTAGTTGACTTTTCAGATCCCCTCTCATGGATGAGGTTTTTTTTATTGTGGGGATGCTTTTTCCTGAAGCGCAAGCCCCTGCAGTTAATTACGTTGTCGCCAAGCGATAACAACTTTCTCTACACCAGAAATCTTCATGTCATGTTATAATTTGTTTATTTTGGGTTGCTTTTGGATTGTATACGGAGACTAATATCGTCGTCGCTCGTAGGGCGCAAATTAGTCTAAATCCGTATATATTAGATTTGGTTTTGAACCTAGGTAGCATATCTCATATAAATGAGGTCTATTAGTTCACGGGATACTTGGGTTTGATCTAATGATCGTCAGTCATATTTGGGACTAAGATCAACTTAGAGAGTTTGGTTAAGGATCGTTAGTCGTATATGAGATTAAAATCAACTTAGGTGATATGACTAAGGATCGTTAGTTGTATATGAGATGATCAATTCAGATAAAATGGTATAGGGATTGTTAGTCGTATATAATATGATATAAGGATCGTTAGTCGTATATAAGACTCAGATCAACTTAGGAACAATGAGCATATGGGCTCAATTGATCATCTGATCGTATATGAAGCATATGTTTCTATACTTAGCATATTTTGGCTAAGTTCTAAGATTTGGTTTGTCATTAGGTGCATTTTACTATGGATAGTCCGTGGATAGTATACATTAGTCAATTTGGTGACAGGCCGCAGGGCAAAATACAAGTTTGAGGACATAGTGGTCCATCTTTCAGCTTGCGCGTATGTGTATATCACGTGGTGAAGCGCATGATGTGAACATCTAAATGGGATGCGTCCAATATTGGGATGCGATCCAATTTGAAGGTATTTATATTTTCTCCAAAGATATATGCATATACATATATGTAGTCTCTCATACAGCCAGGGCTCTATTATTCTTTATTCTAATGGTGTGCACGTCTGTATGAGGTGCGCCTCAATATGGGATGCGCATCTGTATGGGATGTGCATTCAGGGTCAAAGCATTCCCTGTCTTGATAAAATTCCATATCTTTCAAGAAGTTGGGACGAAAGAGGACTTGTTGGTTGTTGGGGCCACCACCTCTCTGAAGACGCTGAGGAATTACAACGCCATTTATATCAGAGGTATGGAAGGTTGTACCCTTGAACCAAATCCCTTTTATGATGAAAGAGAACATGTTGGAAAATAGCTTCTTGACGAACTCATATTTTATCTAAGGATCGTTAGCCTTGTATGAGACTAAGATCATCTTTAGATGATATGGACTAATGATCATTAATCTTGTTTTAGATTAAGATTTGCTTAAGGATCATTAATCTTGTTTTAGATTAAGATCAACTTAAAATTGTGAGCATATGGGCTCAGTTGATTTTAAAATCAAAGAAGTTTAAGACTTAAAGGACTTAGCCAATTTTGTGACTAAATATTGGGTTTCTATATCACCCAACAGTGCTCAGCACTCGGTCACCGTGACCTTGACGCTCACGTGTTCATCTTGTGGGTCGCTGAACTCTGGTGCTCACGTGCCTATCATGTGAGTCGCCGGGGCCCTTCTTCGGCTGTTAGCACTCATGTGGATATCATGTGAAGCGCACCATCTTTGGCTTCTGGCGCTCACGTGGGTATCATATGAGACACACCCTTTTACTTCTTGACGCTTACGTGGGTATCACGTGATGCACACCTTTTGCTTTTGGGCGCTCACGTGCATATCACGTGATGTGCATGTCTTCTTTGGTTTCTAGCGCTCACGTGTGTATCACGTGATGCGCATATCTTTTTTGCTTCTTGACGCTCACGTGCGTATCACGTGATACACATCCTTCTTTTGCTTCTGCCGCTCGTGTGCATATCATGTGATACACATCTTCCTTTGGCTTCTTGCGCTCATATGGGTATCATATGATGCGTATCTTCTTTTGGCTTTTTGCTCTCACGTGTGTATCACGTGATGCACATATATTCTTTACTTCTTGGCGCTCATGTGGATATCAAGTGATGCGCGTCTTCCTTTGGCTTCTTGCGCTCACGTGGGTATCACGTGATGCACATCCTTCTGCTTTTTGGCGCTCACGTAGGTATCATGTGATGCCCAACCTTCTTCTTGGCGCTCACGTGGATATCACGTGATGTGCATCTTCCTTGGAGATCAATCTCTGTTTGTTTAGAAGACTTGAGTTTTCTTCTCTTAATGGTATTTTGACCATTAACGACGTCAAGATCAAGACTTTAATAATCTTGAGTCCCATTTTGTATATGGTCCATCATCATAGGGTCCGTTTGAAGTTAAACTTCATCTCTTTTTGTTGATCTTTAAGATCTGGATGTTTGCCATCGTATTGGATGGAGGTTTTCGTAAGTCTTCCCCAGGACCCTAGATCTTAAAATCAAAAATCCCTCTGCAAGAGGTGATTCGATTTAAGGATCATAAGATCCGAGAGAACTTAAGTTCTTATATGTAGTTTAAGCTTTTTTAATGGAGATTACCTCAATTTTGATGAGGACGAAGATGATCTTTAAAGAGAATTTATTAAATTCTCGGTTGCAGAAGCTTATGGGGGGTCTCTCCATATTGAGATTGAAGTCTAAGGTTCTTTTTATAGGGGATGGAATTCTGTTGGGCACGTAGAGAAAATATTTCTCTAATTGATCTTAAAATCAGCCCGGAGGCTTAAGTATCGTTGGATTAATTTACAGTGCATGCACACCTTCGGATCAACCGCCATATCAATATCTTTGTTAAAAAATATATATTTAAATTAACAAAGAAGATTTTTCTTCCTTATCAGAAACGCATGCTTCGTTAGGTACAGTTGCGCACTGCAAGGATATACGCATGTGTCGCAGCTGTCTCATGCATCCGCTTACACATACGCATGTATATTGATGCGCATGTCATCAAAGTGGCTTTTCGCCATGTGCGCACTTGATGCTTGCGCAAGTTTCTTGGCCACTTTATTCCGGGTGCGCAGTTAGTAGCTTGCGCATTTAAATGACGCAGTTGTCTCATGTATCAGCTTACACATGCGCTTGTATATTGATGCGCTTGTCATCAAAGTGGCTTTTCGACATGCACGCACTTGATACTTGCGCAAGTTTCTTGGCCTCTTTATTCCGGGTGCGCATTTAGTAGCTTGCATATTTAAATAGGTGCGAACAAATGCCCTCCACTATTTTACCCACGGAGGTATATGCGTGGGTGACGTAGTATAAAGTACACAACTGCTATCAAGCTGGCGTATGGTACATAACTTTCAGAATTTTAATCTGAGAAGATAGGGAGATGACATAGGCGTCACTATCATGCGCATTTTATTATGGATAGCCCGTGAATGGTATACGGTAGTCAATTTGGTGATAAGCCGCAGGGCGGAATACTAGTTTAAGGACATAGTGGCCCATCTTTCAGCTTACGCGCACATGTATATCACGTGGCGAAGCGTGTGATGTGATCATCTAAATAGGATGCGCCTAATATTGGGATGTGATCCAATTTAAAGACATATATTTCCTCCAAAGATATATACATATACATATATGTAGGCTATGTTATTTGTTCTGATGGTGTGCACGTCTGTATGAGGTGCGCATCGGTATGGGGTGCACATCAATATGCGTTGCGTAACTGTATGGGGTGTATCAATATGAGGTGCGCATCTGTATGGGGTGCGCATCCAGGGTTAAGGCATTCTCTGTCTTGATGAAATTTTATATCTTTAAAGAAGCTTGGACGAAGGAGGTCTCGTTGGTTGTTGGGATCCGCCACCTCTCTGAAAACGCTGACGAATTATAACGCCATATATTAGAGGTTTGGAAGGATGTACCCTTGAACCAAATTCCTTTTATGAGGGAAGAGAACGTGTTAGAAAATAGTTTTTGACTAACTCATATTTTAATCTAAGGGTCATTAGCCTTGTATGAGACTAAGATTATCTTAGATGATATGGAATAAGGATCATTAGTCATATATGAGACTAAAATCATCTTAGAAATATTGCTTAAGGATCGTTAATCTTGTTTTAGATTAAGATCAACTTAAAGTTGTGAGCATGGCTCAGTTGATTTTAAAATCAAATAACTTTAAAACTTCAAAGATTTTGGCCAATTTTTGGACTAAATATTGGGTTTCTATATCACCCAGCAGTGCTCAGCACTCGGTCAACATGACCTTGGTGCTCACGTGTTCATCACGTGGGTCGCTGAACTCTGGTGCTCACGTGCTTATCACGTGAGCCGTCGGACGCTCGCGTGGATATCATGTGAGGCGTACCATCTTTGGCTTCTGGCGCTCATGTGGGTATCAAGTGATAAACACCCTTCTGCTTCTTGACTCTCGTGTGGGTATCACGTGATGCGCACCTTTTGCTTTTGGACGCTCACGTGCGTATCACGTGATGTACATGTTTTCTTTAGCTTCTAGCACCCACGTGTGTATCATGTGATACACATATCTTCTTTGCTTCTTGGCGCTCATGTGTGTATCACATGATGCGCATGCTTTTTCTTCTGCCGCTGCGCATATCTTCTTTGCTTCTTGGCGCTCACTTGTGGATCACGTGATGCGCATCTTTCTTTTGCTTCTGCCGCTCACGTGCATATCACGTGTTCTGCATCTTCCTTTGACTTGCGCTCACGTGATTATTGGCGCTCATGTGGGTATCACGTGATGCGCAACCTTTTTCTTCTTGGCGTTCACGTGGATATAACGTGATGCACATCTTCCTTAGAGATTAATCTCCGTTTTTTTAGAAAACTTAAGTTTTGTTCTCTTAATGGTATTTTGATCATTAACAACGTCAAGATCAAGACTTTAATGATCTTGAGTCCCATTTTGTACATGGTCCATCATTATAGGGTCCGTTTGAAGTTAAACTTCATCTCTTTTTGTTGATCTTTAAGATGTGGATGTTTGCCATCATATGGGTGGAGGTTTTTAATCAAAATTTAGATCTTAAAACCAAAAATCTCTCAATAAGAGGGGATTCGATTTAAGGATCATAAGATCCGAGAGAACTTAAATTCTTATATGAAGCTTAGGCTTCTTTAATAGAAGATTAAACTTCTTTTTATTTTATCTCGATTTTGATGAGGAGGATGACGATCTTCAAAGAGAATTAAATTCTCGGTAGCAGAAGCTTATGGGGTCTCTCCATGTTGAGATTGAAGTCTAGGGTTCTTTTTATAGGGGATGGAATTCTGTTGGGCAAGCAGAGAAAATATTTCTCTAATTGATTTTAAGATCAGCCCGTATACTTAAGTATTGTTGGATTAATTTACAGTGCATAGTGCATGTGTACCGTTGGATCAGCCGCCATGTCAATCTCTTTGTTAAGAAATATATTTTTAAATTAACGAAGCAGATTTTTCTCCCTTATCAGAAGTGCATGTTTCGTTAGGTACAGTTGCGCACTGCAATGATGAGCGCATGTGCTTCTCACGTTTCGCAGCTGTCTCATGCATCAGCTTACATATGCGCAAGTATATTGATGCGCATGTCATCAAAGTGGCTTTTCGCCATATGCGCACTTGATGCTTGCGCAAGTTTCTTGGCCTCTTTATTCCGGGTGCGCACTTGGCAGCTTGTGCATTTAAATAGATGCGAACACAGGGTAAAACCAAAGCCCCGTTAATTCTCTAGCTGAATGCTATATTTTAGATTAAAAAAATTCAAATACAAATCCTATTATAAACTTCTCGAGAAGTCTTGAAGATTCCTGATTAAAAATCCGAAGATTCCTGATTAAAAATCTGTACCACAACGAAAAGACTAGGTTTTATTTTTCTGGAATTGATTATATTTTATGTTCACACAGGTGATTGAAGGCCTCGATCCGTGCCATCGCTGCTCACAGTACTGGGCATCAATACCAAATGTACAGTCAGCATCAGAAAAGATCGAAACATGCTCTACTCTTACGTATCAACCAAGAACTTCGCCGAAAGCTCTAAACAAATTTTTCGGTGCAGAATTTTTTGGATTAAAGAAGGAAGAACCAACTGTAAGCAACAATAATACATTGGTCCAGGACATTCAGTACGCTCTTAGGGGATTATTCAGAAAAGCGAGCATCGATGAACTGAAAATGATGCAAATGGTATTTAATAACGGAGCAGGGAGTGATAGCTGGAGAGCTGCATGTGAAACTTTGATGAATGAGATTCAGAACACTGTAGATAGAAACGGATAGCAAAGAAAATAAGCACGCCGCCAACATTTTTTCCGTCGATAGGTAACAAATTTAAGTTTCAATTTATGTTCGAATTGATTGGTTTTATTGTTTTAGTTCATGCCCCCCCCCCCCCCCCCCCGTAAAATCATAGAGCATTTGTTCTTTTTAGACTGAGGTCATCATCTCTTGTTGAAATTGGCAGTTTAGTTATAAAGAAATTTTAGCATTAGATCGACGAATACATTTTCTAAAATTTTAACTGTGATAGCCTTGGTGTTGTTTTCTCTTGATCATAAACAGTAAGTAGTACGCATCTTTTGATGATGAATAAGGTGGGGAAATGATAATCAAAATTGTGAACTTTTTATATTCCCTCCTGCAAATATTTCATCTTTTTTTCTTTCTCTATGGTCTATACTTTTTCCCATGTTGATCAGCATATCTATTTGTTTCTGTATATTAATATTAATAATATTTATTGAAACCAATATTAAAAATGAGGAATGTGGGGGTCGGCCAACTAGGAGGAAAAATATCATCCTTTGTCCGCAAGAAAGTCAACAATCTATCAGTATTTTATAATGATCGACACTGTACAACTTGATCAATATATTCTAAGGCATACACGATACACAAAATTATGCAATTTCGATTCTTGTTGCACTAGTATCGGATCGCAAATTTAACCTCTTACCAGTACTAATTTGCATCACTAAAATCACATGAAAAGTGTCATACATATGATTTAGGCCATGAAAATCATTATGGACAATGCTGATCTTTAAAAAAAAAGTTATGATTTTTTATTTTCCAATGATGTAAAAACTAGAGATGACTATAATTGGTCCCATTTACTAAAAGTTTATTGTGATGTCCTTCAAAACTAGAAATCGAACCTACACGTTATGCGTGGGAGCAAAATGATTCAAAATATTTCTGAAAAAAATTAAAAAATCAATATACATTCATTTTGTCAAATAGAAGTTAGTATCCATTTTTATAACATAAAAAATTAATATTAGTTCCATTTTAATAAATCCATATCATGATTAGATTTTTTTTTTGAGATTACTCCATAAATATTTAAACATTGAAAGTTTTTTTTGAAGTAATATTGATAAGTATTTAAATAATGAAATCTGAGCACCAACTTTAAAGCAACTACAGCTTCTAAAGAATGGATTATCCCGTAAACATATTTTACTCTATTATGCTGATGTTTTTTAAAAAATTTGTATGAAGGTTAAAAAAAATATTATTGGTTCTATTAAAGAAATAAAAATATCAGAATTTTCTTTATAAATCAATACCAAATCATTGCTTTCCGTAGTAGTTAAGCAAATAAAACCAAAAAAATAATAACTGAAAACCAAATAATTAGAAACCCCCCTCCCCAAAAAAAAATTTGCTCACACAAGCCGTCTAGAAACGGGTAGGAAAAAGAAAAAAATGAAAAGGTAAGGGCGAAAACGGAATGAGAAAAATAGTATTTTGGAAAAGGATTCTTTTAAAGATAGATAGATTGATAAACAAACAGATAAGTACAAAAAGATTATATCATTATGAACCCAGTTTCATGTGTTGTAAAGGACAAAAAAGAAATCATAATATCATGTCAGCAAACTTGAAAACAACTGCTTCACTTCTTGTGTCTATGGCTCTATGCACTGCATCTCCAGAAACAAGATTCAATGTAAAAGAAATGCAGTAGAGTTCATCAGTAGGTAGCTGTTGAAGCATTTATTTCATCATTTATAATCTATGCAAGTAAATTAATCAATGATGAGTTGTAGCATACAATGTGGTGTTGGCCTGTGATTGGGTCTTGCTATTTACGTCGGTTGGATTCAGATATTTATTTTGAATATCTAGATAGATTGCTTATAACTTGACAATAGTATTCAAGGTTGAATTGCTAGTAATTAAGAAAACATGGTGAAATTGGAGCCAAATTGCTATATATATAGAGAGAGAAAAGAGCTTGCCATTCTGCCCAATAGAAGGGGCCCACGAAAAAGTCATTGTTAGAAGAAGCAGGCTTTTTTGAGATAGTGGGTTTTATCTTTGCACTGATAGAGAAAATGGGCTGGATCTTAATTATTGGCCTTTTCAGACTCCTGATGACACCCATGTGAATCTTCTTATATGTCGAAAATACCCCTTCCCAATGAGATGATCATGATCACAAAATAGTATAGATACAAATATTAAATGAATATTGAAAAAAAAATTATACCTAATAGAGTCATATCTTACTATTTTTATATTGGTATCTGGTGCCTGTTGGTGAATAGGGATAGAGATACAGGATAGTTATCAATAATGAAAATAACATTTGATAAAAATCTGTGAGTGGATACGGAATCAGCTCGGATTATTCGTAACCGTTTACATCCATGATCATAAGCCATCCATGAACTTCATGTATATGATACCTTGTGAATGATTAGTTTTCACATAAACATCATATAAATACGGTGAACTCAACATTTTCTTAATAAATATTCCATGATTCGACATTCTTTTGGTGTAATATAATTCATATTAATTTTGGCGAAACTTTTCTTGGGTTTATACATATTTTTGTTGCTTCATAGAAAATGACGTAGGATATTAAACTGCAAAAGGTTAAGTTCATAATATTACCAGCAATCTATAAAGTGCATGGATTTCATCTGAAAGATATTGGAAAATCGTGGGATTTTAGTGAAATTTATCCTTTATTTTATGTTTAAGAAAAGCACCAATTTATCTTTTTACTTACCAAAGATAGGATAGTGTCTTGTTATATTGTGGCCTAGCATTGGACTCTACTTCCTCGAGCTTATAATGAAGACATATTCCGTATTTTTATTCAAATCCAAGTACTAAATCATAATCTATCTATAATTGTGTCAAATTCCTATAGTGCGTTGGTATTCAATTTCGGAGTGCCAGCCGTTATCGGTCCTTTGCTATTATTAACTTTTAGTTTCAAAGGTGAAGTGGGTAAGAAGGGGGCCGTTTGGTTTTTCCTGTTATCTATGTTGTATGACCAGAATCAAAAAATAGCAGCAAAAATAAGAGAGACAATTACATAGGTTCCTAGTTTCCGTATTCAACTACAACCAAATAGTGCTTTTGCTGCATTTTTTCCTTAATTAGCAAAATAATCATAGATTCTCCAATCAAAATTCACTGAAGCTCCATGCTATATTTTCACTAAATAGTTGGAAGTTTGGATTCTTTATTATTTCTCCCACTGAAATAATAAAATCCCAATTCCTGTCTTATTCTTGCATTCTTGCACGTGCAATTCACTTGTAGGAAATAAATTTTTTAACACAAATATTTTGTGTGTGTGTGTGTGTGTGAGAGAGAGAGAGAGAGAGAGGAGGACAAGGAATAAGCTGATTGAATCCAAAAGGAGCTAATTCCAAATTCTAATTAAAAGCATTTAATGATAATAGATAGATTTGAAAACTGAAGTAAATAAGGAAGAGAGGGAGATTTCAAATTTTAAAAAGTTGATGATGCTCTATGTTGAAATGAGGTTATTTCTATGAGGATTTTTCTTGATTGTTATAAACTTTTCCGAAAAGGATAGACCATCAATTTAAAAATATTGGCTACATCTTTGGAGTTTGTATTATCTCTACTATTATAACCATAAAACTTGGGGTCCTCAATTTTAAATTCCAATTGGACTAACAAACACCCGTTGAGTGATATGTGTCATTTTTATACTTAAAAATAAATCAAGTAAAAAAGGAGAGAGGAACAAAAATTACACAAAAGATATAAATTTGATTTAACATAATAACTATTTTTACTATTATATCTGGAACTCGGTATGATAAAGGTATTTTATTTTTTATTTTTAAAAAAATGTTAAAAAAGAAGAAATATTCTATATGGAATTCAAGCTCCAAACCATGCCAACTCATTTTCTTAAAGTCATGAATTTACCTTTTTTTACGCTTTTAACATTCAAGTGCAAAGGTAATTGATCAAAGTGGCTCTGTTCTTTTTCAAAAACAAATCCCAATAATGAACATATTTGTAACATAACTTACATATGATATTAAATTTTAGTAGTATCATAAACTATTTTACACTTCATTTAAAAATAGAGTTGGTTATGAAAATAAAATAGCATACTAATAGCATAA
This sequence comes from Agapanthus africanus, assembly GCA_030015575.1. Taxonomy (NCBI): domain Eukaryota; kingdom Viridiplantae; phylum Streptophyta; class Magnoliopsida; order Asparagales; family Amaryllidaceae; genus Agapanthus; species Agapanthus africanus. Next base: position 153,765,103 of record JASDDO010000012.1, read on the forward strand.
CAGCACGTGAACATTTTTTTAAATGAATATTAAATATCATATATTTTAAAAATTACAAAACAAATTATAAATATGTATTTTGTGCTTACATATTTTATATGCATATTTCAATATACACACGTGTCTCGCACGTACAAAATGCTGGTAATAGTAATGTGAAGAATTCCAAACATGTTATAATATATCTGCACAGGTAAGGAAGTAAATTGATAGGATTTATTGGTGACTCCATATTTTATGCGATTTTTATTAAATTATGGAAGTGAACTTCGGTTCAAATTAATCATCTGCTAACAGTCATTAAATATAGACATGGTAACATTTTATCCAATCTATCCAACTTTAGTTCATGTATGATAGTAAAAGTAATAATATTTGACTTGAGCGGTGTTTACATCAAAACTCAGCTAAAAATGCTCATAGATTTTAGTAAGGCCGGTCGACCTAACCGCTAAAAGATATGTAGACAGTTGAGTAACGACTGCGGCTACAAGAGAAGAGCAGGCCGAGACTACGACCACCATGAAAAGAGGTGCACGGGAACACGAGAAATGACGAAATTATGGCGAGGAACCCAAGATTAACAAGGAAATATCGAGTTGTAGCAATAATGCGGGTGTAATTACTACTGATTAATGCTATAATTAAGAGAAAATTGAAGAGGAAAGAGGATGTGCTGTCGAAGCTGAGTACGGATCTCTCCTCGTAGTCAGGTAAAACCCATCATTACTATAGCACAGGAGTAGAGTGTGAATCCCTCGCCAGTAAAGTTCCGTCCATGATCTACCGCAGCACTCAAGTCCTTCCTAAGATAAGTTCGGGTCTACGGTGCGTGCGAATCCTTACACCTGAGGCTTAGGGGCTGTTCGGTTGCAAGATTATGAAATTTGGATTCCAAAATAGTACGGTTGAAAATTTCTGGATTTGGTAATTTGTTGTTTGGTTGGTATTAGATTTCTAATATTGGATTTGTAGATCCTTGTGATCTTTGTTTTGTTGGTGGAAAGTAAGTGGGATTTAGATTTGAAGATTTTAGAAAAAGATAGATAGAAAGAGGATTATTAAATAAAAAAAGTATCCCGGGCTCTATCTAAAAGTACAATGGATAGTGCCAAATCCTCACAAATTCTTAATATTTTTGAGCATTCAAGAATCCTTTCTTTGTGGTGGCCCCCCATAAAAAACAAAGGAATCCTATAAATCCATCCTATAAATCCAAATACTAGAAGCAAACACAAAATTGCGGAATCCTCTCACTTTTCTAGATTCCACAATCCAATTCTTTAATAATCTAGCAATCAAATAGGCCGTTATCAAAGAGCAGACAAGGATGTTTAGACCCCCTGCTTTCATGATAGATGTGTTCAGTGTGATTCCTTGCAAGCTAAACCCCTATACAATTCTAATCTCTGTATGTAGGGATGCTAAAAAAGTTTAAAGCTCGGAACCTCGGCTCGATAAAAGCTCGTTCAACCTCGTTTGATAGTTAACCATTCCGAACTTGTGGACATAATTGAAGATCGATAAAATACATGAACGAACATGAACATGTTGGATATAGTGCCCTCAAAGTCAATTATTGGATCGCAGGTACGTGATTGCAATGATTAAGGAGGACCTATACCGGTAGGACAGTCTTACTCGAGATGATAGTATACTATCTGGTTTGCCTTTATCAGTCGTATACAGGTTCAGGTGACTGATCACTATTACACGTTGATAGAGCCCTTAGGATCTTGCTTGACTACCAACAGTATAATGGCGATCATATACGTGAGAGTTGGGTAGTCTATAAGAACATCCTTAAAAGTGGTCCCTAGTCGTAGGAGTTTCGAGACAGGGCATCGATACTCCGGAGTAGACTAATGTATACAGTCGAGACCCCGACGAGGGGCGGTGGCCGGTCTCACAAGCCACTGGTGTCAGTTGGATCAGCTAAGATGTATACAGGTGCTCATTGGGCTATGAGTACACCGGACAGGACTCGCCGGGAACCTGCTAGTTGGTATTATACCTAGCGTCATATAGCAGTTCCCTGGTGACATGTGTACAGGTTAGTTCATCGACCTGAGGTTGTCATTTGTCTCGTATGAGTTCCCACTGTGCTTTGATTTCTACCCTACCACGGCTCAAAGGAGTCGTGCAAACAGGTCCTTTTTGGGTACAGTCCCGAGCCACATAGAGGCAGGTGAGCGGATCGGCAGGGGATTCGTCTCTCCCGGTATTGGGGGTGAGATCGCGCTGTGTCTAGGAAAGCCATTACACCAAGTCCTTGGCCAAGGCAGGTGAGAATTACTGGTAAGTATTCCAGTAGTTTCTCAGGGTGTCAGGGCTTGTCTCCGACACGACTTATACCGCTATTGAGGGTCTGACGTTACCAGCCCCCTAGGCCCGATATGCGATACTCATAGACGAACGGACCGGACTGTATGTATATTGTCACTGTTAGGCTCAGTAGGGTTTCAGGATGAGTTCGCTCATCGGCTTCCCTTGAGATCAGTACATGGGCAGCCGTTACGCACTGCTAGTGCCGCTGACGTGCCTGTGGTTAAACCTACTGCCAGGGTACTGATGAGTCATTAGAGTCCCCCACAGATAGTTTCCAAAGTTCGGGCGAAACGTTGTAGAGGCCGTATGGTTTTATGGCAGGGTTCGGAAAATGCACGTGCGTTTACGCACGTGTCATATTTCGGGCAGATAATACTGGTGGGTTTTGGTTTAAGCCGGATCCATGTATTATACTTTGTAGATATAATATCTTTGTCTCAGTTGCATTTGTATTCGGTCATAATACAAATGCGGGTATATTTATACAGTTACGGGGTTATCCTGAAATTCGTTTCGGGATCGCTTTTAGAAGTTGCCAGTTTTCTATCACCCGTCTTTAACATTCGGTTAAATACGGATTTATCTTTTCTTGAGGTGAGTCATGAGTGTGGAAGGTTCTAGAAGCTTCTAGAAGAGGTGACTAGGTTAGTGAGGTGTTCTTGATTCATTGGTTGCATTAAATGATTGATGACTAGGTTAGATGATTCATTGTATTCATTAAATGATTTAGCAAGGTATTATTATGACTCATTCTTCTCATTTATTGTAATGGTCACTCTCCCTTCTCCTACACTCACCTCCCCACCTTCATATTGTGGCCGGCCCTTCTTGCTAGAGATAGAGGATTCATTTTGATTAAAAAGATTATGGTTTTGGGTTCATGGAAATTAGATGTTCATTTCTCATTTCATTCAATCCAAAAAGGCAACTTCATTAACCGTTCATCCATGGCTTTGGATGAAGCAAGACAAAGTATTCTACTCATTCTCTACATCAATCTTGGACATGTCGGCTAGCAAACTTCATGTCCGAGTTGCCTCGGTTCAGATGCGGGAGCCCGTTTAAGATCCGTAGATGTGGTGCCACCTCGACAAGGAGCCAGGAGATCGGAGCAGCCGCAACGAAGCGTAGGATGATGGTTAAAGACCGAAGGACTCGGATCATTCGGTATAACCTTTCTACCCACTTTGTAGTTTGTTTGTTTAGCGTTAATGGCAGATCCGGGTGATAGTATGCGATAGCGTCAGTTATAAAAGTTTTTGTTCCGCATTTGGCATCAGATTGACGGCCGGGGCGCTACCGTAGACTTACATGGTGTCAGAGCCATGCCATTAAGCTTTACTAACTTGTTCTAACGCGTTTAAAATATCGATCGAACGGAATTTCGAAAACTGCAATTTTTCTGTGTAAAGTTTCTGTCGATTTTAAAACAGGCCTAAAATTCATTTTGAGCATCTCAGAAAATCGTGCAGGCTTTTTAAAGAATTCTGGTGAAATTTGGTCAACTGAAGCTTCCAAAGCGCCGCGGAACCGCCGCGCGAACCCTAGTTTGGCCGCGGTTCCGCCGCCGTTTTAGTGCTACAGTAACCCATTTTTCTACAGTTGGTTCTTCATGTAAAATTGTGGTTTCTGGAATATTTCTTTTGGGCCCAGATTTTATTACTGTACTGCAGATGTACGTGGGGCCCACTTCGGGAAGTTTTGTCGATCGAAATTTTAAACTTGTTAGTTTGCAGTACTTAAATTATATCTCTGACCGTGAATGTCATTCGAGCGGTAAATTGCGTCTAATTGCTATAGTCCTTTTAGACGGATTTGCGAACGTGACATTCGCGTTGATGTTCTGTGTTGTGCTGTGATGTTGCGGATTTGTCGTGGTGGATAGCAGTGTGCAATGGTAGTATAGTTTGGATTTATTTGTACATTTGATATTGCGGGACAAGCGTCCAACATGTGAACTGCCGTCACTGCCTGTTTGTATAATATTCTTTTGGGGCACGACCGGACTGAGGTCGATGTACCCGTTGTACATATTTTTCATTTCTGTACTAAGTTTACCCCGCGACGGAGTGCACGGATAGCCGGGTTCTGGAGGGAAACGGGTCCGCATCTCATGGCTTTGAGTGGCAGAGGGCCTCACTCTAGAATTGGCAGACTATTCGCCGCACTCGTAGGGGGTACAGGTTGACCCAAGGAGGGGTGCTCAAGTTACCGGATTCCGTGAGGTGCCGGGTGGTCCATTCACTATGCCGTAAGGGGCTGCCTCGCTTCAGGTTTTGGCGGGTAACTTGCCGCACCCGTAGGGGTTTAGGTTTCATTGTACAGGCTATCCACACGACCATGGGAACGTCGGGTTTCAGCAGCGGCTCTGTGAAACCCGGGGATCCCAGATTATCTGTATTGTTCTGTGATGCTTATTACTTTTCTGTAATGTTGCATTTATCACGCCTGGAGCGATTATTGTATATTGGTTTATATACCAGTAGATGTTGTATATGTTTTACACCCGCGCTAGTCCAGTCCCCGCTCTGTCGTTAGTTAAGTAACCTAACGGATGATGACGGGACCCAGTGACGAATGCGGATGGCATATACGTACATTTTATTTTCGTTCTTTTCTGGTGTGATTAATTAATGGGACTGCGTTGATTCTGATCAATGCAAAGGAAAACAAACCTGTATGGATGTTGTTGGAACAGTTTTAAAAAGTGTTATTACAAAGACGTTTTCTTTTGTTTTGCACAGTGGTATTCGGTTGGAATATCCTGCACCTCATTCGATGAGGCAAGGGCCGAAATCGCTTCACCGGGAGTGACCCCTTGAGCAGAATTTTGCGTCAGGGTAATAACTTCGCTATAGTCGATTACATGTTGCTTTGCATCGCGGTATTCAGTTGGAATATCCTGCACCTCATTCCACGAGGAAAGAGCCGAGATCCCTTCACCGGGAGTGACCTCTTTAGCAATGGTTTTCGCCACTATATTTTTATAAAAAGCTATCAGGTTCTTTCAACGAGATCAAGTTCATTACGTTAAAGGTTTTTCGCCAAAAACCAGCCGTAGCCCTCCGTCATTTCTTATGGATGGTCAGTAGTATTCAAGCTATGTTTGTTGGCTTTCGTCAAGGCATAGTGTTTGGTAGCTGCTGGAGTATTCATTTGTTGCATAGATAGATGAGTTGGTTTGGGACAGTCATATTACCTTGTTGGCTTTCGTCAAGGGTATGTACGGGTGGGTTCGAATGGACAAGATAATGACGGGTAGAACTTGACATGTGACTTATGATTTGTTGGCTTTCGTCAAGGTCATAAGAACATGGGGTAAAAATCATATCGGGAGTTTCTAAAGAAACTGAAACTTGCCAGACATGCGCATACCTTCTGGAGTGTGATAACATGAGTGGATTCCGTCACGTTATCATGCGATGAGAGTTGGATCCCGATTCCCACTGATGAGTTGGTTTACTCTTCGGGTGATCCCGATTGATTCTTCTTTCAGATTTGGAGGAGAATTTGACAGTACAGTGGGAGGTTTCCTGATTAGATAAAGTGATAACCATTCCGATCTAGGTTAGAGTGCACGCAGAGTGTTTCTTTTCTCTCTCTCTTTGGCAGCGACCTTTGACCGACCCTAGACTATGACTCAGTGACCAAGTTGACCGAACCTTCTTAAAATACTGGTTTTTGAATTGTCTGAGTTGCATAAGTCATTGCCACTCCTTCTTTTACCCTTTGTATTTCTCAGAACACCTCGTATCACTACGAGTATCCACTTGCATTGGATATGTCACGCCCCGCTTCCCAGAGTACGCAAGATTTGGGCACGTGACATAGCCAACCATGCTACCTGTGGGTAGGAAGTATCCATCCACAGTCACATTACGGTTGTAAAGATATCAAGAACAGTAAATAAATAAACTAAACTAATACATGTCCACATCCATAATAACAAGAATCAATAAACAATAAGTGCGGAAGCTAATGATCCAATACAAGAATAAACAGTACGTCCCATAATGCGGGCTCACATCTGGAAATGAAATGACATGAATAAACTAAACTCTAAAGAACTCACAGTTCAGCCTGCTGGCTGAAGTACTTCTGCTCGGTCGACGCCAAGGGCACGGAATCTGGGCCATGCAAAACCCAGACGTCAGCGCGTCATGATATCAAGTAATGTAGCATAAACATGGTAATAAACAATGCAAGCATGAACATGAATAAAGCAGTAATAAGAAGTAATAAACAGGGTAATGTGCAGTAATGACTAAACTGCCCTATCAGGTTTTCTACTCTATAGTCTTTGAAACCAATTGATGAATCGTCGATGTAACTCAAAAGTATCCCGTGCGTGCCCGGGACCACGGTCATAATTCTCGGGGCTGAATCCGAGACGTGCCGCTAAGCAGTAAAAGGTAGTAGGATAGATGAGTGATGTCAGCATCAACACTCCGGAGCTGGCCAAGCCCGTAAGACTGATCAGAACAATGTATCGAACTGTTGAGTTACAAGTCGGTTTCACCTTTGATTTCCCCATACCCCCAAACTATGTATGTCAGTCAGGTATTCAGTAGTCAAGAACTAATGCCAACACAAGTCAAGTAAAGGTAGGTCTGTCTGGATCGACAGCAGGAATGGTTGGGTTTGTCGGCATTAGGCATGAGATCAGGTAACATGTCAGGTTGCTTTCGACAGGTCGAGTCGATATGTACAGGGTGTTGTGTCCGGTGTATCAGTGCATGAGCCAGGTGTATCAAGATCGTCAATATGTAATGCAATGAGGTATATGATGATAACAGGTATAGTAACAAGTAATGAACAGTAGCATGAAACAGTAAGTAGCAATTATTATTCTATGTGAACACAGTGATGTTTGTATTTTCATATTAATCCGGTTCACGCACCTTTGAGGTGCAAAAGCCACAAGATAAAACAATATCGATAGTATACATAATGGAGTTACAAGAATTTGAACTAAGTATAATATTTGCCTTATGAGTGGCTTTAACAAATGAAGTGAGGATGATCTAGCAATTTAGGCAAGGATGTGCCAAATTGGTTAATTAGTTAAGGTGTTGATTAAAAGCATACCGATTAACTACAAGTAACAACTACAATGGTTTAACATTACGGATGATTGTAATTGTCACCAAGTCGTGTGATTATAACAGATAACATGATTATTAAGTTTGTAGCATGTTAAAGCAAGTATTCAGATACTTGCCTCGGCGGTTCCGCAAACCGAAACACGGATGCGATGTCGGCAGAAACTGCGTTATGGAAGCACGGCCCACGGATCGAGTCCCAACAGAAATCAACGGGATCACACGGACCAGGGGACTTCGCTGGAGCGTCGGGTTCGTGAGACGGCACGGTCGGGTTCCGGCAACAACAAAGTAGCAAGTTAGCAACAAAGATACGATATACACCAAAATACGACCAGCGAAGGAATTGTACCACGAGGAAGCACAAGGAAACTCACCGCGAAGCGACAGGGTGTAAACACGATGGCTCGACGGCACTGGATCGCCGGCGAAGCGACGGCGGCGGCTGCAGCAAGGGGAAGGGCCTCGGGTGTGCAGGGTAGAGGGCTGCGGCGAGTTGGAGAAGGGTGTGGTCGGCTCAGGTGGTCGTGGGAGAGGGAGAGATGGTCGGAGGTGGCGTCGACGAGGTCGCCGGCGCGCTTCTCCGGCGAACAGGGAAGGTGCAGGCGAAGGCTGAAGGCTCGGGTTTGCTTTTCCGGCGAGGGGAGGAGGGAAGGACGACGAGGTCGGGTCGAGTAGGGTGAAAGGGAGTCGTGGGGTCGTCGACGACGATGGGCGACGTCGACGGTGAGGTTGCGAGGGGATGGAGGCGTCGGGGAGAAGGGTTGCAGGTGCGGGAGAGAGGAGGAAGGAGGGAGGAGGAAGGCGCGGTTGTCGCGGAGGCGTCGCAGGCGGCGACGGCGAGGTCGCGGTGGCGACGGCGGTGAGGTCGCGGTAGGCTAGGGTTAGGGTTTGAGGGGTTCGCTCGTGGTGGGTTAAGGGGAGGAGGCGGCTGCATGCTAACAATATATATAGGAAGAGAGAGAGAGAGCTGATTGAGAGGAGGAGAGAGATTGAGAGAGATTGAGGGAAAGAGAGAGAGACTGAGGGAAAGAGAGCGGGGCCCACACTGGGAAAGATTTGGCTTGTGATTGGCTGAGGCGTATGGGGGAAAAATATGAAAGATTTAACTAAAGGATTTGCTGTTAGGAAATATTAGAATATAAATATAGATATTAAATTTAAACGGGCCCTTTTTGGCGAGAAATGAAACATTTCCAAATCGCGCCCGGATTGCGCCCAAAAGTTCCAAATTCAAATTATATGATTTTAAGCGGGTTCCCAATTTTGAAAAGAGGTGTTTAATGATTAAAATGCATGCCCCCAAGTCGGACACTTGCACGCGCGCGTAGTCGCCCAAACTTGCCCGTTTAGCCAAACGGAACGGAATCTCGACACGCGGACGCTACCACGCGACTAGTGGCGACGAGTAGGCTAACATGGACATCTTAAATTCCATTTTCGGAGTTAAAATTTGTTATGTGCCAAAATGACTTAACCGGGTAAAATTTAGCAATACGCACCAGAAAATCAGGAAAATTGGAATGAGCAATAAATAACCCTCAACTAGTAATGCACATAGTATTATTGGGCTCGGGTGTTACATCATACCCAACTACAAAAGAATTTCGTCCTCGAAATTCCAAGAATACAAGATAACTAACTACTGGAAAAGATGAGGGAAATTCTGCCGGATCTCGTCTTCTCGCTCCCATGTAGATTCTCCATGCGATCGGTTACCCCAAGAAACTAGCACAAGAGGGATAACCTTGTTCTTAAGAACCTTTTCTCTTCGATCCTTGATCTCGACTGGTCGCTCCTCAAAAGTCAGGTCCTCCCGAACGGTCAACTCCGAATGATCCAAGACATGAGTCTTATCACGAACATACCTCCGTAGTTGAGACACATGAAACACATCGTGAACTCCTGCTAATGATGGTGGTAATGCCAACCGGTACGATACCTCTCCGACACGCTCCAATATCTCGAAAGGTCCAACGAATCGGGGACTAAGCTTTCCCCGACTTCCAAAGCGAATCACCCCTCTAGTCGGTGATATCTTCAGGAATACCAAATCGCCCCCGGCGAACTCTAGAGGTCTTCTTGACGTGTCGGCCCAACTCTTCTGTCTGTCTTGAGCTGCCTTCATATGCTTTCTGATTGTATTCACCTTCTCAACTGTCTGTACCACCAAATCTGGCCCTAGTAACCTTCGTTCACCAACATCATCCCAACAAACAGGTGAACGGCACTTACGACCATACAGTGCTTCAAACGGGGCCATCTGAATAGTTGCTTGGAAGCTGTTGTTGTACGAAAACTCCACCAGGTGTAGATGATCCTCCCAAGAACCTTTGAAGTCTAACATGCAAGCCCTCAACATATCTTCAAGGGTCTGAATCGTTCTCTCTGATTGTCCATCAGTCTGGGGATGATAAGCTGTGCTGAACTTCAATCGAGTCCCCAAACTTTCTTGTAAACTCCTCCAAAAGTGTGACAAGAACCGAGTGTCCCGATCGGACACGATGCTTACCGGTACTCCATGCAATCTGACAATCTCCTGCATGTATCGCTCTGCCAAGGTCTCTGTCGATTGACCAACCCGAAAAGGAATAAAGTGAGCTGCCTTGGTCAACCGATCGACAATCACCCATACAGCATTGTTGCCCTTTGGACTCCGCGGTAAAGCCGTCACGAAATCCATGGTTATATGTTCCCACTTCCATTGAGGAATCGGAAGTGGTTGCAACAAACCAGCAACCCTTTGGTGTTCAGCCTTGACTTGCTGACACACTAAGCACTTAGCCACAAAGCGAGCGATTTCCCGTTTCATACCTTCCCACCAGAAGTGCTGTCGAATATCTCGGTACATCTTTGTCCCTCCTGGATGTACAGAGTAAGCTGAACTGTGTGCCTCCTTCATAAGCTCTTCACGCACATCTCCTTTTGGCACACACACACGGCTACCATATCTCAACGAACCATCTTCATGGATCAGTAGATCGGTTCGTAGTCCGGCTCCAACCTGCTCTCGAAACTTTTGCAGTCTAGGATCCTGCGATTGCGCCGCTTTAATCTTCTCAACTAAGGACGATTGTACTTGTAACTGCATCAACTGTCCTGTAGCACGCGGTAGCACAACCTCCAAGTCAAATCTCCGAAACTCCTCAATGATCTCTCGCTGTGCAGTCAATAACTGAATTGCTGGTAACCGACTTAGCGCATCTGGCACGACGTTAACTTTTCCCGGATGGTACTTAAGATCAAGGTCGTAGTCGGCCATCAGCTCTAACCATCTGCGTTGCCTCATGTTCAACTCCTTCTGGGTGAACACATATTTCAAACTCTTGTGATCCGTAAAGACTTCAACTCTCTCGCCCAGAAGGTAATGTCTCCAAATCTTCAGGGCGAAGATCACGGCTGCAAGCTCCAAGTCGTGAGTCGGATAGTTCTGCTCATGAGTCTTTAGCTGTCTCGATGCGTAAGCGACGACTTTCCCATTCTGCATCAAAACACATCCCAATCCCTTTCCAGATGCGTCGCTGTGAATTACCAGTCCTCCTGAATCATCCGGTACGGTTAGGATAGGGGTGGTTATCAACTTCTGCTTCAACGTCTCGAAGGCCAATGCGCATCCATCTGTCCAAACAAACGGTACCTCCTTACGCGTAAGCTTGGTTAACGGCTCAGCTACACGAGCGAAGTTCTCCACAAATCTTCTGTAGTAACCGGCGAGTCCAAGGAAACTTCTTATCTCTGCAACATTCTTTGGAACAGGCCAATCTCGAACTGCTGCAATCTTCTCGGGATCAACGGCGATTCCATCGCCCGACACGACATGCCCCAGAAACTTCACTTCTTCCAACCAGAATTCGCACTTACTCATCTTCGCAAATAATTTCTCCTGTCTCAGCGTTTGCAGTGCGATCCTTAAGTGTTCAGCATGCTCCTCCGGACTCTTCGAGTACACCAGAATATCGTCAATGAATACCACAATAAACTGGTCCAAGAACGGTGAAAAGATCCTGTTCATCAAGTCCATAAATATTGCCGGCGCATTAGTCACTCCGAAGGGCATCACTAAATACTCGAAATGCCCATACCGAGTTCGGAACGCCGTCTTGCAAATATCTTCTGCCTTCACTCGGACCTGATGATATCCTGATCGCAAGTCCAGTTTCGAGAATACCCTCGCGCCACTAAGCTGTTCAAAAAGTTCTCTAATGCGAGGGATCGGGTACTTGTTCTTAATAGTCACCCGGTTTAATTCTCGGTAATCGATGCACATTCTTCTCATGCCATCTTTCTTCTTTACTAAAAGAACTGGAGCTCCCCAAGGTGAGTTGCTGCTTCGAATCCATCCCTTCTCGAGTAATTCACCCACTTGTTTCTTAACTTCTTCCAATTCCACCGGTGCCATTGGATAATAAGATTTTGATACTGGCGCTGCACCAGGAATGAGGTCAATCGCAAACTCCACATCTCGCTTCGGCGGTAGGCCTGAAATATCTTCAAACACATCCATAAAGTCGCGGACAACTGCCGGCTCTTCATTCCTATCCGCAACCATAGCCGCAAGAACATTGTTCGTCGGCCTAGCCCTAAACTCGACTGGCCCGACAGAACTGCTTCCTCCGATGAAAGTAAACTCAGGGTGTCCGGGAATCTGGAAAATTACTTTCCTTGCCCTACAATCAATGTGTGCGTGGAAAGTGCCAAGAAAATCCATTCCCAAGACTACTTCATAACTTCCCGTATCAATCACCAAGAAATCCGCAAAAAGCTCCCGTCCACAAACAACAACAGTACAATCTCTACATTCCTTACTAGCTATGATTTTCCCATTCCCAGTGTGTATGTCCCAAAAACTAGACATGGTCGTGCAGGTGATCGAGTGTGTAGTTATAAACTTTGATGACATAAAACAGTGGGATGCTCCGGAATCAAATAATGCCAAAGCGGGAAAACCACGAACGAGTACAGTACCTGAAACCACTTCTCCTGATGCCTTGGCTTCCTCCGCTGTCAAAGTGAAAGCTCGACCCTGGTTGGGTCCTTGTGTCAGCTGCTTCTGCCCTTGGAACGGTCTCTGCGGAGGCTTCCGTATATCATCTCTCGTGCGAAGCTTCGACGGACAAGTACCAACTGCGTGATCGGCTGCCCCACAAACCAGACAAAGTCCCAGTCTCCTTCGACAATCCTTCTGCACGTGCCCAGGTAATCGGCAGTAATCACAAATCACGCTCTTCCTTCGATCAACGATCACAGGCTTCTTCATTGGCGCTACACCTCGACGGTCTACTGGAATACCTCTGCGCCCATGCTCTCGGTTAGGTACAAATGCAGGCTTCCTGGCCGCAACTGCTGTCTGGTGAAGGTTCCTTTTCGATCCTGATAGGCTCTGTTGCTCTCTGGCTGCCGTAAGAACCTGCGAGAAAGTGGTCAAACCCAGGGAGACAATCTGCCTCTGGATGTCCACATCCAAACTGCGCAAGAACCTTCGCGCCCTGTCTGCCTCCTTGGCGACTAAGGGTCCAGCGAAACGGCTAAGTCTCGTCCACTCCGCTGCATGTACATCCACAGCTGCTCCCTTTTGTTTCAGCCCAATAAATCTCTCCTCCATTTCCTCCCGTGCAGTCCGCGGGAAGAACTTTTCCAAGAAACTTTTGGAGAAATCCGCCCAACTGATTGGCTTAGACAGGCGGGTCTCCTCCACAAGCCACCACTCTCGGGCGTAATCCACCAGTTGAATGCGCACCACATCAACTCTCTTGTCTTCTGGGATCTGCGCCGCAATCAATAAATTCTCTGTGTCCACAAGCCACTGCTCGGCTGGCAGCGGCTCCTCCAAGCCAGTGAAAGTAGTAGGACCCAACCGTCTGAAATCTGCCACGGTCCCTACTCGGTCGACTGGCTTCGCTACAGCGGTGTTTACAGACTGCTGCATAGCCTGCAAACCCTCCTGAAATGAATCGGCTTGCTGCTGGATCAGTTCAGTTTGCCTCTTCTGATTTTCCAACATCCCTCGTATCACTCCTAACATGGCGGCTTCATCCACACGCCTCTGATACGTCTTGAAATTCTTATCTGCCATGGTCTTGAAATCAAAACAAACAACATTAGCATGATGATAGATTCAATATATGTAAATCAAGGCTAGAACTCCAAGATACTTAAATAGAGTGCTGCATTGTAGCTATGCCGCGGTATCATAGCCGCAATTACTTAACTCCACCCAAGTCGCCTAAGTCCTAGAGATAACAAGAAGTTAGGTTTTCGAGTTAACAGTGCAAAGTAAGTTTGCATGTCGACATGATCTGGAAGAATGATTCAAGAACGGTAAAACGGTCAAGATGGCAGGACATGTTTCCTAATCACGGGTATTCTGATTCTTGTATCGGATGCAATACCCAACTACAAGAATCAACCCAATTAACCTATGGCTCTGATACCATAAAACCATGTCACGCCCCGCTTCCCAGAGTACGCAAGATTTGGGCACGTGACATAGCCAACCATGCTACCTGTGGGTAGGAAGTATCCATCCACAGTCACATTACGGTTGTAAAGATATCAAGAACAGTAAATAAATAAACTAAACTAATACATGTCCACATCCATAATAACAAGAATCAATAAACAATAAGTGCGGAAGCTAATGATCCAATACAAGAATAAACAGTACGTCCCATAATGCGGGCTCACATCTGGAAATGAAATGACATGAATAAACTAAACTCTAAAGAACTCACAGTTCAGCCTGCTGGCTGAAGTACTCCTGCTCGGTCGACGCCAAGGGCACGGAATCTGGGCCATGCAAAACCCAGACGTCAGCGCGTCATGATATCAAGTAATGTAGCATAAACATGGTAATAAACAATGCAAGCATGAACATGAATAAAGCAGTAATAAGAAGTAATAAACAGGGTAATGTGCAGTAATGACTAAACTGCCCTATCAGGTTTTCTACTCTATAGTCTTTGAAACCAATTGATGAATCGTCGATGTAACTCAAAAGTATCCCGTGCGTGCCCGGGACCACGGTTATAATTCTCGGGGCTGAATCCGAGACGTGCCGCTAAGCAGTAAAAGGTAGTAGGATAGATGAGTGATGTCAGCATCAACACTCCGGAGCTGGCCAAGCCCGTAAGACTGATCAGAACAATGTATCGAACTGTTGAGTTACAAGTCGGTTTCACCTTTGATTTCCCCATACCCCCAAACTATGTATGTCAGTCAGGTATTCAGTAGTCAAGAACTAATACCAACACAAGTCAAGTAAAGGTAGGTCTGTCTGGATCGACAGCAGGAATGGTTGGGTTTGTCGGCATTAGGCATGAGATCAGGTAACATGTCAGGTTGCTTTCGACAGGTCGAGTCGATATGTACAGGGTGTTGTGTCCGGTGTATCAGTGCATGAGCCAGGTGTATCAAGATCGTCAATATGTAATGCAATGAGGTATATGATGATAACAGGTATAGTAACAAGTAATGAACAGTAGCATGAAACAGTAAGTAGCAATTATTATTCTATGTGAACACAGTGATGTTTGTATTTTCATATTAATCCGGTTCACGCACCTTTAAGGTGCAAAAGCCACAAGATAAAACAATATCGATAGTATACATAATGGAGTTACAAGAATTTGAACTAAGTATAATATTTGCCTTATGAGTGGCTTTAACAAATGAAGTGAGGATGATCTAGCAATTTAGGCAAGGATGTGCCAAATTGGTTAATTAGTTAAGGTGTTGATTAAAAGCATACCGATTAACTACAAGTAACAACTACAATGGTTTAACATTACGGATGATTGTAATTGTCACCAAGTCGTGTGATTATAACAGATAACATGATTATTAAGTTTGTAGCATGTTAAAGCAAGTATTCAGATACTTGCCTCGGCGGTTCCGCAAACCGAAACACGGATGCGATGTCGGCAGAAACTGCGTTATGGAAGCACGGCCCACGGATCGAGTCCCAACAGAAATCAACGGGATCACACGGACCAGGGGACTTCGCTGGAGCGTCGGGTTCGTGAGACGGCACGGTCGGGTTCCGGCAACAACAAAGTAGCAAGGTAGCAACAAAGATACGATATACACCAAAATACGACCAGCGAAGGAATTGTACCACGAGGAAGCACAAGGAAACTCACCGCGAAGCGACAGGGTGTAAACACGATGGCTCGACGGCACTGGATCGCCGGCGAAGCGACGGCGGCGGCTGCAGCAAGGGGAAGGGCCTCGGGTGTGCAGGGTAGAGGGCTGCGGCGAGTTGGAGAAGGGTGTGGTCGGCTCAGGTGGTCGTGGGAGAGGGAGAGATGGTCGGAGGTGGCGTCGACGAGGTCGCCGGCGCGCTTCTCCGGCGAACAGGGAAGGTGCAGGCGAAGGCTGAAGGCTCGGGTTTGCTTTTCCGGCGAGGGGAGGAGGGAAGGACGACGAGGTCGGGTCGAGTAGGGTGAAAGGGAGTCGTGGGGTCGTCGACGACGATGGGCGACGTCGACGGTGAGGTTGCGAGGGGATGGAGGCGTCGGGGAGAAGGGTTGCAGGTGCGGGAGAGAGGAGGAAGGAGGGAGGAGGAAGGCGCGGTTGTCGCGGAGGCGTCGCAGGCGGCGACGGCGAGGTCGCGGTGGCGACGGCGGTGAGGTCGCGGTAGGCTAGGGTTTGGGTTTGAGGGGTTCGCTCGTGGTGGGTTAAGGGGAGGAGGCGGCTGCATGCTAACAATATATATAGGAAGAGAGAGAGAGAGCTGATTGAGAGGAGGAGAGAGATTGAGAGAGATTGAGGGAAAGAGAGAGAGACTGAGGGAAAGAGAGCGGGGCCCACACTGGGAAAGATTTGGCTTGTGATTGGCTGAGGCGTATGGGGAAAAATATGAAAGATTTAACTAAAGGATTTGCTGTTAGGAAATATTAGAATATAAATATAGATATTAAATTTAAACGGGCCCTTTTTGGCGCGAAATGAAACATTTCCAAATCGCGCCCGGATTGCGCCCAAAAGTTCCAAATTCAAATTATATGATTTTAAGCGGGTTCCCAATTTTGAAAAGAGGTGTTTAATGATTAAAATGCATGCCCCCAAGTCGGACACTTGCACGCGCGCGTAGTCGCCCAAACTTGCCCGTTTAGCCAAACGGAACGGAATCTCGACACGCGGACGCTACCACGCGACTAGTGGCGACGAGTAGGCTAACATGGACATCTTAAATTCCATTTTCGGAGTTAAAA